>OV884021.1:28288885-33288885 GCA_930367235.1 Sarcophaga rosellei | reverse complement strand
TAGCCGTTCATATCCATCAACACCAATACCTTTTTAAACCTTATTCAGGTGAGTAGAAAATTTAAAAGAGAAAAAAACATTTTAAATAATAATTTTGTTTCTATTTAAGAATGCGCATACCCATTGTAGAACGAGTGAATCGCTTGGCAGTGTACAATCACTTCTTTATTGAGGGAACTTTAACAGCAATGGCAAATTTTGATGGTCCTCATCATGAACTCGAGGACATTCCAAATATAGAAGTCATTCAGGCAATGAAAACACTACTTGAACTTGACATGATTTGGGAGTACCTCAGTCGGACATGTTTTTAAGGCCGCACCATACAATCGTACCGAAAACGGTAAAGAGCCGAACTTATATGAGACGATTGTACTATTTTTATTTGAATAACGATCTCATGTTCTTTGTTAAGAACAATTTCATAGCAAAAACCAGCATCATTTTCATTAAACCTTTTTAGCCGTTCATATCCATCAACACCAATACCTTTTTAAACCTTACTCAGGTGAGTAGAAAATTTAAAAGAGAAAAAAACATTTTAAATAATAATTTTGTTTCTATTTAAGAATGCGCATACCCATTGTAGAACGAGTGAATCGCTTGGCAGTGTACAATCACTTCTTTATTGAGGGAACTTTAACAGCAATGACAAATTTTGATGGTCCTCATCATGAACTCGAGGACATTCCAAATATAGAAGTCATTCAGGCAATGAAAACACTACTTGAACTTGACATGATTTGGGAGTACCGCAGTCGGACATGTTTTTAAGGCCGCACCATACAATCGTACCGAAAACGGTAAAGAGCCGCACTTATATGAGACGATTGTACTATTTTTATTTGAATAACGATCTCATGTTCTTTGTTAAGAACAATTTCATAGCAAAAACCAGCATCATTTTCATTAAACCTTTTTAGCCGTTCATATCCATCAACACCAATACCTTTTTAAACCTTATTCAGGTGAGTAGAAAATTTAAAAGAGAAAAAAACATTTTAAATAATAATTTTGTTTCTATTTAAGAATGCGCATACCCATTGTAGAACGAGTGAATCGCTTGGCAGTGTACAATCACTTCTTTATTGAGGGAACTTTAACAGCAATGGCAAATTTTGATGGTCCTCATCATGAACTCGAGGACATTCCAAATATAGAAGTCATTCAGGCAATGAAAACACTACTTGAACTTGACATGATTTGGGAGTACCTCAGTCGGACATGTTTTTAAGGCCGCACCATACAATCGTACCGAAAACGGTAAAGAGCCGAACTTATATGAGACGATTGTACTATTTTTATTTGAATAACGATCTCATGTTCTTTGTTAAGAACAATTTCATAGCAAAAACCAGCATCATTTTCATTAAACCTTTTTAGCCGTTCATATCCATCAACACCAATACCTTTTTAAACCTTACTCAGGTGAGTAGAAAATTTAAAAGAGAAAAAAACATTTTAAATAATAATTTTGTTTCTATTTAAGAATGCGCATACCCATTGTAGAACGAGTGAATCGCTTGGCAGTGTACAATCACTTCTTTATTGAGGGAACTTTAACAGCAATGACAAATTTTGATGGTCCTCATCATGAACTCGAGGACATTCCAAATGTAGAAGTCATTCAGGCAATGAAAACACTACTTGCACATGACATGATTTGGGAGTACCGCAGTCGGACATGTTTTTAAGGCCGCACCATACAATCGTACCGAAAACGGTAAAGAGCCGAACTTATATGAGACGATTGTACTATTTTTATTTGAATAACGATCTCATGTTCTTTGTTAAGAACAATTTCATAGCAAAAACCAGCATCATTTTCATTAAACCTTTTTAGCCGTTCATATCCATCAACACCAATACCTTTTTAAACCTTACTCAGGTGAGTAGAAAATTTAAAAGAGAAAAAAACATTTTAAATAATAATTTTGTTTCTATTTAAGAATGCGCATACCCATTGTAGAACGAGTGAATCGCTTGGCAGTGTACAATCACTTCTTTATTGAGGGAACTTTAACAGCAATGACAAATTTTGATGCCTCATCATGAACTCGAGGACATTCCAAATGTAGAAGTCATTCAGGCAATGAAAACACTACTTGCACATGACATGATTTGGGAGTACCGCAGTCGGACATGTTTTTAAGGCCGCACCATACAATCGTACCGAAAACGGTAAAGAGCCGAACTTATATGAGACGATTGTACTATTTTTATTTGAATAACGATCTCATGTTCTTTGTTAAGAACAATTTCATAGCAAAAACCAGCATCATTTTCATTAAACCTTTTTAGCCGTTCATATCCATCAACACCAATACCTTTTTAAACCTTACTCAGGTGAGTAGAAAATTTAAAAGAGAAAAAAACATTTTAAATAATAATTTTGTTTCTATTTAAGAATGCGCATACCCATTGTAGAACGAGTGAATCGCTTGGCAGTGTACAATCACTTCTTTATTGAGGGAACTTTAACAGCAATGGCAAATTTTGATGGTCCTCATCATGAACTCGAGGACATTCCAAATATAGAAGTCATTCAGGCAATGAAAACACTACTTGAACTTGACATGATTTGGGAGTACCTCAGTCGGACATGTTTTTATTATTAGTTTCTATTTAAGAATGCGCATACCCATTGTAGAACGAGTGAATCGCTTGGCAGTGTACAATCACTTCTTTATTGAGGGAACTTTAACAGCAATGACAAATTTTGATGGTCCTCATCATGAACTCGAGGACACTCTAAATGTGGAAGTCATTCAGGCAATGAAAACACTAGTTGCACATGACATGATTTGGGAGTACCGCAGTCGGACATGTTTTTAAAGCCGCACCATACAATCGTACCTAAAACGGTAAAGAGCCGAACTTATATGAGACGATTGTACTATTTTTATTTGAATGACGATCTCATGTTCTTTGTTAAGAACAATTTCATAGCAAAAACCAGCATCATTTTCATTAAACCTTTTTAGCCGTTCATATCCATCAACACCAATACCTTTTTAAACCTTATTCAGGTGAGTAGAAAATTTAAAAGAGAAAAAAACATTTTAAATAATAATTTTGTTTCTATTTAAGAATGCGCATACCCATTGTAGAACGAGTGAATCGCTTGGCAGTGTACAATCACTTCTTTATTGAGGGAACTTTAACAGCAATGGCAAATTTTGATGGCCCTCATCATGAACTCGAGGACATTCCAAATATAGAACTCATTCAGGCAATGAAAACACTACTTGAACTTGACATGATTTGGGAGTACCTTAGTCGGACATGTTTTTATTATTTGTTTCTATTTAAGAATGCGCATACCCATTGTAGAACGAGTGAATCGCTTGGCAGTGTACAATCACTTCTTTATTGAGGGAACTTTAACAGCAATGGCAAATTTTGATGGTCCTCATCATGAACTCGAGAACATTCCAAATGTAGAAGTCATTCAGGCAATGAAAACACTACTTGCACATGACATGATGTGGGAGTACCGCAGTCGGACATGTTTTTGTTGGGATATAAACGGGAGAGGCATCGAATTTCTTCGAATGTTATTAAGGCCGCACCATACAATCGTACCGAAAACGGTAAAGAGCCGAACTTATATGAGACGATTGTACTATTTTTATTTGCGGATGGAGATATATAGAGCGAAATCGGCCGGAGATCACATAACCGGCCACTTGAGGGAAAACACCATCTCAAGATGGCAACGACGATGGAACGATGAAGATAGAGGAAGGTGGACGGCGAGACTTATCCCGGACATAAGGCCATGGATTGGTCGGAAATTTGGGGAGGTAAATTATTACGTTACGCAGATGCTATCGGGTCACGGATATTTTAGGAAATATCTGCACAGGATAGGCAAGACCGCTTCCCCTTACTGTCTTTACGAAGAAGGGGAAGTTATTGATGATGCAGAGCACACGGTGCACGATGGCAGAGCTATCGCTCTGTACTGACGTCGGAAATTGGAATGATCACGGCCGCTAACATTGTCGGTGTTATGACTTCGAGCAGAGAAAATTGGGCCTCAGTGGCGAACTACGTGGAGCGCATTCTAAGGCTAAAGAAGAGATACCTTGAGGCTGCAGAAGAGGCAGGCACGCCGGCATAATTTATACGGACACATGTGTCAAAGGAAACCGACACGGGATCCTGGTCTAAAGGAATAGTGGAGACACGTGAATGTCTCCTCAACTTACGACACGCAATCCGGACGCGGATATGAACACGCAGGGGCCAAATGGCCAAAAGGACTCCACTCCGAAGTAATACCACCATAGTTCCGGAGTGGGCACAAGTCCACGAGACGAGGGGGGGGAGTTTAGTGGGTGAGGGCCCCACACACGGAGGATGTGACGACTTCCTCTATGGTGCGGTTAGGAACATTCACCCCTCCTCGGCGTGAAACAAAAAACTATTTTTATTTGAATAACGATCTCATGTTCTTTGTTAAGAACAATTTCATAGCAAAACCAGCATCATTTTCATGAAACCTTCTTAGCCGTTCATATCCATCAACACCAATACCTTTTTAAACCTTACTCAGGTGAGTAGAAAATTTAAAAGAGAAAAAAACATTTTAAATAATAATTTTGTTTCTATTTAAGAATGCGCATACCCATTGTTGAACGAGTGAATCGCTTGGCAGTGTACAATCACTTCTTTATTGAGGGAACTTTAACAGCAATGACAAATTTTGATGGTCCTCATCATGAACTCGAGGACATTCCAAATGTAGAAGTCATTCAGGCAATGAAAACACTACTTGCACATGACATGATTTGGGAGTACCGCAGTCGGACATGTTTTTTAGGCCGCACCATACAATCGTACCGAAAACGGTAAAGAGCCGAACTTATATGAGACGATTGTACTATTTTTATTTGAATAACGATCTCATGTTCTTTGTTAAGAACAATTTCATAGCAAAAACCAGCATCATTTTCATTAAACCTTTTTAGCCGTTCATATCCATCAACACCAATACCTTTTTAAACCTTACTCAGGTGAGTAGAAAATTTAAAAGAGAAAAAAACATTTTAAATAATAATTTTGTTTCTATTTAAGAATGCGCATACCCATTGTAGAACGAGTGAATCGCTTGGCAGTGTACAATCACTTCTTTATTGAGGGAACTTTAACAGCAATGGCAAATTTTGATGGTCCTCATCATGAACTCGAGGACATTCCAAATATAGAAGTCATTCAGGCAATGAAAACACTACTTGAACTTGACATGATTTGGGAGTACCTCAGTCGGACATGTTTTTATTATTAGTTTCTATTTAAGAATGCGCATACCCATTGTAGAACGAGTGAATCGCTTGGCAGTGTACAATCACTTCTTTATTGAGGGAACTTTAACAGCAATGACAAATTTTGATGGTCCTCATCATGAACTCGAGGACACTCTAAATGTGGAAGTCATTCAGGCAATGAAAACACTAGTTGCACATGACATGATTTGGGAGTACCGCAGTCGGACATGTTTTTAAAGCCGCACCATACAATCGTACCTAAAACGGTAGAGAGCCGAACTTATATGAGACGATTGTACTATTTTTATTTGAATGACGATCTCATGTTCTTTGTTAAGAACAATTTCATAGCAAAAACCAGCATCATTTTCATTAAACCTTTTTAGCCGTTCATATCCATCAACACCAATACCTTTTTAAACCTTATTCAGGTGAGTAGAAAATTTAAAAGAGAAAAAAACATTTTAAATAATAATTTTGTTTCTATTTAAGAATGCGCATACCCATTGTAGAACGAGTGAATCGCTTGGCAGTGTACAATCACTTCTTTATTGAGGGAACTTTAACAGCAATGGCAAATTTTGATGGTCCTCATCATGAACTCGAGGACATTCCAAATATAGAACTCATTCAGGCAATGAAAACACTACTTGAACTTGACATGATTTGGGAGTACCTTAGTCGGACATGTTTTTATTATTTGTTTCTATTTAAGAATGCGCATACCCATTGTAGAACGAGTGAATCGCTTGGCAGTGTACAATCACTTCTTTATTGCGGGAACTTTAACAGCAATGACAAATTTTGATGGTCCTCATCATGAACTCGAGGACACTCTAAATGTAGAAGTCATTCAGGCAATGAAAACACTAGTTGCACATGACATGATTTGGGAGTACCGCAGTCGGACATGTTTTGAAGGCCGCACCATACAATCGTGCCGAAAACGGTAAAGAGCCGAACTTATATGAGACGATTGTACTATTTTTATTTGAATAACGATCTCATGTTGTTTGTTAAGAACAAATTCATAGCAAAAACCAGCATCATTTTCATTAAACCTTTTTAGCCGTTCATATCCATCAACACCAATACCTTTTTAAACCTTATTCAGGTGAGTAGAAAATTTAAAAGAGAAAAAAACATTTTAAATAATAATTTTGTTTCCATTTAAGAATGCGCATACCCATTGTAGAACGAGTGAATCGCTTGGCAGTGTACAATCACTTCTTTATTGAGGGAACTTTAACAGCAATGGCAAATTTTGATGGTCCTCATCATGAACTCGAGGACACTCTAAATGTAGAAGTCATTCAGGCAATGAAAACACTAGTTGCACATGACATGATTTGGGAGTACCGCAGTCGGACATGTTTTTAAGGCCGCACCATACAATCGTACCGAAAACGGTAAAGAGCCGAACTTATATGAGACGATTGTACTATTTTTATTTGAATAACGATCTCATGTTCTTTGTTAAGAACAATTTCATAGCAAAAACCAGCATCATTTTCATTAAACCTTTTTAGCCGTTCATATCCATCAACACCAATACCTTTTTAAACCTTATTCAGGTGAGTAGAAAATTTAAAAGAGAAAAAAACATTTTAAATAATAATTTTGTTTCTATTTAAGAATGCGTATACCCATTGTAGAACGAGTGAATCGCTTGGCAGTGTACAATCACTTCTTTATTGAGGGAACTTTAACAGCAATGGCAAATTTTGATGGTCCTCATCATGAACTCGAGGACATTCCAAATGTAGAAGTCATTCAGGCAATGAAAACACTACTTGCACATGACATGATGTGGGAGTACCGCAGTCGGACATGTTTTTGTTGGGATATAAACGGGAGAGGCATCGAATTTCTTCGAATGTTATTAAGGCCGCACCATACAATCGTACCGAAAACGGTAAAGAGCCGAACTTATATGAGACGATTGTACTATTTTTATTTGCGGATGGAGATATATAGAGCGAAATCGGCCGGAGATCACATAACCGGCCACTTGAGGGAAAACACCATCTCAAGATGGCAACGACGATGGAACGATGAAGATAGAGGAAGGTGGACGGCGAGACTTATCCCGGACATAAGGCCATGGATTGGTCGGAAATTTGGGGAGGTAAATTATTACGTTACGCAGATGCTATCGGGTCACGGATATTTTAGGAAATATCTGCACAGGATAGGCAAGACCGCTTCCCCTTACTGTCTTTACGAAGAAGGGGAAGTTATTGATGAAGCAGAGCACACGGTTTTCGAATGTGCACGCTGGCAGAGCTATCGCTCTGTACTGACGTCGGAAATTGGAATGATCACGGCCGCTAACATTGTCGGTGTTATGACTTCGAGCAGAGAAAATTGGGCCTCAGTGGCGAACTACGTGGAGCGCATTCTAAGGCTAAAGAAGAGATACCTTGAGGCTGCAGAAGAGGCAGGCACGCCGGCATAATTTATACGGACACATGTGTCAAAGGAAACCGACACGGGATCCTGGTCTAAAGGAATAGTGGAGACACGTGAATGTCTCCTCAACTTACGACACGCAATCCGGACGCGGATATGAACACGCAGGGGCCAAAAGGACTCCACTCCGAAGTAATACCACCATAGTTCCGGAGTGGGCACAAGTCCACGAGACGAGGGGGGAGTTTAGTGGGTGAGGGCCCCACACACGGAGGATGTGACGACTTCCTCTATGGTGCGGTTAGGAACATTCACCCCTCCTCGGCGTGAAAAAAAAACTATTTTTATTTGAATAACGATCTCATGTTCTTTGTTAAGAACAATTTCATAGCAAAACCAGCATCATTTTCATGAAGCCTTCTTAGCCGTTCATATCCATCAACACCAATACCTTTTTAAACCTTACTCAGGTGAGTAGAAAATTTAAAAGAGAAAAAAACATTTTAAATAATAATTTTGTTTCTATTTAAGAATGCGCATACCCATTGTTGAACGAGTGAATCGCTTGGCAGTATACAATCACTTCTTTATTGAGGGAACTTTAACAGCAATGACAAATTTTGATGGTCCTCATCATGAACTCGAGGACATTCCAAATGTAGAAGTCATTCAGGCAATGAAAACACTACTTGAACATGACATGATTTATGAATACCGCGATCGGATATATTTTAATTGGGATATTAACGAGAAAGGCATCACATTTCTTCGACTATTATTAAGGCCGCCCCACAGAATGTTACCGAAAACGGTACAAAGCCGAACATACATGAGACGGTTGTACTATTTTTATTTAGATAACGATCTCATAGATTAATTAGAGAATCATTTTTTATGTTATGTAAGTGTAGGTTAAGTGTTTTAACAAGTATTTAATAATTTACTACATGATTAAGTAATTAAAAAACAAAAATGAATTTCAAAATAAGAAGTATTTTGATTTCACTTGTTTTAATGTATATAATTCTTTTAATATATATCACTATATATGTATATATAATTTTGTAATGTACGTACATATGTATGTATATAATAACAAATTAAAGAAAAATATAATACATAAATGTATATTTTATAAAAAGAAAAAAGTCTTGCACAGGGATAAAATCGAGTTTGGAATTATTGTTAAGAGTTGTAAATAGTAAACTTTTGAGGATATTTCTGAAAGATGATTTTGAAATTCAATTGCTTATTCTCAACCATGAACGAGTACAACCTCGATTTAGGAATTTTTAAGTGATTTTTTTCCCTTTTTTAATTTTTCCTAAACAGTCTATATTTATTCGAAAGTTGTTAATAGGTTACCTATTTACTTAAAAAGTTCTCTTCTTGTGACTTGATTTTTCTCCATCCAAGATATAAGAAGGTTTAAATTAGTGGAATTTGGAAAGTTATTTTTCTAGAAAATGTGGTATACTTGTTTTACCGATAATATAATCATTCTCAATGATACTTTTCAGAGAAATGATTGAAGTGAAAGCGATTTTTTAGTGTAAGTGATTTTTACGAGTCAAAGTGAAAATGAATAAAGAAATTTTTATTCAATTATTTTCGAAAATTTATTTCGTACACTCAAAGCAAACTTTGAATAAATCTATCGAAAGCTTTAAAAATTTGAATAAAAAACAATTCGAAGATTTATTTAATAAAATTGATTCTGTACTCGTTATGTTCAGTAATAAAATAGAACCTAAATACAGATTTAAAAAAGCATGTATGCGATGTTCAAAAGAATTGTAAGTACAAACTCCTAATAAAAAATTTTTTTAAAAATGTATGTACACGAAACGGGAGGATATTCTTTGTAATGAATTAAATGTGTTGTATTCACCAACAGTGATTTGTTCAAAAGTGAGTATTGATGATGCCGCCATAAGAGATGGCAGTAATATAAGCATCAACATCATTGATACAATAGATCTCGGTAACAGATTAGGTACAATTCCATGAGAATGTTCCGCTGCCATGCCAGATCGAGGAATATAGAGTGCTGAGGCACCGAATATAGGAAAGTGGAAATACTGTTTTAATGCCGTCATCTCTGCAAAATTTTGAGGGATTTGCAAAAAGAAGTTTAATCTTATATCTAAAAATGAATGTGTGTTTGTTTGTATGTTTATATGTTTGAAGTTTATAGACGACTAAACGGCTGAACCGATTTTCTTGGAATTTTCACAGTATCTTCCTGTATGTCTGGAAGGAGTTATAGGCTACTTTTTATGTTGATATTCCAAATGAGCGAGGTGCCATGCCCACGTATACTACACACTACATACTTAATATTTAATTGCATTTGAAATATATTACTCATACGCATTGTAGTTACCCCTACAAGTATGCTATCTATGATTCTCGATGTATAAAACCAAAGAAAATAAAGTATAAAGAATGTGCATTTTGGCATATTTTGGAATATTTTTCAAAAATATTTCATGACGCGGGGGGAAGGATAAAGACTAATTTTTTATTTATTCTTCTGAAACAGTGAAAAAATTTTGTAACCAACATTTGTGAAAAAATCACTAAATGAGGAAAATTATAACCAAAATTAAATTCGTAGACTTTTGTTTTATTTTTTCAAGTTTAAATTATAATTAATAAAAAATGAAACAAAAAATATCCTTTTTATAAGAAAAAAAAAAAAGAAAAAAATAACCAAATCACAAAAAAAAAACACACATTGATCAAAAAAATAACCAATTTTGGTTAGAAATAACCAAAAAGGCAACACTGTTCTCAAATCACTTATTCTCAGACGTCGGCACAAAGAGCACATGATAAAAATTATGAGAGGCATGTTTAACCCAGAGGAAAATTGTTAGTAATATTTTCAAATCTACTTATTAACCCAATAATATGTATATGTGAGCGAAAAGTATAGAAAAATTGTACTGCGCTTAAAACCTAAAAACACCGTATTTAACTTGGTAAGTATTCTTCCAATAATCGAAATCATTTCTCATTGATATTAGTGAATCATACTGTAATATTTCTTTGGGTGTAAAATTGAAGTGTGAAAAAAGCGACATGAACATTCTCCTTTAGAAGCTGACAAGCAACTGAATGCATTTTTACGCTCTCATGATGAGAGCAACACATTGTTACGCTATTTGTAAGTGTTTATTTTCGTTCTGTCTTTCGCCCCCCTCATCCAGAAATGATTTTTTAAAAAGATTTTGGTGAGAGAGGGTCGTAATGTTACAACCCGCCATAAGAAATTTTACTTCTACATAATGCGTATTCTTTATATCCATATTCTTTGATACCACTCATACGTCACATATGTAATTTTTTTAATGAATTTTACATCTATATGTATATACAAAAATGAATGTGTGTTTATTTGTTTGTGGGTTTGTTTGTTTGAAGTCAATAGACGGCTAAATGGCTGGACCGATTTTCTTGAAATTTTAACAGTACCTTCCTGTATATCTGGAAGGAACTATAAACTACTTTTTATTTTAAAATTTCAAGAAGGCGAGGTTCCACGCCCACTTATCCAATAAGTATTTAATGTCGCATATCTCATAAACTGCAACAGCTAGAGTCCTCAAATTTTGTATAAGTAACTTTTGTTTAAATATAAATATTTTGGACAAAAATAGGGAGTTCAGCAAAAGCGGGCGTGGCACATCCCATATGAAGTAAATACTAAAATCTGCATATCTAGAACACCAGAACAGTTAGACTGCTAAAATTTTGTACGGATATATAAAAGTTCAATACCAATATTTTTGTTAAAAATGGGCTATCAAGCATTAGGGGCGTGGCAAACTCCATATGAATTAATTAGTAAAATCTGTTTATCTGGAAAACTGTAACAGCTAGAGTCCCCAATTTTGTATTTCAGCTGTAGGAAGGTGTTGCCCCTCACGTGAAGTTATTACAAAAATTTGTGTATTCTTATTAATTAATAATATTAGAAAAATTCTCTGATTAGTGAGCGTGGAAATTATTATATCTTGAAATATGCAATAAGTATATATATATACATATATGACCCTTAAATGGTTGAGTTTGAAATTTTCAACTCATATAGATAGTAAGTACTAAAGTTCATACTATTTAAATATTTATCTTGAAAAACATATACATACACGTACATATGTAATAGTAATGTTATTGTTTACTTCTAAAAATTGGGTAATTTATTGGGCGATGAATTCATTACTTTTAATTACCTAAGTAATAAAATGTAAACTGTCAATATTTTTCCCAAATAAAATAAGTAGTTGCAAAACTCATGAAAAAATTACATGCGACCGATGCAAACACAATTATTTGTTAAATTTTAATAACATTAATTTTTTTTTAAAGTTTTGGGCTTGAACCTATTTTTTGCCTATTCATATAAGGTCAAATATAAAGAAATAAATATAACACGCATTCGGTTTTGGAATTCAGTTGAATCTTTGATTCTAAACAAGCTAAACGTTATTTGAGTGACATTTATTTGGAACAATTTATAAAAATGCCTCGAATAAAAGCATCCCTTTCCTAAGCACTAAAAATGCATTGCGTTTGCAATCCCAGAGAGCAAATGAAAGTTCGGAAGAGCGTGAAAGTCGCCTAAGGACTGAAATTAGTCGAGCTTTAACCTCTAGAGCCGCCGAAACGCCATTACAACGTGAAGAACGCCTTGAAGGCCCACGACAACGCGCCACAACAGCAAGAGCTACTGAAACGCTTTCAGGAAGCCAAGAGCGTCTTAAAAGCTTCTGAAACGCCGTCAGAACGCGAAAGATGTCTTGAAGGTCTTCGACAACATGCCACAACCCCACGAGCTATCGAGATATCGTTGGAACATGAAAGTCGGCTACAAAGCCAGCGAAATCGTATTGAAACATCACGAGCCACAGAAACACCTTCAGAACGTGAAAGGCGTCTGGAAAGCCTTAGACAATATGCGACAACCGCACGAGCTACCGAGACACCTTTGGAACATGAAGGTACCACAACAGCACGAGCTAATGAAACAGAAGCCCAACATGAATCACGAGTAGAAAGTCAGTGGATTCGAACATCAACAAGAAGAGCAACAGGGAACAAAATCATAATCGAATGGCGGATTTCATGGATACTCAGGTATTGCATTTAACTACAGATCCGATATAGATTATACCGTAGATGAATTAGTGGCAATTGGTGACACGAATGAAGTTTGCCGATATTGCAATGCACTCAGGCACAAAAATGAAACACCTAGAATGTGTTGCTCTTATGGTAAAATCGTTCTATCTGAATTACTTCCACCTCCAGAACCATTGCAATCGCTGATTTCAGGTAACTTTTTCGAAATTTATACTTTTTTAATTTAACAAAATGTTAATAAAAAATATTTTTTCATTTAGGAACTAATGTGGATTCACAACATTTTCTTAAAAATATAAGATAATATAATTCGTGCTTCAAAATTACATCTTTTGGTGATACCAAAGTATTTCGAGACAACTTTATGCCAACGTTTCGTGTTCAAGTTCAAATTTATCATAAAATGGAATCATTGTTGCCAATTCCAAATGAAGATCCTAAGTTCTTAAAAATTTATTTCATAGGAGAAGCGAATAACAATGACCAAGTGCATTATAACCCTGACACAAAACAATGGATTGTTGCCGATTTACAAGTGATGTTTCATGAAATCAACGAATTGGTAAGGATCTTTAAGCAAGCCAAAGATGACCCACGATTAAGTTCAGATAATCGCAATTCATGCTGATAGAACTCCAGCTGGACAATGCCCCAACAATTGCGTAACAATTTTGATGGTGTGCGATCCAGTTGCATCACGAGATATGTATTTAATTCCGATGGGGGTAGCGAAGCACACCGGATATTAGCTAGTAAATAATAAAAAAGAAGCTCAACTTATATTCACTCCGAGTGAATATTTATTCTTAAAAGAACATTTTCTTCAGGAAAATAAATTGGGCTCTGTATTATCCTTTATAGAGGATATGTTTAGGAAAAAAATTTAAAAGTTTTAATAATGTTTGTTCCATAACTTTTAAAAGTTATATGTGGAATAAACAAAAAACCTTATTTTTATATGCAAGGTGCATTTATTTCCAAAACGGTTGCGGACGGTATATGTAGGTTTGTAATTAAATTTCTTAAATAATGCTTGGAAGGTACAATTGAGTCAAACGAAAAGGAACTTTTCATCCAAAATATATATAAAAAACCAACAAATTCGGAGTGTTCGCAGAACAATTGCAAAGACCGAATTACAGTTCCAAAAAGCTGCAAATTGGAGGAATAGAAAACTTTATAAAGTTAATAAAGTCGCTATGGTATTGGGTAACGACCAGGAAGTGCCATCAGCTGACCTTGCACCTGAAATGAGGTCTGAAAAACTTCTTTGTGGTCAAAGAGATTTATTGATATTTATAAAATGCAGTGCGAGAAAAATTATCATTATGATCCTCCAAATGAAGCTAAGTCAGAAATTCCATTACATAAAAAATCCCATTTTATTAAGAGAGCCTTCGGCTGTATGAAAATGTTATAAAATCGAAGACTGTTTGCAGAAAACGAATCATTTACTACAACGAAGGGTTCGCAAACATATTTTTAAAAACATTTTTAGCGTACATACCTCTATGGACGAATATAATGGAAAACTTTGTGGACGCAAGTAAGTGTCGTATTGCGAATAGTTCTGTAGAGTATTATTTCCAGATAACGAAAAAGATAATTCTAGAGGGGAAAATTAAAATGATACCCTCTTCCGAAGCAAATATCAAATATAAGAGCAACTATGAACCTATTATTAAAAAGACACAACCGAAAGCAATAAAATTGGAGGAAGACGTTTGGAGAACTCCGAAAAAGGAAAGCAAAAAAATAAGTCGTAAGATTTTTATTGACAATTTAAGCAAACAATGGCAATGGCCACGAAGTTAAAGATAAAAGATACATACTTTTTACTTTCAATACTATATATGAAAATAAACCAGTCTTTTATGCTCCAATAATATACTTAAATGAGTATAAGTCTTGAGCAGCGTTGCCACTATCAAAAAAATTTTGTAACCAAAATTAAAATAAAAAATAACCAAATAAGGAATAAAATAACCAAAAATTTTTTTTTATATAAATGTATTTATTTTTAAAGTTTAAAGTTTTTAAGTTTTAAAGTTCATATTTTATGGCTTATACCGCCATTAAAAGTCACTTGTATTTTTTGGTAACCCAAAGTTGATAATTCGTTAATAAGTAGTAATCGGTGCAGGTTTGCAAAAATTTGTAGTTCTAATTTGTAGTTCATATATATTTCAATTTTATTGAGACTTTTAAGTAAGTTTACATAAGGAAAAATTGACAGATTACACTAAAGATAAAAAACTTAAAACTATAAAGTATTGTTCCAATAAACATTAACGACATTATAGTCACGAATAACGCCACAAGCTTAGTTGAACATATAAGTATAATATTTTACTTCAATCGATAAACATGTAAGTTATATTGCTCAAAATATAATAAAAGATTACTTTGCCTGAAAATTAGTCAAAAACAAGATCTTAAAATAATACTTAAAACTAAATAACAAATATACATAAAAACATAATAAACAATAGATAAATATTAGCCTCTATTCGATCCCGGACTTTCTTGTCCATAAAACTGTGGTAAACGGTATTCATTTACTCTTATCAAGGCCTCAATATCCTCATGTAAAATTCCTATCGGTGATAGGTAAATATCATCCGACCAACTAATTTCGGATTGAACTCGAAGAACACTTGTCAACAATCGGTTCTGATGGCTCCCAAGACGATCTATGTGTTTCTAAGTAACGATAGTGCGTACAAGGAAAATGGTTTTACTCCGGCTTTTCTGTAAATAGTTTTATTTTTCACAAAATTCTCATAATTTGCATTGACGCAGAGTCTCAGACAGCTCCGTTCCAAAATTTCTAGCTCCCTCATTACTGTTGGGGAGACTGAGAACCATATGGGAAATCCATAAAGCATTGTAGAACGGATACACACCTTGTAAATTAAAAGTTTGCACCTCTGACTCAAATGTCGATTCACCAATAATTTCGAAAACATGCCCTTAATACGAATGCCCTTATCTCTGGCAATTCTGCCATGTTGATTAAATTTAAATAACTTATTCATAGTTACCCCAAGATACTTTATTTGACTCTTGAAAGGAATATTCGAACCCCGAAGAGAGAGATTCAGTGTTTTACTCTTTTTAACCACATCGTGGGGGCCTTTACCCGATGCATTTCGAAAGCATATGGCCTCTGATTTCGCCGTGTTTATTCTGATGCCCCAATTCTGGTAGAAATCATCAATTCCATTGCCTTCTCTGGGTCCGAGTTGTGAGCGTAAATAAAAGATTCATCCGCATATAACATACTTTTCGAGCCATTACATACATGCGGAAAATCATAAACTAAGGTACTATACAGTAGTGGGGCCAAAATTGCCCCCTGTGGTACACCGCATAAAATATTCCCTGTGTCCGATCTTGTGTCGTTAATCTCCACAAAAAATGTCCTATTTTCAAAATAGCTCTCAAGGCAAATTCAATACGGTAACCGCAACTCTACAACAAGTACAACAATACAAAACCAACACGCATTTTGTTTTGTTAAACCTCCATTTGGATGTCAAAATAGGAAGAAGAAAAAAAATTAACAACAACACGCACACGCACAACAAACACACACAAAAACAACAAAGTTTTGACATTAACAAAGTGCTCAGCTGTTTAGATGATCCTACCGGTTACATGAATTCGCCATGATAGCTCTTAAGCAGTTTTACAATAAAAACGTCGCATCGTAATTGAATGAGCTTATAAAGAATACCGAAATGGTATGTTCTAGTTCATATATAAAAAATATGTAATCAGATGTTTAACTTACAACACCCTGTTGAGTTTGTACTTTTGTACTATTATTACGCACTTTTACTGTACTATCAATTGAACGTTATAAAGAAATAAAACGCTTTCCTAACGATTGCAAAGTTTATAATGCAAATTTTCAAATAAAATTAAAGAAGTGATTGCTGTATTAACGATAATAAAAAAATTAACCAAAATGATGAAAAAATACACATTTACACATTAGAAAAAAAAATAACCAAATTTGGTTAAAAATAACCAAAACGGCAACACTGGTCTTGAGCCAACTCAATGCCTTTTTTAATAATGTAGTTGATATATATTACAATTATTTTAAGAGAAAGGAAAAATGTTTTTATACGGAAAATATTATTCGAATACCCTTCGAATTATATGAAGAGATATTTATTCCAATAATTCATCAACAGCATTACACAGTTGTTTATCTCGATACTCAAAGGAAACAATTTTTGTATTTAGATTCAATTCGAGGTAACATAAAAAATAGAAATAAAGTTTGAAATCTTAAAAAAAATTAAAAACTGAGATCTGGCATGGATATAGAGCATGATTACCAAGAAGACAGTTTTAACTGCGGTGTTTTCATATGCCAATTTATTGTAGCACTTGTCAAAACTGGGCCTCTCACTAATCTGAGAAATCAAAATGAATACAGAGAAATTATGAAAAATATACTACTAAATAAAACAGATTGTATGGATGAAATTTCTATTCATTGTGGTGACAAATGAAAAATCCTGCATGTTTCAGATGTACAAACCATTTTTACAAATCTCACCAAGTAACGCATTTCAATCTTTTATATTTAGTACTACATAATTATTTTATGTGTGGAATTAAATAATAATATTATAACATAA
The DNA here is from genome assembly GCA_930367235.1 of Sarcophaga rosellei. Lineage (NCBI taxonomy): Eukaryota > Metazoa > Arthropoda > Insecta > Diptera > Sarcophagidae > Sarcophaga > Sarcophaga rosellei. Next base: position 33,271,391 of record OV884021.1, on the reverse strand, counting down.
TAATGAATGTGAATTATATTTTATTTAATTCCATATATAGAATATTTATTTAGCAGAAAATATGCGTTGCTTGATTGGGGCTTGTATACGTAGTTTGTACATTTTATGCAAGACAGTCTTTTGTATTTTATGCAATAGAATACATGGGGGTTACTTCCTATTGCAATACGAAAAGGAAATGGTACGTAGTCGAACAATTGGTACTCTTTATTGCGCTTTCGTTTTTCCCTTATGCATGTAATTTTTCCCTTGCGCAAATGTGGCATCACCGCACTCTGTAATACGAAAGCTCATGTTAATATTGTTCGTTAAGCGCAAATACCTTGCGGTAACAAAATATCAAACGCAAAGGAAACGAATCATGTAAGTAAGCACAAACAAATTTTTATATTTATATCTAAATTATTATTTTTTAGGGAAAATCCAAAGGTAAAGAACTAACACAAAAAGAACCGATGACTGTTGACAGGCAGAAATGATTAATGGATTAATGGGCATATCACAGTTTTGTATTTTATATCTAAAGTGAAACACGTAATCAGAATCTTAAAATTGCTGTTGAAATTGTTATCGAAAAACCATAATTTGTTGGACCCATTGTAACTGATTTGTAAGAAGTAAAATAAATTTTGTTTGGAAAAAATATTACGAAGTTACGAGGGGGCCAAAATTATGGAAACAAGTTATTCGGGTTAGCTTACCGAAACGATGGAGCTCTCAGAACTTTAACAGTATTGCGTGCTCGGTTAATATCTGTTTACGCGGGTCACCCTAATTTAAGTTAAGTAGTGTAAGTACGCTTAAGATGTGGAACATAAAAATAAGAAAATAAAGAGAAGAGAAGTAATAAAAGAATTGATCATTCTCTGGATCAACCCCAGAACGAAAGGTACGTTGTTTTATTTGTGAGATATTATTTTTGATATTTCTCTAATCCTTTTGTGTTCTCTTTTTCTGTGGCTTAAACAAATATTTTATTTTGGATATTTACCCCATTCCCCCCGAAACATTTGGTCCTTCGAACCGGATTAAACAAAAATAAAAAAAAATAAGATATAAAGAGACAGCCATATTGGCCCAACAAAATAAACAGGAATTATTTTTTGGATATCCCTCATAAATTTTGAAATTTTACCATCAGCCCAAACCCTACAAAACCCCTCATTTATAAATACTATTTTTATAAAAAGGTATGTTTTTTGAATTTTTAAATAAAGTGCGAAAGTGAAAAATAAATAAAATAATAAAAAAAATATTTTATTTTTGGATCTGCTACCCCCATTCCCCCCGAAACATTTGGTCCTGCGAACCGGATTTGATCAGTGACCTATGGATACACTTAAACCACATCATTTATCTTTTCCTTTGAGCTATCCGAATAACCACGGGATTCCGAATTTTTGAAATGGTCAGACGCCAGCACCACTAAAACTCTGGGTTCTCGTTGGAATGCGAGCATTGAAACATGTTTCTTCAAGCCAGCTCCAACGCCCTATTTCTCTATAGTCACAAACCGTTCTGTCTTCTCTCAAATAGCCGAAGCTATTTGACCCCGTTGGGTGAGTGGCACCTAAAATCGTAGTTGCTAGGATTATTTTATGCGACATATTTGTTCAGGCAGAACAGATTGGGACGAATGTTTGGAACCCATGACGTTTAACAGATGGCTTGAGTTTGTCGATGATTACTCGTACATCGACAGGATTAACATCCCCCGTTGGGTTAATTTTATCCCTCAGTGTGAACTACTTCATGCAAGTTGTGATGCTTCTGAGAAAGCATATGAGGCCATTCTGTATAGTAGAGTCCTAACCCCGTCTGGTGAATTTGTCACCCACTTGCTCGTTGCCAAAACAAAAGTTGTGCCTGTAAAGTGTAAACTTTACCCCGTTTAGAGCTCTGCTGTGCAACTCTGTTGGCAAAAATGGTATTTTCACTTTGTAAGAAGCTGAATCTTACCAGATCGAAACCCATTGTGGGACAGATTCGACTATCGTTCTGTCCTGGTTTCAAAAACCCCCGTGCCATTGGCCAACTTTTGTGGCATATCGAGTATCGTTTATCGTGGACCAGGTAGGCACTGACATTTAGAATCACGTGGATTGTTGTTGTCGATTTTGTTGTCATTCCTCATGACAAATTTGGTTGAATCCAATGGATTTATGTGGTCCTTATTCGAAGTGCGAGTGGCCGAAATTCGAACTGCCAATGGCGTTCTAATACGGCCAATTGTGAAGCTCGTGCTGCTTTCTAATCCAGAGCATTACTAATTCGTTCTCTCGTTTCCTGTTGTGTGTTTGTCGTTTTATTTACAGATAATCCAATACCCGTAGGCTAGTTGTCGAACGCCTAGGAGACAAACACCTCGAAGAAAGCTGGCAACAAGAAGGAACCCACTCCCACCAAATGAAAAAGAGAACACAAAAGGATTAGAGAAATATCAAAAATAATATCTCACAAATAAAACAACGTCCCTTTCGTTCGGGGGTTGATCCAGAGAATGATCAATTCTTTTATTACTTCCCTCTCTTTCTTTTCTTATTTTTATGTTCCACATCTTAAGCGTACTTACACTGCTTAACTTAAATTAGGATGACCAGCGTAAACATCCCGCCCCCCTTGCAAGGGTGCAACAAGTAAAGACGAGAAGTTACCTGGCCAAATAGAAATAAAATAACAATTCAATTATAGTAAAATTAAACAAATATAAAATTCAACTAGGGTTACAATACATTTCAAATAAAGTATTAAAACAGCTGGCGGACTAGAGATCAGGAACTGTTTCGTGGCATTGGTATAAACGGTTTTAGCTTTTGGATCTTCTCCATTACTGCGTTTCGTGCACGATTCGCAGCCGACTTTATTATTGCCTGTCATCAGTTCGACAGCCGTAAAGTTGTTTAAACACTATTGCACAGAACATTCGCCATCTTCACATTGATAACGTGGCGCTATGGTTGTACTCCAATCGGAATAACTTTGGGTACGCACACGTTTCGCTTTGGCACGGGCTGCCTTTTTCTGTTCCTCTAGTTTGTTGTCATCGTTCGTTAAATTCAATTTGTTTAGAGACTTAGCAACTTGATCTTCATTTTCATTGGATTGCACCTCACCGTTGGTTAAAGCAGGGACGGTGTCATTCGCTGAGTTGGACGAGGTAGCAGTGGTGGCGGTAGTGTTTAATTCATTAAGAGTTAATTGCCGTACAATATTTGCCCCTTTTTCGCTGAGACCCAATGACAAAACACTATTCGTGCCGGCAATGTCAGCGACAGTATTGTCTCCGTTAGTTTCTGAATTTGATGCCGAAGATGCAGGAAAACTGGCACCAGCATTGGCTGGACTAGTGGCAATACCAGAGTCATTTTCATCTTCGTCTAAAGAGTCTTTATCCATATTTTCAGGTGAATCACCGAGTTTCTCTACCGGACTTGTGGCCGCTTGATTATTACCATTTGAATCACAAGATGTTGCTAAACTGTTTGAGGTATTTAATGGCTTAGAACTTTTGTCATTGTCATCCACTAAATTATCTTCAACATCGGCATCCGATTGTTCAGTGGAGGAAGATGAATTTGACCATGTAGCATTCTGACTGCCTGCCTCTTCGCGTGTAGCGCAACCTATTGTTGCAAAACCTTCTTTAGATTTAGTATCGCCGCCACCGCTACTGTCCCCACCCCTTATATCTGCTAATAGTTGCTTTTGGGCAAGTTTCGTGTGCTGATGTTTTGCTGACCTCTTGGCTTTACGTTCCTTTTTCTGTTCCTTCTTTAACTGAGATTTAGTAGGGCTACCAAGCGTAGACGCATTTGGAGGCGGATGCAGAAAGAAGGAATTCGCATTGTCTGGTGATGTTTTTCGTTTGATTTTAGGTGGTTGAGATTTTTCAACACTTACTGGAAGTGACATGTCTAGAAAATACTCATGCCTTGAACTGACATTATAACAGTCTTGGCAAGTCAATGTCGATACAAGAAAACCTCGAAAAACTTGTTCAGGCCTTAAGATAAGTTCGGCTGCCTGGTTTCCATAGATTTTACATTTTTGTTTCATATCTTCAGATACAGTGCTAATGTCCTGGTCTTTATAGCCAAGATTTTGTAAAATAACACGTTGATAACGTTTTAAGTCTTCAGATCGAACACTCTCCAGTAAATGTCTTAATAATTCATGAGAGTCATGTTGATCGCCGCCTTGGAATTGGGGACACTTGGCGCAGAGTTTATTAAACAGTTTGCTTGGATTAAAAACACCACCTCCTGATTGAAGTTCTTCCAAAGTCTGGGCCAATGCAGCTGTTAAACCTCCCCAGGCAGATAATGTACCCTTAATAGGTGGCAAATTCAAAACTTCATCGTCTTTAGACTTAAAGGTACCACCGGGTAAAGTAAACTCTTCTCCAGGCTTTGCCGACTCTCTTAAAACATCCAACAGATAGGGTGTTTGGGCCAAACATTGCATTACAGCATTAAAGAAACAAGTATTGCCGAAATTAGTTAAACCTCTTACGCGTGGCGATTGTTCAGTTGTTGCTAACTTATTGTTGGTATTAGCTAAGCCAGTCGATATTAGTGGCAAGCAATTATAGTTGCTGTAAGTAACTAAAGGTTCATTGATGCGTTTTGCCATACCAGGTATTGTCGGTAATGGGGGTGGCGGTGGTAATGGTATTGCAGTCTTACCAACAGCAGAACTATTCGCTTCGCCTGATGGTACGAGCGGCCTTAAAGCTTCAAATGTACTGATTATTTTATTTTCAATATTTTCCAAAGGCGCAGACACTGGTGGTTTTTGAGCCAAACCCTTTACAAATTCAACGCATTCCAGAAGATTTTTACGTGAATCAGCTTTAACTTCATTATCACATTCGTAACACCAGATTTCAAATGAGCGTTTATTCAAAGTAAGAGCATGACAGTCCGAATGGGGAGTCTTATAATGCAGCAACGCATGTTGATTTTTCGAACGACCACACAATTGAGAACCGCACTTCAGGCATAACCACAGTGTATTGTCATATTCAAAAGCACCCGGTGAATCAGGCGTCTCGCAAGCCTCAGCAGCTGGTGAGGCTACAGCCGAATTAAGACACTGTTTGCAATCCAATAGAAGACCAGTAGTTTTTAATAATTTACGCAACTTGGCTGAATCAACAGCCTTCTTAACATGACTACACGAACGTGAAGCAGCCGTGGGACTGGATTTTTCATCTGATGAGTCCGACGATGAACCATCCTTCCATTCTTGATAGTTTTTGCCCATTATGACAGAGAGATTTTAAGGGCTTCTAACCCCAAATGCGTCCTTTCAATACACAAAAGACTTTCTTACGGGAAAACAGTAATTAATCTTTTTTCAAGCACTTTTATGAAAAGCAATTAGTTGGTTGTCAGCGTTCACAGAAAAATAGTTTTTACAATATTTTTAACCTATTTTCAATTATTAAAACACGATTTTATATTTTTGCACTAATTTTCTATGAGCTTCACATTTTTCTACTCAGTTTACACTTAAGTGTACGGAGTACGAGTGGCTGACGTTCGAACTGCCAATGGCGTTCTAACACGGCCGATTGTTAAGCTCGTATTACTCCCTAACCCTAGTCAGAACTAATTCGTTCTTTCTTTTTCCTTGTTTGTTTTGTCCTTTTATTTATACAGCCATGGACATTAAATTAGCACAAAACTTTGTCATAAAAACAATCATATTTTTTATAGTATTTTAGGTCTACTCATAAAAAAATGTAATCATAGGAACTTAAAATACATATTCTTCTTTATAAAAATAACAAAAATTTGTACGATATTGCCAGTCGTCTGCTCATTAAGACCTTCAACATATCAAACGCCAGATTTTAGCTGGACAGTAAAATAGCACAAATTAAATTTTCTGGAATAAAAATGAGGTGCTTTAATAAATAGTAAAAATATTAATATTTTCAGCTTATTTGATTAATATTTACTAGAGTAGCCCCGATTTTCAAGCGCCGCGTGGCATCTACGGGACAATGTTCTTCTGGAAAGTTCTTTGGGAATCGAGTACCAAGTGTCCGGTATTCCAATGCACAAATCGTCCAAATTTTTGTACTTTCGTTGAGCAATTGTACATTTCACATCGCTCTAGTGGGTTTTCAATCGAGTTTAAGTCAGAACTTTGCGATGGCCAGTCTAAAACGGGAATGTGCTCTTCATAAAACCAATCCTTTGCCTGCGTAGATGTGTGTTTGGGGTCACTATCTTGTATAAATATGAATAAAACTGGCATGTATTTAAAAGCTTATGGTTTCATTTTGTTCTTTATATTGTCCAAATACTGATAACAGTCCATTTTTTCATTAATTTTTACAATGGGACTTACACCGTGCCTTGAAAACGCTTCCCGCACCATTGAGTTTCCTCGAACATGCGTTATGTCCTTTGAGCATAGCGTGGATTAAATGTCTGACATTTTGGCCAATGAACAACCACTCTACCATCCGGTCCCATACGATTTGCCTTTGTTTCATCACTCCAAAATGTAGGTGCGAGCAAACGTTAAACGCTTGAGTATATTTTTCTTTTGGTAGAGGTGGCTTCTTTCGGCAAGAGCATTCAAAGAGCTTTTTGTGATTAACACGTCGTTATAGGAGCCTGTCCGATAAATTTCGGCAATTTCAGCCAGCTTTTTCGCATCATGCCACAAGTTAACGATAATGCGCTTCTCCTCTGGTGAGTAATCTTTTCCACGTACCATTTTTTCCAAAAATTACTTTAAATGCCACAAAATTGAAAGAATATACCTCAAAAATAAAAATACTCGAACAAAACTTGTACCTAAAACACTTTTAGGCACGTTGTGCTAATTTACTGTCCAGCTCGAATTTAGGTACCGATACAAATTAGCAGTCAAAACAAAAAATATATACGATAATGATAATATTTTTTGTTAAACAACAGTTAGATGCCATCGTGCAACATTGCAGACCAAAACAATTGGCCTAATTACGATACAAATGAGAAAAAAAATCAAAATCAATGTATATATGGATTTTGTGCTAATTTAATGTCCATGGCTGTAGGTGTCCTTAGCAGTACCCAGAAAATTTACGGTGGAACGTCCAGCAACCCAGAGTCTGGATGAAGTGGTCAAACGCACCGCCTCGAAGTGCCCTCTGTGTAAAGGCCAACACTCCCTTCAAAAGTGCTCGACATTCCGCCGCTTAGACCCCTACAGACGACTGGGCGCAGTAAAGAAATTTAAATACTGCTCGAATTGTTTGGCCCAGTCCCATTTTGCGAAGAACTGCCGCAGTAGGGAGCGGTGTATGGAATGTCTGGGCAAACACCACACCATGCTCCATTTCCGGCATCGGGACAGCAGCAAACCCAACACTACCAAAAGGAAGGTTGTTCAACGGAGGGACAACAATAAGAGCACAACCCGCAGCCATGCTCATAAGTGTTCCTGCCAGCCCCATAAGAGTAAGGACAACAACAATGTAGTTGCGACACCCAGCTCTACAGGGGCCACAATCGTCATTAATGTCCTTAGTAAATAAGTAACTCTCTTTTCTCAATTGAATTGTAAACTAAATGAATTATTTTTTTTTGAAATTTTGTATAAATGAATTTTTATTTGAAATGTATTGTAACCCTAGTTGAATTTTATATTTGTTTAATTTTACTATAATTGAATTGTTATTTTATTTCTATTTGGCCAGGTAACTTCTCGTCTTTACTTGTTGCACTCTTGCAAGGGGGGCGGGATGTTTACGCTGGTCACCCTAATTTAAGTTAAGTAGTGTAAGTACGCTTAAGATGTGGAACATAAAAATAAGAAAAGAAAGAGAAGAGAAGTAATAAAAGAATTGATCATTCTCTGAATCAACCCCCGAACGAAAGGTACGTTGTTTTATTTGTGAGATATTATTTTTGATATTTCTCTAATCCTTTTGTGTTCTCTTTTTCTGTGGCTTAAACAAATATTTTATTTTGGATATTTACCCCATTCCCCCCGAAACAATATCTGACACGCATACTCGCAGAAAGTCTTTCACAGAAAGTTGGAGTGTATGCGCAGCACATTTGATGGAGATAACATTTTCAAATTTTATAGAACTAATTATGTTTTCAAAATAATCATCGTTTTGATCTCCATCGCCATTTTCATTTTCATCTTCTATTTCGATTTGCCTTTCTTGTGGTGACAAAAGTTCAATCGCTTTTATTAAATTACGACCGTTGTCAGTTGTTACAGAATATATTTGTTTTTTGTTTATATTATAATTCGTTAACACCTTTTCAATTTTTATATTTTCTGCGGTGTGTCTTTTTTTTAGTTCTAACATCACAAAGGAAAAAATGGCAATTTGGTTTTTTAAAATAATTTGGGCGTTTATTCCTAAAATTGCTCGGTCACTTCGAGTTGCGGTGTCAATTTTTAAATGAATTATTTTATTTTTTAAAACGTTTTAATTTTAGTTTTTATTTAATCTGCCTTCACCACACCAATTCCATTATATTCCTTGAATTTATGATTGGAATTTTTAGGCCATGTAATATAGGATTCACTAACACTTTAAATGAGTCGGAGTCAAAAAATTAAAGTGGAAGAGATTCCTTGGTGACCATTTCTATACAGGCATTTGTCACCTCATTTTTGTTCATTTCTAATGAAAATTTTGTTTCGTTAGCGCTGTCTTTACTATTTTTACTAATTTTTTTCACAATGTCTTCAAAAATTTCACTATGATACTTTTCCATATGTCTTTTCAAATTTGTGGAGAAGTTACTAACTTTTTTGTCACACGACTTACATATCGCTTCACCATCAACTTCCACAAAAAATTCCCGCATATAATAATTACGTTGACGACCCATCTTAAACTGAGGTACGAATGATACTATTTTTCATCCAAAAGTAAAAGAAAGCAAAAAGTTAAATAACGGAGTTTCAAAATGATTGTATTTAAGGCAAATAAAAAATAAGTGAATATTTCCAATATCTTCAAAAATTGTAGAAGCAATACTTAAACAATTTATACACAGCTTATGAATATTATTTCTATTTTTTACTTTTATGTAAAAAATTAATAATTATATTAATATAATATAACATGAATGCCCTGGTAGTCTAGTGGGTAGTGTGCTAGACTATTAGCGTGAGGGTCGTGGGTTCGATTCCCACCAGAGACTCTGGTCTGTGACACTACACCGAGCATATAGTCAAGTTACTCCGCTCGTATAATTAGAATATAAATTTGTAATTATATTGTAATTAATAAATAAATAAATAAATATAATATAACATATATATCCTATATACAGTGGACAGCAGAAGTCTTTTTCACAAAACAAGAGAGAAAAAAGAAAAAGCTGACTCCTTATTTTAGCATCGGAAAAGTGTAGGTACCTCTAAAATTTGGAAAATCTCCAAACCACAAAACTCTAGTCAAACTTTTATGAGTATCAAAAAAATTTAATTTTAAAAATATAATAAAAAAATAAATAGAAACTGGCCCATGAGGGGTCGAACCCACGACCTTCGCGTCGTTAGCACGACGCTCCAACCAACTGAGCTAATTGGATGTCTTTCCTTCGAATTTATTTTTGTTTGTGGAGCAGCAACACGCTCAGGGTACAGCTAGTATAATATAAAAATATAGGTACATAAATATATATTATGTATATTTGTTTAGCTATTTAAAATTAATTTGTAAAGGTCACTTGTTTTCGATATAGTTTACATTTTGTAAGATTTCCATTGTTTTCAAATTTTACAAATTATTTAACGTGAAGTTTGGTCAGTGTTTGATATTCTACATACATATTTGGCAATACATCAGATATACATTTAAGTTGCCTCTTCACGAAAAATGAGCTTGGGCATATTAACCACTAATCTTTGTGTCATAGGGGTTGAAAACGCAAAAATAACTTTTATTTCTCCTCGAAAAAATAAAAGTCAAAACATAACTTTTATTTTTGCTCAAAAAGATAAAAATCAAAAAATAATTTTATTTCGGCTCGAAAAAATAAAAGTTAAAAAATAACTTTTATTTTCTGACTTTTACGATAAAAGTTATAACAGTTACGGTCCCTGTTTTAAACTGATAAAAACGTAACAAATTTATAAAATTTTATTACATTATGCCAATGAATAATATTTTTAAAATTCTATTGATTATAATGCCTCCACTTTCATTTCGCGAATGTAAAACCCACTTTAAAACTACATGTAGAGAGAAAAATTCTAATGCACAGTGTATAAAAAAGAAAATGAGAATTACAAAGCAATTCTCGAGAAAAAGCGACAAAGATTTTACGCTGGTAATTGTACAAAAGAAGAAAAAACCAATGTTTTCCGTTGTCCTTTAACTATGTTTCTGTTATTCCAACATAATGTATTACATTCATAGGACTCAACTCCTGTGTTCTGGTCTTACAACAAAAAATAAATAAAAAAAGTTTTTATTTTTATTTATTTAATAAGAAAAGTAAAAGTGTTTACAATTAAAAAAAAATTGAGAAAAATTTACATAAAATTAGTTGGACTGAACACGACGAAAATTTTATATCTATTACGTTCTCGCTAAAAAGAGCTGGGGTTACGTTATGTTAGTCTCTGAAATTCATTTGAGGAGATCTAAAATAAACGATTAAGGGCCATTATTACATACACATACATACATAATTGGCCATTACAACCCTTCAGTCCGGATTACGGTCTAGCTTCTCAACACCATTCATGTTGTGTGCGTTAATTTTATACATGAGTGGCGGGACGTACAGTTTAAAGTCGACTCCGAACGACAGATTTTTTGAAAAGCTTTTCATGGCAATTTTTACTCTCAGAGTTTTTGCCAGAAATCTGCTGAGAGGAAGTCGACAAAGAAATATTTTCATATTTTTCGTTTTCAAGTCTGACCTGGGATTCGAATTCGGGTATTTCTACTACTACTACTAAAGGGAGGATTTTAACTGGCAGATAAATTGTTTTTCATTATTATGAGTACCCAGTAAGATAGTATGTATATTATTTTCTTCTTCAAATATAAACAAAATGAGGAAAGACAAGAACAAAAAAAGAGGCCCTTCGTTGCCACTGCCTTTAAGTAAAACTTGTTTAACTGAGCAGTGTTATCGACATTGCTCCGGCACTGCCACATTTTTGAAAAAATTAACTTTGTTTTTTTTTTTGTATTTCAGCTGTAGGAAGGTGTTGCCCCTCACGTGAAGTTATTACAAAAATTTGTGTATTCTTATTAATTAATAATATTAGAAAAATTCTCTGATTAGTGAGCGTGGAAATTATTATATCTTGAAATATGCAATAAGTATATATATATACATATATGACCCTTAAATGGTTGAGTTTGAAATTTTCAACTCATATAGATAGTAAGTACTAAAGTTCATACTATTTAAATATTTATCTTGAAAAACATATACATACATGTACATATGTAATAGTAATGTTATTGTTTACTTCTAAAAATTGGGTAATTTATTGGGCGATGAATTCATTACTTTTAATTACCTAAGTAATAAAATGTAAACTGTCAATATTTTTCCCAAATAAAATAAGTAGTTGCAAAACTCATGAAAAAATTACATGCGACCGATGCAAACACAATTATTTGTTAAATTTTAATAACATTAATTTTTTTTTAAAGTTTTGGGCTTGAACCTATTTTTTGCCTATTCATATAAGGTCAAATATAAAGAAATAAATATAACACGCATTCGGTTTTGGAATTCAGTTGAATCTTTGATTCTAAACAAGCTAAACGTTATTTGAGTGACATTTATTTGGAACAATTTATAAAAATGCCTCGAATAAAAGCATCCCTTTCCTAAGCACTAAAAATGCATTGCGTTTGCAATCCCAGAGAGCAAATGAAAGTTCGGAAGAGCGTGAAAGTCGCCTAAGGACTGAAATTAGTCGAGCTTTAACCTCTAGAGCCGCCGAAACGCCATTACAACGTGAAGAACGCCTTGAAGGCCCACGACAACGCGCCACAACAGCAAGAGCTACTGAAACGCTTTCAGGAAGCCAAGAGCGTCTTAAAAGCTTCTGAAACGCCGTCAGAACGCGAAAGATGTCTTGAAGGTCTTCGACAACATGCCACAACCCCACGAGCTATCGAGATATCGTTGGAACATGAAAGTCGGCTACAAAGCCAGCGAAATCGTATTGAAACATCACGAGCCACAGAAACACCTTCAGAACGTGAAAGGCGTCTGGAAAGCCTTAGACAATATGCGACAACCGCACGAGCTACCGAGACACCTTTGGAACATGAAGGTACCACAACAGCACGAGCTAATGAAACAGAAGCCCAACATGAATCACGAGTAGAAAGTCAGTGGATTCGAACATCAACAAGAAGAGCAACAGGGAACAAAATCATAATCGAATGGCGGATTTCATGGATACTCAGGTATTGCATTTAACTACAGATCCGATATAGATTATACCGTAGATGAATTAGTGGCAATTGGTGACACGAATGAAGTTTGCCGATATTGCAATGCACTCAGGCACAAAAATGAAACACCTAGAATGTGTTGCTCTTATGGTAAAATCGTTCTATCTGAATTACTTCCACCTCCAGAACCATTGCAATCGCTGATTTCAGGTAACTTTTTCGAAATTTATACTTTTTTAATTTAACAAAATGTTAATAAAAAATATTTTTTCATTTAGGAACTAATGTGGATTCACAACATTTTCTTAAAAATATAAGATAATATAATTCGTGCTTCAAAATTACATCTTTTGGTGATACCAAAGTATTTCGAGACAACTTTATGCCAACGTTTCGTGTTCAAGTTCAAATTTATCATAAAATGGAATCATTGTTGCCAATTCCAAATGAAGATCCTAAGTTCTTAAAAATTTATTTCATAGGAGAAGCGAATAACAATGACCAAGTGCATTATAACCCTGACACAAAACAATGGATTGTTGCCGATTTACAAGTGATGTTTCATGAAATCAACGAATTGGTAAGGATCTTTAAGCAAGCCAAAGATGACCCACGATTAAGTTCAGATAATCGCAATTCATACTGATAGAACTCCAGCTGGACAATGCCCCAACAATTGCGTAACAATTTTGATGGTGTGCGATCCAGTTGCATCACGAGATATGTATTTAATTCCGATGGGGTTAGCGAAGCACACCGGATATTAGCTAGTAAATAATAAAAAAGAAGCTCAACTTATATTCACTCCGAGTGAATATTTATTCTTAAAAGAACATTTTCTTCAGGAAAATAAATTGGGCTCTGTATTATCCTTTATAGAGGATATGTTTAGGAAAAAAATTTAAAAGTTTTAATAATGTTTGTTCCATAACTTTTAAAAGTTATATGTGGAATAAACAAAAAACCTTATTTTTATATGCAAGGTGCATTTATTTCCAAAACGGTTGCGGACGGTATATGTAGGTTTGTAATTAAATTTCTTAAATAATGCTTGGAAGGTACAATTGAGTCAAACGAAAAGGAACTTTTCATCCAAAATATATATAAAAAACCAACAAATTCGGAGTGTTCGCAGAACAATTGCAAAGACCGAATTACAGTTCCAAAAAGCTGCAAATTGGAGGAATAGAAAACTTTATAAAGTTAATAAAGTCGCTATGGTATTGGGTAACGACCAGGAAGTGCCATCAGCTGACCTTGCACCTGAAATGAGGTCTGAAAAACTTCTTTGTGGTCAAAGAGATTTATTGATATTTATAAAATGCAGTGCGAGAAAAATTATCATTATGATCCTCCAAATGAAGCTAAGTCAGAAATTCCATTACATAAAAAATCCCATTTTATTAAGAGAGCCTTCGGCTGTATGAAAATGTTATAAAATCGAAGACTGTTTGCAGAAAACGAATCATTTACTACAACGAAGGGTTCGCAAACATATTTTTAAAAACATTTTTAGCGTACATACCTCTATGGACGAATATAATGGAAAACTTTGTGGACGCAAGTAAGTGTCGTATTGCGAATAGTTCTGTAGAGTATTATTTCCAGATAACGAAAAAGATAATTCTAGAGGGGAAAATTAAAATGATACCCTCTTCCGAAGCAAATATCAAATATAAGAGCAACTATGAACCTATTATTAAAAAGACACAACCGAAAGCAATAAAATTGGAGGAAGACGTTTGGAGAACTCCGAAAAAGGAAAGCAAAAAAATAAGTCGTAAGATTTTTATTGACAATTTAAGCAAACAATGGCAATGGCCACGAAGTTAAAGATAAAAGATACATACTTTTTACTTTCAATACTATATATGAAAATAAACCAGTCTTTTATGCTCCAATAATATACTTAAATGAGTATAAGTCTTGAGCAGCGTTGCCACTATCAAAAAAATTTTGTAACCAAAATTAAAATAAAAAATAACCAAATAAGGAATAAAATAACCAAAAATTTTTTTTTATATAAATGTATTTATTTTTAAAGTTTAAAGTTTTTAAGTTTTAAAGTTCATATTTTATGGCTTATACCGCCATTAAAAGTCACTTGTATTTTTTGGTAACCCAAAGTTGATAATTCGTTAATAAGTAGTAATCGGTGCAGGTTTGCAAAAATTTGTAGTTCTAATTTGTAGTTCATATATATTTCAATTTTATTGAGACTTTTAAGTAAGTTTACATAAGGAAAAATTGACAGATTACACTAAAGATAAAAAACTTAAAACTATAAAGTATTGTTCCAATAAACATTAACGACATTATAGTCACGAATAACGCCACAAGCTTAGTTGAACATATAAGTATAATATTTTACTTCAATCGATAAACATGTAAGTTATATTGCTCAAAATATAATAAAAGATTACTTTGCCTGAAAATTAGTCAAAAACAAGATCTTAAAATAATACTTAAAACTAAATAACAAATATACATAAAAACATAATAAACAATAGATAAATATTAGCCTCTATTCGATCCCGGACTTTCTTGTCCATAAAACTGTGGTAAACGGTATTCATTTACTCTTATCAAGGCCTCAATATCCTCATGTAAAATTCCTATCGGTGATAGGTAAATATCATCCGACCAACTAATTTCGGATTGAACTCGAAGAACACTTGTCAACAATCGGTTCTGATGGCTCCCAAGACGATCTATGTGTTTCTAAGTAACGATAGTGCGTACAAGGAAAATGGTTTTACTCCGGCTTTTCTGTAAATAGTTTTATTTTTCACAAAATTCTCATAATTTGCATTGACGCAGAGTCTCAGACAGCTCCGTTCCAAAATTTCTAGCTCCCTCATTACTGTTGGGGAGACTGAGAACCATATGGGAAATCCATAAAGCATTGTAGAACGGATACACACCTTGTAAATTAAAAGTTTGCACCTCTGACTCAAATGTCGATTCACCAATAATTTCGAAAACATGCCCTTAATACGAATGCCCTTATCTCTGGCAATTCTGCCATGTTGATTAAATTTAAATAACTTATTCATAGTTACCCCAAGATACTTTATTTGACTCTTGAAAGGAATATTCGAACCCCGAAGAGAGAGATTCAGTGTTTTACTCTTTTTAACCACATCGTGGGGGCCTTTACCCGATGCATTTCGAAAGCATATGGCCTCTGATTTCGCCGTGTTTATTCTGATGCCCCAATTCTGGTAGAAATCATCAATTCCATTGCCTTCTCTGGGTCCGAGTTGTGAGCGTAAATAAAAGATTCATCCGCATATAACATACTTTTCGAGCCATTACATACATGCGGAAAATCATAAACTAAGGTACTATACAGTAGTGGGGCCAAAATTGCCCCCTGTGGTACACCGCATAAAATATTCCCTGTGTCCGATCTTGTGTCGTTAATCTCCACAAAAAATGTCCTATTTTCAAAATAGCTCTCAAGGCAAATTCAATACGGTAACCGCAACTCTACAACAAGTACAACAATACAAAACCAACACGCATTTTGTTTTGTTAAACCTCCATTTGGATGTCAAAATAGGAAGAAGAAAAAAAATTAACAACAACACGCACACGCACAACAAACACACACAAAAACAACAAAGTTTTGACATTAACAAAGTGCTCAGCTGTTTAGATGATCCTACCGGTTACATGAATTCGCCATGATAGCTCTTAAGCAGTTTTACAATAAAAACGTCGCATCGTAATTGAATGAGCTTATAAAGAATACCGAAATGGTATGTTCTAGTTCATATATAAAAAATATGTAATCAGATGTTTAACTTACAACACCCTGTTGAGTTTGTACTTTTGTACTATTATTACGCACTTTTACTGTACTATCAATTGAACGTTATAAAGAAATAAAACGCTTTCCTAACGATTGCAAAGTTTATAATGCAAATTTTCAAATAAAATTAAAGAAGTGATTGCTGTATTAACGATAATAAAAAAATTAACCAAAATGATGAAAAAATACACATTTACACATTAGAAAAAAAAATAACCAAATTTGGTTAAAAATAACCAAAACGGCAACACTGGTCTTGAGCCAACTCAATGCCTTTTTTAATAATGTAGTTGATATATATTACAATTATTTTAAGAGAAAGGAAAAATGTTTTTATACGGAAAATATTATTCGAATACCCTTCGAATTATATGAAGAGATATTTATTCCAATAATTCATCAACAGCATTACACAGTTGTTTATCTCGATACTCAAAGGAAACAATTTTTGTATTTAGATTCAATTCGAGGTAACATAAAAAATAGAAATAAAGTTTGAAATCTTAAAAAAAATTAAAAACTGAGATCTGGCATGGATATAGAGCATGATTACCAAGAAGACAGTTTTAACTGCGGTGTTTTCATATGCCAATTTATTGTAGCACTTCTCAAAACTGGGCCTCTCACTAATCTGAGAAATCAAAATGAATACAGAGAAATTATGAAAAATATACTACTAAATAAAACAGATTGTATGGATGAAATTTCTATTCATTGTGGTGACAAATGAAAAATCCTGCATGTTTCAGATGTACAAACCATTTTTACAAATCTCACCAAGTAACGCATTTCAATCTTTTATATTTAGTACTACATAATTATTTTATGTGTGGAATTAAATAATAATATTATAACATAATAATGAATGTGAATTATATTTTATTTAATTCCATATATAGAATATTTATTTAGCAGAAAATATGCGTTGCTTGATTGGGGCTTGTATACGTAGTTTGTACATTTTATGCAAGACAGTCTTTTGTATTTTATGCAATAGAATACATGGGGGTTACTTCCTATTGCAATACGAAAAGGAAATGGTACGTAGTCGAACAATTGGTACTCTTTATTGCGCTTTCGTTTTTCCCTTATGCATGTAATTTTTCCCTTGCGCAAATGTGGCATCACCGCACTCTGTAATACGAAAGCTCATGTTAATATTGTTCGTTAAGCGCAAATACCTTGCGGTAACAAAATATCAAACGCAAAGGAAACGAATCATGTAAGTAAGCACAAACAAATTTTTATATTTATATCTAAATTATTATTTTTTAGGGAAAATCCAAAGGTAAAGAACTAACACAAAAAGAACCGATGACTGTTGACAGGCAGAAATGATTAATGGATTAATGGGCATATCACAGTTTTGTATTTTATATCTAAAGTGAAACACGTAATCAGAATCTTAAAATTGCTGTTGAAATTGTTATCGAAAAACCATAATTTGTTGGACCCATTGTAACTGATTTGTAAGAAGTAAAATAAATTTTGTTTGGAAAAAATATTACGAAGTTACGAGGGGGCCAAAATTATGGAAACAAGTTATTCGGGTTAGCTTACCGAAACGATGGAGCTCTCAGAACTTTAACAGTATTGCGTGCTCGGTTAATATCTGTTTACGCGGGTCGCCCTAATTTAAGTTAAGTAGTGTAAGTACGCTTAAGATGTGGAACATAAAAATAAGAAAATAAAGAGAAGAGAAGTAATAAAAGAATTGATCATTCTCTGGATCAACCCCAGAACGAAAGGTACGTTGTTTTATTTGTGAGATATTATTTTTGATATTTCTCTAATCCTTTTGTGTTCTCTTTTTCTGTGGCTTAAACAAATATTTTATTTTGGATATTTACCCCATTCCCCCCGAAACATTTGGTCCTTCGAACCGGATTAAACAAAAATAAAAAAAAATAAGATATAAAGAGACAGCCATATTGGCCCAACAAAATAAACAGGAATTATTTTTTGGATATCCCTCATAAATTTTGAAATTTTACCATCAGCCCAAACCCTACAAAACCCCTCATTTATAAATACTATTTTTATAAAAAGGTATGTTTTTTGAATTTTTAAATAAAGTGCGAAAGTGAAAAATAAATAAAATAATAAAAAAAATATTTTATTTTTGGATCTGCTACCCCCATTCCCCCCGAAACATTTGGTCCTGCGAACCGGATTTGATCAGTGACCTATGGATACACTTAAACCACATCATTTATCTTTTCCTTTGAGCTATCCGAATAACCACGGGATTCCGAATTTTTGAAATGGTCAGACGCCAGCACCACTAAAACTCTGGGTTCTCGTTGGAATGCGAGCATTGAAACATGTTTCTTCAAGCCAGCTCCAACGCCCTATTTCTCTATAGTCACAAACCGTTCTGTCTTCTCTCAAATAGCCGAAGCTATTTGACCCCGTTGGGTGAGTGGCACCTAAAATCGTAGTTGCTAGGATTATTTTAGGCGGCATATTTGTTCAGGCAGAACAGATTGGGACGAATGTTTGGAACCCATGACGTTTAACAGATGGCTTGAGTTTGTCGATGATTACTCGTACATCGACAGGATTAACATCCCCCGTTGGGTTAATTTTATCCCTCAGTGTGAACTACTTCATGCAAGTTGTGATGCTTCTGAGAAAGCATATGAGGCCATTCTGTATAGTAGAGTCCTAACCCCGTCTGGTGAATTTGTCACCCACTTGCTCGTTGCCAAAACAAAAGTTGTGCCTGTAAAGTGTAAACTTTACCCCGTTTAGAGCTCTGCTGTGCAACTCTGTTGGCAAAAATGGTATTTTCACTTTGTAAGAAGCTGAATCTTACCAGATCGAAACCCATTGTGGGACAGATTCGACTATCGTTCTGTCCTGGTTTCAAAAACCCCCGTGCCATTGGCCAACTTTTGTGGCATATCGAGTATCGTTTATCGTGGACCAGGTAGGCACTGACATTTAGAATCACGTGGATTGTTGTTGTCGATTTTGTTGTCATTCCTCATGACAAATTTGGTTGAATCCAATGGATTTATGTGGTCCTTATTCGAAGTGCGAGTGGCCGAAATTCGAACTGCCAATGGCGTTCTAATACGGCCAATTGTGAAGCTCGTGCTGCTTTCTAATCCAGAGCATTACTAATTCGTTCTCTCGTTTCCTGTTGTGTGTTTGTCGTTTTATTTACAGATAATCCAATACCCGTAGGCTAGTTGTCGAACGCCTAGGAGACAAACACCTCGAAGAAAGCTGGCAACAAGAAGGAACCCACTCCCACCAAATGAAAAAGAGAACACAAAAGGATTAGAGAAATATCAAAAATAATATCTCACAAATAAAACAACGTCCCTTTCGTTCGGGGGTTGATCCAGAGAATGATCAATTCTTTTATTACTTCCCTCTCTTTCTTTTCTTATTTTTATGTTCCACATCTTAAGCGTACTTACACTGCTTAACTTAAATTAGGATGACCAGCGTAAACATCCCGCCCCCCTTGCAAGGGTGCAACAAGTAAAGACGAGAAGTTACCTGGCCAAATAGAAATAAAATAACAATTCAATTATAGTAAAATTAAACAAATATAAAATTCAACTAGGGTTACAATACATTTCAAATAAAGTATTAAAACAGCTGGCGGACTAGAGATCAGGAACTGTTTCGTGGCATTGGTATAAACGGTTTTAGCTTTTGGATCTTCTCCATTACTGCGTTTCGTGCACGATTCGCAGCCGACTTTATTATTGCCTGTCATCAGTTCGACAGCCGTAAAGTTGTTTAAACACTATTGCACAGAACATTCGCCATCTTCACATTGATAACGTGGCGCTATGGTTGTACTCCAATCGGAATAACTTTGGGTACGCACACGTTTCGCTTTGGCACGGGCTGCCTTTTTCTGTTCCTCTAGTTTGTTGTCATCGTTCGTTAAATTCAATTTGTTTAGAGACTTAGCAACTTGATCTTCATTTTCATTGGATTGCACCTCACCGTTGGTTAAAGCAGGGACGGTGTCATTCGCTGAGTTGGACGAGGTAGCAGTGGTGGCGGTAGTGTTTAATTCATTAAGAGTTAATTGCCGTACAATATTTGCCCCTTTTTCGCTGAGACCCAATGACAAAACACTATTCGTGCCGGCAATGTCAGCGACAGTATTGTCTCCGTTAGTTTCTGAATTTGATGCCGAAGATGCAGGAAAACTGGCACCAGCATTGGCTGGACTAGTGGCAATACCAGAGTCATTTTCATCTTCGTCTAAAGAGTCTTTATCCATATTTTCAGGTGAATCACCGAGTTTCTCTACCGGACTTGTGGCCGCTTGATTATTACCATTTGAATCACAAGATGTTGCTAAACTGTTTGAGGTATTTAATGGCTTAGAACTTTTGTCATTGTCATCCACTAAATTATCTTCAACATCGGCATCCGATTGTTCAGTGGAGGAAGATGAATTTGACCATGTAGCATTCTGACTGCCTGCCTCTTCGCGTGTAGCGCAACCTATTGTTGCAAAACCTTCTTTAGATTTAGTATCGCCGCCACCGCTACTGTCCCCACCCCTTATATCTGCTAATAGTTGCTTTTGGGCAAGTTTCGTGTGCTGATGTTTTGCTGACCTCTTGGCTTTACGTTCCTTTTTCTGTTCCTTCTTTAACTGAGATTTAGTAGGGCTACCAAGCGTAGACGCATTTGGAGGCGGATGCAGAAAGAAGGAATTCGCATTGTCTGGTGATGTTTTTCGTTTGATTTTAGGTGGTTGAGATTTTTCAACACTTACTGGAAGTGACATGTCTAGAAAATACTCATGCCTTGAACTGACATTATAACAGTCTTGGCAAGTCAATGTCGATACAAGAAAACCTCGAAAAACTTGTTCAGGCCTTAAGATAAGTTCGGCTGCCTGGTTTCCATAGATTTTACATTTTTGTTTCATATCTTCAGATACAGTGCTAATGTCCTGGTCTTTATAGCCAAGATTTTGTAAAATAACACGTTGATAACGTTTTAAGTCTTCAGATCGAACACTCTCCAGTAAATGTCTTAATAATTCATGAGAGTCATGTTGATCGCCGCCTTGGAATTGGGGACACTTGGCGCAGAGTTTATTAAACAGTTTGCTTGGATTAAAAACACCACCTCCTGATTGAAGTTCTTCCAAAGTCTGGGCCAATGCAGCTGTTAAACCTCCCCAGGCAGATAATGTACCCTTAATAGGTGGCAAATTCAAAACTTCATCGTCTTTAGACTTAAAGGTACCACCGGGTAAAGTAAACTCTTCTCCAGGCTTTGCCGACTCTCTTAAAACATCCAACAGATAGGGTGTTTGGGCCAAACATTGCATTACAGCATTAAAGAAACAAGTATTGCCGAAATTAGTTAAACCTCTTACGCGTGGCGATTGTTCAGTTGTTGCTAACTTATTGTTGGTATTAGCTAAGCCAGTCGATATTAGTGGCAAGCAATTATAGTTGCTGTAAGTAACTAAAGGTTCATTGATGCGTTTTGCCATACCAGGTATTGGCGGTAATGGGGGTGGCGGTGGTAATGGTATTGCAGTCTTACCAACAGCAGAACTATTCGCCTGATGGTACGAGCGGCCTTAAAGCTTCAAATGTACTGATTATTTTATTTTCAATATTTTCCAAAGGCGCAGACACTGGTGGTTTTTGAGCCAAACCCTTTACAAATTCAACGCATTCCAGAAGATTTTTACGTGAATCAGCTTTAACTTCATTATCACATTCGTAACACCAGATTTCAAATGAGCGTTTATTCAAAGTAAGAGCATGACAGTCCGAATGGGGAGTCTTATAATGCAGCAACGCATGTTGATTTTTCGAACGACCACACAATTGAGAACCGCACTTCAGGCATAACCACAGTGTATTGTCATATTCAAAAGCACCCGGTGAATCAGGCGTCTCGCAAGCCTCAGCAGCTGGTGAGGCTACAGCCGAATTAAGACACTGTTTGCAATCCAATAGAAGACCAGTAGTTTTTAATAATTTACGCAACTTGGCTGAATCAACAGCCTTCTTAACATGACTACACGAACGTGAAGCAGCCGTGGGACTGGATTTTTCATCTGATGAGTCCGACGATGAACCATCCTTCCATTCTTGATAGTTTTTGCCCATTATGACAGAGAGATTTTAAGGGCTTCTAACCCCAAATGCGTCCTTTCAATACACAAAAGACTTTCTTACGGGAAAACAGTAATTAATCTTTTTTCAAGCACTTTTATGAAAAGCAATTAGTTGGTTGTCAGCGTTCACAGAAAAATAGTTTTTACAATATTTTTAACCTATTTTCAATTATTAAAACACGATTTTATATTTTTGCACTAATTTTCTATGAGCTTCACATTTTTCTACTCAGTTTACACTTAAGTGTACGGAGTACGAGTGGCTGACGTTCGAACTGCCAATGGCGTTCTAACACGGCCGATTGTTAAGCTCGTATTACTCCCTAACCCTAGTCAGAACTAATTCGTTCTTTCTTTTTCCTTGTTTGTTTTGTCCTTTTATTTATACAGCCATGGACATTAAATTAGCACAAAACTTTGTCATAAAAACAATCATATTTTTTATAGTATTTTAGGTCTACTCATAAAAAAATGTAATCATAGGAACTTAAAATACATATTCTTCTTTATAAAAATAACAAAAATTTGTACGATATTGCCAGTCGTCTGCTCATTAAGACCTTCAACATATCAAACGCCAGATTTTAGCTGGACAGTAAAATAGCACAAATTAAATTTTCTGGAATAAAAATGAGGTGCTTTAATAAATAGTAAAAATATTAATATTTTCAGCTTATTTGATTAATATTTACTAGAGTAGCCCCGATTTTCAAGCGCCGCGTGGCATCTACGGGACAATGTTCTTCTGGAAAGTTCTTTGGGAATCGAGTACCAAGTGTCCGGTATTCCAATGCACAAATCGTCCAAATTTTTGTACTTTCGTTGAGCAATTGTACATTTCACATCGCTCTAGTGGGTTTTCAATCGAGTTTAAGTCAGAACTTTGCGATGGCCAGTCTAAAACGGGAATGTGCTCTTCATAAAACCAATCCTTTGCCTGCGTAGATGTGTGTTTGGGGTCACTATCTTGTATAAATATGAATAAAACTGGCATGTATTTAAAAGCTTATGGTTTCATTTTGTTCTTTATATTGTCCAAATACTGATAACAGTCCATTTTTTCATTAATTTTTACAATGGGACTTACACCGTGCCTTGAAAACGCTTCCCGCACCATTGAGTTTCCTCGAACATGCGTTATGTCCTTTGAGCATAGCGTGGATTAAATGTCTGACATTTTGGCCAATGAACAACCACTCTACCATCCGGTCCCATACGATTTGCCTTTGTTTCATCACTCCAAAATGTAGGTGCGAGCAAACGTTAAACGCTTGAGTATATTTTTCTTTTGGTAGAGGTGGCTTCTTTCGGCAAGAGCATTCAAAGAGCTTTTTGTGATTAACACGTCGTTATAGGAGCCTGTCCGATAAATTTCGGCAATTTCAGCCAGCTTTTTCGCATCATGCCACAAGTTAACGATAATGCGCTTCTCCTCTGGTGAGTAATCTTTTCCACGTACCATTTTTTCCAAAAATTACTTTAAATGCCACAAAATTGAAAGAATATACCTCAAAAATAAAAATACTCGAACAAAACTTGTACCTAAAACACTTTTAGGCACGTTGTGCTAATTTACTGTCCAGCTCGAATTTAGGTACCGATACAAATTAGCAGTCAAAACAAAAAATATATACGATAATGATAATATTTTTTGTTAAACAACAGTTAGATGCCATCGTGCAACATTGCAGACCAAAACAATTGGCCTAATTACGATACAAATGAGAAAAAAAATCAAAATCAATGTATATATGGATTTTGTGCTAATTTAATGTCCATGGCTGTAGATGTCCTTAGCAGTACCCAGAAAATTTACGGTGGAACGTCCAGCAACCCAGAGTCTGGATGAAGTGGTCAAACGCACCGCCTCGAAGTGCCCTCTGTGTAAAGGCCAACACTCCCTTCAAAAGTGCTCGACATTCCGCCGCTTAGACCCCTACAGACGACTGGGCGCAGTAAAGAAATTTAAATACTGCTCGAATTGTTTGGCCCAGTCCCATTTTGCGAAGAACTGCCGCAGTAGGGAGCGGTGTATGGAATGTCTGGGCAAACACCACACCATGCTCCATTTCCGGCATCGGGACAGCAGCAAACCCAACACTACCAAAAGGAAGGTTGTTCAACGGAGGGACAACAATAAGAGCACAACCCGCAGCCATGCTCATAAGTGTTCCTGCCAGCCCCATAAGAGTAAGGACAACAACAATGTAGTTGCGACACCCAGCTCTACAGGGGCCACAATCGTCATTAATGTCCTTAGTAAATAAGTAACTCTCTTTTCTCAATTGAATTGTAAACTAAATGAATTATTTTTTTTTGAAATTTTGTATAAATGAATTTTTATTTGAAATGTATTGTAACCCTAGTTGAATTTTATATTTGTTTAATTTTACTATAATTGAATTGTTATTTTATTTCTATTTGGCCAGGTAACTTCTCGTCTTTACTTGTTGCACTCTTGCAAGGGGGGCGGGATGTTTACGCTGGTCACCCTAATTTAAGTTAAGTAGTGTAAGTACGCTTAAGATGTGGAACATAAAAATAAGAAAAGAAAGAGAAGAGAAGTAATAAAAGAATTGATCATTCTCTGAATCAACCCCCGAACGAAAGGTACGTTGTTTTATTTGTGAGATATTATTTTTGATATTTCTCTAATCCTTTTGTGTTCTCTTTTTCTGTGGCTTAAACAAATATTTTATTTTGGATATTTACCCCATTCCCCCCGAAACAATATCTGACACGCATACTCGCAGAAAGTCTTTCACAGAAAGTTGGAGTGTATGCGCAGCACATTTGATGGAGATAACATTTTCAAATTTTATAGAACTAATTATGTTTTCAAAATAATCATCGTTTTGATCTCCATCGCCATCGCCATTTTCATTTTCATCTTCTATTTCGATTTGCCTTTCTTGTGGTGACAAAAGTTCAATCGCTTTTATTAAATTACGACCGTTGTCAGTTGTTACAGAATATATTTGTTTTTTGTTTATATTATAATTCGTTAACACCTTTTCAATTTTTATATTTTCTGCGGTGTGTCTTTTTTTTAGTTCTAACATCACAAAGGAAAAAATGGCAATTTGGTTTTTTAAAATAATTTGGGCGTTTATTCCTAAAATTGCTCGGTCACTTCGAGTTGCGGTGTCAATTTTTAAATGAATTATTTTATTTTTTAAAACGTTTTAATTTTAGTTTTTATTTAATCTGCCTTCACCACACCAATTCCATTATATTCCTTGAATTTATGATTGGAATTTTTAGGCCATGTAATATAGGATTCACTAACACTTTAAATGAGTCGGAGTCAAAAAATTAAAGTGGAAGAGATTCCTTGGTGACCATTTCTATACAGGCATTTGTCACCTCATTTTTGTTCATTTCTAATGAAAATTTTGTTTCGTTAGCGCTGTCTTTACTATTTTTACTAATTTTTTTCACAATGTCTTCAAAAATTTCACTATGATACTTTTCCATATGTCTTTTCAAATTTGTGGAGAAGTTACTAACTTTTTTGTCACACGACTTACATATCGCTTCACCATCAACTTCCACAAAAAATTCCCGCATATAATAATTACGTTGACGACCCATCTTAAACTGAGGTACGAATGATACTATTTTTCATCCAAAAGTAAAAGAAAGCAAAAAGTTAAATAACGGAGTTTCAAAATGATTGTATTTAAGGCAAATAAAAAATAAGTGAATATTTCCAATATCTTCAAAAATTGTAGAAGCAATACTTAAACAATTTATACACAGCTTATGAATATTATTTCTATTTTTTACTTTTATGTAAAAAATTAATAATTATATTAATATAATATAACATGAATGCCCTGGTAGTCTAGTGGGTAGTGTGCTAGACTATTAGCGTGAGGGTCGTGGGTTCGATTCCCACCAGAGACTCTGGTCTGTGACACTACACCGAGCATATAGTCAAGTTACTCCGCTCGTATAATTAGAATATAAATTTGTAATTATATTGTAATTAATAAATAAATAAATAAATATAATATAACATATATATCCTATATACAGTGGACAGCAGAAGTCTTTTTCACAAAACAAGAGAGAAAAAAGAAAAAGCTGACTCCTTATTTTAGCATCGGAAAAGTGTAGGTACCTCTAAAATTTGGAAAATCTCCAAACCACAAAACTCTAGTCAAACTTTTATGAGTATCAAAAAAATTTAATTTTAAAAATATAATAAAAAAATAAATAGAAACTGGCCCATGAGGGGTCGAACCCACGACCTTCGCATCGTTAGCACGACGCTCCAACCAACTGAGCTAATTGGATGTCTTTCCTTCGAATTTATTTTTGTTTGTGGAGCAGCAACACGCTCAGGGTACAGCTAGTATAATATAAAAATATAGGTACATAAATATATATTATGTATATTTGTTTAGCTATTTAAAATTAATTTGTAAAGGTCACTTGTTTTCGATATAGTTTACATTTTGTAAGATTTCCATTGTTTTCAAATTTTACAAATTATTTAACGTGAAGTTTGGTCAGTGTTTGATATTCTACATACATATTTGGCAATACATCAGATATACATTTAAGTTGCCTCTTCACGAAAAATGAGCTTGGGCATATTAACCACTAATCTTTGTGTCATAGGGGTTGAAAACGCAAAAATAACTTTTATTTCTCCTCGAAAAAATAAAAGTCAAAACATAACTTTTATTTTTGCTCAAAAAGATAAAAATCAAAAAATAATTTTATTTCGGCTCGAAAAAATAAAAGTTAAAAAATAACTTTTATTTTCTGACTTTTACGATAAAAGTTATAACAGTTACGGTCCCTGTTTTAAACTGATAAAAACGTAACAAATTTATAAAATTTTATTACATTATGCCAATGAATAATATTTTTAAAATTCTATTGATTATAATGCCTCCACTTTCATTTCGCGAATGTAAAACCCACTTTAAAACTACATGTAGAGAGAAAAATTCTAATGCACAGTGTATAAAAAAGAAAATGAGAATTACAAAGCAATTCTCGAGAAAAAGCGACAAAGATTTTACGCTGGTAATTGTACAAAAGAAGAAAAAACCAATGTTTTCCGTTGTCCTTTAACTATGTTTCTGTTATTCCAACATAATGTATTACATTCATAGGACTCAACTCCTGTGTTCTGGTCTTACAACAAAAAATAAATAAAAAAAGTTTTTATTTTTATTTATTTAATAAGAAAAGTAAAAGTGTTTACAATTAAAAAAAAATTGAGAAAAATTTACATAAAATTAGTTGGACTGAACACGACGAAAATTTTATATCTATTACGTTCTCGCTAAAAAGAGCTGGGGTTACGTTATGTTAGTCTCTGAAATTCATTTGAGGAGATCTAAAATAAACGATTAAGGGCCATTATTACATACACATATATACATAATTGGCCATTACAACCCTTCAGTCCGGATTACGGTCTAGCTTCTCAACACCATTCATGTTGTGTGCGTTAATTTTATACATGAGTGGCGGGACGTACAGTTTAAAGTCGACTCCGAACGACAGATTTTTTGAAAAGCTTTTCATGGCAATTTTTACTCTCAGAGTTTTTGCCAGAAATCTGCTGAGAGGAAGTCGACAAAGAAATATTTTCATATTTTTCGTTTTCAAGTCTGACCTGGGATTCGAATTCGGGTATTTCTACTACTACTACTAAAGGGAGGATTTTAACTGGCAGATAAATTGTTTTTCATTATTATGAGTACCCAGTAAGATAGTATGTATATTATTTTCTTCTTCAAATATAAACAAAATGAGGAAAGACAAGAACAAAAAAAGAGGCCCTTCGTTGCCACTGCCTTTAAGTAAAACTTGTTTAACTGAGCAGTGTTATCGACATTGCTCCGGCACTGCCACATTTTTGAAAAAATTAACTTTGTTTTATCTGTAAGTTGTAATAATGAAAATAAGTCAAATCTAGCTTTACAGTTCCCTTTAGCTAAAGGTACCTGTAACTAAACCCAAGTTTAACGGCAAGATCTAATAATGGCCCTAAATATTATATATTTATTTATTCTGGTAACGTTTATACATAATGCCTTATATTACTTTACAACCTTGAATAATCTGCAGTGGGATATACTTCTAGCAAGCCTACTGATGACCAACAGTAAAACCACAGAATTTTGAAGAAAAATTTGGTTACTACATACTCTTTCGAAAGAGAGGCTGATCTATAGTATGTATATTCACAGATCTAGGACAGAAGAGTGGCTAAAGTGATATATTCAGGGTATATTTGCAAACTCTCGAGTTTCTTTCAAAAAAAATTTACACCATCCATGTGCTCAATTCAACTGGGAAACAATCGTGTTGGTTGTTGCTAAGTAACAAACTCTAAATAATTGACAAAGTGGTGGTTATCTTCCAATGATCCTCGGAAGAGTTGTACAATATGTAAGGAAAAGTAATTTCACGCAGATATGTTTGTGCACAACACAACAAAATAAATTTTCAATATAGAATGTATGAAACATAAAACATTGTATTGTTTGGACGTTATTTCATGCTCGCTCCCTATTCATAAACGTTTATGCTGCAGTATAGAATAGTATGGCTGACTTCCTAAACGTATATTAACGATGAATCGATACAGTATTTAAACCGAG
Organism: Sarcophaga rosellei; assembly: GCA_930367235.1. NCBI lineage: Eukaryota > Metazoa > Arthropoda > Insecta > Diptera > Sarcophagidae > Sarcophaga > Sarcophaga rosellei. The sequence goes on along the minus strand of OV884021.1, from coordinate 33,242,403 downwards.
TTGATACATTGTATAGTTACTTTTTTAATACGTTGCATATTAATACTTTGCAACACTGAAATCGTTTAGGAACATTTATATACATTGTATCATTCTTAATAAAGCGAACAATGGAGGAAGAACATATATTATTGGAAAATTTCTTAGATTTGTGCGAACAGGGAAACTCCAGCCTCAAAATTTAAAAAGAAAACAAACGATTTGCTGTCTAAACTCGAATCCAGATTGCATTCTAGCACAGATATGTCACTCCGGCAGCCACACACTTCGTCTAGTCGGTCATAGAAGTCCCAGGTAGTTGCTGCTTTGCCCGACGTCTGGTTCCGTTTCTTAATGCGCTTATACGTCCCCATGAAATTTAAAAATTTTCTGTATGTACAGTACCGTGCAAAATAATAGCAGTAAAGAGTTTTAAGTCAGACATTGCCTATTATTATAAAAATTATTAAAGAATTGTTTTAAACTATTTTGTAAATTCATTATTTAGTATGTTGTGTATTCATTGAGGTTACTATTTTTTTTGGACAACATTTTTGCAAAATGTGAAAATAGAAAATTTAAAACTTATAGAAAAATATGATTGCAAAAAAAGAGCAGTGTTTTTAAAATTTCAAACATTTAGGAAAAAAAAATAAAAACTATTGTTTAAAATTAATATTTTTTGGAATATCCTCTATTTAATTACTGCATTACATCGACGACCCATGGAGTTAACCAGTTTTTGGCATCTTTCTACCGGAATAGCCCGCCACGATGATTCCACCACATTCCATAACTTCTGCTCGTTTTTCGGTTTCGGAAAACTTAAAAATTTATTCAATATCTTGTTGGTTGCTCAGCTAAAATGATATCCAATGCCAAAAAATGGTCATACAAAGCAGAAACACGGGGAAGAAAGAGGAAAATTAGCCAATTTGAGGTTAAAAGAATCCTGCGAACTGTAAGAGATGAGACTAAAACTTGAGCCACAGAGTTGAAACAAAATCTAAATCTTGATGTTCATTCTTGTACAATAAGGAAGGTTTTACTTAACAATAATCTACCAGCAAGAACTCCCCGTAAAGTCCCGCTTTTGAAAAAACGACGTGTTGTAAAAAGATTAAAATTTGCCCGAGAGCATCGTAATTGGCCTCTATCTAAATGTCGTAATATTTTATGGTCTGATGAGACTAAAGTTGTTCTGTTTGGCTCAAAAGGTCGCCGTGAGTACGTTAGACGTAAGCCTAATACAGCATTTGAACCATGCAATGTTTTAACTACTGTAAAACATGGAGGTGCGAAAATAAATCTATGGGGTTATTTTTCCTATTACGACTCTGGCCCTTTATTTTGGATAAAGGGAAACATGGATGCCCATCTATACGTTCATATTTTGGAAATTGTTATGAAACCATAAGCCGATGGGAATATGCCATTAAAATTGATTTTCCAAAATGATAATGACCCGAAACACACAAGCAGAGCAGCTAAATCGTGGTTTACTAACAATAAAATTAATGTTATGGATTGGCCTGCTCAGTCACCGGATCTTAATCCCATTGAAAATTTGTGGACCGACATGAAGGAAGCAGTTTTTACAGCAAAACCGAAAAACGAGCTGGAATTATGGAATGTGGTGGAATCATCGTGGCGAGCTATTCCGGTAGAAAGATGCCAAAAATTGGTTAACTCCATAGGTCCTCGATGCAATGAAGTAATTAAGAATAGAGGATATTCCACAAAATATTAAACAATAGTTTTTATTTTTTTCTCTAAATATTTGAAATTCTAAAAAAACTGCTATTTTTTTGCAATCATATTTTCCTATAAGTAAAAAATAAAACTGAATAGAGAAATATAATAAATTATAAGAAAAAATGCTTAGTTATCTTCCTGCGTCGCCATCGTATTTTGTCTTGCATTCGCTTTGCATCTACCTTTATTTGGATGCCTTTGTTGCTTTTCCTTGCGTATTAACTACAACAGTTACAAAAGGGAACAAAATACATTGTACAAATTTTCAGGGTTACGTTTACGAACACGCTGCAATGTACTACTACAAAGCAACATGCGTTTAGGATTCAGCCTATTTTAGTGTTGACACGTATAAAAAATTTAATATTATTATGTCACCAAAATTTTCTAACTGTATTTTGTACCGAGCATTCTTGTGTATGCGGATATTCAAACCAAAGTTACTGCTGCATAACAAAAACAAAAAATTTTATGAAATTTTAATTGTTTATAATGTCAATCCGTCGTTTTTTCTGGCTTCTCTATGTGAAAGTACTTGATGTGGTTTTGAAACACCTGCTGCTGAATATTTCTATACTTCATTATTTAACCCTTACCACATGTCTTGTCTATCATTCACTCAGCCACTCTGGGTTAAGATGTTGCGTTTGTTGTAAAATATATTCTATTTTATTTTTGAAAACATATTTATTTAGCTTTAGTTAGACGGAATATTACCTTGCAACTTAACTTACTTCACGCAGTGTTGTATAGTTTCATGAAAGTCTTCTGTTCGTAACCATAAGATTTTATTTGAATACTTGTCAGTAAAGTCGTTGTTTGATATGTGGAATGAAAACCGCAAACTTATGTTTGAGCGAAAGTTTTGCATGTTTAATTACTAATTCTGATGATTAAAGAGTTTTACTGAAAGTTTACAATCAACACAGTTGTACAAAACTACTAAGTTTAAAATATGAGTTCGTTGATTGCAAACAAAATAAAAATAAATTTATGTTTAGTTTCAATTAAACTCTTTATTGTTCGCACAATTTTGTGTTCCAATATTTACAACTTGATATATCCAACAATAATTTGCTTGTTCCTTATTCTTCTTTGCACTTCTATTCGGTAGATCTTTACAACGGCGATCTTCCAACCACGACTGTTTTCTTCACACGCAACGCGTCTTCACACAAGACTGATTGAATTCTACTACTCGCTTTGTCTTGCCTTTTTATATGCCCACGTAATCAGTCTGATGAAGGTTCTTGAAATAGAACGTTCGGGGTTTCGCCTTATCGAGAACTCTATCACGACTTCATTAGTAGTAGAATTCATATTTGGTTCACATTGCTTGTTGTTGCGTTCTCGCTTACTTATCTATTCCCTTTTCTTTTATACTGATGTTGTTGGTTTACTTGACACAAATTTGTGTTTGTGTAGGTTTTGCTCATTTTAATGTGTAAACGATTTGTGGAATATAATAATACGGTTTCATGGGGTGAAGCAATTCCCAAACGGCCAATTTTCCATGACTATGGAGCAGGCGGAATTTGCCCGAAGGCATGTGTTATGTTGGCTTAAAGAGCCGTTATGGTTTATGGCTTATTAGCACATATCTGGAACTTAGAAAATATTACAAGTAAAAATTTAGCGGGATAAAATCGCAAGATTTCGGCTGCCACACATGTAAAATATGTGGCAAGCATATGTCATTGGTGTCCAAAGCATCTAATTCAGTCTAAAAGCGTCATTCTCATAGGAAAATTTAGCTATTATCCATGAGTTTTTCGAGTTGCATCGGACGATCTTGGATCATATGACAAATTCGAGAATATTTTGTTGTTTCCGAATCGTTGTTATGTTTACGTTTATGTTATGCTATTTTATAAGCCGCGTACATACGTGCGAACTATATGTCTGAATGTGTGCCTGTGTGACATCCAAAAAGACGACAGATCGAGTTCAAGAATTGCTTCTACCAAACCTGAAAGTTCTTCTGGTATCATAGTAATTTCACATTTAAAAGGATCTGCAATCCAACTGACACACTAAGGGGCATTTACCCTCAAAAGCTGGCCAAAAAGGCAAAAATGAATTTTAAGAAATTTAAGAAACTGTATATGCAGTTCGATAGAGAACAGAATTCTGCATTATATTGTGAATTTTCACGACTTTAAGTTGAGATTTGTAGATTTGAGACGATGTCAAAGTCAGGAAAGTGAAGAAAATTAAATGCATTTTTTGGTGTTTTTTTGAAATTTTAATAGGTTTATATGATATTTTTTTGTGGCTAAACGAATAGAGATTTTATATTGATTTTTTTTTTACTTGAAAGGTATGAGCAACTGCTACTTTCAGTTTTATTTTTATATATATATCTCATATATTAATGTTAAAATTATTCGTTCACAATTTAAAAATAATAAAAATTTCACATTTTTTTTACCCTTCCCAAAAAATTGATAAGGATTTTAAAGGTGAAAGTAGTTTTTAGTAGTTTAATGTTTTATACCACAAGAAAATATGAACTCTCTACATTCAGGAGCAGAAAAAAGTTTGCGCAAGTTTGTGCAATTTTTTTTTTTTGCGATTTTTTGAAAATTTTACTTTTTTTGAAAAAGTAAAAAAATTACCCTTTTTTTTACCAAAAATCAAAACACTGCTGAAAAATTATTATATACCGCAATAAAGTATGAAATCTCTATTTTCATCCTTTTTACCTGTAAACTGGTAAAAAAATAATAAAATTACCCTTTTATAAGCTGCAGTACACAAAAATCGCGAAGGAATAGAAAAGCATTTTCATCAGATACTATTAAATTACTCCTTCCAGACATTGGTGATGAAAATGATAACGATTTTAACGAATGTAGTTAGCTTCACTTTTTAAGTAGTTTTTGGTTACATAATGTAAAATAAAATATGTAAAATAAATATTATAAATAAATATTAATTCTCATGGAACTTTAAAAACTTAATTACATATGTATATCGATATCGATCGATTATAACAATATGAGATGTATGTTTGAATAGGCCGTATGTGGTACCTAGGCGCACTTATGATCCGATCATAATAAAATCAGGTAAAATGATTCACATTCTTATTGAAAATGTTCATGTCGAATTTCATCGAGGTAATAACATTTTTAAGCCAGTTATAATAGCTAAACATATTTTCTTCAGGGGCCCTATTTTGGACCGACCATAACAAAATTTGGCAATATCATTTAGATTTACAAAACACACGTTCATACCGAATTTCATCACGATACCGATGTTTTTAAGCCATTTATAAGCGCGAACGTGAATTTCTAAAAGGGGACTTTATATGGGGACTAGGGTCAAATGTGATCCGATTTTCACCAAACTTGATGACCATGATTTCTTAGTATCCAGAACTGATCCATGCTAAATTTTATCATGATTGTTGCATAATTACCATAATTATGTGTAAATGAGTGCAATTTCGGGGGGAATTTGTATGGGGGCTAGGCGAAATGACGGACCGATTTGAACAAAAATCAATTGGGTTCATCCTTGGGCCTAATTATCACTAACACTATCAAAAAATTCCAGCCATTAACTCATAAAACACTTCTACAGTAAACTACGGATAATTGCACACCGTTTTTCTCCGACCTTTTTGTGCACTTACGCGGTTTTTGCATTTATACACAACTCGGATAAGTGCACAACTATTGCATTTATAAAAACATCACATAAGTGCACGATTATTGCATTTATAAGTACGTGTACATATTATTAACGTAAGTTGTATATATTACTTGTACCATTTAAATATAGGTGTACTTATCTGTAAAAACCAGTTCAGTTTGAAATAAACTGTCAACAATTAATTTTGTTTTATATCTTTATTAATATTTGGCTTACATTGCAAGTTTTTTATAAAAACTAAAAAATCAGTTCAGGATTAAAAAATAAAAAAAAATCAGTTCAGTATTAAAAAATAAAAAAAAAATCACATAGTAGTAAAACATAAAATTAAAATTAATAAATCAAATAAGAGAGTTATTAAAAAAATTGGTTGGGACGATTATGTATATTTGGTGAAAAAGTCCGACATTTTTTTTTTGCACCAGGCTTTCTTGTTCAACCCTAAATAATTTTTCCTCCAATTTCTCAAAATCAGAATCTACATTTTTGTTTTCAATATAGTTTTTAAGAGTGTGGAAGGCCTTTATAGCATCTGTGCGACTATTACTAGGATTTTCACCACAAATGGAATCTTCAAATTGCTCAGCATTAGGGTCAGGACTTAAAGCTGCGTTTTCCCAACCAATTTCTTTTAAAATATCACTTTCAGTGAGATCACCACAGCATTGTAAATTAGTATCACATATCCTAGGTGTTACAAGCCACCATGCTCTCTTAATTCTTTTTAGTGCTTGAACAGTTACAATTTTTGTAAATTATTCAAATGACATCCCCGCCTCTAGAGCTATTAACTGCTTCCGTACTAGAGATGTGCAGTAATGCATTTTAAAGTTTTTAATGATGTCTTGATCTAAAGGTTGGATTAGGGAGGTTGTATTCGGTGGCAAGTAATGTATGGTTATGTGTTTAAAATGTAGTATCAGAGATGTGCATTTATCCACACAAAATGGTACTAAAGAAGTACTTTCAGGTTAAAAAAATTGTGCAATTATGCGGTTTTTGCACTTATCCGTGCAATTGTGTATGTAAAAGTATAAAAAAGGCTTACGACTTCTATTACAATGCACTTATGCGGTTTTTACATTTATCCGTGTTGCATTTATCAGTAGTTCACTGTATTAATTTTGGCCAGGTTTTCAGGCAAAATGCCCCTCTGTGTAACGTCCACATTTGTGGCCACTGAACGTCAACCTCTTCACGCCTTTGGCCAGATATGTGGACGTTTAATTGTTTATAATTATAATAATATTAAAAAGAACAAAAATTTGTTAATAACTTATTGACTACCAAATCCTCCAACAAGAGAAGCAATTTACTGCACTGATGATATTATTTCCGATTCACAGTTATTTACATAAACAAAATATATATGATTTCATACATTACGAGCACATCAGGCATATATGTATGTAGGATGGCAACTCTGATAGAATAGGACTCTGTAGTTTATTAATAGAAAATAGAATAGTAGAAAGAAATTGTAAAGTATGAAGAAGAGAAATAAGGAAGTGTTCGGTCTTTTTTTAAATTAGTTTTTGTCAAGTCAGTTGAGCAGTCGCAGTAGCAGGAAAAAGTTGAAGAGTGAAAGTTGAAAAGTTGTGAAAATAAGTTGAAAGTTTTAAAAAAAAACAAAGTTAAAAAACAGAAAATTGTGAAAGAAAAACTAAAGTTGTGAAGTACTGATAAAAAACTAAATTTGTAGATAATTAAAAGAAAATAAATTTATTGAAGAATTGAACAGAAGTTGCATTTGTAAATTTTAAAATAACTTTAAAACCATTTTTGTGAATTTCCTAAATTACTTGAATTTTTTGTATTTAAAATTATATATTAAAAAAACATTAAAACCATAACTGAATTTTAAAATAAATGAAAACTAAAAATAATATTAAAAATTAAAAAATTCGAGTGTTTTTATTTAAAAATTATAAAACATTCTTACATTTGGGGGCTCAACCGTCCAAACTTGTATAAAATAAAGTTTTAAAAGTGGTGACAAAAAGTGTTGTGTTTGTGCTAATAACTTCTGTCGAACAAAAAGAAAAATTATAACTAAAATAATAAGAATATTGCACTAAAGTTGTTGTAAATTTAAAAATTAAAATTAAATTGAAATTTTGGTGAAGTGAAATTAAAATATTATTTACATTTAGATATGTAAAAAAAGAAAAAACGGTTTAAAGTAACGGTAAACTGAAAAAAGAACCAGAACATTCGGAAATAAGAAAAAAAGAAAATTAGCAAATCAAGGTCAGTGCCAAGTCAAAGAGAATGACAAAAAAAACCGTTTTAATGCCTACAAGCGAAGAGAAAAACATAAAGGCTCAATCATATACTCTTCGATCAAAAGTTAAAGAGACAGAAAAGAAGTCAAAAAGCGAAAGTGAATTGAGTGAAAAAGAATTAGATGTTAAAGAAGCTGTAATAAGTGAAATTGATAATAATATACAAGAACCTAAGATGACGACAAATATTGACGTAGCAGAATTAGTTAAATTACTTACAGTGCAAACGAAGATTAACAGTGAAAACAATAACAATATTACATTAGACGCTTTTGCAAAAATAATGAGTGAGTTTGATGGTGCAAACATACCGGTAGAACAGTGTTTCAAAATTTTCGAAGACAATGCGAATGCATACGGTTTAAACAATAAACAAAAATATGTGCATGCGCGAAATAGGGTTATCGGTTTGGCTAAAATGTTTTTAGAGACAGTAAATATTAGTGATTACGAACAATTAAAAGAAGCTCTCGTTACAGAGTTTAAACGCGAATATGATAGTGGTGAAATACACAAAATGTTGTCTATGAGAAAAAAGGATAAAAATTAAGCATTTCATGAGTACATGTTAACTATGCGAAAAATTGCATCTCTCGGTAATATCGAAGAATGCGCTATAATTCGTTATATAGTTGACGGTTTACCGGCTAAAAACGTTTTTAAACAAAATTTATATGCGGCAAGAAATTTTAAAGAACTGCGCGAAAATTATGAGATCTACGAACGTGTAAATACGGAAAATTATTTTTATAATAAAAAAGAATTTAAACCATATGACAATAAAACAAATGTGAACAAAGTGCACTGTTATAATTGTGGATCTAGAGATCATAAACGTAGTGAATGTAAAGTTGATACAAAGTGTTTTAAATGCAACAGGTTCGGACATGTCGCAAAGAACTGCAGAGAAAATAATGTTGTTACCAAAGAAGTGAATTTAATAGTGAATCACGAGAGATATAAAAAATTTAATATAAATGGACAAATTTTAAACTGTTTTATAGACACTGGATCAGACGTTTCAATTATGAAGTATGATCTGTATACAAATAAATTTAATAATTGTGAAATGAAAAATTGTGACTCAGTGTTAGCTGGACTGTGTAATATGCGGACAAAAACATACGGTTTTATTCAATGTAATGTGAAAGTAGATAATGTTGAAACTGAACAAAATTTTTTAATAGTACCAAATCGGGCAATCAAATGTGACGTGTTAATCGGCTATGATTTCATTCAAAAATTTAAAACGACAATAAATAAAGATTATTTTCAATTCGAATATGATTATGAAAAAAACACAAATGAGTTTAATGTCTATAATATTAATGCATTCGAAATCGACGTTAACCCTAAATACGAAAAAGAAATAAAAAATTGTGTTTTTAATTATAAACCGACTGACAATGTTAAAAAATCACCGGTAGTAATGAGAATTATTCCTAATGACATAGTTAAACCGTTTCGACATACTCCAACTAGATTATCTTTACAAGAAGAAAGTGTTGTGAATTCACAGGTAACAGAATGGCTCAAAAGTGAGATAGTAAGAAAATCGTTTTCGGAATTTGCAAGTCGAGTTGTCGTTGTTAAAAAGAAATGCGGGAACTATCGTGTCTGTGTAGATTTTCGGCAGTTAAATAAAATGGTTCTAAAAGACTGTTTTCCTGTTCCTATAATTGATGATGTGTTAATGAAACTACAAGGTGCAAAGTATTTCGTAACAATGGACTTGGAAAATGACTTTTTCCATGTGCCAGTAGAAGAAGAAATATACGGCTTTTGTAACCAAACAAGGTCTCTTTGAATTTAATCGAGCACCTTTTGGATTCTGCAATTCGCCAGCAAACTTTATTAGGTATGTTAATTTCATATTTCAAGATCTTATTAATGCTGACGTGATGGAGATGTACGTTGATGACATCGTAATATACGGTTCTACGGCTGAAGAATGCATAAAGAAGCTGAAAGAGGTTTTAAAAACAGCAGAACAATATAATTTAAATTTTAAACGGCCAAAGTGTCATTTTATGAAGACAAGAATTGATTTTTTGGGTCATATAGTTGAAAATAGTTCAATTTCACCGAGCGAGGCAAAAACTAAGGCGGTTACGAATTTTCCAGTACCAAAAAATATTAAAGATGTGCAAGCATTCTTGGATTTGACCGGTTATTTTCGGAAATTTGTCCACAACTACGCACAGATAGCAAGTCCATTAACAAATCTACTTAAAAAAGATGTCAAATTTGAAATTAAAGAAAAAGAGTTAAATGCAATGCAGCAGTTGAAAGAAGCCCTTTCAAAAACACCGATTCTAAGAATTTTTTGTCGAGATGCTGAAACAGAACTTCATACTGACGCATCAAAATTTGGCTTCGGTGCAACGTTATTTCAAAAATTTGAAGGCAAACTACACCCTGTATACTTTTGGAGTAAGAAGTCGTCACAGAATGAAAGTCGCCTACACAGTTATATTCTTGAGGTTAAAGCAGCGTATTTGTCGTTTAAAAAATTCAGACATTATATTTTGGGTAAAGAATTCAAACTTGTAACAGATTGTGCAGCCTTTAAACAAACTACAAGTAAAGCTGACCTTCCGAGAGACGTCGCACAATGGATTATGTACTTACAAGATTTTAATTATACAGTAGAACACAGACCAGGCAATCGTATAAACATGTCGATGCTTTAAGCAGATATCCAGTCAACGTATTCATTATTTCGTCCGAGTTCACAGCTAGATTACTTAAACTTCAGCAGTCAGATGATCAGATTAAAGCAATAACAACAATCTTGAAGTCACATCAATATGAAGACTATAAAATGAAAGGTGATTTGCTGTATAAGAGTGTCAACGGGAATGATCTATTAGTAGTACCAAAAATATTAGAAAAAGAAGTTATAAAAAATTCACACGAAAGCGGTCATTTTTCTGTTCAAAAAACTATGCATACTATACAGCAGCAGTTTTACATTCCTGATCTTGAAAGAAAAGTAACGCAGGTGATCGGCAGTTGTATTAAGTGTATTATACACAATAAAAAACTTGGGAAAAAAGAAGGTTTATTAAATTGTATTGCGAAGGGTGATGTACCATTACACACGTTGCATGTTGACCATTTAGGTCCTATGGACTCAACCAGTAAACGGTATAAATATATCTTTGCGATGGTTGATGGTTTTTCCAAGTATGTCTGGCTTTTCCCAACAAAGACAACAAGTGCAGATGAAGTCCTAAAAAGTTTAAAAGTATGGTCTGAAATATTTGGTTTTCCAAGTCGTATCATCAGCGATAAAGGTACAGCCTTTACTTCGCAGCTCTTTGAAGACTTTTGCAAACAATACGGAATTGAACATGTGCTAACTACTACAGGTGTACCGCGAGGAAATGGGCAGATAGAAAGAGTAAATCGGTCTATCATTTCAATAATTTCAAAGCTATCGTCAGATGATGCATCAAAATGGTATAAACACGTGGGTCAAGTGCAAACAGCAATCAACAGCTGCATTCACAGTTCAACAAAAACTCCACCATTTCAAATACTATTCGGAGTAAAGATGAAAACCAGCTTAAGTGACAACATATTGAAGATGTTAGAAGAGGAGCTTATACAGCAATTTGATATCAAACGACAGGAAATTCGGAATGACGCTAAGGCGCAAATATTAAAAGCTAAAGAGCAGTATAAGAAAGATTTCGACAAAAAGCGCAAAGTTTCAAATACATATCGAGTTGGTGATTTAGTAGCTGTCAAAAGAACACAGTTTGTAGCAGGAAGAAAACTAGCGAGTGAATTTATGGGTCCTTACAAGGTGGTAAAGGTTAAATGCAACAATAGATATGAAGTTGTAAAAGCAGCCAATGTTGAAGGTCCGAATAAAACATCTACCAGTTCTGATTTTATGAAGCCGTGGGCGAATGACGAAGATGCGAATTCTGTACTGTCATCTGGGACAGATGGGTACCAGGATGGCCGAATGTAGGATGGCAACTCTGATAGAATAGGACTCTGTAGTTTATTAATAGAAAATAGAATAGTAGAAAGAAATTGTAAAGTATGAAGAAGAGAAATAAGGAAGTGTTCGGTCTTTTTTTTAAATTAGTTTTTGTCAAGTCAGTTGAGCAGTCGCAGTCGCAGGAAAAAGTTGAAGAGTGAAAGTTGAAAAGTTGTGAAAATAAGTTGAAAGTTTTAAAAAAAAACAAAGTTAAAAAACAGAAAATTGTGAAAGAAAAACTAAAGTTGGGAAGTACTGATAAAAAACTAAATTTGTAGATAATTAAAAGAAAATAAATTTATTAAAGAATTGAACAGAAGTTGCATTTGTAAATTTTAAAATAACTTTAAAACCATTTTTGTGAATTTCCTAAATTACTGGAATTTTTTGTATTTAAAATTATATATTAAAAAAACATTAAAACCATAACTGAATTTTAAAATTATTTTATTATTATTTATTATTTTAAAATAAATGAAAACTAAAAATAATATTAAAAATTAAAAAATTCGAGTGTTTTTATTTAAAAATTATAAAACATTCTTACATGTATATTTTTAACATTCCTCACAAATGTAGTGAGTTCGTCTTACACAATTTTTGTTGTGACATCTGGGGGATTTTTCAGTGCCTTGTATTAAGGATAATGACCTATACCGTCCAGTCTAATTCCAGGATTAACTTTAGTTCAGCTTTTAGATTGTGATGGTAAAACTTATTATAGTGAAAGATCCACTGGCGGACAGCTCTAATAGGCGTACATCTCCGCTGGACGGACGATTTTCTAAGCCCCGTCAATTAGATCGTATTTTTAGAGCAAATTCATCTCCCCTGGACGGACGTTCCCTAGGACGGACGCGGACGCCTGTTTTTCCAAAAACATCTCCCATAGGCGGGCAAATAAATACATATTACAAAAGGCAAAGCTGAGCAATTTTATTGTATTTCGGTTTATCCCCCTTTTATACTATGCGCAATGTGTAGAGATTACATAAATTTTTCTTTGTTGAGTGCGTATTTTTCAACTTAATCAGATTATGTAACATTGCGTAGTGCGGTGATTCCCCGGTTCATTATTTTATGTAATGTGATGTTCGTACACACAAAGTCTAAATTGTGATTCCCCTTTTTATTTTGGTTTAACTGATCAGCGTTGCCAGGTGCCAAGTTTTCCCTTTTTTCCCAAGTTTTTTGAGATCGAATAAAGTTTTCATTAAATTCGTTTTCTAACAAAACAAGTTTTTTCATAAAATTTAAATTTCCACCCTTTCAATAAATTCAATAACAACTCGAAATATTTACTCCAGGGCAAGATATCAAAGAAACACCAACAAGGAAAGAAATAGAGTCAACGCACTCCGGTACTTTCTTTTTAAAATTTTGGTACTTTAGTAGAAAAAAAGTTTTTCTTGCTAAAAACAAGGCTTTTTTTCCAGAAATAAAAAGCTTTTTACAAAAAATTACTGGCAACACTGTAACTGATGGATGGTCATTAAATATGACTTGCCTTTATCAACATTAATAAATTTCTATAAACTATCCGATGTAAACGGAGATAATTTTGAAGATTTCGTTAACATGTGCTTCAACTGAAAATGATTTGATGGAAAATATTTTGGAAGATCTAGAAGAAATACTTATTAGTGATGAGGACCAAGAAATTCATTCGGAGCCCAACGGAATAAATACCTTTGAGGAAGCTTTTACACAAATTCAACGATTGAAAGCCTTTTCGTCAAACGACTTTGTAGCATATTCAATATTAATGAATTTAGAGAGCCACTACGAGGATATGTGAAAAAAACAACAAAAATTTTTTAGATCTTAATAATATTTCTTGCCTTTATATATCAGTTAATTAGCTACTCTGAATATAAATACGTACATATGTACAATGAAAATATTGCAAAAAATTATTTTTTACCACAGTTATCGTTGGCAATAAATAATATACAGGAGAATATGTATTTATTAAATTTTTCTCAAAGTATTTTAACAAAATATCCCTTGGACGGACATCTCCCATAGGCGGACGCCGACCGTCGAGGCATTTCTGTCCGCCTATGGGAGCTTTCACTGTATATTAAATATATCTGATATTATTTTTCCACATAGTAACGATTTCTTTATATAATCCAATAAAACAGATTACAGAAGAATTATTTCACGTTTTTATGTATCTAATATCATCAGTGCAGACAAACGGTAAAATGTTTACTTCTCTTGTTGGACTCTATAAGTAATTACCAAATTATTGTTCTTTTTATTATTATAAAAATTAAACGTTCACATATGTATGTGGCCAAGGGCGTGGAGGGGTTAAACTGCATGTCACGCCACTCATGTATAAAATTAACGCACACCACGTAAGTGGTTTGAGAAGCTAGGTCGTAATCCTGGCTAAAGGGCTGTAATGACTAGTAGTTAATAAAGTAAAGTTCTATTTTGTCATTAAGCAGTTACTGTTTTTAAAATTTACTTACTCTTACCTACACATTCACATATACGCAGCGGCACACGTTTAGACCTGCCGTGCATACAAGCATAGACAACAACTCTCCGTAAACATTTGCATATCCTTATAAGAGGCGTTGAAACATTAATGTTCTCAATTATGTAAACACTTTCAGTAACGGACAATTAATACGTTTGCGTTTGATTTAGTTAAAGGTCCCAAAACCACATCCATTAATTTTAGATGGACAGAGGGAGTCCACGGCACATGCTGTGATTAAAATCGTGGTTGTCGTAAAGCAAAAATTGTTTAAATTATGTAATTTTAGAATTATACTTCGAACTAGTATACTTCATCTACTTTATTTGATATTTTAAAAGCTTTTAAAGTCTATTAATAATCAAGTACAGGTAGTCGCCGACTTACGACTATTCGCACTTACGACCATTTTCTTCCAATTTTTTTCATAGAAAATACTTAAAAAAGACAAATATGTAGTTGAGGGGAATCCCTAAAATATGGCTGACTTCATAAACGCAGTTTGCAATGCAACCATACAATGCATGGTGTTCATAAAAGCAGTAAAATTTGTTTTGGCAATGCCTCATGTTCATTATTGCATGGCAATGCTTTTCAGTGCGCATTATTTGTCTAATTCGTGCATGGTTTTTATTTATGATGTTTTGTAAACATTTATTGGCGACAAAAATTTTGTGGTAATTTGAATTTTTTTAATATAAGTACAAGTGTGATTTAGCATTTAATTTTTTGTATATAGAGAAAAAAATGGAATCATGGAAGAAAAAACCTACTCATAGAAGTGCGTTTGAGACATGAGCCAGACTTCATAGCGAAAAAAAAGAAAAGAAACTCAATTTGGGAACAAATAATGCGGGATATTAAGGAAATTGATAGCACACCTTTGAAAGAACAATTATTGCTGAGTTTCCAAATTTTTATTTGTAATGCTTTGAATGCCACCAGAGCTTAATCGCAACCTGCAACTTCTTAAAATTTAAAATATTAATTAGTAGTATCAAATTATACCATTTGGTAATAAATACCTGAAATGTATTTATTCGAAAATGAGAATAAGGGTGCGTACAGAGTGCGCGCTGAAAGCGGAGCCGAGATTATCAGTGCGATAAAGATTGTCAGTGCGATAAAACTGATTACATACGAGTCAATACAAATAAGCTTGTGTATAACAGAGTGAACGCCGACAAGAGCAGAGATCAAAGCCGATGAGTGCGAGAAAACAGTTTCAAAGCGTTTCACACGCTTTTTTGGATTGTTGGTGTTTACTTTTTAGTGTGCATTCGGGTATATTGTTGAAATTTAGCTGAAGATTTTCTCAAATCATTATATAAATGATGAAATTCACCAAATTCTTTCCTTTTTAGTGTAATTGGATGTTTTCCAAATTCTTTTGTGTTAATAATTGCATTAATCACACTAGGAGAAGCAAAATACTCTTCATCAGAGGAATCCATTACAGTGTACAGCAATTTTATAAACACAAATGAACAACAAGACCAAATGACATAAAAGCAAAACACATGCAATAAACAGAATTTCAGCGCTGATTCTCGCATTCACTGTGTTATACACAAATTTTCTTCTCGCATGAAAATAAGCGTCAATAAGCTCGGCTCGGCTCCGCTCGGCATCAGCGCTCACTCTGTACGCACCCTAAGGGCCTGTTCGTAAATGCATCATTGCGCCGCATATTATGAGCATCGTGTTCATAAATGCAAACCTTGGCAGCACTGCAGCTGCAACATGTTCGTAAATGCAACATTAAATCATATTATGCGCAAATAAACCCAAAACACTAATCACAAAAATGGCTGATGCATTAAATGAGTGGGAGAGAGAGAATGATAGTTTTAACAATAAGTTTATTTTTTTCTTTCTTAAATGTCTTCTTTTTTGCACAAAGTACACTTTTTTGTACATTTAACAACATTTTGTCATTTGTTTTATCGTCCAGTTCAAAAATCAAATTTATTAATAATTTTTCCATTTCTGCAGTGTTTGTTCGTTCGTAAATGCAAACAAATAAATCAGCAAAAAGAAGCATCAGCAACATGTGATTAGCAGTGTGAGCGCAAAATAATCATATTATGCAGCGCAGTGATTCATTTACGAACAGGCCCTAAATCATATCGTCCTGCATGTTTGCGATAATTTTACAAAAATTTTAGGAATTTTTCTCTTTGAGGCTTGGCTAGTTAATAATGCTATACGACGGCGCTTTCTTCTGTTTAAAATATTTTTGATCAAACTGCTTTTTGAATTTTTATTATCAGGCAAACCGAAAACGGTTTTCAAAAAAAACCTTGCTTTTTTCTGAACATTCATTTTAAAAAATTAAATTATACAAAAAGTCATGCAAGGATCAAAAGTTTTCGTGTTCATAAACGTATTAAAATGTCATCTCATTATTTGACAAAGCAGTGTTGCAATAAAACATTGCTTTGCCTTGTAAATGAATTTCTTTGCAGTGTTGCATTGCAAACTGCGTTTATGAAGTCAGCCTATATGAGAAAAATTAAAAAAATGTACATGCATACATACATATTTCAGTACAAACAATGCATTACATTAGATGAGTCGGAATTTATATGAAATTCGACTTACGACCGATGACCAGGAATCTATCACGGTTGTAAGTCGGGTATTATTTAGAAGACGGTTATTCTCGAAATTAGTGAAGGAATCCAATATGTATGTAGAAAACCTGTTGAATCTACAGGAAAAGTATTTGCAGCTTTTGAAGCCTGTGACTAACTTTACAACTTAAAAATATTAATAAGCCCGGAAAAAGTGATCTGGAAAAAAGTTAGTTATTTGTTTAAACTACAAGTATATTTTAAATATGTATTATGAAAAATCCAAATATTTACACATACTATTATTTTTAGGAACGTACTCGATCTTTTTGGGAGATAGACTGCCAGCGAACAGATGATTTATTTTTTAAAAACAATTTTCGGATGAACCGAGGGACATTTTATAAATTATGTGAACTATTACAGGAACTGCGAAAAAGTAATACTAATATGCGTGAAACAATATCATTAGAAAATAGAGTTGCAATAGGTTTATATGACTGGGTTCATTCGCAGAATATCGTGCAATTGCAAACATGTTTGGTTTTGGAAAGTCAACTGTATAGGAAGTTCTTCCAAGTTTTTGTTACCTGGTGTGGAGAGTTTTGGCTCCAATATATTTGAACAACTTTCCATTGACAAGAGAAAACATTGAAAAAATAACTGAAGAATTTGAAACATTTGGATTTCCTCAATGCATAAAAGCTCTTCATAACTTAATGATAACATAAAAATTCTCTTTTTGATAAATTATTAATGGTTTATATATATTATTGTAAATTATTTGTAGACGGTTGTCACATTGAAATCCACCCGTCCCAAGAAGATGCAACAGACTATTACAATTATAAAGGATGGTATTCGATTGTACTACTAGCTTTGGTGGACGCTAGGTAAAAAGATTCATTGAAATATTTTTATCACTTATTTATAAATTTGTATATGCTTTTTCATTATTTTCAGATACCGTTTTATTTATGTCAATTGCGATAGTCCAGGGCGTTGCATTGATTCACAAATATTTGAAGGGACCACCTTAAAGCAAAAATTAGATCAGTGCAATCTTTTGCACGATTTGAGCAAACAAATTTCGGGTGTGAATGTTCCACTACGCTTTATTCAAATCCCGTAGAGTGGTTGAGAATGCTTTTCGACATCTGAAAGCTCGTTTAGACGCATTGGAAAAAGTATCGACAATGCTTTAAGAAATGCAAAAGTTTTAATTTTCTCATGTTGTGCTCTTCACAATTTTCTCAATGAAAATAATGATTCAATAAATGAAAAATGATTGCAAACTTTGGAGGCAGTGGAAGCAAACCGATCCTATCCTGATTACATTGTTTCACTTACAGACCAAACCAGTAGACAAAATCCAGATATAATAAGACAAGCAATTTCTAATTATTTATGTAAGTTTTATTTACAAAAAAATTCATATATAAATTCAAATATACATATATATGTAGATTTAGTATAAAGGTACCGTGAGACCATATTTTATATACATATATTTGTATTTAGTTTGAGGCAAAATGAGATCATTTATGAAATAAATAAATTATTAAAAATAAGCAAACAACAAAAAACAAATTCCAGTATAAATAGACTAAACTAAAATATAAATAACCTAATCTTTTTTTAAAAATTCAAGAAGAGCTTCTTGGACTACGGCTTCTCTTTCGACATATGCCTTAAAAATGTCCTTCTTTTCGATAGCTAAAGCCCTTTCTGAGGTTTTTTGATATCTTCGTGTATTTCCTCCATCTGTTTCTCTAGGTTTTTGAAACATTTTTCTAACGTTTCATTTTTTCTTGCAGCGGTCGACGTTGGTATGCCTAGAGCCCGTAGGTGATGATGATGGAACGGCAGGCTTGGGTGATGAAGTTGCAGGTATAGGCGATGATGGTGGAGATATGGAGAGGGAGTTCGTTCTTATTGCTAAATATATGTCTGAGAAAATTATTTTAATAAATTATTAATTTCAAAATCTCAATAATTAAACAATTTATTACTTACTATTTATGTTGCCGACTACCAAACTTCCAGTGTGGTAGCTTTTATATGGAGTCAACAACGTCTGTACATCATTAAACTAGTCCCAACTAGAGGGTGAAATACCTGTAGTGCCAATTTTTTGTTTTTCTTTGCTGTAAAAATAAATTTTGCAAACATTTTCGACCACTATATAAACTAGTTTTTATAAATACTTACCGCGCAGTCATATTGTGCATTTTGAACTTCAATTCCACAATACTATACCTTTAGCCTTGGGCTTCAAGCTCATAAGACATTTCTTGTAATATGTGGCTATTTTTTCGACAACCACGAAGCTCGCCCATTTTTTCCTTCCATACTTCCAATAATGCCCGCGCGCTACAGTTGTCCCATTTGCTAGGTGCTTTTCTATTTACTAAAAATGTAAATTTTAAAATTAATACATTTATTTAAAAAAAATTAGTTACCTTTCTTTCAAAATTATAAATAAATAAAAAGAAGAAGAAAAGAACTGTCAAAAAGAATTACAAGGTTGCCGAGTGCACATGATAATTCATATAAGTAATACAAAAAGAGAGCAAAGTAATTCGAAGGCTAGTGCGAACATGGAATAAGGCTTATCATTTCATTCATTTTTATTTGAATAGTTGACTAAAATCATTTATATTCCTTAAATAGCCTACCATACTAATTTATGGTAAAATATTTAATTCTTTCGGAACAGAAAGAATAAATAAAATTAAATACGACAACTCTTTAAGCAATTTTTGCAAAACAGGAGATAATTTAAAGACATACACATAATATCATACGTTTCAATTTCTAAAGTAAATTTCCTAACAACGAATATTAATACATATAGTTTTTTTTTTTGTTTTTATTTTTTCGCAGAACCTGAATGAATAAGGCAGCAAAAATAGAACTTGTTAAGCAATGTTAAGTGGTTAACAGAAAAATGGAAAAATAGTCAATGAAGACCTGCCGTGCATACAAGCATAGACAACAACTCTCCGTAAACATTTGCATATCCTTATAAGAGGCGTTGAAACATTAATGTTCTCAATTATGTAAACACTTTCAGTAACGGACAATTAATACGTTTGCGTTTGATTTAGTTAAAGGTCCCAAAACCACATCCATTAATTTTAGATGGACAGAGGGAGTCCACGGCACATGCTGTGATTAAAATCGTGGTTGTCGTAAAGCAAAAATTGTTTAAATTATGTAATTTTAGAATTATACTTCGAACTAGTATACTTCATCTACTTTATTTGATATTTTAAAAGCTTTTAAAGTCTATTAATAATCAAGTACAGGTAGTCGCCGACTTACGACTATTCGCACTTACGACCATTTTCTTCCAATTTTTTTCATAGAAAATACTTAAAAAAGACAAATATGTAGTTGAGGGGAATCCCTAAAATATGGCTGACTTCATAAACGCAGTTTGCAATGCAACCATACAATGCATGGTGATCATAAAAGCAGTAAAATTTGTTTTGGCAATGCCTCATGTTCATTATTGCATGGCAATGCTTTTCAGTGCGCATTATTTGTCTAATTCGTGCATGGTTTTTATTTATGATGTTTTGTAAACATTTATTGGCGACAAAAATTTTGTGGTAATTTGAATTTTTTTAATATAAGTACAAGTGTGATTTAGCATTTAATTTTTTGTATATAGAGAAAAAAATGGAATCATGGAAGAAAAAACCTACTCATAGAAGTGCGTTTGAGACATGAGCCAGACTTCATAGCGAAAAAAAGAAAAGAAACTCAATTTGGGAACAAATAATGCGGGATATTAAGGAAATTGATAGCACACCTTTGAAAGAACAATTATTGCTGAGTTTCCAAATTTTTATTTGTAATGCTTTGAATGCCACCAGAGCTTAATCGCAACCTGCAACTTCTTAAAATTTAAAATATTAATTAGTAGTATCAAATTATACCATTTGGTAATAAATACCTGAAATGTATTTATTCGAAAATGAGAATAAATCATATCGTCCTGCATGTTTGCGATAATTTTACAAAAATTTTAGGAATTTTTCTCTTTGAGGCTTGGCTAGTTAATAATGCTATACGACGGCGCTTTCTTCTGTTTAAAATATTTTTGATCAAACTGCTTTTTGAATTTTTATTATCAGGCAAACCGAAAACGGTTTTCAAAAAAAACCTTGCTTTTTTCTGAACATTCATTTTAAAAAATTAAATTATACAAAAAGTCATGCAAGGATCAAAAGTTTTCGTGTTCATAAACGTATTAAAATGTCATCTCATTATTTGACAAAGCAGTGTTGCAATAAAACATTGCTTTGCCTTGTAAATGAATTTCTTTGCAGTGTTGCATTGCAAACTGCGTTTATGAAGTCAGCCTATATGAGAAAAATTAAAAAAATGTACATGCATACATACATATTTCAGTACAAACAATGCATTACATTAGATGAGTCGGAATTTATATGAAATTCGACTTACGACCGATGACCAGGAATCTATCACGGTTGTAAGTCGGGTATTATTTAGAAGACGGTTATTCTCGAAATTAGTGAAGGAATCCAATATGTATGTAGAAAACCTGTTGAATCTACAGGAAAAGTATTTGCAGCTTTTGAAGCCTGTGACTAACTTTACAACTTAAAAATATTAATAAGCCCGGAAAAAGTGATCTGGAAAAAAGTTAGTTATTTGTTTAAACTACAAGTATATTTTAAATATGTATTATGAAAAATCCAAATATTTACACATACTATTATTTTTAGGAACGTACTCGATCTTTTTGGGAGATAGACTGCCAGCGAACAGATGATTTATTTTTTAAAAACAATTTTCGGATGAACCGAGGGACATTTTATAAATTATGTGAACTATTACAGGAACTGCGAAAAAGTAATACTAATATGCGTGAAACAATATCACTAGAAAATAGAGTTGCAATAGGTTTATATGACTGGGTTCATTCGCAGAATATCGTGCAATTGCAAACATGTTTGGTTTTGGAAAGTCAACTGTATAGGAAGTTCTTCCAAGTTTTTGTTACCTGGTGTGGAGAGTTTTGGCTCCAATATATTTGAACAACTTTCCATTGACAAGAGAAAACATTGAAAAAATAACTGAAGAATTTGAAACATTTGGATTTCCTCAATGCATAAAAGCTCTTCATAACTTAATGATAACATAAAAATTCTCTTTTTGATAAATTATTAATGGTTTATATATATTATTGTAAATTATTTGTAGACGGTTGTCACATTGAAATCCACCCGTCCCAAGAAGATGCAACAGACCATTACAATTATAAAGGATGGTATTCGATTGTACTACTAGCTTTGGTGGACGCTAGGTAAAAAGATTCATTGAAATATTTTTATCACTTATTTATAAATTTGTATATGCTTTTTCATTATTTTCAGATACCGTTTTATTTATGTCAATTGCGATAGTCCAGGGCGTTGCATTGATTCACAAATATTTGAAGGGACCACCTTAAAGCAAAAATTAGATCAGTGCAATCTTTTGCACGATTTGAGCAAACAAATTTCGGGTGTGAATGTTCCACTACGCTTTATTCAAATCCCGTAGAGTGGTTGAGAATGCTTTTCGACATCTGAAAGCTCGTTTAGACGCATTGGAAAAAGTATCGACAATGCTTTAAGAAATGCAAAAGTTTTAATTTTCTCATGTTGTGCTCTTCACAATTTTCTCAATGAAAATAATGATTCAATAAATGAAAAATGATTGCAAACTTTGGAGGCAGTGGAAGCAAACCGATCCTATCCTGATTACATTGTTTCACTTACAGACCAAACCAGTAGACAAAATCCAGATATAATAAGACAAGCAATTTCTAATTATTTATGTAAGTTTTATTTACAAAAAAATTCATATATAAATTCAAATATACATATATATGTAGATTTAGTATAAAGGTACCGTGAGACCATATTTTATATACATATATTTGTATTTAGTTTGAGGCAAAATGAGATCATTTATGAAATAAATAAATTATTAAAAATAAGCAAACAACAAAAAACAAATTCCAGTATAAATAGACTAAACTAAAATATAAATAACCTAATCTTTTTTTAAAAATTCAAGAAGAGCTTCTTGGACTACGGCTTCTCTTTCGACATATGCCTTAAAAATGTCCTTCTTTTCGATAGCTAAAGCCCTTTCTGAGGTTTTTTGATATCTTCGTGTATTTCCTCCATCTGTTTCTCTAGGTTTTTGAAACATTTTTCTAACGTTTCATTTTTTCTTGCAGCGGTCGACGTTGGTATGCCTAGAGCCCGTAGGTGATGATGATGGAACGGCAGGCTTGGGTGATGAAGTTGCAGGTATAGGCGATGATGGTGGAGATATGGAGAGGGAGTTCGTTCTTATTGCTAAATATATGTCTGAGAAAATTATTTTAATAAATTATTAATTTCAAAATCTCAATAATTAAACAATTTATTACTTACTATTTATGTTGCCGACTACCAAACTTCCAGTGTGGTAGCTTTTATATGGAGTCAACAACGTCTGTACATCATTAAACTAGTCCCAACTAGAGGGTGAAATACCTGTAGTGCCAATTTTTTGTTTTTCTTTGCTGTAAAAATAAATTTTGCAAACATTTTCGACCACTATATAAACTAGTTTTTATAAATACTTACCGCGCAGTCATATTGTGCATTTTGAACTTCAATTCCACAATACTATACCTTTAGCCTTGGGCTTCAAGCTCATAAGACATTTCTTGTAATATGTGGCTATTTTTTCGACAACCACGAAGCTCGCCCATTTTTTCCTTCCATACTTCCAATAATGCCCGCGCGCTACAGTTGTCCCATTTGCTAGGTGCTTTTCTATTTACTAAAAATGTAAATTTTAAAATGAATACATTTATTTAAAAAAAATTAGTTACCTTTCTTTCAAAATTATAAATAAATAAAAAGAAGAAGAAAAGAACTGTCAAAAAGAATTACAAGGTTGCCGAGTGCACATGATAATTCATATAAGTAATACAAAAAGAGAGCAAAGTAATTCGAAGGCTAGTGCGAACATGGAATAAGGCTTATCATTTCATTCATTTTTATTTGAATAGTTGACTAAAATCATTTATATTCCTTAAATAGCCTACCATACTAATTTATGGTAAAATATTTAATTCTTTCGGAACAGAAAGAATAAATAAAATTAAATACGACAACTCTTTAAGCAATTTTTGCAAAACAGGAGATAATTTAAAGACATACACATAATATCATACGTTTCAATTTCTAAAGTAAATTTCCTAACAACGAATATTAATACATATAGTTTTTTTTTTTGTTTTTATTTTTTCGCAGAACCTGAATGAATAAGGCAGCAAAAATAGAACTTGTTAAGCAATGTTAAGTGGTTAACAGAAAAATGGAAAAATAGTCAATGAAGAAATCACCCAAATATATATGAAGAGAGAATGGAATACCTATTCCATGTCCTTAAAATTGTGCTCCACACGTTCCTTAGCGGAGCAGCAGCTGTGGTAATTCCCAATTCTTTTAAAAATTAGACAAAAAAAAATATAGTTTTTGTTTTAAGAATGTCTGGATAGGATAATGGATATTGTGGAAAAATGGTACATCCGAATATATACAAATTGTAGCCTAAGGTGTCCTTAATAAAACCCAATAATTGATATATCCCAAATAATTTTGCAACTTCAGATATCAATTTTAAATATTCCTTATGTTAACAGTGGCTGGGTAGGATGATGGATATTGTGGAAAAATGGAACTTGCTGCAGATATACAATTTATCATCTAAGGTGTCCCTAATAAAACCCAATAAGTGATATATCCCAAATAATTTTGGAACTTGAATATCGGGTTTCAAATATTCCCTATGTTAACAGTGTCTGGGTAGGATGATGGATGACAGATATTATGGAAAAATGGGACTTGCTGCACATATCCCACAATATACAAATTGTAGCCTAAGGTGTCGCTAATGAAACCCAATAAGTGGTATATCACAAATAATTTTGGAACTTGAGATATTGGGCTTCAAATATTCCCTATGTTAACAGTGTCTGGGTAGCAAGATGGATGTGGAAAAATAGGACTTGCTATAATAAAACCCAATAAATGGTATGTCCCAAATAATTTTGGAACTTGAGATATCGGGCTTTAAGTATTCAATACATAAAAGGTTGTTACTCCTTAAATGATTTTAAAATAAAGAAATAAGAGTGGCATTAATAATAAGGAGATATAAAAAGAAAACTTACATTAATAAAAACAAAATATTTTAGTGTTTAATTTCCATTTATTCAAAATTTAAAATTCAATCAAAATTTTAATGTAGAGTAAATTATTAATTTTTAATATTTCACATGTAAAAATAATAATAAAAGTAAAAAAAAATATACATATATAAATAAAAAAAAGTCAATAGAAAAAAATTGGAATTTTTTTCATGATAAATGAATAAAATCCAAGTAAATATTAAAAGTTTTTGAATTTTAAAATTAATAATATAATAATTCCATATTTATATAATAAATTTTTGGAATAGAAAATTAAAACACTTGTGGTGTCAATGCAGAAGTTGGAGAAGAGAGCTTGTATGAACTGGAACTTCGTGTTTGGTTTTGTAAATAATAGTACACTTAGGTCTCGTTTTATGCGATAAATGTGTCCCAAAAAAAATCGCAGAAATTGGTTTTCGCATAAAACGATACTCTATCTTCATATAAAAATTTATGATTCTGTCTAAAATCCTGAAAAACCGGATAAATTCAAATCTTAATTGAAGTCTATAATTATGAATGTACGATCAATCATTATGCATCGTTTTGGAATTGGTTCGACGTCGCTCTTATCATCAGGTAGTGCATACATATGTAGGGGACTAGATCAACGAATTTTTTAGAAAGTTTAATTGTTCCTTTTATTGCAGGATATGTAGTCAGCTATTAAACTTTGTGACTATGAGTTTTTAAATTGCCTATACAACTCATGATATCCGGAAAACAGATCAGTTAGTCAATGTTTATATCAGTGGCGCAAAACAAGACCCGAGTGTACAACATGCCTTTTCGGATGAAGTTTGATAAATTTTAATCTAGCCAATTAAAAAAGGTATGGCTTATATTTTTTGTGTAAATTTTCTGGTGAAAATCCTAATTCAGAAGACGTTATTATGTTTATTAGCCGCTACAAAACATGCAGATAAAAGGTTCTGTTTTGACCTTGTAATTAAACTTTAAGCATCCTTCGCAAGTCGTTGTTTGCATTCATTGGCTGTAAACTGAGGTTCAGCAATTTTTCCTCCACAATGGAAGCAAGTTCGTAAATAGTATTTCATCATTGCTCTCATTTCATTTCTGAATTCATTAGGGTCTTGAAAGCTAATAAGATCTTTTTGTTTTAATATTGCTTTTACTTATAGGCATACAAAAACTCTACAAATAATGGTATCTTTTGATAAATTTTAGAAATCATGGTCTTTAATATATTTATTATAGTTTTCTGCTTTAATTTTAAACTTCAAAAAAGTTGGTACATTCGTCGTCAAAAGAATTTTAATAGGGGAACGTTTTATTCCTTGCGTTTATATACACTAATGTAAAATGATGTCTATGTAAAATAGGGATAAAAATGTGTTGATAAGTGGAAGGATCAATGAGAAATTATTCTGCTCATTATAAAAAATGATGTTTCTCCTTCTTCACATTTCGTAGAGAACGCATTTGACTTGTCAACTGTGACAAGTACAGTACCCGGAGGTCGAATTGACCCATTGTACTATGTCTACACAATATTATTGAACAATTCTTGCTTCAAATTAAGGCTATTGAATTCTATCCCATCAATTTCAGGAGGAAATGTTTTGAAGCCCAACTGATTACAAACTTTTTTAAATTTTAAATGAACATATCTTCTATCTTTTAATGCTCTTGGTAACCTGGAGTGCCTTTTTAATATTTTTTTCATAATATATGTTTTTGCTTATTTTCTCTTACGTTTTTTTGAGGGTTTTCAGTCATATTGGCTGACTTCATAAACGTAGTTTGCAATGCAACACTGCTTTGTTAAATACTGAAATTACATTTTAATACCTTTATGAACGCGAGAACTTTTAATCCTTGTATCACTTTTTGTATAATTAAATTTTTTAAAATGAAAATTCAGAAAAAAATTCAGTCTTCTTTTGAAAACCGCTTTCGATTCGACTGATAATAAAAATTCATGCAGCACTTTGATCAAAAATATTTTAAACAAAAGAAAGCGTCATTGTATACCATTATTAACTAGCCAAGATTCAAAGAAAAAATTCCCAAAACTTTAAATTTTTGTAAAATTATCGCAAGCATGCAGGACGATATGTTTTATTCTCATTTTCGAATGAAGAAAAGTACATTTCAGGTGTTTATTACCAAATGGTATAATTTGATAAAACTAATTAATTTTTTAAATTTTAAGAAGTTACTGGTTGCAATTAAATCCTGGTGGCATTCACGTACAACTGGACGTATTAGAATAACGCTACAAAAAGCATTACAAATAACAATTTGGAAACTGAGCAATAACTGTTCTTTCAGAGATGTTAGCGATCGCTTTGGTGTGGCAATTGGTCTCGTTTATAAGGTTTTTGTAAAAATATGAAGTCTGGCTCACGCCTCCCACGCACTTCTATGAAAAGCTTTTTTCTTTCATGATTCCAATTTTTTTCACAATACAGTAGTTTTGATTTAGCTGCCTTTTATTTACGTGCGCATTGCCTTTACCTGCACAACAATTTTGAGAGTGTAATCTATAATTAAAGTAAAAAATTTAATTTAGCTGCATTTTTGACATATCTGCACAAAAATTCTTGCAAAAGTTAGTTTTGCAGGTAAGTCAAAACTACTATATACAAAAAATTGAATGTTAAATCACATTTGTACTTACATATAAAAAAATATTTAAATTACCACAAATCTGCCATTTCTACCACAAAATTTTTGCAGCCAATAAAGGTTTACAAAACAAATAAAAACCATGCACGAAATTGACAAATAATACGCACTGAAAAGCATTGCCATGCATTAATGAACATGAGGCATTGCCAAAACAAATTTTACTGCTTTTGTGAACACCATGCATTGTAAGGTTACTTTGCAAACTGGGTTTATGAAGTCAGCCATTATTTACGATATAAATTTGTTAAATTTCTTTAATTTTGCTTTGTACGTATACGTACGATTTTCGAAAATTCTAAGGAGCTCTTAAATATCTCTGCGATTGGAGTGCAATACTTTTAACAATATTAAAATAGCTTTCCACTGGACTATTTGATAACCTACACAATTTTTTGTTTCTACGTATGTACCTACTATATTTGTCCATAAGGGTGCATAGGCAGCATATTTACGTAAAAGTAAATTACATAATTTTTCCCTATGAAATCGGTTTTTTTTGACCAGAATTAGTTGATATTTTAAGGTTTAGAAACAATTTATAAGCATTTAAATAAAAAAGGACCCTTTTTTTAATTTGCCTCAAATTCCTTTTTGTTAGTGTAAATATTTATGTATTCGTTGGTTTCCAAATTGCGCCTTGTAGCTAATGCAACATCCACCACCAAATTTTTGTATTTCGAGCCAACAATTATAAACATGCTTCGTACCCATACCCAAAAACATTTTACATCAGAAATATTGAGAGCGTATAGAAAATAATTTTCTTAAATACTCTGCAACATTTTCTTCATATAAGCATTCAGCAATATTTTTAAATGCTATTCTGAGGAAATGTGTAGAACATATTTGTATTACAACAAAATTTCATTTGTTGGTACAAAGTTTATAGCAGGCAGATATATATTCTGGAGTAGTTTGAATTTCCTTTCGTTTATTAAAAACTCTTATTGCGGAATTTATTAAAGCCTAGCCAAATAGGCCATGGAATTTTGTATTCTATGCAATATTTATAAATTAAAATTAAAATTTTTTCAAGGTCCTCAGCATAATGACTTGTAAAAAGTGCTTCTATTACTGTTAGCAAAAGTCCACGTTCCTGGTCTTTTCTGGTATGAGCTACTAAAGATTAGAGAAATACCTGATTAAATCTACCCTCAAATTTCTTAACAACGCTACCATTAGCATCAAAGAAAAGTGAATAGTTTCCGGTTCTGGCGTTCACTCCAATAAGAACGAACATAGGAAAAACGGTAATGTTGAATCAACAACAAAATCACCAGCTAAACAAGAAGGTAATTCCTCAGCCATTACATCCACAAACAAAGATAGCAAAAAATTAAGTTGGATGATGATGATGATATGGACTTTGAAGCTAATGAAAGTAATGCCCGCCAGGCTTTAGAATACTCGTCTGAAGATGAGGAAGAATTAGGAGACGATGATACCAGAGATGAAGATGCTGATTATGATGATGACGAGATCGAAGAGGATGAAAAATCGCACTTCGAATATGTGCCAAAATAATTGAAGAACCTGGCAAGGACAGCGGTTGTATGCTGTGGTTAGTTTATTGCACGGTAGGGATTTATATGTTGCCAATGCAGGGGATTCTCGTTGTGTTGTCGAAATGGCAAAGCGATATATAGTAGATGAGTTTGGATCATAAACCAGAAGATGATGCAGAGAGTCGACGTATTATTAAAGCTGGTGGCCGTGTCACCTTAGATGGCCGAGTAAGTGGAAGTTTAAACCTGTCAAGAGCTTTAGGAGACCATGCATACAAAATGAAAAAGATTTACCAGCCGAAAAACAAATGATTTCTACATTACCAGGCATAAAGAAATTAATTATTTCGCCAGAAGATGAGTTTAGGTTTTTGGCATGCGATGGTATTTGGAATTTTATGACAAGCGATAAAGTGGTTGATTTTGTACGCTTACGCCTTAAAGATAACAATGAACAGATGTCAGAAATTTGTGAGGAACTTTTCGATGCCTGCTTGGCACCAAATACTCTCGGGGACTGTACAAGTTGTGACAATATGACCGCGGTTATTGTACGTTTTAAGCCGTCTATACTCGAGCTGCCAACGAAAATTAATCCTGATTAAACGGAGGATGTGTTGTTGGTCAGAAACGGAGCTGAGGCTGTGTCGTCTGGACAAAAGGCCCAAGAACGTGCTGCCTGACCCACCACAAACGGCAAAGACTCCAATGAAGCTGAAAATGAACGAGTGGAGACTGACGACGAGGGAAATAGTACGTCCTCTGAAACATTAGCCTCCTCATCTACAAGTATGTCAGCTAATAGTACAGACACTACTACTGATCATAGTTGGGCACTTTGCAGTACCAGTAAAATTTCAGTAAAAATTGATTTTTACTGATTACTGAAAAAAATTTCAGTATTCGGTAAAATTCTACTGGTAATGCAATCTAAATTTCATTTAAATTTCATTTAAATGTCATTTAAATTTAGATTGCATTAACAGTAAAATTTTACTTTTTTTCATTTAAATTTTATTTAAATTTCATTCAAATTTAGATTGCATTAACAGTAAAATTTCAGTATTCAGTAAAAATCAATTTTTACTGAAATTTTACTGGTACTGCAAAGTGCCCATCTATGCTACTGATATTTCTATAACTACTACATCTACAACTGCTTCATGTTATTCTAGCGCCGAAGTGGAAAAGCCTGGTAATTGGTACAAACATGTTGATCACGTGCAACGGATAATAAGTATTACACCGCCAAGAAGTACTGGAATTGCTCCATTCAAATTATTAACTGGTTTGCATATGAGAATTGGTGAATTCCCCGGTTTAAGAACGTGATCAGTTAAGAGAGCAACCTAGAACGACTATATATAGCGCATCAAACAGGAGAATAAGAGGACTTTTGACAGAAAAAGGGTTTCTGAAAGAGCATATGAGGTCAACGAATTAGTCGTCATTAAGCGAACACAATTTGGTTCGGGAATGAAGTTGAGACCGAAGTTTCTTGGTCCTTATAGGGTGGTGAAGAAGCTTGATCATGGCCGGTAAAGGGATCAGAAGGTACATACACACATTCTGGTAGAAAATAATTATAATTGATCCTTGTAAAGCAGTTGAAGATCGATAACGAACAACTAAACATTCAACAAATCCTACGCGAGTGCACTATAGCAAACATTATTATTTGAAATAAAATATAAATTGTGAACATATATTAAAGAATTGTGAACATATTGTATAAAATTGTGTGAATTCCACTTATAAACTTATAAACATATATAAATTGTAAACAAAACAAATATTGTTAATTATAAAATACAAATCAAATACGTTTATAACGTTTCAACCCAAAAAAAACATTAACATTTATTATTTACACTTATACATTCATATATATACATATTATAAGGTTTGTACATGTACATAAGTACATCTATACCCTACCCCCTCTTACACCCTCATACTAACCTCACCCTATAACCCGTATTTACAGGGGTTCTAGAATCCTCAAGTAATTGAAGAGAGACCATTACATCCACAAAGAGTCAATGTTTGGTGCGCGCTTTGGTCCGAAGGTGTGGTTGGACCTTACTGGCTGAGATATCGCCCAATATGTGTCAAAAGGTGGTCGAAAATTACATCAAAAGAATCAATGATTGCAACACTTCGCGTGGAGGTCATTTAATTGATGTAGTGTTTCACACATAATGTCAACGTTCAAACTTTACAATAAAAAGGAAATATCATGAAAAAAATATTTTATATGTGTTTTATTTACGTTTACTTTTGAAACCACGAAATGGATAACCCTTGACGTGTTGACCGTGATGAACAAACTCTGCTGTTTATTTTAGTTTCTTTTAACATTAGTTTCATACATATTTTTATTTTTACCGCCTAAAGGGGCCCATACACTACACCAACATGCTGGCGCAATCATTTGATTGAGCCATGAAGCTCCTACATATATTACACAAGCATGATTGTACAATATTCATTTAGTTCCAAAAAATTTCCGAAACTAGTCGTTATGAATAATGCGTCAGTTTGTGCCGCAATAATTATTGCCATTATTAAAAAGAAACAAAAACGTAATGGAAGATAAAAGCGTATTTGGATAAAACAATGGCTAAAAGATAAGGAAAATTTAGGTGATGTTAAACTCCTTAAAGAATTGGAAACCAGCGCTGAAGATGATCTTTGTAATTTTTTAAGAATGGATAAAGAATGTTTCTATGAATTGTTAAGCAAAGTATCGCCAATTATAGCAAAGAAAAAACACTAATGAGAGACCCAATTTCACCACATCAACGTTTAGCTGTTACTTTGAGGTTTTTGGCTAGTGGAAATAGTTATGAGGACTTAAAGTTCCTTACAGCCATTTCCCCACAAACAGTTGGAAAAATTGTCATAGAAACATGTGAAGCTATAAATATTGTACTCAAAAATTGCATAAAGGTACGAAAAAGTAAATAAAATGAAGGCTTGGCAATAATCAGAACTTTTTATTTTCCATAGACATGGCCTTGATTCGTATAAGTCGAGAAATTCTTCCCAAAAATTTTTATCATTCAGATTCATTACTACACAATAATTATTTTTGGCACAATATTTACAACTTGAAAAATTATATTGTAAAAAGTTTTTTTTTGACAATACACTACACAAGCTTGCTTGCACAAACATAAAAATATCAAATTCATTTTTATATCACACAATCAGCTTGTACAATCGCACCACAAGCCCATATACGTTCAATCGGCTTGCACAATCACTTGATTGTGCCAGCAAACTTGTGTAGTGTATGGGCCCCTTTACTGTCTGGGGAACCTGAATGAGTAAGGCAGCAAAAATAGAACTTGTTAAGCAATGTTAAGTGGTTAACAGAAAAATCGAAAAATAGTCAATGAGTAAATCATCCAAATATACGATAAGAGATAATGGAATACCTATTCCATTTCTTTAAAATTGTGCTCCACACGTTCCTTAGTGGAACAGCAGCTGTGGTAATACCGAAATTCTTTTAAAAATTGCAAAATTTGGACAAAAATATATTGTTTTTGTTTTAAGAATGTCTGGATAGGATAATGGATATTGTTGAAAAATGGGACTTGCTGCACACATTCCACTATATACAAATTGTGGCCTAAGGTGTCCCTAATAAAACCCAATAAGTGGTGGGTCCCAAATAATTTTGGAACTTGAGATATCGGGCTTTAAGTATTCAATACATAAAAGGTTGTTACTCCTTAAATGATTTTAAAATAAAGAAATAAGGGTAACATTAATGATAAGGAGATATAAAAAGAAAACTGATATTATTTGAAACAAACTATTTTAATGCTGGTAGCGTTTAGTGTGTACTTTTCATTTATTCAAAATTTAAAATTCAATAAAAATTTTAACGAAGAATAAGTTAGAATTTATTAAATAAAAATCTAATTTTTCATATACAACATATAGAAAATAATCACAGAAAAAAATATGACAGACTTATACGAGTATGTAAATCTGAATTCAATATCAAATAAAAAAAACAAAAAAAAATTAAAGTTGATAATAATGCAAGTTAAAGCGTTTTCCCAAGGGAACGCTTGAAAATTAAAGTTGGGGCCAACCCTTGGCCCTTGTTATAAAAAAGGATTCTGTTCGTTTTTCTTACCTGTGTCAAAAGCAGTATAAGTTTTAGAAGAAGAAAAACAATCCAATTATTCCAAACTATTTGTCGTGTATTGTTCACCAGTTCTAGCTTGAAAAAACGAAATAAATTATTATATTTTAAATACATAAAACAAAGGTAACTATGATTTATAATTGCTGAATTTTAACAAGTATAATTGGAACAAGTACATACACTTCACTATACTTAAATTAGTCTTACTAAGCAATGCACAATAGGTAGAGCGTGTTAACTTGCATAAAAAAATAATAATAATAAAAGTAAAAAAATATGAAAAAAAATAATTCAATACAAAAAAATTAAAATTTTTTTCATCATAAATAAATAAAATCCAAGAAAATATTAAAAGTTTTTGAATTTTAAAATTAATAATATAATACTTCCATATTTATATAATAAATTTTATACAATAGAAAATTAAAACAATTGTGGTGTCAATGCAGAAGTTGTAGAAGAGAGTTTGTATGAACTAGAGCTTCGTGTTTGTTCATGTAAATAATAGTACAAGATGTTTGATAAATTTTAATCTAGCTAATTAAAAAAAACGTGTGGCAAAATATATTTTTTTGAGTAAATTTACTGATGCAAATTCTATTTCAGAAGACGTTAATTTAGTAAACTGCCTTTATGTTCATGAGCCGCTACAAAACATGCAGATAAAAGGTTCTGTTTTAACTTTGTAATTAAATTTTAATTATATTTCGCAAGTTGCTTTTTTGTTATTGTCATTGCCTGTTAACTGAGGTTCTGCAATTTTTCCTCCACAATGGAAGGAAGTTTGTAATATTTCATCAGCGTATTCAAAAAAATTTGCTCTCATTTCATTTCTGAATTCTTTAGGGTCTTGTAAGTTAATAAGATCTCTGTTTTAATATTGCTTTTACATATAGGCATACAAAATTTCTACAATTAAATGTATATTTTGATAAATTTTGGAAAACATGGTCAATCTTTCATATATGTATTATAGTTTTCTGCTTTAATTTTAAATTTAAAAAAAGTTGGTATATTCGTCGTCAATAGAATTTAAATAGGAGAACGTTTTATTCCTTGTGTTTATATACATACACTAATGTAAACTAGGGATAAAAATGTGTTGATAAGTGGAAAGAGGCAATGAGAAATTATTCTGCTCATTATAAAAAAAGTTTCTTCTTTTTCACATTTCGTAGAGAACGCATTTGACTTATACTTGTGTATATATGTCTACACAATATTATTGTACGATTCTTGCTTCGAATTAAAACTATTGAATTCTATCACCTCAATTTCAGGAGGAAATGTTGTGAAGTCCAACTGATTACAAACTTTTTCGACTTTTAAACGAACATATCTTCTATCTTTTAGTGCCCTCTGTAATCGAACGTCCCCGGCCTCCCACTAACCCACCCTCACCCGACCGCGGAGGTTTCGTCCCCTTTACGTACACACTACAGTCCGAACTGTAGCGGGTAAGGGAAAAGTAATGGCAACGAGAACATAAATCAGCTACATCACAAGCTGAATAAAGTAACAATAAACAGGAACTTACTATGACAAGAACGAAAATACATTTTTATATAATAATTTACAAATTAATGCCAGCATATAAGCTACGTTTTATATTACAAACACTGCAATTAAAATCAATAAAATCATAATATAAGTTAAAATCATTACATAATCTACGAAAAGGAAAATTACACCCATAGTTCCCTTTCATTTTCCTCACTTTTATTTAAATATTTTTCTATTTGACTTCAAATAGTATTAAGTTCTTCTGAAACAATCTCCTTAAAATTAAATTTCTTTTTCTCCCTTGCAGGCTCGGTAAGTGGAGACGAAGAACACAATGGCGATGATGTTCCATCTGATGGTGTTTCACTTGGTGATGGTGCAGCATCAAGGGCTTCATTTGCAACATATGCATAAATAAAAAATGTCATTTTTAATGGAAATTAAAACAATAGTGTTTAATAAAAAGTAAAAACATACCGTCAATATGTTCCAACGTTAGCTAAATGAACGAGTTTGCTTTGAAGCCACCTATAATTTCGTGGACTCTTTGGTAATGGCACCATGTGGAATGTGATCCACCAGATATGCCCACCGCTGCCTTCTCCTTCCTGCAAAATTGTATTATAATAATAATCATAAAATCGTTTACATATACATACATACATACCTGTACCGTTGTGTAAAATTTTGTATTTTAACCTACACATCTCTTGGACTGCAGGAGTGTCCCTGCTGGATCAGCTCTTCTGCCATCTCCGCATGAATGTGGCCATTTTTCCGATGGCCATGCAGCCCACACAGCTTGTATGGCCACTTTTCCAACAGCGCTGCTTCGCTGGCGTCAGTCCACCCCATTCTTCCTTTTTTTTACCTATTTGAAGAAAATAAAGTAATTATTTTTTATTAAACATTACAAATAAATAAATAAATTTAATTAAAACCTACCTTCTGCTTGACTTCCCATTTTGTGTTTGTTTGCAAGATGCCATTTTTTTTTGTCGTTGTTGACATTGGAGTTGTCAAATATCAACAGGAAGTGTTTGGAAAATTGTAATGTGCTAACTGAACGCACTTATGACAGTGCTGTATTTAATCAATATCATAACAATTAGCATTTAATTGAGCAATAATTAATTAAGATTTTATATGAAATATTGAGATCAATATTCGGTTAATTGCGATTTACGCAATAAAGGTACATACGTGAACATAGTTTATGCAAACTGAGTTTATGAAGTCAGCCATTGATTACGATATATATTTTTTTAATTTCGCTTTGTACGTTTATAAGATTTTCGAACATACTCAGAAGCTCTTAAATATCTCTGCGATTAGAGTGTAATATTCTTAACAATATTAAAATAGCTTTCCTGGACTTGATATCCTATTCAATTTTTTTGTTTCTACGTATGTACCTACTATATTCGTCCATAAGGGTGCATAGGCAGCATATTTACATAAAAGTAAATTACATAATTTTTTCGCTATGAAATCGGTTTTTTTTCACCAGAATTAGTTGATGTTTTAAGTTTTAGGAACAATTATAAGCCTTTAAATAAAAAGGACCCTTTTTACAATTTGCCTCAAATTCCTGTTTGTTTAGTGTAAATATTTATGTATTCGTTGGTTTCTGAATTTGTATTTTGCAACTCCAAATTGCGCCTT
The DNA here is from genome assembly GCA_930367235.1 of Sarcophaga rosellei. Taxonomy (NCBI): domain Eukaryota; kingdom Metazoa; phylum Arthropoda; class Insecta; order Diptera; family Sarcophagidae; genus Sarcophaga; species Sarcophaga rosellei. The sequence goes on along the minus strand of OV884021.1, from coordinate 33,205,880 downwards.
GTAGCTAATGCAACATCCACCTCCAAATTTTTGTATTTCGCGCCAACAATTATAAACATGCGTCGTACCCATACCTAAAAATATTTTGCATCGGAAATATTGAGAGCGTATAGAAATTCTTTTCTTAAATACTCTGCAACATTTTCTTCGTATAAGCATTTAGCAATAGTTTTAAATGCTATTCTGAGGAAATGTGTTTAACTTATTTTTCTTACAACGAAATTGTATTTGTTGGTTTTGTTGGTACAAAGTTTATTGCAGGTAGATATCTATTATGGAGTAGTTTGAATTTCCTTTCGTTTATTAAAAACTCTTATTGCGGAATTTATTAAAGCCTAGCTCCAATCCACACAAACTCTCTTACAAATAGGCCATGGAATTTTGTATTCTATGCAATATTTATAAATTAAAATTTGTTCAAGGTCCTCAGCATAATGATTTGTAAGATGTGCTTCTGTTACTGTTAGCAAAAGTCCACGTTCCTGGTCTTTTCTGGTATGAGCTACTAAAGAGAAGAGTAATACCTGATTAAATGTACCCTCAAACTTCTTAGCAACGCTACCAGTAGCATCAAAGGAAAGTGTATTTCTACTTAACAATTTTACAACTATTAATGCTGAAATTTCCATTCGCTTACTAATATTTTTAATATAATCACAGCATGACTTATCTGCCCTCATTTTGTATATGTCAATAAACATATCAGGATTCATATCCATTTGTCGTTTTTTCTCGAACTTTACTTTCCTGGCGGCAGCGGGATTGGGAATTTCTTGTAAATTTTCAATCTTCCTTAATTGTTGCTTTTGTTTATAAATTCTTTTATTTCTCCAATTGGCTGCCTTCTTTTTTTTCTTCTAGCTGCCCTCAATTGAACGTTCTTGTATCCAGAAAAATGATGTAGAGATAACTTTGTTACGTTTATTTGTGTCTCTATAAAATCCTTGTTTATACTGATGGTTATACGAAATGTAGCACATCCGTATAGGAAATATAGACAACGCGCATGTAATTGCAGTTTCGTAAGTGATTTGTTCCACCAATGGCTGCTGTAATTAATAGGACATGTATTATTAAAAATTTTAAAAGTTTGCCTAGCGAGATCCTCCAATTTTTTTTTTCACAAAAAAAAAAAAAAAAAACACTAGCTATGCAGGCATAGTCTGCATTACAAAATTTGTAGCTGCCTACATAATAAGAGAAAATAGTTTTTCTCGTACAATTGGGGGTATGATTACAGGGGGATTACTGTGTAACTCGATGCGAAAATTGAAATCTTTCGAAAGGCATATTCGATACGAAAATGAAATTGCACTCTCTTATATTATGTTCACGTATGTACCTTTATTGCGTAAATCTCAATTAACGCCAATATTGATCTCAATACTTCATATAAAATCTCAATTAATTATTGATCAATTAAATGCTAATTGTTATAATATTGATTAAAACTTTAAATACAGCACTGTCATAAGTCTGTTTTGTGAGCATATTATAAGTAACCGAACACTTCCTGTTGATATTTGACAACTCAAATGTCAACAACTACAAAAAAAAAAAAATGGCAACTTGCAAACAAACACAAACAAAAATTACAAAAACACGCGACCAAAATAAAAACAATGTTGTTGTTTATCAGCTGTTTAATGAATATTGCGTATATTTATTATACCTAAACGGGTCAAATATTGTTATCAATTAAACGACTATTGTTCTCAATTAAGTTGTATACGTGAACTTAGTATTACGCTTTCGAATTACTTACAGCGAAGTGCTAATCGTATGTGGGTAAAAACAGCATGTACTTGGGGGTACTTGAACTTGAACCAAGAAAAACTTGGCTGCACTTTTAAATGACAAATTTAAAATTTTAATTTTGTGTTAAAAAAGGACGTTGAAATAAAAAAGTAAAGTGGACCGTAAAATGGATTGTGTTTTTATCTGGATGGATGACAATGACGACGATGATCTACTGGAAAAAGTCCAAAGAAAATTGATGAGACAATTCCAACATATTATCACTTAATGAACGAAAGCAAATACATAATACGCAAATATGTACATATTCCAAGAATTTATAACTACATTTATTTATGTATACCTATGTATATTTTTAGCTTTATTAAAAATTTTAGACTCAGTGAGGATGCCTTCCTGTATGTCTTTATTTCCATTAAGGACAACTTACGTGCTCCTCAAAGGTGCACAGAGATTCGTTGCTGAAGTTAGCTGCTACACTGAATTTTTAGGCCAAGGTGGATACCAACATCAAATTGGTCAAGATCGTCTCTTGGGAATATTACAACAGTCAATTTCCAGTTGTATTGCCGGAGAGTGACAAGCAATAGAAAATATTATCTACCCGAAACACATAATATTTGAAATGGCAGACGAAAACAAACGGGATGCAAAATTATATTTTTATAATAAGTGTGGAATAACATTTGTTATAGGTGCTTGATGGTACCCACATATTCGGAGTTGTCATAGAAACCATGTCGGTTTTCTTGATTGTCGTTTTTGAAAACCAATGTTGGTTTCCTTAATTTCGAACGTAAATTAAAACCAATGTTCGAATCAAAAATAAAAATTTAAAATTTTTTTTGTTTAAAATTGAAATTATTTATGTTAAGAAATAAATACAATGTCAACAGCAATAGTGATATTTCTATTATTAGGAGAAAAGCGAGAAAGAGTGAGGAGAAGAATCCTGAGAGATTATAGCAATCCACTGGAGCTGCCAGAGGCAATGTAATAAGTTTTTTAGTCAGGAGGAAGTTTCTTGTACTCATATATTTAACTATTGGGCAATTCACACAACTTTTTATCGTGTATGTTGTATTGAATACATTTGTTTGTTTGTGAACGATCAATGCTATGCTGTATTGCGTATTTCGTGGCATTCAAACAATTTGATAGCCCGAAACCAACACAACGTATGAAAACATATACAAATTTTTTTCATTCACACAATTTGATACAGTACTTTTCGCTTATAGTCCACAACTATACTTGCACAACTTTTGTGGACTATTAGGGAATTTGGACTATAACCGATCTTTTTTATAAGCCACTGTATGGATTATAAGTGAATCCTGATATAATCCATATTTTGGACTATATAAAAATTACATATTTTCTTCAATAAAATCAATTTTTTTAAAAATCAAATAAAGTTTTATTCAAAACAAAAACCTTTAATATTAATGCAAATGCTTTAAAGACTTCCCATCAAACATATTGGCAAGCGTTTTGTAAATTAATGTTGCAGCAAGCTTGCATAAATAAGAGTTTTGCGAACGTCGTTGACAATTTGCTTGCAAATGCAAGTGTTTTGCGAATGGCGTTGACAATTTGCTTGCAAATGCAAGTGTTTCATAAATTTAAGCAAAACGTGTCATTCTCGCTGTCAAAAATTGTGCTAATAAGTTGTGTTAATAAATTGTGTTAAATTGTTGCTAAAGTTGTTCAATTAAGTGCGTTTGATTCTTTTAATTATCTTGTGCTATTAAAAAAGGTAATTATCTACTTATTTAATGTCTGCAGCAAAAAAGAAGAAAAGTGTTTTGCGCAGCAGCACCGAAATTTTTGGGCATCTATGGAACGTTGCGGGTAATATTGAGGTCTTCCTCAATTTTGAGAAAACAATATTGGAAGATATAGATAAATTTCCCTTGCTGGTAAGAATTTAAATTTGAAATGTCCGGTGACTGTATACTGATGTCGATTTTATTTCCATTTTTAGAAGGTAGATCTAAAAAGATTGTCAAATTCCAATTCGAGAAAATTTGTTACGAAAGCGTGGCAGAAAATCATGACTGACAACGTTGCTGAGAGCTTTTCCTGGCGAGGGACTGCAGATAAGAAGTGCATTAGGGCCTTCACTGTCGCCACTGCCATTCGTCGTAAGTGAAATACTTTTAATAGGTTTCTAGTTACATTTTTTTATTCATATTTAAATTCTATTGCAGAAACTTTCGCTGAAAATGGAGGCAAGGAAGAGGACTTTGTGTTTGCATCTAAGTCATATTTCCAGTACGCAAAAAATCGTATTAAAATTAAAACAACAATGAACTTCCTATTTTTATATTTTAATTTAATATTTTTCTATTAAGAAAAAAAATTATTATTAAAAATGATTTTTTAAATGTATCAATAAAAAACATATCCAAAACAAAATAAATGTTTAAAAAGCTTACTAATTTCATTAAAAATACGTGTTTTTTAAGGATTGTCAAAACGTGTTTTTTAAGCATTTAGAAAACGTCTAATTACGTTACTTAAAAAACATGTTTTGCAATCGTTTTTTTAACGCTTATAAAGTTGGGTGCTTTTCGATTATAAACCCCTTGCTTTGATGTCTTTTGTAAAAGTCACAGCAGCGTTTTATAAGTGTTTTGCTTACATTTGAACGCTTACAAAACGCTTATTTTTATATGTAAATGCTGGCTGGGTTATAATAAACAAAAAATGAAATACATAAGTATGTATGTATGTATCTAATTAAAATGACGCATTGTCAACAAATAGAATTATTTTCTTTTTTATTTTATTCATGCCTTCCTCTATATAGAAAGTATATCATTCCATATACGAACAGTCATCAAACAATTGTTTTTATTTTTGAAACAGCGAGGCTGTCCAGGCTTTCTAATCACAAACACACGTTTATAAGAACCCGTTGAGTTGCAAATGAAGAGAAGTGTTAAGCGGCTTTTTTGCATTTTCCATCCTTTTGGTGCACTGCCTTTGTTGAAGTAGGTTGTGTTCGGTAATGCTTTATAGTACAAACTGCTTTCGTTCTCATTAAAAATACATTCTGGTGTATATTCCTGAACAATTTGAGGCAACTGGTTCTCTTTAAAGTTTGAGGCTGCACTTTCGTCACTGTCATTCAATTCTCCACTAATTTTTCCTACACATATTCCGTAGCGTTTCTTCCAACGGAATAGCCATGAAGCATTTGGCTCAAAATCCAAAACTTCACTGCAAATTCCTTTGCTTTATTTAAAATCAACAGCCACTTACCACCGCATTCTGACCACGCATTTTATTAAACCATATAGGAAGCGTTTTTTCAATATCAGGATGTTCCCCTTTTCTTTGACGCAATTTTAAATTACAGGTGTTCGACACTTTTTTGATTTTTGAACTATTTTTTTTTTATAAACATTTCATCAAATCTTGGTCGTAATCTTTTAATCATTTTTTTCGACACTTAATATGACACGTCTACTCATCAAAGTTGCCAGAAATGTAAATAAAAAGATTGCTAATTTGGTAAAAAAAATTACAAAAAAAAACAGAATGGACTACACGCGAAATTTTGTCTATACAACATTAGTTATGAATGCAAAGAAAATGTGACCTTTAAACGAAAATTGACTATAAGCGAAGAGGACTTTAGAACAAATAGTTTGTATGAAATTCGAAAAAAACCTGCAAGTGACTATGACAGTTTTGGCTTACATCCGTTTTTGGCCTTTAATCAGAATGGACTATAAGCGAAAAGTACTGTAGCACGAAACCAATACAACTTTTAAAAACATATGGAAAAAATGTTATAAGTGTATCATATTTTTATATGAAAATTATCAACAACAATCATACACTGTTGTATGTTCTTCCAACAATACAATGAATACAACGATACAAAGCCTTGTGTGAATTGACCAATGGAAAAAATGTGTATAAGTGTATCGGATTTTTATATGAAAATTATCAACAACAATCATACACTGTTGTATGTTCTTCCAACAACACAATGAATAGAACGATACAAAGCCTTGTGTGAATTGACCATATATTTTACAGATTTGTTTCTAATTATCGCTTTAACAAAGAAGCATTTCGTATGGTACTTAATGCTTTTTAAAGAACATTTGTCGCGATCTAAAATTCTTCCAATTTTACAACTTGCTGCTCCGTTTCGCTTTTTATCAGAAGGGTCATAACAAAGATCAGTCGGGAACGATGCATGTATAAGCCTTGGTAGAAGTGCACTATCAGAAATTTTGACTGATGTAATCAAAGTCATGGAGTGGTACATTTGCCGACAGTGGGTCCAGCTGAAAATGAATGTAAATGAAAAACGTAGATCAAGAGACTATTTCTCCGAAAAAAATATAAAATTCCTTCCTTTTGCGATCTAATGATGAAGAAGAGGAAAGTGTTCCATTACCACTGCCAACGTCTCAACAAAGTGAAGCTCAGGGATGAAATAGCAAGTAATTTATCAAATCAAAAAACTTTTAGTAAAAATCAGGATATCGTTGGCCTATATCAAAAATGTTCTATTTGAGTATATTTGTTCTGTGGATAAACCATTTTGGATATAGGATGACGATATATTTTTTATTAATAATAACAACAACTAAAACAACCAAAATTCAGTCTTTTTTAAGTTTTTTTTTTTTATTAAAACTGACGACTGTAAGCTGGTTGGTTTATTTCCAATAACAAAACCGATAACCTTGGTTTCTGTGACACCAAAAACCGATATTAATTCCAATTCGAACATAAAAACGGTAATGAAATTTGAAATTTTGAATATTAATGGAAGAAAGATTTTGATCAAGTATACGGATCGTCATATAGCTACTGCAATTAGTTTCATTGGATTAGCAAAACAGCTGGGTTGCTCACTTAATCCTAAGCAAATTCAACGTTTCCTTGATTTGTCAGAATTCATTGACAAAACATATACTCAGAACAAAGAATAGGACTGAAAATTCCCATTTCCAGAGATCATATACAAGTTTCTTTTTAACATTTTCTTATTAATTCTTTCTTTGATTGTTTTTTACATTTTAACAGAAATTTCTTTTTTTTTTTGTCATTCCAACTTGAATTCATGAAATGTCTCTTTAGTTTCTGTATTAATTATTATATTAAGTTTTGCATTGAATTATCTTAATTTTTTTTCTAATTAATTTTAAATAAAGACGATATTTGTTTTTAATAAAAAAAAAAAGAAAAAAACTTTGTGTGTCTTACAATTGATTTCTTCTTTTAAATAAATTCTCAGAATTTTATTTTTTTAATGATTGATTATTAGCTTCTCTAAACACTGCGCAATGGTCTCAACAATTGCCTTCTACCAAAGAAAATAAAGTATAAAGAAAATAAAGTATTTGTGGACATATGTATTTTGGAATATTTTTCAAAAATATTTCATGACGCGGGGGGAAGGAGAGAAGGGAAGGATACAGAAACCAATAGCGTAACAATGCGTTGTTCTCATCGTACGCTTTTTGTTGGTTGACTACTTTCTTATATATTCTTCTGAAACAGTGTTGCCACGAAGAAAAATTTTTTAACCAACATTTGTGAAAAAAATCACCATAAACGAAAAAATATAACCAAAATTAAATTCGTATACTTTTTTTTTTCAAAATTAAATTATATTTAATAAAAAAAGAAACAGAAAATAGCTTTTTCTATAAGAAAAAAAAAAATAACGAAAACCAAAAAATCTACACATCTAAATATTGATTAAAAAAAATATCCAATTTTGGTTATAAATAATCAAAAACGGCAACACTGTTCTCAAATCACTTATTCTCAGACTTTGGTACAAAGAGAACATGACAAAAATTATGAGAGGCATGTGTTAACCCAGAGGAAAATTGTTAGTAATATTATATTTTCAAGTCTATTTAACGCAATAATATGTATATGTGAGCGAAAAATATAGAAATATTGTACTGCGCTAAAAACACCGTATTTAACTTGGCAAGTATTCTTCCAAAGATCGAAATCATTTCTCATTGATGTTAGTGAATAGTACTGTAATATTTCTTTGGGTATAAAATTGTCTGAAAAAGTCTGAAAAAAGCGACATGCTACATTCTTCAACTTCAGACAAGCAACTGAATGCATTTTTACGCTCTCATGATGAGAGCAACACATTGTTGCGCTCTTTGTTTGTGTTTATTTTCGTTCTGTCTTCCACCCCCAGCGTTGCCATTATTTTTTTGAAAAAAACTTTTTATTTCGGGGAAAAAAACTTTTTTTTAACAAAAAAACTTGTTTTCTATAAAAGTTCCAAACTGTTTAAAGGAAACACGGGAAACCGGTACCCTCTATTCGTGTTTTTTGCTACTTTTGCCCGGGACTAATAAAATACATAAAATTTTCTTTAAAAATGTAATTATTGCCTGTTATTATTAATTAATTTATTGAAAAAAAATTTAAAATTAATTTTGTCGAAAAAACTTGTTTTGTTAGAAAACAAATTTAATGAAAACTTTTTCGCATCCTAAAAAACTTGGAAAACAAGGGAAAACTTGGCAAATGGAACGCTGTCCACCCCCCTCATCAAGAAATGATTTTTTAAAAAATTTTGGTGAGAGCGGGTCATGATGTTACAACCCGCCATAAGAAATTTAACTTCTACTTATTGCGCATTGTCTCATTCACATTTCATTGTGCTATCACACACGACTCTATTTTTTTAAGCCGCACAATTTTTGTTCTTTCAGTCAGACACGAGACTATTTTATCTGACATAAAATTGTATACATGTACTTTGCTTTGTGTGTATTAGTTTTTCTTTTTTTCTCACTACTCAATGCACAACGAAAGACTAAATATCGACGCCACCATTCTTGCATTTTTAAATTCTACATTCTCTAACTTAAATACTCTCAAAATATGGTTAAGATGCGCCGATCCGTTCTGAAGTTATAGGGAAAAATCTATTTAGAATACATATATAGTCGTATGGAGGTCGCCGTAGTCTAGTAGGTAGTGTGTTCGCTTATTAGACGTAAAGCCCGGGTTCGAGCCCCAGGCCAGACATCAAAACGAAATATGAAAAAAATATTTCTTCGGCGACTTCCTCTCAGCAGATTTCTGGCAAAAACTCTGAGAGTAAATAAACCTGCCATGAAAAAGTTTCTCAAAAATCTGTCGTTCGGAGTCGACGTTAAACTGTAGGTCCCGTCACTCAAGTATAAAATTAAGGCACACAACATTAGTGGCGTGAGAAGCTAGGCCGTAATCCTGACTGAAGGGTTGTAATGGCCAATTATGTATGTATGTATGTATATAGTCGTATGACGCGTGAAAACTTTGAGAGCTCATAACTAAAAACACTTTTTTTTTGACTTGGAATGTTATAGAACGGAGGCGTCGATATGCTCTATACAAAAAATTTTTCTGAATCTTCTGTTTTATAAATGTATTGGTTTTGTGTTGTTTATATAGTGGTTTGAGTGCCGTATAGAAGCTGATTGAAAAAATTATGCCAGCAAAAAATCACTCTCCTCACCTCTCTTGCTTACAAGCTGTCATTTTGTGCCAGCTAAGTGGCTAATGTGCCACATTCTTTTTAATAACCCGTGTATGTATCTTTGTCTATTTTTTTTTTTTTTTGACAATTGATTTGTAGTAATAATTCTCACTTTCTTTTTTCATTGCGAGTGATCACACATAATGTCAAATAAACAATCAGACAAGCTTTAACACGCAGAGTCTCTGGTGGGAATCGAACCCAAGGCCTCGGCACTTATCTCTATATAGACAACAAGATTCTCGAAGCAAGTATTGCTACAAAAACCTCCAGAATATGTAACCAGACACATGCATACATACATAATTGGCCATTACAACCCTTCAGGCCTAGCTTCTCACACCACTCATGTTGTGTACCTTAATTTCATACTTGAGTGCTGGGGCCTACAGTTTAACGTCGACTCCGACCGACAGATTTGGAGAAACTTTATCATGGTAGGTTTATTTACTCTTAGAGTTTTTGCCAGAAATCGGCTGAGAGGTAGACGCCGAAGATATATTATTTTTATTCATATTTCCTTTTGATGTCTGGCCTGGGGTTCGAACCCAGGCTTTACACCTGTAATAAGCGAACACACTATCTACTAGACTACGGCGACTACATGTCCGAATATCTGCTGTGTTAAATAGTAATTAACCTCACCAAATTTCCTCTCAATCAAGAGGGTAATATCTGGGAAAAATTTCGCAATTTATCTACCACATGTTTCAGTGTTCCATTTCTCTTGCCAGTGTTGTATGGTCAGCTTCCTGGCGTCGTCGACACTTACGTTGTTCTCTCCGTGCACGTTTTTAGTCTCACATACCCTCTTCCGCTCGCTTGCCTCTAGACCTATAGGTATTACACCACTGATGACCAGTACTACTGACTTAGATACACTCCTATATGCCGATGTCACCCTAAGTGCAGCGAGTTACATGTTTACGAACTACCCTAATACTTTATTTATCTCCTTATGTTTACATTCCTTAATTTAACTTTAATTCTTCTTATTACTTAATTTATTATTACTTACTGTAATTCTTAGCTTGCTTTAATTCTAATTGTTACTGATATTTTTTTTTTAACTATATAAAAGAACCGATTATTGTAACAAGAAGGCCAGAATATAATTGTCGTTTGAATTGTTAACATTAAAAAAATTTTGAAAAAAAATAATAAAAAAAATGTATAATTTTGAAAATAATAAAATCAATTAGGTGGCGCAGTCGTTACACGAACCAAGTTTAATTATAAAGGAAAACAAAAATTCCATAAAAGAAGTTTTATTAAAAGTTTTTCTGCATACAAATTAAACTATAACCTATTTTATAAAATATTCTTTGGCAAATTTTAAATCATTTGTCCAAATAAAAGAATATTATTAAAAAAGAGAGCTACATATAGTGATCTTTATGAAAACTATTGACAATTTTAAGAACCAAATTGTCATAAAAAAAAAAATTACAACAAAACATTAAAAGCGAAGAAAAAAAAAAGAAAGCAAGAATAAGCATCACTTTCTCCAGAATTAAAAACAATCATCTCATTGATGAAAAACAACAACAACTAGCAAAAGCAATAGTAATCGTCACATTGTTGAAGGACATCAACAAAAAGGAATTCATCAAGACAACAACACAATATTGCAATCATGGCCTTCAATGCGTTTGATCTCTTGGATGGTGTACCCGAATTCGATGGGAGAACAGAGGATTTGGAAATGTTCACGAAACATGTTGAGGAGATTCGTAAATTTGTCGATGCTTCTCTACTTGTTTTATTTGATTTAAGAGTAAGAAACAAAATCGTATCAAAGGCAAATATTGCTCTTATTAATAACAATAATCCAACTAGATGGGACGAGATTAAGGTATTATTAAGAATTAATTTTAACGTATCAGAAAGTATAGAGAGTATTGTTAATAAAATAAAAGTTGCAGAGTTTAGAAATGATGTCAGTGATTTTTACGAATACATGTTAAAATTATTAACAAAATTAAATTTGAAAACAAGTGTAGATAGAGAAAACGAGCAATGGTATAGTTGTAAGAATAATGAGAACATGGTATTGAAAATTTTTATATCAAAATTGCCTAATGAACCAAAATTAGTATTGAATTCCAGAAATCCTCATTCATTATTAAGACCTAAAGAAATACTAATAGAAACTGAGTATTTTTATACAAAAAAATCAGATTTTCAAATTGTAAACAATTCAGACAATAACAAACATTTTAATTATAATCGTAATAGAAAATTTACAAATTCTCAATTATATTCACAATCTTATAATCCTAATTTCAATCAATTTTTGCAGAACAATAATAGATTCATTCCTAATAATGACAATAATTTTCGCCAAAGCAACAATAACCCAAATACTTTTTCAAATCAATATCGGACATTTAACTGCAATGATAATTTTCAAAATTCACGACAAGCACGAAATAAAGCAGGAAATTTTCAAAATCGTGGAATATCGCAGAATGTTAATAATAATAATAATACCAGTAGTGGCAATAACCCTGTAAACTTTGATACAGTTAGGTCGCAACAGTCTAGTGTTAATAGCTCAAATAGAACGGACGTTAGCAATATTCAGGTTTCAAATTTTCAATTACAGGCCGAAGATCTTTACCCTGTATAGTTGTACAAACAAGAACCATTCCAATTAAATTATTATTAGATACAGGATCTGGTACTACATTGATAAGGAGAGGCTTATTTCATAGTTATTTTAGAACAGAACTAGAAAATCCTATTATACTCGACACTATTTGCTCTAAAACTGCGACATCTTCAAAGATAACAATTCCTCTTTTTAAACAATTTAATTTACCTGGTGCAAGAATTGAAATGTTAGAAACGGAAATATTTAGTGATTTCGATGACATTTTGGGATGTAATATTTTAAAGCCATTAGGAGCGAAAATTGATTTAAAGGAGAATTTATTGATAACTTCAAATTCTAAAATTCCACTAGTGTATGAAAATTCTTCTATAGAATGCAATGAAAATGATAAATCGTATTTAGAGACCACAGTAATAGATGTTAATTTTAATGAACCTAAAATTGAATATTTAACAGAAAAATTAAAAACAGACAATTTGAATAATGAAGAGATTGAGGAATTAACAAAATTAATTAGGAATTTTAAAAATGTTTTTTTATATAGAAGGTGATAATTTATCTGCCGTAATTAAATACAGACATAGGATACCGACAATTAATGATATTCCTGTATATTCGAAAACATATCGTTTTCCACAAATACACAGGGATGAGGTTGAAAAACAAATAGATAAAATGTTAAAATCGGGAATAATAACCAAATCTTGTAGCCCATACAATGCTCCAATTTGGGTTGTACCCAAGAATATTGATAATTCAGGAAAGCAAAAATGGAGAGTAGTAGTAGACTATAGAAAATTAAATAACGTAACTATAGAGGACAAATTTTCCATTCCTAATATGGAAGACTTATTTTCAAAATTAGGAAACTCTCAATATTTTAGCACTATAGATTTGGCTAAAGAATTTCATCAGATCCCTATATTTGATTTATTTTATTTATTTATTATAATTGACATAGCTCAACAAGACATAAGTCTTATAAGTGATAGTGCTATGTTTATAATCAAAAAGATATTAAATATATAAAAAATTAACATTAATTGAAAAATAAAAAAATTAAGTATAAAGTTCAAAGTTTATATAACTATTAAATCAAATATAAAGAAAAAAAATATGACACATAGGACTTTATAAAAAAAAAAACTAACAATATTTCTAAAATAAAAATAAAAAAGAGTTTAAAGATAATAAATTATAAAAAATATAAAAAAGGTAAATAATTTAGAAAATCAGTTTACAAAAGTAGGAATAAAAATATAATATTAGATATAAACCTAAAAATAAAATCACAAAATCTATAAATATGCACTTCATCTAACTCAAGGTGTTGTAAAAATTTTATTTATGAAAATAATTTAAATAACTCCTTTTTGAACGCATTTGCATTGCCTAGATTTTGAATGTAATTTGGTAGAGAATTCCAAAGACTAGTAGTGTGTATAAAAAACTGTCGCTGAGACAGAAGAGTCTTAAAGCGTTGCTGAATAATCTTCGTACCACGGTTGGATCTAGCAAACTTAATTCTACTAAATAAATATTCCGGCTGTTTCGTATAAATTATTTTGTGAAGTAGAATAAGACATTTAATCTTCAGGAGATTATCAAGTTTTATACCAAGAATCTGGTAGGCCAAATGAGAAATGTGATCACGACGCCCTTTACAAAAGACATATCTAGCTATGTTATTAAATGCCAAGTTAAGTTTTCGGTTGTCGTCATAATCGCAGTTTGCGAAGATTTCACACCCATACAAAAGTACTGGAATCAAGTATGTTTTAGGCAGTTGCATTCGAATGACAAAAGGAGTTGAATCAATGACAGTCCACAAGTTCCTAAGCATACAATAAATTCTACTAACAGCGATATTTACATGGCTAGACCACGATAAACTGCCATTAAAGACAATACCCAGATTAGTTGCAGATGTGACAAAGTCAATTTTATTTCCCCTGATGCTCAACTCAGGTATGCCAAATGATCTGTTGGTCCTCGAAAGAATAATACACTTAGACTTAGAAGGATTGATGCATAGTCCATTAGCTGAGGCACAGCTGTCAATCTTTGCTAAATCACGATTAATGTAATCCAAACAAGAATTAATATTCTCCTTAGGAGTACTAGTATATAGCTGCACATCATCAGCATATATATGAACATTACAGTTAACTAAAACATCTGGCAGATCATTTATATACATGCAAAACAACAGAGGCCCGAGTATTGATCCCTGGGGAACACCTCTACTAATGCTAAGTGGATCTGAAATATTGCCATCAAAATGAACTTTTTGAAATCTGTCCATCAAATAAGAATATTGTTACGTTTTTACCCTTTAAAAACGTTAAAAATATGAGTTCGTGGATTGCAAATGAAATAAAAGTAAATTAGTGTTTAATTTCAAAATCAATTCTTTATTGTCTGCACAAATCTGTGTGCACCCTGTGTTGAAATTTATTCACACAATAACAATTTCCTTAAAATTGTTATTCTTCTTGTACACAATAACAATTTCCTTTAATTGTTATTCTTCTCGTACACAACAACAATTCCCTTTGTTGTTCTCCTTGGTACACTCGTTCGTTAGCACTTCGAACTTCGATTCTCTTCACACGCAACGCAACGTGTCTGATTGAATTACCACTCTTCTGCTTACAACCCTTTTTGTAAGCAACAAACTTTCTGCTCGCGTAAACACTAACAACTGCTTACTTCGAACGCAACCGTGTCTTCACACAAGACTGACTGAAGTATCACTCACTCCTCGTTGCTCGTTTTGTCTTGCCTTTTATATCGCTGGATCATCAGTCTAATGCATGCCCTTGGCAGAGAATGACTGCCTTCGGGAACAATCTAAAAATGTAAACAACTCGCTTCCCTTGTTGTTAGTGGATCTTGTTTACATCTATCCTTGTAGCGTTGTTGTTGTTTGTTTACTTTGTCCCTTTTCTCTTCTTATACCTGATGTTATTGTTGCTTGTTTACTTTGTCCCCTTGTTTACTGATGTTGTTGTTATATTCTCGTTTGTTCTTTGATCACGCGATCAAGCCCATTGTTTTGTTGCTATATGTGTACTTTTTCGTTGATCATGTAAACAACTGCCTTATGTTGTTTTTGGAGCTTTTGTTTATTACTTTATACATGATCAAGTCCGTTGTTTTGTTTTTGGAGCTTTTGATTATTATTTTAATAACACCATTTCCATTTTCGTAACACTGCCGCCCACTTAAGCCTGTTCGTCCCGAATAGGCTCATTATCTCCTCTTCCATATTTCGCCAGTCGCTCTATGTGCACGACCTTCATTTTGGCTCGGGGGCTGTTCGATTTCTGAATCCTGTATACGACATCATTTAACCTTTTAATTGTTTTATAAGGTCCTTCCCAGCTGGTTTGTAGCTTGGGAGATAATCCTTTCCTCCGCTTTGGGTTGAAAAATAGAACCAATTGTCCCTCATGGAAGCCCTTCGTATTCGCGGCACGATCATATCTGGCTTTCATTCTATCGCTAACCATTTTAATACGTGTGCGCACAAATTCATGAAGTTCATTTAAACTTTCCTGTTTTCCAGTATATGTGTCATCTTCCGCTGTGGCGGGCTTACAGCCAAACTCTAAGTCACCAGGTAGTTTTATCTCAGTCCCAAAAATAACCTTGGCGGGTGATCTAGATGTAGAGTCATGAACCGCGGATCGGTACGCCAGTAGAAACCTCGGAATGTGTTCGTCCCAATCCTTCTGTTGCTCGCTCACTACTTTCCGCAAGTATTCCTCCAGGGTTCGATTGAACCGTTCTACCATTCCGTCGGACTGTGGGTGAAGTGGCGTCGTTCGAGTCTTCTTAATACCGTATACTTCACACATTTCTTTGAATACGGCTGACTCGAAATTCCTGCCTTGATCAGAATGTAGCTCTACTGGAACCCCGTAGCGACATACCCAGTTGTTCACAAAAACATTCACTACGGTGTTCGCCTCTTGATTGGGTATCGCATACACTTCCGGCCATTTGCTGAAGTAATCCATCACGACGAGGACATATCGGTTTCCGGCGTTGCTGACAGGAAAAGGGCCTGCTACGTCCATCGCTATCCGCTCGAAAGGTGCGCCCGAGTTATATTGTTGCAGCTGACCTCTACTTCTTCTTACGGGACCCTTAGCTGCCATACACTGGGTGCAGTTTGCAATCCAATCAGCCACTGATTGCTGGCATCCAACCCAATAAAAACGTTGTTTTAGTTTTTCCAGCGTCTTTGTTACGCCAAGGTGCCCTCCGCTAGCTCCATTATGGAATTCATTTAAGACTTCTTTTATTTTAGAGGAAGGCACCACTATTAGGTTGGATGATGTCTTGCCATCAGCGCTTTCCCAAAGTCGATATAAGCACCCGTCTATTACTTTTAAGCTGTCCCATTGCGCCCAATATGCTTTTGTAAGAGCACTTTCCGCTGATATTTCATTTCGGGTAGGCCGTTTGTCCTCTTTCTTTGCTGCTATAATTTTTGCCAATATTGGGTCACTCCTTTGGGCTTCAGACCAGTCTTCGTCGGCATCGATTTGCATTAGCCGGATGTCGATGATAGATTCCTTCTTTTCAGCCTTTACGCAATGTCTACACTCTAATTTACATGGCCGGCGTGAGAGAGCATCAGCATTTCCATGTTTTGCACCTCTTCGATGTTCAATGCTGAAGTCATAAATCTGGAGGCGCTCAATCCAACGTGCTAACTGCCCTTCAGGGTTCTTGAATTGCAGCAGCCATCGCAGTGCGGAATGATCGGTCCTTAGTAGAAAATGTTATCCATACAAGTACTTATGGTAATGTTTTATGCATTCCAGCACTGCAAGTAGCTCACGTCGGGTTACACAGTAGTTCCGTTCAGGCTTTGACAGTGTACGACTATAGTATCCTACGACTTTCTCAGTCCCATTGACCACTTGGGAAAGCACCCCACCAATACCATATCCGCTAGCATCACTGTCCAAAATGAATTTTTCCCCTGGGACCGGATACGCCAAAACTGGTGCGGCACACAATAAGTCCTTTAGTGCCTGGAACGCCTTTTCCTGTGACTCACCCCATTGATACACCTTTGATTTCTTGGTGAGCTCATGTAGGCTTGCCGCCACGCTGGCAAAGTTAGGCACAAAGCGTCTATAATACGTGCATAGTCCCAAAAAACTGCGTAATTCATGAAGGCTCTGCGGACGAGGCCAGTCCTTTACTGCTCGTATTTTATCTTCATCCGTGGATATGCCATCTGATGTAACAAGATGCCCCAAATACTTCACTTGTCTTTGGAAGAACGCACATTTCTTTACGCTCAATTTTAGGCCAGCCATTGATATTCGTTGCAGAACTTCTGCCAGGTTCTCAAGGTGTTCGTTGAAAGTTCTGCCCATCACTATTATGTCATCGAGATACACCAGGCAAGTCTTCCAATGCAGCCCCTTTAGTACACGTTCCATAAGCCGCTCGAACGTGGCCGGAGCATTACAGAGCCCAAATGGCATGACTTTAAACTGCCATAAGCCGCCATTCGCACTCAATGCAGTTTTTTCCTTGTCCTTGTCTGCAATTTCCACCTGCCAATATCCGCTTTGTAGATCCAATGTGGAGAACCACTTTGTTCCGGCTAGCGTGTCGAGAGTGTCGTCAATTCTCGGTAGCGGGTAACTGTCCTTTTTAGTGACATCATTCAGCTTCCTGTAGTCTACGCAGAATCTTGTACTTCCATCTTTCTTCTTGACTAGGACTACAGGTGAGCTCCACGGACCAGATGATGGTTCAATTACACCGCTCCTCTTCATTTCGTTGACTAGCTCTTTAACCTCATTACGCTTCGCTAGCGGTATACTTCTGGGTGCCTGTTTTATCGGTCTTGCTTCACCAGTATCAATCTCGTGTTTGACCATGGCTGTTCTACCTTGACTTTTATTGTTCGTGGCGAAAGCGCAAGCGTACCTCTTTAGCAGCTTTTTGGCTTTATTTCTTTCTGAAGCTGCTAGACTTGCCACCCATTTCTCCACATTTTTACCAAATTCCTGTTGGTCGTTGGCCGACATTTCGGCAGGTTTCGGCGATTGCTCACTGTTGATTACCGCCTCTACTGGAACACATTGACCCACCTCGGAGTTTTTAGAGATGACTTTTTCTTGACCTGATAGATTTAGTACTCTCACCGGGACTATTTTCTGTTCGGTAGATTTGACGAGGGCCTTTCCTGATAACAAGTCCGTCTGAATTTCTACTGGTTCCACAACCCACAAGCGGTTTTCCTCACAATCTCCCTCCACACGTGCCCATATCAGCGTTTCGCTCTGTGGTGGTAATTTCTGTTGTTCAGCCGCAACTAACCTTCGGGCGTGCACCTGATGCTTGTATCCAACGTCAAGAGGTATCTCCACATTCCGCCAACTCATTGTCTGTTGCCCCATATTCAAATTGATGCCATGGGCTATCATGAAATCGGCACCAATGATAACCTCGTCCACAATATCGGCAACAACAAACACATGGCTTACACTGATGTTGGCCATAGTCACCTTCGCTTCTGTTTTCCCATGGACGGTGGCAGACTCTCCAGTAGCTGTTCGTAGCCTTATATTACTGAGTGCCTCACACTTCCCCTTGACTATATCTGGTCTGATGATAGACTGCGTCGCACCGGTGTCTATAGTGAAGGTGTGTTTTCTGCCGTTTATGTACCCGCACGCCGTAAGGTTGTTGTTGTCTTGCTGCATTACTGATATGGAGATTGTGGGGCCCTTGCTTGTGGGAGCCAGCACTTGCCCCTCAGTGCTAGCTCGTTTTAGTTTAACGGGGACTCTTGGGTAGATGGTTGGTGGTTAGCCCGTTTATTATTCCTTGCTGGCGAGACGGACCTTGACCTTTTTCGTGGCTCTTTGCAATTCCGTTGGAAATGGCCGCCCTTTCCGCAGTTGAAACATTTAGGTTTAGCCTTTTGTCCAGTTTCTGCCAAAACTTGCTTGATCATTTCTTTAAATTTGTCCAAAAGGCATTCTTCTTCATCCACGACTTCCATTTTCCGCACTTTGCTTATTTGTGGTCTAGAAATTGTGCGAGCGGTCTCCTGGGCTAGTGCAAAGGATACAGTTTCTGCAAAGGTTGTCTTTTGTGCAGAACATACCGCTAGTTTGATGTCAGGGTCGCGTATACCGTTTACAAACGCTTCGGTTTTAAAATTGTCTATAAGTGGGTGGTTTTCTCCCGGGTATGTGAGCTGCACTAACCTCTCGACCTCCATTGCAAAGGCTTGAAGTGACTCATTAGCCTTTTGCGCTCGGCACCTTAACTCCATGCGGTACAGTTCTCGTTTATGCTCGTCGCCGAATTTGCGCTGTAACGCCACCATTAAATCGTTGTAGTTGTTTCTGCGGTTGGCTGGCATGGTCTCCAGAATCTCGGCTGCGGCACCTTTTAATGCCAGAATTAGTTCCAAAGCCTTCTCTTCATCCTCCCATCCGTTTCGGCTGGCTACCGTCTCGAATTGGAATTTAAAGACGGATAAGGGTGAGCTACCATCAAAGGAAGGTGGTTTTATCCTGCCGGTACCTTCTGATACGACTCGCACTTGTTCCAACCGCTGGCTCTGGAGGTTGCTGATCCTCTCGTCCATTTTAACCAGTTTTCCCTCGACGGCCTTTTCCAAATTGTCCGCTCTCGTGTCAACGGCCTTTTCTAAATGTGACACCCTTTCCTCGACATCAGTGATTCTTTTGCTGACCGCCTCATGGATTTCCTGCAGCCTTCTAGATGTTGCTTGTACTTCGGCCAGAAGTTTCTGATTTTCGACTCTAGATGTTGCTTGCATTTCTTCCATCCGTTGTTCACTCTCTTTTCGAAACTCAGCCAGTAGTTTTAGATTTTCGGCTCTAGAAGCTTCGTGCATTTTTTTATTTTCGGCTGAAGCTACATCTATTTTTTCCACCATAGCTGTTTGCATTTTTTCCATCCGTTGTTCACTCTCTTTTCGAAACTCAGCCAGAAGTTTTAGATTTGCTACTTCCATTTTTTCCATCATGGATGCTAGCAACGAATTTATGTCGATACAGCTAGGGGATGCAGGTGCCTTGAGCTCTCGTTCCTCGTCATCCTCGAACTCATAGGAATCGATGTCGATACCCTCAAACTGCAGTTGTTCCCTTAACCGCCTTTGCAGTTCATTTTTAGTGCCCGTTGTTGGCAGCTTGAGTTTATCCAACTCACGTTTAAGCCGTTCCACTTTCAGACCGGAGAGCTTCATTTTGGTTGTGATTTCTCTTTATTACTTTTACTTTTATTTTTTGGATTTTGCAATCCCACTTCTGACACCAATTGTTACGTTTTTACCCTTTAAAAACGTTAAAAATATGAGTTCGTGGATTGCAAATGAAATAAAAGTAAATTAGTGTTTAATTTCAAAATCAATTCTTTATTGTCTGCACAAATCTGTGTGCACCCTGTGTTGAAATTTATTCACACAATAACAATTTCCTTTAAATTGTTATTCTTCTTGTACACAATAACAATTTCCTTTAATTGTTATTCTTCTCGTACACAACAACAATTCCCTTTGTTGTTCTCCTTGGTACACTCGTTCGTTAGCACTTCGAACTTCGATTCTCTTCACACGCAACGCAACGTGTCTGATTGAATTACCACTCTTCTGCTTACAACCCTTTTTGTAAGCAACAAACTTTCTGCTCGCGTAAACACTAACAACTGCTTACTTCGAACGCAACCGTGTCTTCACACAAGACTGACTGAAGTATCACTCACTCCTCGTTGCTCGTTTTGTCTTGCCTTTTATATCGCTGGATCATCAGTCTAATGCATGCCCTTGGCAGAGAATGACTGCCTTCGGGAACAATCTAAAAATGTAAACAACTCGCTTCCCTTGTTGTTAGTGGATCTTGTTTACATCTATCCTTGTAGCGTTGTTGTTGTTTGTTTACTTTGTCCCTTTTCTCTTCTTATACCTGATGTTATTGTTGCTTGTTTACTTTGTCCCCTTGTTTACTGATGTTGTTGTTATATTCTCGTTTGTTCTTTGATCACGCGATCAAGCCCATTGTTTTGTTGCTATATGTTTACTTTTTCGTTGATCATGTAAACAACTGCCATATGTTGTTTTTGGAGCTTTTGTTTATTACTTTATACATGATCAAGTCCGTTGTTTTGTTTTTGGAGCTTTTGATTATTATTTTAATAACACCATTTCCATTTTCGTAACAATATATTATATTGCATGCAGAATTAGAAAAATTAAACAGTTTCTGGAGTTTTTTTATTAGAACCTTGTGATCGATTGTGTCAAATGCCTTGGTGTGATCAAGGAGAACCAAAAATGCTACACTATTTTCATCTAGTTCCGACCTAAGATCCTCGACTACATTTATTAGAGCGGTAGTACCACTCCTACCCTTCATGAATCCAGATTGACTTACAGTTAAGTAATTGTGACTCGCCAGATAACTGTTGATTTGTCTGGCCATAATATTCTCCAGTACCTTGGACAGAAAACGAAGGATAGCGATTGGCCTGAACTCATTGTTAGTTTTGGGAATGGGAAGGATCTTAGCTAGTTTCCAATGTTCAGGGAAAGTAGATTTAGTCAGAACCGTAAGTGAGTATAATATGGCAAAAGTGTAGGCGTCAGAGCCTTCAAGAATAAAGGATCTAAATCGTCAGAACCAACCGCATTCGTTTTTACCGCTGATATACATTCCAAAACCTCAAACTATATTACCAGAGGACAGACATAAGACTGCATTTTCTACTTCAAATGGCCACTATGAATTTACAAGAATGCCTTTTGGTTTGAAAAATGCCCCAGCATCATTTCAAAGAATGATGAACAATTTTATCGAGGCGACCATTATAACTGGAAAGTTTAAGGGAACTGATGTGTTGCTGCCACGTATTCCTATAACAACATCGGAGATGCCATTCGATTTCAAGCGCCTGCAATTTCCTATTCGCCTAGCATTTGCAATGACGATTAATAAAGCTCAAGGTAAGTCCTTGCAAGTTTGTGGACTTAATCTAGAAAATCCATGTTTCTCACATGGACAGCTTTACGTCGCATGTTCGCGAGTAGGAAAACCCGCAGATTTATATGTGTACGCACCAGAGGGAAAAACAAAAACTATTGTGTACCCCAAGGCATTAGAATAAGAATTATTTATTTAAGAAAAAAAGTATATATTAAATTTTAGCAAGTAAGAAATAAATAGCCCATTAATGTATTATTTTATAATTTAAATGAAATATATCGAGCCAAAACGATATTTGAAAAATATGTCGCTTGAGATAATTTTGCGGTTCTGGCTCGATATTGTCATCAAATGAAAGGTTCATTCTTTAAGAAAAATTGCATAATTTAATTACTAAATAAATAAACTTTTTAATTATTATGTACTAGCTAATACCCGGTGTGCTTCGCTACCCCCATCGAAATTAAATTAAATTTCAATTCAATTAAAATTGAGGATGGACGGTATAAACCACAGAATACACACCGAATCAAAACGAGATTTTGACATTTAACCTAGCATTGCGAAAGGTACAGAAAATATTACCAAAAAGTATTTCTGTCCCTCTCTAATTACAACTCTTTTTTGTCTATTTACGTTTTTTTTACTTTTCGGGGTTGGTTTTTTATATTGGCGAGAGTTAATAAAAAATTGCAATTTTTGTCTAAAACTATCAATAAATAATACAAACAACTAATAACAATAACCTTTTTAACATTTCCTTTCAAGAAATTAAAAAATATTGGCATCTTTAAGCAAGAAACATTTTTTATGAGCAGTACGTCTTATTTTGATCTTGTAATATTTAGCTTCTTAATAACCTCTTGCACAAGAAACTATATTCATTATGACCGAAAATTACCCACATTTCGATTAATATTTAAATATTTAAGAATCTTTAAAATTTTCATTAAAGAAATTAAAAAATATTCCTGTAATAACGGGGAATTCCTTTATGGAAAGATCCCAACGGAGGAATGCCGTTATTAATGTTTGTTGTTATTATTGGGTTTAGGAATGTTATATTTGTCAGACACAGTAGTCCACGGAGGTCTTCCTGCGTCCTAACAAGCTATTTATTTATTTATTTATGTCAGACACAGTAGTCCACGAAGGTCTTCCTGCGTCCTAACACCTTTTGGTTTTTTTATAAAAGTTTAAAACAATCGCTCTTGATTTTTTATAAGCTTTATTCATCAAATGCTACCATAAGAATGACATACATTTTATCATTGCCCTGACCTTACTTAAGTTTATGAAAATCATCAAAGTCGTCTAGTACATAACGAAAGGCTTAATTACAAAAACAAAAGAATGTAATGTAAATGAGAGAAGTTAAATAAATGAGAGAACAGTTATGATCAAGTTATTTGTTACATTCTATGGTTATTATGATTACATGGTTAATGATTACATGTATTCACAGGGTGATTACTATACTAATAAAAGTTTATGTAACGGTCAGACAATATTTTAAATAATATGAAAATGATAATATAATATAATATATAATATAATAATAATTTAGGCCGCTACAACCTCCCCCTCTGGTGCATTAATCGTCCCGATGATGCAACCAGGATTTTTGCTGTTGTGACTTCTTTTCAAGCCTTATGGACCTTCTTAAACTAGTTGAATTAGTTTGGTTATCGTTTCTCGCTTTATTAGGTTGTGGGTTGTTACTAAATTCATGATGAGCTCTTTTATGTTGTTGGTTGGCGTTTTTAGTTTCGTTGTTTTCAACTTCAGGTTGATATGTGTTGTTTTTACCCAGATTCTGTTTCTTTTGAGACTGGTAGCTGTTGCTAGGACGACCTCTCTTTCGTATTGGGTAGATTGGTGTATCAGACTCTCCTTCATATGGTGTAAGAGCTGATGTATGTACAGTCGCGAGTGGCGTATTTGGCGCATTTATTGAAGCAATTGTAAAAGAGGATGATCCTTTAGATTCCGTGACTATATATGGACCATCTCTGCGAGGCGTGAATTTTGAGGTTGTGCCGTCTTTAGCTTTGCTCAAGATACGTGTTGTTACTAAAACCTTATCACCAACTTTTATATTATTTGCAGCTCTTCGTTTGCGATCAGTAAATGTTTTATTTCGATCTTGCATTTTCATTTGAGCATCATTTGCTATTTCTAAGGTTTCTGCAAGCTTTACCAGATGTGGTGTTATTTGTGGAATAAAATTTTCCGCTTTTACAATAGCTTTAAAATCATATTGTGTTTCGGTTGGTGTTCTTAGTTCTCGACCGAAAGTTAAAAATGCAGCTGAATAACCAGTACTGTCACACTTTGCCGTGTTCATTGCGAATCTAATTGCAGGTAACATTCTGTTCCATTTATTATGGTCTTTTCCAACGCAAATTGACAGTTGAGTTTTCAAATCTCGGGTTTTTCTCTCAACGGGATTGGATTCTGGGTGATAAACTGCTGTAAAAGTTTGCTTAATTCCCAGACAAAATGTAAGTTTTTGCATTAGCGCAGAAATGAATTGTGAACCATTATCGGTATGTAGTCTACGTGGTATTCCATATCTTAATATTACTTCATTGAGAAGTGTTAGTGCACAGTTTTCTGCTGTGGCATCTTTTAATGGAAAAATCTCAACCCATCTGCTACAAATATCTTCTATTATTAGTATCCATTGATACCCCTCTTCAGTTTTAGGCAAAGGACCAAATAGATCTACTGCAATAATTTCGAATCTTTTATTGGTGCTTAATGTTTGCAGCAATCCAGCTGGTTTCATATTTGATGGCTTGTATTTTTGACATATTTCACAGGCTTTTACATATTTTTCAATATCGCTTCTAATACCGGGCCAATAAAATAATGACATTATACGGCTAGTTGTTTTCTCAATTCCATAGTGTCCTGCCATGGGATCATTATGAAATTTGTATAAAATATCCTGACGAAGTGATCTAGGTATTAGAAGTTGACCATTTTCCGAATCTTGATCTGAGTTGTACTTGTACAGAATACCATCGATCATTATGTAACCTCTGTTTGTATGCCTAGTTACATTTTCGTCGTTATTTTCAAATGAGGTTATAATTTTCTTTAATTCTTCATCTTCTAACTGAGTTTCACGAAACTCTTTTAGGCCTTCACGTGGAAAATCGATTTCTATAGCATTACAATTACAGGATTCAATGCATTGACTATTTTCGCATGGCGGACGGGATAGGGTATCTGCAATGACATTTTGCTTTCCTGAAGTGTACTGAAAATTTAAGTTATAACTTTGTAGTAACAACGACCATCTTGCTAACCTCCCGGTCGGTGTTTTTAATGTGAAGAGCCATTTTAGTGGTTGATGATCGGTGTAAACAGTTACTTGCGATCCCTCAATGTAACCTCTAAATTTCTGAACAGCCCATACAACAGCCAGTGCTTCTCTTTCAGTGGTTGAATAATTCCTTTCAGCTTGAATTAGAAGTCGGCTTGCGTATTCGATGGGATGCTCATCTTCGTTCTCCCCCTGCAATAATACAGCCCCGATCGCGTAATTGCTAGCGTCTGTTTTTATATAGAATGGCTGATTCTCTCTTACTTGTTGCAGTATTGGAGGAGTTACTAACTTTTCTTTTAATTTTAAAAAAGCTTCGTTTTCTTTCGTTGACCATTTCCAAATAGCGTTTTTTTTAGTTAAATTGGATAGTGGTCTTGATATTTCCGCAAAACTTGGTATGAATCTTCGAAACCAAGAGCATGTCTGTAAGAATGACATGAGCTGCTTAATGTTCTTAGGTGCTGGACGCTCAACAATTGCTGATGTCTTTTCGGGATCCACTTGTATTCCATCTTTCGTCAAAATGTGACCCAAGTATTTTACTTGAGGTTTACAGAAAAAACATTTATCTTTATTGACATGAAATCCTAAAGTTTTTAGTTTTACAAATGTAAGGTCCAGATCCTTTAAATGGTTTTCAAAACTATTGGAACAAACTATAATATCATCTATGTAAGCTAAAATGAGAACGTTTGGCAGACTTGATTTTACCTTATCGATTATCCTCTGGAATGTTGCCGGGGCATTTTTTAAGCCGAATGGCATTCTGTTAAAGACATATATTCCAAAAGGAGTTGTAAACGCTGTTTTCAGTTTATCTTCTTCGTTCATCTCAATTTGCCAATAACCTGACTTTAAGTCAATTGTAGACATATATGGGGTCGTTTTTGCAGCATGTAATAGATTTTCCATTCTTGGCAGTGGATAGGTGTCGGTGACAGTTATAGCATTTAGTTTTCGATAATCTACGCACAGTCGTATGGAATTATCTTTTTTCGGTATTAAAACTACGGGAAACGCCCATGGTGATTCTCTTTCTTCAATAATACCTTTTGACAACATATCTTCCAATTCTCTTTTCAGTTTTATCTTCATTGCTGGTGAAAGTCTATATGGAGGATTGGAAATGGGTGGGTTATCCCTAGTATCAATTTTGTGTTTTATCCCTTTTATGGGTGAACAAATATTTTCAAAAATATCTTCATAAGAGTTTAAAAATTGTATTAGCTTTTCTTTTTGCTTCATATTTAAATGTGTTTTATCATTTTCACATATATTAAAATCGATTGCATTTAATTCGAAAAACTTTATCGGTGAGGATTCAATACTATTTCTCTTCTTCTTCATTGGTGGAAATAAGTGTTCATCCTTTTCTTTTGGCATTTCAAAATTATCAGGCAATGCGTCTTCAAAAATTTTAAGGATACCTTTAGGAGAATAGTCGTTGGTGTTTGAATACAATGATCTCAGTGTTGGGGGGTTTGTTGGCTCTTCTTTATTATTTAATTCGAACCAGGAAACAAAATCATGCACTTTGGAAGATTTAGATGTACTTGGAATGTTATTTATAGATGTCTGGTTAACATTTACATCATCTTTAACTTTTGATGGTTTTAATTTAAATTCAAATATCTTTGTAGGCTCATCCTTAAAATGCCACGTTCTTTGAGATAAGTCCATTACAACACCGGCTTGCTCCAAAAAGTCAATGCCGAGCAGGGTTCTATTATTTTTAGCTCTCGGAAGGCAAATAAATCGAATTCTCTTCAAACGATTACCAATTAGTATATCTACTATAGTCGCCTCAACATTTTCTTTACGAATAATACCATCGGCTAATGTTATTTCCGCATTGACCGATTGAAACTTTACTTCCTTTTCTAGAAGTTTTTTGTATAAATAATGTCCAGCTATACTAGTTCTTGCTGCTGTATCTAAGTAGGCTTCGCCTGTTAGGCCATTAACATTTATTTCAACTGTAGGTACATTGCGGCCTACAATATTAGTTTGAATACTGTGAAAGTCCATTTCCTTTGGGCTTTCCATAACGGTTTTATAGTTGCATGTAGGACAATTTGACCTATAAAAACCAACAGCTCCGCAGCCATAACAATTTATAGTGTTTTCTTCTGGTTTCTTTTTCCTTTCTACTTCTAGGCGCTTGTAGCAAACTTCAGCCGTGTGGTTTTTCTTCCTGCAGAAGGAGCATTTAGGTTGGGTAATGTCCTTAGACTCTAATGACCTTTTAGCTGGCTCTTTGTTCTCCTGGGTGAGTAACTCAATATCACGAGCTTTCGAAAGTAGATCTTGAAAGTTTACAATATTTTCTCTAGAAATTTTTTCCCGTATTTGAATACTAATTAATGAAAATATCATATTCAATTGTGTGCTCTCTGGCAATCTCTCCTTCAATTGGGCAAATAGACGCCTCTTTCTGCATACAAAACTATCCATTGATTCAAACGATTTTTGTTTGTCCTGGAAAATTTCAGAATATATTCTCCAGTCAGGCTTAGGAGGAGCAAACGCAGTACGTAGAAGTTCTATGGCTTCGTCAAAAGATTTTGCCTCATGCTTAACACCTTGCCACCATGACGATGCATAGCCCTCAAGTAAAAGTGGTAAGCTGGTTAATGCCATTGCGTCTGAAATGCGTTCCGCTTCTTTGAAAACTAAAATTGTGGCGATAAAATCCTCCACTTTCGATGTGTTACGGCCACCATTAAAGCGAGCGCTACAGCTACTAAATGTTGTTCTGATTTCTTGCCGAACTTGAAATGATTCCATTAACTGTGAGAATTGGTATTCCGTGAAATTAAAACTTCTTGATGCATTTGAGATTTCACTTACATTTTGGTCTCTTGTGTTCTGCCTATTGATCGAAGATGTGGATGATAAATTGGATGGGTTAGAAAGGGTTAAATTTTGTTGTTCTGCACTGTTAACGGAACTTTGAGAATTAGTTGTTGTTCTTGGCATTTTTCTTGACTGAAACCTTATATAGCAAGCAAAATTTAATTGTTTTCAACTTTTTATATTGCTCAAAAATAATGAAAATTATAATACAAAACCGAATATCTGCTTGCAGATTTATTCTTTAAATTTTGTGTGTCAGCTCTAATGTAACACAAAATTGAACGCCAGTTGTACATACAATTTTATTTAAAACTTTATGTTAATCACCAATTTGTCTGGAAAGATTGTTCTTAGATTTTGTTGGGCACCAGTTGTGTTATATTCAATCGGATGCCTTTTGCAGAATTTATAAAAATTATTTTTTTCGTTGGGCGAATTTTCTTTACTTTTTACGTTGGGCGCCAATTGTAATAACGGGGAATTCCTTTATGGAAAGATCCCAACGGAGGAATGCCGTTATTAATGTTTGTTGTTATTATTGGGTTTAGGAATGTTATATTTGTCAGACACAGTAGTCCACGGAGGTCTTCCTGCGTCCTAACAAGCTATTTATTTATTTATTTATGTCAGACACAGTAGTCCACGAAGGTCTTCCTGCGTCCTAACACCTTTTGGTTTTTTTATAAAAGTTTAAAACAATCGCTCTTGATTTTTTATAAGCTTTATTCATCAAATGCTACCATAAGAATGACATACATTTTATCATTGCCCTGACCTTACTTAAGTTTATGAAAATCATCAAAGTCGTCTAGTACATAACGAAAGGCTTAATTACAAAAACAAAAGAATGTAATGTAAATGAGAGAAGTTAAATAAATGAGAGAACAGTTATGATCAAGTTATTTGTTACATTCTATGGTTATTATGATTACATGGTTAATGATTACATGTATTCACAGGGTGATTATGTAACGGTCAGACAATATTTTAAATAATATGAAAATGATAATATAATATAATATATAATATAATAATAATTTAGGCCGCTACATTCCAAATTTTCCCTTTTTTAACACAAAATAAATGTTTGTTTACATTTAGTTTTTCTACTTTAACCGCCAGTTTCCACTCTGTATATCTATTGCTTCTAACACATTTGTTTCGCAATACATTTTAATATTTTGTTTCTCCCTCTAATTGGCAGGTTAAGCTACTGCTTTGAGCGTTTATTAAACGTCAAAGGTATCGATTCTGTGTGTATTCTGTGGTATAAACCCTACCTAATGCATCTGTTGAATATAAATTTGGCCAACCATCAACAGGTTTCCCCTGCTTTCGACGTTGGAATTTCTTTGTTGATGCATTCGACGTATAATACGTTGGAATTTCTGAATAAAACAAAGTTTTAGCAAACATATCATTTCTACAAAGATCAAAAAATGATGTTAATGTTGTAGCCGGTGGTGCTGCTGCTCTCATTTCTTTCTGTAAAGTAAACCCGTTGTCCATTTTCCAGATGCACTGATAAATGAACAACAGTTGGATTGCGCACATGAATTGGAAATCCCAAAATTCGCCATACTGCTTCATTGCTACTAATGTCCTGGCCATTTGATACTGCGGAATTTCATCATTTGGATTTTGTAATGAAAATACAGCCATATCAGACCCTTTAGTAACATATTTGCAGATGTATTTGATCGACTTAACTGAATGACAATACTCAACATTAATATGCGCTTTAAATGTTTTTGAAAGCAATGGAGAGTAAGGTACTATCCAGCGATTATCAACATCAACATCATTTCCATGCACCTTTATTGAAATTGATCGTCCACCATTATCCACAGAACGTCGGCGATAAAGTGGGTAGCCGTCATTTCCCGAGATTGTTTCCTGAATCAATTGCCTTGGATATTTTTTTATGCATTTTCCGTCAACCACGCATGGAGAATTTGCATTGATGGTCCCACATAGACCATGGACCATATTTTTGATAACAATTTCATGCAGATTTGGATCAACATTTGGATCGGGTATTTCTGCAGAAATTATATCATCAATAAGATCTGGGGTAATTTTTTCAACCAACCAAATAAGAATATGGGCATGTGGCAATTCACGTTTCTGCCACTCAACGGAATACATCCAGCACCGTGTTTCACCAAAACATGATATTTTGCAATAAAGTCCATAAAAGATTTTAATTTCTGTTTAAACACGCGTGCTGTTATATCATGCCGATGTATTGGGGTTTGACCAGGGGACAATTCAGATAGAATTTCAACCCACTTTGGATTGCATGTGAATGTAATAAACAAATCTGGGCGTTCGTATGATCGAACATATGTCATTGCATCTTGGCAGTATTCCTGCATATGAAGTGGACTACCTGTGAATGTTGCCGGAAGAATTATAGATTGACCAAGTTCATTGGGATTGATATCATTATGAGTGTTTAATGCATCCCGAAGATGAATATAATTATCCACTCTTAATTTAGCTTGATTACGCCGTAAGTATAATAGGCGCTCTGTTTCAATTTTCGCGTACATATCCACAATGTACTGATGAAATAATTCTCTGCAATTAAGAATGTGATTAACCGAATTCTGTCGTATCATTATACGATACGCGTAGAAATCCATTGCACTCACTTTTTTTCTTGTTGGTTCATCTGAAAGTAAAAAAGATAAAAATAGATTAGTTTATGTTTAGCAAACGTACAATATATAAAGATTTTAAAAATGTTGCATTTACTTGTTGCTGGATTAATTTGCCGTAATTCAAAGTGATATCCATCTTCGCCATATGGAAAAATAATTGGATACTGAAGTGCATCATATGAACGATGAGTTTCAGCTATCCTATTTAATCCATTGTCACGGCGACGAACGATTATATCTCGTGATGCAACTGGATCGCCCACCTTCGAAATTACTACGTCATCCATTGTTGGGGCATTGTATCGTCCTTGGTGTTGTCCAGTTGGAGTTCTATCAGCATGAATTGCGATTATGTGGTCATCTGAACTTAATCGTGGGTCATCTTTGGCTTGCTTAAAGATCCTTACCAATTCGTTGATTTCATGAAACATCACTTGTAAATCGGCAACAATCCATTGTTTTGTGTCAGGGTTATAATGCAGGCGGTGGTGCACTTGGTCATTGTTATCCGCTTCTCCTATGAAATTTATTTGTAAGAACTTAGGATCTTCATTTGGAATTGGTAACAATGATCCCATTTAATGGTAAATTTGGCCTTTTGTCACGAAACGTTGGCATAAAGTTGTCTCGAAATACTTTGGTATCATCAAAAGATATCATTTGGAAGCACGAATTATATTTTCTTATATTATTAAGGAAATGTTGTGAATCCACATTAGTTCCTAAATGAAAAAAATATTTTTTATTAATATTTTGTTAAATTAAAAAAAAATAAATATTTCGAAAAACTTACCTGAAATCAGCGATTGTAATGGTTCTGGAGGTGGAAGTAAATCAGACAAAACGATTTTACCATTAGAGCAACACATGCCAGGTGTTCCATTTTTGTACCTGAGTGCATTGCAATATTGGCAAACTTCATTCATGTCACCAATTGCCACTAATTCGTATTCGGTATAATCTATATCAGATCCGTAGTTAAATGCAATACCTGAGTATCCATGAAAAACTATACGTCGATTCACCGCCATTCGATTATGATTTTGTTCTCTCCTGCTCTCTTGTTGATGTTCGAATCCGCTGACTTTCTACTCGTGATTCATGTTGGACTTCTGTTTCATTAGTTCGTGATGTTATGGTACGATTTCGCTGCCTTTGTAGCCGACCTTCATGTTCCAACGGTGTCTCGATAGCTCGTGCGGTTGTCGCATGCTGTCGAAGATGTTCAAGACGTCTTTCACGCTCTAAAGTTGTTTCTGTGCCTCGTGATGTTTCGACACGATTTCGCTGGCTTTATAGCCGACCTTCATGTTCCAATGGTGTCTCGGTAGCTCGTGCGGTTGTCACATGCTGTCGAAGACGTTCAAGACGTCTTTCACGCTCTAAAGGCGTTTCTGTGCCTCGTGATGTTTCGATACGATTTCACTGGGTTTATAGCCGACCTTCATGTTCCAACGGTGTCTCGGTACCTCGTGCGGTTGTCGCATGTTGTCGAAGCCCTTCAAAACGTCTTTCGTGTTCTGACGGCGTTTCAGAAGCTCGTGCTAAAGAGGTAAGATTTCGTTGACTTTCAAGGCGCTCTTGGCTTTCTGAAAGCGTTTCAGTAGCTCGAAGGCCTTCAAGGCGTTCTTTACGTTGTGATGGCGTTTCGGCGGCTCCAGAGTTTGAAGCTCGACTCCTTTCAGTCCTTAGGCGACTTTCACGCTCTTCCGAACTTTCATTTGCTCTCTGTGATTGCAAATGCAATGCATTTTTAGTGCTTCTGGAAACCGATGCTTTTTTGGAGCATTTTTATAAATTGTTGCAAAATAAATGACACTCAACGTTTAACTCGTTTAGAATCAAAGATTCAACTGAATTCCAAAACCTAATGCGTGTTATATTTATTCCTTTATATTTTACCTAATATGAAATCGGTTCAAGTCAAAAAACTTTTTAAAAAAAATTAAGGCTATTTAAATTTGACAAATAATTATGTTTGTGTCGGTCGCAGGCAATTTTCTTGATGAGTTTTGCAACTACTTATTTTATTTGGAAAAAATATTGACAGTTTACATTTTATAACTTAGTTAATCGAAAGTAATGAATGAAAATTTCACTGGAGTTAAAGATCTTAACACTGACCTTAATAATATTTCTCTTTGGGCGACTGCAAATGGTTTAAGGATTAACTCTAAAAAGTCAAAATGTATTGTAATTTGCAAAAAATCCGCAAAGATTGAATCTAGTAATGATGTTGCCTTTTTTGGTTATTTCTGAAAAAAAAATAAATAAAACAAAAGTCTACGAATTTAATTTTAATTATATTTTTTCTTATTTGGTGATTTTTTTCACAAATGTTGGTTACAAAATTTTTTTTCCTTCCCTTCTATCTTTCCTTTCGCGTCGTAAAATATTTTTGAAAAATCTTCCAAAATATGCCAAAATGCACATTCTTTATACTTTATTTTCTTTGGTTTTATACATCAAGAATCATAGATAGCATACTTTAGGGGTAACTATGCGTATGAGTAATATATTTCAAATGCAATTAAATATTAAGTATGTAGTATATATGTGGGCAAGGCTAATCGCTCATTTAGAATATCAACATAAAAAGTAGCCTATAACTCCTTCCAGACATACAGGAAGATACTGTGAAAATTTCAAGAAAATCGGTTCAGCCGTTTAATCGTCTATAAACTTCAAACATACAAACATACAAACAAACACACATTCATTTTTATATATAAGATACTCTCTATACTTTCTGATACGTTAAAATTAATTCTTAATAATACCTTAATCTCGTCCCATCTAGTTGGATTATTGTTATTAATAAGAGCAATATTTGCCTTTGATACGATTTTGTTTCTTACTCTTAAATCAAATAAAACAAGTAGAGAAGCATCGACAAATTTACGAATCTCCTCAACATGTTTCGTGAACATTTCCAAATCCTCTGTTCTCCCATCGAATTCGGGTACACCATCCAAGAGATCAAACGCATTGAAGGCCATGATTGCAATATTGTGTTGTTGTCTTGATGAATTCCTTTTTGTTGATGTCCTTCAACAATGTGACGATTACTATTGCTTTTGCTAGTTGTTGTTGTGTTTCATCAATGAGATGATTGTTTTTAATTCTGGAGAAAGTGATGCTTATTCTTGCTTTTTTTTTTTTCTTCGCTTTTAATGTTTTGTTGTAATTTTTTTTTTTTATGACAATTTGGTTCTCAAAATTGTCAATAGTTTTCATAAAGGTCACTATATGTAGCTCTCTTTTTTAATAATATTCTTTTATTTGGACAAATGATTTAAAATTTGCCAAAGAATATTTTATAAAATAGTTTATAGTTTAATTTGTATGCAGAAAAACTTTTAATAAAACTTCTTTTATGGAATTTTTGTTTTCCTTTATAATTAAACTTGGTTCGTATAACGACTGCGCCACTTAATTGATTTTATTATTTTCAAAATTATACATTTTTTTATTATTTTTTTTCAAAATTTTTTTAATGTTAACAATTCAAACGACAGTTATATTCTAGCCTTCTTGTTACAATATTCGGTTCTTTTATATAGTTTAAAAAAAAATATCAGTAACAATTAGAATTAAAGCAAGCTAAGAATTATAGTAAGTAATAATAAATTAAGTAATAAGAAGAATTAAAGTTAAATTAAGGAATGTAAACATAAGGAGATAAATAAAGTATTAGGGTAGTTCGTAAACATGTAACTCGCTGCACTTAGGGTGACATCGGCATATAGGAGTGTATCTAAGTCAGTAGTACTGGTCATCAGTGGTGTAATACCTATAGGTCTAGAGGCAAGCGAGCGGAAGAGGGTATGTGAGACTAAAAACGTGCACGGAGAGAACAACGTAAGTGTCGACGACGCCAGGAAGCTGACCATACAACACTGGCAAGAGAAATGGAACACTGAAACATGTGGTAGATAAATTGCGAAATTTTTCCCAGATATTACCCGCTTGATTGAGAGGAAATTTGAGCGTAAAAATGCATTCAGTTGCTTGTCTGAAGTTGAAGAATGTAGCATGTCGCTTTTTTCAGACTTTGTCAGACAATTTTATACCCAAAGAAATATTACAGTACTATTCACTAACATCAATGAGAAATGATTTCGATCTTTGGAAGAATACTTGCCAAGTTAAATACGGTGTTTTTAGCGCAGTACAATTTTTCTATATTTTTTGCTCACATATACATATTATTGCGTTAAATAGACTTGAAAATATAATATTACTAACAATTTTCCTCTGGGTTAACACATGCCTCTCATAATTTTTGTCATGTTCTCTTTGTACCAAAGTCTGAGAATAAGTGATTTGAGAACAGTGTTGCCGTTTTTGATTATTTATAACCAAAATTGGATATTTTTTTTAATCAATATTTAGATGTGTAGATTTTTTTGGTTTTCGTTATTTTTTTTTCTTATAGAAAAAGCTATTTTCTGTTTCTTTTTTTATTAAATATAATTTAATTTTGAAAAAAAAATAAAAGTCTATATATATTTTTATATTTTTTCGTTTATGGTGATTTTTTTCACAAATGTTGGTTAAAAAATTTTTCTTCGTGGCAACACTGTTTCAGAAGAATATATAAGAAAGTAGTCAAACAACAAAAAGCGTACGATGAGAACAACGCATTGTTACGCTATTGGTTTCTGTATCCTTCCCTTCTCTCCTTCCCCCCGCGTCCAGAAATATTTTTGAAAAATATTCCAAAATACATATGTCCAAATGCACATTCTTTATACTTTATTTTCTTTGGTAGAAGGCAATTGTTGAGACCATTGCGCAGTGTTTAGAGAAGCTAATAATCAATCATTAAAAAATAAAATTCTGAGAATTTATTTAAAAGAAGAAATCAATTGTAAGACACACAAAGTTTTTTTTTTTTTTTTTTTTTTTTTTTTTTTTTTTTTTTTTTTTTTTTTTTTTTATTAAAAACAAATATCGTCTTTGTTTAAAATTAATTAGAAAAAAAATTAAGATAATTCAATGCAAAACTTAATATAATAATTAATACAGAAATTAAAGAGACATTTCATGAATTCAAGTTGGAATGACAAAAAAAAAAGAAATTTCTGTTAAAATGTAAAAAACAATTAAAGAAAGAATTAATAAGAAAATGTAAAAAAAAAAACTTGTATATGATCTCTGGAAATGTGAATTTTCAGTCCTATTCTTTGTTCTGAGTATATGTTTTGTCAATGAATTCTGACAAATCAAAGAAATGTTGAATTTGCTTAGGATAAAGTAAGCAACCCAGCTGTTTTGCTAATCCAATGAAACTAATTGCAGTAGCTATATGACGATCCGTATACTTGATCAAAATCTTTCTTCCATTAATATTCAAAATTTCAATACCGTTTAAAAGTTCCTTTTCTTCTAATTTATATAGAAATTCATCTTTTACTTGCTTGCTAGAAAGCTCAACAATTAAAGAAAACCCACGATTATTATAATGAGGAAAATTATTAAGAACATATATACGTTTGAAATCATGGATGGCTAATGATAAACCAATTAGTTTCGCCACCCCAATAACAATAACACTAGCTACACTAACTACGTTATTTATGTTACATACATTTAATCTATGTCCACCCCCATCTGAAATTTCAAAATCTTTTGTTTCTGGGAATCGTTTTAGAGCATCTTTTCTGCGTAGAAATTCCTGCCTAATAAACTCTGTGTTAAACTGAACAGAATAAGAAGTAATAAAGTCAGAAGTAGTAAAAGTGTCTATATGATCGATACAATCCGTAAGTTGCCATTCATGAGTTAATCCAATTTTTTCCCCTATTTTAATCACATCAACATAGGCCGTCTCCAAACTCAAATCATCAGAATTAAAATTTCTAATGTTAACAATGCCATAATAACTATGATCGAATATTCTTAAAGGACTTGTCCAGGGATTGTATGCATAAATATGTCTATTCTTTAGAAATTTTTCTTTAATACCCGCATTACGAAAGTGAACATAGTAGTCAAGATTACCATACAAGTTCTTTTCCACGTCTATATGAATGACAGAATCATCAGGAATTCTTACATTCATTTCATACGCTAATTTACGAATATTACGGAATGCCCTCTTCAAACTTGAATCAGAACATTCAAAATTTTGTATATAAACACAATTATCCCTTAAATCAAAAGCTTTCGGCTTTTCCTTTGGTATGGTGGTTGTATGGTGTAATTCACTGGCGCTGACAACATTTTCAGTATTATTATGCTCACCGCTTAACAGTTGTTGTAGAGATTGTCTCATGGCGTTACTGGAACTGTTGTTGTGTTCAATGTTTCGTTCTTCAGCTTCTCCACTTGATGATGGTGAGTCTTTGTTAGAGTTTAATTCTTGCTCTGCATTATTGTCAACATCAGGAGCCTTATCAATGCGATTTATCGCATCATCCTTCTTTGCTTGTAATAAAGCATCTTTTAACACTTTGATCTCTTCTTCGAGTTGTTGTACGGATTGTCTCAGGCCGTTATTAGAATTGTTGTGTTCAATGCCTCCTTCTTCAGCTTCTCCGGTTGATGATGGTGAGTCATCAAGTTCCAAATGCATTTTAAGCATCATGGGCTTGCAATCGTCCGTTCTAATACCAAAAAAAAAAAAAATACAATAAATAGTAGATGACTTGAAAAGAATATTTTTCCCAACACACACTTACTTGACGTTTACTTGAAGAAAATGATAGAGATGGGCACAACCTATGCGAAATATATCATTCTCACTAGTGTTTAATGGAATATTATAAGTGGCACAAGGATTTCCATATTTTACCGACATTTTGTTGCACTATTCTTAATAAATTACAACCGATCGCTAACAGAATTTGTTCAAAACTAAACATTTTCCTTTCGATTCTGCTTATTTATTGCTGCATTGAGAAGGGAAACATCCTGTATAGAAGAGAGTAAATCTACCTGTTCGCATCGCATTAAATTGAAAAAAAAATAGTTTTTCAATAGAAAAGACAATTAAGTGATTAAGTAATTAAGCGGGTTCTTATCCCAGGTCAGACATTCCAACGAAATATGAAAAAACAAACAAAAAAAATATTTCTTCAGCGACTACCTCTCAGCAGATTTCTGGCAAAAACTATGAGAGTAAAAAAACCTGCCATGAAAAAGTCTCTCAAAAACTCTGTCGTTCGGAGTCCACGTTAAACTGTAAAAAATTAAGGCACATAGCATTAGCGGTGTTAAGAAGCTAGGCCGTAATCCTGTCTAAAGGGTTGTAATGGCCAATTATGTATGTATGTATGTATATTTAACAGGCGAGCCAAGCAGTTCGATTTTAAATTTTAAATAAAAATTGTATTGTTTGTTAAAAAAAAACTTTTTGAAATTGATTTTTACTGATTACTGAAAAAAATTTCAGTATTCAGTAAAATTTTACTGTTAATGCAATCTAAATTTAAATGAAATTTAAATAAAATTTAAATGAAATTTAAATGAAATTTAAATAAAATTTAAATGAAATTTAAATGAAATTTAGATTGCATTACCAGTAAAATTTTACTGAATACTGAAATTTTTTTCAGTAAACAGTAAAAATCAATTTTTACTGAAATTTTACTGGTACTGCAAAGTGCCCATCTATGCCCGGTGTACCTCGATGACATAATAGTGAATTTTCGGCGCGCACACATCAAGAACCTGCAAGAAGTTCTACAACGAATATCGATGGCTGGACTAATACTAGGCTTAAAGAAATGTACCATTTTTCAAAAACTGGTGAAATATTTGAGGAATCTTGATGCAGCAGATGGCATATCCACGAATGAAGATAAAATGCGAGCAGTAAAGCACTGGCCTCGTTCCCAGAATCTTCATGAACTACGCTGCTTTGTGGGACTATGCACATATGTACTACAGACCAGAAATCTGCAAAAATCACATCATTGTTGTTGATTTTTTCATGCTCACAAATTTTTATACACGATAGATCAGATCACTCGAACTACTTACGGCTAATGATCGATCAGAACCGCATTCATATCAATCATTTTGAGTATTATGCAAATTTTCGATTGACACTCGTTCAACACTGGCTTGAAGTAGACATTTGGGCAATTCACACAACATTGTATCGTGTATGTTGTATTGAATACATTTGTTTGTTTGTGAACGCTCAATGCTATGCTGTATTGTGTATTTTGTGGCATTCAAGCAATTTGATAGCCCGAAACCAACACAACTTTATAAAAACATATGAAAAAAATGTGTATAAGTGTATCGGATTTTTATATGAAAATTATCAAGAACAAGCACACACTGTTGTATATTCGTCCAACAATGCAATGAATACAACGATACAACGGCTTGTGTGAATTGACCAATGGAAAAAATGTGTATAAGTGTATCAGATTTTTATATGAAAATTATCAACAACAATCATACACTGTTGTATGTTCTTCCAACAATACAATGAATACAACGATGCAACGGCTTGTGTGAATTGACCAATTATTTTTGCGGTGTCTGAATTGATCGAAATTAATGAACTTGCAAGGCAAATTTTGATAAATATGGATATTCTATCTTCTTCATGTATTTTCCATCACTTTAATGCACATTTGTTTTGTGTGAGACGTCATACTTGTACGGTAGGTAGCATAACAAAAATCAACCTATTTTTCAATTGCAACCCTTTTAGCACTTTTTTTTTTGGCAATATTGCTATGACGGGAATTTCCTTGAATTTAATTCTTTGACAATTTACATACCTGCTCTGAAAACTTATGGAATACCCAGCAATAAATGAAGAATGACGTCAAGTGATTAGCGATAGTTTTGGAAATCCAGATATTAAACGACACACATATCTGTAGTTAATTATGAAATTGAATCCTTTTCAGATTATCAGGCACGTGGGGAATTGCCCCGACAATTGGCGGTAATTTTGATAATTGAAACGTTAACACAACACTAATATATATATATGTATGTGTAAATGTAGGTTTTAATATGGCTTAATTTATAGGTTAGGTTAGAGGACGTGTACTTGTCAACTGTGACAAGTACAGTACCCGGAGGTCGAATTGACCCATTGTACAACGTCCTAGCTTCTCACACCACTCGTGTTGTGTGCGTTAATTTTATACATGAGTAGCGGTTTAAAGTCGACTCCGAACGACAGATTTTTGAGAAGCTTTTCATGGCAATTTTTACTCCCAGAGTTTTTGCCAGAAATCTGCTGAGACGAAGTCGCCGAAGAAATATTTTCATATTTTCGTTTTGATGTCTGACCTGGGATTCGAACTCGGGCCTTTCGTCTAATAAGCCGACACACTACCTACTAGACCACGGCGACTTCAAAAAGTTTTTTTTTAACAAACAATACAATTTTTATTTAAAATTTAAAATCGAACTGCTTGGCTCGCCTGTTAAATATACATACATACATACATACATACAACCCTTTAGACAGGATTACGGCCTAGCTTCTTAACACCGCTAATGCTATGTGCCTTAATTTTTTACAGTTTAACGTGGACTCCGAACGACAGAGTTTTTGAGAGACTTTTTCATGGCAGGTTTTTTTACTCTCATAGTTTTTGCCAGAAATCTGCTGAGAGGTAGTCGCTGAAGAAATATTTTTTTTGTTTGTTTTTTCATATTTCGTTGGAATGTCTGACCTGGGATAAGAACCCGCTTAATTACTTAATCACTT
Organism: Sarcophaga rosellei; assembly: GCA_930367235.1. Taxonomy (NCBI): domain Eukaryota; kingdom Metazoa; phylum Arthropoda; class Insecta; order Diptera; family Sarcophagidae; genus Sarcophaga; species Sarcophaga rosellei. Next base: position 33,165,417 of record OV884021.1, on the reverse strand, counting down.
AATTGTCTTTTCTATTGAAAAACTATTTTTTTTTTAATTTAATGCGATGCGAACAGGTAGATTTACTCTCTTCTATACAGGATGTTTCCCTTCTCAATGCAGCAATAAATAAGCAGAATCGAAAGGAAAATGTTTAGTTTTGAACAAATTCTGTTAGCGATCGGTTGTAATTTATTAAGAATAGTGCAACAAAATGTCGGTAAAATATGGAAATCCTTGTGCCACTTATAATATTCCATTAAACACTAGTGAGAATGATATATTTCGCATAGGTTGTGCCCATCTCTATCATTTTCTTCAAGTAAACGTCAAGTAAGTGTGTGTTGGGAAAAATATTCTTTTCAAGTCATCTACTATTTATTGTATTTTTTTTTTTTTTGGTATTAGAACGGACGATTGCAAGCCCATGATGCTTAAAATGCATTTGGAACTTGATGACTCACCATCATCAACCGGAGAAGCTGAAGAAGGAGGCATTGAACACAACAATTCTAATAACGGCCTGAGACAATCCGTACAACAACTCGAAGAAGAGATCAAAGTGTTAAAAGATGCTTTATTACAAGCAAAGAAGGATGATGCGATAAATCGCATTGATAAGGCTCCTGATGTTGACAATAATGCAGAGCAAGAATTAAACTCTAACAAAGACTCACCATCATCAAGTGGAGAAGCTGAAGAACGAAACATTGAACACAACAACAGTTCCAGTAACGCCATGAGACAATCTCTACAACAACTGTTAAGCGGTGAGCATAATAATACTGAAAATGTTGTCAGCGCCAGTGAATTACACCATACAACCACCATACCAAAGGAAAAGCCGAAAGCTTTTGATTTAAGGGATAATTGTGTTTATATACAAAATTTTGAATGTTCGGATTCAAGTTTGAAGAGGGCATTCCGTAATATTCGTAAATTAGCGTATGAAATGAATGTAAGAATTCCTGATGATTCTGTCATTCATATAGACGTGGAAAAGAACTTGTATGGTAATCTTGACTACTATGTTCACTTTCGTAATGCGGGTATTAAAGAAAAATTTCTAAAGAATAGACATATTTATGCATACAATCCCTGGACAAGTCCTTTAAGAATATTCGATCATAGTTATTATGGCATTGTTAACATTAGAAATTTTAATTCTGATGATTTGAGTTTGGAGACGGCCTATGTTGATGTGATTAAAATAGGGGAAAAAATTGGATTAACTCATGAATGGCAACTTACGGATTGTATCGATCATATAGACACTTTTACTACTTCTGACTTTATTACTTCTTATTCTGTTCAGTTTAACACAGAGTTTATTAGGCAGGAATTTCTACGCAGAAAAGATGCTCTAAAACGATTCCCAGAAACAAAAGATTTTGAAATTTCAGATGGGGGTGGACATAGATTAAATGTATGTAACATAAATAACGTAGTTAGTGTAGCTAGTGTTATTGTTATTGGGGTGGCGAAACTAATTGGTTTATCATTAGCCATCCATGATTTCAAACGTATATATGTTCTTAATAATTTTCCTCATTATAATAATCGTGGGTTTTCTTTAATTGTTGAGCTTTCTAGCAAGCAAGTAAAAGATGAATTTCTATATAAATTAGAAGAAAAGGAACTTTTAAACGGTATTGAAATTTTGAATATTAATGGAAGAAAGATTTTGATCAAGTATACGGATCGTCATATAGCTACTGCAATTAGTTTCATTGGATTAGCAAAACAGCTGGGTTGCTTACTTTATCCTAAGCAAATTCAACATTTCTTTGATTTGTCAGAATTCATTGACAAAACATATACTCAGAACAAAGAATAGGACTGAAAATTCACATTTCCAGAGATCATATACAAGTTTCTTTTTAACATTTTCTTATTAATTCTTTTTTTAATTGTTTTTTACATTTTAACAGAAATTTCTTTTTTTTTTGTCATTCCAACTTGAATTCATGAAATGTCTCTTTAATTTCTGTATTAATTATTATATTAAGTTTTGCATTGAATTATCTTAATTTTTTTTCTAATTAATTTTAAATAAAGACGATATTTGTTTTTAATAAAAAAAAAAAAAAAAAAAAAAAAACTTTGTGTGTCTTACAATTGATTTCTTCTTTTAAATAAATTCTCAGAATTTTATTTTTTTAATGATTGATTATTAGCTTCTCTAAACACTGCAATGGTCTCAACAATTGCCTTCTACCAAAGAAAATAAAGTATAAAGAATGTGCATTTGGACATATGTATTTTGGAATATTTTTCAAAAATATTTCATGACGCGGGGGGAAGGAGAGAAGGGAAGGATACAGAAACCAATAGCGTAACAATGCGTTGTTCTCATCGTACGCTTTTTGTTGTTTGACTACTTTCTTATATATTCTTCTGAAACAGTGTTGCCACGAAGAAAAATTTTTTAACCAACATTTGTGAAAAAAATCACCATAAACGAAAAAATATAACCAAAATTAAATTCGTAGACTTTTATTTTTTTTCAAAATTAAATTATATTTAATAAAAAAAGAAACAGAAAATAGCTTTTTCTATAAGAAAAAAAAAATAACCAAAACCAAAAAAATCTACACATCTACATATCGATTAAAAAAAATATCCAATTTTGGTTATAAATAATCAAAAACGGCAACACTGTTCTCAAATCACGTATTCTCAGACTTTGGTACAAAGAGAACATGACAAAAATTATGAGAGGCAAGTGTTAACCCAGAGGAAAATTGTTAGTAATATTTTCAAGTCTATTTAACGCAATAATATGTATATGTGAGCGAAAAATATAGAAAAATTGTACTGCGCTAAAAACCTAAAAACACCGTATTTAACTTGGCAAGTATTCTTCCAAAAATCGAAATCATTTCTCATTGATATTAGTGAATCATACTGTAATATTTCTTTGGGTGTAAATTTTAAGTCTGAAAAAAGCGACATGAACATTCTTCTTTAGAAGCTGACAAGCAAAGCAACTGAATGAATTTTTACGCTCTCATGATGAGAGCAACACATTGTTGCGCTTTTTGTTTGTGTTTATTTTCGTTCTGTCTTCAACCCCCCTCATCTAGAAATGATTTTTTACAAAAATTTTGGTGAGAGCGGGTCATGATGTTACAACCAGCCATAAGAAATTTAACTTCTACTTATTGCGCATTCTTTATATCCATATTCTTTGCTTCTACATAAACAGTGTCTCATTCACATTTCATTGTGCTATCACACACGAGACTATTTTTTTAAGCCGCACAATTTTTGTTCTTTCAGTCAGACACGAGACTATTTTATCTGACATAAAATTGTATACATGTACTTTGCTTTGTGTGTATTAGTTTGTCTTTTTTTCTCACTACTCAATGCACAACGAAAGACTAAATATCGACGCCACCATTCTTGCATTTTTAAAATCTACATTCTCTAACTTAAATACTCTCAAAATATGGTTAAGATGCGCCGATCCGTTCTGAAGTTATAGGGAAAAATCTATTTAGAATACATATATAGTCGTATGACGCGTGAAAACTTTGAGAGCTCATAACTAAAAACATTTTTTTTTTGACTTGGAATGTTATAGAACGGAGGCGTCGATATGCTCTATACAAAAAATTTTTCTGAATCTTCTGTTTTATAAATGTATTGGTTTTGTGTTGTTTATATAGTGGTTTGTGTGCCGTATAGAAGCTGATTGAAAAAATTATGCCAGCAAAAAATCACTCTCCTCACCTCTCTTGCTTACAAGCTGCCATTTTGTGCCAGCTAAGTGGCTAATGTGCCACATTCTTTTTTAATAACCCGTGTATGTATCTTTGTCTATTTTTTTTTTTTTTTTGACAATTGATTTGTAGTAATAATTCTCACTTTCTTTTTTCATTGCGAGTGATCACACATAATGTCAAATAAACAATCAGACAAGCTTTAACACGCAGAGTCTCTGGTGGGAATCGAACCCAAGGCCTCGGCACTTATCTCTATATAGACAACAAGATTCTCGAAGCAAGTATTGCTACAAAAACCTCCAGAATATGTAACCAGACACATGCATACATACATAATTGGCCATTACAACCCTTCAGGCCTAGCTTCTCACACCACTCATGTTGTGTACCTTAATTTCATACTTGAGTGGTGGGGCCTACAGTTTAACGTCGACTCCGAACGACAGATTTGGAGAAACTTTATCACGGTAGGTTTATTTACTCTTAGAGTTTTTGCCAGAAATCTGCTGAGAGGTAGACGCCGAAGAAATATTTTTTTTATTCATATTTCGTTTTGATGTCTGGCCTGGGGTTCGAACCCAGGCTTTACACGTCTAATAAGCGAACACACTATCTACTAGACTACGGCGACTACATGTCCGAATATCTGCTGTGTTAAATAGTAATTAACCTCACCAAATTTCCTCTCAATCAAGAGGGTAATATCTGGGAAAAATTTCGCAATTTATCTACCACATGTTTCAGTGTTCCATTTCTCTTGCCAGTGTTGTATGGTCAGCTTCCTGACGTTGTCGACACTTACGTTGTTCTCTCCGTGCACGTTTTTAGTCTCACATACCCTCTTCCGTTCGCTTGCCTCTAGACCTATAGGTATTACACCACTGATGACCAGTACTACTGACTTAGATACACTCCTATATGCCGATGTCACCCTAAGTGCAGCGAGTTACATGTTTACGAACTACCCTAATACTTTATTTATCTCCTTATGTTTACATTCCTTAATTTAACTTTAATTCTTCTTATTACTTAATTTATTATTACTTACTATAATTCTTAGCTTGCTTTAATTCTAATTGTTACTGATATTTTTTTTTAAACTATATAAAAGAACCGAATATTGTAACAAGAAGGCTGGAATATAATTGTCGTTTGAATTGTTAACATTAACACCAAATTGTCATAAAAAAAAATTACAACAAAACATTAAAAGCGAAGAAAAAAAAAGAAAGCAAGAATAAGCATCACTTTCTCCAGAATTAAAAACAATCATCTCATTGATGAAAAACAACAACAACTAGCAAAAGCAATAGTAATCGTCACATTGTTGAAGGACATCAACAAAAAGGAATTCATCAAGACAACAACACAATATTGCAATCATGGCCTTCAATGCGTTTGATCTCTTGGATGGTGTACCCGAATTCGATGGGAGAACAGAGGATTTGGAAATGTTCACGAAACATGTTGAGGAGATTCGTAAATTTGTCGATGCTTCTCTACTTGTTTTATTTGATTTAAGAGTAAGAAAATCGTATCAAAGGCAAATATTGCTCTTATTAATAACAATAATCCAACTAGATGGGACGAGATTAAGGTATTATTAAGAATTAATTTTAACGTATCAGAAAGTATAGAGTGTATTGTTAATAAAATAAAAGTTGTAGAGTTTAGAAATGATGTCAGTGATTTTTACGAATACATGTTAAAATTATTAACAAAACTAGCTAATACCCGGTGTGCTTCGCTACACCCCCATCGAAATTAAATACATAATAATTAAAAAGTTTATTTATTTAGTAATTAAATTATGCAATTTTTCTTAAAGAATGAACCTTTCATTTGATGACAATATCGAGCCAGAACAGCAAAATTATCTCAAGCGACATATTTTTCAAATATCGTTTTGGCTCGATATATTTCATTTAAATTATAAAATAATACATTAATGGGCTATTTATTTCTTACTTGCTAAAATTTAATATATACTTTTTTTCTTAAATAAATAATTCTTATTCTAATGCCTTGGGGTACACAATAGTTTTTGTTTTTCCCTCTGGTGCGTATACATATAAATCTGCGGGTTTTCCTACTCGCGAACATGCGACGTAAAGCTGTCCATGTGAGAAACATGGATTTTCTAGATTAAGTCCACAAACTTGCAAGGACTGACCTTGAGCTTTATGAATCGTTATTGCAAATGCTAGGCGAATAGGAAATTGCAGGCGCTTGAAATCGAATGGCGTCTCCGATGTGGTCATAGGAATACGTGGCAGCAACACATCAGTTCCCTTAAACTTTCCAGTTATAATGGTCGCCTCGATAAGATTGTTCATCATTTTTTTTACTGTAAGTCGAGTGCCATTACAAAGTCGTGGAGGATCAATATTTCTAAGTAAAATAATGGGAACACCGTTTTTTAGCTGTAAGTCATGTGGTGGAAAGCCTGGTAAATCTAACGAATTTAAAAATTCGACTGGATAATTGACGACATCCTCAATATTTGAAACTGTGTCGATCGATTTATAAGTTCTTAGATTCCCATCGACCTTGTTGAGAATATTGCTGTTGATGGAATTAACGTCAATATTTTTGGATGCCAGTAACGCACGTTCACATAACCATTGCATATTTTTAAAATTTTGCACGATATTGGGAAATACACAATTTATTAATTCTTCTTTGGATTGTGTCATTCTGCAAATGTCTGATGGAAATTTTATATACGTTGTTATAGGATCCATTGGAATTCTTCCATTACCTAAATCAAGCAATTGTTTGGAAAACGTTGATGCTGAAGCATCACGTTGCAACTGAAAACGCATATTAGTAGTTAATTTTAGAGTGTGAACATGTCGCCAAAGATATGACGATTTTAGATATGCATTTAGCTCATCAGCTTCCAAAGATTTCTTATGCGCCATGGTGCACTCATCCCACACTATGATTTCACATTGTTGCAACACTTTTCCCATTGAAGAATTTTCCTTTATGTTACACGTGTAATCTTCGGAAAATTGAGGCTTCAAGGGTAATTTTAGTGTAGAATGCGCTGTTCTACCACCATCTAAAAGTATGGCAGCAATGCCGGATGACGCAATAGCTAATGCAATATTTTTTTGCGATCGAACTTTTGCCAATATCAATGAAATTAAAAACGTTTTTCCGGTTCCTCCAGGTGCGTCAATGAAATACAGACCTCCATGTTTGTTTGTTATTGCTGCTAGTATACTGTTGTATACCATTCTCTGCTCTTGTTGTAAATTTGGTAAATTTTCTTCCAGTAAAATTTCCAAATTTTGATGATTATATTCCATCTCTCGTCGTAGATCTTGATCTTGTGCATCAGTTCCTGATCGAATAGGAGCAATCATTCCAACTTCAATGAGTGTCACATTCCTTATCGCCAAGCAATTGTCTTCAAGTAGAATTAATGCCTCATTATACATACTTTCACTTAGTTTAAGCGTTACATTGTTGGTGGTAACTCTTTCCCGGTGTAATATGTCCTCAGCCATATATGTTTTAAATTTATTCCAAAGATCTTTTGGATTAGATGGTGAGCACGATACCAATATTATCGCAAATAATGCCCTTATTTTCCATGGATGGTTGATTACTGCTGCATCTTCAAGCGTTGTTTCCCAATGACAATCGTTCTCCAATAATTGTAGTTTCTGACAGGCCTCTCGATATGTTGCACATACTACGCCATCAACACTACGTAATGTCTCAAAAGATGTTGGTCCTCGAACATTAATAAGAAGCATTCTCAAATAAAAACATTCAGCATTTTGAGGATGGACGGTATAAACCAGGGACCGAAAATAACTGTTATTTTTGAATTTTTGATTAAAAAAAGCAACCGCAAGGAAATGTCGGAGAACAAAACCAAGTATACCATTTTGATTGTCTTGGACGAAATTTTTATAAAATGCGATGCTTTTTAAAAACATGATTTTTATTTTTTAGAAAAAAAATAACAGTTATTTTTTGATTTTTATTTTTTCGAGCAAAAATAAAAGTTATTTTTTGACTTTTATTTTTACGAGCATAAATAACAGTTATTTTTGACTTTTATTTTTTCGAGCAGAAATCAAAGTTATTTTTTGACTTTTATTTTTACTAGCATAAATAACAGTTATTTGTGACTTTTAGTTTTTCGTGCAGAAATAAAAGTTATTTTTGTTTCAATTCATGATGAATTCATAATATTTATTAAAAAATTCTTTAAAAAAATTAAAGTAATTTATGTCAGAAAATTATTAGAATTAAGTTTTGGGTATATTAAACACTAATCTTTGGTTTGAAAAAACCAAAATAACTTTTATTTCTGCTCGAAAAAATAAAAGTTAAAAAATAACTTTTATTTCTGCTCGAAAAAATAAAAGTTAAAAAATAACTTTTATTTCTGCTCGAAAAAATAAAAGTCAAAAATAACTGTTATTTTTGCTCGACAAAATAAAAGTCAAAAAATAACTTTTATTTTCTGACTTTTACGATAAAAGTTATAACAGTTACGGTCCCTGGTATAAACCCTACCTAATGCATCTGTTGAATATAAATTTGGCCAACCATCAACAGGTTTCCCCTGCTTTCGACGTTGGAATTTCTTTGTTGATGCATTCCACGTATAATACGTTGGAATTTCTGAATAAAACAAAGTTTTAACAAACATATCATTTCTACAAAGATCAAAAAATGATGTTAATGTTGTAGCCGGTGGTGCTGCTGCTCTCATTTCTTTCTGTAAAGTAAACCCGTTGTCCATTTTCCAGATGCACTGATAAATGAACAACAGTTGGATTGCGCTCATGAATTGGAAATCCCAAAATTCGCCATACTGCTTCATTGCTACTAATGTCCTGGCCATTTGATACTGCGGAATTTCATCATTTGGATTTTGTAATGAAAATACAGCCATATTAGACCCTTTAGTAACATATTTGCAGATGAATTTGATCGACTTAACTGAATGACAATACTCAACATTAATATGCGCTTTAAATGTTTTTGAAAGCAATGGAGAGTAAGGTACTATCCAGCGATTATCAACATCAACATCATTTCCATGCACCTTTATTGAAATTGATCGTCCACCATTATCCACAGAACGTCGGCGATAAAGTGGGTAGCCGTCATTTCCCGAGATTGTTTCCTGAATCAATTGCCTTGGATATTTTTTTATGCATTTTCCGTCAACCGTGCAGGGAGAATTCGCATTGATGGTCCTACATGGACCATGGACCATATTTTTAATAACAATTTCATGCAGATTTGGATCAACATTTGGATCGGGTATTTCTGCAGAAATTATATCATCAATAAGATCTGCAGTAATTTTTTTAACCAACCAAATAAGAATATGGGCATGTGGCAATTCACGTTTCTGCCACTCAACGGAATACATCCAGCACCGTGTTTCACCAAAAACATGATATTTTGCAATAAAATCCATAAAAGATTTTAATTTCTGTTTAAACACGCGTGCTGTTATATCATGCCGATGTATTGGGGTTTGACCAGGGGACAATTCAGATAGACTTTCAACCCACTTTGGATTGCATGTGAATGTAATAAACAAATCTGGGCGTTCGTATGATCGAACATATGTCATTGCATCTTGGCAGTATTCCTGCATATGAAGTGGACTACCTGTGAATGTTGCCGGAAGAATTATAGATTGACCAAGTTCATTGGGATTGATATCATTATGAGTGTTTAATGCATCCCGAAGATGAATATAATTATCCACACTTAATTTATCTTGATTACGCCGTAAGTATAATAGGCGCTCTGTTTAAATTTTCGCGTACATATCCACAATGTACTGATGAAATAATTCACTGCAATTACGAATGTGATTAACCGAATTATACGATACGCGTAGAAATCCATTGCACTCGCTTTTTTTCTTGTTGGTTCATCTGAAAGCAAAAAAGATAAAAATAGATTAGTTTATGTTTAGCAAACGTACAATATATAAAGATTTTAAAAATGTTGCACTTACTTGTTGCTGGATTAATTTGCCGTAATTCAAAGTGATATCCATCTTCGCCATATGGAAAAATAATTGGATACTGAAGTGCATCATATGAACGATGAGTTTCAGCTATCCTATTTAATCCATTGTCACGGCGACGAACGATTATATCTCGTGATGCAACTGGATCGCCCACCATCAAAATTACTACGTCATCCATTGTTGGGGCATTGTATCGTCCTTGGTGTTGTCCAGTTGGAGTTCTATCAGCATGAATTACGATTATGTGGTCATCTGAACTTAATCGTGGGTCATCTTTGGCTTGCTTAAAGATCCTTACCATTTCGTTGATTTCATGAAACATCACTTGTAAATCGGCAACAATCCATTGTTTTGTGTCAGGGTTATAATGCAGGCGGTGGTGCACTTGGTCATTGTTATCCGCTTCTCCTATGAAATTTATTTGTAAGAACTTAGGATCTTCATTTGGAATTGGTAACAATGATCCCATTTAATGGTAAATTTGGCCTTTTGTCACGAAACGTTGGCATAAAGTTGTCTCGAAATACTTTGGTATCATCAAAAGATATCATTTGGAAGCACGAATTATATTTTCTTATATTATTAAGGAAATGTTGTGAATCCACATTAGTTCCTAAATGAAAAAAATATTTTTTATTAATATTTTGTTAAATTAAAAAAAAATAAATATTTCGAAAAACTTACCTGAAATCAGCGATTGTAATGGTTCTGGAGGTGGAAGTATATCAGACAAAACGATTTTACCATTAGAGCAACACATGCCAGGTGTTCCATTTTTGTACCTGAGTGCATTGCAATATTGGCAAACTTCATTTATGTCACCAATTGCCACTAATTCGTCTTCGGTATAATCTATATCAGATCTGTAGTTAAATGCAATACCTGAGTATCCATGAAAAACATTACGTCGATTCACCGCCATTCGATTATGATTTTGTTCTCTGCTGCTCTCTTGTTGATGTTCGAATCCGCTGACTTTCTACTCATGATTCATGTTGGACTTCTGTTTCATTAGTTCGTGATGTTATGGTACGATTTCGCTGCCTTTGTAGCCGACCTTCATGTTCCAACGGTGTCTCGATAGCTCGTGCGGTTGTCGCATGCTGTCGAAGATGTTCAAGACGTCTTTCACGCTCTAAAGGCGTTTCTGTGCCTCGTGATGTTTCGATACGATTTCGCTGGCTTTGTAGCCGACCTTCATGCTCCAACGGTGTCTCAGTAGCTCGTGCGGTTGTCGCATGTTGTCGAAGACCTTCAAAAAGTCTTTCATGCTCTGAAGGCTTTTCTATGGCTCGTGATCTTTCGATACGATTTCGCTGGCTTTGTAGCCGACCTTCATGTTCCAACGGTGTCTCGATAGCTCGTGCGGTTGTCGCATGCTGTCGAAGATGTTCAAGACGTCTTTCACGCTCTAAAGTTGTTTCTGTGCCTCGTGATGTTTCGATACGATTTCGCTGGCTTTATAGCCGACCTTCATGTTCCAATGGTGTCTCGGTAGCTCGTGCGGTTGTCGCATGTTGTCGAAGACGTTCAAGACGTCTTTCACGCTCTAAAGGCGTTTCTGTGCCTCGTGATCTTTCGATACGATTTCGCTGGCTTTGTAGCCGACCTTCATGTTCCAACGGTGTCTCGGTACCTCGTGCGGTTGTCGCATGTTGTCGAAGACCTTCAAAACGTCGTTCGTGTTCTGACGGCGTTTCAGAAGCTCGTGCTAAAGAAGTAAGATTTCGTTGACTTTCAAGGCGCTCTTGGCTTTCTGAAAGCGTTTCAGTAGCTCGTAGGCCTTCAAGGCGTTCTTTACGTTGTGATGGCGTTTCGGCGGCTCTAGAGGTTGAAGCTCGACTCCTTTCAGTCCTTAGGCGACTTTCACGCTCTTCCGAACTTTCATTTGCTCTCTGGGATTGCAAATGCAATGCATTTTTAGTGCTTCTGGAAAGCGATGCTTTTTTGGGGGTATTTTAATAAATTGTTGCAAAATAAATGACACTCAACGTTTAACTCGTTTAGAATCAAAGATTCAACTGAATTCCAAAACCGAATGCGTGTTATATTTATTCCTTTATATTTTACCTAATATGAAATCGGTTCAAGTCAAAAAACTTTTTAAAAAAAATTAAGGCTATTTAAATTTGACAAATAATTAGGTTTGTTTCGGTCGCAGGCAATTTTCTTGATGAGTTTTGCAACTACTTATTTTATTTGGAAAAAATATTGACAGTTTACATTTTATTACTTAGTTAATCGAAAGTAATGAATGAAAATTTCACTGGAATTAAAGATCTTAACACTGACCTTAATAATATTTCTCTTTGGGCGACTGCAAATGGTTTAAGGATTAACTCTAAAAAGTCAAAATGTATTGTAATTTGCAAAAAATCCCCAAAGATTGAATCTAGTAATGATGTTGCCTTATTTGGTTATTTCTGAAAAAAAAAAATAAAACAAAAGTCTACGAATTTAATTTTAATTATATTTTTTCTTATTTGGTGATTTTTTTCACAAATGTTGGTTACAAAATTTTTTTTCCTTCCCTTCTATCTTTCCTTTCGCGTCGTAAAATATTTTTGAAAAATCTTCCGAAATATGCCAAAATGCACATTCTTTATACTTTATTTTCTTTGGTTTTATACATCAAGAATCATAGATAGCATACTTTAGGGGTAACTATGCGTATGAGTAATATATTTCTAATGCAATTAAATATTAAGTATGTAGTATATATATACCACATATGTGGGCAAGGCTCCTCGCTCATTTAGAATATGAACATAAAAAGTAGCCTATAACTCCTTCCAGACATACAGGAAGATACTGTGAAAATTTCAAGAAAATCGGTTCAGCCGTTTAATCGTCTATAAACTTCAAACATACAAACATATAAACATACAAACATACAAACAAACACACATTCATTTTTATATATAAGATTCCATAAAATATCACATTTTTTATCACAGTTTTATTTCTCTTAAGGACTAGGTCTGTTATCTCCTTCCACATTTGTTTCTGGTCTTTGGCATTACTTATTCTCTTATTAACAAAATTGTTCTTTTCGATTTCAATTTTAGTTTTATATATATTTCTAATTATTTTGTAATTAGCCCATGCTATTTCTGTATTTTCCATTTTTGCAATCTGGTATTTAATTACCTTTTCTGTTTTTATTCGTCTAAGTTCTCGATTAAACCAATTGTTCACATTATCTGTTTCATTTATTGTTCTCGTAATCGTAAATTTACTTATAGTGTCTTCGATGGCTGAGTCAAAATGAGCAACTTTATTATTTAGATCATTGTCATTATTTTCTCCTAGTAATTCACAGATTTTATTATTAAACAAAGTTCTATTGTATTTTAATATTTTAATCTCTTTTTTGTCAGTATATTTATTGCCTGTTATATTGATTTTTATATCTATCGCTTCATGATCTGTTATTTTATTGGAAATATTATTGTTTGCTGTAATGTTTGTGTTATTTGTTATTACATAGTCTATTATTGTTTTTGTGCTTGCTGTTACTCTGGTATAATCATTGACTATTTGTTTGAGTCCATTATCACTGAAGGCACATTTCAGTCTGTACTTATAAGTTCCTTCTTTGTTCCAGTCTATATTGAAATCGCCAGCAATTATTATATTGTATGGAAATTCAGATATTTCTTCCATTACTTCTTCAAATATTTGACAGAACTCTACTTCACTGCTGCTCGGTGATCTATATACCGCTACTATTATTAGTTGATTGTTCTTGATTGTAACCCTGTATGCACTTATCCAATAGTTGTAGTTCTCCAATTCTCCAATTTTTATAACATTATATTGTTGTCTGAAATAAACAACAACTCCACCCTTCCTATTTGAATTTGAGTGCGTAATATAACTGTTATACCTATTAAGTTGTATTTCCTGTTCTTCAATATCCCGCGTTAAATGTGTTTCCGATAGAATAATAAAATCAGGGTTTTGATCATTAACTATAACTTCTAGTTGGTTGTGATTGTTAATTATGCCACTTATTAACCTAGGTTTACTGGATCGACATTGCTATTTAAATCCTGTTTAGTTTTTTCAATTTTTTGTCTTTCCTTCGGTTTTATTATTAAAGGAACTTGTTTCTGTACATCTGGCAGCCCCATACTTTCTTTAACCGTTTCAGCAAATGACAGTTTGTTTTGTTTATCGTTGTTATCCTTTATTACTTTTTTATCTCATTGCACTTCTTTGCAATATTTTCTTCAAATTTGTTATAAATATCCTTATTTTTATTCTCAAAATCATTCAACACATCACATAATTTTTTAACTTCAATTACATTACTCTCACATAGTTTCTGTGCATTATCTATTTTTCTCATCCTTACTTCATATCCTTTTTCAATTGCCTGTAATAATTTTTTAATTTCATATTCATTTTGTTTCATTGACAACTCAAATTCTGTTTTATATTCAGCCAAGCTTATTTTGTTTTTGTTGACACCATCTTGAATTTCTCCTAATATCATATCTACGTTATGAATATATTGTACGCAATCATCACACATATATCTTATAAACGGATTAGATTCTAAAACTTTTGATGAATACAGATCAAGGCATTTATCAGTACAATGATATACCCTGCCGCACACTCCTGAGCACAGTATTCCTGTTTCGCCACGGATTGCTCTCTTGCACTTATGGCACTCAGCCATTGCCGAGCCGATTTTGACTTTTGTTTTTTCTTTTTTAAATTAAATATTTTTATTATTATTTTTATTTCCCCGTATTTAGAAATTGTTTATCTATTGATGCAAATAGTCTTTTTTCTATTTCTTAGCCAATACATATTTTATTTTTCGTAAATTTACTGAGCTTATTATAATTAATCGCATTAATCACATTAATCATTTTACGAACGGCTCTGCATTTTTGTGCAGCAATAGAGTAAGTACCTAGAGAAAGAAAAAAATTAAATTTTGAAAACACAATCTATTGACATGCTATGCGTAATATTTAAGTCATTAAGGCATCCATTTAATCTATTGGCATTGAATATACCAATTATTTTTATTTTTTCTGTTGATATTTGCTGCCATTCATTCATAAGGTTTTCAGCTGACTTTTATTTGAGGTTTAACGACATCAACTGTAATTCCCCTAAATACTTTCTTGGAGTCGTATCAGGACTTTGTAGAAGAGGGGTAAACGTTTGGGGACTTTGGTAAGTAAATCACATTTTTATATTAGTGGAAGTATACTTAGATTTATTGACCTTTTCGAAGTAATAATCAGAATGCATTCCCAATTTTTCCACACTTTAGTCGAAATTGTTATTTAGAGTTTTTAAAAACAGTTCCTTTTTAATTGTTTCCTCAATAAATTTCAAAATGCATACATCTGATGCCGATCTGAGATCAGCAGTGAGTATTCAGAAAGATGAGTAGAATCGAATCATGCTCATAATTTCTGATACTTATACTCATCCATACTTATTTTAATATCATACTCATACTACTCATATTCAAAGTTTGAAGTACTCATCGTACTCATACTTAACAATACGCATTATATTGTTACGTTTTTACCCTTTAAAAACGTTAAAAATATGAGTTCGTAGATTGCAAATTAAATAAAAGTAAATTAGTGTTTAATTTCAAAATCAATTCTTTATTGTCTGCACAAATCTGTGTGCACCCTGTGTTGAAATTTATTCACACAATAACAATTTCCTTCAAATTGTTATTCTTCTCGTACACAACAACAATTCCCTTTGTTGTTCTCTTTGGTACACTCGTTCGTTAGAACTTCGAACTACTATTCTCTTCACACGCAACGCAACGTGTCTGATTGAATTATCACTCTTCTGCTTACAACCCTTTTTTGTAAGCGACGTATACTGAGTACAGATCTATAACGGAGATCTTTAATCCACGACTCACGTCTTCACACAAGACGGACTGAATTCTAAATCACTCTTCTGCTTACAACCCTTTTTTGTAAGCAACAAACTTTCTGCTTGCGTAAACACTAACAACTGCTTACTTCGAACACAACCGCGTCTTCACACAAGACTGACTGAACTATAACTTGCTTGCCTTTTATATCGTTGGATCATCAGTCTAATGCAGAGCCCGGCAACGCTTGCTATTGGTCAATTGTTGCGAGAGCGAAAAATAAGAAAAGAGAAAAATTTATACTCTTACATTCACTACAATGCAGGCATGGAAAATTTAAATTTTTAAGTGGTGGTATTTTAATTAAAAATATTAGTTTATTAAATTAAAATTTGTAAAATTCGTTTGGACTTCTTTGATTATATTGATTTAAGAAAGCATTTTAGATAAAAATTTGTTTTTTTTTTGAAAATATACATATTTAATAGAAAACTTTCTAGGATATTTATACTGTACATCCCTGCATTAGCAGATCTTCATGTACAAAAGCAAGAAGCTTGCGACAACACAACCTCTTTCAATGAATGCTCAAACGAGACTGAGTGTGGTTTTGATCGTGAGAGTAATTTAGTAATGGCTGACATGCACGCGTGTATAGGAATTGCCGGGCTCTGGTCTAATGAATACCCTTGACAGAGAAAGACTGCTTTCGGGAAAAATCTAAAAACGTAAACAACTCGCTTCCCTTACTGTTGTTAGTGGATCTTGTTTACATCTATCCTTGTAGCGTTGTTGTTGTTTGTTTACTCTGTTCTTTTTATACCTGATGTTATTGTTGCTTGTTTACTTTGTCTCCTTGTTTACTGATGTTGTTGTTATATTCTCGTTTGTTCTTTGATCACGCGATCAAGCCTTTTGTTGCTATATGTTTACTTCTTCGTTGATCATGTAAACAACTGCCTTATGTTGTTTTTGGAGCTTTTGTTTATCATTTTATACATGATCAAGTCCGTTGTTTTGTTTTTGTTTATTATTTTAATAACACCATTTCCATTTTCGTAACAATATTGTTTATTTTGACAATTTTTGCCTAAATATGATCACTTTGACAAATCTACCTTTCTGCACAAGAAATACAAAAGGAAAAAGTAATGTAAAGGAAGAGAGAAAGTTATGTTGCACTTAATGAGTTTCGTTTTTAAAATAAGTTACACATAAAAAGATGGTAATGTAAAATATTCGCCTGTTGATAAGATTGTGGTGTTGCAAGAATAGAAGATTGCGATAATCGAGCTAACAGTGTAGCTGCTAAAATTAAAGTTGTTACAAAAAGTTTTAACAGTTTTGTATCTACAAATTAGATGCACTCATTCCCAATTTATTTTCTGGTTTAATTGTTTCTTAATCAAATTTTTTAAGTTGTGTCGATTGACGAATATGTCATCAACATAACTTTTTAATATATTTGAATTGTATTTCTGTTCACGAATCTAACTTTGATCAACGAGGACATACCTTGAATTGAGTTAGAGCCTTCGAGTGATTCGAATTATTCATCAAAATTTACAATCTCAGTTGTTGTTGCATTTACAAAGGAAGAAGAAAGAAAAAGACAAAGATAGCAAGCAATGCAACCTTCTACAGTAGTTTTGATTTAGCTGCCTTTCCAAAGATTTCTTATGCGCCATGGTGCACTCATCCCACACTATGATTTCACATTGTTGCAACACTTTTCCCATTGAAGAATTTTCCTTTATGTTACACGTGTAATCTTCGGAAAATTGAGGCTTCAAGGGTAATTTTAGTGCAGAATGCGCTGTTCTACCACCATCTAAGAGTGTGGCAGCAATGCCGGATGACGAATAGCTAATGCAATATTTTTTTGCGATCGAACTTTTGCCAATATCAATGAAATTAAAAACGTTTTTCCGGTTCCTCCAGGTGTGTCAATGAAATACAGACCTCCATGTTTGTTTGTTATTGCTGCTAGTATACTGTTGTATATCATTCTCTGCTCTTGTTGTAAATTTGGAAATTTTACTGGAAGAAAATTTACCAATTTTGATGATTATATTCCATCTCTCGTCGTAGATCTTGATCTTGTGCATCAGTTCCTGACCGAATAGGAGCAATCATTCCAACTTCAATGAGTGTCACATTCCTTATCGCCAAGCATTTGTCTTCAAGTAGAATTAATGCCTCATTATACATACTTTCACTTAGCTTAAGCGTTACATTGTTGGTGGTAACTCTTTCCCGGTGTAATATGTCCTCAGCCATATATGTTTTAAATTTATTCCAAAGATCTTTTGGATTAGATGGTGAGCACGATACCAATATTATCGCAAATAATGCCCTTATTTTCCATGGATGGTTGATTACTGCTGCATCTTCAAGCGTTGTTTCCCAATGACAATCGTTCTCCAATAATTGTAGTTTCTGACAGGCCTCTCGATATGTTGCACATACTACGCCATCAACACTACGTAATGTCTCAAAAGATGTTGGTCCTCGAACATTAATCAGAATCATTCTCAAATAAAAACATTCAGCATTTTGAGGATGGACGGTATAAACCCTACCTAATGCATCTGTTGAATATAAATTTGGCCAACCATCAACAGGTTTCCCCTGCTTTCGACGTTGGAATTTCTTTGTTGATGCATTCCACGTATAATACGTTGGAATTCCTGAATAAAACAAAGTTTTAACAAACATATCATTTCTACAAAGATCAAAAAATGATGTTAATGTTGTAGCCGGTGGTGCTGCTGCTCTCATTTCTTTCTGTAAAGTAAACCCGTTGTCCATTTTCCAGATGCACTGATAAATGAACAACAGTTGGATTGCGCACATGAATTGGAAATCCCAAAATTCGCCATACTGCTTCATTGCTACTAATGTCCTGGCCATTTGATACTGCGGAATTTCATCATTTGGATTTTGTAATGAAAATACAGCCATATCAGACCCTTTAGTAACATATTTGCAGATGTATTTGATCGACTTAACTGAATGACAATACTCAACATTAATATGCGCTTTAAATGTTTTTGAAAGCAATGGAGAGTAAGGTACTATCCAGCGATTATCAACATCAACATCATTTCCATGCACCTTTATTGAAATTGATCGTCCACCATTATCCACAGAACGTCGGCGATAAAGTGGGTAGCCGTCATTTCCCGAAATTGTTTCCTGAATCAATTGCCTTGGATATTTTTTTATGCATTTTCCGTCAACCCTGCATGGAGAATTTGCATTGATGGTCCCACATAGACCATGGACCATATTTTTGATAACGATTTCATGCAGATTTGGATCAACATTTGGATCGGGTATTTCTGCAGAAATTATATCATCAATAAGATCTGGGGTAATTTTTTCAACCAACCAAATAAGAATATGGGCATGTGGCAATTCACGTTTCTGCCACTCAACGGAATACATCCAGCACAGTGTTTCACCAAAAACATGATATTTTGCAATAAAATCCATACAAGATTTTAATTTCTGTTTAAACACGTGTGCTGTTATATCATGCCGATGTATTGGGGGTTGACCAGGGGACAATTCAGACAGAATTTCAACCCACTTTGGATTGCATGTGAATGTAATAAACAAATCTGGGCGTCCGTATGATCGAACATATGTCATTGCATCTTGGCAGTATTCCTGCATATGAAGTGGACTACCTGTGAATGTTGCCGGAAGAATTATAGATTGACCAAGTTCATTGGGATTGATATCATTATGAGTGTTTAATGCATCCCGAAAATGAATATAATTATCCACTCTTAATTTAGCTTGATTACGCCGTAAGTATAATAGGCGCTCTGTTTAAATTTTCGCGTACATATCCACAATGTACTGATGAAATAATTCTCTGCAATTAAGAATGTGATTAACCGAATTCTGTCGTATCATTATACGATACGCGTAGAAATCCATTGCACTCACTTTTTTTCTTGTTGGTTCATCTGAAAGTAAAAAAGATAAAAATAGATTAGTTTATGTTTAGCAAACGTACAATATATAAAGATTTTAAAAATGTTGCACTTACTTGTTGCTGGATTAATTTGCCGTAATTCAAAATGATATCCATCTTCGCCATATGGAAAAATAATTGGATACTGAAGTGCATCATATGAACGATGAGTTTCAGCTATCCTATTTAATCCATTGTCACGGCGACGAACGATTATATCTCGTGATGCAACTGGATCGCCCACCATCGAAATTACTACGTCATCCATTGTTGGGGCATTGTATCGTCCTTGGTGTTGTCCAGTTGGAGTTCTATCAGCATGAATTGCGATTATGTGGTCATCTGAACTTAGTCGTGGGTCATCTTTGGCTTGCTTAAAGATCCTTACCAATTCGTTGATTTCATGAAACATCACTTGTAAATCGGCAACAATCCATTGTTTTGTGTCAGGGTTATAATGCAGGCGGTGGTGCACTTGGTCATTGTTATCCGCTTCTCCTATGAAATTTATTTGTAAGAACTTAGGATCTTCATTTGGAATTGGTAACAATGATCCCATTTAATGGTAAATTTGGCCTTTTGTCACGAAACGTTGGCATAAAGTTGTCTCGAATTACTTTGGTAGCACCAAAAGATGTCATTTTGAAGCACGAATTATATTATCTTATATATATTTTTAAGAAAATATTGTGAGTCCACATTAGTTCCTAAATGAAAAAAATATTTTTTATTAATATTTTGTTAAATTAAAAAAAAAAATAAATATTTCGAAAAACTTACCTGAAATCAGCGATTGTAATGGTTCTGGAGGTGGAAGTAAATCAGACAAAACGATTTTACCATTAGAGCAACACATGCCAGGTGTTCCATTTTTGTACCTGAGTGCATTGAAATATTGGCAAACTTCATTCATGTCACCAATTGCCACTAATTCGTCTTCGGTATAATCTATATCAGATCTGTAGTTAAATGCAATACCTGAGTATCCATGAAAAACATTACGTCGATTCACCGCCATTCGATTATCATTTTGTTCTCTGCTGCTCTCTTGTTGATGTTCGAATCCGCTGACTTTCTACTCGTGATTCATGTTGGACTTCTGTTTCATTAGTTCGTGATGTTATGGTACGATTTCGCTGCCTTTGTAGCCGACCTTCATGTTCCAACGGTGTCTCGATAGCTCGTGCGGTTGTCGCATGCTGTCGAAGATGTTCAAGACGTCTTTCACGCTCTAAAGTTGTTTCTGTGCCTCGTGATGTTTCGACACGATTTCGCTGGCTTTATAGCCGACCTTCATGTTCCAATGGTGTCTCGGTAGCTCGTGCGGTTGTCACATGCTGTCGAAGACGTTCAAGACGTCTTTCACGCTCTAAAGGCGTTTCTGTGCCTCGTGATGTTTCGATACGATTTCACTGGGTTTATAGCCGACCTTCATGTTCCAACGGTGTCTCGGTACCTCGTGCGGTTGTCGCATGTTGTCGAAGCCCTTCAAAACGTCTTTCGTGTTCTGACGGCGTTTCAGAAGCTCGTGCTAAAGAGGTAAGATTTCGTTGACTTTCAAGGCGCTCTTGGCTTTCTGAAAGCGTTTCAGTAGCTCGAAGGCCTTCAAGGCGTTCTTTACGTTGTGATGGCGTTTCGGCGGCTCCAGAGTTTGAAGCTCGACTCCTTTCAGTCCTTAGGCGACTTTCACGCTCTTCCGAACTTTCATTTGCTCTCTGTGATTGCAAATGCAATGCATTTTTAGTGCTTCTGGAAACCGATGCTTTTTTGGAGCATTTTTATAAATTGTTGCAAAATAAATGACACTCAACGTTTAACTCGTTTAGAATCAAAGATTCAACTGAATTCCAAAACCGAATGCGTGTTATATTTATTCCTTTATATTTTACCTAATATGAAATCGGTTCAAGTCAAAAAACTTTTTAAAAAAAATTAAGGCTATTTAAATTTGACAAATAATTATGTTTGTGTCGGTCGCAGGCAATTTTCTTGATGAGTTTTGCAACTACTTATTTTATTTGGAAAAAATATTGACAGTTTACATTTTATAACTTAGTTAATCGAAAGTAATGAATGAAAATTTCACTGGAGTTAAAGATCTTAACACTGACCTTAATAATATTTCTCTTTGGGCGACTGCAAGTGGTTTAAGGATTAACTCTAAAAAGTCAAAATGTATTGTAATTTGCAAAAAATCCGCAAAGATTGAATCTAGTAATGATGTTGCCTTTTTTGGTTATTTCTGAAAAAAAAAAATAAATAAAACAAAAGTCTACGAATTTAATTTTAATTATATTTTTTCTTATTTGGTGATTTTTTTCACAAATGTTGGTTACAAAATTTTTTTTCCTTCCCTTCTATCTTTCCTTTCGCGTCGTAAAATATTTTTGAAAAATCTTCCAAAATATGCCAAAATGCACATTCTTTATACTTTATTTTCTTTGGTTTTATACATCAAGAATCATAGATAGCATACTTTAGGGGTAACTATGCGTATGAGTAATATATTTCAAATGCAATTAAATATTAAGTATGTAGTATATATGTGGGCAAGGCTAATCGCTCATTTAGAATATCAACATAAAAAGTAGCCTATAACTCCTTCCAGACATACAGGAAGATACTGTGAAAATTTCAAGAAAATCGGTTCAGCCGTTTAATCGTCTATAAACTTCAAACATACAAACATACAAACAAACACACATTCATTTTTATATATAAGATACTCTCTATACTTTCTGATACGTTAAAATTAATTCTTAATAATACCTTAATCTCGTCCCATCTAGTTGGATTATTGTTATTAATAAGAGCAATATTTGCCTTTGATACGATTTTGTTTCTTACTCTTAAATCAAATAAAACAAGTAGAGAAGCATCGACAAATTTACGAATCTCCTCAACATGTTTCGTGAACATTTCCAAATCCTCTGTTCTCCCATCGAATTCGGGTACACCATCCAAGAGATCAAACGCATTGAAGGCCATGATTGCAATATTGTGTTGTTGTCTTGATGAATTCCTTTTTGTTGATGTCCTTCAACAATGTGACGATTACTATTGCTTTTGCTAGTTGTTGTTGTGTTTCATCAATGAGATGATTGTTTTTAATTCTGGAGAAAGTGATGCTTATTCTTGCTTTTTTTTTTTTCTTCGCTTTTAATGTTTTGTTGTAATTTTTTTTTTTTATGACAATTTGGTTCTCAAAATTGTCAATAGTTTTCATAAAGGTCACTATATGTAGCTCTCTTTTTTAATAATATTCTTTTATTTGGACAAATGATTTAAAATTTGCCAAAGAATATTTTATAAAATAGTTTATAGTTTAATTTGTATGCAGAAAAACTTTTAATAAAACTTCTTTTATGGAATTTTTGTTTTCCTTTATAATTAAACTTGGTTCGTATAACGACTGCGCCACTTAATTGATTTTATTATTTTCAAAATTATACATTTTTTTATTATTTTTTTTCAAAATTTTTTTAATGTTAACAATTCAAACGACAGTTATATTCTAGCCTTCTTGTTACAATATTCGGTTCTTTTATATAGTTTAAAAAAAAATATCAGTAACAATTAGAATTAAAGCAAGCTAAGAATTATAGTAAGTAATAATAAATTAAGTAATAAGAAGAATTAAAGTTAAATTAAGGAATGTAAACATAAGGAGATAAATAAAGTATTAGGGTAGTTCGTAAACATGTAACTCGCTGCACTTAGGGTGACATCGGCATATAGGAGTGTATCTAAGTCAGTAGTACTGGTCATCAGTGGTGTAATACCTATAGGTCTAGAGGCAAGCGAGCGGAAGAGGGTATGTGAGACTAAAAACGTGCACGGAGAGAACAACGTAAGTGTCGACGACGCCAGGAAGCTGACCATACAACACTGGCAAGAGAAATGGAACACTGAAACATGTGGTAGATAAATTGCGAAATTTTTCCCAGATATTACCCGCTTGATTGAGAGGAAATTTGAGCGTAAAAATGCATTCAGTTGCTTGTCTGAAGTTGAAGAATGTAGCGTGTCGCTTTTTTCAGACTTTTTCAGACAATTTTATACCCAAAGAAATATTACAGTACTATTCACTAACATCAATGAGAAATGATTTCGATCTTTGGAAGAATACTTGCCAAGTTAAATACGGTGTTTTTAGCGCAGTACAATTTTTCTATATTTTTTGCTCACATATACATATTATTGCGTTAAATAGACTTGAAAATATAATATTACTAACAATTTTCCTCTGGGTTAACACATGCCTCTCATAATTTTTGTCATGTTCTCTTTGTACCAAAGTCTGAGAATAAGTGATTTGAGAACAGTGTTGCCGTTTTTGATTATTTATAACCAAAATTGGATATTTTTTTTAATCAATATTTAGATGTGTAGATTTTTTTGGTTTTCGTTATTTTTTTTTTTCTTATAGAAAAAGCTATTTTCTGTTTCTTTTTTTATTAAATATAATTTAATTTTGAAAAAAAAAATAAAAGTCTATATATATTTTTATATTTTTTCGTTTATGGTGATTTTTTCCACAAATGTTGGTTAAAAAATTTTTCTTCGTGGCAACACTGTTTCAGAAGAATATATAAGAAAGTAGTCAAACAACAAAAAGCGTACGATGAGAACAACGCATTGTTACGCTATTGGTTTCTGTATCCTTCCCTTCTCTCCTTCCCCCCGCGTCATGAAATATTTTTGAAAAATATTCCAAAATACATATGCCCAAATGCACATTCTGTATACTTTATTTTCTTTGGTAGAAGGCAATTGTTGAGACCATTGCGCAGTGTTTAGAGAAGCTAATAATCAATCATTAAAAAATAAAATTCTGAGAATTTATTTAAAAGAAGAAATCAATTGTAAGACACACAAAGTTTTTTTTTTTTTTTTTTTTTTTTTTTTTTTTTTTTTTTTTTTTTTTTTTTTTATTAAAAACAAATATCGTCTTTGTTTAAAATTAATTAGAAAAAAAATTAAGATAATTCAATGCAAAACTTAATATAATAATTAATACAGAAATTAAAGAGACATTTCATGAATTCAAGTTGGAATGACAAAAAAAAAAGAAATTTCTGTTAAAATGTAAAAAACAATTAAAGAAAGAATTAATAAGAAAATGTAAAAAAAAAAACTTGTATATGATCTCTGGAAATGTGAATTTTCAGTCCTATTCTTTGTTCTGAGTATATGTTTTGTCAATGAATTCTGACAAATCAAAGAAATGTTGAATTTGCTTAGGATAAAGTAAGCAACCCAGCTGTTTTGCTAATCCAATGAAACTAATTGCAGTAGCTATATGACGATCCGTATACTTGATCAAAATCTTTCTTCCATTAATATTCAAAATTTCAATACCGTTTAAAAGTTCCTTTTCTTCTAATTTATATAGAAATTCATCTTTTACTTGCTTGCTAGAAAGCTCAACAATTAAAGAAAAACCACGATTATTATAATGAGGAAAATTATTAAGAACATATATACGTTTGAAATCATGGATGGCTAATGATAAACCAATTAGTTTCGCCACCCCAATAACAATAACACTAGCTACACTAACTACGTTATTTATGTTACATACATTTAATCTATGTCCACCCCCATCTGAAATTTCAAAATCTTTTGTTTCTGGGAATCGTTTTAGAGCATCTTTTCTGCGTAGAAATTCCTGCCTAATAAACTCTGTGTTAAACTGAACAGAATAAGAAGTAATAAAGTCAGAAGTAGTAAAAGTGTCTATATGATCGATACAATCCGTAAGTTGCCATTCATGAGTTAATCCAATTTTTTCCCCTATTTTAATCACATCAACATAGGCCGTCTCCAAACTCAAATCATCAGAATTAAAATTTCTAATGCTAACAATGCCATAATAACTATGATCGAATATTCTTAAAGGACTTGTCCAGGGATTGTATGCATAAATATGTCTATTCTTTAGAAATTTTTCTTTAATACCCGCATTACGAAAGTGAACATAGTAGTCAAGATTACCATACAAGTTCTTTTCCACGTCTATATGAATGACAGAATCATCAGGAATTCTTACATTCATTTCATACGCTAATTTACGAATATTACGGAATGCCCTCTTCAAACTTGAATCAGAACATTCAAAATTTTGTATATAAACACAATTATCCCTTAAATCAAAAGCTTTCGGCTTTTCCTTTGGTATGGTGGTTGTATGGTGTAATTCACTGGCGCTGACAACATTTTCAGTATTATTATGCTCACCGCTTAACAGTTGTTGTAGAGATTGTCTCATGGCGTTACTGGAACTGTTGTTGTGTTCAATGTTTGGTTCTTCAGCTTCTCCACTTGATGATGGTGAGTCTTTGTTAGAGTTTAATTCTTGCTCTGCATTATTGTCAACATCAGGAGCCTTATCAATGCGATTTATCGCATCATCCTTCTTTGCTTGTAATAAAGCATCTTTTAACACTTTGATCTCTTCTTCGAGTTGTTGTACGGATTGTCTCAGGCCGTTATTAGAATTGTTGTGTTCAATGCCTCCTTCTTCAGCTTCTCCGGTTGATGATGGTGAGTCATCAAGTTCCAAATGCATTTTAAGCATCATGGGCTTGCAATCGTCCGTTCTAATACCAAAAAAAAAAAATATACAATAAATAGTAGATGACTTGAAAAGAATATTTTTCCCAACACACACTTACTTGACGTTTACTTGAAGAAAATGATAGAGATGGGCACAACCTATGCGAAATATATCATTCTCACTAGTGTTTAATGGAATATTATAAGTGGCACAAGGATTTCCATATTTTACCGACATTTTGTTGCACTATTCTTAATAAATTACAACCGATCGCTAACAGAATTTGTTCAAAACTAAACATTTTCCTTTCGATTCTGCTTATTTATTGCTGTATTGAGAAGGGAAACATCCTGTATAGAAGAGAGTAAATCTACCTGTTCGCATCGCATTAAATTGAAAAAAAAAAATAGTTTTTCAATAGAAAAGACAATTAAGTGATTAAGTAATTAAGCGGGTTCTTATCCCAGGTCAGACATTCCAACGAAATATGAAAAAACAAACAAAAAAAATATTTCTTCAGCGACTACCTCTCAGCAGATTTCTGGCAAAAACTATGAGAGTAAAAAAACCTGCCATGAAAAAGTCTCTCAAAAACTCTGTCGTTCGGAGTCCACGTTAAACTGTAAAAAATTAAGGCACATAGCATTAGCGGTGTTAAGAAGCTAGGCCGTAATCCTGTCTAAAGGGTTGTAATGGCCAATTATGTATGTATGTATGTATGTATGTATATTTAACAGGCGAGCCAAGCAGTTCGATTTTAAATTTTAAATCAAAATTGTATTGTTTGTTAAAAAAAAACTTTTTGAAATTGATTTTTACTGATTACTGAAAAAAATTTCAATGAAATTTAAATAAAATTTAAATGAAATTTAAATGAAATTTAGATTGCATTACCAGTAAAATTTTACTGAATACTGAAATTTTTTTCAGTAAACAGTAAAAATCAATTTTTACTGAAATTTTACTGGTACTGCAAAGTGCCCATCTATGCCTGGTGTACCTCGATGACATAATAGTGAATTTTCGGCGCGCACACATCAAGAACCTGCAAGAAGTTCTACAACGAATATCGATGGCTGGACTAATACTAGGCTTAAAGAAATGTACCATTTTTCAAAAACTGGTGAAATATTTGAGGAATCTTGATGCAGCAGATGGCATATCCACGAATGAAGAAAAAATGCGAGCAGTAAAGCACTGGCCTCGTTCCCAGAATCTTCATGAACTACGCTGCTTTGTGGGACTATGCACATATGTACTACAGACCAGAGATCTGCAAAAATCACATCATTGTTGTTGATTTTTTCATGCTCACAAATTTTTATACACGATAGATCAGATCACTCGAACTACTTACGGCTAATGATCGATCAGAACCGCATTCATATCAATCATTTTGAGTATTATGCAAATTTTCGATTGACACTCGTTCAACACTGGCTTGAAGTAGACATTTGGGCAATTCACACAACATTGTATCGTGTATGTTGTATTGAATACATTTGTTTGTTTGTGAACGCTCAATGCTATGCTGTATTGTGTATTTTGTGGCATTCAAGCAATTTGATAGCCCGAAACCAACACAACTTTATAAAAACATATGAAAAAAATGTGTATAAGTGTATCGGATTTTTATATGAAAATTATCAAGAACAAGCACACACTGTTGTATATTCGTCCAACAATGCAATGAATACAACGATACAACGGCTTGTGTGAATTGACCAATGGAAAAAATGTGTATAAGTGTATCAGATTTTTATATGAAAATTATCAACAACAATCATACACTGTTGTATGTTCTTCCAACAATACAATGAATACAACGATGCAACGGCTTGTGTGAATTGACCAATTATTTTTGCGGTGTCTGAATTGATCGAAATGAATGAACTTGCAAGGCAAATTTTGATAAATATGGATATTCTATCTTCTTCATGTATTTTCCATCACTTTAATGCACATTTGTTTTGTGTGAGACGTCATACTTGTACGGTAGGTAGCATAACAAAAATCAACCTATTTTTCAATTGCAACCCTTTTAGCACTTTTTTTTTGGCAATATTGCTATGACGGGAATTTCCTTGAATTTAATTCTTTGACAATTTACATACCTGCTCTGAAAACTTATGGAATACCCAGCAATAAATGAAGAATGACGTCAAGTGATTAGCGATAGTTTTGGAAATCCAGATATTAAACGACACACATATCTGTAGTTAATTATGAAATTGAATCCTTTTCAGATTATCAGGCACGTGGGGAATTGCCCCGACAATTGGCGGTAATTTTGATAATTGAAACGTTAACACAACACTAATATACATATATGTATGTGTAAATGTAGGTTTTAATATGGCTTAATTTATAGGTTAGGTTAGAGGACGTGTACTTGTCAACTGTGACAAGTACAGTACCCGGAGGTCGAATTGACCCATTGTACAACGTCCTAGCTTCTCACACCACTCGTGTTGTGTGCGTTAATTTTATACATGAGTAGCGGTTTAAAGTCGACTCCGAACGACAGATTTTTGAGAAGCTTTTCATGGCAATTTTTACTCCCAGAGTTTTTGCCAGAAATCTGCTGAGACGAAGTCGCCGAAGATATATTTTCGTTTTGATGTCTGACCTGGGATTCGAACTCGGGCCTTTCGTCTAATAAGCCGACACACTACCTACTAGACCACGGCGACTTCAAAAAGTTTTTTTTTAACAAACAATACAATTTTTATTTAAAATTTAAAATCGAACTGCTTGGCTCGCCTGTTAAATATACATACATACATACATACATACATAATTGGCCATTACAACCCTTTAGACAGGATTACGGCCTAGCTTCTTAACACCGCTAATGCTATGTGCCTTAATTTTTTACAGTTTAACGTTGATTCGGGGGGAATTGGGGTAAAGCTCCAAAATAAAATATTTGGCGAGGTTGCGGGGAAATAAAAAATACAAAAGGTATTAGTATTAATATTCAAACGATTTATTTATTAAGTACAACAAACGTACCTTTCGGGTTGGGGGTTGATCGGGTATTGATCTCTTTTCAATTATTCTTTATAATTCACAATATGAGAAATGTAATCACAGGGGTGGTTTATACACTTGAACAAAACTTATATCTAAACTTAAATTAGGGTGGCCAGCGTGAACATCCCGCCCCCCTTGCAACATTGCAACAAGAGAACCGAGAAGTCACCTGGCCAGAGATCAAAATTAACAATTCAGGGGTAATAATAGTATGATATAATAATACAAATGTTAAATATAGAAAAAAAGAAATATTTTGTTGTTAGCCATGAGCAAGTTCCAAGATGAGCCTGGTTGTGGGTTGCGCTCTTCCTTTGTGTGCTGCATGAGTGACTTCTCTTTGTTGCCAGCTTTTTCGAGTCGTTTGCTGCTTAGGCATTCGACAGTTAGCCTACGGGGTATTAGACTCTCTGTAAATAAAACGACAAACACACAACAGGAAACGAGAGAACGAATTAGTAATGCTCTGGATTAGAAAGCGACACGAGCTTCACAATTGGCCGTATTAGAACGCCATTTGCAGCCACTCGCACTTCGAATCAGGGACGAAATAAATCCATTGGATTCGACCAAATCGCCAATCTTTAGGGGTAATTTGTCATGAGGAATGACAAAAAAATCGACAACAACAATCTACGTGATTCCAAATGTCAGTGCCTACCTGGTCCACGATAAACGATACTCGATATGCCACAAAAGTTAGCCAATAGCACGGGGGTTTTTTTAAGCCAGGACAGAACGATAGTCGAAACTGTCCCACAAAGACTTTCGATCTGGTAAAATTCAGCTTCTTACAAAGTGAAAATACCATTTTTTGCCAACAGAGTTGCACAGCAGAGCTCTAAACGGGGTAGAATTTACAATCCTACAGGCACAACTTTTACTTTGGCAGCGAGTAAGTGGGTGACAAATTCACCAGACGGGGTTAGGACTCTACTATACAGATGGCAGCATATGCTTTCTCAGAAGCATCACAAATTGCATGAAATACTTCACGCTGAGGGTACAAATTAACCCAACGGGGGATGTTAATCCTGTCGATGTACGAGCAATCATCGACAAACTCAAGCCATCTGTTAAACGTCATGGGTTCCAATATTAGTCCCAATTTGTTCTGCCTTTGCAAATTTGTCGCATAAAATAATCTTAGCAACTACGATTTTAGGTGCCACTCACCCAACGGGGTCAAATAGCTTTGGCTATCTGATACAAGACAGAACGGTTTGTGACTATTGAGCAATAGGGCGTTGGAGCTGGCTTGAAGAAACATGTTTCAATGCTCGCATTCCAACGAGAAACCCAGAGTTTTAGCGGTGTTGGCGTCTGACAATTACAAAAATTCGGAATCTAGTGGATATTCGGATAGCTCAAAAGAAAAGTTGAATGATGTGATTTAAAAGCGATATAATGGGGTAAAGAGTAACTGGAAGAGAATATAATAGAGTTATGATCGGCGAGTGGTCTAGGGAAAGGTATTCCCCAATAACTTCCTCGATTTAGGTTTTAATCTCGGGGCTCGGTAGCAATCGGATCTCAAATTTTGAGCAAACGCATGCTTACGAGATGGACCAAGACTCAAGTCCGTAGGGGATTTGGACTTAGAGGGAAACGAATTTGACTGACGTATTTTGCCAGTCACAATCCAACCGAAAACGGTTCGTTGGGCGATCAAAGGGTTTTTGGGGTCCTTTCGAACTCCAGAAAGCATTATCTGGGGGTATACATCTCCACCCAACAGCAAATCCATTTGGGCGTGTTTAAAATCATTCAACGAGAGATCGGGTGCATCAAAATCAGCATACTTCGCTAACGAGCATGTGGGTAATTGACCAGTGAGCTCTTCAACAACATATGCCTCCGTGGTCAATTTAAACGATGGATCAATATTAGATCCTAGCGAAATAGTACAAACTCTTGTTGAGTTTGCTACCACTGCGCCATTAAGGCCCACAACAGTGGCAGCAGGAACCGAATAGGTTGGGAGATCTAGCTTCCGTTGCAATTTTCGAGAGATGAAAGTAGCTTGAGACGCTGGGTCTATCAGAGCTCTCGCAGAAAACATCGCATGATCTAATTCTATATTTACTTGGGCAGTTCCTAACAGAACTGTTGAAGACGGTGTGGACTGTAAACGGATAGAAAAGTTCTGGAAAGAACGGGTAGTAGCGGGTGTCGATGGGCAATAATCCACTTCATTTCGCTTTTGCTCAGGAGGCCGGGGAATTTCTAAAGAGCGATCTGGGGAAAATGGTTTAACGGGGTTGGTTTCAGTCCTCGGTTCCTCCCGGGGGGAAGATTCGCTACGGTGAAGGAGCGAATGATGTTTCTGTTTGCAAATATAGCAAACATTTGAGCTCTGGCATCTCTTGAACTCATGAGAAACGGCCAAACAATTCGTGCAACACTTATGATCTCGAACAGATAATATGCGTTCACTAACCGGCATTCTCAGAAAATCAGAACATAAACGAATAGGGTGGTTCTGACTACAAATTGGACACTTTCCTTGGGATATATTTGGGGCGACAGTCTCATATGTAATGAATTTTCGGGGGCTGTGAGAAATGCCATAGCTGTCATTCCGAACTGCAGATTGGGTAAAATTATGGCTGCCGATAATGTCCGAGACTGACTCCAGAGTTCGATATCTGGCAGTCAGGAACGCATCCATTTTGCTCCACTTGGGTAGGTCTGAGCTAGGACCTTGAGATTGTTCCCAAAGACCTAGGGTGTGTTCGGGGAGTTTCGTGGAGCAAATGTACACAAAAATGATGTCCCAATTCTGAGTTTCTATGCCCAGCAACGACAAATTCGTTATGCAATCGTTAATCGTCCGTTGCAAACTCTTGATGGAAGGGCCAGATTCCTTGGATATGGAAGGGAGGTTAAATAGGGTTTTCAATTGAGAATTTACTAAAACGCGCTTATTCTCGTACCGATCTACAAGGTTCTGCCACGCCATGTCGAAACCATCATTCGTCATGGGGCACGTTCGAATAATGTCCCTCGCCTCACCTTCCGTCTTTTGCAAAAGATAATACATCCTTTGGATGTTACTAATGTGGGGGTTAGTTCCGTAAATGGCCGAAAACATATCTCGGAATGTTGGCCATGACGCATAATCGCCAGAAAAGGTTGGGGTGTCACATGGGGGAAGGTGAATGGGGACGGTGTTAACAACTGGGTTCGCGGCCGTACTCTTAAGGCTGTCAATCAGTCCGTCAATAAACGAGGCAGATTGAAAATACAAGGTATATCCGGACATATATTTGGCCTTCGTGTCCTTTGTTGAGACTTTGGTGTCTTCGGCATTTTCCAATAAGTCTTCGTAACTGTCACGAAAGACTTCCCACAAACGGGTCAACTCCTGCCGATGAACACCTAGAGAGTGAACCGAATGTTCCTCTCGTGGAATAGCCTGAATAAAGCTTTCCAAATCGCTTAAGCGGTTATAATTTCTATTTAAATTTCTCAAAGCGGCCATTTTATTAAAATTAGGGTTTTTTTTTTGTTAGTTCACCGGGAAAAAATCCAAAAGGGTTCGAAAAAATTTAAATTAATTAATTTAAACAAAAATTGCCAAAATAAATAAAATTATAACGAGTAGTGTTCACCGAATAAATAGAACCTTCAAACAAAATAAGTATTCTTTCTTCGAAAAATTAAAAAAATACTAGCGATAAACCTTCAAAAGGGTAAAAAAGAGTTTGCGAAAACTTCCGAAAAAAAAATTCAGAAAAGTGGGGATGGCTCGAAAAATTTAAATATAATTTAAACAAATAAAATTATTTTATATTTTAATAAAAAATCAAATTATTAATATAAAATATCAAAAAAAATATTTATATATGTTATTGTGATAAAATTATCACAATCTGAATTGAAAAATATTAAAAAATATATGTATATTTCGATATATATTAGTGTAAGAATATAAGATTCACAAATATCGCAACAGAGTAAAATATATTAAACGCGGCCACCTTAATTAGGGACAATCTTCGAACTGTTTATAAATATACAACAATAACAACACGGCTAAATCAATGCACTGTGTTGTTTGTATATTTCAGTTTTGTTTATTTTTTTGCTTTTCTTTTCTTCTTATATTCTTTCACTTGCACTTTAGGTTTATTTACTTTCTTTTTTTTTTATAACACAATGACCACCAATGTATGTATAAATTAAACACCAAAAAAAAAGAAAATTTATCTTACGTACCTTGTACAAAGTAAATAATTAAAATTATTAAAAAATTACTAATATTGTAACCGTGCAAAGGGTATGGTTCATCCAAAAATAAAAACCAATGTGGCGATCTTTGAGACGAAATCTGCAAATGTAGTCTCGCAAATATTTTATTTTATATAGGGGATGATCCGGCTCGAAGGACCAAATGATTCGGGGGGAATTGGGGTAAAGCTCCAAAATAAAATATTTGGCGAGGTTGCGGGGAAATAAAAAATACAAAAGGTATTAGTATTAATATTCAAACGATTTATTTATTAAGTACAACAAACGTACCTTTCGGGTTGGGGGTTGATCGGGTATTGATCTCTTTTCAATTATTCTTTATAATTCACAATATGAGAAATGTAATCACAGGGGTGGTTTATACACTTGAACAAAACTTATATCTAAACTTAAATTAGGGTGGCCAGCGTGAACAAACGTGGACTCCGAACGACAGAGTTTTTGAGAGACTTTTTCATGGCAGGTTTTTTTACTCTCATAGTTTTTGCCAGAAATCTGCTGAGAGGTAGTCGCTGAAGAAATATTTTTTTTGTTTGTTTTTTCATATTTCGTTGGAATGTCTGACCTGGGATAAGAACCCGCTTAATTACTTAATCACTTAATTGTCTTTTCTATTGAAAAACTATTTTTTTTTTTCAATTTAATGCGATGCGAACAGGTAGATTTACTCTCTTCTATACAGGATGTTTCCCTTCTCAATGCAGCAATAAATAAGCAGAATCGAAAGGAAAATGTTTAGTTTTGAACAAATTCTGTTAGCGATCGGTTGTAATTTATTAAGAATAGTGCAACAAAATGTCGGTAAAATATGGAAATCCTTGTGCCACTTATAATATTCCATTAAACACTAGTGAGAATGATATATTTCGGATAGGTTGTGCCCATCTCTATCATTTTCTTCAAGTAAACGTCAAGTAAGTGTGTGTTGGGAAAAATATTCTTTTCAAGTCATCTACTATTTATTGTATTTTTTTTTTGGTATTAGAACGGACGATTGCAAGCCCATGATGCTTAAAATGCATTTGGAACTTGATGACTCACCATCATCAACCGGAGAAGCTGAAGAAGGAGGCATTGAACACAACAATTCTAATAACGGCCTGAGACAATCCGTACAACAACTCGAAGAAGAGATCAAAGTGTTAAAAGATGCTTTATTACAAGCAAAGAAGGATGATGCGATAAATCGCATTGATAAGGCTCCTGATGTTGACAATAATGCAGAGCAAGAATTAAACTCTAACAAAGACTCACCATCATCAAGTGGAGAAGCTGAAGAACGAAACATTGAACACAACAACAGTTCCAGTAACGCCATGAGACAATCTCTACAACAACTGTTAAGCGGTGAGCATAATAATACTGAAAATGTTGTCAGCGCCAGTGAATTACACCATACAACCACCATACCAAAGGAAAAGCCGAAAGCTTTTGATTTAAGGGATAATTGTGTTTATATACAAAATTTTGAATGTTCTGATTCAAGTTTGAAGAGGGCATTCCGTAATATTCGTAAATTAGCGTATGAAATGAATGTAAGAATTCCTGATGATTCTGTCATTCATATAGACGTGGAAAAGAACTTGTATGGTAATCTTGACTACTATGTTCACTTTCGTAATGCGGGTATTAAAGAAAAATTTCTAAAGAATAGACATATTTATGCATACAATCCCTGGACAAGTCCTTTAAGAATATTCGATCATAGTTATTATGGCATTGTTAACATTAGAAATTTTAATTCTGATGATTTGAGTTTGGAGACGGCCTATGTTGATGTGATTAAAATAGGGGAAAAAATTGGATTAACTCATGAATGGCAACTTACGGATTGTATCGATCATATAGACACTTTTACTACTTCTGACTTTATTACTTCTTATTCTGTTCAGTTTAACACAGAGTTTATTAGGCAGGAATTTCTACGCAGAAAAGATGCTCTAAAACGATTCCCAGAAACAAAAGATTTTGAAATTTCAGATGGGGGTGGACATAGATTAAATGTATGTAACATAAATAACGTAGTTAGTGTAGCTAGTGTTATTGTTATTGGGGTGGCGAAACTAATTGGTTTATCATTAGCCATCCATGATTTCAAACGTATATATGTTCTTAATAATTTTCCTCATTATAATAATCGTGGTTTTTCTTTAATTGTTGAGCTTTCTAGCAAGCAAGTAAAAGATGAATTTCTATATAAATTAGAAGAAAAGGAACTTTTAAACGGTATTGAAATTTTGAATATTAATGGAAGAAAGATTTTGATCAAGTATACGGATCGTCATATAGCTACTGCAATTAGTTTCATTGGATTAGCAAAACAGCTGGGTTGCTTACTTTATCCTAAGCAAATTCAACATTTCTTTGATTTGTCAGAATTCATTGACAAAACATATACTCAGAACAAAGAATAGGACTGAAAATTCACATTTCCAGAGATCATATACAAGTTTCTTTTTAACATTTTCTTATTAATTCTTTCTTTAATTGTTTTTTACATTTTAACAGAAATTTCTTTTTTTTTTTTGTCATTCCAACTTGAATTCATGAAATGTCTCTTTAATTTCTGTATTAATTATTATATTAAGTTTTGCATTGAATTATCTTAATTTTTTTTCTAATTAATTTTAAATAAAGACGATATTTGCTTTTAATAAAAAAAAAAAAAAAAAAAAAAAAAAAAAAAAAAAAAACTTTGTGTGTCTTACAATTGATTTCTTCTTTTAAATAAATTCTCAGAATTTTATTTTTTTAATGATTGATTATTAGCTTCTCTAAACACTGCAATGGTCTCAACAATTGCCTTCTACCAAAGAAAATAAAGTATAAAGAATGTGCATTTGGACATATGTATTTTGGAATATTTTTCAAAAATATTTCATGACGCGGGGGGAAGGAGAGAAGGGAAGGATACAGAAACCAATAGCGTAACAATGCGTTGTTCTCATCGTACGCTTTTTGTTGTTTGACTACTTTCTTATATATTCTTCTGAAACAGTGTTGCCACGAAGAAAAATTTTTTAACCAACATTTGTGAAAAAAATCACCATAAACGAAAAAATATAACCAAAATTAAATTCGTAGACTTTTATTTTTTTTTTCAAAATTAAATTATATTTAATAAAAAAAGAAACAGAAAATAGCTTTTTCTATAAGAAAAAAAATAACCAAAACCAAAAAAATCTACACATCTACATATCGATTAAAAAAAAATATCCAATTTTGGTTCGAAATAATCAAAAACGGCAACACTGTTCTCAAATCACGTATTCTCAGACTTTGGTACAAAGAGAACATGACAAAAATTATGAGAGGCAAGTGTTAACCCAGAGGAAAATTGTTAGTAATATTTTCAAGTCTATTTAACGCAATAATATGTATATGTGAGCGAAAAATATAGAAAAATTGTACTGCGCTAAAAACCTAAAAACACCGTATTTAACTTGGCAAGTATTCTTCCAAAAATCGAAATCATTTCTCATTGATATTAGTGAATCATACTGTAATATTTCTTTGGGTGTAAATTTTAAGTCTGAAAAAAGCGACATGAACATTCTTCTTTAGAAGCTGACAAGCAAAGCAACTGAATGAATTTTTACGCTCTCATGATGAGAGCAACACATTGTTGCGCTCTTTGTTTGTGTTTATTTTCGTTCTGTCTTCAACCCCCCTCATCTAGAAATGATTTTTTACAAAAATTTTGGTGAGAGCGGGTCATGATGTTACAACCAGCCATAAGAAATTTAACTTCTACTTATTGCGCATTCTTTATATCCATATTCTTTGCTTCTACATAAACAGTGTCTCATTCACATTTCATTGTGCTATCACACACGAGACTATTTTTTTAAGCCGCACAATTTTTGTTCTTTCAGTCAGACACGAGACTATTTTATCTGACATAAAATTGTATACATGTACTTTGCTTTGTGTGTATTAGTTTGTCTTTTTTTCTCACTACTCAATGCACAACGAAAGACTAAATATCGACGCCACCATTCTTGCATTTTTAAAATCTACATTCTCTAACTTAAATACTCTCAAAATATGGTTAAGATGCGCCGATCCGTTCTGAAGTTATAGGGAAAAATCTATTTAGAATACATATATAGTCGTATGACGCGTGAAAACTTTGAGAGCTCATAACTAAAAACATTTTTTTTTTGACTTGGAATGTTATAGAACGGAGGCGTCGATATGCTCTATACAAAAAATTTTTCTGAATCTTCTGTTTTATAAATGTATTGGTTTTGTGTTGTTTATATAGTGGTTTGTGTGCCGTATAGAAGCTGATTGAAAAAATTATGCCAGCAAAAAATCACTCTCCTCACCTCTCTTGCTTACAAGCTGCCATTTTGTGCCAGCTAAGTGGCTAATGTGCCACATTCTTTTTTAATAACCCGTGTATGTATCTTTGTCTATTTTTTTTTTTTTTTTGACAATTGATTTGTAGTAATAATTCTCACTTTCTTTTTTCATTGCGAGTGATCACACATAATGTCAAATAAACAATCAGACAAGCTTTAACACGCAGAGTCTCTGGTGGGAATCGAACCCAAGGCCTCGGCACTTATCTCTATATAGACAACAAGATTCTCGAAGCAAGTATTGCTACAAAAACCTCCAGAATATGTAACCAGACACATGCATACATACATAATTGGCCATTACAACTCATGTTGGGTACCTTAATTTCATACTTGAGTGGTGGGGCCTACAGTTTAACGTCGACTCCGAACGACAGATTTGGAGAAACTTTATCATGGTAGGTTTATTTACTCTTACAGTTTTTGCCAAAAATCTGCTGAGAGGTAGACGCCGAAGAAATATTATTTTTATTCATATTTCCTTTTGATGTCTGGCCTGGGGTTCGAACCCAGGCTTTACACGTCTAATAAGCGAACACACTATCTACTAGACTACGGCGACTACATGTCCGAATATCTGCTGTGTTAAATAGTAATTAACCTCACCAAATTTCCTCTCAATCAAGCGGGTAGTTTCAGTGTTCCATTTCTCTTGCCAGTGTTGTATGGTCAGCTTCCTGGCGTCGTCGACACTTACGTTGTTCTCTCCGTGCACGTTTTTAGTCTCACATACCCTCTTCCGCTCGCTTGCCTCTAGACCTATAGGTATTACACCACTGATGACCAGTACTACTGACTTAGATACACTCCTATATGCCGATGTCACCCTACTTTATACTTTATTTATCTCCTTATGTTTACATTCCTTAATTTAACTTTAATTCTTCTTATTACTTAATTTATTATTACTTACTGTAATTCTTAGCTTGCTTTAATTCTAATTGTTACTGATATTTTTTTTTAAACTATATAAAAGAACCGAATATTGTAACAAGAAGGCTAGAATATAACTGTCGTTTGAATTGTTAACATTAAAAAAATTTTGAAAAAAAATAATAAAAAAATGTATAATTTTGAAAATAATAAAATCAATTAAGTGGCGCAGTCGTTATACGAACCAAGTTTAATTATAAAGGAAAACAAAAATTCCATAAAAGAAGTTTTATTAAAAGTTTTTCTGCATACAAATTAAACTATAAACTATTTTATAAAATATTCTTTGGCAAATTTTAAATCATTTGTCCAAATAAAAGAATATTATTAAAAAAGAGAGCTACATATAGTGATCTTTATGAAAACTATTGACAATTTTAAAAACCAAATTGTCATAAAAAAATTACAACAAAACATTAAAAGCGAAGAAAAAAAAAAAAGCAAGAATAAGCATCACTTTCTCCAGAATTAAAAACAATCATCTCATTGATGAAAAACAACAACAACTAGCAAAAGCAATAGTAATCGTCACATTGTTGAAGGACATCAACAAAAAGGAATTCATCAAAACAACAACACAATATTGCAATCATGGCCTTCAATGCGTTTGATCTCTTGGATGGTGTACCCGAATTCGATGGGAGAACAGAGGATTTGGAAATGTTCACGAAACATGTTGAGGAGATTCGTAAATTTGTCGATGCTTCTCTACTTGTTTTATTTGATTTAAGAGTAAGAAACAAAATCGTATCAAAGGCAAATATTGCTCTTATTAATAACAATAATCCAACTAGATGGGACGAGATTAAGGTATTATTAAGAATTAATTTTAACGTATCAGAAAGTATAGAGTGTATTGTTAATAAAATAAAAGTTGTAGAGTTTAGAAATGATGTCAGTGATTTTTACGAATACATGTTAAAATTATTAACAAAACTAGCTAATACCCGGTGTGCTTCGCTACCCCCCATCGAAATTAAATACATAATAATTAAAAAGTTTATTTATTTAGTAATTAAATTATGCAATTTTTCTTAAAGAATGAACCTTTCATTTGATGACAATATCGAGCCAGAACCGCAAAATTATCTCAAGCGACATATTTTTCAAATATCGTTTTGGCTCGATATATTTCATTTAAATTATAAAATAATACATTAATGTGCTACTTACTTCTTACTTGCTAAAATTTAATATATACTTTTTTTCTTAAATAAATAATTCTTATTCTAATGCCTTGGGGTGCACAATAGTTTTTGTTTTTCCCTCTGGTGCGTATACATATAAATCTGCGGGTTTTCCTACTCGCGAACATGCGACGTAAAGCTGTCCATGTGAGAAACATGGATTTTCTAGATTAAGTCCACAAACTTGCAAGGACTTACCTTGAGCTTTATTAATCGTCATTGCAAATGCTAGGCGAATAGGAAATTGCAGGCGCTTGAAATCGAATGGCATCTCCGATGTGGTCATAGGAATACGTGGCAGCAACACATCAGTTCCCTTAAACTTTCCAGTTATAATGGTCGCCTCGATAAGATTGTTCATCATTTTTTTTACTGTAAGTCGAGTGCCATTACAAAGTCGTGGAGGATCAATATTTCTAAGTAAAATAATGGGAACACCGTTTTTTAGCTGTAAGTCATGTGGTGGAAAGCCTGGTAAATCTAACGAATTTAAAAATTCGACTGGATAATTGACGACATCCTCAATATTTGAAACTGTGTCGATCGATTTATAAGTTCTTAGATTCCCATCGACCTTGTTGAGAATATTGCTGTTGATGGAATTAACGTCAATATTTTTGGATGCCAGTAACGCACGTTCACATAACCATTGCATATTTTTAAAATTTTGCACGATATTGGGAAATACACAATTTATTAATTCTTCTTTGGATTGTGTCATTCTGCAAATGTCTGATGGAAATTTTATATACGTTGTTATAGGATCCATTGGAATTCTTCCATTACCTAAATCAAGCAATTGTTTGGAAAACGTTGATGCTGAAGCATCACGTTGCAACTGAAA
The DNA here is from genome assembly GCA_930367235.1 of Sarcophaga rosellei. Classification (NCBI taxonomy): domain Eukaryota; kingdom Metazoa; phylum Arthropoda; class Insecta; order Diptera; family Sarcophagidae; genus Sarcophaga; species Sarcophaga rosellei. Next base: position 33,124,642 of record OV884021.1, on the reverse strand, counting down.
ACGCATATTAGTAGTTAATTTTAGAGTGTGAACATGTCGCCAAAGATATGACGATTTTAGATATGCATTTAGCTCATCAGCTTCCAAAGATCTCTTATGCGCCATGGTGCACTCATCCCACACTATGATTTGACATTGTTGCAACACTTTTGCCATTGAAGAATTTTCCTTTATGTTACACGTGTAATCTTCGGAAAATTGAGGCTTCAAGGGTAATTTTAGTGCAGAATGCGCTGTTCTACCACCATCTAAGAGTGTGGCAGCAATGCCGGATGACGCAATAGCTAATGCAATATTTTTTTGCGATCGAACTTTTGCCAATATCAATGAAATTAAAAACGTTTTTCCGGTTCCTCCAGGTGCGTCAATGAATACAGACCTCCATGTTTGTTTGTTATTGCTGCTAGTATACTGTTGTATACCATTCTCTGCTCTTGTTGTAAATTTGGTAAATTTTCTTCCAGTAAAATTTCCAAATTTTGATGATTATATTCCATCTCTCGTCGTAGATCTTGATCTTGTGCATCAGTTCCTGACCGAATAGGAGCAATCATTCCAACTTCAATGAGTGTCACATTCCTTATCGCCAAGCATTTGTCTTCAAGTAGAATTAATGCCTCATTATACATACTTTCACTTAGTTTAAGCGTTACATTGTTGGTGGTAACTCTTTCCCGGTGTAATATGTCCTCAGCCATATATGTTTTAAATTTATTCCAAAGATCTTTTGGATTAGATGGTGAGCACGATACCAATATTATCGCAAATAATGCCCTTATTTTCCATGGATGGTTGATTACTGCTGCATCTTCAAGCGTTGTTTCCCAATGACAATCGTTCTCCAATAATTGTAGTTTCTGAAAGGCCTCTCGATATGTTGCACATACTACGCCATCAACACTACGTAATGTCTCAAAAGATGTTGGTCCTCGAACATTAATAAGAAGCATTCTCAAATAAAAACATTCAGCATTTTTAGGATGGACGGTATAAACCCTACCTAATGCATCTGTTGAATATAAATTTGGCCAACCATCAACAGGTTTCCCCTGCTTTCGACGTTGGAATTTCTTTGTTGATGCATTCCACGTATAATACGTTGGAATTCCTGAATAAAACAAAGTTTTAACAAACATATCATTTCTACAAAGATCAAAAAATGATGTTAATGTTGTAGCCGGTGGTGCTGCTGCTCTCATTTCTTTCTGTAAAGTAAACCCGTTGTTCATTTATCAGTGCAGTTGGATTGCGCTCATGAATTGGAAATCCCAAAATTAGCCATACTGCTTCATTGCTACTAATGTCCTGGCCATTTGATACTGCGGAATTTCATCATTTGGATTTTGTAATGAAAATACAGCCATATCAGACCCTTTAGTAACATATTTGCAGATGTATTTGATCGACTTAACTGAATGACAATACTCAACATTAATATGCGCTTTAAATGTTTTTGAAAGCAATGGAGAGTAAGGTACTATCCAGCGATTATCAACATCAACATCATTTCCATGCACCTTTATTGAAATTGATCGTCCACCATTATCCACAGAACGTCGGCGATAAAGTGGGTAGCCGTCATTTCCCGAGATTGTTTCCTGAATCAATTGCCTTGGATATTTTTTTATGCATTTTCCGTCAACCATGCATGGAGAATTTGCATTGATGGTCCCACATAGACCATGGACCATATTTTTGATAACAATTTCATGCAGATTTGGATCGGGTATTTCTGCAGAAATTATATCATCAATAAGATCTGGGGTAATTTTTTCAACCAACCAAATAAGAATATGGGCATGTGGCAATTCACGTTTCTGCCACTCAACGGAATACATCCAGCACCGTGTTTCACCAAAAACATGATATTTTGCAATAAAATCCATAAAAGATTTTAATTTCTGTTTAAACACGCGTGCTGTTATATCATGCCGATGTATTGGGGTTTGACCAGGGGACAATTCAGATAGACTTTCAACCCACTTTGGATTGCATGTGAATGTAATAAACAAATCTGGGCGTTCGTATGATCGAACATATGTCATTGCATCTTGGCAGTATTCCTGCATATGAAGTGGACTACCTGTGAATGTTGCCGGAAGAATTATAGATTGACCAAGTTCATTGGGATTGATATCATTATGAGTGTTTAATGCATCCCGAAGATGAATATAATTATCCACTCTTAATTTAGCTTGATTACGCCGTAAGTATAATAGGCGCTCTGTTTCAATTTTCGCGTACATATCCACAATGTACTGATGAAATAATTCTCTGCAATTAAGAATGTGATTAACCGAATTCTGTCGTATCATTATACGATACGCGTAGAAATCCATTGCACTCACTTTTTTTCTTGTTGGTTCATCTGAAAGTAAAAAAGATAAAAATAGATTAGTTTATGTTTAGCAAACGTACAATATATAAAGATTTTAAAAATGTTGCATTTACTTGTTGCTGGATTAATTTGCCGTAATTCAAAGTGATATCCATCTTCGCCATATGGAAAAATAATTGGATACTGAAGTGCATCATATGAACGATGAGTTTCAGCTATCCTATTTAATCCATTGTCACGGCGACGAACGATTATATCTCGTGATGCAACTGGATCGCCCACCTTCGAAATTACTACGTCATCCATTGTTGGGGCATTGTATCGTCCTTGGTGTTGTCCAGTTGGAGTTCTATCAGCATGAATTGCGATTATGTGGTCATCTGAACTTAATCGTGGGTCATCTTTGGCTTGCTTAAAGATCCTTACCAATTCGTTGATTTCATGAAACATCACTTGTAAATCGGCAACAATCCATTGTTTTGTGTCAGGGTTATAATGCAGGCGGTGGTGCACTTGGTCATTGTTATCCGCTTCTCCTATGAAATTTATTTGTAAGAACTTAGGATCTTCATTTGGAATTGGTAACAATGATCCCATTTAATGGTAAATTTGGCCTTTTGTCACGAAACGTTGGCATAAAGTTGTCTCGAAATACTTTGGTATCATCAAAAGATATCATTTGGAAGCACGAATTATATTTTCTTATATTATTAAGGAAATGTTGTGAATCCACATTAGTTCCTAAATGAAAAAAATATTTTTTATTAATATTTTGTTAAATTAAAAAAAAATAAATATTTCGAAAAACTTACCTGAAATCAGCGATTGTAATGGTTCTGGAGGTGGAAGTATATCAGACAAAACGATTTTACCATTAGAGCAACACATGCCAGGTGTTCCATTTTTGTACCTGAGTGCATTGCAATATTGGCAAACTTCATTTATGTCACCAATTGCCACTAATTCGTCTTCGGTATAATCTATATCAGATCCGTAGTTAAATGCAATACCTGAGTATCCATGAAAAACTATACGTCGATTCACCGCCATTCGATTATGATTTTGTTCTCTCCTGCTCTCTTGTTGATGTTCGAATCCGCTGACTTCCTACTCGTGATTCATGTTGGACTTCTGTTTCATTAGTTCGTGATGTTATGGTACGATTTCGCTGCCTTTGCAGCCGACCTTCATGTTCCAACGGTGTCTCGATAGCTCGTGCGGTTGTCGCATGCTGTCGAAGATGTTCAAGACGTCTTTCACGCTCTAAAGTTGTTTCTGTGCCTCGTGATGTTTCGATACGATTTCGCTGGCTTTATAGCCGACCTTCATGTTCCAATGGTGTCTCGGTAGCCCGTGCGGTTGTCGCATGCTGTCGAAGACGTTCAAGACGTCTTTCACGCTCTAAAGGCGTTTCTATGGCTCGTGATCTTTCGATACGATTTCGCTGGCTTTGTAGCCGACCTTCATGTTCCAACGGTGTCTCGGTACCTCGTGCGGTTGTCGCATGTTGTCCAAGACCTTCAAAACGTCGTTCGTGTTCTGACGGCGTTTCAGAAGCTCGTGCTAAACAGGCAAGATTTCGTTGACTTTCAAGGCGCTCTTGGCTTTCTGAAAGCGTTTCAGTAGCTCGAAGGCCTTCAAGGCGTTCTTTACGTTGTGATGGCGTTTCGGCGGCTCCAGAGTTTGAAGCTCGACTCCTTTCAGTCCTTAGGCGACTTTCACGCTCTTCCGAACTTTCATTTGCTCTCTGGGAGCATTTTTAGTGCTTCTAGAAAGCGATGCTTTTTTGGGGGCATTTTTATAAATTGTTGCAAAATAAATGTCACTCAACGTGTAACTCGTTTAGAATCAAAGATTCAACTGAATTCCAAAACCGAATGCGTGTTATATTTATTCCTTTATATTTTACCTAATATGAAATCGGTTCAAGTCAAAAAACTTTTTAAAAAAAATTAAGGCTATTTAAATTTGACAAATAATTATGTTTGTGTCGGTCGCAGGCAATTTTCTTGATGAGTTTTGCAACTACTTATTTTATTTGGAAAAAAATATTGACAGTTTACATTTTATTACTTAGTTAATCGAAAGTAATGAATGAAAATTTTACTGCCTATTGTTACATGCCCATTCATCACCCAATAAAATGCTGATTATTAAACTTACCTGATCTATTTTTCAAGATATGCAACAAATAAATAATATTTTTATTAATTACCCATTGTTAGAAGTAAACAATAACATAACTATTACATATGTACATATATGTTTTTCAAATAAATATTTAAATAGTATCAATTTCAGTACTTACTATGTATATGAGTTGAAAATTTCAAGCTCAACAATTTAAGGGTCATATGTTTGAGCAGCTCAAACATTCTAGAATTCAAATGTATGTTGATGATATTCAACTCTACCTTGATAGCTCTATAGCTTCCATCAACACTGGAGTTAAAGATCTTAACACTGACCTTAATAATATTTCTCTTTGGGCGATTGCAAATGGTTTAAGGATTAACTCTAAAAAGTCAAAATGTATTGTAATTTGCAAAAAATCCGCAAAGATTGAATCTAGTAATGATGTTGCCTTTTTTGGTTATTTCTGAAAAAAAAAATAAATAAAACAAAAGTCTACGAATTTAATTTTAATTATATTTTTTCTTATTTGTTGATTTTTTTCACAAATGTTGGTTACAAAATTTTTTTTCCTTCCCTTCTATCTTTCCTTTCGCGTCGTAAAATATTTTTGAAAAATCTTCCAAAATATGCCAAAATGCACATTCTTTATACTTTATTTTCTTTGGTTTTATACATCAAGAATCATAGATAGCATACTTTAGGGGTAACTATGCGTATGAGTAATATATTTCAAATGCAATTAAATATTAAGTATGTAGTATATAGTATATGTGGGCAAGGCTCCTCGCTCATTTAGAATATCAACATAAAAAGTAGCCTATAACTCCTTCCAGACATACAGGAAGATACTGTGAAAATTTCAAGAAAATCGGTTCAGCCGTTTAATCGTCTATAAACTTCAAACATACAAACATATAAACATGCAAACATACAAACAAACACACATTCATTTTTATATATAAGATTCCATAAAATATCACATTTTTTATCACAGTTTTCTTTCTCTTAAGGACTAGGTCTGTTATCTCCTTCCACATTTGTTTCTGGTCTTTGGCATTACTTATTCTCTTATTAACAAAATTGTTCTTTTCGATTTCAATTTTAGTTTTATATATATTTCTAATTATTTTGTAATTAGCCCATGCTATTTCTGTATTTTCCATTTTTGCAATCTGGTATTTAATTACCTTTTCTGTTTTTATTCGTCTAAGTTCTCGATTAAACCAATTGTTCACATTATCTGTTTCATTTATTGTTCTCGTAATCGTAAATTTACTTATAGTGTCTTCGATGGCTGAGTCAAAATGAGCAACTTTATTATTTAGATCATTGTCATTATTTTCTCCTAGTAATTCACAGATTTCATTATTAAACAAAGTTCTATTGTATTTTAATATTTTAATCTCTTTTTTGTCAGTATATTTATTGCCTGTTATATTGATTTTTATATCTATCGCTTCATGATCTGTTATTTTATTGGAAATATTATTGTTTGCTGTAATGTTTGTGTTATTTGTTATTACATAGTCTATTATTGTTTTTGTGCTTGCTGTTACTCTGGTATAATCATTGACTATTTGTTTGAGTCCATTATCACTGAAGGCACATTTCAGTCTGTACTTATAAGTTCCTTCTTTGTTCCAGTCTATATTGAAATCGCCAGCAATTATTATATTGTATGGAAATTCAGATATTTCTTCCATTACTTCTTCAAATATTTGACAGAACTCTACTTCACTGCTGCTCGGTGATCTATATACCGCTACTATTATTAGTTGATTGTTCTTGATTGTAACCCTGTATGCACTTATCCAATAGTTGTAGTTCTCCAATTCTCCAATTTTTATAACATTATATTGTTGTCTGAAATAAACAACAACTCCACCCTTCCTATTTGAATTTGAGTGCGTAATATAACTGTTATACCTATTAAGTTGTATTTCCTGTTCTTCAATATCCCGCGTTAAATGTGTTTCCGATAGAATAATAAAATCAGGGTTTTGATCATTAACTATAACTTCTAGTTGGTTGTGATTGTTAATTATGCCACTTATTAACCTAGGTTTACTGGATCGACATTGCTATTTAAATCCTGTTTAGTTTTTTCAATTTTTTGTCTTTCCTTCGGTTTTATTATTAAAGGAACTTGTTTCTGTACATCTGGCAGCCCCATACTTTCTTTAACCGTTTCAGCAAATGACAGTTTGTTTTGTTTATCGTTGTTATCCTTTATTACTTTTTTATCTCATTGCACTTCTTTGCAATATTTTCTTCAAATTTGTTATAAATATCCTTATTTTTATTCTCAAAATCATTCAACACATCACATAATTTTTTAACTTCAATTACATTACTCTCACATAGTTTCTGTGCATTATCTATTTTTCTCATCCTTACTTCATATCCTTTTTCAATTGCCTGTAATAATTTTTTAATTTCATATTCATTTTGTTTCATTGACAACTCAAATTCTGTTTTATATTCAGCCAAGCTTATTTTGTTTTTGTTGACACCATCTTGAATTTCTCCTAATATCATATCTACGTTATGAATATATTGTACGCAATCATCACACATATATCTTATAAACGGATTAGATTCTAAAACTTTTGATGAATACAGATCAAGGCATTTATCAGTACAATGATATACCCTGCCGCACACTCCTGAGCACAGTATTCCTGTTTCGCCACGGATTGCTCTCTTGCACTTATGGCACTCAGCCATTGCCGAGCCGATTTTGACTTTTGTTTTTTCTTTTTTAAATTAAATATTTTTATTATTATTTTTATTTCCCCGTATTTAGAAATTGTTTATCTATTGATGCAAATAGTCTTTTTTCTATTTCTTAGCCAATACATATTTTATTTTTCGTAAATTTACTGAGCTTATTATAATTAATCGCATTAATCACATTAATCATTTTACGAACGGCTCTGCATTTTTGTGCAGCAATAGAGTAAGTACCTAGAGAAAGAAAAAAATTAAATTTTGAAAACACAATCTATTGACATGCTATGCGTAATATTTAAGTCATTAAGGCATCCATTTAATCTATTGGCATTGAATATACCAATTATTTTTATTTTTTCTGTTGATATTTGCTGCCATTCATTCATAAGGTTTTCAGCTGACTTTTATTTGAGGTTTAACGACATCAACTGTAATTCCCCTAAATACTTTCTTGGAGTCGTATCAGGACTTTGTAGAAGAGGGGTAAACGTTTGGGGACTTTGGTAAGTAAATCACATTTTTATATTAGTGGAAGTATACTTAGATTTATTGACCTTTTCGAAGTAATAATCAGAATGCATTCCCAATTTTTCCACACTTTAGTCGAAATTGTTATTTAGAGTTTTTAAAAACAGTTCCTTTTTAATTGTTTCCTCAATAAATTTCAAAATGCATACATCTGATGCCGATCTGAGATCAGCAGTGAGTATTCAGAAAGATGAGTAGAATCGAATCATACTCATAATTTCTGATACTTATACTCATCCATACTTATTTTAATATCATACTCATACTACTCATATCCAAAGTTTGAAGTACTCATCGTACTCATACTTAACAATACGCATTATATTGTTACGTTTTTACCCTTTAAAAACGTTAAAAATATGAGTTCGTAGATTGCAAATTAAATAAAAGTAAATTAGTGTTTAATTTCAAAATCAATTCTTTATTGTCTGCACAAATCTGTGTGCACCCTGTGTTGAAATTTATTCACACAATAACAATTTCCTTTAAATTGTTATTCTTCTCGTACACAACAACAATTCCCTTTGTTGTTCTCTTTGGTACACTCGTTCGTTAGAACTTCGAACTACGATTCTCTTCACACGCAACGCAACGTGTCTGATTGAATTATCACTCTTCTGCTTACAACCCTTTTTTGTAAAGGCTCCAGGAGACGATCAAATAATTTCATCAAATAATGCATAAGTGTGAGTGTCGTGTGATTGAGGTATGAAAGGAGACGTTCAAATAAATTCTTCAAATTTTTTAAGATAAAAAGGAAAATATGAAAAAAAGAAAAATCTTTGGATGAAAATTTCATATTGTTTTCCTTTTTCTTCTCTATTCCTGTTTCTTCCAGTTTTAAATTCCACAACGCTGGTAAACATTGATATTTTGCAATTAATTCCAATATAATTTTTTTCTCATCTTTGCATTTCTCAATGATAGTACGAACGTTTACCAAACACAATTTAACTTCTTAAAAATATAAAAATAAAATATACACACAAAATATATACAGTGAAAGCTCCCATAGGCGGACACTGACCGTCGAGGCATTTTTGTCCGCCTAGGGGAGATGTCCGTCCAAGGGATATTCTGTTAAAATACTTCGGGAAAATTTAATAAATACATATTTACCTGTATATTATTTGTTGCCAATGATAACTGTTATAAAAAATAACCTTTAAAAATATTTTCATTAACTTTTATTTTTCTCATATTCATATACTACATTGTACATACGTGGATATGTATTTATATTCAGAGTAGCTAAACCTTTTTGCGATGTCTCGAACTGAAAGTTTTTCATTTTCTGTAATATTAATTACAGACACTTTTTCTTTTAATGAAAGAAAATTTGGCGGAGCCATCTTAACACCTTCGAAACACACTAACTTTAAACTTTCACATCATATTTAATGACCATCCATCAGTTATCACATAAACCAAAATAAAAAGGGGAATCACAATTTGGATTTTGTGTATGAACATTACATTACATAAAATAATAAACCGGGGAATCACCGCACTACGCAATGTTACATAATCTGATTAAGTTGAAAAATACACACTCAACAAAGAAAAATTCATGTAATCTCTATACATTGCGCATAGTATAAAAGGGGGTTAAACCGAAAGACAATAAAATAGCTCAGCTTTGCCTTTTGTAATATTTATTTGTCCGCCTATGTGAGATGTTTTTGAAAAAACAGGTGTCCGCGTCCGTCCAAGGGAGCGTCCGTCCTGGGGAGATGAATTTGCTCTAAAAATACGACCTAATTGACGGGACTTAGAAAATCGTCCGTCTAGCGGAGATGTCCGCCTATTAGAGCTGTCCGCCAGTGGAGCTTTCACTGTATTCACAATAAAAAGAAATAAAATATGCACACAAAATATATATTCACAATAAAAAAAATAATTCTTCGTTTACTATTACATTATTCGCAATAAAAAAATATTTGTTTGTTTATCCGCGCATGGATGATGTGTTCATTACGACGATATCGTAGCAAATGAGAAAATGCTTGTCAATCAGAGTTGGAGACGATCAAATAAAACTTCATCAAATGAAAAAATCAAAATCTTTTGATTTTCATCAATCAAAGCCGACAACGTATATGTATATAACGATAACACGCACACATATAAGGCGTTGATGATTTTATTTGATCGTCTCCTGAGGCCTTAAGCGACGTATACTGAGTACAGATCTATAACGGAGATCTTTAATCCACGACTCACGTCTTCACACAAGACGGACTGAATTCTAAATCACACTTCTGCTTACAACCCTTTTTTGTAAGCAACAAACTTTCTGCTTGCGTAAACACTAACAACTGCTTACTTCGAACACAACCGCGTCTTCACACAAGACTGACTGAACTATAACTCACTCATCGTTGCTCGCTTTGTCTTGCCTTTTATATCGTTGGATCATCAGTCTAATGCAGACCCCGGCAACGCTTGCTATTGGTCAATTGTTGCGAGAGCGAAAAATAAGAAAAGAGAAAAATTTATACTCTTACATTCACTACAATGCAGGCATGGAAAATTTAAATTTTTAAGTGGTGGTATTTTAATTAAAAATATTAGTTTATTAAATTTAAATTTGTAAAATTCGTTTGGACTTCTTTAATTATATTGATTTAAGAAAGCATTTTAGATATAAATTTGTTTTTTTTTTTTGAAAATATACATATTTAATAGAAAACTTTCTAGGATATTTATACTGTACATCCCTGCATTAGCAGATCTTCATGTACAAAAGCAAGAAGCATGCGACAACACAACCTCTTTCAATGAATGCTCAAACGAGACTGAGTGTGGTTTTGATCGTGAGAGTAATTTAGTAATGGCTGACATGCACGCGTGTATAGGAATTGCCGGGCTCTGGTCTAATGAATACCCTTGACAGAGAAAGACTGCTTTCGGGAAAAATCTAAAAACGTAAACAACTCGCTTCCCTTACTGTTGTTAGTGGATCTTGTTTACATCTATCCTTGTAGCGTTGTTGTTGTTTGTTTACTCTGTTCTTTTTATACCTGATGTTATTGTTGCTTGTTTACTTTGTCTCCTTGTTTACTGATGTTGTTGTTATATTCTCGTTTGTTCTTTGATCACGCGATCAAGCCTTTTGTTGCTATATGTTTACTTCTTCGTTGATCATGTAAACAACTGCCTTATGTTGTTTTTGGAGCTTTTGTTTATCATTTTATACATGATCAAGTCCGTTGTTTTGTTTTTGTTTATTATTTTAATAACACCATTTCCATTTTCGTAACAATATTGTTTATTTTGACAATTTTTGCCTAAATATGATCACTTTGACAAATCTACCTTTCTGCACAAGAAATACAAAAGGAAAAAGTAATGTAAAGGAAGAGAGAAAGTTATGTTGCACTTAATGAGTTTTGTTTTTAAAATAAGTTACACATAAAAAGATGGTAATGTAAAATATTCGCCTGTTGATAAGATTGTGGTGTTGCAAGAATAGAAGATTGCGATAATCGAGCTAACAGTGTAGCTGCTAAAATTAAAGTTGTTACAAAAAGTTTTAACAGTTTTGTATCTACAAATTAGATGCACTCATTCCCAATTTATTTTCTGGTTTAATTGTTTCTTAATCAAATTTTTTAAGTTGTGTCGATTTACGAATATGTCATCAACATAACTTTTTAATATATTTGAATTGTATTTCTGTTCACGAATCTAACTTTGATCAACGAGGACATACCTTGAATTGAGTTAGAGCCTTCGAGTGATTCGAATTATTCATCAAAATTTACAATCTCAGTTGTTGTTGCATTTACAAAGGAAGAAGAAAGAAAAAGACAAAGATAGCAAGCAATGCAACCTTCTACAGTAGTTTTGATTTAGCTGCATTTTATTTACGTGCGCATTGCCTTTACCTGCACAAAAATTTTGAGAGTGTTATCTATAATTAAGTAAACAATTTAATTTAGCTGCATTTTTGACTTATCTGCACAAAAATTCTTGCAAAAGTTAGTTGTGCAGGTAAGTCAAAACTACTGTAGTGAATATTGTATTGTTCGTACGTTAGTCATACAGTATTCCCTCGATTTGCGTCGTCAATCGATTTACGTCGCCTCTATTGTTTATAAACAAAATCTGGGGAATTCCCTCTTTAAAAAAGTCAATATCTGTATGTAACTATTTGAATAAAATATAAATAGAGTTTCGAAAAAAAAAATATTTAAGAACATTAAATATGAGTTAAAAAAAACATGTGATGTTCTAAAAAGAAAACGAAATGTGATTTCGTTAAAAACCAAATTGGACATTTTAAGGCGTCATGACAGCGGCGAAAAATTAGTTGTTATACCTAAAACAATAAGATCCATCATAAAAAGTGGAGCAGAAATCCGTGCAAGTGCAACAGCGACTGCGTCTTCTTCTATTGAAAACACTTGTAAAATAAGACCAGTGATTGTAGAACAAATGGAAAATGCTCTGTTAATGTGGATAAAGGATTTGTGCAAAAAACGCATTCCTTTAACAACTTTAGTTATTCAAAGTAATCGAGGGAATACTGTACTTATTTTGTGATTCTTGTAAATGGAATCGTGAGTCGAAATGAACATCATACTTGTTGTTAAGTATAAATATGATGAGTACTTCAAACTTTGAATATGAGTAGATGTTCGTTCAATGATATGATTCGAATCTACTCATCATTTTGAATACTCATGCTGATCTCTGATATGGATGAGCTTTTAAATGAGTGATTACACCCCTATTAATAAAATATGTCAATACACAGAATGTAGTTATAAATGACGGACATCGGACAACTTTTTATGTATTCATATATGTACATGTATATTTATATACATGTGAAATACATACATATTTTTAAGAAATATATATTTAATTTTATACATATTTAGATCGTCGAAAAAAATACATACGGTGAATAATTTTTACCAAAAGCAGCTTTGAGAAAGGAGGTGTGAACACAAAACTCAGTCTTGGAAATTAATGCAATTAAATGAGAATTTAATCAATACACTTTAAATTAGTAAAAAAAAAAGAAAAAATATTGCAACTATCACCTGAAACTCTATGGTAATTAAATCTATATTAGAGGAAGCAGCGACCTCTTGGAATAAAATTCCTTATAGAAGGAAAGAGCAAAAAAAAAATGGTAACAAATTAGATGATCATTATGGGTTTCCAAAAAATACTAAATAAAGGAAAATTAGAAAGAATGAAAAAGAAAATTTATAATAAAACCAAAAAAAGAAAAAGAGTACCGCATTTAGTGGCCAGCTAAATGAAAAACTTTTGTAAATAGTGTTTTTAATAAAGAATATAAATTGTAAGAGAAAAATAAAATGTCAGTTAAACAACAAATGAACCGAGAGCAAAAAACTAAATTTTTCTTAATATTGGAACAATAAAAGATAAACGAAAAAAAGAAATGCTTATGTAATCAATAAATTTGTGCGTAAAGTCAAAAAAACCGTTTTTGTCCAATAAAAAAGTTTGGAGGGCTCAAGAAATATATAAAAAAAATATTTTTGAGTGCTACTCGACAAAACTAACAACCTACACTATGTCATTAGCTGGGTGTGTTTAATTTCTTTTTATTTTGTCGCATAGTGTTACTCCATAAGGCCAAGGAAAAGTGAGAATAATGATTATGAATTTACAAGAGAATGTGTTAAAGTGCTTAGCTTAGAATAAACATGAACTCAATCAAATAGACTGGAGAAGATATTATTTAATTCTCTTATTTAATGTTTGGAGGTCTAATGTCTCTGTAATAAGAGAACTTATTCAATTTATCAGTACATCAGTATTTTTAAACGGATGTGAAGGCTAGCTCATCACAGCAGCAATTACGAATTAAAATACAAGGCTTCCATATTAAACAATTATGTTTCTGTCTGCTTAAAATTATACCACATTAGAATAGAATTTTTATTATAAAATTCTTAGATTCTATTAAAATGAATTCTCCTAATTTACCAGTTTCACATGAAGAGAAAGTGAACTTTTTCTTAATATTAATTTTATTGTATGGAAACCCTTGTTAACTCCTTTTTCGCATTTTGTTGTTTGACTTGTAACAATTTTGTCCGTTGCTTTTTAAATCAATGATTCGTATAAAGAATAAAAGTCCACATATAAATTGTATCAATTCATTGATTTTACTGAACAAAATTTACTATATTGTGTATACACGTTATGTATATGAGTATGAATATTATACTATAATATGTGCATACACTTAAAGGTGAATGACTATGAAATATAAGCCAACATGTGCAATTTAATAGAAAACATATTCCCATTAGACTCATGTCATCCTCAATTGAATTTTGCTTGCTGAACCCTTGTGGATTGATCGATTGTATGAGCTAGGTTGGCTTTTAGGATCGCTGTGATTTGTGACTTATTTGTATACACCTGGGCTTAAGAAAATACCATAAGAAATGATCTCACGGGTTCAAATCGTACGATCCCAGTGGCCAGTTGTCATCATTTCTCACAGTGCTGACCATGCCCTCAAATCACTGCAGAATATTCAATATGGCACGAGTGTCACACCGCCTAGCGTCGCTCTTTTGAAACCACATGTCGTTGGTGTGCTGTGATGGAGTAATCAACGTGGTTATTTGCACCGATAACACAAAAATCCATATCAAACTTTGAACTTTTCGGCATGCATTGAACGTTTATATGGATTGATGATTAACTGTCAAGGTTCGGAAGTTCCTGTAGGAAGACAACAATGATACTACGACCACGAATGATCGAATATGAAAATATAAATGGTGTTGTTAAAATGATAAACAAAAGCTGCAAAAACGAAACAATGGACTTGTTTACATGATCAACGAATAAACAAAAATATGGCAACAACAGCAGTATAAAAAAGTAAACAAACAGGCAGCAACAACACTGCAAGGACAAACGTAAACGACATACACAAACAGCAATAACATAAACAACATGTTTACATTTATAGAGATTTCGCGAAGACAAAGTCATTATCCTTCGAGAGCATCCATCACTGTTTACCCAGCGATATAAAAGACAGGACAAAGCAGGCAACGGGATCAGAAAGAATTCAGTCAGTCTTTTGTGAAGACGCTTTGCGTGTGAACAGAATTATCATGGTTTGATGATCTCCGTTGTAAACATCTAACGAACAATTGTTAGTGTGTACGCGGAAGAGTGTAAAGAAGAATAATAAATGCAGCAAATTGTTGTTGTTTAAATCAAGTTGCGAACAGTGGCACATGGAATTGTGCGAACAATAAAGAATTTAATTGAAATTAAACAAAAATTTATTTTATTTGCAAATATGAACTCATATTTTAAACGCTTTTAAAAGGGTAAAAACGTAAAAATAATTTCGGTTCCAATTTTCTAAACGTCGTATTTGCTATTTTTCAATTGTATATTTGTTATCTTCTTTTTTTTTATTATAACTCGTTTTTAGCGTCCTACTTAACATGACCTTTTGTCACGTAATGGCTTTCAATGGCTACATTTATTTCCTCGAATTATAAAAAGTGTTTGTTTGATTTGAAATGTTATATCTGAACGGTTATCCCTGCGAACCTTCATGCATTTGAGTGAGAAGACGTTATAAAAATGATTCAATTTGTTATTTAGGGTGTTTAACTTTAGTTTTTTTTTTTGACAATCATTTCTGTTTGTATATCTGACAGAACCATATGCTTTAATAATAAGCCATAACGCTGATATATTTCTTTATTATAAAATATTACATACGCACTATTTTCTTATAATTTTCTTCGCAGAGACATTTAATTCACCTTATACATATACTTATGTATTTATAATAAGTAAAACCCAACTGCTTAGCTCCATGATCAAATAACGACTGCTTTATTAAAAAACTCGTCTTCTTATTTCTTATCCTTATCTTATCTTATTTCTTATCCTACTTTCTTATACTACGCTTATTATTCTATTTATACTACTAATTATTGGTTGTACCAAAAGGGTACATATCAGTGATGGTACATTTTATTACATTTTATTATTTTATACATTATTTACCATTACACCTCCCTTTTTCTCTAAAAAAAAGAATTTATATAACAGTATTTATAAAAAATTCTTTTTTTTTCAATATTCTAGTATTATACAATATTAAACCTATAATTCTTAATGCTAGCAATTCATATATCAACAATTCATATATAACAATTCAAAACATTATTTTTTTTTCATTTGAGTCTGTGATCAGACTTTTTTTTTGCTTTATGGGAGTGTATATTCAAATGTATTTCAATTACTCTTATCTTTTACTGTGCTCTCAGTATTTGTATATTTTGTTATATGTACATTAAATTTCAATTCTTAATATTATTTTTTTTTCGTATTTTCTAGTATTTTTTTTCTTTTCCTTTTCAATTAATAACTTCATAAAATATATATATACATCTTTCATTTCTTTATTTTCTTAATCTGTTCTTATGGACAACCTTCTCTTGTCTTGTTCTCTCGTCAAATATTATTGCATTGACTCCTTCCAACCCTTTAACAATGAAGGGTCCATCATAAATATTGCTATGTTTGTCATACGGTTGTTTCTGTAAATAGACCGTGTCATTCACCTGTAATCGGATTGGTTTCGCAAATCTGTCATAAAATGCCTTATTCCTCTGTTTATGCCTGTCTATTAGTTGTCTAGCTAATATGTTCGTTTTCTGTAGCCTATATTTCACTTCCTTGCTGTAATTCTGTATATTATAAACAGGATCTAAATTTGTCATTGTCTCATTGGGCATGGTAGCATTTCTGCCGAATACTAACTCAAAGGGTGTATACTTGTTTTCAAAAACTGAGTTTGGCGTGGTATTATGGTAGAATGTAAAATACTTAATGTAAGTGTCCCAATCATTCCTGTTCTCACCCACATATGCCCTAATGTACTCATTAAAAACTCGGTGATTGCGTTCCACTGTGCCCACCGTCTGGTGGTGATAACTCGTAGAAAATTTTAAGTCAATATCTAACAATTTACAAAGTTCAGTCAGGACCTCATTTTTAAACTCAGTTCCTGAATCTGATTTTATAGTCTGCATCCTCCCATATATCAAAATAAAACTCTCAAAAATCGCTTTGGCCACAGTGGGAGCCGATTTGTCTGGTATAGGAATCGAAACTAAATATTTTGTCAGATCGCATATCAGTGTCAACGCATACTTATTTCCATGAACTGATTGAGGTAACGGACCTATTGTATCCATAACTATGATATCAAAAGCCTTAACGGGAGTAGGTGTAAGAACTAATTTCTCTATGTTGGATGGTCTGACCTTGTTTAGCCTGCACTGTGGACAATTCTTTACAAATCTCGCTATATCCCTAGTCATCCTTTTCCAATAATATTTAGTTCTCAGTTTAGCGTACAACTTTTTCTGTCCGCAGTGTCCTCCTAATAACGCGTCATTATGGTAAATCTGCATCAATTTTTGTTTCTCATCCTCATTTCCTATTATAGCTATCGGTTCAGTAAGAATCAGTTCCAAAGTTTCCAGTGTTCTATTACCCTGTTCTCTCAAGTCCTGAATTCTAAAAATTCTAAAAAATGAATCGTCTTTCCTCCATTCTGCTCTGTAGATTTCGCATTTGTTAGCCTCCTTTTGCAGCTTCGAAAGCAAACAGACTAATCCATCCGTTTCGTTAACAAATTCGAAATCCACTGATAGCAGTTTACTGCATTTCCTATGAAAATGTATGCGCAATTTAATATAATGTTCATTATGATCTATTATTTCCGTTTTAATCCTGGCAATATTCTTACTGAATTGATGAGAAAATTTGTCGTAGACCTGCAATGTGTCACAATCCAAAACAGGTTCTACTTGCTCGATTTGCTTAATAAGTTTATTTTTCGATTTTGAACGCGTCGTGACGGCCAATACTTGGTTGTCCTTAACCATGAGGTCACTTATTGAAATTCTGGAAAGTGCATCAGCACCAACATTGTCTCTACCCCTAATGTATTCGACGTTAAAATTATATTCTGATAGCTCTAATCTAATACGGGATAATTTTGATGATGGGTCTTTCAGATTAAAAAGATAGACCAGCGGTCGATGATCCGATCGCACCGTAAAAGATGTTCCGTAAACGTAGGGACGAAATTGCTTGATAGCGAAATGTATTGCCAACAGTTCTAATTCTATAGTAGGTTTCTTCTGTTCCGATTCCGTAAAACATTTAGACGCATAATAAATTGGAAGATCATTCCCATTGAAGTTTTGACTCAAAATGGCTCCACATCCATATTTGGATGCGTCAACTGTTATTACAAAAGGTTTTGCTAGGTCCGGATATTGTAAAATTCTAGGACTCACTAATGCAAGTCTCAACTTGTCAAAGGACTCTTGACATTTCTCATTCCATGTATACTCTACGTTTTTCCTTGTCAGTTTATTGAGAGGGGCTGCCATTACAGCGAAATTTGGAATGAAGCGCCTGTAATAATTTGCGAAAGCAACAAATCTTCTAACCGAGTCCTTGTCAACCGGGGTAGGATAATTTTTTATGGCCTCAATCTTCCTATCGTCCGGCAGAAGACCCCTTGCCGTACATTTGTGGCCCAGAAAAGTAACCTCGGATCGAAAAAATTCGCATTTATATGGATTTATTCTCAAATTATGGGATCTCATTATATCAAAAACTTCCTTCAAGTTTCTCAAATGGTGGTTTTTACTACAACCCGTGATAATTACATCGTCAATATAGAGGAATGCCTTGTTAGGTTCCAGACCTGAAAATGCTATGGACATCATTCTTGAGAAGGAGTTTGGTGCAACACTCAAACCAAATGGGAGAACTTTCCATCTAAAGGATCCTTTGTCAGTACTGAATGCCGTTATGTCACGTGAATCGGTATGTATTGGGACTTGGTGAAAACCGGAAAATAAATCAACAACTGAAAAATGTTTTGCCCGACCTAAATTGTCCAATATGTCGTCGATCCGTGGCAAGGGAAATTTGTCCGCAATCAGCTTCCTGTTCACCGCTCGGTAATCCACACACATCCTGTAAGCCTTTTGGTTATCTCTACTCTTTTTAGGGACTAGGATCAATGGGCTGTTAAAATTCGAAGTACTGGGTTCAATTAGGTCGTTATCCAGCAAATTTTGGACCTGCCTATTTATTTCATCCTTTTGAGTATGAGGAAGTCTATAATTTTTCACATATACGGGAGACGAATCGACCATTCTGAATTTCTGCTCATAAAAGTTGTTAACGGACATCTTGTCGTCCTTAAGAGCGAAAATGTCAGCGTAAGATAAGCATAATGGCATTAAATCATTCTGAACGTCATGTGGCATCTGGTCAACAAGTATAGCCCTTAGTTTCTCGATACGTTCCTTGTCTATGTCATTGTGATTCACTGAATATACATCAAAATGTCGAAGTTTTTCGAGTTTAATTCGATCATTTTTGACACATTTTACCTGATCAGTAGTGTTAACTATACGTAAAATAGGGTTGTCCGAATCTATAATCCCTTTACCGATAAAGACTCCGTCAGATATTTCCTGGCAATCCACAAACATGGGTTCCTTAACATCATGCAAATTGAACATTCTGTAAACCTCACACCTGGGTGGAATTATGCAAGTAAAGTTCTTTGGACCTTGAAGAATTGGAATTTTAAGCCGTGCCTCTCTAACAAAAATTGTAATGTCCATATTCTCATAGTCTATCCTACATTTGTTGTCCCTGAGAAAATCCTTTCCCAGTATGCCATCGGATGGTATATTGAAATCGTTACTGACAACATGAAGAACAATGGGAATCATGAAATTAGAAACAATTAAATTGGTACAAATTGTGCCCAATGTGGGAACCGTCTCGGAGGTGACTCCAGTTATGTTGATAATATTATTCCGGTTGAAAATCACTTCAGGGTTTAAACAAGATATTTTGATCAGCGATATGTCAGCCTGAGTGTCTACAAGAAAGCTAGATGGTCCTTTAGTATCAGTGCAATTTAATTTTATGAAGTCTGTGTAATTAAGATTGAGACAATAAACGGCTCTTAATTCCGATTCTCCTCCTCCCTCAACAGTACCTGTTGAGGGGCCTCTGAGTTTAAAGTCCTCACTGAGGCGTTACGTCCATTTCCGCGACCCCTATTTGGTCTGCTATATCCGGTCCGATTATTATGATTGCCCGTAGGAATACTGGCCCTACTTCCATATGAACCATTAATATTGGACCTATTCCCGTACCTATTGTTGTTGCGGCGGTAAAATGTATCATTTCGTGGATCTCGGTGTTGAAAACTATTCCGGCGTTCAAAACTGTTTCTATGTTCAAAGTTATTCCTATTATATCTCATAGAGAAGACATGTGCCTGCCCACTAGTACTAGATTCCTCCAAAATTAATTTTGCTACAACATCTTTAGGTTCCTTAAAAGTGCTTGACGCCAATATAGCCTTTACCATATCCGACCTTGCGTTGCTCCTACATACACTAACCGTTTGTTCTATACTCATTTCGTGCGCTTTTTCCCTGGTAATACCCTCTATGACTAGTGATCTCTCCAAGGAATCCGCTAGATCTTCCACATTCTTCGCGAAATCGGCATAATTATTGTCCTTAATACTTAAGGCTGTAATCCTTCCAGCCACCACCTTTGAACTATCAGGCCGAATTCTATTTCTTAATGCTTCCTTGATCTGACTAATACTAGTGACTTCATCAGGTAACACTTCCCTGGCTTTGCCGTCCAATTTAGATTTTATAAATGAGATGAAACAACCTTCCAAGTTATCGGACATGATTTCCGTCACTAAATTTACTTTGTCAATAAAGGAATTCAATGTAAGTGGATCCCCACCATAATTTTCGCGAATAATATTCGAACACATAGAAATAAATTTAGTTTTTTCCTCTATTGTCGCCATTTTCAATCTCCTAACTTCTCTGGTCTCCTCAACTATCTGTCCCAGATTCAAATTTCCCTTAACTTCTACCTCGGTATCCGAATCACTCCTATTTGCCTCTGTATCGAACACAGACTCTATCAATATTTTCCTATCTACTCTATCAAACAGATTGTCGCCGAATGGGACTTTGATTTTACAATCCAATTTACAAAAACATTTAAATAAAATTTCCCTACAATGTGTGATTTTACCATATATTTCCCTCTGCAAAGCTGGCTGTATTCGGTCGAAAAATTGTTCTGTATAGGCTAAAATATTATTAAAAGATTCCACCAACGAATCTATATATTCCTTCCTTTTACCTTCGTTACTAGTTATCGGTCTATTCTGAATGATTCTCTTTTTCACGGTGTTAAACTTGGACAATAATCCCCTAAAATTATCGCTGTCAAATTGACCCGAAGACATTTACTAAGCCCATGCAGTAATATTTAATTCAATAATATTTGATTAGAACAAGTATATATGTATATATTTTATGAAATCCAAATTTATTAATTTTTATATTTATATAAATTTAGTATATGTAGTTAATAATGATTTTTGTTTTTCTGTTTCTATTTTTTTTCTTCTTTTTTAATATAATATTCAGTAATTTCTTCTTTTTTTTTTTTGTAATGTAATATATAGTAATATAATAGTAGTATTAGATAATATCTAGTAATATTTGATTAAATTGTAGTATTATTGTATATATATTATAATAAATTAGTAATATAATATAGTAATAAAGTAGTAGTATTAGATAATATCTAGTAATATTTGATTAAATTGTAGTAATATTGTATATATTTTATAATAAATTAATAATATAATATAGTAATATAATAGTAGTATTAAATGAAATCTAGTAATATTGTAATAATATTGTATATATATTATAATAAATTTATTTATTTACGTAAATTAAGTAAAAGTATATATTTGGATCTTTATCTTTTTTTTTTTTTTTTTTAGCATATGTTTTGAGAAAAAAATGTTTGCTGGGATACAGTGTTGATTTCTTTGTACATCACCTTCTATGTTGATTGTTTTTGTTGTCTTCTTCCGAGCCATCCGAGCCAGTTGCTTGTTGTATTATTGTTGTAATGTTGTTGTAATGTTGTTCTTTCCGTTGTCTATTGATTGTTGGTTTTATTTTTGTTATTTAGATGTTTTTTTTTCAGTTTCTTATTCTTTTTCTCTACTTCATTTTACTTATTTCTTAGTACATTTTTTTTTTCATTTGTTTGGATGTGTTGTTTGTATATTGTGCCAGTGGTTTATTGTTGTAATTTTTTTCAGTTGTTTTATTTGTAGGTTTTCAGTTGATCTTTTTCATTGTTTTAAATTAAATTTTTTTTTCAATAGTTATTATTTTTATTTAATAATATCATAGTTTTTCTTTTTTTTTTTCATTAGTTTGCAAGAATATTTTTTTTCAGATAGGTTTCTTTGCTCATTTGTGAGGTTAATTAGGTTTTTTTTTTTTTAATTTTTGTTTTTTTTTTCCAATATTTTTGAAATAATTTTTTTTTGGTTTGTTTTTATATGTATATTTTGGCTGCTGCCGTTATTATTGTTGTAGTATTGTTTGGTTCTGTGTATGCTTTGGTTGTTGCTTTATTGTTTTTGAGTTATTGGATGCTTAATTTTTATTTGTTTGAAAGGACGATCTATTTTGTTGTATACTGTACTGTTTTTCAAAATGTAATGGCATATTTTTCTACCGTTGTGATGTTTTCGAAGTCTATTTTGCCAATTTCTTTAACACTCTCGTTTTGCAATGTTAGTTAATACCGTTATATATATTTATATATGCAGATATATATATTGTCTTTTTCCAATAGTAACGGTTTCTATTTATTTTACTTATTGACACTGTACTAGTTTTTTTTTTTGTTTTTGTTATTTTGCTTTTTAATTTTTTGTTTGTCACTAGGCAATATGTTGCCGTTAAATATTTTACCGGTAATTATGTATAACATGTGTGTATACTTTTTTTTTTCATAACTGTTTATTTGATAACTGTATTTTGATAACTGTATTAAATATTAACAGTCTTATGCAAAAAAAAACCTTATTATGACCTTAAAATGAACATTAGTTAACAACGACTTTTAGCTTAATAATCCATTATTAAAAAAGTATATGCAAAAACAGTATTTTAACTAATATCCATTTTAATGTTTTTTTTTATTTGATGCTGGCAATACCATTGTATTATTCTCTCAATTTTTCCTTAATGTTGTGTATGAACGATTATTAGTTCATTTGGTATTCGTGTCTAATATTATTTTTCTTATGTTTTTATGCAAAATAATTGTTTTTATTAACATAAAAATGGGATTGTATTTGTTTATTTAATAAAAACAATGTACAAATAAAATAAAACAACCAATGTAATTACATACATACATACATAATTGGCCATTACAACCCTTCAGTCAGGATTACGGCCTAACTCCTCAACACCACTCATGTTGTGTGCGTTATTTTTATACATGAGCGGCGGGACCTACAAATTAAAGTCGACTCCGAACGGCAGATTTTTTGAGAAGCTTTTCATGGCGATTTTTACTCTCAGAGTTTTTGCCAGAAATCTGCTGAGAGGAAGTCGCCGAAGAAATATTGATGTCTGACCTGGGATTTGAACTCGGGATTTTCGTCTAATAAGCCAACACACTACTTATTAGACCACGGCGACCAAAGTAATTAAAATATTATATTTTGATTAAAGAAAGTATTCGAGTACCGGTTTCTTTAAATTTGTTTTGATAATTTAGACATCACTAAACTATTTTGTAAACAAAATTTATATTTTTGGAAAAAGAATAATTTGGATTTTTTTTTTGTTTTTTTAATAAATGTTTTATGAACTGAAAAAAAAATGTTTCTATTATTTCCTGAAAATACTCAGCTCTACAATGACATACACATACATATATAATTGGCCATTACAACCCTTCAGTCAGGATTACAGCCTAGCTTCTCACACTCTACAATGACGTTATTTATAAATTAAAAATATTTTTCAATAAAAGTTCTTAAAATTGGTTTAAAATAGGGTCGAACCATTGTTAAATTTCTCAGATTTAACAATGGTTTACTACAGGTGTTTTAAGCTAATTATCGTTTTTGGATATACTTTTATCGAATTTAGCTTAACAACGGTTAGTAAGCATGTTGTAAGTTTTTTTGCATAAGACTGTAAATATTTTACAATTTTTGTCGAAAAAAAATTTTTTTTTTTGAGTTTTCAGTTTTTCTTATATGTTAACACAAATTGTGGGGAAGGATTTAAATATAATTTGTTTTTTTTTTTTTTTAATTAATTATATAAAAAATAAAAATTATTACATTCAATTATAATAATTAATATAAGTATTGTATGTATGTATATTATTTATACTTAAAACAATTTAAATTTTTTGTCTATTACCAAAAAAAATGGCTTGCAGGGAGGTGTGTGGGTTTTGTTGTTATTTAACTAATTCAAGTCTTACTTTAATTAACTTCTTTTTTTTTTTAATTATCATTTATGATTTAATCTTATAATTCGGCTTTAACATATTTGGGTTTCAATTCTTCTATTCTTTTAATAAAATCGGTCTTTTCCAAACAACCATCGCATTCCTCATCCCAGTCATTCAGGATTTTCTTCAAGTCACGCACTTTAAGTTTTTTCAAATCAACGGCATTTAAATCAATTTGTTTTTCATAACGTAAATCACAGATTTGAGCATCTTTCTTCTTCAACTTTTCGCACACTTTTCCAGCTGGCATTGACCAACTCAAAGGCTTTGACATTTCGTTCAAGATACCAGTGGCTGATTCTTCTAAACCGCCCAAGTAGTAACAAAATCTTTGTTCTTTTGAGTCTTACAGAATTTTTTGAATTCTGTTTCAATCAATTTGTAAATTGACAATCAATCAGGGAAGTGTGTGTGTTTTTTTTTTAATTTTAATTTGATCTTTTTTTTTTTTATTACGCTTGTTGGGTTTTTTTTTTATCTATCGACTGATGAGCGTTTGCGAGTTTATGTTCTTTTAGTTGAATTGTCTTTTTTTTTTTATTTGTACACAATTTTTGTGTAATAAAATGGTGGCTATAACCTCACTTTTTTTTTTAACTTTCGCGGTCACTCATATCATACAAAAATTAAATCTTCACTTATTCTTCATAAATTTAAGTACCGTTTTTATTAAAAAAAAATTTACCGTTTTATGTTATTAAAGTCACGGTCGCCATATAATAAGTAAAACCCAACTGCTTAGCTCCATGATCAAATAACGACTGCTTTATTAAAAAACTCGTCTTCTTATTTCTTATCCTTATCTTATCTTATTTCTTATCCTACTTTCTTATACTACGCTTATTATTCTATTTATACTACTAATTATTGGTTGTACCAAAAGGGTACATATCAGTGATGGTACATTTTATTACATTTTATTATTTTATACATTATTTACCATTACATATTTCCTTTATTCGCATTGGCAAACGTTATTGTGTACGTCCTTGTTTATATTTGGTATTGTGTAGATTGTGACTTAAACTTCCTAACTTAAAATAAAATAATCTAAAATTTAATTTGATTTTATTCTCTAGAATATCTCGTCCCAAAAATTGCAATTGTATATACTCTGGCAACCATTACTGTTCACATCTTCATCTATTGGGTTGTTCGGAAAGTAACTTCGTTTTATTTTTTTGTTTTTTTTTTTTTTTGTGAAAATGAAAGACAGTTTTCGTATAATATCCATCAAGTGGTCATAAACTGTTGGATTTAATAAATTTAACCTCAATCCGATCTCAAGTGTTGTTATTCGCCCGGTTCAACTAATGCCTTTATCACGTCTTTATCAGCGTGAACCGAACGTGGTGCATCTTCGACATTAAAATTGCCGAATCGGAATTTAGCGAACCAGTTCTGGCATTGGTTCAACAACACACCTTCTCCATACAGATAGGTCAATTTCTTTCTAGCTTCAACAGCATTTTTACCCTTTCTGTAGTAAAACAGTAAGATACATATGTCGAAAATACTACTTATCGCTCTCCATATTTAAAAGGGCACCAACCAAAATCTACTGCCTAGAATTAATTGGTATTTTTCACACACAAGCCTTGCTATATATGAGCTCTCAAAGCATGTAAAAATTATACATCTTAAGTGTGAATTTGGGTGCAAAAAAATACAATTAAATCCTCTGTCGGGAAAAACCCGAATTTACTTCCCGAACAACCCAATATTATAAAAATAGTGTTTAGCGCTGTTAGAAGAATTTACGGTCATAATTTGAATTCATTTGTCACCAAGAATATTATCAAGAAAATGATGAATAAAAGTATTATGAAGGAGAAGCTTTTTCGTGTTGAAAGAAAACATAAAAATTTTTAACCTTGCAATGGTTTGAAATTACTGGTTTATTTGAATTGGAAACAACCAGAGCTATCAAGTCTAATTAATTCTATAATTAAAGAAAAAGTTTTTAGAAAAACTCTTGGGAATTCTGGACAAAGCGTTCCTTGCATACCCATTCGGGAATACATCTCAAACTAAAATGAAGCATTTCTAGTTGACATTTAAACGTGTTTTTTATTTGTGTTACTCTTGTTTTATGCCCTCTTTCTTATTCTACAGAAGTAAATATCTCCTGAGAAAAATATTATTGTGTCATAAAATTCAACATTAACAAGAGTTTATTTAGTTAAAGTTTTCTTTGTTCATTCTTAGTTTGAATTTTAAAATTCAGACGCTTTAGAAAGAAATAAAATTTTTACATTTTCTTTTCTTTGTTTTCACTTAGTCGTTGAAATTTTGACAACATAGACAGACTGCCTCTTGCTTCACTGCTGTAATTTACAGCCTGACATCAAACATTATATACCATGTAATTTAGGTCATGATTTTATTAAAATTCTTAACAATTCTTATCAACGTTTCGAATCTTAATTTGTCTTGAAAAGCGGAATGGTAGATCTAAACAGAATCTTATTTATTTTAAAAAATAAATTATCTAGTGGAGTAAATTATGTGTTTTAGAAAGACAAACACTATGAATACTTGAATAATTTTTTACACAAACAGTAATTTGTAACTTATCAGTAGAGGGAGTGTTAACTTTAATTGTAAGACTTTATGCTAAGAAAGACAAACAACGAATTCAGTACAATAAAGAAATATACAACTACAACTTCAGTACAATACTCTGTAAAAAATTATAAACAATACACAATTTACATTATGTATATACATACAGCCAAAGGAACAAAATTTTGTTCCATATTAAAGGAAAAACAAGTACACAAGCTGTCATTACAATTAATCAAAATCCAAACTAAATTAAATATATCAGCACTGGGTTCTAAGCAGAGATCAGCAATGAATCGTTTTTTCGCTACTATAAGTTCTCATGAAATTTTGTGTATGAGTGAGTCAACAGTATTGAAATTCAACTACTCTGATTTATTCATACTCACTGCAACCTTGATTTATAAGTACAGATTGCAATGAGTATGAGTACAACTTTGACATCAAACTCATAACATACGAAGCATATAATTCATATATTTGTAAAAATACTTATAATACTCATAAATGATTCGAGTTCATTCATCAACATTTACAGGCTTAGTTGTTGTTGCATTTACAAAAAAAGGAGAAAGGAAAGCAAATACACAACCTTCTAGTGAGTATTGTACGCGAATCATACTTATTTTGTGATTCTTGTAAGTGTTGAGTAAAAGGAGAAACGAAATCTACAACATCATCAGTATTGTTAAGTATGACTACGATGAGTACTTCAAGCTTTGAATACGAGTAGTATGATCGAAGTCGCCGTGGTCTAGTAGGTAGTGTGTTGGCTTATTAGACGAAAGGCCCGAGTTCGTATCCCAGGTCAGACATCAAAACGAAAATATGAAAATATTTCTTCGGCGACTTCCTCTCAGCAGATTTCTGGCAAAAACTCTGAGAGTAAAAATTGCCATGAAAAGCTTCTCAAAAAATCTGTCGTTCGGAGCCGACTTTAAACTGTAGGTCCCGCCACTCATGTATAAAATTAACGCACACAACATGAGTGGTGTTGAGAAGCTAGGCCGTAATGCTGACTGAAGGGTTGTAATGGCCAATTATGTATGTATGTATGAGTATGATATTAAAATAAGTATGAATGCGTAGAAATATCAGAAACTATGAGTATGATTCGAATCTACTCATCTTTTTGAATACTCATTGCTGATCTCTGGTTCTAAACACCTTTGAGGTTAAAACCAAAGTTTTTATAACAGAAATCCATTCATCACAAATTGTTTCTAGTCAAAAAGGCCTTAATTTTGTTTATAATTTCATGTTTTGACACAAAATTGACCTGGTACATCAATGTGTAGTGTACTTGATTGTCAGTGTAGCGGTATTCTTAGTTAATAGAAGATAATTTGTAAACGTAAACTGTTTCATTTCAGCAATAAATTAAGATTAAAAAGTAATTTGAACATACAACAAGATAAAATTAATTACAATTTGTTTGAAACATTGAATTTATTTATTTAACTGCCAATTAGATTAGTTAGCGGCAAGAGAGTGAATGATAGTAATATGCTCAATCCCCATCTGGATTACCATATCAGACGTAGTATTCAACTAGACAGTAAAATCTTTCTTTACGGACACCCCCAATTTGCGAACACTCCCTGATAATATACGAGTTTGCAATTTTGATGTAGAATAACCTCTTTCAGACGGACTCTCTTTTGTCCCGACGCAGACTATACGTTTTTGCAAAACATTTAATTAATAGTTCTTGAATACCTTCCCTTGCTGGACAAAAATGTAAAAAAATTATTATTAAAAAATTGCATTAAAAATTTATTGTGTAATTTTTTATTTTATTTTATATTGTAATTTATTGTGTAATTTCTTTTTAATTTTAGTTGGAAATCATATTTCTTTTTTAGCAACTACCTTGTGAAGGGTTTAATAGCAAATGCTGAACGAAATAATAGTAACACCTACTTTAAGCGGAATGAACTAGCTTGGCGGTCGTCGTCCGCCTGACAAGGATTTCAATTTATCCTATTTTTTGTACTAAGATGTATTAGTAGATAAAATTCCACATGTACAAAAGGGGTTTTGTTGGCTTTAATGATAATTAAAAACGTAAAAATTAAATTTAAATTAATAAAAAATTATTGAATTCATTCTGCCAAAAATCTGCTGAGAGGAAATTGCAGAACAAATATTTCTCCATATTTCGTTTTTTTCGAAATGTCTGAACAGTGGCCTCACGTCTAATAAGTCAACACACTACGTAACAAACACCGGCGACTTATGTATAAAATGAACACACACGTAATAATTACACTGTGCTAGAATTTTACACTTTTTTTTGTGACAAGCGGGGCACCTGGCGGGTTAACCTAATTCGGGTACGCTGAATCCAGTGGTGCTAACCATTTTTTTAGGTTAGCTCGTGTTTTCGAAATATACCGTTATTTCGAAAATGGAGGAGGTTGCGCAACATATATTCGCGTAACTCAAAAACGGTTAAGTTTATTATAATAAACTAAAAACCGAAATTCCGCAATGAAATTTTCTTTAAGTAAGGTAAAACTTTTTTCAATATGCGCAGTCGTTGTAAGAACATAATTTTTTTTACCGAAAAAAATATTTTTTTTAGCAAAATGTCAAAAATTTCCTTTTTAAAAAGGCATAAAAAATGGAAAACGCTGCTAGCTTTTTTTTTATTTTTTTGTTGTTGTTGAAGATTTCTGTTTCTACCTGTTCCAGGCAAAAATATCTAAATATTTTGACGTTTTCTGGTTGCACTGATGTTGGGTGCATAGTGTGTAGTCGTGTTAACAGCGTTGTATAAACATAATTTTTTTTTACCAATGCGACTGCGCATATTGTTTGCATTGTTTAGCTTTAGTTATAAGTAAAATATTTGTAAGATATTAGTCTTAAGATTCAACCTAATAAAGTAAGTACTCTTAAGAGTAAAAGAGTAGTTTTTTTAATAAATATAAGTGGCGCAGTCGGTTTTGCGAACAGAATAATTAAAATTAAAAAATTTTGAAAGTTAAAAAAACAAAAATCTTTAAGAAAAGAAACTATTTAAAAGAATATCATTACAAACAAAAAAAAAATCGGTTTTGTAAACAGAACTTAATAATTAAAATTATTAAATTTTAAAAGTAAAAAAAACAAAGAAAAATATTTTAATAAAGAAAAGAAAATATTTAAAAGAATAACTATTATTACTAACAAAGACAAAGTGCTTAGTGAAAAAGAAAAAAAAAATTAAAGTTGGCCTTATTTTTTTAAGCAACAGAACTTAAAAATGAAAATTTTAATAGTTAAACAAAAAAAAAAAAATCTTTTAAGTACGAAAAGAAAATATTAAAAAAAATAACATTACAAACAAAGACAGTGTTTAGTGAAATAAAAAAACTATGAGTAGATTTGATGTGAACAGGGACCTATAGAAGGTAGACGGGTCAGGGCAGGAAAAGATTGCCGAGTTAGAGGCGGTCTTGCGGCTTCAGGAGCAGAAAATTATACAGCAGCAAAATCAGTTGCAAGAACAACAGCTGCAAATGCAACAGCAGTTACGTCAGTTACAAGAGCAACAGGCTCAACAACAACAAGTACACCAACAACAGCAGCTACAACAGCAACAGGCTCAACAACAAGTACACCAACAACAGCAGTTACAGGAACAACTGCAGGCAGTTACAGGAACACTAACAGGCTCAACAACAACAAGTTCAACAGCAACAGTTCAACGGGTACAGGTTTGACATGGCGCCAAAGGACGTCATAGAGCAGTTCCGGAGACTTAGACCTCTTGACGAAAGGCATAACCCAAGGGCGTTTATACAGTCCGTCGAGACAAACCTCACTCTTTGCGGCAACAACGAGAGTTTAGCTAAATTCTGCATCGGAATTGTTGCGAACGAGAAAATCTTTGGAAAGGCTGGTAAAGGGGTGAGAGAGCTGCGCAACAATGCCTCATGGGAGGAAATCAAAACAAGGATGCTGCAACAGTACCGGCCGGAAAGGACGTATGCGGAGGTTTTTAACTACTGCAGAACGGTAAGAGTAGGAAATTTAAGTGAATTGTTTAGGGTATTTGAAGAGGCTAAATTTGAAATAAACGACATATTTTTAGGAGATCCACTTAAGCCAGGTATATATAAGCCCGAGAATGTTGATAGGGACTTAGTGGATATATTGTTGGAAAAAATAGATGCACCTATTAGAGCACACATAGGAGAACATGAAACTTTATCTGACATAATTTTGAAGTATACAAGACTTAAATTATTACACGACATTAGGGCAATAGCGTTTAATCATAGATCTAACTTGAAAAACAAGGGCTTTGTCAATGGTAATAGCACATTTAGAAACCAAGTAAACAAACCTCAGAAGTTCAATGAAAGTAACACAAAAGCAAAAAGATATGGCAGAACTGAATCCCAACATTTTCATAATTATAACAATTACAATAATCGCAATTTTAACTCTGTTCAACCGCAAAATTTCAGCAAACGAAATAATGAACAGCCTCAGGGTTCTTGTAATCAGCCTCAAAATTCCTTTATTTATAATAGGAATAAACCTGTTTCGTCGCAAACACGTTTATCACATATGAGTGTTGATACTAACTTGGGTTCACAGAGGTCTCATGACTCAAAATATATGGAGGTTGATACCTTACAGGAGGCTGAAAAGGTTGCTTACAACGATGAGGCAAATTTTTTAGAACTGCCTCGAAATTCAAATTACCCGTAGTTGTTTTGTCCATAGGCAAACAAAATTTCAAATGCCTAATAGATACTGGGGCAAATACAAGTGTAGTAAAACCAAACACATTTTTTCTATATGAAAGACAGAATCTAAAAGAACCTGTCTATATAAAAAGCCTTAACGGTTTCAACGAAGTAAAACATTTCGTTGTTACCCCCAATGCCTTCACAATTTCTTGCTAGGGGTACACTTTCATGGAAAATAGTTGACTTTAAAAATGAAAATTATGATGCTATACTGGGTCAAAATTTTCTGGTACCTTTCAAGGCCAAAATAAATCTAGACCAAAATTATTTGGAAATATTCGATAATAAAATATTTTTTGAAGAAAATGCTTACCCATTGGCATTTGACATGATTACAAGTCTTCAGTATATTAAGAATGAAGACATACAAGGCAAGTTCCAGATAAATGATTTAAGCAAAAAGGAGCATGAATCCATTAAAGGCTTACTAAATGAATTTAAGGATTTGTTTTTTGTTGAGGGAGATACTTTGTCCGCAACAACTGAAATCTGTCATGAAATAATTACTACTACAGATAAACCTTTGTATTCAAAAATTTATCGGTATCCACAAATTCATGAGAATGAAATCCAAAGACAGATAAAAGACATACTCTGAGAGTAAAAATTGCCATGAAAAGCTTCTCAAAAAATCTGTCGTTCGGAGTCGACTTTAAACTGTAGGTCCCGCCACTCATGTATAAAATTAACGCACACAACATGAGTGGTGTTGAGAAGCTAGGCCGTAATGCTGACTGAAGGGTTGTAATGGCCAATTATGTATGTATGTATGAGTATGATATTAAAATAAGTATGAATGCGTAGAAATATCAGAAACTATGAGTATGATTCGAATCTACTCATCTTTTTGAATACTCATTGCTGATCTCTGGTTCTAAACACCTTTGAGGTTAAAACCAAAGTTTTTATAACAGAAATCCATTCATCACAAATTGTTTCTAGTCAAAAAGGCCTTAATTTTGTTTATAATTTCATGTTTTGACACAAAATTGACCTGGTACATCAATGTGTAGTGTACTTGATTGTCAGTGTAGCGGTATTCTTAGTTAATAGAAGATAATTTGTAAACGTAAACTGTTTCATTTCAGCAATAAATTAAGATTAAAAAGTAATTTGAACATACAACAAGATAAAATTAATTACAATTTGTTTGAAACATTGAATTTATTTATTTAACTGCCAATTAGATTAGTTAGCGGCAAGAGAGTGAATGATAGTAATATGCTCAATCCCCATCTGGATTACCATATCAGACGTAGTATTCAACTAGACAGTAAAATCTTTCTTTACGGACACCCCCAATTTGCGAACACTCCCTGATAATATACGAGTTTGCAATTTTGATGTAGAATAACCTCTTTCAGACGGACTCTCTTTTGTCCCGACGCAGACTATACGTTTTTGCAAAACATTTAATTAATAGTTCTTGAATACCTTCCCTTGCTGGACAAAAATGTAAAAAAATTATTATTAAAAAATTGCATTAAAAATTTATTGTGTAATTTTTTATTTTATTTTATATTGTAATTTATTGTGTAATTTCTTTTTAATTTTAGTTGGAAATCATATTTCTTTTTTAGCAACTACCTTGTGAAGGGTTTAATAGCAAATGCTGAACGAAATAATAGTAACACCTCCTTTAAGCGGAATGAACTAGCTTGGCGGTCGTCGTCCGCCTGACAAGGATTTCAATTTATCCTATTTTTTGTACTAAGATGTATTAGTAGATAAAATTCCACATGTACAAAAGGGTTTTTGTTGGCTTTAATGATAATTAAAAACGTAAAAATTAAATTTAAATTAATAAAAAATTATTGAATTCATTCTGCCAAAAATCTGCTGAGAGGAAATTGCAGAACAAATATTTCTCCATATTTCGTTTTTTTCGAAATGTCTGAACAGTGGCCTCACGTCTAATAAGTCAACACACTACGTAACAAACACCGGCGACTTATGTATAAAATGAACACACACGTAATAATTACACTGTGCTAGAATTTTACACTTTTTTTTGTGACAAGCGGGGCACCTGGCGGGTTAACCTAATTCGGGTACGCTGAATCCAGTGGTGCTAACCATTTTTTTAGGTTAGCTCGTGTTTTCGAAATATACCGTTATTTCGAAAATGGAGGAGGTTGCGCAACATATATTCGCGTAACTCAAAACCGGTTAAGTTTATTATAATAAACTAAAAACCGAAATTCCGCAATGAAATTTTCTTTAAGTAAGGTAAAACTTTTTTCAATATGCGCAGTCGTTGTAAGAACATAATTTTTTTTACCGAAAAAAATATTTTTTTTAGCAAAATGTCAAAAATTTCCTTTTTAAAAAGGCATAAAAAAATGGAAAACGCTGCTAGCTTTTTTTTTATTTTTTTGTTGTTGTTGAAGATTTCTGTTTCTACCTGTTCCAGGCAAAAATATCTAAATATTTTGACGTTTTCTGGTTGCACTGATGTTGGGTGCATAGTGTGTAGTCGTGTTAACAGCGTTGTATAAACATAATTTTTTTTTACCAATGCGACTGCGCATATTGTTTGCATTGTTTAGCTTTAGTTATAAGTAAAATATTTGTAAGATATTAGTCTTAAGATTCAACCTAATAAAGTAAGTACTCTTAAGAGTAAAAGAGTAGTTTTTTTAATAAATATAAGTGGCGCAGTCGGTTTTGCGAACAGAATAATTAAAATTAAAAAATTTTGAAAGTTAAAAAAACAAAAATCTTTAAGAAAAGAAACTATTTAAAAGAATATCATTACAAACAAAAAAAAAATCGGTTTTGTAAACAGAACTTAATAATTAAAATTATTAAATTTTAAAAGTAAAAAAAACAAAGAAAAATATTTTAATAAAGAAAAGAAAATATTTAAAAGAATAACTATTATTACTAACAAAGACAAAGTGCTTAGTGAAAAAGAAAAAAAAAATTAAAGTTGGCCTTATTTTTTTAAGCAACAGAACTTAAAAATGAAAATTTTAATAGTTAAACAAAAAAAAAAAATCTTTTAAGTACGAAAAGAAAATATTAAAAAAAATAACATTACAAACAAAGACAGTGTTTAGTGAAATAAAAAAACTATGAGTAGATTTGATGTGAACAGGGACCTATAGAAGGTAGACGGGTCAGGGCAGGAAAAGATTGCCGAGTTAGAGGCGGTCTTGCGGCTTCAGGAGCAGAAAATTATACAGCAGCAAAATCAGTTGCAAGAACAACAGCTGCAAATGCAACAGCAGTTACGTCAGTTACAAGAGCAACAGGCTCAACAACAACAAGTACACCAACAACAGCAGCTACAACAGCAACAGGCTCAACAACAAGTACACCAACAACAGCAGTTACAGGAACAACTGCAGGCAGTTACAGGAACACTAACAGGCTCAACAACAACAAGTTCAACAGCAACAGTTCAACGGGTACAGGTTTGACATGGCGCCAAAGGACGTCATAGAGCAGTTCCGGAGACTAAGACCTCTTGACGAAAGGCATAACCCAAGGGCGTTTATACAGTCCGTCGAGACAAACCTCACTCTTTGCGGCAACAACGAGAGTTTAGCTAAATTCTGCATCGGAATTGTTGCGAACGAGAAAATCTTTGGAAAGGCTGGTAAAGGGGTGAGAGAGCTGCGCAACAATGCCTCATGGGAGGAAATCAAAACAAGGATGCTGCAACAGTACCGGCCGGAAAGGACGTATGCGGAGGTTTTTAACTACTGCAGAACGGTAAGAGTAGGAAATTTAAGTGAATTGTTTAGGGTATTTGAAGAGGCTAAATTTGAAATAAACGACATATTTTTAGGAGATCCACTTAAGCCAGGTATATATAAGCCCGAGAATGTTGATAGGGACTTAGTGGATATATTGTTGGAAAAAATAGATGCACCTATTAGAGCACACATAGGAGAACATGAAACTTTATCTGACATAATTTTGAAGTATACAAGACTTAAATTATTACACGACATTAGGGCAATAGCGTTTAATCATAGATCTAACTTGAAAAACAAGGGCTTTGTCAATGGTAATAGCACATTTAGAAACCAAGTAAACAAACCTCAGAAGTTCAATGAAAGTAACACAAAAGCAAAAAGATATGGCAGAACTGAATCCCAACATTTTCATAATTATAACAATTACAATAATCGCAATTTTAACTCTGTTCAACCGCAAAATTTCAGCAAACGAAATAATGAACAGCCTCAGGGTTCTTGTAATCAGCCTCAAAATTCCTTTATTTATAATAGGAATAAACCTGTTTCGTCGCAAACACGTTTATCACATATGAGTGTTGATACTAACTTGGGTTCACAGAGGTCTCATGACTCAAAATATATGGAGGTTGATACCTTACAGGAGGCTGAAAAGGTTGCTTACAACGATGAGGCAAATTTTTTAGAACTGCCTCGAAATTCAAATTACCCGTAGTTGTTTTGTCCATAGGCAAACAAAATTTCAAATGCCTAATAGATACTGGGGCAAATACAAGTGTAGTAAAACCAAACACATTTTTTCTATATGAAAGACAGAATCTAAAAGAACCTGTCTATATAAAAAGCCTTAACGGTTTCAACGAAGTAAAACATTTCGTTGTTACCCCAATGCCTTCACAATTTCTTGCTAGGGGTACACTTTCATGGAAAATAGTTGACTTTAAAAATGAAAATTATGATGCTATACTGGGTCAAAATATTCTGGTACCTTTCAAGGCCAAAATAAATCTAGACCAAAATTATTTGGAAATATTCAAAAATAAAATATTTTTTGAAGAAAATGCTTACCCATTGGCATTTGACATGATTACAAGTCTTCAGTATATTAAGAATGAAGACATACAAGGCAAGTTCCAGATAAATGATTTAAGCAAAAAGGAGCATGAATCCATTAAAGGCTTACTAAATGAATTTAAGGATTTGTTTTTTGTTGAGGGAGATACTTTGTCCGCAACAACTGAAATCTGTCATGAAATAATTACTACTACAGATAAACCTTTGTATTCAAAAATTTATCGGTATCCACAAATTCATGAGAATGAAATCCAAAGACAGATAAAAGACATGCTTAAGCAAAATATTATAAGAGAAAGTAATTCTCTTTATAACAGTCCATTATGGGTTGTACCAAAGAAACGAGATAATTCTGGAGTACAAAAATGGAGAATCGTCATAGATTACAGAAAACTTAACGAAAACACAGTCGATGATAAGTTTCCCATACCAAACTTAAATGGTATTCTTGATAAATTGGGGAAATCCCAATATTTTACAACACTAGATCTTGCCAAAGGGTTTCACCAAATTTTGGTAAGAGAAGAAGATCGAAAGAAAACAGCCTTTTCAACGCCTTTTGGACATTACGAATTCATTCGTATGCCATTCGGCTTGAAGAATGCGCCATCAACCTTTCAAAGGCTGATGAATTCAGTTCTTCGTGAACAAATTAACAAAACTTGTGTCGTCTAT
Source organism: Sarcophaga rosellei (assembly GCA_930367235.1). Classification (NCBI taxonomy): domain Eukaryota; kingdom Metazoa; phylum Arthropoda; class Insecta; order Diptera; family Sarcophagidae; genus Sarcophaga; species Sarcophaga rosellei. The sequence continues at coordinate 33,087,659 of OV884021.1, read as the reverse complement.
ATGGATGACATATTGGTGTTCAGTACATCCCTGGAAGAACACATAAATTCTTTAAGATCAATTTTCAAGACATTAAGAATGGCCCAATTAAAAATTCAGGTAGATAAATGCGACTTTCTGAAGAAAGAGACGCAATTTTTAGGTCACGTACTGACCAATAAAGGCATTAAGCCAAACCCTGAAAAAATTAAAATAATTCAGAATTTGCAACTTCCAAAAACTACAAAACAAATTAAATCTTTTCTGGGAATGACAGGATTCTACAGAAAATTTATTAAGGATTATGCGAAAATCGCAAGTCCCTTGACAAAAGCACTTAGAAAAGACGAAAAAATTTATACATATGACCCTAATTACATTTTGGCTTTTGAAAAATTAAAAGAAATTGTAACCAATGCACCAATCCTTAGATATCCAATCTTCTCCAAAAAATTCAAAATAACCACCGATGCAATCAATTTCGCCATTGGCGCCGTTCTTTCACAAGAAGGCCATCCCATTGCATATGCCTCTCGAACTCTAAGCGTAACCGAAACCAACTACTCAACAATTGAAAAAGAATTGTTGGCGATAGTTTGGGGTGTTAAATACTTCCGACCGTATATCTATGGAAGAGAGTTTGATCTTGAGTGCGACCATCAGCCGTTGAAGTGGTGACAAGTAAAATATACAGGAAAGGATATCAACCCACGTCTTCAGAGATGGTTGGTCCAATTGGGGGAATATAATATGCGAGTGAATTATATAAAAGGTGAACTAAACAAAGTTGCCGATTTTTTGAGCCGTATTAATCCCGACACAAATGAAATTAATCATTTAACAGAAAATGATTCCGGCGAAATGAATGAAAATGAAGAAGATTCATTATTGGTCCAAACCGTCCATTCACAGGAAGAAGAAGCTAATGATCACATACCAATTTTGGATACCGCGGTAAGCCGTTTTAAAACACAAATTGTGTTAGTAGAGCAAAAAAATATTCCAATGCAGGAGGTTTTCGGGGAAAAACGTATATTTATTGATAGGAATGATTGTGCAAGTGGAAATGTCGTGAACATTCTAAGAAGAGAAATTTCTAGAGGAAAAATTGCTATATTTTCCGAATTGAATGATCATGAGTACAACACCTTACAAAAGATAATTATCAAGGAATTCTCTGGAAACAGTTCATTGAAATTTGTTAAATGTTCTAAATTTGCCAGGGATATTGTCGAGGAAAGCGACTTAAAGAAGCAAATAGCATTGTTTCATAAATTTGAAACGGGTCATGCTGGTATAATTCCAACTTTCGAAAAAATAAAACATAAAATATATAATCCTAATTTGAAAGAATTTATTCAAAGAGTAATCAATAATTGCGAAACTTGTTCCGCAGCTAAATATGACAGAAATCCTATAAAAAATAAATTCAAATTAACTGAAACCCCTTCCACCACCAATGAAATAATTCATGTTGATACCTATGTCAACAGTAAACATTCATTCATAGTCTTTATTGACAAATTTTCAAAACATGTAGTTTCATTTCATTTGCTCGACAGAAATAGTCAAACCCTAGTTGGGAAAATTCGTGCATTTTTGGCCATTAAGGGAAATGTTACTAAATTTGTACTAGACAACGAATTCAATAACGCAAATGTAAGGAACTTCCTCGATCAAGAGGGAATTCAATATCATTTCACAAAACCGAATAGTCATACCGGTAATTCAGATATTGAAAGATTTAATAATACAATCACAGAGAAAATCAGAGTCTTTAATTTGGAGGAAAAACTGCCAATAAGCACCCAAATGAATAAAGCAGTAAAATTCTATAACAGTGGCTATCATAGCACAATTAAATGTAGTCTTTTGGATGTGCAAGATAAATTGATTGATCATAGTATAATAAAAGAAAGATTAAAAAACGTTAAGTTCAGAGTGATTCAAAAAAGGAATAAATCAAGAGAAAACTACGTAGAGAATAGGAAAGAAGGATTTGTAAAAAATTATAAGAGCTTGAGACATAAAGAAGAACCGAAGTTTGTTAAAAAGCCTCTAGAGAATGTTCACACAGACAATATTAAACGACCTTTTAAATTTACAGATCATGGCAGTCATACTCATATTAATTGCACAAATACATCTGAATCAGGCAGCCCTTCAAATTAGTGCGGTGGGCGAAAATGATGGTTTCCTTAAGATCAGAACTAAGGAAGTGGACGTTGTTAACACAACAACTACTCTTGTCCACATTGTAAATACTACCGAAATACAAAACATATTGTACCAAATAAGGAAAAATATTGAGGGCTTGAAATTACAGGAAGAGAGAATTCTTCAGAATGAAATCGAATTAATAGAATCCAAAATTAAAACTATAATGCCAATGTCATACAGAAAACGAAGAGGTTTGATTAACTTGGGAGGAAAGGCGTATAAATGGTTGTTCGGAACAATGGATGACGAGGATAGGCAGGAAATTTTTGATCATCTTTCTGTTGCCGACCGAAATTCACATAATTCTATTACCGCAGTAAATAAGCAAATAGTAATTAATAATTCCATAAATAAGTCACTCGAACGACTTAAAACTGCAATAGAAAACGATAGGAAAGAAATGGAAACGTCCTTCGTGAAGATTGACGATGCTACTGGAAAAGTCATGAAGAGACTAATTTATTTGGACCAACTGGCAAAGCTTAAGAATTTGGAGCACAAAATTGACCAGATTCAGGACAACATAGTTTCAGCAAAGGGTAACGTTGTACATCCAAGTATATTTTCGACACAGGAAATAGATAAATTTAAAATAGATTTTTACAAGTTGAGGATGCTTAAAGTAGGAATAATGACTTTTAATGATGACTCTTTGATGATAGCAATACAGATACCGGACAGCTATGTTAAAACGGATCTTAAGCTTATCATGCCAAGATAACCTTGAAATAGAATCAAAGAACGAATATATTGTTGACGGTATGAATCTGGCATATCAGGAAGATGTACCTTTGAAAAAATTAAAGATAAGTAAACATTGTATTTTTCATAATAGTTGTAATTTCATTTTTAATAATGTTACATCTGTATTGGATCTTGATGACGAAACAATAGTTTTAAAAAATGCTTTTTCTGAATCAATGAGACAAACTTGTGACGATAGAAAGTTCAATTTGACTGGAAATTTCTTTATAACGTTTAATAATTGCAGTATAACACTTTGCAATCAGTCATTTTCAAATACAAAATTTTTAATTCAAGAAAAATATTTTTACCAAAATCTCTTTTTGTATAACAAATCAGATGTAAGACCAAAATATAATAATATCGTTATAGATCACTTTGAAAATGTAAAAAAAATTGAAGAACTTAAATTTCATAAAAACGTTTCTTATGGTTTAAATATAACACTATTTATTATTGTCATTGTAATTTTTGTCGTTTTGCGTTTTATAGTGAAACGAAATAATATTAAAATAAAGATTGAACAACAAAAAAATAAAGAAACTGCAAATAGTGCTGTTGATAGAATAATGAAAAAGTACAGGCCAGCACAGCCACATAATTCAGAAGTATAAATGTAATATATGTATGAACAAAACAAAAAAAAAAAAACCTTAAAATTTTTTTATGTATTTTTATTAAAATGCTTTTTGTAATTTAAAATATTTGTTTTAATTTTGTTAATATTTACTAATAGAAAGAAGAATAATAAAAAAATGTTTTTGTTAAAGATATAAATATAAAAGTATATAATAAGACGAAATCCAGGAGTATTTCATACAAGGGGTGGAGGAGTTACATTCCCACTTCCTAAACTAATTATATTGGCTGGTAAAGTGCAGGGAACTCAATAGGTTTAAATTACACATTTGTTTTTCGTTCCCACATTTTGCCAGACAGCAACGTAAGCATTTTTGTTTGCATTGTTTAGCTTTAGTTATAAGTAAAATATTTGTAAGATATTAGTCTTAAGATTCAACCTAATAAAGTAAGTACTCTTAAGAGTAAAAGAGTAGTTTTTTTTAATAAATATAAGTCGCGCGTGGCCAAAAATGGTTAAAGTCAATGTGGGAAATTCATTATTTTTTACTTTTATCTTATAGATAACACTTCTATTAGTTGATACGTAAAAATTTTTAAATTGTGCTTAGATTTTTAGTTATTGTATCTCAAAGTTAAGAATTCCCATGCAATATGGAAAATTTGTGCGAAAACTTGAAATTTGACATATTTTTGTCATAGTTAAAATTCAAAAATTCTTTTGGTAATGACTAAATTATTTGTAACAGAATTGCAAGCCAGGTATGTAATTGTAATAACAACGCTGAAATTGCTTACAAATTTTAATCATATGTGAAATGCCGTTAGCCAAAATACAGGTCTTCAAAAAATTAAGATTTTCATACATTTATTAACTTCCTTCAGAAGTGAATTAATAAAAAGACACCTAATATCACTTTTGAATTTTTTTGATATTTTATTGCCACAAGTATGTACTCTAACATATGTATATAAATTTCAGCTGCTTCTGACTGCTTTTGTGGGCGTTATAAATGTTTTTTAGTGTCAACATCATTGCAGATTCGTGATATTTTTGAGAAATGGGTGCAGATTAAGAAAAATAATACAATGAATGTGTTGCATCATATTGAACAATTTGTGGAAAGTCGTATTCAAAGATTTTGACAGATATAGAAAAGGACAAACTAAAATTTATTCTTTTGAAAATTAGTAATAATTGGACAAAATATAGACGCGAAAAAGTAGGTTTGAAACTGAGTTGAGTACCTGGCTAGATAATGAGCTATTTTGTAAAGATATTAGTGATGTAAGTTTTTCTAGATCATCGATTTTTTGTATTTAAACATTAATAAATTCAACTAGGAACCAAGTAAAAGTAGCGGTAAGGGTCGACCATTTGTTTGCCATGAAAATGCATCAGAGCGAACAAAAAGAAGACGAATCGTAGAACCAGTTACGTCCGCTTCTGCTGATGCTCTTACTAAAGCAGCAGGAAAAGTATATAAGTCCAAAAAAGATCAAATATCAGTGGAAAGGACTTTAACCTTATACATTGATATGGATCTCTCTGTCAAACAATACAACATGATGAGAAAGGTTGTAAATTCCTTCCTATTATTTAATTGCAGAAGCTGAAAAAATCATTCCTGATGGTATTCATATATCAGAAACTTCTGTAAAGATTTCTTTGCAAAAATTTTTAGATAAAACAGCTGAAAGTATAATAAATAATTTCGAAGTTGATACACAGAATGATCTATTCCTAGAATGTAAATGGGGTTTTGATGAAAGTAGCAGACATAGTGCCTATAAACAAAAATTTGAAAACCAAGATGGTAATGATGAAATTTTTTTGTTACATTGGGGAGGTGAGAAAGTATTATGGCAAAATAATAAACATTCATCTTGGAGATTATGTAGACCTCTCAAATATTATTTACAAAAGAAACCCCTGATGTAATAAAACCACATTTTTAAGGTAGGCGTATCCTTGCTCCAAAATTGAACTAAATTTGGAGGAAGTGTTAAGCAAATTTTATTAACATATCTTTTTTCCCTCCAAGTTATAGCAATTTTTAATTTCAGGATATATAGGAAGGATACGAATCCTTTGACTTTAAATGACCAAATTTTAGATATGATTATGTTTTACCAATTAATATAGGTGTGACAAATTTCATTGCTCTACTATTACACTTCTATTTTTGGCCACTCGTTATATGAAATCGCGACAGTGTGCGACGTATTGTCCGATTCTATGTAAGTTGGACTTAGAGATCATATACTATAGAACACATTTAAACGTGTTGAAACATGATGAAAAAAAATTCTATGGTCAATTGTCCGTTGAGTGTTTACTTCTTTGTGATTAATTTTTGTATTTCAAACATATTTTGCTACTACTCATTGTCATTTTATCAAAGAAAATGTTAAAAAAAAATTATAAATTTAATAAATTATACGGGTATTCTCAAATCCAACTGAATTTAATTTATTCAAAAAGTTTGCAACAGTTCACTCTCATGTGATTTCCTAAAAAATTAAAGAAATGAATGGTTGCATACAATGAAATTTTATGATGATGATAAGTGCAAGGTTGATTAGCCGTAAGAAATGCGAACTTTCAGCATTAAATTAAAAATAATATCAAATGTTTTCTTGTCTTTTATTTAATTTCTAGTTTAATTTGAACAACTTCCAGTAATAATAAATACAAGTTTGGATGCAAACTAATTTGGTTGTATAATCAGAACCATTATTAGCAATAAATAAAATAAGACTGTGGGAGCACGAAGAAATACACATATTTTACAAAAGAACTACTTCCATAATATATCATTGAAAAAATTATGTTTAATTAAATAGAAATTAAAGTAAAATGAACTGTTGTTTTTATTTATTTTGCAATAATACTCTGTTATAATTAAAAATTTCCCTGAATTGAATTAATTATCCTTTCCGTTTTGCTACCTTAATTTTGTATACGCAAGGGACTTACCTTGGGCCATTAATATTCTTAATATTTACGTCGGTAATAAAGGGTCCGCCAAATTAAAACAAAAGTTTAATGAAAAATTTGCAAACAGTGAAGTTTAAAATAGAAACAGCAATCAACAAGGCTTTGGAAGAAGGCAAATCAATGAATAAAGTTACTCATCAATTTAAAATCAACAAATCAACGGTTTATCGGATTTCGTCACGATATCGTCAAACAAATAACGTGGAAAGACAGCCTGAAAGTGATCGACCTCCTAAATCTACTGCCCGCCAAGACCGTCAAATGGTAAAAGTAGTAGAAGTTGACCGTCGGCAAACGGCAGTTGATGTTGCTAATTATGCAAACGAGCAATTAGGAGTTTCTATTAACGTCCACACAGCCAAAACCGATTAAGAGAGGCAAATTTATTATCTAGAAGACCAGCCAAGAATCCACTTATAAGTATGGTTAATAAGAAAAAACGGCTTGACTTTGCTAGACGGTATCTGCATTGGTCAAAAGAGCAGTGGGCCAAAGTTTTGTGGAGCGACGAATCAAAGTTTAACTTATTTAGCTCTGGTGAGTTACATTCGTCGGCCCCCAAAACAAGGATATTCCCCCAAATTTCAATAATGATCTGGGATAAGAATAATATATTATTATACAAGACACGAGGTTGAACATAATATGTCAACATAATACACTGTATATTAGAGCGACACACCAAAAAAAGTGCTCGATATACCCTCATAAAAATGAACATTGGTATATTTTATGATGACATTTAAAATATTTCGGCTCCAGCTTTGACCTCTCGTGAGCTGGACCATTTCGAAAAAGGGTATATTTTTCCATGTTTTGTCAATTTTAGAATCTGTTTCCTTACCAACAGATACAATATGGGTATCATAAGAAAGGTTTTTCAAGGCGGTTTGAGGGGGTACATCTTGCACGAATTTCGCTTCCATACAGTTTGAGTCGCTCTACTGTATATACTTTAACCTACATTCGATCGAAATAGTCTAGCACACTAATCACTAGACTAGCGCACAATCGAAGTTGTAAAATATATTATCTTAAATTTTGAAAGATTTAATGCATCTTTGGCATGCTGTACCATCTAATGGTTTGAATTCCTGTATATATATTTACCTTTTAAACGTTTTTTAAATAACAGGTTAACAATACTAACTTTAGTTTCATTTTAAATACATATTTTTATTTGCTGTTGCAGATGTTTAAAATATACCATTGGCGTGAACATGTTAGTATAAAATGTCTGCGGTTAAAGCCTAAATGGAATGTGATGTTTGCATTTGACTTTATTCGCATTTCCTATTCAAAACAAACTTCCGTTTGCTTAAACCTATATTTACATATATACGTGATATTTTCCTTATGACTGCAGAATATTGACTGGAATGGAGGATGAGAAAGCACTTTGCGCTAAGAATATATTGAAGAACTGCGCCATATAGTCTATTATTCCATATTTACCTTTATTCACAAACTGCTCCATTTAACATTTGTTTCTATAACTCTATTCTTTGTGCTTCTTTCCTCTTTTTTTGTCTTCACCACTGAGTAAACTTTCTAAAATGAATCTACATGCATTGATGTATGCATTGTACAATTTCAATAAGAGCAGCAAAACTTCTACCATAACTATTGTGGGTTTTTGCTATTTTTTAATACCACTACATTGACCACATAAAGTGTTTTACCGTATTATTGTTTCATTTTTTTTAAGATTTCCTTTTCTCTTTTGCTATTTAACAGTGTTGTCAGATTGATATATGTATAATAATAATAATGGTAAAATAAAGTTAACTTTATTAACAATACAGCAGTGCTAGAATAATGTCGATAACATTGCTCAATTGAATAAGTTTTTTTAAAGGAGGTGGTAACGAAGGGCCTATTTTGTTGGTGTTGTATTTGCCAATTTTGTTTATATTTGAAGTTGCCATATTGAAAATAATATATATAATACAAGTTCAAAGATAATAATGTATAATGATCCTCCCTTAAGCTTAACGTTTACTTCTAACTTATTGTCCACTTATTATAATGAAAAATAAATTATAAATACTCGTTTTGGGTGAGTCGGCTTTTCAATGTATGCGTGCGGGTTTTCTGTGCCCCAAATGCGACAATTTTGCTTGTTTACATACTCGCCAAGATAAAAATGAGCTTCATCTGAAAAGATGATTTTTTTTTGCCAAAATCGACATCTTCTGTAAGTCGATCACAGGCCCACTTAGCGAAGCGAAAACGCATTGGATGGTCAATTGGCTTCAACTCCTGAACCAATTGGACTTTGTATGGCGTCATACCAAGGTCTTTATGCTAAATTCGTCTCAAGGATGTCTCCGAAATGTTCAATTGTTGAGAACGACGGTGAATTGATGTTGATGGCGCTTCGCGCACACTTTCTGCCCCAGCAGCAATATTCTCGGGTGTACGCACTGTTTTTGGCTTTTCACGCTTTAGTTTATCGATGAGGATGCCAGTTTCCTTCACTTTTTTCACAAGATAACGAACATACGGAGCTGACGGTGCTTCTCTTCTTCCAAAATCCGTACGCAATTTTCGCACACATTCTACAACATTACCATGATGTAATCAAAGTAATGTCGCAATATTTCCCAGCGTATTCACAACCATATTCGTTCAGCAGAAGGATAAAACTAATTATCTGTCAAATCAGACATGAGCTAAGTGTTACCATTCACGAAATAAGCACTAGTTGAAAAAAACGTTAGATGGCGAATCCTTTACGTATGTATTCAACTTTTGGATTTTTAATTATAACAAGAAAAATTATTTCGCCAAGTAATCTTCACGAGAGTTCTAACTGTAATGATATTTTTAATTCATCATTTATGTTTTGAAAGCAGAAACGGGTAATACTTAAAATTGTAATTCCCAGGAATGCATGACAAATTGTTTTTTTATTTCGCGTTATACAAGTTTAAATTTCGCGTTGTAATGAAAATGTTTTTTTTTAAATGGCGTTATATCGAAAACGCGTTGTAGAAGTACCGCGTTATACGAGGGATAATACCTATCACAATGAATGAATGAAGTTGTCGTAGCCTATAAGGTAATGTGTTGGCTTATTATACTTAAGGCCACGGTTCAAATCCCAAGTCAGACATCAAAACGAAAATATGGAAAAATATTTCTTCGGCGCAGTTCTCTCAGCAGATTTCTGGCAAAAACTCTGAGAGGAAATAAAACTGCAATGAAAAGTTTCTCAAAAATCTGTCGTTCGGAATCGACTTTAAACTATACACACAACCCTCAATTGATTGGTCCCTATAAACCTAAAATAAAATTGGATTTATATAGGCACCCATTTATCAACTTTAAAATGTCCAATAGTGTCCAATATACTTTTGTAAGAGGACCTTCTACGGATATCTCATTTCTGGTAGGTCGTTTGTCCTCTTCCTTAGCTGGCATTATCTTCGCCAATATTGGGTCACTTCTTTGTGCTTCGGTCCAGTCTTCGTTGGCTTCGATCCGCGTTAGCCGGATATCAACGATCGACTCCTTCTTCTCGGCTTTCACGCAATGCTTACACTTAAAATTACAAGGTCGGCGTCAAAGCATCAGCATTTAGGCCTCTTCGGTGTTCAATGCTGAAGTCGTAAGTCTGCTAGCTGTCCTTCAGCGTTCTTCAATTGCAACAGCCATTTCAGTGCGGAATGATCACTCCTTGCCCATCACTATTATGTCGTGGAGGTACACCAGGCAAGCCTTCCAATGCAGTCCCTTATGTACACGTTCCAAAAGCTGCTGGAATGTAGTCGGAGCATTACAGATTCCTACTGTCATAACTTTAAACTGCCATAAGCCGCCGTTAGCACTGAGTGCAGTTTTCTCTTTGTCCTTGTCTGCAATCTCCGCCTGCCAATACTTACTCAGTAAATTCAACGTGGAGAACCACTTCGTTCCGGCTAGCGTGTCGAGTGTGTCGTCAATTCTCGGTAGCGGGTAATGTCCTTTTTGGTGACATCATTCAGCTTCCTGTAGTCTACGTAGAAGCTTGTACTGCCATTTTTCTTCTGGACTAAAACTACAGGTGGGCTCCACGTACCCGATGGAGGTTCGATTACACAGCTCTTTCTCATTTCGTCTGCTAACTCCTTTATCTCTTTACGATTCGCCATCGGTATGCTTCTGGGTGCCTGTTTTATCGGTCTTGCTTCGCCAGTATCAATTTCATACTCGACCATAGCTGTTCTTCCTTGTCTTGTATTGCTCGTGGCGAAAACGAAAATATACCTCTTTAGCAGCTTTTTGACCTTATTTCTCTCTGAAAAAACAATATATTCGTAACAATATATTAACGTATATTTTTCATGTTTATATTTGAAGTTGCCATTTTGAGAATACAGTGCACTCGCGATAATATGAACTAATTAAAACAAAGCCGGTTCATATTTTCGAAATTGTTCATATTTACAAATGGCTTAAATTGTTGCTAAAAATGTTGTTTCCTTGCAAGATAAACACTTTTCCTGCTTTTTTCCATTATATAATTTTATTTTTTGTTTTGTTTAAGAAAATAAACTTCCTGCACTAAATTTGTAAATGTGTTCAAATACTTATACAATCTTCAACTTAAACTAATCTTTAAAAAATTCGGTTATCTTTTTTTGCTGTTTTTTTTGAACGAGAACTTTTAAAACAGCCTTCTTCCGCAACTGTCTAAATACATTTAAGTCTGGTTGTTCAACCTTTTCACTTTCTGCCCACTCCAATGTACTATTAAAAATTTCAACAGCTTCCCTGTCTTTAATCGTTCGATATTTCTTCTATTTCATTATCGCCACATTCAATAGCACCCTTATTCTATTCTTTAACATTCAATGCTGTAAATTCAATCTATAGACAACTATAGAATAATATTACAACTTCAATTCTTTTACAGTACATTAGCACATTACAGAGAACACGAATATTGGGTCTCAGGGTACATAAAATATTGGCCGCACTTTCTTCTAAATCAATTAAATTCATTTGTAAATTTTATCTAAGATTACTTAAAGGGTTTTTATCTTCAGGATCATTTTGATTAACCACCATATTTAAAATATTATTGCAGCATTTGGATAGCACGGATGCATCGACTTTACTCCATGCTGATTCTAAAATAATAACGGCTTCCTTTAATGTAGCTTGCTTCATAGACTCTATTAAACTACCCCCTCTTACAGCAACGGAAGCCAGAAAACTGTTTCTATAATAAAGTTTTTGTGATCCTGGTTGTATTTTGATCCATGGGTTGGATAAGAGGTGTCACGTTCGATGGCACAAACATTACAAAAATAGAGCCGTTTTCAGATTTTGTTGGTCATCAGGTGGGTGAGAAGAAACATTATCTATTAGAACAATGGATTTTCCTGGCTTCACTTTTTTTAACAATCATTCTACATACATGTATCTACATACATATTTATGTATGTATGTGTAGTTTTTTTAAGATTTGGTATTCAAATAAACATAAATAACTCGGGATTTCCCCAAATTCTAATGCTTTGTAACTGAAATGTGTATGCTTTAAAAATAAAAAACTGTTCATATTTTAAAGCCTTTGTACAAAGTTCATATTTTAGAGTAGTCAATGGTTAAGAAAAAGTGTTCATATTTTCGGGTGTTCATATAATAGAGTGTTCATATTATCGCGAGTGCACTGTAATATATTGTTACGCAAAGGGAAACAGTGTACCATCGTTTAACATTAAGATGCCAACAAACACACTAACAATACAGAGAACATATTGATTCACTATAGCTACACTAACACATAGAACGCACATGCTTGCATATACCAACAACATCAGTATAGCAAAAGGAGACAGACAAGTATAAGAGAACAACAACAAACAAGCAATGTCAAGCAGATACACAAACAACAATGCGGTTGCGATAGAATTCTCGAAAATGCAAGAACAAGAACCTTCCTCTTCGAGAACGTTCATCATACTGATTTTGCGGACATATAAAAAGGCGAGACATAGCAAGCAACGAGTCAGTTATAATTCAGTCAGCCTTGTGTGAAGAAAACAGTTGTGGTTTGAAGATCGCAGTCGTTAGTGTTGCGCGAACAGAAGTGTGAACTAGTAAAGTGAACCAGCAATTATTGTTGTGTAGTGAAGTTGTATACGGTGACAGACAAAACTAGTGTGAATAATAAAGAGTTTGATTAAAACGAAACACTTATTTGGTTTTATTTTGGTTTGCAATTAACGAACCCACAATCTAAACGTTTTTAAAAAGGTAAAAACGTAACAATATATAATATGGCAAGTTCAAAGATAAAGTGAACTTTAAAAGTTAAAGGTAGGATAATCTTCCCTTTAGCTTAACGCTTTATCTTAACACCTCTTATCTTATGAAAATCAAGTTATCTGGCCGTTAAAAGCCTGCCTTTAGTTAACGGCAGGTTGCAATAGTGGCCCTAAGACTACTAAGTTATTCTACTCATATACATTTAAGAAATGCGGTTCGTCATTAAGTTTAATTATTTTCATAACTTTCTTCGAGGGAAATTGTAGGCGTTTTGGAAAGAAGTATACTTTCACTTGCTTTACAAAGGAAACTATTGGGATTATAGGTAGTCTCGCAGGCAGAGTATAAATTTGCAAATGAGGATGTTGAACGTTCGATTGACACTAATTACCCCAGTATGTTGCAATAAGATCAAATTGATAGATTACATAAATCAAAAATTATGTTTGTTCATATTGGTTATTAAAAAATTATTCAATCATTCCATCTTACATTTTGTTTTTTTATCCTTCTACAACCTACTATCCTAAGTTCAACACAATGCACTGTAAGACTCGAGGTCAGTTTTCATTGTTTTACTCAATTGTGCTTTTAACATTGTGACTGCTTCAAATCTTTGAATGAATATTTATCGCAAAAGGATGCAAACGTGAACTAGAGCATGTTGGTTGCTAACATTGCTTCTCTCTGACTCGTCCAATAACTATAACACACAAGCTATTGTGGTATTGTTACCAGTGGTTGCAGCAATAGTTGTGAGTCCTTTGCCGGAATTGATGCATATTTTATGTGGGTAGCTGCTAGTGACATAAAACTGATATTGAAACTGACTTAAAATATTTGGTATCGGTTTTTCCACTCTACGTCATTCTATCTATTTGTGGTTGCACTCTGGAAAGTGGCACATGACAATGGTTTTATTTCTGTTTTATATTTTATTTTATTTTATTTATATTTGTGAGTATTACATTGGCTGATTCTAAAGCTTTTTATCACAAGGATGTGAAAAATACATAATAAAAAAACTAATAAAAAACTCGTGTCTATTATCGTAATTAAACAAAAATAGAAAAAATTAAATTTTAAATAAATGTGCCATTTTTACGTTTCTACAAATGCTGTATTTGACACAACAACTATCTTTTTAAAGTATCACAAAACCCTTACGCCATTTAAAAAAATCAAAACATGTCCTTTCTACATGTATATTGTTACAAAAATTGAAATTGTGTAACATCGTTTAACATTAAATTTGCTTATCAAAAACAAAAAAAATGAACTTGTTTACATGATCAACAAATAAACAAAAATCTAGCAACAACAAACATTACCAGAATAAATGTAAACAAAATACACAAATAATAATAACGTAAACAACATGTTTACATTTATAGAGATTTCGAGAAGGTGAAGTCATTCTCCTTTAGTTAGTATGTTCCCACAAGTACTGTTACCCAAAAGTAATAAAAAGTAAAAATAAAAAATAAATTAAAACCAAAGTTTTTCAAAAATTTCAATGAGTTGGTAAGGCATGATGGGTAATAAAAATGATGATTATGATTATGGCCACACAAGAGATTTTATGCTTAGTATTTATGATGAAGATGTAATGAAGATGAGAAAAAAAAATTAGCAAAGATTTGTTTAAAGCATACCTGTTAAATTTCGATTACGATTAGTAATCAATTACATTACTTTTTAAGAAGAATCGTAATGATTATATAATTCTATAAATAATTTTTTCGAATTACTAATTGATTACGATTACCAAATAATCTAAAAATAATTAGGATTACTGGCAAATTATAAAATAATTAAAAAGAATCAAAAGTAATCAAAAAATAATCAAATTTTTTTCAATGAATATTTTGAATTATTTTTGAATATTTTCAATTTCATTTTTCCAAAAAAAAAAATTTAAGATTTTAAAAATTCTTCGGAGTTCTTTGGTTTTTTTGTATTCAGCTGTGTTACAATAACAGTACATTTAATTATGAGGTTAAAAATAATTCTTCGACTCTCCCCTATTTTTTTGATTTTACTTTCAATTTTGATGGATTTTAAACGATTTATTTGTAATTGTAAAATTGTATATTTTAACACGCCCCTAACCTCTTCAGCTCCAGTGGAACGACTGTTTTCTTTCGCCGAGATCGTCTACAGCCCAAGACGACAATTATTATCTAATTTTTCGTTTTGTAGAACGCATGAATTTTCAATTATTGAAAATAATGGAAAAGAATCATTGAAAACAATTTGATTACTTTTGGATTACTTTTGATTCTTTTTGATTATTAGACTAATCGCCAGTAATCCTGATTATTTTTTGATTATTTGGTAATCGTAATCAATTATTAACTATTTTAACCAAAAATAATCGTAATTGTAATCATTATTTTCCCATTCAAAAAAAAGTAATCAAATTACTAATCATTACGATTACTAATCATTACTTAACAGGTATGGTTTAAAGACCCACAAATTTAATTTTGAATAAAAAGGAAAATGACGTAATTTTGAATAAAAACCAGAAAAAATTTAAGGGGTATATTCTGTGCTCTCTTCAGCCAGTTTACGTCAACTCCGCTTGCTCCGAAAATCCAATGTTACATTAGCTGTGTAGTACGTATCGTCGTCCTGTTGAAACCACAAGTCGTTGGTGTCCAGATTACTTAATTTAGGCCAAGAGAAGTGGGTACTCATCGATTTATGGTGCCCGCCGTTGACAGCGATGGCCTTATCAACATCTCCCTGAAACGAATATGAATCTATTAATAATAGTGGTCTTCATCTTACGATTAGTAAGATTACTCCGCAGAAACTTTCTGGCTACATCAACTTCGTTTAAGCTATACTACTCGCAAGCTGATCTACATACTGATTGCCGCGAATTCTCACTTGACTTGGGATCCAGCAGAGGGTGACTTTATTTTCCAAGCCAATCTGATTCAGTTGTCCATTTTAACCGCTAGTCAACCTTATAGGGCCTGGCAGTTTGGTTGGTGGCCTAACTGATGGATGGTATTGATATGCCCCATCCTCAATTCCTTCTGCATCCCTTGCCCTTCCTATGATCCTTTGGGTCAATATGACCCAACATTAAAATGTAAACAAAATTTCATATTTAATATAAGAAATTCATTTGTTTGTGGTTTTTTTTTTATTTGGTATAATAAAAAATAATGGTAACTAAAATAAATAAGCTTCCTTCCTAAAACTGCACCGACCTCGAAATGGAACCAATGGTTCATCTACAGTAACATTTTCATGAAGATTGTAAAAAACTTTGAGCTGATTATTCCACTTATCCCAAACTTTTCTTATCGGTGCTAGTTTGTCACGAAGACTTCTTTCTGCTCTATCTTCAAAGTTGTCAAACAGTAGATACTTTGATATGCTCGCAAATCGCTTGAGACTCATTGTTGCTCAAAAAACAGGTATTCCGTTTTTTTCGTACGACAAGCTAGTGAGATTTTCTCCATGAGATTTATAAACCCCTGCCATTATTTGTAATCCAATATATGTATCGAGCTCTATCATATCAATGTTTTGCCAATTATTTCCATATAATTCTACACCTTTTTGATTTGTCATTTGAATCGCAATTTTTTTTATATTTGGTGATATAAACAAATCGAACGAAGACTTTATATCTGTTACCATAGATGTTGATCTTTTGGTAGGTCCAGGCTTATTCAATAAAATTTGATTTTTCGGTAACCTGCCTGTTTGAAGTGGTGGTAGTTCTTTCCAAACTACACTTTTGTCCTTTGATATGTAACAGAAGTGCTGTGATCTATTTCTACAGCATTTTCCACTTCCACGCTTTTAACGCTATTATTTGATGATGAATCGGGTGAAAAAATTTAGTCTTCATTACTATCATCAAAATTATGTAAAAATGTTCATTTATTTAAGGGTTTTTTTTTTGTTTTTTTATTTTATTTATTTTCTCTATCATCATCAGTACACTTAAAAATATGGTTACATTTTTATATTTACAAAACTTGAGATTTTACTTAAAATAAGTATTGCAGCAATAAAGGCAATTTGAATGAACTCTTTTGTGTACACAGTTCAAGTGTCAGTGCGTTGGCATATAATCATAAAACAAATTTCAAGAGATACCTTTGCGAGATTCTCCAAATCCTCACTTTGAGTATAATAAAATTTTGAATGAAAAGATATTAGTTGAAAGCGATTTTATTGATTATTTTACTGAAAAAATTATTGATCTATGATTCTGAATGGTAAACTTATAATATCGCATGTTGCCCAAAGGATATTAAATGTGTGTAAATCGTGTTTTGAAATGTGGAGGGGAGGAAAAATTTAAATTTTATTGCTTTCTTTTAAAAGTATAGTTTTTGTGTCTGTGATGGATAAATTAAACTTTCACGCTCATATCTTGAAATTAAAGTGAAATTGACCAAGGAGTGCAGAAGGACTAAACTATCTACATACAAGTTAAGTACATCTCTTGAAAAAATTCTCGATTTTTCTCTTTTCAATATTTCAAACACTATACGTTTTTAATCCCTCTATATACCACAGAATGATCACTCTCTTGAAATAGCATGCAACATCCAAACTGCTCCTTTCACGATTACTACTCATTCTTGTTTTCCAGAATCACAGAGTTTACTAGTTCCGTCTAGGGTACAGTCTAGAATAAATTAATGCTTACAAAACGGAATTATAAGGAAAAGAAGAAAACAAACAAATGCTGTTTTTGTTACTTCTCCTGTTTTCATACACAGTATGTTGATTTTTCTTGTATGTACTTTCATTACTACAACAAGTGTTGATTGTTTAAAACACAACAAAAACAACCATAAGCAACAGTTTACAGTCACTTTGTAACATTTATTGAAGTTTTCTGTGTTTTAGTCTTTGTTTTTCGTGTAGAAATAGGAAGAAAACAATAATAACCGACAAAACAACAGTAATAGAAATAAGCAATAAACATAAAACAAAAAAATTTAGCAGAACTTTTAGTACGAAAAAGAATAAAAAAACACACATACATACATGAAGGAAATGTAATTGAGGAGAAGAACAAAAAATTTGTTGTGGTTTTTGTTGTTAGAAAGCTTTAAGAAAAAGTTGAGTTTAAATGAAGTTAAACCGTTGCTTTATATTACTGTGTGTTTTATAAGACAAAGAAAAAAAGAATCGAAATCCACCCCAATTATAAGAGATTAATAATTGATATGTTTGAACGTTATAATCTAACAGACATAATAAAACAATTTCTTTCACATATTTAACACCATGGGCTTGTTAAGATAATTAATTAATCGATGAAATTTATTTATTGTAAACGACTTATTTACCCAATTCACAAAATGTTATATTGTTGTAGATTATAGTTAAATGGCATTTCATTATAGTAGATGTTATCCAGTGTTATAAAATTTTTTGAATAAAATTGATACGACATTTCGGAAACATATTACCCAATTCACAAAATGTTATATTGTTGTTGTTTGGGATTTTTTCCCCAAACCTATTGCTAATGAAAAACGTCGACCGCAAACCCTACAAAAATTTTAAGTCTCCACAATAATATTTACTTATTCCTTTTTATCTCGTCATTTGTTTACTAAGAATGTTTAAAATACCTAACGGTTAATTCCTTATATTACAAGAAGTAAATTCAAGGCCATTGGAAATATTATTTGTAGAAGTCGATTTCAAACAGGTTTTGTAAGACTTAGAAAAAGTAAATTATTAGTGTTCTACTTGATCTTCCGCAGGAGGCGGACTTATTTTCTTAAGTTAAATTAAAATTAAATTAAAAGTGAATAATAAAAGAAATGAAATTGTAAAATTAAAATAAAGATCTTTAAATAAAACCCTAAGTGCCTTTTCACTTGATCATGAAGATCTTGAAATTCAATTAATTCTCTTACATAAAAATGGTGCCGAAACCCGGGAACATTCCTTGCTGAATAACAACATTCCTTGCTGAATAAAAACATTCCTTGCTGAATAAAAACATTCCTTGCTGAATAAAAACATTCCTTGCTGAATAAAAACATTCCTTGCTGAATAAAAACATTCCTTGCTGAATAAAAACATTCCTTGCTGAATAACAACATTCCTTGCTGAATAAAAACATTCCTTGCTGAATAAAAACATTCCTTGCTGAATAAAAACATTCCTTGCTGAATAACAACATTCCTTGCTGAATAAAAACATTCCTTGCTGAATAACAACATTCCTTGCTGAATAAAAACCTTCCCTGCTGAAGAAAAACTACCAGAATTTTACTGAACCTTCCGTGCTGAAGAAAAAGAACTGTATTGAACCTTCCTTGCTGAAGAAAATCCTTCCTCGCTAAAGAAAACCTTCCGTGTTGAAGAAGAACCTACTCCACTTTCTACTACCGTCGAGCCTACGGTCTTATTTAAATTTTACTGCTGTAAGCTAAACTGAATTGTCTACAAAATGGAATCAATCGCTGCTGTGATTGAGGAACAGAAGAAACTTCTTTCCCATATTGAACGTATGGAAGGTGCTTTCAACCGAAAGCCGAAAGATGCCAGATCTAAAGGGTATGTCCAAGCAATACTGGAGGATCTTGAACTGACCTTCAAAACTTTTAAAGATGGCCATGAACAGTTACTCGATACCGTTCGAGACTGCACACTAAATGAACGTGACGTCCCCTACTTAAGTAACGATACATTTTATAAATGCTATGATATTTATATTTCTTTTAAAGCTAATATTCTTGACTTAATGTTAGAATTAGAATCCCCACAGACTCCAACCGTCCATGCAGGTACCTTCGCCTCTTCTTCAAGAAATGATACATTCAGTGCTGGAGCTAGATTGCCAAAAATTGATCTTCCTAAATTTTCCGGAGATTATTTAGAATGGATGTCTTATCGAGACATGTTTTTGTCGCTTGTCCACCACAATCACTCCTTGTCCAAGGTGCAGAAATATTTCTACCTGAAGGGATCCTGTGTTGGAACTCCTCTGAGTTTGGTAAATGAATATCCAGCTACTGACTCCAGTTATGATTTAGCTTGGGAAGCTTTAGAGCGGAGATTCCATAACGAAAGGAAACTTGTTGAACAAATTCTTAAGCGGCTATTTTCCATTCCCTCTTCTAATAGATCTTTCCAAAGTATTAAGGAATTATTGGACACCACCAGAAATTGTCTAGCCCAACTGAAATCCTTAAAAATTGATACCTCTACGTGGGATTCCATTCTTATTTATTTGACATCACAGAAACTGGACTTACAAACCCGCATGGAGTGGGAACAGTCCCTGAAGGACAGTACTTCCGTACCGAAAATTAGTGATATGCTTTGTTTTTTGGAAACCGTATTTAGAGCCCTAGAATCTGTGGACGAGGTAAGTCCACCCTGCTCCCATAAACCTTCAAAAGGAACACTTTCAATATCTCGACAGAGACCAATAAGAACTATTCGCACCCATACTGCCTCCGCTTTATTAAATGACAACTGCCCCTGCTGCAATAAACGTCATTTACTATACAAATGTTTTAAGTTCCCAACATTAAGTTCGACGCAAAAGAAAGATATATACACAACGCTTATGTACAAACTGTCTCCGCCCTGGACATTTTAAATCTGCATGCAAACTAAACACAAAGTGTCATATATGCGGTGAGCCGCACCATACCATTGTACACAACGAATTTTCTACTAAGACTATTACTCAAGAGAATTCTTCCAAATCAAACGAAGAGCTAAATGCTGGAAACCAAACCATTAGGATACCATCAGTAACGTCTACACCGATTGTAAATTCTGTAAGTACACACCTTTTAAACTTGAAACTAAATCCAGCGTTATTAGCAACTGTGAAAGTAAACATCAAAACGAGACACGGCATAATAAGAGCCAAAGCCTTGGTTGATCAAGGATCTCAAGTCTCTTTTATTTCTGAAGCCTTAAGCCAACTACTGGCCTTGCCGAAGAATAAGACAAATATTGAAGTATCTGGTATTGGAGGTAAAAATCCTATAACTGTGAAAAGATCAGTAAACTTGTCAGTTACATCAAATTACGATCCTAAATTTGAACTTAAATTGTCTGCTTTAGTAGTTCCATCAGTCTCGTCTTATATCCCAAATATATTACAGCCTGTGGATCTTCCAGACCTCTCAGAATTTCATCTAGCGGATGATAAATTTATGGTACCAGAAAAAATAGATCTCCTCCTTGGAAACGATGTATATGGAGAATTGCTTATGACAGGAATGAAGAAGTTTAAAAACAGTTTTCTTTTACAAGAGACGTATTTTGGCTGGATGGTATCTGGGCCTACTGGTGGTAATATAGAAAAATGTCATATTTCTGCAAATCTTTGTTCTTTAGAAAAACAACTTCGCCTCTTTTGGGAACAAGAGGAGCTAAATGAAAATGAGCCGATAACGAGTGAAGAGAGCCTTTGTGAAAAATTATTTTCTGAGACTCATACACGAGATGAAAACGGGAGATATACTGTACATCTTCCATTTAAAAGATTACTTCAAGGTCAATCGTTGCCAGCATTTTCTTTTACAGACTACAACGCACTTAAAAGATTGAAGCAGTTAGAATCGTCCTTCAAAACCAGACCGCAGTTTGCTGAACTGTATAGAAAATTCGTGGAAGAATATGAATCACTGCAACATATGGTAAAGTTAGGTGAGTACCCTCATTCTATACCGCAGAATGCCTATTTTTTCCCCCATCATGGTGTACTCAGGGAGAGCAGCACCACGACTAAACTACGAGTTGTCTTCGATGGGAGTAACCGAAAACCACCGCAGTCTTCACTCAATGAGGAGCTATCAGCTGGACCAGCATTACAAAATGATTTGTCTGCAATTATTTTAAAATGGAGAAAACATCGTATTGCATTTACCGCTGATTTAGAGAAGATGTTCCGGCAAATAAATGTATGTAAAAATCATCATAATTTTCAGCTGATTCTCTGGAGAGATAATTCAAATAAGATTTGTGTGTACTCATTAAGAACTGTCACTTATGGTACTACGTCTGCTCCTTACTTAGCCATAAGAGTATTACAACAACTTGCAACAGATGAGGAAAAAAACTACCCATTAGCAAGTAAAATACTTCGTAGTGACACTTACGTTGATGACGTGATTTCTGGCGCAGATAGCTTCGAAGATGCTTTAAAATTACAAACCGATTTGTGTTCTCTTTTGAAATCAGGTGGATTTCGGTTACGGAAATGGAATTCTAATTCCAGGCGACTATTACAAAATATTCCTGAAGAAGACCGTGAAAAAAGAGACTTATTTTCTATACAAGAAATGAATTCTGCCAAAGCCCTTGGCCTATACTGGGATACAGTAAACGATTTTTTCTTCTTCAAAATTAATATTGAATTTTCAGAAATTATTACTAAACGCAGTTTACTTTCAGAGGCTGCAAAATTATTCGATCCGTTAGGGTGGCTTGCCCCAACAACAATTGTAGCTAAAATTATATTTCAAGAACTCTGGAAAATTAAAATCGACTGGAACGATACTCTTCCCGAGGAAATTAGCAGAAGATGGGTCAGCTTCAGATCAAAACTTGAACATTTGGAGGAAATTAGGATTCCGAGATGGCTATGCTATAGACCCTCAGCTACCTCAATGGAACTCCATGGTTTTAGCGATGCCTCAAAATCAGCATATGCCGCTGTCGTCTATGCAAGACTTATTACTCCTACCGGTGAGGTAATGATTAATTTGTTGCAATCTAAAACTAAGGTGGCACCTTTAAAGACCGAAACAATTCCAAGGCTGGAATTAAGCGCTGCTACCTTATTAGTGAAATTAGTAAATACTATCAAAACCAATACAGATTATAATATAAAGAAAGTAGTTTATTGGACGGATAGCACTATCGTACTTGCATGGCTTCAAAATGACTCAACGAGGTTGGAAGTCTACGTAGCAAACAGAGTAGCCATTATACAACGGCTTTCAGACGCCAGCGATTGGCGATATGTGCCATCCAGTGACAACCCTGCAGATTGTGCATCGAGAGGTCTTCAACCCGAGGAATTGATTCAACATGAGATTTGGTTTAACGGGCCCTCATGGCTTAAGATGAGTTCCGATGCCTGGCCTGAACATCCTACTAGATCTTCGCTCTCAGCGACGGTAATAAATACAATGGATGCTACATCGAATTCCTCAAGTATTCTTCAATATCCCGAAATTACTACGAAATTCTCAAAATGGTCTACTCTAGTACGTGTGACGTCGTATATATTGAGATTTTATAATAACATAAAGAGCTGCCTACAAAAGAAAGAAAAAGAATCTGGCTTCATCAAAACCTATGAACTTAATCGAGCTCGTTTTCTACTGATTAGATTAACTCAGGTCATTTCATTTCATGAAGAAATTCGCAGCCTAAAATCAAACAAACTTTTGCCGTTTAACAGTAGTATTGGAAAACTTACCCCGTTTCTGGATGAATTTGATATTTTGCGAGTTGGTGGACGTATTTCAAATGCTGATATATCTTTTCAAACTAAACATCCGATTTTGTTATCTAAACAGAATCCGATTTCTTTACTTTTATTTTCAGAAGCACATCAAAAGACGTTACATGGTAGCCTCCAGCTAATGCAATCTTATATTTCTCGTCATTACTGGATACTTTCAGCACGAAAACTAGCCAAGGAGGTACAACGTAAATGTATAGTTTGCTTCAAGTACAAAACTCAGACGTGCGAGCAACTAATGGGTAACCTTCCGGCTGTTCGTCTCCAGACAACACGTCCATTTAAGCATAGTGGCTTAGACTATGCAGGACCTATCTCTATAAAAATGTCTCCAATTAGAAAGACAACTGCTACTAAGGCTTACATATGCCTTTTCATTTGTATGTGTACAAAGGCAATACATTTGGAAGCTGTATCAAGTTTAAATGTTGATGCATCCCTAGCAGCATTTCGTCGATTCGTCTCAAGAAGAGGTTTATGCACGGACTTGTACTCAGATTGTGGAACAAATTTTGTTGGTGCTGACAAGGAACTACAGGTGCTTTATAACCGCAACAAACTATCACTTCCCGAACATCTACAAGAAACTTTGGCGAACCAAGGAACAAAATGGCATTTTATACCTCCGGCCTCACCACATTTTGGCGGACTATGGGAAGCAGGTGTAAAGTCAACAAAGCATCATTTACGCCGTATTATGAAAGATCGTCTTCTTACCTACGAGGAGCTCAGTACTTTACTGACTCAAATAGAAAGCTGCCTTAATTCACGTCCGTTGTGCCCTTTGTCCAGTGATCCGGCTGACTTCAATGTTTTAACGCCAGCACACTTCTTGATAGGTGAACCAACTAACTGTATTCCTGATGACGATCTCCTCGATGTTTCTATAAACCGACTTTCGCGCTGGAAAGCAATAGAAAAATTAAAACAGCATTTTTGGAGTCGATGGCATAAGGAATTTATAAGTCGTCTCCAAGCACGGCCAAAATGGAATAAAATTCATAAAAACATTAAAGTTGGTGACATAGTAATTTTAATCCACGAGAAAAGCGTTCCTGGACAATGGCCATTAGCAAGAGTAGAAAAACTCCACCCAGGTTCAGATGGTTTAGTAAGAGTCGTTACTCTCTACTGCAACAACAAGTACATTAAACGTCCAATATCCAAAATTTGTCTCCTACCTTCAAATGAGGTGACAACACTACAGCAAAATACCAGCCTTCATGAAGGCGTTCAGAACTGACGTTCTTGGCGGGGGAGAATGTTTGGGATTTTTTCCCCAAACCTATTGCTAATGAAAAACGTCGACCGCAAACCCTACAAAAATTTTAAGTCTCCACAATAATATTTACTTATTCCTTTTTATCTCGTCATTTGTTTACTAAGAATGTTTAAAATACCTAACGGTTAATTCCTTATATTACAAGAAGTAAATTCAAGGCCATTGGAAATATTATTTGTAGAAGTCGATTTCAAACAGGTTTTGTAAGACTTAGAAAAAGTAAATTATTAGAGTTCTACTTGATCTTCCGCAGGAGGCGGACTTATTTTCTTAAGTTAAATTAAAATTAAATTAAAAGTGAATAATAAAAGAAATGAAATTGTAAAATTAAAATAAAGATCTTTAAATAAAATCCTAAGTGCCTTTTCACTTGATCATGAAGATCTTGAAATTCAATTAATTCTCTTACAGTTGTAGATTATAGTTAAATGGCATTTCATTTTGTGAACACCTTGTCGTAAATATTGTTGTAGATGTTATCCAGTGTTATCAAATTTTTTGAATAAAAAATTTAAAAACATAGGAAAAATTGTCGTACATGTTGTAGTAGTTTTTGACATGGAAATTACCAACAACATTATGTACAATAGTTGTAGTTTGTCATAGTTTCTACCGATCAACGACAACTATAACATTTTGTGAATTGGGTAATTGTTTCTGTATTTTCACAATGTCTTAAGGTGGATTTAAGGTAGGAACCAATCATAGATGGGCACTTTGCAGTACCAGTAAAATTTCAGTAAAAATTGATTTTTACTGATTACTGAAAAAAATTTCAGTATTCAGTAAAATTTTACTGGTAATGCAATCTAAATTTCATTTAAATTTCATTTAAATGTCATTTAAATTTAGATTGCATTAACAGTAAAATTTTACTTTTTTTCATTTAAATTTTATTTAAATTTCATTCAAATTTAGATTGCATTAACAGTAAAATTTTACTGAATACTGAAATTTTTTTCAGTAATCAGTAAAAATCAATTTTTACTGAAATTTTACTGGTACTGCAAAGTGCCCATCTATGGAACCAATAAATAAATCTCAATTAAATTAAAAATCTATATTAATTGATTAAATTAAAAAACTTACAATTAAAATTATTGTATGATGTAGTAGTTGAAAATTATTCTCATTCACAGATTTACAATTCAGAAATAAGTTGTTGAAATGTTTGTTTCTTATCGAATAATTTGGCCAATTCACACGACAATTTATCGTGTATGTTGTATTGAATACACTTGGTTGTTTGTGAACGCTCAATTCTATGCTGTATTGTGCATTTCGTATTCCAAATGTCTTCTTCTTATTCTTCTTCATAATTTTTGCCATTCAAACAATTTGATAGCATGAAACCAACACAGCTTTTTAACAACATATATAAATTTTTTCATTCACAGAATTTGATAACACGAAACCAATACAACTTTTAAAAACATATGAAAAATGTGTATGAGAGTATCGGATGTTTACATGTAAATTATCAACAATAAGGATACACTGTTGTATATTCGTCCAACAATACACTCAATACAACGATACAACGGCTTGTGTGAATTGACCAACTATTTAAAATCGTTTTTCTTTGCTATACAGCAATGGCTTTAGTGAACAATAAGTTATTTTACTTATTTATTTAAGAAACTCTAACAGCTGATGTTAAGCTAACTTCGAGAACAGTAACACACTTAGGTCCATTAATACAACTTCCCGTTAAAGTTGGTTTTAGTTAAAGGTAAGTTTAGCTAAAGTGAACGTCAAAGTCACCTTTAACTTCTTTTCGTTATTACAACCTAATGATAAAATAAAGAAAACTTTTTCAAATGTATGGCAGTGCCGGAGTAATGTCGGTAACACTTCTCAAATTAAACAAGTTTTTTTTAAGCGCAGTGGTAACGAAGATCCTCCTTTTTTGTTGCTGTCTGTGCTAATTTTGTTTATATTTGAAGTTGCCATATTAAACATGGCAAGTTCTGACATAAACTGAACTTTAAAAGTTACCGGTAAGATGATCTTCCCTTTAGAATAACGCTCACTTCTACCTTATTGTCCACTTATAATAATGAAAAACAATTTATCTGTCCGTTAAAATCCTCTCTTTAGTTAACAGAAGAAATATTGTTTTCATTTTGATCGAGATGCTTGACCTCCGGTTTGAACACTGGCCTCACGTTTAATAATCCATCATACTACCTACTAGACTACGGCGACTTTATCCTTTTATCGTTTGCTGAACTTGCAATTTCTATTCAAGTGCTACTATATACAAAATAAGGCTTTTTTGCTGAAGGCACCGAAAAAATTGTATTTGACTTTTTAAAAGTTACAGCGTCTTTTGAGAGTTTATTCAGAAGCAAATGAAATTACGTCTTTATTCGATTTAGATAACCTAATCACATTTCTAGATATAACTTAGAAGACTTTGCCGTAAATTTCTTCTTATCTCACTTCATTAATTTTCTGTGTTTTTTGTCGACTTTCAAATCTATTTTAGAGAATTTTATTTAAAAATATTGTAGATTTTCACTAAACACTGTTGTCTTTGTAAACCAAAGAGGACGCACAAATACAATACCAATGGGAACGAATACACGAATTTTAAACATTTTATACAAATAGACGTGAATTTATAACAATCAACGGATGTTGTCAACTTGTCATACTTTGCTCTAGGGACGGTTTACGTTGTACACTAACAGAACGGAAAACAAAATAAATAAAATGAAAAATTATAAAAAAATAGCACACGAAACAAAAATAATATAAATGGACACAATCTGTAAAACCAGCACTACTGCATCTATGACAGTGCAGAGCTGAGTACAACGTACAATTTAAGAATTTTAAGTACAAAAATTACGTATTTTCTTTCAGTGCAAAGTCCTAAGCAGTTAGTCGGTAATAAAACAAGTATCAACACACATTGTTTCTCTAAGCATCTTTATTCTGAGATTCCTGAATGAAAGCAAATATTATATATACTGACGAAAACAGATACAATACAAATGACAACAAAAAAAAAGAAACAGCGACGAAAGTACTTTATTTCACAGTAAGAGATACGATATTAAAATTATTTTCCTTATTCCTACTCGCGAACATGCGACGTAAAGCTGTCCATGTGAGAAACATGGATTTTCAAGATTAACTCCGCAAACTTGCAAGGACTGACCTTGAACTTTATTAAACGTCATAGCAAATGCTAGGCGAATAGGAAATTGCAGGCGCTTGAAATTGAATGGCATCTCCGATGTGGTCATAGAAATACGTGGCAGCAATACATCAGTTCCCTTAAACTTCCCAGTTATAATGATCGCCTCGATAAGATTGTTCATCATTTTTTTTTGCTGTTAGTCGAGTGCCATTACAGAGACGTGTCGATCGAGTTATAAGTTTTTAGATTCCCATCGATCTTGTTGAGAATGTTGCTGTTGATGGAATTAACGTCAATATTTTTGGATGTCAGTAACGCACTTTCACATAACCATTCCATATTTATAAAATTTTGCACGATATTGGGAAATACACAATTTATTAATTCTTCTTTGGATTGTGTCATTCTGAAAATGTCTGATGGAAATTTTATATACTTTGTTATAGGATCCATTGGACTTCCATCTCATTAGCTCGTGATGTTGTGGTACGATTTCGCTGACTTTGTAGTCGACCTTCATGTTCAAACGGTGTCTCGGTAGCTCGTGCGGTTATCGCATGTTGTCGAAGACCTTCAGGACGTCTTTCACGTTCTGGTAGCTTTTTTGATGAGCCTTTCAACTACTTATGTTATCTGAGAAAAATATTGACAGTTTACATTTTATTAAAGTAATGAATGAAAATATTACTGCCTATTTTTACATGGCCATTCATCGCCCAATAAAATGCTAATTATAAAACTTACCTTATGTGGTTTTCAAGATATGCGACAAATAAATAATATTTTTATTAGTTACCTATTTTTACATATGTATGTATATGTTTTTGAAGATAAATATTTAAATAGTATGAAGTTTAGTAAATACTTACTATGTATATGAGTTGAAAATTTTAAACTCAACCATTTAAGGGCTATATATGTACATTATTATTGCATATTTCAGGATATAATAATTTCCACACTCACTAATCAGAGAATTTTTCTAATATTATTAATTAATAAGAATATAAAAATTTTTGTAATTACTTCACGTGAGAGGTACCACCTTCCTATAGCTGGAACACAAAATTGGGGACTCTAGCTGTTATAGTTTTCTAGATATACAGATTTTAATAATTAGTTCATATGGAGTTTGGCACGCCCCTAATGCTTGATCGCCCATTTTTAACAAAAATATTAATAACTGTTCTGGTGTTCTAGATATGCAGATTTTAGTATTTACTTCTTATAGGAGGTGCCACGCCCGCTTTTGCTGAACTCCCTATTTTTGTCCAAAATATTCATATTTAAACAAAAGTTACTTGTACAAAATTTGGGAACTCCAGCTGCTAAAGTTTTCCAGTTATGCAGATTTTAGTATTTACTTTATATGAAAGGTGCCGTGCCCCCTAATGATAGGTCGCCCATTTTTGTCAAGACAAAAGATATTCGTACAAAATTTGAGTAGTTTAACTGTTCTGGTGTTCTAGATATGCAGATTTTATAATTTACTTTATATGGGAGGAGTCACGCCCACTATTGCTAGTTCGCCCATTTTTGTCCAAAATATTTATATTGAAACTGTAGTTAATTGTACAAAATTTGGGGTATCTTGCTGATATAGTTTTTCCAATATACCCATTTTGTTATTATGTTACAATAGTAGGTAATGTAGTATATGTTGGCGTGGTACCTCGCTCATTTGAAATATCGATATAGAAAGTAGCCTATAACTCCTTCCAGGCATACAGGAAGATACTGTGAAAATTTTTAGAAAATCGGTTCAGCCGTTTAGTCATCTATAAACTTCAAACAAACAAACATACAAACAAACACACATTCATTTTTATATACATAAATGATTTCCGAGATATTAGAAGTTTTAAATTTAATTCATATGGGAAGTGCCACGCCCCCTTTTCATAGACGGCCCATTTTTGTCTAAAATATTCATATTGATACTAAAGTGGATTCGACTCTTTAGGACTCTTACTATTATATTTTCTTAGATATAATAATTTAATATTTCTTATTTTGGAGGTGACACGCCCACTATATCCAATCCACCCATTTTGTTTATATATACATCAAAGCCGTCCATACAAAATTCGAGGTCTCTAGCTGTTGTAGTTAATGAAATATGCGGCATTAAATACTTCTTAGATATGTGTGCGTGGCACCGCACCTACTTGAAATTTTAAAATAAAAAGCACCTTATAGTTCCATCCAGACATACAGGAAGGTACTGTTAAAATTTTAAGAAAATCGGTCCAGTCGTTTAGCCGTCTATAGACTTCAAACAAACCCACCAACAAATAAACACCCATTCATATTTGTCAATACACCTATCCCCCGCTTTACACGGAAGATAGGTTCCATAAAAAACCGTGTAACTCGAAAAATTCACTCTTATATGGAAAAACCGTGCTAAACGAAAATCACTATAAAAAAGCCCTTTTTGTCAGTTTTTAATATGATGAATAACAAAACAATGATGCTATTTGTTTTGGTGTTTCAAACAAACTAGCTTATACACACATAAAATTTAGATTTTATCATAAAACGGGGAGTTCCCATCTTATCTATTTCCATCATAGACATAGACTACTAAGAATTCGTAACTGTAACATACATTTTGTAGTGTTGTATGTATTTTGACAGTAAAACAATGAAAATGTTATTGTAGATATAAGCAAATTATAGTTTAGTGTTTATAATTTCGTGTAAATGCAAAATTAATAAATTTCGTTAAAAAAATTTTTATTTTCAAAAACCGTGTAAGATCAAAAACGTGTAAAACGAATACCGTGTAAAACGGGGGATAGGTGTATACAAAAATGTAAAATGCATTAAAAAAAATCACATATGTGACGTATGAGTGATATCCAATTATATAAATTAAGTTTAATACGGCAAAAAATCATAGAATTTTTATTGCATACTGTCAGGGTAACTATGCGTATGAGTAATATATTTCATATGCAATTAAATATTAAGTATGTAGTATATGTGGGCATGGCGCCTCGCTCATTTGAAATTTCAACATAAAAAGTAGCCTATAACTCCTTCCAGACATACAGGAAGATACTGTGAAAATTCCGTTTCATATTCCGTCATTTTTATCGCTACACCAGTGTCATCACTAATGGCATAGGGTCCCTTCAAAAGTTCATTACAGCAACGGACGATTGTTTACCAAAAAAAGTATATTCAGAATGAAAAATAAATGTTACAGGGGCGAACATTGAATTAATTTTTAAATGTCTATTACAAGTTGGTGGCAATAAAACTGTGTTAATATTATATTAAATTTAAAAAAGACAATGCATGGTAGATAGGTAAAATAACTAAATTGTATTTAAAATGCTTAACTAAATTCTGAGTAAAACATTTCATAATGCATATGTACGTACATAATTCGTCACTATAACCCTTCAGTCAGGATTACGATGAATCGTTTTTTTGCTACTCATAAGTACTCATGAAATTTTGCGTATGAGTGGGTCAACAGTATTGAAATTCAACTACTCTGATTCGTACTCACTACAACATTGATTTATAAGTACAAGTTGCAATGAGTATGAGTACAAAGTTGATATCAAACTCATAACATTCGAAATATGTTTGACTCATACGCCTACTCATTCAGATTCATAAATTAAGCAAATACTTATAATACTCATAAATGATTCGAGTCATTCATCAAAATTTACAATCTTAGTTGTAGCATTTACAAAAAAAAAAAAAGAAAGAAACAGACAAAGACAGCAAGCAAAGCAAACACACAACCTTCTATTGAGTATTGTAGTGTTCGTACGCGAGTCATACTTAATTTGTGGTTCTTGTAAATGTTGAGTAAAGGAAATCGAAGTCAACAACATCATTAGTATTGTTAAGTATGAGTACGATGAGCATTTCCAACTTTGAATATGAGTAGTATGAGTATGATATTAAAATAAGAATGAAATCAGTATGTATGTACTTATGTATGAGTATGAGTACCAGAAATTATGAGTACGATTCGAATCTGTTCATATTTTTGAATACTCATTGCTGATCTCTGATTACGACCTAGCTTTATGTACCACTTATGTTGTGTGTTTTAATCTTATCGATAAGTGGCGGGAGTCAGTTTTCTGGCAAAAACTCCGAAGAGATATTTTTAATATTTCGTTTTGATCGACATGTCTGACCTGGAGTTTGAAGCGGGGCCTCACGTCTAATAAGCCAACGCACTACCTACTAGACCACGGCCACTTCCATCCAGTTTTAATAATATTCGGAATTGAATCTTCTTTAAAAGAAATAATTTTTTTTATTGTAATTAAGAAACTTTTACTTAAGCAAACATACGATTGCGATCTGCTTCATATTTTTGTATTTCATATTTTCAAAAGTGTTGATTGCAATTAAAATTGATACTCGTTTTGCATATTTTTTTTTATTTATTTATCATTTTTATTTCAAAAATTCTTCTTCCACTTCACTTTTTTACCTCCAAATGGCAATTAGAATTGGAAATGGAACTCGTAATCGGGTGTATTTAGTTAGATTTACAAAAGCGTAGCGTCTGAATACTGGTTTAATGTATGTAGTGTAATTGTCGTAAGATTGGTTTAGAACATTTAGACTTTGATGTAAATTGATATTTACCGAGTTTACAAGTCAATCCTTATAGTTGCTTACTTACTGAATTGGCCATAGCAACCCGTTTAACGGATTTCGGCCTGCCGCAACACATCCTTCCAGGCGCCTCTGCTTCATGCGCGCCTACGCCAGTTGGTTACACCAATTGATGACAAAGCATCCTCATCCATTCGAACGACATGGTCGAGCCAGCGCAGTAGCTGGATGTTAATACGCTGTACAACGTCTATGTCGTTGAGGAGCTCATACAGCTCACTATTGAATCGCATACGGAAATCATCTCCAACACGTACTGGACCGAAGATCTTACGTAGGACTTTTCTCTCGGATACTCTAAAGGCTGCTGCATCTGTACTTAATAGGGTCCATGCCTCTGCGACATAAAGGAGCACGGGTTGGATGAGTGTCTTGTAGAGTGTTAGTTTTGTCGAACGAGACAGGTCTCTGCTACTCAATTGCCTATTGAGACCATAGTAGGTAGCACCTGTTGGCAAGACTGATCCTGCGCTTGATCTCCAGACTGACATCATTTTTGTGGTAACGGCGGAGCCAAGATAAATAAATTCCTTGACTGTTTAAAAAGTATAGTTATCGGCTGTAATTTGAGAATCAATACGCCGCACTTCTATACTTGTCGATAACATATATGTACTTTGTTTTTCCCTCATTTACCGCCATACCCATCTTGGTAGACTCCTTTTCAATAGCACTAAAGGTAGCAGTAACATCTCGCTTGGTCCGCCCTATGATGTCAATGTCGTCAGCGTACGCAAGCAACTGGACACTTTTTTGAAAAATAGTGCCATTGCGATGCACTTCCGCCTTTCGCAAAGTACTCTCCATGACGAAGTTGAAGGGGTCGCATGATAAATGCTCGCCTTGTATGAAACCTCGCACGGTATCAAAAGTTTTAGAGAGGTACATTCCTACCTTGACGATCCCTTATGGGGCTATCAAAGGCTGCCTTATAGTCGACAAAAAGATGGTGTGTGTCGACTTGTTGTTCGTGGGTCTCCTCAAGGATTTGGCGTAGTGTGGTTGATGGTGGACTTGCCAGATCTGAAGCCGCATTGATAAGGTTGCTAAATTTTTTAATATTTATGTTAGTTTTGTTTATGTTGATTTATACCATGATATGGAGTTCCCCACATACTACTCTTTAGTGTACTGTAAATATTGTATACGAGTATACTCGATAAATAAAATACATTCTTTACATGAACTTATTGAATTAGAAATCAATTTCTTCAGCGGATAAAAATGCCTTCTTTAGACAACCTTCACGAAGGTCGACAAAACAGGAGTGAAAGTCGAAATAAGGAGAATAAACAAAATTTAATTTTAATAAACAAAAAGGAAAAAATATATCATTGCTAAACATATTTTTCAAATGAACACTCGCAAACAAATAAACCATCTCGTTTAACAGACGTGAAAGATATTTAATATGCGACTGCCAGAGGCAAGGTGTCAAACAACCAAGCAGAAAAGAAGCAGAACAAGTGAATTTGATGACCATTTTTACCATATAATGTCTGCTTATTTTTTACTATTCTTCTCTCTTTCGTGTCCCTTTTTTGTTTATGATTAAATGTTATGCTTAATAGAATAAATAAACAAGAGCATCGCAATCAATACCATCTAAAAAAAATCCGTTCTTTGAGAAACTGTTTTTGCCTTTAAAAAAAGAAAAAAAATAATTATTTAGCAATTTATGAAATTTAAAAGTATATGAATTAAAGTCTAGCACACAGGATTTCATAGCAGGACAACACAGCCTTCAAAATAATAAGTTTCTTTGCATTTCACAATAGCAAAAATGGTATTCATTTATATATGCTTCTGTGTCGAACTTCTAAAACTCATAGACTGTAAAAAAATAACCTATTTGAAATTATAAAAAAATATTGTGAAGAAATTGTTATAAAAAATGTATGCAAATAACTGGCATGCATTGGTATCAGAGATCGTTTTTCGCAACTCATAAGCAATCATGAAATTTTAAATATGAGTGAGTCAACAATATTGAAATTTAACTACTCACTACAACGTTGATTTTTAAGTACAGGTTGCAAGGAGTATGAGTACAACGTTGACATCAAACTCATACCATTCGAAATATGTTCGATTCATAAGCCTACTCATTCAGATTCATAACTTTAGAAAAATACTTATAATAGTTGTAAATGATTAAAATTTACAGTCTTAGTTGTCGTTGCATTTACAAAAAAATAAGAAAGAAAAAGACAACGACAGCAAGCAAAGGAAACACATAACCTTCTCATGAGTTTTTTAGTGTTCGTACGCGAATCATGCTTATTTTGTGATTCTCGCATATGTTGAGTAATAGAGAGTCGAAATCAACAACAATGAATATTGTTACGTTTCTACCCTTTTAAAAACGTTTAAAATATGAGTTCGTAGATTGCAAATAAAATAAAAATAAGTTTGTGTTGAGTTTTAAATCAATTCTTTATTGTTCGCACAATTCCGTGTGCCACCTTTGGCAACTTGATTTAAACAACAACAATTTGCTTTATTTGTTATTCTTCTTTACACTCTTCAGCGTGCACACTAACAATTGTTCGTTAGATCTTTACAACGGACTTCTTCAAACTACAATTATTCTCTTCACACGCAACGCGTCTTCACACAAGATTGACAGAATTCTTTCTAATCCCGTTGCTTTGACTTTGCTTTATCGCAATCTCTATAAATGTAAACATGCTGTTTTACGTTATTGTTGTTTTTGGTTATTTTGTTTACGTTTGTCCTTGCAGTGTTCTTGTTGCCTGTTTGTTTACTTTGTTTATCCCCCTTTTTATACTGATGTTGTTGCTATATTTTTGTTTATTCATTGATCATGTAAACAAGTCCATTGTTTTGTTTTTGTGACTTTTATTTACCATTTTATTGTTAAACGATAACGCCATTTCCTTTTTCTTAACAATAAGATGAGTACTTCAAACTTTGAATATGAGTAGAGGCTCCATGACATTAAACTAAGTATAAATGCGTGTAAGTATCACAAATTATGAGTATGATTCAATTCTATTCATCTTTTTGAACACTAATTGTGGATCTGATTGGTATAACAGAGGCGAAGAAAACATATTGTATGGAGGTGTTAGATCAGCGCTGTTGTCCACACCATTTTCATGAGAGAATGTAGTGACCTGATAGATCTCTGCTTAACGATATCTGAATAACGCAATTTGGAAACTGCATGTTTTCTTAGGAGAGGCATAATTTTCTAAGTCTAGAATAGATTATTCAGAATCCAAGAGGAAATTAGTGAAAAGTCATTCCAACGGAAGCTTGAGACCTCGATAGATTTAATGAATTCAGTTTAAATAGGAAGGGCCTGAGACGTGGCGTAGACTATCTTTCTGAGCAATATGAATTAACTAGATGCCGAAGTAAAAGGGGGTAAGCAGCAATCCCGGCAGCATTTAGAAGATTTACCTTCCAGCAGGGAAGTTTCCATTTTACTGTTGGGGACAGAAGCTCGCCGTGGAGTAGGAGAAGAACTTTGATAGCCAGGCCAATTTTTAACAATTTAATGTAATTAAATTTTCAATGTAATTAACCGCAAATCGGTTGAGAAAGTTAATTTCTCAAGTTAAACCCTTCGCTCCTCAGTCACATTCAAGGCATTGGTATTAAAAAGGAAAGATGTATGTATCTATTTATTGATTTTTGTACATAGCGGGTGTTTTTTCATTAAAGGTTCTTGAGGTACCATGCGATAAATCAATACTGTCAGCTTACAAATTCCCGTAAAAGGCGCTTCTAAGCTAACTCAACCTCTAGAGGATCTTTGTAGAGTAGGCTTAAATATAACCAGTTTTTAAGTTTTTATTCGCGCCTTTCAAAGAATAATTTGACTCTACTGTAGAAACCAGTGCTTTTGAATATCTTGTAAAGAAGACGATTGTTCAAGAAGACTTTTGGATTTTTTCACTTGTTCAGTGCATGAATTAAACTCTTTATTAAAAAAAAGCTTTATTTTTCAGCGACTTCCTATTAGAATAAAAATTCTCTGTTTCTTAACTCTCTAGAATACTTCACATACTTTATTAATTTTATATCATATTAAACTACTGATCATCAAAAAAAATAAAATAAAAAATTCATCAATTAATCATCAATGGCAATGACAACTCCCATACGAGACACAAATTAATGTTAAAGGCTGTCAAATTAAAAACACATTTGTGCCATTTACAAAGATATTTGAATATATGTGCATACGTATTTTATTGTTAGAGTATGTATTTGCAAGGGAACTGGAGCGTGCAATTTTTTGCAAGCAGCCAGGCCAAGAAAAAAGTACTTGTTCAATAATTATTCACTTCTTTTCTTAAGTCAATATCAATTTATCATATATACAGTTCTTTTTTGAAGAATATGTACAGTTGGTATTGTAAATGTTGTTGTTCGTCGTAATGACTGTCATGATGTTTTTATAATACAATTTCTTTTTGCTACTTTCGCCACTATAGGCTTAATTTCTTCATATTTTATTCTGCTCGTTGATTCAGCAAGGGCGACTGAAATCATCGATGATTGTGAATGTCTGTAACTACAACTTTTTTATTCTTTTGAAATTTTATTCTTTCTCACTCATCGCACAGCTTTTGATACTACGTCAGTTCCGTCACTGTTTTTATGTGAAGTTTAAATTATTCATGGAGTCGCCGTGGTCTAGTAGGTAGTGTGTTGGCTTATTAGACGAAAGGCCCGAGTTCGAATCCCAGGTCAGACATCAAAAACAAAATACAAAAAATATTTCTTCGTCGACTTCCTCTCAGCAGATTTCTGGCAAAAACTCTGAGAGTAAAAATTGCCATGAAAAGCTTCTCAAAAAAATCTGTCGTTCGGAATCGACTTTAAACTGTAGGTCCCGCCACTCATGTATAAAATTAACGCACACAACATGAGTGGTGTTGAGAAGCTAGGCCGTAATCCTGACTGAAGGGTTGTAATGGCCAATTATGTTATGTATATTAAATTCTTCATATCTTTCAATTTAATTTCATTTTATTTTGATTCAGTATATTAAAAATTAAAAATTTTCTTATGCGAGATGACATCTTAGCGGTTTTGTGAAAGTTTGGCCTTATGCGAAGAAACTAGAAACAGTTCCTATCTCAGAAAAAGTATCTAAAAAATTTAATTTTTAATGAAACATCCGATCCTGACTTTGTGATTTGCTTTATTTATAACTCAATTATTTTCTCTCTGACAACTTTTAGAAAGTACTTGTTGTTCTTATTATTCGTATCTTTGGTGGTATTCTATTTAGTTTTGTAATTTTCCGTTCGCGTAATCATTCTTTTCTATAGAATAAATACTTTAATGTTCATGAAACACTTTCGTGTTTATTTTTGCCTTGGTAACAAATGCTTCAAGTAGAATTGGAACTTGCAAATATCGAATTCAAAATAAATGCACCACATTCCATTCATAATGTGAGATATACAATACATTGCAAAATCAACACTGTAAACCCCAAAAGTCAACGCAATATCTTAACTACAAAGAGTACAGTGAGATGTGGTTTTCACTCACACTGAAAGGATAAAAGCGAAAAACCTAAAGGCTACAAAACTTCGAAAAAATGCTATAATTGAGGTGATAATCATATTGCAAGTTATAGAGGATATCCTGCATGCATATGACTAACATCCCGTATGATAATCGTCTTCCAATAACATACATACATTATTGGTCTTTACAAATCTTCAGTTAAGATCATGATTTTAATTATTAATATTTTAGTATGATTAAGATTTCTCACACCACTTATGTTCTGTGTGTTAATTTTATACATTAGTGGTGGAACCTACAGTTTAAAGTCTACTCCGAATGACAGATGTTTGAGCAATTTTTCATGGCAATTTGATTTAATCTCAGAGTTTTTGCCAGAAATCCACTGAGAGGAAGTCGCCGAAGAAATATTTGTTCATGTTTTCGTTTTGTTAGAGATGTCTCACCTAGGGCTTGAACCAAGGCATTATGTCTAATAAGCCAACACACTGCCTACTAGACTACGGAGACTTCAATAACATCTGCTTTTAATCCTGTCGTTGATTGCATCTAAAAAATTTTTAATTTTAAAATATTTTGATATTGAATATATGTGTGTTCAATGTGGTATTGAAAATGCAACAAATTATGAAATTATAAAAAAGAAATATTCTCAAGCTTCCGGAATTTAAAATGACGTCCTTTCCTTTTAATGTGACATATTTATTGAATATATTTTGTTTCATTTATAAGTATGGCTTTGCCAGTATTAATATTGCAACCTTTGTAAAAAATGATATGAATTTCTTAGATGATGTGAGTATCTTAGGAAAGTTTGAGTTTTACTAGATTAGATGACTTTTTCATTGATCTAGTTGTCTTTTACAAGTTATATACATCTACTACTCATCGCCTATTCAGTCTTCTTCAGCGATGTTTCTTTCTTTTCTTTTGTTATTGGTTACCTTATTCTATCTTAACTCTTATCAAATTACTTTCGCTATAGTAACTCAGTGTTATCCTTATTATTATTTCTGCCACTTGGTTTTATTGCTGTTGCCGGTTAGCATAAATAAGTAGGTAAGAGAGTGGACATAATTCGAAAGCGCTACAAGTCCTGCAGCTGGTATTAGCCCAACTGCTGTTACACAAATTGCTTAGTCAGCAAGAGTTAAGATAATGTTGTTACAAAAACATATTTGACATGTGAAGCTCTTGAGGTTAGTTTCTTATTGAAATTCTATGTTTCTTATGCACGTTGTCGTTGTCTATGAGTTTAAACCGATGACGTTTTTACTGTTTACCACTTTGTCCGTAATTTAATAATTTCAATCTAATCAGCCATAACAATCAATAATAACAAATACATAACAAAACAATAACAAAATTATAATCATAATAAATGATTCAAAAATTCAACAATTTACAAGTACGGATTACTAGACATCATATTGTGACGTTTTTAAATTTTAAAACGTAGATTGCAAATAAAATAAAAATAAATTTGTGTTTAGTTTTAATTAAAATTTTTAATTAAAATTCAACTTGATGTAATCAACAACAATTGATTTTCCTTGTTATTCGTCTGTTTATAACAATTACTAGACAATTATTCAACAGATCTTTGCAACGAAGATCTTCAAACCACAATTACTCTCTTCAAACGCAACGCGTCTTCACAAAAGACTGATTGAACTTCACTAACACACCGTCGGCGGTCAGAACTTTTATCAGGTTAACGAACCCCCGTCTGGGAACTACTCCCTCCTGACTCTTACCCTTGGCCAAGTGCAGTTGGCTGTTGGGTCTTCCAAATCGTTCAAGTCCCCAGGACCGGATGGTATTATCCCGGGTGACATTCAACACGGGGAGGAGATAATTTTCCCTTGGTTGCTTGCCATCTACAACGCTAGTCTCAGGCTCCTTTATATCCCTTGGAGCTGGAGAATATCTATATATTGCTTTCTTCTGAAGACGCTAGAAAGAGTCCTTGATGTTCGTATTAGGGCCTCGATTGATCCAGCGCTTCTATCCGCATACCAACATGCGCATACGAGAGGTAAATCAGTGGAGACTGCACTTCACTCTCTTATCTCTCAGGTAGAAAAGTCCATGCACGTTAAGGAATACACTTTGGCCATTTTTCTGGACATTGAAGGTGCATTTAATAATGTCGACCCGGACGGCATAGTATACTACTAATGTAAATACGCATCACCTATTGGAGTTAAGAATGATCGATTCTAGCTGTTGTCAAAGACTCCTTTTTTGGTAAGTTTACCAGTATACTTAGGTTTGTTACTATGTTCGACAAGGAAATTCGAAGTTTGTAGTTCAAATTTTTCTGCAATGGCGGGATTGAGTAATCATCATACCAACCATTCTGTATACTATTCCAACTTCATAAGCAGCAATATAACTACATACCATCACAGATAAACTGCCAAAGTTTAAAGTTTATACGACATATTTTGCTGGCAGAGCCTTTTTATTTGGACTTCGAACAAAAATATGCTTGCTGGACGGCAGATGACAAAGAAAAGATGATTTAATGAAGTAAAACTAAATTCATTTATCTAGTGTCGGATAGCAAGTAGTATTGTCAAAAGCCAATAAAACTTTGCAAACAAAATATGTCAGATCAGTTGTTTAGGGTAATTTTATAGGAGCCTGAAAGGAGTGCTGAAAGACAAATTGGCCATTAAGACTAAATTTTACGATACATTTTTTTTTAATATCCTCTCTTATCCATCATTCTTACAATAAATTGCAAATCACCCCTGAAAGATCACAGCATTATGTGGTTCACAGCAGTCGTTTTTTCACTACTCATGAGTACTCATGAAACTTTGAGTTCGAGTGAGTCAACAGTATTGAAATTCAACTACTCTGATTCATTCATACTCACTACAACATTGATTTATAAGTACAGGTTGCAATGAGTATGAGTACAACGTTGACATCCAACTCATAACATTCAAAATATGTTTGATTCATACGCCTACTCATTCAGATTCATAAATTTAGAAAAATTCTTATAATACTGTTACGAAAATGGAAATGGTGTTATTAAAATAATAAACAAAAGCTCCAAAAACAAAACAACGGACTTGATCATGTATAAAGTGATAAACAAAAGCTCCAAAAACAACATAAGGCAGTTGTTTACATGATCAACGAAGAAGTAAACATATAGCAACAAAAACAATGGCTGGATCGCGTGATGAAAGTAAACAAGCAACAATCAATAAGATTAGATCTTTCCCGAAGGCAGTCATTCTCTGCCAAGGGCATTCATTAGACTGATGATCCAGCGATATAAAAGGCAAGACAAAGCGAGCAACGATGAGTGAGTTATAGTTCAGTCATTCTTGTGTGAAGACACGGTTGCGTTCGAAGTAAGCAGTTGTTAGTGTTTACTCGAGCAGAAAGTTTGTTGCTTACAAAGAGGGTTGTAAGCAGAAGAGTGATAATTCATTCAGACACGTTGCGTTGCGTGTGAAGAGAATCGTAGTTCGAAGTTCTAACGAACGAGTGTACCAAGGAGAACAACAAAGGGAATTGTTGTTGTGTACGAGAAGAATAACAATTTAAAGCAGAGCCGGGCAACACTTGCTATTGGTCAGTTGTTGCTCTCGCAAATATATAGAAATATAAGAAAAGAGAAAAATGTATACTCTTACATTCACTACAATGCGGGCATGGAAAATTGAAATTTTTAAATATTAGTATTTTAATTAAAAATATTAGTTTATTAAATTAAAATTTGTAAAATTAGTTTAGACTTCTTTTATTATATCGATTTAAGAAAGCATTTTAGATTAAAATTTGTTTTTTTTTGGAAATATACATATTTAATAGAAAACTTTCTGGGATATTTATACTGTACATCCCTGCATTAGCAGATCTTCATGTACAAAAGCAAGAAGCATACGACAACACAACCTCTTTCAATGAATGCTCAAACGAGACTGAGTGTGTTTTTGATACGTGAGAGTACGTTATTGTAAATTTAGTAATGGCTGACATGCACGCGTGCATAGGAATTGCCGGGCTCTGATTTAAAGGAAATTGATATTGTGTGAATAAATTTCAACACAGGGTGCACACAGATTTGTGCAGACAATAAAGAATTTATTTTGAAATTAAATACTAATTTACTTTTATTTCATTTGCAATCTACGAACTCATATTTTTAACGTTTTTAAAGGGTAAAAACGTAACAATACTCATAAATGATTCGAGTGATTCGAATCATTCATCAAAATTGAAAGTCTTAGTTGTTGTTGCGTTTACAAAAAAAGGAAAAGAAAAAGACAAAGACAGCAAGCAAAGCAAACACACAACCTTCTAGTGAGTATTGTAGTGTTCGTAAACGAATCATACTAATTTTGTGATTCTTGTAAATGTTGAGTAGAGGAAAATCGAAATCAACAACATCATGCGTATTGTTAAGTGTGAGTACGATGAGTACTTCAAACTTTGAATATAGTATGATTATGATATTAAAATAAGTATGAATGCGTATAAGTATCAGAAATTATGAGTATGATTCGAATCTTCTCATCTTTTTGAACACTCATTGCTGATCTCTGGTTCACAGTGAAAGGGAAATGTTATCTATAGATAGCAGTACCCCTTTTTTAGCTTGCATGCCAATAATATATTTTCTGTCATCCGAAAGAAAAAGTACCAGAGTTGGCAAACGTTAGCCATTTTAGTTTTTTAAAGAGCAAAATTAATAGTCATATTTATTTGTCAAATAACATTATCACAAAGTATTTTTAAATCTAATGTCAGCACTAGTTTAAATAACTCACTTCTTTTCTCGTTATTTAAGTTGGGAGAGAAGAGTCCCAGCTTAAATTTCTTAATATTTATTGGTAGTTTATGTTATGGTCGCTATCTTTTACCTGTAGTGATAACCTCTTAGAGAATGTGTTGAAGAATAAATTCTTTAATGCCCATTTATTTCAGCTTGCAGAAGAGTTCCAAAGTAGTATGAGTTCAATGACTTGGAGATAAAATCAACAATAACAGAGAAACAGTTGCCATATGATACATACTTTTACATTCGTTTGTTTATTCCTTTAGGTTCTCTGTCTGTTTGTTTGCGTTTATGATTGCGGTGCAAGTACCAGAGTATCATTCACAAATTGTGTATTCTGCCAGCAACCACTAAAAGCAAGTATGAGTAATTGAAGTTTCCTTTATATACTCACAACTGCGTACACAATGATTGAAAAATAGCACAAATAATTGTGATAAAGAGAAATGTGTTTGCATTCTGTGCTGCTTGTTGGTTTTTAATAGTACAGAAGAAACTTCAACAAATTCAGAGGCAAAAATACTAAAGCCTGTATCGATTTAAACCTTACATGTAA
Source organism: Sarcophaga rosellei (assembly GCA_930367235.1). NCBI lineage: Eukaryota > Metazoa > Arthropoda > Insecta > Diptera > Sarcophagidae > Sarcophaga > Sarcophaga rosellei. The sequence continues at coordinate 33,044,400 of OV884021.1, read as the reverse complement.
AACATCTTTATTTGCTCATAGGCAGTCGCCAGTTACATCGCTTAACATTAAAATTATATACAAAAGCTACAAAAACAAAACAATGCAAGTAAACAAACCTGTTTACAACTGCTTTACGTACTGCTTGGTATAACAACAAACACCAGCATAAAAAGAATGGTAAACTAGTAAATAAAAATCCATAAACAACACTACAAGAATAAATGTAAACAAAATACACAAATAATAATAATGAACGAAAACAACGATGTTTACATTTATACTGATTTCGAGAAGGCGAAGTCACGAACATTCGCCTTCAAGAACATTAATCAGACTATTTACGCTACCATATACATTTCAAGGCAAAGCAGGCGAGTAAGTTAGTGAAGTTCAGTCAGTCTTGTGTAAAGACGCGATGCATTTGAAGAAAGATTAATCCTGGTTTGATGATCTACGATAAAAAGATCCGTTATAGATCCGAATAATTGTCTAGTAATTGTTATTGTTTATGTAAAGGGTGTAAACAGAGAAATAACGAAGAAATTTATTTTTATATTACTTGCAGTCTACGAGCTCATATTTAAAACTTTTTAAATAGCTAAAAACGATACAACGTTCTACAAAATGTTATGAATCCTTCAAGTGGGGCCATAATAATACAACTGTACGATTTATCGCATTGCCGTCACTCTATATAGGCAATACTTGTAAGATAACTAAGCTAACTGCCCTAAAAAACTTCAGAATAGTGCTCGACGTCAACAAGGACAAATTCCTTTTGGGAAGAATTAATGCCTCAGAGGTTCAGAATACATATGATGAAATTAATTCATTATCGTAATTGTTTATATTTGAAGACAATTTCTAGGAATGTATGGAGATGAGGTTTGCATTGTTTTTCTTTATTAGGCGAATGTGTTTTTTCACATATTTCTAACAATATTTTTAAATCTCTGCTTAAGTTGGGCTCAATAAGAATAATCATTTTTTTTAATATACCATGGTGTAGCTGTAGTAATGTACAATATTTTATCTTAGCGTCATAAGAAAAGGCAATTCCCCATAATTGCATTGCATGACACCGAATATCAGACTCAAGGTTTCCAATTCTGTCATGAGTTTCTACCGATTAAGAAATAGTTTTTCAATTTAGTTTGTGCTAATTTGTTTCTTTATGGAATTTCTCAGTCAATGTCAGTGTGAAGAGATTTTGGAAGCGAGACAATTTAGGGATTTGTTCTGTGATCCGATTCGAAAGAAGATTTTTTGATTTTTTGTACGAAAGACATAAATCAATTGGTAGCATGTATGTGGTATGAACTATTTTTCAATTGCCTTTATATTTAACCACTTCACTAACTAAACAGTTTTTCCCTGTTGGTATAGAAATGCTACGTAGGGGTTCTTTTGTGTGATAATAAAAGCAGGATTATCAGCATGAGTATGCGGATGAGTATGCAATTGCATATCCGAATATATAAAGGCAAAAAGTCCACACTCGCACATTTCAGTAGGCATTAGGTATAGTTTAGCTAAAATAATTCGACCATTCATAGGTGTGCAACAGAGATCAGCAATGAGTTTTCAAAAGATGAGTACATTCGAATTATACTCAGCAATGAGTAGTCAAAAACAAGAGTAGATTCCAATCATATTCATTATTTCTGATACTTACGCATTCATACTTATTTTAATGTCATACTCATACTACTCATATTCAAAGTTTGAAGTACTCATCGTGCTCATACTTAACAATACACATGATGTTGTTGATGTGGACTCTCCTTTACTCAACAATTACAAGATTCACAAAATAAGTATGATTCGCTTACGAACAGTACTATACTCACTAGAAGGTTGTGTGTTTGCTGTGCTTGCTGTCTTTGTCTTTTTCTTTTTCCTTTTTTGTTTTTTGTAAAAGCAACAACAACAAAATTTGTAAATTTTGATGAATGATTCGAATCACTCAAATCATTTATAAGTATTATAAGTATTTTGCCAAAGTTATAAATCTGACAGAATAGGCTTATGAATGAAACATATTTCGAATGGAATGAGTTTGATGTCAGCGTTGTACTCATGAATGAATCAGAGTAGTTGAATTTCAATACTTCAAGTACTTCATGAGTACTTATGAGTAGCGAAAAAACGATTCATTGCTGATCTCTGCAATAATGACTTTGCCAAAGATTTTTCAATATAGAGGGCACACAGCTAGTGGCAAAGTTTAACAGATTTCTTTCCAACATTTACAAGCTCAATGGGTTGACTATACAAAAATAAATAAAATCATGTTTCAATGACAAAGTCGACTCTAAACGTAATTTTATTTACTCTCAGAGTTTTTGGCAGAAATCTGTTGTTAACATTTCGTTTTTTATTGGAGATGTCCGACCTGGGATTTGAATCGTGCCCTCACGTCAAATTTTTATTTTGGTATGAAAAGTGCCTTCTTAATCAGACATTCTTTGTAACTAAAAACACACATAATGGCACGAATACATTTTTTAAACGAATAAATAATTTTGATTACATATTTAAATTGAAAGATGAGAAGCTTATATGCGATATACCAACAGCAATACCATGATTTTTAAAGATACGATATATTGTACTGTAGAATAACGTTAATTAACTAAATTACTACTACGCGTTAGCGACTACCTTTTTTATATTTATTAATAATGAATGAAAGAACTAAACTTAAATCCTTTCGCTTGTCCATTTTGGACTTGTTTGTTTTTGTTAAAAACTTAAAAATTAATTAATTACTTTATACAGAAAAGGTTCTAAAAAACAAAAAATTAATATTCGATTTTTTGTTACAAACAATTTTTTTTTGGTACAAACAATTGTATACTAATATGAGGATATGATATTGTTACGAAAATGAAGAATCTAGATACTGGTGTTTTCTTTTACATCGCTTAGCATTAAAATTATAAACAAAAGCTACAAAAACAAAACAATGCAGTTTACAAATTATCGTACTTCTTAATATAACAACAAATACCAGCATAAAAGAGCTAAACAAGTTAACAAAAATACAACAACAAACACCAGCATACAAAATGATAAACAAGTAAACAAAAATCCAAAAACAACACTACAAGAATAAATATAAACAAAATACACAAAGAACAATAATGATACAACGATTTTTAAATTTATAGAGATTTCGAGAGGGTGAAGTCATGAACATTCGCCTTCAATAACATTCATCAGACTATTTACTCTGAAAGGCAAGGCAGTTAATAAAATTGAGACAGTCGTGAGACTCGTAATCGTGTTTTTAAGATCTCCGTTACAAAGATCTGTCAAACAATTATCTAGTGATTTGTTATTTTTTTTATTATAAACAGAGGAATACCAAAGAAAAGCAAATGTTGTTGTTTACATCAAGTTGTGAACAGTGGTAAACAGAATTGTGCGAATAATAAGGAATTTAAAAAAAACCAAACACAAATTAATTTTTATTTTAATTGCAATCTACGAGCCCATGTTTTAAACGTTTTAAGAAGGCAAAAACCTAACAATATTTAACTTAATTAGTACTTTTGTAAACAATGTACTGTACTGCATATAACAATTTGAATTATTTTGTATATTTTTAAATATTTATGTAATATTTGAAGTAGACAAACAGTTATTTGAATGAATGAGTAAGACGATGATTCAAATAAATTAATTTAATTTCGAATACTTTATCTTACAAATATACCATTTTATTTAAACACAGAATTTTCCCAGGGGCTTATATTTTCATTCAACAATTTATTTTATACTTATACTAACATTATACTTATAAGAGCTTCTCTTAATAAAGAGATTAAATTCCAGGTGGATTTGTGTGCAATTACTATTTATAAATTATTAATAAAATTTATTTATCAATATAAACTTATCTCTTGTATGTACAATTTATAAATCAATGAGTGAAACTGAGTGTTCATAAGCTTTTGTTTTCAATTTCTTACTCTTTGTAATAATGTTGACATATAAAGTTGGATTATGCAATTTGGCTAAGATATGTTTTCATTTTCATATTTCAGACTGGATTTCTTATTTTCTTTAGGAAATTAAATACTTATTAATGCCTTCTCCATAAAAGAAGTTATTTTTTTTTGCTATAATTCTGATAGACATTGAGAAAATAGAAAACATCTCAAATATAAAAAAGGGTAAGTTAATGCCTTTACTTACTTGTACTTCGAATTGTTCAAAAGGCTTTCAATAAATATGAAAATAAAGGGTGTCTCTGTAAGGATGCGCCTTTTAAATTTAGTGTCATTTTTATTTATGCAAGTGGATATTCTGAAATTTGCAGCACCTTATAACAGAACAGTACTTTACAGTTGCGAAAACTTATTATAAAAATTTGAAAAGTTATTCTGAAACCGTTCACAAAATTCTAAAAATGTTCCGTCAAGAAATCTCACCTAATGTGTCAACAGCTAAAGTGGTTACAAAATTTTAATTGGGTGGGGAAAAATATTCTTTTAATATGTTACTGCAGACTCAAAGTATAATTGTTCAGAGTGGGGATCGTCTTAAACCCAACTTATAGATCCTGTGATAATGGGACACAGAATCTTGTGAGGCGTTAATAAATCCCACGTCGGAGCATATCAAGTGCAAGGCATGGTATTGATGTTTTTGACACCGATAGCATTCTAAAATTTGTCGGGACAATTGGCTTGCAGGAGACAAATGTGTTGTTTCTGTAAGACAAACGGTTTCACTTTGTTATCTGATTGCATGGAAAATACAAACTAAATTGTATATTTTTGTTTGTGTTTCCATATTTATTTAGTCTCAGAGTGTTTTATTTCACTCTCAAAGAAGAAGTCGCCGAAAGCAATATTTTCTTTCATATTTCGTTATATTCGACAGCTTTGTATATTCGTGAATTGAACCACGGACTCCTGCTAATTAGCCGACACGCTACCTGCTAAAATACAAAGGCAAATATGCTCCTCTGTTCGAATAAATAAACAAAAACTGACTCAATAATTCCACAGAGAATATATTGGCATTCATCTTGAGAGACGCCTGACTTTAAAATTCCATACGAGAGTAACATTAGGTCAAATTACTCAAATCTAATCTCGTGCAATGTAAATTCGAATATACAAAAGGATATCAATTATTGATTAAAGTAGGAATTAAGAAATATACTGCTCCTATTCTCCCAGATCTCCTAGCTTGCAACATCCTGGACAACCATGCTCGTGGCTATTTGTCTAAGAAAGGAAACTGGGATTTTCACACATAAGTATTATAAATTTACTTCTGGTGGTGACAGGAAGTGTATAATTTTTATTTAAAATGTAGATTTATGCAATGGGTCAACTTGACCTCCGGGTACTATACTTGTCAAGTACACGTCCTCTAACCTAAACTCTATGTACGCGCAAAACAAACCGTGTTTGATACTTAAAGTTACCAGAATAACGAAAAATGACCTAGAACTTTAAATCCTGCTCACCACTGGGTAGTTTTTGATTTTTCTTCTTTTTTATTTTTGATTTTTTCTTACAAACTATCTACGTAAACAAGTGCATACAACAGAAATTTCAACTAGCTGGAAACCAATATGAAAACACCAAAACAGTCAAAAGGGACATAAATACCAATGTGGCGTGAAGTAACAACTGCAACATGAATATCCTTATGCAAATGTCTGTTAGAGGATATGAGAGTCTATGTGAACACGAACAAAGTTTTAGCTTGTTAGCAGTAACAATTGGTTTTTACTGGTTAACTCTATGGCTGTCAGACTGGTTGTATGGTTGATGGACTGATTTGCTTGCCGGACGATTGTTAGTAAGTGGCTTGTTTATGCTTCGCGTTTGTGTTATTGTGGGATGAATTATTTTCGATTCCAAGCAATTAAAGAGTGAGTTCAATTTGAACTCATTTCTAAAGTACATTTGGCAACATCGCATGTTTCTTTACAATCTTATGTTAGTTTTCAACAATTTTAACCAACAAATTTGAATAACGTCATGTTAGTGGTTTCTAAATTTTTTTTTTCAACAGCCGTTGAATATACATAGGTGTGCAGGTGTGTGAAAATGTGGAAAAATGTTATAAAATTTTGTAAATGAAATGTGAACTTGTATAAAATCGTTTACCATAACCTCTATGCACGTACATATATGCATATGTGTACATATGTTGGGTAGATTTAAAAATTGCAATTAAATGCATATACACAAGTACTGTATTCTACAATATGCTCTCAGGGGTGTAAATAATTTTTATTAATTACTTTTGCATAAAATGAGTCCAGTGGTGTAAGAAAAAATATTTTTTTCCTATTGTTGGCTAAAAATAACTACACTATTGCAATAACAATTTGTCACAAACGTATGTACGTACACAATGCTGAGTACAGGAATTTATGTTTCTCCACTTTTGTTTTGACTCCATATTGGAAAAAGTTTAACCTTACTTAAAGAAAATTTCATTGCGGAATTTCGGTTTTTTAGTTTATTATAATAAACTAAACCGTTTTTTAGTTACGCGAATATATGTTGTGCAACCTCCTCCATTTTCGAGATAACGGTATATTTCGAAAACAAAAGCTAACCTAAAAAACGGTCAGCACTACTGGATTCAGCGTACCCGAATTAGGTTAAACCGCCAGGTGCCCCGCTTGACACAAAAAAAAGTGTCAAATTCTAGCACAGTGTTGTTATTGTTTAAGCAAAGGGTGTAAACAGAGGAATAACAAACAAAGCAAGGTTTGTTGTTTACACAAAGCTGTGAACAGTGCTACACAGAATTGGGAGAATAATATAGAATTTCAATTAAAACTAAACACAATCTACGCGCTCATATTTAAAACGTTTTGGAAACGTGAAAACGTAACAATATATAATAATATATTTGCACTAATTTAATTTTTAATATTGATCTAGAGTGCTTAAAATATTGTAAAGATTTCAGTATTGTTTAAAACTGGTCAACAAGATTTAATATCGGGTATACCATACCATGCACTCTGAACTGCTTCAAAAATTTGTGTGATTATTGTATAGTAAATGCTTTACTAGTATTCGTTTGGATTCATCAATATTGTGCTCTTCGAACTATTTCTTAGTGCACTTTGGAGTCTTTATCATGCTGGAATACATATCAAAGTTGGTTTAAATTTCCAAATTGTTTAACATAATCCGTTGCTTCCTAAATAAAATGTATTCGATACATTGACCTAAACCTATAGTAGAAAAAATACCTTCAAAATTTCTTTGATACTGCAATTAGGATAATTATAACAAAAGTATTGTGAGTTGACAACTTGCTTGGCTGACAGCTCCCTGGATTATGTAATGAGACTGAATGGAGCAATATTATTGCTACATTCTGTTTTGAAAAGGTTACTGTTCCGTGGTATACAGATAGATTTAGGATGCGTGGTGGGGCAAGGAAAGTATATTTTCAAGGAGAAATTTGGGCTATCGCAATTGGACAGGAAGCGCAGATAACGGGATATAAAGGGTCCGCCAAATAACTTTTTTTTTGAAAATGCTTTAAAAAAAACTACTGAATATTTTCTCAAATTTCTTTTTTTATTTGAAAGTACAATCCTTCCGGTTAATAATGGAAAATAATTTCATTCAAATGGCTGCCTCGGCTGGCCATGCAGAAGCCTACACGATCGGTCCAATTTTTAAGCACATTATCGATTGTGTACAGCTGTATTTCAACAATGGCTTCACGAATATTGTCCTTTAAAGCGTCAAATCGCAGCTCCGACATCAGCTCTGCGGCTGATAATGCGATCTTCAAAAACAGGGCGCAAAACATCGAGTGTAGCTTCGGCTGTGTGGCACGTAGCGCCGTCTTGTTGAAACCAAACGTTGCCAATATCCTCCTCTTCAATTTTTGTGAACAAAAATTCGTTCAACATGGTCCGATAACGATCGCCATTGACTGTAACTGCCACTCCTTACTCATTTTAGAAGAAAAATTGCCCAATTATGCCTCTGGACCAAAATCCGCACCAAACAGTGAATCGTTTTGGGTCCGTCGTCTTTTCAATGTATGCGTGCTGGTTTTCTGTGCCCCAAATGCGACAGTTTTGCTTTTACATACCCGCCAAGATCAAAATGAGCTTCATCTGAAAAGATGATTTTTTTTATTACTATGATTTTTAAAGTAATGTCGCAATATTTCCCAGCGTTATTCAAGCGTATACACAACCAAATTCGTTCAGCGGAAGGATAAAACTACTTGAATTGATAAAACTAGATAAAAAGATAAAACTAACTATCTGTTAAATCGGACATGAGCAAAGTGCTACCATTCACGAAATAACCACTAGTTGAAGAAAAATATAACTGGCCATTACTTCTCTTCAACCAAGATTACAGCCTGGTTACACATCAATTATGTTGTGTGTGTTTATTTTATATTTAAGTGGCGGGACCTACTGCTTAAAGTCGACTTTGACCGACAGAGCTTTGAGAAATTTTACGTATGTATTTACTTTTAGAGTTTCTTTTCTCTCTTTCTTTTAAAGAAATCTGCTGAGATAAATTCAACGAAAAAATATTTTTTTCATATTTCGTATTTAATATTTTTATCTAAGCTGAAATAGAAATCAGTACAATTCAAATATGCAAATTATGTGATAACAAGAAAGAATCGCTAGAACATACATATACCTCAAATGTGTGTGCCAATAATAAGTTTCAGATGAAAACACCTGTCTGCATGTCAAATACTAGGCAGGCAGTTCTTCTTAATAACTTCTAAAAGCATTCTGAAGTTTGTTATACAATGGGATTGGGGAAGTTATTGAAGGAGTACTCAATATAAATTGAAGACAAAGCAATATGTCGTCAGGGCGCAGTACTTCAGTAGCTCAATATAACAGTAAGTCCACTTCATTTCCATTTTGTTACGAAAATCAATTGATGCAACATCGAAAAAATTTGGGAAAAATCGATATAATATTAATTAATCTTTGCGATGCCATACATTTTTTTCTGCTCAACAGATGTAAGAAACACAAAAAAGAATAAAAAAAATTTTTAACTTCAGTTGTTTCACGTTTTTTTAACAAATTAAATTGGGTATGATCTTATAAAATTCACCGAAATTTTGTTATGTAGAGCGTATGAGTGTAGAATTTTATACAATTTGGTATGAGCGAGCATTTAATACTCATACATACATAAGTGTTCCAAAGATTTTATGCTTTTTTCGTACAGATGAATGTTTACGTCTTCACTTTAAAAACTTTAATAAAAAATAAAAATCTAAAAAATGTTGTTTACATTTAGTTAAAATTGAACTAAAAATGCTGTTTTCATACTACTTTTTAAGTTTTTAGTAGTATTCTTGTCAATTTCCTCTGTGAGAATTCCAACTTGTAAATAAATTAAACCACCAGTCACTTCAGTGTTCAAGTCTAGAATGCCTTTATTAAAAGTACTATCTCTATTTTATCATTTAGTTACAGAGTTGTAAATAAAGTGTATTGACAGCAACTTAAAGTATTTTAGTTACATAGTTGTAATCAAAGATCATTGACAACAATGTTGTCAATGCTCTTTGATATTCTCTATGAAAGGGATGCGCTACACCTCCCTTTTTATACAGAAAGAATTAAACACTGTTTAATTATAAGTTAATCCTAAAAATACATATACTAGATACATAATAAGTTAATCCTAAAAATACATATATTATATTCAAAATAATTCATTTTAATTCATTAAACACTGTTTAATTATAAGTTAATCCTAAAAATACATATACTAGATACATAATAAGTTAATCCTAAAAATACATATATTATATTCAAAATAATTCATTTTTATAATAATATTTTACGTGTAATTCATAACAATATTATTTAGTTTTTATATCTCTTAGGTTGTACAATTTCTTATTATTATACATTATTGCTCATATACATGTGTTTTATTTTTATGTTTTTCTAATTCTATTCTTGTGTACGGTTCGTTCTTTCTTTGCTATTTTATCATAAACTGTTACGTTGCATCCATTCACACTTTTCACAAGATATGGTCCTTCATAAATACTTTTATGCTTATCATAGGGTTCTTTCTGAATTAATATGGCATCATTAATGTCTACTTCCAATGGTTTGGCGTATTTGTCATAAAAATCTTTATTTCGTGCTTTATGTTTCTCGATCATTTCATTTGCTAACTGATGTGATTTCTGTAACCGGTATTTAACCTCCTTGCTATAATTTTCTATATTATACATTGGGTCAATCCTCCCTCTTAATATCCCTTTAGGTAGCATTGGATCTTTGCCAAAAATCAATTCGTATGGAGTAAATTTATTATCAAATACTGTATTGACTGTGGTATTGTGAAAAAATGTAAAATATTTCAAATAAATATCCCAGTCACACCTCTGTTCATTCATGTATGCTCTCAAATATTCGTTAAAAACTCTGTGATTGCGTTCGACCGTACCCACAGTCTCGTGATGGTACGCTGTTGAAAAATTCATCTTGATATTTAAAAGCTTACACAACTCAACCATAACCTCGTTTTTAAATTCTGTCCCTAAATCAGATTTAATAGAATTCATTATGCCGTATATTAAAACAAAGTTTTCAAAAATTGCCCGGGCAACAGTATTTGCATTTTTATCTGGTATTGCAATCGTTACCAGATATTTTGTTAAATCACACATGAGTGTTAATGCGTATTTTTTTCCATTATTTGATTCCAAAAAAGGCCCAATCGTGTCTAAAACAACAATATCGAATGGTTTGATTGGTGTTGGTGTCAGAACAAGTTTTTCCTTATTTCCAGGCTTTACCTTATTTAAAGTGCATTTGTTACAATTCTTTACAAAACTAGCAATATCCTTCGACATATTTTTCCAAAAATATTTAGTTCTTAATTTCGCATACAATTTCTTACGTCCACAATGACCTCCTAAGAGTGGATCATTATGATAAACGTTCATCAAATTTTGTTTTTCATTCTTATCGAATACTGTTTCTATAGGATCTGTTAACATAATTTCTAAATTTTTTAGTACTTTTAAGCCATGATCCTTCAATTCCCGTATAGTACAAATTGTAAAAAAATATCGTTTTTTGGCCATTCCAGTACAAAAATTTTGTGATTGATGGCTTCCCTTTGAAGCCTCAAAAGCATCTCATCTAGATTTAATGTTTCGTTGTCAATCACAAAATTCAAAACTAGTGCTATTTTAAATTTTCTGTAAATATTTAAACATATTTTTGACAGTTTATTGTCAGTATATAAAATTTCAGTTCTAACTTTTGGTATCCTGTTATTAAATTCGTGAGAAAACTTGTCATATATTGGTATTTTATTCAAACTACTACTTTGATCTATTGTGTCTACCTTTACTTGTCCTCCTGAATCCCGTTTAGACATCCCGCGGGTTCTTACAGCAAAAATTTCCCTATTTGCTTCTTTCAACTCATCAATTGAAATTCGTGAAAGAGCATCTGCGGCCACGTTATTCTTGCCATTTATGTGTTCTATTGTAAAATCGTACTCAGATAGCTCTAATCGTATCCTTGTTAATTTTGATGACGGGTCTTTAATGTTAAAAAGGTACACCAGAGGTCTGTGGTCGGACCTGACAGTAAACTTAGTACCGTAAACATATGGTCTAAATTGCGTTATTGCAAAATATATCCCGAGAAGTTCTTGTTCAATTGTTGATTTCTTTTGTTCCGCCGTGTTAAAAGATTTTGATGCAAAATAAATTGGCAAGTCGTTACCGTTAAAATTTTGGCTTAGAACTGCTCCGCATCCAACTTTAGAGGCATCTACTGTTATTAAAAACTTTTTCGTAAAGTCTGGATACTGTAGTAAGTTTGGAGATACATATCAAACTTGATTTTAAACATTCAAACGCTTTTTGACAATTTTCATTCCAATTGAAATGTACCTTCTTCCGAGTAATGTAATTTAAAGGTGGTGCAAGTGAAGTGAAATTTGGGATGAATTGTCGGTAATAATTAGCAAACGCTACAAATCTTTTAACTGAATCTTTGTCCTTAGGTGTGGGATACTGTTTGATGGTTTTTATTTTTGAATCATCCGGTAAAAGACCCCTTGAGGTGCACTTGTGGCCCAGAAATATTACTTCTGGTCTAAAGAAATTGCACTTATAAGGGTTTATCTTCAAGTTAAATTTTCTAAAGATGTCGAAAACGTTTGTCAAATTCTTTAAATGATGTTGCTTACTACAGCCGAGAACAATGATGTCATCGACATATAAAAATGCTTGATCGGGGGAAAGCCCTGAGAACGCGATGGACATCATTCTTGAAAACGAGTTCGGAGCGATATTTAATCCAAAAGGTAAAACCTTGAATCGAAATGAACCACGATCTGTGCTAAAAGAAGTTATATCTCTTGAGTCTGGATGTAAGGGTATCTGGTGAAAACCAGAAAATAAATCAAGTGTTGAAAAATACTTAGTTCGACCAAGGTTGTCTAATATATCGTCGATACGAGGGAGAGGAAATTTGTCCGCAATTAATTTTTTGTTTACGGCTCTAAAATCAACGCACATTCTATACTTTTTCTGGCCATCTACGCTTTTTTTTGATACTAAAATCAATGGGCTGTTATAATTTGAACGGCTTGGCTCAATTAAATCATTTTGCAATAAGTTTTTAACCTGGTTATCAATTTCGCGTTTTTGGGAATATGGGAGTCTATAATTCTTAATGTAAACAGGAGAAACATCATTTAATTTTAGTTTTTGTTCATAAAAATTGTTAACCGTCATCTTATCAGTCTTAAGAGCAAAAATATCAGAATATTGCTCGCACAGCGGCATTAATTTTTCCCTAACATCGTTTGGCATTTGATTCTGCAATATGTCTTTTAAGTTTTTAATGCGATCATTATCAGACTTGACATTGTTAATCGAGTAAATATTAAAATTTTCAAGTCTCTCACATTTTATATCAAAATTTTTAATACACTTGAAATCGTGTGTTGTATTTATTATTCGCAAAATTGGTGAACTTGAATCAACGATACATTTGCCAACAACAACACCCTCACAAACCTCTTGAGAATCAACAAAAACTGGTTCTGTAACATTATTCAACTTAAATATTCTAAAGGTTTCACACCTTGGTGGAATTATACAGTTATCGTTATTTGTACCATGAAAAATTGGAATTTTAATTTTATTATTATGATACCAAAAAGAAACTGACATATTTTCGTAGTTAATATTGCATTTATAGGCCTTTAAAAAACCCTTCCCCAGTATACCATCGGAAGGAATATTAAAATCGCTGTTTACTATATGGAAAGTTTGAGGAATTAAAAAATCTCTAACGCTTAGATTGGTTTTAATTGTGCCGAGTGTCTGAATTAAATCGTTTGTGATTCCCGTAATATTAACTGTTTCATTCTTGTTGATTAAAGTATTCGATATAATGCAGAAAATCTTAATTATTGAAATGTCGGCTTGAGAATCGACCAGGAAATTGCATGGCCTGTTTGCATCCGTACAGTTCAAGCTAACGAAATCTGCGTAATTTAAATTCAGTGTATAAATAGCTTTTGTGGGTTCCTGGTGTTGCGTTGTTATTCTTGATCTGATTCCCCCAACGTTTCTTGTTGAGGGGCTTCCGCGTTTAAAGTCAAGGTCCTTGCGTTTCGGTTATTCGAGGGATTTTCATTGCTGTTGTTATAAAAACGATTGTTACCACGATTGGAATTATGGTTATATCTGTTTTGAGTAAAGTTACCGCCACGACTTTGATTAAAGCCCCGTGAATAGCCGTTGCCCCTGCTATATACACGGCTGTTACTAAAACGATTTGAATTATATCCAAAATTGTTTAAACGATTAAAATTATTTCTCTTTGGAAAATTGTTTAAGTTATTACCACTGGCTTGAAACGCTAAAACTTGGCGTTCTTTAGACTCATTAGTCTGTTCCACAACTAGTTTAGCTATGACGTCTTTTGGGTCGGAAAATGCTGTTGAAGCTAGAATCGATTTTACTAAGTCAGATCTAGCATTGAGACGACAGACACTAACAGTCTGTTCTATAGCCAACTCATGCGCCTTACCCTTTGTCATGCCTTCTATAACAAGAGATCTCTCAAGTGCATCAGCAAGCTCCTCGGCTTGCTTCGCAAAATCTGTGTAATTATTATTCATTACTTGCAAAGCAGCTATTTTCCCTGCGACAACCTTCGAGTTATCAGGTTTTATCTTACTTTTCGAAGCTGTTATTATTTCAACTATTGTACTAACATTATCCGGCAATGCTTCCCGAGCCTTTCCCTCCAACTTGGATTTAATAAATGAAACAAACGTTGGTGTCAAATTTTCCTCAGTTAAATCCTGAACTAAATCTATTTTATCTAGAAATGATTGAAGTGCAAGTGGATTACCAGCATAGTTTTCCCTTATTATGGAGGCACACAAAGTAACAAAAGATCTTTTTTGGTCTACAGTAGCCATGTTTGCTCCCAATGTGGTTTCTTTCCCACTATTAGCAACGGTTTTAAATTCTTCCTTTACCCTTTGTTCCGTGTTATCTTCGCTACCGCTTTCTAGATCAGTATTTTCCGAAACTGAATTAGTTTCTTCGAAAACTTTGCTATCTATCAATTCAAACGGAACAATGCAATGAGGCACTTTAATTTGACAATCTAGTTTACCGAAACACCTGACTAAAAGCTCCCTAGAGTGTATTATTCTATCGTATATTTTATTATCTGGAAAAGAAGTAAGTTCCTGAAAATGTCCGGCAGTATATGATAAAATAGCATTGTATTTTTCAATAAGTGATTCTATGTATTCATTTCTTTTTGTTATATTTGTCGACAATGGTCGACTTTGCAAAATTCGCTTTGTTACTTTGTGTAATTCTTTGATTAAATTTTCAAATGTTCTTAGGTCAAATTTTGACATTAGTTTCTTTTGCCTTGTTTTTTTTTTTTTTAATTTCCAATAGATTTAAAAATATATCAATAAAAATTTCATATTCATAAATTCATTTGAAATATTTAGAAGATATACATTTCCATTGAATTCAATTAAAGTATGAACAATATATGTACGAGAAAAGAATGAAACTTAATTTAAATGTTACATTATTTCGGATATTTGAGTTAATATATAGTTATTTATAAAAAAAAAAAATTAAAATTTTACCTTTATTCCTTTTTCTTTTTAGGGTTTTGCATATATAACTAATAATTTATTATAAATCTTCCTATTATCTGTATTTAAAAAATATATTATTTGATTATAAACTATTCTTAATTTTTTTTCAACTTAAAAATTTTTTTTTTTTAAATATTATTAACTATTAGAATTTTTTTTGACATTGTGTTATATAAGTAAGTTGATTTAATAATAAAGAGAAATAAGAGAGTAAATTTATATACTTATAATTTATATATATATATATATATTATATATATTTATATATACAATATATTTATATATTATTCCTAAATTCTACATATCACTACTTACAAATATTTATATATTCACGATATATATATCTTATTATATATATATATATATATATATATACATATAGTAATATATATAGACGCTTAAAATTAGTTGGTAGGATTATTTATTATCCGCTGCGCTGTCGCTGCACCTGTTGTCTCGTGTTGTCTTCCGTTAGTTTTCTTTAGGGGATTTGATTGCCTTCCGTTATGTAGTTGAAACAATGAATTATATGTTAATAATTATAATTTTTAATAATTTTTTTTTTTTTGATTTTGTTCGATCTTTATATAATTTTAATTATTTTGTATTTATTTTCATTTGTTATTATAAATTCTATATATTCTTTTTGTGTCTTTCCTTTGCTGATATATTTTATTTAGTTTTGTTTGTATTTTATAAGAGTGCATTAATAATTTATTTCATTATCTTTAAATTTTTTTTCTAGTTTAAAGAGAATGATCAGTTCATTTTACTATGTATTAGTATTTTCTTTTAATAAGTTTTATATATTTTAATGTTGTGTCTATGAATATGTATATGTTGTGTATATATTATGTTCCTGTTTTACTTTTTTTTAAATTGTATGTTTCTTATGGTGATCTTTCGTTACTGTACTTATTTTGTTGATTTGTTCTTTTATATTTTAAGGTTATAACTTATTTTAATGTTCTAACGGGTTTTTTCCACGTTATGAGAAGTTTTATGTTTGTTCTAGAAATTTTTTTTTTGTTATAAATTTTTTAAGAAATTTTTAAATTGAAGAAATTTTTAAATTATTTTTAATTTAAATAATTTTTCTCTGCCGATTTATTTATTATTCTTTCACTCTTTTTTTTAAAACACAGTTTCTTTATAAAAAGAAAACTGTCACGGTCGCCATGTGAGAATTCCAAACTTGTAAATAAATTAAACCACCAGTCACTTCAATGTTCAAGTCTAGAACAAAGTATAACAAGTAGTGCAACCTTTGACAGTTGAAAAACGTTCATAACATATAAACGCAGGACGGCTTAGAGGGAGAAAAAAAATCTTACAATGTATTGCAAAGCAAATGTGTTAGAAGCAACAGATATACAGAGTGAAAAACTGGCGGATAAAGCAGAAAAATTAAATGTAAACAAACATTTATTTTGTGTTAAAAAAGGGAAAATTTGGAATATTTTTTAATTTCTTCAATGAAAATTTTAAAGATTCTTAAATATTTAAATATTAATCTAAATGTGGTTGATTTTCGGTCACAATGAATATAGTTTCATGTGTAAAAGGTTATTAACAAGCTAAATATTACAAGATCAAAATAAGACGTACTGCTCATAAAAAAGTTTTCTTGTTGAAAGTTGCCAATATTTTTTAATTTCTTGAGAGAAAAAGTTAAAAATTATTAATGTTATTAGTTGTTTTTATTATTTATTAATAGTTTTAGACAAAAATTAAATTTTTTATTAACTCTCGCCAATAATAAAAATCCACCCCGAAAATAAAACATAAACAAAACAAAGTTGCAATCAGAGAGAGACAGAAATACTTTTTGGTAATATTTGCTGTCTCTTTCACGACTGGTCTATGAACTGTCAAACCGTTGCGTTACTGGTTAGCTGTGGTCTAGAATGCCTTTATTAAAAGTACTATCTCTATTTTATCATTTAGTTACAGAGTTGTAAATAAAGTGTATTGACAGCAACTTAAAGTATTTTAGTTACATAGTTGTAATCAAAGATCATTGACAACAATGTTGTCAATGCTCTTTGATATTCTCTATGAAAGGGATGCGCTACACCTCCATCACTTTTGAAGCTTTATTTTTTGTTAACGCAAGTTATCAAATTGGTGGTTTTCGATAAAAGCCCTCTTAGATAGGATTTCTCATATATCTGTCAATCGATAAAAATCTGGGGGATTGTTCCGCAATCCATTATACCAATAAATTTTGGTATAAACCGAGTCTTTGAGTAAGAATTCTGGGGAATTTCTACGTTGTTCTCCTGTGAAGATTTATAATAAAAGTGACACGAGAGTTGATTATTGGTCGAAGCTTTTCTTTGGACATGAAACAAACAGAATTGGAAGCAATCTGTGTACACAAAATATCCTTCTTAATCATAAAGAAATTACCCATTCACCTCTCCATCCCATATTAGAGTATAGACTAGAATTTGTTGTAGCGAAATCTAGAATTTCTTTCTTTATAGCGTTAGTGCGCAAAAACCAAAATTTCTTTTGTTCTATTTATTGCAATTATATCATTATTGAAGAAGCATGGTACGGAACTTTAGTGCAGACCAAATAATGCATGTAAAAGCATTGCCTGCTTTGACTCTCTTCATATCAATTCGGTAATTCAGTTTATTAACAAATCTTTTATTTTATAATGAGGCACTAAATAGCAGATGTTCGACCCCGTTGTAAAAAATGTGCTTAAATCAAATATTCTAAGACAACAACGGAGTTATTCAAATAAATTCTAAATTGTTCATCAATTCTTATTAGTAGAAATATTTAAATTTACTGATAATTTATCTCGTAATATTTTCTGAAATCTCTCAGCACCAGTAGATACTGAAGCGAAACAGTATATAAAATTCAGGCTTGGAGTCTAATTGGCTTAATTGTTGTTTTACACAAAGTAAGCACAGTAATTTATTTTTCTTAATTATCACTGAGGGCAATGACGGCAATTAAGGAATAAATACATAACAACAACACAATTTAAATAAATTATCATCATGAAAATAATGGACAAAAATTATAAAATCCATTTATATATATTCTAACATCAACGAGTTGACCAAGGAATATGTCGACCACCACTATCCATCTAATGAATCTAACTTATGTGAGAGTATAAATACTTATGTATGTATGTATTTAGAACGATAGGCTTATTAAAATTCCAAAAATATCTGCACTAAAAACAATTGTGTTTTAAGCCAACAGACTGTTCTTTGAACAATTCAGTCTACGAAAATTGCAATTACTGTCACAATAATATTAGCAATATGACAAATGTCATCATGTATTTGAAGTAAAAAAGGATTTGAAATACATTGGCATACCGAGCATACACATACGAGAATGCAAATTCATACGTACATATGTGGTCACAATACAAGGGTTCCCCTTTTGAGTTTTGAGTTTTTGTTATTACGAGTATATGAGTGAATTCACAACTATCACAAAACAAAATATCATTGTGATTTAGTTATTCACTAGAATATATCACAAATGAATACAAGATATACCTCAATGGGCCATGGTTTAATCGAAACAAACTATTTTAATTATGCGGCATGAGAGTTTGTCGTTTACAGTAAGTAGCAGTGGGAATGAAAAGCTTGTAGACTAACATAGAAAACAGCTCTATGTATTTCCGCTCTTGATGATGTTTACCTTATCATGATAGTCAATGAATACTACATACATACATCAGAGATCAGCAATGAGTATTCAAAAAGATGAGTAGAATAGAATCATACTCATAATTTCTGATACTTATACTTATTTTAATATCATTTAACCTCTACTCATATTCAAAGCTTGAAGTACTCATCATATTCATACTTAACAACACGTATGATGATGTTTGTTTCGACTCTCCATAACTCAACATTTACAAGAATCACAAAATAAGACTGATTCGCGTACGAACACTAAAATACTCATTAAGAGGTTGTGTGTTTGCTCTGATTGCTGCTCTGCTTTTTTTGCTTATGTGTCTTTTTCCATTTTTTGCAAATACTACAATAACTAAGACTGTCAATTTTGATGAATGATTCATGTCACTCGAATCATTTATGAGTATTATACGTATTTTTCTAAAGTTATGAATCAAAATGAGTAGGCTTATGAATCAAACATATTTCGAATGGTATGAGTTTGATGTCAACTTTATACGTATTCTCATTACAACCTGTACTTATAAATCAACGTTGTAGTGAGTACGAAGGATTCAGAGTAGTTAAATTTAATATTGTTGACTCACTTATATTCAAAATCTTAGAAGTCGATGTAGATATATTTTTTTTAGGCCTAGGATTTTAACCGTGGCCATACGTATAATATGCCAATACACTACCTACTAGACTACACTCTGGCTTCCCAAAGGTTGCTTCACTCAAAATGGCCCATTTCGCAAATAATGATGTGGATTTAATATAGATTTTACTATCTTTTTTTAGTAGGCTACTGTTAGGCCTTATCATTGTGCTTGATAAAATGATAATATTCTTAGCAAATTATAACAAAAATGTTTGTACTATGTAGAAGAAAGAAAACGAAAAACTAACATTATGAAAAGGAAATTTCAAGAATATGTATAAAAAAGATCAAATAACAATGACAAAACTATATATAAATATCAGGGAAGGTAGAAAAAAGAATAATTCGACTAACTAATCAAAGTTCTAGAAGTTGCCAAACACGAAGTACGGAAGTATAAGAAAAGCCAAAAATAGTAATGAAAATCAACACATACATAGGTACCGTTACGAAAATGAAAACATCGTTTAACATTAACGATAAAGAAAAGCCACACAAACACATCCAACGAACTTGCTTAAATATACCAACAACAGCAGTATAAGAAAAGGAGACAGATAAGTAATAAAGACAAGAACATTCTACTTCCAGCACCTTCATCAGACTGATTCGTGAGCATATAAAAAAGGCAAGACGTGTCAGTAAGAATTCGGTCAGTCTTGTGTGAAGACACGTTGCGTTCGAAGTAATTAGTCAGTTTGGAGATCGCTGTTGTGAAGATCTCCGCTATACAGATATAACGTACAAGTGTTATTGCTTACAAAAGGTTGTAAGCAGAGAATAATAACGAACAAGCAAGTTGTTGTTGTATAGTGAAGTTGTATATGGTGGCACACAAAAGTAGTGTGAATAATAAAGAGTTTAATTAAAACGATACACATATTTTTTTTTTTATTTACTCGGTTTGCAATCAACGAACTCATATTCTAAACGTTTTTAAAAAAGGTAAAAACGTAACAATACATTATTTTACAGGGTAAAGCCATATAATAAACTTATATAATAATGAAAGATGCTATAATTTAAAATTAATTTAAAATGCATTGCAATCTTCGAATTTACAGGCCATATTCGTTTTCAAAAAGTTAAAAACGTAATAATATTGCAACGAATATTAAAAATCTAGATACTGGTGTTTTGCTTTTACATTGTTTAATATTAAAATTATAAACAAAAGCTATAAAAGCAACACAATGAACTTGTTTACAAATTAACAACAGACAGCATTACAAAACAAGGTAACAAAAACACAACAACAAACGCTACAGGAATAAATGTAAACAACATGTTTACAACATGTTTAAATTTATAGAGATTTCTGACTGTTTGCCCTGCCATATAACAAGCAAGGCAAAAAACATATTTTCTGTACGCTGGAGGTACAACTTAGCAAAATGGTTGAAATATTTTAAACTAATTGATACTCATATTTTTGTTTAAATAATATAATATAACAATAAATAATGAAACTTTAGGGAGTATTTAGTTTTATATGAATTTAATTCAATACTATTGAGTGCCATAAATGTAACAAAAAATTTAAACTACAATAAGATATAGTGCATTAAGTGCAAAAATTCATACAAAAATTTATTTAAAAGGCATTTAAATTTTAATTTGTTGCTTTTATTTAAAAAAATATAACTTTGCGTTCTATGTTAAGCAGTATAGCTACATAGGATTTTTGGGAATATTCGGGAAATCGTTAAGATGTATACATATTTGTTTTTTGGGGCTGCCCTAATACTAAGAACAGCATAAGTTCTCTGCCAACTTACATTCTACCTCCCTCAGCTTGCCTATTACTAGTATTAATAGCTATGCTTCTGGTGTCATTAAGTTAATCAAATGCAAGTTCAAACAATTTTGGCGACACAAAGAAGTTACGTAATTCCGAACATGAATAGTCTACGTATCTCTAACAGAGCCACATAAATGTTTGTAGAGGTTTGCTTCCTAATTGTGTACGAATATAACTGAATAAATTTTGCTGTATACATACACACCTTCGTATATGAGAGAGTAAAAAAGGATTGCAGAGCAAATAAATCTTGACTGCAACCTAGATATGTGATGTAATGCTTTCAGAAGCAAACAACAAAATCTTTACATGGTTTTGTTATACGGTCAATAATTACACATTATATTACATACTCACCAAACACAGTCATTAGGAAATGGTCCCAAAAATGATTGAATTGACTAAGGGATAACTCTGTTAGTAATATCACGAAAGTTGTGTACATTTGTATTCATTAAACTTGGACATAAAAATTACAACCGATTGCTTCCATTATATCTATGCTTAGAACGTGTAATTTTAAAAAAGTTCTCCAAACCAAATAGTCAAAAACTTTTTGTAATTGTTAATAGTTTTGTTAAGGACGAATAGAGGATAATTTTATCATACCTTGCTATGTTAAGGAAGTGCAATTGAAAATCGAATGCCAGAGTGTTGATTTGCTTAATTAATTAAAAGCCATATCGGTGAGCCAATATTTTAAAATATTATTGTGTTGGAGTTTCAAGTAATATACTTGTGTATTATTATATTGTTAAGCAAATAGAAACGACCTAATATCGTTTCACAAGAAAATATCGTTTAACATCATAGATGGGCACGTTGCAGTACCAGTAAAATTTCAGTAAAAATTGATTTTTACTGATTACTGAAAAAAATTACAGTATTCAGTAAAAGTTTACTGGTAATGAAATTTAGATTGCATTACCATTAAAATTTTACTGACTACTGCAAAAAAAATCAGTATTCAGTAAATTTTACTGATTACTGAAACAAAAAACAGTACCAGTAAATTGAAATCCATCATGCATTACCAGTAAATTTTTATTAATTATAAAAAAATTTTACACACATTTCTAATAGATGTTTGTTGAAAATAACGCTCTCAATAAATTTAGAATCTGAGAATAATATGCCAACATTTTATTGCAAAATGTCAATTAATTCTATCCTTCTTTAATCTCTCTTTCTTAAGTTTCTTGTCAATTTAATTTCCTTTTTTAAGATCCTCCCTTCTGATTTTAGCTTTCGTCTGAACAACATCTATTGAATTTATAATCTAATAAAATCTGATTGATATAAATTATAATAAAGTGGGTTTTATTCGTAAAAATGTTATTAGTAGAAATATTTATATTTTTGTAAAAAACAAAAATTAAAATAGTGTCAAATATGAATATGCCCTCGTCCGCCTCTGTAGAGCGATTATTTTCGCTGGAATTGTAAATCGTTCAAGAAGGCAGAAACTCAGCGATGCAAATTTTGAAATGTTGGTCTTAAGAAAAGCTAACGATGGACACTAATAAAAAATTAGTGTATTTGAAAAAAAATTTTTTTTAAGTATTTCCATTTAAGTATTCCTATTAAGAGAGTGAAAATAAAAAATATGGAAAATTTCTGTTTTAAATCATCAAAAACTATATACATACATACATAATTGGCCATTACAAACCTTCAGTCAGGATTATAGACCTAGCTTCTCACACCACTCATGCTGTGTGCGTTAATTTTATACATGAGTGGCGGGACCTACAGTTTAACGTCGACTCCGAACGACAGTTTTTTGAGAAACTTTTTCATGGCATGTTTATTTACTCTCAGAGTTTTTGCCAGAAATCTGCTGAGAGGTAGTCGCCGAAGAAATACTTTTTGTATTTTGTTTTTTTTTGATGTCTGGCCTGGGATTCGAACTCGGGCCTTTCGTCTAATAAGCCAACACACTACCTACTAGACCACGGCGACCGCAAACTATATAGTAAATGAAAACTTTATTAGTAAAAACTTGTAAAAAAGGGTAAATGTATAATTTTTGATTAGTCGATATTGTAAAATATTTTGATTTTAAATTGTTCTGACAATAATGTAAACAAAAAATAATTCAAAATAGAACTTGTAATAATTTGCAACGATAAAAAATGTTGGCAATTTTAGTTTTTTGTTCTTCTTGCAAGTTTTTTGAGTTAATGAACGCTTTTCCAGTAACAATTGTTAATAATTCAGCTTATTGAACAGAGCAAATTTTATTCGAATCCTTGAACTGTAGGCAATTTTTCCAGAAAATAATTCCACTAACATGTAATAAATAAATTTTACTGATACTGATTTTTTTCAGTAATCAGTAAAAATTTACTGGTTACTGATTTTTTTTAGAGTAATCAGTAAAATTTTACTGGTAATGAAATTTAGATTGCATTTACTGAATACTGAAAAGCTTAATGCATTAGAATTATAATGCAGTATGCTCATGTATGTTTAACATCAACGATAAACAAAAGTCACACAAGTACATACAACGAACATGTTACAAGCAAAGCATTAACATAGGTATGAAAGAGAATGGATAGACAGGTAAGCGAAGCAGTGTCAGCCGGATAAACTGGCGGCGGTGCGGTCGCGGTGGAGTTCTCGGACGGGGGTGGGGGGCCTGGTTGGCTGCCTTCCCCTTCGAGAGCGTTCATCATACTGATTTTGCGAAAATATAAAAAAGCGAGACATAGCAGGTAGCAGTAAGTAATAACTCAGTCAGTCTTGTGTGAAGACGCCTTGCGTTCGAAATAAACAATCGTTGTTTGGAGATCTCCGCTATAGATCTGTACACAAGTATAAGTGTTGTTGCTTACAAAAAGGTTGTAAGCAGAGAATAATAACCAACAAGCAATTTGTTGTTGTATCGTGAAGTTGTATATGGTGGCACACAAAAGTAGTGTGATTAATAAATAATTTAATTGAAACGAAACACATATTTGTTTTTATTTTGGTTTGCAATCAACGAATTCATAATCTAAACGTTTTTAAAAAGGTAAAAATGTAACAACATTAATAATCGTATATCAAGAGAGTAAAAAAGCAATGGTCTTAAAAAATTTACAATAAATATAAATGAGTTACATTCGTATACCCATATAAGTAAAAATAAGAGTTAAAATCTTCAAATAATGTATGATCCCCAGGTCAGACATCTCGAAAAAAACGGAATATGCATATTATTTCTTCGGTGACTTCTTCACAGCAGATTTCAGGCAACAACTCTGAGTTTAAATAAAATTGCCACCATATGGTTCACAAAAATTTGTCCTACAGATTCGACTTATAATTGTAGGTCCCACCACTAATGTATAAAAATTAGGAGTTCACAATAAAAGTTTTGTGAGAAAAACAGAGATTAGCAATAATTCGTTTTTCGCTACTCATAAGCACTCATGAAATTTTGAATATAAATGAGTCAACAATATTGCAATTTAACTACTCAGATTCATTCGTACTCATTACAACATTGATTTACAAGTACAGGTTGCAACAAGTATGCGTACAACATACATATACATACATAATTGGCCATTACAACCCTTCGTCAGGATTACGGCCTAGCTTCTCAACACCACTCATGTTGTGTGCGTTAATTTTATACATGAGTGGCGGGACCTACAGTTTAAAGTCGACTCCGAACGACAGATTTTTTGAGAAGCTTTTCATGGCAATTTTTACTCTCAGAGTTTTTGCCAGAAATCTGCTGAGAGGAAGTCGCCGAAGAAATACTTTTTGTATTTTTTGTTTTTGAAGTCTGGCCTGGGATTCGAACTCGGGCCTTTCGTCTAATAAGCCAACACACTACCTACTAGACCACGGCGTACAACGTTGACATCAAAATCATACCATTCGAAATATGTTTGATTCATAAGCCAACTCATTCAAATTCATAACTTTAGAAAAATACTTATAAGACTTATAAATGATTCGAGTGACTTGACTAATTGTCAGGCTTAGTTATTGTTGCATTTACAAAAAAAGAAAACAGACACATAAGCAAAAAATACAGAGCAGCAAGAAGAGCAAAAATACAACTTTTTAGTGAGTAGTTTAAATGTAAATGTTGAGTCACGGAGAGTCGAAATCACCAATATCATGTGTGTTGTTAAGTATGAGTACAATGAGTACTTCAAACTTTAAATGTGAGTAGTATGAGTATGATATTAAAATAAGTATGAAAGCGTATAAGTATCAGAAATTATGAATATGATTCGATTCTACTCATCTTTTTGAATACTCATTGCTAATCTCTAATTCTTATGCTAATAATTTTAATAATTATTTCGTTTCCAAAAATATTATTTAAGTCCTTATTTCGTTTTCTAAAATACGTGATGGAGAAAATAAAATTAATTCAAGAAATTCGAATTAACTGGTTTATTGCACTTCTTGTTTTTAAATTAGCCCTTTAAATATCCATATATGTATAAGTATATTATAGCTTAAAAATATGAAATAAATGTTTTTTCTTTTTCGTATTATAAATCATCCTTTCCATTAACGATTTAACGTTACCTTTTTTCCTTACAAAAGGAGCATAAATATGCAAAACTAATAAAGTATCCTTTCAAATTATATTTTAACGTATTTATGGTGTCTTTTAAGGACAACACCAATTTGTACAACGGCACCAGGAGTACATGACTGGCATATCTTGTAATAGTTCTTTAGTTGTAAAGGCAACCACAAAAACGACATCAAACAACGGTTTATAACAATAATAATCATAACAACGACAACGTTAAAGGAAAAAAAATAAGATAATAAGAGCAAAAAAATTTACTGCTGCATGAAGCGTAACAGCAGGGAACATGCCAAAGCCACACACAATGCTTTGGACAACAAAAGCTAAATATACCAATAAAATAATAACAAAGGCAACCCTTCAAACGTTATGTAAAAGTCTCTATTGAGGAAATCCTTTCTACTGAAATGCAGGGCATGTAGAAACACACTCTCATTGTCATTTCCCAGCACATCTCGGCAGAAACCAAACTGAAAAAATTATTTTTTAACATTAACTTTGCTATACATACCCACATACGTCAAAGCGCACATAAATGTTCCATTGGGTTAGAAGCTAAAAAGGAATACTGCGTTGTTGTAGCCCTTAATGTTATGAAGGCTTTTGACATGGCCCGTTGGTCCACTATTATGGAGAATGATGTATGTACACTAAGGTACTATGACGAGACCTATCTGAGAGGGTTAAGACAATCGGTGTTGCAGGTGATACTGAATTGGCATATTGCAAAAGTGTTACCAGAAGTAGAAACCATCACTAACGCCATGGGTAGGTAGGTAGGTATAATTGGCCGTCCCCCAAATGAATTGGATGCACGAACTTAGGCCCCATGGGGCCCATTGTGATATCAAAGTTCGCGCTGACCATCCCCTAGTCATGGAGCCACCCGGAACTTACAATGAAGCGACTCAAACTGCCGACGTCAATGTTCGACAATTCACTCAGATCATCGATGTAGTAGGCACCAAGATATCTCCTCCTTCTTTGACATAGTGCCGCGCATGAACTGTCTCTTCCTCCTCCTTGTCCCTGCAGCTTCTGCAGAAATCGTACGCGAGGTATCCCAGACCAATGCGCCTCGCGTGGACACCCATAATGCAATGACCCATCACGACTCCAACAACCGCACTGAGCACGCCTCTTTGGAGTTTCAGCAGCCTTTCAGTGCATCTTCTATCCAGCCAGCTTGGAGCGCAGAGGCCTGATATCCGCCTGGTTATCGGATAGTATGGTGATGATTCCATTGGGGATATTCGAAATTTGAGGCGACATCTACGTGTCTCCACTATTCCTTTCGTCCAGGTCCCTGTGTCGGATTCCGTTTGACACGTGTGCAAGTATCATCTATGCCGGCATGCCTACATGTTCTGTAGCTTCGAGATCTCTCTTCTTCAGTCTTAGGATACATACATACATACATAATACATAATTGGCCATTACAACCCTTCAGTCAGGATTACGGCCTAGCTTCTCAACACCACTCATGTTGTGTGCGTTAATTTTATACATGAGCGGCGAGACCTACAGTTTAAAGTCGACTCCGCACGACAGATTTTTTGAGAAGCTTTTCATGGCAATTTTTACTCTCAGAGTTTTTGCCAGAAATCTGCTGAGAGGAAGTCACCGAAGAAATACTTTTTGTATTTTGTTTTTGATGTCTGGCCTGGGATTCGAACTCGTGCCTTTCGTCTAATAAGCGAACACACTACCTACTAGACCACGGCGACTTCTTAGGGTACGGTCCACGTAATTCGCCACTGAAGTCCAATTCTCTTCACTCGCATTCATGACCCCGACAATGTTAGCGGCCGTGATCGTTCCAACTACTGACGTCAGTTCAGAGCGATAGCACTGCCAGCGTGCACATTCGAAAATAGTGTGCTCTGCATCAATTACTTCCCTTTCTTAGTAAAGACAGTAAGGGGAGGCGGTCTTGCCTATTCTATGCAGATATTTCCCAAAATATCCGTAACCCGATAGCAACTATGGCCTTATGTCCGGAATAAGTTTCGCCGTCCACCTTCCTCTATCTTCATCGTTCCAACGTCGTTGCCATTTTGAGATGGTGTTTTCTCAGAAGTGCCCGGTTATGTGATTTCCAGCCGAATTCGCCTTATAAATCTCCATTCGCTCTGCTGCCAGCAGATCCATAGGGATTGTACCTGCTATCACAAGTACGGCTGGGGCGGACACTGTACGATATGCCAACGTGATACGCAATGCAGCCGTTCTCTGTACCGATACAAGTGAGTTTGTCCACTTTTTGAGCTCTAGCGTTTACTGTAGTTTCCAACCTCGATCAGGAGTCTCCGTCTCGCCGGTAGCGGGCCTCCAATATTCACCATTAATCTGCTGAGCTGTCCAACGATCTTCTGGGCTTTGTTAGCCGAGGACTGAATCTGATACGAAAAAGTTAGTCTGGGATCCAGCCTTATTCCCAGGTATTTTACCGAGTTGTTGGTCCTAATTACCTCGTTTCCGATACTCATGTCCACCTGCAAGGGGATATGACGACCAATGATCAGCAGTAATTTCGACCATGTTTTCGTTCTTAGCATGACACGTCTCCGTTTTCACTGTGCCTCTTCTTAAATGGTGTCAAAATAAGTATGACTGCGTACATGTATCAGAAATTACGAGTATGATTCGAATCTACTCATCTTTTTGAATACTCAGTGCTGATCTCTTGATCACAACCTCTGCTAGGCTTAGATAGATAATCACGCGACTGTTCCGTAAAAGTATACCAAGGCGTTTCAGTGTGTTAGAACCTTGTGTGTCTATCTATTTAGTATGCTTTTATGAAATAATACCTCATTGAATAAAAAAATTGTTCTTAACATTTCTGCAGTTTTAGATTTCAGACTTAGGCGGAATAACGCGTTTCAAGCTTTTACTACCAATCATAAGCCCAATTATATAAGGTTGATTTATGATTTACGCTTAACCGACTGAATATTTTTATAAATATCGTTGAAAAGTTCTTCATAAAGATAACAAGTTTACAATGCTAACGTACATAACATAGTTGGTCATTACAACCCTTGAGCCAGGATTGCAACGTAGCTTCTAACACTAATATGATTAATAAACCAACACACTACCTACTAGACCACATGAGCGTTTTTGCCAGAATGCTCTCAGAAAAGTTTTTCAAAAGAAACCATCGTTCGGAGTCGACATTAAACTGTAAGTCCGCCCACTCATGAATAAAATATCGGGTCCGCCATCTAACGTTTTTTTTAACTAGTGCTTATTTCGTGAATGGAAATACTTAGCTCATGTCTGATTTGACAGATAATTAGTTTTATTCTTCCGCTGAACGAATATGTTTGTGTATACGCTTCGCTTCGCTAAGTGGGCCTGCGATCGACTTTTTTGAAGATGCAGATTTTGGCAAAAAAAATCATCTTTTCAGATGAAGCTCATTTTGATCTTGGCGGGTATGTAAACAAGCAAAGTTATCGCATTTGGGGCACAGAAAACCCGCACGCATACATTGAAAAGACGACGCACCCAAAACGAGTCACTGTTTGGTGGGGATTTTGGTCCATAGGCATAATTGGGCGATTTTTTTCGAAAATGAGCATGGAGTGGGCCGTTACACTCAACGGCGATCGTTATTTGTGAATTTTTGTGAACAAAAGGAGGATATTGGCAACGTTTGGTTTCAAAAGGACGGCGCTAGCTGCCACACAGCCGAAGCTACACTCGATGTTTTGCGCCCTGTTTTTGAAGATCGCATTATCAGCCGCAGAGCTGATGTCTTTTGGCCACCTCGGAGCTGCGATTTGACACCGTTGGATTATTATTTGTGGGGTGCCGTCAAATATAGGTGTTGCGCCGACAAGCCAGAGACAATTGACGCTTTAAAGGACATTATTCGTGAAGCCATTGGTGAAATACAGCTGCACACAATCGATAATGTGCTTAAAAATTGGACCGATCTTGCAGGCTACTGTATGGCCAGCCGAGGCAGTCATTTGAATAAAATTATTTTCCATTATTAACCGAAAGGATTGCACTTTCAAATAAAAAAAGAAATTTGAGAAAATATTCAGTAGTTTTTTTTTTTAAGAATTTTCAAAAAAAAAAAGTTATTTTTATAATATGAGTGGTGTGAAAATCTAGGCTGTAATCCTAACTAAAAGGTCATAATGAGCAATTAATTAAGAATACTAAAAGCTTTAGTAACTAAAGCTATTGGCTAGCTGTAGTATACGTAAATACTCATCTATGTTTCAACTATTCTTAAAAGAAATATACTGAAGTAAAGAAAACCCAAATGAAAATTCTTAAAAATATTTAAGATTTATAAATTCAAACAAGTCATCTTTATTAATCCCTTGGGGTAAGTTTGTCTCATTTTGTACCAATTGAAATACAAATCAACACAAATATATTTTTTTAACGGATTTACGTGCAATCCTTGTACAAACATTCATTTAATTTATTACCATCTATTTTACACTTCCATATCTGCATGCAAATAAAGAACGAGAGAATTCCTTTGAGTCCTATGAATTATTACATAATTTTGCTTTTGTTATAATATTATGACCACATTTCAACACTAGGTTTTCTCATAGAGGAAAAAACCCACACACCTCCGTTAGAATCTTTTGATTATGATTATATATTAAGTATAATAAGTTTTATGACACATAGAAGAACATCTTTAGAATTAGGAAAACTTTTGTTGTTTAAAAGTCGTTATGGTGCTGTTTCGTAACGATAGTATTAACTAGTCAAAATAATTACACCATCCGACAAAATAAAAAAAAATTAAATACACCCAGCTAATGACATAGTTAGTGCAAGTTGTGAATTTTGTTGAGTAGAACACAAAAATATTTTTTTTATATTTCTTGAACACTCCAAACTTGTTTTATTTGACAAAACCTGGTTTTTTTTACTTTAGGCAGAAATTTATTGATTACACAAACATTTCTGAACCAATGTCACAAATTTTAACTTCCCTAGAAAAGGAAGAAATGGGCCTTAAAAACGGCATGTATATATATATAAATATATATACAGTGCACTCGCGATAATATGAACACTCTATTATATGAACACCCCAAAATATGAACACTTTTTCTTAACCATTGACTACTCCAAAATATGAACTTTGTAAAAGGCTTTAAAATATGAACACTTTTTTATTTTTAAAGCATACAAATTTCAGTTACAAAGCATTAGAATTTGGGAAAATCCCGAGTTATTTATGTTTATTTTAATACCAAATCTTAAAAAAAACCAGACATACATGCATAAATATGTATGTAGATACATGTATGTAGAAAGATTCTTAAAAAAGTGAAGCCAGCAAAAGCCATTGTTCTAATAGATAATGCTTCTTCTCACCCACCTGATGATCAACTAAAATCTGAAAACGGCTCTATTTTTGTAATGTTTGTGCCACCGAACGTGACACCTCTTATCCAACCCATGGACCAAAATGCAATCAAAATTACAAAACTTAATTATAGAAACAGTCTTCTGGCTTCCATTGCTGTTAAAGAGGGTAGTTTAATAGAGTCTATGAAACAAACTAGATAAAGGAAGTCGTTATTATTTTAGAATCAGCATGGAGTAGACTAGATGTATCTTTGCTATCCAAATGCTGCAATAATATTTTAAATATGGCGGTTAATCAAAATGATCCTGAAGATGAAATCCCTTTAAGTAATCTTAGACAAAATTTACAAATGAATTTAATTGATTTAGAAGAAAGTGCGGCCTATATTTTATGTACCCTGAGACCCAATATTCGTGTTCTCTGTAATGTGCTAATGTACTGTAAAAGAATTGAAGTTGTATGTTATTCTATAGTTTTCTATAGATTGAATTTACAGCATTGAATGTTAAAGAATAGAATGAGGATGCTATTGAATGTGACGATAATGAAATAGAAGAAATATCGGACGAAGATGATTGTGTGGAGAAGCCAAAGAGAACTATTGAAGACAGGGAAGCTGTTGAAATTTTTAATAGTACATTGGAGTGGGCAGAAAGTGAAATTGTTGAACAACCAGACTTAAATGTATTTAAACAGTTGCGGAAGAAGGCTGTTTTAAAATTTCTCGTTCAAAAAACAGCAAAAAAAGATAACCGAATTTTTTAAAGATTAGTTTAAGTTAAAGATTGTATAAGTATTTGAACACTTTTACAAATTTAGTGAAGGAAGTTTCTTTTTTAAATAAAACAAAAAATAAAATTATTTAATGAAAAAAAGCAGGAAAAGCGTTTATCTTGCAAGAAAACAAAATTTTTTGCAACAATTTAAGCCATTTGTAAATATGAACAATTTCGAAAATATGAACAGGCTTTGTTTTAATTAGTTCATATTATCGCGAGTGCACTGTATATTTATATGACTTAATATTCTTTGACGTTTGATGACGTAAACTTGGCAAATGCGAATTTTTTTCATATCTTTCAAGTTTGTCGGTTGAATTTGTAATACACTGAAGCAATGCAATTTTAAATTAAGTTATGTAGAAAACGTTATTATGGTTATTAAGGTGTGCCCCACAATTATCATTATGCTTTATGGTTGGACCATCCTTTAGAAAAACAAAAGGTAACTCACATGGGAAAGTGTACAAAGAATGTTGACACTTGTTACCTTAACCGGCACCAGAGATCAGGAATAAATCGATTTTTCTCTACTCATAAGCACTCATGAAATTTTGAAAATAAGTGAGTCAACAGTATTGAAATTCAATATTGTGGCATTTACAAAAAATAAAAAAAGGCATATTAGCAAAAATGACAGAGCACCAAGCAGAGCAAACAAACAACCTTTTAGTGAGTATTTTAGTGTACGTACGCGAATCATACTTATTTGGTGATTCTTGCAAATGTTAACTCATGGAGGGTAGAAATCAATAACATCATACGTGTTTTTCAGTATGAATACGATGACTACTTCAAACTTTGAATATGAGTAGTATGAGTATAATATTAAAATAAGTATGAATGCGTATAAGTATCAGAAATTATGAGTATGATTTGATTCTATTCATCTTTTTGAATACTGATTGTTTATCTCTAACTGGCATGTAATGGACGATGAAACAAGAACGAATTATTGACGAAAATATAGTTATTGATTGAAAATGCTTTTTTTTTTTTTTTTGTCTTTGCTTTTTTGGTTAGTGTGATATCAATTTAAATTGACTTAAATACAATGCAATTTTGAATCATTAATTAAGTTTCAAAAAATCTGGTGCAATTTATTTTAGTTGAAGTAAACAGTAGCAATTAGTTAACGCATTTTTGTTTTATTTCTACTGTTAATGGTACCTAAGTTACACATGTCCCTTATATGCGTATTTTAACAAACATATAATAAAACAGTTATTGGAATGAACAGGCGTGACTTTAGCTGCAATAGTTTATTAGATATA
The DNA here is from genome assembly GCA_930367235.1 of Sarcophaga rosellei. Lineage (NCBI taxonomy): Eukaryota > Metazoa > Arthropoda > Insecta > Diptera > Sarcophagidae > Sarcophaga > Sarcophaga rosellei. Next base: position 33,011,124 of record OV884021.1, on the reverse strand, counting down.
TGCTGTTTAGTATTTACTTTCTGTCGAAGAATTCATATAAAAATAGAGTCCATTTATTTCCCTACCCCGAAATGTTCATATGTATGTGAAAGTGGTTCATGCGAGATTCTAGCTCTAATAGTTTTCCTTGTACACGAACTTTTGTATCATATTTATATGGGAGGGTCTCGCTCTTATTGCTAGTCCGGCAATTTTTTCACAAATTATTCATATTTATTTTTTATTATTTCAGTGTTGCCCGTGTACAATTTGATGATGATAATGAATAATGATTTCCGAAATATAAGAAGTTTTAAATTTAATTCATAGGGGAAGTACCACGCCCCTTTTCCTAGTCAGCCCATATTTGTCGAAAATATTCATATTGTTTGAGTTTGATCTCCAAATGTTGTTTATGAACACTTCTCTCTTGTACTTTAAATATAAGATTAAATCTTGTTGTACAGGAATTGAATAAACAAATAAATAAATAAATAAATAAATGATAATAAAGAGGATTCGACAAAATTTTAGGACTCTAACTGTTATATTTTCTTAAATGTAATAATTTAATATTTTTTATATGGGAGGTGACACGCCCACTATAGTCAATCCGCCCATTTTGTTTATATATACGTCAAAGTCGTCTATACAAAATTTGAGGACTCTAGCTGTTGCAGTTTATAAGATATGTGAGATTAAATACTTATTGGATATGTGGGCATGGTACCTCGCCTACTTGAAATTTTAAAATAAAAAGTAGCCTATATTTCCTTCCAGATATACAGGAATGTACTGTTAAAATTTCAAGAAAATCGGTCCTGCCGTTTAGCCGTCTATAGTCTTCAAACAAACAACCCCACAAACAAATAAACACACATTAATTTTTGTATATACAGTGCACTCGGGAAGACGTCAACACTCGATTACGTCAACATCCCAAAACGTCAACCCTTAAGTTTTTACATTGTCTACTCTAAAACGTCAACAAAATCATAAATAAAAGAAAATTTTGAATGTAGCAACAGTTAAAATACAGATATTAGTGCACACACACATTTATTTTATGGAATTAGTTCAGTAATTCGGGATTAACCTTATAAGTATGCAAAATAGAAAAGAAATCTGTATTTACTTATGCATATTCTTTCTTATGTTCAGTTGCGTTTATAAATATTTAACTGGGCTTTGGATTGAGCTCAATACGAGAATGTTGAGCAAAATGACTTATATGTATTAAGACGTTTGCGAGAGAAAGCTCTCTTCCAAGTATTATGTTTATGTTTGGTTTTAGTCTATAGTCAATAAAACCGTTTTTTTACATTCATAAACGTCAACAATTTGTTAAAAGTCAACACCCAAGGTTTTAATTAGTTGACGTTTTCCCGAGTGCACTGTCTACACAGAGAAAACTGAACCTAATAAATACATAGTAAATTAGAACAAAGTTTATAAGATTTCACTATGGTTTTTTTTTCAAAAAGAGATTCTTATTATTTTTATAAGGAAAACCTTTTTGAAAAAATCAAGAAGAAAACTTAGGGATTTTACTAGACAGTCTTCTTGATTTTTTTAAAAAGGGTTTCTCCTTAATTTTATTAGGCTTTCTTTTTGTTTTTTTCAAAAGGATTTTCTTCTTGATTTTATTAGGCTCTCTTTTTGTTTTTTTCAAAAAGATTTTCTTCTTAATTTTATAAGACTATCCCTTTATTTTTTCAAATAATATTTATTGATTTTGCTTTTTACATAACCTAAAAAATCATTATATCATGGCCACTCTTGAAAATATTCGTCAAAGATTTGGCATTTTGTATCTCATCAATTCTATTTTTCTTTGTTTCCCTCCAGAAAGAAAGCACCTGTTCCCATGAACTGCAATTGTGCTGCCACTAGCACTTTTGCTCGAAATATTTATCTTTGAAAGAGAAAGATAGACGTATAAAGATGTACATATATTAATTTAAGGAGTATTACCATTATGCAAATCTTTAAAAGATTCGTCCGCAGTGACAGGATAATCATCGATTTTTCTTTTTCAACATTAGTCCAACGAGAAAATAACTTTCCTGTTAGATTTTTCTTCCCGTCTTTTACAACACTTTTTTTTGTTGAAATTAAAACAATTCAATATTTTTATTTGAACTTTGTTTACTTTGTTACTTTGCGTTTTTAACCCTTCTGCATCCCTTGGATATGTGCCCTTCCTATGATCCTTTGGGTCAATATGACCCAACATTAAAATGTAAACAAAATTTCATATTTAATATAAGAAATTGATTTGGTTTTTGTTTTTTTATTTAGAATAATGAAAAATAATGATAACTAAAATAAAGAAGCCCTTCCTGAGCAATTATTAATTATTATTGCCTAAAACTGCACCGACCTCGAAATGGAACAAATTGTTTATCTACAGTAACATTTTCATGATAATTGTAAAAAACTTTGAGCTGATTACTCCACTTATCCCAAACGTTTCTTATCGGTGCTAGTTTGTCACGAAGTCTTCTTTCTTCTCTTGCTTCAGAGAAGAAATATTTTTATTACTTTTTTTCACTTCTATACTTGCCACTTATTAAAACATTAATAAGACAATTTACACATGATCAAATAGAAACCTAATGAAATCAATAAGGCATACTCCTTAAAAAAAATTATTAAGTAGCCTAATGAAATCTATAAGAAAAACCATTTTGAAAAAATTTATTAGGTAGCCCAATGAAATTAATAAGAAATTCTTGTTTTATACAATTTAGAAGAAAACATAATAGAATCAATAAGTTTTTCTCTATGGATTGTATTTTTTGTGGCAAAAGTGACGGAATTTGAGTAAAAAAATTGTAAATAACAAGTTTTCTTCTTAAATGTATGTGTTTTACTTTTTGAAAAAATTAAAAAGATTTATCACATAAAAATAATAAGAAATCTCTACGAAAAAATCTTCGTTTCTTTCTGCTGTAATACCCCTCACTCCAAAAACGTTTCGTAGAGAAAATCTTCTTGATTTTATTAGGCAGTTTTCGCTCTGTGCAGATGTAAAATTCATTAAAAAAATTATATATGTGACGTATGAGTGATATCTAATTCCATTAAGTTTCATACGTCAAAAAAATAGATTTTTTATTGCATACTTGTCAGGGTAACTATTCTAGTAGATGTATTGTGATGCGTATGACTAATATACATACATATGTCAAATGCAATTAAATATTAAGTATGTAGTATATGTGGGCGTGGCACCTCGCTCATTTGAAATTTCAACACAAAAAGTAGCCTATAACTCCTTCCAGACATGCAGGAAGATACTGTGAAAATTTCAAGAAAAGCGGTTCATCCGTTTAATCGTCTATAAAGTTCAAACATACAAACATACAAACAAACACACATTCATTTTTATATATAAGATGTATCGATATTTCTTGAGGTTTATATATAAAGAAAAAATCGTCAAAACTAACGAATACCTATACTACTGAAAAAAAACGCTTAGAAAAGAAATTGTAAATCCACCTCTATAAAAATACAGATATTAAGCTTTAATTTGATACTAATGACATGAAGCTTTCTATTATAGATAATTTTTTATTCAGGAGTTTATTTTGAGTTGTTAAGAGTATACAACTTTTCTTTTTGCTCACTGTATGTGTACGTTTGCTTTCAAACATCCTGTAAAATTGATTTGTAAGTTCTGCCATTAAATTATATTCAGCTGTGTCTGTGCTGTTATGTTCTAAACGTTTCGTTTGCCATTTATCAGTTTCAGATTTGATTTTATACTTTATCGTTGTGATTATTATGGCTTTTTGCGATTTAAGGGATCATCAATAGCTTTTTCTACGTAACAATTCTTCACGTGGGGTTTTGAATGTGGCAGAAAATTAAAAAATGAAATGATATCATTTATCACTCGATTTGGATGTGGGTTTGCCTTTTTTCCAACAGTCTGCTACATTGTCGTTCCTTTTTTAGTTTTTTTTTCGCAACCATATGCTTCAATAATAATAGCATAACATACTTTTTAAGGAAATCAATATGATTCTTATAATAGCAACTATTTATTGTATGACAATGTATCTATGTATACAAGTTTATTATTTGCTTGAAATCCGACGTATGGCTGTCAATTTTACCGTATCATTTATAAACATTTTTAAGTGTTAAGTATACCAGCCTTTAGTTTTTTTTTTTCCTAGTATTTATAATCACTGTTGGCCTTATTTAGTTGTTACCGAAGTTGGTAATAAATTTTCCAATTTCCTTAATTTGTTTCCAATAAATTTTATTATTGCAACAAATAATCACAAATTCCTTGTGACTTGATTTTAAAAATTCTTTAACAATGAAGAACTTTATGTGAGAGGAATTTTCTGCAAAAAGGTTTTCGTACAGGATGTTTTTCACACATAACATATATATTGTAAAAACATAAATATTCGGATAATACATCGGATGGGTCTGAACAGAATGTCGATCTGTATGTTGCTTGTGTAACATAACTGCAACTTTATTCCAGGCAATACATTTCTCTCAAATTGCTTTTGAAAATGTTATTGTATCCTCAAACATATTGTTACGTTTCTACCCTTTTAAGAACGTTTAAAATATGAGTTCATTGATTGCAAATAAAATTAAAATAAATGAGTGTTTAGTTTAAATTAAATTCTTTATTGTTCGCACAATTCTGTGTGTCACTGTTCACAACTTGATCTAAACAACAACAATTGCTTCGTTTGTTATTCCTCTTTGCACCCTTTTGCGTAAACAATAACAATTGTTCAACGGACCTTTGTAACGGAGATCTTCAAACCACGATTATTCTCTTCAATCACACAGCGTCTTCACACAAGACTGATGGAACTTTTACTAACTCGTTACCTGCTTTGCGTTGCCTTTTTAATATATAATTTTTATGTAAAGAGGATGATTGTTCATGAAGTCGAATGCTCGCTGCTTCGTCTTCTCGAGATCTCTATAAACGTAAACTTCATTGTTTCATTATTGTTGTTATGTATTTTGTTTACGTTTATTCTTGTAGTGTTTGTTGTTGTATTTTTGTTTACTTATTATCATTTTTTTATGCTGGTGTTTCGTTGGTATAATTTTATTTACTTGTTTATTATGTAAACAAGTTCATTGTTTTTGGTTTTGTAGCTTTTGTTTATAATTTTAATGTTAAGCGATGTAAAAACATCATTTCCATTTTCGTTACAGTGTATCGATATATACACAGATTTCACCTGTTGTTAAAATAATATTTTATTTGCAATTTGTTTATATAAAACAGGAACTGAATTCTTAAATCCTACACAAGGAAACTAATCTCGACCATACAATTTATTTTATTTTTAAATATTTTTTTATAATTTTAAATAACTTTCATAATGGACAGAAAAGGCAGATGCCTGTAGTTTAGTTGGTAAATAATAAAATAAAAATATATGAATATATTCGTACATGCTTATATAGATGTTTTTTTCTGGTGTTCCTATGTCTTGATTGTTTATATTGCTGTTTTTTTATTGCGTGTAATAAAAATCTTATAAAACAAACAATTTAATTTTGCACATTTTACATATTTTACGGTTAAATTGAATATAAAATGGTCCATTAAAATATATTAAAAAAAGGATTATTTGCCAAGGAAGCGAAGGGGAAGGTAGACAAAAAATAAAAATTTAGGGTCCTTAATCTGTCGTGCGAATTTTACAAAAAGTTTAGGATTTTATTGCGCAAATTTTATGTGACGTAACTAATGTGGCATATTTAGATGAATTTTAAAAATGTGAAAAAACATTATTTGGTAATCTTATTTTAAAAATTGTTTGTGTTTGTATTTTTAGATGGAATAAGTATTTTTATTTATATACAAAAAAATTAATGCTTTAAAAAAGTGAGGCCACATTTTAAACCCCAGGTCAAACATATCCAACCAAATGAAAAAAACTTCTTCGGCGACTTCCTCTCATGAAAAGTTTCTCAAAAATCTGTCGGTCGGATTCGATTTTTAACACACCCAAAATAAGTGATGTGAAAAATTATATCTTATTCATTTAACATTTATATTTTAAAAGCAATCAACATCGCATTCTTAAGTATGAATATGATGAGTACTTCAACTTTGAATATGAGTAGATATTAAAATAATTATATTAAAATAAGTATGAATGCGTATAAGTATGAGAAATTATGAGTATGACTCGATTCTATTCATCTTTTTGAATACTTTTTGAACATGATAAAAATGTGAGTGTATTTGTGAGAGGCATATGTTAACCCAGAGGGAAATTGTTAGTAATATTTTCAAGTCTACTTATTAACCCAATAATATGTATAGGTGAGCGGAAAATATAGAAAAATTGTACTGCGCTATTTAACTTGGCAAGTAGTCTTCCAAAAATCGAAATCATTTCTCATTGATATTAGTGAATCCTACTGGGGGACATTGGTGCCGACGTCTGTTCATTGCTGATCTTAGAGTATATGAGGTGTTATAAAAGTAAATTTTTGTAAAATTTATTACATGCTCTTTCATAGTTTACGTTTATTAAAAAAATACCGCAAAACAAAATTTGTTTAAATTGTATACTATTTAAAGGTAGTTTTTGTTCCCGCACATTGAATGTAGTATAAAAATGTGTGTGTCTCATATACCACATTTCGTATTGTACATAACTGTTAACCAACCTTCTTACCATTTAATTATAATTCATACCACAGTATCTTTTTTTATATCTTCAGCATTTTATTTAATTATTTTTTATTATTGTGAAGCATTGGTTTGGAGAAGAGCAAATTAATTTATAATTATACGTATTATTGAGAGTAAATTTTATTTATAAATGCCTTTGTATCAGCAAGTTTATTAAATTTTTCTTTTGTTCCGTTCTGGTTAATTAGAAACCAGAAATTTGATTTAGATATGATTTGATTTCAATTTCTAAAAAAATTGGAACGGGATCTCGTAATAAATCTATATATATTCCAATTGATATACAATTTAAAACTGAAAAAATTCGTAATTTAATGAGATTTACAAGTAAATAATAAACGAGGACAGTGTGAAAAAAGTGCTTCTTGTCAAAACTTCTTCTTCTTGTCAAAAGTCTTCTTGTCTTGACTTTTCGTTTGATAAAATCGAGCAAAAACCGTAGTTATTATTTAAATAATATAACAATCTTGTAATAGTTTTTCCATTGGCGCCTTATCAAACGAACTTTCAGTTCAAACATTTTCAAAATTTTTGATGGATCTTGATTGTTTATCGCATAATGTGTCAATTTCACGTTTGGGCTACTATGAAAAGTCGGCCAATATTTGTGTTTTCTGCAAATATTATTATTTCTCTTTGCGAAAACATTGGCCAACTTCTGGAAGCCGCTCAAACGTGAAATTGACACATTTTGCGATAAACAATCGAGATCCATAAAATATTCTGAAAAATTTTGAACTAAAAGTTCATTTGAAAAAATATATATATGTAACATATATTTCGACTGTTAGACTCTTTAAATAATAAATACGATAATTTTTGTTCCATTTAATCAAACGAAATGTCAATCTCTTCACAAGAGAATGCACTTTAAGACTGTCAGCACTTATTTTAAAATTCTTAATTAAAGTTTGCTACTATCAAGGGACAAACTTCATAAAATATGAAAAATATTCGCATTTGTCAAGTTTACCTCATCAAACCTCATAGCATATTAGGTCAAATAATATCGTCATGCTGGTCATCGGTCCAGAAATGTTTGGGTAATCAATAATTTTGTGTCAAAAGATCAAAAATACTGTTTTTGTCAAATGAAACAAGTTTGGAGAGTTCGAGAAATATAAAAAAAATATTTGTGAGTTCTACTCAACAAAACTCACAATCTACACCATTTGTCATTTGTTGGGTGTATTTAATTTTTTTAATTTTTGGAGCAAAATGTTATTAACCGTTACATCCAGTTTACTTAATTATGGTTGGAATTATTAATTTAAACATTATTTTTAAGCATTAATCTGTAACTCATATCTTCTAAAATAATCATATAAAAACATATTTTGTTCAATTCGTATATAGATTAAGAAAATCTTTAGTCATTTGTGCTACATTTTCACAAGTTCCTTAAAATTTTAATGACAAAATCATAAATAGTAATAAGAGCGAAACAGTAAAACACATAAATATGAAGGAAAAGGAAATGACACTAATGGTGCCAGTTTATTGTGTACTTTACACTTAAAAATGTGTGTTGTACTGTTATGGAATATGTATGTGACTAATTTGGTACGGAACATAAATTTTCTTTATAGCTGAGAATAAAGCAGACAAGTACAGGTATATGCAAGCATAATTTCATTATGCGATACCACTCACATCTAATATTGTGCATGGATGAATTAAAAATCATGGAAAGGTATTATGATGGTTTAATGTAGTAAATTTTTTTTATTTATTTCACGTTAAAAAGTTTTTTAAGAAAGTATTTAAATTCCTTAAATGAAATGTTTTTATTGTTACGAAAATGGAAACGGTGTACATAGTATAACATTAAAATGAGCAAAACCTACACAAACAAATACAACTAACCAACCAAAACAACAACATCAGTATGAAAGAAAAAGGGGTAGACAAGTAAGCGACAACGGAACAACAAGCTATGTGAACACAATACAGAAACACCAATGAAGTCGCGATAGAGTTATCGAGAAGGCGAAACCCCGAACTTTCGACTTCTTCAGACTGATTACGAGTACATATAAGAAGGCAAGACAAGGCAGGCAACGAATAGTAAGAATTCAGTCAGTCTTGTGTAAAGACGTGTTGCGTGTGAAGAGAACAGTTGTGGTTTGAAGATCGCCTTTGAAAAGATCTGCGTTGTAAGCAAAAAAGAATAGAGAATAAGCAATTATTGTTATATACGTCAAGTTGTAAACAGTGGCACACAAAAATAGTGCGAGCAATATAGAATTTAATTGAAACTAATCACAAATTTATTTTTATTTTATTTGCAATCAACGAACTTATATTTTAAACGTTTTTAAAACGGTAAAAACGTAACAATAAGTTTAAATATTTCGATTATTTGTCACGCATTTATTATTTGAAATTTTGTTTAGAGCGCACTCACTAGCTCATGGTAGTTATTTTTTACATTTTCTATTATTTTTAAACGATTTAATAAATTTTCTATTGAAGTTTTTTATTTTCATAAGATTCATTCATAAGTAATTCTATTTTCTAAATTCTGTTTTTAAAAATAGAAGAGAAAAATGGGAAAGTGTTACGCCGACAAGCCAGAGATAATTGACGCTTTAAAGCACAATATTCGTGAAGCCATTGGTGAAATACAGCTGCACACAATCGATAATGTGCTTACAAGTTGGACCGATCGTGTAGGCTACTGCATGGCCAGCCGAGGCATTTGAATGAAATTCTTTTCCATTATTAACCGGAAGGATTGTACTTTCAAATAAAAAAGAAATTTGAGAAAATATTCAGTAGTTTTTTTTACAGCATTTTCAAAAAAAAAAAAAAATAATTGGGGCACCCTTTATATAAGGTACACGTACAACAAATTTGTTCCGCATTTTGCACATCCGTTTCCAAGTGTAACTAATCTTACATGTGTGGGTAGTTAACTTCAAGTTTGCACAATATTTTACAATTTACATTAAATTTTGTCGTTAAAGTTAATTGACACTTGTATGAGGCAATAAATAAACGTCTAAAGTATTCGAACACAATAATTTCTTTAGTTAATAGCTAAATTCAAATCAGCACGTTGACGTAGATGCAAAATTCTGTAGTGATTTAATACTTTCTCCTGGTTATTTAGCTTCAATTGAAGCAAATGTTTTAGTTGTATGTTATTAAAGGTATATGTAACTACATATCTCAAAACCACTTGATGTTAATACAACAACAATTACAATAACAAAAAACATTACCATATTGCACCGTTAAGCTTTATTTACTCATCGGACAAAATATTTTTGTCCAAACAAAATTTAAATTATAAGCAGTTCGACGGCTTTCTTCTTGAGAGAGAGAAACTATGGACCTGTTTACATGATCAACAAATAAACAAAAATATAGCAACAATATCAGTATAAAACAAAAGGATAAACAAGTAAACGAACAGGCAACAACAACACCGCAAGGACAAATGTAAACTAAATACACAAAAAACAATAACGTAAACAACATTTTTAGATTTATAAAGATTTTGCGAAGGCAAAGTCATTCTCCTTCAAGAGCATTGATCAGACTGTTTACCCTGCGATATAAAAGGCAAGACAAAGCAGGAAACGGAGTCGGTAAAAATTCAGTCAGTCTTGTGTGAAGACACCTTTCGTGTGAAGAGAATAATCGTGGTTTGAAAATCTCCCTTATAAAGATGTGTCGAACAATTGATAGTGTTTACGTAGAAAAGTATAAATAAGAATAGCAAACAAAGCAAATTGTTGTTGTTAACATCAAGTTATGAGCAGTGACACACAGAATTGTGCGAATTTTTATTTGCAATCTACGAGCTCATATTTCAAACGTTTTTAAAAGGTAAAAGCGTAACAATATTTTTTCCGAACAAACTTGAAAAGAGCTGCCAATAAGTTAAATGTTACATACATAGTTGAATTGATTTCCCTATATAAATCAGGTAGACTTTGCATTTGCTGTGAAAGTGTTACCAGTCAGCTTTCATTTTTCGAACAAATTTTTCAAAATGAATGTAAAATAAATTTTCTACCGGACAAATATTTTGTTCGAACAACATGAATGAATCCAGCTTTCTTCGGTTTTTTTTAAACCATTCCTTCCGTATCTCTGCTTAAAATTCTGAGTAAATATACTTACAGTAGTATTTGTTATATAAGCCCATAAATTTCTTACAGGGCTCAATTCCTAGACTCATAAGATGAGTTATACATCACCACTCTACGATCGATTTAACATTTATCAGCTATACACTAGCGGCGAAATCTAATTGGACTGTGACCGATGTCTACACTCATACCGACCATCGGGCGCTCATCTTTGCAATCCGTGAACGCCCTACGGGAAACACCATTACTGCCGCCCCTTAAGGTGGTGATGAGGAAACTGAACTGCTTTCGACCACCAGACACAGAAACTGCGGCAAAGCTGCAGACAATTGTTAAAGTCCTCTTTCCACAGAGGGCCGAGATCACGTATATATGCCGTGCGGAACAGTGGGTCTCACGAAAAAATTTCTGAGATCATCGGTCAGGAATTTGATGCAGTATAGAAGGCGATGAAGCTCAGGAAATCTTCGGGGATTGATGGGATCCCAAAGATCGCACTTAAAGTGGCTATAAAGAACAACGTTGATGTGTTTAGGATTGTTTTTGATACATCTATCCAGGAGCGGACATTCTCTAGAATATGGAAAAGACAGAGGCTAGCTCTAATCCCAAAGGATTCAGTATGGAAGGAGATGAAACTCAGGAAATCGCCGGGGATTAATGGGGTCCCAAACATCGCATTTAAGGTGGATATAAAGAAAAACGTTGATGAGTTTAGGACTGGTTTTTGATACATCCATACAGGAGAAGACATTCCCTAGAATATGGAAAAGACTGGAGTTGATTCTTATCCCGAAGGATGCAACAGATTACAGGCCGCTTTGTATGATTGATACCGTCGCTAAACTCCTGGAGACGATTGTCTGTAGAAGACTCGAAATGGTATTGGAGAGAGATGGCCTGTCGGACCGTCACACAGAGGGGCATTTTGCCTGAAAGCCAAATTTATAGAAGCGTTTTATGTGTTAATGGCTGGAATTTTTTGATAGTGTTAGTGATAATTAGGACCAAGGATGAACCCAAATGATTAGGTCCAAAATACGGCCTCTCAAGAAAATATGTTTAGCAATTATAATTGGCTTAAAAATTTTATTACCTTGATGAAATACGACATGAACATGTTTAATATGAATGTGAATCATTTTACCTGATTTCATTATGATCGGATCATCAGCGACCCTAGGTTCCAGATACAGTCCATTAAGACAACCAAACATACATCTCATATTGTTATAATAGTCTATATATGTATGTAATTAAGTTTTTACAGTTCTATGATAATTAATATTTATTTATAATATTTATTTTACTTTATTTAATACTTAACTTAAAGATACTTAAAAAGTGAAACTAAATACAATCGTTATAATTTTCATCATCAATGTCAGAAAGGAGTAATTTAATAGTATCTGATGAAAATGCTTTTCTATTCCTTCGTGATTTTGAATAGAACAAAAACCTGTTTTTTTTTACTTTACCTACTTTTTACTTTTTTACTAACCTATGAATAGTAGAGTAATCACTGTGACCAAGTATTCTAGACATAAAGTAAACTGTACTGATTGTTGTGTTGATATATCAAATTTATATGCAACTTGAATGCTTCCACAAAATCATGCGTTAATTTTAAGATATTCATGTTTATTCAGATTTGAAAAAACTTTTCTAAGGCCAAAGTTTTGTTAACCTTTTTCTTATTGTCTTTTCCTATTCTACTACCGCTCCTTCTTATTTTTTATTTTTCATTTTAGTTGAACTTCTAAATGGAGACAAATGAAATTAGTTGTTTCAAAGAAATTTTTCTTTCAGTTGGAAGCAGTTAAATTGAAAACAAGATTTATTATATTTTTCTGCAAAAGTCATACGTTACTTGTCTTGCAATTTTGCATTGTAGTAAATCAGATTGTAACAAAGTAAATAGATAAACTTTATTATGAATGCGAGAGAGCATCAATAACTTCAAACATTAATTCTTAGAAATCTGCTGAGAGAAAGTAACAGCAGGAATATTTTCTTTATACGGATTCATTTGGTTAGAGATGTCTAACCAAAGGTCCTTAGCTGATGGTCACCTTACCAGACAGTCATCAATCTCAGCTGGCACTAAATTGGAGTGGCAGGAAGAGAATTTTTGCATGTCAGTCTATTACGAACACCAGATTTTTGGAAAGGAAAGGTGGAAAAGAGCTTTGTCTAAATATTATCTAAACTCTGTGTTGATGTGCTCCGTTTCTGATGACATAATGCGATCCGCATTGCGCAAATTTCTAGTTTTAGTGTTTTCGAATTTTTCTGTGTGAACAGAACTAAATAGCATAACACCGGAGGTGAATTATATACCTCCAGTATTCCGCAAGATAATAAAACATCTTGACTTTGCTAATTATTTGAATTGTTAAAACCTTGAAGTTTAAAGTTAACAGGCATCCAAAATTCTCCATTCATTCCGATCGTTATCGGGTCATGTTGAACGAATTTTTGTTCACAAAAATTCAAGAGGAAGATATTGGCAACATTTGGTTTCAACAGGACGGTGCTACGTGCCACACATCCGAAGCTACACTCGATGTTTTTCGGCCTGTTTTTGAAGATCACATTATCAGTCGCAGAGCTGATGTCGTTTGGCCACCTCGGAGCTGCGATTTGACACCGTTGGACTATTATTTGTGGGGTGCCGTCAAAGATAAGTGTTACGCCGACAAGCCAGAGACAATTGACGCTTTAAAGGACAATATTCGTGAAGTCATTGGTGAAATACAGCTGCACACAATCGATAATGTGCTTAAAAATTGAACCGATCGTGTAGGCTACTGCATGGCCAGCCGAGGCAGCCATTTGAATGAAATTATTTTCCATTATTAACCGGAAGGATTGTACTTTCAAATATAAAAAGAAATTTGAGAAAATATTCAGTAATTTTTTTAAAGCATTTAAAAAAAAGCAAATTATTTGGCGGTCCCTTTATCTTTACCTTAAATTTTTCTTTTCTTTTATATTGTACTAGCTAATACCCGGTGTGCTTCGCTACCCCCATCGGAATTAAATACATATCTCGTGATGCAACTGGATCACCCACCATCAAAATTGCTACGTTATCTATTGTTGGCGTTTCGGCGGCTCAAGAGGTCGAAGCTCGACTCCTTTCAGTCCTGAGGCGAATTCACGCTCTTCCGAACTTTCATTTGCTCTCTGGGATTGCAAACGCAATGCATTTTTAGTGCTTCTGGAAAGGGATGCTTTTATTGGGGGCATTTTTATAAATTGTTGCAAAATAAATGTCACTCAAATAACATTTAACTTGATTAGAATCAAAGATTCAACTGAATTCCAAAACCGAATTCGTGTTATACATTTGTATTCTTTTATATTTTACCTAATATGAATAGGTAAAAAATCGGTTCAGGTCACGATCCTTTTGAAAAAGAAATTAAGGTTATTAAAATTTAACAAATAATTGTGTTTGCGTCGGTCACCGGTAATTTTTTTTGATGAGTTTTGCAACTACTTATTTTATTTGGGAACAATATTGGCAGTTTACATTTTGTTACTTAGGTAATTAAAAGTAATGAATGAAAATATTACTCCCTATTGTTACATGCCCATTCATCGCCCAATAAAATGCTGATTATGAAACTTACCTGATCTATTTTTCAAGATATGCGCCAAATAAAAAATATTTTTATTAGTTACCCATTTTTAGAAGTAAACAATAATATAACTATTACATATGTATATGTGTATGTATATGAGATCAATATTTAAATAGTATGAATTTTAGTACTTACTATGTACACGAGTTGAAAATTTCAAACACAATCATTTAAGGGTCATATACCTTACTATTGCATATTTCCACACTCACTAATCAGAGAGGCACCACCTTCCTATAGCTGGAATACAATATTGGGGACTCTAGCTTATATAGTTTTCTAGATATGCAGATTTTAATAATTAGTTCATATGGAGTTTACCACGCCCCTAATGCTTGATCGCCCATTTTTAACAAAAATATTGATATTGAACCTTTCGTACAAAATTTGAGCAGCCTAACTGTTATTTTTCTTCGTATGGGAGGTGCCACGACCGCTTTTGCTGAACTACCTATTTTTGTCCAGAATATTTATATTTAAACTAAAGTTACTCATACAAAAATTGGGGACTCTAGCTGTTAGAGTTTTTCGGATATACAGATTTTCGTATTTACTTTATATGGGAGGTGCCAAGTCCACTATTGTTAGTTCGCCATTTTTGTCCAAAAATTTATTTTAAAACTGTAGTTACTTGTACAAAATTTGAGGTATCTTGCTGATATAGTTTTTCCAATATATCCATTTTGTTATCATCTTACAATAGTAGGTTATGTAGTATATGTAGGAGTGGCACCTCTCTCATTTGAAATATCAACATAAAAAGTAGGTAAAACGGTTCAGCCGTTTAGTCGTCTATAAACTTCAAACATGCTAACGAACGCACATTCATTTTTATACATATAGGTGATTTCCGAGATAGAAGAAGTTTTAAATTTAATTCATATGGGAAGTACCACACCCCTTTTCCTAGTCAGCCCATTTTTGTCTAAAATATTCATATTGATACTAAAGTGGATTCGACAAAATTTTAGGACTCTCACTGTTATATTTTCTTAGATATAATAATTTAATATTTTTTATATTGGAGGTGACACGCCCACTATAGCCAATCCGCCCATTTTGTTTATATGTACGTCAAAGTCGTCCATACAAAATTTGAGGACTCTAGCTGTTGCAGTTTATGAGATATGCGACATTAAATACTTATTGGATATGCGGGCGTAGCACCTCGCATACTTGAAATTTTAAAATAAAAAGTATCCTATATTTCCTTTCAGACATGTAGGAAGGTACTGTTAAAATTTCAAGAAAATCGGTCCAGCCGTTTAGCCGTCTATAGACTTCAAACAAACAAACCCATAAACAACTAAACACACATTCATTTGTGTATATAGAGATGTAAAATTCATTAAAAAAATTTCATATGTGACGTATGAGTGATATCTAATTCCATTAAGTTTTATCAAAGAATATGGATATAAAGAATACGCATTATGTGGAAGTAAAATTTCTTATGGCGGGTTGTAACATTACGACCCGCTCTCACTAAAATCTTTTTAAAAAATCATTTCTGTATGAGGGAGGTGGAAGACAGAAGGAAAATAAACACAACCAAAGAGCGTAACAATGTGTTGCTTTCAGTGTTACCACCAACAGCTTTATGACTTACACACAATTGGCATCGAAATTACACATATGAAAAAAAATTACATACAAAATTCTGTTTTTGTAAATATTGCATACATACAAACATAATTGTTCATTACAACACTTCAGTCAGGATTTCGACCTAACTTCTCACACCACTTATGTTGTGTGCGTGAGTAGCGGGACCTACAGTTTAAAGTCGCCTCCGAACGACAGATTTTTGAGAAGCCCTTCATGGCAATTTTATTAACCCTCAGAGTTTTTTCCAGAAATCTACTGAGAGGAAGACGCCGAAGAAATATTTTTTCATATTTTTCGATTTGATGTCTGACCTGGGGTTTGAACTTGGGCCCTACGTCTAATAAGCCTACACACTACCTACTACCTGTACGTACTTAAAATAATATACATATAACATTTCTAACTTTTATTTAAAACACAAACGAAACAAAATATTTTTCTATTTTAAGAAGAAATATCACACAACATAGAAGGATTTAGGTGCTTGTTTTTGCAAGCTAATGTTGGAAATTGCAATAAATTTACAAAACAAATCGGCGTTAATAAATTGACAGTTAAAAATTAGCGATTAAAGAAAAAGGTAGGACAAAAAGTAAAATTACACACAAATTACACACGAAGCTAATTACACACATGCCTTGTCCCTGATGTAACCCTTTATATGAAGGACAAACATTGCGAGCTGAATTACTACGTGACCCAGTTTCTAACTGGTCATGGGTGCTTCAGGAAGTATCTGCACAGATTTGGTCATGATACTTCCCCTATATGTCCAAACTGTGTAGATGAGGAGGAAGATGCGGAGCATATTCTAACATGCTGCCCCAGATTTAGATGGCCCGGAGGAATGAGTTTAGGACCAAACCGGCTAATGGAAGAGCTGATGAACTGTAGGAACCTATGGAGCCAATATAGTCAGAGAATGGCTGAAGTTATGATAGAACTCCGTAGACTGGAGAAACGGAGGCGAAATTTGAATTGATGTGATGAAGCTTTCGAGCTAACCAGCCCTCCGCGGAGTAATACCTTACGGCAGTCCCGCGGGGGGAGAGTGGTTGAAGTGTGTAGGGGGTGGGTTTAGTACGTAGGCACCAGTGTCGGTGAATCGTGCACTCTTTTGTTGGAACAAAAGTGTCTTTAGAAGATTCCCACCTCCGGCTCAAGACAAAAAAAAAAAAACACATGCTACACACACAATTAAAAATTACACACAATATGTGTAATTACACACAAGGTGGCAACACTGGTTGATTTCATCATGAGAGCGTAATAATGCATTCAGTTGCTTGTCAGCTTCTAAAGGAGAATGTCCATGTCGCTTTTTTCAGACTTCAATGTTACACCCAAAGAAATATTACAGTATGATTCACTAATATCAATGAGAAATGATTTCGATTTTTGGAAGAATACTTGCCAAGTTAAATACGGTGTTTTTAGGTTTTTAGCGCAGTACAATTTTTCTATATTTTTCGCTCACATATACATATTATTGGGTTAATAAGTAGACTTGAAAATATTACTAACAATTTTCCTCTGGGTTAACACTTGCCTCTCATAATTTTTATCATGTTCTCTTTATGTCGACGTCTAAGAATAAGTGATAAGTGAGAACAGTGTTGCCTTTTTTGGTTATTTCTAACCAAAATTGGTTATTTTTTTGATCAATGTGTAGTTCTTTTTTTTTGGTTTTGGTTATTTTTTTTCTTATAAAAAAAGCCATTTTTTGTTTCTTTTTTTATTAATTATATTTTAAACCTGAAAAAAAAATTAAACAAAAGTCTACGAATTTAATTTTGGTTATATGTATTTTTTTCTTATTTGGTGCTTTTTTCACAAATGTTGGTTACAAAATTTTTTTCGTGGCAACACTGTTTCAGAAGAATAAATGAAAAATTAGTCAAAACAACAAAAACGCACGATGAGAACAACGCATTGTTACGCTCTTGGCTTCTTTGCCCTTCCCTTCCATCTTTCCCCCGGCGCAAAATATGCCAAAATGCGCATTCTTTATACTTTATTTTCTTTGGTTTTATACATCAAGAATCATAGATAGCATACTTATAGGGGTAACTATGTGTATGAGTAATATATTTCAAGTGCAATTAAATATTAAGTATGGAGTATGTAGTATACGTGGGCATGACTCCTCGCTCATTTGGAATATCAACATAAAAAGTAGCCTATAACTCCTTCCAGACATACAGGAAGATACTGTGAAAATTTCAAGAAAATCGGTTCAGCCGTTTAATCGTCTATAAAGTTCAAACATACAAACAAACACACATTCATTTTTATATATAAGATATTCAATGTCAGACGTTTGAAGTACAAAGTTTAACCAAAAGTGTATTGGATTAGAGATAAAACACCATAAAATTGTTTAAAAATAAAAACGAAATTTTAACGCCAATCAAATAGTTTTTTGATAGAATGGCAAACTCAACACTTTTAAAAATTTTGTTGGTGTTAACTTTAAAAGTTAGAGGTATTATGATCCTCTCTTTAGCTTAACGCTGTTAAAAACATTGAAAAACAAGTTATTTGTCCGTTAAAATCCTCTCTTTAGTTAACGGCTAGTTGTAATAATGGCGCTAAATGTTCTATAGTGGCAATCAGATTTAAATTCAATACTTGATAATACTGGAAATTGAAAATTACAAAACAGCAATGAAAAATTGAAAATTAAAGAAATAAAAATATTTTTATATCAAAAATTTAAGACTCTTTATGTCTACTCAATTTTGGCCGTTCAGACTTTTCATGATTAATGTTAAACTTGTCCAAGTTGAAGTCCATTATTTACCACGGCCTTGTATAGCCTTTATATTGTATATTCAATGTCAGACGTTTGAAGTACAAAGTTTATCCAAAAGTGTATTGGATTAGAGATAAAACACCATAAAATTGTTTGAAAATAAAAACGAAATTTTAACGCCAATCAAATAGTTTTTTGATAGAATGGCAAAGTCAACACTTTTAAAAATTTTGTTGGTGTTACGCATTCACACACAAGGACGCTTTTAGTCTCAACTGCAATCGACTTTTTCAATTCATTCTTATCTAACATTGCCTTTCACTTCACTGAACTTTTCAATCAAATACTAGTGGGTTACCACGACTGCCTTTCGTATTTTTGAATGTCAGTCTTCTATTGGTTTCTGATTTTTTTTTTTTTTAGTTTTTGATTTGGAATTTATTTTTTTTATTCGTTTCCTTTTTTGTGTTGTAAAGGGTCCGCAAATAAAGTCACCTTTAACTTCTTTTCGTTATTACAACCTTCAGATAAAGTAAAGTTAACTTTTTCAAAAATATGGCAGTGTCTATAAAACTGCTCAATTAAACAAGTTTTTTTCACACGCACGGGAAACGAAGAGCTCCCGGTTTTTCTTGTCTTTGGTCATTTTGTTTATATTTGAAGTTGCCGTATTAAAAATAATATATAATATGGCAAGTTCAGACATAAACTTTAAAAGTTAGAGGTATTATGATCCTCTCTTTAGCTTAACGCTGTTAAAAACATTGAAAAACAATTTATTTGTCCGTTAAAATCCTCTCTTTAGTTAACGGCTAGTTGTAATAATGGCGCTAAACGTTCTATAGTGGCAATCAGAATTAAATTCAATACTTGATAATACATACTGGAAATTGAAAATTACAAAACAGCAATGAAAAATTGCAAATTAAAGAAATAAAAATATTTTTATATCAAAAATTTAAGACTTCTGTATGTCTACTCAATTTTGGCCGTTCAGACTTTTCATGATTAATGTTAAACTTGTCCAAGTTGAAGTCCATTATTTACCACGGCCTTGTCATGAATTTTTCTTTGAACTTTTACAATGTTATGTATAAATATATGTAGGAGATATATACAGTGAAATCCCACTTGTTCGGACATGAAATGTTTAACTGTAATGTGTCCGCATAAAGTAAGTTTTATTTCATTAAAAAAGGGTTACATAGTGTTTTACATACTCCGAACTTTTTTCATTAATCTTTAAACCAAAATTTTGAATACTTACAAGAAAAATAACTGACTGAAACTGAATAAGGATGTTTCAGTAAGTATGACAAAACTGCGTATTTTTAGGGGCAATGATGCATAGCTTCTGGAAGTCGCCGTAGTCTAGTTGGTAGTGTGTTGGCTTATTAGACATAAGGTCACGGTTAAAACCACAGGTCAAACATCAAATCGAAAATATGAAAATATTTCTTCGGCGAATGCCTCTCAGCAGATTTCTGCCAAAAACTCTGAAAGTAAATAAAATTGCCATGAAAAGTTTCTCAAAAATCTGTCCTTCGGCGTCGACATTAAACTGTAGGTGCCGCCTCTCATGGGTAAAATTAACGCACACAATATAAGTGGTGTAAGAAGATAGCTCGTAATCCTGACGGAAGAGTTGTAATGTAAGTATATATGTTGAGGAAGGATGATTTATCACATTCGCCGCCAAATATTATAATTATTTACATGACTGTATAAGTTTTCAATCGGTGCTATTAGACTTGAATTTAAAACACGTGTTTCTTACAAAATGTTTTTGGGTCATTTTGATAACATCTTAGAAGGTGCTTATCTGCTTTATGGAATTATTTGTTATGAGAGCTTTCACTGTACGGTACATGAAGAAGATTTTATATCACATCACAGGATTTAAGTACATTCTTTTTCACATAATTTTTTATACACCAAAATAAAGTATTTTTGTAGAACTTTAAAACTTTAGACATATCGCAAATAGCAAGTTTACTACATGACAAATTTTTGGGGAATTTTTAATCTCTTAAAATAACGAAGTAAACTATAAATGAAAATGTCTATATTTTTAAGTTGACTAAGGAACAAAAACCTACAGCATCAAAATTGAAATAAATATGTTTGGAAAATATCATGTTAGCCGAATGGTGTCATTGAATGTGTGAAATTTCTTCACAAATTTTTTCGAACACTAGCCAAAACCAAAAGCCATAAATACACAATCAATTTCTGCCCTAAAAGTATAGAATTTGTTATAAATATGTCCTTAACTACACACACATACATTATGCAATGACTCAACCATTGACTTTTGACCACAAAGTTAAAAAGTTAAGTTTAATGTATTTAAATCTGATCAGAAATATAAAATTTAGAGAAACAAAATAAAATGTAAAATCTTATCTTATATATAAAAATGAATGTGTGTTTGTTTGTATGTTTGTATGTTTGTATGTTTGAAGTTTACAGACGATTAAACGGCTGAACCGATTTTCTTGAAATTTTCACAGTATCTTCCTGTATGTCTGGAAGGAGTTATAGGCTACTTTTTATGTTGATATTCCAAATGAGCGAGGGACCATGCCCATGTATACTACATACTACATACTTAATATTCAATTGCTTTTGAAATATATTACTCATACGCATAGTTACCCCTAAAGTATGCTATCTATTAGTGTTTTCACACCAAGTGGTTTTAACGCAAAAGTTGGTTTTAACGTTAAAATCAAAAATAAAACCTGCTTTTACCATACAAAATTATTGTGTTAAAATCAACTTAAAACCTTTTTTGAATTGGTTTTAAGTTGATTTTATGAAATACAACCTTGTTTTATGTACTAAATCAGACCTATCAGCTCTGAAATGGTAAAAACAGCTGATAAAAATTAAATAAAAACAAAATAAAAACAAAACAAATGTAAAAATATAGAAAGCCGGTTGAATAAAAATGTAAAATTTCAAATAATGAATGCTACAACAATAATAAATAACAATATTTTAACAACAATATTAATAATATTAATATTATTTCTTAATTTTTCATATTTTTTGTTTTTTCTTAAACAAAAACATTTCTGTTCAGTCATGAATATATGAAAGTTAAAACCTGATTTAAGAAAATTTGCAGTGTGAACGCAAAATCAGCTGATTATGGTTTTAATGCTAAAATCAGGTTTTAACTTTTGGTGTGAAAACACTATATGATTCTTGATGTATAAAACCAAAGAAAAAAAAGTATAAAGAATGTGCATTTTGGCATATTTTGGAATTTCACGACGCGGGGGAAAGATGGAAGGGAAGGAAAAAAATTTTGTAACCAACATTTGTGAAAAAAATCACCAAATAAGAAAAAATATAATTAAAATTAAATTCGTAGACTTTTGTTTTATTAATTTTTTTTCAGAAATAACCAAAAAAGGCAACATCATTACTAGATTCAATCTTTGCGGATTTTTTGCAAATTACAATACATTTTGACTTTTTAGAGTTAATCCTTAAACCATTTGCAGTCGCCAAAAGAGAAATATTATTAAGGTCAGTGTTAAGATCTTTAACTCCAGTGTTGATGGAAGCTATAGAGCTATCAAGGTAGAGTTGAATATCATCAACATACATTTGAATTCTAGAATGTTTGAGCTGCTCAAACATATGACCCTTAAATTGTTGAGTTTGAATTTTCAACTCATATACATAGTAAGTACTGAAGTTGATACTATTTGATTATTTATTTGAAAAACATATATGTACATATGTAATAGTTATGTTATTGTTTACTTCTAACAATGGGTAATTAATAAAAATATTATTTATTTGTTGCATATCTTGAAAAATAGATCAGGTAAGTTTAACAATCAGCATTTTATTGGGCGATGGATGGGCATGTAACAATAGGCAGTCAAATTTTCATTCATTACTTTCGATTACCTTAGTAATAAAATGTAAACTGTCAATATTTTTTCCCAATAAAATAAGAAGTTGCAAAACTCATAAAAAAAAATTACCTGCGACCGATACAAACATAATTATTTGTCAAATTTTAATAACCTTATTTTCTTTTAAAAAGTTTTTGACCTGAACCGATTTCATATTAGGTACAATTTGAAGTAATAAAATGCAACTGTCAATATTTTTTCAAATAAAATAAGAAGTTGCAAAACTCAGCAAGAAAATTGCCTGCGACCGAAACAAACCTAATTATTTGTCAAATTTAAATAGCCTTAATTTTTTTTAAAAAGTTTTTTGACCTGAACCGATTTCATATTAGGTAAAATATTAAGGAATAAATATAACACGCATTCGGTTTTGGAATTCAGTTGAATCTTTGATTCGAAACGAGTTAAACGTTGAGTGACATTTATTTTGCAACAATTTATAAAAATGCCCCCAAAAAAGCATCGCTTTCCAGAAGGACTAAAAATGCATTGCATTTTCAATCCCAGAGAGAAAATGAAAGTTCGGAAGAGCGTGAAAGTCGCCTAAGGACTGAAAAAAATCGAGCTTCAACCTTTAGAGCCGCCGAAACGCCATCACAATCTGAAGAACGCCTTGAAGGCCTACGACAACGCGCCACAACAGCAAGAGCTACTGAAACGCTTTCAGAAAACCAAGAGCGCCTTGAAAGTCAATGAAATCTTACCTCTTTAGCACGAGCTTCTGAAACGCTGTCTGAACACGAACGACGTCTTGAAGGTCTTCGACAACATGCGACAACCGCACGAGGTACCGAGACACCGTCGGAACATGAAGGTCGGCTACAAAGCCAGCGAAATCGTATCGAAACATGACGAGGCACAGAAACGCCTTCAGAGCGTGAAAGACGTCTTGAAGGTCTTCGACAACATGCGACAACCGCACGAGCTACTG
Source organism: Sarcophaga rosellei (assembly GCA_930367235.1). Classification (NCBI taxonomy): domain Eukaryota; kingdom Metazoa; phylum Arthropoda; class Insecta; order Diptera; family Sarcophagidae; genus Sarcophaga; species Sarcophaga rosellei. The sequence goes on along the minus strand of OV884021.1, from coordinate 32,987,454 downwards.
AGACACCGTTGGAGCATGAAGGTCGGCTACAAAGCCAGCGAAATCGTACCGAAACATCACGAGGCACAGAAACGCCTTTAGAGCGTGAAAGACGTCTTGAAGGTCTTCGACAACATGCGACAATCGCACGAGCTACCGAGACACCGTTGGAACATGAAGGTCGGCTACAAAGCCAGCGAAATCGTACCATAACATCACGAACTAATGAAACAGAAGTCCAACATGAATCACGAGTAGAAAGTCAGCGGATTCGAACATCAACAAGAAGAGCAGCAGAGAGGATAGAGCAATATTATTTGCGTCGAGAACAAAATCGTAATCGAATGGTGGTGAATCGACGTAATGTTTTTCATGGATACTCAGGTATTGCATTTAACTACAGATCTGATATAGATTATACCGAAGACGAATTAGTGGCAATTGGTGACATGAATGAAGTTTGCCAATATTGCAATGCACTCAGGTACAAAAATGAAACACCTGGCATGTGTTGCTCTAATGGTAAAATCGTTTTGTCTGATTTACTTCCACCTCCAGAACCACTACAATCGCTGATTTCAGGTAAGTTTTTCGAAATATTTTTTTTTTTTAATTTAACAAAATATTAATAAAAAATATTTTTTTCATTTAGGAACTAATGTGGATTCACAACATTTTCTTAATAATATAAGAAAATATAATTCGTGCTTCAAAATGACCTCTTTTGGTGATACCAAAGTATTTCGAGACAACTTTATGCCAACTTTTCGTGTTCAAGGTCAAATTTATCATAAAATGGGATCATTGTTGCCAATTCCAAATGAAGATCCTAAGTTCTTACAAATTTATTTCATAGGAGAAGCGGATAACAATGACCAAGTGCACCACCGCCAGCATTATAACCCTGACACAAAACAATGGATTGTTGCCGATTTACAAGTGCTGTTTCATGAAATCAACGAATTGGTAAGGATCTTTAAGTTCACGACTAAGTTCAGATGACCACATAATCGCAATTCATGCTGATAGAACTCCAGCTGGACAACACCAAGGACGATACAATGCCCCAACAATTTTGATGGTGGGCGATCCAGTTGTATCACGAGATATGTATGTATTTAATTCCGCTAGGAGTAGCGAAGCACACCGGGTATTAGCTAGTATAACATAAAAACAAATACACCAATGTAGAGTTCAAAAAATAAATTTCTATAGCTAAATTGTAGTATTTATGTATATTCGCTACAATAGTTGTTTTTTGCTTAATTTTTTCTTGAAATCGTCATTACATTTGAAAGTAAAAAAGAGACAATAAAACAAATTTAAGAAATACACAGTTGTGAGGTTGGATAAGAGGGATTTGGTAAAAAATTTAAAATTAAATTACTTTGCATTACAAAAAACAATTTATGCCAGAATGCATAAGTAAAATATGATAATCGTACGGCCACAATATGGCATTACAAAATCCAATTGCCATACAAACCGAATCTTTCGCCAACATGGGCAGAATTAATGTTTCGCAAATATTGTGTAAAGAAAGAGAAAAAAAGTCTATGGCTAGCATTGGGTACAAACTCCATGTTGTGGTAAATGTTAAATAGTCTGTGGCTCGTTTTAAATTTGATTCCATAATTTTGAAATAATATTCTTACAGTACAGGAAAAACGGTTAAGTAAGGCAATGATTAAGTGTTTCGGTTATTTAAAGGAGCAAAAGCAAAAACTGTTGGAAATATAGCAACACTATTGATTTGCATACTGATGGCAACCCATACATAATGCAACTATGTGATTTTTGGATTTATTGTATAACGTTGCTCTTTCTTTTTTAGTCTAAGTTTGTTCAACATTCTGTGTATTTCTTATTCGTACTATTAGTTTTTGTTCTTAAATAAAAGTTATTTCAACAGGTTATGGGCCCAGACTGCTCTAAGTGCGCGTCGGGATTAATAAAGACACTGTGTGTGCAAATCTGAATAAAACGAAAGAGACAAATTTCCTGCGTGAACATATAAAAACAAAAGTTATAGTTAAAAATGAATCTGATGCAAATTGACAAATTGGACGATTCCAATTATGTGACGTGGTGCATCCATATGAAGAGTGTGTTGGTACACTCAGATTTGTGGTCAGTGACATGCGGAAGGGAGGTAAAACTCGAGACAGCAACCCCAGCAGTAGCCGCAGCTTTCGATAGTAAGGATGAGAAAGCATTGGCATCAATCTTACTTTGTGTGAAACCGAATCAGCTTAATAACCTTAAGGTATGTAAAACAGCGGCGGAGGCATGGAACAAGTTGAAGGAGATCCATCAACCAAAAGGTCCCGCAAGAAAGATCATGCTGTTTAAGAAGCTGTTATATATGAGAATGACCGATGATGATAAAATAGTTGATCATATAAATGTTTTTGTTGATACTGTGGAACAGTTGGCGGAGGTGGACATTGATCTTCCTGATGAGATGCTGGTTATTTTGCTGTTATCAAGCTTACCTAAAAGTTTTGAAAATTTTGTAGTTGCCATAGAGGCAAGAGACAACCTACCCTTATTTAGTTCGTTGAAAGTCAAGCTGCTAGAAGAAGGTGCAAGACAGAACGAGACGGAGAATACGAAAAGCAGTAGTAGTACAGCCGAAACCCTCATGCAGACAAAAACAAGCAAAAAATACTACAAGAACAACAACAAACGTTTTGGGTGTGGCAAGTACAGTAACAACGATCAAAACAGCAGAAAGTGTTATAATTGTGGACAGCCAGGGCATTTCGCGGCAAAGTGTAAACAACAAAGAAAAGACGAAAAGAATTCTTGCTTTATGACGCAGTTACTAACGGTGAAAAACAACAACAATGAGTGTGTGGATAATTGGTGCGTTGACAGCGGCGCAACTAGTCATTTTTGTTGTGTGCGTGAACTATTTACTGCGTATGAAGTGTATGAAGAGAAAATAGTGTTGCCGAATAATATGTGCGCAAAGGCAATCGGTCGGGGCGACGTTAATATTCGCGGTACGAACGTTACATTAAAGAATGTATTGCATGTAGTAGAAATACCGAACAATTTTATTTCTGTCAGTAAGGCAACGAGTGCGGGTATGAGTGTGATTTTCAAGGACAATCATGTAAGAATACTAGACAAAGACAATGAGTGTATTTTGTGTGCATATGAGAACAATGGTTTGTTTATATATGAAAGCAAAGAAGCGAAAATTGAAAATAAATGTAACAGTGTGTCGAAAGTAGATGAACAGGCAATGAAATGGCACAACAGATTTGGACATGTGAACTTTAACTGTTTGAGGAAAATGATAAATAAGAGTACAGTGCGTGGTATTAGAATGGAGAATATGCCAAATTCATTGGAATGTGTTACATGTGCCAAAAGTAAAATTTGTGAAAGACCGTTTCAAGTGTCGGGTAGTCGATCTGAAGAACTGTTGCAAATAGTGCATAGCGACGTGTGCGGTCCGGTTAATAAGTGTTCGTTCGGCGGTTCTCGTTATTTCGTGACATTTATAGACGATCATTCGAGATACGTTACAGTGTATTTTTTGAAATCAAAAGATCAAGTATTGAAGGCATTTCAAGATTACAAGATCGAAGTAGAAAAACAAACGGGGAAAATGATAAAATGTTTAAGATCGGATAACGGCGGTGAATATTTAAACAAGGTTCACTCCGGTTTATCTGAAAGTTTTTGGGCGGAGGCATTGAAGACTGCGGTATATATTCGAAATCGCACGACAACGAAGATTCTTCAAGATAAAACACCGTTTGAAATTTGGAACGGGTACAAACCAGCTGTAGGTCATCTAAAAGTTTTTGGCGTTAAAGCGATAGCACTTGACAAGACATCATCTAGGAAATTTTCATCGAAAGGATCAGAATATATTATGATTGGTTACAGTGAAGAGAGTAAGGCTTATAAATTATACAGCCCTACTACTCGTAAAGTGATAGTAGCACGAGATGTGAAGTTTTTCGAGGAAACATTTGGTGATCGTGACACAGATGAAAGTGCTGATGGCATGTTTATTTTTTGCCGCAAAGATGATTCTTCAAACGAGCAGTCCCAGGTAGGGGACATTATTGAAGATAAAGAAATCGAGGAGTCGGAAACCATTTCAGAGGATAAAGCTACTATTCCAGAACATCATAATTATGAAGAGGAAGGTACTCAGCAAGAAGGAGCAGTTGGTACGGTGGTAAAAAATTGGTCCAGGTAGACCCAGAATAATTCGTGATGGGAGTCGAGGACGACCTAGAAAAATTTATAATGAGCTTCATGCTATGGGTAAGTCAAAAATTGAAACTCCGGAAAATGTTGAAGGCGCCTTAAATGGTCCATATGCTGAGGAGTGGTTAAAAAGTATGCGGACAGAATACGATTCCCTAATTAAGAACGATACATGGGAACTCGTAGATTTACCTCGAGGCCAGATGGCGATAGGATGCAAATGGGTCTACGCAGTTAAGAGGAACAAAGATGGCGGCATCCATAAATTAAAGTCGAGGCTTGTGGCGAAAGGGTGTAGTCAACGTTTTGGTGTTAACTATTACGAGACTTTCTCTCCAGTGGTGCGTTATGCAAATATAAGAATGGTAATTGCTTTGGCGGTGGAACATGATATTTACTTGCACCAAATGGACGTATCATCTGCATACCTGAATGGAGATTTACATGACACGGTTTTTATGAAACAACCGCAATGTTTTGAGAACGTGAAATATCCGAATAAGGTGCTGAAGCTGAAGAAGTCCCTATATGGCTTGAAACAAAGTGGCCGTGAGTGGAACTGCAAATTAAATGAAGTCCTGAAGAAGCTTGGTTTTAGCCCATGTGTAAGTGATCCCTGTATTTATACAAAAGATGAGAACGGTGTCTACAATATAGTGGTTGTATATGTGGACGACTTAATTGTAGGAAGTTCGTCTTTACCACACCTGGAAAAATATAAGAAGCTTTTAGCTGCTGAATTTGAGGTTGTAGATGGAGGTGATCTGTCACATTTCCTTGGTATGGAGTTCAACCGTGAAGGTGACTTGGCGCAATCACCATATCCCAAAAGCAGTATATTTTGGATGTGCTCGACAAATATGGTATGCTTGATTGCAAGGAAGTTTCCACACCATTAGAACCAGGATATCAGGTAAATTGTGCCGACGACAAAAGTAAAAAGGTGGACCCAACTGGATACCAGTCCGCTATAGGTGTCCTAATGTATTTGGCGCTATCTACTAGACCTGATATTATGTTATCGGTGACAAAATTGGCACAAAGAAATTGTGACCCACATTCTGAACACGAGGCAGCCTACAAACACATATTCAGATATTTGAAGAAGACAGCCGACTACAAACTCCATTATAAGAAGACCGGAAAACCGATCGAGTGTTATGTTGATGCGGATTGGGCCGGAGATGCCAGTGACAGAAGGTCATTTACTGGTTATACCTTTACAGCAGCTGATTGCGTTTTTGCTTGGAGTGCTAGAAAACAGAATTTGGTATCGCTTAGCAGTACGGAAGCGGAGAATGTGGCGATATCAGCAGCCGCAACGGAGGTAGCTTATATTAAAAAGCTTTTAGGCGAGTTGAAATTTCCGCACAATGGGCCAATGTTAATCTACAATGACAACCAAAGTGCTCAATGTTTGGTGCGGAACCCAACCTATCATGCGAGGAGTAAGCATATTGCGATTAAATATCACCATGTTCGAGATATGTATTCCAAAGGCGAAGTTAAGACCAGATATATGCCGACAGACGATATGATGTCCGATATTCTTACCAAGAATTTATGTAGAGTAAAACATGATAAGTTTACTAGATGTATGGGTTTACATTAGATTGTATTTTTTTCGTTTTTGTTTTTTGAGATTATTAGAATTAAATGTGTTGAGAAGGAGTGTTGGAAATATAGCAACACTATTGATTTGCATACTGATGGCAACCCATACATAATGCAACTATGTGATTTTTGGATTTATTGTATAACGTTGCTCTTTCTTTTTTAGTCTAAGTTTGTTCAACATTCTGTGTATTTCTTATTCGTACTATTAGTTTTTGTTCTTAAATAAAAGTTATTTCAACAAAAACTATTTTTAATATACAATGTTTTTAACAAATTATAAAAAGCAATTGCAGGTTTTCAACTCTATATTGAAATTATTGTCAATCTATTAATTATACGGAGCGCCAGTGAAAATTCACCCGAGTAAGTACATAGTCTAAGTTATTCACTAGGTTGAGCAGAACTCAAAAATACTTTTTCTATTTTGCTCGAACCCTCCAAATTTGTTTTATTTAACAAAAATGGTTTTTTTGATCTTTTCACACAAAATTATCCAAAGTTCTTTAGAAAGGGGAGAGATTAGCCTTTATGAGTTTTGATGGGATAAACTTGGAAAATATTATTTTCTTTTCTCATTTTTCAAGTTTGGTAATTGGTAATTTGGTAGTAATTTTTAATTGCAGAAAAGTCTTCAGTCACGACCAGCGATCAGCAATGAGTATTCAAAAAGATGAGTAGATTCTAATCATACTCATAATTTCTGATACTTATACGCATTCATACTTATTTTAATATCATACTCATACTACTCATATTCAAAGTTTGAAGCACTCATCTTACTTATACTTAACAATACGCATGTTGTTGTTGATTTCGACTCTCCTTTACTCAACATTTACAAGACTCACAAAATAAGTATGATTCGCGTACGAACACTACAATACAATACAATGAAAGTTGTGTGTTTTTGCTTTGGTTGCTCACTAATATAAATCCACAACGAGGACACGCACGTGCAGTTTTCTTAGCAAAAACTGGCGCAACAAAACTTCTATTAGAAGAAAAGAATTATGAAGTGCACAACCAAACAAAATGAAGCTAACTGATTTTGACAGCTCAAGAATCATTGACACAAAACTATGCTTACCATACTACGAGTATGTTTTGACAGAAACTGTGTGAACAAAATTAATTAATGATTAAAATAAAAAAATCTTAATTTAAAAACTTTTTATAGATTCTTTATTAGAAAATATAAAAAATCTTTTTTTAAACATTGTCTTGTTAAAACAAAACACATTCACATATGTATGTATGTATATCTGAATATATAGGAATAAGCCGGTATATACAGTCACATCTTTACATAAATGTATATATGCAACAGAGGTCAGCAATGAATATTTTTTTCGCTACTCTTAAGCACTCATGAAATTGTGAATATAAGTGAGTCAACAATATTGAAATTTAACTATTCTGATTCATTCGTACTCACTACAACATTGATTTATAAGTACAGGTTGTAATGAGTATGAGTACAACGTTGACATCAAACTCATACCATTCGAAATATGTTTGATTCATAAGTATTCACATTTACATAAATACATACATAATTGGCCATTATAACCCTTCAGTCAGGATTACGGCCTAGCTTCTCACACCACTCAAGTAGTGTGCCTTACTTTTATACTTGAGTGGCGGGACCTACAGTTTAACGTCGACTCCGAACGACAGTTTTTTGAAAAACTTTTTCATGGCATGTTTATTTACTCCCAGAGTTTTTGCCAGAAATCTGCTGAGAGGTAGTCGCCGAAGAAGTATTTTTTTGCATATTTCTTTTTGATGTCTGATTCGAGTGACTCGAATCATTCATCAAAATTTGCAATCTTAGTAATTGTTGCATTAACAAAAAAAAAAAAAAAGACACAAGCAAAAAAGACAGAGCAGCAAGCAGAGGAAGCACAAAACCTTCTAGTGAGTATTTTAGTGTTCGTACGCGGAACATACTTATTTTGTGATTCTTGTAAATGTTGAGTTATGGAGAGTCAAATACGTGTATATGAAGTATGATTATGAATATAATAAGTACTTCAAGCTTTGAATATGAGTAGAGGTCCCACGATATTAAAATAACTATGAATTCGTATAAGTATCTGAAATTATGAGTATGATTCGATTCTACTCATCTTTTTGAATACTCATTGCTGATCTCTGACATGCATCTATAAAAGAATTAAATAAATTACGTGAAACGGTTGTCTTTTAATTTGCGTTTTATTTTTCAAACACGTTATGGTTGTTAGGTTCATTATAGACTAACACTGGAAAAACCGAATGTATTATTTACTTCTTTGTTTAAAAATTAAAACAGATCATTTTAGCTTCATGGTTCTTTATTGACTGGTTAAACCAGTTATTTTTAGTAAAAGAGAATACAAGAATATTAACGAAAATACTCACAAAGAGTATATGAGAAATTAGAGCTTTCTCTACACCGACATTGAGTGTTTTATAGCAGCACGGTGACATTATTGCAACTACCGTGTATCTCTTCTTTAAACAAAAGAAGGAACCACGTAAGCAGATGCCAATAAATCACTGTTCAACGCTTGAATGTTTACTTTCACGGCTAATTTATGCTCTTTGCTTTTATGTCTTTTACGTTCTTTTTGGCAAATTACCGTGTCCAGTTAATTGTGTATACAAATAATAGATTTATTTTTGGATTGATATATTTTTAGATTATCATTTGGAACTAGTCTCATGTTTCTCGTTTGGTATTTTAAGTGTTGTGGTGGTTATATGTTTATTTGTATTTCTCCTTTCTCGTCTGTCCATGTTGCAAGCCATTGGACGGGTCAAATGTTGTGGTTAGTAATCCCCCCTTGAGATACAGAATTTGTATTGAATAGGAAACCATAAAGAGCCCTGCATAATGTACGAGTGTAAAGGTATCACAGGTATAATAGGCAGAGACAACAATGTAACCCCACAATGATAAATGCTACCTCACCAAGCAGAATGACAACATAGTGGTCATAGTCATAGTGGTAGCTTTGCAATCATTCGTATCGGAGCCTATATACTATGTAAGGTGTAGCAGAAAGAGTTTATCTTTCTTGTAACAAGTGTCTTACTCTATAAAATACTGAACAAACTACTGGCAGCAGATTTTCTGCCAGTCGCCGCACCCGGATCGATTACGGAAAGTTAATCAGCCTCTAAACATCATCGATTAACGAAAGTCAAATGTTTATTTATTTATTAATCAAAATAGTTATGCGGACGCTCTGGCTATTAGGGTAAAATCCGTCCACTCTGTCTATCTCTCTCACCGAGCTTATGACTGAATGGTGCTCATTGTGTGGTTTAAGAGCCAATTCTCGCAAAACGGAATATACGTTTGCCAGACGCTCTAGGGTACCTATCGATTCTTTTCTTATTCAATAGAGTTAAATTTCTGGGGGTCATTCTTGGCTCCAAGCTCTCGTGGAAGGATAGCATTATTAATAGAGTTAGCAAAGCGATAATAACGCTCTATACGAGTAAAATAACCATATGTAAGATCAATGATCTCACAGCAACCACTACATATTGGCTTTATCGGATCGTGGTGGAGCCAACTTTGTTCTACGGGGTACATATTTGGTGGACTGTACACAGGCACAAATGCATCGCTCTGTTCCACTCCAAACAAGACATTATTTGCTATACGTAACTGGCACCTCCTCCGACCTCCTATTAAGACAGAGTGCTGAGTTGGTGACAATGAGACTCAATGCTGTCAAGTCCTGGGCCAATCCGGACTATGGACATGCTGCTATTCTGGGAAGGCATAGGTTCTATTATATAATAAACTCTACCGTTTGTAGACCATCACACAAGTCAAGCCAACTCCCGTAAATATTGCACTTAAGAATTATCTACACATAGCAACATAGGAATTAAATAACATTTAAGGATTTTGTTGAAATTCACATTAAATGTGCACTTATGGCCTCATGAACACTGCATTAAAGTGCCTCCTTGCCATTTTAACATATGTATACTCCGTTATTAATTTCCTGTATACTGTTTACTTTTAATTCCAGTGTCTAAATTGTGCCGCCCTAAAATCAGCTTTAGATTGGATGTTTATAGTGAAAGGAAATAAAATTCAAAATAAAATATATAAACATACTTGCATATAAAATAAGTCCTGAAGTATGAAATCATAAGCAAAAGGCCACTAATGGCGAAGGTCAAATCAAAATTATGTATATACACACCATAAAGGAGAGAAGGTTAAGAGTAAAATTACAAAGTCGGAAGCTTATATAAATTGTATATGCTTTTTGCAGCAGACACTAACATCCGTTTTTATCCGTAGTTTATGGACACATACAGACACACAAAAATTGAAAGGCGAACGGTTGCAAAGACAACATAAAAGCTTAAGAATTAAAGGAAAATTGGCCGGCAGCAGGCTGTAGTCCGAATAAAGGCTGCAGATCTAAAAAGCAACATATTATTGTTACCGCCTTTATTAACAAACCAAACATACAACCAACCAAGCACAACCAGACTGTAATTTTACCAAACCGTACAAGCTGGATTGGCGCCATTCCATGCAAAAAACCGACACAAGATATTTAAGAGCGTATTTCAAAAACATGAATGAGTGTGGCATGTAGCCATACCACTCGATATCACTACTACTGTTTGCATATATTGGTGTGGGCGGTATGTTTTGGTACAATTTTGTATTGTTTATGGGTAGCATTACTTTCATTTAGCAACAACGATAATTTCCTAAAGAACATACCAATTTCAGTACTTTTTCGGCTTTAAAATAATCATATTTAGGGCCGGAATTAGATTGTTAGAAAAACATTGAACTGATGCTTCTATATCAGAGATCAGCAATGAATCGTTTCTTAGCTACTTATAAGAACTCAATAAGTTTTGGATATACTCTGATTCATTCGTACTCACTACAACTTTGATTTATAAGTACAGGTTGCAATGAGTATGGGTACAACGTTGACATCAGACTCATAACATTCGAAATATGTTGGATTCATACGTCTACTCATTCAGATTCATAAATTTAGAAAAGTACTTATAATTCTCATAACGGATTCGAGTTATTCGAATCATTCATCAAAATTTACTGTCTTAGTTGTTGTTAAATTTACAAAAAAAGAATAAAGACAAAGACAGCAAGCGAAGCAAACACACAACCTTCTAGTGAGTATTGTAGTGTTCGTAGGCGAATCATACTTATTTTGTTATTCTTGTAAATGTTGAGTCATGCAGAGTCGAAATCAACAACATCATGCGTATTGTTAGTATGTGTACGATGAGTACTTCAAATTTTGAATATGAGTAGTATGAGTATGATATTAAAATAAGTATGAATGCGTATAAGTATCAGAAAATATGAGTATGATTCGAATCTTCTCATCTTTTTGCATACTCAATGTTCATCTCTGTTCTATATCACGTTTCAAAAATTTTTGTTGGTCTATTACGTATCTTTACTTCGTGCTTTACTTAGAAGAAAGGTTCAATGATCTCCTCATGCAATTTAGAGAGTGTATCATACGACTCCTTTTGATCCCCTGAGAGCTTTTAATAGTGTCCCTGTTACACGTGTTAATTTCACATGGGGCAAGACAAGCATTTTAAAGTCGACTTCGAAAGACAGGCTTGATAAACTGTCTCATGCCAATTAGCTTACTTTAAGATCTTTTGAAAAAAGACTGGAGATATTTTTAATTTTAAGTTGTCAGAGATGACACTTTAAAGAAGAGCATAATATCTCTTCCCACTGCTACATAACTTTTTTTTTTGCTAATTAGTAAACAACGTTGGATATTTCGCTTATTAAAATTGGCTATATCCGAATTACTTAATCTACAGTCGAAAGGATACGAATACCAGCAACCATTGAGAGAGTGGTAAAATATTTTAAGAAAATGGTTCGGTATATTTTATATGTATGTATTAGTGTTCACAATATTATTTATTTTTACCTTTTTAGAAACGTTTAAAATATGAGTTCGTTGATTGCAAATAGAATAAAAATAAATTTATGTTTAGTTTTTAGATAAGTTCTTTATTGCTCGCTTTATTTTATGTGCCACTGTTCACAACTTGGTGTTATAACAACAATTTGATTGTACGTTATTTTTCCTTACACTTCTGTTTGCGTAAACACCAACACTTGTTCGGCAGGTCTTTACAACCGCAATATTCAAACCACGACTTTTCTCTTCACACGCAACGCGTCTTTACACAAGACTGAATAAATTCTTATAACTCGTTGCCTGATTTGTCTTGCCTTTTTATATGCCCACGTAAACAGTTTAATGAAGGTTCTTGTAGTCGAATGTTCGCCTTCTTGAGAACTCTGTCGCGGTTTCATTGTTGTCTGTGTATTTTTTCGGAAGTCGGCGTAGTCTAGTAAGTAGTGTGTTCGCTTATTAGACGTAAAGCCCGGGTTCGAGCCCCAGGCCAGACATCAAAAAACGAAATATTAAAAATAAATATTTCTTCGGCGATTTCTGGCAAAACCTCTGAGAGTAAATAAACCTGCCATGAAAAAGTTTTTCAAAATCTGTCGTTCGGAGTCGACGTTAAACTGGAGGTCCCGCCACTCAAGTGTAAAATTAACACAACATGAGTGGTGTGAAAAGCTAGGCCGTAATCCTGACTGAAGTGTTGTAATGGTCAATTATATGTATGTATGCACGTCTGTGTATTTTGTTCACATTTTTTGTTGTTGAGTTCTCGCTTTCTTGTCTATGCCCTTTTATTTCATACTCATGGGTTTTGTTTTTGAAGCTTTTGTTTATCGTTTTAATGTTAAATACTCCTATCCACTACCATCCACATTTAAATTGATCGTTAGGAATTTATAAATCTTTACTGAAAAGTTCCAAAACAATTTCGCCCGAGTTATTTTGAGCGTTGATTTCTCCAATATATAATCCCCAACGTATAATCCAGTCGATGTTGTAGGTCATATTCTGTCAACTGAAAAGTAATAAGTTAATGGCATTCTTTTAATTAAAAAATTAAATTTCGATTCTTTAGAAATCGCCGTAGTCTAGTAAGTGGTGTGCCGGCTTAGTAGAGATGAGGCCCAGATCCGACATCTCCAACAAAATGAAATATGAAAAGAATAGGTATTAGGCGACTTCCTCTCAGCAGATTTCTGGCAAAAGCCGAGAGAAAAAATAAAATTGCATTTAAAAGTTTCTCAAAAATCTGTCGTTCGGAATCGACTTTTAACCGTAGGTCCCGTCACTCATGTATAAAATTAACACACACAACAGTAGCCGTGTGAAAAGCTAAGTTGTAATCCTGACTGAAGGGTTGTAATTACCAATTATGTATGTTATGGTGCATACTATGTCCATCCGTGGTAATATTGCAAAATAGACGGAATATTTGAGATGGATGTTGTCAACTGTCAAAGTGCGGAAGTCCTTGTGAATGTATTTATGTATTTACAGTGACACGCATTTTATTCTATAATTGTCATCGTTTGTTAATACCTTTCCTTAATCTAGCATGATTAAATTAAATTATTTTTATTTTTTAGCATTTGCATTCACTAGAGAATTAAATATTTGTAATTTGAGCTTTAAAAAAAGAAAAAAAAATTTTAATACAGCTATTTATATTAGTGCAGTAAATATTTGTATTGAACTACTTTACCTTTGTTGCAGTGTAGCTGTTAGTGTGTGCGTGTTTTATACAGTAAATATTTAAAAGTTTTCTACTCAATGTTCACCACATTTTTTCAGCATTTTTTTGGGAAGGAAGAATAAACAAACAGTAGCCCAACAAAGAATTTTACATGCATGTGGGCAAAAAGAAACCCATTTATAAATGCTCTCTCTCTGTATTTATACAACGTTTTGTGAGAAAATTGTTTGAGAAGAAGTAGAAAACAGAGAAAGGGTACGGCTTACTTTCGACAGTCTCTGTGTATACTGCATGTAATGAGTATTTTTGTATATTTACCTGTATATAAGTGCATACACTTACTTCCACACTTTACACGTTTTTGGTTCTTTGTGTGTGTAAGTGTAATAAAGTTTGAATCGTGCATACAGAAGGGATAATGTATGCTTATACATCAAAAAAATTTTTTTTTGTTCCAATAAGAACTTGAAAATGTAAAGATATAACACAGCGCTTGTGTTCAATTTTTAACTTTGTTTACTTCACAATTCGGAATAAATTTACTTTTTATTATGTGGTATTGGTTTATAAATACCTATTTTAGTATTTTAGTGAGGAATATTCCTCATTACAACACAAAAACAATTGACACAATTTTACATTCTCCTCAAAATGCAGACATGTACGAAGTAATACTGTAACGAAATCTAAAATTGCTTTTACATCGCTTAACATTAAAATTAAAAACAAAGGCTACAAAACAAAACAATGCAGTAAACAAATCTGTTTACAAATTATAGTACTGCTCGATATAACAACAAACGCCAGCATAAAAATTGGCAAACAAGTAAACAAAAATCCACAAGCAAGACTACAAGAATAAATGAAAACAAAATACACAAACAACAATAAAGAATGTAAACAACAGTGTTTAAATTATATTTTGAAAGGTAAAAATGTAACGTATATAAACGTAACGTGTACCTATATATACAGATATGGATTTATGAATAGCATTGAGAATAAGGAGAATATAGAGAAATAAAACACTGCCATGTATACATAGATAATGTTGAAAAACTTTAAGTAATGGAATATTTTTAGACAAATATTATCCGCAGCAATACCAATACCAAGAGTGGAGGGAGTAACAACAACTCAAAGTACAAAAAATAATGGATAATGTATACTGGCGTTTCTTTTTCTTGTCATCTTTTCTTATTTTTTTTACTTTTAATGCTTTGATTTATAGCAGCAAGAAAATCTGTTGCTTACATTTCAGATTTTGTTTCGCTTATTTGGTTTTGTTTTTTTAAAGCGTTGTTTTAAAAAAATACGGCATAGAAGAATAATGAAACTCAGGTTGCTGTCACAATAACAAACGAAGAAAGGAATATACGACGTAAAATTTATAGTGAAATCTACAAAAACTTTTTCCTTAAAATAAACTCAATTGAGGTCAAGGTAAATGCGAATAGAAATTAAAAAACTGTTTGTTTTGTCTTCGCATCTCCCAAACTTAGAAAAATGTTGGCGCATTTATATTCTCTTTAGTTAGTCTTAATTTTATCTTTCCTTTAGTAAAAGATTAATGTGTTAGCATTTTGCATCAAAGGATTATTAAACCAAAAAATTAAAGTATAAATGAGAGTCTTATTAAATTCTCAAAGGTGAAATGTTACGTTTACATTTCAATTTTTAATATGAAAATATTTTAATTCAATGGCATGGCAAATTCAATACAACTGGTAAACCGCAAATCTGCAGGTAAGCATACGTAGCTGAATGCTATTAGCAGTATGTATGTACAGCTCGCGGGTATTGGAAAGTGGACATGCTGGGTATCTGCAATTAAAATAAATGTTCTTGGCAATGTTACCATATCAAGTTTAAAGTTTTGGATTTTCAGGTCACGGCTATGAGCATGGAATGAAATTTAAATGATATCACCTAATAACCAATCTAATATTTAGAAATCCGGATAACAGATGTACAACGTACGATCGACTAATCAACGGATAAAGAAAGAATAACGATGCCCAAGTATTGACTAGTTTTAGTAGTAGGAAGTGTATTGGAAGTGTATTGGGCACAATAGTACGCGGATATGTATCACCATTGTTTTATATTTGAATGTTGCCAAATATACATACAGTGGTGGCCTTATAATTAGAAACGACTTGGCAACATGTATGTTTTCTAATTTATTTTCAAAACTTTTGTTACTCACTTTAAAATTAATGGCTAAAAATGCAATTAAACAGATTAGATTTATGTTAAAAATAAAAAAATTCACAGCATCATTATCATTTTTAAAAAAATTAGCTAAAATCAAAAAATACCAATTTCAGGTTGGTCATATAATTAGAAACAATAAATATTTTTACAAGCAGCTTAAAAATATCTTAATATATTCACATTTAATGGGCATATTCTTTAATATTTTGTCGGATAGACCTTGTTTTGAACAACATCTGCAAGGCTTTTCGACAAACTTTGAATCAAACGTTGGCATGTTTGTACCGATATGTTTTGCCAACTTTGTTGGACCAGCTGAAAGCATTTATCGGTATTTCGAAAGTTTTTGTCCTTAAGACCTCTATCAACAATTGCCCATACATTTTCAATTGGGTTGGGATCAGGATTTTGGGGTGGTCAGTCCAGAACGTCAATATTTTGACCCGAAACCCAACACTTCACTAACCTTGAAGTGTGCTTTGGGTCATTGTCATGCACAAAAGTTTTGAAAATAAATTAAAAAACATACATGTTGCCAAGTCGTTTCTAATTATAAGGACACCACTGTATATACATTTTTTGAAGTTTTTAATACCCGCCGTAGTCTAGTAGGTAGTGTGTTCGCTTATTAGACATAAAGCCCGGGTTCGAGCCCCAGGCCAGACATCAAAAAGAAATATGAAAAAAAAAATATTTCTCCGGCGCCTACCTCTCAGCAGATTTCTGGAAAAACTCTGAGAGTAAATAAACCTGTCATGAAAAATTTTCTCAAAATCCATCGTACTACCACTAGTCTGTATAGACTTACCTACAGTTTCATTTTCAATTTTTTATATATTTCTTTCGTCTTGTTGTACTGGATATATGTCTGATGAGGCTTTGAGATTTTTATCTTTATATGCGTCTTATTCAAGCTGTGAATCTGAGAATGGTAATCTTTTCCTCATTTTGATGGTGACTAAGTTATTTTGGTATAAATGTCCTCCGCGTTGTATTAATGTCTAGACCTTATCAATATCGGTGGTTCTGATATGACGAGGAGATTTTAAGATGTTAAGAACCATTTTGTTTATAATTTCATTTACACAGATTTTAATGTATGCCTATCTTTCGCAATACTTTGTTATTTCATACGACATATATATGTTTCGACTTTTTTTCGTGAACGTCAATTGCGTATATTTCCACGTATTAAAGGATGTAACTAAGTCAATATGTATTCAGGTGAAAGTCGGTAGAATGACAGGAAATACATCTAATCGAATGTTGTATATTTTTGCAGTCATGTGCACGACTTAAAACTAATCGTAGTCAACATTTTCACTTTTTTTTTTAATTAATTGGTCATTACAAGTCTTCAGTCATGATTATGAACTAGCTCGTCAGACAAAATCGATGTTAATTATATAAATGTAGACGGGACCTAAATCGATTCCGAATGACAAATTTTTGAAAAACTTTTCATGGCAATTTTTATTACTCTCAGAGTTTTTGCCAGTAATCTGCATATATTTCGTTGTATTGAAGATGTCTGATCTGGGGTTTGAACAGTGGCCTTACGTCTAATAAGCCAATAAATACATAAATACATACATACATAATTGGCCACTACAACCCTTCGGTCAGGATTACGACCTAGCTTCTCGCACCACTTATGTTATGTGCGTTAATTTTATACATGAGTGACGGTTCCTACAGCTTAAAGTCGGTTCCGAACGACAGATTTTTTAGAAACGTGGTTATTTCATTTACTCCCGGAGTTTTTGCCAGAAATCTGCTGAGAGGAAGTCGCCGAAGAAATATTCTCCTATTTCGTTTTGATATCTGACCTGGGGTTTGAACCGTATAAGCCGAATTGAATAAGCCGAAACACTACCTACTAGAGTATGGCGATTTCTTCTTCCACTGATTATCAATCTTATTTTCTTATTTTTATCATGTTTTCACTACACTCTTTGAACTTGTGTGAATGTACATACACTGCTGTTCAAAAAATAGATTCACCTGCTCTCCGAAAAGTTTACTTGACATCTCTTATGCAATGGAGTATAGGTAAAAAAGTGACTGCACTTTGTTTACTGGCCTCTTATGAATATAATTCCGATACATTTCAGAAATTTGAAGCGTGACTCTTCTTTAATAAATTGCAAGATGTTGATCATGGAGAATCTATTTTATTGAACAGCAGTGTATATATGAAATTTTATTGTGTAAATATTTAAAATTGTTTTAAAGATTCTTTTCATTTTTATAAATAAAAGAATGGTTTACAATTTCGTAGTAATCATTAGTTTCCCTGGTTTTTAGAGTTGTTACGACTTCAAGTTACAGAATTTCTCAGAATAAAATTTAATTATAGCTTATGAACAGATTATCATTGTTACTCTTCTTTACACCCTCAACGTTATTAAACAAACACCACTTAGAGTTTAAACTTCTTATAAAGTGAAACAAATTGTGGCAGTTAATAAATGGAAATTACGACTATTTAATCTCATAAATTGTTTACAACTGTTGTCCAGCAGTAAGAAGTACAAATGAAATTTTCTTCGTAGATTATTTATTTATTCAAGCACTAGGTAAAACGAAGTAAGTGCGGTACCGCTATAGAATTTAACAATGATAAGTATAATATACTAATAAATTCAACTATGACATCTTCTTCTTTTTGAAGCAGAAAAGTTTACTGTTTCCTTTTTAAAATTCAACTCGTGTACACGTCGGATCCCAATGAGAAAGGTACACAGAAATAATCATGAAATTCTAAAAATGAATCGGTTAGATTGTTATGTTTAATCCTTAAATAAACAAAAATATGTAACGTCAGTTAATAGTTAAAAATTGTTTTTTGTTTGTACATTTAATGGCTAGTGGACCAATTTCACCATGATTCACTGTATGTATATAGTATCTTTGCGCCTTACATACTAGTGTAAAAGAACCGTAAAGAATCGCTAATATATACAAATTTTAAAAATTGTATTTACATTAAAAAGTTGAAATCATTCTTAATTTACCAAAGTAAACGCTAAATTCTTTCTCTTGCGAAAATGGAAATAGTGATACAAAAACAACGTACTTGTTTATATGATAAACAAGTAAACAAAAATACAACAACAAACCTTGTAAATAAAATACACAAACAACAAAGAAACAACGATTTATTTTTGTTACTTTATGTTCGGTTTTTTATTTTATACACATGTAATTGTGGTAAACATTAAAAATAAGTAAAATTTGTCCCGAATCCCGGGATTTTTAAAAAACAAACCCGTTTAGCATCCCTACCATCTACCAGACTACGGCGATTTCATATTTATAAGAATAAAATCAATTATTAACATTACTAAACATAAACTACAGGATCCACCAAATAACAACGTTCAACATGGCCCGATAACGATGCGTGCGGGTTTTCTGTGCCCCAAATGCGACAATTCTGCTTGTTTACCTACCCGCCAAGATCAAAATGAGCTTCATCTGAAAAGATGATTTTTTTTGCCAAAATCGGCATCTTCTGTAAGTCGATCGCAGGCCCACTTAGCGAAGCGAAAAAGCGTATACGCAGCCATATTCCATCAGCGGAAGGATAAAACTAATTATCTGTCAAATCAGACATGAGCTAAGTGTTAGCATTCACGAAATAAGCACTAGTTGAAAAAAAAGCGTTAGATGGCGGACCCAATATATGGTATATATATAGTATAGGTAACGCAACAAGTGTAATATATCCAATGATTTGTGTGCTAATATTAACAGTGTTGCAAACTAAATAGCAATAACACTAAAAACCAACAATTCTAATATTGAAGAACAAAAGGTGTCACATAGAAATATAAACAAAACCTGTGTTAAATATATTTTTAATCATAACCATAATAAAATGAACAATTAAAAATATAAACGAGTATGTATGGATAAAATGAGAATGAAAGGAAGTAAGTGAGATATTTTCCTGTTTTATTATTAGATTTTCTATTTTTACTTTTTATTGTACTTTTACACATTACAATGGCTATTGTACTTCAATACATACACACTTTAACTTCCTGTTGAACGCTTTTCTTAAGCACTTATATACAGACATACAAAAATCACAGAGATGAAGAATAATAAAATAAACAAAGCTATTTAATAACATACATAAATAAAGTGTCCGCCATCTAACGTTTTTATTTTCAACTAGTGCTTATTTCGTGAATGGTAACACTTAGCTTATGTCTGATTTGACAGATAATTCGCTTTATCCTTCCGCTGAACGAATATGGTTGTGTATACGCTTGAACAACGCTGGGAAATATTGCGACATTACTTTGAAAATCATGGTAATCTTGCAGAATGTGTGCGAAAATTGCGTACGGATTTTGGAAGAAGAGAAGCACCGTCAGCTCCGTATGTTCGTTCTCTTGTGAAAAAAGTGAAAGAAACTGGCATCCTCATCGATAAACCAAAGCGTGAAAAGCCAAAAACAGTGCGTACACCCGAGAATATTGCCGCTGTGGCAGAAAGTGTGAGTGAAGCGCCATCAACATCAATTCACCGTCGTTCTCAACAATTGAACATTTCGGAGACATCATTGAGACGAATTTTGCATAAAGACCTTGGTATGACGCCATACAAAGTCCAATTGGTTCAGGAGTTGAAGCCAATTGACCATCCAATGCGTTTTCGCTTCGCTAAGTGGGCCTGTGATCGACTTACAGAAGATGCCGATTTTGGCAAAAAAAAAATCATCTTTTCAGATGAAGCTCATTTTGACCTTCGCGGGTATGTAAACAAGCAAAATTTCCGCATTTGGGGCACAGAAAACCCGCACGCATACATTGAAAAGCCGACGCACCCAAAACGAGTCACTGTTTGGTGCAGATTTTGGTCCAGAGGCATAATTGGGCCATTTTTCTTCGAAAATGAGCAAGGAGTGGCCGTTGCAGTCAATGGCGATCGTTATCGGGCCATGTTGAACGAATTTTTGTTCACAAAAATTGAAGAGGAGGATATTGGCAACATTTGGTTTCAATAGGACGGCGCTACGTGCCACACAGCCGAAGCTACACTGGATGTTTTGCGCCCTGTGTTTGAAGATCGCATTATCAGCCGCAGAGCTGATGTCGTTTGGCCAACTCGGAGCTGCGATTTGACACCGTTGGACTATTATTTGTGGCTTGCCGTCAAAGATAAGTGTTACGCCGACAAGCCAGAGACAATTGACGCTTTAAAGGACAATATTCGTGAAGCCATTGGTGAAATACAGCTGCACACAATCGATAATGTGCTTAAAAATTGGACCGATCGTGTAGGTCCATGCCTGCCGAGGCAGCCATTTGAATGAAATTATTTTCCATTATTAACCGGAAGGATTGAACTTTCAAATAAAAAAGGAAATTTGAGAAAATATTCGGTAGTTTTTTTAAGCATTTTCAAAAAAAAAAGTTATTTGGCGGACCCTATAGATTACGTTTGAATAAAATATTCTTGCGTGGGTAAAGGAGTGTTTGTTTGCGAACTCATTAAGTAAATAAAAAGCTTATGAGCAACGGTTACAAATTGCCAACGAATTTTTCCAGCAACAAAATATCGCAAGTATATATAAGGAGACGAATAACAATAATAATGATGGAAGGAAACTCAACCCTTTACGCCAAAAGCTTTCATTGTAAAGGAGGTTCTCAACCTTTTGTTACAGCTAGAATGCTGAAGCAATTGCTTGAGTGATAGTAACAGTGACTGTTGTTGTATAAGTGTGAACTATCATACACTCAAACGCCAAACATATTATGAACAGTGTTGTTGAGTATGAATTTGTTACGCCTAATCAACGTAGTAATATCATTACAGAATAAAAAGGAAAGCGTAGGTAGATAGATAGATGGGGCATAGTGTTTAGGAAAAAATAAAAACAAATAAATGCAGAAAAAACCTTTTCTTCCCCTTCATTGTAGTGATGGCATTAAAAAGATTCAGCTTGGAAACATAATTAGAGAAAAAGGGGGTAGATATTGAATTTTTTTTAATGAATTCATTTGAGTAGTATAATGGCAGCATCACTAATGAAACCTAAAGTAGAGAGGAGAAGATAATAAAATAACAACAAAAAATTAAAACTTTCTTCTTTTACAGACATTGCGATAGACATTCCAACAATTAGCATTTAGTTTCACTCTAAAGTGGAACAGAAACAGCAATTCCGGCCCGTTGGCTACTAGGTTTAAATATTTGCATTAAAATGAAAATTTGATAAACACCAAGAAAAACATTAACAATGTCTTCCCCAGCTACTCTATTCCACTATTCCTATTCCATTCTCTTCCTACTGTATACTATTTAAATTTGCTAATGATTTAAAATATTTTGAATTTTTCGAAATTTTGGGTAATGGGTTATAACAAAACAATGAAATAAGAATTTTGATTAACAAAATAGCACTAGAAATTTTTATTGCAATAATCGCTTGGAGTAGAGTGAATATCCATCTGCTAGAAAACAAGCAATATACCCCAATATGCCCAATCATACCGGGCAATGCCAAAAATGTCCAAAACAGTGGTTTCTATCACAAAATATGCAAATCCAGATACAGCATCCGTATGCTCAGGGCAAATAACTTAACGCAGTTGTTAGGGTAGATTACATGCATTCCTTAGTAAAAAAAAATACAAGATAGGAGTAAATCTTCTAAAAAAAAATATATTCGCTGTATTTTTAATAGAAGTCGTAAAGGCAAATGGCGGTGTTATAAAGTTATATTCAAGAAATTCCGATAAAAAAATCTTAAATGAGTAATTTTTTCCGTCACGGTAGGTTTAGTGTTATATTTATGAATTGTTATAAAAAAATGCTGTGGTTTTCCAGCTGTTAAATGATTATGAAAGATGCTGATTTGCCTGAACACTTAAAATAATTTTGTCAATTAAACGAATATTGACTTAATTAAAATTCATGTCTGAACATATGTATGAACATCCATTTCGTTGTTTCAAAAGTAAGGGACTAGAATTCGACATCTGTCAAACTAAGTTGTGAAACCAATTTTTTTCTTTTCAGTTGAAAGTCTGACATTGACGAAAATGGATCGCTTAACTATCAAACAACGCATAAAAATTATCAAAACCTACTACAAAAATGGTGATTCTGCCACAGCCACGTATCGTGCTTTAAGAGGATATTCTGGTTTACATAATCATCCAACTACGCAAGCAATTGGCAAAATTGTGAAGAAATTTGAAGAGACTGGAGTGGTACCAATAATAGAAAGGCCTGTGCATCATCGTTTCGCTCGTTCCGCTGAAAATATTGCTATTGTAAGTGAAAGTGTTGCGGAAGACCCGAATGTGTCGATTCCTAGTCGTTCTCAGGAATTAGGACTATCTTACAGCACATTATGGCGTATTTTGCATTTGGAACTACACCTACATCCATATAAAGTCCAACTCACACAACAACTGAAGTCAGCTGACCATTCACAACGTCGTAGATACGTGGAATGTGTGCTTGAACAACAGGCGGTGGACGGCAATTTTTCAAACAAAATTTTCTTCAGCGATGAAGCGCATTTCACACTCGGTGGGTATGTTAATAAACAAAATTGTCGTATTTGGGGTTCTGAGAATCCTCAAGTAATTGAATAGAGGCCATTACATCCAGAAAAAATCACTGTTTGGTGCGCTCTTTGGTCCGAAGGTGTGATTGGACCTTACTTCTTCGAAAACGACGATGGAACGACTGTCACCGCCAATTCGGAGCGTTATGGTCATATGATAACCGACTTTTTTTTGCCTGCTATTGAAGAATACGACTTGGAGAACATGTGGTTTCAACAAGACGGTGCCACATGCCACACAACTCGAGCGAATATGGCTTTATTGCAAGAGACATTTCCTGGCCGCGTAATTTCTCGACATGGCGATATCAACTGGCCACCAAGATCATGAGGTTTGACACCATTGGACTTTTTTTGTGGGGCTACGCGAAAGACCGTGTTTATGCAGTTAAGCCTTCAACTCTTGAGCACTTAAAATCCGATATCCGACAATTTTGTCATTTCGAGAGTATAATGTCCATAAACGGAGGGCGGGTCAAATAATCTATTGTAGAAAGCCTACTATATGTTTGATCACCTTAGATCTGTTTAAAATTTATCTTTCTTTTCTTTGTGTCCAAAAGGTGAAATTTTTATCGTAAACGTGAAATCCATCCCTCTTGCAAAATATGGAACATTGCACCAGAACAAACAAGTAAAAGATGAATGAGACATTCCAATAGTCTGGTAGAACTTGGCAGAATGGAACTCAATTAATAAATTGGGGCGAATTCCCTATACAATACTGAGCAGTCGCTTTTGTGAAAATAAATAATCCTGACTAGAATTTTTCTTGTGGGGTTTTCTTAAGTCGCAGTATTTGAAAAAAAAACCATAAACCACAGCGGCCCTCGATATCAATACAAACTCATCTCATCGATCAAATTCAATCTGATATATGCCCCAGAGTCATCCAGACGCTTGACGAAATTTTTCTTTTTTGGTAGAAGTGGCTTCTCTCTGCTATTGCGTCCAAGGAACTTTCATTGATAAAGACATCGTCGTATGAGCCTATCCGATAAATTTAACCTAAATTGAGAGTTAATTTCCTTCAAAATATCGCGCGACGACATGAAAGGCTTCTTCTTTGACTTTCGTACAATACCACGGTCCACGACTTCGGTTGTTTTCTTGACACGTGGCTTTCGTTTTTTGTTTTCTGCGACATTATGTTTGGTTTGAAGGAAATGATAACGTTATAAATAATTTTTCGCTAGCAATTCGAAATTTCGGGAATTTCAGCCAGCTTTTTCCATCATGCCACAAGTTAACGATAATGCGCTTCTCCTCTGGAGAGCAATCTTTTCCACGTACCACTTTTTTCAAAAATTACTTTAAATGCCACAAAATTAATAGAATATACCGTAAGAATAAAAATACTCAAACAAAACTTGTACCTAAAACACTTTTAGGCACGTTGTGCTAATTTACTGTCCAGCTCGAATTTAGGTACCGATACAAATTAGCAATCAAATTTAAATTTTAAATAAAATTAAAATTTAATTAAAAACATTAATATTAATACTATTATTTCTTAATTTTTCATATTTTTTATTTTTTTCTTAAACAAAAACAGCAGTTGCACAGTTATAAATGTATGAAAGTTAAAACCAGATTTAAGAAAATTTGCAGTGTGAACACATAATCAGCTGATTATGGTTTTAATGCTAAAATCAGGTTTTAAGTTTTGGTGTGAAAACACTATAAAGTTCATATCATAATCAAATGCACAGTTTACGATTTAATTTGTTTAGAGTAATTTTCAGTGGCGCAACCTGTCGGATAATGGCCATACCAACTTATAAACTTTCGTCGGCTCATGCACAACAACTTTGCTAAAGATCATAACATGATCAGATGAACGGTATAGGATTTAATTAATTTTTAGTAATTTTCGGATATTGGCCATACCAACTTAGAAACCTTCTGGGCTCATAAGCAACAACTTTGCTGAACATCATAATATGATCAAATGCATAGTTTACGATTTTATTAATGACACAAACAAACATTCATTTTTATATATGTAGATGTGGGCGTGGCACCTCGCCTACTTGAAAATACTTTGAAAATTTCCAGATAATCGGTTCAGCCGTTTAGATGCCTATAGACTTCAAACAAACCCGCAAACAAATAAACACTCATTCATTTTTATATATAAGAAGATATAGTACTAGATTACTTAGAGCTGACGGGTGACGTATACGTTATAATTTATTACACAATAACACTCATACTTTTTTTTTATTTATTTTATTTTATTTGCCTATTTCAACATAACAAGTAGCCTATAACTCCTTCCAGACACCCAGGATACTGTGAAAATTTCAAGAAAATCGGTTCAGCCGTTTAGCCGTCTATATACTTCAAACAAACCCACAAACAAATAAACACACATTCATTATATACATATAAGAAGAAGACTATAAAGTTAGTTGAATAAGATAACAAAATCATTAGAATTACTGGCTACTCTTCAAACCGGTGTTCGATGTTTGTCTTTTCAATGTTTTGGGAAGAGATTAACATTTTGTAGACGCGAATGTAGGCTTTTCAGAAACAGTCAACTTTTGGCGCACATCTAAACACTTTTTTTATTTAACTCAACCCTACCCTTACTGATATAAAAACGTAGCACATCTTAATGACATGGTCCTTTACTTTCATACATAAAAACTAATGTTTTTTTTTCTTACGAAAAATGTTTTGAGGACGTTTTTTATAACAACGCAAATTTAATGTAATACGTTCACTCCGTACAAATGCAAGGCATGAGATGTTATCAACTGAACCATATCGAATATGTGAACCATTTAATTCTTTCATTATATAAAAAGGGATTTCCCAACATTCAAATAAGCAAAACAGAGAAATCAGCTTTTGCATATGAAAGGTTAGTTTGTATATACGAAAGAAAAGCATCTAGCGATTCTTGCGGACCAATATTGTTTTGGTAGACATGCTTTTCATGAAGAGGCAGGGTTTTCTAACATCTCGTTTTCGAATATCACTGACCGAGTACGCTTATATAAAGATGGCTGCAATAGCAAGATTTATTTTGGAATTCGGATGGTTTTCTCTAGGGAATGGTTGACACACGTGTAGAATTAATTGTGGAATCACAATGGTACCTAAATAGGTAATGGTGTTTTGCTTTTCGCTAAATATTAAAATTATAAACAAAAACTACAAAAACAGAAAAATGCAGTAAACAAACCTGTAAACAAACCACAAACTCCAGCATAAAAAATCGTAAACAAGTAAACAAAAATACACCAGCAATACTACAATAATAAATGTAAACAATGATGTTTGCTTTTATAGAGATATCGATAAGGCGAAGTCATGAACATTAGCCTTCAAGAACATACATCAAACTACTTACGTTGCCATATTTTTGCGCGAAAGAATTTTAATTAAAACTAAAGACAGATTTATTTTTATTTTATTTGTAACGTGTTTTTTCCAAATGAAACTAACAGCCTTCATTGCTGTTATACAATAAATAATACAATCTGTGGTAAGATAAATATTTGTTTTTTATCCTTTTTACATCATTGCTGTTTATTGTCTGAACTCTATTAGCTTCAACACGGCTGACATATACCGAAGATTGGTAGTCGAAGCTTAAAGCAATACGGGTACAACATAAGTTTTGATATTTTTAAACCTAGCAAGTTAACTAGTTGAAATTATTTTCCTTCTCACATAATTTATTTATTTTCGCAATGGTACTACGTACTATTTTTTCGTTTTCTAACGCATATGTATTAATACACATATGTATATCGGTAATGTTTCTTTTGTAAGTGTAATTTGTTTATGGAAATATGTACAATGTTTGTTTATTTCTTTTGTTTGTTACATGCTTTATAAAAAGTAAACAACATTATAAAACATGAAAACTTATTTCCCTCTTTTCCGCTTTTCATTTCCTAATAGTTAAACAATGTTTTTTACATGTTGTTTGGTTTGTAACTGTTTTTGTTTCAAGTTCTTTTTTGCATTTTTTCACTTTTTATCACCGAGTAAAATATTTTGTTTTAAAAACGAAACTTTTGTACCATACATAATAAAAACTATTTTAACACATTTTTAAGATTTAAAAAATACAATGCTTCAGTATCAACCAAATGAGACATAAAACAGAAAAATAATTATGTTGCGCCATATTTTTAAAATACATTAAGGAACGATTGCAGCATTATAAGTTTTTGTATTAAAGATACATATTTGTTTGTTTTTCAATTTCTACAAATAAAGATAAAGGTTTCATGCCAAAAAATAGTATAGTTTTTAGTTAATAAACTTTTATGTAAACAAGTTTTATCTCATATGCATGAAAAATTTATATAAATTTATGACAGCGAATGGAAGTGTAGCCAGTTTAGAAATATATATTATGTTACGTTTCTACCCCTTTTAAAAACGTTAAAAATATGAGTTCGTGGATTGCAAATAAAATAACAATAAATATGTGTTTAATTTAAAATCAATTTTTTATTGTTCTCACAATTCCGTGTGCCACCTTTGGTAAAATTGATTTACACAACAACAATTTACATAAATCGTTGTTCTTTCTCTGCTTACAATTTCTTTGTAAGCAACAACACTTATACTGTGTACAGATCTATAATGGAGATCTTCAAACCACAACTCGTGTCTTCACACAAGACTGTCTGCATTATTACTCCCATCGTTTCTCGTTTTGTCTTGCCTTTTATACCGCTGGATCAATAATCTAATGAATACTCTTGACGGAGAATGACTGCCTTCGAGAAAAATCTAAAAATTTAAACAAGTTGTTTTCATTATTGTTGTTTGTGTATCTTGTTCCATTTGCCCTTGTAGTGTTGTTGTTTACTTTGTTTATCCCCTTTTTTTATACACTGACGTTGTTGTTATATTCTTGTTTATTCTTTGATCATGTAAACAAGCCCATGATTGTTGTTACTATATTTTTACTTATTCGTGGATCATACAAACAAGTCCATTGCGTTGTTTTTTGAGCTTTTGTTTATTATTTTAAGGACACCATTTCCATGTTCGTAACAATATAATATACTTAGTATGTGTAACTAATTTAAACATTTTTAAATTTTATATCTCTACATACCCTCAAATCTCTGTTTTGACTGCTGATATGTCAAAATCTTTATGTTATTTGAGATTCCGATGGGCCTAAGTATTACTGCTTGCATCGTTGCATCGTTGCTTACATTCATTATTGTGGTGTTTTTGTTATATTTTTGTTTACTTGTTTACCATTTTTTATACTGCTGTCTTTTATTATATTTTTGTTTGCTTGTTCCCATTTTTTTATGCTGGTGTTTGTTGTTATATTTTTGTTTACTTGTTTACAATTTTTTTATGCTGGTGTTTGTTGTTATATTAAGCAATACGATAATTTGTAAACAGGTTTGTTTACTGCATTTGTTTTGTATTTGAAGCTTCTATTTATAATTTTAATGTTAAGCAATGTAAAAGCAAAATAAAATCTATATTTTTGATGTTCGTAACAATAGCATAAAAGGTTTTCCAAAAATATGTCGTACGAAGTCGACTTTAAACTCATCGGTAATATTAACACTTACGACATAGGTGGAATTATCTTAGTCCTGACTGATGGGCTACAATACCAAATATATATTTGTAAGACATGTTCTGTAATAGGATTCCATAAATTGCCAAAAAGATGCGAAAAACTCTTAGCTATCTATGGATAATAACTTGAATAGCATGCTCTTTTAAAAAACTATCCAAATAAAGATAAAATGATCGGTTTTTAAGTTACTTTGCTAACATACATGGTAACAATCAAATATAAAGCACATGTTGATACATATCTGGGTACTATTGTGAACACTTAAGTGTATAAAGAGTAAATTGCTCTCTCAGGGAAATTACAAAGAAATTTAACGCCATGACTGCGAAAACTTTCTGGATACCTAGGTGGGTATGGGTTTAAGTAAGGGTTGACATGTAGAGAAATTTTTCACAAATTCAAAATGTTCAAATATTGGTATATTTTTTAATTTAGTTGCTTGGCTGTGGAATAAATATTATATATGTATGTACATATTATTACGAAAATTTAAATGCTGTTTTGCTTTCACATCGTTTAAATTGTAAACGAAAGCTAAAAAACAAAAGCAATGAACTTGTTTACATGATAAACAAGTAAACAAAAATACACCAACAAATCACCAGTGTAAAAAATGATAAACAAGTAAACAAAAATGCAACAACTGCAAGAATAAATGTAAACAAAAATACACAAATAATGAAACAACTATGTTTACATTTATAGAGATCTCGAGAAGGCGAAGTCACGAACATTCGACTTCAAGATCATTCACCAGACTGTTTACGTTGGCAAAACAAAGCAGGGAACGGAGTCAGTAAAAATTCAGTCAGTCTTGTGTGAAGACGTGAGGTGTTTGAAGAGAATAATCGTGGTTTGAAGATCTCCGTTATAAAGACCTGTAAACCAATTGCTATTGTTTACGCAAAAGAGTGTAAAGAAGAATAAGAAACAAAGCAATTGTTGTTTACATCAAGTTGGGAACAGTGGCACACAGAATTGTGCGAACAATAAAAAATTTAATTAAAACTGAACATAAATTTATTTTTTAAGTTTTTAAAAGGTAAACACATAACAATATGTATAACTATACCATTTGTATGTATGTATGATTACATATGCGGATACATATTTACAAGCAGTATTTTTTACACCAAAATAGAATTAAAATTTAATTATGATTGCATATTTGAATACATTACCATATAAACATTTAAATAAAAATATTTTTATTTTTTATAAATACATTTTTAATTGTTTTTTTTGCGTTTGTGATAAAATAAAAATACCTTACGTTCTGATATTATAAAACACCTTTAATATATGATTCTCGTTATTATTGCATGTGTTTCATGTGTTTTTATAGGTATGTGAATTGGATAATTAAATTTATCTGTCGCATTAGCTGCTTCAGGTTTAAATTGAATTAATTGCATATGTATGTATATATGTATCAAACATTTTCATACACAATTACATATTTGGAATATTATACGCAAAATCTGTATTTAATTGTGTTAACGATTTATGATTGAATCTGTTTCAGAAACTATTTGATTATAATTTCTTTAGTGGCTACCGCGTTTGCTACTACTAGTAGTTTAAAATAATAAAAAAATTTAAATATTTTTATTACCGCTTTAATTCACTACGAGACTATCGTTATTTATTATTTTCGCTTAAGGGTAAAAATGTTTTACACCTGAATTCTATACAGTAAATGCTCTCATATAAAATCCCAATTAATTTTCTTGTTTTCTTTTTCGATCTTTTATTAATGGCACTGCTCGAAATAAATTTCAATTGCTTACTAAATTAATCCAATTTTCAAAAATCTAATTTCGGATTTGTTATTAATACTGGCACCCCTCCGACCTCCTTTTGAGACAAAGGGCTAAGTTGGTGGCAGTAAGACTCAATGTAGTCAAATTCTGGCCCAATCAGAGTGCGGACATGCTGTTATTCTGGGAAATACAAACACCTTACGGTCACTTATATGATTCCTTATGATTTTCTGAATAGAACAGTCGATTATAAAATTCCAACCAGGGAGTTGGTCTGAGGTATTGAAAATCGCCATTGGGACCCTTAAAGTTTACTCTTATGGCACGAAGATGAGTGAACGGCTGGGCTGTGGTATTTTTTTAAGGATCCTGATATTCAACTTTCGCATAGGCTGCCTGGATCCTGTAGTATTTTGTAAGCAGAGATCATGACAATTATGAAAGCTGAATGGTGCTTGTTGAGTGTTGGTATTATCCTTGAAAATTTCTTGATTTACTAGGATAGCGGGGCAGAAATTAAGTCAGTGACGAACTCCCTTGCCCATGTCCATCCATCGCACAATATCGGTTCATACGTGCCTTTTATTAGGCATGCCGAAGTACTCGGCATTCCTGAGGAGGAGGAAGAAACTGTCTTACACCTCATGTGCCAGTGACCTGTCTTTATCGTAAAGAGACATAGGTTTCTGAACTCTCATTTTTTGACATCGTCGACAAACAGCTCAAATGCAAAAATTACTGGAATAGCAATAATAGTGGACCTCCTCTTCCTTCGAGAAGATATTTACTATTCGTACTATTGGAATTATTAGACGTAAGGCCACGGTTTAAACCCCAGCTCAGACATCAAAATGAAATTATGAAAAAAATATTTCTTTGGCAACTGCCTCTCAGCAAATTTCTGGCTAAAACTCTCAGAGAAAAAAAATTGCCATGAAGAGCTTCTTAAAATTCTGTCGTTCGGAGTCGACTTTAAACTGTAGGTCCCGCCACTAATGTATAAAGTTAATGCACGCAACATAAGTGGTGTGAGAAGCTAGTTCGTAATCCTGACTGAAAGGTTGTAATTCCAATTATGTATGTATATCATTATAAAGTCATTCGAAGAGTTTCTTCTTTTCTGTTCATGTTTCGGTTAGACGAGCACATAAAATATTACAATTGATTTCAAATAATCGTCACTTCTTTTTAGTTTGGGTTTAAAGTTTTATTTTTAATTGCTCTGTTATTTTATTTATTTATTATGTTATTTATTTTATACGATATAACCACTAACCTTTTCTCAAAAAAAAAAAATAAAATAGAATTACGAAAATAATGAAAAAGTAATAAGAGGACATATAAAAACAACAGTAACTGACTAGTAGTGCTCCTTAGACAACTGCAACAGTAACAGTAAAAATGTAAAAACTTTTCCACATTCTTGTGCAATGTGACATGGTTGTATCAAACTTTACAGCAGAGAGAATAAATTAGTTAAATTTGCACCAAAGCTATGAAAATGTGACATGACAAAAACAAAAACTGAAATCTGTCAGATATTTTATGTCTTTACGGTAGAGAAACTTTTATTCAATCAAAAATATTTGAAGAGATATTAGCGACATACAGAAAAAATCTTTAAAAAATAAAATTCATTTTCAGTACAATAATGAGGAATGAGAGAAATCCTGCTGCTATACTAACTATAAGAAAGAGTTGATATTTTTCTGAAAAACATACATTTTTTAAAGTGAGAACATCAAAAAAGAAGTAATTTGTTTCAGGATTTGAACTCTCAGCAGTCTTCTGGCAAGAAGGTTCCGACTACTTGCATATCTACTATTTTATGTATAATAGTCTAATGAGGGCACTAAATGATAAAGAGATTTAATAAATAATTGAAATCGCACAAAACTACATGTTTGAATGGTTGGCTAGAATATGTGGATCAGAGATCAGCAATGAGTATTCAAAAAGATGAGTAAATTCGAATAATATTCATAATTTCTGATATTTATACGCCTATACTTATTTTAATAATATACTCATACTACTCATATTCAAAGTTTGAAGTACTCAACGTACTCATACTTAACAATAAGCATGATGTCGTTGATTTCGACTCTTCATAACTCAACGTATACACGAATCACAAAATAGGTATTAATCGCGTACGAACACTACAATACTGACTAGAAGGTTGTGAGTTTACTTTGAATGTTGTCTTTGTCTTTTTCTCTCTTTTTTTTTTTTTTTTGAAATGCAACAACAACTAAGAGTGTAAATTTTAATGAATGATTCGAATCACTCGAATCATTATGAATCTGAGTAGGCGTATGAATTAATCATACGTTATTAGTTTGATGTCAACGTTGTACTCATGCTCATTGCAACCTGTACTTATAAATCAACATTGTGAGTTATTATAAATGAATCAGAGTAGTTGAATTTCAATACTGCTGACTTACTCATACTCGAAATTTAATAAGTACTTATGAGTAGCGAAAAAACGATTCATTGCTGATCTCTGATCTGGATATAACTATAACTTTAACATACAGCCACTTAAACAGTTGTCCCACTGTTTAGCTAGTACAATGTTTAGCTGTAAAACTATAGAATCATTCATATCTTTTTTGCAGTTTTTGTAACATTCGACTTCGTTCGCACAAAAGTCCAGAATTCTTCTAAATTTTCAGGAGCACTGGAAGTACTACGTTTGCGAGCCTTCTGGAGTTGTTTTATGGAGGAATCAGGCCGATCAAGAAGTTTATATAAGGTTTCATAAAACCATTTTATTTTGTACGTTCATTGGTTGGTTGAATATCGACACGGCGCCAAGCGATAACAGCCTGTTGGTAGGAGTAGTAATTCGTTTTCAAATAAAAGCGGAAAATAATAAAGCTTACTAATAGAAGTATACCTTTATTTACCCCAAAAAAATTTTAAATTTAAGTCAACAACAACATAATATTTTTAAGTCATTATGATTCTATTTAAAAATAATAAAATTATTAAAAAATTTAAATGGAATGCAAAAATGATTTTTTCCAATTGCTATTCAGGGAAATTTAAGAGATTAAAGCAAAAGAAAAAAAATTTAAATAAATGTTCAGATTCTCTTCGTGTTAATTCCCTCGCCATTCATTTAATGTTTATTCGCTGTTCTTGAAACGTAGTCATATTGCAATCATATCCCCAGAGCCACATTTTTCAAGTTTTTACTTTTTACTCTGCTGATGTTCTTGTTATCTTCCTTTATCATACAAAGTATTTTTGCACAATGTTTTTCGTGGTTGTAGTTGCAACACGTTGCGTTAGGTTATAATGTAATGTCTGGAGTTATTACTTTGCCATTGGATTAAAAAGCGCAGGATGCCTTTAAACGGATTTGTTATTCACACACAAAATGACAAACAGCAATGTGACATTATCCTGCTCTCGTCGAAGCCCGGGAACACAAACACTTCTGGAATCATTGACTCATGGATGTTGTGAATATAATGAGATTGAATGCTGTGTTATGATGAAACGTCGACGATGATGATAATGATCATTATTATGGTGGCCACAAATTATTTTTGACTTTATGTCTCTGTATTGGAGAGATAATGCAAAACAAAATACATTTAAAGATAAATTCCATTAGATTTTTAATTAACAGTTATAAATAAATGTTACAACATCAATTTTATCAAAATTGGATCAAAATTAATTTAATTAAATCAAGTAAAATAGAAAAAATAAAAAAAAACAAAAGACAGATGATATCAATTCTGTTTGTTTTCTTTCATATTCTGCTCGTATGTTAATTTGTTTAAAAGATAAATAAATCACAATTTATTGCTTTAATTAAATTTCATTCAGTCATTCAATTTTTTTTTTTCAATTTTTTTAATTTTATTTTTATTCAATTTTCTGTTCACCAAAAAATGTGTCCAGCGCTGACTCTTGCACCCAAACTAAAATGTTTTGAAACCATTATGAAAATTTATACTTGTTCTCTTTATTCTTCCGCCATCCAGTAATGAGATAATTGTGAAAAAGATTCACAAAAGCAAAGCAAAAATGAATGAATATCGGAATGGCCAACTAATTCATAAAGAGATGCTCTTGCTAAACCAGAAAATAAAAACGTCGGTATTTCCTGAAATCTAAATGGCATAAAAATTTATGCAAACCATGGCTGCTGCTGCTTTTGCTACAGCTAGTGCAACTTGCTTTACTAATTGCTGCTGAATTTTCTTTCTTCTTTCGTCTTCAACCTCTACTTGCATCATGGACGTTAAATTTTGTTTTTTCTATTAAGGCTTCTAACGAATAACTAAACGCAAACTTTGTATATCAAGATATTTTAATAAACTTTTAAATATATTTAATTGTGGCGTTTTTAATTGCCGCCTTTGGGTATTTCCTATATTTGTATCAAAATTTTACATACAAATAAACCGTCATCATAAATGCAGTAGTTTTATTAAATACGTATTAAGTTATTTCGACACTTGCAAATTTATTTTGCAAATAAGCATGCACAACTAATTATTTCTTATTTAATAATTAACTAAAATTAAAATCTATCTTCTCACACTACCCATTTTGTATCAGTCAATTTTAAAAACAAGTGGCAGGACAATACAACTTAATCTCGAAGGGTTGAACATAATGTCGAATGATTAATTTGAGAAAACCAGCCGAAAGAAATATTTTTTTCTTATTTTGGTTTTTCGAGGTGTCTGAGCTGGAGTTTGTATCACAGGTTATTGTCTAATAAGCCAAAGCACTACCTGCTAGTCTACAGCGTTATCTTTTTCGTGCATATAAAAGGAATTTGAAAAAAATATTTAAAGTTCAGTGAGTAGTGTGTTCTACATTGTCATTCATTCATAATTGGTCCTTACAACCCTTTAGTCAGGCTTACGACCATGTGCCATTTTATACATGAGTGGCGGGACCTACAGTTTAAGTCGATTCCGAGCGGCGGATTTTGTTTGAGAAACTTTCCATGATAATTTTATTTACTCTCAGAGTTTTTGCCAGAAATCTGCTGTGGGGAAATCGACGAAGAAATAATTTTCGTACGTTCGTTTTGATATCTGACCTGGGGTTTGAACCGAGGACTCACGTCTAATAAACCAACACTCCACCTACTAATCTACGGCGACTTCAATTCCAAATTCTACATTGTTTGCTATATAAATTCTGATCTGACCTTCTATGCTATATATAAATAAACATATACCAGCGTTATAAATAAAAAAAATAAGAGTGTACTCTTTAAGTTTTAAATTTTTTTGTATGTAGTTTGACGTTTCTCTTTTTGAGAGAGAGAGAGCGAAAGAGAGTAACAATTTCAACTCGAATTAGTTTAATTTTAATTTTTGTTCCGAAACAATCGAACTGTGCTGCCAGCTACTTTAATTACTTAAGTAAAGTTCTCACATCATATCAGTTCTGCCACATCATATTATATGTACATTTGTATGTATGTATGTATCGGGTTATCCATTTCGTGGTTTCAAAAGTAAACGTAAATAAAACACATATAAAATATTTTTTTCATGATATTTCTTTTTTATTGTAAATTTTGAACGTTGACATTATGTGTGAAATACTACATCATTTAAATGACCTCCACGCGAAGTGTTGCAAGCATTGATTCTTTTGAGATAATTTTCGACCACTTTCTGACACATATTGGGCGGTATCTCAGCTATAACTTGACGAATGTTGTTTTTTAAGTGCTCAAGAGTTGAAGGTTTATCTGCATAAACATAGTCTTTCGCGTAGCCCCACAAAAAAAAAAAAGTCCAGTGGTGTCAAATCGCATGATCTTGGTGGCCAGCTGATATCGCCACGACGAGAAATTACGCGGCCAGGAAATGTCTCTTGCAATTAAGCCATATTCGCTCGAGTTGTGTGGCATGTGACACCGCCTTATTGCAACCATATATTCTCCAAGTCGTATTCTTCAATAGCAGGCAAAAAAAAGTCGGTTATCATATGACCATAACGCTCCGAATTGACGGTGACAGTCGTTCAATCGTCATTTTCGAAGAAGTAAGGTCCAACCACACCTTCGGACAAAAGAGCGCACCAAACAGTGACTTTTTCTGGATGTAATGGCCCCTCTTCAATTACTTGATTATTCTCAGAACCCCAAATATGACAATGTTGTTTATTAATATATCTACCGAGTGTGAAATGTGCTTCATCGCTGAAGAAAATTTTGTTCGAAAAATTGCCTTCCACCGCCTTTTGTTTAAGCACCCATTCCACGTATCTACGACGTTGTGAATGGTCAGCTGGCTTCAGTTGTTGCGTGAGCTGGACTTTATATGGATGTAGGTGTAGATCTAAATGCAAAATACGCCATAATGTGCCGTAAGACAGTCCTAATTCCTGAGGACGACGAGGACACATTCGGGTCTTCGGCAACACTTTCACTTACAATAGCGACATTTTCAGTGGAAGGAGCGAAACGCCTTTCAATATTTGTAACCACTCCAGTCTCTTCAAATTTCTACACAATTTTGCCAATTGCTTGTGTGGTTGGACGATTATGTAAACTATAATCTCCTCTCAATGCACGATATGTGGCTGTGGCAGAATCACCATTTTTGTACTAGGTTTTGATAATTTTTATGCGTTGTGTGATAGCTATGCGATCCATTTTCGTCAATGTCAGACTTTCAACTGAAAAGAAAAAAATTGGTTTCACAACTTAGTTTGCTCATATTAAATAGCAATCTTATATATAAAAATGAATGTGTGTTTGTTTGTATGTTTGTATGTTTGATTAAACGGCTGAACCGATTTTCTTGAAATTTTCACAGTATCTTCCTGTATGTCTGGAAGGAGTTATAGGCTACTTTTTATGTTGATATTCCAAATGAGCGAGGGGCCATGCCCACGTATACTACATACTTAATATTTAATTGCATTTGAAATATATTACTCATACGCATAGTAGGTACCCCTACAAGTATGCTATCTATGATTCTTTTATTTATTTATTTATTTATTTATTTATTCAAGTCAATGGACAAATTCCTTACTGACTAATAACAAAAATTGGTACGAATAAAATTAAATACAATTACAAACAGTTTCTACAAAAATAACGTAACTATTACAATAAAAATTAGGAAAAGTTAAGAATTAAGAAAAACAATAATATTCCGTTTTATAACGCAAGAATTTAAAGAAAAATCAACAAAGTCTGACAAATAATTAAATTGACGGCAAATTCTAGTTAATGGATCAGCAACAGCATAATTAGTTCTGCAGAATTGAATATAAATAAGATTATAACAGCGGAAGTTACGACGAGGAACATTGAATTTAACAGATCTTAACAGAAATTCACAGCAAATATTACCATTGATCAGGTTAGTCATAAAAGATATATTTAACATCGTTCGACGACTCTTAAGGGTAGGCAGTTTTATTAAAGCCAGTCTGCTAGTATATGAAGGCATGTCCGAATAATTCCATCCAAGGCCACGCAAGCAGAAGAGTAGAAATTGTTTCTGAACAGATTCAATGTGTTCGCTGTAAACATTATAGTGAGGATCCCAAACGATAGAACCATACTCCAAAATAGGTCTGACAAGCGATATGTATAGCTGTTTAGTAATATATGGATCAGTAAATTCCTTTGCCCAACGTTTTATGAAGCCAAGAGTGCTTCTTGCCTTATTTACAGTCAAAGTGATATGATCATTAAAGTTTAATTTTGTGTCTAATAGGATCCCAAGATCAATAAAAGAGTCCACTATTTCCAGTTGATGACCTCCAAGCAAGTAATTAACCGCGACAAAATTACTTCTTGAGAACCGCATACATTTGCATTTTTTAATATTCAGCTCCATCATGTTGTACTCGCACCACAAATAGAAATTATTGAGATCACTTTGAAGATAAATATGCTCAATGAAATTATTAAAGGAGAGAAAAAGTTTTACATCGTCAGCATACATTAAGATATTGGCAAAATTAATTATGTTGGGAAGATCGTTTATAAACAGCGAAAAAAGAAGTGGACCAAGATGGCTGCCTTGAGGAACACCAGATAGCACATAAATATATTTAGATAAGCTATTGTTCACACATACAGTCTGCTTTCTACCAGTCAAATACGACTCTAGCCATCTTAAGCTCCTATGGTTTACACCCATTAAATCCAATTTAGTTAACAGAAGTTTGTGATTCACTTTATCGAACGCTTTGCTAAAATCCGTAAAAATTACATCAGTTTGCTTCTGTTGAGAAAAGGCCACATTTACCATGGATGTTAACTGAAGCACATTAGTCGTTGTTGAGCAGCCCTTTCGGAAACCATGTTGATGAGGTGATAGTAACGATGAAGTATGATGGATCAAAAAATCGGCAACCAGTTTCTCGAACATTTTTGGAATAGCACTCAGTTTTGCAATGCCCCTATAATTTGTAACATCAGACTTATTGCCAGATTTAAAAAGCGGTATAATATACGAGTCCTTCCAAAACATAGGAAAATATCCATAATTAATCGAGGTATTAAACAATATGACTAATGGTGTGATGAATGATTCTGCACATCGATTTAAAATACAACTTGGAACCCCATCAGGACCAGGACGAAAAGACATCTTTAACCTTTTCAGGTTTACTAAAATATCGCGGTCGCTAAAAGTTGGAATAGATATTACTGGAGCCGATGTCAACGGGAAAGGGTAATTATTTGTATCCATGTAAGCGGAGTTAGAATAAGTACTGGCGAAGAAATCAGCAAACATATCACATATGACATCAACACTTCCGGATTCTTTATCAGCAAATTTCATAAAGGATGGATAACCAGTTGATTTTCTCTTGGAATTTACAAACGTAAAGAAAGATCTAGGATTCTTAATAAAATTATTTTTCATTTTGTCCATATATGTTTTATATAATAAGTGATTTAGAATGTTATATTCAGACCGGCAAATAGAATATCTTCCATAATCAATAATCGAGCCAGACCTTTTGTATTTCTTGTAATACTTGTTCTTTTGATTTTTCAGTCGTGACAGTTGTTTCGAATTCCATGGTGGACCAACCAGAGTATATGAAGGTTTTAAGGGAACACAATTTTCAATTATTGAATGCACTTTCTTATAAAATTTAGAAATCATCAAGTCAATATCAGAATCATTGTTAACAGGAATAGATAAGGTTTCATTCCAACAAGTATTTTTCATCATGTCATTAAATAAGTGGTAATTGGTTCGATTAAAACAGTAAACTTTACTTATTTTCGAAGGCTTAGCTTTGAAATTCGTTGGAAGGGAAAAATTAGTTTTTAAGGTCGGATGATATCGATCCTCAGGCAAAGTTACAGGTTCAGAACGTAAAACACTACAGTGATTAACATCATTAACAAATATAAGATCCAGTATTTTTCCAAAGTCATTACAAAGTGAGTTTATTTGATACAGTGATAGTCCAAAAATATCGTTTAGGAATACGTCATGGCAAGTCTTAGTTTTAATCGGAATTAAATAAGGCACATCAGGTACATGTTTCCATATAATTGAGGGTAGATTAAAATCACCCATAACAAAAACAGAATCGTCTTTTTTGGCACATTGGACAACAGATGTTATTGCGTCAACATGATCAGAGTAAACAGCATAGTCAGAATCAGGGGGAACATAAGAACACGAGAAGTAGACTTTAGACGTTTTTAATTTTACAACAACAGCAACAAATTCAATATTGGAAGTGTCAGTTACAAACTGTTCTGATGGATATAATGAAGAGACAGCAATTAATACACCACCTCCTCTGCGTGTATTACGATTGTATCTATAAATTTGATATTTGTTACAAAGAATTTCTGCATTAAAAACACCGTCATTAAGCCAAGTTTCCGTAAAGACAATTACATCATACATAAAATCATGACTATTAACGAAGAGTTTGGACAATTTAGTATTCAATCCACGAACATTTTGATATACTATTGATAAACTATCACAGTGAATATTTAGTTTTTTGTAATCTGCGGTGTAGGTAGACGTACAATATTATTCCTTTGTCTTTCCGAAGAAACATATTCCCGGACATATGTTTTTGCAGGCCAAAAATTAAAATCTTGTATTTTTTCAAAGTATTCGTCCGGAACTGTAATTTTAAAAGACGCTATTGTTCTCGGTTGCGAGTATGCAAATTTATGAATCGATAAATTAATCCCGTCACCTATTTTAGATCTTATATAAAATTCAATGTCCTTTATGGCAGTGTCAGAAGCTAAACGTGAGATAAAAATGCTTCTAGCAGGTGGTATGACTCTTAACGGCTTAGGTGTGGTTATCAAGGTGTTATTAATATCAGTGACTTTTGCAGCAGCTTTCGAGTAACTTGAAGTAGGTTGTGAGTTAGTAGGATTTTCAGTAACGGACGAAATATCAGCAGCGCGAGGTAAAGGTGAAATTAAATTTGTGGACGGTGATGTACAATTATTATTCAAAGAATATGACGGTTGCAATTCACAAGATGGAGTCATTACAACATTCTCATTCGGATCAGCAGCAGGTGGTAATAATGGAGAAACATTTTGAGCAGATCTCAGACCATCCCTTTTACGTTTAGGTGATGCAGAATGTTGGTTACTAACAAATTTATCCAAATTAGGATATTTAGCAAATAACTCACCAAACTCTGTAAACTTCTTTTGCAATTCCATGAGATCATTACTAATTGTGTTAAATTTAACCTTAGAGTCCTTAAATAGTTTGTAGAATTCGATATTGACTTTTCTACAATCAGGACAAGTCCATTGAAGGAACTTCTGTGGATCAGCTAACGCATCAGCATCACGAGCCTTAAGACCACTACAAGTTATATGATAGAGGCTCATACATAGCCAGCATGAGACCATCCTAACATTCCCAGTAGTGGAACAATTTGCTTTTGAACACTCCATTATATTAATTTAAAAGTATAAACCGCAATATACGACCTTTAGCAAATTCACAAACCAAGGCAGTTGCAATAAATAGTAGTGATTACAAAAAGTAACAATGTTTAACATATAAATTGACTGTCAATACTTTAGATAAATTTGGCAGCACTTAATAAACCGGTAATTAGTGTAAAACAGCTGGTTGTTTTTAATTTGTTTACTTTTGTTTTTGTTTTATTTTGTTTAGGATAATGTTGCTATTCTTGATGTATAAAATCAAAGAAAATAAAGTATAAAGAATGTGCATTTTGGCATATTTTGGAATATTTTTCAAAAATATTTCATGACGCGGGGGGAAAGATAGAAGGGAAGGATAAAGAAACCAAGAGCGTAACAATGTTCTCAATTGTTCTAATCGTGCGTTTTTGTTGTTTGACTAATTTTTTTATTTATTCTTCTGAAACAGTGTTGCCACGAAAAAAAATTTGTAACCAACATTTGTGAAAAAAATCACCAAATAAGAAAAAATATAACCAAAATTAAATTCGTAGACTTTTGTTTTATTTTTTTTTTTTTCAAGTTTAAATTATAATTAATAAAAAAAGAAACAAAAAAAAGCTTTTTTTTATAAGAAAAAAAAATAACCAAAACCAAAAAAAAACTACACATTGATCAAAAAAATAACCAATTTTGGTTAGAAATAACCAAAAAAGGCAACACTGTTCTCTAACCACTTATTCTCAGACGTCGACACAAAGAGAACATGAGAAAAATTATGACAGGCATGTTTAACCCAGAGGAAAATTGTTAGTAATATTTTCAAATCTACTTATTAACCCAATAATATGTATATGTGAGCGAAAAGTATAGAAAAATTGTACTGTGCTAAAAACCTAAAAACACCATATTTAACTTGGCAAAAACGATTTAATATTTAACGATTCCAAAAATCGAAATCATTTCTCATTGATATTAGTGAATCATACTGTAATATTTCTTTGGGTGTAAAATTGAAGTCTGAAAAAAGCGACATGAACATTTTCCTTTAGAAGCTGACAAGCAACTGAATGCATTTTTACGCTCTCATGATGAGAGCAGCACATTGTTACGCTCTTTGTTTGTGTTCATTTTCCTTCTGTCTTCCGCCCCCCTTATCCAGAAATGACTTTTTAAAAAGATTTTGGTGAGAGCGGGTCGTAATGCTACAACCCGCCATAAGAAATTTTACTTCTACATAATGCGTATTCTTTATACCCATATTCTTTGATAAAACTTAATGGAATTGGATATAACTCATACGCCACATACATATGTAGTTTTTTAATTAATTTTAAATCTATATAAACAAAAATGAATGTGTGTTTATTTGTTTGTGGGTTTGTTTGTTTGAAGTCTATAGACTCCTAAACGGCTGGACCGATTTTCTTAAAATTTTGACAGTACCTTCCTGTATATCTGGAAGGAACTATAGGATACTTTTTATTTTAAAATTTCAAGAAGACGAGGTGCCACGCCCACATATCCAATAAGTATTTAATGTAGCATATCTCATAAACTGCAACAGCTAGAGTCCTCAAATTTTGTATGGACGACTTTGACGTATATATAAACAAAATGGGTGGATTTGCTATAGTGGGCGTGTCACCTCCAATAAAAAAAATATTAAATTATTATATCTAAGAAAA
The DNA here is from genome assembly GCA_930367235.1 of Sarcophaga rosellei. Classification (NCBI taxonomy): domain Eukaryota; kingdom Metazoa; phylum Arthropoda; class Insecta; order Diptera; family Sarcophagidae; genus Sarcophaga; species Sarcophaga rosellei. Next base: position 32,944,226 of record OV884021.1, on the reverse strand, counting down.
TATAACAGTTAGAGTCCTAAAATTTTTTCGAATCCACTTTAGTATCAATATGAATATTTTAGACAAAAATGGGCTGACTAGGAAAGGGGTGTGGTACTTCCCATATGAATTAAATTTAAAACTTCTTCTATCTCGGACATCACCTATATAAAAAATTAATGTGCATGTACATAACCTACTATTGTAAGATAATAACAAAATGGATATATTGGAAAAACTATATCAGCAAGATACCTAAAATTTTGTACAAGTAACTACGGTTTTAATATACATATTTTGGACAAAAATAGGCGACCTATCAGTAGAGGACAATGTACCTTCCATATGAAGTAAATACTAAAATCTGCCTAACTGAAGAACTTTAACAGTTAGAGTCCCCAATTTTGTATATACTTTTTTTTTTGTAATAACTTTTGTTTAAATATAAATATTTTGGACAAAAATAGGAAGTTCAGCAAAAGCGGGCGTGGCACCTCCCATATGAAGTAAATACTAAAATCTGTATATCTAGAACACCAGAACAGTATAGACTGCTAAAATTTTGTACGAATATCTAAAGGTTCAATATCAATATTTTTGTTAAAAATGGGCTATCAAGCATTAGGGGCGTGGCAAACTCCATATGAACTAATTATTAAAATCTGTATAAAAAACTATAAAAGCTAGAGTCCCCAATTTTGTATTCCAGCTATAGGAAGGTGGTGCCTCTCTGATTTGTGGGTGTAGAAATTATTATATCTTGAAATATGCAATAGTAAGGTATATTACCCTTAAATTATTGAGTTTGAAATTTTCAACTCATATAGATAGTAAGTACTAAAGTTCATACTATTTAAATATTTATCTTGAAAAACATATACATGTACATATGTAATAGTTATGTTATTGTTTACTTCTAAAAATGGGTAACTAATAAAAATATTATTTATTTGAAAAATACATTAGGTAAACTTTATAATAAGCATTTTATTGGGCGATGAATTCATTACTTTTAATTACCTAAGTAATAAAGATTAAACTGTCAATATTTTTCCCAAATAAAATAAGTAGTTGCAAAACTCATCACAAAAAATTACCTGTGACCGACGCATTAATTAATTGTTAAATTTTATTAACATTAATTTTCTTCAAAAGGTTTTTGACTTGAACCGATTTCATATTAGGTAAAATATAAAGAAATAAATATAACACGCATTCGGTTTTGGAATTCAGTTCAATCTTTGATTCTAAACAAGTTTAACGTTACAATTTGTAAAAATGCCCCGAATAAAAGCAACCTTTCTAAGAACTAAAAATGCATTGCTTTTGCAATCCCAGAGAACAAATGAAAGTTGGAACATGAAGGTCGACTACAAAGCCAGCGAAATCGAATTGAAACATCACGAGCCACAGAAACCCCTTCAGAACGTGAAAGACGTCTGGAAAGCCTTCGACAATATGCGACAACCGCACGAGCTACCGAGATACCTTTGGAACATGAAGGTACCACAACAGCACGAGCTAATGAAACAGAAGTCCAACATGAATCACGAGTAGAAAGTCAGTGTATTCGAACATCAACAAGAAGAGCAGCAGAGAACAAAATCGTAATCGAATGGTGGTGAATCGATGTAATGTTTTTCATGGATACTCGATCTGATATAGATACAGATCTGATATAGATTATATCGAAGATGAATTAGTGGCAATTGGTGACATGAATGAAGTTTGCCAATAGTGCAATGAACTCAGGTACAAAAATGAATCACCTAGAATGTGTTGCTCTTATGGTAAAATCGTTCTATCTGAATTACTTCTACCTCCAGAACCATTGCAATCGCTGATTTCCGGTAAGTTTTTCGAAATATATACTTTTTTTAATTTAACAAAATATTAATAAAAAATATTTTTTTCATTTAGGAACTAATGTGGGCTCACAACATTTTCTTAAAAATATGAGATATTATAATTCGTGCTTCAAAATGACATCTTTTGGTGCTACCAAAGTAATTCGAGACAACTTTATGCCAACGTTTCGTGTTCAATGTCAAATTTATCACGAAATGGGATTATTGTTGCCAATTCCAAATGAAGATCCTAAGTTCTTACAAATTTATTTCATAGGAGAAGCGGATAACAATGACCAAGTGCACCACCGCCAGCATTATAACCCTGACACAAAACAATGGATTGTTGCCGATTTACAAGTGATGTTTCATGAAATCAACGAATTGGTAAGGATCTTTAAGCAAGACAAAGATGACCCACGATTAAGTTCAGATGACCACATAATCGCAATTCATGCTGATAGAACTCCAGAACTCCAACAATGGCGTAATAATTTTGATGGTGGGCGATCCAGTTGCATCACGAGATATGTATTTAATTCCGATGGGGGTAGCGAAGCACACCGGGTATTAGCTAGTTATAAATAAATGCGAATGTGTTCAAGAGTTTCCTTCTCAGTATTATTTCATTATTATTATTTTTTTTTTTGTTAGCTATGTCCACAGGTAAAACCATTAAAATGAAAATTTTTGCCATTCTATTGTAACAACTGCTATCAGAAAAAGAAATATTTTATTGTACTTAATTTTCACAATTTTCTCTCTTATTTATTACGGAATACTGAAATTGTTTCAATTAAAATAAACAAGAAGAAAATATTAATTTACATGTAATGTTCTTCAAAACAAATGATTTCCGATAACTGTTGTGCCCAAGGAGAGTTCTTGTAATATAAGGAAGACGATTTTGGAGAAATTTATTACAAAAGATGCTTTGTTAATAATATATACACATTCATATATGCATGCATAAATCCCTTAATAGCATTCACGAGTGCGGAAAGAAAATGGAAAAATTCTCTGTCATCATAAGACTCTGCATAATCGACTGAAGCAAAAAAATTTCGGTAAATAAAAAAAGAAGTACCAAAAATTGTTCTTTCTTTTATTTTTCAATATTTAATATTGTACTGAATTTTATTTGATGGTTATAGTCGCAGAACACTTACATTAATATGAAAAATAATTATAACACCAATGCTTCACATAGAAATTAAAGTAAGTGCACATATTTCCATTACTAATAACCATTAATAACTGCAAAGTGCACTAAGATATGTTTCGAAAATAACCAATGTATTAGATTAGCCGTTACATACATAAATATGGTCAGTACAACCTTCAACCAGGATTAGGAGATAGTTTCTTACACCACTTTTGTTGTGTGTGTTAATTTTATACATATGTAAGTGGCGGGACCTATAGTTTAAAGTTGACTTCGAGCGGCAGATTTTTGAGAAACTTTTCATGCCAAGTTTATTTACTGTCAGAATATATACCATTTGATATATGTATTTTGAAATGGGATATGCACAGCGTAATAGTGCTACAAATCAACGATTGAGTTGTCTTGAAAAGATTTCATATTCGATTTTGTCACGTGGTCTTGATCCATCAGTTAATAATTTGGATGACGTTGTCTGTGAGGTATAGACCACTATCATATACGGCTCTATCTGGTACTTCGTTATAAAACAACCTATCGGCCAGTGTCAATAAATATCGCAATATGTCAATTCATCGGCAACTCGCTGCAGGAACTGAAGCGATGTGTTTATATTATTTATTTATTTATTAAATTACAATACAATTACAAATTATATTCTAATTATATACGAGCGGAGTAACTTGACCATATGCTAGGTGTAGTGTCACAGACCAGAGTCTCCGGTGGGAATCGAACCCACGCCCCTCACACTAATAGTCTAGCACACTACCCACTAGACTACCAGGGCACCCAAGATGTGTTTATATAAATTTCTCATTATCACTTCATTTCATTAATATTCACAATTTCGAATTTTGCCTGAAAATCAGTCGAACGCACCTCAAAAGCTAACAATGCACTCTGAAAGATTTGATGCGGTTTGTGAGAAAACGAACGAAGAAAATCACAAATTTATAGGCCATGAAACAAGGCTCAGTGCTATATCATCTGACTCTTTTCTACCTAAAATGTAAGAATTGGAATTGGTTGACATATTGTTTTAGATTATCTTATTCTTTAGATCAGTCCCTTGGCGTCCAAGACAGCTATTTGAATCACTAGCCTACTACAGAGATAAGTCAGCGACAATTTTATAAATTTAACAAAAGACTTACAAAAATTTATCGTAATAATAAATGTTTGATTGAATTTTGCAAATTGTGTACGCCCTTTTCAATTTTCAAAATCCAAACCGCAAATAAAAGTCATATGTTACATACGAAATCTTGAGCATTTCACAATCTTAAAGTCCTTATACCATATTTCGATATACAAGATGTGTCAAGACTTAATGGATGTGTTAACCATAAAATTTGTTTTCATATTGTTTAGCACATAAGTGAACATTAGCACATTATCAAACCTACTTCGTGACAATTTTGATTATTTCAAAGTTACTACAGAGTTTCACAATATACTACAAAAATCATCAAAATTGAAATACGCTCACATAAAAATAACCAAGTGTGACAACACAACAACAACAATGTGCACAACAGTTAACCAAATAAGAAAAATGAAAATAACCTTTGACATTTTTGTTGCTTTAAAAGCCCTTAAATCTGTGCGGATCAAAGTTGTGTCTCCTAATAAAAGCAATAAGCAACAACGACTGTAAATGCTTTTTTACCAACTACTCAAATTGCATTGCAACATCATCGCAAACATTGAGCATGTCTGTATTGTATCTTCTAAATCTCTTATACAGAGACTGGCTGCATCAGAAACAAAATTTACCAACAAGCAACCGCATGCATGGAACTGTTGAAGTGCTTTGATGTACCATACGTATGTATGTATGTAAGTGTGAGCTAAAAATTTTCACATTGCAGTTTGGGTATTATGAATGTCACTCCCCGCATTATATGCATCTAAAAATTAGTTCGTTGTGTCACTAGATGCCATAAATATGTCAACCGTTAATGTTCAATTGTTATGGAGTTCACTTTTTGTTTTTGGTTTTGATGATAGTTTCATTATAGAAAAAACTGCCTATTGATTTGTATTGGTTATTTTTTTCGTTTGCAAATCGAAAACTCATGTATTCCTTTTTTATTCCAAACAAAATTGTTGTACCTTTGGTTATTCTAGCGAATAAGGAAAATTCTTTAAAGTATTTTACGTTTTTTTTTCTATTTTATTTTCTTAATGCATTTTTATATATATGTGCGCTTTTGGTCATCAAGCATAAGTTGTTTAATATTCTGTTAATTTTTGGTTTTTTATCTTATTGTATGTCATTTGAACTTTTAATATAAAGAAGATAATATTGTTACGAAAATGCAAAAAAAAATTTAATACTGGTGTTTTGCTGTTACATCGTTTAATGCATTAATATTATAAACAAAAGCTACAAAAACAAAAGCAATGGACTTGTGTTCAAATTATCGCACTGCGTAATAAAACAACAAACACCAGCATAAAAAATGGTAAACAAGTAAACAAAAATATACCAACAAACTCCAGTACATAAAATGGTAAGCAAGTAAACCGCAGTACCTTACAACAATAAATGCAAAGAAAATGTAAGAAAGTGAAGTCATTCGCATTCATCAGACTATTTACCCTGTCATATAAAAGGCAAGGCAAATCGGGCGAGTGGGTTAGTAAAATGTCAGTCAGTCTTGTGTGAAGACGCGGTGCGTTTGAATAGAATAATATTGGTTTGAAAATCTTCATTACAAAGATCTCTCGAACAACTGTCTATTAATTGTTATCGTTTATGCAAAGAGTGTAAACAGAGAAATAACAAACGTAGCAATTGTCAAGTTATGAACAGTGGCACACAGAATTGTGCGAATAATAAAGAATTTTAATTAAAACTAAACACCATTTTATTTCCATTTTGTTTACAATCTACGATCTCATATTTTAAACGTTTTTAAAAGGTAAAAACATAACAATATTTTGTGTTGAACGGACTAACAACAACTTCCAATCATTGAATTATTATAACAATTCGTGTTGTGTGGGAAGTGGGTTTAAATTGGAAAATTATCTTCAGTGGCGACACTAATTTTTGGTTCAATTGGAACGTCATTCCAACCTCCGCAAGCTAGTGCGATATGTATGACGGCAACATCATTGGACTGCATTTCTTGAAGTAGATTGTTCCCAACTTTCATGCATTTTAACGTCCATAGAATAAGTTTAATGGCAATACAGCAGCCGAAATGCTAGAAAATGAATTCACCTGCTTATAGAATATGGCAAATCTAAAAGCGAGAGAGTCAAATTAAGGCGTGCAACAGAATAAAGTAGTTGTAGTGCAAGCTTACCCCGTAATGGGTAGCGTATCAAGAAAACATTCGAACAGAATAGTGAAGCTCTTTTTTAGTGCTGCCAAACAATCTTTTCTAAAACTTACAGAATAACGCATAAATATGAATATCCTAACCAAATGCATATCAAAGTGTACAATAAATTTATATCCAACTACATAATTCTCGTTAGCAACGTTAAATTTTATACTTTACGTATTTAATGTTAAAAGTCATGAAAGACAGTTTAACCCACTTTAGAATTCATATTTTTCAAGCGACAAATTTCGAAAATTTTGAAATTTGTACTTGAGTTTCTACTACAGCGCCTATTGCACTTACGTATTTTGTTGACACCAATATGAATAGTTGTTTTTAACTTTTGACATCTTTCGGCGCGACTCGTTACGTTATTCATCAGTGACTATCCCAACTTAATACAGTGTTCAAAAACTCACAAACAGTGTCCCTGACATCCACAAAAAAATAAAACCCGAAAAAAGATATAAAAATCCAAAGCAAGGGCATAATAATTTAAGTGTATCATTTAGGTGGCGTCCTGTATAAACGACTGCAAGAAGCTGGATTAAAATATCGTAGGGCCAGGAAGTTTCTAGTTTTTAGTAAACGATACCTAACAAACATGATGTACACTCCCCGAAATATTTATAAGACCACACGTATTTCTCGAAAAACTTAAAATCTTTTAGACCAATTCGTACCATTTTTGGGTTAAAGATAACTAACAATAAAACAAATCTTTTTATGTAAAAAAGTGTTTTTATCTTTATTTAATAAAGGGATAACACAAAATGAATTTCATTTTCAAACGAAAAAATTATAAGACCAAAATTAAATAATATTCACCTAAAACTAAAATAACAATGATAAAAAACAACTAATAAGTAATTTTTGTATTTATTAGAAATGAGTGTGTCCACCGTGATTAATAATGACTTTCTGAAGTCGACGGGGCACAGAATTTATTAAATTTTCAATGCAATTTTGGTCAATCCTACTCCATTCTCTTATGATGGCACTTTTTAAAGATTTTACATCCTTATACTGGGTGTTATTTTTGAAAACTTGGTCCGATAGTATTGCCCATAAATTTTCTATTATATTTAGATCTGGACGACAGAAACGATTTTGTTGCTTTTGATTTATGGATTGCGGCGTTATCCTGCTGAAATATCCAATTATTGCCTAACGAATCATCCCAAAAATTGATAATTCAATATACTTCTCGCTATTCATTTTAGTTGATATAAAACAAATAGGAGTCCTTCCCGTAGTCGAAATCCCAGCCCAAACCATTACGGTGCCTCCACCGAAATTTCGCGACATTTTTTTTACGTGAATCCACCCAATATTTTTGGGAAGCATCTGGACCATCTAAATTAAATTTTTTTTCATCAGAAAAAGTAACTGAAGCCCATTCAACTTAAAAAATGTCGCGAAATTTCGGTGGAGGCACCGTAATGGTTTGGGCTGGGAATATAAATATTTCGGGGAGTGTATTTTGCAAAACTTTTGATTGCCTCAAGCTCAACTCAATTTCAAACTATTTATTTTGCTCTTCCTTGAGCATAGCTTTTCAAAAATAACAGAATAAATTATAAAGTCTTCTTTACATCATTGATTGGCTTTTCAGTTTCGTGCTTCGAATGTATTGAAACCATTACTTCAGATTTTGTCTTTTGCTGCTTATACGTACATACATATTTCTAAGTTTTCTAGGGGTTAGATCTTATTACGTAAAACTCGTAGGAAATCCGTAACGTAACGCATTTCCTTAATTTTTTTGTAATCTAATCATTCATAAAATATTTAAATAAAAAGCGTTTAAAAACTAACCAATAACAGTGAAAATATTCCATCGTTTCGATCTCCTTTCCACATACCCTACATTCGGTGTTATTTGCGGCACCTGTGCGGTCAAAATGTATCCGTATACTTATTTAAATAACTGTAATTATTTTCAGGCCATTCGTATACGGTACTTTAAAATTCGGTTTATTCAAGAGGTTTGTATTTCCGTATTTAATTCTTTTAAATTTTTTGATGATTATGAACATTTGTTTTGCTTCCTAACGAAGCATGCTTGCCAACATACGTATAAAAAAATTAAATTTTGGTCCCTTTCTCCTATATTTTTCTTTTCGATTGTATTTCAATTTTTCTTTTTTTCTTCATTTAGTTGTGTTCCCTCATACCTATGTAAGTATGTATGCATGTACACATAGATGGGCACTTTGCAGTACCAGTAAAATTTCAGTAAAAATTGATTTTTACTGATTACTGAAAAAAATTTCAGTATTCAGTAAAATTTTACTGGTAATGCAATCTAAATTTCATTTAACTTTCATTTAAATGTCATTTAAATTTAGATTGCATTAACAGTAAAATTTTACTTTTTTTCATTTAAATTTTATTTAAATTTCATTCAAATTTAGATTGCATTAACAGTAAAATGCAAAGTGCCCATCTATGCATGTACATACAATATTCATAGGCAGCCTTGGTACGTTTAGTTACAAGCATACAATTTACGTCGAGCATATGTGGTGTGGAGTATATGATTTATTTGCGGGGACGTACAATAGCAATCAAAGAAGTTAGAAATTGTAAATAAAATAACTTCTCATGCAATAAGCACAATAAACGCAAAGCAGCAATCTCTCAAAAATATAAATGCATGAGTGTATATAGAAGTGATTATTTTAAAAATAGCGCGACTACACACAAAGATTCTGCAGTTTTGCTTTTATGCTAATTTCAATTAGGGAAAATTAGTGCTCACAGTGAGAGGGCTTGTGCTGGCAATGCGAGAAGTATTGTGACGTTTATACACTTTTAAAAACGTTAAAAATATGCGTTCGTAGATTGCAAATAAAATAAAAATTAATTTGTGTCTAGTTTTAAATCAATTCTTTCTTGTTCGCACAATTCTGTGTGCTACCTTTGGCAACTTGATTTAAACAAAAACAATTTGCTTTATTTGTTAGTTTCCTTTACACTCGTTCGTTAGATCTTCACAATGGAGACCTTCAAACCACTATTATTCTCATCACACGCAACGCGTATGCACACAAGACTGACTGAATTCTTTCTGATCATCCCGGTGCCTGCATTACATCGCGTTTTATATCGCTGGGTAAATAGTCTGATGAATACTCTCGAAGAAGGATGGCTTTGCCTTCTGGAAACATCTATAAATGTAAACATGTTAGTTTCTTTATTGTTGTTTGTGTATTTTGTTTACGCTTGTCCTTGAAGTGTTGTTGTTGCCTGTTTGTTTACTTTGTTTAAAACATCAGTATAAAGTTTTTGCTATATATTTGCTTATTCGCTGATCATGTTTTATTTTTGTAGCTTTTGTTTATCATTTTTATAACACCATATCCACTTTCGTAAGAGTATTATCAATACAATAACATACATGAAATTGAGACATTAAAAAGCTATGTACGAAGTATAAATCGAATGAACGTTTTAGTGGCGCCATTGATAAAGAATTAACGAACTGTTCATTTCTTATTCGTTTTGCTCATGCTTTACCCCTGGTGGCTTTATATGCATGCAGCTTACCTTAGGTCGTAATTGCAAAATTGTTGTGCTTGTTGCTTGGCGTTCATTATATTTATAACATCACGCTATCGTCTAACTAACTGAAAAATAACGAAGTAAAAAACTGTGTTCAAATATTTAAACAAAAAATTTTAAAATCTAATTTGTTCATTTATCCAGTTGTGCACGTACCGCTTTTCTATTTTTTAAGTACGTTTACTTTTTTAGATTTTTTTACAAAATCTTTTTGGTATTCAAGCTTTATTGACGAAGAAATCATTTTGAAATTTTTTGTGAAACTATTTCTTATAATTTGTGAAAAAAAGGAAATGAAGAATATTTCAAGTGAACTTCAAAACTGGATAGTCGATCCATCAGAAAAACGTAATTCTTCAAGAAAAATTTCTGGAAAAATTGGCATTTATCGTCGAACAGTACTTTCAACCATAAAAAGAAATGCAGAGCAATTTAAATACACTCGTGGTAGCTCAAGAACTCTAAATGATAGTTGCACAGGATGGAGCGAATTTTGCGAAAATATGAATTCAGAACTCCGCAAGCAGCAGCATATGCTGTAAACGAAAGTGTGAGTGAATGGCCTGTATCACACGTCTTGAGAGAAATCGACCTAGTTTCAGTAGTTACACAAAATGAGAAGCTAGCAAAACTGGATAAATGCTGTTAAATAACATTTAAGCTCTCTATTGTATTGTAACGAAAATGGAAACATCGTTTAACATTAACATGATTAACAATAGCTACACTAACAAATACAACGAACTTGTTGCAAGTAAACCGACAACATCTTTCACACTGATGTGAAACGAGAACGCAACAACAAGCAATGTGAACCAAATACATAAACAACAATGAAGTAGCGATAGAGTTCTCGAGAAAGCGAAACCGCGAACGTTCTACTTCAAGATCGTGCATCAGACTGTTTGCGTGGGCATATAAAAAGGCAAGACAAAGCAGACAACGAGTAGTAATAATTCAGTCAGTCTTGTGAGAAGACGCGGTGCAAGTAAATAGCCGTGGTTTGAAGATCTATCGAAGTGTTGTTAGTGTTTGCGCGGCCAGAAGTGTAGAGTTGAATAGTGAACAAGCAATTATTGTTGGATACATTAAGTTGTAACAGTGGCACAAAAAAGTAGTGCGAATAAAAAAGAGTTTAATTAAAATTATACACAAATTTATTTTTATTTGGTTTGCAATCAACGAACGCATATTCCAAACGTTTTTAAGAAGGTAAAAACGTAACAATCTTATTTAATATTTAAAATACGGATTGTTCTTTATTTTAATTCTTACTTATTTGGCCATAACAACCCGTTTAACGGATTTCGGCCTGCCGTAACACATCCTTCCAGGCGCCTCTGCTTCTTGCGCGCCTGCGCCAGTTGGTCACACCAATCGATGACAGGGCTTCCTCGATTTGGTCCTTCCAACGGATACAAGGTCGTCCTCTTCGCCGACTTCCGCAGATTCCCGCATCAAATACCCGTCTTTATTTTAATAAATAATATAAATATAAAGCGAATATTTTTTTAATATCATGTAATCACTTTTGCTCGCCATTGTATTTTATTGATATTTTGCATGATTTTAATATTTGCAAAACTTTGTAAAACTTGTTTGTATTGTTTGCCTTTAGCAACAAAGTTAACAACAACAAAGCAAACAGAAATGACAACAACAAACCAACAATTATAAAAATTTATAAAAAATAACATAAAAAGAGTTTTAATAAATTTGTTTAAACTTTAAAATGTGAAAAAACCATCTTTTAGTTTAAAAGTTGTATGAATAAAATTGTTGGTTGCCTTCGAAAGAAAACACAGTGATTTGTCTAATGATCTGACTAACTGCTATTGATTAGTTAATATTTATATAATTTTTTTTTTATATATGTACATACATTAAATTCATATGTAAATTTTATGGCTAGATCGACCTTGAAGCGATAAAAAAGCTGCCTAAAGATTGTTGCCAAATTAAAGCTTCGCTAGATAAGTCTTCGAACCACTCGCCTACCATTCTTATGACCTCAACAACCGCCATGCGTATTAGGAGAGTAAAAGCATTAAAAATTATTTTAGCTATCATTGCAAGGAATACAGGAAGTATAGAAAAGGATAAGTAACAACTACAATTTTCTCAACATTACACAAAACTTAGTGAGTGTACAAAACGGCTATGAGAACTGGAAACCCAAAGAACTGTATTTCTTACAAGTTATTTGGAACGGCTGGATTTAAATGACGACAGTGATGAGCGACAAAGAACTTTAAAAGTCATGTTATATTAAAACCAATTTTACGAAATTCCGCCTGCAGTTAGGCAAGAAATGATGCTGACTTATTTGTGGAACACATAATAATCTGTTGTCGTCTCCGCTTAAAGCATAAGCCTCCTATGGAGCGTATGTATTTTATATGTAATATATATTATCTTTTGGTAGCAATAACATTACACACTATTCTATGCGTACAATGAAATCTAACATAATGGACATATCCCTCATATTTTTATAAAGGGTGATTTTTTAGCTATTATCTTTTTGGCAATACTGGTTTAAACAGGTCACGCACGTTTCGTGTTTTGTTTCACTGTCAAACATCTTCAGTTTGGTCTATAATTTAACCATGAATCGTCTTACAAACGAACAACGCTTGCAAATCATTGAATTTTATTATCAACATGGGCTCTTGGAAAGTGGGCCGAAGATCCACTTCTTTATCGAAAAATTGTGTTCAGCGACGAAGCTCAGTTTTGGCTCAATGGATACGTAAATAAGCAGAATTGTCGATTTTGGAGTGCATTGCAAAAGCTACCAATGCATCCAGAAAAAGTCACAGTTTGGTGCGGTTTATGGGCTGGTGGCATCATTGAACCGTACTTCTTCAAAGATGCTACAAATAGTAACGTATCTGTAAATGGTGAGCGCTACCGTGAGATGATGTCCAACTTTCTTTTGCCCAAAATGCAAGAGCTTGACTTGCATGACATGTGGTTTCAACAAGACGGTGCCACATGCCACACATCACGCGTAACAATGGACTTATTGAGAGGCGAGTTCGGTGAACATTTTATTTCACATTCGGGACCGGTCAATTGGCCGCCTAGATCGTGCGATTTAACGCCTTTAGACTATTTTTTGTTGGGCTATATTAAAGCTCATGTCTATACCGACAAGACCGCTTCAATTGACGCATTGGAACACAACATTGAAGCATTTATTCGTGAGATACCGGCCGAAATGTTGGAAAGAGTATGCCAAAATTGGACTAAGCGGATGGACCATTTGAGGCGCAGTCGCGGTCAACATTTGCATGAAATAATCTTCAAACATTAAATTATATGGACCGTACTATCGATTCAAATAAAGATTTCATGCATTTTTCTGAATTTTATGTGTTCTTTTTTTATTGGTTTTTAATCTCAAATTCACGATTTTTCGACTAATATTAAATGTTTTTCAAATTAAATTAAATTTTATTCGAAATAAATAAATTTTATTTTATTTCATATTACATATATAATTTGTTTATATAGGGTCATGCACTCACTATGTGTTCTTTTGTATATTTTCGACTGCGTCTCTTTGTTTGTATTTCATTTTTATTATCAGTTTGTGTTTATTGGTTTTTAACCTTTCTGCTACTATGCAATATAATCCTTCTGGCAATTAAATCTGTACTAGTTTGTCGCTGTTTTCTGTCGTGCAGCTTACTCAAGGACAACTACAAAATAACGGGACGAAAACATTGCATGATTTTATAAAATTCCATATACGAGTATGAGTAACAATGTATGTGTGTTGAAATTTTTTTACTCTCGTCCTATATCTGTCCTTCTGTATGTGCATTTGTGTTTATGTGTCATCATAGTGATATAACGCTTGGAACAATCATCACTAACATTTGTTCTCAACAAATGTTCCTAAAATTGGATTTGTTGACAATGCACCGACCAACGAACGTTGGTAACGTTGCAACAAAGACCAGTGATGTGTGCAGTGCTATCAACTATTGTTATCTAACACGCGTGCAAATATTTAAAAGAAATGCAATGGGCAGCTTAAAAACAGTGAAATTATATTCTTCTTTTTATCTCTGAAATTGTCTAGTGCGCTAAACTATCAGACTTAGGGCTTTGGTCGGTTAGACTCAACCGAGCATAATGTCTAAACTCGTAATTAATAGGTATAATTTGTAATTGTGATGTAATTAATTAAAAAAATTACATCACATTTAATTTACATTTACATTTTATATCGGGTGGGCCATCTATCGGTTTAAATTTTAACCATCTCTTTTTTCGAATCTAGCAGTACTTTTGTCTTTCTGTTCTGTCACAAAATTCAATAAGAAAGATTTCCGTAGTTGGTGCTCAGAAAACCGACAAGTGGTCGTACAGCAACATGCGGCTTCTAGAGCGGAAGCATCATTGGCCCATATTTCTTTGAAAATGAGGACGTCGCAACCGCTCCTGGAAAAAAGTGCTTCAAAAAATTGTTCAAGGTATTGTGGTTACAATTGGTTTGGATTAAGTTCCGATAGTCGGAAGCATAGTATGGTTCCAGATTATTTTCTATAAAGGCACAGTCCCGCCTTATCTCTATATTCAGAGCCAACCGCGTACCAAAAGGTTCCTCGGCAAATCTGAGCCGAGTATTCGTCTGACGAAAAAGTCTATCTAGTATCAGAGTGATGCAAATAGATGCGATTGATACGTAAGGCATCCTGTTGAATAATTCCTCGTTAAACGAGAATCCGTGTAGTCTTCCAATTATATTCTTCTAGTAATACGGTTTCTAATACTAGCTGATACATTCACCCTAGCCTGGTGATACCATATGTCGTATGGGCTACTACATGCTAAACCGCTTCTACAAACGTGTAGTGTCCTGGCTTATCCAAAGCTAAGCCACAGAGCAAACCTCAGGTCAGACATCTCCAACCAAATAAAAAGGGAAAAACATATTTCTTCGACAACTTCCTCTCAATAGATTTTTTTCAAAAACTCTGAGAGTAAATAATCCTGCCATAAAAAATTTTCTCAAAAACATTAATCATTAGTTGTTGTCTTTGTATTCTAGGTTCCGTGACTTATGGACAAAAATTAACACATGCAAAATAAATGTTGTGAGAAGTTAAGTCATAATCCTGACTGAAAGGTTTTTTATTATTCATTTATTTATTAATTAGAACACAATTACAAATTACGAGTAACGTAGACCTTATGCTCGGTGTAGTGTAATGGACCAAAGTCTCAGTTGGGAATCGAATCCACGACATCACGCTACTAGTTTGCCTTTGCATTTTTTGATATGAAAATCATCTTTGGTTGCTGTCAATTTTCCAAATTTCCTTAAAGTTTCTATCCCAAATCTTTGAAAAATTATGAGAAAATAATTGCAACCGAAAATTTTTCAATTTTTTGTTTCTTAGTTTTGCTAATAGAAAATCGTCTAAATCTACCATGAAAAAAGTTAAGTTGGCAGCATCACTTGTATTTATTTTTCGTTCAAATGTAACGTTCTTCAAAGCTCGTAGTCCATTGTTTGGTTTGTTGGCAGTATTTCATTATTCTGAAATCAACATTAGTTGCTCACTACTTAGTTTTTTTTTATGATTTACAAAATTTAATACTACTCTACTCATTCTGTCATTTGCCACAATTTTTATTTTCAACTTTGAAATTTAATTATTAAAAATACAACGTAAAACATAGTGAAAACAATTTTATTAATTTTCGCTCTTGGTGTTAAAACCATAAACCGTCATTTTATTTAACGTATGAACAGTCCAGATGTTAGTGCTCATTAAATATTTTTGGCTTTTTCATTGAATGTTTTCATAATATAGCACAGTCAAGTAAATTAATAAATGCTTATTATGAAATTATAGAGAGAATGCACACACCTTCTTTATATTAATTTTGTATATACGAGAACTGCAACCTGTGATTGGAAAATAATCATTCTAATCACATACATACATAGGGTCATTACAGCCTTTCAGTCAAAATTGCAACATATGTAGCTTTTCGGAACACTTATGCTGTGCGTGTTAATTTTTTACATGTGCGGTGGTACCTAAAGTTTAAAGTCGACTCCGAACGACAGATTTTTGAGAAACTTTTCATGGCAATTTTATATACTCTCAGAGTATTTGCCAGAAATCTGCTGAGAGGAAGTCTATCAAGAAATCTTCTTTCATATTCCGTTTCCTACTAGGATACGGCGACATCAATATCATAATTCTAATTCTCAACTTGATCAAATATGCCTTAACCCTGCTGTTAGGTTTGGACCATTTTGGTCAATTTTTTTTTAATTTTTATTTAAGTTTGCAATGGCTTATCGTATCGGCTAAAAACGTCAGCTCAGGTAATTTTTTCTAAATTTTAATGGTTTTAGTTAGTTTTTAGCTATTTAGGATAAAATCGAACAGAACAAAATTATAAGTTACAACTCTTAGGTTATGGACCATTTTGGTCCATGCAATTTATTTTATTCTGTATATCAGTAAAAGTGAGAAAAAATTATTATGGATTATTGCAATTTTCGCAGCTAGATGAACTAAATGTTTTTCGCTTCAATTGTCATACAAATTTATTGCATATAATGCATTTGGCATTACATTTGGACTTGCAGCAATTGCAAATTCCCCGTTTCCTAGGAGATGACTCTTGTGTATCACCGCTTGTAGATGGTACACTATTTGATGACGATGCTTGTAGTTGAGTTAATAGCTCTGCCGCAAATGGATTCTTAGGTTTGACTGTCTTTTTCAACATGTATTCTTCTGATAGGCACATAGCTAGCTGACGTAAAAACTCAGGTCTTCTACGATTTGAATGATTTGCAGATCGCGAAGAATGAATTTCTGAATATAAAATAAATGCATACAATGCGAATATATCATTTATATTTGAAAACACAACATTTGGCCATCTATTTGTTTTTCTTTTAGTGCTGTAGTAGCTAATCACTTGATCAGCAGTACAAAAACGATAAATAATAATAAAATATAACAAACCTTTAGTAGAGTTATAATAAGAAACGATTGCAAGATTTCTTCTTATGATTACTGAAATCGAATTCATCTGTTTTGTGCGTGGTGCTCATCAATATAGTATTTACTTTTATTTTTTTGGCCGGTATATGAAACAAGTGTTGCGATTTCACTGAAAGCAAATGTGGATGTACACGACACGCTCTCCTTGATTTTTTTAGGCTTATCATTTTTTGGCTCTCCAAGGTACGGTTGTATTTTACATATGTATCCTGATTTGGAGTCTACAGCTAACCAAAATTTAAGCCCATATTTAGCTGGCTTTGCATCGTCCCCACTAGCTGCTCATCAATAGTGACATTTTCCTGACAGTTATAAAACATTGAAAGACGTGCTTCCCAATTGTCCCATACATAACTCACAATTAGTAGCAAACTTGTCAGCACTTTTTTGTTGTCTTCTGTTGATAACATCATCAGAGCGGAGAGCACTTGTAATCACGTGAAAATTATTCTCGCTCCTAATAGACCGGAATATTTGACGACAAAAACTTGCATCAAATAAACCATGCAAATCCTTGTTTTTACCTCTGTAATACAAAATTATTATAATAACCACTTCGCGTATACAAAAGATCGGAAATATTTTATATACCGAAAAACCCCAGCAAGAATTAAAATACCAATGTATGCCTGCAATGTGGATCTAAATCTTTCCATTTGAATTCAAATTTAATTCTACCATATTTATTCGTATTTTCAATGATTAGTTTAGTCAATCAAAATTTAGACAAAACATCGCGGCAACTGGACTCCGCGGAACATGTTGGACGCGGTGGTAATGATATAATATTCTCTTCGAAATGTATAAAGCATCTACAGCACAAGCTCCTTCATTTGCCTGATCATTTTCCATTTCATATTCGCATGTATCAATATCACTTTCATTCTCAATATTTTCATTTGATATGGAACAAATAAAGATATTTGAATCACTTTCATTTAGAATTTCAGCATTAGCACTGCGGTCCAAATTTCGCGATTTTACAATTTAAATTATTGAAAATGTTTGGTCAGGACAGTTTTATATCGAATTATTTATGAAAAATACAAAGAGGACCGAAATGGTCCTTTAGCTAAGACTCAAAAGTTTTTTTATCCTACTCGTTGTGATTATTCATTCTAAATTGCTTCATTCATGAAATATATAATATTCTAGTATTATAAAGCATGCTGTACAATGATTTACAAAAAATTGTGGTTAAAGAACTGTGCTTGTTATAAAAAAGAAATCAAATTTTCCTTTTAAATTTTAAACACATTTTTAATTCTTTCAATACGTTTATTGTATTCTTTCCTCTTGTTTTTTTTTTTTTTTTTTTTTTTTTTTTTTTTTTTTTTTTTTTTGCTATAGTTCTACTTAACGACTCTATTTCCACAAAATTCTTTACCATTCTACTCTTCACTTTATCAATATTTTTCTCTTTTGATTTTTTATATTTTCCTTGTTGAAGCTTACCTAAAAATAAAGGTATTTTATGAACTTTTCAAAGTACACCTAAAGAGGGTTATTGACAGGCGTAAAAGTATTTACATTAGACGGTATGAATGTTTGTATTTTCTTGGTCTAGTGCCTTAAATTTGAATATTTGCATGAATGTTCTTCACAAGAAACTGTGTTGTTTTTTCTTATTATTTTTATCTTAGGAAATGTAATCAATTGGAATTTATTGCTTTTATGACTTTTTAGATTTTTTGTAATTAAAAAATATTTTCTTTCGTCTAAAAAAATGATTTTATACAATACATGTACATATACACAGTCCGTCAGAATAATGTTTTGACGTAGTAAAATTTGTTTCCGTTTCAACTTTTACACTAAATACGGTATGATCTTGTTTGCGTTGTTTACTGATTTCATTTTATTTACATTTCAATATGAAATTAAAAGTGGGAAGTAAAAAATTCATTAAAAAAGGAAAGTGCTTTGGCTGGTCTGTACCATTTAACATAGAATATTTTGGGTACTTATAACAGTTTGTTCATGTATTTTTTGGAATATATTTTCATTCTTACATGTCTTACTTCTTCTGTCATTGCTTCTAACTCTTTTAGATTTCTGGAATGTCTTCTGGCTGTCAGTACTGTAAATTTTATATTGGAGTCCAGTTCTGCGCTCCAGCTCTTAATCATAATTGAAAATAGAAAGTGTTCATGATTTTCATTAACAGGCTTAAACGCAATTTTTCAAACCATAGGTTAGCCATCTTCAACAAAACAAAATATTGTTATGAAAATGGAAATGGTGTTACATCGTTTAACACTAAAATGATAAATTAAAGCTACAAAAACAAAAACAATAGACTTGTTTACATGATCAACGAAGAAACAAAAATATGGCAACAACATCAGTTTAAAAAAGGGGATAAACAAGGAGCAACCACAAATATTACCAGAATAAATGTAAACAAAATACACAAACAACAATGAAAAAACTATGTGTACATTTCCATAGATTTCCAAAACGCGAAGTCATTCTCCTTCATACTCCTTTGTGCAAGAGTATTAAACGTACGCTGCATACGAAGCACTAAATTAAATAAAAATACAGACACACACTAGGAAACGAAATTCATGGCTTTAAGTTTTTAAATTTTATTAAAGTTTTTAAAATACAAGCTTACCTCTTCATTCGTACGAAAAAAACATAAAATCTCTGGGACACGTTGCGTATGAGTATCAAATGCTCATTCGTATCATACTTATTGTATGAAATTCAACAATCATACGCTCTGCATAACAAAATCTCACAGAGTTTTATGTTCAAAACGAATTTTATTTGTTAAATAACGTGAAACACATGACTTGTAAAACATTTTTTTATTCTTTTTTGTGTGACTTACATCTGTCGACTAGAAGAAACTGTTAATACAATGCAGTCAATAAATTTCATTTAAATTTCGACAGAGTGATCTGTTGAGTAGAAAAAATGTTAATATAATACATTCAATAAATTTCATTTCAATTTTGAAATAGTGATGAACATTTAAAAAACAAATTGCAGTGCATCGCAAAGGTCTATCGACGTTATATCGATTTTTCACAAAATACGTCGATGTTTACTATGCATCGTTTGATTTTTTTTTTTAATGAGGTACTAGAGTATCAAGCCTTGACGAGTTATTGCTCTGTCTTCAATCTATATTGCATATTGCTTTAATGTCTCCCCAAAATCTGTAGTATAACAAACTTCAGTATGCTATTAGGAGTCATTAAGGATAACTGCATACCTACTACTTGACATGCAGCCAGGTGTTTTCTATTGAAACGTATTATTGCGGAACACGTTTCCAGTACATGTTCTGACGATTCTTTCTTCTTAGCACATAACTTTCATATTGGAATTGAACTAATTTCTATTCAGTACGTTGTTCTGTGAGTCTCCGATGTCCGGTAATAGATTTAGACTAATCCTAGATAGTTTAACGCAAGACACAAATATTTTTCTAGTATAATTTCCAAACAAAAGCTTAGTTTGTCTCAACTTAGTCAGAACTAAGTTGAAGTCGCCGTAGACGAGTAAGTGGTGTGTAGTCTTATTAGACTTAAGGTCAGACATCAAATCGAAAATATAAAAATATTTCTTCGGCCACTTCCTCTCAGCAGATTTGTGGCAAAAACTCTGAGAGAAAATAAAATTGTTATAAAAAGTTTCTCAAAAATCTGTCGTTCAGAGTCGACTTTAAATTGTACGTCCTAAGGTAGGTCATAAGTGTAAAAATCTACTATGTAATCCTGACTGATGGAATGTAATGACCAATTATGTTATGTTAGTCAGACTTGAGAAGACTCTCTGCCTTTCTATCTTTTATATTTAGCAAAGTAGAGCTTACCAAAGTTTTTTCCCTGTTCTACTAAGGGTTTTTGGTGTCATGGACGTCATGGAAGCTCAACTCTGACTCTCAACAAAAATTTCTGACTTCTGTTCATAAATAAATATTTTTTTTAACCAATAAAAAATTTTATTTTTGGATATTTTTTTTTTGCATGTTTAGAAAAATCGTATGAGATGAAATAAAACTTGGAATATGATATTAATGAAAATTCTTCACGTACGTGAATTTTGTTTTTTTAATAATCTAAAACCTTTTCTACGATTTATCTTAAGCAATATGATGTGTTGTTATTCTGTCTAGACATACCATGTATGTCAAATAAAATCATTTTAAAATCTTCAAAATAAAACAATATTGACATACAATTTCCCTCGAAGTATTGTTGAGCTAAAGAAAGCATACATTTCAATACACATTTATAAGTTCCGTAATATAAGTAGACTTGAAAATTCCTTGAAAAAAGAATTGAAAATAAATCAAGCACGTTGACATTTACTTCTTACGCATATACCTATGCATGCCTGGCAATACAAGCGGATTTAAAATGACAGAAAAATCTGACAAAATTTCAAATCTACTAAATATTTATATTTAAATATTACTAACATACATTCACTAATGCCAACAATGAAATAGGTACTCCTGCTTTTTCCTTTTTTTTTTTTTTTTTTTTAATAAATATTCTTTTATTTGCAATCTATTTTACAATAATAAGCAAATGTGATAACCTTAAAAATAACATATTTACTTATTTCCATTGAAAATGTAATTTAAATTACATATGAACATGAGTAAATAAGAGTTATAATATTTTACTATTATTACAATAAGAGTTAATATAATATCCTACTATTCTTACAATATTTTAAAGTTGTTAAATAAAAGGAAGATCTAAAATATGTCTGCCTGCTTTTTCCTAAAAAATTTGCAAACAACAAAAATTTTATTGGATCTTTAAGGGCTTATTTCCATTTTGTTCGAGCTGTATCAGCCAGGGGTTGAACATAGTGTGCTGGCCTAATAAGCCACAACACTACCTATTAGACTACTGTGACTTCAATAAGAAACTTAAATTTTATTCAATCTATTCAATCAAGTTTACAGACAAAATTAATTTTTATTTTTTATTACTACTCTTATGTTCTTATTGAAAATAATAAAGGAAGTATTGGCAATTCTAATTTTCTGCAAATTTTTTTTAAAGTTTAAATGCAGTAAACACAATAGACGCAACATTTGAGGCCCGGCAATTTTGCAAATGTCTTCTTAGGCAAGCTGAATGCACATTAATTACATTATGCGATAAAATAAAAAAAAAATTAAATACACCCAGCTAATGATATAGTGTAACTTGTGAGTTTTATTGAGTAGAACTGAAAAATATTTTTTTATATTTCTTGAACGCTCCAAACTTGTTATATTTCACTAAACCGCACAAACTTATTGATTACACAAACATTTCTGAACCGATGTCCAAAATTTAAACCCCTTTACATATATATATATATATATATATATATTGTTATAAGAAAAGAAAAAATTTGAGTAAAGAAAAAAAGGCAATCTCGTTAACTTTAAAAACTATAAAAAATTATAAATTTTATTAAATACGACCGCTTTCTTCGAATACTCCAGAACAATTAAAATTTATTGCTTTTGCAAAATATCATTTACCCAGAACACATCAGTTAAAATTATGTGTAACGGGATCATATATGTAAAAAATTCATGTTTAAATATTAATATAAAAAAAGTTGATTCCTACTATTTACTCTCGCTTATATATTAAATTATAACTACATATCAACTCTCATTGTATATTAGAGCAAAACAATAATTCTCTTATACTTAGTTTGTTATTGTAAGTAGTACATGAGAAAGAAAGGAATATAAGGAATAACAAATTAACTCAAAGTTATTAAACCACTTAATTACAGTGTGTTATAAAAATAAATGAAATAATTGAAATGAAAAATGAAATAATTGAAATGAAATGAAATAAAAATGAAATGAGTAGTTAAAGTCAAACCTCCATGTAACGTTTTTTGGTGAGAGTCCAGTATAACCAAAGTAGACAATGGATTGTTTTTGCCTAGTAAAATGGGGTGTTTTGTAGAGTATGCTAAATCTGCATTTTCCAGTCTTCCACCAACTCTTAGAATGCCTCTGTCATCCATAAAAGGCATTAATTTTAAGATATGTTTATTTTTAACAGTGACGTTAGAATTCAAATTTTTGATTTCGGTATGAAAATCAATTGACTGGCTGACTCTAACAAGTCTTTCTAATGAAATCTTAATTTCCAAAGTAGTGAGGGGTCCAAATAGCTTGGAGTTATTCCCCTTACAGTTGTTGTAAAATCGTAAGCAAAGTGCACAAATTCTGACTAATTTATTTAACGATGAAAACTTTTGAAACACATAAGGGTATGTTGATTCAGTAAAAACATTGGTTACAATCTTTGATTTACGTTCTTCTAGTGTTGTTTCCATCTCACAAATATTTTTTGGCCAACATGAGGGTGGTCCCTTCAAAAACTCTGGCCCGTGCCACCATATATTGTCCTTTACAAGATCTTCGGGTAAAATGCCCCTTGAAGCGGAGTCTGCAGGATTTTGTGCAGATGGAACATATCTCCATTGCTGGACATTTGAATGTCGCTGAATCTCCGCCACTCGATTCGAAACATATACACTCCACCGAGAGGGATGTTTTCTAATCCAGCTGAGCACCGTAGTACTATCGCTCCAGTATGTAATATTTTTAATACAAATCTCCGACAGAGATTCTTTCACCTTGTTAGTCAATTTTACCAAAAGTGAGGCAGCGCAAAGCTCCAATCTTGGTATGGTTACGGTTTTCACCGGCGTAACCTTAGTTTTCGCCTGTAATATGCGAACAAAAATATTCTCTAAAGACTGTACCCGTATGTATACAACTGCAGCATATGCATCATTGGATGCGTCACAAAAGCAATGCAGTTCTACTGTAGCTGAGGGATTATAATTAAACCATCTTTCAATTTTTATTTTTTCAAGACTTTTCAAAGTATTCTTATATCTTAGCCAAGTATTTTTTATGTGTTGTGGAACTTCTGTATCCCAATCTAATCCCTCCAACCATAATTTTTGGAAAAGGATTTTAGCCATGATAGTGGATGGGGCAAGCCATCCTAATGGATCAAAAAGTTTAGCGGATTCAGAAAGAATTATACGTTTTGTAACTTTATCGGTTAAGGGTGCATTTACTTTAAAAGAAAATGTATCAGAATTAGGTATCCACTGGATTCCTAATGTTTTTACCACATTATCATGGTCAAAATTCAACGATACTGATTTTTCCCTGAATTCTTCAGGTATGTTATGTAAAAGCTCAGCAGAATTGCTAATCCATTTCCTAAGATTAAAGCCTCCACTTTTAAGCAAAATACATAAATTCTTCTGCATAGAAATCGCGTCGTTCAATGAATCAGAACCAGATATTATATCATCCACATAAGAATCGTGAGTAAGAATTTTTGACTCAATTGGGAACAAAGTAGAGTAGTCCTCAGATAGTTTTCGAAGAACTCTTATAGATAAGTAGGGTGCTGGAGTCGTCCCGTACGTTACGGTGTTTAACTCGTAAACTGCAATTTCATCAGCAGGACTATAACGCCATAAGATCTGCTGAAAACGTCGATGTTCTTGAAAAACTTCAATTTGCCTGAA
This sequence comes from Sarcophaga rosellei, assembly GCA_930367235.1. Classification (NCBI taxonomy): domain Eukaryota; kingdom Metazoa; phylum Arthropoda; class Insecta; order Diptera; family Sarcophagidae; genus Sarcophaga; species Sarcophaga rosellei. The sequence goes on along the minus strand of OV884021.1, from coordinate 32,919,736 downwards.
CATTTTCTCAATGTCAGCGCAAAATCCTATCCTATGACGCCTCCACCTGTTGATTATCTGGGATAGGTCATTTTGCAGTGCTGGTCCGGAACATAGTTCTTCATTAAGGGAAGCCTGACCAGGTAAATGACTACTGCCGTCGAACACAACACGTAATTTAGTTGTAGAACTATTCTCTTTTAAAACTCCATGATGAGGTAAAATGTAAGAATTTTCGTACACATTTGCCGGATAACTCCCTACTTTTCTCATGTGTCCCAATGACTCGTATTCTCGCATAAAATCTTTATATCTTTCACAAAATAATGGCTGCTTAGCAAAACGATTTTCTAATTGTATTAATCTTTTATACGCATTGATATGATTGTTATTCAAATCAATAGATGACGTACCATTAACAAATGATTTAAATGGTAAATTTACGATATAACGACCGTTTTTATCACGTGTCGTTGTGTTTACGAAATATTGCTCACATAATGACTCTTCCTCGGTGAATTGTCTTTTCACCTCAACCTCCTCTTGTTCCCAAAATAATCTGAGAGCATTGTCCAGGTTGACCATATGAACAGTTATATTGGGAAACGAATGATTATGAGTAGGACCAGAGAAAACCCAACCGAACGAGCTTTCTTGGATAAATAAGTTGTTAAACTTGAACGAACTACCTGGTACTATTATTGAGCTTAAAATATCCGAACCAAGAATGATATCAATCGGATCAGAATGATCAAATTGTGGATCAGCTAACGACTTTTCTATACCCTGACGTATCATAAGGTTCTTAAGAGTAGTGTTAGGTGTGTAGTTCGTTAGTTTGGAAAGAACCAAAGCTGCACAAGAAATGACAGGGGTACAATCAGTCGAGCATAATTTAAGAACTACCCATGATTTACAATGATCAATTTTAGTTTCGCCTACGCCCTGTACAACACAATTAGATTTGTGTCTCTTAAGACGTAAAAGTTGTGCTGCGCTTTCCGTCACCAAAGTCCCTTGAGACCCTGGATCCAAAAGTGCCCTAAATGGAAATTTACCGTTTTCGCAATCTACTATTAAACGAATGAGGCGAGAATGACGTTACTAAACAAGTGAACGTTGTTAGAGGAAACTTGTACATTTGTAGAAGCTGAGCCGTTATCATTTGTAGGCGTTAAATTTGGGGAATATGATGTCTCAGAACAACCAGGGTTGTCCTGATGCAAGATGGTGTGATGTGCTTGTTTACATATATTGCAACGATATGTGGACGTGCAATTATTGTGTTGATGACCACATGAAAGGCAGTTACGACAAATATTGTTACTCGAAATGAAGTCTTGTTTTGATTTAGCTGGAAAAGCAAGAAATTTAAAACATTTCGATAGCATGTGGGGTTTTTTACATAGTAAACACAAAAAATATTGTTTTTGTGTAACTTGATTGGTATGAAAAGAACCTTTTTTTGACTTTGACTGATTAGTCCTTTGAAAGCGGTTAATTTTATTTGAAGCTGGTATATCTTCATGTAAAGTTTCGAGAGTTCTAAATGTTCTCTCCAAAAATTCGAACATCTCGGCAAGAGTAGGGATTTTTGTCGATGATTTAAGAGATTGTTCCCAATCCCTACGTGTGGTCAAATCCAACTTCTGTCCAATGAGTGGAATCAGAAGTGGATCCCAAGTAGTTGTATCAAAGCCTAAGTTTTTGAGCGAACTAATACATTCTTGAGTGGTATCAAGAATAGTTTTTATGGATTGAAAAGAGCCATCCGACTTTTGTATGTTCAAAAACCTTTTAACTAAAACATCAACAATAACACGATCATTATGGTATCTAGATTTTAACGTTTTCCAGGCTAAATCATAATTAGCCTCTGTGGCAGATATAGTTTTAATTAAACTAGCGGCTTCACCCGACAAAGTGCCTTTTAGATAATAAAACTTTTGGACTTTTGAAAGGCATGTGTTATTATGAACAAGAGTGACATAAATATCCGAAAAAGAAACCCACTCCATATAGTCGCCAGAAAATTTTGGTAAAGAAATCTTAGGCAATTTCGCATCTACGCTAGCAGACGTGTCCGCATGACAAGAAGGTAGTGCGAAAGTGCTCGAATGTGGAGGAGAAGAAGTAGCCTGTTCAGGAAACGCATCAAGAACTTGGCCTTTAAAAAGCAGAAGTAAATCGATAAAGGTATAAAAGCATTCCTCCTGAATGTAGGGAACGTCCGTAGTATTCAAAGAAGTTTCGCGGATAATAGTTCCAATTTCCTCATGATTTTCCTTAAAATGAAGGTTTATTTCCTCTATTTCACTAAGAAGACTAGTAAGATAACCCTTCGGTTTGTCGGCCTTTACCATGAACCGTGAATGCAACTTCTTTAGCTGCTCTAAATAACCACGTTGTTTTTCAATAATTTTGTCTAAATCAGACATCGTACTGATACTCAATTTAAACAAACTTATAGAAAGGAAAAACTATTTTAAATAATTTAATAAAAAAAGAACTAAAAATGTTAAAATCTTAAATATCTGTGAAATTTTCAATTTAACCTCGATTCCACATAAAATTCAAAATTAAAGGTTAAGCACCAAATTTATTATATTTTCACTATTTTTTAAATTAATCTTGAACTTTATAAAATCGAACTTTTACTAAAAAAAACACTTCACAACCATTCAGATTCCAACGCATCAGTTCCCGGGTTTCGGCACCAAATTTTATGTTATAAGAAAAGAAAAAATTTGAGTAAAGAAAAAAAGGCAATCTCGTTAACTTTAAAAACTATAAAAAATTATAAATTTTATTAAATACGACCGCTTTCTTCGAATACTCCAGAACAATTAAAATTTATTGCTTTTGCAAAATATCATTTACCCAGAACACATCAGTTAAAATTATGTGTAACGGGATCATATATGTAAAAAATTCATGTTTAAATATTAATATAAAAAAAGTTGATTCCTACTATTTACTCTCGCTTATATATTAAATTATAACTACATATCAACTCTCATTGTATATTAGAGCAAAACAATAATTCTCTTATACTTAGTTTGTTATTGTAATTAGTACATGAGAAAGAAAGGAATATAAGGAATAACAAATTAACTCAAAGTTATTAAACCACTTAATTACAGTGTGTTATAAAAATAAATGAACACTAAAACACATAATTATTTTAAAATATTTAATATTCTGTTGGATAGTTGTTGATTCTCGCAACAATATATTATTTGACTTAACATGCTATGAGGTTTGATGAGATAAACTTGACAAATGCGAACTTTTTATAGTTTTTTTTCTTTATATTTTTTGTCCGCTTAAATAAAAATATGAAATAAGTGATGACATTCTGAAAGTACATTGTCTTGTGAAGAGTTTGACATTTCGTTGGATCAAATCGGTCGAAAATTACCATAGTTAAATTTGCATATATATATTTTTTCAAATGAACTTTTAGTTCAAAAATTATAAAAATTTCTAATGAATCTTAATTGTTTATCGGAAAAGATGTCAATTTCAAGTTTGAGCGATCACCAGAAGTTGGACAATGTTTGCTCATAGAGAAATAATAATATTTGGAAAACACAAATATTGGCCGACTTCTGGTAGTCGTGCAATCGTGATATGATTGCGTGTTTGCGATAAGCAATCAAGATCCATCAAAAATTCTGAAAATATTTGAACTGAAAGTTCATTTGATAAGATGGCATACATGTAAAATATGGCTTAGAAAACTCAAGCTTTTGGTTTTTAAATTAACTGTAATTTATTAAATTAAATTCGAATTCTGTTTTTTTTTTATTTTTAAAAACAAAGATTAAAATTAAATTAAACAATTGTAAATTAATTTTTTCAGAAAACTATTATTATTATTATTAAGTTATTCTTTTTTTAAAACAAATAGATTATTTTTAAGCTTTTCAACAACTCTTTAATTGTATTTTCTACCACTTTCTGAACAACTTCTAACGACTTTTATACAAAAAATGACTATCTTTTAAAAATTATCTTTACAACTTCTTCATCAACTTCTTTCTTTTAAAAATGATCTTCACAACTTCTTTCTAAATTATTCTCCTTAACTTCACTTCTGCTTTTTATGACTTCTACTCAAGAACTGCCTACTTCTTTTTTTTTACTTCTCCTTTGTTCCTTTGCCGCTAATTGAATGTCCCTGCTTTTGCTGGTAGATCGGAGTTGCCATGTTACATACATATATAAAATAATATAAAACCACTGTTATACTATTTAAGTAATAACTACAGTAATTTTTGTCCGATTTGATCATACGAATTGTCTATATCTTCACAAGATAGTGCACTTTCAGAATGTCATCACCAATTTTATATTTTTTAATTAAATTTTGCAATTAAGAATAGATAAACTTGGAAAAATAAGAAAAAAATAATTTTTTCCAAGTTTACCCGACTACAGCACTAATTCTCTTTCTATTACCAGCATAGATACTCGCTTTGTAAGCACTAATTCTCTTATTGCTACTAGTAGAAATAGAAATTAGCATAAATGCGAAGCAGCAGCATCGTCACTTATTGTCGCGTAACTTTGAGAAGCTGCTGTGTTGATAATATTGCTTCTATTGTGTTTGTAGCAATTTATTTTCCTTTTTTTTAAACTTTGTGGCCTAGTTTTTTAATGAAATATGTATGTTTAAATTTAATTAATCTTAACCATGTTACCCACAGACAATATGGCCGTTATTTAATCAATAAAGTCTGTCTGTCAGAATATGTTGTGGTAGGTAAGTTGGGCAAAGTCTCAAGATAGTTTTGGACTTGACTTAGAGTTTTTAAATTTTTTAGATAAGAACATTAAACTAACCACTGTTACCAAAGATTTAAAGGTTTTATGGGGCTGTAACACATAAACTACATTTTGTAAATGTTGTTAGTTTTTCTGTTGGTATGTGAGTATGTATAATAAGAAAGATTTAATTTTTTGTTTCTTTGCAAGTCAACTTAGAGTATTGTACAAATATGTAGAAAAACAGTAGAATTAAATTTTTTTGTTTATTTCAAGTGAACGTATAATGAATACACAGTATCAGACGCACAGTACTGACTTGGCTACTACTTCACCGCTTCATCGCTATTTGTATCAACAAAATGAAATGTGAAAAATACTTCTTCGGCGACTTCCTCTCAGCAGATTTCTTGTAAAAACTCTTGGAGTAAATGAAAACGCAATGATAAGTTTCTTAAATATTTTTCGTTCGGAGTCGGCTTTAAGCGCTATTCATGTATAAAATAAAAAGCACACAACATAAGTGGTGTGAGAAACTACGTCATAATCCTGACTAAAGGGTAGTAATGACCAATTATGTATGTATTGGGTTGTTCGATCTCACGTGTTGTTATTCGCCGGTTCTCATCGCATCTTTATCAGCTTCAACCCGCCTTCCCGACATCAAAATTGCCTGATCGAAATTTAGCGAACTAGTTTTGGCACAGGCGTACTGTCAACACAAATTCTCCATACACATCGGCCAATTTCTTCCTGGCTTGAACAGTAGTTTTACCCTTTCTATAGTTAAACAGTGAGATACATATGTCGAAATGCTGCTTATCGCTCTCCAATTTACAAGAGCACCAACCAAAAACTACTGTGTAGAATTAATTGGAATTTTTCCCACACAAACATCGCTCGGCTTAAGTGTGAAGTTGGGTGCAAAAAATATATATAATCCTCTTGCGGGAAAAAATTAAATTACTTTCCCAACAACCCAATATGAAGAGGAGCAGCTCATAAAAGGCGATCTTTGCAAATCCCATCAAATACATAGCATCAGACGCACAGTCCTGACTTGGCTCCTATTTCATCGCTATTTGAAAACCACCATTAGTAGCGCTTAATATTGGCTTAATTGTGTCACTTTTCATCTTCTATCAATTCAGAAATAGTTACAATCGTGTATGGTTCACATTATGGACTTTATTCACATTCATTCTTATTTAAGAAGTTTAAATTCTTATTATTATATAGCACGACTATTAGCATTATTTTATCAATTGTGGATTTACGCCACGTGATAAATCAGAATTGTGTAATGTAACAACAAACACCAGCATAAAAAAATGGTAAACAAGTAAACAAAAATTCGACAACAAACACTACAAGAATAAATGTGAACAAAATCCACAAACAACAATAATGAAACATTTACATTTATAGGGACCTCGAGAAGACAAAGCCACGAACATTCGCCTTCAAGAACATTTATCAGATTCTGGAATATAAAAGGCAAAGCAAAGCATGCTAGTGATTTAATAAAAGTTCAGTCAGTTTTGTGTAAAGAGGCGGTGTGTTTGAAGAAAGTAATCATGGCTTGAAGATATCCGTTACAAAAATCAGTCGAACAATTGTCTAGTAATTGTTATTGTTTATGCAAACAGTGTAAACAGAGCAATAACAAACAAAGCAATTGTTGTTGGTTACATAAAGTTGTGAACATTGCAACACGGAATTGTGCGAATAAAATAGAATTTTAATTAAAACTAAACACAGATTTATAATTATTTTATTTGCAGTCTACGTGCTCATATTTTAAACGTTTTTAAAAGGTAAAAACGTAACAATATTTTTGAATCTACATACAGAGTTAGGCCCATCCCATCCCATGCCTTATATTTGCCATTAAGTCGATACAAAGAAACACATTGTGTGAGACATGATAGAACTTATAACTTATTATAGAATATAACTCCAGGCTCTTTAAAGTTTTTTGCATTGAGTTTCCTTTTTCGACTTTCAAGGTTCGCTTTTATAAATGTTGTTGCTTTATTTCAAATCATTGGTTGACAAACTGCTGAAGTTTTCAAGGGGTACATACGTATATATGTTGAAAGTTAAACTAATCTTGCATCGAATTGTTTTAAAGTCATTTTTCTACAAGATAAGTTTTACTTTTCACCAAATGTCACTTGTTACTTTTCCCGTAATTTAGTTTGATAAGTAAGTGATGTGGCTAAAATACAGTTGAGATTAACTAATTACTACAATATTAAATGTTAGAAAAAATTACTTGACGGCTATAGTTATTTTATTTGCAATTAAAATATAAAATATTTTTGAATTCGAGTTCACAAACACTTAAATGAAAGTTAAAAGTATTTTATCAGTTACGTACACAATGGTTAGTGTATAGTATTTTTTCGAACACTGCAAATATCAACAGAAAGTGTTCGTGTAATTGTAATGTGCTCACTTAACATACTTATGACAGTGTTGCATTTTAAGTTTTACTCAATATTATAACAATTTGCGTATTTATTGCGCAATAATTAATTAAAATTTTATATGAAATATTGAGCTCAATAATGGCCTTTATTGCGATTTATGCAATAAAGGCGCATATCGGAACATAGTACAAGACTATTTCTGGATTGAAATAAGGTTGAACACTTTCCCTATTAGAGTTTGGTGTCTTCATTGATCAAATAGTCATCGAAGTAGCCGCTCATTCATAAAAGGGTAATTGCACACATCTTGACTCCCATAATCTCACCGGTAATCACATAAAGTAAATACAACTAGCTAAATCGAATTCCACCGGTTAAGTTTATGCAATAGTTAAGTGAATACAAAATACATACATACGGTACAATGGGTCAATTCGATCTCCGGGTACTGTACTTGTCCTAATTGACAAGTAAACTTCCTCTAACCTACATACATACATAATTGACCATTACAACCCTTCAGTCAGGATTACGCCCAAGCTTCTCAACCCACTCATTACGTGAGTGGCGGGACCTACAGTTCAATGTCGACTCCGAACGACAGTTTTGACAAACTTTTTCATGGCAGGTTTATTTGCTCACAGAGTTTTTGCTAGAAATCTGCTGAGAGGAAGTCGCCGAAGAAATATTTTTTTTTTCATATTTCATTTTGATGTTTGGCCTGGAGCTCGAACCCGGGCTTTTCATCTAATAAACGAACATACTACCTACTAGACTACAATACACAATACACAATATTTTGGAGAAATAGCACCCACAAGAAACAGCTGTCGTGAGCGGGTCTTATTATTTAGGATGACGGCGAAATTATAGTGTCTGTAAGCAGAATTCCTTACAGGAAGGTGATAACGGATGTAGGGAGGATCTGAGCGTGATGTGGTTTCAGCAAGGCGGTTGCACCGCTCGCGCAAGAATCGATTACCTCAAGCTATTCTAATATCAACTGGCCACTAAGATCATGTGATTTAACGCCGTTTGATTTTTGTGAATAATACGGAAACAATTCCTTAGTCGAAATCCGCGTCAACCGTGAGAAACAGCCTCATGTTTGGAAAATTTAGTTAAAATAGTAATGTAATGTAAACCACATGTCACCTCCTAACCAGAGTTCAGCAATGAATGTTCAAAAAGTTGAGTATATGTATTCATACTTATTTTAATATCATACTCATACTACTCATATTCAAAATTTGAAGTACTCATCATAGTCATACTTAACAAAACGTATGATGTTGTTGATTTCGACTCTCCTTTATTCTACATTTACAAGAATCACAAAATAAGTATGATTCGCGTACGAACACTACAATACTCAGTACAAGGTTGTGTGTTTGCTTTATTTGCTGTCGTTGTATTTTTCTGTTTTTTTTTTTTTTTTGTAAATGCAACAACAACTAAGAATGATTCTGAATGATTCGAATCACTCGGATCATTTATGAGTATTATAAGTATTTTCTTAATTTATGAATCTGAATGCGTAGGCGTATGAATCAAACATATTTCGAATTTTATGAGTTTGATGTCAACGTTGCACTCATACTCATTGCAACCTGTACTTATAAATCAATGTGATTACGAATGAATCAGAGTAGATGAATTTGAATGCTGTTGACTCATTCATTCTCATGAGTACATATGAGTAGCGAAAAAACTATTCATTGCTGATCCCTGCTCCTAACATTAACTCTAAGGCAATTTATATTGTTAATATAGCGGTACAATATCACACAAACGTTTAGAATTTCATTGAATCTATGCGACTACACCTAACAGTAATAAGTTTATTTTTATTAATCAAAATATACTTATAACTTCGCAGTACATATTTTACCCTCCAATCGAACACAACGGGACGATTGACCCTGTACTGACCTCAACAACTCAAAATTTTAATTAAAACTGATGAAAAGCTGAAAATCGAACAAATTATTATGGTTGTTAAAAGACCAGAGAAGCAATGTCAAACATTTGTAGGCAATTTAAAGATTTTCATAATGAATCTCTAGAAAGGTTAACTGGAAACTACGATTGACTCTCTTTCACTCTTGACACTAGGAAGGCAACTGAATTAAGCCCATTTCTATCTTTGCATAATTGTAACTGGTGCATAGCGTCGTTGTATGCTTGTCATCTGTACTTCAAATCACACTCACTCATACCGATGTGAAAATGTTGTTTCCTTTTTTGGTAAGCCAATTAATTTGACGACGTTCCTTTACTATACATAGTTAATTACTGCGGTTGGACAGGCGATGGCCAGCCTGCATGGTATTCGAATTTCATTTTTATTTCATTGTATTTAAACTTTTCAATGTTGCCACTACTTTTGTTTTGAATCTTGGAATTTAGTGATTAAAAAAATGTAATAAAAAATAACACGAGCTATTTTAAACAGGTTACAAGACATTAAAATCGAATATTGTCAATTCAATTTATACTATTAAAAGGAATAATTTCCACTACGCCAGGTGGAAAGACTAGCCTTTAACTTTAATATTGTTCAAGCAGTTAACATTTGGAATTCGAATGAGTATGCCCAATATACCATAGAACGAATGAATCTCAACAAAAAAAAACTGTTTTCGATCGTATAGTATTGCAACATTGGTCAATTAGTTGAAGTCTTGTGATCAGTTAGTAAACATTTTTAGAGCCATATTCCATATCAAATGTTTTTCCAAATTGCAAATGTAGCTTCAATCCCTGAAAGCTGATGTTCAATTTCAATATATTCTGCTCTTTCCAAGGATTTGGAAAGTATAAGTAAACACACTATTGATATTGCTTTGTTTTTACCTCTTAATATATAAATATGAATAAAATAGAAATAAATTGGTGTTTAGTTCTACTTAAAGTTCTGTATTATTCGCACAATTCTGTTTGCCACTGTTCACAACTTGATGTAACAACAACAATTGCTTTGTTTGTTATTCCTTTGTTTAAACCCTTTGCATAAACAATAACAATTACCAGACAATTATTCGACAGATTTTTGTACTTTGTTTGTTATTCCTTTGTTTAAACCCTTTGCATAAACAATTACCAGACAATTATTCGACAGATTTTTGTAATCCAAGATTACTCTCTTCAAACGCACCGCATCATCACACACGACTGACTGAACTTTTACTAACTCCAGTTGTCTGCTGTGCATTGAATTTTATATGGCAACGTAAGCAGTCTGATATGTTAAATGTAAATATCGTTGTTGCACTATTGTAGTTTGTGTATTTTGTTTACATTTATTCTTGTAGTGTTTGTTGTTGTATTTTTGTTTACTTCTTTAACATTTTTTATGTTGGTGTTTGTTGGTATATTTTTGTTTACTTGTTTATTATTTTTTTATGCTGGTGTTTGTTGTTATGTTACGCAGTGCGATAATTTGTAAACAAATTTATTGTTTATAGTTTTGGAGATTTTGTTTATAATTGTAATGTTAAATGGTGTAAAAGTAAAACACCAGTATCTAAATTTTTCATTTTTGTAACAATATAAACCTAGACTCAAACAATTATCAGGTGCACCTGTAGCTTGATTACACGATTTTAGGTGGGCGAGATTGGCAAGTCGCCGTAGTATAGTAGGTAGTGTCTTGGCTTCTTATACGCGAAGCCAGGGTTCATATCCCCGGTCAAACATCAAAACGGAATATGACAAAATATTTCTTCGGCGTCTTCCTCTCAGCATATTTCTGGTAAAAACTCTGAGAGTAAATAAATTCAAACTATACTTCCCACCACTCATGTATAAAATGAACACACACAACGTGAGTGGTGTTGTGAACCTAGGCCGTAATCCTGACTGAAGGGTTGTGATGGGCGAGATTGTGTGACGACATTTTCAAAGCATTAAAATGCTTTTTCTGCGATCTCCCTTTGCCAGTTATTAAAGATAATTTAATGAATGAGCTTAGAATAACTTCAAAGGCACTGAAAGGTTCTGTTTTATTTCCGCCTCTATTTCAATTTGACTTACAATTCTATATATTATTTTGCACGTTGCCAGTAATTTTTTAAATTTAGTTATTTTTTTCAGGGGAAAAAAATATTTTTTTTGCATATAAAAACTTTTAAGCAAAAGTACCAAAATTTTAAAAGGAGCCTGGTGCATCTGTTGATATTTCTTTGGCGGAACTAATATAACGCACATTTTCTTTTTAATGAGAACTTAAATATTGCTTGTTATTATTATTAAATTGATTGAAAAAATTGAAAAAAATAAAAAATTCTGAAATGTTTCTTGGTGAAGAAGGGAAAATTCTACAAATGGCAGTGGCACACAGAATTGTGGGAATAATAACGAATTTTATTTAAAACTAAACACAGATTTATGTTTATTTTATTTGCAATTTGCGAGCTCATATTTTAAACATTTTTAAAAGGTAAAAACATAACAATATTTTTAAATATACATACAGAGATTAGGCCCATATTTAAAATTTTCTACAAAATAGTTTTGTATTCTTTACTCCATCTTATGCCTTATGTTTGCCGTTAAGTCGACACAAAGAAACACATTGTGAGAGACATGATAGAACTTTTCTAATGCTCCAGGCTCTTTAAAGTTCTTTGCATTGAGTTTCCTTTTTCTTATTTTAAGGTTTGCTTATACAAATGTTGTTGCTTTATTTCAAGTCATTGCTTGACAAAGAATTAAAATGCTTTCTCTCTTTAAATATGAAAAACGTATTTCTTCGACGGCTTCCTCTCAGCAGATTTATGGCAAAAACTATGAGAGTAAATGGAATTGTCATGAAAAGTTTCCCAAAAAAATCTGCCGTTCGGAGTCGACGGTAGGGTCGTCCACTAAAGGATAATATTAACACACACAACATGGGTTGTGTGAGAAGCAAGGTTGTAACCCTAACTGAAGGGTTGTATTGACCAATTAAGTAAGTAAGTATCTGTAGTTATTATTAGTGTAGGTCACGAAAGTTCTTGGTGTTCTGTGCATAAACATTCCACTGCAATTACAGTATTTCTTAAATCTCGACTTCACCCATTTGATGTCCCTATAATTTACATCTCTCTATATCTGACCGAATATGTGATACAGCCAGGGCTGTTAGGTTTTTTTTGGAAAAAATCGTCAAAATTAAGAGAAAAAATCGTCAAAATCGTCACAAAAATTAAGAAAAATCGTCATAATTCAAAACATGAATAATATATTTTTCTATAAGTATAATTCTATTTTTAATTTATAAAAACAATACATATTTAACATAAAGGAATCATCAGTCAGTAAACCAATAAAGTAAAAAAACAAAAAAATCAATAAAAAATATATGTATAAAATATTTTCTTTTGAAAATCTTACTAGACGGAACATTTAAAAAACTAGTAAGAAATATTAAAAATATTGTGTGTAAATGAACAGACTTATAATTTACATATATTTTTAATTAAAGTTCGTACAAATTATGTAAACAAAGTTTACTTATCAAATTTTTAGTAATATTAACATTAAAACAATTAGAAGAATTATTTTTTAAATCATTCCTTCAATGGTTTTTGAATCCAAAGAATTCCTTGTTTTAGTTTTGTTTATATTGATTGTACTAAATATATGTTCAACGTCAGCTGATGAAATCATTAAGTTATTAACAAAATCAAATAAGTTTGGAAAAGCCGGTTTATTGTCTGATAAATTATGTGATTTAATCTTTTTCTAAAAATTTTTGAAATCAAGTAAATGAGCACCAAAATTTAGCAATCTTAATTATTTTATATAGAAGTCGCAGTAGTCTAGTAGGTAGCTTATTAGACGTAAAGCCCGGGTTCGAGCCCCAGGCCAGACATCAAAACGAAATGTGAAAAAAAATATTTCTGCGGCGTCTTCCTCTCAGCAGATTTCTGGCAAAAACTCTGAGAGTAAATAAACCTGCCATGAAAAAGTTTCTCAAAATCTGTCGTTCGGAGTCGACGTTCAACTGTAGGTCCCGCCACTCAAGTATAAAATTAAGGCACACAACATGAGTGGTGTGAGAAGCTAGACCGTAACCCTGACTGAAGGGTTGTAATGGCCAATTATGTATGTATGTACTTCTTTTATTTCATTTTCTATTACCTAATATTTATCTTTAGTAACTAAATTAGGAAAACTTTTCAACAAATGCAATATAGAAGTATTTTTATTTAAGATTTCATTAGGTGCAATTAAACTTAAGTTATATATTATAGTATTTTGAAAATGAAACCTTTTCTTATATAAAATGTAAGTGATTCCAAGAAATCGTCAAAATATTAGAAATTCTATGGAAAAAAACGTCAATCGTCATATTCGTAAATTGGCAATAAAAATCGTCAAAATGACGTAAAATCGTCAAATATAACACCTCTGGATACAGCTCTCATTTACAAGTAGTTGTCTCAAAGGCTATTATCTCAACTGTTGACGTTTCATTGTTTTATTGCTGCTACAACAGATTAAATTCTACTACCTAGTATATAAAATCGTACATATCTTTGTAGCATTTGCCTTTCTCTTAAATAGATTGGCCAGTGGTTCAATGTGCATTACGAGCTTAATTTAACATCCATAAATAATACTCCGTTTTTTGTCTCTTTCTCAACCAATTTTCCTTGCTTCAGTGCTTGTGTAGGGAGATAACAGTAAAGGATTCCCGAGAACCTGCACCTTTAAAGGCTCACAAATTTAATTTTCTTGCCAACAAGAGTTTAAGGCGAGAAATTTATAAACGTAAGGATGTTAAAAATACTGCTGATAAATTTTAAAAAATGTGGCATACACACCTTTTTTGCAATTAATTGCTGCGAATTAATTTCAGGATATGCCTCATAAAATCAAATTGCAGCTCTATCTGTGTCAAATAAACCTTTCCTCCATTAAAATAGACGCACATACTTTTAAAAATACACACACATACTGTACAATTTTTTGTTTCATTTTTACATCCCATAATACTGCTGTACAATTGCACATCATTGCAGTTGTTGGTGTTCTGACTTCGCTTTTATATTCCCGTTTGATTTTATAAAATGTTGATGCACATATCCTCATCCGAAATCACTGCATTTAGCTGGAGTGAAAGAAAATAAAAATTAAAAGCAATAAAAACGTTCGAAGGTAATTTGGCCGAAAGAAGAAAATCAATGATTTTCAATAGTCCACCTTCATTAAGCGGCATAAGTGTCGTTGAAGACAAAATCTTAAAAAACGTCAATACAATTTGATGCCAAAAATAAATACAAGGACGGCATAAAGGAATAGCAACGATTGTGAGCTTAATGAAGGGTAAGAAATGGGAATATTCAAAATAGCTATTTAAATTTAAGCTGTTTGAATAACTTCCATAAAATAAATAGAAATAGAAAATAGAAAATAACGATACTTATCTAATTAAAAACGTCATTAAAAACTATGAATGAAATTGGCAATTAGTTTGAAAACATAAACTACAAAAATTTATAAATATGCAATTTAAATAAAACCATATTAACACAGTAATATTTCTGTAATACAAAAAAGTCCTTTCTATAATAACATTACTTTAATTGCATATGTTTAAAAGAAAGAAACAGGAAATAAATTTCAGATGAGCATTTATGAGAGGAATTTGTAGTTGCAGTTATGTATACAACAGCTTAAAACAATTATTTCATATACTCGCTCCTCACTTAATCAATACCTGCATCATTTAAAACATTGACCCAATACTTGCAACGTTTTCATTGGCTTGGATTTCTTAGTGAAAATGTTTTCTTTGTTAATTATTCATTTACATATAGCATTTCGACTATTGAATTGAATACGAAAAAACGAATATAAAAATAATATTTGTTGTGAGAAACAATCTGGCTTTAGACCAAACCACTGTTGTGTTACTTCTATATGAATGATACTGAAAACTTGTTTTGCAAACTCTATGCAAACTGTCTATATTTATTGCTTTTTACCAAACTCAAAATATTAGATAATTTACTTTCCTTATTTGTTCTTTCATTTTAATTTTATAAACTTAATATCATTTAAGTTAAGTTATTTCATTTTAATTTTATTCGTGAATTGTTATTTTATTAGTATAAAGTCATGAACATTTAAATATTCCTGCACTATAACAGTAAAATTTGTCTCGTTGTCCAGGAAACTAAACAATAAAAAAAATTTTTTTAAGTCTTTAAAAATATAGAAAACACTTGATTATGCTAACGAAATTTTATCTGAATTTTCCAAACTTAAAACTTATTTTTGAGATATAAAAACTGTTTTATTTACTTTTTTTCTTTGGTTCTGCTTCCTTTCAGTCACGTTTCTTTCTTTCCTAATTTACTACTTTTATCATAAGAAAATCCTCTGAAACCAGAACGGAAATTTTAAATCAAAAGGTGCCAAAGTCGTGCCAGACGCTTTAACACACGTGAGATAAATAAAATCTGATGAAAGTTTATAGCGTAAATATTGTGTTCACAAAAATATGGTTAACGAAAACGTAACTTTAAATTGTTTTTCGTACACTTGATGAAATAATTTTATCTCGTAATTTGATTCTGTAGGCTATCAGTTAGATTGGAATAAGTTTAAGCACATAATATGTCACAAATTAAAAAAAATCATTATTTTAATATTTTTAATACAAACGATAAATAACAATATAAAATGGACTAACATTTTTTTTAATTTGCCCTAATATCGAAAATTTGAAAAAAGAAAAAATGTATAAAATCGCAAATATAGTTTACAGCAAAAGTCTAGGTGCCACAATATACAGGGTCCGACAAATAACTTTTTTTTGAAAATGCTTTAAAAAAACCACCGAATATTTTCTCAAATTTCTTTTTTTATTTGAAAGTACAATCCTTCCGGTTAATAATAGAAAATAATTTCATTCAAATGGCTGCCTCGGCTGGCCATGCAGTAGCCTACACGATCGGTCCAATTTTTAAGCACATTATCGATTGTGTGCAGCTGTATTTCAGCAATGGCTTCACGAATATTGTCCTTTAAAGCGTCAATTGTCACTGGCTTGTCGGCGTAACACTTATCTTTGACGGCACCCCACAAATAATAGTCCAACGGTGTCAAATCGCAGCTCTGAGGTGGCCAAACGACATTAACTCTGCGGCTGATAATGCGATCTTCAAAAACAGGGCGCAAAACATCGAGTGAAGCTTCGGCTGTGTGACCAGTGTTGCCAATTTAGCGCCTTTCGCGCTATATTTAGCGCGTTTCAACCACCAAAAAGTCGCATTTTTGCTCTTTAACGCTTTTTTAAGAAAACGCGCTAGGTTGGCGCTTTTCTATTTGATTTTTTTTAGTTCCCCATTGATTGAATATAGTTCTTTGGGATATAATTTTGAAAAGGCTTGTCGTGATAATAATATTGAAGATTGTGAAAAAGAATTAAGACAGACAAATCTAATTAAATTTACTAAAGCTTTAGTGCATAAAATAAGATCAAGACTACCAACTAATATTACAATTTAAAATAAGATATCATTATTTAGTGTCGAAAATATTTTTTCGAATAAGACAAAAGATATAATTGAATTTTTGGAAGAAGACGATATTGACGAAATGGAAAATTGTCTTAATAATTCAAATCGTCGCAATGTGGCGTGAGTTTTATTGTTCTATCGGTACTATAATGGGAGGTGTTCTCGAGAGATAAGGGGCTTGGTTCCCGCTAATCACATATTTCTACGGGGTACTCGTACTTCTCGCAGAGCACATCCTTTTGTGGTTGATTGTCCAGTGAACCGCGCAATGCATTACAGGGAAAATTCATTTATTGCCTGCACTGCTCGCTTGTGGAATGATCTTCCTGCGGAAGTTTTTCCCGTCAGTTACGATATTGGTAAATTTAAATCAAATGTCGACAAACACTACTCCTTCTTTCCACCTTCCTATAACCTATTTTCCTAAACCTGCACAATGCACTGCATGAGTAGGGGCCCTCCCCTGAGTGCTGGTTTTTCAAACAAACGCTTTCCTTTTTCGAACGAAGTGATGTATGCATGTTGGCACGAAGTGTGAACAGTTTGGAATTTATTGAGAAAACAATGAATTAGAGAGACTATTTAAACTTTCTAAATAACAAATTCATGAAAAGTTCGGAAGAATTAAGAATCGCTAATGTTCATTACTTCCAACATGTCAATGAACCCAATCATACAGGTGCCAATGTGAACGTGTGATTTGCCTGCCAAAGGCGACAGGCTTAATACACTTGCACAAAGTTCCGATATGACTCCAAGAGACTATTTAGGAGATCATTTGGAAGAACGGTTACATAGTCGCTAAACCTCAAATAAAATTTAATCGAAAAACCTGCTCTTGTGTGCATGGCGGCAAATATCAGCAGAAAACACTTAACAATGCCAAATAGGTTAAATTGTGTGCTTGACCTTTAGGGATATTCTACTAAATGTAAGAGATAACATTTTCATATATTAAGCCCTGAATTTTAAATTTAGTCTGACTTCTTCTCGGAGGTGCCTACAATTTTTGCGATGCAAAAATAAGGAGTCATCAGAAACTTTTCCTTATTTTTCTCTTGTTTTGTGGCAAACATTTAAACTGTTTTTGTTTTATAATAAACTAGAAATAAATTAATATAATAAGTATAAAAAATTTAATTATTTAAACCAACTTTTGCTACATATTTATGGAATTTCTAAAATGTATTGTGGTACTAAACCTTTTCTGTCCACTGTACATAATAAAAATATTTTTTTAACAATTCCATCACTTTTTCTATTTTTATTATTTAGCGCGTTTTGATTATAGTTAGTTACAAAAATTATTACTTAGCGCTTTTTAGCGCCATTTAAGTAGTAGGACCGCGCGTTTTGACCATACAAAATTGGCAACACTGTGTGTGACACTTAGCGCCATCCTGTTGAAACCAAATGTTGCCAATATCCTCCTCTTGAATTTTTGTGAACAAAAATTCGTTCAACATGGCCCGATAACGACCGCCATTGACTGTAACGGCCACTCCTTGCTCATTCTCGAAGAAAAATGGCCCAATTATGCCTCTGGACCAAAATCCGCACCAAACAGTGACTCGTTTTGTGTGCGTCGGCTTTTCAATGTATGCGTGCGGGTTTTCTGTGCCCCAAATGCGACAATTTTGCTTGTGTACATACCCGCCAAGATCAAAATGAGCTTCATCTGAAAAGATGATTTTTTTTTGCCAAAATCGGCATCTTCTGTAAGTCGATCGCAGGCCCACTTAGCAAAGCGAAAACGCATTGGATGGTCAATTGGCTTCAACTCCTGAACCAATTGGACTTTGTATGGCGTCATACCAAGGTCTTTATGCAAAATTCGTCTCAATGATGTCTCCGAAATGTTCAATTGTTGAGAACGATGGTGAATTGATGTTGATGGCGCTTCACGCACACTTTCTGCCACAGCAGCAATATTCTCGGGTGTACGCACTGTTTTTGGCTTTTCACGCTTTGGTTTATCGATGAGGATGCCAGTTTCTTTCACTTTTTTCACAAGATAACGAACATACGGAGCTGACGGTGCTTCTCTTCTTCCAAAATCCGTACGCAATTTTCGCACACATACTGCAACATTACCATGATTTTCAAAGTAATGTCACAATATTTCCCAGCGTTGTTCAAGCGTATACACAACCATATTCATTCAGCGGAAGGATAAAACTAATTATCTGTCAAATCAGACATGAGCTAAGTGTTACCATTCACGAAATAAGCACTAGTTGAAAAAAAAATTTAGATGGCGGACCCAATATGACATTGAGGGCATGTATGTCGGCAACAGATGTGGACAATATGGAATTTATTAAGGAAATAATAAATAACGGAGGCCAATAAACATTCTAAGGAACAAATTCAAAGTTCGAAAGAATTAAGAATTCGGAATTGTTGTTACTTCCAACAAGTCAATGAACCCAATCATGCTGCCGCCTAGAGAAGAAGTGATATGCCTACCAAAGCCCCAACAGGCTTAACCGTAACGCACAATTTTGCGTTATGACTTCCAGAGAGTACTTAGGCGACCATTTGAAAGAATGTTTACGTAGTCGCTAAGCCTCAGAAAAAAGTCAACTGGATAACTTTCTCAAACTGGTACATTCTATGCTAAATGGGTTAAATGGAGTACTTTATTCTACTAAATACTTGGAGCAAGATTTTAATATATTGGTTCCTTGAATTTTAAATTTCCTTTTGGTTCCTCCTGGGCGTACATCACCTTATTTTTCATATGGCAACGTTAGAATTGTTTTTGTTTTATTATGAAATTCAAATATATTATTATTCAAATAAATATAAGAGAGAATTTTTGTCTACGAGCTGGTCTGTTGTGTGATTTTTTTTTTTTTCAAAACTTTATTTCAACTAAAAATTAACAGAATTAGACTTTTCTTTATTTTTGAGTTTGATGTTTAGAGCGATTTAATTGAGTTACCAAAAAAATGAACAGGATTATAAAATTTATGTATGTCAACACAAAGGCTGTCTTCCAAAATGTTAGTTACTTTGTGTTTGAATAAAGTTTACAATGTATACTATTTCAAAACGTCGTCAATGTGTATTTTTAACGCAGTCAAGAAGCAATCAGGCATCGGATTTATAGTTGATGCATTGTTTGGTAACTTTGTATATCTAATAATTTTTTCATGGCAGGTTTATGTACCCTCAGAGTTTTTGCCAGAAGTCTGCTGAGAGGAAGTCGCCGAAGAAATATTTTTTTTCAATTTGATGTCAGACCTAGGATACGAACCCGGGCTTTTACGTCTAATAAGCCAACGCACTAGACACACAGCAGTTTTTAAATTCGGCAACCATGTATGTTGAACGACCCACGATTTATTGAATTACATTCCGTTTTTTTATATTCTTAAAGAGGCGTATAAATCCCCTCTATCATCTCTTCCTCAGACATCTCCGATCCCTTCCGTGTCACTTCGTCCGCCATTTCGTTTCCCTCTATGCCACAGTCATCCGGAACCCAGTAAAGGAGAGAATTGTGTCGAGGTAAATAGTGTATGCTACTCTGACGCCCTTTGATCTGACGAGATGGGATCCCAGCGCATTGATTGCTCTTTGACTGCCCACAAGTGATCAAGTACGAAGAATTTAGGTCTCCTGTTTTAACCGTAAGGGCGGTTTATTCAATACCAAAAAGCTTCTCCTGAAGTACGCCGGCCGGCCTGGTTAGGTAATCTGTATTACCCATTCAAAGCTAGTTCATTGGTGAAGATCGTTATATTACCGTCTGCGATAGCAGCTTCTGCAATCCATTCTTTCCGCGAGTGAATGTTAGTTACTCTGTACATTGTTCAGGCTATATCCACTTTCATAGCGCACTGCGGAAACTAGTATCTCTACTTCAAGCTTTATATAACATCTGCCTACTCAATAGACGTACAGCTTAAGGCAGACAAATTAGTGAAAGAATGTGCTCTAGATGCAACCTAAAAATAGAACACAACGAATGTGTGAAACAAATGAAAAATATCGATAATGTGAATGTATTTTGTCAT
Organism: Sarcophaga rosellei; assembly: GCA_930367235.1. Classification (NCBI taxonomy): domain Eukaryota; kingdom Metazoa; phylum Arthropoda; class Insecta; order Diptera; family Sarcophagidae; genus Sarcophaga; species Sarcophaga rosellei. Next base: position 32,899,012 of record OV884021.1, on the reverse strand, counting down.
GTCGGACAAAAGATCAGATTAAATAAATCACCAAGGTGATTTTTTCTCCCTCAATATAGTGCGGGATATGTGAGAAGTGTGTGTAGAAATGTTTCTCCCCCTTCCTCATCTCTACACATTCTAGAGAACTGCCCATATTTCAATGCCCAGTAATGATTCAAATAATCAGACTTTCAATTAACGTTCTACTCAACATTGGGCAAAGTTTTTCTGTCATTCTGTCCGTGTCCGAAGCCACGTACGAATTTTATTTCCATTGTCTAATAAAACCGAATCAAACGCATGTTGACGTACGATAGAAAAGACTTCGGTATATTTGTATTTAAAATTGATATACGAACGCATTTTGTTTCAACACATACACAGATGCATACAATCTTTTGAGGTTTAGTATTATGTGTGCTTCAATGAAGAACAAACAAAAAAAATTGTGTTGCCGCAAAACTATTTAAAAATTTCAAACTATAAACAATTTCTTCCTTTGTACTTGCTTTAACAAAATGCAGTTCTCGCATGAATAAAAGTTTCTAGTGGGCAGTATAAGAGCGACTTACCATAAAATGTATAGTGTACACGCAAGACAACAGAATAATTTCCAGTTGATAGAAAATATGTGTCCAACTTCAAAATAGCTTAACTTCCTTTGCAGTTCAGCATTTTGAACGAAAATTCTTTTGTTTAACAATAGCACATAAATATTTAAATTTAATGAGAATCACACACAAACCATGAAAAGGAAACCAAAAATGGTAATTGAAATACAAAAAATAAATACATACTTTGAATTTTCGAATTAAACATGCATTCAAATCTTTATTGAAATATTTTCAATGCTTGAAATCCTGATGGTTATGTGTTAGTTAGTTTATTTATGTTTAAAACAACCATAGTCTTATGAAGTAGAGTTAGGTACATGCAGGCATGTTAGCACGCCAAACAGCATAGGAAGCATAAGTATAAGTTTTTAGAAAAATGTTTTTAAGCATACTTAATGAATGTGTATGTGTATATAAACTATAAATATTTTTATGTAGAGAATTTCCACAAAAAAATTTCTGGATAAAATTTTAATTTGACTTTACTAAAACTGATAATTGCACAAAGACTACTCTATGGTTTTATACAAACACTTCGATGACAAATTTAGATTTATAACGAAAGAGATTGTGAAAAAACACAAAATGCGAAATTTAGTGTTCCTTGATTAATACTGTTATAATAAATGGGCTTAATGTGACCAAAATCATCAAATCACAATAATGATAATACAACGCGATTGATGAATATCTAAGAACCGTATTTACACCGAATTTGTGCAACTTTTTCCCTATACATACATCATTAATCATTACATTGACCTTAAGCTAGGATTACGACCTACATGAGTGACGGGAACTACAGTTTAAAAGTCGACTACGAATGACAGATTTTTCGCGGCAATTTCATTTACTCTCAGAGTTTTTGCCAAAAGTCCGCTGGAACGAAGTGGCAGAAGAAATATTTTTTCATATTTCGTTTTGTTGGAGATGTCTGACCTGGAATTTGAACTGTAGCCCACATCTAATAAGCCAACACACTACCTACTAGATTATGGCGACTTCCTTCAGAGCAAGCGTTTGCCAAATAACGTAATTTCAACTGTAGTTTTAATGCTTACATTTTAATTACAGGCGATAACAACATTGCTTACGGTTAATGTAAAGCCCAAATTTCTAGTCATACATCTCCTTTTCGATTTTACTTCATACCATTTTAGCAGATATTAGTGGTCTAAAGTAACAAACTTGTCTTTTTCATTGAAAATTGATTTGTCCCTAAACCAAACTGACCTCCGACCGCAGCAACTATTATTTTCTTTTTGAGTCCCACAAAGATAATTTGGTAATAACTTTGAAGGCAAAACTTATTTTAATTTTGAAGAACTATCGGTATCCAAAATATAATAATTTGAGCCTATATCTGGATAACTGCAGAAATCTATTGGTCGGTAATTATTGAAGAGTTCAAGTATTCCAGATAATGTGGTGCTGCCTAACACTAAAGCAAAGTATATTTTTGCCGTCATCCTCCCTCTCTGGATTGAGCATAGTTCAGTGGGCTTCTTAGAAAGGAGATTAAATGTTTTTAATTTTTTTAATTCGGAAATCACAATTAAATATTTGCATTCTCTTGCATTCAATTCAGGATTACTAAGGTTTGTTTGAAGGCGCCATAGTCTAATAGGCAGTGTGTTGGGTTATTAGACGCGAAGCCACTGTTCAAATCCCCGGTCAGACATCAAAACGAAATATGAAAAATATTTCTTCGGCGACTTCCTCTCAGCAGATTTCTGGCAAAAACTCTGAGAGTAAATAAAATTGCCATGAAAAATTTCTCAAAAATCTGTCGTTCGGAGTCGACTATAAACTGTAGGTTCCGCTACTCACGTATGAAATTAACACACACAACATGAGTGGTGTTGAGAAGCTAAGTCGTAATCCTGACTGAATGTATTACTAAGGTTTGCAGTCGAACTCTTTTAACCACTAAACACACCATGCCACATCTTAATGTTAATCCATTAATTTTAATCCTTAACAATTATGATACCATTAAATGAAATTTGTTTTATTTGGATTTTTATATCAAATAAAATTCTTTGCTGCTTTAAAAAAAATTGCCTTGCAAATCAATCACTAAATATTTTCTCTTTTTCCGAAAAACCCAAATTGCTAAAATGATGAAAGCGATATTATTGATTTCTAATTAGCACATACAAAACATCAAACAGAATAATAAAGCAGAATAACAGAATAATAACTAAAAAGTATATAAATTTGAGATAAACACTCTCAACAGCTGAGTAGTGTTTTATTTTTCAAGAGTTTCTCATTCTATTTATTTCAACACGAAAACAGTGAAAGAAAATTAAGTGAAACACTACATACCTACATAAATGAGAGGGAGTCAATTTATTTCAAATTATAGAACTTAACATCGCTTTTGTTTTGGCGTTAAACACTGGCAATCAGTTCCATGCCAATGGTAATTGTAGTGAACAATTTTTATTATGGAATCATTCAGACAATGATTGCTGTTAGAAAATAAATGAATTGGAAAATAATAAAACGATTATAAATCCAATTATAAACGGAGAGAAATATTATATAGAAATGAACACATATTTTTAGTGGTAGCTAAAAACAGAGAACAATTATACGAAACTAAAAATTATAATAAAAAATTGCCAACAATTTAAACTTCTGTACAAAATAAAGTCAAAGACTTTGGAAAATTTGTTTACTTTTTAATTTAAAATCATAACAAAGAAGTACCTTCATATCAAACCAAAAAAATAAGATTCCCAAATGTAAGCACTCCGGATATAATAATTCACCGCTTAGTATTGAATATACTGAAACTGATTCGATATAAGCATTCCCCGATTATAAACGCTAAGAAATGTACTTCATATTCTAAATTTACTTTAAAAAGATTCGTTTATAGGCACCCCACAACTCTCTTTCCTATATCGTTTCCTGTTTACTAACTCTTGCGTTCATACAATTAAACGTTTCTGGATTTCTGTTTAGGGGGATATGCTGAGTTATGGGGTTATGCTGGTAACATAGCATTTCTTGAACCATTGTAATTTAATATTCACCATTAACGCTATACGCAAAATTGTTTAAAAAATAGTAAAAAAATGGACAGAGCAATGTATTTCCATAGAATGTCCGTTATGATTTTATCCTCCTCGATACGGAGACTGCACTCTGTCCCATCCAGGAGACGTAATCAACTGAAGCAACACAATCTCAGATATTTGATTTCTGATAGAAAACCTTCTATCTATTCTATCTTCTAATCTGACCTGGTGTAGGTTTTGGAAAAAATTAACGACCTGACACTCTGCATAGTTAATTCCACGAAAGGACCGTTGATTATCCCTGTAAAGCCTGCTGTGGATCCATCTGGTTCAGAAATTTATTCGCAATGATCGCGAAGTGATACGGGGGCTCAGTAAATTGCAACTTTGCTCACCGCACTAAATTGTAACAAATGATCAAAGCCCTTTCCGATCATCGAATACGAAGCCAGTGCTGTCAATGAGACAAATATAATTCAGTCAGTTATTTGCTTTCTCCGCTTATAAGCTCTATTATGCAAGGCTTTTTAAAGTGCTTATATTCGAGGAATACTGTACTAATATTAAGCTGCATGAACTCTTCCACGTTGGGCGTTGTAAAAAGCATCAACTGTGCTGCCTCGGCCATGTATTTCGCATGCAAAAGGATGCTCTACCTTTACGAGTTACGAAGGGAATTCGGCTTACAGGACGACCTTGCTTGCGTTGGTAGGACTAAATCGAGGAAGCCTTCTCAGTGGTTGGTTTGACCAACTAGCGAAGGCGTGCATGAGACGACTGAAAGGATGTGTTCAGGCAGACCGAAATCCTGCACATCATATAAGACCAAGGACACAATGTTACTCTCCGAACAGTTCTCGAATTGGGGAATCTACTTAAAGACCTGTGAGATTACAATTCATGGGCAAGAAGGTTGTTTTATTGCAGGCCGAAATCCATTTATCAGATTGTAAGTGCTTAATTAAGAAGAAGAAGATAGTCGATGAGTATTATGTCATACGCATACTAAAATACCGATGCCATAAACTTGCTAGCCAGCTGTTGCGTTTTTGAACATTTTGATTTGAATGATGATAAACTTCAGTTTGCGATCAACCCAAATTATTTCACAAACTTTTTCTACGTTTTGTTTTGCGTTCAGTACGGGCAACCTCTTCGGTGCTTATTACGCATTATGTATGCAACATTTGAAAATCCTGTTGCAAAGTCGCTATAATATTCATTGACTTATCAGGCAATGTTTTTTTAACATACGAAGTAATAGCGAGACCACAGATTTAATATTTATTCAGATAGTGTCTGCAAATAAAAAAGAAATAGGTTATAAAATAAATAAAATAATACCATACTTTCTCTCTCACGGATAAGTCAAAATCTTTGATATTTTTTTTCATTGTTTTATTGTTCCTTTAAACTTTTTTCTTCGCCATTCATTTTAGTTTTGCGAAATTTTTTTTTATCCTTTTAGGGCCATTATTACAACTTGCCGTTAAACTTGGGGTTAGTTAAAGGTACCTTTAGCTAAAGGGAACTGGAATGTTACCTTTAACTTATTTTCGTTATTACAACTTACAGATAAAATTTTTCAAAAATATGGCAGTGCCGGGGCAATGTCGATAAAACTTCTCAATTATACAAGTTTTTTTAACGCAGTGGCTTCGTTTTTTGTTGTATATGTTCATTTTTTTTAAATTTGAAGTTGCAATAATGAAAATAATATATAATATGTTAAAGGTAGGATGATCCTCCCTTTAGCTTCACGATCACTTCTATCTTGTTGGGTACTCATAATAACGAAAAACAATTTATCTGCCCGTTAAAATCCTCCTTTAGTTAACGGCAAGCTGTAATAATGGCCCTTAAAGTGATTACATTTTTTCTTTGTTTTTTTGAAACCCATGATATAAATCCTCAAAAGTTCAGTAGAACTGTTTGTTTGGCTGTGCCTGTATGTTTTTTTAGAGAGAAAATAAGTTGAGAGAATTTATTTACAGCCATAGAAAAGTGTGAGTAAAATACGCTATTTGGGGTTTCATTTCATCAATATACATAAAGCCAAAGATAGCTTAAAAATTAGACAATGTTTTTTAGTTACAGTATCGGACAAAACATAAGCACCCCCTCAGTACATTTTTTTAAAATGATAATTTTTTTACTAAAACAAAGTTATTAAAAATGTTTTTTTATTTTTTTTTATTTATTTATATCCTTATTATTGAAAAACACAAACTTAAGGAATTCAGAATTCAATAAAAAAAAGTTATAACTCAAAAAACATTTTAAGCCACAAATATAAGCGGACAAAACAAAAGCACCCCCCAATTTAAGGTACAGAAAAAAACTATTGAAATCAATATTTCGTTGCGAATCTTTATTCCGGATGACACACGCACATCTTTTAGGCATAGAGGATGTTAAACTATTAATTATTTGAGGTGATATTACTTCCCAGGCTATTTTTGCGGCTTCAAATAAATCTTCTTTGATTTTCCAATTTTCTCGCTTGATTTTTAAGTTAACGATCTCCCACAAGTTCTAGAATGGGTTAAGATCAATTAAATGCAAAATATTCGATCAACAGATCAATTATTTCTAGGCTAATTAAAAAGTTTTTGCATACTGGTCGCACATCTCCTACTCATTCTGGAGGAAGACCACGTAAAACTTCGCAATATGAAGACTCCTGAACTAAAAGGACAATCCAAAATGATTCTACAGCGCCTTCTGATCACATACGAACGCGCTTAGATTTATAAATTAGCGAAAGAAACATATCATATCGTCTGCGCACATTCCGTATGTTCTGAATCCTATAAATTAAACTTAGATTTGTCAGAAAACAGCACAATTCTCCATATTTGGACACTCCAGTTGAGATGGGCCTTGGCGAATTCAAGTTTCGCTTTTTTATTTTTTGACGATATGAAAGGTTTTTTTGCTGGTCGTCGACTAAATAATCCGGCCTCTACAACCCTTCTGGAAATCGTTCTTTCGCTAATTTATAAATCTAAGCGCGTTCGTATGTGATCAGAAGGCGCTGTAGAATCATTTTGGATTGTCCTTTTAGTTCAGGAGTCTTCATATCGCGAAGTTTTACGTGGTCTTCCTCCAGAATGAGTAGGAGATGTGCGACCAGTATGCAAAAACTTTTTAATTAGCCTAGAAATAATTGATCTGTTGATCGAATATTTTGCATTTAATTGATCTTAACCCATTCTAGAACTTGTGGGAGATCGTTAAGTGGGAAGCAATATCACCTCAAATAATTAATAGTTTAACATCCTCTATGCCTAAAAGATGTGCGTGTGTCATCCAGAATAAATTTTCGCAACGAAATATTGATTTCAATAGTTTTTTTCTGTACCTTAAATTGGGGGGTACTTTTGTTTTGTCCGCTTATATTTGTGGCTTAAAATGTTTTTTGAGTTATAACTTTTTTTTTTATTGAATTCTGGATTCCTTAAGTTTGAGTTTTTCAATAATAAGGATATAAATAAATAAAAAAAATAAAAAAAACATTTTTAATAACTGTGTTTTCGTAAAAAAATTATCATTTTAAAAAAATGTACTGAGGGGGTGCTTATGTTTTGTCCGATACTGTATATACAAAAAATAAACAAAAACATTTTTTATTAATAGAAAACAAGCAAGCATTCCAAAGCATTTAAAAAATTATACTATGCGACAAAATAAAAAAAAAATTAAATACATCCAGCTAATTACATAGAACATTTTTAACATAAAATATTTTTTGAGTGTCAGTCTGAAGTAAAATGATAAAGCATCCACCACATATGTGTCCTTGTCTGATCGACAACTAAATCAAAGAGCACAAGAATGCGTGAGAGTTCCCTCTGCACAATTGTGCTATGAAATGGTAATCCCTGATATAAATAATAATCGCCCAGAATGTGTTTGACTGCACAATAACTACAGCAAAAACAGAAACAAAAAGAACAATAACATATACAGCTCCTTACATGTTATTATCTCTGTCAAACATTACACAAATGCAAACTGAATAAACATAATTCCTGTAATGAAGAAGAGACATAATAACAAAAATAATGAAAAGTTTACAAAAGTTTTTATTACATAAAACAACAATAAGAAGTCTGCAGTTTGGCGAGATTAATTTTTCTTTTATTATACACTTCAGTAACTGCGGAAACGTTCGACGGTGCATTTGTAGGTTATAGAATGAGAGTTTTTGGTTAAACATTGCAGCTTATAATAACATCAGCGTAAATAATGAAATTTTCCATTCTTAAAGTGACTTTCCTATTTTTTTAATTTTTATTTCTGTCTTCTTATATATGCTCTTTAATTTTAAACGTTTGATTACGTTTGTGAGGAACTTTAAAACTTTTAAGATAATACGTGCCATTACCACCTATTATTTAATTATTTAAAAATATTGATTATTTATTGAAATATATGTACGATTATATAAAAATACTTTGTATTTTTCGTAATTCTCATTTTAATATCTTTGATATACAAATTGAACTTTTAAACCTTGCTGAAGTAGCAAATTACAAATCATACGTATCATTATTTTAATTATTTTTACTGTCCAATAATTCCGACTAAAATAAAACAACACATTATTTCGAAAATTAAAAACCTAACTTTTAATCCGCTTAACATTAAAAGTATAAACAAAAGCTATAAAAACAAAACAATGCAGTAAACAAACCTGTTTACAAATAATCGTACTGCTTAATATAACTACAAACTCCGCATAAAAAAATTGTAAACAAGTACACAAAAATACAGCAGCAGAACTACAATAATAAATGTAAATAAAATACACAAGCAACACTACAATAATAAATGTAAACAACGATGTTTACTTTTATAGACATCGTTGTTTACATTTATAGAGATTTCGAGAAGGTGAAGTCATGAACATTTGCTTTCAGGAAGATTCATGATTTTCCATCTGTATTAAAACAAATAATAATGACAATTTCTACGTATGAGTGATATTCATACACATAATTTAATGTTATGTATACGATGTTCTTGTTGTGTTTTTAACATACCTGTTAAGTAATGATTAGTAATCGTAATGATTAGTAATTTGATTACTTTTTTTTGAATGGCAAAGAATGACAAATGTTGAAAAATATTCAAAAAGAATTTAAAATAATCATTGAAAACAATTTGATTACTTTTTGATTACTTTTGATTCTTTTTAATTATTTTGTAATTTGACAGTAATCCTGATTATATTTAGATTATTTGGTAATCCTAATCAATTAGTAATTCGAAAAAATTGTTCATAGGATTATATAATCACTACGATTCTTTTTAAAAAGTAATGTAATTGATTACTGATCGTAATCGAAATTTAACAGGTATGGTTTTTAATATATAGTATGTTTTGTTTTCTACACTTTCCGGTGCTAAAATATAGAAAAAATATAGAAAGTATCCCATATTTTTCTTATGGTTTGTGAAACTTTAATATTTTTTATAACAAAGAGAAATAAATAAATTAAATAAATATAAAACATAGGAATTTATTTTACATATTATTGCTTAAAATTAATGAAATTGGTAAAATATATTGGAGTACTTAGACTTTTATTGTCCAATGTATATGATATGAACGTTGATGCTTACGTTTTTCAAGAACAGAGTAATAATTTTAACGATTTGTATGTACAATATGCTAAAAACCAATTTATACAATAAAAAAAACATTTTTTAAACTATACATATTTTCCTAACACATATAAAACGCTTTTAAAATTTATTGTCAATTATTTTGCTATAAAAGCATTTTTTAAAAACATCCATTAAGATAAAAGATTTTATATTTATTGTCATATAAAACATAAAATAAAAATCATTCTATTGCCAAAGTGACAGTACTATTAAAAAGAATTAAAATAGCGTAAACCAAACCGTATTATTAAGCAATTGCGGATGGGTTTGAAAAGGAGCGATTTAAGTAAGGTCAGTGATTACCGCAGGGTATTATGTTTACTGTCACAACTACGGTATGAAGAGGAGAGTGTGGAAAACTTCCTATGACGGCTTGTGAAAATGAGAAAATTTTGAATGAAATTCTTTCAAGGGTCTGAATGAAGTATTAAATTTGCAACTAAAGAGCATTTTGGGTTTTGAAAAGAGTACAAACTAGTTCTGTGGCAGACTGTGTTTAATTTGGATCTCGTAGAAATTTTTTTGTGCAGAAATTTTTATGGCTTTATTCGCTTCGCTTATTGTCGCTGTATTCTCCTCCTTTATTTTCTTCGCATCTATTCGTTATTACATTGTTCATAGTCCAGTATCAATTGTGCAATTTAGTATCTTATCTCTTTTAGTATCTTAGCTCATTATTTTAGTGTATTAGTATTAGAGTTGTAATAATATATGTTCATAATCTTCTCGTATTTCAAACAAAGGAAGATCAAACTGAGTATAATAACTGGGCAATATGACATAAGTATCCGCATCAAAAGGTTATGAGATTTTCATTACATTAAAGAGCAATTGAAAAAAGTTTATCTGATATTTCAAGAACATTACCAGACTTGAGCAACCAATAGTTTGGAAGTCAAATCATAGCATAATAAACTTTATTTGAAACTCCAAAAATTATCCATTATTGACCATACAACACATGTTGTGTGTGTCAATTTTATACTTTAGTGGCGGGACCTACAGCATAAAGTCGCCTCCGAAAATGTCTATATAAACGTAACGCTGTATATATTTAAACTTGGATACTTGTCAAAATTCTGAAACCCTCCACACCACAAACTATACCATATAAGTTTAATATTTAATCAAACCATAGGTCTTTAACCATGACATCGACGGGTACAACAACACCAATGTTATCATGTATTTGAAGTAAATGGTGTTTGGATATGTTCCATTATTACCTTCAGCATTATTCACTTGCTTGTATACCGGACATAAGCATTAGAACATACTTACATATGTATGTAGCAAGTATGCGCGCACATACAAGGGTTGCCATTTCTTCAGTTGTTGATAAAATATGTAATTTATTCACTAAAATTATTAGGGAACCATTGGTAAAAATTTAAATTTAATTGCATCACACAATTTTTCATGTACAGCTATGCGTTTTATCGTAAAATTCATATCTATTGAATGTACAATTGTATTTTGGCAACCCTGAAAGTCATTACAACGTATGCAGTTGACTAAAATACCTTCTGCTGCCGTCTTTCCCTGTCCAACGATTATTAATAAATATGTATGTTTGTAGTGTCATTAAGCAAATCATATGCAAATGTGTGCATTTTAAGTGAAACAAAGAAGCGTCGAACATTAATAGTCTGAACACATTTGTGTAGAGTAGAAAATGTTTGTGTCAGTGGTTGTCTAAGTACATGTATGTGTACCACAAGAATACATACACATAGGACTAAACTAGTTTCACTGCATGTTCGTACACATTGTCAGACAAAATTATAGCACGGATTCCGCTATAATTAACAACATACATACACTGGCTCAAATAAGTCTCCGTACAGCAAACTATTGAAAATATAATTTAATGTAGTTCGGAAAATATATCTTATATATAAAAATGAATGTGTGTTTGTTTGTATGTTTGTATGTTTGAAGTTTATAGAAGATTAAACGGCTGAACCGATTTTCTTGAAATTTTCACAGTATCTTCATGTATGTCTGGAAGGAGTTATAGGCTACTTTTTATGTTGATATTCCAAATGCGCGAGGGGCCATGCCCACGTATGCTACATACTACATACTTAATATTTAATTGCATTTAAAATATATTACTCATACGCATAGTAGTTACCCCTACAAGTATGCTGTCTGTGATTCTTGATGTATAAAACCAAAGAAAATAAAGTATAAAGAATGTGCATTTTGGCATATTTTGGAATATTTTTCAAAAATATTTCACGACGCGGGGGGAAAGATAGAAGGGAAGGATAAAGAAACCAAGAGCGTAACAATGTTCTCAATTGTTCTCATCGTGTGTTTTTGTTGTTTGACTAATTTTTTACTTATTCTTCTGAAATAGTGTTGCCACGAAAAAAAAATTTTGTAACCAACATTTGTGAAAAAAACCAACAAATAAGAAAAAATATAACCAAAATTAAATTCATAGACTTTTGTTTTATTTTTTTTTTCAAGTTTAAATTATAATTAATAAAAACTGAAACAAAAAATAGCTTTTTTTCATAAGAAAAAAATAAACAAAACCAAAAACTACACATTGATCAAAAAAATAACCAATTTTGGTTAGAAATAACCAAAAAAGGCAACACTGTTCTCAAACCACTTATCCTCAGACGTCGATACAAAGAGAACATGAGAAAAATTATGACAGGCATGTTTAACCCAGAGGAAAATTGTTAGTAATATTTTCAAATCTACTTATTAACCCAATAATATGTATATGTGAGCGAAAAGTATAGAAAAATTGTACTGCGCTAAAAACCTAAAAACACCGTATTTAACTTGGCAAGTATTCTTCCAAAAATCGAAATCATTTCTCATTGATATTAGTGAATCATACTATAATATTTCTTTGGGTGTAAAATTGAAGTCTGAAAAAAGCGACATGAACATTCTCCTTTAGAAGCTGACAAGCAACTGAATGCATTTTTACGCTCTCATGATGAGAGCAACACATTGTTACGCTGTTTGATTGTGTTTATTTTCCTTCTGTCTTTCGCCCCCCTTATCGAGAAATGATTTTTTAAAAAGATTTTGGTGAGAGCGGGTCGTAATGCTACTTCTACATAATGCGTATTCTTTATATCCATATTCTTTGATAAAACTTAATGGATTTGGATATCACTCATACGTCACACATGTAGTCTTTTTTAATGAATTTTATATCTATGTATATAAACAAAAATGAATGTGTGTTTATTTGTTTGTGGGTTTGTTTGTTTGAAGTCTATAGACGGCTAAACGGCTGGACCGATTTTCTTGAAGTTTTGACAGTACCTTCCTGTATATCTGGAAGGAATTAAAGGCTACTTTTTATTTTAAAATTTCAAGAAGGCGGGGTGCTACGCCCACATATTCAATAAGTATTTAATGTCGCATATCTCATAAACTGCGAATTTTGTATGGACGACTTTGACGTACTTATATATAAACAAAAAGGGCGGATTGGCTATAGTGGGTGTGTCACCTCCAATATAAAAAATATTAAATTATTATATCTATGAAAATATCACAGTTAGAGCCCTAAAATTTTTTCGAATCCACTTTAGTATCAATATGAATATTTTAGACAAAAATGGGCTGACTAGGAAAAGGGTGTGGTACTCCCATATGAATTAAATTTAAAACTTCTTCTATCTCGGACATCACCTATATATAGGGGTGCCAGACGTACTGTTTTTAACAGTACATGTACTGATTTTTTTCAATTGTACTGCTTTATTCACAACACCCAAATCAGTACACAAATGTACTGTTTTTTACCATTTGTACTGTTTTTGTACTGTTTTTTTTTCTTAAATGCTTTTTATGTAGCCATACAAAACATGTCTCTATTTTAATATTTTAGAACAAAAAATTTTGTTTTGAGCTAACGAGGAATCCAATGCCAAATGCAAATGGCGGTATTACTGATATTAAACGCCATATGAAGACAGCAAAACATATGCGGAATTTAGGAAGCTATCAACAAAAGCCTGTAAGTAGTTTTTTTTAACAATAGTTCGAATAAAGAAACAGCAGGAGCAAGGGAGTCAAGTTTTAAGTTTCGTCTATCATACCATCATACATAGCCACAGCTACCAATCCGCAGACTGCAGTAGTAAGCTTTTTAAACAAATGTTTCCAGACTCAAATGTAGCTTCTAATTTTACATGTGGTAATACAAAGTTATCGAAGATCGCTTCTAATATTTTGGCGAAGTATTCTATTGAAACTATGCTAAAGGACTTGAATGAATCTATTCAACCGATGCGTCAAACAAAGGAAATATTAAAAGCTTTCCAATTGCCAATTGTCCTTCCATACTTTTCTAAGCATACGGTAGTAAATACAAAACTTTTGAACTTTTATGAGTCAAATTCCGAAATGTCAAAAGATATTGCTGATTTGTTGAAGTCTAAATTGGAAGGCAGAAATTTAAACTTGGCCAACGTCACCAGCTTTTGTGCAGATAATGCAAATGTTAAATGCGGATGCAAACAAAGTGTTTTTGTTGAGCTTAAGGAAAATACATACATACATAATTGGCCATTACAACCCTTCGTCAGGATTACGGCCTAGCTTCTCAACACCACTCACGTTGTGTGCGTTAATTTTATACATGAGTGGCGGGACCTACAGTTTAAAGTCGACTCCGAACGACAGATTTTTTGAGAAGCTTTTCATGGCAATTTTTACTCTCAGAGTTTTTGCCAGAAATCTGCTGAGAGGAAGTCGCCGAAGAAATACTTTTTGTATTTTGTTTTTGATGTCTGGCCTGGGATTCGAACTCGGGCCTTTCGTCTAATAAGCCAACACACTACCTACTAGACCACGGCGACTTCGGTATGGGATGTTTGCGCAATATCATTAATAATGCATTTAAGAATGGATTGAAACTTTTAAAACTCGATATAGAGAATATTGTAATAAAAGTTTTTAATAAATTTAGCTCATCAACAAAGAAGACTTCAAGTCTAAAAGAAATGTTCGAGTTCTGTGAACTAGAATGGAGTGAAATGCTTCGTCACGTGCCGACACTATGTAAATTAATTTTAAAAATAAACTATGAATACAATTGTAATGAATTTTACAATTTTTTAAAAACAGAAGATGGGAAAAATGGCATTTCAAAACATATAAAAAAAGTGATAAATATCTTTAAAAAGTAATATACAAAACAATTTTGTACTTTGAAAAGAAAAAATATAACATTGTAACTTTTTATATACATATGTCTATGTATCTAAAAATCGTACTGTTTTTTCATTAATTGTACTGGTTTTTTGGACTCAGTGTACTGTTTTTCCGAATTCCAAATCTGGCTACCCTACCTATATATAAAAATTAATGCGCATTTGTTTGTATGTTTGAAGTTTATAGACGACTAAACGGCTGAACCGATTTTCCTACATTTTATGTTGATATTTCAAATGAGAGAGGTGCCACTCCCACATATACTACATAACCTACTATTGTAAGATAATAACAAAATGGATATATTGGAAAAACTATATCAGCAAGATACCTCAAATTTTGTACAAGTAACTACGGTTTTAATATAAATATTTTGGACAAAAATAGGCGACCTATCATTAGAGGACAATTCACCTTCCATATGAAGTAAATACTAAAATCTGCCTAACTGAAGAACTTTAACAGTTAGAGTCCCCAATTTTGTATAAATAACTTTTGTTTAAATATAAATATTTTGGACAAAAATAGGAAGTTCAGCAAAAGCGGGCGTGGCACCTCCCATATGAAGTAAATACTAAAATCTGCATATCTAGAACACCAGAACAGTTAGACTGCTAAAATTTCGTACGAATATCTGAAGGTTCAATATCAATATTTTTGTTAAAAATGGGCTAACAAGCATTAGGGGCGTGGCAAACTCCATATGAACTAATTATTAAAATCTGTATAAAAAAACTATAAAAGCTAGAGTCCCCAATTTTGTATTCCAGCTATAGGAAGGTGGTGCCTCTCTGATTTGTGGGTGTAGAAATTATTATATCTTGAAATATGCAATAGTAAGGTATATGACCCTTAAATTATTGAGTTTGAAATTCTCAACTCATATAGATAGTAAGTACTAAAGTTCATACTATTTAAATATTTATCTTGGAAAACATATACATACATACATATGTAATAGTTATATTATTGTTTACTTCTAAAAACGGGTAACTAATAAAACTATAATATATTTGAAAAATACATTAGGTAAACTTTATAATAAGCATTTTATTGGGCGATGAATTCATTACTTTTAATTACCTAAGTAATAAAGTGTAAACTGTCAATATTTTTCCCAAATAAAATAAGTAGTTGCAAAACTCATCAAAAAAATTACCTGTGACCGACGCAAACACAATTATTTGTTAAATTTTAATAACATTAATTTTCTTCAAAAGGTTTTTGACTTGAACCGATTTCATATTAGGTAAAATATAAAGAAATAAATATAACACGCATTCGGTTTTGAAATTCAGTTGAATCTTTGATTCTAAACAAGTTAAACGTTACCTGAGTGACATTTATTTTGCAACAATTTGTAAAAATGCCCCGAATAAAAGCATCTAAAATGCATTGCGTTTGCAATCCCAGAGAGCAAATGAAAGTTCGGAAGACGTGAAAGTCGCCTCAGGACTGAAAGGAGTCGAGCTTCAATCTTTAGAGCCGCCGAAACGCCATCACAACGTGAAGAACGCCTTGAAGGCCTACGACAACGCGCCACAACAGCAAGAGCTACTGAAACACTTTCAGAAAGCCAAGAGCGCCTTAAAAGCTTCTGAAACGCCGTCTGAACGAGAAAGATGTCTTGAAGGTCTTCGACAACATGCCACAACCCCACGAGCAGCGTTGCCAAATGTGCAGATTTATCTGCATTTTGCAGTTTTTCTGAGCATTGAGCAGTTTTGAAGTTTTTTGTTTAAAAAAGTAAGTTTTTCTGTAAATTATGCAGATTTTGCAGTTTTTACATTTAAATTTTTTAATTTCAATTTTGTTATTTTAATTCCAATTTCTAAAGCCATAATTGTGAAAAATAACAATAAAAGTATTTTTAATTATGTCGTTTTGTGCCAAATGTAGTAGCAATGAACTACATTCAAGAAACAGATGATGAGTGGCGTGAACTACTGCACATTAATTTTGAAGACTTGGGTTTATTAGAAGTAGAAAATATTGAAACAATTTGGGAAGTCATATTAAAAACAAAACGTGGCGACGGAACTAAAGCTTTTCCTAATTTAAAAAAAAACTGGTATATGCAATGTTGTCAGTACCTGTTGCAACTGCTAATGGTGAACGAATTTTTTCACGAATTAATATTAATAAAAATAAAACTAGGAACAGATTAGAAGTGCCAACACTGTGTGGCATTTTCTTAAAAAAAATAACAGTAATTGCAGCAATTTCGTGCGATCAAAAGAAATGGCAATCAAATTTACCAAAGAAATGTACAAATCTAATTAGTATTAAGTGCCAGGAGAAATTAACTCAATTTACGAAAATGCATGTTATTTCAAATACTTTTTATAAAACTGAATTATATTTATATTTTTTGTTATATGCATTTAATTTAATTTGCTTTGTTATGTTTTAATAAAAAAATATATGAACTGAATTATAAATTTTTTGGATGTGCAGTTTTTTCAGTTGAAAATCAGTTTTTTTGCTTTAAATTTGCAGTTTTTGAAAAAAAAATTATGGCAACGCTGCCCACGAGCTACCGAGACATCGTTGGAACATGAAGGTCGACTACAAAGCCAGCGAAATCGTATTGAAGCATCACGAGCCACAGAAACACCTTCAGAACGTGAAAGACGCCTGGAAAGCCTTCGACAATATGCGACAACCGCACGAGCTACCGAGACACCTTTGGAACATGAAGGTACCACAACAGCACGAGCTAATGAAACAGAAGTCCAACATGAATCACGAGTAGAAAGTCAGTGGATTCGAGCATCAACAAGAAGAGCAGCAAAGAACAAAATCATAATCGAATGGCGTTGAATCGACGTAATGTGTTTCATGGATACTCAGGTATTGCATTTAACTACGGATCTGATATAGATGACCACATAATCGCAAGTCATGCTGATAGAACTCCAGAACTCCAACAGTGGCGTAACAATTTTGATGGTGGGCGATCCAGTTGCATCACGAGATATGTATTTAATTCCGATGGGGGTAGCGAAGCACACCGGGTATTAGCTAGTATCAAATGAAAATGAGTTCTTGATTTTTAAAAAGTGCAATAGGCATATTACACAAATACAAACACATAAAGATTAAAACAGAAATAAATTTTATTGAACTAAGAAAACTTAAAAAACACTTCAGAAACCAAATTCAAAAAAGTATCCGTACAGAATAATATTTATACCTTAAAACTAATTAATGTGGTTTTAATAACGGGCGTGATATTCTTTGACTTTAATAACCTCATTTAAACGGTTCTTCATTGATAATACTAATTTACTAGTAATTTCTTTAACAATATTCTGCCATTCCTCGGAAATAACGTTTTTGACCATTTCCTTCCCAATTGTATGCACACGGATTTCTTCTCCAAAACTCCCCATAGATGTTCTGTGGGGTTAAGGTCTGAACTCTGAGGAGGATGAGAAAGCACTTCATCATATACCTTATAAATCAATGTTGTAGTGTGTACGAATGAATCAGAGTAGTTCAATTTCAATACTGTTGATTTGCTCATACTCAAAATTTCATGAGTACTTATGAGTAGCCAAACAACGATTTATTGCTGATCTCTGGTTCGTACAGTGCGTACACCCGAATATATCGAAGCTGTGGCTGAGAGTGTGCTTGAAAATCCATCAACATCAACTCAAATTTAAACACTTCACGCACTCATTTTGCGAAATGATCTCGATATGACTCATTACAAAGTATAACTGGTTTAAGACTTAAAACCGCATGAACATCCCCACACAGAAAAAAAACCCAATGTAAAATTAACATGGAAAAATGTTGATTTCAAATCATAGTAAATTTTCGAAAAAATTTTTAATAAATGTATTTTTAACATTGTTTCATATTGAATCAAAATTAAAAATGTTAATTTAATCTCAGAAATAACTGATTTGACATTTTATAATGTTAAAATAACATTTTTCAATGTTGATTTAATATAATGTATTTTTATAGTAAAAACAAAAGTTTTTAACGTAAAATCAACATTACGTTTAATTGATATAACATGGGCCATTGTTAATTCAACATTATATTTACATGTTTCGATGTTAAGAAACATATTGAAACAACATGTGACAATTTTAATTAATTAGCGAATAGCGAATAAAATTGTTTCATGTTAAATCAACAGCCCTGTTCATGTTAAATCAATATTGGTTCATGTTAAAACAACATTTGTAAATAATAGTTTTTATATAAATTATAAATAACATCGTTTCAAGTTAAACTAACATTTTGTTATGTTAAATCAACATCAGTGAATTAAAAAATTGACATTCATTCATGTTGAATCTACATTGTGTTCTGTTAAATCAAAGTTGTAGAATTTTCAATTAACATGAAAAAAAGTGGAAATGAAATGAAATCATGTTGAATTCTGCAAAAGGTACCGCTATTTTGGAACATAAAAAACTTTTCATTCATATTTAAGTAAAGCTTGAATAAGTATTGCGGTGTATTATAAAAGCGTCTTTTTGCAGTAAGTTAAATTAAATTTTTTAGTTAAAATATATTATTATGTCTTCGCCAAAGAATCATAATGATAATTTATCAAGTGTTGTGCAAGAAATTGTATCAATTGAAGGAAACATGAGTTTCTTGAGTGACGAAGATGGTAATATTATATTAAATATTCCAGTTCAGAATGCTACCGAAAATTCGCAATTAGATGAGCTACTGCACACTTTTAACTTAATTGAAGTAAAACCATATTTGACAAGTAAGTAATTGCATTTAAGGATTTTTGTAAAATAATTTGACAATTGTAAATAATATTTATTTATTTAGATGCACAAATTACATTTGATAGTTCAAGGTATTTATCAAAGGAAGATATTAAGGAAGCATACCCCCTATTGGTATTCGTGCTTGTTTCCGAGAAAAACTTTTTTGTTGGAGAAAAACTGAGGTAGTAAACATATACATACATATACAAATTCATATTTGTGTATTATAATTTATATTTTCTTTATAGATTTATATCGATTTCGAACTACTGCACCCAAATAAAAGTCATCTTCTTCTCAGTAAATGGAAGGGATTTATGGAAAAAATTGTAAGCTATTACAGCTTATATCTTAAAGACAAAAGGTCTAAGGAAGTTTTTACAAATTCAAAGAATACTACTGAACAAAGTAATTATATATACTTATTTCTTAAATTCATATTTTAAATCACCACCTTATTTCCAGATTCATTAGATTATATACATACTATTCTGCTAAATTCAGTTATTTTACCAACCGCACGTTTTTCGGATAAAGGAGGAAAGAATACAAAAAAGATTTCTATACCAGACGTCGACGAGAGTTTTATTGTTGATCTTACCACTATTAATGATTATGAAAAGGTAATATCAGATCTTAAAGAGAAATATTATAATAGAAATTTAACTATTCAACCTTTCGTAATAGTTGTAGGTCATAGTATTTATAACCTTGAAAAATTTTACGTATATTTTGATAAAACACTCGTAAAATGTGACTCTTTTTTGAAAAGTTCAGATGCTTGTTTGAAAATAATTAATACATTGTCTTTAGAATATCTAAAAGGTTGCCAAGGCCCCTGGCTTTTTATTCAAGAATACTTTTACGAAATTAAACCTATTAATGATAGAAAATTATCAACCATTTACTCCTTGCTTAACTTTTTAAAAGCCTAATTATTAATTTCAAAATGTTGATTTGTTTTATTTGTAAATAACTTAGTACAATAAATAACTTAATACTTAATACAACATTATCAAATTGTCCACTTTCTTAATTCAGCTAGTACAATACAGTGCAAGCAAGATAATTGTACTCAAAAATTTTCATGTTTCAAATCATTTAAAGCTCACATTAATCGTAAGCATATTAACAATTATATTAAAATATTACTTATATACTTAATTATTTGAATAAATTTTTATTTTATGTAAATAAATGTATTTTTAAAATGAAAATTAATAAACGTTATATTTTATTTAAAGATATATATAAAAACAAAAATAACATCTTTTTGTTGGGCGGGCTTAATATAAGCAGAAAGTCAATATAATTTTCATGTTATTTCAAAACTAGAATCCTTTTGAATTGACATGAAAATTTATGTTGAAATAATATGTTTGCATCTTATTTCAATATGAAATTCAGAGTTGAAATAAAATGATTTAATGTTATTTTAAACATAAGATCATATTGATTCAATGTGAAAATCATGTTATCTTAATATTAATTAATGTTGATGTGAGTGGTATCTTAAAGTAAATTCAACGTGATCTCACTTTGATTCAACATAAGTAGCAATGTTGTTTTATAATGTTTTCAAGTTGTTTTTAAATGAAAAATAGTTATTTTTGGTTTACTGTAAAGTCATGTTGAATTAACATGAAACAGCTATGAAGCAAAATCATAGCTGAAAAATGTTGATTTAACCTTGTTTTCGGCGTTTTTACAATGATTTTTTTCTGTGTGCCCTAGCTTTTTTACTTCGCTAGATGGGCCAACGAAAAACTGCACGATGATGTCCGTTTTGCCAAAAAAAAAATCGTCTTTTCAAATGAAGCTCATTCTCACCTTGGCAATAATATTAGCAAAAATGCAGTATTTGAGGCTCACAAAATAACAGGATCGTGCAATTTGCCACACTTCTTATGCCACAATAGATTTATTGCTCAACGTTTGAAGGCCGTTTAATTATCCAAAATGGTTTTATGCCGATAAAACGGAGAGAATTGCGTATTTGAAGGCCAACATTTATGATGGCATTGCCGAGAGATGACCCCAAACACTCGAAAAATTGGTCCGATCGAATGAGATAGTGTGAGACCAGGCGCCAAATGAATGAAATAATAATAAATAAATTTCAAACCGTTTTTGTTTCATTGCATTTTTAAATTTAAACGTTCAAATGGCCACACTTCTTTAAAGAAACGTGGTTTCGTAGAACAATTTTAAACGATATAAATAAATAAATAAATATTACAAACAGACACTTGTCTAAAAATTATTGTTAAGCAACAGGTCATATTGAATTATTGCGAGAGCAAGCCCCATATTAAAAACTAAAATGAAATTTAAAATACTACAGAACAAAGAATACAATTAATTACTCTAGTAATTAGCTTATTTATATTGTAATTCAATATATTGTTGTCAGCCTTGTATTCTGCTATTTGAAATATTCTTCCATAAAATATTCTGATTTAGAACTCAGTGATGTAGCCTGAACGAATTTCTCGTAATTAATTTTCCCCCCAACTCAAATCGTAAATGTCCCACCAATTCATTTAAAAGAAACCATTTTACATGCCTTACTCTAATGGTTTAAATTATTTTTGTTGTAGCTGTCAACTTAGTGCTTTAGAAATTATTAAACGCTTTGTTTCTTCCTGTAACATACAACAATAAAGTCATCTTTTCACTCCCCATATTCGAGGCCGTAGTATACTAAAACAATCAGTACCAATTATTTCATAAGAACTTTATTGAAATTTATAATGTCAACAGAAATTTCTATAACAATACCAGCACCAGCACCAGCATCGTGGTCAGTATCATTTTCAAAACTCATTTGTTTATTTTCTCTGGTACGATAATGTTTATTGTCATTAAGGACTAATTTTGGCAGTACGACACGAGAATTCTTTTTACAACAACGCAATAAATGAAAATCATTTTTCACAGCTTAAAAGGACACGTTTAAAGCACAACAAATAAGAGATGTATGCGTGTGCCATCATATAAAATATTGTTTTAATTAAAAATCACTTGTTGAATATTCTAAAGGATCTAATACATCTCTCCAAGTTTGTACAACACCTTCTAAGCCATCGATACACTTACTCACTATTCATCCTGTTAAAAATGTGTTATACGATATATTCTTAACAATTTGTTTTGTTTAAAGTGTTATTAATAACAGCTTTAACGCGATTCTGTTTTTCTTTTTTTAAGCAAATCGACAAAAACTAATGTGAAAAATTCCTGGTCTTAATAACGCTGCATACATGGTTTTACCATTTATTGGTTTAAATTTGAACTATCGGCATATTATCTCCACTGAACGTAATGAATCGATTTAATCTTGAGCAACGTATTGGGCCAAGCAGAAACTTAAATTTTTCAAAAAAAAAAATTATCTTTTCGAATAACGCTCACTTTCATGTTAGTGGGTACATTAATAAGTTGCCGTATATATGGCTCAGAAAACCTACGTGTGATCTTACAGAAGCCAATGCATCATTGCGAGTGACTGTTTGGTGCGGCTTGTGGAGCGCAGGAATAATTGGCCCATATTTCTTTAAAAATGAGGATGACGCAATGGAGACACCATGATAAGCTATTTTTTTAAACGCTCTTCATGGAATTCATGTGAACGATGTTTGGTTTCAACAGGATGGTGAAACTTACTACAGATCTCATGTTATAACCGATTTTTTACGTCAAACGTGGTGTCAATTGGCCGCCAAAAATCTGCGTTCTGACATTGTTGGACTATTTTCTGTGGGATAAATCCGCATAATTCTTGTGCGGATGGTATTCCAGCAGTGCCCTTTAAAATTTGTTTGCCTGGTCTAATCTTCTACTGCCCATAACTTGTTGGTATAAGCATTAGGTTCTATAGGTTTAAACGTAAAGCAATAACAGTTTATGGATTTGCCTAATAATAGACGAATCAGGTAATTTATTTGGACTTTGGACACATCTTTCTGCGTTTGCATTTCAACCTCCACATAAATAAAATGTGTAAAGCCACCATTCAAACTCTAGATCGAACAATAAAACGAATTATGAAAAAATTATTTCTGCGGAACTGCCACTCAGTATAGTAAATAAAATTGCCATGAAAAGTTTCTCAAATAATCTGTCATTCGGAGCCGACTTTAATCTGTAGATACTGCCACTTATGTACAATATTAACGCATGCAACATAAGTGGTGTTAGAAACTACGCCGTAATCCTGACTAAAGGGTTGTAATGACCAAATATGTACATATGTATTTAGAAGTTGTTTACTAATTTTATATGTATGTATAAATGTATGAATGACGAAACACATTAAAATACCTGCATTAGAGAATTGTTTATTATAGAGTCCTTCCAAGGAATATATTTGCGCGTATTATCAGGAGGAAATGGAGCGTATTATGGACAAAAGAAAACATGCACACTGAAATTGTTCTCTAATATAGACTAATTGCTAATTAATTTGTGAATTTACATCATACATACACGCTTTACAGACTAACGAATATTCAGTTTCAACTGATTGAATTTTTTACTTCGTTTATTCTTCTATTTTGGCAACTAAAAATAACGCACGGACAAACATTTGATTAACTTTATCTATGATTGATGTGTATCATCTCAACTTGTTTATACGCTCCATCATTCCCAACCATAGTTTAGCAAAAATTAAACAAAGAAATTCTTATACAAATCACATCATTCGTACCGCGTTATATGGGGACCAATAATTATAAAAGACAAGATTATTTTTATTGAATTAAAGAGTTCATATAAGGATTGACAAAAAAATGAAGCAAAAGCTAAACTAAAAGACTATGTTCCAAAAAGAAAAAAAAATAATAAAAAAGAAAGACTTATATGAAATTATGTCATTTTTCAACTGTCAGATATGACTAACTCGTCTTCTTTTAAGAGGCAAAATGTCCTCCTCACTTGGTTCATCTTCACATTTGTTTTCGATTGTAGCTTTTTTTTCTAACTCCACTAAAACCTCTCTATAGGCAGCTAAGCAATTTCTTAACTCTCTTTTAAACTTTGCGCTGCGCAAAAAAACTTTGATATACAAATTTTTTTTTTCCATCGTATAGGTTTCCACTGCCGGGATAAAACAATTATAAAACTAATCCTTAAAAAAGCTTAAGTCATCAAAACTTTCTTATTAGATCGCCAGAATACATGCAATTGGATCTTATTAATGTTTTTCATTACACGGAGAACGATTTATTATCATTTGTTTTATCACCAGGCTCCCTGATATATAAACACATGAAGGGTTATATGTTCTTTTGAAAGTTTAAATCCCTAAGTACGCCTTTGATTTTTTAGAATGAAGTTCCTAGATGGTTGTTTTTTCCAATATAATGCCGTCTCAACAGCGTAAAAATCTGATCAGGTGAATAATTCATTGATAATTCTAGCGGAAGGCAATTATGGGATGTTGTTGAACGTAAACCGCGCTGTAAGAATACCGCGTTATTGGAAGGATGTCGTAATTTCAGCTCCGCGTTGACTGTATTTAGAAATCATCAGTAATTTTCCCAGTCAAATAATGCAATTTAATATGTATTGTTCCATCGCAAATATTTTTCAGTTTCAATAGTATATTCAACTAACGTTTAACCGCATAGGTCGTAATCCTGACGGAAGGGTTGTAATGTAATGTAATGTATTTATGTATGTATGTTACAAGGTCATGTGAAACACTTCCTCGGGTCTATCAATCAAAAGTTGTAAGTTTGGAAGAAAACATTGTAAAGTTTATGTTAAAAACAAATTAAGCTACAACAAAAAAGGGTGTTGAAAAATACAAAAAAATGTCTGTTATTTTAAATAGAGAAATCTGTAGTGAGGCTAACTGGAATACAAATATTCATAATATGGATTCAATTTTTTTTTTTTTCGTTATGTACAATGTTGTAATATTAAAACTTAAATGGAGACTATCAGGCATGTCACAAAACGCAATTTCGATCGAAAGTGGTTTCAATTCCGAAAGTCGAGTCTTTAGAAAACGAAAAACGAAAAATTTCTTCGGAATGAAACCACTTTAAATTTTCAAAGTGGTTTTGATATTTTTGATGATTTATTAAAGAAAAATGTTAATAAAAATTAGTCAAACTGAAAGACAAAATGGTATGTTTTATTATTACATAGGATTTTTAAGTATTTAATTAATATTTATGCTTAAGAAATTTAATTTTGTAAACTTGCTGAGAAAAATTAAACAAAGTGATGTATTTTTCCATCGAAGTATTTCCATAGCCGGAATCGCCTAATAGCCAGGAATTTTTGTTTCCAGTACAATAATTATTAAAATACAAAACTTACAATCATGGCGTTGATTCTAATTACTCCCGTCCTGTTTAAATACAAAGATACATCTTCAGTTGGCTTAATTATTTTCACATGTGTCTGCTTTTTATTCAGTAATTATGTTTTTTTTTCTTTTGTCATGCACTACACTATCACACTTTATTTGATAAACAGCAATTTTATAATTTTTATGAATGAACAAAATCGTTCGGAATCTGAAGAACCTAAAACAAAATCGATCGGAATTGCATATACGGAATCAAAACCATTCCGATCGGAATCTGTGACATGCCTGTATTTCGGATATTTTGGAATTGATAAAAGCTTTGGAATTCTGTCAAATGTTAAATAAATTCGATCGGAAATGTAAATAAATACTCATAATATGTACTCATGAAGTTTTGAGTATGAGTGCGTCAACAGTATTAAAATTCAACTACTCTGATTCATTCATACTCACTACATTATGAGTATGATTCGAATCTACTCATCTTTCTGAATACTCATTGCTGATCTCCGTGACAGATCCACACTACTTAAAGGAGCTTCCATTCGTCTACTTTTAAAAACTTCTTAATATTTCGTTTACGTCCATAATTTCATGGAGTTGAAAAGAATGGACAAATATTTTAGAACTCAAAGATGAATCCATTCGCTCGAACTTAAATGAGATTGTGTAATTCTTTTAAACATTATATTTAAAATTTTGCATTTTATTTGAAAAATTTAAATATTTTTACATGTTCTAAAAAATTTTAGCGCAATGCTGCCATTGTATTGTAAAAATAACTAAAAATAGTTAAACCACCTCAACGATAAAGAGTAGAGTAAAAGGCCAACATGTGTTCACATGTGTTCTGGTAACCACAATAGCCGTGTCGTTGCTACAGCCACTACTACCACCGACGATGTTTTCATTAGAATTTCAGTACAATTGACCGCAGTATGGAAGTAAAACCACGTAAACGCTATAAAAAGAATACGGATGCTAACTTTACTGGCATTAAATTTGTCAACTAACAAGTGCTTTACTAATGTTTTCGAACATCATTTTTAAATTTACGAAATAATGGCTTTAAAAAATAAAGGCTACAAGAGTAATAATATTAAGCAGAAAGAATTACGGAAACTCTGTAGAAAAAGATTAAAACTGTCTTCTCAACTGATAATTTTAATTTTACACAAAACTAAATTAGTTTTGTTGCCATTCTTTTCTTCTGATTATCATTCAAAATTTATATTTTAAGATTCACGGAGGAACAAGTTTAAAAATTTTTTTTTTTAAATTTCAAAAGTTTTTAAGATGTAGGACATTAAGATTTATAAAAAAAATTCGGAAGAGAAAATGCTCCAACAAACCGCCTCACATCGCAGGGACAGAATTCAGCAACGTAGTGGCCGTTTGACCGAGAATATGCAGCTTTGAGTAGAAGTGTTAAAGTCATCGTTCGCAGCAATTAAACATTTAACGATTTCCATTTATCAATATTTTACATCGTGCTCTGCATTTAAAGGCTTATAAGATTCAGCTGACCCATGAATTAAAACCATGTTACGACGCATTGTGCTGCATTTCGAATTCGTATCTTATGCTATGTTCGCACGAGCCTTCGAATTACTTTGCTCTCTGTTTTGAATTACTTATTTGAATTATCATGTTCACGCGGCAGTTTTGCAATTCTTTTTGACAGTTCTTCCTTTTTTCTTCTTTTTAATACTAAATTATTATTAATATTTTTAAAAAAGTTCATACAGCTTCTTCAAAGCTGCAAATACTTTTCCTGTAGATTCGGGTTTTCTACACACATAGTCGCTTCCTCCGCTAATCTCGCGAATAACTTTCTTGTAAATAACACTTTTTTGAAATGTTTTGTTTGGATACTTCCATTTTTGCTTATTGTTTTCGATATTTATTTGCTTATATATTTTGTGCTTTGACAGCTGGTGATGGCAAAAATACGATAAAATTTAGAGATTACATTGATTTTTAAGTAATTCCCAGGGTAATAGAATTTGGATTACATACAATTTGGGTAATTCGCTCACAAAATTTTGTATGCCAGAATTACATAATTCAGCATATAATTGGATGTTGAATTACGAACGAGAGAGCATATTAAGGAAAAATTGCTGCCGTGCGAACATAGCATTAGGCTATCGAAAAACAAGAAGGAAATTAGAATTTTTTTTAGCAAAATAATCTTTACCCGCCAACATCACTTCCTACGTCTACAAGCTGAATTGCTGCATTTGAGTTGAATATATTACAAAACTTAGCTTAAAGCAACCATTACATATACGAAATGTTACATTTTGTTGTGTTTTGTGGTCCGGAGGTATCAACAACTGTATTTTTTTGAAAACGAAAATGGAAATGGGATTACGGTCAATGTAAATCATTACAGGGAAACGATCCGAAGCTGTCTGTGGCGGAAAATTTATGATTTACATGTAGAGAATACGTAGTTTCAACAGAATGGTGCTATTGTCAACTGCAAGAGTCAAAATGGTTCGATATTCGCATTATTTCTTGTATACCTATAAAAGGAGTAATACCAAGATCGCGCGAATTGACATTTTTGGATTTTTTTTATTTTTTTTGTTTTGGCGAGGTTTTTGAAGTCGAAAATTTACAGCAATAATTCCACAACAATTGAAGAGCTTAAAACTAATATTATCGAGCAGATATCAATCGTTGGCAACAGTTTATTGAAAAACCTGATTGATAATTTTAGTAAAAAATTGCGAACTGGCGAGCCAGTAGATAGGGTCACCTGACCAACGTATGTATCTCATTTTTTTTTTTTTATTAAAATTAAAATTATACCCCAAATTTCCACACCCTTTATTTATTGCCAATTTGCCAAAAAGAAAAAAAGTAATATAAATGTAATAATATATGTTCTGTAATATTAATTTTCATCATTTAACACCCTCTTTTATTTGGAACCATAAGTAAGTCTGAAAAAACAGAAGAAAAAATTTATAATCATATGATACAATGTGAAATACAAATTTTATTTAAAATTGTTTGCATAATATTACATCAACAATAAAAAACGAATTAAAAATACGTCCAAGTGTATTGATACACGATGCATTGATGTGTTTGATAACACATATGGTCAATTCACACAAGCCGTTGTATTGTATTGTTGGAAGAACATACAACAGTGTATGATTGTTGTTGATAATTTTCATATAAAAATCCGATACACTTATACACATTTTTTCCACATGTTTTTAAAAGTTGTATTGGTTTCGTGCTATCAAATTGTATGAATGAAAAAAATGTGTATATGTTTTTAAAGGCTCCTGGAGACGATCAAATAATTTCATCAAATAATGCATAAGTGTGAGTGTAGTGTGATTGACGTATGAAAGGAGACGTTCAAATAAATTCGCCAATCATCATTTGCATTTTGATTTTGTAGTGTGCGCTTCGCAAAATGCCTTTATCGGATGACGATTTATTTATTGCTTTTAACATATTGTACAATTTTTTTTTAAGATAACAAGGAAAATATGAAAAAAAGAAAAATCTTTGGATGAAAAATTTCATAATGTTTTCTTTTTTCTTCTCTATTCCTGTTTCTGCCAGTTTTAAATTCCACAACGCTGGTAAACATTGATATTTTGCAATTAATTCTAATATAATTTTTTTTCATCTTTGCATTTCTCAATGATATTACGATCGTTTACCAAACACAATTTAACTTCTTAAACATATAAAAAGAAATAAAATATACACACAAAATATAAAATATATATTCACAATAAAAAAAAAATTCTTTGTTTACTATTACATTATTCGCAATAAAAAAATATTTGTTTGTTTATCCGTGCATGGATGATGTGTTCACTACGACGATATCGTAGCAAATGAGATAATGCTTGTCAATCAGAGTTGGAGACGATCAAATAAAACTTCATCAAATTGAAAAATCAAAATCTTTTGATTTCCATCAATCAAAGCCGACAACGTATATGTATATAACGACAACACGCACACATATAAGATGTTGATGGTTTTATTTGATCGTGTCGGGGCGCCTTAAAAGGTTGTGTTGGTTTCGGGCTATCAAATTGTTTGAATGCCACGAAATACACAATACTGCATAGCATTGAGCGTTCACAAACAAACAAATGTAGTCAATACAACATACACGATACAAAATTGTGTGAATTGCCCAATAGTGAAATATGTACAAGGGGATGGTGTGAAGTGTTAACAACTCCAAACTACGTTAGCAACAAAATGGCTACCAACCACATGCTCGTAGTTTGACATTTGTCAAGCTATTAATTACTGACAAGCCAACTGAAATCCACCATTTTACGTGTCAGTTAAAAAAGTTCATCAGTGGTACCGTTTTATTTTTGGGTGAAGAGTAACATCTACTGTTAGTGAACTATTACATAGCGTGTCAACCGCACTAACACTACTTGTAATTGTTAAGGCATTATACAAAAACTTCATGGAAGAATACAGTGAACAGCAAAAGTCTACTAAAGTAACGCAATGTATTTAACAATTTCATGAATTTTAGGCAAAAGTTTGCAAAAAAAATGTATAGTTTTATATTTATTTTATTAATTTATTTCTATTTTATTATAAAACAAACAATTTTTAAATGTTTTTTATAAAACAAGAGAAAAACAAGGAAAAATTTCAGATCAATCCATAGGTACCCCCAAGGAGAACCCTGAGTAAATTTAAAATTTAAAGGCCTAATATATGAAAATGTTATCCCTTAAGGTCAAAACCTCAATTTAACCCATTTGGAATTGAATGTACAAGTTTTGTTTAGTGTTTTCTGGTGGCACCATGAGCAAGATTTTCGATTGACTTTTGTTTGAGGTTTCTTTCAAAAGTTCTCCTAAATACTCTCTTGAAGTCATATTGGGACTTTGTGCAAGAGTATTAAGCCTGTGGGGACTTTTTCTGTCGTAATATATTCCCGTAGCAAGACCTTTACTGTGCACTGTATGTATTCAGGAATTACAACATCACAAGGTCTTGTATTTGATATTTCGGTTCGTAAACAGTTTAAAAATTAAGTACAATTGAAACGTAAAAAAGTGTAAAAAATTGCAAGATTTAACATCCGGTTTTTTTGGTAGTCGCAGTAGTATAGTACGTAGTGAGTTCGCTTATTAGACGTGAAGCCCGAGTTCGAGCCCCAGGCCAGACATCTAAACGAAATATAAACAAAATATTTCTTCGACGACTTCCTTTCAGCAGATTTCTGGCAAAAGCTCTGAGAGTAAATAAACCTGATATGAAACCGTTTCTCAAAATCTTTCAGTCAGGATTACGGCCTAGTTTCTCACACCACTCATGTTGTGTGCCTGAATTTTATACTTGAGTGGTGGGACCTACAGTTCAACGTCGACTCCGAACGACAGATTTTTTAGAAACTTTTTCATGGTAGGTTTTTTTACTTTCAGAGTTTTTGCCAGAAATCTGCTGAGAGGAAGTCGCCGAAGAAATATATTTTTTTTTCATACATATTTCGTTTTAATGTCTGACCTGGGATACGAACCCGGGCTTTACGTCTAATAAGCCAACAAACTACCTAATAGGCTACGGCGGCTGTTAATACAGTGACAGTTTATTGAAGTGGCAAGGGCACTGACAGTTTATTGAATACAATAAGAACAAAATAAAACGCTCAGTTTCTATACCTATCCTCGCAAAAGGAAAAATATTTAAAACAAATGTAATTCTTATTGAATTTAAAATTTTTTTTTTTGTTAATAAAAATAATATTAAAACAAATCTAAAATAAAATAAAAATAGTAACAGTCTCTGGTGCGGCACAGACTTGTTTCATTCCTTCTCGATACTTTATATTGGAATAAATCCATAAAACTTTAAAATTAGTATTCATCCTGAGTTATGCCTGTTTATGTACTCAATAAGCATTAGTTTTTGTAAAAAAAATCTATCACTAAGCTCAAGCCTAATCGTAATAAATATGTATTGTGGTATGTCGTGTCATCAATTTCAATGGAAAAAGTGGTAAAAGTGGTTTTGAAAATTTAATATTTCGAGAAATTCTTGGATAATTGTTAGGGATTTAGTGGCACCTTTACTACCAGTAAATATGCGTATATCTCAAAGACATATTATCTAACACCGGATTCACTCAGCAAGTAGTATAGGAGACTATTTAATTTTTCATTTCTACAAATCATTTCTTATTACAAAATTTATTTTGATTTTTTTTATTTAATAATTTCTTTTAAGATTGAGGTATGAAGCATACAAAGGAATTTTTCACTTTTATTATACACACAGGATATAATCTTAAATATTTAAGTATTTTTTGTCTGTCTGACACAGTCTGAAGACTGTGTAACAAAAACATGAAGTAATTAAAATAAATATTAATTACCTGAACATGTACCCATCTACGTGCCTGTTTATCTGTCATGGGAAATTTGCTTTATTAGTGTAGTTGTTGTTTGGGTTTCTTTTACAGATTTACAGCCTCATAAAATTAATGTCTTGTCATTTATTTCATTTACTTGGTAATGTTTTTATTATTTAATATTGGCCTATACTGGGCATTAAGGAACTAATAAAGAGTCCACACATTGATTAATGATTGTAATTTCAATTAAAATTATTGTCTCAGATTGAGTTGAGTTCTTTTTTTCTGTAATCCAAAGTGTATGTTTATACTTCTACGCACATCAGGGCTTTAATGCTAATTTAGAATACAATCTCACAACCATTGTTTTCAATACACCTAATTCAGTTTTTACACGGTCTTTTTTTACACGGTTTTGATATAACACGGTTTGAAAATAAAATATTTTTAATTTTTTTTACACGATTTTATTCCATTTAGCACGATTTAAAATTTTTTGTGCTTAAATTTTTTTTGTCAAATTTAATTTTTGCAAAGTATGTTCATATCACAAATTAAAGGCAATTCCCTTTTTGCGCGTACAAGCAAATTTACTGGTCAAAGCAAATATAAATGGCACAAATTTAGGGGAATTCCCTTTTTGTGCATGTATGGCTCGTTACAAAGAATTATATAAAGAGGTAGCTAGAATTGGTGAACAACGTCTCATAACAGAGTTCATTGGTAAAAATGTAGATGCTGAACCAGCAAGAGAAAGTCCAGTTCAAAATTATTCCAGCGATGATAGTGATTGTATACGCGTTCGAAGCAAGCGAATGCGAATAACTAATGATGACAGAAATTAAATTTATGTTTCTTTGTTTATGATTATCATTATATATTTGATTTAATAAAATAAACATGAATACTTCTTAAAAAATCCTTGTTTTCACTAATTTTAATAGGTTTTAGAGATTAGGAACCAATTACCTATTTTTGCATACGATCAGTGTCTTTTTTTACACGGTTTTTTTTTACACGGGTTTTTTTGGAACCAATCTACCGTGTAAAAACAGAATTAGGTGTATATATTATTAATTGAGGAGATTGACTTGTATGTATCAATTGTATCAATTTTTAGACAAATGCAATGGGGCTTCATTTAGTTTTAGGTCAGCAAACTTTTATTAGCATTATTATTATTTTTATTAAACATTGTTAGAGAATTGAGGATAGTTTGGTTAGTAAAATATTGTTACGAAAATGGAAACATTAAATAATAAACAAAAGCTAAAAGATACAAAAACAATGGACTTGTTTACATGATCAACTAATACACAAAAATATAGCAACAACAACACTGCAAGGACAAACGTAAACAAAATACACTAACAACAATAACGTAAACAACATATTTACATTTACAGAGACTTCACGAAGGCAAAGTCATTCTCCTTCAGGAGCATTCATCAGACTGTTTACCCTGCGATATAAAAGGCAAGACAAAGCAGGCAACGGGATTTATAAAAATTCAGTTAGTCTTGTATGAAGACGAGTTGCGTGTGAAGAGAATAAACGTGGTTTGAAGATCTCCGCTGTAAAGATCTAACGAACAATTGTTATTGTGTAAGCGGAAGAGTGTAAAGAAGAATAACAAATAAAGCAAATTGTTGTTGTTTAAATCAAGTTGCCAAAGGTAGGACACGGAATTGTGCGAACAATAAAGAATTGATTCAAAGCTAAACACAAATTTATTTTTATTTTTATTTGCAATCTACGGGATCATATTTTAAACGTTTTTAAAGGGTAAAGACGTAACAATATGATGCATAAATATAAATACATACAATCCTTTCAGGATTCCGACATAGCTTCTCCTACCATTCATGTAGTGTACGTTATTTGTACAGATATTTGTGATATCTTTCATGGCAAATTTTTTTTTATCAGATTATTTATTTAGAACACCGCTGACAGGAAGTCGCCGAAAAATATTTGTTCATATTTCATTATGTTATTTGAACCACTACCTACTAGACTACGGCGACTTCAAGATATGAGTGATGTGCGTTATCGCAAACACACATTCGATTTTCTTTGTATTGTTAATGTTATCCTATTCTAATTCGTAAAGCAATTAAAAATAGTGTTTGCTTTATTATTAATTAGATCTCGATGTTTCGTGCAAGGTTCTAGCAGATCAATTGCGTGATACTCAAAGATGTTCTCTTCTCCGGCAATTGAAAATTCCTTAATTTCTCAGCATTTAATTGTTCAAGTGTCAACATAGGCTCCAAAAATATCAAATGCAGCCGAAAGAGAACAAGACGAGAGAATGATAGCGAAGCCTTCAACGAATTTTTAAATAAAATGACCAAAATAGCAGAAACACTGTTTACCGTTTCATCATCTCAGAAAGAAAGTGGGCCTCATGAAAGTTTTTTTTTCTATGGTGCGAGAAATTTTGGACGACTTACCCAGTGATGTCATTAAAGAAGCTAATTTTTTTTTTAAATTATTTGCATGACCAAGCGGCAGCAAATAAAAAAGTCTGATAGATTATGTAGTTTTTTATTAGGTATTATTGTTATTATAAATGAACAGAATTTTTATTTATTTTTATTTATTATTATTATTTATTTTTAATTTGAATTTGAATTTTTGATGTTGATTTTATTTGAATTTTTTCTTTGAAATACACAAATTAATATTTTATGAGCTTTAACACATGAATTTTGAAAAGCAATAAAAAAATCTTTAAATTTAAAAAAATATTTCATTTTTATATTTTATTTTTATAATGATATTCACACAAAATGTCTCTTAGCTGGAATGCACTTCTGGTTAAATTATTGGAAGAGAATTTTGGGCCTTTTTCCAATGGCTGTTAATAAAAATTGCCTCCACAAACCTTCCGTAACTAAACCGTCTTTCTCTCGGTCTACAAAATCTGGTGGGCAATATGTTGCATCGTGCATTTTTAAGTAATTGTGAAGTAAAACCGTGGTGCATACAACTTTTTCAGCAGACTCCGGTAACATATTCAAGGTTCCACGTAAAATTCTCCACCGTGCTGTCAAAATACCATAAGCATTTTCTATGGTCCTCCGGGCTCTAGATAACCTTTTATTAAAGTTTTGCTTTTCATTACTTAATAAGAGTCCGGGATATGGCTTCATGATGTATGACCTAAGAGGAAAAGCGGCATCCCCAACTAAATAATAAGGAAACATGACTTCGCTATTTGGCAATATTGCATCCGCTGGAAAATTTAAGTTTTCTGATCGCAATAGCCTACCAAAATCCGAATGTGTTAGCACTCCACCATCGCTTTGGCTTCCATAGGCACCTATGTCAACCGCAGTGAAAGTGTAATTCGCATCGCACACTCCCATTAATACAATGCTATATGTTCCTAAAAACATAAAACTTTAATAACAAGTACATTTCTAGTCTAGTGTATCTAGTCTACTATCCGGAACTGTTCATGGTCGCTGTTTTTTAACTTTAGGAAAGTTGTGGCAAAAAAACCAGACACATCTCGTTCCAAGTACAAAGGACGCATCCAAAATCGTCGTTTGTGCTTTTGGAGCTTATTGTACACACTTGTGGCACAAAATATTATATTCCCAAACTCAATTAATTCTATAAATTCTTTAAAATTTTCAATTTCATTTGCCATTTTTCTCCAAAATCTGTATTCAAGTATTTTCAATCAATTATTTTGCTAACAGCTAATCAAAACAAACATTGGCGCGTAAAAAGCGTTGCATGTAACTTGAGCGTAGAATGCGAAGAAGGTATGAAATGCACGTAACGCTTTCACGGGAAAACGCGTGGTGTGGACCACCAGCTTAAGGGTTGTATAAAATGTTAAATGATATTTTTTGTATCCTTGTCATATTCCTGACGGTCTTCTCTTACCCATACAGAGAAAATAAAAAATAATTAAAAAGAAAATAAAGGACGGAAGCACATTATGTTTTATCAATAAACAGAAGACGTTAGTTTTGAATTTGACGTAAGGCTTGTTGACAATCAAATAAAAAAAATAAATATGCAACCAAATATTGGTTATCAGTACATTGAACAGTTCAACCTCATCATATTGTTACGAAAATGAAAATGGTGTTTTGCTTTCACATCATTTAAATTGTAAACAAAAGCCACAAAAACAAAAACAATGAACTAATTTACATGAAAAACAAGTAGACAAAAATATACAAACAAAAACCAGTATAAAAAAGAGGGCTAAACAAGTAAACAAAAATGCAACAGCAACACTGCAAGAACAAACGTAAACAAAATACACAAACAACAATAATGTAAACAACATGTTTTCATTTATAGAGATTTCCAGAAGGCGAAGTCATTTGCTTAAAAAGCATTCAACAGACCATACGATATAAAAGGCAAGACAAAGCAGGAAACGAAGTCAGTAAAAATTAAGTCAGTCTTGTGGGAAGACTCGTGGTTTGAAGATCTTCGTTATAAAGATCTGTCGAACAAGTGACTAGTAATTGTTAGTGTTTACGCAAAAGAGTGTAAAGAAGAATAAAAAACAAAACCAAGTTTATTTTTATTTGCAATTTACGAGGTCATAATTTAAAAGTTTTTAAAACGCATAAACGTAACAATATTTTATGTCAAAAGACGCAATATTTTATTCTCAGGATTTAAAAAAACGAAAATAGTACATGTGTTCAATTAGTACGTATGTCTAACCAATTTGTGTCTTATCTTATGCTTTTAGAATTAAACTTCGACCTTCTTTAGGCAACAGCACACTCCAACTATTTTGAATTTTCAGCTGCACTTCAAAACAAGATAATTCTACTTCTCTTCCTTATGCTGAATAAGTGTTAAAGCAACAATTGAAAGAATAACAAAGAAGAAAAAACAAATTGTTTTATAAGTTCGCATTCCACACCCCAATTTCGAA
This sequence comes from Sarcophaga rosellei, assembly GCA_930367235.1. Taxonomy (NCBI): domain Eukaryota; kingdom Metazoa; phylum Arthropoda; class Insecta; order Diptera; family Sarcophagidae; genus Sarcophaga; species Sarcophaga rosellei. Next base: position 32,862,136 of record OV884021.1, on the reverse strand, counting down.
AATTTTCCGGAATATGTTCCAAACAATATCACTAAAGAATATCAAACACACCTTCGCCTTAACACATTCCACTTAAATAATCACGTGCTTACAATACTTTTCTAGGTTTCCCAAATGTATTTTCCAATGTATATGGACATTAAAGAGAGATGACAGAATTGAGAACATACTGTTGGAGTGAAAATAAACATTTTTATTGTTTCTCTTTGTTATCAGGATTCTCTTGTAGCTTTTATTGGACGCATGTGTATCTCCTGAATGAGATTTTTTCAAAACACACTACAACTCTCAGTATTCTGACTGCGTCTTTTTTGAGAGTATAAACTGCCTTCATTTGCTATTACTGTACGAGAAGGATATTCAAACTTGAACTGGTGCAGTTATATGTAATAATGGCGGTGCTTAAATTTTCTTCAGTACGGTTTCGGTTACGACGACATTTAAATGAAGGAAATAAATTAACGGATAAATTAAAGAAAACCCCAAGTTAAATTGCTTCACAACAATAACCTCGTAATTCTTGCAAAAATAAATTTAATTTGTTACGTTAAAATTTTTTAATACAAATAAAATATGTATACAAAGAGAAATTAAGGTCAAGAGCCAAAATAAACTGAGAGTGACATACTTGTCCTTGAATGTGTACAATACATTAGTCATTTTTTAACAAATATTCGTTAACATTAATTTTGTTAACTAAATTACATACATAATTTTACAACATAATTAATTATGAGAAAACATTATTATTTTATTAACAATAGAATTGAAAAACATGTTTTTAATACGAGCGAAGTGACTAATACCATCTGTTTGATATAGATTTACAGACCACAGTCTCTCGTTGAAATCGAATCCTCATACACGACACTGACATACTCCGACACAACCACTAAAGCCACTAGAGCACCAGAGACTCACAAACTTAATAATGAATTGAGTGCCAGTGTCCACCGGTTTATTATTTAACGTATAAAATTTTTTTAAAAGCATATAAAATGTTTATATTACTTACTTCTCTCCTTCTTTAATTACCTTTTTCAGGGAAATATAATAAGTATTTTACATATAAATTATGGTCCAAGAACAAAAAAATATTTCCATTTGCATTAGCAAGAGTTCGAAGAAATAATTTTAAAATTTGTAAACAATAAAAGTGAAAAAAATTTTACCCATAAAACTATCTCCAAATACAAAAAAATAAATACACCCGTCTACACTAGCCTAAGTTATTCAGTTAGTTGAGTAGAACTCAAAAATACTTTTATTATATTTCTCGAACCCTCCAAACTTGTTTCAATTGACAAAAATGGTTCTTATGATCTTTTCACACAAAATTATTGATTACCCAAACATGTTTGAATCTATTTTAAAATTCCAAAATTTTTTTTAGAAAGGGGAGAGATTAGCCTTTCAAACGGTATACATAAACATTTTGTTCAAACTTACATATATGTTATGAGATTTGATGGAGTAAACTTGGAATATATTTTTTTTTCTTTTATTATTTTTCCAAGTTTGGCCATTCCTAATTGGAAAATTTAATTAAAAACTATAAAACAAGTGGCCATATTTTTAAAGGGCATTTTCTTGTGAAGAGGTTGACACTTTGCTTTATTAAATCGGATAAAACTTACAGTAGTTATTATTAAAGAGTATAACAACTCAATCATAAGCTAAAAATTTTTGATGGATCTTAAGTGTTTATTGAAAAATTATCTTTTTTCCGTTGGATCAACCACCAGAATTTGGATAATGTTTGCGCAAAGCGAAACACTAATATTTGCGAAAAACGGAAATATTAGACTACTTTTGGTAGTCGTTCAAACGTGCAAAGAGATAAAGATCAAGATAGTGAATAACTTATGTAGTTACTCGGGTGTATTTTCATTGTCACACCGTGTAATTGAGGAATATTTATATGTAGGGCCAGTCAGAACTTTCCATACACACAATAAATATGCAAACAGAAGCATAAACAAAACAAAGGGTGTCTGTCTCAGAAAGACTGCACTTTTCCATTTTAAAGAAATATTTTTCCGATTAAAATTTCAGTAGATGATTCATATTCATGCTATGTATTGTGTTGGATTACAGTAAATATAATATTAAAGGAGAAAGGATAGACTAGAGTAGACCATCAAATTCAATTTCATGAAATTTTCCATGACTTCACTACAAATGACGCGTTTGATCTCATTTTGACTTCAAGAATTGTTCTTGGCCTAGCGCTTTCACAAAAACTCAAGAAAAAAATCTTTCCCTCCTGTTGGGGCCACAAGGAGGGCCCCATTTACAGTCACTGCTATTTCGGCTTCATCTTCAAAAAAAAAAATAAATTTGATGATTGATGTTTCTGGTTTTAGGCAACACACTCGTTTACAACAGCAATATTTTGTAAAGACCGACTGGTATGTTGATGCAAACAGTCTAAAGGTCAAGTCACATAAAATTCGTCACACATTAAACCTTGACATTTTGAACTGACTGCATAATTGAAATATATATATGTTTTCTTATGTGCTTTGTTTCATTTGGCACCTAACACAACGCAATAAGTAGGGCAATGTTTACTTACAATTAGAACTTTGAAAGCTATCAGCTGTTGGTCTTTAATAATCGTAATAAATCCATGTGACAGCTGCCTAATGTCAGATTTGGCCTCGTGCAAAATTACACTAAATTAAAAATTGAACTTACCCTAAGATATCCCTTATTTTATAATATAACTCGCTAACACCCGGTGTGCTTCGCTACCCCCATTGGAATTAAATACATATCTCGTGATGCAACTGGATCGCCCACCATCAAAATTGTTACGCCATTGTTGGAGTTCTGGAGTTCTCTCAGCATGAATTGCGATTATGTGGTCATCTATATCAAATCTGTAGTAAAATGCAATACCTGAGTATCCATGAAAAACATTACGTCGATTCACCGCCATTCGATTATGATTTTGTTCTTTGCTGCTCTTCTTGTTGATGTTCGAATCCACTGACTTTCTACTCGTGATTCATGTTGGACTTCTGTTTCATTAGCTCCTGCTCTTGAGGTACCTTCTGTGGCTCGTGATGTTTCAATACGATTTCGCTGGCTTTGTAGTCGACCTTCATGTTCCAACGATGTCTCGGTAGCTCGTGGGGTTGTGGCATGTTGTCGAAGACCTTCAAGACGTCTTTCGCGTTCTGACGGCGTTTCAGAAGCTTTTAAGGCGCTCTTGGCTTTCTGAAAGTGTTTCAGTAGCTCTTGCTATTGTGGCGCGTTGTCGTAGGCCTTCAAGGCGTTCTTCACGTTGTGATGGCGTTTCGGCGGCTCTAAAGGTTGAAGCTCGACTCCTGTCAGTCCTGAGGCGACTTTCACGTCTTCCGAACTTTCATTTGCTCTCTGGGATTGCAAACGCAATGCATTTTAGATGCTTTTATTCGGGGCATTTTTACAAATTGTTGCAAAATAAATGCCACTCAGGTAACGTTTAACTTGTTTAGAATCAAAGATTCAACTGAATTTCAAAACCGAATGCGTGTTATATTTATTTCTTTATATTTTACCTAATAAAGATAATTCAAAACCTTTTGAAGAAAATTAATGTTATTAAAATTTAACAAATAATTGTGTTTGCGTCGGTCACAGGTAATTTTTTTGATGAGTTTTGCAACTACTTATTTTATTTTGGGAAAAATATTGACAGTTTACACTTTATTACTTAGGTAATTAAAAGTAATGAATTCATTGCCCACTAAAATGCTTATTATAAGGTTTACCTAAAGTATTTTTCAAATAAATAATAGTTTTATTAGTTACCCGTTTTTAGAAGTAAACAATAACATAACTATTACAGTACATGTATATGTTTTCCAAGATAAATATTTAAATAGTATGAACTTTAGTACTTACTATCTATATGAGTTGAAAATTTCAAACTCAATAATTTAAGGGTCATATACCTTACTATTGCATATTTCAAGATTTAATAATTTCTACACCCACAAATCAGAGAGGCACCACCTTCGTATAGCTGGAATACAAAAGACTCTAGCTTTTATAGTTTTTTTATACAGATTTTAATAATTAGTTCATATGGAGTTTGCCACGCCCCTAATGCTTGATAGCCCATTTTTGACAAAAATATTGATATTGAACCTTTAGATATTCGTACAAAATTTTAGCAGTCTAACTGTTCTGGTGTTCTAGATATGCAGATTTTAGTATTTACTTCATATGGGAGGTGCCACGCCCGCTTTTGCTGAAGTTCCTATTTCTGTCCAAAATATTTATATTTAAACAAAAGTTATTTATACAAAATTGGGGACTCTAACTGTTAAAGTTCTTCAGTTAGGCAGATTTTAGTATTTACTTCATATGGAAGGTGCATTGTCCTCTAATGATAGGTCGCCTATTTTTGTCCAAAATATTTATATTAAAACCGTAGTTACTTCTACAAAATTTGAGGTATCTTGCTGATATAGTTTTTCCAATATATCCATTTTGTTATTATCTTACAATAGTAGGTTATGTAGTATATGTGGGAGTGGCACCTCTCTCATTTGAAATATCAATATAAAAAGTAGGAAAATCGGTTCAGCCGTTTAGTCGTCTATAAACTTCAAACATACAAACAAATGCACATTAATTTTTATATATAGGTGATGTCCGAGATAGAAGAAGTTTTAAATTTAATTCATATGGGAAGTACCACACCCTTTTCCTAGTCAGCCCATTTTTGTCTAAAATATTCATATTGATACTAAAGTGGATTCGAACAAATTTTAGGGCTCTAACTGTGATATTTTCATAGATATAATAATTTAATATTTTTTATATTGGAGGTGACACACCCACTATAGCCAATCCGCCCATTTTGTTTATATATACGTCAAAGTCGCCCATACAAAATTCGCAGTTTATGAGATATGCGACATTAAATACTTATTGAATATGTGGGCGTAGCACCCCGCCTTCTTGAAATTTTAAAATAAAAAGTAGCCTATAATTCCTTCCAGATATACAGGAAGGTACTGTCAAAACTTCAAGAAAATCGGTCCAGCCGTTTAGCCTTCTATAGACTTCAAACAAACAAACCCACAAACAAATAAACACACATTCATTTTTGTTTATATACATAGATGTAAAATTCATTAAAAAAACTACATATGTGACTTATGAGTGATATCCAATTCCATTAAGTTTTATCAAAGAATATGGATATAAAGAATACGCATTATGTAGAAGTAGCATTACGACCCGCTCTCACCAAAATCTTTTTAAAAAATCATTTCTGGATAAGGGGGGGCGGAAGACAGAAGGAAAATAAACACAAACAAAGAGCGTAAAAATGCATTCAGTTGCTTGTCAGCTTCTAAAGGAAAATGTTCAAGTCGCTTTTTCAGACTTCAATTTTACACCCAAAGAAATATTACAGTATGATTCACTAATATCAATGAGAAATGATTTCGATTTTTGGAAGAATACTTGCCAAGTAAAATACGGTGTTTTTAGGTTTTTAGCGCAGTACAATTGTTCTATACTTTTCGCTCACATATACATATTATTGGGTTAATAAGTAGATTTGAAAATATTACTAACAATTTTCCTCTGGGTTAAACCTGAAAAAGGGAGACCCTACGATATGCGCCAACTACAGGGGTATAAGTCTTCTCCCTATCGCATATAAGGTTCTTACAGGCGTATTGTGTGAACGATTGAAGCCACTCTTAAAAACACTGATTGGACCTTATCAGTGCGGCTTCAGACCTGGCAAGTCCACCATCGACCAGATCTTCACACTATGCCAAATCCTGGAAAAGACCCACGAGAAACAAGTCGACACACACCATCTTTTTGTCGACTATAAGGCAGCCTTCGATAGCCCCATAAGGGATCGTGTTTTTGCCGCAATGTCTGAGCTCGGTATACCTGCGAAGCTGATAAGGCTATGCAGAATGACGTTGAGCAATTCCTGCAGCTCCGTCAAGGTAGGAAAGGACCTCTCCGAACCTTTTGATACCGTGCGAGGTTTCAGACAAGGCGATCCCTTATCATGCGACCTCTTCAACTTCGTCATGGAGAGTGTTCTGCGAAAGGCGGGAGTGCATCGCAATGGCACTATTTTTCAAAAAAGTGTCCAGTTGCTTGCGTACGCTGACGACATTGACATTATAGGGCGTACCAAGCGAGATGTTACTGCTGCCTTTAGTGCTATTGAACGAGAGTCTAGTAAGATGGGTCTGGCAGTAAATGAGGGCAAAACAAAGTATATGTTATCGACAAGTAGAGACGCGCGGCGTATTGATTCTCAGATTACGGCCGATAACTATACTTTTGATACGGTCAAGGAATTCATCTATCTTGGCTCCGCCGTTACCACCAGAAATGATGTCAGTCTGGAGATCAAGCATAGGATCACTCTTGCCAACAGGTGTTACTATGGTCTCAGTAGGCAATTGAGTAGCAGAGACCTCTCTCGCGCGACAAAACTAACACTCTACAAGACGCTCATCCTCCCCGTGCTTCTCTATGGCGCAGAGGCATGGACCCTATTAAGAACAGATGCAGCAGCCTTGCGAGTGTTCGAGAGCAAGTCCTACGCAAGATCTTCGGTCCAGTGCGAGTTGGCGATGATTTCCGTATCCGATCCAACAGTGAGCTGTATGAGCTCCTCAACGACGTAGACGTTGTACAGCGGATTAATATCCAGCGGCTGCGCTGGCTCGGCCATGTCGTTCGAATGGAGGAGGATGCTCCGGCGAGACGGGTATTTGATGCGGGAATCTGCGGAAGTCGGCGAAGAGGACGACCTTGTATCCGTTGGAAGGACCAAATCGAGGAAGCCCTGTCATCGATTGGTGTGACCAACTGGCGTAGGCGCGCAAGAAGCAGAGGCGCCTGGAAGGATGTGTTACGGCAGGCCGAAATCCGTTAAACGGGTTGTTATGGCCAATTAAGTAAGTAAGTAGTAAACATGTATGTCATAATTTTTCTCATGTCCTCTTTGTGCGTACGTCTGAGAATAAGTGATTTGAGAACAGTGTTCCCGTTTTTGGTTATTTCTAACCAAAATTGCTTATTTTTTGATCAATGTGCAGATGTGTAGATTTTTTTGTTTTTTTCTTTTTCTTTTAAAAAAACCCTATTTTTTGATTCATTTTTTATTAATTATAATTTAAACTTGAAAAAAAAAAATAAAACAAAAGTCTATGAATTTAATTTTGGTTATATTGGTTACAAAATTTTTTTCGTGGCAACACTGTTTCAGAAGAATAAATAAAAAATTAGTCAAACAACAAAAACGCACGATGAGAACAATTGAGAACATTGTTACGCTCTTGGTTTCTATATCATTCCCTTCTATCTTTCCTCCTCGTGAAATATTTTTGAAAAATATTCCAAAATATGGCAAAATTCACATTCTTTATACTTTATTTCCTTTGGTTTTATACATCAGGAATCATAGATAGCATACTTGTAGGGGTAACTACTACGCGTATGAGTAATATATTTCAAATGCAATTAAATATTAAGTATGTAGTATGTAGCATACGTGGGCATGGCCCCTCGCTCATTTGGAATATCAACATAAAAAGTAGCCTATAACTCCTTCCAGACATACAGGAAGATACTGTGAAAATTTCAAGAAAATCGGTCCAGCCGTTTAATCGTCTATAAACTTCAAACATACAAACATACAAACATACAAACATACAAACATAAACAAACAAAAACATAAACAAAAGTAAACAGTGACAATTACCTTTGGTTTTAATTTTCTGCCGCCATTGTTGTATTTGAATCGTTAAGCTTATTTTGATAAGTTGCAGTGATAGTTTCGACCAAGCATTTTACATGCAGCATGTTGTATCGTGATACTTTTCAAATAGTACGCATTTTTTTCGCAGTGCCACCATCTTTCTGTAATGGCTCTAAGTTTTGCCTTGAAAAGCGACTCCACTGCATGACATGACGTTTTGACATGTCTAGTTTTTCATATTTTGTCAATTTGAGAATCTGTTTCCTTACCAACATATACAATATGGGTATCATAAGAATAGTTTTTTTATGGCGCGTCCAACTGTGTATAGAATTTTAAAGATATTCTTTAAAAAAAAGGGATTTTAAATTTTTGTTCGGGGTTCTTTTTAATAAAAATGCCAAATTAACATATTTTAATCTTTAGTCAATTTAATTAAATACGAGTCTCAGCTTTTTTTGAAATTCGCGATAGTTCGCGTTTTGACATAAATGCAATGGCGTGGTAACCATTTATTTTAAATAGGGCAATTTGGGTATCAAATTTTTTCTTTTGCCAAGTACATCATCTTTGTATGTAAATAATTGAGATTTTTGCAAATTAGATGTATTTTACAAAGTGCTCTAGAATATATATAAATGCAATTTTGTGGTAACTATAATATGATAGCGGATTTAGTTTCTAGATCATGTATGGATGAAAATAGGACTAAAAAGATTATATATACAGTTGACAATAGACCATTTTTCAAAAAGGTTCAGGTCACGAGAGGTCAAAGCTGGACTTAATAAGCCAACACACTACCTACTAGACTACGGCAACTATCAAGCTTATATATTTTTTAATTATTTATTTTTATTTTTTTATAGATATCGTGAACAACCACTGTCCATGCATTAGCTGAAATATTATTGAAGCTGAGAAATATTATTTAAAGCTTATTTACCAGTGATAAAAACTGTGGATGGAGAAAAAAATTATCACTTTAAGATGGGTAAAAATCAGTTTGAGTAAAATCAGTTTAAAGTTAACTTAATTAACGCAATTAATATAATTACGAAAAGTTGTTTATATTTAAAAAAGTTCAGCACGTTTGTATATAATACAATTCAAATGTTATTAAATATATATTAATCTAATGTAAAAAACTTGTTACCGCTAATTTTTTTACAATAAACCGAAATATATATCCGTCAATTGTACTGAAAAGTAAATTTTAATTTTAAAAAAATTATAATAAATTTTAAATACATACATAAATACATAAATACGCATATTCCAGTTTATTTTTTCTTTTCATATACTGCAAATTGTCGTACTAACTAACAAGCAATTTAATTCAAAAATTAACATTAAATATATTGGTAGAATAATTCGGAGGTCAAAAGTGTTTGATTAGTAATTACACTGGAGAACGATTTGAGCTATATATCAGACTATTGAGAAGAACAGCTTTCTGAAGTTTGTCAGGACAACAGGGTTGTGGGAGACATTACAGGAATATAAAATATAGTTTAGGGGCAGTACAATAAATCATTTGCACCTGCACGTCAATACGTCTTCGCATCAATTCGGTTTCCTTCTCTTTCCGTTTTTACGAAAATCAAGTGATGCACAGAAAACATCTATCAGGTGGGTTATCTCTCGGTTTAAATTTGAATCATCGGTTATTTCCAATCCGGCAATACTTATGTCATTCTATTCTGTCACAAAATTCAGTATAATATCCATCGATTTACACTTGAGCAACATTGGGATTTAATGGAGATGTATTACCAAACAAAGATAAATTGGTCTGAAGCTCATTTCATCTTGGGGGGTATGTTAAAAAATACAAAATTGCCGTATTTGAGGCTCAGATAACCAAAACGTAGTCTTGCAAAAGCCAATGCACCCATTACATCAAACTGTTTGGTGGACTTATGTATTTCTTTGAAAATGAGGACGGCGCAACCATTACGGTCAATGCAGCCACCTATCTCACTATAAGAAATGGTGTTATTAAAATGATAAACAAAAGCTACAAAAACAAAACTATGGACTAGTTTATATTATTAACGAATAAGCAAAAATATAGCATAAAAAGGGGAATAAACAAATTAAACAAACAGGCAACAACAACACTGCAAGAACAAATGTAAACAAAATACACAATCAACAACAACGTAAACAACATGTTTACATTTATAGAGATTTCGCGAAGGCAGTCATTCTCTTTCGAGAGCATTCATCAGAATGTTTACCCTGCGATATAAAAGTCAAGACAAAGCAGGCAAATGAGTCAGTAAAAATTCAGTCAGTCTTGTGTGAATACGCGTTGCGTGTGAAGAGAATAATTGTGGTTTGAAGAACTCCATTGTAGAGGTCTAACGAACAATTGTTATTATGTACGCGGAAGAGTATAAAGTAGAATAACAATTAAAGCAAATTGTTGTTGCCAAATCAAGTTGCCAAAGGTGGCACACGGAATTGTGTGAACAATAAAGAATTGATTTAAAACTAAGCACAAATTTATTTGTAATTTTATTTGCAATCTACGAACTCATATTTTAAACGTTTTAAAAAGGGTGAAAACCTAACAATATCAATGCCGAAAATATTGTTTTCAAATGCTATGACTTCTCAATCATTTTAATTGAAAACAATTTTTGAAAACAAAAAACACCAAATCATTTTACTAACAAATTATATACATTTGTGGCCATGTAACTGGCAAACATTTTCAATTTGGTATTCAAAATTAATAAACTGGCAATGACTGTGTTAGCTTTTTTCTTGAAGTGAACCGTAAAAGTCAGGATAAGTTTTAAAGTACAACTAGTTGCAATACTAGTCACATACCCCATATCTCCAGTTAAGTTAAGTCATTCCACTGTAGAGTTTTAGAGTAAACAATGATGAGGAATACTAAATGAAATGCTTAACATCATTTAATTGTCTGTTGCTACCATTGTTTGTTTATGGCCTACAGCATGATAGAGAGTGTCACTCTCTGTGTCTTTATAATCCAAATTATCGTAACCATAGATTTCAAATGCACTTTTGTATGAATATGCATTCACATACATTCACACATATGCAAGCGGCCTTGTGTAGGTCTGATAGTATTTAATAGTGTTAGTTAGTTACCTTTTCATTGTAAGACTGAAGCTTGTCGTATTATTAGACACTGGCATGTGGTCACTCGTTTCTTTTTATTCAATCATATTGAAACAATGTTCAAATTACAAACAGACACAATGAAAGAAATTGCAAATGTATTGAAGGACTCTGACATTTTTAAACCACAGGCCATCTCAATGCGTTCAATTTTAAATTTTTTCCCCTTTTAATGCCAATCAATTTACAAATGAATTTTCGTATAGAATCGTTATATACTATAGAACTTTAGTGTGTATGTGTGTCAGTCTCTTGTTGTACGAAATGTTTGCTGGAACATACATGTTGAAGTGTAGTATACAAGTAGCTGCAGGAAAAATACACATTTTTGGCATGAAATGAAAAATTTTCAATTTTTTAAGCTTAAAGCATTACTGTGCTTAGATTTCGTGAATTCTACAATACTTTTGATGTGGCACACGCCCTGAATTTTGAATTGAAGCAGGAAGAAGAAGGAGAGTTTATGGAAAGCAAGAAAGAGGGAGTCGTGTTTACGGGCATAAGATTTTATGTGGAAAAAAGGTTCACTTACAGAACAGTGAAACACAAGCCTCATTGCGACAATGCTCTAATGAAACAATAGGCTTGGATACACCAACATCATTAAAGAGCACATTCGCCCTCTCTCGAATGCGGTCCAGAAGCCTTAATTCAAGGCACTGGCCCATGCATGAAAGTTGTTTTTCACTCTCGAGGGGTAAAGGTGGTGCAAATAGTAATGAGATCAGATGAAGTTAAGTGTACCTTGCACTGCCTTAAGAAACCGAGGCATTTGAATGCTTCTGTCGTCACTTGAACACTTGAACAGCAGCTCTTAATTTTCATTCCCAGAACATCAATATCGTCTGACTTCCAAATATCTACACCACCAATAACTACCGATGAAGCAATATTATTGCCTCGCTTTTGTGTCAATAAACAACATTGGGTATTTCACGCGTTAAAATCAGCTCTATTCATACGATGCCATTTGAAGATTCACTGTAGGTCGGATGTCAGAGTATCATTCATTTTACGCCTTTTCGCCTCAAGGACAAAGGACTCGGTCTACCATTAAAAAATGTGAATGATGAGTATTGCTTTCATTTGTACAAAAGTATTTAGGGTTAGAGGTTAGAGAAAGAAGATCTCTAATGAAAATAAGAGATAGAGTTGAAGCAAAGAAAATAAAGTATAAATTTGGACATATTTTGGAATATTTCTCAAAAATATTTCATGACGCGGGGGAAGATAGAAGGGAAGGGTAAAGAAACCAAGAGCGTAACAATGCGTTGTTCTCATCGTACGTTTTTGTTGTTTGACTAATTTGTTATTTATTTTTCTGAAAAAGAGTTGCCACGAAAAAAAATTTTGTAACCAACATTTGTGAAAAAAAATCAGCAAATAAAAAAAAATATAACCAAAATTAAATTCGTAGACTTATGTCTTATTTTTTTTTAAGTTTAAATTATGATTAATAAAAAAAGAAACAAAAAATAGCTTTTTTATAAGAAAAAAAAATAACCAAAACCAAAAAAATCTACACATCTACACATTGATCAAAAAAATAACCGATTTTGGTTAGAAATAACCAAAAACAGCAACACTGTTCTCGGCACAAAGAGAACATGATAAAAATTATGAGAGGCATGTGTTAACCCAGAGGAAAATTGTTAATCATATTTTCAAGTCTACTTATTATGTGAGCGAAAAATATAGAAAAATTGTACTGCGCTAAAAACCTAAAAACACCGTATTTAACTTGGCAAGTATTCTTCCTAAAATCGAAATCATTTCTCATTGATATTAGTGAATCATACTATAATATTTCTTTGGGTGTAAATTTGAAGTCTGAAAAAAGCGAGATGAACATTCTTCTTTAGAAGATGACAAGCAAAGCAACAGAATGCATTTTTACGCTCTCATGATGAGAGCAACACATTGTTACGCTCTTTGTTTGTGTTTATTTTCCTTCTGTCTTCCACCCTCCTCATCCAGAAATGATTTTAGTGAGAGCGGGTTGTAATGTTTGGTGAGAGCGGGTCGAGATGTTACAACCCGCCATAAGAAATTTTACTTCTACATAATGCGCATTCTTCATATCCATATTCTTTGTTTGAAGATAGTGCAGAACTTTGCTATACCCCCTCAGTTTAACTTTAACTCGAGTATAACAGCCAGTAATTTGGGATCCCTGAGAAAGCTCGATATAAATCGAGAGGATTGACTACCAGTACCAAAAGCAATAAATTCCGACAGAAGTGCAACGTGCCATACACTGTCAAATGTTTTGGAAATACTTAAGGCCACAACCTTAGTCATACCAAACTGGCGGATAATCTGGTTTAACTCCCTCGGGCACTACGGAAACTGCTTGTCGCTAAGCAGATTATTGGATTCTAGATGTTTCACAAGATGGTAGCTTATCATGCTTTCCATAACTTTGGAAAGTGCAGAAAATATTGTAGTTTGTCGCATAGATGGGCACTTTGCAGTACCAGTAAAATTTCAGTAAAAATTGATTTTTACTGATTACTGAAAAAAAATTTCAGTATTCAGTCAAATTTTACTGTTAATGCAATCTAAATTTAAATGAAATTTAAATGAAATTTAAATGAAAAAAAGTAAAATTTTACTGTTAATGCAATCTAAATTTAAATGAAATTTAAATGAAATTTAGATTGCATTACCAGTAAAATTTTACTGAATACTGAAATTTTTTTCAGTAATCAGTAAAAATCAATTTTTACTGAAATTTTACTGGTACTGCAAAGTGCCCATCTATGGTTTGTCGGTAGCTCTCAGAGTTATGTATTAGCATCACCATGTTTAGGTATGTTGGAATTAAATCCTTAATTTCTTTAAACAAATTTTAAATAAACAAACGAATAACGATCAGTGTGTGTAATTTTATCCATGAGTGGCGGACCCTACAGTTTAAAATCGACTCCGAACCACAAATTTTTTTGAGAAACTTTTCATGGCAATTTTATTTACTCTCACAGTTTTGGCAGAAATCTGCTGAGAGAAAGTCGTCGAAGAGATATTTTTCACATTTTCGTTTTGATGTCTGACCTGAGGTTTGATCTAATAATCTAATAAGCCAGCTCACTACCTACCAGAGATCAGCAATGATATACTATAATACTGTTACGAAAAGGCAAAGGGTGTACCATCGTTTAACATTTAAATGCTAACAAACACACTAACACTGACGAATACAATGAACACATTACAAACAAAGCACCAACATAGATATGAAAGAGAAGGGGATAGACAAGGAAGCGAACGCAACAACCAGCAATCGGAATAAAATGCACGAACAACAATGTAGTCGCGAAAAAGTTCTCGAGAAGGCGAGAACACGAACCTTCTGCTTCGAGAGTGGTCGTTGGAATGTTTGTGTTTTACTATAAAAGACAAAGCAGGCAGGAGTCAGTAAGAATTCGGTCAGTCTTGCCTGAAGACATGTTGCTTTCGAAGTAAGCAGTCAGTTTGAAGATCGCTATTGTCTGAAGATCTCCGCTATACAGATATAACGTACAAGTGTTATTCCTTACAAGAAGGTTGTAAGCAGAGAATAATAACGAACAAGCAAGTTGTATCGTGAAGTTCTATACGGTTGCACACAAAAGTAGTGTGATTAATAAAGAGTTTAATTGAAAGAAACACATATTTGTGTTTATTTACTTGGTTGCAAACAACGCACTAATAATCTAAACGTTTTTAAAAAGGTAAAAACGTAAAAATACTTTATATTTAATTGAGTTAGAAATATATTACGTATACGCATCATATTAATTGTACTGAAATAATTACTATGAAAAGTTTGCAATAAAAAAGCTAGATTTTTGTCGTATATGAAACTAATAGAATTGAATATCACTCATACCATACATGTTCGTCATGCTGAATACTTCGTATCAGAGAACAGTAATGAATCGTTTTTTTCGCTACTCAACAGTATTGAAATTCAACTACACTGATTCATTACTCACTACAAAATCGATTTATAAGTACAGGTAGTGTATTCATTCACAAAAGACATAGACAGCAAGCAAAGCAAACACACAATCTTCTAGTGAGTATTGTAGTGTTCGTAAGCGAATCATACTTATTTTGTGATTCTTGTAAATGTTGAGTAAAGTAGAGTTGAAATCAATAACATCCTACGTATTGTTAAGTATGAGTACAATTAGAACTTCAAACTTTGAATATGAGTAGTAAGAGTATGTACAATAAAATAAGTATGAATGCGTATAAGTATCGGAAATTATGAGTATGATTCGCATCTACTCATCTTTTTAAATACTCATTGCTGGTTTCTTTTACCTACTAGATTTCGGTGACTTCAAACGAAAATGCTATAAGGAATGAAAATTTATTGCATTCATTGTGTGCCAGTAATAATACTAGAAAAAAATTTTTTTAATTTAAATATTTTATTATTATGTTATATACAGCCATGGACACTAAATTAGCACAAAACTTCGTCATAAAAACAATCATATTTTTATAGTATTTAAGGCCTATTCATAAAAAATGTAAACATAGGAACTTAAAATACATATTTTTCTTTATAAAAAAAAATTTTTGACGAAATTACCAGTCGTTTGCTCATTAAGACCTGCAACATATCAAACGTCAGATTTTAACTGGACAGTAAAATAGCACAAATTAAAATTTCTGGAATAAAAATGATGTGCTTTAATAAATAGTAAAAATATTAATGTCTTCAGCTTATTTGATTAATATTTAACAGAGTAGCCTCTATTTTCAAGCGCCGCGTGGCATCTACGGAACAATGTTCTTCGGGAAAGTTCTTTGGAAATCAAGTACCAAGCGTCCCGTATTCCAATGCACAAATCGTCCAAATGTTTGTACTTTTGTTGAGCAATTGTACATTTCAAATCGTTCCAGGGGGTTTTCAATCGAGTTTAATTCAGAACTTTGCGATAGCCAGTCTAAAACGGGAATGTGCTCTTCATAAAATCAATCCTTTGCCTGCTTAGATGTGTATTTGGGGTCACTATCTTGCATAAATATGGTTCTATTTTGTTCTTTATATTGTCTAAATACTGATAACAGTCCATTTTTTCATTAATTTTTACAATGGGACTTACACCGTTATTGTCCTTTGAGCATAACGTGGATTGAATGTCTGACATTTTTCCCAATGAACAACCATTCTACCATCCCATGCGATTTACCTCTGTTCCATCACTCCAAAGTATTTTTTCCAGAATGGGAGGTCTTTATCCTTTTGGGTGCGAGCAAACGTTAAACGCTTGACGAAATTTTTCTTTTGGTAGAAGTGGCTTCTCTCTGTACTTGCGTCCAAGGAACTTTTATTGATTAAGACATCGTCGTATGAGCCTATCCGAAAAATTTAACCTAAATTGGGAGTTAATTTCCTTCAAAATATCGCGTGAAGATATGAAAGGCTTCTTCTTTGACTTTCGGACAATAGCACGGTCCACGACTTCGGTTGTTTTCTTGACACGTGGCTTTCGTTTTTTGTTCTTTGCGACATTATTATGTTTGGTTTGGAAGGAAATAATGACGTTATAAATCATTTTTCGCTAGCAATTCGAAATTTTTGGGAATTTAAGCCAGCTTTTCCCATCATGCCACAAGTTAACGATAATGCGCTTCTCCTCTAGAGAGCAATCTTTTCCACGTACCATTTTTTCCAAAAACTACTTTAAAGGCCACAAAATTAAAAGAATATACCGTAAGAATAAAAATAAACAAAACTAGTACCTAAAACACTTTTGGGCACGTTGTGCTAATTTACTGTCCAGCTCGAATTTAGGTATAGATACAAATTAGCAATCAAAACAAAAAATATATACGATAATGGTAATATTTTTGGTTTAACAACAGCTAGATGTCATCGTGCAACATTGCACACCAAAACAATTGGCTTAATTACGATATAAATGAGAAAAACATCTCAATCAAACTATATATGGATTTTGTGCTAATTTAATGTCCATGGCTGTATATGTATCTATATATATATTTTTTTTTATTAATATTTATTTTTTTTTATTTATTATTCAATAGTTTCTGCAATTTAATATTACAGACTGTTTTTTACTTTGTCGCTTTTTTACTGACAGATTGCAGTCTATTTTGGAACACGATATATGAATTTTAATTTCAATCTAAAGTTTATTAAACATTTAAACAACTAAAAAAAAGTCATCGAAATTACAGCTATGCATAGTTATAAACTAAAATTATTTTAAAATATTGATTTTATTTTATTTTATTTTATTTTATTTTGTTTTTTTCAAGTTCAAACCTGCAAAATGAACAGAATCGAAATTTAAACAATAGGGCGTGAATGTTTGTAAACAAAAATTTGAACACAGTATTAAAACAGCATTGTTTTGGCACCAGTTAACATGAAAAACTAAAAAAAAAATAAGATGAAGTGTCAGCTAAAAATATTCAACAGATTTGTTTTTAATTGCAATCAATTGCAGGCAACTGAGGTTGGCTTTGGAAAAAAATTGCAATATTTGGTAAAGATAATAAAACTAACCCGTATTTACAATGTAAAAAACAACTAAACGCCGGTCAATCAACAAATTTTGATGATAATGGGTAAAATTGAAAAATATGGGAAGACAATAAAAATATTAAGATACGACGACTGGGCGGTAAGTTTGTAACCATACATACATACATAATTGGCCATTACAACCCTTCAGTCATGTTGTGTGTCCTAATGTTATACTTGATTGGCGGGACCTACAGTTTAACGTCGACCCCGAACGACAGATTTTGAGAAACTTTTTCATGACAATTTTATTTACTATCAGAGTTTTTGCCAGAAATCTGCTGAGAGAAAGTCGGCGAAGAAGTATTTTTTTCATATTCCGCTTTGATGTCTGGCCTGGGGCTCTAACACGGGCTTTACGTCTAATAAGCGAACACACTACCTACTAGACAACGGCGACTACATAATTTGTACCATTTAATTAATAAAAAAAATCAGATAACTTATATTTTTAATTTTGAATATATTCACTGACAAATGAAGATAGAGACCGGGTGAAGCGCTCTTTATTTCCGGAACAGATGTCAAGGAATTCTATAGACACCCGGAGACATGTGTGTTTGATGACGAGGTTCTAGGGTTCGTTAAGGCCACCAAAGAGCTAAAGAGTTACAATTTATGATCTAGACTGCTAATTCAAATTATCAAACAATACTATACTGGCTACCTGGTCATTGCAATGATATTGGTTGAATTGGTTTCGGTTCGGCGGCACCAATAGAATGGGAGTCGATAATTCCACCAACAGATTTCTTCTTTGGAATTACTTCGGAAAAGTTCGATTCACTCACAAATCGTGAATGGGTGTGCAAAACTGCCTGTAAAGGATTACAACTACGAAACCAATGCTAAGCAAGAGCAGGCGGCAGATGAGTGCTATTATAGAAGTACTAAGGGGCATAGCTCCTTTAGACATAACAGATGTGATAGAGATTTCTCTGTTTTCTGTAGGTTATGCAAGCAAATAGAATAAACGGTCGCTCATGTTTTATGTGACTGTCCTTGTCTGTAGGTATTGGTAAATCTAAAGGACTGTAAACTGGGAGATCTAATAGAGTTCATAAACGAGATTGACCTGCTAGGTTTTATTTATGGAACATTATATAACCTGGAACATAGGAGTAGGTTGATATTTTCGCTTTCTTTCTTTCTCTCTTTTGATTCTAAATCCGCCTTTTCCATTTTATTATTTTTCCCATATTCAACGGCCTACAGTTCTTGCAGTTGATTGATATCCAAACATTTTCAAAATGCGTTGGGCACTCTTGCATCTTATCCGGATTGGCAAGTTTTTGAGTTCGTCAATATACAGGGGTTGGCCTATCGTTTGTTGAACTAGCTGACCTTTCTTTATCCAGAACAACAGTTTCATCAAGATAGCCGTCCTGATAAAAAAAAGTTTTTCTTTCGGCCACCTACTCTTAGAAGTTTTCTGGCAAAAGATCGGAGAGTAACTAATTGGCATCAAAAAGTTTCACAAATCTGCTTGTATTAGTCAACAATCTATTTATTCACGTTTCTTTAAGTTGAGCTAAGCGGAATTCGATCCTCAACATTACTAGAAATGTGACAACAGTAGCTAACAAAGTCATCGAATTGTTGCTGAAGTTTAGAGTGAAATTAATTTCCAATTCCCAAACAAACAATATATTTTTTTAGCTTTTCAAATTTCAACTCCTACACCAAAAATTAAGTTTGCAATATAAACCCACTTGATCTTCATCATAGTCGGAAATTCTGAAATCTGAAAAATCTATATTATCTTGTGTTAACAGAAGTTTTAAAGATTTTTGTTTTTAATTTGAACTAGTGAACACATTGCCATCATTATGCAATACTGATGATAGAGGCTACAGTGTCATCACGGTTCTGAAAATGACAAATCCAGTGAAGCCCCAACTTCAAGCCAATGAATGAACAAATTCTTAATCACTACAAATTTAACAAGTTCCTGAGAATGGCATTGTATTGATTTTGTTTTTGTGCAAACAGTTATTTCAGCTGATTTTAACGTTGATGATTGCCACTTGTGTAGTAGAACGTTCTCAAGCAGTTCCTTGGTTATAAATTATCGCTTGTAGCAATGTAGACTGCGTTCTCAACAATATCAAGTAGTTTATATTAATTACAGAGACATTCATTGTCTGTGACTTGGTAGCAGTTCGTTTTCAGATAACGGTTCTTTCATTGGAATTGTTTAGACTTGATAGCTTCTATATATGATACATAACTGAAGGTATTCGGAGATATTTTAGTCTAATGCTGTGGCATACTCTTTAATTTGCGACTTAATTTTTTATTTACTTAATTTCTTCAGAGACAAGTTGTTTTTTTCACATTAATTGGTGCTGTAAGGGTCTTCAAATATAACACATACTGTTACATATATACATATATAATTGGTCATTACGATCCTTCAGTCAGGTTTACGCCCTAGTTCCTCATACCACTTATGTTGTGTGTGTTGATTTTATACATGGAAGGTTTATTTTTTCTCAAAGTTTTTGCTAGAAATCCGCTGAGAGGCAGTGGTCGAAGATACATATATATTTTTTTATTCGAGATGTTTGACATGAGGTTTGAACCGCGGCCTCGCGTCTAATAAGGCAACACACTACCTACTAGACTAATGCAACCACATACAGTTAGTCTGCCTTAATGTAACCATTTATGAGGCTTCTCTATGACAACTTTGGAGTATACAAGTTACACAACAAACAGTGGCTTTGTGGCATTATTTGTTGATTTCTTGTATTAAAAAATGCTCTTAATTTTGAAACCCTCAGCAAAAGATTTATTTTTGCTACTTCTGAGTTTACGTCAATGCCTATAACAATGATTTGTACTCCCTTTAGACTTTTCAGATGGTAAACAAATGTCTTTATTAAAAAAATTGTAGGAGGTTAAATCGGCTTCCATTGGGCTTATGTTTTTGCTGCTAACGCATGGAAAACTTACAATGTAGACTTTATTTTCGCACTTTTTTTCAATATTAACTACAGGGTTCGCCAAATAATTTTTTTTTTTGAAAATGCTTTAAAAAAACTACTGAATATTTTCTCAAATTTCTTTTATTTATTTGAATGTACAATCCTTCCGGTTAATAATGGAAAATAATTTCATTTAAATGGCTGCCTCGGCTAGCCATACAGTAGCCTACACGATGGGTCCAATTTTTAGCACATTATCGATTGTGTGCAGCTGTATTTCACCAATGACTTCACGAATATTGTCCTTTAAAGCGTCAATTGTATCTGGCTTGTCGGCGTAACACTTATATTTGACGGCACCCCATAAATAATAGTCCAAAGGTGTCAAATCGCAGCTCCGAGGTGGCTAAACGACATCAGCTCTGCGGCTGATAATGTGATCTTCAAAAACAGAGCGGAAAACATGGAGTGTAGCTTCGGCTGTGTGGCACGTAGCGCCGTCCTGTTGAAACCAAATGCTGCCAATATCCTCCTCTTCAATTTTTGTGAACAAAAATTCGTTCAACATGGTCCGATAACGATCTTTTTGGGTGCGTCGGCTTTTCAATGTATGCGTGCGGGTTTTCTGTGCCCCAAATGCAACAATTTTGCTTGTTTACATACCCGCCAAGATCAAAATGAGCTTCATCTGAAAATATGACTCTTTTTGCCAAAATCGGCATCTTCTGTAAGTCGATCGCAGGCCCACTTAGCGAAGCGAAAACGCATTGGATGGTCATATATTCGTTCAGCGGAAGGATAAAACTAATTATCTGTCAAATCAGACATGAGCTAAGTGTTACCATTCACGAAATAAGCACCAGTTGAAAAAAAACGTTAGATGGCGGACCCAATATTATTTGTCAAAAACCTTATTATAAACTATGTACCGGATATGAGCTATTTATACTGTTGTTCTTGATGTGGGCTACCATATTTAAAATATTTCGATTTTAGAGTGTGTGCCAAACGGTAGCAATTAACTTGAAAAAGTAAATTTTTGACATATATGAGGTGAATAAAATTTCACTAGCCCCAAGAGCTACATAAATTTTTGACATATCAATATAGAAATGTGACAAACGTAAAATAAATATAAAAAACAAAAAAAAAATATTTCGAAAAGTATTTTTCTAATTTATAGAAAATGGAAATGGTATAATATATGAAAATTCTTATGAATTTAAAAGTTATCTCCCGAATTCGTGTTAAAACAACTAAAATGTCCATCAATTGCGATGATCTTATTTGCAAAAGAATTGCAATAATCATTAGAATATATTTTTTAAAATATTCATTTTTGTACCAGTTTTTTATATTTTAAAAATAATTGTCAAAAATTATCAACATCAAATAAGTTTTCATTTGGCACAGGAAATTATAAAATTTTTTCACCATAGGAAATTTTTTATTTACCATGTCATATTGCTATCATTTGGCACACACTCTTATATTAAAATAAGAAATTAAAAACAATTATAAGAAAAACTATGTCTGTACAGAAAATAATAAATAACGACAGGAAATAAATCAAAATATTAAATTACTCGTTCTCTTCCAAATATCAAATGTTCTGGTGTCACTAGTTTCTCTCAATTGATACTTATAGAGTTGAAATCACGGCAAATTCATATAAGGTAGCCGCAACTCTACAACAAGTACAACAATGCAAAAACAACAGGCATTTTGTTTTTGTGAAACACTCCTTCGGATGTCAAAATAGGAAGAAAAAAAATGGAAAAGAAAAAAAAATTAACAACAAAACACACACGCACAACAAACACACACAAATTTTGACAATCGTATAAGTATCAGCTGTTTAGATAATCCCACCGGTTACATGAATTCGCCTTGGTTAAAATGTTCAAATACAACTTCTAAGCGAAAAAAGAGAGACAATGCAAGAGAAACTTTTTAAATTAATGTCTTCAAATGAAATTAAATGGCAGTGTTGAGAATTGTAATGATACAATAAAAAACTTTTAACGCAACTATGAATTCGAGACAAAAACTAATTTTCGTCAACTGAAGTAAAATAATTAATACCATATTGATTGAAGCATACGTATGTTTCGTTCATTTATTTAGGAGAATGGTAAAAATAAGTGCAAAAAGTATATCAACGTATTTCAAAAAAAAAAATTTCAACAAAATGTGTAACTATGGTAACTGAAATATACATTTTCACTTTTCATTTCACATAAACTTTTGTGGAAATTTAAAAAAAAATTTAATTTTTAGAAAATCATTGTGTACACACATTGTACTTTTTTTTAATAGCTTATGAGATTTTCAAAAAATATCTTATTTCTAATAACTGCAACAAATCGTATCAGGTTTTTCAGACAGGAGAATAATTCGTTATAGACACGAAACATCAGAGATCTATGATATATAGAGTCTTTTAATAGGGAATTCTGAAATTTGGCAGTTGATAATGTCCATCTTGTTAAAGGTTCATCTCTCAAATTCATGGCTGAGGGATATTTTTTCATATTTCTTTTTGTTGAAGATGTCCGACCCGTGGTTTTAATCATGGCCTCACATCTAATAAGCCAACACACTACCTACTAGTAGTATAGTTCATATTAGTAGGCCGCTGATAATTTATGAGTAGTTGCTGATGCCACACTTTAAATCTTAGAAATATCAATATTTTATTCTTAAAGTTAGGTTAAGGTTGATGCTTCTACAATATTGATATTGAATACCATATTCATCGGATTTAAAAGCTTGAAATTGTTTGCTCAGTTGTACAGAACGAAGTTTGCACAAAATTTTTAGTTAAAAAAATAGAATAATAAAATTTTAGCAATGCAGTATCAACAGTAACAATTTAATCACTGAAACCTGAACTCACGTCCAAATTTTAAAGTAGATTTCAAAACACACACACTGAGTGTTTAAATTTGAGCAATCATTTTGAATTCGTGTGCGCAAGAATTCTTTGTTTTTTCAGTTTTGCTTTCAATAGGTTTCCTGTGCTTTGTCTGTGACTTAAATTGGCTTTTTATGTCATGAGATGGCATAATAAAATCGACTTTTGTAAAATGTCAACTACTGGTACTCAGTGCTAATGGTGTTGATATTAATTTTGTTTCTTTACTGGCAGTACAGTAGCGAGAAAAGAAAATGCAACTCTATGTCATATGATATTAAATCGAAACTGAAAACTAATAACCGTATCCAATTCCAGTTTATTTTTTATTCATTCGTTGATTTTTAAATTTCATTAAAAGGCATCAGTAAGCGTTGTTTGCTTCTCTTTCTACTTAATTTTTTTTAGATTTACAAAAGAAGTTAACAAATTTAGCGAGAAAAAATAATGCAACGTTATGTGTTAAAGGTAAAAGTAGGTAAACTAGATTAATTAAAATAAAAGTTCAATGACAAATTTGCAAATTGTTAATTTTAAAATAGAAACAGTTGTCAGCAGATTTGCAAATTTGCCATTATAAGGGCTTTTGGAGAAGGCAAATCAATGAATTAAGTTGCTCATCGATTTAATATTAACAAATCAATGGTTTGTCGGATTTCATCGCGTTATCGTCAAACAAATAACGTGGAAAGAAAGCCAAGAATTGGTCGATCTCGTAAATATACTGCCCGCCAAGACCATCAAATAGTAAATAGTAAAAGTTGACCCTCGGAAAACGGCAGTAGATGTTACTAATTATGAACACGAGCAATTAGGGTTTTCTATTGGCGTCTACACAGCCAGAAACAGATTAAGAGAGGAAAATTTATTACCTAGAATTCCAGCCAAGAAGTCACTTATAAGTATGGTTAATAAGAAAAAACCGCTTGACTTTGCTAGACGGTATCTGCATTGGTCAAAACAGCAGTGGGTCAAAGTTTTGTGGAACGACGAATCATAGTTTAACTTATCGGCTCTGATTTGTTAAATTACATTCGTCGGCCCCCAAAACAAAGATATTGACAACAATTCTGTAAATAAACAACATTCTGTAAATAAGACAAGACGAGGTGTTGACAAAATATGGCATCGAGTTGCATTTTTTCTCGCCACTGTATGTTGAACTGTTGACAATGATCCAGAATTACGAATTCAGACAGTGAATGTTGTTAACACAACAACACTTTACTGCGTCTTACATCACATTTTGTTTTATTGATTTAGATTTATCACTTCTTGATAAATTTAAAATGTTTTTTGCTTCCACTTTTGATCGTATAAAAATTATTAAATTGATTTAAATGGAATAAAATAATTATTAAATTGATTTAAATGGAATAATTTTGTGCAATTAAGAACGTGTTTATCAAATGTTGTTTGTAAAATGCCAAAAAAAAATTTTTTTTAAAAACATTACAATGGGACATAAGCCATGAAGTTATTTTTGCGACTTTTTTTGGAACATTAAATTACATTTGACAAAACATACCAATGTAATATATGTAATGTCATTCTGATAGAGACGGAAAAAATTCAAATAGCTAAAGAGCTATGTGTCAACTTTACACCGTAATTAAATCGAGTTTATTTATAGCAAAATATTATAAATAGAATTGAGTCTCTTTAGGTAGTTGTGTGGACTATCTTCCTCTAATATACTCTAGTAATTCTGTTCGCGTTGCTGGACAATAATGTTCACTCCCCTAAAAATGAAATTTATGAAGTCGCCGTAGTCTGGTTAGTTAGTGTGTTGGCTTATAAGACGTAAGACCACGGTTCTAAGCGGAGGTCAGACATCAAAACGAAAATATGAAAAAATATTTCTTCGGCGACTTCCTCTCAGTAGATTTCTGGCAAGAACTATGAGAGTAAATAAAATTGACATGAAAAGTTTCTCAAACTTTACTGAAAAGTGGTTAAAAAATTTACTCGAAAATTGTGAGGTTAAGTTTTTTCCAATGATAGGAAATAATCGTAACCTTCTTTGCTTACAACGCAGATCTTTTCAACTGCGATCTTCAAGCTAAGACTGTTCGCTTCACACGCAATGCGTCTTCACACAATACTGACTGAATTCTTACTACTCGTTGCCTGCTTTGGCTTGCCTTTTTATATGCTGGCGTAAACAGTATACTTGTAAGAAGTTTGTTGTATTTGTTAGTGTAGATTTTGTTAATTATGTTAATGTTAAACGATGTTTCCATTTTCGTCACAATATATTAAATAATACTTCAGAGTTTGCCGTAGTCTAGTAGGTAGTGTGTTGGCTTGTTGGACGTAAGGTCACGGTTCAAACCTGGTCAGACATCATAACGAAATCTGAAAAAATATTTCTTCGGCGACTTCCTCTCAGCAGATTTCTGGCAGAAACTCTGAGAGCAAATAAAATTTTCATGAAAAGTTTTTCATAAATCTGGCCACTCGCCATTCATGTTTAAAATTAACGCACACAACCTAAGTGGTGTGAGACGCTAGGTCGTAATCCTGACTGAAGGATTGTAATGACCAATTATATATGTATGTAAATAATTCTTTTTCCTTGCGAAGCAAATTAGGTTTACTTAACTTTGTTCAACACTTACATATAACTTTAAAATAAAATAGAAAGGTTTTTGTTATTAATGTTTTTAATTAACATATTTAGTAAAATACCCCCATATGTTTACAACTTTTTTGCATTAACCATGACCATAACAAAACAAAACAAAAATTATATAAATTACTGTTCTAATTGTAATCTATTAAAATAAATATTTTCACCATAAAAACTGAAAATTCTTTTTTGTACGTTAATTTGTTAAATGAAAAACTTTCCAAGCTTCTTGTTTTTCATAATTTTGGTTGACAGCAACTCATCACAACTCTCGTCATAAACAAGGACACCAAACTGTTCGCAACACAACTGTGTGTGCATAGTAATATTAAACAATAAATCCGTCTGTGATTTCGAGGTAAAGATACAAGTGAAGGTAGAAATACAAATCGAGTCTAATAAAGAATGTTGTTTTTATAAATGAAATTTAAATTTCAATAAGATGATTAAATGAGAAGGTATCCCCAAAGGTAATAAATGTCGCTATGTTTCAGTATAAAAAAATATTCGTAACATTGTTAGAAATGTTTACTAACATTTACCATTTCACCATGAATAGACTAATAATTGTACAACGTTTAAGGCTAGTTTACATGATAAGAGCTTTACGTACGTAAGGTTACGTATTTTAAAAAACGAAAGTAAAAATCATAAGAAATGGCATCATCGCACTCCATCAATTCTATAAAAATCGTAATGTTACAGTCAATTGAGAAAGTTACCATGGACGGACTTTTTTGTCGAAAGTGGAGTATAGAGTATGGAGTGTAGTAGCCAAAATGAAGTTCTTGGAGAACAACATTGTTGGCATTGGGTTCATAGTATGCATACATAACTGTTAATTGCAAACCTTCAATTAGGATTACAACCTAGCTTCACCACACCACTATTGTTGCGTTAATTTTATACAAAATTAACCTACAGTTTAAAGTCTATTCCGAACGACAGATATTTTGAGAAATTTTTCATGACAGTTATATTTACTCTCAGAGTATATACAAGAAATCTGCTGAGAGGCACACAGCATAGCCGTTGACAATATTTAAACGAAAATATCTTTAAAAAGGAAATGTCAGTCATACATACACACATATGTACTTTCATTTTATATCCATGTTTCTGAATTGTCTGTGCCTAAAAACAGCTCTTAATTTCGAAAAATGTTAAAAAACGCACGTATGCAAATATATTATATAAAACTACATCTTAAATAAATACAAGGTTGGAACAGAAGAGGAAGAAAGAAACAACAAGTGAAGTTGCTAGTTTTAATTTAAGTTGTCTTGTAGCTATTATTGATAATTTGGTGCAGATAGTGTGTAGTTTAATGACAAATATGACCAGAATATAAAGACATTTATATCCACAAATTCAGTAAGGTCCATTCACCGGTAAATTATAACATGAAGCCACGAACATTCGACTTCAAGATCTTTCATCAGACTGCTGGCGTCGCCATATAAAGGCAAGGCAAAGCAGGCAACGGAGTCAGTAAAAATGCAGTCAGCCTTGTGTGAAGACTCGTTGCGTGTGAAGTGAATAATCATGGTTTGAAGATCAGCCGAACAATTCTTAGCGTTTACGCAAAAGAGTGTAAATAACAAACAAAGTAATTGTTGCTGTTTACATCAAGTTCTGAACAGTGGCACACAGAATTGTGCGTATAATAAAGAATTTATCTGAAACTAAACACAAATTTATTTTTATTTTATTTGCAATCTACGAACTCATATTTTAAACGTTTTTAAAAGGGTAAAAACGTAACAATATTTTTAGTCGCCATAGTCTAGTAGGCTGTGTATTCACTTATTAGAAGTGAGCTCGTGTTTCAACCTCCTGCTAAGACATCTCGAACAAAACGAAGTATAAAAAATATTTTTCTAGCAAAAACTCTGAAGGTAAAATAAATTTACAATGAAAAGTTTCTCAAATCTTTAGTTCGCAGTCGACTTTGAATTGTAGATCCCGGCACTCATGAATTAACAAACAGAACATGAATGTTATGAGCAGGTAGGTTATAATCTTGACTAAAGGGTTCTAATGACCAATTAAGCAGGTAAGTAAGGAGATGTTACAGAATGCAGAAATTTTAGAGACGCATCTTTAATTCTAACGGAAAATAAGATGCTAAACGATATTATTTATGAGACACTATTCTCCACACTATCGCTAGAATTATGGAGGTAACAAGTTTAGGACAAATTATTCCTAGACGGATTGTGATAATAGTTGGTGGAATTTGTATATTTATTGAATTTCTTTATTACATTGAATTAAGATTAGTTAAGAACTCATGAAAACCTTTAGGAGTTTTCAATTTCAGAAAACATTATCCCTGTAAATGAGATTTATGAAATTCCTTAAAATGTATTATTATTAATTAATCCACCCGATATGTCTCGTAGCAATTGTGTGCTTAAGGTTTATTCAAAAATATGACATAAACAGAAGGCACGAAACCACATTTTTACTTTTGTTTTGTGGCCACAAAATCACCATTCGTATTGCCATCGTTGTCGTCAATTCATAACACTTCTAAACAGCTCACTTTAAATCTGTAGCAGACTTTCGTTTCACTGACAACATTTTGTCTTCTTGGATTTGAGTAGAAGTCATGGTGGCGGCATCATAATGAAACGACATTTTCTGCCATTGCGAAAGTATGAAAAATTGATTGAACACAGCTGGTGTTTTATGGTATTGAGTAATTGAGAACTACATGTAGGTTAAGGCTAAGAAATAAACATTGCCAGAACAAAAATAATAATGAAACGCCTTTGTATAACGTTAGTTAAAATTTGAATATTGTTTGTTTATATTGAAAATAAAGCCAATGAATAGGCATTGAAATTAGTAACGACGTAACCAATCCAAGAAGTCGTCGTAGTCTAGTAGGTAGTGTGTTCGCTTATTAGGCGTAACGCCCGGGTTCGGCGACTTCCTCTCAGCAGTGAGTAAATAAGTCTGCCATGAACGGTAAACTGTTGGTCCCGCCACTCCAGTATAAAAATTAAGGCACACAACTGAGTGGTATGAGAAGCTAGGTCGTAACCCTGACTGAAGGGTTGTAATGGCCAGTTATGTATGTACGTATGTATGTGTAACCAATCCAATGTCATAATAAAATCCAAAATTTTTTTCCTTTGAAGTAAGCACTTGATATATTTCCAATGGTGACGATATTTCTTGCATTGTTTAACATAGTATCTACGCCTGATATTAGCTTTATTAAAATAACATGAAATGGCTGCGGCTAGAGCAACGAAAAAGGCTGTTTGTGGTATATTTCTCCAGCAAATTTATTTGTTCATGACGCAACTGTGAAATTTGACAGCTGTCACATGTGTTTATTGCGATTATTAAAAATGGAGCAATTTACGAAAAAAACAAAATTTTTCACAAAAATTTATAAACTTCGAAGAATTTTCAGCAGCAAAAGTACCCCTATGACAACCGTGGTTATGGACAGTACCTGTTTTTATATTGACCACATTACTGATTTAAACGAGAGGATTGTCGAAAGTTAATTAATTAAGCAACGTTTCCAATAATTTAAAATTTCACGCAGCACTACATATCCCGTACTTCTTTAATAACGATAGTGTATATGGTTACTGTACCGTGCGATGATCACTGGCTAGATATGTTTAAAATATTGTTGAAAAATTGGACTGGGCTACACTAGAAAAATCGAATTTAGTATATACGCTTAAAACTAATAATAACTTTTTATTTTAATATACTGTTACGAAAATGGAAATGGTGTTATTAAAATGAGAAACAAAAGATCAACGAATAAGCAAAAATATAGCAACAACGTCAGTATAAAAAAAGGGTATAAACAAATAGGTGACAACAACACTGCAAGGACAAACGTAAACAAAATACACAAACAACAATAACGAAAACCACATATTTACATCTATAGAGATTTCGCGCAGGCAAAGTCAATCTCCTTCGAGAGCATTCATCAGACTGTTTACCCATAAAAGGGAGGACAAAGCAGGCAGCGGGATTAGGAAGAATTCAGTCAGTCTTGTGTGAAGACGCGTTCGCGTGAGGAGAAGAATTGTGGTTTGAAAAACTACATTGTAAAAATCTAATGAACAATTGTTAGTATGTACGCGGAATTGTGTAAAGAAGAATAACAAATATAACAAATTGTTGTTGTTTATATCAAGTTACCAAAGGTGGTACTCGGAATTGAGCAACAATAAAGAACTGATTTAAAACTAAACACAAATTTATTTTTATTTGCAATCTACGAACTCACATTTTGAAAGTTTTTAAAATGGTAAAAACGTAACAATATTTAGAGACAGTTAATTTGGTATTAATCAAACAATTATTCATTAAAAATCTTTTCTTTTACATATATAATTCGTCATTACAACCCTTCATTCGGGATTACGACCTAACTTCTTACATCTCTTATGTTCTGTGTGTTAATTTTATACACGAGAGGCGGGACCTACAGTTTATTTAGGTATGTACTTATGTATACTGTGTATGTGATACATACAAAAATTTCATGACTAAAAACATCGGGAAAATGTTTAAATTTAATAATATTTTTTAAACAAATAAAACCAGACGAATCGTTGCAATTACGATTAACAAGATAATTAATTACGACACAAGTCAATGGAAGTCTATTAAAGTTTTGCAATGTTAACGAACCATAAATATTTCAAATAATTATTGCCATCATCAATGTCATTTATCATTGATGTCACAAAAATTTATATACTACAATAAAGTAAAAACATTGTAATAGTTATTGCAACTGAATTATTTAATTTTTAAAATGTTATTTCATTTTACAGTTTATAGAATGATTTTCAAATTGACATAAACAATTAAAATCTTTTCCAAAAACATAAGGTTTACAAAACTAAAGAATTTTCTGTCAAAAACTCTGAGAGTGAGTAAATAAAAATTGCTAGGAAAAGTTTCTCAAATATCTGTCGTTCGGAGTCGCCTTTAAACTGTACATCCAGCCACTAATGTGTAAAACTAACACACACAACTTAAGTGGTATGAGAAGCTAGGTCATAATCCTGATTGAAACGTTGTAATGACCAATTAAGTATGTATTGATGTATGTATGTATGCAGTACTTTTATGGCTAATGTGTTAACAGAAGTCTAAGATTTTACAAGGTAAGGAACTTGGATGAAATAGCAGTATTTTTAAGTATTTCTTACAATATACTAGAAGGATATCCAGTTCTCCAGTATATGTAAGTTTGCAATAAAACATCAGACAAGAATTTCAACCTATTAGCCAACATATTTCAAAAAGTTTAAACTTAATTTGTTCTTATTTAACTTATATGAGAAATTTCCAAGTGTGACGTCTAACAAAGTGAATGTCAAGATATTTTATGTGCAAGTTTTGTGACAGTATTTGGTTTCAAATTTCATGAAGCACTACCCTTAATCTTGTGTATAAAAGGCTTAATATCAATTACGGGACTCGTTATCAAAATAAATTCGTTCACATTAGTATGTAAATTAATTTTGATTGTATGAGTTTTTCGTCAAATTGGTAATTACGTTTCGTATTTAGTTTACTCAAGAGCTCAAGCTAAGGGACCATGGAAATCACCGGAAATTTGAGTGGAGCAAAATTAAGTCAATGTCAGTTTTTCAACTAAAAACACATCTTCTCCAAGGCAATGCATTTTTATATTAACGACTTTGAGGCGCGAGAAATTCTCAGGCAGTTCCTGAGCAACAAATGCATGCAAACTGAATAAATACCTGTGAATCTAGTAACATCAACTGGGCAGCATGAATATAGAAGACATGTGATTTCAAAAACATGGTGCCCCTGTCACATGTTGCATGCAGAATCGCTTTATTGCAGCAAGAAATTCTGCTGCCTACTAGCCACCAAGATTTTGCGATTTAACGTCATGCATTTATATAAGAATCATATAAAATTTCACAAAATGAGTAATGACCTCTCATCAGAGCTTTGGCGGAAATTTGATGGATATTTTATTCCATACTTAATCGGAGCATGTCTTCTTCACTACTCAGCAAAAAAGAGCACAATTATCTCAAAAAGATAAGTTTTTACGCTAAAATGAAAAAATGCATTCTTATTGAGACACCATTTACGCGGTACTCTCAGAACGCGGTTTGTGTATAACGCGGAGCTGAAATTGTGGCAGCCCTCCTATAACGCGGAACTCTTACAGCGCGTTTTCCGTTCAACAACATCTCATAAGTTCCCTCCGAAGGAATTATCAGAGAAGGGGATTGTTCAGCTGATCAGGTTTTTAACGCTGATGAGACAGCATTATATTGGAAAAGCTACCATCTAGGATCTTCATTCTGAAAAATCAAAGGAGTGCTCAGAGGTTTAAAGTTTCAAAAGAACGTCTCACCCTTCATGTGTGCAGCAATATATAAGGGAGCCTGATGATAAAACCAATGATAATAAATTGTTCTTCAACTCCCCATGTAATGAAAAACATTAATAAGACCCAATTGCCTATACTCTGGCGATCTAATAAGGAAGCTTGGACGACGCAAGATTTATTTAAGGGTTGGTTTTATAATTGTTTTATCCCGCCAGTGAAAATCTATACGATGGAAAAAATTTGTATTTCAAATTTTTTTTTGCGCAACGCAGAGTTTAAAAGAGAGTTAAGAAAATACTTAGCTCCCTATAGAGAAGTTTTAGTGGAGTTAAAAAAAGCCACAATCTAAAACGAATGTGAAGATAAAGCAAGTGATATTTTGTATATTAAAAGAAGACGAGTTAGACAACTTATATCTGATAGTGAGGATGAATGTTGAAAAATTACACAGTTTTACAAAAGTCTTTCTTATTTTTTTGGGAAAATAGCCTCTTAGTTTAGTTTTGGTCCCATTTATTTATCAATCTTTATATGAACTCTTTAATTTAATAAAAATAATTTATAATTTATCTTATTTTTGTATTTCTTGGTCTCCATATAACGTGGTACAAATGATATGATTTGTAGTAATTCTACGTTTCTTATAGCACGCTTTCCATACAACGCCGTAGACAATTTCCATAGAACACATTACGAATTAGCCTGGTTTGCATGGTCCGAGTTTCTTATAGCGCGGTTTCCATACAACGCGGTACGCACTCAACGCATTATAGGAGGGTTGACTGTATTTTATTATATTGCTAGTTTTCTAAAAAAAATTTAAATCGACTATTAAAATTTGCAACCCCAAGGCCAAAATATTTAACGTGTCGCATTTGTATCTTTAATATGATTTCAATAAAGGTAAATAGTTGCTTGAATAATTTCGACCAAATGCAAAACCCCAAACAAAATCCATACATACATACATATGTTCGCGTATATAGTAGAACTCAACGTGCGATTATGTGTGTAAAATAAAAACCTCATAAATATGCAACAAATTCAATTAAAAATAACAGCAACTATTGTGGTAGCACAGGACAAATAAATTCAATTATAATGAATGCATAAACATACGGAAGCTTCTCCTTTCCACTTTTCCAATCACTAAAATTGTCCATTATTTGCGAAACAATGCTATTCAAATTATTATAGAAACAATATTTTTAATCGAATAATGACATAAATACACTTTTATACATTGCTATGAAAATGGAAACGGTGTGACATCGTTCAGAATTAAAATGATAAACAACAGACAAGTAAGCAAGAAGGCAGCAACAAGCAACATAAACAAAATACACAGACAACAACGAAACAACGATAGAGACCTCAAGAATGTAAAATCAAGAACATTCGACTTCGAGAACATTCATCAGACTGTTTACGTGGGCATATAAAAAGGTAGAGCAGGGCAGGCAGCGCGTAGTAAGAATTTAGTCAAACTTGTGTGACGACGTGTTGCGTGTGAAGAGAACAGCCGTGGTTTTAAGATCTACTTTGTAAAGATCTGCGTTGTAAGCAAAGAAGAATAGCGAATAAGCAATTATTGTTGTATACGTCAAGTTATAGACAGTGGCACACAAAAATAGTGCGAACAATACAGAATTTAATTGAAACTAAGCACCAATTAATTTTTTCTTATTTGCAATCAACGAACTCATATTTTAAACGTTTTCAAAGAGGTGAAAACGAAACAGTATAGTGTACAAGAAAAAGTCAAATCGCACAATCTTGATGCCAGTGCCACTTCACCTCCATGTGAGATAACTATGCCCTCAAATCGCGTGTCTAATATGCTGTGCTGCACGTAGCCATGTCATGTTGAAACCACATCAGCTCAAAGGAGGTAGATAATGATCTACCTATAATGCTCGCCGTTCTGCTTTCTCAAAGAAATGTGGTCAGTCCAAAATCCACACCAATTAGTAACTTTTTTGAGGTGCATCCGACAGTCTTGGATCTCATACCATCTGGAATTCCCATACCAAATTTAACAATATTGTCTGTTTGCGTACCCATTCATCTAGAAATGGGCATAATCATCGAAAATGATTTTAAGGGTAGTTGCCAACTGCTTCTGAGCCCATTCGAAGAACACTACTCTGGTAACTATTCGACCCAAGCTTCGGAATTTAGTATCTACCAGTCACTTTCCTTGAAAATAAAGATTCAATCTATTTAAATACCAAAATGCAACACTTGAAAAATTACAGTCAAGTCCAAAGTCCATGAAGTGTTTACACCTAACTTGTTCAATTTTATAAATCTTAGAATATTCTATGTTGGTCAATGTTACATTTTGACGTATATAACACTAATTGCCTGTTCGCTATTCTTCTTTATTTACAACGCAGATATTTTCAACGGCGATCTTCACACTACGACTGTTCGCTTCACACGCAACGCGTCTTCACACAAGACAGACTGAATCCTTACTACTCGTTGCCTGCTTTGTCTTGCCTTTTTATATGCTCACACAAACAGTCTGATGAAGGTTCTTGCAGTCGAACGTTCGTGGTTTAGTCTTCTAGAGAACACTATAGCTGTGTCATTGTTGTTTGTGGATTTTGAACACTTTGCTTGTTGTTACGTTCTCGCTTACTTGTCTATCCTCTTTTCTTTCATACTCATGGTTTTTGGGTTTGTAGCTTTTGTTTATCATTTTAATGTTAAACGATGTTACACCGTTTCCATTTTCGTAGTAATACGAGTACGACAAAATCATTCACAGACATTCAAGCCGTTCCTTTTTCTAGCCGTTGGTGTTTAGAAGTTTGGAAAAAAGCACAGAAGATTTGCAAAAGTGTATGAAATATACATTTTGGGCGACTTAGGCTTATGAATCAAATATATTTCTAAGGTATGAGTTTGACGTCAACGTTGTACTCATACTCATTGCAACCTGTACTTATAAATGAACGTTGTAATGAGTACGAATGAATCAGAGTAGTTAAATTTCAATATTGTTGACTCACTTATATTCAAAATTTCAAGAGTACTTATGAGTAATGAAAAAACGATTCATTCTAATAGGAACACATTTCTCATCTCATTTCATTTTGATAATAAAATATGATTTTCAAGCGTTAGTCCATTCATAGTGACCCTAGTAAAAGGTAAAAAACTACAAGTTATTAAAACTATTTAATCAAACCGTTAACAATAGTTAAAACTGGGCCGACAATGGCAATTGCCTTGTCAGCTGTGGAGACATATTGTAAAATGAAATAAAACATCCTCTATCTGACAGACAAAATTTTACAGAACCAATTGAGAATTGAGGCTACGGTTCAAACCTCAGCTCAGACATCAGCAACAAAATGAAATATTAAAAAATATTTCTTTGGCGATTTCTTTTCATCAGATTCCTAGCAAAAGCTCACAGAGCAAATAAAATTGCCATGAAAAGATTCTCAAAAAATCAGGTTTCTGTAGGTTCTGCCACTCATATATATAAAATTAACGCACACAACATAAATGGTGTAAGAAGCTAGGTCGTAATCCTGATTGAAGGGATGTAATGACTAACTATGTATGTATGTATGTATATAATGTTTTAGACTACATGGACACATTTTTCGGATGTAAAATTCAGTATTTTTGTTCTTTTAATCACATACATTCTTCATGTTCGAAAATTTTATTAAAAATTTTAAAATTTTAGATATTTATACAATACTACTTGCATGTCACGAGTACATACATACGTATGTAAGTATGTACAAATAAATAAGTACAACAGAGGCAAACATAAAGAAATTATGGAAACAACATCAATTGCAATATCATAATCCTCTTCCTTTTCAATTTAAAAAGTAAAATACGCTGATTTGCTTTTTATGCGGCGGTATGTATTTAAGAGAAAACAACAGATATGATATAATAATTAAATTTCCGTTATAAATTTACGGTAAAATACAATGAAAAAAACATTCACGCAAAGCTGAATATTTATTTTAGCACACAAACTCCACCAACAACGGAATGGAATACAATGAAAATTTAATCGTATTTTTATTTGCAAATGACCGGATATTCTCTAATTGTTGTATTTTTGTGGCAACTTATATATTTAAACAAATACTCACATAAACACATGACCTTTTCCCATGTTCGTACCCAACTCTACACATAAAATGGGAATTAAGATGATATTTGCATTCTTATGTGTGCACAAGCGCTTATACACTTAGAGGGGGTATTAAAGGCTTTTAAAAGGATTCTAATTATTTTCTACTGTGTTTTTAACATGTGTTTTCTGTTTCTGTCTCTTTTTTTTAAATGTAATTGAATTAAAATTTTAAAATAATAATTGTTAATTACTTTTATAGGCCAAAATATGTGTTAAAAAAATTAGCCAAAGAGAAAGGCTTGTGGCGTTTCACATAAATGTAATTATTTTAAAAATACCAATAAAAGTAAAATATGGTCTGATTATACCATTATAATAAGTATTATAAAGTATAGGCCATTAGAAGTTTAAATGAAAATGGAAATGCTGTTTTAATTTTAGATCGTTTAACATTAAAATTATAAACAAAAGCTACAAAAATAAAAGCAATGTGGTTGTTTACATGATAAACAACTAAAGAAGGATATACCAAAAAACACCATTATAGAGAAAAGGGATAAATAAGTAAACAAAATGCAACAACAAACACTGCAAGAATAAATTTAATGAAACGGCGTTGTTTACATTTATAGAGATCTCTAGAAGGTGTAGCCATGAACATTCGAATTCAAGAACATTTATCAGACTGTTTACGTTGACATATAAAAGGCAAGACAAAGCAGGCAACGGAGTCAGTAAAAATTCAGTCAGTGTTGTGTGAAGACGAGTGGTGTTTGAAGAGAGTAATCGTGGTGTGAAGATCTCCTTTATAAAGATATGTTAAACACAACTTAATTTTCATTATATTTGTAATCTACGAGCTCATGAAACGTAACAATATCTATTGTGTGTACTCATATGTATATTTCTCCCTAATTCTGCATAACTTATCATATATCGAGTGCAAAGTTTGGGCATTAAAAAACAAAAACAAAATGTAAATATTTAATATTTAATTACGAAGTTTCAATAATTTTAAGTTTATTTTGTAATTAAAAACAATGAAGAATAATAAAAAACCTACATTTATTCAAGGTATATAAAGTTTTATAAGGCTGCGAATAGCAGACACTATTGCAACATGCATAAGTTTATATTCTAGATTTTCAAATGTGCAAAACCGTATGCATATGTATCTAATGCATACAATAGTGTGGTTGTCAATGTATTAAATAAGTTTCAGTATATATGTATTTACATTTATTTCTAAACATATTAAGTCTTTCTGCATGAACAAGCTTTCTTAGAATTGTAACGTTAAACATAATATTTTACAGATATACTTTAAATTATTTTCTCAAGCCTGAATATGTTCTTGTCCCTATAGATACTTGTAGGCATGCACACACATGCATACGTGTTAATACAATTCCATATGTGTATAGAAAGACTAATCAAAAGATATTTTGTGTATATACCATCTTTACATATATATATTCGTAAATATCTTATGTTCTATGAAAGCGAAATAAAACGAATAGGTAGGTAGGACCAAAGTTAGTGTGAAACAAATAAAAGTGCCAAGCACATTTACACCAACATTATTTCAGTATTGAGGGTATTTCGTATTCAATACAAATGAAATCCTCTTAACCTGGTGTGGTTGGAAAAATCCACGTTTAAGAAATAAAACTGAAATTAAGTGAAAAAATGTATTCATAACGCTCTTCTATTCTGATTTAATAATTTATTATACACACAATTGGCCATTACAACTCTTCAGTTAGGATTACGAGCTAGCTTCTCACACCACTTATGTTGTCTGTGTTAATTTTATATATTAGTGGCAGAACCTATAGTTTAAAGCCGACTCCGAGCGACAAAATTTTTGTGAAACTTTTCATGACAAATTTTATTTACTCAGAAGGCTGTGAGGAAGTCCCCGAAGAATTATTTTTCATATTTCGTTTTGATGTTTGACCTCGAGTTTGAACCGTGGCCTCATGTCTAATAAGCCAACACACTACCTATTAGACACCTCAGGAGGTGACTCTTATTCATGCAGTGCATTGTGTTGGAATACCAACATATATAACGTTATATATATATATATATATATATATGTAGGTTGGTATATATAACGTCATACAAATAGTCTGAAAATCATAAGCAAGTAGAGTCTCAGGTGGGAATCGAACCCACGAAGACAACCACTTCTGGAAATGAAATTGTTACTAAATTTAATAAAATTTGGTAATTTACATCCCTTTGTGGGGATTACGAAACCTAGCTTCTACTCATGTTGTGTGTCTCAATTTTATTCATTAGCGGCCGGACCTACAGATTAATGTCGACACCAAATGACAAATTTGAGAGCTATTTTCATGCCAATTTTATTTACTCTCCGAACTTATGCCAAAAGACCGCTGAGAGTTGTTAATATTTCGATTTACTTGAGGTGTCTGAGCCGGGAGTTGAACAAAAGACTCTCGTCTAATTAGCCAACACAACCTACTACAATAAATCGATTATTGAGATTGTTGTATGACTAGATTCGCTGATGTCGTTGATGTTTAGCTGACTCGCTAGCCATTCACTAAGAAAACGTCCCCTTGACCACTTCGAAAGAAATAAAGGCCGATAATGCAGCCAGTGTGTAAACCGCACCAAACAGCAAATGGAAATTAATGTTATCGTGGTTAGTTAATTGTTTGAGAATTCTTTTGGTATCAAATATGGAAAATTGATCCGTTTATCAAAACATATATGTATGTATGTGTCGGTTAGATTTTCTAGATTAGTAACTTTTTATTACAAAACTTTCACTTAAACATATGTATATATACTTATATATAATATGATTGTATTAATAACTCAAATTGATTTAAGTCAACTTAGGCTGGAATAACAGATGTTATTAAAGTCAAGATATTTAATGAATATGAAAGATATTAAAACTTCATCACGCCACCCATGTTGTATGTGTAGTTATTTTATTCATGATTCATCACTCAGACAGATTTGAAAAACTTTTGTTGGCACTTTTATTTACTCTTAAGGTCAGTGTTACAACTTGCCGTTAAAGTTCGATTTAGTTAAAGGTAACTTTATCTAAAGTGAACTTTTAACATCTTTTCGTTGTTATAAACTTATGATAAAATAAAGTTAACTTTTTACAAAATGTGCCAGTGCCGGAACAATGTCGATAAGACTGCTCAATTAAACAAGTTTTTTTTAAACGCCGAGGCAACGACGGGTTTCTTATATTTACTCATTTTGTTTATATATAAAGTTGCCATATTGAAAATAATAATATGGCATGTTCAGACATAAACTTAACTTTAAAAGTTAAAGTTAGGATGATCCTCCCTTTAGCTCAACGCTCACTTCTACGTTATTGTCCACTTATAATAATGAAAAGGAATTTATCTGCCCATTAAAATGAATACATAATTGGCCATTACAACCCTTCAGTCAGGATTATGTCCTAGCTTCTCACACCACTCATGTTGTGTGCCTTAATTTTTTACTTGAGTGGCGGGACCTACGGTTTAACTCCTACAGTTTAACGTCAACTCTCAGAGTTTTTGCCAGAAATCTGCTGAGAGGAAGTCGTCGAAGAAATATTTTTTATATTTCGTTTTGATGTCTGGCCTGGGGCTCGAACCCGGGCTTTACGTCAAATAAGCGAACGCACTACCTACTAGACTACAACGACTACAAAATCCTCCCTTTAATTAACGGCAAGTTGTAATAATGGCCCTTAGAGCTTTAGTTAAACGACAGCAGAAATAAAATTTTTCTCACATTTCATTTAATAAGCCAACACATTACCTACTAAGCTGTTTTCTATTACAACATTTGATTGAACATTGATAAACAAATATTCTAAAAATAAACAATTTTCAGATATTTGTCATTCATTTAACTGATCAACGTTCGATACTTGACTACAATGATGAACGTTCGACAAAATTGTATGCTGGGCAATACATCTATCTAATGCTTGTTACTTGTATAAGGATCTCCAGTGTTTGTTGGAGTTTAACGTTTTGTAATATTTTAGACAAAAGTTATAAAATATGTTTCTTGTTTTAATAACAATATTATAAATAATTGTTTTCACAATTTCCCAATGTTATAATCAAATCAGCAAATATCAGATTGCATCTGCATCATAATTATTTGTTGTACGTTATTATAAATTAATATTACGTTAGTATGTCAAACAAATCTGTATTAATTTAATTACATAGATATGCTATGTAATCTACCACTATACTTTTGTTAAACATACAATTTATGGTGAATTATTAGTTTTTGGTTTTAAATAAATACGTGTTTGATTCATTATTGTTAGAATTAACCGACTGTGTAAATGATTATTATTGTATATTTTATTTAAATTTATTTACCACATACGTACTTTCTTTTTTTTTTAAATGAGAAAAACATGTGCGCCACTAACATTAACCCCTTGGTGGATGAAGTTCCCTGGCCACTCTACTTCTATAATTTTCATCAATTATTAATAAAAATGATGTGATTAATTCGTCTAAAAAACATTTTATTCAAAAAAATTATAGTAGTAATATTAAGAATTTAAAGAAAAATCAACAAAGTCTGACAGATAATTAAATTGACGGCAAATTCTAGTTAATGGATCAGCAACAGCATAATTAGTTCTGCAGAATTGAATATAAATAAGATTATAACAGCGGAAGTTACGACTAGGAATATTGAATTTAACCGATCTTAACAGAAATTCACTGCAAATATTACCATTGATCAGGTTAAACATAAAGGATATATTTAACATCGTTCGACGGCTCTTTAGAGTAGGCAGTTTTATTAATGCCAGCCTGCTAGTATATGGAGACATATCCAGATAATTCCATCCAAGGCCACGCAAACAGAAGAGAAGAAATTGTTTCTGCACAGATTCGATGTGTTCACTGTAAACATCATAGTGAGGATCCCATACAATGGACCCATACTCTAAAATTGGTCTGACAAGCGATACATATAGCTGTTTCGTAATATAAGGATCAGAAAATTCTTTTGCCCAACGTTTTATGAAACCAAGAGTGCTTCTTGCCTTATTAACAGTCAAAGTGATATGATCATTAAAGTTTAATTTTGTGTCCAATAAGATCCCAAGATCAATAAAAGAGTTGATTAAACGGGTTATAGGGTGGGGTTAGTATAAGGGTAAGAGGGGGTAGGGTGTATAAATATGCACAAACCTTTTGATATGTATATGTATATGTAAATAATAAGTGTTTGTTAATGTTTTATGTATATATAAACGTTATAAAAGGTATTTTATTTATATTTTATAACAATAAATTGTATTATAATTCACAATCTTTGTTTTGTTTACAACTTATATTCTTCTATTTTTTAAAGTATGCTTTATGTATGTTTGTATATCATTGGGTTTTATGTTTAAATGCAGAACTCACAATTATAATAATATATTGTAGAAAAATCTAGTGTTTTCCAAATAACCTCAAACTCGTTTTTTTAGAAAATAGAAAATAACTCTTTATTTAACTCTCCTCTTTGATGAATCTTTTTAGACTGACTTTTACGAAATTATCATATTATTTTCAAAGTATGTATGTTTCAAGTATTAATGTCAATGACAACTCATTTTCATTCCTTTTTCAAAAAGAGGATAGCAATAATTAGTACAATAAATAAAAAAAGAAGTAAATTAGGAGTAGTAGAGTTTACATGATAGATTTAAATATACGATATTTCTGGATTGTTTACAGTCGGCCATCCTTCACTGAAAATCGCCCTCGATTTACACCTTCTTCTGTGCCTTCTCCAATAAACGTTTGCTTTTGCGAAGTGTACATAGGACGTCGTCTGATGATGTTGACTCATAAATATGTTCGTTGTCATCACTA
This sequence comes from Sarcophaga rosellei, assembly GCA_930367235.1. Classification (NCBI taxonomy): domain Eukaryota; kingdom Metazoa; phylum Arthropoda; class Insecta; order Diptera; family Sarcophagidae; genus Sarcophaga; species Sarcophaga rosellei. The sequence goes on along the minus strand of OV884021.1, from coordinate 32,819,817 downwards.
TCATCGTTTTCTGGGGCTAGAACACGTTTAATTTGGTCTACAGCTACAACTCCTTCATAAAACCTCTGTGTTCGCTGTAGACCGGGAATGTCAGACACTCGGTAGCGATCATTCGGCAAAACCTCTGTAATTATGTATGGTCCCTTGTAATGTGGAAGCAGTTTTGATGACTCACCAACACCTGGCATTGTAACTCTTTTAACCATAACATAATCACCTGGTAAATATACGTCAGCGCTGGATCGCGATTTGTCATAAACTTTCTTTTGTTTTTGTTGTTGCTCAATAATATTTTGTAATGCCTTCTTACGTTCATCGTCTATGTTGACGTTGTTCTGCTGTCGGACTGCATCTTCTAATACACTACCAGAAGCATTTTTGGGAGAGTAATTTAGCAACAATTTAAAAGGAGTGGTTTTAATCGCGCGGTGAAGAGTGTTGTTTAAACTATACTGTGTGATGCCTACAAAATTGTCCCAATCTTTGTTATCTGGTCGTTTGCTCATAGTTGCTATCATAGGGGTTATGCTTCTGTTTAGCCTCTCAATCTGCCCATTTGCTCTAGGGGTAGCTGTTGCATTTTTTATATGAACGATATTATTATTTTTACAAAAGTTTACGAATGCGGCACCTGTAAAACTAGTACCGAGGTCAGTAATAAATCTCGTTGGGGTACCAAATAAAGAAATCATATCTTCAATACAACGAACCGTTGTATTTGATTTTGTGTTGCGAACCGCCCTTAACACACAAAATTTTGTGAAACCATCAATAGCAGCCAGAATATAGGAGTTACCTCTTGAGCTCTTTACGAAAGGGCCTAAGTGGTCCAGATGTACGGTGTGGAACGGAGTTCCTATTTTGTCAATTGGATGTAACATACCTGGTTTTTTTCCTCCTGGTTGTTTGTGGTATAAACATTCGGCACATGCCCCTATATAATTCTTAACGTAGTTTTTCAACCTAGGAAACCAGTAGTACTCTTTGATCTTTTGCACGGTTTTGTCCACTCCAATATGGGCTAGGTTATCATGATAGCTGTTAACAATTTTCCATCTTGCTTTCCGAGGAACATAAAATTTTTCTTCATCACCATCTTTTCTAAAAACAACACCATTTTTCAATACGTAGTTTGATTTTATGTTTTTATCAAATTCATCTAAATCAGCTGTTTTCTTTAACGATTTAACCATATCACCAACAGCAGGATCTGTTTTTTGTAGTAACGTTAACCAATCACCTTCGCTTAATGTATTGTAGAGAGAAAAAACATCAGCCACCGTCTCGGATTCCCGTGCATCAGCAACTGGGTTGCGACTAAGTGCGTCCACATGTTGCATTTTACTTCCGGCACGATGCATAATTTCAAATTGAAACTCTTGGAGTTGAAGCCACCAACGCCCAATACGAGGTATCATATCTTTTTTAGAAAAAGTACTTCTTACAGCATTACAATCTGTAATAACAACAAATTGAATTCCAATTAAATACACACGAAGTTTTTGTAAAGACCACACAACAGCAAGCGCTTCTAGTTCCGTTGAATGGTATCGGCTTTCTTCTGGAGTAGTTTGTTTACTAACATAAGCAACCGGATGAAGTTTGTTATCGGTTGTTCTTGGAGCAAAATTCCACCAAGACCGAGTTGACAGGCGTCTGTATGTACCTCCGTTCTTGCTTCTGGTGAATACATAGCTAATGTAGGACGAGATATAAGTTTTTCTTTAATCAATTTAAAGGCTTTCTCCTCTGTTGGCGACCAATTCCATTGTGCATTTTTCCGGGTCAGTTTTGTTAAGGGCTGAGCCATCAATCCAAAATTGGGTACAAATTGCCGAAAATAACTCGCGAGGCCAATAAATTGTCTTACATTATGCACACTCTTTGGAGTTGCAAACTCAGAAACACTTTTTATTTTTTCCTCAGACGGTCTTAAAGTTCCACACTGTATTTCAAAACCGAGGTACTCTATTTTTTCAAAAAGAAATTTGCATTTAGAAAAATTTAATTTTAAATTTGCTTTATTCAAAACTTCGAGAATGATTTTTAAGTTTGTCAAACCTTCTTCCTCTGTATCAGCTGGTATAAGAATATCATCGAAGTAAGCCAAAGCAATTGTAAAACGTAAGGGGCCAAGTACTTTATTAATTAATTGTTGAAAAACGGCTGGGCCATTGCAAACACCAAATGGCATACGTAAAAACCCAAAGTGGCCTTCGGGTGTGACAAAGGCAGTAAGATGTCTAGACTTTTTACTTACAGGTATTTGGTAATATCCACTTTTCATATCCAAAGCCGTAAAATATTTTTTATTTTGAAGACGATCAATGTTATCATGAATTAATGGCAATGGATATTGCATTTTCTTTGTTATTTTATTTAATGCCCTGTAATCAATACAAATTCTCTTTTCACCGTTCTTTTTATTTACAAGTAATATTGGGCTCGAAAAATTAGACTCGGAGTCACAAATTATTCCCGCACTCTTCATTGTTTCAATCTCATTTCTCACATACTCTCTCTCAGAATAACTCAAACGGTAGGGACGAAAAGTAACTGGGTCATTTTTTGTTAACTCGATTTTAAACTCAACACCATTTGTTGTTCCCAAATCACTCAAATTATAAGAAAAACAAGAAATGTACTCTTCAACAATACTCTTAAGTTTTTCTCTTCCTTCTTTACTTACATTTTTGCCAATTTGCATCTTATCAAAATCAAAGTTTTTTGCGGTTGTTGTTATTGTAGCTACGCAAGCTGCACTCACACTCTCATTACTTATGTCATTACTTCCACTCAAATCATCTTCTATATTTTTTTGTTCAAAACAGATCTTACCGTTTGTTATTGTTTCATTCTTTTCAAATTTTATGTCTTGTTTTGTCACATTCATAATAGGGATGGTAAAATCACCAGTATCATTATTTATAATACAATTTGGTATTAAAACACCCAACTTATTTTGGTGATTTTCTATGTACAGATTGGTGGCTTTAGAAAAGTGATTGTGGGCGGAAATAAATCCAACATAATTTGAAGGAATCACGGTAGCTTCCTTAGCCCATAGTTTTACATCGGTTTTTGGCAAGATTGGCACTTCCATATTTTGCAAACAATCATCTGGCTCTTCGTTAATATTTTCCTCAAAGAAACGCAGAGTCTTACCTCGTCGTACCATAGTTATGTGTTCCGTTTCTGTGAATGGCTGTCCAACTAGTAAAGGAATATTTAATTCTTCATCTTTTACCACGAAAATTTCAACATCGGCTGCAGCCTGATCTACCTTAAGGTTTGCGGTCAATACACCAATTGGAACTACGTATCCCTTACCAAAACCATGTATTCTCACTAGAGATTTCGGATTGCTGTACATTATTTTTAATTCCTGTGCTGTTGATATCGGCATCATATTTACAGCACTCCCAGGGTCGACATACGTTTTGACTACTTGTCCGTTAATAAAGGCATTTTGGAAATACTTACTGTTGGTGGTGGTATCAATGACGGACGGGGCGGCTATTGTAGCGGTGGTGGTTGAAGTTGTGGTGGCGCTGTGGGAATTTGACGTTGACTTTGATGGAACGTTTTTGCTTTTATCTGGGCAAGCATTCTGCATGTGGCCTTCTCGGTGACAATTAAGACATTTAATGGGCGCTTTACAAAACCTTTTGACGTGTCCAATACCTTCGCAGCGGTAACATTTAAGTATAGAAATTTCACCTTCGTAGCGGTAACATTTAAGTATAGAAATTTCAGTCTTGCAGAAGCGTGCATAATGACCTTGCTTTCCACACTTGCTGCAGGTTTGCATACTATCCGTTTTACCTGGTTGTTGTAATCGCTGTGGTCGAGATTTACCTTCTACTACCTCTCCTTCTGCACATCCAACATCAATATAATCGTATATGTTGGATATCATATCATTAAACGTGTTGTGTTGTCTCTGTAATAGAAATTTTCTTAGATCAATTGATTTTATACCTCTGATGATAAATTTTTTTGCGTCATCAAATTCCAAGCCAAGTTGTTGTGTAAGTCGCAACTTATCAAAGAAATAATCAGTGATATCTTCGTTAACGTGTTGACATCTTTGAGACATTTTTTCCCATAGTTCAGCTGTTGATTGGCGCCCAATAAACGTGTCTTTCCCTCCAACTTTTGAATTCGGCTGCGTTGTACCAATTTAACGAAGCACCTTCTAGGTTAGCTCGAGCGCATTGTAGACGAAAAGAATCTGGCCATTTATTCATATTACCAATACTATTAATGGAGGCTAGCCAATCTTTAGCTTCTGAAGGTGACCTTTTGCCATTGAATTTTTTGATGGTGTTGTTTAAGTCTGGCATAACGTGAAACGATGTTCTCTCGGAACGCAGCGCGTTGATCAGCATCTGATTTTGTTGCAGCAGCAATGATAAAATGCAATTTTCACCAGCAGACAGTCGTAAACCACTATCACTCAAATTAGGAATATTGGTTGGAGTATCCTCGTTACCACATGGGGTACTCATATAGGGATTATTTGAAGCACCCTCATCTTCACACTGACTTTCGACCTCTTTATTCATATTACGGACGTAGAAATAAGAAAAGTATAATTTTTTTCTTATGTATCCCACTTCTGATTGTAGAAAAATCTAGTGTTTTCCAAATAACCTCAAACTCGTTTTTTTAGAAAATAGAAAATAACTCTTTATTTAACTCTCTCCTCTTTGATGAATCTTTTTAGACTGACTTTTACGAAATTATCATATTATTTTCAAAGTATGTATGTTTCAAGTATTAATGTCAATGACAACTCAATTTCATTCCTTTTTCAAAAAGAGGATAGCAATAATTAGTACAATAATTAAAAAAAGAAGTAAATTAGGAGTAGTAGAGTTTACATGATAGATTTAAATATACGATATTTCTGGATTGTTTACAATATGTATGTTCACAATTTCAGTTTTCTAAATTTAATATTGTTTAAAATATATTTAACAGCTTTTTCCACTGCAGTGCACTCGCGTAACTATTTTGGGTATTTGTGTTGTTCGGTGATCGATAGTCAACTGATCGGCAAGGATCAAAACAACCATTTACGACCTGTTGAAGAATGTGTGTATGTTGATGTGTGATGAATGTTGATGTGTATGGTGAATGTGTTGATGTGTATTGGGGATGTTATTGTTATTGTCTGAGATGTTTGTGTTGTCCTATTGGAAGTCAGGGTTGGGGTTGTTTGAATTTGTTCAGTCGTGTGAACATCCTCCCGGGCCGGCAACCTGTGAATGAAAACAAATAATTTTTTTTAATTGTCCAAAAGATGAGTAAGGGTATTAATTTTTTCACTCGGGGTTTCAGGGTACAGACTTTCAATTCCGATCTGCCGATCAACCATAACTTCTAGTTGGGTGGAATCTGAAATTAATCTTTGATTGGGTATTAATAGCTGTATGTGTTTAAAGTGTGTTTGGGTGAGTAATGGGTGTGTTGAAAGTGTAAGGGTGAATAAATTTGATCTTTTCAGACTATAATATTCGTCATTGAAATATTGTGTCTGACAAAGTATCACTAGTCTATCACGGGTAGTTTTAATCCCATACGCATCAAGTTTAGTACTCGGGTGGGTTAATAATCTATTGAGTCTTTCGTCAATAGATTGTGGGTTTTTTCGATCCAGAACTATGCTGTCATTTCGAAATTTATTTCTTTGAGTAAATGATACGTGGTCACAAAATCGATAGACGTACAACAATATTCTAAAAGCTTTGGACCATTCAGAAAATCTTTCTAAAATGTCCTGGGTAGGGTGAGTGAAGTTCATAGATGGTTTTGGGTATACAGTTTCAACTTCAGCTTGGGTTTCGGAGGGTAAATGTGTTGTTGGCCACTTTGTAAGATCTTCCTTCAACCAAGTTGGTCCATTCCACCATAGCTTATCTTCCTTGAGTTCGTCGGAGTTGCAAACACGACTGGCAACATCGGCTGGGTTGTCATAAGAGGTCACGTGACTCCAGTTCTTCGTTCCCATCGCATCGGCTACTGCAGACACACGGTTTGCCACAAAGGTGTTCCAGGTAGTTGGGGGTTTGCTGAGCCATGCCAAAACTATTGTAGGGTCCATCCAGAAATTCTTTGGGTGTTGGGTTGATTGCAGCTGGGTAATTAGATTCTGTGTGATTTTGCCAACAACACTGCACCACAAAGTTTTAATTTCGGATAAGAAATGACTTTGATAGGTGCATCTCTCGTCTCAGCGAAGAGTAGGGTTACGGATCTGGGTATATTTATGGGTACAACTCGTGCGTATATAATCGCAGAGTGCCTTTTCAGAAGAATCTGAAAAGTCATGAAACTCAATTCCTGCTGAAGGTGAAAAATGTATCCATCTAGGAACCCGAATATTGTCTTTATCATAAAACTCCGAAATGGGTGGGTGGTCAATTTCGGGTGCATACTGTTAGTGGGTTTGGGTAAGTAATTAGTTAAGTAACGAGGTTAGTATTCTGGGTGAGTAATGAGTTATGAGCAAGGGTGAAACATATAAGATTATCGGAAGGAGTTTAATCAATGTGTGGGTAGGACTACGACCTTGGTTATGGGTCGAGTCAATGTTCCGGTTGATGTCTGCAATTCGACTATTCTGGGCAGTCCATCGGAACCTGGGTGAGTTTTGGTTACTCGTCCGAGTAACCCTTCATTTGAGGGTAGGTTGTCCTGTTTAATGACGACAATGTCATTGACTTCCAGAGGACGCTTAGAGTTTCTCCATTTATAACGCTTATGGAGCTCTTTAAAATATTCATCCTTCCGTCTCTTGCAACACTGATGGTGTTGAATTTTCAACGTTTGCCATCGGTTCGCTAGGGTAATATCCTTGTTACTAAAATAGGGTTCAGCGGGTTTATCAAGCTTGACAGAACTGTAGTAAGAGGCGATTCTTCGGGTAGGGTGAGAATCTTGTACTGGTCCGGGTGCTGGGTCAATGAGCGCTCTAGCAGGGAATTCTTCACCGTGTATTTTAATATTCAAGGCAGCTGTGCCTAATAGTTTAGCTCTGTCATCTAATTGGGTTTTGCTTGATTGGGTTTGGGTAGAGAAAGACTGTATTGCATTTGACGTAGAGGGTTTATCGTCATTTTGTGGGTTAGTGTTTGGGTTGGGTTTGTGTAATAGGGTGTTATGTCTGCCGCCACAGTATCTGCAGGTAAATGTACTGCGACATTCTGATACCATGTGGCTAATGGCCAGACAATTGTAACAAATTGAATTCTTTCTTACGAATTCAATTCTTTCATTTACTCCCAGGGAAGTAAATGATGAGCATTCCTTCAAGGTGTGGTTATTTTTGCACAGTTTGCACAATGAACCATCGAGTTTTTCCTGGGTTTTCGGGTAATTATGGGTATTTGAGTGGGTTTGGGTTGAATTCAAGGGTTTGCTGTGGGTATCCTTCCTATTATTGTGCGTCACAATGTGAAACATTTTCACTCTTCTGTTTGAGTCTGTCTGATTTTTGACATTCTGGAGGTATTTGGGTTTTGGGTGGGTGTTTGGGTTAGGGTTAGGGTTACTATCTGGAACATCATTGACAGAAATGAGTTCCTTGAATGTATTTGTTAAAAATACATCCACATCTGTCCAGGAAGGCATTTCAGCACAATCTTTTAGGGTTTTTTCAAACTCTCTTCGGGTGTCCTTGGGTAATTTTGTCAAACAGAGATATACTATGATAGGATCCCAATTGTCCGTATCTATCTCCAATGTATTTAAATTTGCAATACAGCAATTAATCTTTCTCTGTAATTTTCTTATTGAAACACTACATAAAGTGTTTACCGCTGGTAAATTTAAAAGGGTTTTTATTTGTGCATTAATTTGCATCCTTTTATTTTCATATTGATTTACCAGTTGGGTCCAAGCAATAAGAAAACCATCATTAGTTAAGGGTGCGTTGTCGACTATTTCTTTAGCCTCGCCGCTAGTCTTATTTTTGAGGTAGAAAAGTTTTTCTACTCCACTTAGGCGGGTATTGTTGCCATAAATAGCCTTGAAAAGGTCTCTTAAAGAGGCCCAGGACTTGAAATCCCCACTAAATGTTTGCATATCGCAAGGGGGTACGTTAAATCCAACAGAGTGGGTGGGTTGTGTGGGTTCGGGTGGGGTGGGGTTTGAATTTTTGGGTTGGGTTAAGGTTTCTATAGACTCATCTATGGAAATCATAGATGACCTATAGAATTTGTTGGCAGCTCTCACATTCCTGGAGAGGCCATTATAATTTATAGAATTGGCTACCTCAGGGTCATTGAGTTGTGGCGACTCTCGGATCTGTTTAAATTTCCCATCAATGTTCGACCACAACTCTTCCAATTCACTCTTCATGAATCTCAGTGCGGGTAGTGTTTGAGATTTCTCTGGAAGAGCCTTATAATCTTCCTCAAAGGCGCTTAAGTCCTGTTGGATATAACGCATAATATCGGCGGCTAAAGCTTTTAATTCCGACATATTTAATTTAAAATTTAACACGCAGAGGATTGAATAAAATGAGTAATTTTAGACAGTAAATCGATTTACCGTGGGTAAGTTTGGTTTAAAAATGTATTTATTTCAGATTTGAAACAAATCTAATCAGCAGACAAAATTGCCTATTGGGTATTCTTTAGGTTTTTGTGACACTACACAAAGAGAACGGCAATATTTGTTACTCACAATATTTTGGAAATATTATCGAAACAAGGGTAAGTATTGGGTGGGTGGGGTTTATGTTATAATATTTCTTATTGTGAGTTTTTACAAATTCAAAAAAATTCGCGATAAAATTTTTCGAAAATTTTATAAAAAATGTAAATTGAAAATATTCAACTTACCTTGTCTGCTGAGGGTAGGGTATAAACCAATTTATTTTTTCAATTCCTCTTTGTGCGATGTTTGTTGTGTTGTGTTCAATGTTAATAATGTTAATTTGTTAGTGGTTACTTATATTTGTAATTGTTTTCGATTTCTTTTTGTTAGTGAAGTGTATTGGAGCGAATTGTTAGTGCACTTTATATTTTTGAATTTTTGTCACTATGTATTTTGTTGCTATTTTTTTTTTTTGAACTTTCTTGAACTTTTTATTTTTGTGTTCTTCAATTTTGATATTGTTTATTTATTAGTTTGGGAATGTATAATTTTTGTTTCTTTATGTACTATGTATTTTGTTTCTATTTTTTGTGAACCTTTGTGAACTTTTGTACTTTCGTTTTCGATTTTAAGTTTGTTTTTAATTTTTATTTTACTGTTCTATGTGATTTGACTTTCTTTTTTAATGTAATTTAATATGTAAGCATTTGAAATATGTGATGTCTTATTTTTTTTTTTACCGTTTTATATGTATGTTGTTTTTGTTCATGCACTTTTTGATTAGGTTGATTTTTTGTGATTATTGTTTTTGTTGATTGATAATTTGTGTTTTCTGATTTATATATTTACGTATTTTGTTGACTATCGAGTATTGGTTTTTGTTTGTAGGAATATATTGTTGTTTTTTTTTTTTGCATAGGGTTACTGTTTTACAATGTTTTTGTTCGTGTTTATTTTATTTTGTTTATTTAAACACTTTTATAAAATCACTTTTGCACTGATAGTTGTTATTGTTTTTTAAATTTCCTTTCACTTTTTTTTTTTTTTTGTTTAAATTTTAAAATTGGGTTTATATTTTTTGGGGTGGGGTAGAATATGCACAAATTGAGTTAATGTGGACTGTATAGAGGTTACTGTCTCTTCTTTTTCCTTGAAGGACCATGATTAAACGGGTTATAGGGTGGGGTTAGTATAAGGGTAAGAGGGGGTAGGGTGTATAAATATGCACAAACCTTTTGATATGTATATGTATATGTAAATAATAAGTGTTTGTTAATGTTTTATGTATATATAAACGTTATAAAAGGTATTTTATTTATATTTTATAACAATAAATTGTATTATAATTCACAATCTTTGTTTTGTTTACAACTTATATTCTTCTATTTTTTAAAGTATGCTTTATGTATGTTTGTATATCATTGGGTTTTATGTTTAAATGCAGAATTCACAATTATAATAATATATGTATGTTCACAATTTCAGTTTTCTAAATTTAATATTGTTTAAAATATATTTAACAGCTTTTTCCACTGCAGTGCACTCGCGTAACTATTTTGGGTATTTGTGTTGTTCGGTGATCGATAGTCAACTGATCGGCAAGGATCAAAACAACCATTTACGACCTGTTGAAGAATGTGTGTATGTTGATGTGTGATGAATGTTGATGTGTATGGTGAATGTGTTGATGTGTATTGGGGATGTTATTGTTATTGTCTGAGATGTTTGTGTTGTCCTATTGGAAGTCAGGGTTGGGGTTGTTTGAATTTGTTCACTCGTGTGAACAAGAGTCAACATTCTCCAATTGATGACCACCAAACAAGTACTTAACCGTGATAAAATTATTTCTTGAGAATCAAACTGGATCATAAAACCGTAGGTTAAATTTAATGCCCAGTCCCTGTGATCTCATTTGTTACCATCTTGTACTACTTAACATGCTGTATATAATAATTTTAAGCCGAAATGGTTAACATGATGTTTCTGTAAGACAAGCGGTTTCAGACGAACGGTATGTTATTACATTTTATCATAATTTTTTCACATCAATTGAGTCGTTACACTTATTCACAAATAGAAAAAAAACAAAAAGTAATAGTAATTCACATCGTATTTAAATTATTCTAGTTCTTCTTACTCTTGAGAAGCTAGGCCGTAATCCTGACTGAAGGGTTGTAATGGCCAATTATGTTATGTATGTAGTTCTTCTTACTCAGTTCGGAATTTTCGTTTTTTCACAAATTGATATTCCACATTTTGCATAAAACGCAACACTTAGATCGCATTTTTTGAATGTATAAATGTAATAAATCTTTATATTTCGTTTTGATGTCTGGCCTGTGGCTCGAACCCGGGAGAAGGGACTCTGTGCACTAATGAGTTAAAAATATCAAACTTCTATTAGGTCGTATAAAGTCCAAGTTAATCTTATTACATGTTAATAAGGCATTGTTCAGTAAAATTACAACATTATATACATTGTCAAATGGTGATCAAACTTACTGCCTAAAGCAGTTTTTCTTAGCAGAACTGAAATCATATTACACCTATCCCCCGTTTTACACGGTATTCGTTTTACACGTTTTCGATCTTACACGGTTTTGAAAGTAAAAATTTTTTAACGAAATTTATTTGCATTTACACAAAATTATAAACACTAAACTATAATTTGCTTATATCTACAATAATATTTTCATTGTTTTATTGTCAAAATATTTTACTGTCAAAATACAACACTACAAAATGTATGTTACAGTTAGGAATTCTTAGTAGTCTATGTCAATGATGGAAATAGATAAGATGGGAACTCCCCGTTTTATGATCAAAACTAAATTTTATGTGTGTATAAGCTAGTTTGTTTGAAATACTAAAACAAAGAGCATCATTGTTTTGTTATTTATCATATTAAAAACTGACAAAAAGGGCTTTTTTATAGTGATTTTCGTTTAGCACGGTTTTTCCATATAAGAGTGAATTTTTCGAGTTACATGGTTTTTTATGGTTTTTTATTTTCCCCGCTTTACACGGAAGATAGGTGTATTCAAATCGAGTATGAATTACGGAATTTGCAGATATTTCTTCACTGAGGCAGCTAAATGGGAATCGATTTACCTAGACGGGAGCAGGTAACAATTTTAAGGTGTCGGATCTTAAATTAGATATTTCATCTCGTTAAAGTTTTTGCAATTCGGCACATGAGAATACTTAACCGTTAATCGAGTCCCATACATCAAACTTCTTATATTCATCTATCGGTTTAGACTTAAACAATCTTTTATTTCGAATATGGAAATACTTATGTCATTCTATTCTATCACAAAATTCAGTATATTATCTTCACTGAACGTAATGAATCGATTTACGTTTGAGCATTGTTACGATTTATTGGTACACCGAGAAACTACGCGATGATGTCGATTTTGCCAGCAAAAATCATATTTTCCGATGAAGCTCATTTTTATCTTAGTGGGTACCTTAATAAACAAAATTGCCGTGGGGGCTCAGAAAACCTACACGTGTTCTTTCAGAAGCCAATGCACCCATAACGATTGACAGCTTGGTGCGGCTTGTGGATAGGAGCCATCATTGGCCCATATTTGTTTAAAAATAAGGACGACGCGCCGTTGCTGACAATGGAGATAACTATCGCATCATGATGATTGATTTTTTGTAGCCTATCTTTATGGTATTGATATAAACGATGTTTGATTAGTTGATTAACTGCAAATAGCCCCACACCTCATGCTACAATCGGTTTATTGGGTCAAACGCTTGTGGCTGTTTAATTGGCTGTCGCCTCAGCGATACATGATTAAATGTTTGAGGATATTTCACGATAATTGACAATGTTGGAAAGGGCCATAGGCAAATGGTTTACTGCTTTGGAATTACTATTTAGAGACATTCATGTGTTCTTTTCGTATGTCTAACTCAACGCACGCTTAAAGTCGTGAGTACTTTCACATACAGTAAGACCCAGCTTATTGCGGGGGATGCGTTCCAATAAGTTCCAGTGAGGCAACTAATAAATCAAATGTGACGCAGGAAAGATGCGTTCGTACTGCGATTGCGACTTCGGAAAATTCGGTTGGACAGACTAACAAAAGAGCGTTGAATCAGATACGTCGCTATATAATGCATCGGTTTTGTACTATCGCGTAATACTGAAACAGCGTAAAGCGGAGGAACGTTAAGCGGGGTCTTACTGTACCCCGAATGCATTGACACCTATTAAATGGTTCGTTTTTTATATTTTTTTGTCGTTGGGTGGCAAACTCAGGCTACTCATTGTGCCGACGCCATCAATTTGGTGAGAATTTCCAGAAGTGGTTCTCTGGTCGTCTAGTTCAAGTAATTTAATTGTACTAGATTATTATTCTATGAGGTTACTTTAAGATATTGGTTTTTTCCTCCAAATCAGTAACTCTTAAAGAGTTTTTGACTCTAGCCGCGACAGATATATTTAAAAATATATACCGCGATATTATCTGCGAAATTGTATTCAAAATTTTTATTCAAACAATATTTCTGTCTTGTATAAGCATCCAATTTTTTATATCCCATCCTCTATAGTATTTAATTTTTCCCTCTGGATAAGTTTGTTATTTTATTCCAAATATATTAAATATTTGTATTAGGTTTGTATTTCGTTTTATAATACAACCAATATTTTATTTAATATTTTTTTTTATTTTATTTGATAAAACATTTTAATTTTTTCTCTTATTTATTCACCAATGCTTTTTAAACACTTAAAAAATAAATAAAACGAATCGAATTGAAATACAATACATAGTAAATAGTGTCTGTAATAAATATGGAATATGCATGCATTTTATTTTTAATAATTGTATATGCAAAGAAAAGCAGTCATACATATGCAAGCATAACAACAATACATGCAAATTTTTGAAAGTTTTTTTATAAAACAAAGGATTTTTATGGGTGTTTTGATAATTGTTGATTCTGAAGCCATAATTTATTATTTCAAAAATACATGTACAAAAAATAAAAAGCATTGCATTTCAAATACACTGAAGTCTCTTTTTACACGCAGTTTTTTGCACAAACTAAAACTAATGCAACTTAAGAAGATAAAAAAAATCTTTTTTTACACGAATTGTTTTGATTGGACACGATATTCAATATTTTATAAATTTTTCTTGAGCCATATAAGAATTTCGGTGCATGTATGAAACGTTTTACTCCTTACAAGTACCCCAATATATGTATATGTAAGCAATTATATGAATTTTAAGAAATTATTTGTAAAAATATTTGATGTTTTTTATATTTATTTTATTAATTTCTTTCTATTTTATTATAAAATACGAAAATTTTTTATGTTTTTCACAACCCAAAAGAAAAATAAGGAAAACTTTCTTATGACACCATTTTTGGGCACCGCAAAAGTGTAGACACCAGAGATTAGCAATGAATCATTGTTTCACTACTCATAAGTATTCATGAAATTTTGTGTATGAGTGCGTCAACACATACTCTGATTCATTCGCACTCACTACAACATTGATTTATAAGTACAGGTTGCAATGAGTATGAGTACAACTTTGACAACAAACTCATAACATTCAAAATATGTTTGTTTCATACGCCTGTTCATTCAGATTCATAAATTTAGAAAAATAATTATAATACTCATAAGTGATTCGAATCATTCATTAAAATTTACAGTCGTAGTTGTTGTTGGATTTACAAAAAAAGAAGAAAAAAGACAAAGTCAGCAAGCAAAGCAAACACACAACCTTTTAGTGAGTAATGTAGTATTCGTTGCGAATCATACTTATTTTTGATTTTTGTAAAAGTTGAGTAAACGATATTCGAAATCAACAACATCATACATGTTGTTAAGTATGAGTTTAAGTTGTTTACGTCAAGTTGTTAACCGTGGCACACAAAAGTAGTGAGAACAATAAGAGATTTAATTGGACTAAACCCATATTTGTTGTTATTTTTAAATAGGTAAAAACGTAACAATATTGTTTGCACCTCGTTTTCTTTTTACACGACATACACGAATTGTTTGGGAATGTATCTATCGTGTAAAGAGAGGGTTAGGTTTTGATGCAAATTATTTTAATTTAAACATTGTGAAAATATTAGTGGTTGCAATGCGGGAATTGTGTTTAAATACTGGATTAACATTAATATGCCCACAGGTATTCAAATTGATTGCTTGGATAAAATATTTTATGAAATGCAATAATAAAAATTATGACCACAAAATGTATACATACAAATATAAATACAAGATAGAGGGAGCGGGTTGAATTATTCAAATCGACTAAGTGGTAACCATTGGACACTTTACGTATGTTGAATGGCTTGAAAAAATTTAACATGAAATGAAGTGAAGAATAATTTGGCATTTAATAATAATCCAATACTCATCGTCGATAGATAACATAACAGCGTTGCAAAACTGAAATTTTGAAATGGTACTGAACTTTAACTAAAGGAGTTCTTTTATGCATCGAATGGTACTTTTGTAAAAAAATACATACATATTGGTCATTGTAACCATATTTTACGTGTGTCAATTTTATACATGAGTGGCGTGATCTACTGTTTAAAGTCGATTCCGAATAACACATTTTTTGAGAAACTTTATCATGACAATTTTATTAACTCTCAGAGTTTTTGCCAGAAGGAAGTCGCCGGAGAAATATTTTTTCATATTTCGTTTTGATGGACATGTCTGACATGTTGTTTGAACCATGGGCTCACGTCTAGGAAGCCCGCACTCTGCCTACTGGGCTATTTATTTATTTTTATTTAATAAACATACAGCACGGAACAGAAAAAGTAATGGTTTTGTTCGTGTTCCTCACATACAAGACAAAAATAGCTGATTCGGAACGGAACAAAACATAAAAGACCCTTTTAGTCAAACGTCGATGGAACGTAATGTAATATACGTTCGTTTTTAGCATATGAAGAGGAATGCAAATGCTTACCGAAATTATCTTACGGTTTCGCAAGAATTTTCATTGTTTTTCGTGTTCTAGAAAATAATATACGTTCCGTGAACGTTTGGCTAAGCGGGGCTAAAATCTAATTCTACCTTTAACAATATGTTGAGCATGTTACTAACGGTCGCCGTGGTCTATATATAAGACAAGTTGTTTCAATAGTGCTATTATTTTGACATGGACTGTTAAGGCTGAAATATGTAACTATTTAATTACCTATAAAATACAGCAAATCCAGATGAATGATTTGAATCTTAAAAATTAAAACAAATCAAAAAAAATTGCTTAATCAGATTTGAGTCGCCTATATTAGCCATATAGAATTAAGGATTGATAAGTATAAATTATGAATGCGTGAACACACATATACTATATGCTACACTAAATCAAAATGAAATTTTCCTATTCATAAACATTCAATTACGTTAAAAGAAAAAAATCCATTTATACATTTTTTGTTGCCTTAAATTCATACATACATACATACATATGTATATATGTACATATGTATTCAATAACATTTCAACATAAATATCTAATTGTTGAATTCATTCATATTTTGCAAACTGTTGTAGTAATTCTTTTTAAAATTGTTTTGTGGTCATTAAAATGTAATTATTGATTTTATTTACTACTCAAGTATTTATTTTATTTCTTTTTTTTATGTCTTGTTAATTTTTATGCTTTTATGAAATAGAAAACATAAATACGTAATATTGTGTAAAACATAAACGTGATGAAAATATTTGTCAATTTAGACTGAGTGTTTACAATTATTGGCAACTTGATCGCATTTAAGACTAATGTAAACTGAGGAAAGTGATAAAAAGTTCCTCAATAGGAGAATTTTAAACTGTTTTAGTTCTTAAGGAAAAAATCCGATTACATTCCCATACTTAAGGTGATGATTTATGGCATGAGAATATTTTTTTTCTAATCAATTAATTACACTAAGCGACAAAATAAACAAAATAAAAATAATGACATAGTGTAGGTTGTGAGTTTTGTTGAGTAAAACTCAAAAAATTTTTTTTATATTTCTTGAACCTTCCAATGGGCCAAATCGACCTCCGGGTACTGTACTTGTCTTAATTAACAAGTACACGTCCTCTAACCTTGAACCCTCCAAACTTGTCAAATCGCACAATAATTACCGTAGTTATTATTTAAAGAGTCTAACATCTTATATATAAAAATGAATGTGTGTTTGTTTGTATGTTTGTATGTTTGAAGTTTATAGACGATTAAACGGCTGAACCGATTTTCTTGAAATTTTCACAGTACCTTCCTGTATGTCTGGAAGGAGTTATAGGCTACTTTTTATGTTGATATTCCAAATGAGCGAGGGGCCATGCCCACGTATGCTACATACCATACTTAATATTTAATTGCATTTGAAATATATTACTCATACGCATAGTAGTTACCCCTACAAGTATGCTATCTATGATTCTTGATGTATAAAACCAAAGAAAATAAAGTACAATAAAGAATGTACATTTTGGCATATTTTGGAATATTTTTCAAAAATATTTCACGACGCGGGGGGAAAGATTAAAGGGAAGGATAAAGAAACCAAGAACGTAACAATGTTCTCAATTGTTCTCATCGTACGTTTTTGTTGTTTGACTACTTTTTTATTTATTCTTCTGAAACAGTGTTGCCACGAAAAAAAAATGTTGTAACCAACATTTGTGAAAAAAATCACCAAATAAGAAAAAATATAACCAAAATTAAATTCATAGACTTTTGATTTATTTCTTTTTTTTCAAGTTTAAATTATAATTAATAAAAACTGAAACAAAAAATAGTTTTTTTTTATAAGAAAAAAATAAACAAAACCAAAAACTACACATTGATCAAAAAAATAACCAATTTTGGTTAGAAATAACCAAAAAAGGCAAAACTGTTCTCAAATCACTTATTCTCAGACGTCGCACATTGGGGTTTTTGATGCCTAAAATGGATATTAATTGGAAAATGAAATTCTTGAGTACCAAATATTTTCTTACATGAGCTGGAAGTGCACAAAATTCTGCTTCCCTTTCTTAAAAAAACGTGTCTCTAGCAAGTACCGTTACATTACTATGCCTTTCTGAAGTGCGAGTTTTTTGATATTTTTTCATCTTTCGTGAAAAAAGTAAATTTTCAGTGTTTTCAAAATTAGTTCTCGGCAAGTTTTTAAGTAAAAGTATTAAAAGAAAATATGGAGGCTTCAACAACAGGCGATTGAGATTATATTTGCTTCGTTGTTTTTTAAGATTATGTAGTTTTGTTATTTTTAAAAAAAATTTTTGTGAAGGTCTATAAATTTGCTAATTTTGTAGCATATATGGAAAAATAGTTGTGAGTTAAGCAAAGTTAAGCAAAAAAAATTTTCTTTTCTTAAACTTAAGATACCCTGTGAAATAATAGAAACAAATTTTTTTGCACTTTCTTGCACCTGATTAAAAAAAAGGAAGATATATTTTTGTACCTATATAATTTGTATCTATTCAATTTTTTGTATAAAATTATAAGACCATATTTATTCAATCATAGGTACAAACGTGAATACAATTTTTATTTCTCGAAGAGAACTTTATGAACTAGTTGCAAGATCTGGATTTGAAACCTTGACTGAAATATCGCATTTCTGAAAGAAAAAACGCTTACACGTTTATTCCCAAGCAATACAAAAATATTAAAGTTTTTAACGATACATTGAAAAATTTAATTTTCCAATTGAAGAATCGCTGGAATGCATCTTATAGAGTTTCTGAGCGTTTTCTTCAGAACACCAAGTACTGGTTTGATTCGTCAATAGGTTTCCCGCGCCAATCTGGTGTTAAGCGTGGTAGATCGAAAGTTAATTTCGAAGATTGCAGTGAAAGAAGCAAAAGTCAAAGGAGTAAAGGAAAGAAAATTCTTCATCTTTGCTGGTGCGGACCAGAAGTAATAAACTACTCTTTAATACCAATAGGGCAGTTAACTGAGGAAGCGCAAGAAGCCCGAAACAAAGACTTCAAATTGGAGTAAAAATTTGTTTGGATACTCAAAATGATTTATTCTAATTTGTATTAACATTTCTATGTTCAATTCTAATTATATCTGGTTGGTAGATAATCTTTAACAGTAGGATTATAAAATTTTGTCAGAACATATATTTTGATGCAATACGTCAGAATCAATCAAAAAATCAATTTTGAATTTTTTGGTTGTTAGGCCCTTATGCATTTCAGGTCACGATTTTTTTTTTATTATGGATTTATCTTCTTTAAGCGAAACAAACCAAGAAAAGTTAAAAAAAGCAACCAGGAAAGCTCCCACGATTTAATATCCATTTTAGACATCAAAAACCCCATTGTGCGTCGGCACAAAGAGAACATGAGAAACATTATGAGAGGCATATTAAGAAAGAAAGAGGAAAATTGTTAGTAATACTTTCAAGTCTACTTATTAACCCAATAATATGTATATGTGAGAGAAAACTATAGAAAAATTGTACTGCGCTAAAAACCTAAAAACACCGTATTTAACTTGGCCAGTATTCTTCCAAAAATCTAAATCATTTCTCATTGGTATTAGTGAATCATACTGTAATATTTCTTTGGGTGTAAAATTGAAGTCTGAAAAAAGCGACATAAACATTCTCCTTTAGAAGCTGACAAGCAACTGAATGCATTTTTATGCTCTCATGATGAGAGCAACACATTGTTACGCTCTTTGTTTGTGTTTATTTTCCTTCTGTCTTCCGCCCCCCTCATCCAAAAATTATTTTTTAAAAAGATTTTGGTGAGAGCCGGTCGTAATGCTACTTCTACATAATGCGTATTCTTTATATCCATATTCTTTGATAAAACTTAATGGAATTGGATATCACTCATACATCACATATGTAGTTTTTTTAATGAATTTTACATCTATATAAACAAAAGTGAATGTGTGTTTATTTGTTTGTGGGTTTGTTTGTTTGAAGTCTATAGACGGCTAAACGGCTGGACCGATTTTCTTGAAATTTTAACAGTACCTTCCTGTATATCTGGAAGGAACTATAGGCTCCTTTTTATTTTAAAATTTCAAGAAGGCGAGGTGCCACGCCCACATATCCAGTAAGTATTTAATGTCGCATACCTCATAAACTGCAATAGCTAGAGACCTCAAATTTTGCATGGACGACTTTGACGTATATATAAACAAAATGGGCGGATTGGCTATAGTAGGCGTGTCACCTCCAATATAAAAAATTTTAAATTATTATATCTAAGAAAATATAACAGTTATACTATGTTCACATATGTAATTTAATTGAGAACAATAGTCGGTTAATTGATAACAATATTTTAACCGTTCAGGTATAATAAATATACGCAATATTCATTTAACAGCTGATAAACAACAGCATTGTTTTTATTTTGGTCGCGTGTTTTTGTAATTTTTGTTTGTGTTTGTTTGCAAGTTGTTATTTTTTTTTTGTCGTTGTTGACATTTGGGTTGTCAAATATCAACAGGAAGTGTTCGGTTACTTATACTGTGCTCACTAAACAGACTTATGACAGTGCTGTATTTCAAGTTTTAATCAATATTATAACAATTAGCATTTAATTGATCAATAATTAATTGAGATTTTATATGAAGTATTGAGATCAATATTGGCATTAATTGCGATTTACGCAATAAAGGTGCATACGTGAACATAGTATTAGAGTCCTAAAATTTTGTCGAATCCACTTTAGTATCAATATGAATATTTTCGACAAAAATGGGCTGACTAGGAAAAGTGGGCGTGGTCCTTCCCATATGATTTAAATGTAAAACTTCTTATATCTCGGAAATCACCTATATATCTAAAAATGAATGTGCGTTTGTTTGTGTGTTTGAAGTTTATAGACGACTAAACGGGTGAACCGATTTCCTAAAATTTTCACAGTATCTTCCGGAAGGACTTATAAGCTACTTTTTATGTTGATATTTCAAATGAGCGAGGTGCCACTCCCACATACATATACTACATTACCTACTATAGTAAGATAATAACAAAATGGGTATATTGGAAAAACTATATCAGCAAGATACATCAAATTTTGTACAAGTAACTACAGTTTTAATATAAATATTTTGGACAAAAACGGGCAAACTAGCAATATTGGTGTGGCACCTCCCATATAAAGTAAATACGAAAATCTGTTTATCTGAAAAACTGTAACAGCTAGAGTACCCGATTTTTGTACGAGTAACTTTAGTTTAAATATAAATATTCTGGACAAAAATAGGGAGTTCAGCAAAAGCGGTCGTGGCAACTCCCATATGAAGAAAAATAACGGTCAGACTCTCCAATTTTGTACGAATATCTAAAGATACAATATCAATATTTTTGTTAAAAATGGGCGATCAAGCATTAGGGGCGTCGCAAACTCTATATGAACTAATTATTAAAATCTATATATCTATAAAACTATAAAAGCCAATTTTGTATTCCAGCTATAGGAAGGTGGTGCCTCTCTGATTAGTGAGTGTGGAAATTATTATATCATATTAAGTAAAATATAAAGGAATACATATGTATAACACGCATTCGCTTTTGGAATTCAGTTGAATCTTTGATTCTAATCAAGTTAAACGTTATTTGAGTGACATTTATTTTGCAACAATTTATAAAAATGCCCCCAATAAAAGCATCCCTTTCCAGAAGCACTAAAAATGCATTGCGTTTGCAATCCCAGAGAGCAAATGAAAGTACGGAAGAGCGTGAAAGTCGCCTCAGGATTGAAAAGAGTTTCAACCTTTAGAGCCGGAACGCCATCACAACGTGAGGAACGCCTTGAAGGCCTACGACAACGTGCCACACCATCAAGAGCTACTGAAACACCTTCAGAAAGCCAAGAGCGCCTTAAAAGTCAACGAAATATTACCTCTTTAGCACGAGCTTCTGAAACGCCGTCGGAACGCTAAAGACGTCTTGAAGGTCTTCGATAACATGCCACTACCGCATGAGCTACCGAGACATCATTGGAACATGAAGGTCGGCTACAAAGCCAGCGAAATCGTACCGAAACATCACGAGCCACAGAAACGCCTTCAGAATGTGAAGGACGTCTTGAAGGTCTTCGACAACATGCGACAACCGCACGAGCTACCGAGACACCTTTGGAACATGAAGGTCGGCTACAAAGCCAGCGAAATCGTACCACAACATCACGAGCTAATGAAAAAGAAGTCCAACATGAATCACGAGTAGAAAGTCACAGGATTCGAACATCAACAAGAAGAGCAGCAGAAAGTATAGAGCAATATGATTTGCGTCGAGAACAAAATCGTATACGAATGGTGGTGAATCGACGTAAAGTTTTTCATGGATACTCAGGTATTGCATTTAACTACAGATCTGATATAGATTATACCGAAGTTTGCCAATATTGCAATGCACTCAGGTACAAAAATGAAACACCTAAAGTTAACTGCTAATATGCGTGTTCAGTTGGAACGTGATGCTTCAGCTTCAACTTTTTCCAAAAAATTGCTTGATTTAGGTAACGGAAGAATTCCAATGGAACCTATAACAAAGTATATAAAATTTCCATCAGACTTTTGCAGAATGACACAATCCAAAGAAGAATTAATAAATTGTGTATTTCCCAATATCGTGCAAAATTTTAAAAATATGCAATGGTTATCTGAACGTGCGTTACTAACATCCAAAAATATTGACGTTAATTCCATTAACAGCAATATTCTCAACAAGATCGATGGGAATCTAAGAACTTATAAAAAACGGTGTTCCCATTATTTTACTTAGAAATATTGACCCTCCACGACTTTGTAATGGCACTCAACTGACAATAAAAAAATGATGAACGACCATTACAACTGGAAAGTTTAAGGGAACTGATGTATTGCCGCCACGTCCTATGACCACATCGAAGATGCCATTCGATTTCAAGCGACTTCAATTTCCTATTCGCCTAGCATTTGCAATGACAATTAATAAAGCTCAAGGTCAGTCCTTGCAAGTTTGTGGACTTAATCTAAAAAATCCATGTTTTTCACATGGACAGCTTTACGTCGCATGTTCGCGAGTAGGAAAACCCGCAGAGGGGAAAACAAAAAATATTGTGTATCCCAAGGCATTAGAATAAGAATTATTTATTTAAGAAAAAAAGTATTAAATTTTAGCAAGAAAGAAATAAATAGCCCATTAATGTATTATTTTAGAATTGAAATGAAATATATTGTCATGAAATGAAATATATTGTCATCAAATGAAATTAGAATAAACCTATATAAAAATTGCATAATTTATTTACTAAATAAAAAAATTTTTTAATTATTATGTATTTAATTTCGATGGGGGTAGCGAAGCACACCGGGTATTAGCTAGTCGAGTTATATTTTTCATACATATATTTTTTTAAATGAACTTTTAGCCCAAACATTTTTAAAAGTTTTGATGGATCTTAATTGTTTATCGGAAAATATGGCAATTTCATGTTTGAGCGACCACCGGAAGTTGGACAATGTTTGCGCAAAGAGAAATAATATAAGAAAAATAAGAAAAATAATAAATTTGGAAAAAACACACATATTAGCTGACTTCTGGTAGTAGTGTAAATCTAATATTGGCAAATTTGGCGATAAGCAGTCAAGATCCATCAAAACTTTTGAAAATTTTTGAACTGAAAATTCATTTGATAGATGACATATATAAAAAACATAACACGACTGTTATACTATTTAAATAATAACTAAGGTAATTTTTGTCCGATTTGATCAAACGAAATGTCAACCTCTTCACAAGATAAAGCACTTTCAGAATGTCATAACTTACATTCTCTTTTTTAATTAAATTTTGCAATTAAGAAGATCAAATGCCAACAACAACAAACAAAATAAAAACGAAACAACAAAATAGAAAAACAAAATAAAAACGATTTTATTGAAACTACCAGCTACATATATTGTTTATCAGCTGTCAAATGAATATTGAATAAGCAGCTGAACTGCGTATATTATTATGTCTAAAACATTGCACTCAATAAACCGAATATTGACTCAATAAAAGTGCATACCTAAACATAGTATAAAGCCAAACCCCAGGCCAGACATCTCCAACAAAATAAAATTGCCATTAAAAGTTTCTCAGAAATCTGTCGTTCGGTGTCGACTTCAAACTGTAAGTCCCGCCACTTATGTGTAAAATTAACAGACACAACATGAGTGGTGTCAGAAACTAGATAATTATCCCGATTGAAGGTTGTAATGACCAAGTATATATTTTATGTAGGTCAGGCATCTAGTGAAGTGAATGCCAGTTGTGTTATTTGAGATTCGGTTATTTATTTGTACTGAGGGGGATGCATTATTCACAATCATCTTTATTCAATCATCCTCTAGCTAAAAAATTGATTCCTTTAGGTTTAGGGGTTTTGAGTCATGCCATCCTTATAACTGCGCAATAGGATATCCGAAGTAAACGGTCTGTGGGATGGACTTCTAAAGTCGGCATTTTGAACTTCTACCAATAACATAAGTTCCAATAGCCTTCCGATATTAATAATTTAGTTTTCATTTATATATCATTACACACAGTATATCGGACACTTTCGCATACAAGGCTTTCTTTCTTTTCTTCTAGAACTCACTTTTCACTATTCTAATATTGTAGGTTTTAATATCAAAGAAAATAATTAAATTGGCCCAATTTCAATATTAATTTTTTTAGATTCAAAACTAAAGCAGCTAAAAAAAATCTTACACTGAGAGTATAACGGCAAACTACAATTGGTTTTATTTTTTTTTTTTAATAAATAAAATTGTCATAGAAAGTATTCAAATAAAGAATTCAAGTGAAAAAAAAAATAAAAACAACGGAATACCACAAAACTGATAGTATGACAAAAATACTTCTCATTAATTATGGAATATTTAAAAATGGAACAAAAGCTTGTACGGCTTTATTAGAGTGTTAATGTAAGTAGAAGATAATAATACGTGAAAATGTATGCCTATATGTATATCTGGAACATTCTATTAATGTTTATATTTTTTAATATATACATACGTATGTATATTACAGCGACTCAAGTTGTATGGAAGCGAAATTCGTGCAAGGTGTACCCCCCATCAAAATGAACCTCGGACTTTTTAAGATGGCATTTAAAATATTTCGGGTCCAGCTTTAACCTCTCGTGAGCTGGACCATTTTGAAAAAAGGTATATTTTTGCATGTTTTGTTAATTTGGGAATTTGTTTCCTTACCAACCTATGGGTATGGGTATCATATGTACTTTACACTTGTACATGCATGAATATATACGCATATATTACAGGTTCCTCTTAAAACGTCTGTATACTATATTCATAGCCTTATGCTATGTTCGCACGGTAGCAATTTTTCGTAATTCGCTCTCTCATTCGTAATTCAACATCCAATTATGTGCTGTATTATGTAATTCGCCATACAAAAGTTTTGTGAGCGAATTACCCAAATTGTGTGTAATTCAATTTCTATTACCCTATTACCCTGTGAATTATTTAAAATCCAATGTAATCTTTAAATTTTACAGTATTTTTGCCATCACCAGCTGTCAAAGCACAAAAAATATAAAGAAAAAAATATAAATAATAATGGAATCCAGAAATAATAACGATTTATTGCAAAAGAACCAGGATGTATGGGTTTTCAAGTAAATACATGTCCATACTATTTATCATTACAATATCTTGTTCTTTGACTTTGTAAGTTCTGGAATTTCTGTTTTTTAAGCTGTTTTCAATTATAATCTTTTGTTTTCAAAATTTAAATCAAATTTCATATCAAATTACATGCATCAAAATCAAGTGTTACTCTTCTTATTATTTTTATAACTCAGAATCCAATATCTAAAACATATTTCTACAGAATGAATTTTCAAACGAAGATTTCATAGTTCTTTTGGACATTTGTACTTGCTTGTCCAACTACAACGTTTGGAAGATAGACGTCAACGTAAATATATTTGTATTTTATTTTTTTTTATAAATTTCCAGGGTTTTCTTTTGTATCATTGCTTGAGATCATTTTGTAGGACACAATGTTGTAGAAACGTGGTATTCGTGAACAAATTTACAGGATATCGCACATACAAGCATTCTATGTACAATATCTTCTTCTTCTATATATATAAAAATGAATGTGTGTTTATTTGTTTGTGGGTTTGTTTGTTTGAAGTCTATAGACGGCTAAACGGCTGAACCGTTTTTCTTGAAATTTTCACAGTATCTTCCTGTATGTCTGAAAGGAGTGATAGGCTGCTTTTTAGATTGAAATAAGCAAATAAAATAAAAAGTATGACTGTTATTGTCTAACAAAATATTACGTATACGTCACCCGTCAGCTCTATGTAATCTATCTATATATATAAAAATGAATGTTTTTTTGATCATGTTATGATCTTCAGGAAAGTTGTTGGTCATGAGCCCGGGAAGGTTCCTAAATTGGTATGACCAATATCCGACAGTGGCGCCACTGAAAATTACTAAAAATGAATTAAATCCTAAACTATTCATTTGATTATGTTATGATCTTTAGCAAAGTGTTGCGCATGAGTCGACAAAGGTTTATAAGTTGGTGCTATTAATTTCCAGTAGATGGCACCAGTGAAAATGATTCAAAATGAATGGCAAGACATTGATCGACCTACACCTCAAGCACGGAAGAAAAGAGCATTACGAGCCACAGAATCAGACGAGCAACGAGCATTGAGACTAGAAAATTTTCGAGTTCGCATTAATCACTTGAACAACGAGAAGTGAGATTAGAAACTGATCGAATGCGTACTACTCAGGCCCGTTCGTCTGAATCATCTGGACAACGGGAAACAAAATCAATAAAATTATTCAAAATTAATTGGATATTTGTGTAATGTCTTTCCTTCAAATTTATTTTAGTTGGTGGCGCAACAACGCACTCAGGGTACAGCTAGTTGTCTATAAAAACATGCATATTTAAAGTACTCAACAGAACTTGTCATCTTTTCATTCATTGCCCAAGGGATGCTGTTCTAATATGAACATTGTAAAAGAAATCAAAAGGCAACAACAAGAAAAATTATTAAAAATAATAAAAAGTGAACAAAAGACAAAAGAGCCAAAGATGGAAATACATTACAACTACAGCAATAACAGATACAGCACAAAAAACTTTTTATGTATGCGACAATAGAAAATATCGGGTCTGTCATTAAGTTCTTCCCATTTTTCAATTAAATAAAACAAGGTGTGTGTCAGTTATCGTCGAAATTTTTCATTCATTTGTAAGACCTACCGATGTCATTATGTGTGTAATATAACATCATCCGCTAAGGCTTCTCTGGATGGAGCCTATCCAAACTATCTAACTTTTTAAGACTCTGACACATAAATCTGATTAAATTTGACCGATCTAAAGGGTTACATTGACTTTGAGGACCGCTGTGGTTTGTGTATTATACACTTGCAATCTTACAAAGTTCCCCAAGAAAAAGTATAAGGGGATCAAGGGGATTATCGTCATATGAGGTAGCTGTGCCCTTAAATCGCTTGTGCAGAATATCCATTATAGCGCCAACCTGTTGAAACTACGTGGTATGGTTTCCAAATCATCCAATTCAGGTCATAAGATGATGGCAATCTTCCAATTATACTGCTGTTGACAGTTATGGCTTGGCTAATATCAGTCTCAGAGAAATATAAGACAATGAAAAAGTTTCAAGAATAAATTTGTTACTCACCACCCATCCTTGCTTTCTCCTATAAAATATCTTCCTAATACAAAGCACTGCATGAATAGGCGTCACCTCCAGAACGTAACATAAAAAAATACGTGATATTTTTTTGGGGATGCAGTGGACGCTTTGGATCTCATATGGATTTATGTCGTTCCAATTTCAAAAATTTTGTTTGTTTACATACATACATACATAATTGGCCATTACAACCCTTCAGTCAGGATTACGGCCTAGGTTCTCACACCACTCATGTTGTGTGCCTTAATTTTATACTTGAGTGGCGGAACTCACAGTTTAACATCCGAACGACAGATTCTGATAAACTTTTTCATGGCAGTTTTTTATTTTACTCCCAGAGTTTTCGCCAGAAATCTGCTGAGAGGAAGTCGCCGAACAAATATTTTCTTTTTTTGGTTTTCATATTTCGTTCTGATGTCTGGGCCTGAGGCTCGAACCCGGGCTTTTACGTCTAATAAGCGAACACACTACCTACTAGACTACAGCGACCATAATTTTGTTTATTTACCTACCCATATAGCTAGAAATGGACTTCTCGATGAAAATTTGGGTCTATTGTGATTTCTCAAAACACACTGAATTAATGACAATTAATTTCTCATTAATTGGTTTAATTTGTTATCAATTGTCAATGTTTGACAGTTCCTTTTGTAGGATCCAATATAATAATTTCTTTAAAGAAGTGGAGCTAATTTTCGGGTTGCTTACTTCAAAGCATTTTAGTGTCATAATATTCAGTACGGCTTTCATATTGTTACGAAAATGAAAAAATCTAGATACTGCTGTTTTGCTTTTACATCATTTAACATTAAAATTATAAACAAAACAATGAACTTGTTTACAAATTATCGCACTGCTTAATGTAACAACAAACACCAACATAAAAATATGGTAAACAGGTAAACAAAAATATACCAACAACATTACAATAATAAAAGGCAAAGCAAAGCAAACGACTGAGTTGGTGAAGTTCAGTCAGTGTTGTGTGAGGACGCGGTGTGTTTGAAGAGTGTGTGTCAAAACAATTGTCTAGTAATTATTATTGTTTATGCAAAGGGTGTAAACAGAGAAATAACAAACAAAGCAATTGTTGTTGTTTACAGTGGCGCACAGAATTGTGCAAATAATAAAGAATTTTAATTAAAACTAAACATAAATTTTTTTTATTTTGTTTGCAAACTACGAGCTCATATTTTAAACATTTTCCACGTTAAAACATGAAAGTTTTGTTCCACAGCAATACTATTATAATCTGTAAACCCTACTTTATTTTCATTTTCTCATTGAAAATAAGTACACCTGTTAAACTATGTACATTGTACATATATCCCTTATTTATACACAAAAATACATACAATTTGTTTTTTGGTAAAATGGCACTGAGGTGCTTGTTAACAGAAAATAGAAGAAAAAAATGAAGGACTAAACAATTTCCCATAAGAAACTGTATTTTTATATACTAATCACAGTGAAAATATAAAATATTTGTAAACATCTTTAAGAATTCTCGGTTGATTTTAGGTAATATTAAAAAAATAATGAAACAGAATTGCAAATAATCGCCAATTACGTAATGGGGAAGAGAACATTATATATAAAGAAATAACATATCGATCGTTATCTAAGTCTTTGTGTACTACGTAAGGTCCTCTAAACAAATCGTTCCATTTCTTATTCGTAATTGTATTGTTCATAGGAAATTCAACCTCCGTTAACATCTGCGACCAGTCTGCATGGTCCAAAGGACTCGTTACCTTACTTAGCATAACCTTAAGTACCCTGTTCACTCTCTCAGCTTGTCCATTCACCTGTACAGATGAAACTGCTATTATAATATGGTCTATATTATTGCACAATACATACATATGAGCTAAACTCAGAAGAAGTAAAACAAGTTCCCCTATCACTGATAATTCGTCTAGGCGTAGAGTGATTTATGAAATATTTATCTAAGCAAGCAATAACCTCCTTTGTGCTTGTCGATTTTAACGCAAAAAGTTTGACAAATTTCGTAAAAGCGTCAATTACAACCAATATGTGCTTCCGTTGAGTTGAATTTATTGTGGGAAGTAGACCAAAATGGTCGATGTGCAACGTATCGAATGGTACGGGATTCTTAGCTATACTGTACTAGTTCCGTTCATGTATTCTAAATGGGGGCTATGTGCTCGCCGTAAGTAATTATTTATAAAATGTTCAATCTTGCACTTCATATTCCTAAACCAGTAGTTTCTCCTGACCCGTTCGTACGTCTTTTCGATCCCCATGTATTTTCTCGTGTACCAATCTAATGACGTTCTCCTCTAACTCGCCGGGGACGTAAATCTCCCTTGTTGTTCTCCCGGAACACTGTGCCGTTTACTAGTCTGAATTCTACCAAATTTTCCTTCTCCATCCTTATCTTGTCCTTATCGACACAATTTCAGTATCCCTACTTTGTGTGGCATGTACCATAAAGTTAAGCTCGTCTCATCAGAAACATTAACAGTCCTACAGGGTACTGCATAAGCTAACGAATACAACGAACTTGTTACAAGTAAACCAACAACATCAGTATGAAAGAAAATGGGATAGACAAGTAAGCGAGAACGCAACAACAAGCAATGTGAACAAAATACGCAAACAACAATGAAGTCGGTACAGAGTTCTCGAAAAGAAGAAACCACGAACGTTCTACTTCAAGAACCTTCATCAGACTATTAACGTGAGCATATAAAAAAGCAAGACAAAGCAGGCAACGAGTACATAGTAATAATTCTGTCAGTCTTATGTGAAGATGCGTTGCTTGTGAAGAGAACAGTCGTGGTTTGAAGATGCCCGCTACACAGATCTAACGTACAAGTGTTGTTGCTTACGCAGTGAGCAGAGAAAAATAATGGACAAGCAAATTATTGTTGATTCATCAAGTTGTAAATAGTGGAACACAAAATTGTGTGAACAATAAAGAGTTGAATTGAAACTAAACACAAATTTATTTTTATTTTGTTTGCAATAAAAGAACTCATATTTTAAACGTTTTTAAAGAGGTAAAAACGTAACAATACTATAAGGGGATCAGAGGGTACGAGAATCGTAGAATCTTCAGTCCACTCTTAGGACAGCGGCGTAATATTGTTGTTTGGAGAAAAATTTGTTACCATAGTTTTAGATCATATACAAAGCATTTAGTTATGTTGTAATACTTTGAGACCCTAAATATAGTGCCAAGTGCACTAACAAATGGCAGGAAGATAACAATATTGTTACGAAAATGGAAATGGTGTTATTAAAATAATAAACAAAAGCTCCAAAAACAAAACAACGGACTTGATCATGTATAAAGTGATAAACAAAAGCTCCAAAAACAACATAAGGCAGTTGTTTACATGTTCAACGAAGAAGTAAACATATAGCAACAAAAAAAACAATGGCTTGATCGCGTGATCAAAGTGAACAAGCAACAATAACATCAGGTATAAAAAGAAAAGGGACAAAGTAAACAAACAACAACAACGCTACAAGGATAGATGTAAACAAGATCCACTAACAACAGTAAGGGAAGCGAGTTGTTTACGTTTTTGGATTGTTCCCGAAGGCAGTCATTCTCTGCCAAGGGCATTCATTAGACTGATGATCCAGCGATATAAAAGGCAAGACAAAGCGGGCAAGGAAGAGTGAGTTATAGTTTAGTCAGTCTTGTGTGAAGACACGGTTACGTTCGAAGTAAGCAGTTGTTAGTGTTTACGCGAGCAGAAAGTTTGTTGCTTACAAAAAAGGGTTGTAAGCAGAAGAGTGATAATTCAATCAGACACGTTGCGTTGCGTGTGAAGAATCGTAGTTCGAAGTTCTAACGAACGATTGTACCAAAGGGAACAACAAAGGGAATTGTTGTTGTGTACAAGAAGAATAACAATTTAAAGGAAATTGTTATTGTGTGAATAAATTTCAACACAGGGTGCACACAGATTTGTGCAGACAATAAAGAATTGATTTTGAAATTGAACACTAATTTACTTTTATTTCATTTGCAATCTACGAACTCATATTTTTAACGTTTTTAAAGGGTAAAAACGTAACAATATCAATGTATTAGACCCACACTATCTTCAGATACAAATCCGAGCGAAAATGTTTGGAAAGTTAATCAGCTAATCATCAATAACATCTAGTTAACAATTGATTAAGACAAAACCAATTTGGTTTATTTTTCATATAACAAATCTTAGTGCATTAAAGGCTTATATTCCAACTACCATTAACGCCATACAGTCAGATTTATTGGAAAATGTAGTTAAAAGCCGAACTGATAGAATCAGGAATAATGTATGTAACTTGCAAAAGCTTGAAATCATATTTTACAAATAAGTGCCATGAATGAAAATGAAAACTATCTAACAAGTTATAATAAAAAAAATCATTGTAACCACATCTCTGTCTTGTATTATCAGTTTAAGTTCTCAAACTCTTGAAGAAAAACATACAAAATTTTAAAGGTAGCTATTAAGAGCTTCCCGCTAATATAAAACATCGAAAATACAAATGACAAAATTTATTGCTGTCAACATAGTAAAGCTGTTCATTGTACCTATTTGTATCTATCTGTATTATTCTATTGCACAATAAAACCATAAGTTTTTAAGGAATGCTTTGCGTATAAATAATGAAACAATTTATTTCCAATGCGGCGCAGGGAAAATTTCTTTGTTCTTGTATTCATTTCATTCTCACTGTCTATTGAATAATTATCATCATCATGCTATAAACACAATAAACGCAACGCAGCAAGCACACCAATTTTGAAATTGCAGCTCTTAAGCTGCATGGCTATTAATCATAATAAAGAGAGCAGCAGCAAAGCATAGGCAAAACAAATAAAAAAATAAACAGCGGTGACACTAAGACGTTTTTCCGCGTTTATATTTCAAGCATGGATTAATCCTCAAATTCTCAGCACAAATCCTCTCACTGTGAGTACTAATTCTATGCCTGCTGCGAATAAAAATAGAAAAAAGCCGAAATGCAAAACAGCAGTCTTGGCTACGTTGCGTCTATTGTGTTTATAGCACGATGATGTTAGTTTTTCCATGGTATGTGTATAGCATAAGTTTTGTAGCAAATTGATAAATATTTAAATGTGAAGAGAGGTATAGAAATTTTTAATATTGTTGTACGAGCAAGTTTTCGAATGATATTTGTTACATAATATTCCTGCGTATGTGGCATTGCACAAACCATAGTAGATGATGCATAACAAAAACAAACAACAGTAAAAACATAATGAAATTTAAATTGTTTGCAACATCAATTTGTCGCTGTCTTCTGCCGTTCGTTGAGTGAATATTTGGTGTGGTTTTGAAAACACCTGCTACTAAAAATTCCCCTTCCAAATAGTTTGTCTTTACATCGCTCTTTGCATCCATCCTCTACACATTCTGTCTGTCAGTAAACCATTCCAGGTTGAAATGCTCTACAATTCTGGTGAAGCATTTTCTATTTTATTCCATTAAAAAATATGTTAAATGTGCACATTGTATAGCTTTAGTTCACTGGAATATACCTTGAACAATAAATAGATGTTACCAGAGTTCGAACCCCCAAACGAAATATGAAAAAAAATATTTCTTCGTTGACTTCCTCTCAACAGATTTCTGTCAAAAACTGAGAGTAAATAAACCTGCCATGAATAGTTTCTCAAAAATCTGTCATTCGGGGTCGATGCTAAACTGTAGGTTCCGCCACTCAAGTATAAAATTAAGGCACACAAGTGGTGTGAGAAGCTAGGCCGTAATCCTGACTGAAGGGTTGTAATGGCAAATTATGTATGTAATTCAATTATTATACACGAATTCTTCTTCTTAATTCCTCTCTAACATACAAACCAGAGATCATCAATGAGTATTCAAAAAGATGTGTAGATTCGAAACATACTCATAATTTCTGAAACTTATACCCATTCATACTTATTTTAATATCATACTCATACTACTCGTATTCAAAGTTTGAAGTACTCGTTGTACTCATACTTAACAATACGCATGATGTTGTTGATTTCGACTCTCCTTTATTCAACATTTCCAAGAATCACAAAATAAGTATGATTCGCACACGGACACTACAATACTCACTAGAAGGTTGTGTGTTTGCTTTGCTTGCTGTCTTTGTCTTTTTCTTTCTTCTTTTTTGAAATACAACCACAACTAAGACTGTAAGTTTTGATGAATAATGCGAATCACTCTAATCATTTATGAGTATTATAAGTATTTTTCTATATTTATGAATCTGAATGAGTAGGCGTATGAATCAAACATTTTTCGAATGTTAGGAGCTTGATGTCAACGTTGTACTCAATGCAGTCTGTACTTATAAATCAACATTGTAGTGAGTATGAATGAATCAGAGTAGTTGAATTTCAATATTGCTGACTCACTTATATTCAAAATTTCATGAGTGCTTATGAGTAGCGAAAAAACTATTCATTGGTGATCTCTGGTCAGAACGATGTTTGGTTACAACAGGATGCTGCAACTGGGACATACCTCTCATGCCACAATCGATTTATTGCTTCAAAGGTTTGATGGTCATTAAATTAGCCGTAATTGTGATATCAATTGGCCGCCAAGAAAGTGGGATTTGCCACCGTTGGACTATTTTCTGTGGGGCAGCGTTAAAGAAAAGTGTTATGCCGACAAACCAGAGGCAATTGATCATTTAAAGGCCAACATTCGTGGCCCCAGGCACCCGACAAAGTGTTCGAAAATTGGTCCGATCGAAAGAGGTACTGTCAGGACAGCCGCGACAGCCAAATGTATTAATAATTGTACTTCACGACAAAAAATGCTTTATTGCATTTTAAAATATAAACTTTTAAATGACCTACCCTTTGTGTTTCATTTTTTCTTTTAAGAATAATTGTCAATGCAGTTGTTTCTTGATGTCTGCAATAAAAAACGCGAAATTGTGTTTATGTGTAGGTGTTTTATGTTTAATTCTTAATTCTGTTGGTTTAATAGTTTTACTTACTTACTTACTTAATTGGCCATAACAACCCGTTTAACGGATTTCGACCTGCCGCAACACATCCTTCCAGGCGCCTCTGCTTCTTGCGCGCCTACGCCAGTTGGTCACACCAATCGATGACAGGGCTTCCTCGATTTGGTCCTTCCATCGGATACAAGGTCGTCCTCTTCGCCGACTTCCGCAGATACCCGCATCAAATACTCGTCTCGCCGGAGCATCCTCATCCATTCGAACGACATGGCCGAGCCAGCGCAGCCGCTGGATGTTAATACGCTGTACAACGTCAATGTCGTTGAGGAGGTCATACAGCTCACTGTTGAATCGGATACGGAAATCATCGCCAACACGCACTGGACCGAAGATCTTACGCAGGACTTTTCTCTCGAACACTCTCAAGGCCGCTGCATCAGTACTTAATAGGGTCCATGCCTCAGCGCCATAAAGAAGCACAGGTAGGATGAGTGCCTTGTAGAGTGTTAGTTTGGTCGCTCGAGAGAGGTCTCTGCTACTCAATTGCCTATTGAGACCATAATAACACCTGTTGGCAAGAATGATCCTACGCTTGATCTCCAGACTGACATCATTTTTGGTGGTAACGGCGGAGCCAAGATAAATAAATTCCTTGACTGTTTCAAAAGTATAGTTATCGGCCGTAATCTGTGAATCAATACGCCGCACGTCTGTACTTGTCGATAACATATACTTTGTTTTGCCCTCATTTACTGCCATACCCATCTTGGTAGACTCCCGTTCAATAGCACTAAAGGCAGCAGTAACATCTCGCTTGGTACGCCCTATGATGTCAATGTCGTCAGCGTACGCAAGCAGCTGGACACTCTTTTGAAAAATAGTGCCATTGCGATGCACTCCCGCCTTTCGCAGAACACTCTCCATGACGAAGTTGAAGAGGTCACATGATAAGGGATCGCCTTGTCTGAAACCTCGCACGGTATCAAAAGGTTCGGAGAGGTCCATTCCTACCTTGACGGAGCTGCAGGAATTGCTCAACGTCATTCTGCATAGCCTTATCAGCTTCGCAGGTATACCGAGCTCAGACATTGCTGCAAAAACACGATCCCTTATGGGGCTATCAAAGGCTGCCTTATAGTCGACAAAAAGATGGTGTGTGTCGACTTGTTGTTCATGGGTCTTTTCCAGGATTTGGCGTAGTGTGAAGATCTGGTCGATGGTGGACTTGCCAGGTCTGAAGCCGCACTGATAAGGTCCAATCAGTGTTTTGACGAGTGGCTTCAGTCGTTCACACAATACGCCTGTAAGAACCTTATATGCGATAGGGAGAAGGCTTATACCCCAGTAGTTGGCGCATATCGTAAGGTCTCCCTTTTTCAGGACAGGACAGAGGACACTGAGGTTCCAATCGTTGGGCATACTTTCCTCTAGCCATATTTTGTAAATAAGCTGGTGCATGCGCCCTACCAACTCATTACATCCGGTCTTATACAATTCAGCAGGGAGGCCATCAGGACCTGCCGCTTTATTGTTTTTAAGATGCATTATCGCGTCTTTGACCTCTTCATGGCTAGGCGGCGGAATCTCCACGCCGTCATCATCGATCGGGTTCGGAACATAATCTCTAAAGGCGGAATTGGTGTCGTCATCGCCTTGTAGCAGTGAAGAGAAGTGCTTCCTCCATAACCTCAGCACCCCTTGCGGATCTGTTACCAAGTTTCCGTTTTCGTCTTTGCAGGAAGACGCTCCGGGCTTATAACCCTCGGTTAGACGCTTAACCTTTTGATAGAATTTTCGAGCGTCATTCCTGCATTTATACACCTCGATTTCCTCACGCTCACGCCTTTCCTGCTCCCTCTTCTTGCGTCTGAAAAGGCGTCTCTCTTCCCTTCTCCTCTCTCTATAGTCCTCGACAATGGCTCGCGTAGCGGCAGACTGCAGTAGTGCGCAAGGAGTGGGAGATGTTGGCCCACAGTCCTCCAATGTCGTTGAGATTAGAGAGGGAATGACGGAGCTTATCGGAGAGTTGAGTTGCCTTCCGTCAATCACAATATGATCGATTTGGTTGGACGTAGATCGATCAGGGGACATCCAAGTGGCCTTGTGGATATCGAGGTGTTGAAACCTGGTGCTACATACTACCATGTTACGTGCCGCGGCGAAATCGATCAGCCTCATACCATTGGGGGTAGTGTTCTCGTGGAGGCTGAACTGTCCGACAGTGGGGCCAAAGATACCTTCCCGCCCGACCCTCGCATTAAAATCCCCGAGGACGATTTTGGCGTCATGGGCCGGGCACTTATCGTATACGTCCTCGAGTTTAGCATAGAAGGCATCTTTAGTCACATCGTCCTTTTCTTCCGTCGGGGCATGACCACAAATAAGGCTGATGTTATAAAATTTTGCCTTGATGCGGATTGTGGCTATCCTTTCGTTCACAGGTGTGAACCCAGAGACAAGGTGGCAAAGTCTATTATTAACCACAAATCCGCATCCGAGTTCGTGCTTATCGACCTGGCAGCTGTAATACACATCGCAAGATGCTAGCCTTTTGCATCCTTGCCCTATCCATCGCATTTCCTGGATGGCAGTGATGTCCGTCCTACATTTCATGAGGGCATCCGCCAGCTGGGCGGAAGCGCCTGCCCTGTAAAGGGTTCGGACGTTCCATGTGCCTATTCGTAAATCATAGTCCTTTAAACGTTTGCCGTGGTCGTCAACTTTTGAGGGGATCTTTATAGAGGCTATTGTTTTGGTTTTCATTGGAGAATGTTTTTACGTGGTGGGTTCCAAGCCCTACGCACAACCCAAATTTAACGTCCAGGGGATTGGACTTCGCTGCACGCAATTAGTTAACATCTAGCGGGTGCTAGAATGTCATCCAGGAGGGGCCACGACGAGGCTGCGTGTCAACTTGAATACAGCAGGACAAGGATCGTCCTGGTGGTCGCCACGTTGGCCACAGTCAGAAACTTTACCTTGTTTGCATGCATTGCATTTACTGCAAATTAAAAAAAAAAACATATTTTAAGAGAAATTTTTTCTTCACGTCCAAAACTTTTCTTTATTTTTACTGATGACATACCTTAGGAACCCTTGAATCGTTTGTAGGTGTTAGCAAATGCCAAAAATTAAATAAAATCGCCATTATAGCATTACAAAAAGATTCGATATTGAGTTGACTAGAGAACTCAAAAAAAGTGACAATAAAATACAGGCGCAATGACACTCAGTTAAAATTCAATAACGTGCTATATATACGATCTACCAATAACTACTGCGTGAAGAGGAAAAACTTTCAATAAAATTTTTTGTAAGAATCTACTTCAACCATTGCACAGCATATACAATTGGCCATCGATAGCTACCGAAAAAACCGAAGGAAAAGCAAACAAAAAATTAAGGAACAACGACAACGGTAAATAAAAGTGTGTATATACGGCAATTGCACTGAACTGTAGGTGCAAATAGTAGTTGGAGTAATAAAATAGCGACAACTGCAGTGGCAAAAAGGCAAACAAATATGAGTAGATTTTTCTCCTTTTTTTTAAAGTGAGCAAATATTTTTCAATAGTGAACAAACTTATATCTTTTTATGGTTTAAAGAAGGAAGTGTTATTGGACCAACATTTTCATTTCCGTTTCATATGTAGTTTTCTTTTCTTTACTACAACACCAGCGTCATCAGTATTTCTGGCACTGAGTAAACATTAAATGTGGCTCAGCAGAGATATTGGTGGCCAATAAGTCCATAAAAAAATAGTTTATACCATATGCACTACTCCATACACAACACTACGTACAATGTTATTCACCTGAACGAATTTAGTGTGGCTCATCGTTCTAAATTGTCATCAAATAACGTTAAAGTAAACTTTTTGCAAGAAATATTAGTAAACAACGTAATTGAGTTTATAAATAATTAATGTTATTTTAGTAAAACAGTTAGGGACATTATTACAACTTGCCGTTAAAATTTGAGTTTAGTAAAAGTTAACTTTAGCTAAACTGGTCTTTAAAGTCGCAAATTAAACAAGTTTTTTTAAAACGCAGTGTTATGTTCGCTCCAAAGACCAGTTTTTTTTCGCTACTCATAAGTACTCATGAAATTTTGAGTACGAGCAAAGAATATGGATATAAAGAATGCGCATTATGTAGAAGTAAAATTTCTTATGGCGGGTTGTAACATCACGACCGCTCTCACCAAACATTACAACCCCCTCTCACTAAAATCATTTCTGGATGAGGAGGGTGGAAGACAGAAGGAAAATAAAAACAAACAAAGAGCGTAACAATGTGTTGCTCTCATCATGAGAGCGTAAAAATGCATTCAGTTGCTTTGCTTGTCAGCTTCTAAAGAAGAATGTTCATGTCGCTTTTTTCAGACTTTTTCAGACAATTTTACACCAAAAGAAATATTATAGTATGATTCACTAATATCAATGAGAAATGATTTTGATTTTTGGAAGAATACTTGCCAAGTTAAATACGGTGTTTTTAGGTTTTTAGCGCAGTACAATTTTTCTGTATTTTTCGCTCACATCTATGTACATATTATTGGATTAATAAGTAGATTTGAAAATATTACTAACAATTTTCCCCTGGGTTAACACATGCCTCTCATAATTTTTATCATGTTCTCTTTGTGTCGAGAACAGTGTTGCCGTTTTTGGTTATTTCTAACCAAAATCGGTTATTTTTTTTGATCAATGTGTAGATGTGTAGATTTTTTGGTTTTGGTTATTTTTTTTTTTTCTTATAAAAAAAGCTATTTTTTGTTTCATTTTTTATTAATTATAATTTAAACTTGAAAAAAAAAATAAAACAAAAGTCTACGAATTTAATTTTGGTTATATTTTTTTCTTATTTGGTGATTTTTTTCACAAATGTTGGTTACAAAATTTTTTTTCGTGGCAACACTGTTTCAGAAATATAAATAAAAAATTAGTCTAACAACAAAAACGCACGATGAGAACAACACATTGTTACGTACTTGGTTTCTTTGGCCTTCCCTTCTGTCTTTCCCCCCGCGTCTTGAAATATTTTTGAGAAATATTCCAAAATATGCCCAAATGCACATTCTTTATATTTTATTTTCTTTGGTACGAGTGAGCCAACAGTATTGAAATTCAACTACACCCAAACCTTTTTTTACACGGTAGATGCGTTCCAGTGGATACCGTGTAAAAAAAAAGCGCGTAAAAAAAGACAAATATTATGTATGTATGTAAGTGTATAAACAAACTGAAAAGATATACACAGGATTGATGCAGCAGCCTACATATGCCTATAAAATTGAATAACTTTATAAAAACGCAAGCGCACTCTCTTTTGCTGGGTTGTCTCAATATCAGTCTCGTCAGTAGGAATACTTATTACTTCTACATCTTTAGAAGCTGCTTCTGGGCCTGGTTTATTTCTTTTAACAGCAAATTCTGTTATAGTGCGTTGTGATCCAAATTTGGAAAGCTCTTTATAGAGCTCTCTGTATCTAGTCATACATGTTTGCAGGTCTGATTGAAATTTCACAGCTCTTTCAATTATGTTATCACATGTCCAAAAAAACCGTGTTATTTTAAATTCGCGTAAAAAAAACCAGTGTAAAAACAGGTTTGGGTGTACTCTGATTCGCAAATCATACTTATGTTGTGATTCTTGTAAATGTTGCTAGAAATCTGTTAGACGAAAGTCGCCGAAGAACTATGTCTTTATACTTTATTTTATTGAAGATGTCTGGGAAGAGGTGTGAACCGTGGCCTCACGGCTAATAAGCCAACACACTACCTACTAGACTACAACGACTTCATATTCACATATCGACTTTTATCATATATCCAGAAACAGGGACCGAAAATAACTGTTATTTTTGAATTTTTGATTAAAAAAAGCAACCGCAAGGAAATGTCGGAGAACAAAACCAAGTATACCATTTTGATTGTCTTGGACCAAATTTTTATAAAATGCGATGCTTTTTAAAAACATGATTTTTATTTTTTAGAAAAAAAATAACAGTTATTTTTTGATTTTTATTTTTTCGAGCAAAATTAACACTTATTTTTTACTTTTATTTTTTCGAGCAGGAATAAAAGTTATTTTTTGACTTTTATTTTTTCGATCAGAAATAAAAGTTATTTTTGTTTCAATTCATGATGAATTCATAATATTTATTAAAAAATTCTTTAAAAAAATTAAAGTAATTTATGTCAGAAAATTATTAGAATTAAGTTTTAAGTATATTAAACACTAATCTTTGGTTTGAAATAACCAAAATAACTTTTATTTCTGCTCGAAAAAATAAAAGTCAAAAAATAACTTTTATTTCTGCGCTTAAAAATAAA
The DNA here is from genome assembly GCA_930367235.1 of Sarcophaga rosellei. Classification (NCBI taxonomy): domain Eukaryota; kingdom Metazoa; phylum Arthropoda; class Insecta; order Diptera; family Sarcophagidae; genus Sarcophaga; species Sarcophaga rosellei. The sequence goes on along the minus strand of OV884021.1, from coordinate 32,779,176 downwards.
AGTTGAAAAATAACTTTTATTTCTGCTCGAAAAAATAAAAGTCACAAATAACTGTTATTTTTGCTCGAAAAAATAAAAATCCAAAAATAACTTTTATTTCTGCTTTTAAAATAAAAGTCAAAAAATAACTTTTATTTCTGCTCGAAACAATAAAAGTCAAAAATAATAACAGTTATGGTCCCTGTCCAGAACTATCACGTACGTATTATTTCATAATTTATTACATCTTATTAGACTAAATTTTGGTTTGCTAAACACCCCAAAAGTTCTCATAAAAATCATAGATGGGCATTTTGCAGTACCAGTAAAATTTCAGTAAAAAATGATTTTTACTGAATACTGAAAAAAATTTCAGTATTCAGTAAAATTTTACTGTTAATGCAATCTAAATTTGAGTGAAATTTAAATAAAATTTAAATGAAAAAAGTAAAATTTTACTGTTAATGCGGTCTAAATTTAAATGACATTTAAATGAAATTAAAATGAAATTTAGATTGCATTACCAGTAAAATTTTACTGAATACTGAAATTTTTTTCAGTAATCAGTAAAAATCAATTTTTACTGAAATTTTACTGGTACTGCAAAGTGCCCATCTATGATAAAAATAAAATTAAAGTTTTCAATGCAACTACGCCAATTATGCTTTTTGCAACATAAGTATGGGAATACATACACTGCTGTTCAAAAAAATAGATTCACCTGCTCTCCGAAAGGTTTACTAGACATCTCTTATGCAAAGGAGTATATGTAAAAAAGTAACTGCACTTTGTTTACTGGCCTCTTATGGATATAATTCCGATACATTTCAAACATTTTAAGCGTGACTCTTCTTTAATTAATTGCAAGATGTTGATCATGGTGAATCTATTTTATTGAACAGCAGTGTACATACATAAAATAATTGGTCATTACAACCCTTCAGTCATGAATTTCTATGGGACCTACAGAGTTCAAAGTCGAGTCCGAACGGCAGATTTTTGCAAAGGATTTTCATGGACGTTTTATTTACTCTCAGAGTTTTTGCCAGAAATCTGCTGAAAGGAAGTCGCGAAGGATTAATTTTTTCATATTTTATTTTGTTGAAGATTTATGAATTATTTTTCGCTACTCATAAGTACTCATAAAATTTTGAGTATGAGTGAGTCAACAGTACTAAAATTCAACTACTCTGATTCGTTCGTACTCACTACAACATTGACTTATAACTACAGGTTGCAATGAGTGTAATACAACGTTGGCACCAAACTCATAGCATTTCGAAATATGTTTGATTTATACGCCTACTCATTCAGATTCATAAATTTCGAAAAATACTTATAATACTCATAAATGATTCGAGTCAATCAAATCAGTTATCAAAATTTACAGCCTTAGTTGTTGTTGCATTTACAAAAAAGAAGAAAGAAAAAGACAACGACAGCAAGCAAAGCAAAGACACAACCTTTTATGTGATTATTGTAGTGTTTGTACGCGAATCATACTTATTTTGTGATTCGTGTATATGTTGAGTCATGGAGAGTCGAAATCAATAATATCATGCGTATTGTTAAGTATGAGTACGTTGAATACCTCAAGCTTTCAATACGAGTATGATATTAAAATAAGTATGAATGCGTATAAGTATCAGAAATTATGAGTATGGTTCAAATTTACTCATATTTTGGAATACTGATCTCTGGTTTGAACTGTATCCTAGTGTTTAATAAGCCCACATATTACCTACTGGACTACAACTACTGTATGGGAATAGAAAAGTATATTATTGCAAATTAGCTTGCAAGAATCATAATTTCAAAACAGATATATAGCCGAAAATAAAACTAATTATATAATGAGTCAAAGTCCATAAGCTGGAAAAGTAAAGAAATTTTACCTCTAGTAAGACAATATGAAAATATTGTTGATGTCGCTGTAAACAACTCTCTAAGTTAATTTATATTGAATAAATCCTCTTCGAACTTGGTTTCTTATTTTATTTGCTATGTTCCTTTTATAAGTACTTGAAGAAGTAACACCGTAGGTTATAGACGATCTGCACGGTTCATCTTCTTTTACGGCCATTATTACAACTTGGGTTTAGTTAAAAGTAACCTTAGCTAAGTTGAACTTTAAAGTCACCTTTAACTTCTTTTGGTTATTACAACCTAGTGATAAAATAAAGTTATTTGTTTCAAAAATATGGCAATGCCGGAGCAATGTCGATAACACTGGCCAATTAAAGAAGTAGTTTTTAAACGCAGTGGCAATGGCGGGCTTCTTTTCTTTTTGTTGTATTTGCTCATTTTGTTTATATTTGATGTTGCCATATTGAAAATAACATATAAGTATGTATGGCAAGTGCAAACATAAACTTAGGATAATCCTCCCTTTAGCTTAACGCTCACTTCTACTTTATTGTCCACTTATAATAATGAAAAACAATTTATCTGCCCATTAAAATCCTTCCTTTAGTTCACGGCAATTTGTAATAATGTCCCTTAATCTTTGTTTGCTTACTATTGCTTGGCGTCTATGTTTTTATTTTTTTTTATTAATATTAATTAATTATTGTTTAGTGTCCTTCTCTTATTAAACAACAAGAAATTTCCATCCTTTCTTAAATTTTTTAACTCGTTTTTTAATAATATTTTCTTATTTCTTGCTTATCATAGTATGGCTTTCAATTCAGTAGCGTAATTAGTTACATAAGTTTTGTTTTCTCCCTTCGAATTTTCACTTCCTTAGTCAGCTGGAGGAAGCCAATGGAAGTTATTAACAAAGTTTGAAGTACAGAAAACTTCACTAAAAGAAACGAAAATATAAAACAGTCTTTTATATAAAATATTGAAAACTCGCTACCCTTTACTCTTCATTGCGTTTCCGTCATTGGCGTTTCTTTTTCTCACATCTTCTGTCTTATTAAATGCAGCAAATTGTATTCATTCTCAAGCTGTTGCATTTAAGTCACGTAAGGGGGTGAATAATTAAAAACTTTTTTTAATTAATTAAATTCCATTCCATTTCTATACACATGCATTCGTATAATGTTATAAATTAAAGTTTTTTTTTTTTTCTTTGAAAAGGAAGGATATAAGAATAATATTTAAAATAAAAAACAGAAAACTTTTAGCGATGATCGAAAGGACTTGGATTTTTTTTCATTTCGTTGAATGTATAACAAGTATAAATACGTTGAAGCACGGCTCTTGTAAAGGGTGGGTCATTTAAAAATTTAAATTTAAAAATGCAATAAAACAAAAACGTTTTGAAATTTTGCCAAATTTATTTTTTTGTTGTGCAGTACATTTGCTCCAGTTGGAAATGGTATATTATTTCACCCATATGCCTGTCGCGGCCGCCCTGATAGTACCTCCTTCGATCGCACCAATTTCCGTGCACTCTTTCGAATGTATGAAATCGTATCTCAGCAATAGCATCATGAATGCTTAGTTGTCTCTGGTTTGTCGACGTAATACTTTTAATTAACTGCGCCCCATAGAAAAAAGTCCAACGGTGACAAATCACAGCTTTTTTGCGGCCAATTGACATCACCATTTCCGATAATTAAGCATCAAACGACGCAATAAATCGATTAAGGCTTGAGATGTGTGGCAAGTTGCGCCATCCCATTGAAACCAAACACCGCTCACATCAATTCCAAAAGAGCGGGTACAAAAAAGTCGGTTATCATGGTGCGATAGGTATCTCCTTTGACCATAATGGTTGTGCCTTTCTCATTTTCAAATAAATATGGGCCAATGATGCCTCCGCTCAACAAGCTGCACCAAAGAGTCACTCGTAATGGGCGCATTGGTTTCTGTAAGACTACGTGTGGTTTTTCTAAACCCAAAAAATGGTAATTTTGCTTTTTAACGTACCCAGATTAAAATGAGCTTTATCCGAAGAGATGATTATTTTGGCAAAATCTATATCATCGTGAAATTTCTAGTTGGCTCATCTATCGAAGTGAAAACCAATCGGATAGTCATGCTGCTTCAACTCTTAAACCAATTTAACTTTTTAAAGTGGCCTACCGAGATCTTGTCACAAAATTCGAAGTAAACTGATATGTTCAATTCTGGAGAACGATGACGAGTGATGTTGATGAATTCTCACACACACACTCAGCCACAGCTTCGAAAATTTCGGTACGAGCAAACTCACATCTTGACGCATCAACAATGAATACTTGCGCAATAAATCCCAACGTACAATTAAAACGATAATTTCATATTATTTTTGTGTACTGCCATCCTCATTCTTATTGCCTAGTTAAGGCTTAAAACAAAAATGAAGTTGACCTTCTGAAACAATTTTTAGCTGAGCAAACCATTCAACCATTTTAATGGTTTGTTTGTTTGTTGTTGTCAATATTGTAAAATTTTGTTCCATTAACCAAATTCTTTCATGCCAATAAATTTTTAGCAAATTTTTTTTTGGAAACCGGACATAATTTATGTCATTTTCCTGTTTAGAAACAATATAAATTAAATTCTTTATAAGCATTTAATAAATTTGAGTTCAATTTAACTGTTCTAAAAAAGGCAAGAGGAAAAAGGTAAGGATAATTACCAAAATTATATTACAATAAAGCAGAAAACCAATTCAACCCCATTACTAAGGACAACTTTTAAATGAAGATAAACTGACAAACAAATGCAAACAGGCCAACACGTTTAACAGATGTTTTTATGCTCGGTTGGATGACATTTTATATAGGACTGCCTTAGGCATAATCGCAATACAAGAAACAAAACAAAACAAGAAGGAAGAAATCAATGTAACCGGATTTCTTTTCGTTTTTTGGGTTTTGTCAATTTTGTTTTTCTGACCTTAAAATATACATATACATATATACACCAAGGTGTGTTTTAATATATATTTTAGGTATTTTAAACCACAAAGGATACCAACAGAAAATAAAAACATTTGTTAAATATTTTTCAATTATTTTTTTTTTATACGACACCAGCGTAGATGATAATTCCTTTTAACAAGTTATTACATATATACATACATACATAATTGGCCATTATAACCCTCCAGTCAGGATTACGCCCTCACACCACTCATGTTGCGTGTTTTAATTTTATACATGAGTGGTGGGACCTACAGTCAACTCCGAACGACAGATTTTTGAGAAACGTTTTTATGACAACTTTATTTCATTCTCAGGGTTTTTGCCAGAAATCTGCTGAGAGGAAGTCGCTGGAGATATATTTTTTCATATTGCATTTTGTTGAACATGTCTGGGGTTTGAACCATAGCTTCACGTCTGATAAGCCAACACACCTACTCCCAGCCAAATTCTTTAATTATAACATAAATCGGTTTGGCTTTGTGTGCAAGTGCACTGCCACGTTGCAAAATTATTTGTATTGTCAATGCATGTAGTCATCTATATTAATGGTTGCAGTAGGTTTTAGGAGCTCGTACAACGCCAAATCTTTCTGATCGCTCCATTCAGGCAGCATTGTTGTCCTGCCTAATTGATTGTTATCACGGATGTACGCGTGATTTTTACCGATTAGAATTCTGAAAATAAGTCCATTTTCCATCGCCAGTAACAATTCGATACAACTTCGAAATCCTGCTGTGTCTTTGAAACAAAATTTCACATGTGGTTTTTCGGTTTTTCATTTGCCTGTCATTTGTCACGCATTTTCCAGACTTTTGGAACTTTCCCATAGCTTTTAAGCGATCAGAAATTGTTCGTTGTGCAACATGCAATATATGTGCCATTTGTTTCTGACTCAAAGCGTCGCCTTCATGTACCACCAGTCTGTTTCATGATTGTTGATGCAAACTAGACATAGTTAAAATATTTTTCAGTACTGCTAAGACATAAAAAAAATTCCAAACTGAGAAATTAATCTACTGTTTTATTGTTGTGGACTACAATTGCTCCGGTTAGAAATGGTACATTATTTCATTCATATGGCTGCAGCTGCTGATTTCACGGTACCTCGTTCGATCGAACCAATTTTCGTGCACTATTGTCTCGGCAATGATATCACGAATGTGGGACTTCAAATGCTCAATTGTTTCTGGTTTGTCGATGTAATACTTTTAATTAACGGCGCCCCATAGAAAAAAGTCCTACGGTGTCAAATCGCAGCTTCTTGGCCGCTAACTGACATCACCATTTCGGCTAATTAAACGGCCATCAAACGTTTGACGCAATAAATCGATTATGGCATGAGATGTGTGACAAGTTGCACCATCCTGTTGAAACCAAAAATCGTTTACATCAATACCATGAAGAGCGCGTTCAAAAAAATTGGTTGCGCCGTCCGTATATGAGCCCAGATGTTAAAAATACCGCACAACGATTTCTGCAATGACGAAAAAACTACCACAGATTATTTGACACAAATGCAATCATTTTATCCATGCTTGGGTTTCACATATTATTTTTACTCACGGGATATTCCACGTACACGTACATTTAAACCGTGTTGGCGTGGTGGAAAATGGTAAATGCAGAACATGTGGTGAAGATAGAACACTCATTATTGCATCGCTCAGCAGTCATTACCTCGGGATGCTAAAATTTTAGGGAAAATATGGTACCAGACAGAAGTAAATTGGAAGAAACTATAAAAATATACAAGCTTCCTATAGAAAGAGTGTTACGTTTGGTACCTCTTGAACCCTATGGTGGGTGACCTTCCCTTCAACCGATCAACTTATGTACCTATTCATACAATGCCATAGCGTCTACGGAAATTATTGGTATTCACAATAGGAAACTTTATATATATCTCAGATAATTGATTCCTGGCATATCCCTACAATCCACCAACGTTCGCCTGTCGAAATTTGTAAAGCTCTTCTTCTACTAATCTGACTTGATGCAGTACTCAGGCGAGTCAAGGACCGGATTCTCTGCCTAGTTAATGTTGTAACAAGACTCTTGACTATGTTTATAAATTCTGCTGCGGATCCATCTCCTTCAGAAAATTCTTCACAGTGACACGGTGACTCAGAAAATTACAAATTTCACTTTCATCACACCGAACTGTAGGAAATGATTTAAGTCCCCTCTGAAAAGTCGAAATTCCACCGAATACGAAGCCTTTGCTATCAATGAGACAAATTGAATTCTATCAGATTCAATAACTCGCTGCTATTTACACTCGGGTGCGGAATTTCGATTTCAGAATTCCCGCTTATGAGCACTGTCCTTCAAGCGTTTTTGAACGTACTAATATCCAGAGTATACTGTATAACTATTTGAATGTGTATGCAATTGTTTCTCAGTTTATATATGCAATACAAATTTTTCTTTGTACAAAAGTCTAAGTCGCACAAAAAAAAATAAGCCTCAGTGACAAGGATAACAACTATGCAAACAACAGAAATTTTAACATTGTAGACTATTAAACTGCTAAAAATCTATATGAACCATTGACAAACAAATATACAAATGCAGTCAAATTGTGCTTTAATCAGAGATCAGCAATGAGTATTCAAAAATATGAGTAGATTCAAATCATACTCATAATTTCTGATACTTAGACGCATTCATACTTATTTTAACATCATACTCGTACTACTCATATTCAAAGTTTGAAGTACTCATCGTACTCATACTTAACAATACGCATGGTATTGTCGATTTCGATTCTCCTTTGCTCAACATTTACAAGAATCACAAAATAACACTACAATACTCACTAGAAGGTTGTGCATTTGGTTTGCTTGCTGTCTTTGTCTTTGCCTTTTCCTTTCTTCTTTTTTTGTAAATGCAACAACAACTAAAACTGTAAATTTTGATGAATGATTCGATTGGCTCGAATCATTTATGAGTATTATAAGTATTTTTCTAAATTTAGGAATCTAAATGAGTAGGCGTATGAATCAAACATATTTCGAATGTTATGAGTTTGATGCCAACGTTGTATTTCATTGCAACCTGTACTTATAAATTAATGTTGTAGTGAGTATGAACCAAGCAGAGTAGTTGAATTTCAATACTGTTGACTCACTCGAAAGAATGACTCATTGCTGATCTCTGATGCCATAAGAATCGGCAATAGAAATTTGTGCGATATTATTTATATGTAGTAGAGTGCTTGCATCTTGCTTCTTTCCTGATACTTTAACGAAAGTAGAGTGTAGGATTGTTCACAAGCCATTAAACAACAGAAAAGCAAGAAAAAAATGGAAAAATGAATACATTTTCTACAGATGTTCGCTTGTTTTCTTTGGTGCAGCGTCAATTTATCATACAGTTGTAGGAGTAAGCCATATGCAAATGTTGGAGTCGCAGATGCTATTCTTCCTTGTAATTACTGACATACACCACTGAAAATACAGTTTTTGTTCTGTTAATATGTTTTTATGCTGTCACTAGTATTGCTGCTATTTTATATTTTATTCTACTTTTTATGTCAGCAGGCGTGACTGAAATTATCGATTATTGTCAATGTTGGTGTCGAGTACTAATTTTAGTTTTTTTTTATTTATTAATTTTTCAGTTTGAATCTTTTTGCAAAGAAGTTTCATCTCCGTGAGCAATTTAATAGTAGGCACAATCAATTGTAGTCTTAAATTTTTTCTAATTGCGGGTACATATAATACACTTGCCATTAAAGCCCAAAAATGTATAAAAAATTAAGGAAGCTGGATTGTTATTTAAAGGTTAAGGTATCAGTCAGCTAGATTTATTTATAAATACATATCAGCAATAAACAAAAAAATTTAAATGTAATTTATTAGATGAAAATAATCTTTTTAAACTTAAAAAAATGAAAATAATCTTATTACACTTGTATACGTTAAATAAATCATAACAAAGCGAAAATGTCCATATTTAGTTGGACAGCCTCCTAATGGCCCATTGTATTACCCAGTGTGAAATAAGCCTCCTTGTCGTTATCCATTAATGGTGGGTTTGAATCACTCCGAGGTCCTTTTGAATTCGGCTTGTTTCCATAGTAGCACGTTCGCCACGTGAACATTTGAAGATTTGGGCATCTTCAAATATTCTTTGACCATAAAACCGATGACATCTGTCCTAAAGTGCTGGGCACTCGCAATAAAGGTATTGTAACGAATCCGTTACTGGGACAGACCGAGACTGTCAGCGAAACTGCCAATAGCACTGTGTCCCGTTAGAATTTGTGTTAAGGTATAAACACATAGACGACAGACAACAGAAAGCTGCCAAGTATAGAATACACACGTCTATGTGAAAACGATTATATTGAAGGCAGAACAGAAAAAGCCAAGACAACAACCTAAGCAGCTCCTGCCCAAATTAAAATATTTTCTATTTTTGTGAGCAGCTAAAAGCAAATTAGTGATGCCAATACAACATAAAATCATAATAAAAAACAGCTAAAAATACTTGTACTATTGAAGAGAAAGAACAATTCTAAAATTAAGAAATCAAAAGCAATCAATGTATTCATAATAGACAATAGAATTATAGATTAAATAGATTTGTATCTGAATTCATTTGATAAATGTCTTTTGTGTGCGGTTTTTTCATAAGTGAGTTTATTTTTGCGTACAAATAAGCTGATAGTGACAACACGGAAAAATATATTTAAATTCAAATTTGAAAATTATTAAAGTTTCTGCTCTGCTTTCAAAAAATTTAAGCAGTCGCCATATGGCAAAAAAAACAGTTATCAAAATTTTCTGCCGAGCTGCCGAACTGTTGTCTGTCGTCTATGTGTTTATACCTTTAGAATGCGAACCGTTCTTTTGTCTGTATCGTTTTCATGATGGATCACATTTTTAAGACGCTTCACATGGTAGACATTCAACAAGCTCTTTCGCATATGTATATATGTATGTTCGATTTAATTTATTCCGCACCTCCAAAAGGGAATTTTTCATTCTGTTTGGGTCGAAATTGTTTATTTTCTTGTTAAAATTTCCAATTTTTGCCACAAATTTTCTATAGTAATCACATTTTATGATTGAGGTTGAGTTTTGAGAATTCGATGACAATTGTTCATCAGCAATTTCGCAAGAACTCCAGCTGTATGCTCAGTATTATTATTCTGATACAAATCCAATGTCAAGCAATTTGGCATTTCTTTAAAGGATTTTAAATCCAGTGTTTTGTCCATATTTCCTTCAACAAAATGCAATTTTCCGAAACCAGCAGCCGGACAAGTATCCCCTACCATAGAAGCCTTTCACAATGTTTAACAGTAGAACGCAAGCGCCTCGTCCTCTTCTTTTAATCGGAAGAACTAAAAATGATATTTCGTCTGTGAATATAACAAATTTTTAATAATAATATTTGTTCCCAACTGTATATGACTCTTCTTATTTCTTCTGTTTACAAATGGATTTTTACATGATTCTTTCGGAGAAATTGGTGTATGGATTCCACATTAAAATGATTGTCAATTTCGGGGTGCTTCATCTGAATTGATCTTGATTTGGTTGATGGTCCTCCTTTCTTACATTCAGTTAAAAACTTTTTCCAGCGGACTTTTGACCAAGTTTTATTCGACCGTAATTTTAAAAACTCTGTGTTTTTTTTTTAATTTCCCTATGACTTTTTCTATTCTTGAAGCAGAACAACAATTTTAAAATTGAAGCCTAACGTAAGTTTCATGCTTATAGCAAACCATAAGCAAAACAATTAAAAAAATAAATACTTCAATAATTTTTTATGAATGGTGGCACAAAAACATTCTTTCGCGTTGTATTTCATACATCGGGTTTTTAAAATCTCTATTATATGTATGTTATTAGGTTGACAGTATTAATCCACGCCATTGCCAGCACAAATGCTCTTACTGTGAGCACCAATTCTCTCATTGCTGCTAATAAAAATAGGAATTAACTCAAAAGCAAAGCAGCAGAATCTCTGATTGTTATTGCGTTGCCTTTAAAATAATCACTTCTTTATACACCCAAGTATTCTAAATTGTAAAAATTACTGCGTTAGCTTTATTGCTTTTATTGTGTTTACGACAGAATTTGAAGTGGTATATGGCGACAATTGTTGAAATTTTATATAAAATAACAGATCAAATGAATGATTGATTAAAATAAATAATTGAAATTCCAAATAGAATGTGAGAAATATTTGTTATTTTTCATGATAGTTCACAGTGGACCATTTTTCTTGTGACCTAAATTTTTAAATAACTTTTTACAGAATACCACAAAAAAAATTTTACTGTTAAACTGGCGTTAAATATTATTGTTTACTTAGTGTTTAAGCAACACGATCTAACCGATTACAGCCTAATATTCATTATTCATATATTTAATAACGATTTCAGAGTTTTTTTTTTTACATTTAACACTAGAAAGACGGACAGGGATCATTTGACCCATTTACAAATCAAATTGCTAATATCTCTTTTATGAATTATTTCACAGATTTCTTACTTCGTGACTTTTAATAATATTCCATAAAATTTAATTTAAAAGTAATTTTGTTTTATTTAGGTATTCCAAATATCAATTATTATTTTTATCAGTTTGTCAAAAGATTTCAATATGACTACATCTCTTCGGGACAGAGCACTCGGGGTGCTTGTGGATGCAAAAATATATCTGTAAATGATTTATGGAATAAAAAATGGGGAGTTGCTTCTTTTTCACAAACTATGTCTAGAGCCCGATTCAAAGAAATAATGACATATATTCGTTTTGATGTGCGAGAAGAAAGATCTACTAGCCTAAAAACAGATAAGCCTTGGAGCAGTTTTATTGAAAATTGCAAATCTTGTTATAGACCAGGTGAAAACATTGCTGTTGACGAACAACTCTTTCCTACAAAAGCAAGATGCAAATTTACACAATAAATGGCGAATTAATCCGAAATTTTGGTATTCACTTTTGAGTTTGCGTAGATGTCAAATCGAAATATCTGCTCAACGGTTTCCCCCATTTGGGAAACGATGACAATCGTCCATATAAAATTACGCTTGGAGAGGTCATTGTAATGCTCTAATGGAACCTTTCGTAAACAAAGTCTGAAATGTGACGAATGACAACTTTTTTACCTCAGTATCGGTGGCAGAGAGATTGCTCTCCAAACGTACAACTCTAGTTGGGACAGTCAATAAAGCAAGACGGGATGTTCCACCATATATGAAAAAATTTAAATTAAATTTGCATGCCCATGAATTTCTAAAAACCGAAAATAATAAGTGCCTTCTGACAGTTTACCAAGCAAAGAGGCACAAAAAATTTTTATTACTGAGTACTTTGTACGATGTGGTTGAAATAGATGAAGGTAATAGCAAACGCAAACCCAATACCGTGGCTTTTTATAATTCAACTAAATTTGGTGTTGATGTTGTTGACCAAATGGCTAGAAAATATAGCACAAAGTCAAGCTCAAGACTTTGGCAGCAATAAATGCATTAGTGCTATTCCAAGAAGTAACAGACAAAAAAATTCGTAGAAGATAATTTATTTTACATGTAGTATCTGCACTCAGTCACATTGACGAGCAACCCCAAGCGGTAAACATTCAACCACAAGTTTCACATACCCAATCCACAAAAAGACGACATTGTCATACAACTGGCTGCAAAAATAACACAAATCAAATGTGTGAAATATGCCAGAAACCCCTGTGCGGAACCTGTAAAAAATCAAAACATTTTGTATGCGCTAGATGCGTGTAAGAGAGAGCTTTAAAAAAAATCGTAACATTATTGACCTGTTTCACGATCTCGATATACCTCGATCTCACACAAGTACATTCAAAGCAAAACAACAAGTACTATTATGTACATATTTTTATTATATATACGTACACATATAAACTTGGTTTCTTTTCTAATGCGTATTATTAAATGAATTATGTTTATTTTTTTATATTTTAAATAAAAAGCAATTTTAAAATTTAATTTTGAAATTCAAGGTATATTAATTCTCCCGTCTTTCTAGTGTTAAGGTCTTACATATAAGTGGACCAATTTCACTGTGATCCATTATATTTCACCATTGGGGTATGTAGAATTTTAAACGTTAAAAACATTTGCAAGAAACCAGAGCAATGAGTATTCAAAAAGATGAGTAGATTCAAATCATACCCATAATTGCTGATACTTATACGCATTCATGCTTATTTTAATATCATACTCATACTCATTTGTGGTACTCATCGTTTGTTTGCTTTGCTTGTTGTCTTTGTCTTTTTCTTTCTTTTTTCTTTTTTTTTTTTTGTAAATGCCACAACAACTAAGACTGTAAATGTTGATGAACGATTTGAATCACTCGAATTTTTTATGAGTATTATAAGTATTTTGCTAAATTTATGAATCTGAATGAGTAGGCGTATGAATCAAACATATTTCGAATGTTATGAGTTTGATGTCAATGTTGTACTCATACTCATTGCAACATGTACTTATAAATCAATGTTGTAGTGAGTACGAATGAATCAGAGTAGTTGAATTTCAATACTGTTGATTCACTCATATTCGAAATTTCACGAGTACTTATGAGTTGCTAATCTCTTGGAAGGATTAATGCTAAGATTTAATAGCAAGAACAAGAGTTACAATTTTGTGGCGTACAACGACATTTGAGACATTTGACCATTTGTCTCACGGAGTTGTTAACCAAATCCGATATAACGAGTTGAACTATTTAATAGACAACAACTGTATTTCCTTGAAAATTTAGTATAAGTATGCATGTATAGAATCCATTGCATCTACTTAAATAGAAAAGACACGAATACACGTCATTTGTACAAGGCATTTAATTCGATTATTTTCAATTTAAACAACACAAAGTTATAGGAAAATAACTTGAAAACTATTTATTGCCACTTCAATACAACTTTGAACTTTCTTTTGCATTCACTTGAACTTTAATTGGTTTGTGGCAAAAAAAAAAAAAAATAAGAACAAGGAAAGACAACCACAACAAACATTCAAATAACAAAAGTAAGGAAAAGAATTGTGTTCTGTTCACAACTTAAAACTCTCCATGTTGAAGACTTTCTCCAATGTTCTATACATATGTAAGTGCGTCTAAATAAATTAATGTACAGTGACTTTTGCAAATATTCGGCATTATTATTTGAATTTACAACTTTAGCTAAATATTATCCTCTGAAAACCATTTAAATCAAAATACATAGTGTTTGTGGGTCGTACAGCCAATGTATTAACTTATTCGAATCAAGCTATTTGCACTCCATTCTTTCTTCAACTTTATTCTCTATTTTCATAAACCATCTTCTTTCTTTAAATTCTAATCCTAATCTAATTCTAATCTACTCTTACGCAGATGACAGCAATATTTGTCCTTCATATTCTATTAGTGAGAAGAGACTGGGGCGAAAAGGCCTAATATGAATGACACTCTTACATCCGACATATGGTCTATCTCCGCATGGAGTAGTATGAATACCGTCGATTTTAATGCGTGAAAGACCCAATGTTGTTTATTGACACATAACATACATACAGTAGCGAGCATATAAAATGCAACGCTAAGCCGAGTGATCTTTATGTGCGCCTCTTTCAAAAAAAAAGTACGGAAATTAAAAACTTTTTTTTTCTTTTTATGCTCTACAAACTTAGTTAACAAATGCAGGTTACAATATCAAAATTTTTCTATCCACTTATTTTTATTTTAACATTTAAGAAAAAAAGTGCCAAATTTCAGCGAGCAAAAAAAATGCAACGCTATGTTATTCATAACTATATTTAAATTAAATGTAAATTCTTACAAAATGTTGGTTAAAAATATACTTAAAACTAATAATTGGTTGCGTAGCCTTTATTTTCTATTACCGCTTGCAGTCTGGAGGGCATAGAATCCACTAGGGGCACGATGGTGTGTAGTGGTATTTTTTCCCATTCTGACCTTAAAATTTTTTCTAATTCCGCCAAATTTGAAGGATTTTTCTTCTTAGCTTCCCGATCTAAAGTCTCCCATAGGTTTTCGAAGGGGAGATGGTGACGGCTAATCCAAAATTTGCACATCATGGTAGCTTAGGTAGTTACGAACCAAGCGACTAGGGTGCTTCTGGTCATTGTCTTGTTGGAATACGCTGCTTGGGGGCATTTTTTCCAGAAGATGTGGGAGCATATTTTCTTCTAGGATCTCACAGTACTTAATGGCATTCAAAATACCATCGATTTTCACCAAGGGATCAACTCCGTGATGAGAGAACGAACCTACCAATAAATTCCTTAAAATAAAGAATTTCGGTGAAAAACAAAAGTAACTTACCCCACACCATTAGCCATGTTTTACTGTTGGTAGCTGATATCTGGGAGAATATCTCTGCTTAGGTGGTCTTCTAATATATTTTATCCCATCAGAACCAGAAAGATTAGATTCACTTTCACTACTAATGGTGTGGAGTAAGTTACTTTTGTTTTTCACCGAAATTCTTTATTTTAAGGAATTTATTGGTAGGTTCGTTCTCTCATCACGGAGTTGATCCCTTGGTGAAAATCGATGGTATTTTGAATGCCATTAAGTACTGTGAGATCCTAGAAGAAAATATGCTCCCACATCTTCTGGAAAAAATGCCCCCAAGCAGCGTATTCCAACAAGACAATGACCAGAAGCACCCTAGTCGCTTGGTTCGTAACTACCTAAGCTACCATGATGTGCAAATTTTGGATTAGCCGTCACCATCTCCCCTTCGAAAACCTATGGGAGACTTTAGATCGGGAAGCTAAGAAGAAAAATCCTTCAAATTTGGCGGAATTAGAAAAAATTTTAAGGTCAGAATGGGAAAAAATACCACTACACACCATCGTGCCCCTAGTGGATTCTATGCCCTCCAGACTGCAAGCGGTAATAGAAAATAAAGGCTACGCAACCAATTATTAGTTTTAAGTATATTTTTAACCAACATTTTGTAAGAATTTACATTTAATTTAAATATAGTTATGAATAACATAGCGCTGCATTTTTTTTGCTCGCTGAAATTTGGCACTTTTTTTCTTAAATGTTAAAATAAAAATAAGTGGATAGAAAAATTTTGATATTGTAACCTGAATTTGTTAACTAAATTTGTGGAGCATAAAAAGAAAAAAAAAGTTTTTAATTTCCGTACTTTTTTTTTGAAAGAGGCGCACATAAACATCACTCGGCTTAGCGTTGCATTTTTTATGCGCGCTACTGTATATGTACATACATAATTGGCCATTACAACCATTCAGTCAGGATTACGGCCTGTCTCCTAACAGCACTTACATATGTTGTGTGCGTTAATTTTGTACGTGAGTGGCAGGACTTACACTTTACCGTCGTCTCTGAACGACTGATTTTTTTTGAGAAACTTTTTCATGGCAGATTTACTCTCAGAGTTTTTGCCAGAAATCTGCTGAGAGGAAGTCGCCGAAGAAATAATTTTTCGTTTTGATGTCTGACCTGGGATACGAACCCGGGCTTTACGTCTAATAAGCCAACACACTACTTACTAGACTACGGCGACTACTAATGTTTTAATTGCATACAGTTAAAGAAAAAAGTCTACATACAGCGGTGTTTGTAGATTATTTTCTGCTGGTTTTATCAAATTAAAAAAAATGCTATAGCGTTGTTTAAGAACAAAATTAATATGAAAAAAATATATCATAGGAAAAAAATAAAAATTAGTGGAGAAAAAAGTTTTCATACACCGTTGTATGTAGACTTTTTTCTTTGACTATATACGGTCACCTCTATTCACAATCTTTTCTTTTTAAATATATTTTTCCACTCGATTAAAAAAGTATCATTCACACAAATTAAAAATCAATATTAACTGCTGACACTGAGTTAAATTTTTACGCTGTTTTATCACTTTTAATACAAATTGTATGCACAGCTGTACTCCATAAAAAGTTAAACACACTCTAAAAGTCATATTTATGCAACCTGACACACTACGAATTTGTAAAATGTGCATGGAAAAAAGTTCAAAAAAATATACATACATATGTATGTATGTAAGTATGTTCGTGTATAGAAAAAAAAATCAAAAAAATATTTTGTAAATTGTTGTTTTTATTATTACTGTTATTATCATAGTTAACAGGTTTCGTTAGTTAAGCCTGTTGACTGGATGTTGAAACAGAATTTTTTCTCTTCGTTGCATTTAATTTTCCAGTTCATATGTAATTCAGATTTATGCATCTACATCCACATGCATGAAATGCAGCATCAACAGCAGCATCACCAAAACTTTTTTAATCGTTTACTAATCCTGTGAAGGGATTTCACGTAAGCGCATGGGGGTTGTGATTGACTATCCGTTATCGCTGTTCCTAAATGTTGACAAGTGCAGATATGATCATTCTCCGTATTCATGAAATTCATTCATTTATGATAGAAAAAAATTTAATTGACAAAAATGACAACAACAGAATTTTAAAAAACTTGCTTCAGATTTTTTATCACAAAAAAAAAATTTTTTTTTTTTATAATAACGATGTCAAGCTGAGTCAAGTGTACCATTTGGATTAACTTACCCATGTGGCTTAATTACAAATTAGTTAGTAAGAGGGATTGACATACAGAGATAGATTAACCGAATAAAAGAATAAATTCAGAAAGGAAGACCAGGCTCCATGCTCGGAGTTGACCTGAAGTTGGCTCAAGCTGAAGAAAGACTACTACAGAAACAACGGAAGGTCTTGGACAAACAACTTGAAGCGGGAAATTGTTCATTGTTCACAGAGACGGTGGAGCTTACGGACGATGCGACAACAAAAGAATCAGAAGCACGTCAAACACATTATGAAGACGTCGAGATGAACTTAGAATCTAAAGGACCATCTGCTCCCACGAGAATCAAGCGTGGCTTCAAAGAGGTCCTAACCATGAAATTGTCATTGTTGCTGGACCGCTGTAAGGTGTCCGATAGGAACGCTACACGTATAATTTTGGCTACAATAGAAGCTCTCGAAGAGGATTCCAATGAATATAAGATCTCCAGAAACGTTATCAGTAAACAGTGGAGAATAAACCGTGAAAAATACACGGGACAAACTCAAGACAAACTTAAGATACCCCAAAACGAGTCTGTTTGCGTGCACTGGGATGGAAAACTTCTACCAGGTATTCTCAAAACAGAGCAGAAAGAACGGGTTGCTGTTCTGGTATCACATGGGACTAAAGAACAATTCCTGGGCGTTCCTGAATCTGACTGTAGCTCAGGGGAGGAACAAGCCCTAGCAGTGTACGAATGTCATGAGGAATGGGGTCTCGCCAGCTCGGTCGTGGATATGTGCTTCGTTACAACAGCATCAAATACTGGGAGACTCAATGGAACGTGCAATCTCCTGGAGCAGATGTTAGGTCGAGAGCTCCTGTACCTAGTGTGCCGACACCACGTTTTAGAAGTCTTGTTGAGAGGGGTTTTTGACTGCAAGTTTGGAAGCACAAGGGACCTCAACCAGACATTTTCAAGTGGTTTCAAAAAGAATCGTCGGCGATTGCCAAGTTCCAAGTTCGATGTAGAGAGAATGTTTTGAAACTACTCCCTAAAGAAGGAGTAGAGAATATCAAAGAAGAACTGCAAAGAAAACTAATGGAATGCTAGCCAAGAGACGACTACAAAGAGCTGTAACAGTTGGCATTGATATATCTTGGCCATCTTGACAGAAAAGATGTGCGCTTCAAGCCTCCAGGTCCAGTACACTATGCGCGGTGGATGGCAAAAGTTATTTACTGTCTGAAAATACAACTCTCCCGTGACCAGTTTAAGCTGACTTCCCAAGAACAAGAGGCCCTAGAAGCACTTTGTGCTTTCATCGTTCGTGTCTACTGACAGGTGAGACTTATCTGTTGTTCAAGAGATTAAACATTAACACTGAATTTCTGGAAAAAGATCCTGCAACTTGGCCGCAGAACATCAACCACCAGGAGGGGCAAAGGATGGTGAACAACTTGAAAGTTGTGAACGACATGGCAGAGCGAGGAGTCAAGCTCAACCGCAGATTATAACCAATTACTTACAAAGGACGAGCAACAAAAACAATACGTTCTCCAAGTAGTCAGCAGATGCCGTTAGCTATATCCAGATACGTGGTGGCCTTATAATTAGAAACGACTTGGCAACATGATGCTTGTTAATTTATTTTCAAAACTTTTGTTACTCACTTTAAAATTAATAGGTAAAAAAGCAATATACTGAATTAGCTTTATGTTTATACTAAAAAAATTCGCAGCATCATTATCATTTTAAAAAAAAATTAGCTAAAAACAGAAAATATCAATTTAAGGTTGATCATATAATTAGAAACAAAAAATATTTTTACAAACAGCTTGAAAATATCTTAATATATTCACATTTAATGGGCATATTCTTTAATATTTTGTCGGATAGCCCTTGTTTTGAACAACATCTGCAAGTCTTTTCGGCAAACTTTGTATCAAACGTTGACATGTTTGTACTGATATGTTTTGCCAGCTTTGTTGCACCAGCTGAAAGCATTTATCGTTATTTCGAAGGTTTTTGTCCTTAAGATCTCTATTAACACTTGCCCCCACATTTTCAATTGGGTTGAGATCAGGACTTTGGGGTGGCCAGTCCAGAACGTCAATATTTTGACCCGAAAGCCAACACTGCACTAACCTTGAAGTGTGCTTTGGGTCATTGTCATGCTGAAAAATGTAATTGAATACGGTTACATTACATTTTCCAATATGCTTTTATATTGATATTGGTCCACTATTTCTTAAACTCTTACAATTGGACCCACACCACGCCATGAAAAAGCACTCCAGACCATAATAGAGCCGACACCGTTTTCACTGTGTCTCGTACCTACTAGACTACGGCGATCCATCCATCACTATGGATGAAATTAACACAACATGGGTGATGTGAGAAGCTAGATTGCAATCCAGCCAAAAGGTTTTTAATGACCAATTAAATAGTAAAGGGAAAAAAGCCTGATAAATGAGTATTTATATTTCTCGATTAGAATATAAAAATCTTAAAGGCTAAAAATTGGATTTGACATTGTCTCAAATCCCATCCATGTTAAGTCTTACAAATTACAACATTTCCTTTTTATTGACATGAAATCAAATGTGGAGCAACTTCTAATTTTGATCTTCTTCAGTAGCCCAGAAATTGAGAAACCGAAAAGCAACCGAAATTTTCTCTTTTTTGCAAATAAAGACGAATCTCTCGTGTTTTAATATCAAAATTAAACTATTTTCAACTTCACTTACTATTGGGTTGTTCGGAAAATAATTTCGTTTTTTTTCCCGACAAAGGATTTAATTGGATTTTTTGCACCCAACTTCACACTTAAGCCGTATAATGGCAGTTTTGGCAGCATTTTCCACATATCTTACTGTTTCACTACAGAAAGGGTACAAATGCTGTTCAAGCCAGAAAGAAATTGGCCGATGTGTATGGAGAAGGTGTGTTGACAGTACGCCAGTGCCAGAACTGGTTCATTAAATTTCGATTTGGCAATTTTAATGCCTAAGATGCACCACCTTCGCGAAGGCCGGTTGAAGTTGATAAAGACGCAAAAAAGGCATTAGTTGATGCGAACCTGCGAATAACAACACGTGAGATCGGACTGAGGTTAAATTTATCAAATTCAATATAATTTAATGAAGTATTTTTTTATTATACGAAAACTGTCTTTGATTTCGACAAAAAAAAAACCAAATTACTTTCGGAGCAACCCAATAGTTTTTTACCCGATCTATACTATAGTCATTCGAAAAAAAAAAATTATGATGAAATAAACTAATCACTCAAACAATTTTACGTTTAACAATTGTTTTTGTTTTTCTTCTCTGTGGTCGCTAATGTATGCCTGAATGAATGAATACATATATTAAGTTGTGTTCATAATACGTTAGCCCTTTGTAAAATCAAAAAATTAGGGTCTCACTTTTTTTAAAATTTAAGCTAAATGTAGAATATAAAATGTAAAAGGAAAACTGAACAAATTTGTTCTTATTAAAAAAATATTTTTGTTTAAGACATTTGACATTTACTATATACAGACAAAGAACACACGTTAATATGATTATATTACAACAGTGCCAACTTTCTTAGAAATGTTTATTATTTCATACATACGACACAATCGACATTTTTTCCTAAGAGCTCTTAGCGTACATAAGCGTTGCATACTTCAAAAATAGATAATCCCACTCACATGTTCACTTGAATGGCATATTGTAGTGTGTTTGACTAGTCGAAGTTGCCATACCTTTTGTATGCAACTTAATATCAACACATTCCTGTTGATCTTGTCCACACTGCAGTTTCTGCCCAGACATAAACAATTCGTGTGAACTTGCTATGTCAGCATTTTCTCACGAATTGTTTACTGTATGCTAGCACTAAGAATTTAGTTAAGTTTAGCTTTAAGATTTAGTAATAAATATACTATGAAAATGAACAGTCGCACTAGCGGCTGTTCCCATAAATAAATAAACAATATAAATAAACAATAAAATAATAAAAGTGTTTCAAATTATTAAATATATTACATGGCGATCCTGCCTTGAAATATGCGTAAACGAAAATTAAGAAAATATTGTGAAAATCTTACATCAAAATAAAAAAAATAACATCAAAAACAAAAAAAATAAAAACCAAATTAAAGTGTAAACGTGTAAAAAAAAAAATATATCAAAAAACAAAAACAGCTTATGAATATTGAGCAAATGTGCATACAAATATTAAAATTAAATATGTATGTTGAAATTGAAAAAAAAAAATCACTTCTCTCATTGTGAATATGCAGGAAGCAATAAAGAGAGAATATTTTGTAGTCTCAAAATGTAATAAAGACAATTAAAGTTAAAAAATTTAAATAAATAACGAAAATAATAAATTAAATAAATAAATAATGAGTTTGTATTATTATCCACTTAATTAATTCATTTAAAAAGTATCTTGTGATGCATTAAAATCATCGAAAAAACTCAAGTTCAGTTTTCTTTTCCACACATTTTTGTAAGACTTGAAAGTACGGTTTTTGTATCTTAAAGATACCTAAAGATAACTCAAAATTGTGAACAGATAAACGAACCAAAATATACAACAATAACAAAAACAAGACAAAATATTTAAGTGATAAGAGCATAATTGTGGCAAAGAAAGAAAACAAACTTACAATATGAAAAAAGTATAATTGCTTCATTGAAAGTGTTGTAAAGAAAGCAAAGCAAAGACGAAAAAAAAAATAATTCCACTTAGTTTGGTACTAAGCAAAACGAAACAACAGAACAAAAAAAAATATAGAAGAAGCAAAAGAAAAATTATGAGTGTTTATTTATCGCTAAATGATATGCCACTATGTTTCCTGTTAAAATTTTGTAAATAACCGCAGCATCAGCAGTAACAACAACAATCAAAATAAACAAGACGTATTTCATACAGCAACATCTTCAATCATCCCAAGCAACAGCAGCACCAACACCATCAGCAAACATCCTATGAAAACCGTAAATCATCTTAAATAAACGATCAACAGCATCCGTATGTTAATACTAATAATATTATATTTAAGATTATTATTTATATTTAGTAAGTTTAAATTTAATAAAATTTTGAGAAAACTTACTAATAGTTGTAGTTTTTTTTAAATAACATTATTTAAGAACAAAACAATCAAAAAAAAAAAAAACCTTGGAAAATTCAGAATTATATTATTTAAAGGATTACATACCATAATAATAATATTTGAAAATTTATAATTATATTTTTATTAAGACTAATGTTTCAACAAAATTTATAATATAATGTACATAGAATACCAGCATAAATAATTTTATTACCTACCATAGTAATTATTAATTATTTTTTTTTTTTTTTTCTTCTCAAGTTAGAAAATATGTTTTTTTTTTTAAAAAATCATTATTATATTTTTATAAAAACTAATATTTTTACAAAATTACATGCAACAATTATTAATTATTTTTTCTTCAATTCAATTGCTTTGAATTTTTTTTATATGAATGGATTTCTCTTAATACGTATTACACTTCTTTCGAAATTATATTTCAACGGTTAACGACCCTGTGTAATGTTCTTAAGCTAAGTTTTCGAGTCATAATAAGAAGATAAACAGGAATATCACGTATATTCTCCGGATCACAATAATAATAATGATGTCTTTATGATACAATTAAAAATAATTTTTATAAGTTAACAAAATCAACTTTTTTTTTTAATCTTACAAGGACACACGAATAATAAATAAATTAAATTAAAAATAATATATACATTGATGTGTTCTTTATAAATAATTTTATTACTAAATATATATACTAATACTGCATTACTGCGACACCTACGGGTCCCTCTAGTACTGCATAAATTTAAGAATCAAACCTCGTTGGGTCTAAATTGGTTTTGACCCATACATGACAGTGCCTAGTACGACTGTGCATAAAATTGTACGGTATACCACGCAGTGCCATGTATCTCAATAAAATCTAAGAACTAACAAGTAGCCTGACAGCGTGACTTATTAACCTCTGCGTTGTTGTCTAAACTAGTAGGTAAACTTGCGCACAAACACTGACAAGACAGTTCTTAATCATCCCTTTATTCTTAAAACTGATTCGAAATGGGAGGTACGGAGTCAAAAGTTGAAAAGCCAAATGCTAATGTCGTAAATGACATTGTGGTTAAAATTGACTTTCCGTACGTCTATTTCATCGTAATAATTGTCCTGTTAGCCGCGCAGCTCTTAGTAACAGTTTATCAGTTACATAAAAGGTCACTGAGAAAGAATTACATGAGAGCTGCGTCATTGGCGAACAATTTGGACAAAGTCTAGTCGTCTAGTCGTTACGTAAATTTTTTTTTCTTTTTTCAATTCTTTTTATTCTCTTTTCGCTAATTTAAAAAATTTTTACCTTATCGGTTTAGCCAATTCCTACCGTTTAATTTAAATATTAATTTCCTAATCTATGGAATGGGAAACAATAGTTTATAGGGCTAGAGCGATTAAGGAAGAATTTTTAAAATCATATAAATGCCTAAATATTGACAGGGATATAAAACCTGAGACAATCAATAGGCACTTGAATATTCTTCTAACCCTACTTGAAAAATTACGGGTGTTATTAAACACAAATTACAGCAGACTAACAAAGGCTCACCAAACAGCTGCTGAAGGTTTTTATTGGGACTTACGTGAAAAATTGATTTCTGTAAGTTACCGAAGGAACTTCAAAATAAATGTCCCCCAGTCAATACAAGAGCCAGTAGAATTCAATATCTTACCAGAGACGGAACAGAGGAAGAACTCCAACATGCCTCAAACTGTTGTAGAGTTCTTAAATACCGCCTCCAGGTTAATTCCTGATTTCGATGGGAATTCTGAAAACCTACAAAGCTTCATTGACGCCATAAACTTGGTTGATTCCATTAAGGAATCGCATGAATCTGTAGCTGTTAACCTCATTAAAACCAAATTGAAAGGAACAGCAAGAAACTTAATAGGTTCAGAAACAACATTAGACCAGATTGTGAACAAACTTAAGGCTTCAGTCAAGGGTGAATCCGTGGACGTTATAAACGCCAAACTCTTGAGCACTAGACAGTCTGGTAAGAGCGTCAACGCTTATGCTAAGGAAATGGAAGAATTGGCTAAGAAATTGGAGACAGCGTACATAGGGGATGGACTACCCCATGACATAGCAAATAAATATGCCACACGTTCAGTGGTCACTGCTATGACTAAAAACAGTTCAAACGACAGAGTCAGGCTAATCATGCAATCGAGCAGTTTCAATAACATGAATGAAGTTCTAACCAAGTTCATAAGTAGTTGCACTGAGGTGCATGGGCAGGAGAACTCCATACTCAGCTATGGATCTGGACGCCGGGGTGGTGATAACCGCAGTAATAATTACAATGGCAATAGCAACCGCGGCAGATACAATAATTCGAAAAGGGGTCGAAACTTTTATGGACAAAATAGAGGTGGAAACTATGGGTCCGGATCTTATAATAATGATCCAAATCTGAACCGCAATTCGGGTTCCTACCGTGGTAATAGATACGGTAACAAGAATTACAATAATAACCGAAACAGAAATATAAACGTTACTGGGGAACATGCCCCGGGAAACGAGATACAACCCCTAAATACTCAGTAGGAACTAAAACCTACAATATTAACTTGAATTTGTGCAGCTATCTACAATGTAAAACTACTTTAAATAACACTGTTTCAACTTTTCTAATAGATACTGGTGCGGATATCTCAATTATCAAGCGCAACCAGGTCATAGATGCAACCATAAATAAATACAATAGAAAAGACCTAAATGGGATAGGCCAAGGCACCATTTCAACACTGGGTAGTGTGCGTTCTGAGCTAAAAATAGACAAATACTTAATAAAGCATACTTTTCATGTAGTTGAAGATAACTTTAAAATACAAGCAGACGGAATAATCGGAATGGATTTCATGCGAAAATACAATTGCATCTTACAGTATTCAAGTGATAAGGACTTAATAATTCTACGATCAGATGAAATTGATCATGACATTGGAATACCGCTTAGAAACGGTCCTACCATAAACTCTATATCTCTACCAGCAAGATGTGAAGTAGTAAGATCAATAAAGTTTGAGTCAATTGAAGAAAGTGTTCTAGTACCATTCCAGACAATTCAAGACGGCGTTTTTGTCGCCAATACAATCACATCAAAAACTAATCCCTTGGTGAAAATAATTAACACAACTAACCATGACTTAATAATTTCCGATATTAAGCTTGTTACGGAGACACTTAAAGACTACAAGATAGCTAGTTCAGATCGCGTACAAACTAAATCAAAGGAGAAAATGGAAAGACTTTCCAAAAATTTTCCACCATTCGTTGAAAAAGAACTGAAAGCTTTATGCCATGAATTCATAGATATTTTTGCTTTGGAAACAGAAAACATTTCATCCAATAACTTTTATAAGCAGAAACTTAAAGTTAATAGTACACACCCTGTTTATATCAAGAACTATCGAATACCTCATTCTCAGAAGGAAGAGATAAATAAACAGGTTGAAAAATTAATTAAGGATGATATCATTGAACCATCTGTATCCGATCACAATAGCCCTATCCTATTGGTACCCAAAAAACCGTTACCTGGTACTACCCAGAGAAGATGGAGACTAGTGGTAGATTACAGGGCGGTTAATAAAAAGTTGATAGCAGACAAATTCCCGTTACCACGCATAGATGATATTCTTGACCAGTTAGGCAGAGCTAAATTTTTCTCTTGCCTTGACCTTATGTCAGGATTTCATCAAATTGAGCTTGAGGAAGAATCTAGAGATATTACATCCTTCTCTACTGATAGAGGATCTTTCCGATTTAAAAGATTGCCATATGGTCTGAAAGTAGCGCCAAATTCATTTCAACGAATGATGACATTGGCTTTTTCAGGTCTATCCCCAGCACAAGCGTTTGTGTACATGGATGACCTTGTAGTTGTTGGTTGTTCATCAAATCATATGTTGAGAAATTTGAGAGATGTATTTGAGGTGTGTAGGACACACAATTTAAAGTTGCATCCAGACAAGTGTTCATTTTTTCGCACGGAAGTTACATTCCTTGGCCACAAGTGCACGGATCAAGGAATATTGCCTGACGACAGCAAATTTTCTATTGTACAAAACTATCCCACTCCGAGGAATGGTGATGAAGCCAAGCGCTTTATAGCGTTTTGTAATTACTATCGTAGGTTCATACCGAACTTTGCTGAATCGTCTCGGCATATAACCAGACTATCAAGAAAAAATGTTCCTTTTGAATGGAACCAAGATTGTGAAAAGTCCTTTCAGTACCTCAAAAATCAACTACTGAGCCCTAGGATTTTACAATACCCTGACTTCTCAAAGGAATTTTTTATCACAACCGACGCAAGCAAATATGCTTGTGGCGCGGTTTTGAGTCAGGAAAAACAAGGAGAATTAATGCCAATCTCATACGCGTCAAGATCATTCACTAAAGGTGAAAGTAATAAATCGACCATAGAGCAGGAATTGACTGCGATACATTGGGCCGTAAAATATTTTAGACCTTACATCTATGGCAGGAAATTTGTGATAAAAACTGATCACAGACCACTCACTTACCTTTTTTCTCTAAAGAATCCATCTTCCAAGCTAACACGTATGCGACTTGATCTCGAGGAAAACGACTTCGTGATCGAGTATATTAGGGGTCAGGAAAATGCGGTAGCAGACGCTCTATCCCGCATAGAGTTTAAAGACATTAAAGATATTGGAGTCAATACAATTCTGAAGGTTACAACAAGACTTCAGACTAGAGCAAAAGAACAAAATACTGGTAAAAATCATGCGGAAGAATCAGAATCGTTGAATCTCAAAATATATGAGACTCTAAATGCAAACGAGCATCGTAAAATACCTAAATTGTATTTTACCAAAGATAAGTTAATTGTACGGAAAGGAAAGCAAGTTCTTTCTGAATATAAGTTGAAAGACCTTATTATTAATAGAAATGTTGACTTAGGTCGCCTCTTTCTACAGCTTGCAAAAATAGCTAATAATGTCGGTCTTACAACACTATTACTTTCACAAGATGAAAGTATGTTTAATAACCTAGGAACAAATATGGAAACCTTCAAAGGTAAAGGTAATATAATCTTGCAAGATTTTGATTTGACAATAATGCTCGTACCAAAACTTGTTAAAGTTAACACAGATTCTGAAAAGTTAAGGATTATGAAAAAGTATCATGATGATCCCCTTACTGGTGGACATCCAGGTATAACCCGTATGATAAAGAAAATAAGACTTCAATATCATTGGAAGGGTATGACTAGAGACATATGTAAATATGTCCGGCAATGCCTTCAGTGTCAGGCCAATAAGACAACAATTAGAAACAGGGAGCCCTTGGTTATCACACCAACACCTGTCAAAGCTTTTCAACGAGTAATAATTGACACCATAGGACCGCTGCCAAAGTCTGATTCGCAAAATGAATACGCTGTGACTGTAATGTGTGATTTGACCAAGTATTTGGTGGCCATCCCAGTGGAAAATAAATCGGCCAGGAATGTGGCTAAGGCCATAATGGAAAATTTTGTTTTGATATATGGTCCCATGAACACCATAGTTACTGATCTGGGTGCTGAATATATGAATCAGGTACTGACAGAGCTATGTAAACTGCTAAAAATAGAAAAGTTGCATTCCACTGCTTACCACCACGAAACACTTGGGACTATTGAAAGATCCCATAGGACATTCAATGAGTACCTAAGATCATACATTTCATTAGATAAATCGGACTGGGATAATTGGCTAAAGTTCTTTGTATACTGTTACAATACGACTCCGTCTACAGCCCATGGATATTGCCCGTTTGAGTTAGTATACGGGAAAATTCCGAGGGAAATGGAGTTTGCTAATACTGGTATCATAGATCCATTATACAATATTGATGCCTATGAAAAAGAGGTCAAATTCAGACTTCAAGTAGCACAGCGTAGAGCTGCCAACCTCATTGAAAATGCTAAACTAAGGAGACAAGGGTTCTCCAATAAAAATTCTAACCCTGTCGGGCTCTGTGTTGATGATTCAGTTTTGGTCCGCAATGACGCTGGACACAAGCTGGATTCGGTTTATACGGGTCCATTTAGAGTCAAGGAAATTGATATCACAAATAACGTCACCGTGACGGACTCGAACGGTAAATCATTCACCGTCCACAAAAACAGAGTTAAAAAATTACCCGATTAAAATGCGTATATCGCATACTGCATTCCCAATTCTTGTACCAACAGGTACTTGACCAGTCTGAAGAGTTTTTCTTCCACGACCACAGCTTGCTGCTGGACGATTATTCCTTTAAAGCTAATAATAATATCTAATAATAATAATATCTAATTATACATTTTAATACATGTATGTATATATACAATTATTATATTTAGTATAACGATTTAAACCATAAATTTATTTATGTTTTTGTTTTTTTTTTTTTCTTCTTTCAATACCCAGAGACTTGTATTATTGAACAAGCACCTACTTCTTTGTATAGACGGATTGCTCAATTTTATATCCTCTATACCCTTTTATATTCCAGGCTTCGGCTCAAATGGAATTCTAATTATTTCTTATTTTATTTTTATTCCTTTAAAGATCATCTTTAAGAATTGTTTATAATTAATTATGATTTTATTTCTTTGTTACTTGATTAATAGTAATTACAATTTATTTAGTTACTACTATTTATATTGATTTAATTGATTGCAATGCATTGTAATATTTAAACTAAAAATACTCTTCAGTTATTTTTATTTTTTTTTCAATTCATTGTCTATTTGTTTTCTGTCACTATTAAACTCATTCTGTTGATCATCTTTATTGATCATCATAGTAATCTCGCTCGCCATCTTCATTTTCATGAGGATTATAGACCTTAACAGGTATACTGTCATATTTAGAGAAATTAATACCACTGGTAAAACGGAGGCAAATATTTCATCTTCATTATCTGTTGATTCTGGTTGTATATAAAATTCTTTTGTTTTTTTTTTTTTCTGCTCTTGGAAATAAAACGTTGTATAAATGAATACAACTCTTTAGGCTTTCCTTGCGTTTAAACATTATACGTATTTCAATGTCGGAACCACCGTCTTCTTTTAGTAAAAACGGTAGTTTCTCCTCCTCTTTGTGGCGGCGGAGTTTCAGAAAGTTATATCGTCAGTTTTGGTAGCAATTTTTCCTAATTTCATCATCGCGGTTTCTATTAAAGTTCGTTTCTGTGTGTTCTCTGAACACCCCAGTGTATCGACTATTTAGGTAAACTTTAAGCGAACTATTTTCTTTTTACATATTTTACGTCTATATCTTCATATGCGCATGGTTTTACATATAAAAGGAAATTCATCGATAACTCATAGAAGACCGTGAATTATTTTCTAACCGCTTTCGCGCCACTTGCAGGGTTGTCAATATTGCAACTCCTGCAGATTTTTCTCTCTCTTTTGTGTACACTCTTAATTGTAGCGGGACACTTGGCCAACTGGGCTTTACTTACTTCATCTGATTTTTTATATAGGGCGGTCCAATTAAGTAAACCACCCGCCTTTTCACTAGGATCATTATGTGAAACACTGTTGCAAGCTAGTCAATTAATATGAACTGTTTCAGTAAAGACAACTGCTTCAAAAAAAAAAAAAAAAAAAAAAAACGTTTCAAACACTAGAAATCCTCCTTAAATCCAATATAGAAACTCTCTCAATCTAGTTGCTGTTTCATTTTACGGCCTATTATTCTGGTTTTACAGTAATCGTAGTAAAATTACACATTACATATATTACACCAATTTTTTTTTTTTCCCCCCATTCTATATTGCGACACTTCTTTTGTATTATTCTCCACTTTCACTCTTCTTTTCTTTCATTACATTTTATTATCACCTCTTTAAATAAAACATACAAACTTTTTTATTGTCTTTTGTATTGTTCTCCATTTTCTCTCTCCTCGATAGTATAGTGGTCAGTACCTCGATATCAATCATTTACAGGAATAGCCAGAAAGTACTAGTTTAATTTCGATTTATATGATTTTTTCATTAATTTCATGGCCCTTCAAGAATAAAGTTATTCCTTTTTTATATTATTTCCTTGTTTCTTATTGTTGGTGAACTCTGACATGTTTCTTGACTGTTCATCCATTCTCTACTTTTTATCAAGCTACCAATCTCAATGGCCCATTAAGCACGCCATAAATCTCTTCCTCCTCAGTCTTCGTTTGCATATTCGGACAAATAGATCCAACACACTCTAATAATTCTCACAATAACGAGAAGTTCTCATTTTCCCTACATCAGCGGAGAGGGAGACAATTGATTTCTTTTAAAGAAAAGGAAATTTAATTTCTTTTTCTCTTCTGAAGGGAAAGTCACACTCACACTCTAGATATGACAGAATTCTAATTAAAAAAAAAAAGTATATTGGTAATCAATATACATTATATTATTTTTCTATTTTTATATAGTTTTTTTTTGTGTTGTATAGTATTAGTAAAAAAAAAAATACTTTTCAGTTGTTTTTATTTTTCTTTGGATTGCATTACTGTTAAGCTTATTTTGTAAAATAAAACTATTTTTGTAATTATTCTCGAGTTTGTTCTGTATAATTATAATAATCATAAACTTATTATAAAAATTATAATTAAAAATTATAACAAAAAAAAAAAAAGTGTATTTTTGCTAACTAACTATATATATATATTGCATTATATTTTATTACTATCTTTGTGAAAGAACAATCAACTAATATTGATTGTTCTTTGTTAAGAGGGAAGGTGTAGTGTGTTTGACTAGTCGAAGTTGCCATACCTTTTGTATGCAACTTAATATCAACACATTCCTGTTGATCTTGTCCACACTGCAGTTTCTGCCCAGACATAAACAATTCGTGTGAACTTGCTATGTCAGCATTTTCTCACGAATTGTTTACTGTATGCTAGCACTAAGAATTTAGTTAAGTTTAGCTTTAAGATTTAGTAATAAATATACTATGAAAATGAACAGTCGCACTAGCGGCTGTTCCCATAAATAAATAAACAATATAAATAAACAATAAAATAATAAAAGTGTTTCAAATTATTAAATATATTACAATATAAGCAGAGTGTGTAATAGAGTGTGCACAAAATTTTATAATAAATACAGTATCGGTCAAAACTAAGTACACATCAGAGCAAGATATTTTTGAATGTATACACATGTTTCATACTTTTATTTTATTACTTTTATAAAATTATATGGTTATGTTTCATAAAAATTTTAATAACTCATTATTTAATTTAAAATAAACATCATAAAAATCACAAAATGAAGGAAGGAAGAAAATAAAACTCCTTTCCTTACATAATGTTTGCTAATTATTTTAAATTGAAATTAACAACAATCTTTTTGCGGTACTCATAAGTACTCATGACATTTTGAGTATGAGTGAGTCTACAGTATTGAAACTCAACTACTCTGATTCATTTGTATGTACTACAACGTTGATTTATAAGTACAGATTGCAATGAGTACGAGTATAATGTTGACATGAAACTTATACCATTCGAAATATGTTTGATTCATAAGCCTTCTCATTCAGATTCATAATTCGAGAAAAATACTTATAATACTCATAAATGATTCGAGTGATTCGAAAAATTGAAATTGGTCTAAGAGCGCAGCTGCGCATCGACGCTAGTTTATGCGCTACCTTTAACACGTTAATCGCCACGATAATATTAGAACAATTTTCACAGGGCCATGGTTAGATACTTTAGTTAAAAATCTATCAAGGAAAATTAATTTATCACAGAAAAAAAATTGTTTGCCAAAATTCCCGGAAAAACAATACTTTGTATTTCACACATATATGACTGACATGCCCCTGTATTAAAACTTTTTCTCGACAAGCCGTGTCAGTCTTATATGTCTGACGCATCCAAACAAGATACAACAAGTATTAACCTGTTGCTTTAAACACAGCATCGTTTGCGTCGGACATCTGTGATTGACGTGGCCTTCTACCAAATCGACATATATGTCTGACATGGCTCATGTAGAACTTCTTAGCGTCAGACACATATAAAAGTGTTAAAGTAATTGCTTCCATATACACGCATGTCATCTATTCTTAATAGGTTGCTGCGCAGTACTTAATGTCTCGATTGTGTTTATAGTAAAAAAAATATTATGACAAGAAACAAATATTCTAGTCAATTTAAAGCTAAGTTCGTGGAAATGTGACCTATTAAGGCGTAAACTGGGTGAACTATATTTCATCAATAATTTCCAGGCATTTTGTTTGCTGTTAGGGCGCATACTACCGGTATATTTTGAAGAACGTCCACGTACAACAATTTAAACTCGCTTATTCGCGAATAAATGAATCGTACAAGAGCAGTGGCAACCGCATTAATTAGTCGATGACTAGCCTTTCATATCAGCAAAATACAAAAAGGCTAGTCTTGCGTCCATAAACAGACGAAGAGATGGTTTCAAATAAAATATCAATTTAAAAATTATTTCTTTTTATTCCATGAAAGGGTAATTAAATTTTTTTTTTAAATTAAAATGCTTTAACTATTTTGCAATGAAAAAATTATTTTCATACAGTGCCAACTTTCAAAAAATTATTGTTTCCCTAAAACAAATAAAAAAACCTTTAAATAAAAACCAATCATATGCAAACCTGTTGTGCTTTACTTATGTCCGATACTGTATATTGAATCATTTCAAAAGAAAGCCAACGTAGCAAAATAAATGCCGGCATTCAATATTTTACTGAAAAAATTACAAAATTTAACTAAATTTTAATTTAAAAATTTTGAATGATTTAATGCCAAGACCTTTCAAGTTTAAATACAATTCTACACATTTTTATAACAAACATTGGATGTATTATAGGCTACCAGACAGAATAACCTTTTAAAATATCTTTTGTTTTAAACAGTTTACTTTAAAAAAAAATATTGGTAACAACAAATTAAATATATTAATATTTATTATAGGTTAGACTTGCGAGTAGTTTACCGTTCAAAGGCAAGTTCAATCTATAGCATATACAGCCCATTATGTTATCCAGTGTAAAGTAAGTCCCCTTGTCATGAACCGTTTGAACCAATAATTCAGGTGGAGCAGACCGAGCCTGTCAGTGAAACTCCCAATGGCGCAGTGTCCCGTTAGAATTGCTGTTAGAATGCGAACTCTTGTCGAACTTAAGCTCCATGCTGCTTTTTCCAATTTGGAAAAGTATTCTTGTAGAGGTCGCCGTAGTCTAGTACGTAGTGTGTTCGTTTATTAGACGTAAAGCCCGGGTTCTTATCCCAGGTCAGACATCAAAACGAAATTTGAAAAAAAATATTTCTTCGGCAACTACCTCTCAGCAGATTTAAAAACTCTGAGAGTAAATAAACCTGCCATGAAAAAGTTTCTCAAAAATCTGTCGTTCGGAGTCGACGTTAAACTGTCCCGCCACTCAAGTATAAAATTAAGGCACACAACATGAGTGGCGTGAGAAGCTATTCTTGTAGAGGCGCATACATCCCCTCTATCGTCTCCTCCTCAAGCATTACCAATCCCTTCCGTGTCAGTTCGCTTGCCTCGACCTTTACGGTGCAGCGAGTCCTTGCAACTCCTGCAGCCTTTTAATTTGACGAGATAGGTTCCTGATTGCTGCTTGATTCTTCTCACATATTATTAAGTTTAAAGGAAGTAGGTCTCCGGTTTCAATCATGCGTGCAGCAAACATCAGTGCCTGTTTATAGGAATAGATCCCACATCCAATTCCAAATTTCATTTTTGAGCCATCGGTGAAGATCGCTAATATCACCGTATCCGATGAGAGTTTCAGCAACACATTGTTCCCGTATGGGAGTTCAAGTTTCGTATGTTCAACCAATGATATAAAATCCAATAAAATATGTTTAATAATTACACCGTTTCAATTATTTAGTTTAACTTTAGTTTAATTGAATATACTTATTTTGAAATCATTAACTATGAAATAATTGTAGTGATTATTAAAAATATGTACGAACACTACAATACTCACTAGAAGGTTGTGTGTTTGCTTTGCTTGCTGTCTTTGTGTTTTTCTTTCTTCTTTATTTGTAAATGGAACAACAACTAAGACTGTAAATTTTGATGAATGGCTCGAATCACTCGAATAATTTATGAGTATTATAAGTATTTTCTAAATTTATGAATCTGAATGAGTAGGCGTATGAATCAAACATGTTTCGAATGTTATGAGTTTAATGTCAACGTTGTAATCAACTCTTTGCAACCTGTACTTATAAATCAATTTTGTAGTGAGTACGAATGAATCAGAGTAGTTGAATGTCAATACTGTTGACTCACTCATAGTCAAAATTTCATGAGTACTTATGAACAGCGAAAAAACGATTCATTGCTGATATCTAATGCCCTAAGAATCGGCATTGTGCGATGGATGACCACATGAAATCATCTTACAAATAAATATTTTCTGATGGCCTCCACGACCGTTATCTGTTGGAAGGAACGCAACCTGTAAACCATCGTACCTATGTT
Organism: Sarcophaga rosellei; assembly: GCA_930367235.1. Lineage (NCBI taxonomy): Eukaryota > Metazoa > Arthropoda > Insecta > Diptera > Sarcophagidae > Sarcophaga > Sarcophaga rosellei. Next base: position 32,744,192 of record OV884021.1, on the reverse strand, counting down.
CTTTAAATTTTCTATTTGATTCATGCATACATAAGTACATACATAATTGGCCATTACAACCCTTCAGTCAGGATTACGGCCTAGCTTCTCACACCACTCATGTTGTATGCCTTAATTTTATACTTGAGTGACGGGGCCTACGGTTTAACGTCGACTCTGAACGACAGATTTTTTGAGAAACTTTATCATGTCAGGTTTATTTACTCTCAGAGTTTTTAAATCTGCTGAGAGGTAGTCGCCGAAGAAATATTTTTTTTTTCATTTTTCGTTTTGATGTCTGTCCTGGGGCTCGAACCCGGGCTTTACGTGTAATAATCTAACGCACTACCTACTAGACTACGGCGACTGCATTCAATATCATTGAAAAATATAGAAACACTTAAGCAGTTCTAATTTAAAAAGCTTTATACACTCGGGCTGTATTAATAACATATAAATTTAAAGCAAATTGAGTAACAAAAAAAAAACGTTAAATTAGTAACACTCTTTAATGCCGGCGATAATATAAAAACAAAAACGTATGTATGTACACGATATTTAAAATCTACCGGCGAAATTTTTCTCAAAACAAAGAGACGGAAAATATAAACAAAAAATGCGAAATACTAAAGAGCAACAAAAAACCGAATTAGTTTTCTAAACTTACATACATACGTATGTATATGTATTTCTTAATACAAATACACATAAAACCAGCTGACATTGTAAATTAAAACAAACAAACATTTTTCCAACTTTTTTTTGTTTATTTTGTACTTTCGCTTTTTAATTTTTTATTTTTTTGTGTACTTGATTCAACTTTAGTTTCATTTACTTATTCATCATCAGCATACATTGTCTACTGATGGGTAGGTCTGCCCCCACCTCTGGCACCTCAAACATTCAACAAAAACAAAAACGTTTCGTTAGAACAAAACGAAAACGAAAGAGCCCCAAAAAAAATTTAATGAGAACTGCTTTACGGTAAATCAACATACATTTGCTCGATTCTGCTGTTTTGTTACGTACTCTGCTATATTTTTGTATATGAATGTGTACATCTGTATGTGTGTGAAATGGAATTGTGTGTGTAATTTTAAATATTTGCCGAACAAGTTCTTCATACAGCAACGAATGTCTGGCACATTTAGTCTAAAGAGAAATATCGACACGAAAAGTAAGTTGCCTCCTTGTGGGCCACAACGAAACGGGTGCCAGTGAATAAAATTTCAGTGTGAAAATCTATATGTATTATAGAAATTCTTGGAAAACGTGGAAAATCCATAATAATTTCTGCATAAACCGGAGTGCGTAATGCTTGTCAAACACGTGTGCGTGCAAAATCACTGAAAAATCCTTTAAAAGATTTGCATTGAAATCCTTTTTTTCCTTTAGAAATTTATAAAAAAAAGAAAAAAATTATTTTTCAGTGAAAAATTTTGTGAAATTTGAAAAATTTTATGATCCCAGGCCAGTGCGAGTGTTATTTTTGGCATGGTGCGAGCTGATCGGCAGTATTCGTTTACCGATGAGTCTAAATTTAAACATACGAACAGCTCGCAGCGGTGATAATTTTTGTGAAAATCATTTGAATTTTTCATGAAGAAGAAAAAATATGTGAACGTCTGTTCGAAAAAGTGTTTTTAATTAGAAAAGAAAATTTATATTTTAAAGAAAAAAAAATGTCTGTGTGTGTATGTGAGTTTGTGTGTGTTGCTAACGCAGCCGAAGCAAGTGAGCTAAACCAGTGACATAGAATGTTCCCCTCTAAAAAGGGGAGAATATAAGATGAGTGTTAAATTAAATGAAAAAGGGCGAAAACTTAATACAAAGAACTGGACCCTGGATTACTGGTTCTTTGTCGTTTAAGTTTAATGATATGTATGCTAGAAAACGTGATGCCCTAAAGGATTTGTGTTCGATAAAAGGAAATGTTAAAATGAAATCATAAAAATCAACAATATTATGATTAAATTAAAGAATTATAAGCAATTTTGTTTTGATTTCTCTTTTTCTGAGTTTTTTTTTTTTTTTTTGTTGCCACTGCTTACGTTATGAAGGATAAAACGAAAGGATAAACGAAAACAAAAACCAAAACAATAACAAACAGTAAAAACACGTAAAAGTTTTAATGGGTGCTAGTAATGGTTGTGGGGAATGTTTGGATAAACTATGAAAAATGGGTGGCAGTAATAGGAGAACTTTATCTCACGAAGGCAGAAGGAAATAAGCTATTTACAATTACAGTTTAAAAGTTACTGCTTAACACTCCAAACATTTGTAGTTTTTTTAATAAATTGTGGACACAGAAAAAGCTTTTAAATATTATACTAATTAAATTAGATTTGAATGCAAGCTTAAAGGGGTATTTTTATAGATTTTAGCTCCTTTTAAAACTGTTAGTATTAGATAATACAATTAAAACGTTTATGTGGAATCAAGTTTTAATACAAATTTGTTATGTTTTTTTAAATTAGGAAGCTCTAATCTGGTGGGTTTTTTTTCATATTAAAATAATTTTGAAGCAGAAACATCATTTTCTTTTTAATAATAAAACATGGTAAAACATTTGTTTACAATGGGTCAATTTGACCTCCGGGTAATGTACTTGTCTTAATTGACAAGTACACGTCCTCTAACCTAAAACATTTGTTTTAAAATAGATGTACGGTAGTAGCCGTAGACTAGTAGGCAGTGTGTTGGCACTTTCCAAACCCCAGGTCTGACATCTGCAGCAAAACGAAATATGAAAAATATTGAGAGAAGTAGGCCAGCTCCTCTCAGCAAATTTCTGAGAAAAATACTGAAAGTAAATAAAATTGCCACGAAAAGTTTTTCAAAAATTTATCGTCTGGAATCGACTTTAAACTGTAGGTCCCGCCGTTCATGTAATAAAATTAACACACACACATAAGTGATATGAGAAACTAGTTCCTAGTCCTGACAGAAGGGTTGTACTGACCAATTTCATGAAAATTAAAACTAAGAAAATTTAAATAAAATTGAAAGAGATTTCAGACCTGCCGGAAGCCAATGGCTAAAGTAGATACGTATTAAGTAAATCTGAATTATATAAAATTAAAAAAGCAATATGAAAAGTGTTCTATTGAACTTAAAGTAATCACTGTGATCGTATTAGACATTCAAAGGAATTGAAAAAATGCATTCAAAATCAATTTAATTGCTAAAATAGAAGAATAATCTTTTCATTTCTTACTTTTTATTCACTTGCAAAAAATCTTGAAAAACAGGAAAATAAAAAACCTTACAATTGTAGAAGTATAAAGGCATAAAAGGACAGAAGCATTTTTTATGCAACAATAATTAAGGAATACGTATGTACCAGAGATCAGCTACTCATAAGTAATCATGAAATTTCTAGTATGAGTGCGTCAACAGTATTGAAATTCTCCATTGAATCTCCGATTCATTCGTACTCACCACAACATTGATTTATAAGTACAGGTTGCAATGAGTATGAGTACAAAGTTGACATCAAACTCATAACATTCGAAATATGTTTGATTCATACGTCTATATTCAGATTCATAAATTTAGAAAAATACTTAAAATACTCATAAATGATTCGAAATACTCGAACCATTGATCAAAATTTACAGTCTTAGTTGTTGTTGCTTTTACAAAAAAAGAAGAAAAAAGACAAAGACAGCAAGCAAAGCAAACACAGTATTGTAGTGTTCGTACGCGAATCATGCTTATTTTGTGATTCTTGTAAATGTTGAGTAAAGGAGAGTCGAAATCAACAACATCATGCGTATTGTTAAGGATGAGTATGATGAGTACTTCAAACTTTGAATATGAGTAGTATGAGTATGATATTAAAATAAGTATGAATATAAGTATCAGAAATTATGAGTATGATTCGAATCTACTGATCTTTTAGAATCTTTAGAAATCTCAAGTGGGCATTCATTAAGTATTTTATTATGCTATAGGAACTTTTTTAAGCGTTTCCCATTGTTAAATTATAATAAAACGAAGTGGTTGTGAAATGAATCGTTTTGTTTTGTTGGTTAGAGAGGCATATTAAACTTATGAACCCTGTGAATATAACAAATGCGTGCCATGTCGAAATGTCCTATTTTAAATGACTCTGACTCATAAATCGACTGATCAATGGCATGGGTTAAATTAGCTATGAGAACTGCAGTGTTTTGTTGCTTATGCGCATACATATGTACATGTGTGCCTTAAGAAAACACCTTCAAGAAAAAGTTGAAAGGGATCAATTCACACTATCTCGGTGGTCATTTGACATCACTAGCACGTTATATGAACTCATATCGCTCGTGCAGAATATCCAATGTGGCAAGAGTTAGGTGGCCTGAGGTGCAGAAGTGGAATTAAGTCCTTTTTACAATAAATCATCTTGAAATCTACTTGGATTTAAAAAAAATTATTAATCTTTTAGCTTTTTTGTATTTTTATTAGTGACAATATAATATTTGTGAAAAAATCTCTTATCAAAAAGGATACTGGATGTAAAGTCAGATCCATATTCCACCATTTTTTCTGTAATACATTTTAAATGTAAAAAAAATTATAGTGTTTCAAACAAAACCCCTTTTAAAATAATTTTTCGTAACGACCCTGGTTAACTAAATAAATAAAAAGAAATTCTCTAAAAGATTTTCCTCAAGTGTGTACAACTTTTTTTCAACAAATTTCAAGTGCTTGTATTTATTTTTATTCACAAGCAACATTTTGTCAATTTTATTTGAAATAATTTTGAGAAAATTTTGAAGAGCAAAAAAAGAAATGAATTCTTATTCATAAATACCGACCTATTTACTTTATATATAATATTTCGTTTTTTTGCTTTAATATGCTTGACTATCCCTCTATCTGAATGAGCTAAATAATATTAAATGCTCTGTTACCAGCTGAATTTTCTTTTTAGATGAAAATTGTCAACTTATTTAAGACGGATATTTGTTGTTTGTTTGTTCTTAATACAGTTACGAACAAAAGTGTTTATAGAAAATAGCATTTCTTAGTGAATAAATTGTTTTGGGATAAAAATCTACTTGGAATTCGTATTGTTTTGAATACAAATCTTTTAATTCCAAAGAATTTTAGTTGTTCGTCATGCTTAAGTTTATTGTATGGATTTTCCTTTATACATGAGTGGCGACACCTACAGTTTAAAGTCGACTGCGAAAGACAGATTTTTGAGAGACCCTTCATGGCAATTTTATTTTACTCCCAGAATTTTCGTCAGAAGTCTGTTGAGAGGAACTCGTCGGAGAAATACTTTTTCATATTTCCTTCAGTTGAAGACGTCTGACCTGTGGTTTAAACCATGGCCTCACCTCTAATAAGCCAACATACTAGACTACGGCAACCTCTATACCTCCATATTTACATCGAAATTTAATTTAAAATCTAAAAATATAAATTTAATGTAAAATTTGAATCTTTCAGCAGCATACATAATTGGTCAAACACAACCTAGCTTCTCACACCACTTATGTTGTGTGTGTTAATTTTATACATAAGTATCGCCACCTACACTTTAAAGTCGACTCCAAAATATAGATTTTTGAGAGACCTTTCATGGCATTTTGTTCTACTCCCAGAGTTTTTACCAGAAATCTGCTGAGGGGAAGTCGCCGCAGAAATATTTTTTCATATTTCGTTTAGTTGAAGATGTCTGACCTGGGGTTTGAACCATGGCCTCACCTCTAATAAGCCAACACACTGCCTACTAGACTAGGGCACCCTTTGTACCTCCATCTTTAAATCAAAATTTAATTAAAAATCTAAAAATATGCATTTTTTTATAAAATCTGTTCTTTACACAACTGTATTTTTCGTTTTACATTAATACGCATTCAAAGGCTGCTGTAATGAGAGGTTTTAATATTTATTATCAGAAAGAAATTAATTTCAGTGTTCAACACCTTAAAAATAATAAAAGATTTAAATATTTTCTCAACAACTGTATATAAATTAGCTGCTTGTCTGTGTGGGTTGATATATTACTGGGACATTAATTTTTTTTTTCACAAGAAAAATATATACAGTGAGAGTCAAAAGAATGGTACATTCAAATAAATATGCATTATTTACCGTAATTATTTTAAATTGTTTCGTTACTAGTTTTTAAAATTGAAACAAAAAAAATGACAACAAATTTCGATATATTGTCAAAATTTTTGGGGCACTCTCCTTAGGTGGTTTGGTAATTGATAGAATTTGATTCTTAGTATACAGTTTCTTTTCACTCTCACTATATACAGTGTTGAACTGAAACCGGAAATTTTGAGTATGAGTGAGTCAAAGTGTTGAAATTCAACTACTCTGATTCATTCGTACTCACTATAACATTGATTTATAAGTACAGGTTACAATGAGTTCATACTCATTGACAACGTTGACAGCAAACTCACAACATTCGAAATATGTTTGTTTCATAAGCCTACCCATTCAGATTCATAATTTTAGAAAAATACTTATTATTACTCAGAAATGATTCGAGTGATTCGAATCATTCATCAAAATTTACAGTCTAAGTTGCTGTTGCATTTACTAAAAAGGAAGAAAGAAAAAGAAAGTGTTCGTACGCGAATCATACTTATTTTGTGATTCTTGTAAATGTTGAGTCATGGAGAGTCGAAATCAACAACATCATGCGTATTATTAAGTATGAGTACGATCAGTACTTCCAGTTTTGAATATGAGTAGTATGAGTATGCTATTAAAATAAACATGAATGCGCATAAGTATCAGAAATTATGAGAATGATGATATGATTTTACTCATTTTTTTGAATACTCATTGCTGATCTCTAGTATGAAACGAGACATCTTTTCTAATCAGCCAGCACACTAGCTACTAGACTACAGCGACTTATATTTACACATTTTTCTCGAATTTAACTAACAGAAGCATGCTCAATTAATATGCTGTAAATTCATAAAAAATACAAACTTATTGCCCCACCCTCGTACATAGTATATATGTACATGTATATGTACATTATTAAAAAAAATAATGAAAAATTATATTTTTAAAACTTTTTCTGTTATATATGTATGTTATTAAAATTGAGGAATTTAATCATTTAGGTATTGTATAAGACCTCACTCAACATATTGTATATACAGTCAGTGTCAAAAAAGAGTGTACAGTCTATAAATAAAAATTATGTTTTCGATATTAATAATATCTATGAGGTCTGTGTTCAAACCCCAGATCAGACATCTCCAACAAAACGAAATATGACAAAATATTTCTTCAGCTGTTACCTCTCAGTAGATTTCGTGCAAAAACTCTGAGAGTAAACAAAATTGTCACGAAAAGTTTCTCAGAAAACCTGCCAATCCCACCACTCATGTATAAAATTAAAACACACAGCATAAGTGTTGTGAGAAGCTAAGTCGTAATCCTGACTGAAGGGTTGCAATGAACATTTATGTATGTATGTGTGTATGTATGTATATAATAATCTTAAAACAAATAACCAATGATTTTAAATACTAAAGCAACAACCACATATTTGAGCAATAATTCATCAGGTTCATCAGGAAAGAACCAACACATTTTAAAGTAAAAAAGCTGTATAAATTGCAAATACAGATAGAATAAAAAAATTTAGTTTTGCAGAAAAATAGTTGATACTGTAAACGATAATTAAAACACAAAAAATAGTATAAAAATGGATTATAACGGTACTTTTTCACTTTCTTTGTGGTCAAGTATAAAATTCTTCATTTATTTTTTGGTTCAACAGAATAGAACCACTTGCATTTTTAACTTAAATCTGCATGTGGTTGTAATAAAGTTTTATAAGAACCAAATTAAATTAAAATTACAGTTTGTGACTGCAGTTAGCTAAATCAATATGGGAAGAAAAAGTTCTTTAAATTCGTCGGAAATGGTAAAAATTGATGTTTACCATTCTGAAAATTATTTTTATCGCGAAACCGTAAGAAAAATCGGACGAAGTCATAATGTGGTAATGAATTACATAAGACATCGTCAAACATGTAATAAAAATTACAAAGGAGGTACTTACACAGTTCTAACACCACAGGACAAGCGAAAAATTCTTTGAATTGCCTCAAATTGAATTGCCTCCATTAAATGCAATCCGTCAACAACAACGCCTTCAGTTTGCCAAAGATCATATGGCAAGGAATGTTCAAAGACATTTAAGCGATAACGATTGTCGAAAAGTAATTTTAAATCCAAATCAAATTTTTTTGGATGGCCCCGATGGCTATAACTTTTCTAAGCAGACATCACAGCATAGAGGGGAGCGATATGGTATAGATTGTAATTGAACATCGTATGCCATATGAGAATATTAAAAAAATTAATGTCTAATATGTTGTTTGAATTCCGTTTGCATTTAAAACCACTTATAGTCACCAGTTCAAAAGTAACCTCCATTGGAATTTTTGACCACTCTTCCCGCAACTTTTCTTTAGGATTTTAGTAAATAAGTTCCTTTTGCTAATTTGTTTTTTCAAATGCTCCCAAATATGTTCAATGGGGTCGAAGTCCGGCAACCGTGCGGTCTAACTGTTTTGCTGTGTGTTTAAATTTATTGTCCTGTTGTTGTCCATGTAGTAGCGTAGTTTCTTTACTCTAGGCGCCACATTTGAACTTAAGCTGTTGTTAACGACAAGCCTTTCAACACCGCACCATACCACCCAGAGGTCACATACATACATACATTATTGGCCATTACAATCCAGCCACACCACTCATGTTTTGTGCCGAAGTCGCCGAAGAAATATTTATTTTTTCATATTTCGTTTTGATGTCTACCCTGGGGCTCGAACCCGGGCTTTACGTTTAATAAGCGATCACATTACATACTAGACTACGGCGACTTTCACCCAGAGATTAGCAATGAGTATTTAAAAAGATGAGTAGATTCGAATCATTCTCATAATTTCTGATACTTATAAGCATTCATACTTATTTTAATATCATACTCATACTACCCATATTCAAAGTTTGAAGTACTCATCGTACTCATACTTAACAATACGCATGATATTGTTGATTTCGACTCGCCTTTACTCAACATTTACAAGAATCACAAAATAAGTATGATTCGCGTACGAACACTACAATACTCACTAGAAGGTTGTGTATTTGCTTTGCTTGCTGTCTTTGTCTTTTTCTTTCTTCTTTTTTTGTTCTTGAAATACAACAATAGTTAAGACTGTACATTTCGATGAGTGATTCGAATCACTCGAATCATTTATGAGTATTATAAGTATTTTTCAAAATTTATGAATCTGAATGAGTAGGCGTATGAATCAGACATATTTCGAATGTTTCAATTTGATGTCAACGACGTACTCATACTCATTGCAACCTGTACTTATAAATCCATGCGAGTACGAAGGAATCAGAGTAGTTGAATTTCAATACTATTGACTCACTCATACTCGAAATTTCATGAGTACTTATGAGTAGCGAAAAAAATTTCATTGCTGATTTCTGGTTCGCATCACCTGCTTAATGAAAAACATGTCAAAAGAAATAAAAGCAATTCAGAAATAAAGAAAACTAAAATCAAACATGAACACAAGAAGACTTTTCTGTATTTTTAATTTTATTCGACATTAATTTATGAACAGTTACTATACTGAACTACAAACTTAATTTAATAAATAAATATTTTTTATATCTTTTTATTACCATTAGGCTTTCCTATCGAATATACCACTTAAATATATAAGAATACTATATTCAAATGCTTACGTCACAACATCCATGGACTTTATTAATTCGGAGCACGAACCATTAAATAAATACGCAGAAAAAATTATTTAAATAACAGAGAGGTTTTCAATGTTTTTTATTGTCTCTTCAAATTGAATAGTTTTGCTATGCACACTAACGTTAACATTGTACATAATTAGTTCTCTTTTGCAATCGTTATTTAATTTGGATATTATTAACAATTATGCACACATACAAATGAACACAATGGCATATAATAAAATAAAGAGGTTTTAAAAAAGAGCGTGTTTCCTGGAATAAAGAAAAATTAGCAAAGAATGTTAATGTTCTGTTGAAACACTCTCGTACTTTTGTGTGTCGTATGTTAACGTCTATTGGTAGTGAATTTCGGAATTGCTTGGACGAAATCAAAACATCTATATGTTTACGGTGTGGTAAACCCTTGGCGAGCAATCAAAATCACAAAATAGATACTGGCAATGCCTCTGGATTAAACAAGGATCAACGAATCCCCAATTTACTTAGTGATCAAAATACAGAACCTAATTGAATACTTACATTTTTTGCACAGCTAAAGTTAAATTAATTAATAAAAGCGAGTATGAAATCCTAAAGAGACAATTTATTCGAAATTCAATCTTATGGCAGCAGATGATTTTAGATATTTGGCTGTAAGTGCTAGGACACCCCATTAGGCTTTCACTCAGTAACAGAGAAGAGAGAAATCTACATAATTTCTTTCACTTTGTTTTCAATGGTACAGTCTTTTCATCAGTTTAAACTACCCCATTTACCGAATAGTTTTTAGATTTTAAATTTAAATAAAACAAACAGTTTGTGAGATGTATTTCCGAAAGTTCAATTTTTTATGATATGACATGGGTTGTTGACTTTAACAATCACTGTGACTTATTCGCATACTTCTGCGATTTAAAAGGAAGAAGAATAAGTGTGATGGGATCAAATTGCACGATTTCAATTACCAGTTGACATTATCTCCACGTGAGATGACCATGCCCATAAATTGATCGTACAGAATAACTATTCCGACATGATCTGTGTGACACGCAGACCGTCCCCTTGACACCACATATCTTTGGTATTTAGATCAACCAATTCATGCCAAAAGAACTTGGTAATCATCTAAATAAAGTGCGTGCCGTTGGCCAAAGAAATTAGAACCGATGATGTCTTCAGTAAAAAATCACCACAAAATAGCGATGAATTGGTATCGAACCAAATTCAACAATTTTGTTGAATGGGGCCGCATCACATAATACATAATTGGCCATTGCAATCCTTCAGTCAGGATTACGGCCTAGCCTCTCGCACCACTCATGTTGTATGCCTTAATTTTATACTTGAGTGGTGGGACCTACAGTTTAACGTCGTCTCCGGACGACAGATTTTGAGAAACTTTTCGTGGCAATTTTATTTACTCTCAGAGTTTTTGCCAGAAATCTGCTGAGAGGAAGTCGCCGAAGAAAAATTTTTTTTTCTGGGGCTCGAACCCGGGCTTTGCATCTAATAAGCGAACACCTACTACCTACTAGACTACGGCGCCTCTCTTGTGGGGCCGCATCACTGAAGACAATTTTGTGATGAAAATTAGAGTCAGTTTCCAACTAAAGTTGTTGTCTAAGGTCGTCCTTGACAAAATAGACTAAATAAATGACAATTCAGATGTCCGTTATCAACTGTCAAATCGAGTTCGGAAATCCTTGTTACTTCAGACGATACATTGTTTATACTACTTAGTTAATTAATTAGTTATTACAGCCGTTTAGTCAGGATTACAACTTAGCTTCGCACACCATCCATGTTCTGTGTGTTAATTTTATCCATAAGTGGCGAGATCTACCGTTTAATGTCAAGTCCGAACGACAGAATTTTGAGAAACTTTTCATGGCTATCTTTAAAGGAAGTCTTAATTACGAATTTGATGGTGGCAAAAGCTTCTTGTTAAAGATTTTTTATATTTTTATATTTACCCAGTATCTTTGGGTAAATCCTTTCCACTAACTCCAACCATTCAACATAACTTATCTTAAAAACAATTTCCGAAGGATCTCTACTGATATATGTATGTGGATAAATCAATCAAATTCTTTTGTGTTAGAAACCCACAAATTGAATTTCTTTGCACCGAATTCATGTAATGCAACGCTGGCATCGTAAGCTGCCGATCTTAAGATTAATGTGCCTAAATGATAATTCGTCCCAGGAACGATTTGAACGTTTGGTGCAAACTAATTAGAGGATGTCGGATAATTTTATTACTTTTGAAACGAGAAGTGGTTGCGGATATGGATAATCGACTATAGGAAATGCACCATTTGGAATGTTGCCACACATGGGATGATAACTGTGGAATGCGATATGGTTTAAATATTCTCGACCTGAACTATATCCAAACATATCCTTATTTTGTATTACAATTGTTGTCGTGAAAGTATTACGACCACTGCCTTCAAATTTTATAAGGTATCCCTGTAAAGTCTTTTAGACGCCTATCAGGTTATTTTTGAATAATCAGATCTTCATGATTCAGATGTCTTCTTATTGTAATTTCGCAGCAAAACCACTTAGTCCTGTGAAGATTCTTTGATTCTTCTTATTTTCGCTTTCGTTGAGTACATCTTTCTAAACATCCACGCCCACTCCACAGAATACTTCTGGCCTCATCAGCAACTTAGAAGGTCCTCTTCTCGCAAACTCGTCTGCTTCTCCATTCCGAGAATTACTGCAACACCTGGATCCCAATAGAGGTCGTGCTAATGTTGCCTATCTAGCTGATTCAACTTCCAAAGAAAATCCCATTGTATCTTCGATTTAGATCTTATAAGAGCAGAGTGCTCGAATACTGACTGTCAGCCAGTATTGCTATGTCTTGTGTCTTGTACCTCATATTCAAGTTGAATTAAGCATATCTTTCTGCTTGATAGATACCAGCAAAATTCAATTCAATCAATAATTTATATACACACAATTATAGTTACAAAAACAATTTGATTTCACTTCATTTTCTATAAGGAAAGTTAATTTAATTAAAAGAATTCTCCATTTTCCTATTGTATTCGCCCCACTGAGATAATAACCAATGTGTCAAACGCATTGAATTTACTTTACTTCTAATGTACATACATACGTCAAGAATTGGTTTTCGTTTTCTTGTTAATAATGTTATAAGTATGTATAAACAAATATATTAACGTAAAATTAAATCATATTAAGACCAGGAAAGCATATCAAATTAAGATATATTAATACAGGAGGTTGTCTTCATATTGTTTTGTATACTTTCGGTATTTAAAATTGTTATTGTTGTACAATTATTGTTTATACATGTTATTATAGCTTGTCTCTCTAATTTTCTAATCAATGACTTTAATGTCAAACATTTATTTAACACATGAAGTTAAGAGGGATGTTCCAAAATTAGTGGTAACCTTCCAAAAAATGTATTTCCATTGTCCATCTAAAGTTACAAGCATGGACAATTGGCCTCAATTATGTATTCCATCTGTTAGTCTATCCAGTATTAACATACATGTATACATAATTAGTCATTACAACCCTTCAGTCAGGATTACGACCTAGATTCTCACATTATTGTGTGTATTAATTTTATTTAAAAGTGGCGGGACCTATAGTTTAGATTGACTCCGAACGACGATTATTGAGATATTTTTCAAAGCAATTATATTTACTCTCACAGTTTTCGCACTAGAAATCTGCCGAAAGGAAGTCACAAAAGAAATATTTGTTCATATTTCGTTTTGTTCGTGATGTCTGACTTGGGGATTGAATCGCGGTCTTACGTGACTACGACTACTTCCAGTATTAAAGCGGATCCAAATTGTGCTCTGCGGTCTTTGTTTTTATAAAATATTTAGATACACACCAGCAGCGTGTAAGTAAATCCACAAAATAGTCTTGGCTAATTAGCGGATGAGTAAGTGTGAACAAGCAGATATGATAGGTATTTATTCAAAACATATCGCATACTAAGCGAGAACTTACAGACGAAGAACTCATAATGTGTTTCAATACAGTATTTGAAAATATTTGCTTTTGCGTCAATTCATATACGTAGATGAGGCGTAGGTCCGCCATATTACACCTGATAAAAGCTAGCAGTCAAAGCAGTGTCGCCGTAGTCTAGTAGGTAGTGTGTTGGCTTATTAGACGCAAGGCCATTGGTCAAATCCCAGGTCAGACATCAAAGCGAAATATGAAAAAAAAATATTTCCTCGGCGACCTCCTCTCAACAGATTTCTGGCAAAAAAGCTGAGAATAAAAAACATTGCCTAAAATAGTTTCTCAAAAATCTGTCGTTCGGAGTCGACTTTAAACTGTAGGTCCCGCTACTCACGTATGAAATTAACACCACTCATATTGTGTGCGTTAATTTTAAACATGAGTGGCGGGACCTACAGTTTAAAGTCGGCTCCGAACGACAGATTTTTTTTTTGAGAAGCTTTTTCATGGCAATTTTTACTCTCAGAGTTTTTGCCAGAAATCTGCTGGGAGGAAGTCGCCGAAGAAATATTTTTTCATATTTCATTTTGATGTCTGGCCTGGCTGTTAACAGTTAAAATAAAGTCCAATATGTTTATTAAATAGAGCATCGTCTCTCGCATTATATGAAATATATGGCACAATGAATTCATTAAGAGAAAACCTTGCATAGCATTGGCTATAGTTATTTGAAATGACAATCTGTCTTTTACTGTTATTAGTACATCAGTTTTAATCTTTGTAAATACAAAAATTGTTTTAAAAATAAGAATAGCATTCGTAGAGCTTTCTGGTGCAGGTATATGAAGATGAAATACAATTAAAATTTTGTTTGGTATATTGTTTATTGAAAAAAAAATTTTGTTAAGCTCAAATGCAGTCTTATCTAGTTTATTTTAATAATTATTCCTAAATCATGTTTATAAATTTGCGTCTTTAGTCTCTTTAGACAACAATTTCAATTAAAAACATTTTTTCCTCGCGCTATTTGCCTTTATTCAGTTGATTTTCTCTCGAACAATAGTATTAAAGTGTCTCTTTATATAACTTCAGAGTGTTTCCTATACAAATTTTTCTTATTCTATCACTTCTAGTTTTCCCGACCTAGACATTTCCTTTCTACACACGTCTCCTCCCTGATGATAATGATATACATATGCTCAGAATTTACAGCCATATATGAGAATACATATGCGTGAAATTTTATTCTGCTAATTTAGTTTTAAATAAGACTTAACGTTAAAAAAAAATGAAAAATTTACTTAAAGTTCACTGTAGATATCCTAGCATTGAGGTCCTTATATGGTCTTCCATCTAAACTTACTTTACTTCCAATTTAATTTAAGTATAGTAATTAAGATAAGCTTTCATCACAACTACGCTTGTATTTTAAGATGTTCTTAGCTTTTACTTACAACAATTGTTTTTTATGCCCTAGTGTCAATATTTAGCCTCTTCTTGAATATTTTATTTAAAATAGAACAGACAGATTGTGTTGAAGATTTTAACTGGAATTTGTCGAAGAGACAAAAAATAATGTGCTAACAAATTGCAATAGCCTACATTCATACATAATTGGCCATTACAACCCTTCAGTCAGGATTACGGCCTAGCTTCTCACACCACTCATGTAGTATGCCTTAATTTATACTTGAGTGGCGCAACCTACAGATTTTTGAGAAACTGTTCATGGCAATTCTATTTACTCTCAGAGTTTTTGCCAGAAATCTGCTGAGAATAAGTCGCCGTCGTTTTGATGTCTGGCCTGGGGCTCGAACCCGGGCTTTACGTCTAATAACCGAACACACTACCTATTAGACTACAGCGACTACAGCAATAGCCTACAGTGTATGAATTTTACAGTCCATGGTTATATTATCCATTAGTGCAATAAGCAAATTTTTCATTTACATACATACATAATTGACCCTTACAACCCTTCAGTCAGGATTACCTAGCTTCTCACACCACTCAAGTTGTGTGCCTTAATTTTATACTTGAGTGGCGGGATCTAAAGTTTAACGTCGACTCCGAACGACAGATTTTTGAGAAGCTTTTCATGGCAGGTTTATTTACTCTCAGAGTTTTTGCCAGAAATCTGCTGAGAGGTAGTCGCCGAAGAAATATTTTCTTTTTTCTTTCTTTTCATATCTCTTTTTGATGTCTGACCTGGGATACGAACCCTGGCTTTACGTCTAATAAGTGAACCTACTAGACTACGTCGACGTAAGGCTTCTCGGCCTTATGGCGAAGATCAAAGTGTAGTAAATTTTTCATTTACTCACAGTAAATTCATCTTACTACTGCGGTGATGGGAGCCAGAGATCAGCAATGAGTATTCAGAAAACTGAATAGATTCGAATCATACTCATAATTTCTGATACTTATACTCATTCATTGATACTATACTCATTCGTACTCATACTTAACAATACGCATGATGTTGTTGATTTCGACTCTTCCTTACTCAACATTTACAAGAATCACTAAATAAGTATGATTCGCGTATGAACACTACAATACTCACTAGAAGGTTGTATGTTTGCTTTGCTTGCTGTCTTTGTCGTTTCCTTTCTTGTTTTTTTTTTTTTGATAATGCAACAACAGCCAAGACTGTAAATTTTGATGAATGATTCGAATCACTCGAATCATTTATGAGTATTATAAGTATTTTTCCAAATTTATGAATCTGAATGAGTAGGCTTATGAATCAAAACATATTTCGAATGTTATGAGTTTGATGTTAACGTTGTACTCATACTCATTGCAACCTGTACTTATAAATCAATGTTGTAGTGAGTACGAATGAATCAGCGTAGTTGAATTTCAATACTGTTGACTCACCCATACTTAAAATTTCATGAGTACTTATGAGTAGCGGAAAAACCATTCATTGTTGATCTCTGGTATACAGTATACAAAAATATATCAAGATTTTAACACACTTGAAGAGATGAGTGAGATCAAAACAATAATTCATTTCAAAGTGAATGTACAACTTTGCCTTTTATTAGCATTCACTTAGGGCTCTAAAATCTTGCTCAAAAAAATTGTTTTACTTAAATTCTCACTGATTACCTCCTAAAAAATACTCGTACTCATTTAAATGCGCTCTGAAAGGCTCACACACATACATTGAAATGTTAGTGAATAGTTGTATAGAAGTGCTCATTTAGTTAACTGTATATGAATTATAGATCAATTGGTAGTATAAACCAATTAATTTTGGAATTTGAAGATCAGAAATTTATTAGATTAGTGTATTAATTAATTATTGCTTAACATATATATATGTATATATTTAAATATTTAGCGAAAGTCGGTTTAAATACATACCAGAGATCAGCAATGAATCGTTTTTTCGCTACTCATAAGTACTCATGAAATTTTGACTACAAGTGACTCTGCAGTATTGAAATTGAAATAAGTACAGGTTGCAATGAGTATAAGTACAATGTTGACATCAACCTCATTTTGATTCATAAGCCTACTCATTTAGATTCATAACTTTAGAAAAATACTTATAATACTTAAAAATGATTCTAGTGACTCGAGTCATTTATCAAAATTTACATTCATTAAACAGAAAAAAAGACACATAAGCAAAAAAGAGGAAGCAGCAAGAACAGCAAACACACAAGCTTCTAGTAAGTATTTTAGTGTTCGTACGCGAATCATACTTATTTTGTGATTCTTGTAAATGTTGAGTCATGGAGAGTCGAAATCAACAACATCATACGTGTTGTTAAGTATGAGTATTATTTAAACTTTGAATGTGAGTACTATGAGTATAATATTAAAATATAAGTATAAGTATTAGAAATTATGAGTATGATTCGATTCTATTCATCTTTTTGGATACTCATTGCTGATCTCTGATCATTACTTACATAGCTAGTCATTACAACTCTTCATTCAGGGTTACGACCTTTTTGCTCACATCGCATATGTTGTGTGTTAAAAACTTGATGTGATACTGGACTATGATCAATTTTACAATGCCCATCCTATCAAAAAATTAACCCCAGGTTCTTTTAATTTCAACCGACACCTCCTTCACGATGATATACGTATATGTTGTTTCTTTAGAAACATGATTGGCATGCAATCAGATATGTATGCTCTTTCATATTACTAGAGAGTCGACATTATGGGCTAATTCGTAGATCATTTGTTGTATTTGAAATACTTTGTTCTACATTTAACATATACGTTGATTTTTCTCCCGACGTACATAATTTCACATACACATACATACATAATTGGCCATTACAACCCTTCAGTCAGGATTACGGCCTAGCTTCTCACACCACTCATGTTGTGTGCCTTAATTTTTTTATACTTGAGTGACGGGAACTACTGTTTAAAGTCGACTTCCAACGATAGATTTTGAGAAGCTTTTCATGGCAATTTTATTAACAGAAACCATCCATCTTCTTTAAACTTAGGCAAGTTGTTACACTGATAATGTTCGATTCCCACAATGTTAGACCGACAGCTGTATAATTCGTACACATACTTTTGAAGGCTAGGAATTGGTCAAGTAGCGCCATCTGTTTGTTAGGCAACAGATTTTTTTAGGAAAACTGTTAGGTAATGAATACATGTATACATTAATTAAATCTTATGAATCTTATCTTATGAAAAAGTAACAAAAATATATTAAGCTATCATTGGTTGGATGGCCAATCTGAGCAATCATTACAGCTCACAACTATAAATTGGTATATAATTACACTACGCGACAAATTAAAAAAAATTAAATACACCCAGCTAACGAAATAATGTAAGTTGTGAGTTTTGTTGAGTAGAACTCAAAAATATTTTTTTATATATTTCTCCAAAGTTGTTTTATTTTGACAAAAACCGTTTTTTGGACTTTACGCACAAATTTATTGATTACACAAACATTTCTGCACCGATGTCTAAAATTTAAACCTTATTAGAAAGGAGAGGGATGGACCTTTTAAACGCGATACAAATATTTATTATTTGACTTAATATGTCATGCGGTTTGATGAAGTAAACTTTTTTCAGTTTTTTTATAGTTTGTCCGTTCATAGTAGCAAATTTTTATTAAAAAATATGATGTAAGTCATGACATTCTGAAAGTGCATTATCTTGTGAAGAGAATGACACTTCGTTTGATCAAATCGAACAAAATTACCGTAGTTATTATTTAAGGAGTCGAGTTATATTTTTCATATAAATATTTTTTCAAATGAACTTTTAGTTCAAGTATTTTCAGAATTTTTGATGGATCTTGATTGTTTATCGAGAATACGTCAATTGTGTCACGATCCATCAAAAGTTTTGAAAATGTTTGAACTGAAAGTTCATTTGATAAGATGACATATATAAAAAATTTGACACGACTGTTATACTATTTAAATAATAAATACGGTCATTTTTGTCCGAATTTGTCAATCTCTTCATAAGATAATGCACTTTCGGAATATTGCTATTTATTTTATATTTTTTAATTAAATTTTGCAATTAAGAACAGCTAAACTTGAAAAAATTAGAAAAAATCATATTTTCCAAGTTTACCCGATCAAAACTCATAACATGTAAGTATGTTTATGTATACCATTTCAAAGGCCCATCTGTCCCCTTTAAAAGAAACTTTAGATTTTGAAAATAAGTTAAAAAATGTTTGGGCAATAAATAATTTTTTTGAACAGACCAAAAATTCTGTTTTTGTCAAATAAAACTAGTTTGGAGGGTTCGAAAAATATAAAAAAATATTTTTGAGTTCTACTCAACAAAACTCACGACCTACATTATATCATTAGTGTTATTAATTAATTTAATTTCTATATAATTATAAACAAATTTTTGTTTTAAAAACATTTTTGTACTGCTTTGTATTAGAACACAAATGGAACACTATGACCTTTTAGATGGAATTACAAGACATTTAAATTTCGAATGCATGTCAACAGTATGTTTACAAATATATATAAATATGCCATGTGTTCGACAACATATGTATGTATAAAGCACTTTAAGTGCAAAAATGTAATAAAAATTATATTGTGAATCAGTTTAAATGTTCGTTAAATTGGCATTTTGCCGAAAATGTTTCTAAAATTTATATTCAACTTTTTGGTCGTGGTCCAAATATTTTCATTCAAAATAATATTTTCATTAAGCAGACACACACAGTACACGTACATACACACTTGCGGTAAAGAGAGAGCGACATAACAAAAAAGATTTTAATGAAAAAGAGAAATTATATTTCGTTCGTTTGTTTACACAAATCCATTTGCAATAAAACTTGGCAAAGAGAAATTGAAAACAGATGACAAACTAATACAAATGTAATTGCAAAACGAATTACAGAATCAAAACAAATGGGAAAAATGAAGAAAATTCATGAAAAACACAACATAAACGACATGCGCTAAATAAACAGCTGTAGGCCATATGAGCTTTTCCAATTCATTTTCCTTTCCATTTATACTAAAACGTTCAACAATAAGAATAGAATGTGTATATACATACTTATATACATACGTAAGCATACATACTTATAAACAAAAAAATTGGACACATTGGTCGTTGCCCTCCCTGTCTACAGCAAATGGTGGAAAGCAGTGATTTTTAAACTGTTAACACAAGATATTTTCGAATGACATCAACACAACAGCACAAACTCAAAAGAGCGTAATCAAGGCAGACAAATTGTTGCCAATATTTCAACGAAAATTTCACACACTCATACCAATACAAAATCTTATAAGGAAAGAAAGATATGTGATTTAAATTCGTGCAGAATATTAGGTTATCGCGTGTGGATTTTTCACGTTTTTCCATCTGATTAAAGCTGCTGGCACACGGCTATTGTTTATTTTTTAGTTTAACTTTTTTTTTAAATTGTTTTTAATGAATTTGTTTACTTTTCTGTTTTTTTTAGTTTTTGTTTATTTTTTTTAATGACAGCCATTTTGACAACAACGGAAATTTGCTGCCAATAAAAGTGACCAACTACGAGGTCAACAAACTAACTGCGTGCGTTTACACGCAGAGTTTGTTGCATGTTTATAATTTAAAAAATAAATTCTTTAATAAACAAAGAAGAAAAAAAAAACATTTTCGGTTTTTATTACCCTCGCCTATCATAATTTTTTTTTATTTATGGGACACTTTTTGTTAAAACACCGGCATACAGAAATCGAAAATAACAAGTGCTGATTAAAATACTACAGTTTTGGATTTTAAAAACGTTACAACTTGGAAGCTGAAGTCATTTTAAACAGAAATGGCTGAAGCAGAAGGAGGATCGGAGCAGGATGATGTTTCATTCTTGAGAACGGTAAGTGTATTTTTCTTTTTTTTTACAAATATTTTAATTCATTACTTAGATAAATATATACTATATAAATATATACATATATATTTATTAATTTTGTTTTGAATCTAATGAAATATAAAAAAATTAATTTTTACTTCCAAATAGAAATGATCTCGAAGACTATTAAAGAAAAAATATTAATTTAAGTCAGATCTTTATTTTATATTCCTTAACCGAATTGAATATAATAGTGTTACGATTTTTTACGATGGAAACATCGTTTTACATTAACATGATTAACAAAAGCTACACTAACAAATACAACGAACTTGTTACAAGTAAACCAGCAACATCAGTATGAAAGAAAAGGGGATAGATAAGTAAGCGAGAACGCAACAACAAGCAATGTTAACAAAATACACAAACAACAATGAAGTCGCAATAGAGTTCTCGAGAAAGTGAAAGAACGAACATTATAATTCAAGAACCTTCATCAGTCTGTTTACGTGAGCATATAAAAAGGCAAGACAAAGCAAGCAACGAGTATAAAGAATTCAGTCAGTCTTGTGTGAAGACACATTGCGTGTGAAGCAAACAGTCGTGGTTTGAAGATCTCCGTTGAAAAGATCTGCGTTCTAAGCAAACCATTATTGTTGTACTCGTCATGTGTGAACAGTGGCACACAAAATTGTGCGAACAATATAGAATTTATCTAAAACTCAACACAAATTTATTTCTATTTTGTTTGCAATCAACGAACTCATATTTTAAACGTCGCTGTAGTCTGAGATAGGTCGTTGGCATATTAAATTAAAACTCCGAGTTTTAACCTCAAACCAGATATCGTGAAAAATTATTTTTTCTCAGCCTTCTTTTGTCAAAAACACCGTTCTAGTTCGGGTTCAACAACAACCTATATGACACAAAGGGGTTAAGCTGACGAAAGTTTTATTATGGCTAGTAATGTACAGTATCGGGCAAAATTAAAGCATAGAATTATGTTTGCTAGAATGTAGTTCAAAAATTGTCAAAAATCCCATCGATTTAAATTTTTGTTCATAAATTATTAAGACTATACTCTCTGCTCACTAAAATTAAGAAAATGTAGCAATATTATTCATGAAATACAAAAATTTTCATAAAAAATAACAAAACTCGCTTTCCTTGTGAGACAAAACTAAAGCACATATTCAATTAAATTAATAGAAATTATAAAATAATAATAATAATATTTAGTTGGTTATCCCTTATTTTTCAAATTCGCAGCATATTTGATTTAACTAAGTTAGACAAAATCTTCTTTGATATGCCTTCCCAGATGATTTCTGCCCCATGGAAAAGGTCGTCCTTATTTTTGGAGGTATCGCGTAATATTTGACGATGTACAATATATCACAGATTTTATATAGAATTGAGATCACTGCGCTGACCACTTTATTACATTGATCTTATAACTGCCATAACATTCTTTCATACATTTAGCTGTATGTTTCGAGTCATTATCCTACTTATCCACAGGACAGAGCAGAGCCATTAGTAGTTAATAAATCATTAACAAAAACTTAAATCGATCAGAGTTTTAAAATTTTTTTAAACAACTCCAACTTTGAGAACCGCTGTGATTTGTGGCTTATTCGCATACACCTACTGCCTTAGAACACCCACAAGAATTTGTGTAATGGGCAGTGTTGCCGTTTTTGGTTATTTCTAACCAAAATCGGTTATTTTTTTGATCAATGTGTAGATGTGTAGATTTTTTGGTTTTGGTTATTTTTTTTCTTATAAAAAAAGCTGTTGTTTTGTTTGTTGAAATGAATTAATTAGTAAGACTAAAGTTTTATTTTGCAATTTCTTGTTTCTTTTTTTTTTATTAATTATTATTTAAATTTGAAAAAAATTAAATAAAAGTCTGCGAATTTAATTTTGGTTATATTTTTTCTTATTTGGTGATTTTTTTCACAAATGTTGGTTACAAAATTTATTTTTTCGTGGCAACACTGGTAATGGGCTTAAATCATATAATGTCACTGTCCTATATGCATCACAACCACATGGAAAGCTATGCCCTCACTCGTTTAAATGTTTCTGTTGATGAATATTCACATGCTGATGGTGTTCACATTGTCCAATTCAGTTCAAAAGAAGTTGGCAATCACCAACCTACAGCGTTTAGCTTAAAAAATATGGATCGTTTATCAAAATATCTATTTTCTAAAAAGCAGTACGCAACGTTTGATTTTTCTTATAATCGCCTACTTACGTAGGCAGAACCATTTTACTCTGTTTATCTCAAGTATACTCGTCTGCACTGGAAAGAAATTAAACAGGCAGTGAAAGTGTTTTGAAACAAAACTGAACAGTTAAAGGTTTAATGGATGTTCTATTTTTGAACAAATATTATTTGCCTATTTAGTAATTAATACGTGTTATGCAAATATAAAATAACAACTAAGGGCCATTTTTACAACTTGCCGTTAACTAAAGGGAGAATTTTAACCGGCAGATAAATTATTTTTCTTTATTATGAGTACCCAATAAGATAGAACTGAACGTTAAGCTAAAGGGAGGATCATCCTACCTTTGACTTTTAAAGTTAAGTTTATGTTTGAACTTGCCATATTATATATTATTTTCAATATGGCAACTTCAAATTTAAACAAAATGAGCATATCAAAAAAGAAGCCCGTCGTTGCCACTGTTTAAAAAAAAACTTGTTTAATTGAGCAGTTTTATCGACATTTTTCCGGCACTGCCATATTTTTGAAAAAGTTAACTTTATTTTATCTGTAGATTGTAATAACGAAAATAAGTTAAAGATAACTTTACAGTTCCCTTTAGCTAAAGGTACCTTTAACTAAACCCAAACTTAATGGCAAATTGTAATAATGGCCCTAAATCTCATAAAATTTCATTCGCTTACTTGCGCAGCACATTTTATAATTATGTGCGATTAAAATTACATGTTTTGGTTTACAATGTGTTATGATAAGTTATATTTAATAATTTCTAAAGCTATATACTATGTATGTATGTAAAATATGAAAATAATTACCGAACAACAATTATTAATATATTTGTATTGCTTATATTTTATTTAGTCAAAATAAAATTAAATATGGTCGCGGATATATTTTGAAAAATTAAATGATAATAATCGAAGCAGCTAAAACCAAACATAATATAATTAATATTAAATATATGCTTTATTATTTGCTATTTAATAATTTTATATTGCATTGCAATTTTGGAGAAAATAAATTTTAATCAAATAAAAAATCTTTTTTAAGGAAATAAAAATGTTTGAAAAATATTTTATGTGCATGAAGTAAAATTCGAATTTAAATAGCGAAGCCAAAACCCCTAAATTTTTGCCCAGGTCATATTGTTATTAACAGAGCAAATCTTCAAGTTAACATAGTAATGTAAAATGGTTAACAGTGATAAATATTAGAAGTCTTTTTACAAGTATAGGAAATCGGGTCTGCGAATAGATATCCAAAATTCAAAGCATTTTACCTTAGAGTACCTCCTATAGATTCTGCCAAAAGAATATCAAACTACATTCCAGAATTTAAGCAAAATCAATTGCAAAAAATTAATTTTTAAGTTAAAAGATTGCAAGGCTTTAGGGGATAGTGGCCATTTTTGTACAAATGAATAATTCCACTATATACAATTGGTGGTCCGGAGGGTGTTCTTTTCAACCGTGGTAGTGGAATATTTGTGATGTGGAAAATATTGTAATAATCCATACCCATATATTTCAATTATATTTTAAACACGTTTAAAATATGAGTTCGTTGATTGCAAACATAATAGAAATAAATTTGTGTTTAGTTTCAATTAAATTCTTTATTGTTCGCACAATTTTGTGTGCCACTATTTACAACTTGATGTATCCAACAATAATTTGATTGTTCGTTATTCTTTTCTGCTCACACCTTTTGCGTAAGCAACAATACTTGTACGTTATATCTGTATAGCGGAGATCTTCAAACCTCGACTGTTCTCTTCACACGCAACGCGTCTTCACACATGACTGACTGAATTATTACAACTCGTTGCCTGCTTTGTTTTATATGCTCGCGTAAACAGTCTGATGAAGGTTCTTGAAGTAGGATGTTCGGGATTTCGATAACTCTATCGTGACTTCAATGTTGTTTATGTATTTTGTTCACATTGCTTGTGATTGCGTTTTCGCTTACTTATCTATCCCCTTTTCTTTCATATAAATGTTGTTGGTTTACTTGTAACAAGTTGTATGTGTTTGTGTAGCCCTCATTCATTTTAATGTTAAACGATGACATATATTTTCGCAACCATATTATTCTCAAATAAATTTGTCATGATAATTTGTTAAATAGTCTGCAATAATTGCAAATTAGAAGTCTAATCTACTTGTTGCCACTGTTTAACAGTAAACCTTATTCTGTTAAGATCAGAATTTGTTCTGCTAATGCCAAAGGTGACTTTGCTGTAATTGTTGGTTTGCGTCTTGGGGTTTTAATTTATCGCCGCACACACAAATATTTTATGCTCGGAATGTTCTTGTGTTTATAAGATGTGTTGTTTTTATACACTTGTTCGAGAACATATTACCATTTTGAAGCCAGAAAGTTTTCAGATCGGATGTTCAAGAACATTCTAAAAGAATTTACAGAACTTTAACGTTTACCATATACGTAATTGACTAAATTTGCTTATAGGCAATATTGCAGAATCACCTGAAAACAACATAAATGATTACAGTCTCCTCTTTAGAGTCTATAAAACTTTATAAACTCATATCAATTATATTAGGAATGTAATTATTTAACGTATTCTTAAATTACCCTGAATATATGTATATTGCAATCAAAATGATGTTGTAATTTTATTTACAATTTTATTGAAACCAAAAATCATAATTGAAAAAAAAATTTAATAAAGATTTAATAAATAAATTGAAATTTACTACTAATAACTGATGCATCGTATGTAAGAAATCATTTTAAGGTTTTTTTCCATTTGATTTCTAATAAATTCAAATTTCAAATTTAATATTCATTATTTAATTACAGTTTTCATTGAATTATATTTTATTTATAAACAATGACATTTTGTGTTTTATTTACATGTACTACATACATACATGTGTAAAACAACAACAGCATCAATTAAAAAAAATATTTTGAAGCTGAGCAAATTTGAACAGCAACATACATATGTGAATGCAGTCACTGTTATTAGGGTGGCAACAATTGTTAAATATAAGTTTTATTTAAAGTAACAGTGAAGCCATCGTTACTTTACTTACTTACTTAACTGTCCATTACCAACCAGATTAACGGATTTTGACCTGCCTCAACACATCCTTCCAGGCACCTCTGCTTCTTGCACGCCTACGCCAGTAGGTCACGCCAATCAATGACAGGGCTTCCTCGATTTGGTCCTTCCAACGCATACAAGGTTGTCCTCTTCGCCGACTTCCGCAGATCCCCACATCATTGACATCATTTTTGGTGGTAACGGCGGAGCCAAGAGAAATAAATTCCTTGACTACATCAAAAGTTGTCATAGTCTGGTAGGTAATGTGTTCGCTTATCAGACGTAAAGCCCGGAATCGAGCTCCAGGCTAGACATCAAAACGAAATATGAAAAAAAAATATTTCTTCGGCGACTTCCTCTCAGCAGATTTCTGGTAAAAACTCTGAGAGTAAATTAACCTGCCATGAAAAAGTTTCTCAAAATCTTTCGTTCGGAGTCGACGTTAAACTGTAGGTCCCGCCACTCACGTATAAAAATTTAAGGCCGTAATCCTGACTGAAGGGTTGTAATGGCCAATTATATATTGTATGTATATCAAAAGTATAGTTATTAGCCGTAATCTGAGATCCAACACGCCGCACGTCTATACTTGTCGATAACATATCTTCGTTTTGCCCTCATTTACTGCCAGATAGATCTTAGTAGACTCACGTTCACTACCACTAAAGGCAGCAGTAACATCTCGCTTGGTACGCCCTATGATGTCAATGTCGTCAGCGTATGCAAGCATGGTATTGATGTGAACAATATTTGGTTTTAGTAACTTGCCACAATCGATTGATTGTGTCAAACGTTTAATAGCCGTTTATTTAGCCGAAATGGTGACGTCAATTGACCATAAAAAAGCTGCGATTTGACAGCATTGGACTATTTTCTGTAGGCGCCGTTAAAGACAAGTGTTATGCCTACAAACCAGAGACAATTGAGCATACATACACTCGAAAAAGTGTACGAAAATTGGTTTGATCGAATGAGCATTGTAAAATTATTGACTTGGTTGAGAAATGCCTTCTGGGGGTTATAGTTAAATGTTTTATGTTTTTATTGAAACTAAAATAAGTTCTTATGAACCTAGTACTAATAAGTATAAAAATTTGTGCTATTATTTTGTTTTCTGGTTTTAACAGTAAATACTGTGGAATTTTTTTGTTTTTTATTTTTCTGGTTATTGAAATGTATTAGGGTAACGTTAAAAAATTACTTAAAGTTTTAAGCAAAGTTTTTATGCAATAAAGCAAAACTTATTAAAGTAACAATTTAAGTTCAATACAGTTAACGATTGCAGATTTTTGTAAATTGCTATCCCTTTATATTTTTAATATTTTTTTCTCTTTGACTAATTCGACCTATTGGTATATCCCTGTTTGGCACTCAGCATAAATCCAAGTTTTATATTTAAGCTCGCAAAGTAACGACGATCGCATATAAGGTTCTTACAGGCTTATTGTGTGAGCGACTGAAGCTTCTCGTCAAAACACTGATTGGACCTTATTAGCTTATCGGCTTCAGACCTGGTAAGCCCACTATCGACCAGATCTTCACACTACGCCAAATCCTGGAAAAGACCCACGAAAAACAAGTCGACACACACCATCTTTTTGTCGACTATAAGGCAGCCCTTGATAGCTCCATAAGGGAACGTATTTTTGCCGCAATGTCTGAGCTCGATAGTCCTGCAAAGTTGGTAAAGCTATGCAGAATAACGTTGAGCAATTCCTGCAGCTCCGTTAAAGTAGGACCTCTCCCAACATTTTGATACCGTGCGAGGTTTCAGACAAGGCGACCCCTTATCACGCGACCTCTTCAACTTCGTCATGGAGAGTGTTCTACGAAAGGCGGGAGTGCATCGCAATGGCACTATTTTTCAAAAGAGTGTCCAGCTGCTTGCGTACGCTGACGACATTGACATCATAGGGCGTACCAAGCGAGATGTTACTGCTGCCTTTAGTGCTATTGAACGGGAGTCTACCAAGATGGGTATGGCAGTAAATGAGGGCAAAACAAAGTATATGTTATCGACAAGTAGAGACGTGCGGCGTATTGATTCTCAGATTACGGCCGATAACTATACTTTTGAAACAGTCAAGGAATTTATTTATCTTGGCTCCGCCGTTACCACCAAAAATGATGTCAGTCTGTAGATCAAGCGTAGGATCACTCTTGCCAACAGGTGCTACTATGGTCTCAATAGGCAATTGAGTAGCAGAGACCTCTCTCGAGCGACCAAACTAACACTCTACAAGACACTCATCCTACCCGTGCTTCTTTATGGCGCTGAGGCATGGACCCTATTAAGTACTGATGCAGCGGCCTTGAGAGTGTTCGAAAGAAAAGTCCTACGTAAGATCTTCGGTCCAGTGCGTGTTGGCGATGATTTCCGTATCCGATTCAACAGTGAGCTGTATGAGCTCCTCAACGACATTGACGTTGTAAAGCGTATTAACATCCAGCGGCTGCGCTGGCTCGGCCATGTCGTTCGAATGGATGAGGATGCTCCGGCGAGACGAGTATTTGATGCGGGTATCTGCGAAAGTCGGCGAAGAGGACGACCTTGTATCCGTTGGAAGGACCAAATCGAGGAAGCCCTGTCATCGATTGGTGTGACCAACTGGCGTAGGCGCGCAAGAAGCAGAGGCGCCTGGAAGGATGTGTTGCGGCAGGCCGAAATCCGTTAAACGGGTTGTTATGGCCAATTAAGTAAGTAAGTAAGTATTGCTGATCTCTGATTCAGGTAGAAAAAGCATAATATTACCATCCTACCTTTTTGCAAATTTTAAAATTTATTGCCATATTTATTAAATAAAAATTGTAACAATAGTGCTATTATTTCGACATATACTGTTAAGGCTTAAATATGTATTTAATTACCTATAAAATACAACAAATCCGAGATGAATGGTGTGAAATATAAAAATGAAAACAAATCTAAAATAAATTGCATAATCCTGCTTGAGGTGGCTATATTGGCAATATAGTATTCAGGATTGACAAGTATAACTCATGAATGCTCACACATAGATTTATACTCTGTATGCATATGCATATTAATAGTTTTTATTACTTTGTGCTATATACAATATGTGGTATTTGTATACATGCCTAGGTGAGCATGGAAGAAAATATATTTTTGAAACTATTTTTAAAGTGACTGGCCAATAAACATGAATAGAAAAATAAACCTCTAGGGAAATCTTAATAAAAAATAATAATAATATTATTCCAACATTTATTTTATTTCCCATATATCACAAGTAGATTACGTAAGTAAAAATTTATAAAAATTAAAACAATAGCCCAATCGATATTTATCTGTCATTTATCCCAAATAAAAAGGGAGATTTTCTTAAATTATAATGCCCTTTTCACATTTCTGGGGGTTTTCTTCAGTAAAAAATGGAAACAATCAACAACAACCAACACACCATACGCAAAATGAAATTATTTTAGGATTTGGCTCAGTTGATAATAGCTATAATTTATTGACAAATTTTATCCGATACTGTACATATTTCAAAATATCTGTGGCTATGCGCGTATACCTAGTGTCTATAAATTGTTTATTTATGTAGAAATATTGATTTACGTTGAATTGCTTTTAGCTATTCTTGTCACATTTTATATTAAAACGTACGAATTTGATTTGGTTTTATTATATGTATACATAAATGGACCTAAAAAGAAAATATAAAAGAAAAATGAAACAGCAATAAAATAGAAAAAATGTACCCACAGCATCGTTTATTAGGAAAATAATTCATATTTCATACATTTGTACGTATGATTGTACAGAGGCTCAAACGTATAGCTATGAACACTGGGTATAAGATTATTCAAATGCCGAGTTTTGCACTTCATTTGAAATATTTCGCAAAACAAATTGAATGTGGATTCATTGTTAATTCAAAATGCTTTTAAACAATATATAATACTTAGCATTTTTTTATTTAAAAATATTTTTAAAACAAAAAAGGAAAACACTATTGACGAATTTGATGTCAAACGTATAATTGTTCAACTATTCCATTGTGCTGATACTGGATTTGTAGAGCTTATGGACGAGTTTTACCCAAACATGCTCAAAGATTTTGAGATCGTTGACACAGGTGCCGGTTTTTAGAGTAGTTTTGAACAATTATGGATAAACTACAGCTTCGCAACGTGGTTCGGATCGTTGTACTAATATGTATATTTAACTTATTGGCATTTTGATTCATATTTTGTTTGAAGTCACCGTAGTCTAGTAGGTAGTGTGTTGGCTTATTAGACGTAAGGCCCGAGTTCAATCCCAGGTCAGACATCAAAACGAAATATTGAAAAAAGTACTTCTTCGGCGACTTCCTCCTTAGCAGATTCCTGGCAAAACTCTGACAGTAAAATAAAATTGCATTGAAAAAGCTTCTAAAAAAATCTCGACTTTAAACTTTAGGTCCCGCCACTCACGTATATAATTAATACACACAACAGAAGTGGTCTGAAAACCTAGGTCGTAACCCTTACTAAGGGGATGTAATGACCAATTAAATTGCTTAAACGTTCTCTCTTATATAAATAATTATATTATTTCCTTATTAAATTCCAAATTTCCTACAGTCTTAATACTCCTGCACAAAGTTCCGATATGACTCTAAGAGAGGATTTAGGAGATCATTTGGAGGGACGGTTATGTAGTCGCTAAACCTGGAACAAAATTCAATTGAAAAACTTGCTCGTGAGTTCAAAGCGACAGAAAACGTTCAACAAACCTGGTATGTTCAATGCCAATTGGTTAAATGGAGTGTTTGGTCTTAAACAGAGATCAGCAATGAGTATTCAAAACGAGGAGTAGATACGAATCATACTCATAATTTCTTATTTTACTTTCATGCTCATACTACTCATATTCAAAGTTTGAAGTACTCATCGTACTCATACTTAACAATACGCATGATGTTGTTGATTTCGACTCTCCTTTACTCAACATTTACAAGAATCACAAAATAAGTAGATTCGAGTACGAACACTACAATACTCACTGGAAGGTTGTGTGTTTGCTTTGCTTGCTGTCTTTGTATTTCTTTCTTTCTCATTTTTTTGTAAATGCAACAACAACTAAGACTGTAAATTTTGATGAATTATTCGAATCATTTATGAGTATTATAAGTATTTTGCTAAATTTATGAATCTGAATGAGTAGGCGTATGAATCAAACATATTTCGAATGTTATAAGTTTGATGTCAACATTGTACTCATACTCATTACAACCTGTGCTTATAAATTAATGTTGTAGTGAGTACGAATGAAACAGAGTAGTTGAATTTCAATGCGGTTGACTCACTCATACTCGAAATTTCATGATTGCTTATGAGTGGCGAAAAAACTATTACATACGCCATACGCCATACACCATCATTACAAACCTTCAGTCACGATTAAGACGGAGTTGTGTGTGTTAATTTGGTACATGACAAGCGGGACCTATAGTTTAAATTTGATTTTGAATGACAGATTTTTGAGAGACTCTTCATAGCAATTTTATTAACCCTCTGAGTTTTTGCCAGAAATCTGCTGAGAGAAGCTCAACGAAGAAAAATTTTTTCCTATTTCCTTTTGTAGGCGACGTCTGATCTGAGGTTTGAACCGAGGCCTCATGTCTAAGAAGCTAACACACTACCTATTAGACTACGTTGATTTATGTTGAGTTATCTTGGATATAACATTTGAATATATTGGGCCTTTGAATTTTGAATTTACTCGAAGATCTTCTTGGGGGTACGTACACTTCTGCGGTGCAAAAATATGAAGTCATCAGAAAGTTGCCTTTATTTTTTTAATAGCGTGAGAAAACCCTTAATATTTGATGGTTTCATAATAAAATAAAATTAATTGTTAAAATTAATATAAAAACCACCGACAGGTTTTATAAATTACTACCTAAAATTCATAAAATTACTTACTAGTATTGGCGTACCCAGACTTTTGCTGCCCACTGTATATACAATTGTAACTTTAGATTTGAACATTGCTTAAAATGCTTGCCCTGTCACCTTACCATAAAAGTTATTAAGTTTTTAAAAATGTAAAGAGCCATAGCAATAAAAAAATGTTGACAATCATTTAACTCAAATGGCAATAACCATAAAAAATAACGAAATAAAAAATGTTCAAAATCCCGTGTCCCAATGGAAATGAAAATTGAATAGATTATGCCTGAATAATATTTCTTTCTAAAGAAATGTCTCTATTGTCATATTTTCGTTTTCTTCCTTTTTTTTTGATATCCCCAACATTTTCCTCAAATATTTTATCAAAATTACTTTTTTGTTTCCTGTTCGTTTCTGTATTCATAAATCACTTGAGAACAATTGAAATTTTATTTGGTTCGTTTGCTTGGCTTATAGGTGCTTGTAACTGTATAGGTATGTCTCTTTAGGAATGAAAGATTTTTAAAAAATTTAATAGCACTTTTAACCTTAAGGCGTGTTAGTCTGTTGAAATTCAATAAAAGTATGAATTTGAAAAAAAAAGTTTTCTTAACCATGAAAACATTGTCACCTTTTAAATGACATTTATTATACGTTTTTTTATTAGATATTTATGTTTGCATTAAAAGTATTTATTTATGCCATGAGCGAATTTCATTACTGGATATCCTATACCGTAATCCAATCACAATATAGACGGTTTAACATACCTTTAGTGCCTCTGGGCCTTAACAAATATTAGCACAAATCAGAATATACAGGGCGATATGTGGGAGGAGTTATCAAATGTAATTAAATATTAGTATATTAAATAATATAGGGTGGGCCATCTACCGGTTTAAATTTGCGCCATCGTTATTTCGAATCAGGCAATACTTATTATGTCATTCTATCTCCACTAAACGTAATGAGTCGATTTACGTTGGAATTTATTGGAAATTTATTTCCAAAACAGAGGCAATTGATCGGAAATTGCACGAAAATTTCGTACAAAATTGGGTAGCAGAGGAGGACCCAATTTAAAGTTAAAGTCCGTGCTTCCATTGTTGATGCGCCAAGGCATTGTTTGTACAGTGTGTACACCCGAAAATATCGGAACTGTGATTGAGAGTGTGCTTGAGAATCCATCAACACTCAAATTCGTCACCGGTCTCAAGAATTGTACATATCATGCACCAGTTTACGTCGAACCAAGACTGGAAGCGGCATGACTATCG
Source organism: Sarcophaga rosellei (assembly GCA_930367235.1). NCBI lineage: Eukaryota > Metazoa > Arthropoda > Insecta > Diptera > Sarcophagidae > Sarcophaga > Sarcophaga rosellei. The sequence continues at coordinate 32,710,679 of OV884021.1, read as the reverse complement.
GTTTGGTTTTCGCTTCGCTAGGTGGGCCAACAAGAAACTGCACGAAGATTTTGCAAAAAAAAAAAAATCTACTACCCGGACGAAGCTGATTTTCATCTTGGCGAGTTCGTTAACACACACAATTTTCGTATTTGCGGCCCAGAAATACGCCAATGCACCCATTACGAGTGACTTTTTGGTGCGGCTTCTGGAGCGGAGGCATCTCTGGCCCATTTTTCTTTAAAAATCATGGTATTGATGTGAACGATGTTTTTTACAACAGGATGGGTCAACTTTCCACACATCTCATCCCACAATCCATTTATTGCGTCAAACGTTTGATGGCCGAAATGGCGGTGTCAATTGGCCTCCAAGAAGCAGCGATTTGTCACCTTTGGACTATTTTCTGTAAGGCGCCGTTAAAGAAAAGTGCACCAATTTGCTCCAAGCTCAATGTGGTACCGTGAGGCCAGCCACGGCCGTCATATGAATGAAATAATATTCCGTTTCTAACCTAAAAAATTGTACTACAAAATAAATTTGACAAAATTTCTAGCCATTTTTGTTTTATTGTTTAAATGGCCCACCCTATATTAACACCCTAGATTACATACTTGACTATACAAATACCATATTCTTGGCTACCAAACGTTAAACTAAGTATCAACATATGTGTGTATCCGTTATTGAATTAATGTCAAACAGATGTTGAACTCGATATTATGTATCGATAACGTGATATCCTTTAACACTTTTACATATGCTTACATTACAAAGGAAAATGATTTCATATTCACTAGCCCTCAATGCCTTTATACAGTGCAGGACAAAAATGTTTACGTTTTTCGACAAATAAAGAAACTTCGATTAAAAAATAAAGCAGAATGACTGTTATTTCACTTTATCGGCCACACATCAAATAACAGATCAAACTTACATATTTGGTTAATGTGCTGGTAAATGATACCCACCTATATAGCTCGAGGTGAGTTTAAAGAATAGCAAAATTCTTTTGATTTTTACTACCAGTACCGCAGATATCATATGTTCTGTGTTTTTTCACAACAATGAAGTTTGAAATACGAGATTGATGTGTTGCTGTGCTACAATCCCGACTGTGTGAAGTCGCCGTAGTCTAGTTGGTAGTGTGTTGGCTTATTAGACGCGAAACCTCGGTTCAAATCCCCGGTCAGACATCAAATCGAAATATGAGAGTAAATAAAATTGCCATGAAAAGTTTCTCAAAAGTCTGTCGTTCCGAGTCGACTTTAAACTGGCGATCCCGCTACTCATATATAAAATTAACACACTCAACATGAGTGGTGTTGAGAATCTTGTCCGTAATCCTGACTGAAGGTTGTAATGGCCAATTATGTATGTAAGCAAAACAAATATTACCAACACATGTGTAAATTTGATCAATAACATTTGATCTGTCGCTATTCTCGTTTAATGAAAAAATCCTCGCTCCTTTGAAAGGCACAGTGGCTTGTGAGAATAGCGCAATGCAATGAAAGAGACCATAGTTTTTGAAATGTCTTTGAGGCATGTACTAAACATTATAAGCTTAAGTTCATACACTTTTATTTACCACTGTACATGTGAACATTTTTATTTCACAAATTCCGTTTACATTTATTTATTGTCCTCAGGCTATACGGCTTGGGTTTTCCAGTCTCCGCCTTTCTGGTCACCACACCAATTCTTCTACAAACCAATATAAAGCCAATGCTACATGCAAGAATATTTTTCTTTTCGCCAACATATGTACGAGTGTTTCCTCTTTTAAAGCTTTGTGTAAATGTCTGTGAGTACCATACTGTATTTGTATTAACAGAAGTTAGTTACTGTTGTTGCTGTTTATATAGACTGCCAGGACAATAAACTGTTTGTGAACAGTACACTGGCACTTGGACCACAATTGCAAAAAGAAAGTCTCTCTGGCGAAGATACAAAGCAACGAAGATAACTATATATCATGTAGTGGCCATTTCATTTCTTTTCTGATTTTATCTTCGAGTAATTGAAGGCATACGCCATCATAGTATTTGAACTGCTTTACATTCGATACTCTGTTACTTCAACGTCGTAAGAGAATGAAAGTTACATAGAAGTTCAAAGTAAACAAAATCTTACTTTATTGACCATAACTTCGACACAACAACATTGTTTTTACTTCTACTAGCACACCGGAAATTTATTTGTTTTGCTTATTATGATTATTATTGTTTTTACTTTTAACTTCATAAAATTACATTTTAAATTTGAAATTTGTGTTTCAGTAACATTAAAAATTTAAATTTTTAACTAAAATTTAATACAAGAATTTAGTTAAACAAACCTTCAATACTTTCACATCTATGATAAGAAGTCGTCGTAGGCCAGTAGGTAGTGTGTTGTCCTATTAGACGGCTTCCAAAACGATTTCTTGGTAATCTTTGGCCGATGTTTTGGCTGCTCGTTCGCAAAAATGCAAGGAAGTAGCCCCACTGTATATGATACCCCACCAAAACTAGGTTTGAATCAGTTCAAATTGATGCGTGAAAACACTTTATAACATTGCTTCTAACATTATTCCTGCACGGTTAAAATTTGTTGACCTGTACACATACCTACGTAAGTTAGACCTGGTTCAGAACAAGATGTCTGCACTTTCCACACTTGATTTGTTTTTACAAGACTTCAGTCAACAAAAGTTTCGTAAGCCAAACTTTTTACTAATTCAATTTATGGACTTTTGTGGAAAATTATGATTTGTTTAAGGAGCGGATTTCGTTGAATTCTCGATTTGAGATTTACAAAGTTACAAAGTTCGAGATTTACAAAGTTCGAAAGGATGACTTAACATGTAGCGTTCTTTAACATCTCTAGTTTGCTCAAACAGATTTATATACGGCTAGGCGAGCAGGCAACTATTACCGCGAGAGCGGAGTGTTTGAATATACCATCTCATATCACATTTAAATAGAGCTCTGACATCAATAAGGTATTAGACGAGAGCCCATGACTCAGACATCTCGAACATAACGAAGTATGAAAAATAATTGTTATTTTGTTGACTTCCTCTCAGTAATCTTCCGACAAAAACTTTGAGAATAAATAAATTTGCCATGAGAAGATTTTCAAAAAACCTATCGTTCGCTAGGTCCCACCACTCATTGATAAAATTAACACAAACTACATGGGTGGTGTGAGAAGCTAGGTCGTAACCAAAGGGCTGTAGTAATGAATTAAGTAAGTAAATTATATGAATATCCAAACATTTATTAAAAATTGTTCTTTAAATTGTCTAGAGGAGTGTAAAATATAGAGCATACTCGATTACAAATTTTGAACTAGTTATAAGTCATTATGGAAGCCTGAGCAATTTGTAACTAATACAGAATATCCAATTCCCTATTAATTACATTATTTTATTATATTTCCTAGTTATATTAAAAAGTTCTATATGAAACCGTAAGCATCTATTTATAAAAATAAATATTTTATTAAAAACAAACAGAAATTTGTGCAAATAATCAAGGAAATTTCAATAATGTTCTAAATTTCCTATTACTTTACATATTTTATTATTAGTTTAGGATTCCTCATTACGCTAAATACAAAAAAAAATAAGATATTCTCACAAACACCGTTTTCTATGACAAACGACAACTTTATCACCGCAGGACGTCCTACTATAGCTCATTACCTGCTTCGCTATAAAAATTTGATTAATAAGGCTCATAGTAAATTCTGATACCAATTTAGAGTTTATTTTTTTTATTTATTTTATTTAATTATTAACAATCAATTACAAATTAAAAGTTAATATTTAAAGAGCAATGACAACTTAGGCCTACAGCTCAGAATATTAGAAAAATAAAACAATCTTATATGTATATAACAATTGTGGTATTAAAATATTAATATACTAATAAGACTAATTAAATTAAATGAAATAGTTTGGTTGCTTTAAGATAATGAGAGATTAAATTGATATTTTTATGAGAATAAGTAGATAAAAACAGTTTGGGGTCAGTATCTCCGAATATTTGACATCGAATTCTATCAAATTTAGAACAATCAACAAGAAAATGAACCAATTTAGAGTTGTCGGACTGAAGTGTTTTAAATAAATACAAAAGCATTATGGTTATGTGGACGATAACCATGTGTCTGCTCCAGAAGTTTTCACACAGCATTTTTATGGCCTTTATGATAATAATTTGTTCCATATTACCATACTTTTGAATTGAAACTTTGTGTTTGAAAAAGTAAAGTATGAAGGGCACAATTTCCAGAATTTCAGAAATTTAATTGCTTCTACAAAATTACTTAGTTTAAATAGTTGAAAATTTGCTGACGGCAGATTTGCACAATTCCTTGTGCTACCCGTCAGGCGTAGTTAGTGTCAGAAAAGCGGAAGTATACAGCATTGCTTTCCAAATTATTGGATTGGAGTAGGACATGACTTCTACCGATACTGTCGGAAAAATACAACTACGGGTATATAGATACACGAGAGTGTCATAAAGAGGTGTAACCCCGCATACTTTCATACATAATTGGTCATTACACAACCTTTTAGTCAGGATTATGACCTAGCTTATGGCACCACTATTATTGTGTGTGTTAATTTTATACATTGGTGGCGGGACCTAAATTTTAAGGGCTGTCTCCGAACGACAGATATTTTTTTCGTATTTCGTTTCCTTTGAGATGTCTGACCTGAACCGTGGCCTCAAGTCTAATAAGCCAACACACTACCTACTAGTCTACAGCGACTTCACAGCAAAATTTAGTCACGTTCAAACCACTCGATCTAATAAAATAAAAAAATACAATTCTTAGTAAAGAACTAACAATTGTATTAATAGCCGTTTTATTGCTATTGTACTACAATGATGGTAACACCTCGAGTAGGTGTATAGTGTAGGAAATAAATTCTAATTTTCCAATTTATTTTGTTTAATGATTCTTTCATTTTGTTTAAGTTGATATTTTGAATTAAAACACCAAGAAATATATCATTTTTTAACTTGATATAATATTACAGCTTGATAAACACACACAGAAACTCAGCAAAAACCCTTCCCATAGTACCATTAACTGCTCCCCATGCCAATTATGTTTTAGTTATAACAACCTTTTTTACTACTCTTGACGACAGAAGCAATTTGTTTTATAGCAACAGGAGTAGTAATATTAGCCACAGGGACAGTCACAGTTAAGAGTTAGTTTCACCCTCTCACTTACTTATTTAATGTTAACCGGGAACAGCAAACAAAAAAAACATGTGACTAAGGAATATTGTATGTCAAACAACAGCAACAAAAGCATTGACAACAACAGCAGTGTTATTGAGTTTATTATATATGTATGTAGTAACAATATCAATAAAATGAAAAGTAATAACCAGAAGAAGACAGATGGTTAGAAAGCAGCAGCATTAAATTTGGCAATGACTTATTAGAGTTGCCATAAAAGCTAGTAAAAACAACGAAAAAATTTTAATAGATTCTGAAATAATATTTAAAGATATTTAACCGACAAATTATTTATTAGTGTTAAAGTTTATATATAAAGTTTATATGTATATACATTTTATATATGTACATATACAGCACCATAGACGTTTCACACGTACGTAGGATAGTACCATCGACTAAAATGATAATATTGGTTAGGTTATAGATCATTCCAAAGATTATTGCTTGGATAAACATTATGTGATTGAATAGTCACTGCATTATACAATCGTTATTATCAAAGAAAGCAATCATTGGAGGCGTAATGATTATTTTGTAGAAACCAGCTGTGTAAAGGAATATTTTCTTTATTAATGGATATAAAGACACCTTTAACCTTCCTCACATTGTAATTTCGTTATGCATATAACTAAAAATATGTGCTTTTTTATAATAATTGGGTGTACATGCCTTCATAGTCTAGTAGGTAGTGTGTTAGCTTAGCGAGGCCACGATTCAAGCCACAGGTCAGACATCTCTAACAAAAGGAAATAAAAAATATTTCTTCCATAACGCGCTCTCACGAGGTTTGTGGCAAGAACTCTGTGCGTAAATTAAAATTGTCATGAAAAGTTTCCTTAAAAATCTGTATAAAACTAATACCCTCAACATAAATGGCGTGAGAAGCTAGGTCGCAATAAGCGATCAGCAATGAATCGTTTTTTCACTACTCATAAGTACTCATGAAATTTCGAGTCAACAGTACTGAAATTCAACTACTCTGATTCATTTGTACTCACTACAACATTATTTTATAAGTACAGGTTGCAATGAGTTCATACTCATTGACAATGTTGACATCATACTCATAGCATTCGAAATATGTTTGATTCATACGCCTACTCACTTAGATTCATAAATTTAGAAAAATTCTTATAATACTCATAAAGGATTCAAGTGATTCGCATCATTCATCAAAATTTACAGTCTTAGTTGTTGCATTTACAAAAAAAGAAGAAAGAAAAAGAGAAAGACAGCAAGCAAAGCAAACACACAACCTTCTAGTAAGTGTTATCGTGTTCGCACTCGAATCATACTTGTTTTGTGATTCTTGTAAATGTTGAGTTATGGAGAGTTGAAATCAACAACATTATGCGTATTGTTAAGTATGAGTACGATGAGTACTTTAAACTTTAAATATGAGTAGTATGAGTATGATATTAAAACAACTATGAATGCGTATAGGTATCAGACATAATGGGTATGATTCGAATCCACTCATCTTTTTGAATACTGAATGCAAACCTGACTGAAGAGTTGTAAAGACCAATGTATGCATGTGTATAATTACAAGTCAATATTAGACTAAGTAGCAGTCAACCAAATTAATGTTGTTATCTATACCTTTAGATTTTAATTTTTTTTTTTTTGTTTACAGGAAGACATGGTCTGCCTCTCGTGCACGGCAACGGGAGAGCGCGTCTGTCTTGCCGCCGAAGGATTTGGTAATCGTCACTGTTTCCTAGAGAATATTGCCGACAAGAATGTACCACCCGATCTATCACAATGTGTCTTTGTCATCGAACAGGCATTGTCAGTGCGTGCTTTACAGGAATTAGTTACAGCCGCTGGATCAGAAACTGTAAGTATTCGATATTTCCAATTGAAATATACTTTTCCATTTTGAGCTTCAGCATTATCTACACGCAAAATAATTGTTCAAATAAATCCCAGATCATGAACATTTTTATCCCGAATTATAATTTCATAAGTTATCATAAACAATTGGCCAATTCACACGACTTTGTATCGTGTATGTTGTATTGAATACACTTGGTTGTTTTGTGAACGCTCAATTCTGTGCTGTATTGTGTATTTCGTATTCCAAATGCCTTGTTCTTCTTATTTTTCATAATTTTTGGCATTCAAATAATTTGATATTACGAAACCAACACAACTTTTTAAAAACATATGAAAACACATACACATTTTTTCATTCACTCAATTTGACAGCACGAAACCACTAAAACTTCTAAAAACATGAAAAAAATGTGTATAAGTGTATCGGATTTTTACATGAAAATTATCAGCAACAACCATAGACTGTTGTATATTTGTCCAACAATACACTCAATACAACGATACAACGGCTTGTGTGAATTGACCAAATATGTCGTATATATAAGGCACTCCAAGAAATACATATGTGATTACAAATTGTGACATATGTACTATAGAAATTGATTAATTTATTTAGGGCCATTATTATAACTTGCCGTTAACTAAAGGGAGGATTTTAACGGGCAGATAAATTGTTTTTCATTATTATAAGTGGACAATAAGATAGAAGTGAGCGTTAAGCTAAAGGGAGGATCATCCTACCTTTAACATTTACAATTAAGTTTATTTTTGTACTTGCCACATTATATATTATTTTCAATATGGCAACATCAAATTTAAACAAAATAGGGAAATACAAAACAAAAAGAGAGGCCCTTCGTTGCCACTGCGTTAAAAAAAACTTGTATAGTTGAGCAGTTTTATCGACATTGCTCCGGCACTGCCATATTTTTGTAAAATTTTATCTGTAAGTTGTAATAACAAAAATAAGTTAAAGGTAACTTTACAGTTCCCTTTAGCTAAAGGTACCTTTAACTAAACCCAAGTTTAACGGCAAGTTGTAATAATGGCCCTTAAACTAATGATCAGGAAATTGAAATTAATATTTTAAGGGGCTCTTTGTTATGTTTTTTCTCGGATCTTTTTAATGGAAACTACGAAAACTTGGTTTGAAATACCAACGAATTACTTTAGAAATTAAAAAATATTTGTTTATCGTACATAACATGCACGTAATTAAAACCAGGAGGATAAAGCCCTCTTTTAGTGAACAAGAATGATGAAACTAGAGATTACAACGACATATACAGAAAATGTCTGTGAGTAATCGCGCCTTGTGCAGCCCTTGCGCTGATCAACTTCTTCCGCTTCATTGATTTTTGGTGGAACTTGGTCAGTACAGGGACTGCATTCACCTCATGGCATCACAATGGGGCGCTATGCGAGCTTTTGATATCAGAGCTACCACTCCGACCTAACCTAAACTAACATAATGGCGCCTTACTTTTGCAACAGAGGTTTTATACATTACATAAAAGAGAAATTACGTCTTTTAACGGGAAATCATGCGTACATCATAATCTTTAATTATATCAATCTTATCACAGAATATACGAGTACTTTTCGTACTGCTTATAATTCCTTCCTTCCTTCTCTCTTATATAAGCTATCATATACAGTGAGCGTCAAAGGAAACTGTACACTAAGGATAAAATTCTAACAATCAACAAACTCAACTTTTACCACTTAAGCAGTGTGTTGACAATATTTGGAAATTTTTTAAAAAAAATTTTTTTTATTCAATTTTAAAAACTGGCAATGAATCAATTTTAAAATAAAAATAACGGTAATTTATTAATGTATATATTTTTTTAAGTACAGTTTATTTTGACGCTCCCTGTAACGAGATAGCTTAATGTACCCTAAGTAGGAATAATTTCTTTTAGCTTCTCATAGAATAGATGCGTTACTATCGATCTCTATAAATCGTTCTTTTCTCATCCTTACCTTCTACCATTATTATTTTGTTTTTCCTTTATAATATGTAAACAATGAAAAATGTTAATTAATGCAATAAAAATTAACAGCTTTCAACATTTCAACATGCAAATACTTTACCAAAAAAATTCGGTAGATGTCTTAACAAGCATATCGTTGAGCTGTTAGTTGGTTGGCCTTATGGAATTATGCAAAAAACCCAGAAAAAGTTTACGCCACATACTACAATAATGCAACACACTTTAGTATGGTTTAATGGTCTGTGCAAGTGATGTGCAATATGAGGAAAACAAAAGATAAACCAATGCATGTACAGGGTCTTCATTAAGTGCTTCCTATCTTTGTCAGATAGCATTGAAGGTTTGTGTTCGTTTGGAAAACTTCTTGATGCCACGCCTTCTCTTCCCAATGACTCATAAATCAGTTTGAATTGGACCAATTACATGGATTACGTTTTGATTTGAAGTCGCCGTAGTCTAGTAGGTAGTGTGTAGGCTTATTAGACGTAAGGCTCGAGTTCAACCCCCAAGTCCGACATCAAAACGAAATAAAAATAAATATTTCTTCGGCGACTTCCTCTCAGCAGATTTCTGGCAAAAACTCTGAGAGTTAATACAATTGCCATGAAAAATTTCTCAAAAATCTGCCGTTCGGAGCCGACGTTCAACTGTAGGTCTCGCCACTTTTTGGCCTATATTCGACAATAGCTCTCCAAAGTTCCCCCAGCGGTCAAATATCGTTGTCTACGGCAGTCCATGGTCATTTAACGAAACAGACTGAAAAAATGACAACTAATTTGACAGATGTACCTTCATCAACATGGCAACTGTTGTTGTTAACTGTCAAAGTTCGAAAGCTCCTGTTGAAAGAAACTACACATGTATGAAACGCGTAAACTATAAAATAGGTTGTCCCTTAAATATATACATAAATTGAAGTACTTTTATGTACAATATACGTGTACATACATATGTATAATGTAATAAAGCCTATTGTGGTATTATAAAGATATCTTTCTTTACACATACATATATTCACATATAAAATTAATTTCCATATATAGATTACAATCTATGTAGTATTAAGAAATATTATTTTATCCTTGCATGACTACGTACTGTAAAGATATGTACATACAATAGTATATGATCAGAATCTCATTCTTGTACACTTTAGCTGAGAATGTAAACATGTATGGGCGTGTGTTAAAACTTTTATATTTTCCCCATTGCATTTAATCATATTAAGATATTAATCCAGCCTGCCAGCCAAACAGCCAACCAACCAACCGGTCAGTCAGTAGTAGTAGCGTGTGCTTTAACTTACCAAACTAGTCAACACTTTCCTGCCACATTGACTTGTACTTTCCTGTAATAGCAACTTATTAAAGTTAACAGAGTGAAAGAAAATATAATGAAATATACAAAAGGGAGTTAAAAATAATTAAACAAAGAAAAGGAAACGATAAACAATCCTTTTATGCCACACAAGTAAATTTAATCCATTTAAAGGTTTTTTTTTCTTAATACAGTCTAAGAGAAAATTCTACATACACCGCTGTATGTAGGCTTTTTTCCCCGATGATTTTTATCAAATTGAAAAAGGTGTTATAGCGTTGTTCAGATATGCACTTTTATTGAGTCAGTGTTTGGCTTATTGAGTACAATATTTTAAGTGCTCAGGCATAATAATATACGCAGTTCAGCAGCTTATTTAACATTCATTTGACAGCTGGTAAATAAAATAGCTGGTTTTTTCAACAACATTGTTTCTATTTTGTTGTTTTTATATATAATAAATTGAAACTTTATATGAAATATTGAGCTCAATAATGGCGTTTATTGCCATTTACGCAATAAAGGTGCATATCTGAACACCGTATAAGACAGTTTCAATTAAGAATGTTTTAAACAAAAACGAATTTAAGAAAAATAATAACCAATAAACAGACGTCGGCACAAAGAGAATATGATAAAAATATGACTGTATTTGTGAGAGGCCTGTGTTAACCCAGAGGAAAATTGTTAGTAATATTTTCAAGTCTACTTATTAACCCAACGACACCGTATTTAACTTGGCAAGTATTTTTCCAAAAATCGAAATCATTTCTAATTGATATTAGTGAATCCTATTGTAATATTTCTTTGGGCGTAAAATTGAAGTCTGAAAAAAGCAACATGAACGTTCTTCTTTAGAAGCTGACAAGTAACTGAATGCATTTTTACTCTCTTTTTAACGAACATTGTTGATGTTCGTGCCCTATGTGTGTAAGAAGTCGAAGTTGTTATTTCCCTGAGGGCCATTGGTGCCGACGTCTGATTATAACAATTTGTGTATTTATTGCGCAATAATTAATTAAAACTTGTTATATGAAATATTGAGCTCAATAATGACGTTTATCGCGATTTACTCAATAAAGGTGCATATCTGAATGCCGTATTAGGCATTTGCAATTAAGAATGTTTGAAACAAAAACAAATTTAAAAAATCTAATCTAGAAATTATTAGAAAACAACAAAAAAAATTAACATACACCGTTATATGTAGACTTTTTTCTGTGACTGTACTTCTCAGCGTTTTCTTTTTATTTTCGTTGTTGTACTTTTAATGTTTACCACACTATGTATATTCATTTCAACATGTTTTAATTTTTCTTGCTATCTCTTTCTCTCTTTCTTTTTCATATACATTCCTGCATATCCTTGGCGCTTTAACAAAAAAAAACCCAATTAAAAATAAATTTAATATAATACACGCCTTTCTTTTAATGAAATTGTTGGAATAAAATTGATGAATATTTATAATAAAAAACATTAAAAAAAAATGCAAATATGAAAACCAATTAATCAATGAAACTTTGGAACGTTTACTGTACTAAAATTATTTTTTCATCATTACATATACTCCACACCTTATGCTGCCGCTGCCAACCTTTGCCATTGAAACATAACCTTAAAATTTATTTTAAAATATATACAAATATTAATGAAATATATTTTATTCCATAACTTTGATGCAATCGTAATCCAAACTGGTATCTCTTTATCAATATTGCAATCGTTTTTTTTTTTCTCTCTACTACTACTCTATAAAACAATAAAAACAAAATAAATAATTTAAATAAAAACTATAAAATATTATAAACAAAATACCCAAATCAAATACCCAATCCTGAAATACATATGTTTGATGCTCAAAATGCATTTTTAAATTAAAAAACAAACAAACAAAAAATATATCCAAACCAAACCATATCATATGCGTACTGATGGTGTGTTACCTACCTGTCTCATCGTACACAGGACTCGCAATTTGTAAGTATACAGAAAGGTTCTAAAGAATCGATAGATCGCACTGCAATTACCGCTTTAATTGTGTTTTTTGGCTAACTTCTTTCTATTTAAGTACAAACGTTCTGTCTAGTCTTTATATTTATAATAAATGTAGTCACTCTTTTATACTTTTCTATTGCATTCTATCATTTATAATCTTTTTTATTATTTCTATTAAACTATTAAACTTTTAAACAAAGGCAATTATATTTACGAAATTCAGAAAAAAATTATTATTAAAACAAAATTATTGTAATTGTAATCGTGTCGTTTTCTCTATAACTTTCTGTATATTTTTTTCTGTTACATCTAAAATCATTTTAACAATTATTTTACATTTATGTATGTATTCATTTAATAAATCATACGTTCACAACTAATTTCTTTTACCAAATACATACAATACTAATTTATCTTAACATTATATTCACTCACACTGTTAACCTATTATGTAATTTCTAAAAAAAATTATTGAATAAAAATTTTTTATCATAATATTACTCGTACAGATGACTAGCTTCTCAAGTAACTGAAGCTGAGTCACTTTAAATCATTTCACATATATTTGCAAGGACTTTGGGTTGATGTGCTACCTATGTACTACCTACCAGAGATCAGCAATAAATCATTTTTCGCTACTCATATGTCCTCATGAAATTTTGAGTATGAGTGAGTCAACAATATTAAAATTCAACTACTCTAATTCATTCCTACTCATTACAACGTTGATTTATAAGTACAGGTTGCAATGAGTATGAGCACAACGGTGACATCAAACTCATAACATTCGAAATATGTTTGATTCATACGCCTACTCATTCAGATTCATAAATTTAGAAAAATACTTATAATACTAATAAATGATTCGATTGATTCGCATCATTCATCAAAAGTTACAATCGTAGTTGTTGTTGCATTTACAAAAAAAAAAATAAGAAAGAAAAAGACAAAGACCGCAAGCAAAGCAATCACACAATCTTCTAGTGAGTATTGTAGTGTTCGTATTCGAATCATAATTATTTTGTGATTCTTGTAAATGTTGAGTAAAGGAGAGTCGAAATCAACAACATCATGCGTATTGTTAAATATGAATATGAGGAGTACTTCAAACTTTGAATATGAGTAGTATGAGTAATATTGTAAAATAAGTATGAATGCGTATAAGTATCAGAAATTATGAGTATGATTCGAATCTACTCATCTTTTTGAATACTCATTGCTGATCTCTGCTACCTACCCAGTCTTTCAAATTTTAAATTTACATTTCACTTCTTGAATGTATCGAAAAATTTAAGTTACTATGACGATGTAAATTCACACGGAAGAACACTTCATTAATCGTGCTTAAAATAAAAAGCCCGACAAAAGGTAAACATTTTTTTGTTAAAAAAAAGCAATTTTCTATTGAAGTGTATTTATTATAATAAATTCAAAATGAGGTTTTGAAATATTTTAATTTAAACTTTGGGTACCCATTAAGTCTAATGGATAGTATGCTAGATTGTTAGCCTGAGGATCGTGGGTTCGATTCCCACCAGAGACTCTAGTTTGTTACACTACACTGAGAGTGTGGTCTACGTTACTCAGCTCTTAAGAATTCTATTACATGAGTAAAGCAAAGTATTTAATGACAAATTTGCACAAACTAAATTATTACCTCGACCCTAAAAAAGTAAAATTGACTTACAGGCATTAAATGGCTTAAAATTAAAATGCTTGTTCCGCATTTATTTATGCCACACAAAAACAAGAAGGCATGAGAAAGTTAGAGTCCTCGATGTGTACCTCTTCCTGAATATATGTGCGAAAATGATTGACAATTATCAAACAATACCTGCATTGTAGTAACTGAACAACCTCCGAACGAAATGACGATCAATTTTTTTAAAGACCAAGATTTAGGAGATGACTCCTTGTCATGCAGTACATTGTGTTGGAGAAGGGAAAGTGGGTAGTGTGCAACAAATTTTATTTTTGAAAGACATATTTTTGAAACACAAGCAGACAATCAGAAAACACCCAGATTCTCTAGTGGGAATCAAACACGCGGCCTCGGCGCTTTAGCACTTTACCTACTAAGCCATCGGCACACCTATTTGTTTAGAATTAGCTACATCGTTGTCAAATGTAGAATGTGTTTCAAAATAAAATACAATTAGGCATAACTGCTGATCGTTGATGATTTTAAAGTGCCTCTGCTCATCTGGCTTTGACCATATTTTCTGAATTACGAAAAACTACTGAAGTAGCAATGCATGCAGGTGAAATGGTCCTAAATGTTAATCTAGAATTGTAAAAGCTTGTTTTATGAAAATCAAGTGAGGCTAGTAGGGAGGCCTTTTTATATAACTGCACCTTGATCGAAATTTCTGTAAAAATTTATTTTGCTATTAAGACTATTTATTCACCCATTTATAATGTGTATTTTGCTATTAAGACTATTTATTCACCCATTTATAATGTCTACATACATACTTTTTCGATCATTTATTTGGAAAGGATCAAAAAAGTCGCCGCAGTCTTGTAGGTACTGCGTTATCTAATTAGACGTGAGCCCAGAGTTCATACCCCAGGTTAGCCATCACGAGCAAAACCAAATATGAAAAATTTACTTCTTCGACGACTTCCCCTTAGGAGATTTCTAGCAATAACTCTGAAAATAAATAAAAATTGTCATGAAGAAAAAGTATGTCGTTCACAGCCGACTTTAAGCCGCAGCTTCTTCGCCGGTCACGGTTAAAATTAACACACACAACGTAAGTGGTGTGAGAAGCTATGTTGTAATCCAGACTGAAGGGTCGTAATGACCAGTGATTAATGTATGTATTAAATACTCATTAAGCTTCTTAGTCTTTAACAAGTCAAAAAACTTAGTGAACATTATTTCACTTCTCCCGGACTTATACCTAACGTTTGGAAAATTATTTTAATATGAATATATATAAAATAAATAGAAAAAAATATTTCGTTATTTAAACTTCAATACATATTTATCGATTGTTACAATTACATTGAAAAACATTCAATTACTTTGTATTATCGTCGATGACTAACCCAAGCAATTTTCATTTATTATTGACTTGAAACTCTTTTCTAACCCGTTTCTTAACCTCGATTACATTACATGTCATGTATGTAAAACATAATGAAAACAAAGAAAACAAATAAATGACATTTACAGCATCACCAACAATAACAATAATATTAACACTTGATATACACACACACTTAAATATCACAGAGTGTCAGTAAAATAGGGATGCCAATCCAAAGAATGTAAAATAAAACAATATAAAGATGGGGGCACATAGAATCCGTCTTATGTTATAGCATGAAGTTTGCAACTGACAGCAACGTAACAAAGGATGGCAAAATTATTACTTAGTCGCACAACGAAAAAGTCTTGAAATACTTTTACACAAAATAGTAAAAACTAACTGCTCAGTGTTTACATTTAAAGAACATGAAATTATTATTTATTTTTATTTTACACACAGTTTTTTAATCAACATTTAAAAAACAATTTTCAGTTGTATTGCATTTCAAATTAAATTTTAAAATCCCGGATGACAGAATATGTCGAAAACGTATGCGTTTGGCATCCCTAATTGACAATCACTTGTTAGATTTGTCTACGAAAGCGCTGTTAAACACAAAAAATAAGCACACTAAGCAAATACAATGATTATCAGAGCTTAAAAGGAATGGATTCTATAATGAATAAGTTATAAGTAATAAATTCTATACATTTCACTTGAATTATATTATTTCACTGTCCACACTTCTAGTACGATACGTAATATTTATAAAATTTATTTTTAAAATTTAAAATCTTTACAACTCACACATTGCGATAGAGAATATTTGCAAAATATTATATATAATTTCAATATGGTGTTGTTAGTTTCATACTTTGTTTTAAATTTTAATCTCTACAAAAACAATTTAAATTAATTTAATTTAAATTAAAAAAAAAAATTTGAAATCAATTTAATTTTATTAAAAAGAAATATCTGACATTTATTTGAAAATAGTGCGGAATATTTCTAATTGGCTTCTAATCGAAAACTTTCGATGTAATATTATTTAAATAACACAAAAAATTTAAAAAAGACATTTTTAAATAACCTCAAGGACTTTAAAGTGTAAGCTTATATAATTGTATAGAAAACTACGAAATTCAATTAAAATTTGTTAAATAAAATAAAGGGTATTTAAAGTTCGATTTCTTTTTCAATATACACATATTGTAGTCCAGAAGGTAATGTGTTGCCTTATTAGACGTGAAGCCATGTTTCAAACACCAAGTCAGACATCTCCAATAAAATTAAATATTAAAAATATTTCTTCGGCGACTGTATCTTACCAGGTCTCTTGCAAAAACTCTGAGTGTACATAAATTGCCATGGACTTTAAACTGTAGGTCCCGTCGTTGTGAGAAGCTAAGTCGTAATCCTGACAAAAGTTCGGATAAAACATCCGAAAATAAAATTTACAAAAAATGGAATAATTTATATATGAGATATAATAATGAGTTTTATTAAATCAAATATATGGCGTTTTCGTAAATCAATTATTCCATTAGTATAAAACTTCCGGATTTCTTGAGCAAGCATGTGTGTGGTCCGACTTTATCATCAACATATTTTCTGTTGATTACTTCAGGCCGAATTTATTGAATTGCTTATTGAAGTGCCTTTAATAGTTTAAGGTAAATATCAAAATAAATGATTTGACCAGATTGTTGGAGCTCATAATGTGTAACACCCTTCCAATATCAACACAGCAATAACTTTCTTGGCCTAAATCCTGGCATTGTTAACTGGCGTGAAGCGGTGTTCATCGCCCATAATTATTTGCATCAAAAATAGTTCGTAATAGTTTAAAAAAGGTTTTCGTTCAACTGCGACTCACTCTTGCTTTTTCTACAACAGAAACTTAAAATATGTTAGCAATGTTACGAATTTGTTCTAGTTTTTTAAACGTAATAGCGGAAAATTTAATACTTCAAGGCCAAATATGTTTTTTTTTTCCTCGTACTTTAAATTGGGAACTTTCAAGCTATTGCTAGAAGTTTCAATGAGTAATATCTGCCAATTACCATCCGTGTACTCTATAGCACGTGCCGATTCTTTTCGACGACATTTCGATATAATTGTGTCTCAGTTTCTGATAATTCACACGAAGAGTGGGATTTCAAACACAACTGTTTTAATGTTCAATCCAGAAATTTGGTCTCGAAAATCTGTTAAATTTATTTTACCATATATTCATTACTGAGAGGGATATATACTATGTAGAAAAGTCCTACTGAAACCACATGTCTATAATATTCACACTATCAAGAATTGCCAAAATCTCACCTTTAAAGGTGGTTCACCGAACCAAAATGTTCAGTAAATTGCAATACGAGAAGAATTGAGACGTTTGTATTTTAGGAAGTATTATCGAAAGCAGAAATGCAGAAGTATTGATTATTCTTTTAAATGGTAATGAGTTTTGTCCGTGACAATAATTTTTTAGATTCTTATGGCACAATCTTATGAAATGTGGTTTCAGCAGAAATCGTCTTTGTCTAGTACGTAGTGTGTTGGGTTAAACCCCAGATCAGATATCTCCAACAAATCAAAAAAAAATATTTCTTGGGCGACTTCCTCTCAGCGGATTTCTGGCAAGAATTCTGAAAGTAAATAAAATTGCCATGAAAACTTTGACAAAAACCTGTAGCTAGGTCGTAATCCTGTCTGAAGGGTTGTGATGATCAATTATGTATCTACTAGTTTAATAGCTAGAAAAAAAAATTACGGCAAAAAAAATTAAACTGCTATTGAAAAAGAACTTGAACTTGAACAACCATATACAATTACAAGTAGATATTTTTGTTTATTGAATTCATTGTTTGTAATTAAATTGAACAATATATGTATGTACAATGTACATGGATAATAGATAAATGTAAGTAATCTAAAAAAATTAAAATTAATTTTCCAAAACAAAAAGGGAACCAAAACGTACAAAAGAAAACTGAATTCTTTTTAAGCTCTGTCTGCTACTATTGCTCATATTTGAAAAAGAAACACACACATAAAAATGTAATAATACTGATTTCTTTATCTTAATTTTTTTTCTTTTTATATCTTCTTTACATTTATTTGCACAGGGCAAAGGTACTGGATCCGGTCATAGAACTTTACTTTATGGTAATGCCATTTTATTGCGCCATAACAACAGTGACATGGTAAGATCATCGTAACGTAAACAAACGTTTTATACACAATAGATAAACTAAGAGTTCGTTCCCTTCATTGCGAATTCAATGATTATTCCATTTGCTTTAATGTATCAATTGTGTATGAATGGATGTATGAGGGTATATGTGCATACCATAGATAGGGGACACAATCAATTTAAATTGAATTGATATCCTTTTCTTAATGGACGTTTATTTAATTTTCTTTTTTGTTTATTTTATTTCACCTTTTACCTGTTGTATCAGTATTTGGCTTGCCTTTCCACCTCGTCTTCCAATGATAAATTGTCCTTTGATGTGGGTCTGCAAGAACACAGCCAAGGCGAAGCCTGTTGGTGGACTGTACATCCCGCAAGTAAGCAACGTTCTGAGGGTGAGAAGGTTCGTGTTGGTGATGATTTAATTTTAGTTTCTGTTGCAACAGAACGTTATTTGGTAAGTATAACATCTCTAGACATACTATCGATTACAATATAAAAATAATGAACGATAACTTGTAAATTTGTATTTTAATTTGCTATCGTTTAGCATACAACCAAAGAAAATGAACAATCAATTGTAAATGCTAGTTTCCATGTGACCCACTGGTCCGTTCAACCCTACGGTACTGGCATTTCACGTATGAAGTATGTGGGTTATGTTTTTGGTGGTGATGTTCTACGCTTTTTTCATGGCGGTGATGAATGTCTTACTATACCTAGCAATTGGGGACGTGATGATGGTCAAAAGTAAGTATAATTGAATTATTATTGGTGGTACAAGATGAAATTGTTCTTTTTATTTGCTTTCAGTATTGTTGTGTACGAAGGTGGTTCTGTCATGTCGCAGGCACGTTCACTGTGGCGCCTTGAATTGGCGCGCACAAAGTGGACTGGCGGTTTTATAAATTGGTTCCATCCTATGCGAATTCGTCATATCACAACTGGACGCTATTTGGGCGTCAACGACAATAACGAATTGAATTTGGTAAACTTAAACTTCAGCATGCTGTTTCTTATGACTATTTACTAATATTATACCTTTCAATTAACAGGTCAAAAAAGAGGAAGCTTCAATTGCTAAAACGACTTTCTGCTTGAGGGTAGAAAAGGACGACGAGAAAAAAGTACTCGAAGACAAAGATTTAGAAGTTATCGGTTCACCCATCATTAAATACGGTGATACCACTGTCATTGTCCAGCATTGTGAAAGTAATCTGTGGCTCAGTTATAAGAGTTACGAAACGAAAAAGAAGGGTCTCGGTAAAGTCGAAGAAAAACAAGCTATACTACACGAAGAAGGCAAAATGGACGATTGTCTTGATTTTTCACGATCACAGGAAGAAGAATCTAAAACAGCACGTGTTATACGCAAATGTAGCAGTTTATTCACACAGTTTATTAAGTATGCGGATTTAAATTTAAGTGATATTGAAACGACTAATAATAGAACAATAATGCCAAATCAGATGAGGAGAAATTGGACAGGAAATGTTAGGGGAGGATATTGTTGCAAAAACACTATAAAACATAAATAATGTTTGGAACTTATTTTAACACTGTTAGAGTCACTACAACTTGAGAGCAAAATGTACCAGTGTTAAGTCATTCTCCTAGAATGTATAAAAAAATGTATTATGATCACCCTGATGTAAAGTAGTTCCTCTGCCAGTTTCAACTTAAAGAAACTGACCGACTTATAGGACTAGATATCAATTTTTTTCATTTTAAAAGTAATTAATAACACTATGCGACAAAATGACATAACGTAGGTTGTGAGTTTTGTTGAGTAGAACTTAAAAATAATTTATTTATATTTCTTGAACCCTTCAAGTTTGTTTTATTTGACAAAAACTGTTTTTTTGGACTTTACTCACAAATTATTTGACTACACAAACATATCTGAACCGATGTCCAAAATTTAAACCTTATTAAAAAAGAAAGGGATGGGCCTTTAACCCAGATATGCCGACGGGCAAACTAGTGGACCAATCTTCGTAGTTTTCTAAAATAGATTTATTCGGACAGATTATATTACAAAACTGAAGAGAAATTAAAAAAAAATATTTTGTAAATTGGATTTTGAGGCCGTACTACATGTAGTACGCTCTGCACATATGGAAGCAAAATACATTTCATGCAGCGTATAGTGGTCTTATTATGGCAATGATTACAACGTAGCTGTTTACATTTTCCATCGGCTTGACGTGTGTTCTCAGTAAATAAATGATATTTTCGATCAAATCTGATGTCGCATGATAATCCTTATGGAAGCGTATCTGTGCGTTTCCCATAAATAGATATTAGCAATGAGGCAATGCGCCGACGAAAAGGTAAATGGTCGATTTTACCTCCCATATGTCTATGCAGTTGCCACGCATTGTCCTCTGTAAGATCAATGAGGTGTGTGAATATTGGGAAATACTATTTTTCACCCCGTATAGATACAAGCTTCCCCTTTCCTACTTCCTCTCCTTTTTCCTCATGCCCTTATTATCCTCTCACTCAAAGGACTTAACCTCCGGGTACTGTACATGTCAAGTACACGTCCTCTAACCTAAACCTAAACCTACAGATACGCGGTACAAGCTGATATTTTGATCTGATCGATCAACGCCACCCATCTAGCGATTATATTCATGAACAAGCCGTGCTTGTTGAATATACATATACATATATACATATAAAAGTTTTTTTTATCTTTTCGAGACCAACGTGAAATATTTTTGCCTGGTTCAACTGGATGGACGTTTGCTGTACCCCTAACTTTTTCGAACTTTTCTGTTTTATCAAGACTGTTGTTATTCACAAAGTGCATCCCTTCTCATTGCGTTCGACACAAAAGAATGATGAATAACCCTATCTTTTGGCAATACGTTCGGCGTTTAGAAAGAGTATTGTAGACACCCTGCAGCATAATTCCAATAAGGATGTCGCAATAATTTTGCGAAAACTCTTCATCACTTTCCTCTAAGGCATTTATTACCTCATTCAGTGTTAAAAATCTGAGTAAAAAAAATGTTCGCTTTCACCATTTTTACACACTAATGCCGAACGTACTACATGTACTACGTCATCAAATACATCAGCTAAAATCACATATATATATATATTTTTTACATATAATTTTGTTACGTATTTGTTTTTACATCTATTCTAATTAAAAAAACATAGAAGCGCGACAACAATAAAATATGCATATGCAACTTTTTCTTACAAATTACGTGACATCTTCGGACTTTTGCCAATTTCATAAAACTGAAATCTCTGGTTCAAAAAAATACTCATAAGCAAATATCCTAGACAAAATTCATCTAGGTATGATTTGTTGACTGTTATATTCTCTAGCACAACAACAAGTAGTTTTGAAAATTTAAAACACAGTAAACTCAGAAACCTGAACTTAACAGGTGTACTACATGTAGTACGGTCGGCATATCTGGGTTAAAACGATATACATTTATATATTATTTGACTTAACATGCTATTGGGTTTGATGACGTAACTTGACAAATGCGATTTTTTTTTATATTTTCTTAAGTTTGTTCATTCATAGTAGCAAACTGTAATTAAAAAATATGAAATAAGGGATTACATTCCGCAAGTGCATTATCTTGTGAAGAGATTGACACTTCGTTTGATCAAATCGAACAAATATTGCCGTAGTTATTATTTAAAAAAGTCTAACAGTCGAGTTATATTTTTCATATATTTATTTTTTCAAATGAACTTTCAGTTCAATAATTTTCAGAATTTTTGATGGATCTTAATTGTTTATCGCAAAATGTGTCAACTTCACGTTTGAGCAACCAGCAGAAGTTCGACAATGTTTGCGCAAAAAGAAATAATTATATTTGCAAAAAACACAAATATTAGCCGACTTCTGGTAATCGTGCAAATGTGACATATTTTGCGACAAGCAATCAAGATCATAAAAACTTTTGAAAATTTTTGACACGACTGTTATACTATTTAAATAATAACTACGGTAATTTTTGTCCGATTTAACCAAACGAAGTGTCAATCTCTTCACAAGATAATGTACTTTCAGAATGTCATCATTTGTTTTATATTATTTAATTAAATTTTGCAATTAAGAATAGCTAAACTTGAAAAAATGAGAAAAAAATCATGTTTTACAAGTTTACCCGATCAAAACTCATAAGTTTGAACCATATGTTTATGTATACAGTAGTTTTGATTTAGCTGCCTTTTATTTACGTGCGCATTGCCTTTACCTGCACACAAATTTTGTTCGTGCTTTGAGAGAGTAATCTATAATTAATGTAAACAATTTAATTATGCAGCTAAATTAAATTTGCTTATCTGCACAAAAATGCTTGCAAAAGTTAGTTGTGCAGGTAAGTCAAAACTACTGTACCAGATGGGCCTGTCCCTTTTCAATAAACTTTGGATTTTTTAAAATAGGTTAAAAAATATTTGGGTAATCAATAATTTTGTGTGAAAAGTTTGGAGGCTTTGAATGAACATAAAAAATATATTTTTGAGTGCTACTCAACAAAACTCATAATGTACACTACGTCATTAGCAGGGTGTATTTTGACTGTCGCACCGTGTAATCAATTATAGAGCAAATTTGTAAAATTTTGGTTTGGCCAGACAGTTTGACCGTTTCAATAATTTTATCCAACGGAAGTCGCAGTAGTCTAGTATGTGTGTATTAGAAGTGAGGCCACGGTTCAGGCCCCAGAAACAAAACGATTTGTGAAAAAAATATTTCTTCGGCGACTTCCTTTCAGCAGAAAATTGCCATGAAAAGTTTAAAAAAAAATCTTTCTCAGAGTCGACTTTAACCTGTAGGTCCCGCTACTCTAGTATAATAAATTAACACACACAATATAAGCGGTGTGAGAAGCTAAGTCGTAATCCTGGCTGAAGTGTTTCAACGACCAATTATGTATGTATGCATGTGAAACCACTTTAATAAATCTGGTTACAAAACGAAATTTCCTTCTATAACTTACTTGCCAGCATTCTAACTCATTATACTCCATCAGTAGGGAATATCCCCTGATTGTTGGCCTTAGTGAGAAACGAAAAGTATTTACAAATTCCCATATGCAAATTTCTGCTGAGTCTCAAAAATCTGATACATAATTAAGGCTGATGATAATTATTGGTGATGATTATAATTCACGAAAACGACAATAGAAAACATACATACCAGACATCAGCAATGAATAGTTTTTTCGCTACTCACAAGTACTTATGAAATTTTGAGTACAAGTGAGTCAACGTTATTGAAATTCAACTACTCTGATTCATTCCTACTCATTACAGCATTGATTTATAAGTAAAGGTTGCAATGAGTATGAGTACAACCTTGACAACGAACTCATAACATTCGAAATATGTTTGATTCATACGCCTACTCATTCAGATTCATAAATTTAGAGAAATTACTTATAATACTCATAAATGATTCGAGTGATTTGAATCATTCATCAAAATTTACAGTCTTAGTTGTTGTTGCATTTACAAAAAAAGAAGAAAGACAAAGACAGCAAGTAAGGCAAACACACAACCTTCTAGTGAGTATTGTAGTGTTTGTACGCGAATCATACTTATTTTGTTATTCTTGTAAATGTTGAGTACAGGAAATTCGAAATCAACAATATCATGCGTATTTTTAAGTATGAGTACGATGAGTACTTCAAACTTTGAATATGAATAGAATGAGTACGATATTAAAATAAGTATGAATGCGTATAAGTATCAGAAATTATGAGTATGATTCGATTCTACTCATCCTTTTGAATACTCATTGCTGATATCTGATACATACATGTACAGTAGCTTTGATTTAGCTGCCTTTTATTTACGTGCGCATTGCCTTTACCTGCACAAAAATTTTGATAGTGTAATCTCTAATTAAAGTAAAAAAATTAATTTAGCTGCATTTTTGACTTACCTGCACAAAAATTCTTCCAAGTTAGTTGTGCAGGTAAGTCAAAACTACTGTATAGTTGGTGATTACAGCCCTTCAGTCAGGATTACGATCTAGCATCTCACGCCACTTATGTTGTATGTGTTAATTTTATATACGAGTGGCGGGGCCTACAGTTTAAAGCCGATTCCGAGCTACAGATTTTTGAAAAACTTTTCATGGCAAGTTTATTTGCCCTCAGAGTTTTATCCAGAAATCTGATGAGAGGATGTCGTCAAAGAAATTTTTTTCATAATTTGTTTCGTTGGAGATGTCTGACGACAAGAGAAAACGGTTGCAACAAATTAAGTAAAATTGGCTTAAACGCTGAACAAGGTTCATTTGAGGGTCAGAAGGTTTACAATGATTTAAGAGGGAGCGGCAGTGAATATCAATAAGACTTGCATCAACCTTTAGTACCTTGGTAGGGTCGTTGTCACAAGTCCAATTTATATTCTGAACTGTGGCTCTAGTAAAAAAAATACTTGTTGAAAAAAAGATTTGCGATAGATATGTTAAAAAATTTACGAATGGATGTACATATGTATATTAACTGTTATAAAATTATGACTGTACTTGTATGATAGGTAATAGGAATTATTTAGCCGAGCAAATTTATGACTTTTCCTCAAAAGTTTTGATGAAATTGTATTTTTTAACAATAATTTTCTGGTTCCTTACAATGCATTGTATAAATATGTATTAAGCTTTATTTTTTCAATTAAATACATACATATTTACGTGTTAAATAAAATAAATATTGCATATGTTTTTAGTGCTTTGGAAACTCTACAATCAAATCGCCGTCATTCGATATTTTTCCAGAAAGTGAATCTCAACGAAATGGTGATGTGTCTTGAAGATTTAATAAATTATTTCTCCCAACCACCAGATGATATGGGTATGTATGGTTCCACAAAAATTTTCCTCTCTCATTTGATTTATGTGTACAACTTTAACAAATAAATTCGATTTTTAATAGAACATGAGGAGAAACAAAATCGTTTTCGTGCCTTACGTAATCGCCAGGATCTATTCCAGGAAGAGGGTGTATTGAATTTAATTCTGGAAGCCATTGATAAAATCAATATCATAACATCGCAAGGCTTTTTAGCCAGTTTCTTGGCTGGCGATGAAACCGGCCAGAGTTGGGATTTAATATCCACTTATCTTTATCAGCTTTTGGCTGCCATTATCAAAGGCAATCATACGAATTGTGCACAATTTGCCAATAGCAATCGCCTTAATTGGTTGTTTTCTCGCTTGGGTTCTCAAGCGTCTAGTGAAGGTTCCGGCATGTTGGATGTATTGCATTGTGTTTTGATCGATTCACCCGAAGCTTTAAATATGATGCGTGATGAACACATTAAAGTTATTATTTCTCTGTTGGAGAAACATGGTCGTGATCCAAAAGTCTTGGATGTATTATGTTCCCTCTGCGTTGGTAACGGCGTTGCTGTGCGTTCTTCGCAAAATAATATTTGCGATTTCCTGTTGCCTGGTAAAAATCTTTTGCTACAGACCCAATTGGTCGATCATGTGGCAAGCATAAGACCAAATATTTTTGTAGGCCGAGTAGAGGGCTCGGCCATGTATCAAAAATGGTATTTTGAAGTAACTATGGATCATATAGAGCAAACGACACACATGATGCCACACCTTCGCATTGGTTGGGCCAATACTTCCGGGTAAGCTTGTAACGTAATATTTTTTATTACACATGAAAGTCTTAAATGTATTCGTAATTCTAGCTATGTACCTTATCCTGGTGGTGGCAAAAAGTGGGGTGGTAATGGTGTTGGTGATGACCTATATTCTTTTGGTTTTGACGGTGCTTTCCTATGGACTGGCGGCAGGAGAAGTTTAGTGCTCGATGCAGTTCCAAGTGAACCCTTTATTCGCAAGGGTGATGTCATTGGTGTGACCATTGATTTGTCTGTGCCAGTGATGACCTTTACTTTTAATGGTCTTAAGGTTAAAGGTTGCTTCCGTGATTTTAACTTGGATGGCATGTTTTTCCCCGTTATGAGTTGTTCATCTAAATTAAGGTGAGTTCTTAATATATACTAGATATAACACTTTGTATATACGATTTCATATGTGTTTGTAAATTTTAGTTGCCGTTTCTTGTTTGGTGGCGACCATGGTCGCTTAAAGTTTAATCCTCCCCCAGGTTTTTCACCTTTAGTTCAGTGTCTAATGCCGCATCAAATCTTAAGTTTGGACCCCTGCTTCTATTTCGGTAATTTAGCGAAAAATGTTTTAGCAGGTCCCTGGATGATAGAAGACGATACCGCCTTTGTTCCAAAACCGGTAGACACTTCTGGTGTCTCATTACCCTCGTCTGTCGATCAAATCAAGGAGAAACTAGCTGAGAATATTCACGAGATGTGGGCTCTCAATAAAATTGAAGCTGGCTGGTCTTGGGGTGAACATCGTGATGATTACCATCGTATACATCCCTGTTTGACGCAATTCGAAAAATTGCCTCCCGCAGAGAAACGTTACGACAATCAGTTGGCGGTACAAACTTTAAAGTAAATGGATTTCTAAGTATTCAAATTGTTTATTAGTTTTAATATATTTTCTTTTGTTATTATAGGACTATTATTGCCTTGGGTTATTATATCACCATGGATAAGCCTCCTGCACGTATACGTCCCATACGTTTGCCTAACGAGATATTTATGCAGGCTAATGGTTATAAGCCAGCTCCATTAGATTTAAGTGCAGTAACATTAACTCCCAAATTGGAAGAGCTTGTTGATCAACTGGCTGAAAATACACATAATCTATGGGCCCGTGAACGTATTCAACAGGGCTGGACGTATGGCTTGAACGAAGATTCCGAAAATCTTCGCAGTCCCCACTTGGTGCCGTACTCCAAAGTTGATGAAGCTATTAAAAAGGCCAATCGTGATACTGCATCCGAAACAGTACGCACCTTACTGGTCTACGGTTATGTTTTGGATCCCCCTACCGGTGAAGGCAATGAAGCTTTATTAGCTGAAGCTCTTAAATTGAAATTTTCCGCCTTCCGCACTTATCGCGTTGAACGTAATTATGCTGTGACATCGGGTAAATGGTATTTTGAATTCGAAGTTCTTACCTCGGGCCCGATGCGCGTAGGCTGGGCTCGTGCTGACTGTAATCCAGGCTCTATGTTGGGCAGTGAAGACACCAGTTGGGCTTTTGATGGTCATAATGTAAGTAATACGTTTCAAGTATGAAATTAAGTGTACTTTTCATCATTGGATAAATATTTTGATTTCAATTATGGTTTATTTTTTTCTTTTTGTCGCTCAAATGAGATTTTTCAGTTATTTTGTGTAGGAGTTTTGTACAGTATGAAGGGATAATAGAGTCTTAATATTCAATTGGGTAACCAAATTATATGAAAATAGTAGACGAGTGAAATTCATTATACGAACATACATGTGATGGGAAAAGTAATCACTGCAACTATTGTCAATCGGTTTTCATCCTGAATACGAAATGAGGATTTTCATTTTGAAAATGAAGACAGTGTGGGTCTTATTGTGAATTGATTATTTCAGATGTGAAACATTATATTTTTGCAAAATCGAAAAATAATAAATATGAAACAAAAAATGTTTAAATATCTTTGGCATGTGGATTAACTTGAAATTCAACCCATACAAAAAATGTCTTTTGGTCCTTTGGTTATTACCGGTAGTCGTGGTAGCCGTATCTATTCTATTTCTATATCTACATTGACAATGTTAAAAAGAAGAAATTGAAAATTTCAAAAAGTTTAATTCAAATACAATATTTAGTAGAATATTGAATATTTGAAGTCGCCAAAGTGTAGCAGCTAGTGTCTTAGCTTGTTAGACGTGAGGCCACGGTTCAAACCCCAGATCAGTCATCTCCGACAAAACGAAACATGAAAAAATATTTCTTCGGCGACTTCCTCTCATCAGATTTCTGGCAAAAACTCTGAGAGTTAATGAAATTGCCATGAAAAAGGATCACAAAAATTAAAAAAACTGTTTTTCGGAGTCGACTTTAAACTGTAGGACCCGCCACTCATGCATAAAATTAACACATACAACATAAGTGGTATGAGAAACTAGGTCGTAATCTCAAGTCATACTTATTCAGTCTTAAATTACTCATGAGGTTTGGAATGCCTCCTACTAAGTCATTATTCCACAGTAGTCGATACGACATTCCATTCATAATACTGAAAAGTATTAAGTTATTCAAGCTTATAGTATGTAATGCTCGGGATCTATTCTGCAGAATATTCCTTATTTTCAATCACTCCTTGATAGCTGGAGTAAGGATGATCCTTGAACCCGTATACATAGATCATATTGCCCTCAAAGTCATTTGACTATTTACTAACGAAGATATTTAATCCCTATACGAAGAACCATCCGTATAGCAACCAGCCCCTACAAGCATCTTTTCCAAGAAAGTGGTGCAACAATTGGTGGCGATTAATATGTAAGGCATTCTCCGCTCTAAAAACTATCTATCTTGTATTTCTATTATACTTTGATGTTACGATATAGAGCTCTTTTTGGCTCGTTCCCCTATAGCCTGGAGACTATAAGTCGGAAATGTAGTCTCGTAGCGATCTCGTATCTTTATCTGTTGGATAAAATCTTTTCTTTCAGATTCAATTAGATTTTTCCTTGCATTCTCCTGAATTACAGTATTAATAAGGCATCATGCAAAACCATATCGAAGGCAAAAATGTCAAATTATAGTGATTCGAATTATTACCGGTCACTCGCTAACTAGTGAAATTTTATAATATAAAATTAAAAATACAATAAATAGGTATTCCTTTATTATTTTATTGATAGCCGCCGTAGTCTAGTAAGTAGTGTGTTGGCTTTTTAGACGTGAGATCACGGTTAAAACGAAATAAAAAAATATTTCTTCAGCGACTTTCTGTCAGTAGTCTTCTGGCAAACTCTAAGAGTAAAATAAAATTGCAGTGAAAAGTTTCTCAAAAATCTGTCGTTCGTTGGTCTCGCCCCACATGTATAAAATTAGCAAACACAACATAAGTGGTGTGAGAAGCTAGGTCGTAATCCTGCCTGAAGGCTTGTAATGGCAAATTATGTATGTATGTTTATTAATAAATTTATAAAAATATGTTCATTATGTTCATTAAAAATATGTTCATTCACTAAAAAATTTCAATTTTTAACAAGAAAATATTTTTATTTTATTTTTGTCGATTAAAATGTTAATGAGTTTGAAAGGAATTTCTTAAACATATAAATACAACAAACATGGGGAGAGGCTATAAGATGCCGTATATATAGACATACATACATACATAATTGGCCATTACAACCCTTCAGTCAGGATTACGGCCTAGCTTCTCACACCACTCAAATTGTGTGCCTTAATTTATACTTGAGTGGCGGGACCTACAGTTTAACGTCGACTCTGAACGACGGATTTTGAAAAACTTTTTCATGGCAGTTTTATTTACTCTCAGAGTTTATGCCAGAAATCTGCTGAGAGGTAGTCGACGAAGAAATATTTTTTTTCTTATATGTTTTTTATGTCTAGCCTGGGGCTCGAACCCGGGCTTTACGTCTAATAAGCGACCACACTACCTACTAGACTGCGGCGGATACCGGATATAGGGACAAGATGTATAAAACTCACGCTCCAAAATCCTATGTACCATTGAAAACCCCTCGCACTTATTGACAACCTAGTAAAGACAATAGCCAAAACGTTAAGAGGGTTATTAAAATGTTTACACAATAAAGCCACTGAATCATTTTTCAGGAATTTATATTCTTTATAATAAAAGAGAAAAAGGAACTATTAAAAATGTTGCTCATCATTTTGTGATGAGATTAAAATATTTGAAAAAAGACAAAGCAATTAAGTTAGGAAAATGATGATGACACTTAACATTTTACGTCTTTAATAGTTATTATCGTCTGCTAAATTTAATATTAGCTCTAGTAAGGTGACATAGTTTTGGCGAAATTTCCAATCAGAAAAGAAATTTTACTTTCCATTGTCTTATTGTTGGTACTAAATTTGATAATCGTCGCTTTTATTTCACCTATATTTTTATTTGTATTTGTGGCATAATAATTATCCCTTCATTAAAAAAAAGAAAACAAAAAAGAATTAAGTTTTTTCACTAAAAAACGGTGTGTGTTAATTTGCTGTAAATTCTAATGAGACCAAAAAATTAAGGACCAAATACTTTTAATAATTGCATCGAAATCTAGGTTACCAAAGTGCATGCAGGAACGGTTGAACATTTTGGTGTTCGTTATGAAGCTGGCGATGTTATCGGTTGTTTTATCGATGTCAAGGAACAAAACATCAGTAAGAATCAAATGCATTATCAAGCAAATACAAACAATTCTCTGTTGCAGCTGCGAGTGTTTCTTATACTTTAATTAAATAATTTTTCTAATTTTGTTTTTTTTCCTGGTAAAAAAATTTTTAATTCTTGTATTACGATACAACTGCGTTTGACTAATAATTTTTGTTTTTTGATTAAAAAAAAAATAAAATTAAAATGTGTGGATGATTTGAGCTATTTTTTGTTCGTTTTTTTTTGCGCGTAACCGTATTTAAGCATTCGATAATTCACCCGAGTATTTTAGAAAGCTTTATTATTTAAATTAAAAACATACATTCATATACATATATATATATTTACAAATGTTTGATTTATTAATTAATTTTAAATTTAATTTTTAATTAATTTTTTATTTTAAAAATTTTTTCTTTAATAATTTATTGAATCTATCAATCAATTATCATCATCATGTATATGAAAAATGACAACTTGTATAGGAAGAGAAAGTATTTGGTGGCGTAAGTGAATCATTTGGTAAACAATGTGGTCCTGGCGATATAGTTGGAGTTTTCTTAGATCTTGCCGATCATACAATCAGTAAGAAAATTTTCTTTTAAATGCCTACAAAAAAACATATAAATCGTGTGTAGAGCCTATATACGTATACTTTATATACAGACAACATATAGTACCTATAAATAAATAATTTTCTAAATATCGTATACTTTTAAATAAATATTGTATAGCTCACTCCCTATCTGCTTTTAATATTTAGTACTAAATTCACGTTATCCCTATCAAAATGAACTCCAATTTATTTTTCTTGCTACACAATGTTCGTAAAATCCAATTAAGTTTTATCTCCCCCCAGTCCAGCAAAAAGTGTTCAGAATGAAGCCTTAGATCTTCCTCTCATCGTCGGAACACAATTAAAGTTTTTATCATGCATTCAAAGCTGTAAAAATTCTGGTTTCTTTGAATTTGGCTTACACAACTACTAACTCCTCCTCCACCTAGTATTTATACACAAACACAATATATACTCAGGAATTTGCCCCCTAGTGACGGTATTCTTAACTTGGAAATAAAACTCAAAAATTTCTATTGCATTAAGTATTTGCAATGAAAAATTTCTTATCATTGGAAGTTAAATTGTTGCACAATTTTCCATCATCCGCTTGTCTTTCAATAATTCAATGAATAAAAGATCAGAGATCAGAAATGAATCGTTTTTTCGCTACTCCTAAGTACACATGAAATTTTGAGTATGAGTGAGTCAACAGTATGAGAAATTCAACTACACTGATTCATTCGTACTCACTACAACATTGATTTATAAGTACAGGTTGCAATGAGTTTGACTACAACGTTGACATCAAACTCATAACATTCGAAATATGTTTGATTCATACGCCAACTTACTCAGATTCATAAATTTAGAAAAGTACTTATAATACTCATAAATATTCCAATGATTCGAATCATTCATTAAAATTTACAGTCTTAGTTGTTGTTGCATTTACAAAAAAAAGAAGAAAGAAAAAGACAAAGGCAAAGACAGCAAGCAGAGCAAACACTCAACCTTCTAGTGAGTATTGTAGTGTTCGTGCTCGAATCATACTTATTTTGTGATTCTTGTAAATGTTGAGTCATGGAGAGTCGAAATCAACAACATCATACGTTTAATTAAGTATGATTATGATAAGTACTTCAAACTTTGAATATGAGTAGTATGAGTATGATATTAAAATAAGTATGAATGCATATAAGTATCAGAAATTATGAGTATGATTCGAATCTACTCATCTTTTTGAATACTCATTGCTGATCTCTGGTTCGTATATCGGCAATGGCATCACGAATGTTGGCCTTCAAATGCTCAATTGTCTCAGGCTTGTCGGCATAACACTTTTGTTTGATGGCGCCCATAGAAAATAGTCCAACGGTGTCAAATCGCAGCTTCTTTGCGGCTAATTGACATCGCCATTTCGGGTAATTAAACGGTCATCAAACGTTTTACGCAATAAATCGATTGTGGCTTGAGATGTTTGGCAAATTGTGCCATCCTGTTGAAACCAAACATCTTTCACATCAATATAATGAAGAGCGAGTACAAAAAAATCAGTTATCGTGCTACGATACCTGTCTCCATTGAGCGTAATGGTTGCGCCGTCCTGATTTTCAAAGAAATATGTTCCAATGAAACCTCAGCAAACAGTCATTCGTAATGGGTACATTGGCATGTATAAGACCATGTGTTTGTTTTCTGAGCCACAAATATGGTATTTTTTTTACTAACGTACTCACCAAGATGAAAATGAGCTTCATCCGAAAATATGTTTTTTTTTTTGGCAAAATCGACATAATCGTGCAGTTTATCGTTGACCCACCCAGCGAAGCCGATGGTCCAGCGGCTTCAACTTTTGAACCAAATGAACTTTGTAAGGCGGTATACCGAGATCTTTTCACAAAATTTTACGTAAACTGGTGCGTGAAGTGTTCAATTCTCGATTTTTTCGTGCAATTTCCAACCAATTGTCTTTGCTTTGGAAATAAATTTCCAATAAATTCCAACGTTGCTCAAGTGTAAATCAATTCATTACGTTTAGTGGAGAGAGTATATTGCATTTTGTGACAAAATAGAACGACATAAGTATTGTCAGATTCGAAATAACCGATAATTCAAATTTGAACCGATAGACACCCCAACCGATATTTCGTCTGTCGACTCAAATTCTTCGATGAATAGAATACTGTCGTAACATTAGGAGAAAGCTTTTTGTAAAAACAAAAATTTAATTCATGACGTGTTGTCAGATGTAGCTTCAAGTAGAGTCATTTTGTTGTTTACTTTTTGATGGATTAAAAATATTTAAGAGTACAGGCTAGCGACTACCAACTACAACTTATCCAAAATAAATAGCATGTATGCACATTAGAATGATTATTTTCACGGTAGTACGATTACATGACTACACTTGCTATGTGTGTAGGCTGATTGCTATTTTTGTTGGCAACAATAAAGAAGATTTAAAAACACAAGGCATTAAATGTGTGGTAACTGTAATTTACGTGAAACAAATGTAAGAACACCTTGCAAGGAAGTAAAACTTTCAAAGACTTAAAATTTCAGATCAGAGTTTTATTTTGTAACTGCCATTTTTAAAATAATTAAGTAGCTGACTAGTTGGCGACATTTATAGCCAGCGGCGTTGGTAGCCGTGTTGTCGGTGGCCTATAGTCTTGAGTATTAATATCAAATTTAATGCATAAATGGTGTCATCATATAGAGATTATGAGTATTTAATAGAGAGATAAACGAAAATAAAATAGAACCCACTTTATTACAGCGTTACCAACGTTTTTTAACTACCGATTTGCATGGAAAAAGATCGTTACGATCGTATTCTATCTGCTAAAGAAAAATTTTGTAAATCTCGGAGTTGAAAAACTGTGTAAAATATGACAATACAACACAATATTTAAAAAATTATTTACACATTGCTTTCCGCTTTATCACCAAATGAACCGAATAGGCTACGAGCATTTTAAATTAATTTCTAACTTCAATTAACTAGATACACCACAACCAAAAACTGGAGTATTGTGTCCACCAGAACTATACGAAAATTAAAAAGTTTTCCACCATAAGTAACAGTCTATAGTTGAGCTCATAATGTTTTTAATCTATATATTGTTTAAACAGTTCAAAGCATGTCTTTTAACAATGTCTACATACATACGTACTTGTATTTACTTACATGAATTGCTTATGAGCTCTGATAGTCCAAATAATATTGCCTTTAATTAGAGGGCATCACATACTAACATTTTACAATAACAACGCCAGTTTTGTTTTCTTTAATTTCTTCATTTAGAGCATGATTTTTAAAATTGGTTGCTTTTAGAAACTAATGCCAAACAATTTATACACGAATTGCATTTAGAAATAAATAAAATATTAGTCACATATACTTTAACATATTTACATACATACATATGTATGTTGCATTTACCGTTCAATACTTCAAATACAAACAAAAAAACGGTAATTTAACAAAAGAGCATGTTTTATTTTAATAATTAACGGCATTCACAGCTTCGTTTATTGTACCGTCGCATTTTACGTGCATTGAGTTGAATTCATGCAGTCCCATATACCACTAATTGATATTCTCTTCACAAAGGTTTCTCTCTGAACGGTGAGCTATTAATGGATGCCTTAGGCGGAGAGACGACTTTTGCCGAAGTTACCGCCGAAGGTGTTGGCTTTGTGCCCGCCTGTACTTTAGGCGTTGGCCAAAAGGCGCGTTTGATTTATGGCCAAGATGTAGATTCACTAAAATTTTTCACTACTTGTGGTCTCCAAGAGGGTTACGAACCCTTCTGTGTGTAAGTATTGAAGCGAGTAAAACGACTCTCTTGTTAGTAATACAATGCAATTCAATATTTTAGTAATATGAGACGTCCAGTAACGCATTGGTATACTAAGGATCAGCCAATATTCGAAAACACAGAGGAGATGCCGGACTGTCGCATTGATGTAACACGCATACCAGGAGGAGCTGATACACCGCCACATTTGAAAATTTCCCACAACACTTTTGAGACCATGGAAAAAGCCAACTGGGAGTTCTTACGTCTTTCCCTGCCCGTCACTTGTATGAGTGAGTTTATTACTGAAGCGGAGAAGGCCAGACGTTGGGAAGAAATTAAAATCCGACAATATCGTTTGATGCGTGATGCTCAAGAGCAACAGCAACAACAGACATCGGCCCATATGGACCACATGTTGAAAAGTGGTTTTACTATGAGCGACATCAAGGGCCTTAATCGGAACTTTGATGATACAGCCGAGGCTGATGAAATGCGTGCACCTTCTAGGCCACAACGCAGAGGATCAGTGACTCGTAATATTACTTTTGAATCGGATTTGGCAATGCCGGAGGAACTGCAACGATCTACGTCTGCGCTTGATATGAATGGGCTAGACGATGGCACTATGGATGACAAAAAGAAGCGTGGCCGTAGTCCGTTTAAGTTCTTTTCAAAGAAATCCCGAGATCAAAGTAAAGAGAAAATGCCTGGCCGTGCTCCCGAAGTAAGCATGGAAAGACGCAACACCGTTGCCCATGGTCGTAATGTGGTAAATGCTCAAACAACTACGAAAGCCCCAACATTGCGCCTGAATAATGTATTTCAATAATTACTTTAACAACCCGGAATACCTTAAAAACTAATCAACATTTTTTATTTTAGACTGAAATGCCTCAGACACCTGTCCAGCAAGGGCCAAAAGCTTTAAGCGGCGGTGCTTTAGGACAACCATCGATTGAATCATCAGGCAACGAAATGTTTGACAGCGAATGCTTAAAACTTATCAACGAATATTTCTACGGTGTTCGCATATATCCAGGTCAAGATCCGACCCATGTATATGTGGGCTGGGTTACCACACAATATCATTTGCATAGCAAGGAATTCAACAAAGACAAGGTACGCAGAGGATCTGTTATTATAGAAGATGATTACGAAATGCCTATTGAACGCATCGATCGCCAAAGTTGTTATGTAGTACGAGCCGATGAATTATTCAACGAAGTGACACAAGATGCTTCTGGTAAGGGAGCGTCGCAAGGCATGTTTGTTGGATGCTTTGTAGATACGGCCACAGGTATGATTAGTTTTACATGCGAAGGAAAGGAGACTTCCCATCGTTGGCGAATGGAACCAGACACAAAACTTTTCCCAGCTATTTTCGTCGAAGCCACTAGCAAAGAAATTTTGCAAATTGAATTGGGACGTACAGCAACAACACTGCCTCTTTCAGCCGCTGTTCTGCCTACAAGTGACAAACATATCAATCCCCAATCTCCACCTCGTCTAAAGGTCCAATGTCTGCGACCCCATCAATGGGCTCGTGTGCCCAATACAGCATTGCAAGTCCATGCATTGAAATTGTCTGACATACGCGGTTGGTCAATGCTTTGTGAGGATCCAGTTTCTATGCTGGCTCTTCACATTCCAGAAGAAGATCGTTGTATTGATATTTTAGAACTGATTGAAATGGAGAAACTATTGTCCTTCCATGCTCATACGCTAACCCTGTACGCTGCTCTTTGCTATCAGTCCAATTATAGAGCTGCACATGCGCTTTGTCAACATGTTGATCAGAAGCAACTGTTGTATGCTATACGTTCCGAATATATGAGTGGACCATTGCGTCAGGGCTTCTATGATCTGCTTATTGCACTGCATTTGGAATCTCATGCCACCACAATGGAGGTTTGTAAGATGGAATACATCATTCCCTTAGGGCCAGAACTGAAATTCCTTTACGATGATGAGGAAATGTGTCATTCCTTGAGGTCATTGATCACGGAATCAGTGCAACCTCATTTGCGCATGACCGAAATAACGTAAGTATTACTACATTAGCAGTGATTATTACTCTTCATTGGAGCAATTACTTGACTTTCATTGCCCTGCCGGGCCTAAAGGATAAAAAAGCGAATGAAAGTCGAGTGTTCTGTTCCAATATCTGTTAGTTTTATGTGTACATGTCACGTCCCGGCTTTATGTACATTAAGTCCATAGCACTGTATATTCCCTAGTAAACGGTTCTCAGTTCGTATAAAACTATCACAAGACATGCACATATAAATGCTACCATAATACGACGTCTGTCTGTCCTTCACTCTGTTTAAATTAAAAAATTTTTTAAACTTTTCTTCTTGTTTTGTGTTTCTTCTCACTTCTGCATGCGACATCTTTTGTACTTTCGCACACGAACACTCCCAAATGCACACATACCCCAACACTTTTTCGCCAACTTCTGTGCACAATTTTTGTCGTAGTCATCATCCTATGACTAGTAGCCATACCACTAGTATACAAAATGTTTCCAGTGAACCGATACCAGACATCGATAATCTCTACTCGCCGAAGTTCCCCTTAGAAGTAGTACGCGAATTTGTGATGGAAGCATTACAGGAGGCTGTGGAAATAAATCAAGTACACAATAGAGATCCTATTGGTTGGACCAATGAGAACCTTTTCCTGTAAGTACAAGTCACCATAATACTAGTTAGGATAGAATAAGATTGGCTAAGCATGTGCATGTTCTTGTAGGCCGCTTTTGAAACTCACTGATCGTTTACTGTTGGTGGGTGTTGTGACCGATGATGATGTTCAAAAGCTATTGGTAATGATTGATCCGGAAACGTGGGATCCCAACTTCGAGAAGGGTGAGTTTATATAAGTGAATTAACTTGAGTCTTGTGTCATCTCTAATTGTAAAATTTCATTTTCAAGATGGAAAAGATGAACATCGCAAAGGTCTTCTAACGATGAAAATGGCAGAAGGTGCCAAGCTGCAGATGTGCTATTTGCTTCATCATCTGTACGATATTCAACTGCGGCATCGAGTGGAAAGCATTATTGCATTCTCACATGACTTTGTAGGCGACCTACAAGGAGATCAATTGCGCCGCTACATTGAAATCAAACAATCCGATCTTCCAAGTGCTGTCGCAGCCAAAAAAACAAAAGAATTCCGTTGTCCACCACGAGAACAAATGAACCAGATTCTTTGCTTTAAGAATTTGGAACCGGATGATCATGAAAATTGTACTTGTGGTTTGGAATTGCGTGGACGTTTATACGATTTTCATGATTCTCTTATGAAAAAAGTGTCACTTAACGCTTTGCAGGAGCCGGATGAACCAGAGAGCAATGCGGTCGAAGAAGTTAAAACGGGTCCAATTACGAAAATTTATAATTTTATTAATACAGTGAAAGAACTTGAAGAAGGCCCCAAAGAAGTTGAGGAACCTGAGAAGAAAACTCCCGAAGAAGTGTTCCGTAAAGTTTTGATAAAGACAATCGTTAGTTGGGCTGAGGAATCGCAAATTGAAAATCCAAAACTGGTGCGAGAAATGTTCAGTCTACTTGTGAGACAATACGATACTGTCGGTGAACTAGTTAAAGCTCTTGAAAAAACATATGTTATCAACAATAAGGCTCGCGAAGATGTGGCAGAAATGTGGGTTGGTTTAAGCCAAATCCGCGCTTTGCTTCCCGTTCAAATGAGCCAAGAAGAAGAGGAGTTGATGAGGAAGCGATTGTGGAAATTAGTTAACAATGCTACATTCTTCCAACATCCGGATTTGATCCGTATACTTAGAATCCACGAGAACGTAATGGCGGTCATGATGAATACTTTAGGCCGACGAGCGCAAGCCCAAAGTGATGCCCCCGCTCAATCGGAAGGTGCTGAAGGAGCACCAGCCAAGGAAAAGGATACTTCCCATGAAATGGTAGTGGCTTGCTGCCGTTTCCTTTGCTATTTCTGCAGAACCGGGAGACAGAATCAGAAAGCTATGTTCGATCACTTTGACTTTTTGTTAGACAACGCGAACATTTTACTCGCAAGACCCAGCTTACGCGGTTCCACCCCACTAGACGTGGCATACTCAAGTTTAATGGAGAACACAGAATTAGCTCTGGCCTTGCGTGAACACTATTTGGAGAAAATTGCCGTTTATCTATCACGTTGCGGTCTACAAAGTAATTCAGAACTAGTTGAGAAGGGATATCCCGACTTGGGTTGGGATCCAGTAGAAGGCGAACGCTATTTGGACTTTTTGCGTTATTGTGTTTGGGTAAATGGCGAAAGTGTTGAAGAAAATGCCAACCTTGTCATTCGTCTTCTTATCCGACGTCCAGAATGTCTAGGGCCGGCTCTAAGAGGAGAAGGAGAAGGTCTATTCCGTGCTATAGTTGAGGCCAATCGTATGTCTGAACGCATCTCAGAACGCTGCAAAATGCAAGACGAGGCCGAAGGCACTATTGCTGGCCTTAACTTCACCCACCCTCTGCCCGAGGGTGATGAGGACGAGGATTACATTGATACTGGTGCTGCCATCTTGAACTTCTATTGTACTTTAGTGGATCTTCTCGGTAGATGCGCACCCGACGTCTCGGTAATAGAACAAGGTAAAAATGAATCATTAAGAGCTAGAGCTATTTTGAGATCTCTTGTGCCACTGGAGGATCTTCAGGGTGTCCTCAGCTTAAAGTTCACACTCACTCAAACTGCACCTGGAGAGGAAAGGCCAAAGTCCGACATGCCCTCAGGTCTGCTACCCAATAATAAACAAAGTATCGTTCTTTTCTTGGAACGTGTTTATGGTATTGAAACGCAGGAACTCTTCTATCGTTTACTCGAAGATGCATTCCTGCCCGACTTGAGAACAGCCACCATATTAGATAAAAGCGATGGCTCCGAAAGTGATATGGCTCTTGCGATGAATCGCTATATTGGCAATTCTATATTGCCCTTGTTAATCAAGCATTCAAAATTCTACAATGAGGCTGAAAATTATGCCAGCTTATTGGATGCTACACTCCACACTGTCTATAGACTATCTAAGAACCGTATGCTTACTAAGGGCCAAAGAGAAGCTGTCTCTGACTTTTTGGTGGCTTTGACATCACAAATGCAACCTGCAATGTTATTGAAACTATTACGCAAGTTGACAGTTGATGTCTCAAAACTATCTGAATACACGACTGTGGCTTTGAGAGTAAGTCTAACCTATAAACAGTTCCCAGTTATGTGAGACTATTTTTAATTGATTAATTTCCTTTATTTCAGCTCCTTACATTGCACTTCGATCGTTGTGCCAAATACTACGGCTCCAGTCAAGGTCAAGGCTCTTATGGAGCATCGTCAGATGAAGAAAAACGTCTTACCATGCTCTTGTTCTCTAACATATTTGACTCACTCAGCAACATGGATTATGATCCCGAATTATTTGGTAAAGCGTTGCCATGTTTGATTGCAATCGGCTGTGCTTTGCCACCAGACTATAGTTTATCGAAAAATACCGACGAAGATTACTATGGTCGTCAATCGGGTGCCCCCGATCAACCACAATACGATCCCAATCCCATTGAAACGGCGAATGTTAATCTTACAAACGACTACAATTCCTTGGTGCAGAAGTTTAGCGAACATTATCATGATGCTTGGGCCAGCAGACGCTTGGAAGGTGGATGGACCTATGGTGATATACGTTCTGATAGTGATCGCAAGCATCCCAGACTTAAACCCTATAATATGTTAACCGACTATGTAGGTTTAAACCGGTGCATTAATGCAATGCAAATTTTGCAATATTTTCGCACTGCATTATCAATACTGCATTATCAATTTATTAGATTTTAATTTCGAGTATATGACATACATTTAAGTTATATTTGTTGTTGTTGTTGTTTTTGTTTTTGTATAAAGGAACGTGAACGATACAAAGATCCTGTAAGAGAGTGCTTAAAGGCTCTGCTAGCTTTGGGATGGACGATTGAACATACCGAAATCGAAGAGCCACAAAATCATCGCGGCTCAACCAGACGTCAATCGAAACCTCAAATTGTATGTGTTCAGAATTAGAATAACCCCCTAGCCTTTTTAATATTAAGTAACCTTTTTCTTATAATTGCATGCCTTACCCAAATTGTACATTTGTCATCTTTGTTACCCACCCCTTTCCAACATGCCGTTGTATTTGTATAATATTTCATGAAAATAGCACGATTTTCAGAACGAAGGAAATGCTTTCAATTACAATCCACATCCTGTCGATATGACGAATCTTACGCTCAGCAGAGAAATGCAAAATATGGCTGAGCGGTTAGCTGAAAATTCTCATGACATTTGGGCTAAAAAGAAGAAGGAAGAACTTGATTCATGCGGTGGCGTTATACATGCACAACTCGTACCATATGACTTATTAACCGACAAGGAGAAACGCAAAGATCGTGAACGTTCTCAAGAATTTTTGAAATATATGCAGTATCAGGGCTATAAGTTACACAAGTAAGTAAAGCGATAAAAAGTCGTACAACAACTACTGTATTACATATCTTTCTTCTAGACCTTCCAAAGGTGGCGCTACTGAAGGCGAAGGCGGCGCAGCTATTACCGCAGTAGAGTTGAGATTTTCTTATTCGCTGTTAGAGAAATTGATTCAATACTTGGATCGTGCAACCATCAACATGAAGTTATTAAAACCTTCGACTACATTCAGCCGTCGCA
The DNA here is from genome assembly GCA_930367235.1 of Sarcophaga rosellei. Taxonomy (NCBI): domain Eukaryota; kingdom Metazoa; phylum Arthropoda; class Insecta; order Diptera; family Sarcophagidae; genus Sarcophaga; species Sarcophaga rosellei. The sequence continues at coordinate 32,668,705 of OV884021.1, read as the reverse complement.
GCTCGTTTAAGACGGCATCTCGCGATATTAAATTCTTTTCAAAGGTCGTTTTGCCTCTCATGGAGAAATACTTCTCGACACATCGAAATTATTTTATTGCTGTGGCCACTGCTACCAACAATGTAGGTGCCGCCTCATTAAAAGAAAAAGAAATGGTGGCTTCCATCTTCTGCAAATTGGCATCCTTGTTACGAAACCGTTTAAGTGCCTTTGGACCAGATGTCCGCATTACCGTTCGATGCCTTCAAGTCTTAGTGAAGGGCATCGATGCCAGGACTTTGGTTAAGAATTGTCCTGAATTTATAAGAACTTCTATGCTTACGTTCTTCAATCAAACAGCTGATGATTTAGGCAATACAATTTTGAATCTACAAGATGGCAAATACAGTCATCTGCGTGGAACACATCTGAAGACCTCAACCTCTCTGGGATATATAAATCAAGTCGTTATGCCAGTGTTGACAGCCATGTTTGATCATTTGGCAGCTTGTGATTATGGTAGTGATTTATTGTTGGACGAAATTCAAGTGGCTTCCTATAAAATACTGGCAGCATTGTATCATTTGGGTACAGATTCCACATTAACGCATGAGCGCAAATACTTGAAAACTGAACTCGAACGACATCGACCAGCTTTGGGCTCTTGCCTGGGAGCATTTAGTTCTTGCTTCCCTGTGGCTTATCTCGAGCCGCATCTCAATAAACATAATCAATATTCATTATTAAATCGAATAGCGGATCATTCGCTTGAGGCCCAAGATATTATGGTCAAGATGGAAAGTTGTATGCCAAACTTGGAGACAATTCTCGGCGAGGTGGATCAGTTTGTTGAGTCTGATAATACGTATAACGATGCACCACATATAATTGATGTGATTTTACCGCTTTTATGCTCATACTTGCCATTCTGGTGGTCTCAAGGACCGGATAATGTAAGTCCTACCAGCGGTAATCATGTTACAATGGTCACGGCAGATCATATGAATTCTCTGCTGCGCAATGTATTGAAAATGATCAAGAAAAACATTGGCAATGATAATGCACCTTGGATGACAAGAATTGCTGCCTACACTCAACAAATCATTATTAACACGTCCGAGGAGTTGTTAAAGGATCCATTCCTCCCACTGGCTGAGAGAGTTAAAAAACGTACAGAGAACATGTTCCATAAGGAGGAAAGTATGCGAGGCTTTATTAAGTCTGCAACAGATGATACTTCGCAGGTTGAAACTCAGCTACAAGAGGATTGGAATTTGCTGGTGCGCGATATTTACTCCTTTTATCCTCTGTTAATCAAATACGTTGATCTACAGCGTAATCATTGGTTAAAGGATAATATACCAGAAGCTGAGGAACTATATAATCATGTTGCCGAAATATTTAATATTTGGTCCAAGAGTCAATACTTCCTCAAAGAGGAACAAAACTTTATATCGGCCAATGAAATCGATAACATGGCATTGATAATGCCAACTGCAACTAGGAGATCGGCCATTAATGAAGGTGCTGCACCAGTTACTGGCGGCAAGGTTAAGAAGAAGAAAAAGAATCGCGATAAAAAGCGTGACAAAGACAAAGAGATACAAGCCAGTTTAATGGTGGCCTGTCTGAAACGCTTACTGCCCGTTGGTCTCAATCTGTTTGCTGGTCGTGAGCAAGAGTTAGTGCAACATTGTAAAGATCGCTATCTGAAAAAGATGCCCGAATACGATGTTATAGAATTCGCTCACAACCAATTGACTTTACCCGATAAATTGGATCCCTCAGACGAAATGTCTTGGCAACACTATTTATATTCTAAATTAGGTAAAAAAGAGGAAACGTCCGAAGAGCAAGCCGTTGAAAAAGCGGCAAATCAAACTGATAAAGGCAAAGATAAGACCCAAGAGACTGTAGATCGTATTGTAGCCATGGCAAAGGTCTTATTTGGCCTTCATATGGTAAGTTCGCAAATTTCAAAATACACAAAGTAATTTATATCTTTTTCTTATTGAACCTCTATTGGCAGTGAAGAATTGCTACAAACATATTTATTCTCTTGACTCATGAAGGGAATAAATAGCGTTGTATCTTTTCTCTGCCATATAATATATGTATATACGTTTATTGATCAGGTCTTATTTCTTTCACAATATTGGTCCAGTCACATATCCTCTTCAAGCTCCTCTTTAGTTCTTACTTAATTTACTTTTTAATCTAAATTTATCGATTAATTTTAATTGTCATTCGATTAGTAATTATATTATAATTTTACCTTAATTTTCACATTTTTTACACTGCGTCACATCAAACAACTTTGACAGATCGATCATCCCCAACAGCAAAGCAAAAATGTCTACCGGAGTGTTGTTTCCATACAAAGGAAGCGTGCTGTTATCGCATGCTTCCGTCAGACATCTTTACATTCTTTGCCAAGGTTTTTACAAACAATTCCCAAAAACTCTACTACTTGACTAACCATTAAACGGCACTCTGTTGTTCTATCTGTCGTCTTCCTATTCTCGTTGACACACTCTGAATAACAGAGCTGTAAAGGAATGCATTTTTGTGTTTAAATGTTTATTTTTTTTTATATGTATATACGATATTTTTTTATAATTTTATTACAATTTTTGTATTATTTTTGTTTAATTGGAATGTAAACCTTTGTTGTTTTGTTTCGTTTAATATTCTAAATTTGGTTTTTTTTTATTATTTAAATCGACTTTTTTGAATTTTGCGCGCAAATGCAATCGTTTCGGCTCTTGTAGATACATGCACTCATCCTCATGCTAATAATATGTAAACACTCCTCCAATCACTAGTTCATATTTCTTTTTAACATACTTGTATCTTTTAATTTAATATACCTCATTCTGCTCCTTAATCCAAGTCCTCCTCCTCCTCCTCCTCCTCCTCCATCTAAATAACAATTCTGTAGAGAGACTAATTTTAAAGCAAATAACTAACTATAAAGCTTATGGCTGATTTGTGTTTGTTTTTTGTGTCCTTACTGTTCCATATAGGCGTCGCGCCCAAAGCCGAAATCAAAAAGTCGATCATCTAAAATTACATTGGCACGCAGGCATGCGGTCATGTCCAGCTTACGTTCCATACACCTATATCGCGTTAGCAGGTGGGCCATGATGTTTGGTTTGTTAGCTTCTACGATCGTAAACCAAAAAAAAAAAAAAAAATATTGATGATATCATTATCCTGCATGCGCATTAGGGGTTTTCAAAGAATCTTAAGACACAAAAAATTCTAGATTTTACGAATTTTTTTGTTTTAATTTTATAAAATACGTTGATTTTATACATTGCATGCATCATTGTCAGGAAGTTAAATTTTTTTTGTTTTGAAATGAACTGAAGGTTTCAAATTTTAGGTGAAACGGGTGAGTAAAAATTTAATGTAAAAAATTTGTATCACTTCAATCAATTGCGCAATTCACACAAGCTGTTGTATCGTTGCATTGAGTGTTGATAATTTTCCGATACACTTATACACATTTTTTCATGTGTTTTTGGAAGTCGTATTGGTTTAGTGCTATCAGTTTATGTAAATGCCAGTAGTCAAGAAAAAGAATAAAAATACAGAATATTTTTTATGCAACTTGAGTCAACAATTAACATTTCAAAATTATATTTTTCGCACAAATAATTATTTAATTTACTTTTTTCCGTAATATTTTTATTTTTGCTACAGGAAAATCAAATTATTAATAATGTTATTCTTCTGCTTATCGCTTTTTGACGTTTGGAATACGAAATAGGTACACAATACAACATAACATTGAGCCTTCACAAACAAAAAGTGTATTCAATACAACATACACGATACAAAGTCGTGTGAATTGCTCAAATATGATTTATGGAACCAAAATTAAAATTAGGAAAATAAGAAAAAAAAACAAGATTAATTAAATAAATGAATAGACAATTTAAGCAGATGGCAAAAAAAAATTCTGCGAATAATAAACGAACAAGTCATTTAAGTTGCGAAAGCTGTGTGGAACCGGTACGTAACATGCAATCAACCACGTCAAAGACAAAACATTTTGTTACTTTTTTTCTTTTTAAAGACGTTTACAATATGAGTTTGTTGATTGCAAACAAAAATAAAAACAAATATGTGTGTCGATTCAATTAAACTCTTTATTATTCACACCATTTTGTGTGCCACCGTCTACAACTTCGCGATACAACAACAACTTGCTTGTTCGTTATTCTTCTCTACTCACACCCTTTACGTAAGCAACAACACTTGTACGTTAGATCTGTATAGCGGAGATCTTCACAACAACGATCTTCAAACCACGACTGTTTACTTCGCACGCAACACGTCTTCACACAAGACTGACTGAATTCTTAATGCTCGCTACCTGCTTTGTCTTGCCTTTTTATATGCTCACACAAACAGTCCGACTAAGACTCTCAAAGTAGAACGTTCAGAGTTTCACTTTCTCGAGAACTTTATTGCGACTTTATTGTTGTTTGTGTACTTTGCTTACGTAGATTGTTGATGCTTTCTTTCGTACTTGCCTGTCTCCTTTTCTTCCATATTGATGTTATTGGTATATGCAAACAACTTCGTTGTATGTGTTTGTGTGGCTTTTATTTATCGTTTTAATATTAAACGATGGCACACCGTTTTAATTTTCGTGCCAATACTAATCTAAGTCGATGTAAACAGACTTCTTATGCCTACAGTATATTATAAATGGTGAACCATTTGAAAGTTTAAATTTAAAAATGCAATAAAACAAAAACAGTTAAAAATTTTGCAAAAAAAAATTTTTTTTGAAGTACAGTAGTGCCGGTTAGAAATGGAATTCAAATAGCTGCCGGGCCTGATCTCACAGTACCTCATTCGATCGTACCAATTTTCGTGCACTTTTCCGAGTATGGGGTGGTATCTTGTGTCCATGCATTTGCAGAAACACTGTTGAAAACTGCATGAAACAAGCTGGAAGTTCGTTTTGTCTACAAAATATCCTCTCTTGCTGTTTGCAAAATGAAAACCAAGTTTTCAGACTTTTTGTTTTTTTATTACGCACTTTATTATATGTATGTACAAATATTCAGCTTAAATTATTCATTAAATCACATTTGTTTTCATACATACATATATGTATATATGTAATACATACCTCGTTATCTTTCAATGAAGTTGTTTCGCATATGAGCTGTGAACAAATAAGTATTCAAGTTTAAACCGATAGATGACCCACCCGATATAAATATAACTAGAATAATCCTGATTAATAGCATTTACATTGCTGCACATTAATGTCATATAAAGCTTAAACTTTTGTCTGAAAAATTGCATTTAAATATAACCATATTAGCCAGATTCTTTATGCCTTTTTTTCTATTTTCTTATTTTAAGATAAACTTCTGTGTTTGATATATGTATATGAGTACCATATGCAACAATTAAAATGCTTTGATTAATTTTAAGTAAATATTAGTGGTAGCCGCAGTTTAGTAGTTCAGTGGCTTGGCTTATTAGACGTGAGGCCATGGTTCAAACCCCAGGTCAGACATCAAAACGAAATATAAAAAATATTTCTTCGGCAACTTCCTCTCAGCAGATTTCTGGCAAAAACTCTGAGAGTAAATAAAATTGCAATGAAAAGTTTCTCAAAAATCTGTCGTTCGGAGTCGACTTTAAACTGTAGGTCTCGCCACTCATGTGTAACATTAACACACACACCATGAGTGGTGTTGAAAAGCTAGATCATAATCTTGACTGAAGGGTTGTGATCAGAGATCAGCAATGAATAGTTTTTTCGCTACTCATAAGTACTCATGAAATTTTGCATTTGAGTGAGTTAACACTATTGAAATTCAACTACTCTGATTCATTCGTACTCACTAGAACATTAATTTATAAGTACAGATTACAATGAGTATGAGTACAACGTTGACATCAAACTCATAACATTCGAAATATGTTTGATTCATAAGCCTACTCATTCAGATTCATAAATTTAGAAAAACACTTATAATACTCATAAATGATTCGAGTGCTTCGAATCATTCATCAAAATTTACAGTCTTAGTTGTTGTTGCATTTACAACAAAAAAAAGAAGAAAGAAAAAGACAAAGACAGCAATTAAAGCAACTACATAACCTTCTAGTGAGTATTGCAGAGCTCGTGCGCGAATCATACTTATTTTGTGATTCTTGTAAATGTTGAGTAAACAATGCGTATTGTTAAGTATGAGTACGATGAGTACTTCAAACTTTGAATATGAGTATGATATTAAAATAAGTATGAATGCGTATAAGTATCAGAAATTATGAGAATGACTCGAATCTACTCATCTTTTTGAATACTCATTGCTGATCTCTGGTACTCACTCAATTTTAAATGCAAACATTTATACGGATACAAGTTATAACTTATTTGTAAATAAAACCCTGATGCGCATTATGTATTTAATAATGGGTTATCCATTTCGTGGTTTCAAAAGTAAACGTTAATAAAACACATATAAAATATTTTTTTACGATATTTCTTTTTTATTGTAAAGTTTGAACGTTGACATTATGTGTGAAACACTATATCATTTAAATGACCTCCACGCGAAGTGTTGCAAGCATTGATTCTTTTGAGGTAATTTTCGACCACTTTTTGACACATATTGGGCGATATCTCAGCCATAACTTGACGAATGTTGGTTTTTAAGTACTCAAGAGTTGAAGGTTTATCTGCATAAACATGGTCTTTCGCGTAGCCCCACAGAAAAAGTCTAAGGGTGTCAAATCGCATGATCTTGGTGGCCAGTTAATATCGCCACGACGAGAAATTACGCGGCCAGGAAATGTCTCTTGCAATAAAGCCACATTCGCTCGAGTTGTGTGGCATGTGGCACCGTCTTGTTGAAACCACATATTTTCCAAGTCGTATTCTTCAATAGCAGGCAAAAAAAAGTCGGTTATCACATGACCATAATGCTCCGAATTGACGGTGACAGTCGTTCCATCGTCGTTTTCGAAGAAGTAAGGTCCAATCACACCTTCGGAACAAAGAGCGCACCAAACAGTGACTTTTTCTGGATGTAATGACCTCTCTTCAATTACTTGAGGATTCTCAGAACCCCAAACACGACAATTTTGTTTATTAACACACCCACCGAATGTGAAATGTGCTTCATCACTGAAGACAATTTTGTTCGAAAAATTGCCGATACGTGGCTGTGGCAGAATCACCATTTTTGTAGTAGGTTTTGATAATTTTTATGCGTTGTGTGATAGTTAAGCGATCCATTTTCGTCAATGTCAGACTTTCAACCGAAAAGAAAAAAATTGGTTTCACAATTTAGTTTGACAGATGTCGAATTCCAGTCCCATACTTTTGAAACCACGGAATGGATAGCTCTTTATAATTATTTTTGTTGCAACATTAATCCAAAAAAAAGAAAATGAAAATGTTATACCATGTTTGCATGTATTTTGTATGTTTAAATTAAACAATGATTAATCCGAATGCTAACAAATCAGAATGATTAGTTATTGATATTTTACGCCAATTACTGACATATTGAATGTAATGTTTTGCAAAACTAGGCACAGAGCTTGCAATATTTTTGCGCGCACCTATCATGAGCAATGGCTGCAGGAGGAAAATGTTGGCCAGGAGGTTATGATCGAAGATCTGACGCAAACATTTGAGGAGTTTGAAAAATCCAAAAAGGAAGAGGATGAAAGTGAAGGCAAACCAGATCCATTGACTCAACTGGTGACCACTTTCTGTCGTGGTGCAATGACAGAACGGAGTGGTGCCCTGCAAGAAGATGTCCTTTATATGTCATATGCCCAGATTGCTGCCAAATCTTGTGGTGAAGAGGAAGAAGAAGGTGGCGGCGAAGAAGAGGGCGGTGAAGGTGGCGAAGAGGCTGAGGGTGAAGGAACTAGCATTCATGTAAGTTTTAAAATTTTCTAGAACCTAGCAATTCAAATGTACTCGTATAATAAAAAAAATTATCATTTACACGCAAACCAAGAATTCAATGGGTCGCCTAATGGTAATACTAATCACATGTATACAAATAAATTTATTTATTTTTATTTTATTTATTTATTTATTGATTAACTTCAGTACAACAAGCAGATAATCTTATTTAATAGTACTGTTTATACATTGTTATGATTAAGTTAATAGTTATATTTGTATAGGTATGTGTTACAAAGAAAGCAGAATTACATATATGAATTAAATTTAAGTTAGCCTCAAGTTGGATTAATTAAATCGTGAATTCTAAAGAAGAGAGAAGTGTGTTGAGATTGCAGTTTTAAATTGCATTACATTGCTTTTTAATTGAATTTCTGGTGGAAGTTGGTTCCATGCACGAATTGCATTAATATAAAAGTGCCTCTCAGACATCTGTTTTAGGAATCTTACGGAGTTTATCCTATAGCCCCTGTTTGTCCTGGAAAATTGTAGTCTAGTAAATAGATAATTAGGTTCCCCTGAATAAACAATATTGTGCAAGAAAATTAGCATACGGTATTTTAAGAGGCTTTCCAATATCATATTGTAAATTCTGTAGGCAAAATGTGATATACTACTATATCTACTGCGTCCAAAAATATATCTTGCTATGTTATTATAAGTTATCCTAAGTTTATTTCTGCTGACAGAGTCCAAACCCGCAAAAAGCTCGCATCCATATAAGAGGGTTGGAATTAGGTATGTCTTGGCCAAGAGCATACGTATACTAACAGGCGTAAAGGACTGAGTCCTCCATTTCTCAGCATAGCATACGTCTTACCACAAATCGAATTAACATGGTTTGTCCAGGAGAGTTGGCTATTAAAAGTAATACCCAAGTTTTTAGCATATTGTACGAATTCTATGGGCGAGTCCCCAACGACTAATGGTGGCAGTAAGTTCGGCAAAACACCAATTTTTCCAATCATGATAGCCTTTGATTTGTTGGCATTCAAGCAAAGACCATTTGCAGTAGCCCATTCAGATACATTATCAAGGTCTTGGTTCAGTCTCAATATACAATTGTCGATGTCAGTCTTAAAACAGCTAATATATAGTTGGACGTCGTCGGCATACATTTGAATTCCACAGTGAGTTATACGAGAAGGTAGGTCGTTTGAATACATTATGTAAAGCAGTGGGCCGAGAATTGAACCCTGAGGAAATTCCCAATAATTTTATTAACAAATTTTTTAAAAAGTCAAATTGAAAATAAATTAAATTCTTTGTATTTCCCCACATAAATTTACTCAATCCGATTCGATTTTTTTCCATCATAGGAACAAGAAATGGAGAAACAAAAATTGCTGTTCCATCAAGCCCGTTTGTCGAATCGTGGCGTTGCGGAAATGGTATTGTTGCATATTTCCGCTTCCAAGGGTATACCCTCGGAAATGGTGATGACAACTTTGAATTTGGGTATTGCAATTTTGCGCGGCGGTAACATTGACATTCAACTGGGCATGTTAAACCATCTGAAGGAGAAAAAAGATGTTGGATTCTTTACCTCAATTGCAGGCCTTATGAACTCATGCAGTGTCTTGGACTTAGATGCCTTCGAACGGAACACCAAAGCTGAAGGTAAAGTTTAAGTTTATCACACACACACACATACACACACTCGCCTATTCCATTCCAACATCCTTACCTCTTCCACAACCATGTAACAACCAACCAATCTATTCCCCTGCCCTATACTCTTCTTATCGAATTCGTTTAACCTTTTCTGTTAACATTTGATTTTTTCTCTCCTTCGAGTATTAGTTTGAAATTCTATTTTATTTTAATTTTCATCATAATCCTTGCACGCTTTTTTGTTTTTTCAAAATTATCACTTACCTACCATCACCTACTTTCCGATTATGTTGTTATAAATTTGCACTGAACCCCAAAACTCCATTACGTCCATCACCACCACCACCACCACCACTACCATCAAAACCAAATCCGCATGAATTACCCTGTTATCCCACACACAATATTGTAAACTTTGCAAACAAAGAATACATTCCAAGTGCGGGTGCAGGTCTTGGCGTCGGTTCCGAGGGAGCTGCTGGCGAGAAGAATATGCACGATGCTGAATTCACATGTGCGCTTTTCCGTTTCATTCAGCTGACTTGTGAAGGTCACAACTTGGGTAAGTCTTAATCAAGTACATTTAAAAACAACAACAACAACACCAACAAACTTATTTGCATTGCAGACTGGCAAAATTATCTACGTACTCAAGCTGGTAACACGACAACGGTAAATGTAGTCATTTGCACCGTTGATTACTTGTTGCGACTGCAGGAATCGATTATGGACTTTTATTGGCATTACTCGAGCAAAGAGATTATTGATCCGGCGGGAAAAGCGAATTTCTTCAAAGCCATTGGAGTTGCCAGCCAGGTTTTCAATACACTTACTGAAGTCATTCAAGGTCCATGCACACTCAATCAGCAAGCATTGGCCCATTCCAGATTATGGGATGCCGTTGGCGGTTTTCTTTTCCTTTTCTCGCATATGCAAGAAAAATTATCCAAACACTCTAGTCAAGTCGATTTGCTAAAGGAGCTATTGAATCTGCAAAAGGATATGATCACCATGATGTTGTCTATGTTAGAAGGAAATGTTGTTAACGGTACAATTATTTAGCAAAGCTATAAAAAAAAACAACTTGAACTATAAAAAGCCTACTTAAAATTCCAGGTACAATTGGCAAACAGATGGTTGATACTCTAGTGGAGTCAGCTGGCAATGTGGAATTGATTTTGAAATATTTCGATATGTTCTTGAAGCTTAAGGATCTTATTGAATCGCCTAGTTTCCAGGAAATTGATATCAAAAATGAAGGTTGGGTCACACCCAAAGACTTTAGAGATAAAATGGAACAATCCAAGAACTATACGCCGTAAGTTTGCTTCTCCTATTACTGTAAATTGAAATTCACCTTGTTTTCTGTTTAATTTAAAGTGAGGAAATGGACTTTTTACTGGCCTGTTGTGAACGTAACCATGAGGGCAAAATTGATTATGCCGCCTTTGTTGACCGCTTCCATGAACCGTCTACTGAGATCGGTTTTAATTTGGCTGTATTACTGACCAACTTAAGTGAACATATGCCGAATGAACCACGTTTGGCTCGTTTCCTAGAAACTGCTGGCTCTGTACTTAATTACTTTGAGCCATTCTTGGGACGCATAGAAATCTTGGGCAGTTCGAAGAGGATAGAGCGCGTTTACTTTGAAATTAAGGATTCCAATATTGAGCAATGGGAAAAGCCTCAAATTAAAGAATCCAAGAGAGCGTTCTTCTATTCAATTGTTACCGAAGGCGGTGACAAAGAGAAACTAGAAGCCTTTGTAAACTTCTGTGAAGATGCTATTTTTGAAATGACTCATGCTTCCGGCCTAATGGCAACAGATGAAGGCGGCAGTAATGTCAAACGTGATACATCGTACAGCTCGTACGTGAGTGAGGAGGATGAAGAGCGTGCTGCAAGACACCCAGTCACACGGACAATAAATGCTGTAAAGGATGGTTTCAAGTTTGCTGCTGTAATGTTAAGTCCGGCAAATATAAAACATCAAATTGGCGTTATGCAAACCAAATCGGTACCTGAACTAATTATTGGATTATTTAAGATTATTTTCTATATGTTTTACTATACCGGTTTTGCCCACTATGCCGTGGTACGCTACATTTTTGGTATACTAATGAATTTGATGCGTGGACCTGCTCCTGAAGAAGTCGAAGAAGCACCTGTTGAGGAAGAACCAATCGGTCGTGCACTACCGCCTCTACCTATAGAAGAACCGCCGGGAACAGTACAAGCATTTGGTTTAGACATAAATAAGGAGGAAAACGGACAATATAAGGTTACCGTACATGAGTCATCTGGAGGCAGCCCTTCAACTTCGGTTGAAGAAACCGGTGAATCCAGTCCAGAGGATGGCGGTCCTACCGGCGAAGCACAGCCAGAAACTGAGGGTCATCATCCTGAACCGATATCGATTGTGGACCTTCTGGGTGGAGAAGCTGCTAAGAAAGCTGCTCAAGAACGTCAAGAAGCCCAAAAAGCCCAAGAAGCTGCAATGGCTTCGATCGAAGCTGAAGCAAAGAAATCTTCTGCAGCACCACAAGAGACTCCCGCTGTTAACCAAATTGATTTCTCTGGCTATGCACATCGTGCCGTTAGCTTTTTGGCTCGTAACTTCTACAATTTGAAATATGTAGCCTTGGTGTTGGCTTTCAGCATTAACTTCATGTTACTCTTCTATAAGGTTACCTCGTTTGCCGAGGACGAAGAAGCCTCGGGTGATGACGTCTTGATATTGGGTTCTGGTTCAGGTGCTGGTATGACTGGTTCTGGTTTAGGATCTGGCGAAGGTTCCGGCGACGATGGAGGTGAAGAAGATGAAATACCAGAATTGGTACACGTTGACGAAGATTTCTTCTACATGGAACACGTTATACGCATAGCTGCCTGTTTGCACAGTCTTGTATCTTTGGCCATGTTGATCGCCTACTATCATCTTAAAGTTCCATTGGCAATATTCAAACGCGAAAAGGAAATCGCAAGACGTCTGGAATTCGATGGTTTGTTCATTGCCGAGCAGCCAGAAGATGATGATTTCAAGTCACATTGGGACAAACTTGTTATATCGGCCAAATCGTTTCCAGTCAATTACTGGGACAAGTTCGTCAAGAAGAAAGTCCGTCAAAAGTACAGTGAAACATACGATTTTGATTCGATATCCAATCTCTTAGGCATGGAAAAAAGTTCATTTATGGCTCAAGAAAGTGAAGAAGGTGGTCTGGTTAAGTATATCATCAATATTGATTGGCGTTATCAGGTCTGGAAGGCTGGTGTAACATTTACCGATAACGCTTTCCTCTACTCGCTATGGTACTTTGTCTTCTCTGTCATGGGCAATTTCAATAATTTCTTTTTCGCTGCACACTTGTTGGATGTTGCTGTCGGTTTCAAAACATTGCGTACGATTTTGCAATCTGTAACACACAATGGTAAACAACTTGTACTCACCGTAATGCTTTTGACTATTGTGGTATACATTTACACTGTCATTGCCTTTAACTTCTTCCGTAAATTCTACATTCAGGAAGAGGATGAAGAAGTCGACAAAAAATGTCACGATATGTTAACCTGTTTCGTATTCCACTTGTATAAGGGCGTTAGAGCAGGTGGTGGCATAGGCGACGAAATCGGTGATCCAGATGGTGACGACTACGAAGTCTATCGTATTATCTTCGATATCACTTTCTTCTTCTTTGTTATCGTCATTCTATTGGCCATCATTCAAGGTTTGATCATTGATGCCTTTGGTGAGCTTCGTGATCAACTGGAATCGGTGAAAGAAAATATGGAATCAAATTGTTTCATTTGCGGCATGGGTAAAGATTTCTTCGATATAGTGCCGCATGGTTTTGATACGCATGTCCAAAAAGAACACAACTTGGCCAATTACATGTTCTTCCTTATGCATTTGATCAATAAACCGGACACTGAATACACGGGTCAAGAGACCTATGTCTGGAATATGTATCAGCAACGTAGCTGGGACTTCTTCCCAGTCGGTGATTGCTTCCGTAAACAATATGAAGATGAATTATCTGGTGGCGGTGGCGGCGGTGGTTAAATTGTTCTCAACATGCTTCACACTCTATGCGCCTTTAATACTACGTTGACGGACCATTTAACTGTACAAGGTTTTTTAGACGAAATTTTTTCTTCAATTGTTTTTTTTTATACTATCCAATACAAAGAAACAAACCTATCTATATTATTATATAAATTTATATTTATGTATGTGAAAACTAAAGATGAAATATTAAAACAATCAATTTAATACATAGTCTAACCAAGGAATTTATTTTCTAAATCTAGTCAATTGTAATCGATCAAAACAAACTAACAAAACAGCACAGAATACCCAAAACAATTTTATGTATTTACATAATTAAAATGTACATGTATACATACATACATATGTACATATTTTATTACCGTTACTGTATAAATTTTATTATAAGCATATAAAATTATAATCACTATTCGAATAAAATCCTAAATTTAGACAACCAACTAGAGAAACTCTAAAAAAGAAAGAACAAAAAAAACTCAGAAATAATAACCAAAAATGCATATAAAACTATTTATTTATGTATTTAAAAATAAATTAATAGTAAACATTTACGTTTTATTAAATATATATTTTATTTATTTTATGAAAATAAAAAAAATAATTTCTAGTTTTTCTATTTTTTAATTCGACTGGAATTAAACTTTACTGACAAGTGTGTGTAAGTTTCTACATATGACTACAGTTTAACTATAATACAAATACAGTATTCCCCGGACATAAGCACCAGAGATCAGCAATGAGTATTCAAAAAGATGAGTAGATTCGAATCTTACACATAATTTCTGATACTTATACGCATTCATACTTATTTTAATATCATACTCATACTACTCATATTCAAAGTTTGAAATGCTCATCGCACTCATTCTTAACAATACTCACAATGTTGTTGATTTCGATTCTAATTTACTCAACATTTACAAGAATCACAAAATAAGTATGATTCGCGTACGAACACTACAATACTCACTAGAAGGTTGAGTGTTTGCTTTATTTACTAACTTTTTCTTTCTTCTTTTTTGTAAATGCAACAACAACTAAGACTGTATATTTTTATGAATAATTCGAATCACTCGAATCATTTATAAGTATTAAAAGTATTTTTCTAAATTTATGAATCTGAATGAGTAGGCTTATGAAGCAAACATATTTCGAATGTTATGAGTTCGATGTCAACGTTGTACTTATAAAACAATGTTGTAGTGAGTACGAATGAATCATACTCAAAATTTAATGAGTACTTATGAGTAGCGAAAAAACGATTCATTGCTGATCTCTGGTTTGAAAGAGTTGAAAGAAAGAAACTCCTAACGAAAAATTGTTTGTAACGCGAATAAAAGTATTGGAACGTTACGAGATAAAATAGAAAAAGAGAAGTCTGAAGTTTCAACTAAATATGAAGCACAAGGAGATATATATAAAAGAATAGTAGAAAAATCTTGTAAACCAAAATCAGTTTGTGGTGAACTTCAGAACGCTGCACAGTTGTGCAAAACTGAAATTTTGAAATGGTACTGTACTATAACTGAAAGAGTACTTTTTTGCATCAAATGGTACTATTGTAAAAAAAATACATACATACATATTGGTCGTTATAACCCTTCAATCAGGATTATGACCTAACTTTCCACTCCACTTATTTTGTATTTGTTAATTTTATACATGAGTGGCGGGACCTACTGTTTAAAGTCGACTCCGAACGTCAGATTTTTGAGAAACTTTATCATGGCAATTTTATTTGCCCTCAGAGTTTTTGCGAGGATGTGAGGGAATTCTAACAGAAAAAGTATCGATTTATTCGTGTTCCTCACATACAAGACAAAAATTGCTGATTCGGAACAACAACAAAACGTAAAAGCCGCATTTAGTCAAACGTCGATGGAACATAATGTAACATACGTTCGTTTTTAGCATATAAAGAGCAATGCAAATGTTTACCGAAAATACATTACGGTTTGGTAAGCGTTTTCATTGCTTTTCGTATTCTAAAAACGAACGTACGTTTCGTGGACGTTTGGCTAACCGGGGCTAAAGCCTAATTCTCCCCTTAGCTTTGCATTGAACATATTGCTAATGCACTACTAGTTGAAAAACGCAAGACATCAAATATGTTATAATAAGAAAGTACTGAGGTACTGTGATATTTTTTAAATGAATAAGTATTGAAAAAAGTACAAAAGTACTGAATTTTTCAACATTGATACAAATACAGTATTCTCCGGATATAATAATTCCCCGCTTAGTAGCCCTAAAACTTAAGCAATCTTAATTTTTACTTGAAAATGTACTGAAACTATTTAGATATGTATGCATCCTTGTATGTATGTAAGCTTTCTCCTGTTATAAACATGAAAAATTGTTCTTCATACTCTAATTTTACTTTAAAAAAAAATCGTTTATATGCACCCGATGTGTGACAACTTTCTTTCCGAAATAGGTCTTGTTCTAAAGCTTCCTTTGAAAGCCAATATTCACAATTAACGGCATGCGCCGTGGTCTAGTAGGTAGTGTGTTGGCTTATTAGACGAACTCGGATCCCACGTCAGACATCAAAACGAAAATATGAAAATATTTCTTCGGCGACTTCCACTCAGCACATTTCTGGCAAAAAAAAATCTGAGAGTAAAAATTGACATGAAAAGCTTCTCAAAAAATCTGTCACTTGGAGTCGACTTTAAACTGTAGGTCCCGCCACTCATGTATAAAATTAAAGCACACAACATGAGTGGTGTTGAGGAGCTAGGCCGTAATCCTGACTGAAGGGTTGTAATGGCCAATTATGTATGTATGTATGTATGTAACGCTATGCAACAGATATATTGGAAAAATTATTATATAGTATTTAACAGCGCTGTGCAGTTCCATAGAATGTTCTTTATGGGTTCATTCTCCTTGAGGTAGATTCACTCTGCACTCTGTCCCATCCAGAAGACATAACCCACTGAGGCAACACAATCTCTCTCAGCTAATTGATTCTTGATAGTGTTACGTTTTTACCTTTTTAAAAACGTTTCGTTGATTGCAAACAAAGTAAAAACAAATAAGTGTTTAGTTTCAATGAAACTCTTTATTGCTCGCACTACTTTTGTGTACCACCGTATACAACTTGACGGATTCAACAATAAATGTTTGTTCGCTATTCTTCTCTGCTCACAAAAAAAGTATTGAAAAATTCAATACTTTAGAACTTATTTCAGTACTTTTCCATTTCAAAAATACCGCAGTATCCCCCGTCGCTCCCCATCCAATCTCAGCGACATTGGTGGACTGTGGGCCAACATTTCCCACTCTTTGCGCATTACTGCGGAAACAGTCCTTGGTTTCGAGCAACGAAATCAATGGTACGACGAGGAGTGTCGCAAGGCTGCTGCAGCGAAAAACGCCGCATACAAGAAAACGCTTCAGTCAGCAGCAACGCGAGCCATTGTCGAGAACTATAGAGAGAGGAGAAGGGATGAGAGACGCCTTTTCAGACGCAAGAAGAGGGAGCAGGAAAGGCGTGAGCGCGAGGAAGTCGAGATGTATAGGTGTAGGAATGATGCTCGGAAATTTTATCAAAAGGTTAAGCGTCTAATCGAAGGTTTTAAGCCCGGAGCGTCCTCCTGCAGAGATGAGAACGGAAACCTGATAACAGACTCGCAAGGGGTGCTGAGGTTGTGGATAAAACACTTCTCTACTCTGCTACAAGGGGATGACGACAACAATTCCGCCTTGAGAGATGATGTTCCGAACCGGATCGACGATGACGGCGTGGAGATTCCGCCGCCTAGCCATGAAGAGGTCAAAGTCGCGGTATTGCGTCTTAAAAACAATAAATCGGCGGGACATCGTAATTTCTATGGGTACATACTGGCGAATGTGGCCTTAATATCGTCTTCGTGGCCTTAGTAGGCTTAATTAAAGTTTCTATTGGGTTTAATTAAAATTGCAATCAATATTCGTATTCCCAAGATAAATTCCTCATAGAGACCAATGACCTCCTGTAGAATCTTAACTTAAATACGTTTCAAATATGGCTGCAGACTTACTAAGTCACTCATTGCCTGGATAAGATTTTTATGATAATTTGCCACATAAAGATTAACTTTAAATTAGAACTCACACTAATGCAATTACCTGATGTTTGTTAATTACATAGACTTTCATTTTGCATTAAACGTTTATTACTATCTTTGTTTCTTCTCAATTTAAATCAATAAAAAATGTCCTAACTGTTCATTAATTTTCAACAATTTGAATACCAAAAACCCTAAGTTAAATTGCTCCTTAAAATCAACCGAACTTCAAAAAATTATTTTATGATTGAATTCCTCATTTATTTTTAATATAAACTGCATTTAAACTTTTTTGATAACATTTTTGTTTTAGATTTGATTAAGTTTTTTCCTTCTCATGTAAAGAACTAAAGATTTAAGATATTACCTTTCTATATTAAGCCATCGGTATGTACTTTTTTACAAAAGTACCATTTGATGCAAAAAGTACTCTTTCTGTTACAGTTCAATACCAATTTTAAAATTTCAACTTTGCAACACTGGCTCACACCCTTTGTGTAAGCAACCAAACTTGTAAATCAGCTCTGTTTAGCTGAGACCTTCAAACCACGACTGTTTAATTCGCAAGCAAACGTCTTCACGCCAGACTGACTGAATTCTTACTGCTCGTTGCCTGCTTTGTCTTGCCTTTTTATATGCGCACGCAATCAGTCTGATGAACGTTCTTAAGTAGAACGTTTGCGGTTTTGCCTTCTCGAGAAGGGCCTGTTCGTAAATGCATCATTGCGCTGCATAATATGATTATTTTGCGCTCACACTGCTAATCACATGTTGCTAATGCTTCTTTTTGCTGATTTATTTGTTTGCATTTACGAACGAACAAACACTGCAGAAATGGAAAAATTATTAATAAATTTGAGTTTTGAACTGGACGATAAAACAAATGACAAAATGTTGTTAAATGCACAAAAAAGTGTACTTTGTGCAAAAAAGAAGACATTTAAGGAAGAAAAAAAGAAACTTATTGTTATGTATTGAAACGCACGCAAGTCATTTACCAACTAACTTTATTGTTTTAGAAATTACAATATCTACTTAACATAGTTATCCCTATTTAACATTAATGGAGTTAACATTAATAGAGTTTTCTTAACATTAAGCTTTCTTAACATAATTTATACATTAAATGTGAAGCCAGAGATGTGTATGTTCAAATACTACACAACACTCCCCCACATAAATGAAATTGTTAATTTTATTTTGTTTCATAATATATATTGTAAATATTAATTATTTATACTTGAAAGATAATAAATGTTGTTTAATTTTAAATAGAATGCTATTTCATTATCTTCTTCTATTAAAATCTTTATAATTGATATTTACATTATTATGTATTGTTTTTTTTTTTTTTTTTTTTTTTTTTTTTTATATATATATATGTATATAATCCAAAAAAGTTTAAGAAAAAAAGTATATATATATAGTATAAGTATGTATATCATTATATTTTTTTTTATTTTTTTCTAGGTCTTAATACCATAGTACATTTATTTTCATTTTGTCTTTTATTATCTGGTAATAAATTATCATTATTATTGTTTTCATTTTCTACTTGAATATCTGAATTTAATTCATTTACACTTCTGTTATTAATGCCTAATAAATTATTATCATGTGACGTTTCAACTGTTACATTTGTTGGATTTCCATTTGACGATGTTTCTGGTGATACGAACTCCTTATTGGTACTTTGACTTTCTGTAATTCCTGCTCTAATCTGATCAGGATGTCTTCTTATAATTCTACCGCTTGATAAAGTACACTGATATGAACGCGGACCATTTTTCATACTAATAGTAGCAGGAGACCATGACTTTTTATTAACATTAGTGTAGTCCCTAATAAAAACATTTTGTCCTTTTTCAAAAGTAACAGATCTTTTACCTTTATAATTAGAAATACTTTTCATTTGCTGTTTCATTAAATTATCTTTAATAAGAGGAGGCTTTATAAGATCAAATCGCGTTCTAATTGATCTTCCAATAAAAATTTTGGCTGGGCTTTCTTCAGTAGAACTATGTTTGGTATTACGGTAATCCATTAAAAATCTATTCAGAATTATGTCTATATTCTCATTTTTCTCAGAGTACAAATTTGCATAAATTGATTTTTTTAGAGTTTTCACAAAATTCTCTGCTTGACCGTCGGTAGCAGGATGCCCCGGAGCTGTTAACACATGTCTTATTCTGTTTTTAGAAACAAAATCTTTAAAATCATCAGAAACAAATTGTCTGCCATTGTCACTTACAATGGTATTAGGAATGCCGAAACGACAAAAAATTTCTCTTAACTTTGTGATTACAAAGTTTGAAGTGATTTCCTTCGTCTTGAATACTTCTACCCATTTAGAATATGATCACAAAAAAATAATAATTTCTAATTGGACCTGCAAAATCTATATGGATCCTTTGCCACACAGAGTTCGTTGGAATCCAAGGTATTAAAATACTTTTCTCAGGACTAGCCATGAGTTTTTGACATGAAGCACAATACTTGACCAATTTCTCTATGTCACTATCAAGATTTGGCCACCAAACAAATGATCTAGCTAATGCTTTTGTCTTAACTATGCCCATATGAGATTCATGTAGGGTTTGTAGTATTGACTCTTTAAGTTTCTCTGGTATAATAACCCTGTAACCCCATAATAGACAATCGTGATCTACAGTTAGCTCATGACTCTTGGTAGTGTAAGCCTTAAATTCAGTACCTTTCAAATTTGAAATTTTTGCCATTTTAACAAAATCACAAACTATAGAAAGAACTGGATCACGCCTGGTCTCTCGAGCTATATCTTTAAAGTCAAGGTTTATTGAATTCTCCTTCTCAATACAATTTACATAGGAACTATCATTTAGTTCACTATCTTTAACTTTCAATTGAGGAATCCGTGACAAGTTGTCGGCTTCATTTAAATCACCCCTGATATATTCTATTTCATAATTAAATCCCGAAAGTATAAATGCCCATCTTTGGACGCGTGCGGCTGCCATTACTGGTAAGCCCTTATTTTGGCCAAATATAGAAATTAATGCTTTATGGTCAGTTCTTAATGTAAAAGTATTACCAATCAAGTATTGCTTTAATTTTGTAACGCAAAATACAATTGCTAAAGCTTCTTTCTCATGTGTACTATATCTTTGTTCTGCTTTAGATAAAGCCCTTGAAACAAATGCTATCGGTTTAAAAATATTATTAGAAAATCTATGTGAAAGTACACCGGCTATGGCACAATCCGAAGCATCAGTTGTAAGAAAAATTGGTAATTTTGGATTAAAATGTACTAAAATTTTATCTGAAGTTATTTCTGTCTTTATTGTATTATACGCAATCTGACAATCTTCAGACCAAATAAACTTAATATTTTTCTGTAATAATTTATACAAGGGAGTCATAATATTAGCAAAATTGTTAATGAATTTGGCGTAATAATTCACCATACCTATAAAAGCACGTAGTTCTGAAACATTCTTGGGAACTGGAGCATTTAAAACCGATTGAATTCTTTCTTTATTTTTCCTTAGACCGAATTTGTCAATGGTGAAGCCAAGATAAGAAATTTCCTTCTTAAAAAATTCACATTTCGATAAATTTAACTTCAGTCCAGCATGTAATAATTTACTCAATACTGATTTAAGATTTCGAATATGTTCCGCCGTATCTTTTCCAGATACCGTTATATCATCTTGATAAACAACGACAAATGGTATACCTTGCAATAAATTTTCCATCGTCTTTTGAAATATTGCCGCTGCAGGCTTAATACCAAAAGGTAATCGTTTCATTTTCAAGGTACCAATGTGTGTTGACCAAGTACATAAAAGCTGTGACTTGTCATCAAGAACAAGTTGGTTATAAGCGCTTGACAAATCAAGCTTTGAGAAAAGTTGACCTCCTTGAAGTGAAGCAAAAATCTCATCAATCAATGGCAGTGGATACTTGAAATCAGATAAATATCTGTTAATCGTGATTTTATAATCACCACAAATTCTAATATCACCATTTGGTTTTAAAATTGGCACCAATGGTGTACCCCAGTCTGAATGATCAATTTGTTCTAAAACATTATTTTCTATTAATTCTTTCAAATTGTCTTCAATTTTAGCCTTCCATGCCAACGGTACCGGGCGAGGTTTACAAAAAATGGGCTTAGCATTCTCGTTCATAGATAAAGAAATTTTCCCCAATCTGTAACACCCAAGACCACTACTAAAAACTTCATAAAATTCATTTTTAATCTGTTCAGTAATAAGAGAATATTGATCAGAATTTACTGAGTTTATCTGGACGAGTTCAAAATTAAATTTTCTTAAAAAGTTTCTACCAAACAAAGGTATATTATTATTCTCAGTCACTACGAGTTTTATATTTTTTTTTATTCCCTTTAATGCAATTGTTTCATTATATTCTCCTAATACTTTAATTTTATTCCCATTGAAATCTACAAATGGATCTGAACATGGTTTAAGACTTACTTTTTTCCTCATGTTATTTATAAACTCCTTTGATACCAAACTGCATGGAGCACCAGAATCACAAACAACTTCAAATGGATTTCCATCTATTTTTACTACAACTTTATATAGTGCAGTTGAAATGCCACTATCATTACAATTATTAATGCTGAAAATAGAAAAATCATATAAATTATTATTAATATTGTTAACTTCTTCATCTGATTCTGATACATAATTTACTGTTTCTTTCTCCCTACAAATGGATGCTAAATGACCAATTTTTTTACAAAAATTACATCTACTCTGTTGATATCTGCAGTCATTAGACTTGTGGTTTCGCCAACCGCAATGGGAACACGATTTAGATTTCGGTTGATGAGTCTCATTTTGATTTTTCTTCTTATTATGCTTCTTATTGTTGTTGTTACTGTTGATTCTCTTGTTAAATTTACCACTTCTTATGTTGCCAACCTGCATTTCATTACTCTCTTTGGAACAAATTTTCAATTCCATAATTAAAGCTTTTCTAAGTGCTTCTTCTATTGTTATTTTCTCATCTTCTTCACAAAGGCGTTCAAATATTTTCTCATTAATACCCATTATAAATTTGTCCAACACAAATGCGTTTAAATGATCTCCAAATTTACACGAGAGAGCTAGCTTTTTAACTCTAGCATGCCAGTCTGCTACCGTTTCGTTTTCATTTTGTGTAGCACTGTGGAAATTTTTACGCTCACGGAATATTATTGTTGGAGGGGTATAATGCTCTCTTAGCAAATTACATAACTCTTTATAAGTTTTGGAAATAGGCGCAATTGGGCTACATAAATTATGCAATGTTTCATATGCCACTGTTCCAATAGATTTCAATAACGTCGCCTTTTTTGCATTCTCTTCCACACAATTGACCTCTGCTAAATGAATGTCAAACCTCTCCTTCCACAACAGCCATGATTCGCTGCGGGGGGAAAAGTGGTGGAAGTTGGAGGGGTTATAAAAAATAACGGAGTTCTGATTTGTAGTCATTTTTTTTTTTTTTTTTATGAGAATTATTAAATGTTTTGTTTTAAATGTATGTCATTTCAATGTTACATATGTATTGTAACCAATATGTATTGTAATGATAATTATTAAAATGACACCAAGATGACCTTGAGACCCGACAGCTGCTTTGAAATGCCAATATTTATCTTTAGATTGATTTTCCTTTTTTTTTTGTTTAATGCTTTTAATATGTTTAGTGTTTCTTAAAATATTTGATGTTTTTAATATGTTTTAATGTTTTTAATATATATTAATTTTTTTTTTTTTATGTTTTAAATGTTTCAATTTAATATAATATGAAAATTTTGTGTATGTACACGGATATATGTATGTATTTACATATGTGTAATCGTAAATACGATTTTTTTATTTTTTTTATTTTCCTCGTCGCCAATGTTATGTATTGAAACGCACGCAAGTCATTTACCAACTAACTTTATTGTTTTAGAAATTACAATATCTACTTAACATAGTTATCCCTATTTAACATTAATGGAGTTAACATTAATAGAGTTTTCTTAACATTAAGCTTTCTTAACATAATTTATACATTAAATGTGAAGCCAGAGATGTGTATGTTCAAATACTACACAACACTTATTGTTAAAACTCTCATTCTCTATCTCACTCATTCAATGCATCAGCCATTTTTATGATTAGTGTTTTGGGTTTATTTGCGCATAATATGATTTAATGTTGCATTTACGAACATTTAACAGCTGCAGTGCTGCCAAGATTTGTATTTATGAACATGATGCGCATAATATGCAGCGCAGTAATGCATTTACGAACAGGCCCGAACCAAGGCAAATTCAATAAGGTAACCGTAACTCTACAACAAGTACAACAATGCAAAAACAACACGCATTTTGTTTTTGTTAAACCTCCATTCGGATGTCAAAATAGGAAGAAAAAAAATGGAAAAGAAAAAAAAATTAACAACAACACACAAACGCACAACAAACACACACAAATTTTGACAGCCCAAGACCAGTCAGCTGTTTCCTCGGGGTCACTTGTTATGAATTCACTTTGGCCCGAACTCTATCGCTATTTCATTGTTGTTTGTGTATTTGGTTCACATTGCTTGTTGTTGCGTTCTCGTTTCACATCTCTGTGAAAGATGTTGTTGGTTTACTTGCAACAAGTTCGTTGTATTTGTTAGTGTAGCTATTGTTAAAATGTTAATGTTAAACGATGTTTTCATTTTCGTAACAATATAAAATAGTTTTATTAAAATGATTTAAATTTTTTTTGATGAAAATATTTAAATTTTTTAACAAAATCTATAGATAATTGCGACAGTTCTAGATACTACAAGTATGTATCAAAAGTGATACATAATTTAGAGCTATAAAGTGTTTTTACGTACTACGGTTGAAGGGGTGTTTTTGGCGAATACAGAGCTGAAGATCGAGCTGATCTAGATAACATCGTAGATAACTAGACCTGAAATTCTAGTTTGGTAACGCAATCTTTGGTAAACTTAATGCATTCAAAACTTCAAAAAGTCTTAAAAACAAAAATAGTATACTAACTGTACATTTACTATTGTGATTTAAATGTTATTATTTTTGATTTTATTTGCAAGTTCATAATATTATTATAATCCGGCATCATTTTATTCTATTCTTTTATATCACCGGTATTGCTCGGTGTTTTATATCACCGAGCAACTTTACCATTATATCAATTTCACGAAATAACACATTCTAAAATAGAAACATCTGGAAATAGCAAAATACTACAACATGTGCCGTAAAAGGTATAATTCTTATACAAAGGAAAACCCAAGACCCAACTTAATGGGTCCTGTTGATGCACAACTAAATGAAATGATGCTTTTAGTACAGCAGCGGCAACAAGCCATTGATCGGATGATTAGGAACGCTCAACAAATCCTAATTATACTACTGCATGCAAACATTTCTATTCGACGAGAAAGATGTAACGTGCCCCGCTGTAGGACTATGCAAGCAGTATTAAGTCACATACATAATTGTAGACAAATTCGAGATTGCCCAGTTCCTCACTGTGCCGTTTCAAGAGAAATGTTATCACATTACAGAATGTGCCAAAGTCCATATTGCATAATATGTGTTGGAGTCCGGCAGAACTGTGCTTGTCTAAACAACAGTTCAAATGCAAGTGCAGGTGGAAATGGAGATCCTAATAATTCTAATCACCTTTAAGTTACAGCAACAGTTTACATCACCAATATCACCGACATCACAAAACATCCAATTCAAGAGATAAATATATCCCTTCAGTCATCAGAAACTCATTCACCAACAGTGTCTCCTAGTATATCCTTGAGACGCCGCCTAAGAAAATATTCACCTTCCTAAAAGGGGTGAGATCTTGACAATGCCAAAGCAGTATTATAATCTGGCAGCATTTTATTCTATTATTTTATACATATTTTGCATATAAATTTCTTATTCATTTGGTTCTAACTGCGGAGTCATTTTGTAATAAATAAATTAATATGAGTCCAAATATAAACATAGGGTGGGTGATTTAAACGTTTAAATTTACAAATACAATAAAAAGAAAAATGGTTTTAAAGTTTGCAAAAATTATTTTTTTTTTTTTTTTGTTGTGAAGTACAGTTGTTTCCGTTAGAAATGGAATATTATTTCATGCCGCGGCTTGCCTCACATTGACTCATTCGATCGGACCAATTTTCGTGCACTTTTTCAAATGTATGAGTTTGTACCACGGCAATGGCATCAAATGCCCAACTGTTGACCTTCAAATGCTCAATTGTCTTTGGTTTATCGGCATATCAATTTTCTCACAGAAAATTGTTCAACGGTGTCAAATCGCTACTTCTTGGCGTTCAATTCGCCTTCAGCTGTTGACCTTCAAATGCTCAATTGTCTTTGGTTTATCGGCATATCAATTTTCTCATAGAAAATTGTTCAACAGTGTCAAATCGCAGCTTATTGTCGGTCACTTTGCCTAATTAAACGGCCATCAAACGTTTGACGCAATTATTCGATTGTGGCATGAGACGTGTGGCAAGTTGCAGCATCGTGTTAAAACCATACATAATGCACATCAATACCATGAAGAGCGGTTAGAAAAAATTTGGTTATCATAGCGCGATAGGTGGCTCCAGTGATGCCTCTCCAAACAGCCGCACCAAACAGTCACTCGTAATGGGTACATTGGCTTCTGTAAGACTACGTATGGGTTTTCTGAGCCCCAAAAACTGCAATTTTGTTCATTAACGTACCCACCAGAGATCAGCAATGAGTATTCAAAAAGATCAGTTGATTCGAATCATACTCATAATGTCTGATACTAATACACATTCATTCTTATTTTCCTATCATACTCATGCTGCTCATATTCAAAGTTTGAAGTACTCATCGTACTCATACTTAACAATACGAATGATGTTGTTGATTTCGACTCTTCTTTACTAAACATTTACATGAATCACAAAATAAGTATGATTCGAGTATACAATACTCACTAGAGTGTTTGATTTGCTTGCTGTCTTTGTCTTCTTTTTTTTTCTTCTTTTGTTGTAAATGCAACAACAACTAAGACTAAATTTTGATAAATGATTCGAATCACTCAAATCATTTATGAGTATTAAAAGTATTTTTCTAAATTAATGAATCTGAATGGGTAGGCTTATGAAGCAAGCATATTTCGAATGTTATGAGTTTGATGTCAACTTTGTACTCATACTCATTGCAACCTGTACTTATAAATCAATGTTGTAGTGAATACGAATGAATCAGAGTCGTTGAATGTCTCATGCTGTTGACTCACTCATACTCAAAATTTCATGAGTACTTATGAGTAGCGACTGCCCAGCCCTTAGTAGGTTGAGGACCCTTGGCAGGGGTTTCTTTGACGGTTTGAATTCTGTGTCGAGAGCCGATATTAGGGCTCTCCACAGATTCATTAGTAACATGAGCTGGTTGAGAAGTGCTAGGGCTTCATCAGTGTAGCCGCGTTCTCCCTTTTTGCTTTGTTTGGTCTATGTGAGTCATTCGCTTCCCATTCTCCCTTCCTACTTCCTCTCCTTCCTATCCAATCTTGTATCCTTTCTTCTTAAGGATGTTATGTACAATGGGTCAAATCGACCTCCGGGTACTGTACTCGCCTCAGGTGACAGGTACACGTCCTCTAACCTAACCTAACCTATGAGTAGCGAAAAAATGATTCAATGCCACGATGAAAATGTGCTTTATTCATAAAGATTTTTCTTTTCGACATCATCGTACAGTTTCTCCTTGGCTCAATAAATCCCTACGTTGCTAAAGCATTCATTACGTTAAGTGGAGATAATATACTGAATTTTGTAGCAGAATAGAATGACATAAGTATTGCCAGATTCGAACTAGCCGACCCAATTCAAATTTAAACCGATAGACATAGAAATAAATTTTGTCCATGCATTTGTTTATATAGAAATACTGTTGAAAGCTGCATGAAATTAGCTGTAAGTTCTTTTTGTCTACAAAATATCCTCTCTTGTAGTTTGCAAAATGAGAACTAAGTTTTCAGACTTTTTGTTTTTTTATTACGCACTTTATTATATGTACAAATATTCAGCTTAAGTTATTCATTAAATCACATTTGTTTTCATACATATATGTATGTATGTAATACATCGTTATCTTTCAATGAGGTTGTTCCGCATATGAGCTGTGAACGAATAAGTATGGAAACTAAAAAAAAGAAATATTTTGAATGAATTTAAATGGTAGGTAGACATTGTCTTAAAACATAATAAAATTTTATTTATTATCTGAATGTTGTCCTATCTTAATAGTTATACAATTTATACTTTAACATCATCTCCTATATCAACCCAGGTCAGTGTTTGATGACCATCACGATCCAAGTCTTCAAACTGTAAATATTTAACATCATCTAAATCGCCTTTTATTAACTGATCATCAACTGTGGTTATAACATTTTTATCGGTAATTGCAATTGGAACACTTTCGGCCAATAAGTCTTCAGCTTTGAATATGATTTTATCAAACGATTCTTCACAGACATCTTGCGGCTTCAAATCATTATCGACATCAATTTCACATTCTTCTGTATTGTTGTAGTCGACAGTATTTGAAGAAATTGAGATGCCGCCATTTTCTTGTATCTGATGATGCGTAAACTGTGGTTGATTTACAATTATCGTATCGTTTATATGCTTCGTTTGCTTCATATGTGTAAGAAGAAGTGGTTTACGCATAAATCCTGCACCACACTCCATGCACTCATATGGCTTCTTGTCACTGTGCACAAATCGATGAGCATTGCGATTATCACGACTGTTAAAGTGTTTTCCACATACTTCGCAAGCATATGGCTTTTTCCCACTATGTATTAGCATATGCTTTTTATAATGTTCTGGATATACAAAACCGGCACCACAAATTTCACATTTATGCGGTCGTTCCCCGGTATGGACAGCCTTTATGTGATAATCTAATAAACGCTTGCGTTTAAAGGAGCGTAAGCAGAGATCACATTTGTGTAATTTTTCATTTAAATGTGTTGACTTTTTGTGACTAGCCAAATTAGTTTTTTGAGCGAAAGCCATTGGACAGTAATCGCATTTGAATGGTCTTTCGCCAGTGTGAATACGTTCATGATCTTTGATTTCTGGTCTCCTTGCAAATGATTTACCACATATACGACAAATAAAAGGCCTCTGACCGGAATGAACTATTTTATGAACTTGTAGGCAATGCTGAGTAGTAAAAGCCTTATTACAGACATCACACTGAAAGGCCTTAACGGACACATGCAACTTTTTATGTTGGTTCAAGTTTTGTTGATTCAAAAAACGTTTCTCGCACTGATCGCATTGATATGGTCTTGGCCGATCTTTATGAATTTTCATATGCGTCTGTAATGTACATTTCGAAGCAAAATCTTTCGGACAATCGGGACATTTAAACGGTCTGACACCGGTGTGAGTGTTCATGTGCTCTTTCAAAATTGTTTTGGAGACATACATTTTCTGACACACAGGACATTCGTAAGGCTTCGCATTGTTGTAGTGTATACGTTTGTGAAGACGATAAAGGCGTGTATTGTTAAACGTTTTCTCGCAATATTCACATTGTATGATGTGTCCAATTTCGGTGTGTGTTTTCAAATCTTGACGTCGCTCATAACCCTCCTGACATTGTTCACACATGTAAAATTTTGAGTTATGAAATGTTTGAAAATGTTCTATCAGCGTATGCCGTTCGTAGCCTTGTGATGTCTCACACAGAAGACACACAAAGAAATCACCGTCCTTTTTACAAACAGGCTTAGGGGCGATGGGTGTGGCTGCTTGTGTGCTTTCATTAGTTTCTGCTGCTATTGCTTCTGAAGCACCTGAATGTTGCGTTTCATCGCAATTTCCATCACTTGTAAATATGTCCGTTGTAATTATAAAATTAAGATCATCATCTGAAAAATGCATTAAATTATTATCATTCGAAACTCTATACTCCTACTACAAAATTATTATTATAATCTATCTTATCTATATATAAATGAATGTTTGTTTGTATGTAATTTATAGAATCGTAAACTATGCATTTGATCATGTTATGATTTTTGGCAAAGTTGTTGTGCGTGAGCCTGGAAAGGTTCCTAATTTGGTATGACCGATTTCCAACAGGTGACGCCACTGAAAATTGCTAAAAATAATTTAAATCGTAAACTGTGCATTTAATCATATTATGATCTTTAGCAAAGTTGTTGCGCATGAGCCGACGAAGGTTTCCAAGTTGGTATAACCAATATACGACAGGTGGCGCCACTTAAAATGACTAAAAATGAATTAAATCGTAAACTGTGTATTTGATCATATTGTGATCTTTAGCAAAGTTGTTGCGCATGCGCCGATGAAGGTTTCTAAGTTAGTGCGATTAATTTCCGATAGATAGCGCCACTGAAAAATTTTTCAAAATGAATTTTTTAAAAATGCTTTTGGGTTCAATTGGATTCTGTACATTGTGAGATTCTAATAAATTTAAACGCATTCTTCACGTCGTTACCGTGCAATCATGCTCCCAAAGCGACAAGCAATTGGTCGACCTACACCTCAAGTACGGAAGAAAAGAGTATTACGAGCCTCAGAATCAGACGAGCATTGAGACTGGAAAATCTTCGAGTACATGCCGCTAAGACACGTTGGCATGAATCACTTGAACAGCGAGACGTGCTACTCAGGCCTGTTCGTATGAATCATCTGGACAACGGAAAACAAAATCAAAAAAAAAAATATTATTCAAAATTAATTGGATATTTGTGTAATGTCTTTCCTTCAAATTTATTTTTGTTGATGGCGCAGCAACACGCGCACGGTACAGCTAGTTATGCTATAAAAATTATTTTTCATGAAAATAACTTCCACCACGCTTTAAGCACAAATCATTGGAAATGTTCTCAACACCAACAGAATAAATATCCTTCAAACGTCAATAGCAAACTAATTTAAAATTAATAAAAAAAAATATACACTGCTGTTCAATAAAATAGATTCACCATGATCAACGTCTTGCAATTAATTAAAGAAGAGTCACGCTTCAAATTTTTGGAAATGTATTGGAATTATATTCATAAGAGGCCAGTAAACAAAGTGCAGTTACTTTTTTACATATACTCCATTGCATAAGAGATTTCTAGTAAACTTTTTGGAGAGCAGAGAGATATTCTATACTAATAGGCTTTATATGTATATATACTTTTATGCTTATATCGAACATGCAATTATATTACAGGTAACTTCAGAGAGACTATTACGAATTAGAAAACACAGAAGTTTAAGTCTTTGCTTCCCCAATACCAGCAAAAATGCATACTGCTTCTAGCCCAAGAGCATAAACATACACACACATGAACAATATGGTAAAAAAAGGTCTGTAGGAGTGATACATACACAATTGGTTATTAAACCCCTTCAGTCAGGATTACGACCTAGCTTCCAACACGACTTATGTTGGGCATGTTAATTTTATACAGGAGTGGCGTAACCTACAGTTTAAAGTCGACTCCAAACGACAGATTTTTAAGAAACTTTTTCATGACAATTTTATTTACTCTCAGAGTTTTTGCCAGAAAACTGCTGAAAGGCAATAGCCAAACAAATATTTTTTATATTTCGTTTTGTTGAAGATGTGTGACCTGGGGTTTGAACCGTGGGCTCACGTCTAAGAAGCCAACGCACTAACTACTAGACTACGACGACTACTGGGAGTAATAAGAGAAAAATAATAAACATTTGGAAACAATTAGACCTCAACTTCATAGTGGAAGGACTAATTAGAAACCACTATTATTGTAAGCTGGTTCACCGGTTGATAGCAGAGTGGTATCACAGCCACCTTTAATTAGGGAATTTAAGCCTAAACAATCTCATGGAGTCACTGGTAGCTGAAGAAAGTGGAGCTGAAGAAAACGGAGGAAATATTTATTCCCTAATCACAGTGAATTGATCATCACAATTTTGAAAAAAAAGCGTCCCGTCGGTGTGCTTTAATTATCGTGGCTTAATGCTTCCCCGAAGCCCATCAAAGCTGTTGTTAACCAGGGTTACGCAAAATATTAATCCGTCGTTCGGAAGGCAGGTTTTTGTTCTAATAGATCAAATCAATTCGTATTATTATCGAAAAAACCAACTAATGGAAATAATTAATTCTTTTTACGACATTTATACATTTTGAAGTCGCCGTGGTCTAGTAGGTAGTGTGTTGGCTTATTAGACGAAAGGTCCGAGTTCGAATCCCAGGTCAGACATCAAAACGAAAATATGAAAATATTTCTTCGGCTACTTCCTCGCAGCAGATTTCTGACAAAAACTCTGAGAGTAAAAATTGCCATGAAAAGTTTCCAAAAAATCTGTCGTTCGGAGTCGACGTTAAACTGTAGGTCCCGTCACTCGTGTATTAAATTAACGCACACAACACGAGTGGTGTGAGAAGCTAGGACGTTGTACAATGGGTCAATTCGACCTCCGGGTACTGTACTTGTCACAGTTGACAAGTACAAGTCCTCTAACCTAACCTACATTAGAAACTGCTTGCGATAGCATGGCTCGTTAATGCAATCGATTGCTGTAGAACGTAGTCGGGTATCTAACAGTATTACAACTCTAAATGCAGAGCTATTCACTACAGCAGTTATTCTGACAGGTTCGGCTTACCATCTGGTGCCAGGCTGGGCCTGCCTATAATTAAATCTGTTCTTGGCGATGTTTTATACCAGACTTTTTCTATGAAACTTTAGGGACCATCTCGAACAGCTCAATTACGTCGATAATGAGGAATCAAATATAGTAGACTACGGCGAACGGCAGCTGTAGCCGATAAATATACTATCGTTTCCCACTTCTATCCTAAATTCAGATTTATATGCATTTATATTACAGAAGTACTAACGGGGGGCATAGCACTTTTTCTTTAGGAATATAGAAAGCAGTTACTCATTTTTTATGCCATTGTCTTTGTCAGCTGGTTCGTAGTCAGATATGGTTAGGCAGACAACTGGTAGACCTGAAGGACTGCAAACTTTAAGTTCAAATAGGGTTCATAAACAGAATCGTCTGTTTGGGGATATCTCTAGAAGAATATTTGGCTAATAATTGTTGTCACCTTAATTTTCTTCACTATATTTTCTTGATTATTTCCCACTTTTCGAAAAAACTAAAGCTGTTTACTTTACGGGAAAACGTAAATCATGCTTTTCTCATAAAAATTCTATACAATTCGCAACTACAATATCAACAGGGAAAAAATATAATACACACGACACAGAACTTAGTTTTGGGCGTCTATTGTGGACAAACTTAGCAGAATCATATACATACACAAGAAATAATCCAAAAGTTTTTTTTACATACCTTCAGTACTGTCGTAATTTTTCAAATCACTTTCATTCTTTTGGTTTTTGATTACCAAATCAGTTTGTTGTAATTGATCCTGATTAACATCATAAATTATAATGTCTACAAAAAAAAATTTGATTATCTGTATTGCTAAAATAAAAAGAAAAAAAATATTTAAGAACTCACAAACACGTACCTTGACTTTCCAGTGGTAGTTTGTCAGTTACCTCTAAGTTAACAAGACCATTAGAGAGATTTAAAACGCCAGCTGGAAGAGATGTTTGAGCAACGTGTTCATTAAAGGCAGCAAAGTCAAAATTTTCCGATATCATTGCTGAATCCACATTATCCACAAAACTAACTCCTCCAGTATCTTGATGTTCTTGTTCACTCTGTAGTATATTATTATTTGCGTTATCTTCTTCCACTTCATCTTCGGGAACTTCTTCTACTAAGTCCATTTCAATTAAACCTTCAAATTCTGCATTTTCTATGTCAACAGAATTGTTCATAAGAAAATTGTCAGCGTCATTATTCGATTCGGCTAAAGTTCTATCCGACAGCGACGACGTGGTTGGGTGGTTAGGTGTATTCAAATTTTGAACTGTTACATTTTCTTTATAAGAACTTAAAATGCGTTCCCGTATTTGTAGGATACGTTTCTCAACACTTTCATATTCCAAGACATCAGCATTACAAGAATCACACAGTAACTGAATTATATTAAATAACATCAAAGGCCAAAAATTATACTCGTATCACCTTAATACTTACTGTTGAATGGGCAATAGATTCCTGCAGGTCTTTTTGCAAAATCGGTGCCAACAAGTCAGCCAAAGAGCATTCAACTTGTCCGTCTTCACGCAGACGTTGTTCAAACATCAGCCAAGGCTCTTCACCATCCACGAATTCATGGTCACACAGATAGCACTTTACAGAGTCCATACCCGCTGTCATCTATATAGCCAAATGATGGACAATCCAACTACAATTATTAAATTAAACATTTTAGCAACATTAGCCGCTCTGTTAAACAGGACGAAAAAGAACATTTTAGTTCTTCTTCCTTCGAATTAACTAAACAAAAAGCACATGTGTTGCCAACATTGCAAATCGAAACAAATAGAAAGGAACTTTTTCACACTTCATAACGTACCTTTAGAGTTCAAGTTATTCTTTATTTATTTGCTTCCGGCAGAGATATTTATTAAAATTACACTTTATTAATTAAATAGTTTTTACAAAATGTAATAATTGCATTGTTCTTTTATCTTTTATTAAGGAGAATTAAAAATGGCGTTTAATATTGTTTTGCAATGTCAGCTGTTTTCAAACAACCACAGACAGAGTTGTATTCGCACAAAATAGTCCGGCAATTAACGGAAATTATTTGAACTAATAGGCGGTTTCTCTTAAAGATACAATTCGTTATTTTCAATTAATAATAATTGAAAATTAATACTAATGGCTTTACTATTCATATATGCCACGATATATGTATACAAAATATAAGCAAAAAGGTTTTGAAAAACAAATGATTATAATTTAAACACAGATTGTCATAATTTAAAATACATAATTGGCGAAAAAAAATAAATTATTTAGTTGAATGTAAATTAGAATAAGATTCTATATATTTTATATACAAAATATTCGCATTTAATAATACTAAATTACATTGTTATTAATATTAAATGTATAAAATAGATATGTATAAATTATGTATAATATGTATGAAATAGATAACAGGAATTCATAGTACAAGAAAGTTTCGTCTTGTTTAATAAAATAAACAATTTAATCTTTCATGTACAGTATTTAAGAATCAAGTATTGTGAAGATTTATGAATTATGGTTTATGAAATA
The DNA here is from genome assembly GCA_930367235.1 of Sarcophaga rosellei. Lineage (NCBI taxonomy): Eukaryota > Metazoa > Arthropoda > Insecta > Diptera > Sarcophagidae > Sarcophaga > Sarcophaga rosellei. Next base: position 32,633,793 of record OV884021.1, on the reverse strand, counting down.
CATAACAATAAATACATGTAAATAACAAATTAATAAAAAAAATATTGCTTACATTCAAATAGCAATAAAAATGCAATGTTTTAGATTTAATATAATATGAAACTACTAGAAGATCATTTTATATTTAATTTTTTTTATAATTTAATTTATTTTTAAATGTTTCAAATAGGAAAAATCGAAATATATTTTTAAAATAATTGGCAGACCAGATTTCATATTGTTTAAAGATTTATTACTTTTTTGTTACTACAAACACATTTCGTATACTTAGTCCCCCGTAAAATGTTCTTTTTTTATATTTCGTAGAAGAAAATTCAATATTTTCATGGTATAGTATAATTTTGTAGATGTTGTGAATAATATTTAATATTAAATATAATAATGTAATTAAACTCAATAAATAAACTTCATTTTCGAATATTTAAATAATTTTATATTTGTCCCTTAAAATAAATAATTTAATTAAATATTAAAGCTTTCGTAAATTGTGCAATAATAAGCTAAATTTACAAAGACTTATATTTTATATACATTTTTAACTCTTAGTCCAGTAAATCACTCAGTTTATTCCCATACATTCAATTTGTTAACATTTATTACAATATATTTCTATGGAGTTAGTGTATCTCAAATCTGGTACTAGTTTTTGCAACTTTGTTTAATTCTATGCATACTATTTAATACAACGATGTATTAGTCACAGTGAAAAAAATGGCCAATACGGGAGTATTACCATTTGTACGAGGAATAGATTTTACTAAAAATGACTTCGGTGTAAGTAAAATAATTACCAAGTGTGTTAAATTATTAATATTAAGTGTCCAAGGCATACCGGACAATAGGAATATATGCGAAAAATACTCGTTTAATCCCAAAAACAGTGACCGAAAATACAGATGAGATTTCATTGTGTTGGTGTTGGTAAATGGAAAAGAGAGACAGAAAAAAATTGTGTCAAATAAGAATCGGTCTCTGCTGTCAAAATAAAACAACAAAACGGTGCTGCAGCAGCGCTGCCAGTCGTTTGTTTACAAACAAAATTTGTTGTTATTTTTCGTAAACCATTATTGTTATGTTTTGCCGGAATTAAAATATTTTTTTTGTTTAATTTAGGATAAAAATTTTCCCCCAGCAGTGAAATTAATGACCCGTGTGCAATGGCTGAATTTGGACAAGACAAATTTAAAAGAAATTCCCGAGGAAATGGGTAATCTTTTAAAACTTGAGCATTTAAGTTTAAAGAATAATCAATTGGAAAAACTTTTTGGCGAATTAACCGAATTGACCTGTTTGCGTTCCTTGAATCTACGCAAGAATCACATCAAAAGCAGTGGCATACCACCAGAATTGTTTCGTTTAGATGAACTGACTACACTCGATCTATCGCACAATAAATTGAAAGAAGTACCCGAGGGATTGGAAAAAGCAAAAAGTTTATTGGTTTTAAATTTAAGTCACAATAATATAGAAGTAATTCCAACACCATTGTTTATACACTTGACCGATTTATTGTTTTTGGATTTGTCCCATAATAAGTTGGAGACGTTGCCACCACAAACCAGACGTCTGGCCAATTTGCAGACATTGATATTGGCTGATAATCCTTTAGAGTTATTTCAGTTGAGACAATTGCCATCGTTGCAAAACCTTGAAGTACTAAATATGCGCAACACGCAGCGAACGCTTCTAAATTTTCCGACAACACTAGATAGCTTATCGAATTTGGCCGAATTGGATTTATCACAGAATAATCTTCCCAAAGTTCCAGATTGTGTTTACAATTTGCCAAATTTAAAGAGACTTAATCTAAGTGACAATGCCATTACTGAACTAAGTTCCAGTGTGGAATTTTGGCAGCGCTTAGAGGTTTTAAATTTATCGCGCAATGAATTAACTGTGTTGCCAGGTGCTCTTTGCAAATTAACTCAATTAAGAAGGCTCTATTTGAATGATAATCGTCTGGATTTTGAGGGCATACCATCTGGTATAGGCAAGTTGTGTTGTTTGGAAGTATTTTCGGCATCTAACAATTTGTTAGAAATGATTCCTGAGGGACTCTGCCGTTGTGGTTCGTTGAAGAGACTTAATCTCTCTTCGAATCGTTTGATCACATTACCAGATGCTATTCACCTCTTGGATGGCTTGGACCAGTTGGATTTACGGAACAATCCCGACTTAATTATGCCTCCCAAACCAACTGAGGCCACCAAGGGCTCAGGCATTGAATTTTATAATATAGATTTCTCCTTGCAAACACAACTTCGCCTGGCTGGTGCAGCTGTGCCACCATCTGTACCGGTTACATCGACACCAAAGGACTCCACAGCCCGCAAGATACGTTTACGTCGAGGTCCTCGCAATGATTCAGCTCAGGACTCAGCCAAAATACTGAAAGGTATGAAGGATGTAGCCAAAGATAAAGATGAGGCTGAAGCCAATCGTTCGTGGTGCAACGATTCTGATGAAACACGTCCCGAGTCGCTGAAGCCTAAACGATGGGATGAGTCGTTGGAGAAGCCACAATTGGACTATTCGAAATTTTTTGAAAAGGAAGATGGCCAGTTGCCTGGACTAACCATTTGGGAGATTGAAAACTTTTTACCGAATAAAATTGAAGAAGTGGCTCACGGAAAGTTCTACGAGGGCGATTGCTATATTGTTCTGAAGACCTGCTTTGATGATATGGAACAATTAAATTGGGAAATATATTTCTGGATTGGTAGTCTATCAACGTTAGATAAGAGAGCATGTGCAGCAATTCACGCAGTGAATTTAAGAAACTTTTTGGGCGCCCGCTGTCGAACAATTCGTGAGGAACAAAGTAAGTATTCTTGAATAGAGTCAAATATTAACTAATAAATATAAACTTATCTATTGGGATACTAATCGTATTTTAATTTAGTTAATGTCTAAATAAATATTGTTAAAAGAGATTTTTATCGTAAAGACATGCTTTCAAAAGGGAGAAGTGAGAATTTAAGGTAGACCAGAAGATGCAATAATTAACTTTATACGGTATTCATTATGATTATTAAGCCTCACCTTACATGTTGTATTTAAAAATAAAACGTATCCTTAGATTAAATTATTATTTGTTGTAAAGAGAGTTTTAAATTTAATTTCCCATTTAGATGACGAATCTGAAGAATTTTTGAATTTATTCGATACTGAAGTGGCTTACATTGAGGGTGGCCGCACTGCTACGGGCTTTTATACCGTTGAAGACATGCTGTACACCATACGTTTATATCGAGTACATGCAGCTGGCGCTTCTATACATATGGAACCAGTCGCCGTTGAATTTGCCTCGTTAGATCCTCGTTATGCCTTTGTTCTGGATTGCGGCATTAAAATGTATATTTGGTTGGGAAGATGTTCCAAGAATACCCTGAACTCGAAGACTCGTCTAATGGCAGAGAAAATAAATAAAACGGAACGAAAAAATAAATGTGAAATTATTGTGGAAAATCAAGGTATTAAAAAATACATCTTAAATCAAGACGTTTTACTACATGTCACAATTTTCTGTTTCCTTTTAGGCCATGAAACTGAAGAGTTTTGGCAACATTTAGATTGCGATCCTGAAGAAGCTCCCGAACTTAAAGTTCCACAGCATGTCGAAGATAATTTTGTGCCACCTCCACCTAGGCTATATCAAGTTCAACTGGGCATGGGCTATTTGGAATTGCCTCAAGTTGAAATACCTGAACAAAAATTGGTCCATACACTATTAGTTAGCAAAAATGTTTATATACTCGATTGCTTTACCGACTTATTTGTTTGGTTTGGTAAAAAATCAACTCGTTTAGTAAGAGCTGCTGCAATTAAGCTCTCCCGAGAACTATTCAATATGATAGTACGGCCTCCGTATGCATTGGTTACACGTTTGCAGGAGGGTACAGAAACACAAATATTCAAATCCAAGTTCATTGGTTGGGATGAAGTAATGGCTGTTGATTTTACACGCACAGCAAACTCGGTAGCAAAGACAGGAGCAGATTTAACAAAATGGGCTAAACAACAGGAAACGCGGGCAGATTTAGCGGCATTATTTATGCCCCGGCAAAATCCAATGCCACTCAGTGAAGCAGAACAGTTGGAAGAGGATTGGAATTATGACTTGGAAGCTATGGAGTCATTTGTATTAGAAGGCAAAAAGTTTGTACGTCTTCCGGAAGAAGAGTTGGGACACTTCTATACAGGAGAGTGTTATGTGTTCCTTTGCCGCTACTGCATACCAGTCGACGACTATGACGATGGCACAGATCTGGATGATAGCAAACCACCTCCTGACGATGAAATACAGTGCATTGTATATTTTTGGCAGGGGCGAAATGCCGGCAATATGGGATGGCTCACATTTACATTTACTTTGCAAAAGAAATTTAAAACTATGTTTGGCGAAGAATTGGAAGTTGTACGCATTCATCAACAACAAGAAAATTTAAAATTTTTAGCTCATTTTAAGCGTAAATTTATTATACATACCGGTAAACGCAAGGATAAATCAAGAACACCAGACGGCAAAGCAGCCGTGGAATTCTTCCACTTACGTTCTAATGGTGGGGCTCTGTGCACTAGGCTAATACAGATACAGCCGGATGCCTCCTATCTTAATTCAGCATTTTGGTAAGCTATTAGAGAATTAAAAAGATTTATGATCAGAAGCAAAAATCTCCTTTCTTTCTTTTAGTTACATTTTATATGTGCCTTTTGAAACTGAAGATGAGTCCCAATCGGGCATAGTTTATGTTTGGTTAGGTTCGAAAAGTTGCCCGGAAGAGGCTAAATTAATACAAGAGATTGCTGAAGAAATGTTCAATAGCCCTTGGGTCAGTTTGCAAATATTAAATGAAGGCGAGGAACCAGAAAACTTTTTCTGGGTAGCCTTAGGCGGCCGCAAACCTTATGACACTGATGCTAACTATATGAACTTTACACGATTATTCAGATGTTCGAACGAAAAGGGTTATTTTACCGTTGCAGAAAAATGCACAGATTTTTGTCAAGATGACTTGGCCGATGATGATATAATGATATTAGATAACGGTGAACAAGTATTTTTATGGTTAGGTTCTCGTTGCAGTGAAGTAGAAATTAAATTGGCTTACAAATCTGCTCAAGTAAGTTTCTTTATCTTAATTACCTTCATTGTTAAAATGTTCTAAAATTGCAATATGTTTCAATTTTTTTTTAAGGTATACATACAACATTTGCGCATTAAGCAGCCGGAACGTCCTCGTAAACTGTTCTTAACCTTGAAAAATAAGGAATCAAAACGTTTTACAAAATGTTTCCACGGCTGGAGTGCCCATAAAACGCCACCATAATTTTACAGATTTTGGGCTCTATGCTGCTTGTCTTGCAATATTTTTTATGCACAATAAGACATTATTAATTTCATAATTTTTCTTTTATATCATGCTATGCTATTTTATAATATTTTTTTTCCTTTTACTTAATAATCATAAAGTATTTAATATTAGAATTAAACTTAAATTTTTTTTGTATTTACAGCAATTTGTTTTTAAATAAACAAAACAGAATATATATGTATGTAATCTGAAAGATATCACATGTGTAATCACATAAATATACTAAAATGTATTTAATTTCAACAGGTTTGTTGTTTATCGATTTTAATTGTTAAAGTTTGTACATCAAGACATGCATTCTTCTTACAGAGAGAGGCTTTGTCGTTCGGAGTCGACTTTATACTATAAATCCCTCCACTCATGTATTAAATTTAACACACCAAACATAAGTGGTGTGGAGAAGCTAAGTCGTAATCTTGACTAAAGGGTTGTAATGACCAATTATGTATGGAACAGAGAGTTAACGTCATTTATTGAAAGTTTGTAGTTAATTTTTGATTCGATAATTTACCTGTTGGCCGAACTCTTTGGTATTTTTCTCCTTCACTGTTCATCGTACTTCACTAGTTCCGCAGTACCTTCAGCCATTTCGTTTTAATGCTTTAACGGTCCTTGCAGCGTATTTTTCTTAGTCATTTTTTAAATCCAAATTTCTCTTTCTGCCCATGTCATCACAATAAAAACTGCTTTTGTACAGCAAGAGTTAATTTATTGGATAACTTATATTTTGTTAAACAATTAAACGGTATTTAATTGTAGTCGCCGTACTCTAGTAGGTAGTATGTTCGCTTAATAGACGTAAAGCCCGGGTTTGAGCCCCAGGCCAGACACCAAAACGAAATACGTATATAGAAAAAAAATATTTCTTCGGCGACTTCCTCTCAGCAGATTTCTGGCAAAAACTCTGAGGGTAAATAAAAACCTGCCATGAAAAAGTTTCTCAAAAATCTGTCGTTCGGAGTTGACGTTATACTGTCGGTCCCGCCACTCAAGTATAAAATTAAAGCACACAACATGGGTGGTGTGAGAAGCTAGGCCGTAATCCTGACAGAAAGGTTGTAATAACCAATTATGTATGTATTTAATTGCCCTTCTTAAAATTGTATTAAAATTACGTTATGATTATTCATTTCCATTCATTTATGCCCATATCACACTACAGCTTTATCAATTGCTGATATTAAAGCATCACATCACCACATTAATCGTATTCCTCTATTACCAGAATATACGATTGTTAAAGCCTTAAACGCATTAACATATCATTTCTTGAAGGAAATGAAAAGAAGTTTACATCCAAGAGTAACAGACAATTTAACTGGAGATCGGTTGCCGTTCCCTAGTCAAGCCATTAATTAAAAAATTACTTTCAAAATTCTTCCGCTTGAACTCTTATTTGGAATATCAATTCCAATATCTTTCTCAATCGATTTCAGTCTTGAGTCAGCTTCGAAATTTTACTCATTGTTCGCACCATTATAACGTGAACAATTTGCGAAAGTAAAGTTGTTGTCTGTTGCCAAAGAAAAAATACTTTCTTAACATAACTTGACCGAAGTACACATAAAATTTAGTTGATTAAAATTGTCCGATGGACTTGCTTTTTCCAGTCACAGCCAAGGCAATATACATAGTTGTTTATTTTTTTCGAGAAACAAGGCAGTATGCTAATATACATCTTCGGCTCAGTGCAGATTTCTCTCATGTAGTTCACTTTTTCTCGAAAGCTTGAGGGAACTATCGTGTCTTGACATATGATAAACTGGTACATACGTACATAATTGGTCGTTACAACCTAGCTTCTCACACCACTTATGTTGCGTGTGTTAATTTTATAAATGAGTGGCGGGACATACTGTCGACTCCGAATGACAGATTTTTTGATAAAATTATTCATGGCAATTTTATTTACTATCAGCGTTTTTGCAAGAAATCTGCTGAGAGGAAGTCGCCGAAGAAATATTTTTTCAAATTTCGTTTTGTTGGAGATGTTTGTCCTGGGATTTGAACTGTGGACTAACGTGTAATCAGCCAAAACACTACCTACTAGATTACGACGAAATCAGTAAGTGCATCAACTTCGTCGTTATCTTAAACTTTTCAGTGTCTAGGAAGCCATATGAGGGGAACAGCCTAATGTCTCGTTTTTTTTTATCTATCTCGCTATCTGATGTACGATGTAAATCTCTGTTAATCTAGATTACAACTGGTAGATTCATTAAACATTAAGGCTAGCTTACAGCTTAATCTAAGGGAACCATAGTTTAAGGAGTTACTTGTACGCAACCTTTAGCATTTTTTAGTCTGGTCTTATCACTTAGAATCACAACGGTCGGTTATGAGTGCTTAGCAAAGGTGCCACTCTCTCCTCTCCTGTTTAATGCAATTGAAATTATCCCTCAAGTTATGGCGATTAACATAGAAAAATATTGAATACACTATAGTTTCAAAAGACTTGCATTGAACTGAAATCAAAGAAAAAAATACTTAGTTTTTCTGATGTTTTTCAAGTTTTATTAAGATCGTAGATCATTATAGACTTAGCTTAGATTACATACATTATTTTAAATGTATATGTTTATTAATTTTCTTAAATTCAAAACTACAGTTTTTAAATATTTTCTTTTTTATAAAATCACAGTTTAATTGTTTAAAATTTTTTTTAAGAGTTCAAAATTTGTCTAGGACCACTTTTAATAAATACACATTCATTTAGCTACATATATGTATGTATGTATAATGTCAGTTATAATAAAAATGAATAACATAATAACAACTTTGATGTATAAATTAATTAACAATTCAATAAATTTTAAATTTAAGGCTTACGGTGAAGAGTTTGAATTAATTTTGACTATCTATATACAGTATACATTATATACAGTGAGCTTCAAATGTAAGTAACGACGCCCTATATTATAACACAATGTTACTCGATTTTAATGAAATTAATTTTATTTTAAATTACAATGAATTGCGAAATACTGTTTTCTATATTTCACTGTTTACTTTCATTTGACGCTCACTGTATATACGTAGATATTTAATGAACTTAAAGAAAACTACATTTTATATAATCCTTAAACGCTTATCGAACAATAATAATAAACTCTTTTGTTGTTAGGAGTATAAAAATTCAAGCATGGAAGGAAAATTAAATTTGTTATCTTTCCCTCTATGTACTGTGTAAAGACATTCATATTTTTTTTTTTAGCAAAAAGTTACTGTAGATGATTAGCTATTGAAGCTGAAACATTAAAAATTTCTTTTTAAAATATTTGTCTAATATCATGTACAATATATCGAGCCATAGCCGCAAAAATATCTCAAGCGACATATTTTTCAAATATCGTTTTTTGTAGTAAATAAATTCATTGGCATCATTTGCATCATCTATAAAAATTTCAGGGTCACACTCTGTACCCTTATGAATTTATAATAGGAAAAAGTTTCATTTTCTAACCTAATTTGCATAAGAAATAAATAATAAAAACCTTCCCCTGTAAAATTTTGTTTTTGTCGCTTGAGATATTTTTGCGGTTATGGCTCGATATGTAGATAGACACATAATTCCAATTAATGGAAATTATATAGCTGGAAATAATAAAGAATAAATACAACGAAAATTGCAGCAAAGTATCAGTAATCTAAACGTTTCTTTATGCGAAAGAATTCCACATTGTCTAAACTGGCAGCATTGTCCATATTTAAATGACGTAAAGTGGATAAATCAGCTAAACGTTCTTCAATATCACTGTACATACGACGGCAGCGATGAACTGAGAGAGTCTGTATAAATAAATTACACGTTATTATAATATAAATCTTATGCTCAATAGCATCTTACCTGTAAACATTTGCAATTAACAAGTATAGCATCTAAACTATGATCGGTTAGTTGGGTACAGCCGCTAATGTGTAGTGAACGTAGACGGTTCAATTTGGCAGTGACCAATTGTATTGTTTTATCATTGATATTATAACAATCTGATAAGTCTAGTTCTTCAATGGACGGACAATTTAAAACCAATGTTTCCATGCCCAACAAAGTGATTTGTTGGCAATTGGACATAAATAAACCTTGTAATTCGATAAACTTTAGGCCATACTTTAAAGAAACATCCGTTATTTTATTGCAACCTTTAATATTTAGAAAACGTAGTCCCTTCAACTCTTGTATACTGAATCCATCAATCATGTGATCATCAATCAGATTTAATTCGTATACTGCAAATAGAGCACGTTTACGATTTGCATCGCGCACTATATCCTCTTCGGCTTTGCTACGTAAAGATATTTTCATAGATTGCGGTGAGCCGGAAGATCTTAGATTTTCTCCATCTTGATAGTATGAAGGATGTGTGGTTGGAAAGTTTTCGAGCGAACCTGATGAAGAGTTGTTAGAATTTTTTATTTCCAGCTTTGAAATATTTATGCCAGTGAGAGCAGCATCAGTTAGGCGGAAACAGTCTTCAAGTGATAATTCTCTAAGCCAACGTAAGTTTTCTATAATACATTGCACCGAGGAATCTGTGACACCATTGACACAATGACCCACATTTAAAACACGAAGTTGTTGGCAATTGCGAGCAATACATTTTATGCTTTCTTCGCATACTATAAGATGAGACATGTAAAGATACTTCAGCATGGTATTATGGGAACGGGCAATGCCCTGCATTAGACCATCGGCGGTTATGCCATCACATCGTGAAATATTCAACCACTGCAAGTTTTTCAAATTACCCAATAAAATGGCACCGGCATTTGTTATACCACCACAGCCTGCCACATTTAGATTCTTAAGGTTTGGTATACTTTGTACTATGGCTTCAAGGCAATCATCATTCACGCATAAAGTATCAGCCAAGTCTAGTAACGTTAAATTTGGTTGAGTAAATAGAAATGATTTTACACCAGAAGTGTTTAGTTGTCGGCATCCTGTTAAACGTAATCTGTGCAGTGACAATCCCTTCTCATTTTTCTCTGTCACTGCTAACGATTGCAATGCTGGACCGCTGATCATTGTATGGCTAAGATTTAATTCCTTTAAATGATTTTTATGTGATTTTGCCACAATCGATAAAAACTTAAAAGTCAATATCGATTCACTAGGATTGGTCGCTGTGCTATCATTGGGATAAAAACGGCGATGAATGGCATTATGATAGGCGATATGACAGCCTGACATGTCTAGTGTCTCAATGCCTTTAATAAGTGAAGTCAAACGTAGCAGTATAGCATCTGATAAATATTGATTGTGCTTTAAAGAGAGATGTCGTATATTTGTAAAAGCACCATTAAAGTCATTGCAGACATCCAAAAATGAGCCGGACATAAAAAGAGAAGAACATCGTGTTACGGTCAATGATTGTAAGTGTGTTAATTGGCTCATAAACGAATAGAATTGCTTGTCGCCCATATCGGCATTATCAAATATTATTTCAGTGGCTGTTTTACCTATGTGACTTAGGAGTTCTTGCGCCTGTCCAAATGTTACTTCGTCTAAATGAAATGATCGATATGGTCTTTGACATTTAAGAAAATACTTTGCTGGAGCCACACGGTCCGACAGAAATACTTTTACAAAATGCACTACAATATCACGATTGAACTCTCCAACAAATAACGCTTCACGCCATCGACTGCACGTACCACCGGCTGCTTGAAGATCTGAATGGTTGAGAAAACGAAATATGTGTAAAATGATCTGAAATAGAGAAATTATAAAACAAATTAAATTTATTCGAATTTCAATTTTAATATTAGTATTGATGATTAGAAGGTTAGGTTAGGTTGTAGGCCGTGTACTTGTCAATTGAGACAAGTACAGTACCCGGAGGTCAAATTGACTCATTGTACGGAACGTCTTTAAAAATGGAATTATAATAGAGGGGACAGTAAAAAGGAGAGGAAGCAGGAAAGGCAGAATGGGAAGCGAAGGAATTACACAGACCAAACAAAAGAAAAAAAGTGCGAGCGCGACTACACTGATGAAGACCTAGCACTTCTCAATCAACTTAAGCCACTAATTAATCTGTGGAGAGCCTTGATGTCGGCTTAGTTCATTGTTTCAATTATGTATTTAGTCCCTTGATAAAAGAATAAAACATTCTGTTTTAATTCCCTTACTTTGAATTGAAATTATTTTATATATATTTTCCTATGGTTTCTATGTGGAACATCGGGCCTCTACACGCAAATTATAGTTAGGTTTATTTAAAGCTAGGAATTTCACTAAGTCTGAACACTAAGGAGTAATGTTATTCCAATGTTTCTTTACTATACCTCATACGTTCTCTAAAGTGTTTATAAACATAAAGTGTCCATAAACATGCTATGTTTCTCTTCAAACAAAACTTTGACTATACCCTTTGTGCTAGATAATGTATTTGTGTGTTTTGGAACCAAATTTTTGCTGGTAGTTGTGCATAGAGCCTGAAGTTTCCGAAGACAAGAACCTAAACTTATCATTCTAAACTAAGAGTTTTCAAAAATCTGGATCATTATTGACATAAAATCGCTGAGCTTTTCAAAATAAAATCGTTATAATTTTAAAAGATATGAACATAACAAAAGATAAATAACAAATGAAATAATATTAACCTGTGGACAGATTTTACGATTTATCGTCATTTTGACGATTTTGAGCTCCAAAAATATCATATTGACAATTTATGCCTTTATTTTGACGATTGTTAGAAATTAAAAATTTACAGCATATTCTTTACTTTAGTACATTAAAAGCTACTTTAAGCTACTATTGGAAAATTATGTTAGTAATAAGGAGTAAAGTATTAAATTTTTAAGTTACTTTATTTTTAATTCCTTAAAAGCCAAAAATTACAACTCCTAAATAACATCGTAGTTAAGCATAATTTATCATTTGCCGCTGAAGCCAATTTTAAAAAGTCGAGTTTAGCTTCTAATATTACCATCAGAATGCCTTTGTTCTACGGTGCTGTTATTTTTTTCGAACGACCAACACTCAGGGGATGGATGGTATTGTGTATGGAACTATGAAAATATGTTATGGGAAGGAGGAAAGAGAGAGCGGTGTGTATGGACACTAGGTTTGGATATTTTTATACCAAAAGTAACAGGAAAGACCTCTGCAGGAATTTATTTTGTCTGTAATGCAGTGTGTGATCCACTGGTCAATCGACCACATATTGATGCTCTAACCGTACTGAATCTAGCCGAATTGAAAATAAGTATGGAGTACCACAGGGATCAGTATTAGAGCGCTGTTATTTATTATTTACATTAACGATATGGAAAAGGTCTTGGAAAAGTGTGAGATAGTATTATACGCGGACGATACTTTAATTTTTACGGATGATAAAACGGATAATTTATGTCGCGAAAATTTATCAAAGGATATGGAAAATATAAATAAATGGTTAATAATGAACAAGCTAAACTAAATGAAAATAAAATCAAATTGTTAGAGATTAATATGGACAATAATATAATATTTAAAATAAATAATATAATAATAGAAAAAGTTAATTCGATAAAGTACTTGGGTTTCATAATAGATAAAGAATTAAAATTTAATGATCATATTGAGTTTATTTGTAAGAAAATCGGGAAAAAATCGTGTTTTCAAACGCACAAGAAATATAATGTCAATTATAACACCAATAAATATTTACAAAACAATAGTTAAACCAAATTTAGTATTTGGATCAACAATACTTTATTCATGCTGTTCAGATCAACAAATAATAAGACTACAGAAATTACAAAATAGGGCAATGCGTGCAATATTTAGAGTGAATAGATTAGCATCAACAAAATGGATGCTAGATACTCTGATATGGTTGAATGTAAAAGAAAGTCTTCAAAAAATGAAGATAGGCGATGCACCAGATAATCTAACAGAACAACTATGTTACGTTGGGGAGGTTCAACCATACAGTTTGAGATACGCCATGGACTTCAGTATTCAACAAGCTAACACGACTGCAAAGCAAAAAACTTTATTTTGTAAAGGACTAAATCTGTACAATATGATGCCATTCGATGTTAGAAATGAAACTAATAATAATGTTTTGAAGAAAAAAATTTAACTTTTATAAGGAACATTAATTAGAGCATATGTATTCAAAGCATACCTTTATTAATTTAAATATAATTTAAAAGTATTATTTAAAAGTAAAAAAAAATTATTTAAATGCCACTTTCTTTTATAATATTTATGAAAATGTAGACAGAGCTACATAAGTATTTATAAAAATTAATTGTAGTTTTCTTATTCAGAATTTTGCTGAATTCTTAACAATTTGACTTTAGTAAATGTGTGTTTTTGGACTTTACTACAGAATAATAACTTCCAATGTAGCAATTGGAATGTTTCTATGCGAATGATAAAATGCATTAACATTTTATCGTAATTAATCAAAATGATATATAAAGTTAATAATGATCAATCATATAAATACGTACGTCATTATCACGTGAAAATATATTTGAAAAAAAAAATCTCTGGAATGGAATGTTGGTATGCGAGGTGTAGAAAGAGCGAATAGTAAAGTTTAGAAAGTAAAAACTTCTTTGTTCAGTGATATTTGCATATATGCCCACGTATTTAACAAGCGCAGCCTTATTTGTATGTTTTTTATTTCATAATGCACTCCTATGAATGTATGTATAGCTTACCTCCATGGGCAAATTGCCATAGTTCGGTGTCCACTCGTTATAATCCGTATTCTCTGCTGTTTCCATTGCTGCTGAAATAATTGTTTAATGCCTCTCAATAAACACACACAATTAGGACAATCGTTTATCCTTTCTCTGCTTTTCTTGTTCCTGTTTGATTCGATTCCAAGCCAGTGTATGAACAATTTGTTGCCGTTGGTTTGGTGACTTTCTTTACTGCAATAAGTATTTATTTTGTTTTCATTTCAATTCATTTGGTATTTTTCAACTTGTTAATTAAATAATTCTTTGCATTTGAAGCTAATGAACCTTTTTTTCTTACGTTACTTTTATTATCAACAAACACTATTGTTGTTGTTATTTAATAATTCTTTTCCATACTGAAAACAAAATTAATTGTTTTTCTTGTTAATTCCTTTTTTAGCCAATTCTTTCTCTAGAGCAGTCAGTTGGTTTTGTTGGAGATGTGAAGCACACGATAAATTTGTAATCAAACGAGTGTTTGCTAATGGGAATAGTGTTGGAAAATGTTTACATATATATACGTTAATTTGTTGCAATTCAAAACATTTTTCAAGTTTTTAATTATTTTTAAGGTTGGTATGTATTTATAAACAAATATATAAAACAAATTACATTTTTTATTATATATTTAACGATTTTAATTACACAAAAAACTAATAAATGGATGGATGGTTTGGCGAAATGTTAAGTACTTTTTGAAGAATGTTACCGCAGGAACTCGAGAAATCCACAGACTTTTATGCATTGAAAATTCACTTTAATTTTTTTAAAAAATAACGTTATTAAACCAAAATCAAAAAGGGTTGTGAATTAGATTCGACATAGAGACTGTTCTGTTACACTACATTGAGCAGAAGGTCTGAGTTACTGAGATCGTAATAATTATAATATAAATATAATTCTATTCTAGTTAATAATAAATAAAAAAATTAATAAAACAAATAAAATAAATATAAATAAATATACTACAGTACAGTACTACAGCTCGTGGGTTCTGACATCTCGAAAAAAGAAAAAAAACCGATGCCGAAGGAATATTCCCCAGTCATTTTACTATATATTTTTAATATTGAACTAACATTGGACGATGTAAAATATTACCACATTATTACAGATGATCCTTTGTGCTAGATAATGTGTTTATGTTTTTTGGATCCAAATGTTTGCTGGTAATTGCACATACAGCCTGCCGTTTCTGAAGACATAAAACTTAAACTCGTCATTCTAAACTATGAGTTTCCTAAAATCTCAATATTTTTTAATATTGTTACGAAATTGGAAATGGTGTTATTAAAATGATAAACTAAAGCTACAAAAACAAAACAATGTAAACAAGTACATGATCAACGAATAAGCAAAAATATAGCAACAACATCAGTATAAAAAAGGGGGATAAACAAAGTAAACAAACATACAACAATAAGACTGCAGGGACAAACATAAACAAAATACACAAACAACAATAACGAAAACAACATGTTTACATTTATAGGAAAAGTCACTCTCCTTCGAGAGCATTCATCACACTTTTTACCCAGATATATAAAAGGCAAGACAAAGCAGGCAACGGGATCAATTAGAAGTCAGTCAATCTTGAGTGAAGACGCGTTACGTGTGAAGAGAATAATCGTGGTTTGAACATCTCCGTTGTAAAGATCTAACGAACGAATGTAAAGAAGAATAATAAGTAAAGCAAATTGTTGTTTCTTAAATCAAGTTATCAAAGGTGGCACACTGAATTGTGCGAACAATAAAGAATTGATTTAAAACTAAACACAAATTAAGTTTTATTTGAAATCTACAAACTCATATTTTAAACGTTTTTAAAAGGGCAAAAACGTAACAATATATGTAAAATCCCTGAAGAGTAGCACTAAAGCCTGATGAACAGGCTTAACTAGAATTCGAACACATAATCCAAAATCAAATACCAGCTTTATAATTTGTCTAATATGAGTTATTTAGTGTCTACAACGGAGTATTAATCTGACGGATTATTAAGTCGTCGTAGTCTAGTAGGTAGTGTGCTGGCTTATTAGGCGTGAGGCAACCGTCCAAGTCCCAGGTCAGACATCTCCAACGAAATGATTTCTGCAGATTTCTGGCAAAAACTCTGAGCGTAAATAAAATTGCCACGAAATGTTTCTCAAAAATCTGTCGTTCGGTGTCGACTTTAAACTGTAACGCACACAATATAAGTGGTGTAAGAAACTAGGTCATAGAGCAGACTGAAGGGTTGTTATGACCAATTATGTATGTATGTATGGTTAACAAATTTGTAATCCAAATAATTCTATTTTACGGTTTGTCGGTTAGGTTTATAAATAGCGAATGGTGGCCATTATGATAATAAGTTCATTTAGAACTCCACTTTCCAAAGTCTTATTCATTAAATTCTTGAGCAATAAACAAATATTTTCGATGAGTAAGATCTGAGTAAGAAGCATACTGTAACACATAGGCGCAATGCTATGCCTAGGATTGCTAAAAAAAACAGGTATAATGCGGCGCCTACACGTTGTAATTAACTGTACATACTGTTGAATCAGCGATTGGTCCTCTTCTTCCCGCCTTTCAATTTTTCAATAATAATATTTAATATTCGATGTCTACTCTGTTGTAGGGAAAAGAAACCTGCCTAGTTTATAATACTGTTACGAAAACAATAAACAAAAAAGCTACACACACAAACACAACGAACTTGTTACAAATAAACTAACAACATCAGTATGAAAGAAAAGGGGTAGACAAGTAAGCGAGAACTCAACAACAACCAAATACACAAACAACAATGAAGTC
Source organism: Sarcophaga rosellei (assembly GCA_930367235.1). Taxonomy (NCBI): domain Eukaryota; kingdom Metazoa; phylum Arthropoda; class Insecta; order Diptera; family Sarcophagidae; genus Sarcophaga; species Sarcophaga rosellei. The sequence continues at coordinate 32,616,931 of OV884021.1, read as the reverse complement.
GCGATAGATTATTCGAGAAGGCGAAACCCCGAACGTTCGACTTCAAGAACTTTCATCAGATTGATTACGTGGTCATGAAGATTGTCGGTGTAAAGAACTACCGAACAGAAGTGTAAATAAGAATAACGAACAAGCAAATTATTGTTGGTTACTTCAAGTTGTAAATAGTGGCAAATAAAATAATTATGCGAACAATAAAGAATTGATTTAAAACTAAAAACCAATTAATTTTTATTTTATTTGCAACGTAAACGTAAAAACGTAACAATACCATTACGAAAGTACATGATATTTTTTCACATCACCATCAACAACACAGGTCTCAGGAACCAATGAAAAACTTAAACTGAAATAAGTGAAATAAATAAAATGAGGATGAATCGTCCATACTATCGGAAAAAGTCCAATAGTATTACAGACATGGTACTAGACTTGACTAAAGATACACGATACGTCAAGTGCGTAGACAGTGTAACTTGTCATACGAAGGCGAAAAAATTTGTCAGCAAATCGATTAAGAAAGAGTCGTATGCATAGCTGACAGATTTGACGATTTATCATCATTTTGACGATATGATGATTTATGCCCTTATTTTGCGAATTTTTATTGCTACTATAGGAAATTGATGTTAGTAAAAACAAGAGTATTTCTACATATATTACTTTCGAATACCTGTGATGATTTTTCTGTACGTTATTCATTTTTAACACCTCAAAAGCCAAAAAATTACAAGTCCTAAATAACCTCTTAGTTGAGAATAATTTATCACTTGTCGTTGTAGACAATTTTAAAAATTGAAGTTTAGTTTGGAACTATGTTAAAAATATGTTATTGGAGGATGGAAAGAGAGAGCAGTGTTAATGGACACTAGGCTTGTAAATATATTTTTATACCATAAGTAACAGGAAAGACCTCTACAAGAATTGAGTTCCACATGCGACTAAAAACGTATTTTTTCTGTAATGCAGTGTGTGATCCACTGGCCAATCGACCACATACGGATGTGCTGGCTGAGAAAGACGAGCGTTACGTAGGAATATATGATTTTCGGGAAAAAGTCCCCTTATTTCCTTCGAGCAAAATCGTTTTGTATCAGCGATAGAACAGTGAAACACAAACTACATAGCAACAATGCTCCAATGATTCAATGGAGTTGGATACACTACCGTCATTAACGAGGGACTACGGCCTTTCCTGTACACGGTCGAGAAACCTCAAAATAGACGTTCAGGCACCGACACATACATGAGAGTAATATTTCATTCTCGGTCGGTTATAAATGGTGTAAATAGTAAGATCAGATGATAAGATCTTAAGAAGGAACTGAAAAATGTGTCGGTTCCAACCAACATTGAACTGAATTTTCATGCTTAGAATGGCAAGAGCTTCTGACTCCTTAATATTTACACCACCCATACATATGTATGTAGATTAAAATGATGCAATATTATTGCTGCGCTTATGTGTCAATAAAGAACACTGGGTTAGATTGTTTAAACCTTAAATAATTTTCTCGTGAAAATGATATAACATTTCTCCATTTTTGAAAAAAATTAACAAATGAAGATGAGGGACGCTAGCTTTTAATTTCTAACAAATTTTTTATAAATGTTTTATTTTTGATCTCAGATATGTACATACATACATACATTGACTTTATATTTTTTACTACAATAGAAAGATTTGGGTTTTTAAAAAGTTTTAAGTTTTTTTTTCTTACGATGTTTTTACGATATCAATAAGCGTCTTTGATGATTTTGACGATTTTGTCTGAAATATTTGACGATTTGGTGCCTCATTTATCTGGCAGCTATGGGTCATATGCTTCCAAGAGGGGTAAAGATAAATTTTTTAATTAATATTTTATAAATTTTTGGGAAAGTGATAATTTTGCGAACATTTGTATGCAATCAGATACATAATTGTATATATACGCCTCTAAATATATGAGTTTTATATGGTATACTTCATACTACAAAAGCTGTTGTCGCCTATAACAAAAGGAGTCTAGCGGACTGATTTCTTCCTTCCTATTTTATATTCATTTTTCTTACGATTGTCTATACATACTCAGTTATTCAATTTGAATTTGCCACCAGAATCACATTGTTTGCATCCCTTTTCTCATCGTAACAATGCCAATATGCAAGACATTAAATATTCATGTAAACACATCCGTTGCAACATTTTTTTGATTCTCAAAAAATTAAACCGCAAACCAATTTGTAGGCGAATGAAGTAGTAAACAGAGATTAAATGAGGGAAAAAATATTCATTCGTAAGAGTTCTTGCAGACGCTTTATTCATATTGCAATATTAGCAGGTGCCTACAACTAACTGACTGGCAACCTCAAGAACTATTTGTTGGACTGAATGGTTAACAGCATGACTCAGACACGTGCCTCTGCTACTACAACCACTAAAATTAACTTTGGAAGAAAGTGGAACAATTTCAATTTTGAATACAGGAGATATTCATTTCGAATTCATTCATTCAGTCAAAGTATGCAAGTGCTTGAGTAGGCAAGTGAACACTTGTCCGTTTGTCCGTCCAATGTTACAACCAAGGGCATCTGTTGCTCCGATTACTTATTGTATTTTGGAATGACGTCTAAAAGGTCACAATATAAATAATATAAAAATGAAAACACACACACGCACACAAAAATACACAAACTAGTCAGTATTTTATGATTTCTTGTTTTTATTTTATTTTTATTATCACAGCAACACGTTTTAGTTTTCATTAGTGAAAATTATTAATGTAATCGTAACAACAAAACACAAGTGTCCATATATTTTTATACATTTTCTTTATTAAATTTTGTCTATAAACTCGTGCTAGTCTATTAAAATGTTTTGGGTGTTTAAAGGTAAAAGTGCAACAAAATAAATGCCATCTCACGTAATACGTATGTACATACATATTTATAATCTAAATGTGAATAATAAAATTGGCACTCAAATATATATGTATGTACCAGAGATCAGCAATGAGTATTCAAAAAGATGAGTAGATTCGAATCATACTCATATTTTCTGATACTTATACGCATTCATAATTATTTTAATATCATACTCTTGCTACTCATATATGCAAAATTTGAAATACTCATTGTACTCATACTTAATAATACGCATGATGTTGTTGATTTTCATTGTCTAACACTCTATAAATATGAATTTATTGCGAAGACCACAACCTAAACAATAGGTTCTCCAACCGAGCTAGTGAATGCGCAGTTATTCATTGTAAAGGCCGTGTCAGATAAAACTTTGTTGCTTTGCGTGACGTTTATAACTTTGAGAGAAAAGCGTAAAGCAAAAGGTGTATGACACAACCAAAACTTTGACAACACTCGCGTTGTTTGTTCCTCTTTTAAAAGTGGTTGGCGCGTAAGTTTTTTTTACTAAGTAAAATTATCAAAATTATATTAAATACTTCTTCCAAAAAATAAAATTCACTTACCTCTTTTTTTTTAATATAATAAAAACTAAACAATAACAAAAAAGCTTTAAATTTAAAGAAAAATATTAAAACAATAAAATTTGCGCTCAAATTTGCCAAAAATATTTACTGAATAATCAACAGCTGATTGTCAAAGCGAGCAAAAAGATGAGACATGCCCAACTTTTCGCTTTGCGTTGCGTTAAAAGCAGTTTATGTGACAAGTGCCATATAAACATGTACATTTATCTCAAATGTCAAAGCGTATATGTAACGCAAAGCGAAGCAAAGTTTTATCTGACATGGCCTTAAGAGTATGAATTGAACTAGCATTGCTTGTTACACTTTTTATTTCCCCCAGGAAGTAAAATATATTTTATGCTATTGCATTTGGCGATGCACGGACGAATTTTTGCCAAACCCAAGTTATTTGCCTCACTTTTATCAACGCTTTGTTTCTGAATTTGGCCGCAAGTAGGCAAGTTTTATTGAAAATGATATTTTTTCAACTATTTTTGCTGATACATCAACACGTCTTTGCTAAGGAAATAATGTTTCTATTTGAAACCAAAAAAAAAAAAAAAAAAGCATTATCTTATCGTACACAAATGAAGTGTTCTGTGGATAATGCTGAAGTGACTTAAACTTCGGAGAACGAAATGATACAAAGATTTTAATTCCCGAGGGGTGCCATACTTATCTGAGTGTGTATTAGGAAAAAGGTCAAGGGTGTTATTATGGTACCCTTCAACACACAATAGGTTTGTTTGAGGTAAATCTGCATAAAGTTCGATAAGTTTACCAGAAATACCACGAATGCGAAAAAACAAATTTCGTGACCAAAAATAAACGTCAATAAATACCAAAACAAAATATTTGGATATCGGAACGTACAGTTTAAAGACGACTCCGAATGACACTTTTTTGAGAAAGTTTTTCATGGTTGGTAATTTTATTTACTCTCAGAGTTTTTGCCAGGCAGACGCGGAAAAAGTACTTTTTATGTCCGCTTTTGTTGGAGATATACAACCTCCGCACAATGGGGTTTTTGATGACTAAAATGGGAATTAAATCGTGGAACCTTTCCTGGTTGCTTTTTTTTGACTTTTTTTGGTTTATTTCGCTTAAAGAAGATAAATCCATAATTAAAAAAAAAAATCGTGACCTGAAATGCATAAGGGCCTAACAAACAAAAAATTCAAAATAGAGTTTTTGAATGCTTCTGATGTATTGCATCAAAATATATGTTCTGACAAAATTTTATAATCCTACTGTTAAAGATTATCTACCAACCAGATAAAATTAGAATTGAATATAGAAATGTTAATACAAATTAGAATAAATCATTTGAGTATCAAACAAGTTTTCATTTCATCTTGAAGTCTTTGTTTCGACCTTCTTGCGCTTCCTTTCACTGCAATCCTTGAAATCAACTTTCGATCTACCACACGTAATACCACGTAATACCACGCGGGAAACCTATTGACGAATCTAACCAGTACTTGTTGTTCTGAAGAAAACGGTCAGAAACTCTATAAGATGCATTCCAGCGATTCTTCAATTGGGAAATTAAATTTTTCAATGCATCATTAAACACTTTAATATTTTTTATTGCTTGGGAATAAACGTGTAAGCATTTTTTCTTTAAGAAATGCGATTTTTTCAGTCAAGGTTTCAAATCCAGAACTTGCAATTAGTTCACAAATATTTCACAGGATATCTTAGGTTTAAGAAAAGCAAAATTTGTTTGCTTTACTTTGCTTAATTCACAACTATTTTTCCATATATGCTACAAAATTTGCAAATTTATAGCCCTTCACAAAAAATTTTTTTAAAAATAACAAAACTATATAAACTTAAAAAACAACGAAGCAAATATAATCTCAATCGTTTGTTGTTGAAGGCACCATATATTTTTTTAATATTTTTACTTAAAAACTTGCCGAGAACTAGTTTTGAAAACACTGAAAATTTAGTTTTTTCACGAAAGATTAAAAAATATCAAAAAACTCGTACTTCAAAAAGACGTAGTAATGTAACGGTACTTGCTAGAGACACGTTTTTTAAAGAAAGTGTTGCAGAATTTTGTACACTTTCAGCTCATGTAAAAAACTATTTGGTACTCAAGGATTTCATTTTCCAATTAACTCCCATTTTAGGCACCAAAAACCGCAATATGGATCCTTATTTACTCCTATAACTTGGTATCAAATACATATTTAGCTTCGCTACGAAAGAGACAAATTATTTAGAAATAAGCAATTTATCATATATTCTGTAATATCCATATAAATAATAAAATTATTTGATAATAATTTTGCAATTTTATAAAACAACACTTTACGTGTATTATACTACAAGACGTAAACAACCATCACTGTTGAGGTTTCAAAAAGTCAAGGGACATGGGGCATCAATTGTGTCAAAGTGTGATAAGTGATTACTTTTGTATAAAACCCGAAATAAATCCGTTGGAGAAAAAGGAATTCAGACGAAGTAATAAAAGCCAGGTTAGTGTATAATATAACATGCTCAATTATTGTTTCAATAGTGTTTATGATGGGCACTTCTTCCACTAAAATGTTTCTTATATACATATGTGTGTATTTAAGTGAGCATGTGCAGTTTTATGTGTGTTTATAAAGTGAGTTTTCATACATTGTGGTTTATGATAGATTTTGACCTCCGCGCGCCAACTAGTTTGTCACACTTTTGAGGCCAGGCACGTATACGCCAAGAGGTCAATTTTAGATGTCTTATTCTTTTGCCTCTTTAGAGTTGTAGTTAATGTTTTTCAGGTTTCATTACTTAGATTTTACGACTACAATTGAAAACGAATTGTAACTCCTTTTAATCCCATGTTCATACAACAGACAGTTACAAATTGTCTTATAAGTAGTAGTTCAACAGGTTTTGTTTAATTTCTTTTGTTTTTATATTTTTATTTTTTTAATTTAAAATGTACATATTTTGTATGTAAGTAGTGGTCGTTTAAAAAGTTTAGTTTAGGCCCAAATCATGTCTCGTTGTTGGTTTTATTTTTATTCCATAAAGAAGTAACACTATTTCTTTTCTTTTCTTTTTTTAACATCATGTTTAACATTTTTAAGTTCTTTACGCAGAATTGCAATTAAAGTACAATTGTGAGCATAAAAGTAGTAGCATTGTGTTATCTACTACTTTAGGTTTTTAACTAAAAAGCATGTTTTCATAGACGTATTTAAAAAAACCATCATTATTAACCATCATAGTAGATCGAGATTAATACTATTTTCAGACATGCACTTTTATTGTGTAAATCGCAATAAACGCCATTATTGAGCTCAATATTTCATACAAAGTTTCAATTAATTATGCAATATTGCAAATTGTTATAATATTGAGAAAACTTAAAATACAGCAGTGTTATAAGTACGTTCAGTGAGCATATTACAATTTTCCGAAAACTTTCTGTTGATATTTGATAACTCAAATGGTAACATTTTAATTTCTAGCACCCTTGCTTTGCTGCGATTTATGGGTAGGTAGATTGGAGTGGTAGCTTTGATACCAAAAGCTCACTTGAACTCACATAGCGGCCCGTGTTGACGCCCCAGGTAAACACAATCCCCATGCTGACCAAGTTCCATCAAACCAGGAAAGAATAAGAAATTGATCAAAGTAAGGGCTCCACATTAAAAGCACGACTACGCTATGCTGGAGAATCAGCCCGAAAGTTTGATAAACGAAGCTATATCCTTGACATCAATGGATGATAGCTCCATCAAGCTGAGAAGGATTGGAAAGCCAAATACCCTAAATCTGCACCTCGCAAGAGATGCGCATTGACAAAGAAAAGCAGAAGTCATTGAATGGGAGCTGCATTTTTACCGCTTGTCTTCCCATAACACAATGACTTGTAAGCATGTCCACTGTGATCGGGATGCCACGATCGAGTTCCAGTAACAAGGGCCAAGCGAATCTAGCGGTGGAGCAGGACTCCTCATTGACCTAGGATAGGTGGGCGTTCCAATAGAATTTCTGCACAATTTCCAACTTGACCGAGGTAAAATGCACGCCCAAGTCGGTTGAAGAGGATTCCGGAAGTAGTGCAGCCCTGGCGAGCGGCGAATTATAAGTCTTCAATTCTTTAGATGGGACAGCTTATGACATATTACATACATACATACATACATAATTGGCCATTACAACCCTTCGGTCAAGATTACGGCCTAGCTGCGCACACCACTCATGTTGTGTGCCTTGATTTTTATACTTGAGTGGCGGACCATCAGTTTAACGTCGACTCCGAACGACAGATTTTGAGAAACTTTTTCTTGGCATAAGTTTTGATTGGATAATACTATGCACTTTTATTGAGTCAATATTCGGTTTATTGAGTGCAATATGTTAAGTGTTCAGACATAATAATATACGCAGTTCAGCTGCTTATTCAATATTCATTTGACAGCTGGGAAAGAAAACAATTGGTTGTTTCAACAACATTGTTTTTGTTTCGTTGTTTTTTATTTTGCTTGTTTTTTGTTTGTCGTTGTTAACATTTGATGCTCACTCAGCATACTTATGACAGTGTTGCATTTATAGTTTTACTCAATATTATAACAATTTGCATATTTATTGCGCAATAATTAATTGAAACTTTATATGAAATATTGAGCTCAATAATGGCGTTTATTGCGATTTACGCAATAAAGGTGTATATCTGAACCCCGTATAAGCTTGAAATTGTGCTTTTTCTTTCGTTTTCCAAATTTGAGCATTGGTAATGGCAAAATTAAATAAAAATATATTGAAAAAGTGCTGATATTCGTAAGGTGCATTCTATTGTGATGAGATTGACTTTTCGTTTGATAAAATCGGACAATAATTGCCGTAGTTATTACTCAAAGAGAACAACAGTTCCGCCAAGTTTTCTTATATTTTCATGTTTTGAAATGAACTTCCATTTTCAAATTTTTGTAAATGTTTGCTGGATCTTTGTAGTTTAAACGGAAATATTGTGTTTGAGCGATAGCAGTAGTCGGCTAATATATGTAAGTCCGTTTTGTCTTCTATGGAAGTGCTTTTTAATAAAAGTCATCTCTTGACGAAATTCTTTACCTTATCACTTAAAAATTCGATTTATCCGTAAGTGGCGGGACCTACAGTCTGATGTCGTTTCGAGAGAGAATTTTTATTTACTCTCAGAGTATTTGCTAGAAGTCTGCTGAGAGCAGGCCACCGAAGAAATATTTTTTCATATTTCATCTTGTTCGATTTGTTTCGCCTGGAGTTTGAACCATGATCTGACGTCTAATAAGCCAATACATTACTTACTTACTAGACTACAATAAAATTTCAGGCATGGCTATTTTTTTAATCATGACTGTCGACAAGTGTGTTTGTTGTATATAAACAAATAAATTAACTTATTTTGTGGTTAATTTTTAATTGTCTTAAGTTTAATGTCTGATGGTTTATACGTTACATGATTTCGGTTTCTGGAACAAGTTACCTTTTGACCACAGCCCAAAGGTTAGTTGTTGTCCAAACAACTTTGTTGGAGAAGTGGAAAAACTTAATTTACGGTGTCACTGTAAAGTACTGTACTGCGTCGTATAGGTTTTGTATTTAAACTAAATTTAATTAAATTAAATGAAATAATTTTATTACATTTCTGGTTTATGGACTCTGTTTTGTACGTATTTGACTCTATTTTGACATTTTTCATAACATTTTCTTAGGAAATATGATTTAAGATCTCTGATACTGGCAGCTCTTTAAATTGGCCACTTATTTCGTTTCATTTTTTATTTGTTATTGCGGCCATTGACTTGTGAAATATGTTTTGAACAGCATAAAAATCTCTATTTTGCATTCAAAGAATTACAAATTAACTGTTTATGTTTGAACCAAAAAAAATTAAGTTTATAATGACAGATTATTATGTTACAATGTCGTGGAGGGCATATAACACTTTATGTCTATATCATGGCATGTCAGTCATGTTGAAATGTCAAAGGACTTCAATTTTTGACATTTTTGTCAAATTAAATTTTTAAACATTGAAGGCGCTGTAGTCTAGTAAGTAGCAGAGATCAGCAATGAGTATTTAAAATGATGAGTAGATTGGAATCATACTCATAATATCTGATACTTATACTTATACTCATACTTATTTTAATATCATACTTATACTACTCATATTCAAAGTTTGAAGTACTCATCGTACTCATACTTAACATTACGCATGATGTTGTCGATTTCGACTTTCCTTTACTCAACATTTACAAGAATCACAAAATAAGTATGATTTGCATACGAACACTAAAATACTCACTAGAAGGTTATGTGTTTGCTTTGCTTGCTGTCTTTGTCTTTTTCGTTCTCTTTTTTTCTAAATGTAACAACAACTAAAACTGTAAACTTTGATGAATGATTCAAATCACTCGAATCATTTATAAGTATTTTACTAAATTTATGAATCTGAAGGAGTAGGCGTTTGAATCAAACATATTTCGAATGTTATTAGTTTGATGTCAACGTTGTACTCATACTCATTGCAAGCTGTACATATAAATCAACTTTGTAGTGAGTACGAATGAATCAGAGTAGTTCAATATCAATACTGTTGACTCACTCGTACTCAAAATTTCATGAGTACTTCTGAGTGGCGAAAAAACGATTCATAGCTGATTTCTGGTAAGTAGTGTCTTGTATTGCTTTTAACGACCTTCGTTCGGAGTAGACGATAAGCGGTAAGTTCTGCTACTCATGGACAAAATTAACACACAAATTGTGTGTTGTGATGTGAGAAGCTAGGTTGTAACTCTGACAAGTTAAGTAAGTAATGCTGTGTTCAGATATGCATCTTTATTGTATCGCAAGAAACACTATTATTGAGCTCAATATTTCATATAAAGTTTCAATTAATTATTGCGCAATAAGTACGCAAATTGTTATAATATTAAGTAAAACTTAAAATGCACGCAAACAAAAAAAAAAACGACAAAAAAGCAACAAACCAAAAAAAAAACCAATTAAAAACAATGTTGTTGAAACAACCACCTGTTTTGTTTACCAACTGTCAAATGAATATTGAATAAGCAGTTAAACTGCGTATATTGTTATGTCTGAACACTTAAAATATTGTACTCCATAAACCGAATATTGACTCAATAAAATTGCATATCTGAACATAGTATAAGAACATCTTAAATGGATTTTCTAATACCTAAATTTATCAACTTTATTGATTTACACACCTATTCAAATGGAAATCAACTCTGTGTGAAAAAATATTTTTTTTACTTCTTAGCTGTCTTTTAAAATGGATTCACCCATGTTGTTCAAACAAAATATTTATACGGACAACATTTTTTATATGTAACTTGAGAGCTCTCATCTTGAGATAGAAAATATTTTTGACGAATTTAGTTTGATTTAGTTTAATTATATATTTTGTTCGAAAATACTTCAAAGTGCATAAATAGTTATATGCACTAATATCGGGTGAGCCATCTATTGGTTTAAATTTGAACCATCGGTTATTTCGAAGATGGTAATACTTATGTCTATTCTGTCACCAAATTCAGTATATTATCTCCCCTGAAAATAATGAATCGATTTACGCTTAAGCATCGTTTGTATTTATTGAGCTAATGAGTACCTCCACACTGATGTCGATTTTTCCTAAAAAAATCATCTTTTCGGAAGAAGTCATATTCATGTTGTTGGATACTTTATTAAGCAAAATTGCCGTATTTGGGGTTCAGAAAATCCACACGTGATCTTACAGAAGCCAATGCACACATTACGAGCGACTGTTTGGTGTGGCTTGTGGAACGGAGGCATCATTGGCCCATCTTTCTTTGAAAATTAGGACGACTAAACCAATACGGTCAATGGAGACACCTATCGCACCATGATAACCGATTTTTTAGTATCAACAGGATGGTGCAAATTACAACACATCTCATGCCACAACCGATTAATTATGTCAAACGTTTGATGGCCGTTTAATTAGCCGAAATGGTGGTGCCAATTTTTTGCCCAAAAGCTGCGATTTGACACCGTTGGACCACTTTCTTGGGGCACCATTAAAGAAAAGTGTTATGCTGACAAACCAGAGACAATTGAACATTTGAATGTCAGCATTCGTGATGCCATGTCGCACTACGACACCATACACTCAAAAACTGGAACAATTGCATTTCACAACAAAGAAATAAATATGGCAAAATTTCAAACCGTTTTTGTTTTATGGCATTTTTAAATTTAAACTTTTTAATCATCCACCCTATATATCTTTAATTACATGGTGTACGGACAATTGTTTCAGTCAGTGTATATTCACCGATTTAATTTAAAAATGTATTTATTTTACAGATAATTTTGTAAGATGTTGTTCGAAATTTTAACTTAGACAACTAAACTGTTATGTTGTAATATATAGACGTAGATATGTATATAATATATCGAACATAAAACGTAAAGCATACGTACAATAACGTGTAATATTCACACATACGCATGGAAATTTAATAAAGAAAGGTATGTATGCGTACTCGTTTATTCAAGCGTTCGAAATACGAACAATGTACATATGTACAATGTACATATATACATTCCAGATACAATTTTCGAATCATTGGCAAGCACTTTGGCTCCACCCAAGTTATTTTGTTCGCATTTTCTCTACAATTTCAGTAAACATTTGTATCTATATACTTATATATACCGTTATATAAGTAAAATATGGGTGGTTCATACCATATATAATAATGTATTCACAATTTTATACACACATTCATATGTGAATATATACATACAAATTGGCGTGTAAAATAAAGTAAAGTAAGGTAATGATAAATATCTTCTAGTTACTATACTGTAGGTGCTGCTGCCCACTACGGGTACAAATGGCACCCTTTGTTGCATACCATGATTCTTGAAACACAAAATAATGTTATCTTTTTTAATGAGAATTGATGAAACAGAAGACAAAATGGCAAATTTCAGATTTTTCGTCGTTTTTGTTGAAAGGGCGACGCTGTCCCTAGAAGTCGCCGTAGTCTAGTAGGTACATAGTGTGTTGGCTTATTAGACGTAAAGCCCAGATTCGTATTCCAAGAAACAAAATATTTCTTCGGCGACTTCCTCTCAGCAGATTTCTGGCAAAAACTCTGAGAGTAAATAAACCTGCCATGAAAAAGTTTCTCAAAAAAAATCTGTCGTTCGCAGTCGACTTTAAACTGTATGTCACGCCACACATGTATAAAATTAATACACATAACATAAGTGGTGTGATAAACTAGGCCGTAATCCTGGCTGAAGGGTTGTAATGAGCCATTATGTATGTATGGATGTGTGTATCTCACTTATACTTTGTTTTATTTAAATTTTAAGATGAAAGCTCTTAATGAAAGACCCGATAATTTCTAATATAGAGATGCCACAAAAACCATTAAATGTTTTAAATTATTGTTAGGTTAGGTTTGGTTGGAGTGGTAGCTTTGAGCGTGCATAGCGTCCCGTTGTGATGCCATATATAAGTGCATTCACTATACTGGACGAATTCCACCGAACTCATCAAAGAGGGTGTTTTGCGCAGTGGCTGAACATTATTGTTGGTTTTAAATTTTTTATAATTACAAATTATTTATTAAAAAATAATCAATTATTATGTCGACGACTTCTGATAATTGATAGGGTTTTAAAATTTTTAGAACAGAATCGGCTTCCTTAAATAGGTTTCTGGTTTTAAACCACATCTCTCAACCAATGCTTGTTAACAAATTGTTTAAAAATTAAAAAAATAAAAAAAAAAATGCCGATATAAATTTTTTTCTAATTTCATTCCATTATTTAACAGCACATTCCACAACCCAATTTCATTTATTTGTAATAAAAGAAATTTTTCTGATATTCTGAATAAAAGAAAAACAGGCGTTTTGTTGCTGTTGATCGAACAATTGAACAATTAAAAAAGTTGCTGACATGTAATACAGCACCTCCGCCTACAATTCTCGCTAAAAATCTCATCCTTTTATTGCTTCTTCATTATTACCTTTTTCAATATCCCATTATCTTTTATTATTCTATTCTCCTTGCACGACTGACAATGATTTTGAGCCAGAACTGTGTGCAGGCCCCATTCACAAAGCAGTTGTATCCTTCGTCATCCCATACAAATTATCACAATTTTTGTTTTTTTGTGAGAGCATAAATAAAGTATTGCATTTCACTCCATAATATGGGAGTGCTATTATTTTGCGTTGTTTTCATACAAATTATCCTACTGGTTTCTGTTAGAGATGCCAGAAAATTTTAACTTTTCTCGTTTTATCGAATGCGCTTCAAATTATATTCTCGTGAGAGATTGCACTATTCTCGTACAGCAAGTTCGCAGGTGTTTTTTTGACCAGTGTTGAAAAATTCAGTACTTTTGTCCGTTTTTCAGTAATTTTTCATTACAAAAATATCGCAGTACCCCCGCAGCGGTTTCATATTTTATATCTTGCGCTTCTCAACTATTAATGCGTTAGCAACATGTTCAACGTAATGCTAAAGGTAGAATTAGTCTTTAGCCCCGGTTAGTCAACCGTCCACGAAACGTAAGTGCGTTTTCAGAATACGCACTTATTAAAACCCTTGCCGAACCGTAATGTAATTTCGGTAAGAATTTTCATTGCTCTTTATATGCTAAAACTAATGTATGTTACACTGACGTTTGTCTAAGCTATGCTTTTAAGTTTTCTTACGCTCCTGTATGTGTCCTGTATGTGTTTGTCCTTTATGTGTATGAAATATAAACAAGTAAATAGTATAGTAGGTAGTGTGCTGGTTTACTCGACGTGAGCCCACGGTTCAAACCCCATGGCAGACATCTCCATTAAAACGAAATATGAAAAATATTTCTCCGTCGACTTCTTTCTGGCAAAAACTCTGAGAGAAAATAAAATTTCCACGATGAAGTTTCTCAAAAATCAGTATGTTCCGCCACTCATGTATAAAGTTAACACGCATAAAATAAATGGTGTCAGAAGTTGTATGTATGTATGTACATATGTATGTATGTATGATTGTATCTTTTACAAAAGCACCATTTGATGCAAAAAGGTACTTTTTTAGTTATAGTACAGTACCATTTCAAAATTTGAATTTTGCAACACTGTTTTTGATCGTCTACGGTTAATGAAGTCTTGAGAATTCCAGTTTAGCACAATCCTCGTCGTACTCTTAGGATTCTTTCCGATGCACCACCATTTCCTTGCAATTAGGCCAGAATATCCTGCATATAAAGTCGCTTTGTCTAGTAGGACTGTGTTCGCTTATTATCATAATTACACTGTTTAAACCTTAACTTAGACATCCCCGACAAAACGAAGTGGGAAAAAATATCTCCAGGGTGACTTCCCCTCAGCAGATTTCTGGCGAAAGCTCTGTCGTTCGGAGTCGACTTTAAACTGTAAGTGTCGCCACTCATGTATGAAATTAACACACACAATATAAATGGTGTAAGAAGCTAGGTGGTAGTTCCAATCAGTTTTTATCACCCAAAAACCGATGAAGGGTTGTTATGACCAATTGTGTATGTATATATCCTGCATATGATTCTGATTCTGTAGTTTTTTTAAAAGAAGCTAGGTTCCACTTCCGTCCAATTTCTCTAAATTGTCTGAAGTCGTCCGTATGTCGCTGTCGTTCTATTGTCCCTGTTATTTGAGGTTTGTTTCTACGTCACCATTATTGTCACTGTGGTCTGAATATCAAAAACTGTCTACGTACTCGACTCATTGGCCTCGTAGCATAATGTTATCGGTGCTAACGATATAAATTCCCTTGAAATTTATCTTAAATCCAAGCCTTTTAGTTTTACCTCCTTGCTGGAAATCTTGGAAATCAAGCATCATCCGGAAAATTTTAATTCTCGATTGAGTGAGAATAGATAGCACGATGATGATCATCTTTCTTGAAATGATATTCACTTTGTGAAGTACTTAGAATCTTAGTTCTGATTATTCGAATTATCTTCGGAGGTAATTATTTTCTTCCAAATGCTTTCTATTCAGCAGTTAAACTAATAAGCGTGAATTACTTTAATTTACTGGCAATTACAATCCTTTTGTCAGAATTACAACCTGTGTCCTCAGACCAAACAGGTTAGGTTAGGTTGGCGGGTAGCTTACCGATTACAAGCAAGTTCACTCGGTACCCATATGGCCTGTTGTATTACACAGAGTGAAGCAAGCCCTTGTCATGATCCGTTCGTGGTGGTTTTAAACCACTACGAGCCCCGGATGAAACCAGCAAGTTCCCTTTGAAACATGTTCGCCAACATGCCCAGACCTTCGAAGTTTCTGTAACAGAAAAATCGATGACGTCTGTCTTGAAGTTCAGGGCACTCTCATAAAAGGAGTTGAACCGATACCGTTTCCTTCACATCATGGCAGCTTTTGCAGTAATACTGGTAGGGCAGACCGAGCTTGTCAGCGAATCTGACAATCAATGTCCCGTTAGAATTCAAGTTAGAATGCTGGACATAGCTGTTTTGAAATTCGGCGACCGGATATGTTGGATCACCCACAGTTTGTTGAATTCTATATTGCTTTTTCCAATTTGGAAAAGTATTCCTGTACAGTTGCATACATCCCGCCTATCGTCTCCTCCTCAGACATCTCCTATCCCATCAGTGTCACCCGCATTAATTTTATTCTTAAGTGACGGGGCCTACAATTGAACTTCGACTCCGAACAAGTATACATACATATATTCATAATTCGTCATTACAACCCTTTAGCCAGGATTACGACCTAGTTTCTCACACCACTTATGTTGTGAGCGTTAACATACAGTTTAAAATCTACTCCAATCGACAGATTTTGGAGAAGCTTTTCATGGGAATTTTTATTTACTCTCAGAGTTTTTGGCAGAAATCTGCAGAGAGGAAGTCGCCGAAGAAATATTTTTTCATATTTCGTTAAGTTGGAGACGCCTGATCTGGGGTTTGAACAGAGACAACACACTACCTAGTAGGCCACGGCGACTGAATAAGTGTACCTATCCAAATTCAGAACTTTGTCTACATTTTAGAATCCATCTTCGGCGTTTGTTATTATCTTTTGTCTTATTAGTTACTATTTATGTTTTCGGTGTTGAATATTCAGTCTGGTAGCACCAATTGATATTGTTTGTTATGCTACTGATTTGATAAGATAATTTATTTCTAAAGACAATTAAATTTAATTCATAAACCTGCTCTGGAAATTGAAAGAACATAACCTTTGGTGTGTTGGTGTTGTAGATTATTCCGTAATGAACATCCTCTAAAGACAGTTGTCTCCTTTTGCACAATTCGTATACTGCTTTAGATCACAACCGAGTCCCTGAGAATAAAAATTGAAAACAAGGGTACTCGTGTTTAGTGTTCACCGTTTTTATTCTTTCAATTCCTTTCAGTTGATTTCCTTTTGCCGCATCTATTTATCACAATTAAATTGCGCGAGTTTTAATCGAAGATATACGTACGTATGGTACATAGATTAGTACAGCGTTTAAGTTGAGGAGACGAACATATTATCCCATTACTATCATGGTTGGTGATCAAATTTCATCATCGTGATCGCTTCTTCTGTTTTTGTTTATTATTATTCTCATCATATCTCAATACAAAAATCTTTAATGAATAATGGGAACATTTGGTATACATACATATTATGTATGTACTTGTATGGGTTCTTAAGAAATATTTTTATAAATAAAAAGGTTTTGGAATATTTAATGGTTTTTTGCATTTTTTTTGTTAAATTCAATCGGAAGTTGTATGCTGATAATTAAAGTGAATACATTTAAGGAGACAATTTATAAAATATATGTATGTATTTTAATTATAAAATTAAATAATTTTATATTTAGCGTCCCTCATCTTCATTTATTAATTTTTTTCCAAAAACGTAGAAATTTTATTCAATAGTTAGGAAAAAATTGTTGAAGGATTAAATAATCTATTCCAGCGTTGTTTATTGACACATACGCGCAGCAATAATATTGCAACATCTTAATCTGCGGGTGGTGTAAATATTAAGGAGTCAGAAGCTCTTGATATTCTTAGAATGAAAATTCAGTTCAATGTTGGCTGGAACCGACACATTTTTCAGTTCCTTCTTAACATCTTATCATCTGATCTTACTATTTACACCATTTATAACCGACCGAGAATTTAATACAACTCTCATGTATCGGTCGATGCCTTAACGTCTTTTTTGAGGTGTACGGGAGAGGCCGTAGTAGCTCGTTAATGACGGTAGTGTATCCAACTCCATTGAATCATTGGAGCATCGTTGCAATCTGGTTTGTGTTTCACTGTTCTATCGCTACTACAAAAGGATTTTGCTCGAACGAAATAAGGGGACTTGTTCCCGAAAATCATATATTCCTACCTAACGCTCGTCTTTCTCGGCCAGCACATCCGTATGTCGTCGATTGGCCTATGGATCGCACACTGCATTATAGAAAAATACGTTTTTTAGTCGGACTACTCGTATGTGAAACTCAATTCCGGCAGAGGCCTTTCCTGTTACTTATGGTATAAAATATACAAGCCTAGTGTCACTGTTATGTAATAGTAGAAGCTATACTTGAAATTTTAAAATTGTCTACAACGACAAGTGATAAATTATTCTCAACTACGAGTTTATTTAGGAGTTGTAACTCTTTGGCTTTTAAGGGATACAGAAAAATCATCACAGGTATTCGAAAGTAACTTAAAAATGTATTACTTTACTCTTTGTTTTTATTAAAATAAATTTGTAATAGTAACAATTGCAAAGTAAATACAAAGCTTAAAGTGGCTTTAAATGCATTAAAGTAAAGAATAAGATGTATATTTTTATTTTCAAAAATCGTCAAAATAAGAACTACAGATTATTCATGGCAATTTTATTTACTCCCAGAGTTTTGCCAGAATTCTGCTGAGGGGAAGTCGCCCGAGAAATATTTTTACATATTTCGTTTCGAGATTTCTGACTTGTGGTTTGAACCATGGTTTTACGTCTAATGCTCTACTTACAGTCCTTTTTTGGCCTATGTAAAATAATTATCAGTTTGTAATAAATTTACATTTACAATAATCCGTCTATTTACATTCCAACAACGTACATCAAATTGCTCATATGTATACAAAGTAGCATCATTATACAATTTGCATTTATCTATAAAAAATGCTATTTACTTTCTTCAAAGAATTGCATTGCATGCAATCAAAGGTTTCAGACAGCTTTGCCAATAAAATCTGTGAATTATCTCTATGATTTTCGATTTTTAGTTTCTTTGAATGCACAGGAAATTACTCTATGTGGTTCATCAGCGTAGTTAAAATAATCAGTATTATCAGAATCTTCTGTTCCAGCAAATCGTACTATGTGGTCCAATTTTTTCAAGCATTTCTCTCTGTCAATGCAACTTTCTTCCAACTTTCATTGTTCATTGCTTGCATTATTATGCTGTAAGACCTGTTGTATTACATTTATCGCCCTTAAAATTATTGTCTTTAAAATTATCGTTTATGTTGTTCAAATTGATGTAATAGGTGAGAGCATTGTCGATTAATTACAGTTCTATTTGTGGCAAATTATTTAATAAAATAATATTCGAGTGATTCGAATCATTTACAGTCTTAGTTGTTGTTGCATTTACAAAAAAATAAGAAAGAAAAAGATAAAGACAGCAAGCAAAGCAAACACACTACCTTCTAGTGAGTATTGTAGCGTTAGTACTCGAATCATACTTATTTTGTGATTCTTGTAAATGCTGAGTAAAGGAGAGTCGAAATCAACAACATCATGCATATTGTTAAGTATCAGTACGATGAGTACTTCAAACTTTGAATATGAGTAGTATGAGGATGATATTAAAATAAGTATGAATGCGTATGAATGCGGCGTTGAAGTCGCCATGGTCTAGTAGGTAGTGTGCTGGCTTATTAGACGAAAGGCCCGAGTTCGAATCCCAGGTCAGACATCAAAATGAAATATGAAAAAATAATTCTTCGGCGACTTCCTCTCAGCAGATTTCTGGCAAAAACTCTGAGAGTAAAAATTGCCATGAAAAAGCTTCTCAAAAAATCTGTCGTTCGGAGCTAGGGTAGCCAGATTTGGAATTCGGAAAAACAGTACACTGAGGACAAAAAACCAGTACAATTAATGAAAAAACAGTACGCTTTCACAAAAACATAACAATTTCTTCAATTCATAACATTTTGAGGCGTTAATTAAAAAAACAATTAAAATATGAGGTTATATAGTAAATTATATAGCTTTTTTTTAAAAACGAATATTAAAATATTTTTAAATGTAAGCACATACTATTAAAATGCTTTTTAGATTTTTTTTAAGAGTACAAAATAGTTCTGTATATTATTTCTTAAAGATATTTATCACTTTTTAATATGTTTTAAAATGCCATTCTTCCCATCTTCCGTTTCTAAAAAACTGTAAAATTCATTACAATTGTATTCATTCCAATTGTTTTTATAATTAATTCATTTTCCAGTTTTTCAATCAATAGTCTATTCCTCTCCTTTCCGCAAAATAAAAATATTAGACTAAAAATTCTTTCAGTGGCGGAATTTGAATGGGGTATTGAAAATATAAAATTGCAAATTTTTTCAAAATTTGGAAAACTACCACTGTTTAAAAAGTCTTTCCATTTTTGGTCAACAGTTTTTTCTGTTTGTACGTTTTTAGCAAAACTTTTCAAACTAATAAACTCATCAAATATGAGATCCATATCAATATTTTTAATTGAGAACAAATTGACAACTTTAGTAAAATCTTGAAATAAAATGTTTGAATTTATGTTTAAAAAACTTAGTTTTCCAAATTTGTTATTTATTATTCAAATCAAATCGATCTTCAATATATTTAATTACATATGATAGAACTGCGTCAGTTCGTTTTTTAAATAAAGAAACCTCTTGTGAGGTATTACAATTGCTGCAAACAGTTTCAGCTATATAACCATAAAATTTTTAATTTTTTTTTCACGAAGCATTTTAACTATTTTGTAAAAGTCGATTATAATTAAATTGCCCTGTTCTAATTTCTTAATTGATGACAATAATGCAATACCTGTGTGGTGGACAAATCCCAAATAAATTTCAGAAGCCTCAAGTAAAAAAAATTGTTTTAAAACAGCTGGAGAACTATCTTGAGAAATAAAATACGTTTTGTTGGCTAGATAGTTCAAGTATTTTACTTTATTTGTATATTTTTTAGCAAATTGGTTAAATATTAGACAAATTGTTACTTTTCACACCTTGAAATTTATTCCTGATATAAAATTTGGAAAATGTCCTGAATATTTGAATGAAAAATTACAGTGTAATCATGAGATTCATAATTATAATACTAGGAGAAAAGATAATTATAGACTACCACTAATGAAAACTACAAGGGATATGAATTGTTTAGAATATAAGGGAATTAAAAAGTATAATGAAATACCAAATAATATAAAAGACTGTGAAAATAAAATTTTATTTAAGAAAATGCTGTTTGAATACTGTAAAAATAATTAATGTAAATGTAATTTATGTAAAATGTATTAATGTAAAAATAATTAATGTATTGTATATAATACCTAGGTTTATAAAACCGTAAGAAATAAATAAATAAAAAAATAAATAAATATTTATTATTATATTAAAATAGAGACATGTTTGGTATTGCTGCATAAAAAAGCATTTAAGAAATAAAAAACAGTACAAAAACAGTAAAAATTTTAAAAAACAGTACATTTGCGTACTGATTTGGGTCTTGTGAATAAAACAGTACAATTGGAAAAAATCAGTACATGTACTGTTAAAAACAGTATGTCTGGCACCCCTATTCGGAGCCGACTTTAAACTGTAGGTCCCGCCACTCATGTATAAAATTAGCGCACACAACATGAGTGGTGTTGAGAAGCTAGGCCGTAATCCTGGCTGAAGGGTTGTAATGGCCAATTATGTATGTATGTATGAATGCGTATAAGTACCAGAAATTATGAGTACGATTCGAATCTACTCATCTTTTTGAATACTCATTGCTGACCTCTGGTTCAAACCGCAGGTCAGACATCTCAAACAAAACGAAATATGAAAAAATATTTCTTTATCGACTTCCTCTCAGCAGATTTCTGGCAAAAACTCTGAGAGTAAATAATATTTCCATTGAAAATTTTTTAAAAATCTGTTGATCGTATATGTTTGTTGACCCTAAGTACACCTACCTATGTACAATAATACAATTTGTGTGATTAAAAATTGAATTAAACAAAATAGAAAATAAACAAAGAGAGTAATTATTGTTACATTTAGGTTTTTTTTTTTTTTTTTTTTTTTGATTTTCTTTCTCACAAGTACACTTGAATACACAGTTGTAGGATAAAATACAGAGGTTATTTAAGTAAATCACAATTAAAATCCTTGAAGTCTACATTTCTGAGGTAGAATTGCTAATTATGTATATCGACTATCATAATAAGAATCCGCATCTGAAACTTGATTATGGAGAATATTTGTCGGAATAATTGAACGCCCCCATTAACAAACAAAACAGGTTATAAAATCGAACCATACAAACAGTTAAAGCTGTTCTTGAAGTATTTAACAGAAAAATACTTCGGAACATATATGATCTTATCTGCGTCGGTGAGTACAAGGCTGTACGCCTAGCTTCTCACACTACTCATGTTGATTGCCTTAATTTTATACGGGACCTACAGTTTAACGTCGACTCCGAACGACAGAATTTGAGAAACTTTTCATGGCAGGTTTATTTAATCTCTGAGTTTTTGACAGAAATCTGCTGAGAGGAAGTCGCCGAAGAAAAATTTTTTTTTCATATTTCGTTTTGATGCCTGGAACTGGTGTTTAATCCCGGGCTTTATAAGCGAACACATTACCAACTAGACTACGGCGACTACAGTTACATATTAGTGCTTTCAAACACGCAGTAAGAAATTCATTCCTTCGGTCAAATTGAAGTATTCAATTTATGCAGATCTTTTAAAACTTAGTGCCAGAAACTAGAAACAAGGATTTAAATGGATGCCTGTTGAAATGTATTCTTCATGATGTTACTATTGACTCTGGCGGATACTGAGCTATTGGCTAAAACTGCATCACAAAGATTTGGTGCATTGGTGCCGTGCACTTCAGCACATATGTCATCAGTTTTTGGGTAATAGAATGTTTGACGATCGTGACACTAAGTGCCGGTTTGATCCGGAGCTCGGGGTGGTTCAAACCCACCATGAATAGGGGGCTTACCCCATACTGGGTAATACAATGGGTCATATGGGCACCAAGTGCCTGTGAAGGGCAAGCTTCACCCGCTGACCTAACCTAGCCTACTGTATGCATATTTCACCTTCACTAAGAAAACATCTAACTTGTAAGAATCTGTAAGAATAATCAAAGTGCCTATGAAAAATTATGAGAAATTTTATTCAATAAGTCCGGACGAAAAAAGAATGTATTTCATTAGTAGAGGATTCCAATGAAGTACATTTCTGATATTTTTTGTGTATAATTGCCTGTCACTTAATTTTTATTTGTTGCTTTTAATTTTTAATTCAATTAACACCAAGACGGATACTTATTACATACATAGCTAATTATAAATTTGCCAGTAACGATTTTATACCCGAAGTTCCTACAATGCTTACTTTCCTGACAAACTGCGTGAGGGGAACAATTAAAACTCAAAAGGGAGTTAGAGCGCGCGTGCTGTCTAAATTAAGCACAAGAAAGAAACAAACAAACAAGCGCACTATGGGTCTTTTACATCTTAACTGAAATTTGTGTTATCGCGCGGTTAACCAGCAAATAGAATGTTTGTAATAATGTAATGATATACTCATGTGGTGTACTTGCTGGACATGTTGACGGACCATTTCACAACATATTTGTTTACTGTTGTTGTAGCAACAACATACACAAAACCAATTATAATCGCACAAGTAGTTCGTATGTTAATTTTACAAAACTTAAGATAATTTTACATTTACAAGCACGATTAACTGTCAGCAAGTGGTGTAAGAGGCAACATACAGACAGAACGAGACTTACGCACTCACTCACTCACCAGTGGACAAGAGTACAAATTAAGGTTGATTGTTTACAAATTGATATGTGGCAATGGGGATGTAGTAATTAAAAGACGGTGTCGATAATACGATTGCATCATGACTAGAGTGGCCAGATACTATATTGTATAATAATGGATTATTTTGACTATAAGTTTCGGATTTAAGTCGTAATTAGTCGTATACGTTGCGGACCAACAAAGGAAATGTTAGTGTGGAAAGTAATTCCACACTTCTATTTTCAACAAAATTATTTTGTTTGTTATTCCTCTGTTTACACTCTTTGCATAAACAATAACAATTACTAGACAATTGTTCGGCTGATCTTTGTGACGGAGATTTTTAAGCTAAATTTACCTACCAGTAGGTTCGTGGTATCGTATACTGCGTGGCATGTTAATTTCCACTAGTTAACCACTGTCGATGCGAAAAAGTATTGTGCAGTTTCTTAAATTGATAAATGCTGGTGACAATGTAAGTGGTCGTAGTCTAATAATGTTGGGCCGGTATAAACTGTCTCAAAGCGAAAATATAGGGCGAGACCCTTGATTCGGACGCAAAAAGAAGACGAATTTTGTACTTACTTACATAATTGTTCATTACAACACCTTAGTGAGGATTACAACCTAGCTTCTAACACCACCCATGTTATGCGTGTCAATTTTATCCATAAGTGGTTATGCGCACATTTGTGAACCTTCGGGCTTATATTTATTTACTATGCATTTATGGACTCTGTCTAATCAGTCCAATCTAGAGGAAACACGGACTCTAAATGAGTTCAACCAGTATTGTTGTTGAATGATGGGCAAGCGATAAGTGTGGGTTTTGGGGAAACGACTTCTGCAGTAGCTGTAGGAAGGAATTTTTGAATAGCTGCCCACCGCTATGTAGGAAAAGGAGAAAAGAGTATGGTGTGTACTACGTAATGATCTGTCGGTAATGGACATTATTGGAGTCTAATACTATGTTCAGATATGCACTTTCATTGAGTCAATATTCGGTTTATTGAGTACAATATTTTAAGTGTTCAGACATAATAATATATGCAGTTCAGGTGCTTATTCAATATTCATTTGACAGCTGGTAAACAAAACACCTGGCTGTTTCAACAACATTGTTTTTATTTTGTTTTGTTGTTTTTTGTCTGTCGTTGTTGATGCTCACTGAAGATACTTATGACAGTGCTGCATTTTAAGTTTTACTCAATATTATAGCAATTTGCGTATTTATGGCGCAATAATTGATTGAAACTTTATATGAAATATTGAGCTCAATAATGGCGTTTATTGCGATTTACGCAATAAAGGTGCATATCTTAAACCTTATAAGTCAATTCATCAGAACTAGAAAAATGCATATCTGAGGTATCATAATGAGTGTTTATACGATCTAGGCGTGTATATCATTCTTCCTCAAAATGTCAACAAGTTGTCAAAAGAAGCCTTAAAGCAATAAATACTCTAAATAACGTTGAAGACGCCGTAGTCTAGTAAATAGTGAGTTGGCTTGTTAGACTTGAGGTTACGTTTCAAACTCCAGGTCAGACATCTTCAGCAAAACGAAATACGAAAGAATATTTCTTCGGCGACTTTCTCTCAGCAGATTTCTGGCAAAAACACTGATACTAAATAAAATTGCTACGAAAAGATTCTTAAAAATCTTACGTTCGGAGTCTATTTTAAACTGCAGGTCAGCCAGTGGTGTATAAAATTAACGCACACAACATAAGTCGTGTGAGAAGCTAGGTCGAAATACTGACTGAGGAATTGTTATGACCAATTATGTGTATATGTATATACATACGTATTTGTTTGCGTAAATTATCTTAATAAAGATTAACTTAAACTTTCAATACACTTGGACCTCAAAAAATCAATACAAACTGGTATCAGGTGTAATGAAAACATACATACATACATACATAGTTGGTCATTACAAACCTTCAGTCAGGATTATGACCTAGTTTCTGACACCACTTTTGTTGTGAGTGTCAGGACCAGAGATCAGCAATGAGTATTCAAAAAGATGTGTAGGTTCGAATCACACTCATAATTTCTCATAATTATACGCATTTATACTTATTTTAATATCATATTCATACTACTCATATTCAAAGTTTGAAGTACTCATCGTACTGATACTTAACAATATGCATGATGTTGTTGATTTCGACTCTCCTTTACTCAATATTTACAAAAATCACAAAATAAGTATGATTCGCCTACGAACACTAAAATACTCACTAGACGGTTGTGTGTTTGCTATGCTTGTTGTCTTTGTCTTTCTTTTTCTTCTTTTTTTGTAAATGCAACAACAACTAATACTGTAAATTTTCGAATCATTTATGAGTATTATAAGTATTTTTATTAAATTTATGAATCTGAAGGAGTATGCGTATGAATCAAACATATTTCGAATGTTATGAGTTTGATGTCAACGTTGTACTCATACTTATTGCAACCTGTACTTATAAATCGATGTTGTAGTGGGTACGAATGAATCAGAGTATTTGAATTTTAATACGGTTGACTCACTCATACTCAAAATTTCATGAGTACTTATGAGTAGCGTAGAAAACGATTAATTGCTGATCTCTGGTCAGGACCTACAGTTTAAAGTCTACCTACCTTCTAGACTACGGTGGCTATGAATATGCATTATGTATTTTTATTTACATACATACATAATTGGCCATTATAACCCTTCAGGTAGGATTACGGCGTAGCTTCTCACACTACTAATGTTGTGTGCCTTAATTGTTATACTTGAGTGGCGGGACCTATTGTTTAACGTCGACTCCGAACGACCGATTTTGAGAAACTTTTTCATGGCAGGTTTATTTACTCTCAGAGTTTTTGCCAGAAATCTGCTGAGAGGAAGTCGCCGAAGAAATATTTTTTTTTCATATTTCGTTTTGATGTCTGGCCTGGGGCTCGAACCCGGGCTTTACGTCTAATAAACGAACACACTACCGACTAGACTACTACTATTTACAAAATTATATTCTAATTATTATGAGTGGAGCTTAAGATCTTAAGCTACTGTGTATTTTAACAGATAGGAGTCTAAGGCGGGAATCGCTTTCATGACCCTTACACTATTCAGTAGAATACTAGGACACTCATACGGCATTTTAAATGTATTTCTTTCCACAACTTTCTAAGAAATCTTAATTGTAATACATAATTTTGAAATTTCACATTTATGATAATCTTTGTTTAAGCAGGTCACCTTAAAGCGTTTTTCTACTTGCTGAAAATAGAATTAAAGCTTCCGGTTCTAATAAATTACGATGAAAAGTGTGGGATGATGAAATGTCTTCAATTAATAAGAAAAATAAACTTTTAACACCTAATGCACCATGGACACATGGTATTCAGCACATCATTAAACATTTCTAAATTAAGTTGTAACAAATATAAATGATCTCTAACACAACAACAACAGCAAGATGAACAAATAAACATAAGTTACTATACCATATTACCCATGCTAGTAAATACATACATACATACATGAAGATTTTTAAGATGAAGATGTTTTTCACTGCATTTTATTGTTTAAAAATGAATAATTTTCCCATTTCTTAAATTGATATAAATGAGTTTGATATCATGTTATTAATATTATGGGAACTTTCCTTCAAGACCGCCATCATGGCGTTATAAAGTTCACATAACATTGTTCTCATAAAATCACATGTAATTTGACCCCCCATTTGATGGTTACATTCGAAAATCCTTAACAATGCTTTTATATCATAATGATGTACTTAATCTTCTGGTAACCTAACTGACTGACTGTCTGACTGAGATGAGATACCCGCAAACAGTTTGATGGTATTTTTTTTTAAATTTCTTCCGAAAGACAAAAAGCTATTATTGCAGGCTTTAGTGTAGTAGGAAGGGAATGCCAATAAAAATATTTCGCACGAGTTATTTCTTCATCACAAAAATTTCAACAATAAACCTTTACACTAAGAAACGGAAGCTTTTAAAGGTGAGGGTTGTAAACGTAAATTAATCAAGTCCTTTGCATGCACCCTCCCCCCCCCCCCCCCCAAAAATTTTAAAAGTTTTCACATGCTTCTCTTCTGTTCTCTCAGATTTTTGCCCATTTGTTGGTTTCCTTAAGGAAACTCCATAATGTCGAAGTCGTTTTTATATGTAGAATTAGAGGATGTAAGGAAGTCTCTTCATTTTATTAATGCAGAGGACGAACAAATGTATATACATGCTGACAGTATGTGATAATGTATATGTATAAAACATGCAACCCACACAAATTTTGCATGTTTCTGTGCTCTTTTTGACACTTGAAGCAAAGCCAAGCACTGTTAACAAGTAATAACAATTCATTATATGATTAGGTTTCATGAATAGCGCTGTATGAATAGAGCTGTCCAACCTTATTTATTGTGGTTACTTATTTGTGGTGATGCATTAGTATTATGGCATGTTAAGTAAGTCTTCATGAACGAAGAAAATTACAACATTACAACATTTGGTAGCCAAGTTTTATAAGATGTTTATCATGCGTTTTGGAACAATCCCTTTGCCTACAAGATTAAGCAATTTAATCTCTTTTTGTAGAGATACGTGAATCCTCTAGAGAGCAGAAAAAAGTCGACTACAATTTCAGTTCTGTAAGACAAAATTAACGCTAACGCGTGGACCTCCATGACATAGCCGGGTGCAGTTACAGCCTTTCCTTTCTTATTTTTCAAATTAAGAACCCCCGTTACTTTAGGGGCTTTTCCAATAAATATGGGAAACTAAATTCAGTACATTGGCAGTAATTAAGTGCTTGTAATTAATACACATTACATAAGTGACATTGAAGTCGCCGTAGTCTAGTAGGTAGTGTGTTGGCTTATTAGATGTGAGACCCGAACAAAAAGGAATATTAAAAAAATTTTTTTTTTGGTGACAGCGATTTCTAGCTCTGAGAATAAATAAAATTTCCATGAAAAAGGTTTTTAAGAATCTGTAGTTTGAAATAGACTTTAAACTGTAGGTTCAGCCACTAATGAACTGGTATTAGAAGCTGAATCGTAATCCTGACTAAAGGGTTCTAATTACCAATTATATATGTGTACCAGAGATCAGCAATGAGTATTCGAATCATACCCATAATTTCTGATGCTTATATGCATTCACACTAATTTTAATGTCATACTCATACTACTCATATTCAAAATTTGATATACTCATCGTACTCATACTTAACAATACGCATGATGCTGTTGATTTCGACTCTCCTTTACTCAACATTTACAAGAATCACAAAATAAGTATGATTCACGTACGAACACTACAATACTCACTAGAAGGTTGTGTGTTTACTTTGCCTCTCGTCTTTACTTTCTTCTTTTTTGTAAATGCAACAACAACTAAGACTATGAATTTTGATGAATGATTCGAATCACTCGAATTATTTATGAGTATTATAAGCATTCTTTTAAATAAACGAATCTGAATGAGTAGGCATATGAATCAAACATATTTCGTATGTTATGAGTTTGATGTCAAAGTTGTACTCATACTCATTGCAACCTATACTTATATTTCAATGTTCTAGTGAGTACGAATGAATCTGAATAGTTGAATTTCACTGTTGACTCACTTATACTCAAAATTTCATTAGTACTTATGAGTAGCGAAAAAACGATTCATTGCTGAACTGCAATTGTTAGTTAATACTTATGTTCCGTATTAACTAACCATTGCAGTTTTAAATTGTTTAATGTTAAATGTGTTTAATGATGTCCTCTGGAAATGATAAGAAATAATTGAGAAGAATCATCTTTTCAGATAAGTTTCAGCTCTATAAACCAATGGGCCATATGGTCACCGATTGAACTTGCCCGTGAACGGCAAACTACCCGCTAATCTAAGCTAACCTATGTCTTATGGACTTAAACCCAATAGGCCAAGTATCATGCCAGAACAAACCATTATTTGTATTTACTGAAAGAAGGCTTCATTGCATTGTAATAGGAAGAGAACGGAGGAGATGCTTTGTGATAGTCCTCTGATTCTTAGAAAGAGGAAGTTTTCAAAAGTCTTCTTCTTCTAAAATACTATTCAACTATCCTAGGTGAAGAGGGAGCTCGATCTTTATGTGCTACATGAAGTTAATACACCGAATTTATATCTTCAATTCACTGCTAAAGCTCTATAAAATCGTACCATTTCTGAAACGACAATAATGTACAATAAAATCAAAGTGAAGAGTTTTAGACGGTGGAAAATAAGGCTGTGTGTGATGGGATTAGAAGAAAACTGTTAAAAACTGGTAAAATTATTAGTTTTGTTCCCTACATTCAACAATTAACCAGATTGATGCCAGCAATGTGATGAAAACGGTCTAAATTGATCAACGGAAAAAATATTGTGTTCCATTATGAAAACGTCAAACCACGGCAATCATGTTTACGACTTAACTTCTCACAACACTTATGTTGTGTGTGTTAATTTTATACATGAGTAGCGGGACCTACAATTTAAAGTCAATTGCGAACGACAGATTTTTGAGAAACTTTTTCATGGCAATTTTATTTACTCTCAGAGTTTTTGCCAGAAATGTGCTGAGAATGAAGTCGCCGAAGAAATATATGTTCATGTTTCGTTTTTTTGGGGATGTCTAAGCTGGTGTATGAACCGCGGCTTCACATCCAATAAGCCAACATACTACCTACTAGACGCCGGCGGCTTCAATAAAAAGCAATATGATACAAATCTGAAAATATTGTTACCAAAATGGAAATGGTGTTATTGAAAGGATAAACAAAGGCTACAAAAATAAAACAATGGACTTGTTTATATGATCAATGAATAAACAAAAATATAGCAACAACATCAGCATAAAAAAATAAACAAAGTAAACAAACAGGCAACAACAACACTGCAAGGACAAACGTAAACAAAATACACAAACAACAATAACGAAAACTGTAAACATGTTGTTTTAAGAATGTTGTTTATAAGAATTTCGCGAAAGGCAAGATCATTCTCATTCGAGAGCATTCATCAGACTATTTACCCACCGATATAAAAGGCAAGAGAAAGCAGGCAACGGGATAAGAAACAATTCAGTCAGTCTTGTGTGAAGACACGTTGCGTGTGGAGAGAATAATTATGGTTTGAAGATCTCTGTTATAAAGATTGAACAATTGTTATTGTGTACGCTGAAGAGTGTGGAAAAGAATTAGAGCAAATTGTTGTTGTTTAAACCAAATTGTGAGAATAATAAAGAATTTATTTGAAACTAAACACAAATTTTATTTTATATTTTTATTTTATTTGCAATCTACGAACTCATATTTTTAACATTTTGAAAAGTAAAAAAAAATTTAATAAACCTTCGACTCATGTAAGTTAGCTGGGGCCAAAGTTTCCCTTCCTTTCGTTATAAAAGTGTTTACGCTTCTTAATCATTATTAGCGTGATATGTTTTCATTACTTCCCTACTACCCTTCAAGCACCCGCCCCATTCTCATTACACAGCCATATCCGTAAGACATTATGTTGGAAATCTATTTGCAAAAGATATTTTCAAGTTCACTCGACTACAGAAACAAACCCACACAATCAAACATTTTCTTGTAAATTGTGGTGACTTATTTCTGCTCCTTCTCTGCTTTGCTCTGTTCTGTTTGGTTCTGTTCATCTTATGTTATTGTTTTTGTTTTTTTATGATACTTAAACGGTGATAAGTGTTTCTCTTGCATTTTACGATATTCCGGTTGTCATTGAATTTACAGGATATCGCACAGATATTTTAAAACATTCCCTGCGAATTTCCGCCACTTCACTTCAATGCATTTATTTTGTTCGTAAAAGTATTTACGGATGTTTTGCCTTCTTCACCACCACCATCATCATCATCATTATTTGTGTGTGTGATTTTCTATAGGTTGACTTCGTGTATCAATATTTGGGATTTTTGCGAAGATAAGAACAAGGAAAAAAATATTGAAAAAAAACTCAACTGATTGATGATACTTCGAGATTTTTATTGTTTTTCCACGAAGGGTAATAAACACATGCTATGCTACGTTCCTTTACGAAATATTGCTTGGATATTGCAAAAATGGATTTTCGCATAAATTATTATATTTCCTATATATGTTTGTTATTATTTTAGGATTTCTATATTTATTATGCATATCTTAAGATTTATTAACTAACAACACCTTTATCAAATTGACAATAATGACAATTTAATGTTCAAATATGTTAATTTTAAAATATTTGATGGATTATTATTTAGACATGGTGGGTAAATTAGGCACAAACATTCATTTGGCTAAATGACATAGAAAACATGGTTTTTTTGTTTCCCGCTGAGGAGGAGTAAATGTACCTAACCGCAATATAGGAGAAGTCGTCACTTTCCCCCGTGTGTGGGGCCCTCACCTACTAATTTTCTTTGTGCCCACTCCGGAACTACTATAGTATTACTTCGAAATGGAGTCATTCTGGCCATTTGGCCCTTTATATCCATATATGCGTCCGGATTGCGCAATAAAATCTAATTATCTCATCCAAGTCTAGTTTCTAAGATTTCAGCAAGGCTTGAGTGTATCTGGCTATGATATTCCAATGTTCTTCGCTGTTCAGATGTATATCGCAAAAGTTTTCAACACTAAAGGCACCGACTTTGGCCTTAAGATTCGTTCTTTCTAAACTCCATCTCTCACAATGAAAGAAAGTGTGTTTCGCGTCATCAATCGACGCATTATCATAAATGCAAATCGGTAGTGTCATCTTCCCCATTTTAAACAGATATTTACAAAAATAACCGTGTCCGAACAACAGGAGTGTTAAGTAGTAATTAACCTCACCAAATTTCCTGTCAATCCAGCGGGTAATATCTGGGAGAAGTTTTGCCTTCCATCTACCACTTGTTTCAGCGTTCCATTTCTCTTGCGTGTTGTATGGTTCACTTTCTGGCGTCGTTGACATTTACTGTCACTCCGTGCACGTTTTTAGTCTCCCACGCCCTCTTTCGCTCGCTTGCCTGTAGATCTATAGGCATTACGCCACTGATTACCAGAACAGCTGACTTAGCTTACAGTCGTATAAGCCGATGCCACTCCAAGTGCAGCGGTTCGCTGTACCGATACTAAAATTTTCATTCTACAGTCGGCCTTTAATGCTTCTGCCCAGATCTCACTGCTGTAAAGCAGAATAGAGTCCGCCATCATAAATCTGCGTCTGCTCTGTACAGGACCGCCAATATTGGCCATAAGCTTACTAAGTAAGGAGGTAACCTTAGCGGCTTTGGTTGCAGTGTGTTGGATCTGAGCCCAGAACGTTAGTTTAGGGTCCAGTCGAATGCCAAGATAGAAAACATGGTTAATGTAGTAGTAGTCGCAGTAGTCTAGTGGGTAGTGTGTTTGTGTATTAGACGTAAGGCCACGGTTAAAACCCCAGGTCAGACATCTCCAGCAAAAACTAAGTATTAAAAAATATTTCTTGGGCGACTTGCTCTCAGATTTCAGATTTTCAGATTTCACTGAAAGCAAATAAAATTGCCAAGAAAAGTTTCTCAAAACTCTGTCGTCCGGAATTGATTTTAAACTATAAGTCCCGCCACGCATGTGTAAAATTAACACATACAACATAAGTAATATGCGAAACTAGGTCGTAATCCTGGTTGTTTGCTTGTGTTGTAATTGCCAATTGTGTCTCTATGTTCAGATATGTTTTGCACTGCCTCTACTGTATATACTTTACTTTACAGGAGAATATTTGGCTTTAAACAACACGGATTTCTCAGGGACGACTTCACTAATGTGTAGCAAATTGGCAAAGAAGCCTGATTCTTAATGAATACAGAAAAAGGGCACGATTTGCTTTAAATCTACCATACATAGAACCACATTCCGTATGCTTCAAAACCCAGAAGAAAAACCACTGTCATTATACAGCTCGTTGGCTGCCCAAGACATAAGAATTTGCAGATAAAACTTGCCTAATCAGATGTAATTTCATGTTTTTACGTAAAGTAAGGTAAGCCCAATAGGATGTTTGATAGAAGAAAGTATTATTCTATGCAAACTTACGTTTCCTTTATTTTATTTTTGTATACATATCAAGGCTTGCATTTCGCGAATTATTTATTTGAAAGCTTGTCTGGGCATTTTATCGGTTTAAATTAGAACCATTGGTTATTTCGAATCTGGCAATACTTACGTCATTCTATTCTGTCGCACAATTCAGTATCAGAGATCAGCAATGAATATTCAAAAAGATGAGTAGATTCGAACCATACTCATAATTTCTAATACTCATACGCTTTCATACGTATTTTAATATCATACTCATACTACTCATATTCAAAGTTTGAAGTACTCATTGTACTAATACTTAACAATACTCATGATGTTGTTGATTTCGACTCTTCATAACTCAACATATATAGTACACGAAACACAAAATAAGTATGATTTGCTTACGAACTCTACAATACTCACTAGAAGGTTGTGCGTTTGCTTTGCTTGCTGTCTTTGTCTTTTTCTTTCTTCTTTTTTTGTAAATGCAACAAGAACTAAGACTATGAATTTTGATGAATGATTCGAATCACTCGAATCATTTATGAGTATTATAAGTAAACAATTTTAAATTTTTGAAACTGAATGAGTAAGAGTATGAATCAGACATACTACGAATGTTATGAGTTTGATGTCACCGTTGTACTCATACTCATTGCAACCTATACATATAAATCAATGATGTAGTGAGTACAAATGAACCAGACTAGTTAAATTTCAATACTGCCGACTCACTTATATTCGAAATTTCATGTGTACTTCTGTTCTTCTGTTGTATATATGTGTTCTTGGTGCTAGGTAATGTCTGATAATAAGCAATGCCCTTACGTTATGGAAAAATGTTGCTTTTAATGAATCTTAGACTTCTTTATGAATAATGCTTCTTCATCATTTGATCACCCCCCATTAAATTAATTATAAAACAATTTGAATTTATTTTTACACTTCATTCTTATTATCGATTTATTATTGCATTTTAAATATTTTCTAGAATTTTTTCTACATATTGTCGCTTCATACGTTTTCTTCTTACTTCATACTTTATACGTTGCCTCGCATTCTGAAGCCAACAATAACGATAATTCAATTCGTCGATGAGCTAAAAACCAAACAAAAATAATACGATAATAATAATTTTTTATTTTATCCTTGGAAAATAGAGACGCATAGTGTGATAACAATGTATTTAAAATAAAACAGTAGCATATATTTTTCTGTATAAAATAAAAAAAAAAAATACAAAAAAATATTTCAAATAGTTTCCCTTACAATAAGTTGTGGAAGATAAAAGTTGTTTTATCGAATGTTGCACCCAACAATTTGAGTGCAGCAAACAGACAAGCCCACAATCCGTCAGCATCAGCATCCATAAGAAACAGGGAGGGAAGTGTAAAACACATGAAACACTAAAATATGTCAACCAAATAAGTACACTTGAAAAATTTTACTAACTAGTAGCATAATTACAGGTAGATTATCTCCATCCATCCATCAATCCAATCCGACCGGACCGACCTACAGACGTGTAACGAACCAACCAACCAAAGCGATAATGTAATAAAAAAGACGAAATGATTTAAAAGAGGCATGTTGTGTCAACATGAGAATTCGCACTTGTCAACAAGAACACAAATACAAAACAATACAATTCGAATTGTCAGTCAATCAGTCAGTCGATTTGTTATATCGTCAGTTAATGTCACTCAACTAACTGGTGAACGATTATGTCCTACTAATATCTTTACCACCAGCATCGGCATCGGCATTGGTATCAGCATCGGCATCGGCATCGGCATCACCACCATCGATTGCCCAAACAAGAACAACAACTATTCACACTTGTATACGAATGAATTGAATCGAACTGAAAGTTTAAGCAAAAACCTGTCAACAACTGCGAAAAATTGTACAAATTTTAAACATACCACTTAGCGTATATTAATCTTTTTGTCTCTCTGCTCTCATTGTTTTGGCCGCTTTCATTGCAACCAACTAAAACAGTAAATATGTATGTACGCAACATGTATTCGATCAATCCCAATTGGAAATATAAACTGAAACCTTGAACACTCAAGAACATGTAATTTCAATTGACGGTGGGTGTATGGCTCTAAAATATAACATCTCTGATAATATTAATTGCACTGGTATTGACTATTTGAAAAGTGACATTTAAAACCTTAAATTTGTTAGAAATATTTACTAAAGTCACGAAAATTTGGAATACTACCATTGACACTCGAACTACCATCCCTAACATAAATAACATACATACATGGTCATTACAACCCTTCAGTCAGGATTACGGCCTAGCTTCTGACACCACTC
The DNA here is from genome assembly GCA_930367235.1 of Sarcophaga rosellei. NCBI lineage: Eukaryota > Metazoa > Arthropoda > Insecta > Diptera > Sarcophagidae > Sarcophaga > Sarcophaga rosellei. Next base: position 32,580,982 of record OV884021.1, on the reverse strand, counting down.
ATGTTGTGTGCGTTAATTTTATACATGAGTGGCGGTACCTATAGTTTGAAGTCGACTCAGAACGACAGATTTTTTGAGAAACTGGGGTTTGAACCGTCTAATAAGCCAACACACTACCTACTAGACTACGGCAACTACAACACCCATCCCTAAATAAGATAGTTCGTATAAATAAATAATTAGTTCGTATATTGATTTTGTAACAGTCTTTAAAGGAGTCCAAAATTCAAGCCCACTTGTGTTTTTTTTTCGGAACAATGCCAGGATAGACAATTTTTGCCTTACTACTCAGCTTTTTATCAAATCTTTAGGCTTTTGATCCACTGGAATGACAATTTTGTTATATCTCCATGGAGCAATGGAAATATCAAAATTATCAATTTGTAGCAACATATTCGTGTGGTGTCTTTTTCATAATTTTATACGGTTATATAATGTTTGCTTTAATAGCAATAAAAATGTATAAAAATTTTCAAAAAAAAAATTCTTCTGCCATAAAACATATCGCAAAAGTCTTATGACCGTTTTCGCACTAGAGCCCATATTATTTTAAGGTCTATGGACATGCCGGTTCTCATGTCAAATATATAACGGGTTTTCTAATAGGAAATTGGCAGTTTATAACGGCCATCGTCTGACAAATTAGTTATCATATATTGAGTGTGTTCTCCCAAATCACCACGGACAGATATAACAGGACGGATACGCAAAATCTCCAGAAAACATTGCCGCTGTTCGTGAAGTGTTAAGGAGAATTCGAGCAGATCACAAATTGGCGAATTTTGCATCTGATTTGGGTCAGCACCCGTAGAAAATTTAGAGTAAATGACCATAAAGCACGACGTACATATGTTTGCCAAATGCGTTCCGGAGCAGTTGTAATAAATTTCTATCCACCAAAATCATCTTCGCTCGGCGTCGTCGGTATATGTTCTTTGAGAACAACGTTGGTCAGACCATTGTTGCCAACGGCGAATATGGGTCAATGGTAACAGACTTCTTTTGACCTGAACTGGATGATGTAGACACCAACGGGAAGTCTTAACAGGACGAAGCTACGTTCCACACAGCGTTTTGAGGTCATGGTCATCTCATGTAGAGGTGATGCGAACGCTAGTTCCGAAATCCTGCGAATTTTTCTTAAGGAGCTTATATTTTCTCCAGAATAGACTTGGAGAAGAAATTGTTGGGGTAAACTATAAAGTATGAAGGGAATACAGTAGATCGTATGGCCGCAGTGTCACATCATCAACGTAAATAATAATAATAAGCAGAACAACGATTTAATTTTTAATTTTTTATAGTGCACATAGCCTATTTTATGGCGTACATAACAATGGACCGTTTGTTCTTACAGATGATATGTTTGCCGTGAGACGTAAAACACTGTGCACTGAAGAAGCTGTAGTCGCTTTATAGGGAAGCACTGAAGAAGATCCAATTCCAAACAGTTCACAGCAACTAAATTCCTTTCACTTTATGAAAGATTTTACAACCGGCTTTTAAATTTCGACTTGTGCAGTCATTAAAGGTAAGTGTATTAGCCGCCAATTTGCCAAATGAGCTGAAGCACAAATTGATATTAATGTTGAGGTTTTTCAAGAGTACATATTGTCACAATTCACAAGCGTTTGTCCAAATACCATCATATGTTTTCAAATATGATACGGGTCGGTATGGTACTATAAGTGATGTACTGTATAGGGACAGGATTATAAATTTTAAATAATACAGACATATGATTCCAACAGGACCCAGCCACACGTCACTCAGTGCTCGCCTTAATTGTTTTACTCAAAAAACTTTTGATGTATGTATATTGTTACGAAAATGGAAACGGTGTACATCATTTAACATTAAAATGAGCAAAAGCTACACAAACAAATACAACGAACTTGATACAAGTAAACCAACAACATCAGTATGAAAAAAGAGGGGATTGACAAGTAAGCAAGAAAGCAACAACAACAAGCAATGTGAACAAAATACACAAACAACAATGAAGTCGCGATAGAGATCTCGAGAAGGCGAACACACGAACATTCGACTTCAAGAACCTTCATCAGACTTTTTACGTGAGCATTTAAAAAGGCAGCACTAGGCAGACAACGAGTAGTAAGAATTCAGTCAGTCTTGCGTGAAGACGCGTTGCTTGTGAAGAAAACAGTCTGCGTTGTAAGCTAAGAACAATAGCGAATAAGCAATTATAATAAATAATAAAGAGTTTAATTGAAACTAAGCACATACATATTTGTTTTTATTTTGTTTGCAATCAACAAACTCTTAGAATATGAGTTTTTAAAAAGGTAAAAACGTAACAATATTTTCACGTAACGGTACAATTAATTGGTCAGAAACTCAGGCAATGCAATCTCAGATAATTGATTCCTTTCCTGTTTGCCTTTCGTAATCTGTAAGGCTCTTCTACTGATCTGTTCTGAGAAGCAGGTCTCGGAGAAATCAAAGATCTGACTGTCTTTATTATTATCATAGGACCCTTGACTAGGCTTATAAAGTCTGCTGCAGATACATCTCCTTCAGCAATTTCTTCACAGTGATCTTGAAGTGACACAAGGGTCCAGAAAATTACAACCGGCTCTCCTACCAGCCGGATTCCTTAGAATACGAATATAAAATAATTCTATCAGCTTGAAAGACAAGTGGCTATTAGGATTCAAGTGTGGGATTTCGTTACACAAATACTGATACTGAACTCATTTCTAATCTGATGTAGGCTTCGATCGAACTTTCGATATTTCGCCGTCATTATTTCCAACTGGTTAACTGAATTAAAGTATGATTGTTACAAAAAAAAATTAAAGAAGAAAAAAAACCGTACTTATTTATGATCAATACAATATTCGCAGTATTGATACGCTAGAGGCAAAGGAAAAATTCATTGGTGCTGCTGCCACTACCGATTACGTTGACGAGAAAATTCAGTTTAAAGTGGCAAGTGCGGCATTTAAAATTTTCTTAGAAATTAAACAGAATATTCATACGAGTACCTATTTGCACGAATGCATTCATAGCGAATAGTCGATGACAATTGTTAAACATACGAATTAAAACAAAAAGAAGAGAAACACTAATATTAGTATATACATGGATTAGTATATGCATTTAAAGATTTTTGTATACATACATACATACATATACTGTAAAAAAAGTATACAAATAATATGTTTATTTCATTATCAAGAATTAAATTCAAGTTTTTTTTTTTTAATTAGATTTTGAAAGTGAGGCTTCGGTTCAAACCCCAGGTCAGGCATCTCCAATAAAACGAAATATGATAAAATAATTCTTCGGCGACTTCCTCTCAGCAGATTTCTGCCAAAAACTCTGAGGGTAAATAGAATTGCCATGAAAAGTTTCTCAAAAATCAGTCGTTCGGAGTCGTCTTTAAACTGTAAGTCCCACCACTCATGTATAAAAAAAATTAACGCGCACAACATAAGTGGTGTGAGAAACTAGGTCGTAGGTCTGACTAAAAGGTTGTAATGATCAATTATGTATGTATGTATTGTTTAAATTATCTAAATTTAATACAACACTGTATTCCCCGGATATAAGCACTTCCAAAAATGCTTGCATGATAATGCCTTCAAGCGGAGAATTTTTGTATCGAAATCCTTCATCTGAGAACAAATAGGCGCGTGTAATTCAAGCTGATAGAATTCTATTTGACTCATTGGCATCACTGGCTTCGCATTCGTTATAATGCCGGCTTGATCAGCTTCTGCAACTCGGTGTGGTGAACAAAGCTGTAATTTGCTGGGCCCCCGTGTTACTTTCCGATCACTGCCAAGAAATTGCTGAAGGAAATGGATCCAAAGCAGAGTTTATAGACATACTCAATCAGTGTTGCAAAACTGATATCTTGAAATGGTACTGCATCAAATGGTACTTTTGTAAAAAATATGAATGTATACTTAATACACGTACGGAATGGAATAGAGACACAAACGACTTATACATGTTGCTCATAAACGAAAAAAAAATAGCTGATACGGAACGTAATAGAACCCGTTTAGTCAAACGTCGACGGAACATAACGAAACGTACGTTCGTTTTACCGAAATTACATAATGATTTGGCAAGCGTTCTCATTGCTTTTTTAATGTACGTTTGGCTAACCGGGGTTACTTTAGAATTACGTTGAACATGGTGCTAATGCATTAGTCGTAAAAAAGCGCAAAACATAAAATGTTAATAATAAAAATGTACTAAAAGCGCCGCGTGGGTCCGGCCGTATTTTTGAAATAGAGAAGTGCTAAAGTACTGGACAACACTTTAGTCAAAAGTCCTATTGTAGCAGTAACAGACACAGCATACAGAGAATCAGGTCGTTGACTCGCCCGAGATTTGCACCAGGCCGGATTAATAGAAGAAAAGCTTTTCAAATTAAGTAAGGCGAACAATTGGATTATTTACATCTTTTTCCAATAAATGGCTTAAGACCAGCTATTTTATCACCCAACCAGAGATCAGCAATGATTATTCAAAAAGATGAGTAGATTCGAATCATACTCATAATTTCTAATACTTATACGCATTCATACTTACTTTAATATCATATACTATATATATAATACTCATACTACTCGTATTCAAAGTCTGAAGTACTCATCGTACTCATACTTAACAATACGCATGATGTTGTTGATTTCGACTCTGCTTTACTCAACATTTACATGAATCACAAAATAAGTATGATTCGCGTACGAACACTACACTACTCACTACAATACTCACTAGAAGATTAAGTGTTTGCTTTGCTTGCTGTCTTTGTCTTTTTCTTTCTTCTTTTTTTGTAAATGCAACAACAACTAAGACTGTAAATTTTGATGAATGATTCGAAGCACTCGAATCATTTATGAGTATTATAAGTGTTTTTCTAAATTTATGAATCTGAATGAGTAGGCTTATGAATCAAACATATTTCGAATGCTATGAGTTGGATGTCAATACTGTATTCATACTCATTGCAACCTGTACTTATAGAGCAATGTTGTAGTGAGTATGAATGAATCAGAGTAGTTGAATTTTAATACTGTTGTCTCACTCATACTGAAAATTTCATGAGTACTTATGAGCAGCGAAAAAATTATTCATTGCTTATCTTTGCACCCAACCCAACAGAAACGAAAGATGGAGCTACTGAACGGCCAATTTTGGAATGAAAGTTGTCACAAAGCTGCGAAGTTTTTTAAGTAAATTTAGAGATGAAGTACAATTTTTAGCGTTAAAAGCGGAGAATGCTTAACAAGGGGATGGATATTTCGAAATAGTTTCAGTACTTTTTTAAACAAAAATCAAAATTTCTTAAGTTTCAGTGGTACTAAGCGGCGATTTATTATATCCGGAGTGTTTATATCCGGGGAATACTGTATATTTGAAATTGTCCTTCAACTTTCTGTCTGCATAGTTGGCGAATTTTAATTAAGGGTCGCTATCAATAATCAATAAATATTGAAAATAAATTAAAAACAATTAACTTTCGTTTTCTATTGACATAAAAATTTTAACGAATTCTTAGCCCAATTCAGGATAGTCTGCTGACCTCACAAGTATTTTCTCTGAGTGCAATTTATTGATGGCTTAGCTAAATAATCTCGTAATGGTGGTAGTGGTAATGAGTTAAATAGACAGATATTTTGTCGACTTTATTGGCGGCTATTTGATAAATCGATCATTTTTGCACTCGATCACTGTGGGCCACAACAATGTTTGTCGATTGTTGATACGTTCGCTCGTGCATTCAATAGCCTTGTCTCAAAGTGAACCAGTTAGACACAGTGGCAACTTGTTTCGAAAATGTGCGGGTCTTCGTATGCGTATGCGTTTGCGTGTGTGCATTTATAAATGTACTCATTGGCATTCGTGGTATGACGTTAATTAACTACTGCCGGTTAGCCAGTTGATCCATCGAATGATCGATCGATCGCTGCAACGACGTTTGTATGAACAAACAAATCGTAACGTTTTGTTTTTCGGCTTGTGTTAACAGTTTTGTATGGGGCTGCTGCTAATGCCTGAATGTGAGTGCTCGTGTGAGGCTGTATGTGTCACTTCGGGTAAAGTGATCAGTTTGCTGACTTTGAGCAGTTTGATTTGTTATTGATCTCTTTGATCGTAAATGGATGTGCTGAAGTGAATGTTTCTGATGTTGGCCGACAGGTGCTCTTTTATAATTTTCAACAAAATAAAATGAAATAAAATGAAACAGAAAAAGAAAAAAATGAGTTCACGTAACTTGATTAGACTTTTAAAGACTTTCCTAGAACTGTTGTTGTGGTGAAAATCGTCTCGAATTCGTAACCCAAGAGTTTGTGTTTCTGTTGAATTTTCTTCGTATACATAATAATTTTGTTTTGTTGAATGAACACTCAAACTGATGAACGTTAAAGAGAAAAGACATACTTTCGACGCTTGGCGTTTCTTTTATAAGTAAACGTGAATAATAATGACAGCAGCAGTTGCAGGAGCGTAGACCAGGATGACTTTTTCACAAAAATTCTCTGCTTATGTTATTAACACATTTTGATGCCTGATAATCGCTGTTAATATATCTTTTAATCTACAAATTAATCCCATATTCTAAGCTTGTCTTGTTGTATGAGTGCTAAAGATCTCTATAAAAAATATTTAAGAATTCATTTCTGCATTTATTCAACAATATTTTCTATTGAGTACATGATTTTCATATAAACTAGAATACATACTGCAATTATGCAATTCAGTTAAAAAAATAATAAATTTCGCCTACTGCTCCGATATTATTACTACTGCACTGTGCTTGAATTAAGTTTCCTCTCCTCATATCTCTACGATAATTGTTGAAATCATCGTAAAATAAACAACAAGAAACTACTGGTCTTGAAAACAGACACCGTAAACAGTCACCAAAAAATTATTCAAAACTGTCAACACATTCATAACACGATAAATCTACTTTAACGACTCGTTTTATAAGCTACGCTTTAAAGTATTTTTATGCTGCCACGTTTATAAGGCCTCAACACAGTACACAGAAATTTGTTGAAAAAAAAAAAATTGAAACTAAAAATACGAAATGTTTGCTGTGGTGGTTGTGATGATGATCTTTATTATGGAAAATACTTTTTTGTACTAAGTTGTGCGAAAAAATTAATTTAACACACCAACATACGTACTCGCCTTTTGACATTCTTATTTGCAAAATTGTAGATTTAAATTAAAAAAAAAACAAGAAAATTTTTGCCAATTTAACCCCGCGCAAATTTACTGGTACAAAGGAGGTATTTTAATATGAGATTGTAAATTGGTGTTAACAGATTTGCAAATGATTTCAAACAAAAATTCTTAAAATTACTTGTTGTTGTAATTGCGAAGTGTTTAATATAGTCTTCTCAGCTCGGTATACCTGTGAAGCTAATAAGGCTATGCGGAATGACGCTAAGCAATTTTTGCAGCTCCGTCAAGGTAGGAATCAGAGATTAGCATTAAGTATTCGAAAAGATGAGTAGGTTCGGGTCATTCTCATAATTTCTGATACTTATACGCATTCATACTTATTTTCATATCATACTCATACTACTCATATTCAAAGTTTGAAGTACTCATCGTACTTATACTTAAGAATACGCAAGATGTTGATTTCGACTCTCCTTTGCTCAACATTTACAAGAATCACAAAATAAATATGATTCGCATACGAATACTCACTTGAAGGTTGTGTTTTTGCTTTGCTTGCTGTTTTTGTCTTTTTTTCTTTTTTGTAAATGCAACAACAACTAAGACTGCAAAATTTTGATGATTGATTCGAATCATTTATGAGTATTATAAGTATTTTTTTAAAGTTATGAACCTAAATAAGTAGGCGTATGAATCAAACATTTTTCGAATGTTATGAGTTTGATGTCAACGTTGTACTCATACTTATTGCCACCTGTACTCATAAATCAATGTTGTAGTGAGTACGAATGAATCAGAGTACTTGAATTTCAACACTGTTGACTCACTCATACTAAAAATTTCATGAGTACCTATGAGTAGCGAAAAAACGTGCGAGGTTGCAGACAAGGCGACCCCTTATCATGCGACCTCTTCAACTTCGTGGGAAGGTATCGCAATGTCACTATTGTCCAAAAAGCGTTTTTTCATGTTAGCGTACGCTGACGACACTGACATCATAGGGCGTACCAAGCAAGATGTTACTGTTGCCTTTAGTGCTATTGAACAGGAGTCTACTAAAATGGTGCTGGCAGTAACTGATAAATAAAAGTATATGTTATCGACAAGTAGAGACGTACGGCGCACTAAGGGGCATTTACCCTGAAAAGCTGGCCAGAAAGGCAAAAATGAATTTTAAGAAATTTAAGAAACTGAGATAACAGAATTCTGCATTATATAGTGAATTTTCACGACTTTAAGTTGAGATTTATATATTTGAGACGATGTCAAAATCAGGAAAGTGAAGAAAATTAAATGCGTTTTTGGTGTTTTTTGGAAATTTTAATAGATTCATATGATGTTTTTTGTGGGTAAACGAATAGAGATTTTATATTGATTTTTTTTTTGAAAGGTGTGAGCAACTGCTACTTTTATTTTTTTTATATATATATCTCATATATTAATGTTAAAATTATTCGTTCAAAATTTAAAAATAATAAAAATTTCAAATTTTTTTACCCTCCCCAAAAAAAAGAAAAGGATTTTAAAGGTGAAAGTAGTTTTTAGTAGTTTAATGTTATACACCACAAGAAAATATGAACTGTCTACATTCAGGAACAAAAAAAAAAGTTTGCGCAAATTTACGCAATTTTTTTTTTGGCGATTTTTTGAAAGTTGTACTTTTTTTAAAAAATTAAAAAAATTACCCTTCTTCTACCAAAAAACGAAACACACAAGGTTTTTAAAACTGAAAGTAGCAAGTGCTGAACAATTTTTATATACCGCAATAAAGTATGAAATCTCTATTTTCATCCTTTTTACCTGTAAACTGGTAAAAAATAATAAAATGACCCTTTTATAAGCTGCAGTATACAAAAATCGCGAAGGAATAGAAAAGCATTTTGATCAGATACTATTAAATTACTCCTTCCTGACATTGATGATGAAAATGATAACGATTTTGACGAATGTATGTAGTCAGCTTCACTTTTTAAGTATTTTTAAGTTACATAAGTATTAAATAATGTAAAATAAATATTAATTATCATAGAACTTTAAAAACTTAATTACATATATCGACTTTTATAACAATATGAGATGTATGTTTGATTTCCCTAATGGGCCCGTATGTGGTACCTAGGGACACTTATGATCCGATCATAATAAAATCAGGTAAAATGATTCACATTCATATTAAACATACTCATGACGAATTTCATCGAGGTAATAAACTTTTTAAACCAATTATAATAGCTAAACATATTTTCTTAAGGAGCCCTATTTTGGACCTAGGGGAAAGGAAATTATGGGCCGACCATAACAAAATTTGGTAATATGATTTAGATTTACAAAATATACGTTCAAACCGAATTTCATCACGATACCGATGTTTTTAAGCCATTTATAAGCGCAAACGTGAATTTCTAAAGGGGACTTTATATGGGGGCTAGGGTCAAATGTGATCCGATTTTCACCAAACTTTACACCATGATTTCTTAGTACTCAGAACTGATCCATGCTAAATTTTGTCATGATTGTTGCATAATTACCGTAATTATGTGTAAATAAGTGCAATTTCGGGGGGAATTTGTATGGGGACTAGGCGAAATCACGGACCGATTTGAACAAAAATCAGTTGGGTTCATCCTTGGGCCTAATTATCACTAAAACTATCAAAAAATTCCATTCTATTAATTTTGGCCAGGTTTTCAGGCAAAATGCCCCTCTGTCCAGCGTATTGATTCTCAGATAACGGCCGATAATATGCTTTCGATACAGTCAAGGAATTTATTTAACTACGCTCCGCCGTTACCATCAACAATGATGTCTGCTTGGAGATCAAGTGCAGGATCACTCTTGCTAACAGATGCTACTATGGTCTCAATAGGCAATTGAGTAGCAGCGACTTTTCTCGTACGACAAAACTAATACCCATGCTTCTTTATGGCGCAGAGGCATGGACTCTATTAAGAACTGATGCAGGAGCTTTGAGAGTATTCGAGAGAAAAATCCTACGTAATATCTTCGGTTCAGTGCGAGTTGACGATGATTTCCACATCCGATCCAACAGTGAGCTGTATGAGCTCGTCAACGACATAGACGTTGTGCAGCGTATTAACATCAAGCGGCGGTGCTGGCTAGGCCATATCCTTCGAATGGAGGAGGATGCTCCTGCGAGACGGCCATTCGATGTAGGTATCTGCGGAAGTCGGCGAAAAGGACGACATTGTTTGCGTTGGAAGTACCAAATCGAGGAAGCCCATTCATCGATTGGTGTGACCAACTGGCGTAGGCGCAGAAGAAGTAGAGGCGCCCCTTGAAAGATGTGTTAAGGCAGGCCAAAAACCGTTAATCGGGTTATTAATGGCCAATTAAGTAAATTAAGTAAGTTAATATAATCTTGAATTATTTTCCTAATGCACCGTAAAGCTCTTTACAGAATGTAATCCAGTCAGCATTATTACAGCAGGTGGTTAGAAAGCTTAAATTTTGGCTGAAAATTTATTTCTTGAGATATAATTTTGGAACTACAATACAAAATCAAAATATCTACTCCGAATGAATATCCTCTATGCAGAAACCCATATGAGAGTAACCATCGAATGTCTCGTAATTTCCTATATAGACACTTTATATCCTTGAAAAATCTCAAATGTGATGTACACACGCATATACATAATTGGTCATTACAACCCTTCAGTCAGTATTACAACCTAGCAACCCACACCGATTAGGTTGTGTGTGTTAATTTTATACATGAGTGGTGGGACCTAGAGTTTAAAGTCGACTCCGAATGACAGATTTTTTGAGAAACTTTTGATGGCAATTTTATTTACTCTCAGAGTTTTTGCCAGAAATCTGCTGAGAGGAAGTCACCGAAGAAATATTCTTTTCATATTTTAGTTTTTATATCTGTCCTGTGGTTTGAACATTAGTCCAGGGTTTTACGTGAGTTTCGCAATTACTGCATATCGTACAGGTGTGGAAACAATGCGTCTACCAGGCATATCATCACCATAAGTGAGTACCCAATTCGAAGCCATCCATTTGGACATGACTTCCCTCTTGGTTGGGGTCCGAGACTATCTAAACTCCTTTTTGACAATGCTTAAGAGTGTAGCGCTGCACCGAGCTTGTTCTCTCCACACGATTTGAGTATAAGCCATAGCCACCATGTTGCTCCCACAAGGGAGCTCAGCATTGTCGGGCAGAGACAAGTCTCTGGGGCTCCCGACATTACGGCATATCGCACGCTTGTGGAAACAATGTGTCTACCAGCGCCCCCACACACAGTGATGCAACCAAAGATATGTATAGGCATATCATCACCATATGTGAGTACCCAATTCGAAGCCATCCATTTGGACATGATTTCCCTTTTGGTTGGGGGTCGGAGACTATCTAAACTCCTTTTTGACAACGCTTAAGAGTGCAACGCCACAACGAGCTTGCGCTCTCCACGCGATTTGAGTATAAACCACAGCCACCTCGCTGCTCCCACAAGGGAGCTCAGCATTGTCGGGCAGAGACAAATCTCTGGGGCTCCCGACAGCCGTGCTACCAGAATTAAGCCTTCGGTTAGGCTTCGCAGTCCAGTCTGTTTCCAGTTGAAACCCAAACGGTTCGGGACTGGTGACCCAGTAAGAAAAAGGACGCACAAACAAACACTAATCCCCAAAGATGAACGTGGGCAACAAAGACCAACCAACTCTGCGACTTACTAGCGCATGATGCGCACGCAAATTCTGAGCTTCATGGACTAAGTCAACCATATCCCCCGTCTTGACGATACCCATCGCTTCTAAGTCCCTAAGGTCTTCGTAGAATGTCACGTCAGGTATGAATTCATACGTCACTCAGTCCTTGTCGCTGTCCCTAGAACGTGATTTCCACTTATCGATGAGATACTCATCGAGAAGGGAAATTAAACTGCTAATCTCCCTATTTGCCAGATCATTAGCAGAAACCCAACCATGCTCCAGAAGTGGGTTTCCCTTTTTGATCTTGAAAACAATACCTCGACGTATCATTTCCAAATCAAGGGGTGCAACACCTACCAATACCTGTAGACCGTGCGTTCAAACCGTCCTACAAACTGGCCAGGAGAATAATTCTGTGACACATCAGAGCTTTACGTCGGCCAACAACCGACATGACCGTGTCGTACCACACAGATGCACTGTACTTCGCAAATGCGGAGTACGGCACGTCTGTTGACGTCCCAGTCATTCCTAAAGATGCGCCTGATTGAACCTACAACTGGGGTTTGAACCGTGGCATTGGGTCTAATAAGCCAACACACTACCTACTAGACTACGGCGACAGGATGTTATATCAACCGTAATATCACCAACACCCGCCGTCTTGCTGTTCTTCATACATACTCTTGCATACTTTATACCGCCTATTAAGTAGAAATACATTTGAATTGTATAGAAGAAGAAAAATTCTTTAATAAGAATTTTAGAAAAATATTAAATTTAATTTCTAAACGCATTAGTAATTAATGAAACAAATAAAGCCTGTAAGTAAAACAAATAAATAAACTCGCGTACTATTTAGTATTTGTAAATCGTCTGTTTAATGAGTGTTGTTTTAAGTGTAAAGAACGTCAATAAAAAGACCCAAAAAAAATAGACACTCTATTAAATTCTCAATAAATTTACGTCATAACACGTTTAAATATTGTCAACACGTAATAATTTTTATATAAAATTCTTAGAGAAGACCCATCAAATTTTACAAAAACAAAAAAAAAACTTAAATTCTCCTTTCAAAGATAAAAATGACCACAAAAAAAAACAACAAACAAACAATAACAAATGAAATCTTAACATGTCTTTATGATCAGATAAATAAGAACTCGATTAAAGTAATTCGGAACTAAAAAAAGATATAAAAACCAAGAAACAACTACAATAACAACAACCAGTAGAAGAGTCATAAAAAAGTGATTTAAAAGTTCAACTCGCTTTCCTTGAATAATGACCGAAGAAATCATATATGAAAGTGTACACCAACCAACCGCCGCAAAAAAACAGAAGAACGAAGTCACAAACTCAATGTATGTACTCGAATTGTCAGTTTTATGGCAAATTTTTCATTGTCTCCTGTCCATGGCACGTAACAGCAATAAAAAAGGTGCACATGCGCTGTGTTCAAAGTTGTTACTCAGTTTTTATTTTATTTTAATTCGTTTTGTTTTTTTCTTTTCTTTTGTATTTGTTGTTCATTTATGTAGAATATTATTATTTTTATTTCATTATTTGCTTTGATGACAAATGGGCGAAAAAAAATACAACAAGAAAATCTTTGCCAATATTAAAGAGTTAAGAATTAATTGTAGCACAGTGTAATTTTGCACGGTGATGGCTAGGAGAAATTAGAAGATACATACATACATAATTGGCCATTACAACCCTTCAGTCAGGATTATGGCCTAGCTTCTCAACACCACTCATGTTGTGTGTGTTACTTTCACACAAGAGTGGCGGGACCTACAGTTTAAAGTCGAATCCGAACGAGAGATTTTTGAGAAACTTTAATTACTTACTTACTTACTTAATTGGCCATAACAACCCGATTAACGAATTTCGGCCTGCCTTAACATATCCTTTCAGGCATCTCTGCTTTTGCGCACCTACGCCAGTTGGTCACACCAATCAATGACAGGGCTTTCTCGATCTGCTCCTTCCAACACAAACAAGGTCGTCCTCTTCGCCGACTTCCGCAAATCTCCGCATCAAATACCCGTCTCCCCGGAGCATCCCTCTCCATTCGAACGACATGGCCGAGCCAGCGCAGCCGCTGGATGTTAATACTCTGCACAACATCCATGTCGCTGAGGAGCTCATACAGGCACTGTTGGATCGGATGTGGAAATTGTCGTTAACTCGCACTGGACCAAAGATCTTACGTAGGACTTATCTCTCAAACACTCTCGAGGCTGCTGCATCTGTGCTTAATAGGGTCCATGCCTCTGCGCCATAAAGAAGCACGGGTAGGATGAGTGTCTTGTAGAGCATTAGCTTTGTATTACGAGTGAGGTCTCTGATACTCAATTGCCTATTGAGACCATCGTAGGTAGCACCTGTTGGCAAGACTGATGCTACGCTTGATCTCTAGACTGACATGATCATTTTTGGTGGTAACGGCGGAGCCAAGATAAATAAATTCCTTGATGAGGACCTACAGTTTAAAGTCGAATCCGAAGGAGAGAGTTTTGAGAAACATTAATTATGATCCTTTAATTTATGAATTGTTTCAATAAATCGATCACTTGTTTTCCGTTTCTTAATTGAGATAATAATACCGATTTTGTGAATCGGTTGACTTTTGACAAAAATGAAACAAGCTGCCTCAAGGTCGATCCATATATAATCAAAAAGGAAGTCAAAGGAAGTCGAAAGATTAGGCTTTTTCTGGCTTAGGCATTTTTCATGGAAAATCCTTGAGTTAAATTACGAGAATTGCTCTTTCATCTGGTTTATTTCCCAGATTTAGTCACAAATTATTTATATTTCTTGTCGCCAAACATAAAGTCAATTAGCTATTAAATAACCTTTCTCGTTATTTTTTGGAAGAGTATATAAATTTGTGAAAAGTTTGACAAAAGTACTCGAAACTGAAATGATTTTTTCATGTAAAAACCTGCACTTCATTGAAAAAGTCACGGATTTATTGTTTCGCAAGCGTATTTTTCATCTTTCAAGCAAATTATGTTCTAGAAGCACTATTTTAATTAGATTACTTTGACAACTCTATCAATTTAGATTGATCATCAGCATTTGAAATCTTTTTAAAGCAGTCATACTCTTAAATGCTTCAATTTGGTAGATTTAGCCATAATACAAGACTATTTTCAATAAAAATCAATAGGCAGATAAGGAAAATAATTGTGACATATGGTAGATAGGTACGTATAGGTGACCGTCCCCCCAAGGAATCGGATGGACGCACTTAGGCCCCATGGGGCCCATTGTGATACCACAGTTCATGTCAATTATCCCCTAGTCCCTCATTTTTGGTGAAAACCTACAGAGTTTGTCATGAAGAGCAACCAGAGGAAGTTTTGGAGCTGTCAATGCAGCATGAAAGATAGACGCCTTAGTTCGGCATCGTGAGGCAATACTTCTTCAAGAGTTCTGTATTTTTTTTCTTGTTTTTCTTGTTTGTGTTCACAATTTCAGTCCTGGAAGACTACACTACAACAACGATGTGGGATGTTTTCCCAACTGTTGAATATTAGATTCTCCCCTGCACTACCCGATTACTATAATACTATTCAATCAAAATTAATTCATAATATTTAACAGAATATCGAATGATGACTATACGCATATTAAATGACAGTAAAGCAGTTATTAGCGAGATAACAGAAAAATTAGACATTTGCCGGTTACCCTCATATGGGTTTCTGGAAAATGGAAAATTTAAGATAACACTCACTGAAGTCGTTGTAGTCTAGTAGGTAGTGTGATTTCTTATCAGACCTGTTCACGCCACGGTTCAAACCCCAGGTCAAACATTTGCAGTAAAACAAAATATGAAAAGATATTTCTTTGGCAACTTCCTCTCGGCAGATTTCTAGCAAAAGCTTTGAGAGTAAATAAATTAAAATTGCTTTGAAAATGTTTCTAAAAAATCTGTCGTTCGGAGTCGACTTTAAACTGCAGGTCCCGCCATCCATGTAAAAAAATAACATGCAAAATATAATTAATGTGTGAGTCTAAGTCATAATATAGACTGTAGGATTGTGTGTTATGTATAAAGCACTTTCAAATTGGAAACCAGAAGCGAATGATTCTTAGACACCCAAAATTTATTCACAGAATGTGTCCAGTCAATAGGCGCCGTAGTCTAGTAAGTAGTGTGTTCGCTTATTAGACGTAAAGCCCGGGTTCGAGCCCAAGCCAGACATCAAAACGAAATATGAAAAAATATTTCATCGACGACTTCCTCTCAGCAGATTTCTGGCAAAAACTCTGAGAGTAAATAAACCTGCCATGAAAAGTTTCTCAAAAATTTGTCGTTCGGAATCGCCTTTAAACTGTAGTCCCGCCACTCATGTAGGAAATTAACGCACACAACATAAGTGGTGTGAGAAGCTAGGTCGTAATCCTGACTGAAAGGTTGTAATGACCAATTATGTATGTAATGAGAGAATTAGTGCTCACAGTGAGAGAGTTTGTGCTGGGAATGCGAGGATTTTTTTAGTGGCATGGTTGATAAAGAATTAATGAACTGTTGGTTTTTTATTTTTTTGCGTATGCGTTGTTGCTTTAGGCTGCAACTACAAAATTATTGTGCTTGCTGCCTTGCGTTTATTGTGTTTATGGCATTATGAAGTAAATATTTTCATTTATTTTGCAAATTTTTCTGAGTGTTTTAAATTCGAACAAAATTATACGTTACAAACTTTTATAATTATTCCAGGTTAAAAAAGAAAACGAAATGTTTTGTTGTATTTTGTTAATTAAATTGTTTTTATTTTTAATTGTTTATTTTTTAAAAAGAAATGCAGTTGATATTTAATTACAAAGTGCTTATGAATTAATTTTATTTTAGATTTGTATTACGATAATTTATTTATTTTATATATGAAATAAAAATTATGAAATAATTAAAGAGGAAAAAAAAACAAATCAAAGAAAATGAGAACAATTTTTTTTTTAATTCTTTTAACAATTTTCCAAAACAAATAAATTAATGTCCGACATCTTAGGCTTATCACAATAATACTGGAATGTTTAGTAAATATTTCTATATATGTACTCGTATGTATGTATGTAAATAAACAATATACTAAAAATACTTAATAAACTAACTAAATAACTAACTACAGATTATTTGAATGAATGGAAAATTCTATAAGCGAATACTGTTAAAATGTCAATCAATAATACTTCCATTACAATAATTCTGTTTTTAAAATTAAATAAGATTTCCCTTTATATTGTAGTTGTGTTATATGGTAGGTAGGTATGTATATATGCTATAAATAGTATTGGTTATATAGAAAGGGTGGCAACTCCCTTACACGTAATAGTTTTATGTGCCTTCATTTCTTGTATGCTCTTCTGCTGATTGCTCTTCGATGCCGTCTGTTTTATCTGACAATACATCCATAATTTGCGTTCTGCCGCTGTTGTTGTTGTTATTATTGTTATTCTCATTGAGATTTTCCACCTCTATGTATTCATCTTCATCGGCATTATTTGTATTGTGATCGGTATCCACAACTTCCTTTTTTACCTCGCTTAGTGCGACAGGTTTCTCCGACTTTATGTTGTCCAAATTGTTGTCATCTTTTTTGGTCCCACGATTCTGTTCATTTTTTACGGCTGCCGAAGAAGATTCTCTTAAATCGTGATCGACTAGATGATGATCCAACTCGGCTCGGAAGTAGAATTTCTCAGGGCATAAATTGCAATCGTATGGCTTTGAATTGACACCATGTTCAAGCATATGATTTAAGAGACCACCGGGCGCAGTGAACACTGCCGAGCAGATGTAACAGTTAAAGCCACGATCCTCACAGCCGGCAAATGTGTGTTCAACCAAATGCTCTTGAAGTTTTTGTGCATGCGGTAGTACCATTTTGCACAGGTTACAGCGATTTTCAATGTGGGGACGTACTAAATCGGCAGAACGTTCAAAATGCTCTCGCTGCTTGAATTTCGTGTTGAGGTTATGTTTGCGACAACATTTCTCACAAACTTTGGCTTCAGTGGGTGAAGCTGTAATGGGTTCCAGGCAAAGGGCACACACATTTTCCGTTACATTTGAATTTTTAACATGGAATCTATATTAAAGGATACAAAGAAATGGAAATAAAGAGAGAAAAAATTAAAATCTTTACAACAAACTATTCAGAATTGTTTAGTTTCCTACGATTGTATGCGTAATACTTACTTTGCATGCAAACCGATCTCGAATTCCGAATGCAATGACTGGCGACAACATATGCATTGCACAGGCATTTGTCCTTCCGTATTGTGTTCAGATAAATGTGATTTAAATGCCGCAACATCAGCTAATGGTTTCGAACAGTGAGAACATCTTCCCGATTGTCCCACTTTCGAATGTTGCAGTTTGTGTTCGGCCAATATAGCGGGCGAGGGAAAGATTTCATCACATATTAAACACTTGTGTTTGCCAGTGGAGTTGTGACAGGTTTTCATATGGTGTTCTAATTCGCTGCGTGACTTGAAGTTACCCGAGCAGTAGGCGCACTTTAGACTAACCCCTGTCTTAAGGTTGTGCACAATTTTGCGGTGAGAATGAACTTCGGATTCTGTACGAAAATCATTGCGTTCACAAATCCCACAACTGAAACCAGTGTTGTTGAGTGGCGATGACGCTGGCAAATCAGAACGATGATGGCTGTCATGCACTCCTGATGTAGGTTGCTTAGGACTTATGAAGTAATTGCCGGGGACTTTACTTCCCTCTTGAATGTGCGTTTGCTGTTGATGTTGTTGTTGTTGTTGGGCCTGTTGCTGCTGATACATTTCCATAACCGTGCGATTGGTATCGAAATATCTCTGCGATAAGCCGTACATCAAGGCAGAGTGTTTCATAGCATTTGTATCGATTTGCAATGGATTGTAGAATTTATTGGGGCCGGCATTGGGAAATAGTCCCTTATTGAGATGAGAAGCAAATGCCATGTTGTAATCCAAAATGCTGTTGTTGTTATTTTGTGGCGCCAAAGGCATTAGCGGCGTTTTACCAAACAGAGCATTTACATACAAAGAGTTCATGGGTGAGATAGCATTTGGATTGGGTACTGGAGAAGAGTGCTCCTCAAAAGCTTCCTTCTGACCAACAGGTTGTGGTGGTGGTGGTGGCGGTGGAGGATGTGGTGAGCACTCCAAGCCGCCATGATGAGTTTGCATGTGACGATCAAGTAAGAATTCAACGTGGAACGTTTCAGGACAAGAAGGGCAACGAAATTGCCTAGCGTGTGCTGCCAAATGGAATTGCATTTCCAGGTCAGAGGAACATACCGTGCGACAAAACATACATTGTAAAGAATTAACCGGTGGAGGATTGTTATTGATGGCCTGATGACGAGACTTAACATGTACATTGAAATCCGTTTCCGAACGAAAAACATCCATGCAAGCCGAACATCTAAAAATTTTAGTTTCCGCCGAATGCGTACAAGCAAAGTGTACCTGTATGGCCACTTTCGATTCAAACATATCACTGCAGAGGCCACATTTGTACATTGTTATGGCATGCTGATCGATCAGATGTTTTTGTAATTCTTCTGGCTTTCCAAATGACTTTTGGCAATTTCCCGAACAATTGTACTCAGAGTTGGTGATTAGGAAGTGACCAATAACATGTCGCTCATATTCAGCATGCTCTCTCAGTAATAGGCCGCAATGATGACACACTAAATTGAGGCCTTGGGCTATATGCGTCTTTAAATGATTACGAAATGATTCAAAGTCTGGCAGACCAGCATTGCATTGATTGCAAAAGAATAAGCCTGGCTTTTCGGTGGTATTCAGAATTTCTTGAGGAGAATTCTGCGGTGAATTGGAGGGGGTTATGGATCTACGATTGTTCTGACTAAGATCTGTGGGCTCATCATCATTATGGCGTGAACTGGCCTCTACAGATTTAGGACTTGATAAATTGTGTTCTTCTTTGATGGAATTCTCTTCGGCACTGGCCGAACTCCTGAGGGGATGAGCCGTTAACAAACGTGGACTGAAAGTACCAGAGGCAGCTAAACGATTAAAATGTTCAAAGTACGAGTTTGGACTGGTCAAACGATCTAAATGAGCTGAACGCATATGTTGAAACATGGCGGCAATGTTGTGGAATTTCATGGTGCAATATTCACACGATAGCTGGAAGCTATGGTTGTCTAGCGGTGGATGACTGTTAGTCGCGGGCGGTGTCATGGAATGAGCCAATTCCTTCTCATGCTGTGCGTGCAAATGATTGTTTAACTGCTCTACAGCGGTAAAATCAGATTTTGAACAGAATGTACATTTTAGCATATTCGATGATGCTGAACGGCCACGTTTAGGATAATCAATTCTGCTGGGACTTTGTTCGGCAGTCGCTGCCATACCGTAACGTCTCTTCTGTAGACTGCTATTGCTGGAGGCTGATCCTGTGGATCGTGGACTGTAATTAATAGCTTGAGGATTGCCACCAGCTGCCAACAGAGCAGCCTGTTTCTTATGATTTTGCATGTGCGATGTGAGAGCAGCAGCGGTATTATAGCCACGATTACAGATGGTACATTGAAATGGTTTCTGGTTATCATGGGTTTTCATATGGATTTTTAAATGATCGCTAAGGACAGGACAGTAAAAGAGTTTAGTTGGCGGTAGAAAAAATATGAAAAAAGAAATGCGAATAAAGAGTATTTCAAATAGGGTGCAATAATTACCTCCTTGAGAAGGCTGCCTCGCAGTGGGGACAACGATAACGTCGATCGCCTGTATGCAGTTTGGTATGACGATCCCTAGAGCGTTTGTGCTTAAAAAGACGAGCACAATAATCACATTTAAAAGGCAAATGCTCAGCATGACTCTGAAACAAAAAAGACACAAATTGTTCAAGAAAATATACAAAAAATTATAAAAAATTTCATTTAAAATTACAATCGAATGAAAACCATGCCATGTAGGTTGCTCTATGGAGGTTTATTAAAGTGTTGCATTTGTTTTGCACCTCTTTGTAGACGACATTTGTTTGGTGACAACTGAAAATATTTTTGAAACACAAAACACAACTGAAGCATTCTGAATTCATACAGTGAATTCATCACTTAAATGTGTGGCAACGATAAATATTTTAAAAAAATTCTCAAAGTCGAACTGCAAGTATTTGTCAGTTTTTGTTTTTTTGTTTTCTTTTTTTGAGAAGCGGTAGTTTTCAGTTTATTTTTGATTTTAGTTTCATCGCCAAAGAGTTAAGTTGTTGAAACTTTTAAAGTTGTTTTTAAGCATCAAACAAATGAACACGTTGCTGGCTCCTTTAAGATTTTTATCTAAACCCGCAAATTTTTAGTAACAACTTTTGATGTTGTCGCTTGCTTGTCATCATACCGCACGTTCTGATTTTTCTTTGTTTTGTTGTTTTTTCTCAACATCTTTAAACGCTTTCGCCTGCACTCTACACAATGTTCAATGTTGATTTCAAAGTATTACATAATGCTACTGCTACAATATTTGTTCTTACTACTACTGTACCCATGAAGATTGTTGCTGTTACTATGTACTATTAATCAGAGATAAGCAATGAGTATTCACAAAGATGAGCAGATTCGAATCATGCTCATAATTTCTGATACTTATAAGCATTCATACTTATTTTAATATCATACTTATACTACTTATATTCAAAGTTTGAAGTACTCATCGTACTCATACTTAACAATAAGCATGATGTTGTTGATTTTGACTCTCCTCTACTCAACATTTACAAGAATCACAAAATAAGTATGATTCGCGTACGAACACTATAATTCTCACTAGAAGATTCTGTGTTATCTCTCTTTGCTGCTCTGCCTTTTTTTCTTATGTGTCCTTTTTTGGTAAATGCAACAACAACTAAGACTGTAAATTTTGATGAATGCTTCGAATCACTCGAATCACTCGCACAGGCACATTCAGGTGAAGGGAAAGTGGAGCTTCCCGAATTTTAGCTACAAAAGTATTTCTGTTATTATTTGTTCAAATAGAGCAATTATTCCTTGTGTCTATGGGGTTTTAAGTATGCGATGAAGTCTCTTTATCACCAACGTTGTAATGGTCTATATTTCCCTGGAAAGTTACAAAACTGACGCCAGGTATGTTTAGGTGTATATGTATATCATAAATTTGATTGAAAGCTAATAAAATTGCTAGTGAAGGTTTTTTACATTTAAACGATATATCGCTTTTGCCATATCACGCAACATTTTATTTCTTTCGAAATATAACATATAGCATGACATTAACATCGAGATATTGGAAATTATATATTCGTTACACGCTGTAGTCTTTCATTTTTAGCGATTTCGAAATACATAACATACATAATTGGTCATTACAACCCTTCAGTCAGGATTACGACCTAGCTTCTCGCACCGCTTATGTTGTCTGCGTTAGTTTTATACATGAGTGGCGGGACCTAGAGTTTAAAGTCGACTCCCAACGATAGATTTCTGAGAAACTTTTCATGGCAATTTTATTTACACTCAGAATGATGTCTGACCTGGGGTTTGAACCTTGGCCTTACGTCTATTAAGCCAACACACTACCTACTAGACTACTGCGACTATAACACCCATCCCTAAATAAGATTTCGAAATATTTATTTTTATTTCCAATCTCTACTGTCAATCCATTGTAAAAAAATTTAAGCAAGAATTGATCAACCGAAGAATTGTTGGTTACGAATTTGGAAATACCAGCTTACATACGTCTTTGATGACCCAGCAGAAAATGAGAAACTTGACTGGGAAATTTTGTTGCATATTTTTCTAGAGCCCAATATGTGAAAAAACATTTTACTGAATGATTTCTAACGTTGTTCGAACTTTTTCGAACACAATATTGTCGGATAAATAAGTCATCAGCTTATCTTATGTCATAAGCAAGTTTCTATTTAAATCTGTTCCATTTCATATACCATTGACTGTCTCCGGAAATATTTATTCTTGTCTAATGGGTCTGGAACTTGCAATACATTTTGTCTGTCCACCGTTGGATCCAACTTGTGGATAAATTTTATTTATTAACTGTACTTTCAGCGTACCCATTTCCTTCTTAATCCATATAGCGATAGACTGCCTATCTTCTCAAATTTGTCAAATACGGGTATGAATTAATTTAAGCTTCAGTGCTATTTTTTTATTGGCCTTTTCTTAGGAGTAATAATGGATTTTGGTTTGTGTCAATCTCATTACGTATTCCAATGTGTTTCATAAGAATAAAAAGAGTCTGAAACATGTAGGAGAGAAGTCGGTAAAAATGTTTCATCCAGAATATATAACTAGGGTTCGTATTACGAGATTCTACTTGAAAATTATTACCATCAGATCGTTTGGTTTAACACTCAATACAGGGATGAGTTGAACTATATCACAGGCGATGTCCAGGCCGAAATATAACAGGATTACATAATAAGTAGGAATTTACTTATCGCAGATGTTAGGAAAAATAGAACGCTGTTACTGTCATTGGTGCTATGAAATGGCTTGGAGTATGTAATAGACGATAAGTGCCTTCAGCTGTTATAAAGGTCTTCAATGTCATACAATAATTTTTTGATGATTATAATACCTAATTAAAAAAAACCAAAATTAAGTTCTTCTTAATATGCCAAAGCATTGAATTATTTTTCTGTAGGGTGCATGAAGTATGGACACTATCAAGCGCCGATGCAGCAGCCTTAAGAGTATTTGAGAGAAAAGTCCTATATCAGATTTTCGATCCAGTGCGAGTTGACGATGAATTTCGCATCCGATCTAATAATAAGCTGTATGAACCCTACAACGGCATGGACGTTGTGCAGCGCATTAACATCCAGCGGTTGTATTGGCTCGGCCACGTCGTTTCCGGCGAAACATGTAGTTGATCCGGCGATTTTCGGAAGTCGGCGAACATGACGACCTTGTCTACGTTGGAAGGACAAAATTGAGGGTCATTTTAATTTCTAGATTCTAGATTTTCTCAAGTAAATTTCATTTCGTTTTGTAGAAGAGAGAGTAAATAAAATTACCATGAAAAGTTTCTCAAAAATCTGTCACTCATTCAATTTTGCAGTTTTATTTAATTACCATGCCGTGCATATTCTGTGCTGGTTGTATTAAGAGACGATGAAAAACTAACTAGAAATTATTATATTGTGATATTGTGACGTGACGAATATGCGCATTATAACCCAAATTAAAATTTACTTTGAAAAATAATTTCCGAAATTCTATAAAAAAAATTGTGATACCACAGTTAATTCTCTCCAGGGGTAAACCATTCGTTAGAGAAAACCATGCCGAGTTCAAAATAAATATAGCAACTGCCGTAGTCTAGTAGGCATGGTTCAAGACCTGGCTCAGACATCTCAAACAAAAGGAAATATGAAAAAATATTTCTTAGATGACTGCCTCTCAGCAGGTTTCTGGAAAAAACTCTGAGAGAAAATAAAATTGCTATGGAAAGTTTCTCAAAAATCTGTCGTTCGGAGTCGGCTTTAAAGATGTATAAGATTATTACACTCAACATAAGTGGTGTGAGAAGGTTGGTCATAATCCTAACTGAAGATTTGTAATGACCTATTATGTATGTATGTATTGCAGCAATCTTTATGTTAGAGAGCTCTGTCAACGATGTCAGAAAATGAGAAGTCAGAAGCCTCTGTCTCTTTATTTAACTTCCTTCTACTCTGACCCATAGCTTCTACAGAAATCATTAGTTGGAATGCCAAGTCTTTTGGCATGCCTACCAAGAGAACAATGGCCTTGACTACACTTAGAAAATCGAGAAGCTGAATTTCTTGTCTATTCTTCTTGAAATATTGGTTTCTACAATAACTTTTTGCTGGAAAATGTTGACTAATGAAACTGAAACCCAGCACGGAAATAGTGAGCAGAGCGAGAGCCGCTCAATGCATAAAAACAACAAGTCCTCTTTTATATTTATGTGACGATATTGTATGGCATTACTAAAGTCAACTTTAGCCAGCAAAAATTCGTCATACAACTTGTAATTGCTGACAAATTGAGAAAAGAGAAGGCGTTCTACAAAATTTTCCTTTTTATAACAAAAGAATACATACATACATATACTATGTTATATAAATACATGCCATGCATACATACATACATGCGATATGTATGTGTATTTTAATATTAAAGGCAGACAGACACATACACATCATTCATTATAATGATTTGTTTGTTAAGTCTTTAAAACAGTTTAAAAAACCATAATCAACACACAATAATTCTTTGAGTTTAAATCATAAAATATATGTGTAAACGTGAACAACAACAACAACAACAACACCAATAATAATAATAACAATGATAATAATTTGTACATGTTATAAGAGTGAGTGTTGTTACATACATACAACTGAACCCGATGATCATATATGCATACAAATGGGCTCATTTTTTTCGGTATAGAATTTTTATTGTTGTATCTTAATTGTGGCTGACTTGGACTGTGGCGGTCTGTGCTTGTGTCACTGCTAAAAACAAAAAAAAAAATCCGAACTGAACGGTAAGAATTGCTTAGTTTTGAAGAAGTTTGTTTGGATATGTTTGGCTTGGTTTGGTTAGCTCAGGCATTTGTATTTGGTAAGTGCTCATATTCTCATTTAGACTTTTGATTTTATAACAACAAGCTATGACGCTTCATTTTTAGCATATCAAAGCATTTCAGCCGCTCTCAAAATATGTTTAAAAAACTGTATATTTGCGCTTTCTATGTAGAGTTTAGCGGTAATCATCTAAAACTGCTGATGATGAATCCCCACTGATGATTGTGATGATGACAAAGTATTAGAATGTCTCTTTGATGTTGTGATTTGTTGTTGTGATTTGTTGTTGCAGCAAGTATTTTAGCCACCTACGGTCGTTGGTTAGTAGCCATTTATCACATTAAAATAAGTATCATTCATTCTCCAATCTTAACGAGATGTTTTGGTATGCAAAGGTCGTTTGGTAGCCGCAATTATTAAATAAACTTTGTTTTTTCTTGTTGTTATTGTTGTTGTTGTTGTCCGTTTTGTTTTAATATGCTCAAACAGTTTTCTAAGAACATAAAACATTTGAATTTCTTCACTTTACTTCACTTCTTGCATTCATTGTCTTTATTTTAATTGTAGACTTTCAAACAGAAATGCAAGTGCATGGCAGTCAGTGTCTGGAGCTAACTAACTGACTGACTGTTTGGCTGGCTCTTACTGTTTGGCTGGACTATTTTGACTTGTTTTGCAAAATACGTTAATTGCATAAAAGAGTCCAAAATGTTTTATTGTACGTATTATTTTATTGTCATATACATACATACGAACGTACATATGTACGCCTGCTTAACCGTATGGAAATGTTTGCTATTTCGATTAAAATCTAAATGAGTCTACAAATGCTTAACACATCTTCTGTAAGAAATATTTGTGCATATACCTTATAATTTATATATAATCGTGTAAGAAAAGAAAACAGCACAAATTATGAATTTAACCAAATCACTGAATATTGTGTGGAACGGGCAGAAGCCTAGAAACGAATACAAGTTTAATTTGTTCAAAATAATTCCAAATTTTTTCAAGATTCCAAGTACTTTTCTATTGACAAAACATTGTTTCAATTAACTAATGATCATATGTAAGTATCAAATCAGGAGTTGCAATCAAACTACCATCGATTTTATTGTCCTATCACAATTCCTCCCCTATTGATTGAATTCTAGCCTTGCAGCAAACTAAAAATTTGCCCTACACTACCAGGGCCCCATTATTTATTTTGTTGTGAAGTACAATTGTTCCAGTTAGAAATGTTGTTTGTTGTTGTTGTTAAGTGATTGGGTTAAAGGTCTTTTAAGGTTTTGACTCAGAATCTGAACTCTTATAAAGTTTTGGTCAAACTAATTAAATAAGAGAGTAAATCCGTAATTGATTCCTGATCACACTTTAATTTGGTTGAAGGAAATTTGTATCTTTGCGCGCGAGGCATTGATATTGAAATATTGGATTGAGTCCCGTGCCCCTTATCTTCATTCTAAAACAATTTTTAATACTAATCCCGTAAAAATTTGACACAATATACAATTTTCAAATTTGTACCCGATGTCCCTACAAAAATGAAAATTGTCAAGTTCCAAAAAGGTGGGCCATTTAAAAGTTTAAATTTAAACATTTTGCCAAATTTATCTTTTTTTTTGTTGGGAAGTACAATTCCGACTGTCCTCACAGTACCTCATTCGATCGGTCCAATTTTCGCGCACTTTTTCGAATACATGGAGTCATATCTCGGCAATGGCGTCACGAATGTTGGCTTTCAAATGCTCAATTGTCTCTGGTTTGTCGGCATAAAACTTTTCTTTAACGTCGCAGCACAGAAAATCGTCCAACGGCGTCAAATCGCAGCATCTTGGTGGCCAATTGACACCACCATTTCTTCTAATTAAACGGCCATCAAACGTTTGACACAATAAATCGATTGTAGTATGAGATGTGTGGAAAGTTGCACCAGCCTGTTGAAATCAAATATCGTTTACATCAATACCATGAAGAGCGGGTACAAAAAAATCGGTTATCATGGTGCGATAGGTGTCTCCATTGGCCGTAATGATTCCGCCGTCCTCATTTTCAAAGAAATATGGGCCTACGATGCCTCCACTCCATAAGCCGCACCAAATAGTCACTCGTAATGGGTATATTGGTGTGGGTTTTCTGAGCCCCAAATGCTGCAATTTCGCCTATTAACGTTGATTCGTCTAGTAAAGCGAAAACGAAGCAGATGGTAATGCGGCTTCAACTCTTGATCTAATTGAACATTGTAAGAAGGCGTGAAATGTTCAATTGTTGAGAACGATGACGAGTTGATGTTTATGGATTCTCATGCACCCTCTCAGCTACAGCTTCGATATTCTCGGGTGTACGCAATGTGCGAATACCCTCACGTCTTGGCGCATCAACAATGAAACCAGTTTCACAAACTTTAGCAGTAAACTTGCGTATATTAGACACTGTTGGTCCTTCTCTGCGGCCAAATTTTGTACGACATTTTCGTGCAATTTCCGAACAATTGTGTTTGTTGTGGAAATAAATTTCCAATCGTTCCCAAAGTTTTTCAAGTGTAAATCAATTCATTGCTTTCAATGGAGATAGTATACTCAATATTGTGACAGAATAGAATGACATAAGTATAAATCTCTTCTTAAATCTTTTTGTTGCGTGCAAGATAGTTGAGGACTTCAGCAGTTTGTTTTGGTTCTCTTTCTTTTAGATGTTTTTGTTGCGTGAAGGCAACTACAAAGTATGTTAAAGTAAGAATTATGTCAACCTCAAACATTCGTAGCAGAGATCAGCAATAAGTATTCAAGAAGATTCGAAACATACTCATAATTTCTGATACTTATACGCATTCATACTTATTTTATTATAATACTCATACTACTCATATTCAAAGTTTGAAGTACTCATGGTACTCATATTTAACAATACGCATGATGTTGTTGATTTTGACTCTCTTTTACTCATCATTTACAAGAATCACAAAATAAGTATTATTCGCGTACGAACACTATAATACTCACTAGAAGGCTGTATGCTTGCTGCTCTGTCTTTTTTGCTTATGTGTCTTTTTTTCATTTTTTGTAAATGCAACAACAACTAAGACTGTAAATTTTGAGTATCAGTATGAGAATTATATGAGTATTATAAGTATTTTCCTAATGACTAGACGTATGAATCAAACATATTTCGAATGTTATGATTTTGATGTCAACGTTGTACTCTTACTCACTGCAACCTGTACTTATAAATCAATGTTGTAGTGAGTACGAGTGAATCAGAGTTGTTGAATTTCAATACTGTTAACTCACTCATACTCGAAATTTCATAAGTACTTATGAGTAGCGAAAAAACGATTCAAAGCTGATTGTTAGTTGATAAAATCGAAGTACAACGTATGCTAAGTGGCTCGGCCTCATCATCATGCGATCTCGAACGCCTTGACTTGTAAGCGTATGCCCACGAAAATTATAATCGTTCAACAAGTAAAGTTTTTATGGAAGGGATTCGTATTTAAAAACGTTTAAAATATGAGCTCGTAGATTACAAATAAAATAAAAATAAATTTGTGTTTGGTTTTAATTAAAATTTTTTATTATTTGCACTGTGTGCCACTGTTCACACCTTTAAGTAAACTGCAACAATTGGTTTTCTTTATTATTCCTCTGTTTATAGCCTTTGAATAAACAATAACAATTACTAGACACTTATTCGACAGATCTTTGTAACGGAGATTTTCAAACCACGATTACTATCTTCAAACGCACCGCATCTTCGCACAAGGCTGACTGAATTTCACTAACTCAGTCGCCCGCCTTGCCTTGCCTTTTATATGGCAAAGTAAACAGTCTGATGAATGTTCTTGAAGGCGAAAGTTTATGATTTAGCCTTCTCGAAATTTCTATGAATCCAAACATAGTTGTATACATTTATTATTGCAGTGTTGTTGGTGTACTTTTGTTTACCATTTTTTATGCTGGTGTTTGTTGTTATATTACGCAGTACGATAATTTGTAAACAGGTTTGTTTATAATTTTGATGTTAAGCGTTGTAAAAGCAATACATCGGTATCTATATATTTCATTTTCGTAGCCTCTATCTTTCAATTTAAATAGTTCTTGACGTTATCGTTCGTATACATCGTAGTTAGGTACTTAACCAGTACTAAATATAAATTTTGTGTTAGCGCGTTTGACTACTAATAAAACTATGAGTCTCATTTACTGATAGAGTGTGCTCCTTTCTCAATACTACAACGATACCAATCAACTGTTATGGATACGCCACTTTAACGAAATAATTTTCTTTAAATCATAAGTAGTGCTGAACGCTTTTTAAAACAAAATGCTTTTAAAATAAAAATTAATATTAAAACCGTTAGCTTTTACAATTTAACAGTTATTAAGGAATTTGAAAATAAATACTTTCACAGGCACCCTTTTTGCCTTTTCAGTTATTAGCGTAGTGTTTCCCATTGGGAAATTAAGGCCACAAAGATTAAAACGCAACCCCATTAAATAATTATTTACGCATTAAAAACTTAAAAAAAGTTGAAAAAGTAAAAACTCCTCTAATAAAGACACCCCATTTTAAAGACAGTCAACGAGCACATAAACATAAACAAAAACAAGACAAAAGAAACAAGGGAAAACGTTTGAGTATCAAGAAAATTCCTTTAGCTTACCTGTTCATGTTTTTTCAAATAACCAAGACGCGGAAATGATTTATCACAGAATTGACATTGATAGGAACCGTCGGCACTGGCAGCATTGTTGCCACCACTTTTAATGCCATCTCCTGTCAACTTATCAAACTTGACTGCACCACCACCACCACCAGCCGCCGAAGGAACACCGACGGTGCTGGCACCATTGCCAACCGTTGAATCCCTATCGATTTTACGTAATTTGGAAGGAATTCTTAAGGCATGTTCAGCATAACGATGATGACGACCATGACGTTTAAGATGATGTTGTTGCTGTTGTTGATGTTCTTCGCCACTTTCGCGCATAATTGCGTCTGTCTTTTTGTCTGCAACATCCGTTTCTTCGCCTTCATTATTTAATTTTGTATCATTTTTGTGTATCCTTTCGCTGTTTAGGTCTTTGCGGTCGTTGTTGATGTCACCACTGCCTTTCTCATTGTCGTTGTCGTTGTCGTTGCCGTTATTATTGTCTTCATAGTCCGCGCCATCCAAGAGCGATCCATTAGTTTTTTGTCTTGCCAGACGTTGTGTCTGTAGCGTCATCGATGACGATGTTGTTGTCTCTTCTTCATACGTAGACGTATTGGGGAATGGTAAATGCGGTGGCACAGCCAAATGCTGGTGATGCGAATGATGTTGATGATGATGATGTTGCTGTTGTTGGGGATGATGATGTAAAGAATTTGGTGTGATGGTACCATCTGATATGGAAGGTGAATAACTGGAAGATGTATGGGTCGAATACATATCTGGAAAGGCAAAAACAAACAAAAAAAAATTAAATAAAATTTTAACAACAACTACAACAACAACATAATAATATGCAATTAGTCATCTAAAACTAAATGGGAAGTTATTGAAAAGAACAGACAGATTAACCGTTATTAACTAGCTATTGTGAGTAGGTGGTTTGGGGTGTGTGTGATAACATCCTTATTATCGTCACTGTCATCATTGACTAGAACAGGAAATGGTTCCTCTCTATTAAATGCTGTAAAATGTGTTGTGATATGCTCTAAGATCTCATACATACATAATTATAACTGTACTAAAACTAATTTAATTAATCATTGCGCTGCTGTTGTCTTATGGGTCGTGCATTGTGTAATCCATTTCTATTAAGTCGTTTTAAAACAAGACTTTAATAAGAGCCGCTTTAGTTATTTTTCACACTCACTGCTTGTATATGAAGACATATAAACAGTGTGATAAAAAGCATCCCTCTGAAGCCAGCCACTTAAAGCACTACCATAGCCTTTATCACAGTATCATGCACAGTTTTTGTTTTTATTTTTAATTTACGCTTGAAACGAACCTCCGTTTTAATTCTTCATTTTAATTAGAATTTCGTTTAAATATTATAAATGATACATACAACAGCAACTACTACTACTACTACTAGTGCCACCAGTTAGTTGTTGTTGTTATGGCTCATCGCCGAAATAATTATCATTTGTGATGATGGCTCATGGGAAGGAAGGCTAGACAGACGCCCCAATATTATTTCCATTTAACAAGGGAAACTACAAATTAATTTTAATTGGCATCGGTTACTGTTTATTTTTCTTGAGTGTAATCACTCACTTACTCACACTCGCCAACTGACTTTGTTCTCAATTGCAGTCTAAGTGTCGTCATGTAATTACTTGTTGTAGTCTTTAATTGTTTCAATCAGTATCAGTGTTAATTTCAATCTGTTTTTATACATTTATTTTGTTTTATTTTGTTTATTTATTGTTTGTTATTGTTGTTGTTAAGTGATTGGGTTAAAGGTCTTTAAAAGTTTTGACTCAGAATCTGAACTCTTATAAGTCTTTGGTCAAACTCATTAAATGAGAGAGTAAATTCGTAATTGATTCCTGTTCACACTTTAATTTGATTGAAGAAAATTTGTATCTTTGCACGCGGTGCAGCGATATTGAAATATTGGATTGAGTCCTGTACCCCCTTATCTGTTTTGCTTCATTTTAAAAGAAATTTTCCGTAAAAATTTGACACAATAATTTTAATATTCGACTAAAATTTTCAAATTTGTACCAGATGTCCCTACAAAAATGAAAATTGTCAAGTTCTAAAAGGTGGGCCATTTAAAAGTTTATTTTATTTTTTTTGTTGGGAAGTATAATTGTTCCGGTCATAGATACAATATTTACACGGTTGCCGTGACTGGCTTCACAGTACCTCATTCGATGGGACCAATTTTCGTGCACTTTTTCGAGTATATGAGGTAGTATCTCGGCCATGGGATCACGAATGTGCTAACAGCGCACCGAAAAAATGGTGTGAAATCTCAGATTCTTGGCGGTCAAATGACATCACGATTTCGGCTAATTAAACGGTCATCAAACGTTTGACGCAATAAATCGATTATGGCAAATTGTACCATCCTGTCGAAACCAAACATCGTTCACATCAACATTGGTTATTATTACGTTAACATCGGATAGGTGTCTCCGTTGACCGTAATGATTGCGCCGTCCTCAATTACAAAGAAATATGGGCCAATGACACCTTCGCTCCACAAACCACACCAAACAATCACTCGTAATGAGTGCCCAAATAAGGCAATTTTGCTTATTAACGTACCTATTAAGAAAATTGACATCATCGTTGCCCCAAATTTACAAGAAATCTCATCTCTGCTTAAATCGAAGTCGATTCATTACGTTCAATGGAGATTATATACTGAATTTTGTGACAGAATAGAATGACATTAGTATTGCCAGATACGAAATAACCGATGGTTCAAATAGTCGCCGTGGTCTAGTAGGTAGTGTGTTGGCTTATTAGACGAAAGGCCCGAGTTCGAATCCCAGGTCAGACATCAAAACGAAAATATTTCTTCGGCGACTTCCTCTCAGCAGATTTCTGGCAAAAACTCTGAGAGTAAAAAATTGCCATGAAAAGCTTCTCAAAAAATCTGTCGTTCGGAGTCGACTTTAAACTGTAGGTCCCGCCACTCATGTAATTAATAGGAAAAATAAAACGCTTCGTTGTGCACGTTTTTCCAAAATAAAAATTAAGTATTTATTTGGGCGCCATACTGCATACTCTATAGCAATTAATGACGTGTTTCATACCTATGTATGTATATCTGGGCGTATTTTGCAACAATTTTTCATTAAGTATTTACCCATTCTATCCTTATATTGTAAAGCTCCCCTATCTCAACAGGTAATCGATTGTGTCAGTTATTGTACAAATTCTACCTGAAGAACTACAAAGATTTTCAGCAATTATAAGACGAAAACAAGTCCTCAGACAACGCAACTATAGATTTTAGTTGTGTTGTGGCCAGACCAAACATTTCAAAATGGTTGAAACCACTGGATAAAACTATGTATTGAAAATGTACTCAATGAACCGCATTAACCGCTACTACTAACCACTCAGCAGGTTAACAAAGATGTCGACCTATAGGTTATATAATTTCGTCGCAAAATAATATCAATTATTCCCACTTATTTGAAAATACGGGTGAGGGTTTCTGGCAATAAAACATCTATTATTGTAGACGTGTAACAAGGTAGTATGTCGGCTTATTAGACGCAGGTAGTGTGTTGCCCCAGTACAGGCATTTCGATTAAAATATTAAATGAAAAAATATTTCTTTGGAGATTTCCCCTCAGCAGATTTCTAGCAAAAAGCTCTGAGTGTATAATTTGCCGTTCATGTATAAAATTAATACACACAACATACATAAGTGATGTGAGAAGCTAAGTTGTAATCCTGACTGAAGGGTTGTAATGAACATTTGTATTGTTTCATACCTAACTATAGGCTTACCACATATGACATTCATCACAACAGTTCCGTTTCGATTTTTCTATACTCAGAAGAATTTCGTATGTTGCATTAATTTTTATGATTTTCTTCTAAATTATAATACATTTGCCGAAAAGTAAACAAACAAATAAATTCCGATGAAGAAAGTAATTCGAACGGCAAAGGTTAACATTTGTTTTTGTCGGATCTTCTTTGGAAAATATCAACAAAAGTGTCGTAATAACTGGAACATCACGATGTGCTCTGACGAATCGAAGTTTAACACAAAACACATGAACAAGACAGTTCAGGATGAAGGCAACTCGTTGATGATTTGAGGATTTTTCTATTCATATGCCTTTAATCGGGATAAAAATTACTGCTGATTACTATTTTGATATTCTATAGAGCAGTAATGTTGCCACATTCGAGTACTAAAAGCCATTGTGGCGGATAGTTCCAAATATGCAATTGGAATTGCAAAATCCTAAACAGAAATGGAATTTCTATGTACCTAATTTACAATTCATTGAATTGATTAATGTGATTGAATTTACTTTTAAATTTTTGTAAAAGTTTAACGGCCCTAATCTCCAAAGTACGGATACTATCGCTGTGGGTGCGCAAAACTGTAGAATCTATGCAGCAAAGTGGAAGTCGCCGTAGTATAGTAGGTAGTAGGCTCATTAGAAGTAAGGCCTCAGTTCAAGCCCCAGGCAGATATCAAAATCAAAATATGACAAAAAATTTCTTAGACGACTTCCTCTCAGCAGTCTCGCCACGCATGTATAAAATAAACACACTCAACATGATAACACATAACGGCTTAAGAATTGCCTTTGCTCTAATTGGGGAAGTGTGGCTAATTGACGTAGCCATTGTACACAATGAAAAAGCGCACAAATGCTAAAAATGCAACGAAAAAAAAGAAGTTGTTGTTTTGGCTTCAATTCTTATATAAGTTGTATTTTATTGGCTTGCAAACCAAAAATCGTATGAAAAATTTTCCACGTAGTCAAAAGACAAAGACCAGCAAACTGAAAACTGATAGCAAATAATTTTTTGGCTGCTTCTTTAAGACTTTAAGAAAAAGAAAACGTCCTAAAGATATGGGCGAATATTCGACTCCTGCATGAGATAATACCATAGAAAATGGAGGTCAAATATTTAGAAATAACAATGGACAGTAAACTAACATGGAGAAGTCATATTGAGGGCATCTGATCAGACAGAACAGTTCTGAAAACAGCTCAAATGGAGTTGGACAAGATTCAGAGGCTAGCTTGTGTTGGCATAACAGGAGCAGTGGAAACGCTTTCTACAGCGGCGCTGTAAGTTAGATCCGTTGCACGTCGCATTGAAGACCAAAGCTTTGAAGACATTGGTTAGTTTGATGATGAAAGATTTCACAGAAATAAATTCTCAGTCTGGTAATTAATTCAAATCTCACTTTAAAAAGACAAAATTAGAAGATTCACTTAGTCGATTTTAAAGAACGTTTAGTTATTCGTTTATAACTATAGATTTTTATTAAAGATTAGAATGTATACAATTTTTTACAATAGTAGCGCAATATGTAGGGTCTTTTCAATTTTTTTCTAAACGAGTTTCATAACTTTTCATGGAAATTTATTTTTTTTTCTATTTAGCAGTCATTTATATGTCAACTAAACAGAGTTTACAAACCTACAAACACACTTGTCATTACTAACCCTTAGTCAAGATTATAGTAATAAAGTTTCCATACTAATTGTATACATGTATTGATGTCTACTCTAAATGACAGTTTTTCGCCATTAATTTACTCTTTGAAACTTTGTATCTAACTGCTAAGAGCGTGTCGTTCAAAAAAATATTTTTGAACTTGGAGCTCTCCTCTACATAGCCAACTAGACTACAGCGAATAAGAAGGAAAGTATAGTCAAGTGGTCAATAAATTAAATTAAGTTCAAATTTCGTCGAGAACAGCGTAGAAATGATGGAAATTCATTAACAAACTTATGGTGC
This sequence comes from Sarcophaga rosellei, assembly GCA_930367235.1. NCBI lineage: Eukaryota > Metazoa > Arthropoda > Insecta > Diptera > Sarcophagidae > Sarcophaga > Sarcophaga rosellei. The sequence goes on along the minus strand of OV884021.1, from coordinate 32,545,086 downwards.
AAGATAGAGAATCTTGAAAAATTGTGGTCTTTTTGGTGGAAATAATGCAAGTAACGCTCTCATTCGTTTAATCTAGCCGCGATAGAGGAATACGTTGAAGTAAAAATTTGACAATTGTGCGTCACGTCAGATTGATAAGTTGTATTAAGGAAATAATTGTCAAGTGGTTTAACTGAAGAAATACCAAAGGAAGCTGAAGATATACAGACATTTTTAAATGGTTTTCCTAATACTGTAGCTTAAACTGGACGTCTATTTTAGTTTTTTGTCATTCAATGTAAGAAAATAATTCGTGACATGTGGCAATGCTTAACTATCACATTAGGTTTGCCGTGTTAACGCGAAGTGACGTTTGCAAATCGTTTAAAATTATTATCAAAACACTTGTGCAGTGCGCGACATGTATTTTCCATAGGAATTCAGTAAGAAGAGTAGACAGTTGCAATGCAAAAACTGTCAATGTATGCTGGAAGAAGTACTGTTTGTTGGGAAAGAATTTAAAGAGTAGAATTGGGCTTTGTCGACATGTGATATCAATAAGACGTTGCCAAATTGCAAGCGTCACCATGAACCTATTAAGAAGCGACCTTCTTCAGCAATTATTTGCACGTTTTGGTGTCTTGTAGTGCCTAGTGCCTAGAAAATCAGAATTACAACCCTGGAAGACAATATCACAGCTACATTATTCGCCGAAATGACAAAAAAATTTTTTTTTTTAAATTGGGGCCTATGGAGATACCTTCTACGGTATGGCAGCGGTTAATGTTTACACAAAATCATCTTTAAAAAGTTAATAGCAAGCGCTTATTTAACGCCTCTAATAAATATTTCATACAATTTTGCAAATTTTTACAATTCAATGGGTTAAAAAACCACCCGTTTATAATAAATTGTATTTGAATGTCGATGTTTTGTTTGCATTTGAAAATTAAATTTGCCTACCGACATTTCAATCTCGAATTCTCTTAAGGATATTGTAGATAAAATTCCATCAGATCAGTTCAAGCCAACTCAGGGACGCTGCATGACTCTATTCTATATTCATTTCTTATTTTTATAAAGAACTTCTCGCTTCAACTGCGAACGTATTTGCTCTTTGAAATTGAAATTTTTCTTAAAAATTTATTGTTTGGAGATTGAAGTGAGAAGGCTTGATATGTATACCACTCTCGCATCTGATCTACTCTCAATCTTTAAATTTTGGTTGTGTGGATACAGCTGATTTTAAAGCACGAAGGCACAATACAGAAGTATTTGGTTGCCTGTAACTATGAATGGCGTAAACATTGTGGATTCTGAAGTGCTGGATATTTTGAGCATAAAAATTCATTGTGATTTTCGCTAGATCCAGCATATCTTTAAAGTATTGTACTTCGCTCAATGCCTACTATTTACCACATATATTCGATCGAAAATGGAATTCAACTCTAAGGTGGCTAGTAGTGTATATGGAGGCCTCTACACCCCATGCAGGAAACGGCGAAGATGCAAATTAACTGCAGTGGGTACTCAAATCTATTAATTCATTAGACCTCACCCTCAATGTGGCCTGTGTTTTACACACATTCGCTACTTAAGCGGAATGTGTTTGAAAGAAATAAAGGAACTTATTTGAATTGTGTATTGGCTTATTAGGCACTAGCCCGTTAAACTATACATCCCATCACTCATAGATAATATTAACACACAAAACATAGTTTGAGAATCTAGGTTGTAATCCTGACTAAAGGGGACCGATCAAATTAGTAAGTATAGGAACTTTGTTCCCGTTTGTAGGATATTTTAATGTTATACGTATTTTTCACGTTTGTGGTCGTTTAGCCCATGGATTGCACAGTGAAGTACAAAGAAAAATGATTCTTAATCCGAACTATACTTATGAAATATCACCGTAGTCTAGTAGGTAGTGTGTTGGCTTATTAGACGTGAAGCCACGGTTCAAACCCTAGATCAGGCATCTCCAACAAAACGAAATATGAAAAATATTTTTTCTGCGACTTCCTCTCGGCGGATTTCTGGCAAAAACTCTGAGAGTGAAGAAAATTTCCATGAAAAAATGTCCACAAGCCAGTCGTTCAGAATTGATTTTAAACCCGCCACACATGTATACGATTATATATATATATCATGTATAAAATTAACGCACACAACGTAAGTGGTATGAGAAACTAGTTCGTAATCCTGACCAATTATGTATGTATACTTATGTGAAACGTTATTCCTGCAAATTCAATCGATATAAACTATTTTAAACTCCTTAAAAACAATACTTTATAGAATGTATGAGTAATTTGAAATTAGATTTAAATTACGTCGACCAATCCTGACATATGTATATCGAGGGATTACTGTATTAGAATTATTATTCACAAATCAATCGTATTATAAATAGTTTGTATTGCATTAGAATAATAAAACATTCTCTTTATTGTGATCAAATTGTTTAATTACCGGCATTGACAATCTCCTTTGTGGCTTGAATTTTTTCAATTAAATTTTCTAATCTTGAACTGGGACCGCGATACAACATTTTTAAAGCCATCATGGCTTGTAGCACTTGATTATTGAATTGAATTTTTATTGCTTTTTGTTTCTTAATTTCTTTAATTAAATTCAGTTAATTTTTATTTGTTTTTAATTTTTCATGACACACTAATAAACACTTTAAATATCCTTTAGCTGCACCATCAGTAGAATTTTAATTTGTAACAATTGAAAGAAGTTACACGATAACAATTCATAATTTTTGATTTTTTTTTTAAATTTTGAATTCTGTTTTGACGGTTTTCTTTTATTTTAACGTCCATATAGAATGAGCACCAATGAATGACTGAGCATAACGGCGGTGTACGTTAATCAAATGCACTTTTCCGAAAATCCAAACGACCAAAGATGTATTTGGTTACATATTTAACGCAAATAACAACAATAATACAAATTTTGAAAAAACGCACTTTAAAAGGCGTTACTAGACTCTTGAGCTCACAGCTCCACTCACACACGCAGATAACAAGAATGCGTATGATGTTGAAGAGGCTGCTGCTACTGTTTAATAGAGAATCTTAAAATGGGACTCTGCTCGGTAATACATGTTCATATGTATACGTACATATAAATGTATATTTCACTACTCTGTTACACATAAAACACTAGGCTGAGGTGCTCTCAGAACCTTACGAATGAATGAATAAGAAACGAACAAGAAATCGACGAGCGCGTGCTAACGGGAACGTCCAATGCTTACGAACGACAACCCAAGACTGGTGGTGCTACAACCATCATTGTCATCGTTATCGTCACTTACTTACTTACTTGAAACAAATAAACAGTTTTATGTTGTATGTAGGTAGTCATTCTTGTGTTTCAGTTGAAGTGCGCTATGGGATTGGGATGTCAGCGGCACACACAAATCAACCTGGCTTTGGTAAATATACACACTTGGCGCATACCTAAAACAAGTTACAGTTGGGTCCACTGTATATCTACATACATATGTATGTATGTGGCCAATGTAAAGAGGACAAAATATGAACAACAACACAAACAAACAATACGAGAGAGTTATTAGAGAAGATATAGTGAAGTGCAAGAGTATGAGTACAATAACTAACTGTGTATGGGAGAGGTGATAAATGGCGCCCACACAAGCAATGCTAAATGCTCACACACTCGCATACACACTCTCTCTCAGTGGTGAGAGATATTCATGCTTAAGTAAGGCAAATTAGTAAATGGGCTCTACAACAACAGCAGAAACAAAAAAAGAAAACAAAACGGTATGCTACCGCACCATAGTAACAACAACAAACAAACAATAATGACAACAATGATGACAATTTAATGCCCATATTTAAGATGTATAATGTACCAGTGCCATAGGAATGGTGTGTGTGGTTGGTTGGTTGGTGATGGTTGTGGCGACGGTTGTGGTGGTGGTGACTGCTTGTGTTTATGGTGTTTTTTTTTTGTTTTCCTCTTTATTGTTGTTGTGTGTCGATGTTATTCGTATTTTTCTTGTTTTATTTTGTGTGTGCTTAAAGCAAGAGCGAAATAGCACGTTAAAAATTGTTGTATACAGGTTTTGACAGTACATACATACATACATACATATATAAAACAAAATAAAGGCGGAGCATGGGTTCTTGTGTGTTCACAATATGTAGTTGTGTGTTCTTAGTTGCCTTGAATACTCAATCGTAAGCTCGTAAATGTAAATAACAGTGTGGTGTATAGCAGCAACACGATTGTCGTGTGTTCGTGTAACTGCATAAAGAATGATTCGAATAGGTATCGTTGTCGTATATATTATGGATTATTTTTTGATGTTGTTTTTGTTTGTGTCTGTGGTTAACAACAGTGGTACTCTAATGGGTTATTCGTGTTCTTTTAGAAAACAAACGCCAATCTTTTCTTACTTACGGTGTTTGTTGGCTGTTGCCAATTTTTTTTCTGTAAATTTTATTTGGAAATCAATTTATTTTTTGACGGTTTTAACATTTTATGAAGAGCAACAAATTTAAATTGATTTTGCATTCGTTGATTTTTTAGTGCATTTAGTGTACTTCTGACACACGCCAGCAATCAGCAGTAGTTTCTGTCAATAATAATGGGATGACATTATTAAAAATTAAATTTAAAAATACAGTGGATGGTCAATAGGTAATCCCTCGATTTACATACGTTGTTTCGATTTATGGCGTCCAAATTTTTGATGTTCAGTTTTGTTTGAATGCCAGTAAAGGACGGTTTAAAAGGACAAGCACAACTTCATAACATAAAAGTTGTAGGAGAATCTGCAAGTGCAGACAGTGAAGGCGATAAACACCACTTATTTTGTGTGTGTTAATTTTATGTATACATGAGTGGCGAGACATACAGCTTAAAGTCGATTCCGAAAGATACCTTATTGAGAAACTGATCATGGCAATAATTTATTTACTCTTACAGTTTTTGACAGAAATCTGCTGCAAGGCTGTCGCTGAAGAAATATTTTTTAATGTTTCGTTTTGTTGGAGATATCTAAACTGTGTTTTGAACTGTAACATACAGTTCCTACTATATTACGGCGACTTATGTCAACTTACATTCAAACGTTTAAAAAGAGAACTTGAACTACTTTCACGTTACTTAAGAATTGTTTCAAGAAGAATTTGAGGGATATGGTAAAACAAATAATTTGTTACACAAAGATACGCATAAATCTCATCGACATTGCTCCAGTCTACTGCAACCATAATCGTTATACAACAGACCAATATGCGCAATTGAGGAAGTTTCGACAATTTTAACGATATAAATTATAAATTTGGACAGCATGATAGAATTTTCTGCTTCTTGACTTGGACTTTCAAACTTAAAGCTTTTTCTTATGAGAACAAAGAACGTCAGACATCAAAGCATACTCAGCAAGCTGTCTAAAGCCGTTGATTGCATGCAATGGGATTTTTTTCAAGAAATTCAATTGGATGGGAAAAGGGTTGGCTCGGTAAACATAAACAATAAATTCTTGTTTTAAGCAATATCGGTAAACGTACCAAGAGGAAAATATTATTCTTATTACAGAAGGCTCTTTTTCATATATATTTTAAGCCTACATACCTACTTTCTTAAGAAGAAACATAAGTTTATAATTCCTCGTGGTATTGTTGTTTTTTAACTTTTCTTTCTTTAATAAGTGCGAATTTTATTTAATAAGACTAGGTTAACACTTTCCCGCCAGTGCTTTAGTTCATGCTTGCCGCCTACTGGAGGGTGTTATATGTATTTATAAGACGTTATTAATTATAATTGTTATTAAAAATAAATGCTTTTAAGAGAACGCGACTCCGGTATTTTTTGCGGCATCATTCGAAGTGTTAAAGATCTAAATATGTATTTGATATTACGTATCGTCTAATAGAATGTCGGTGGTACGCGCCGGCGTGAACGTGTTTAAGTTCCTTATAAAAATATATTGTTTAGTAGTTCGTTTGAACAATTTAAAATTCGATTTATGACGTTTCGAATTGCGTTATCATATTTTGGGACAAATAGCACCGTAAATCGAGGAATTACTGTATTCTTGACACACGACAGCATGATAGTTCTTGTCAATAGTAACGAGATGGCATTATAAATTTAATTATGCGAATAATATTGTAACATTAATTTTGCATGTCATGCAAATAAAAAAAAAAAATTATAATAAATGACCTTAAAAAATTCTTGATATATAATTTTAATGAATTTCCTAAAAAAAATTCTTAATATATGATTTTACGGACAATTTTCCTACAGTAGCGGAAACAATGACAACGATTTAATTTACTTTAAAGCGAAAATACATACTTGTTACAGAGGCGTGTTGCCTTGATATGCCGTACATTAAAGCCACTCATTCCTATGGAAGTATGTACTTAATCTCCTCTGGATTTTCTTCCAAATATCTTTCAAGTTTATAGATTTGAAGTGGTCACGGTTGTTTTCTTTTTTCTAATTTTATTTTTATTTTCTGTTGAATAACGCTTGACCATGTGTGAAGCGTGTTTTGGGTCCTTATAATGCAAAAGTGGTAAATTTTTTCGGCATATGGAATCATTATGTCCAGCTAACGCCATCACACTTTGATAACATTTTCCGTTCCAACCAAAACGACAAATTTTCGTTTTGGCACTCTAGAGAATACATTTTCCATTAAATCACTGACTTCTGTAGATGCTGAAGGACAATTGCGTTTTTGAATTTGAAATTTTTCTTCTGTATTGTACAAACCATATTTTTTCAGTTATTCGTGAAGAGGTGTCATTAACAAATGCTGTTGAAAACAGCATTAAATTCCATTTGCGGTTGCAAATGGGTAACTCGTAGTTGGCACTTTAGAAGGGAACGTAATCTACGAGTTATGTCGTAGTTTGCAGTCAACGTGTTAAAAATTTAATTGTAGCATACATAGAACTTGCCCCTTAGGTTCTACCCAAGATCTGTCGTAGACCAAAACCTCAAGGGCTATGAAAAACGTTTCGAAAGAAAAACAGCCTGACATTTGCAGCCAAACCTAAATCAGAGTGCATAGTATTGTCTTCTAAAAATTCTCTTGTCCATGCACATTGTATGATGCAAACTAGAATGGCGCAGTTCAAACGGTTTACAATTGGAAAATACGATTTTAACAGCGTCTGTTAACTCTTAATTGTTTCAATTTTTGGCTCAAATTAAAAAAGAATTTTTGATTAGTTTCAACGAGGGAATTAGTACGAATTAATAGTGAAAAGTTATGTTAACTGTTGTTTGGAGTCGACTTTAAACCGCAGATTCTGCCACTCGTAGATAAATTTAACACACACAACATGGGTGGTAATGCTGACTGAAGGATTGTAATGACCAATTAAAGTTAGTAAGTAAGTGATACCAAAATTCATATCTATCTCGTGGATCTTGCTATTGAAGCAATCTTTAGATTGGAGCGTTCAGTCAAGGATGATAGAAAATTAGAAGTTAAGAAACTGCACCTTTTTATGGCAAGGCCCAATAGCTCCAGCAAAAATCATGCGATGGAATGCCATTCCTTCAAATAAGACAGAGGGTCTTGATAATCGCAATTGTGAAATGGATGGTCATACGATTTAAAAATAGAACGCAATCAGTCAGCGGGTTCTGGTAGTTTTGCGCGTACTTTGTTAGTGCCAATAAAATTGAGGCTCTGTGTGTAAGGCAAGTGGATAATACATACTTCGTTTAACTGAGTCACTCGAAATACCTATGTATGTCCAATAACATATTGGAGATTGTGATGCCCCGTCCTTTAATAATGAAATTTCTGAGGTTAATTTAACAGTTACCTATATATAGTACAAGGGACCTACATATGTTTGTGTTTTCCTAAAATTGCGGTTAACCCAAAGTCAAGGTTGAGTCAGAAGTGAATTGTATTGCACGTTACTGTCACGAGACCAATTCTCTGCTCCTATAGAAGGTCAGAGGCGAACCAATTGAGTATATTTAGCAACTAATATTTTATTTGTTGTGCTACAAAGTGCATTTCTGATAAGGACGTGTTACTGCCTGCCGAACTTGTCCATCAGGTGGCAGTTTGTGTACCGTCCAACAATCTAAAACCCTAAGTTGCATTCAAAACGGTTGACTGACACTATCGTTATTTTAATAATAAATTAAAATACAACAACAACAAAAAACATTACATTATTGAATCATCCATTGTGTTACAAAAAATTATATTTTTGAACTCTTGAGAACAAAAACCAGTTCGTTCATTTACAATTGACACCCAATTTAACTTGAATTCATTTATAGTTCAGTATATCAGACATTAGGCACTATTATTATCATAAATGAGTATGATATTCGAATAATAATTGCTTTTCCGAATAATATTTGATTCCAGCATTGTACTGGATTTTTATTTGTTACCAATTTTCAAGGTTTGACCTTCCACAGTCAAAATATTTTTAATGAAATAGTTTAATATTTTATATTTTATACTTTAATAAGCTTTAAATAAACTTTTTTGAAAAAAATAATAATGACTGTAATACACTACATTGAAAGCCCATTACAAATAATGTAATTAAAAAAATTATGCACTCATCTGCACACCAGTCTACAGTACTCCCTCGATAGATGGTATAATTGTTTTCAAAAATTATATTTACATATACTACATATCTGTATGTATGTATGTATGTATGTTTATGAAAAATTCACGATAATATCAAAAATTAAAATGTCCTTGTAGTCGCCGTAGTCTAGTAGGTAGTATGTTGGATTATTAGACGTAAGGCCGCTGTCCAAACCCCAGTTCAGACATCAAAACGAAATATGAAAAATATTTCTTCGGCGGCTTCTTCTCAGACGATTTCTGGCAAAAACTCTGAGTGTAAATAAAATTGCCATGAAAAGTATCTCAAAAAAATCTATCGTTCGTAGCACCAGGATCGGAGGCTAGAGCCTAATAGTCCAACGTCTTTAATATCTCGTATTATCGGAACCAAGCGGCCCTATACTCTCTAGAGGAGTAAAAGGAACAAAGGAAATCGTATGATAACGTGAATCGAAGTGAGATGAAATAAGAATTTTTACGCCATAAATTGAGACGTTATAAAGCGAAGAAGTGCTGTACAACATTGAAAGCCCATTACAAATAATTCAATTAAAAAATTTCATGCACTCATCTGCACATTCATTTATTGTATGTGTGCGCTGTTCGTTGAATCACACATGCAAATATTTGTGAAATAAAACCCTCAGCAAACAATGACTGAATGGATGTCAACAAACAACATAAACTGAACAAATCAAAGACATCAGCAACAACAACAAAAACAACAATAACTCAACAGCAAAGGTTTGCACAGTAAATCAAGAGTTTTAAATGCTTCATATATAAAGTGCTCCTTACAACTACAGAAAAATGAAGCAAAAAAAAAAACCAAGAAAGATACTCAAAAAACTTTACAAAGTTACATAAATTATGCACTTCAATATAAGTGTATGCATGCGTGAATGTACATATGTGTATGTAGTAGAACAGATAGTGTTGAAAGCTTTTTTTCAAAAGACACACACGCAGGCACAGCAAAAAAAATCATGGGAAAAATTTTTTGGTGTTTCAAAAGCAAAAAAAAAAAAAACACACTAACACTGTCTCATAAACTCATCATGGTGTTAATTGAATTAAAACGGCTCTAATAAGTACCGTAATTGTCTTTTTTATTGTGCTCACATACATACATGCATACATAAACAGAAAAACGGTAAATTCTGCTTGTGTGTGTGTATGTTTTATTCTGCTTATATACTCAGTCTTGTTTATTGGCTGTTGTTTGTTGGCTATTATTCTCAGTAAATGATATGCTTTAGCATGTGGGCGGAGTTGCGCATGTCTCTTGAGCTGAATGTAAAACGAATGATTCTTTATATGTATTTATGTTTTGTACAATACATACAATACTTTATGTCCACAACAACAATACACAATAATTCTTTTTCTTTTCACCACACACTTAACGGTCGGTGTAGTGTTCTGCTCATACCATCCATCTCCCCACTAATGTGGGAGAGTTCAGTTTGTTTTGTTTCGGTATTGACAGTTATTTGATGGAATTGACAAGAAGAGTAAATTGTATCGTTTTTGGTATTAATTGTTGTTGTTGTTGTTTTGTGGGTGTTAACATGTTTGTGTTTGTGTCTTAAGTCTTTTGTTTTATTTTTTTTTACTTTTCTTGTAAATAAAATTCATGTAATACGTTCGTTCATACAATTTCGGGAGTTTGTTTTTTTAAAGTACGTAAAGGCTTTACATGGTTTTGTTTTAAAATCTGTAAACTTACGGATATTTCGTTGAATTAGTTGACTGTTTTAGCAATTGTAAAATGCATTCAATTGAATTAAAAAATTTATTTGATAAAAAAAAAAATGTTTGGTGTATATTTCATTAAATGTTTTAATTGAGTTCTTCTGTAATATTTAGACGGTTTCCCTTCATGTAACTTATCAGAAAGTGCTTCATTTGTTCTTAATAGCGTTGGGTAATTTTAAATAATTAATCGGTCCATTTCTATTCGTCCCTTTCCATTCGAAATTATGGAGAATATTATGAACGAACAAAATTTAATGATTATCTCAGACAATCAAATCTTTTAATTGATAGACAATGAGGCTTTACAAAAATGTTATTTTGACAATTTGAGATCTGTGTACAGTGAGCGCCATAAGTGAGACAATACCCACTATAATTTAAAATTTTCTATTATGTTCTTAAGTATAAAAAAAGTTCCTTTATCATGAATTGTTGTTTTTGTTTTAACATTTTATAAGTAATAAAATGGAAAATGGATTATTTCAGTGGTGTTTACTCACTTTTGGCGCTCACTGTATATTTATTCCTCTTTAAATGTTGTAGTTTTTTTTTAATATTTTGAATTTCATTTTTCTTTAGTTTATTCCAAAGTTAATAATCTTTATTCTTTAGTTTCTAAATACACTATGCGACAAAATAAAAAAAATTAAATACACCCAGCTAATGACATGATGTATTTTCTTGAGTAGAACTCAAATATATTTTTTTATATTTCTCAAACCCTCCAAACTTGTTTTATTTGACAAAAACTGTTTACACAAACATTTCTGAACCGATGTCCAAAATTTAAAATTTTTTTCATACTTTTTAAGTTTATCCATTTATAGTCCAAACTTTAATTAAAAAATATGAAATAAGTGATGACATTCTGAAAGTGTATTATCTTGTGAGCAGCTTGATCAAATCGGACAAAAATTACCGTAGTTATTATTTACAGAGTCTAACAGTTGAGTTATATTTTACATACATATATGTATGTATATATGTATATTTTCAAATGAACTTTTAGATCAAAAAATTTCTGAATTTTTGATTAATCTTGATTGTTTATAGGAAAATGCGCCAGTTTCATGTTTGAGCCACCACCAGAAGTTGTCTGCGCAAAGAGAAATAATAATATTTGCAAAAACCACAAATATTAGCCGACATTTGGTAGTCGTTCAAACGTGCAAAGAGCAAATTCTTAGATAAACAATCAAGTTCCATCAAAAGTTTAGAACATTTTTGAAATGAAAGTTCATTTGACGTGACAACATATATAAAAAACATGGCTAAGCTGTTATACTGTTTAAATAATAACTACAGTAATTTGTGTCCAATTTTATCAAATGAAGTTTCAAACTCTTCACAAGATAATGCACTTTCAGAATGTCATCACTTATTTTATATTATTTAATTAAATTTTGCAGTTAAGAATGGCCAAACTTGAAAAAATAAGAAAAAAATAATATTATCCAAGTTTACCACATCAAATCTCATAACATACAAGTTTGAACAAAATGTTTATGTATACCGTTTGAAAGGCTAATCTATCCCATTTCTTAATTAATCCCATTTCCTTAATTATCCCATTTCTTAATTAATATTTAAACTACGTTCAAACATATTTGGGTAATCAACAATTTTGTTCTAAAAGATCATAAAAACCGATTTTGTCACATAAAACAAGTTTGGAGCGTTCGAAAAAAATAAAAAAAGTACTTTTGAAGTCTACTAAACCTACTGCATAACGTAGACTATGTAGTTACTTGGGTGTATTTTAACTGTCGCACCGTGTAGTTTACATACGAGACTCGAAAAATAAGTCCTTAACTTTTTTTTTGGGTCAAAAAGTTATTTTTTTTTTCAATAAAGTTTCCTTTGACCTCTATGCACTTTATCCAAAGTTTCACGATTTTTTTTCAATTATTTTTTCGCAAAACTAATTCTAATTTTATCGTTGAAGTTAAATCGCTTGTCACCAAATCATTTCTTCACATTATAGCATCTTAGCATCTATGAATGCTGATTCTCAGAAGTTACTGACTCTTTCCAATTACTTCAATTTAAATTCCAATACATCAAAACATACGAAATTTTTGCGGATATACAGCCTATGGGATTAATGACACGTTTGCTATAATTCGGAATTCTGTATAGAAGTCCTAATACGAAAACAGAGGTCACCATATGGAAATAGAGCTTACCATCGGTGTTACAACGGGACCTTACTGGACCCAAGTAATTTGTGTCCAATGAGACGGCCGACAGTTTAACCTAACCTAGCAGAGAAAAATTCATAAATGCGTTGTGTGTTGGCTTATTAGTCCAGAGCTCTGAGTTTTAGCATTACCACATTAAAAAAGATACATGAATATGTATTTCTTTGCATGACCCTCAACAGATTTTGTAGACGAGAGCAACTAATATTTAAATTTTTATTGAGGAAACTATACTCTGGTCGTTTAACACAAACTTACGAATTCGACACTTGATAACGGCCATCTCGTTGAAGCGTCATCTGTCAATTTAGTTGTAATTTGTTCAGTTTGTTTTGCCGAATCACCACATTCGACAATATATGCAATGGGTTATTGCATTAAACCATAAATGTCATTGGAATATCATTCTCTGAGATGATGCCCATATCTGAATGCATGAATAAACGAAATCTACATGAGATTAATGGTGTAGGTTTTCTACGGTCAACGTCATTGGACCATATTCCTGAAGACGACGGCAGACAAACTATCACTCTTAACGGCGAGTACTTTAGCTAGACGATTACTAACTTACAACTTGGAACTGAATTGGGTAATTTGAAAACTAACGATATTTGGTTTTAACACGATGGTGGTAAGTGGCTGTTCTTATTTAATAATTTATGATCGAGAACTGACCTGTTAAACAGAACAAGTGATCATCTCTTTTTCTTGATTATTACGAATAATTTTGTTGGTGGATAAACCATTGAATTATAAGTTCTGGCTGACATTTATTAGTAATCTCGAGAGTTTTATCAATGTGTGGATTCTGTATAAAACACATTTGGCTTGGCACGGTATTTTCACCAATTCTGTGTGCCTAAGAATTCTTCATCTCACGTTTCCAAGCGCTAGACAATGCCTGAGAAGATGGTCTGCGGTCGCTTCTTTACAATTTCTGCGGAAGTCGCAGCCTCCAGCATATATGCATATTGGGCCATATCCGTCCGGTCTCTCTACCAAAGGGTTTATTTTCCCATATTTCTTCTGCAAATAAGAACAGTTTGGGACTATTTGTTAGCCCACCAGTAGAGGAATACCAATTTCCCGCGTGAATTCAAATAAATTTTCCGTTATACCAGAGAAGCTAGGGCGTAATCCTGACTGAAGGGTTGTAATGGCCAATTATGTATGTTTGTGTTATAACAGCCTTTGAAAGTAGGCCGAATTTGTTGTTATCTTCAATGTCGCTATGTTCAGCAACCCTTATGAGGAATACCGTCAAAAGTCTTGCTATTTCCAAAGTAGCCCAGTATTCTTGGTTGATCTTAGGCGTGCTATACACACTCTCTAGGGATCTAATGATCCCGACATGAACATAACCATTATTTCTGGCGGAATAGTACTACGACATAACTGTACCCATGGTTAAACTTTGCTCTATAACTTGCTCTAAGCTTGTAAGAAATGATTACACTTTTGTTTGGCAATGGGATCGAAAATTTCAATTTATTTTTACTTTTCATTTTAAATTTACTGACAAATGAATGAAAGCCTGGCATCGCGATAGTTCTAAGTCTAGAATATATTGTTACGAAAATGAAAAATCAAGATGCCAGAGTTTTGCTTTTACATCGCTTAACATTAAAATTATAAACCAAAAGCTACAAAATCAGAACAATGCAGTAAACAACCTACTCACAAATTATCATACTGCTTAATATAACAACAAACACCAGCATATAAAAATGGTAAACAAGTAAACAAACAAAAAATCCACAAACAACACTACAAGAATAAATGTAAACAAAATATATAAACAACAATAATGAATGATGTTTATATTTATAGAGATTTCAAGAAGGCGAAGTCATGAACATTCGCCTTCAAGAACATTCATCAGACTGTTTACCTAAGCAAGCAATTAAGTTAGTGAAGTTCAGACAGTAATTGTGGTCTGAAGATCTCCGTTAAAAAAATTTGTCAAACAATTGTCTTGTAATTGTTATTGTTTATGCAAAGGGTGTAATCAGAGGAATAAGAAACAAAGCAATTCTTGTTGTATACATCAAGTTGTGAACAACAAAGAATTTAATTAAAATTAAATACAAATTTATTTTTATTTTATTTGCAATCTACGAGCGCGTATTTTAAACGTTTTTAAAAGGTAGAAACGTAACAATATTCTTGTATACTACTGTAATGGTGTATATGGTACAATAATTAGTGAAAATTTCTAATTGCTTCTAAGAAATGAATGAATTTGAATTTAAAATTCTTCAAAACTGACAGTTCAAAAGTAATTGTAAAAAGTTTCTAAATATTCTTACAATTACAAGAAGAGTAATCAACGTAGTATTCTAAGGAAATAAATATTTTAAAAGACTTTTAAAGAAATTTCAAAAAATGTCAAAATATTGTGAAAACTTGGAGACGTCAATTATAATTTAATTTCAATACAGAGATTACCTACTGCTTCTCACTTAACTTAAGTGATGGTAATTATCATTTCAAACTTTTTGCTGGGAATTGGTGTTGCCCGAGGCCGGAATTCAGAATTTTTTCGTTCCTATTTAGAAGAAGAAACAACAACCACCCACTTTTTATTATTACAACCACCCACTAGAATACTAGAAATATTTTGTGAGAATTTTTTTATAGAAAAACCTATTAAAAGAATTTCCAAAATCATGGTAATTCCAATTGTAAGTCTATCAACTGCTAATTACTCATGAGTGACAGACAGACAGTCACATTTTTTTTTGTTGACATTTCGTGTTGTGACAATTTAATGTTTTTGTTTTTTGTTTTTTCTTATTTTTGTTTGAAACGTTGTTTATAAATGTTTGACAGAGAATGGGTGTGAGCCTGAGGGTGGAGAAGTAACACCCAGTCTGAACCCAACCAATTTAAATGTTGTGCCTTTTGTTAATTCATTATGATGGTTAAGTTGGTGTTTTGCCAACTAAATTGAAACTGACTGAATAACGGCAACAAAAAACAAAGAATAAAAATGAGGTCTGCCAAGTGTTTTTAAAAATTCATTTCATATAATTTCGAATAAGTATCGCATTTGTAAAGCGATATGGAAAATGTAAAGGGTTCGTTAGCATACACACACACACCCTATTTAAACACATTGCTGCTTTGCTACCACTTCTAGTGGCATTAGGTTTAGGTTTTGAATATTTAATGCGCGGCTAAATGGGCGACCACTGACTGACTGCCTGACTGTGGAGATTTGTAGCCACTTAAATAAATTGTCCTTTTCTGTTTTCTGTTCTGTTCTGTTACTGATTTTGTCCTTTTATTTTTCGTATATGTGTTGACTGACAGTTACAGTAACAATTTTGTTGTTGTCTTTTATTTTTTGGGCACAAAAGTTCTCCAAGTTTAGCAGTGACAGTGATTAGTTAAATCTTGTCTTTTGGTACTCATTTGAGAAGCACCAAGGCATGTGTGGCTTTGAACAATGTGAAAGGGTTAGTTTAGCGTATGGGCTAGAATTGTTTGTACATCATGTATGAACTTTGTCATACATAATTGATAAATTATAAAAATCTACTTAAAGCTTCGTTCTTTTTACCATAAAAACGGCATTGTATTGTTGTATGGGAAATTTAAAACACTCATGGAAAATTTCAAGTAATATTTTATACTTACAGATTCATTTTCATTCATTAGAATTTGAATAGGTTTGAGAACAAAATTATTTTCAGAGTCTAATAGAATAACCAAAATTCTTAATATTAGATATCAGAAGAATTTTAAAATATCTTCCTTTTTTGTTGTTATAAGATTGCTGCTACACATGAACTTGTTCAAACTTGTTTTACTACTACGTGAGGGCATCCTAACAAAGGATAGTGCACTTCGGCAGCTCGTTCATCCATTACCTCGTAATTACTCTTTCATATTGTGCTTCCAATCATGAAGATTGAATCCTTGATGGATCAATATTTAACCAAACATATTATGTAGATTCAGTTGATTCCATTCGCGCATGAGAACTTATATCGGGTGGGCCATCTATCGTTTTAAATTTGAACCCACGGTAATTTCGAATTTGGCAATGCTACAGTCAGTCTATTCTGTTATTTTATATCCACTGAACGTATTGAATCGATTTACACTTGGCTAACGTTGGGATTTATTGGAAATTTATTTCCAAAACAAAGACAATTGATCGGAAATTGCACGAAAATGTCGTACAAAATTTGGTCGCAGAGAAGAACAAACAGAGCCCGATACACGCAAGTTTCGTGAAACTGGTGTCATTGGTGATGTTCTAAGACGTGAGCATTCCTGTACAGTGCGTACACTCATCAACTCGTCATCATTCTCACGAATTGAACATTTCACGCACCAACAAACGACTGATTTTTGAGAAAATTTTTCATGGCAATTTTATTTACTCTCAGAGTTTTTGCCAGAAATCTGCTGAGAGGAAGTCGCCGAAGAAATGTTTTTTTTTTCATATTTTCGTTTTGATGTCTGACCTGGGATACGAACTCGGGCCAACACACTACCTACTAGACTACGACGACTACACGGCAATTGCTTATATCTGTGTATATGCGACCGAAAAGGGAATTTAATTCTCAATCATGAATCTGTGCCCTGAAGTTTATTTTGGTGCTTTCCAGTCGTATCAGAAAGAGGGCAAAAGTTCTTCTTAATGAGAGTGGAATTCATTGGAGTGCCGCTACATTACCTCTAGTAGTGATTGGATCTACAAGCAATATAAACTATTTTCAAAAGCTTGTCCAAATAAGCTTTTATACGTTCTCAATAAATTCATGCCACTGGGAGAAAGCCTGTTAATTACTATTGTAAAATAAGTTAAGCTTCGCTGACTTAATTCCATAATTGCTTACAAAGTTCGCACAAAAAACTAATAATTTTACAAAGGATAGAATTCTTCTTTATAATCGTGGTAGTCTAATGTGTTGGTTTTTAGACGTAAGGCAACGGCTCAAGTACTTCTTCGACTTCCTCTCAGCAGATTTCTGGTAAAAACTCTGAGAGTTAATAAATTTCCCTTGAAAAGTTGCTAAAAATTTGTCGTTCGGAGTCGTCTTTAAACTGTAGGTCCCGTCACTCATGCACAAAATTAACAGACTCCACATAAGATTGTTTCAAATGTTTACAATAATTTCAGCGTCATTTTTTTGAGTGTAAGTTTTTCGTTACCTCAGCATATACTCTCATGTAGGTATGTATGTATGAATGTACATACGTGTGTATGTTTGCCGTTGCTGTCATCAGTCACTTAAGAAACATTAACATGATTCAAGTGAAAAGGTCACCAACAGATTTATTTCATTATTCTGTTCTAAAAAAACCTTGAGTTACTTCGAATTTTTAACTTTTCGAAAGTTTTTTTATTTCACAAATCCTTGTCATTGTCTGTCAAAGTTTTATGGCAAATATTGTAATTTTTTAAAAGTCCTTTTAGCCAAAATTTTATTTGTCTTTTTTACTTTTCGTATCTGTACATACAGTACTTATTTAGAAGAGAATATTTAAGAAGATACACTTTTGACTCCATTTTCCTCACCCCCCATTTAAATAGAATGTCCCAACTGTTTGGCTTTCTGGTGGCCAAAAGGTTTTCTATGGCAACATTATTCTTTAAAGTGGTTCGGTCTTCAAACACTCATTGTCATTTAATTGTCACTCTTTGATGGATTTGAAATTTTATTGTTGTTGCATTTGTCTATTACAGCATCCTTCTTCAGTACACCAGTTTATCAGTTTACCTTTTAACTCTTCTTATCTGGCTTCAAAGCATCTTTTTGACTTTCATTCAATCATTAATCTCAAGGATTAATTATTTTTTGTTGATTTTTAGAAACGAAAAAACCAAAAATTCTGTTTCTTCTCCGGCTGTGTCATTCATTCAGTAATGATGTCAGTGGGTCTACCGCAATTGTTCGGTTGGCTCAGTAGTTAATTGATTAGATAATTACGGGTGTTTATTTCGTTTGTTTTCTTTCATTTTCTGTTTTAAAATGTTCAAAAGGGACATCATTTATCGGATAGGTATTGGTCTGTCTTGACATTTTCTCTTTTTTTTTCAACAATTAGTCAAGTGTGTAATTGGAAAATGTAGCACCTTTTATTGAACATTTGAAGGCAGGTATCAATTAAAACGAACCTACGATTTATTATAGTGAAGAAAAAAATTTGTTTTCAAAATATTTGGGAACTTCTACTCTTCATTTGGTATACAAACTTTTGTCATTTGATTCATGTCAGATTCAACAGAAGTTGTATGAAGAGATACACATACATATACACACATTCTCCAGCTTGCATTGAAACATACTCTCTTTCAGAAAAAAAAAATAAATTTAACGCCAACGAAATGATGTTGAAATGAAGTAAGTGGGACACGGAGATTTCCTCTGTAATTATATTTAGGGCCCTATAATTACAACTTGCCGTTACACTCGGGTTTAATAAAAGGTATCTTTAGCTAAACTGAACTTTAAAGCCACCTTTTCGTTATTACAAAATAAAGTTACTTTTTTCAAAAATATGGCAGTGCTGGAGCAATGTCGATAACATTTGCTATATTAAACAAGTGTTTTTAACATGCAGTGGCAACAACGCAATTGGCCATTACAACCCTTCAGTCAGGATTGCGGCCTAGCTTCTCACACCGCTCATGTTGTGTGCCTTAATTTTATACTTGAGTGGCAGGACTCCTACAGTTTAACGTCGACTCCGAACGACAGATTTTGAGAAACTTTTTCATGACAGGTTTATTTACTCTCAGAGTTTTTGCCAGAAATCTGCTGAGAGGAAGTCGCCGAAGAAATATTTTTTTTTATATTTCATTTTAATGTCTGGCCTGGGGCTAGAACACGGGCTTTTCGTCTAATAAGCGAACAGACTACCTACTAGACTACGGCGACTGTTGTGTTTCAGTGTTGAAAAATTCAGTACTTTAGTAATTTTTTCAGTACTTTTTCATTTCAAAAATACTGGAGTACCCCCGCAACACTTTCAGTACTTTTTTATTATTACTCATTTTATGTCTTGCGGTTTTCAATTATTAAAATATTAGCAACGTAACGCTAAAGGTAGAATTAGTTTTTAGTCCCGGTTAGCTCAACGTGCACGGGACGTACGTTCGTCTTTAGAATACGAAAAGCAATGAGAACGCTTGCCGAACCGTAATGTAAATTCTGTAAACATTAACATTGCTCTTCATATGCTAAATACGAACGTATGTTTCATTACGTTCAGTCGACGTTTTACTAACGGGGCTTTTATGTTTTGTTACGTTCCGAATCAGTTATTTATGTTTTATATGTGAGAAATACGTATAAATCGTTAGTTTTCCTGTTCCGTTTCGTACGTGTATTAAATATAAATAATTAAATAGTTTAGTAGATAGTATGCTGGCTTATTAGACGTAAGGCCACGGTTCAAACCCCAGGTCAAACATCTCCAACAAAACGAAAAAAAATTTTCTTCGGCGGCTGGCTTCCAACAGATTTCGGCCAAAAACTCTGAGTGTAAATAAAATTGCCACGAAAAGTTTCTCAAAAATCTGTCGTTCGGAGTCGACTTTAAACTGCAGGTTCCGCCACTCATGTATAAATTTAACACACACAACATATGTGGTATGAGAAACTAGGTCCATAATCCTGACTAAAGAGTTGTAATGACCAAATATGTAGGTATCAGAGATCATAGTTATTTTAATATCACACTCATTCTACTCATATTCAAAGTTTGAAGTACTAATCGTACTCATACTTAACAATACGTATGATGTTGTTGATTCGACTCTCCTTTACTCAACATTTTCAAGAATCACAAAATAAGTATGATTCGCGTACGAACACTACAATACTCACTAGAAGGTTGTGTGTTTGCTTTGTTTGTCGTCGTTGTCTTTTTCTTTCTTCTTTTTTTTTTTGTAAATGCAACAACAACTAAGACTGTAAATTTTGATGAATGATTCGAATCACTCAAATCATTTATGAGTATTATAAATATCTTTCTAAATTTATGAATCTGAATGAGTAGGCGTATGAATCAAACATATTTGAATGTTATGAGTTTGATGTCAACGTTGTACTCTTACTCATTGCAACCTGTACTTATAAATCAATTCTGTAGTGGGTATGAATGAATCAGAATAGTTGAATTTCATTGCTGTTGACTCGCTGATACTCGAAATTTCATGGGTACTTATGAGTAGCGCAAAAACGATTCATTGCACTTGTAGGTATGTAGTTATTGGAATCAAATCCATATTAAACAAGACCCAACACAGTCTCTTTTGAAAAGAAGACAGCAGTAATAACTAATAATTTCAAAACCACTCGTTTTTTCATGCTGGCAACAACCGAAAACCTCAAGAACTTTAGCGCGTGTTTATTAAACAATGTTAGAGCATAACTTTAAATAAAGACAATCAACTTCAATTTTGAATACACCTGTAGTAAAACGGAATTAAAAAATTTGTGGTTTCAACATAATTGCTCCATGCCACATTGGAAATCATTGAGTCAATGATGGTCAGTTGAAACCATTTCAAAACACTTTATAAAATAAAGAATGAAAGAAAAAAGAATACGAAATCGATAACATTCAGGGATTAAGAAAAGAGATTAAATAATGAGAAATTCAGGTTAGAAACGCTCTTTGTTTTGACATTAAAGACGCCAAAATATTTATTATTTACGGACGTAGTCTGATTAACTGGTACAGCTTAAGACGAAGGAAAAGGAGACAACGCAACGAACATCATGACTTGTGAACATGTCATCATTAATTTCAACGCCTTTCAGAAGCCAACCAGTCAGTCAGACAAAGGACACAGGAGGGATTATTGTAAATGCAAGACTTTTTAATAACATTTTAACAATATTAAGAGATGAACTGATTGATTGATTTGTGTCAGCGCCTGGTGCTTTAAATGAATCGTCTGCCAGGATTAAAACAAAAACAAAAAAAAAACAAACAAAATAAAATAAAAATTAAGAAAACTGATCCTTTAGCAATGATAATAAAACTGTGATAAGTGTCTTCGTCCATTTGGGCAATTAAAATCGTTACGATTTTCGTTTCCATCCGTACAGAGCGTTGATCGTTGATAGTTATTGATGGCATATTTAGGTACCATTTTAAAAAAATTTAAAACAATTTATTTTTATTTTCTTTTTCTTTTCAAAAATAATAAAAAAAAAACTTATCGCCTTAATTCATCGTCCTAATGAAATCTAAATGTAAAGCAAGTCTGACTTTGTTTACCCAATCGTCGGATGTTTATCATTATCCAGCATGTAAATCTTTGGATTTCGAAACCGTTCTTCAACACTTTTGGCTTTTTCTTGCATTCAAGCAAACAAGCATAAGCTTTGTCGTCACATACTGACATAAATCCATATGAAGATCTTAGTTGATATAGAATTCACATTCGACATTAATAAAATTATACGAGAGTTTTACATCCATAAATTTACTACTCAAGAATATTACACTGTTTCCAATATAAAATCAATGTGAATGGTTTGTATTGTATTTTAGAGCAAAGAATTTACAAAACAGTTTTTATATGATCAATTAACACATTTTTTTTCATAATTAGAAAATAAAATACAATTACAGTAATCCCTCGAAGGTATAGTAAGAAGATCTGTTGGCTTATTAGACATTAGGCCGTGGTTAAAACCCCACGTCTGATATCTCCAACAAAACGAAATACGAAAAATTATTTCTTCGACATCTTCCTTCCAGCAGATTTCTGGCAAAAAATCTGAGAGTAAAGAAAATTGCCATGAAAAGTTTCTTAAAAAAATCTGTCGTTAAGAGTCGACTTTAAAATGTATAGGTCCTGACACTTGTATATAAAATTACCGCACGCAACATAAGTGGTGTGAGAAGCTAGGTAGTAATCCTGATTTAAGGGTTGTAATGACCAATTAAAAACTAAAGTCGCTGTAGTCTAATAAGTAGTGTGTTCGCTTATTAAACGTAAAGCCCGGGTTCGAGCCCCAAGCCAGATATCAAAACGAAATATGTTTACGCTGGTCACCCTAATTTTAAGTCAGTAGGATTAAGTAGTGTAAATACGCTTAAGTACTGTGGATTGTAAAGAAGAAAAGAAAAGAGAAGAAAATAAAAGAAAGAATTGATCGCTCTTATTCTCGATCAACCCCCAAACAATAAGGTACGTTTATTTGTGAAATTTATAATTTTGCATTTTTCTAATCCTTTTGTGTATCTTTCTGTGGCTCAACTGGAATATTTTATTTTGGATACTTACCCCAAATCCCCCCGAAACATTTGGTCCTACTCGAACCGGATTAAGCCAAAATAAAATATTTTAATTTGAGCTATCTCTTTCCAGATTTGAAGAGACAGCCATATTGGCCTAATAAATAAAGGAATTTTTCTCGGAGTGTCCCTAACAATTTTGGAATTTTCCCCCCAACAACCCGTATTTACAAATACATATTATTTTTAAAATAAAAAGGTATGTTTGTGAATTTTTAAAAAAAAAAAAGTGCTGTGAGAAAATTAAATAAAATAATATAAATAAAAGTGTAAGAATATACATAAGTGCTGAAAATACGGGAATTTAAATTGAATTGTTGTTGCAATAACATCAAAGTGCGTTTTGTTGTTGGTGAAAGCAATAAGTACACAAGTGTTGTTGGTTGTTTACTTCTTCTGTAAAGTAAACAGTTTTATTGCTTTCTACGCGTGTTGTCAATCTTCGTTATTGACATTATTTTTTTGCGTTTTTTTTTTCTCGGCAATTCAGCAGTGAACTAGAAAATTACTATATTCTTACACTCAATCAAATTTTATCGTAATTTTTTTTTTTAAATTTTTGTAATTTT
Source organism: Sarcophaga rosellei (assembly GCA_930367235.1). Classification (NCBI taxonomy): domain Eukaryota; kingdom Metazoa; phylum Arthropoda; class Insecta; order Diptera; family Sarcophagidae; genus Sarcophaga; species Sarcophaga rosellei. Next base: position 32,521,678 of record OV884021.1, on the reverse strand, counting down.
ATTACTTTTTCATACTATTATTTCACATAGTTTGAAATATTACGAATTTATTTATTTATTTTATAATTAAATATTATTTTTATTTTTAAACATTTTGAGTTTCTGTTTGAAATATTTTTTTGCACGATTCGGAGTTTCACGTTTCGAATATTTTTGCAATTCGTTTTCTTTCCTTAAGTATTCGTGTCGAAATATTACGAGATTCTCGGTATCTTTGGTTTCTTTTACTAGAAGTTTCCGAAACTCACTATACGTTTCGCGATTTTTTTTTTCGGTTTATTTTTTACGGGAAGTCTTTGTAACTTTTAAAGTCCCTTTGTGATAATTTTGATTCGATACTTTCCCTGATTGTTATATAATGGAACGAAATTTAAGAAATTTCGGTAAAAATTTCAACCGCCTAGCGGATTTTGAAACCTTTGTTCGGGCTATTCCGAAGGAGGGCCATTCCGTTCATTCTTTGAATACCCATCGGCAGGAGTTAGTCCGTTTGTGGGAGGTCTTCCGCGATGGTTATGAAGACCTTCTAGAAAATGCCGAGGATACCAAGATGTCGACAAAAGACGTCAAGACAAAGTATATGTCAGGATATACTTTGTATTTCGAACTGGTATCATATCTCGATAGTTTAGTTGACGATTTTAAGTCTAAACCCGCGAACCCTAGTGGTACTATCCCCATACACCTTCCCCCGTGTGACACTCAAACATTTTCTGGGGATTACGCGTCCTGGCCGACTTTCAGGGACATGTTCTCGGCCCTTTACGGGACTAACCCCCATATCGGTAATATACAGAAGATATATTATCTTCTTCAGAAAACGGAAGGCGAGGCTAGGGATATAATCCGCACATGCCCTATGACAAACGATGGGTTTGAGATGGCATGGAAGAATCTGGTAGACCGGTACGAAAACAAGAGAGTACTGGTGAATTCCCAGTTGAAAACTTTATTCAATCTTTCTGCCATTGAAAGAGAATCGGGTCCTGCAATCAAGCGATTGCAGAGGACAATCAATGATTGTATCACTAATTTGTCCCTGCTCGGAATTGAGACGAAAAATTGGGACATCATATTCGTCTATATCTGTTCTACCCGGTTACCTGAGAACACTCTCGGCCTTTGGGAACAGTCCCAGGGCCCCAACTCGTGCTTGCCCAAATGGAGCAGCATGGATGAGTTTTTGACTGCGAGATATCGGACTTTAGAGTCTGTTTCTGATATCATTGGTAGTCACAATCCAAATCAAGCGAGTAATCGTACTCGAAATTCTCCTCAGGAGAATCGAAAGTTTAGGAGTTTTGGGACAACGGTCACTCCTAATATACCCCCGAAAAAATGCCCACTGTGTTCGGATAATCATCCTATTCGATTGTGCTCCAAGTTTCTCAGGATGTCAGTGAGCGAAAGGATAAATGTTGCCAAAAGGAACAAAATTTGTACAAATTGTTTGGCAACCTCGCACGAATTTCGAAGATGCCAGAGCACTAACGTTTGTTATATGTGCAAACAAAGGCATCATTCCCTGCTTCATCGCACTGAAGCCCCTAGCCATTCTCGAACCAAACCCGAGAATAATTCAATAACCCCCGCGACATCAAGTCACCCTGCTCCTATTCCGGAGCATACTTCTCGTTTTGAGCAAAATTCGGTGGAGAAACCGTCAACTTCTGCCGAAAGTCGCTCGTTTAAAAATTTCTCGACCCAACTACAGTCCACCCCGTATTCTACAGTCTTGTTGGCCACGACTGTAGTAGATATCATGCTCAACGACGTAAGATATTCTGCTAGAGCATTGATTGACCCTGCCTCTCAGGCTACCTTCGTCTCAAGGAGACTTCAGAGAAAGTTGGACCTTCCAACATTCTCTGCCCCTGCTGCTACGATACTCGGTCTGAATGGAGCGATAGCAGCCAATTCAACTAAAATCTGCTCAATTTCCTTGGGTTCATCCATTGACCCAGAATTTCATTTGGAAACTGATGCTTATGTGGTCGAGCAACTTACTGGTCGCCTACCCACCTGCTCACTGAAAGACGCAACTGATTTCGATGTGTCCGAAATCCCAGCTTCGGATCTCAAGTGCTGTCACATGGATCTACTCTTGGGAGCAGACGTATATTCACAAATAATGTTGACCGACGTGAAAAGAGACCCTAGAGGTTCACTTATAGCCCAGAAGACCGTCTTTGGATGGGTCCTTACTGGGAGAATTCCCCAAAATAATTCTTTGAACTCTATAGTGTCATTCGTCACTCATTTGGATTTGAACGACCAAATCACTCGGTTTTGGGAAGTGGAGGAAGTTCCCAAATTTAAAAAGGTCTCGGCCGAGGACAGATTTTGTGAAGAATTGTACCGTCGTACCACCACTAGAAATAGGGAGGGACGTTATGTGGTTACCCTACCTTTTAGGTCCGAATTTCCCACCGGTTTAAACCTTGGGTTCTCCCGAAGAATGGCTCTCTCGCAGTTCATAAGGAACGAAGCGAGATTACTGAAATCCCCGGAGGTTAAGAGTCAATATGACTCGGTTATTGAGGAGTATTCTGCCTTGGGTCATATGACAAAGGTCAGTGCGGATTTGGCTCATTCCCCCAACTCTAATTATTACTTGCCACATCACGCTGTTCTGAAGCCTGATAGTACTACGACTAAACTTCGTGTAGTCTTTAATGCTTCAAGCCCGTCTTCAAACGGTGTTAGTCTCAACAATGTCCTATACCCTGGACCAATTTTACAGTCTAACCTGACTATACTGATTTTGCGTTGGAGACTTTTCAGATACGTTTTTAACTCTGACATAGAGAAAATGTATAGGCAGATACTGATCCGTCCGGATCAGACACATTTTCAACGAATACTATTTCGTCGAAACCCCGAGGGAGATATAGAGGATTATGAACTGAAAACAGTGACATTTGGAGTTAACTGTGCCCCTTATTTGGCGATTAGGACTTTGCACCAATTAGCTAGTGACTGTGAGTCAAGCTACCCTTCTGCGTCCACCATTTTGCGTACTCAAATGTACGTGGACGATATTTTATCAGGTGCACATTCCATTGAAGACGCTATTCATAATCGCGATGAGTTGATTCACGTTTTGAAGTCGGCTGGTTTCGCATTGCGAAAATGGACTTCAAATGAACAGAGTCTTATTCGAGACTTACCCCCCGAACACTTATTGGATTCCAATTTTTTGAAATTTTCAGATGCTAGTACTGCTAAAACGTTGGGTTTACGTTGGAACGCGAGCTTGGACACATTCTTCTTCAAGCCATCTCCAACGCCCGATATTACCCAAGTCACCAAACGTTCTGTTCTTTCTCAAATAGCCAAGCTATTTGACCCTGTTGGGTGGCTAGCACCCAAAATAATTGTCGCAAAAATACTTATGCAACAAATTTGGAAGGACAGAACCGAATGGGACGATTGTTTGAAACCCATGACGTTACACAGGTGGCGCCAATTTGTCGATGATTACTCGTTCATCGACAGGATTAACATCCCCCGCTGGGTTAATTTTAACCCTGAGTATGAAGTACAACTTCATGCATTTTGTGATGCTCTGAGAAAGCATATGCTGCCACCCTTTATAGCAGAATCAAAACCCCGTCAGGTGAAATATTCACACATTTGCTCGCTGCCAAGACAAAGGTTGCGCCAGTAAAGGTGCAAACCTTACCCCGTTTAGAGCTCTGCGGTGCAACTCTTTTGGCAAAAATGGTACATTCACTCCTCACGGAGCTGAATTTTACCGATACGAAAGTTTTTTATTGGACAGACTCGACAATAGTTCTGTCCTGGTTTCAGAAACCCCCGTGCCATTGGCCAACCTTTGTGGCGAATAGAGTTTCGTTTGTTTTGGATACTATTGGCATCGATAATTGGAATCATGTGGAATCTCATCACAACCCTGCTGATCTGGCTAGTCGAGGTATGACAGCCAAGGAACTCGTCAATTCTGACATCTGGTGGAAGGGCCCTACGTGGCTCAGTCTTCCATGTTCCGAATGGCCTAAATCATCATTCAGGCCATGTACCCAGCTTGAAACACGTGTGGTTCAAGTGAACACCAACACGACAGTGTTGACTGAGGAAATTTTGAGTCGTTTTTCTGATTTGTCTCGCGCATTGCGAGTATTGTCGTATGTTTTCCGTTTTTACCATTCCGCAAATAGATCTCATAGGTTATCTCGGAGATACTCGTCAACAAGACTTACTCAGGACGAAATTAGTTTCGTGAAGCGTCGATTGATTATTTTGTGTCAGAGTTCACACTTCCCCGAATACTCGATTTTGAAGGAAAGAGCTACTTTGCCTCGTAAGAGCTCTCTATTAACCTTCAACCCCTTTATCGACTCGAATGGTTTCTTGAGAGTCAATGGAAGACTCTCTCAGTCACCGACTTTGACATACGACGAACGTTTCCCCAAATTACTACCCTACAATGGTCACTTCACCCGACTATATTTGGAGCATCTTCATAAATGCTCTGTACATGCTGATTTGTCTCTAATGCTGCGCCTCATGCGGCAAGAGTTTTGGGTCCCTAGACTTAAAACCTTAATTCGGGCAGTTATTCATAACTGTAAGATCTGCACGATCTATAGAAAGAATTTGGGTCAACAAATTATGGCTGCGCTACCCCCGGAAAGAACGACATTGACTCGTCCTTTCACCCATACTGGTCTAGATTTCGCTGGACCTTTTGAAATTAAATCTTATATTGGACGTGGTTGCCGAATCACTAAAGGATATGTGCTGGTGTTTGTGTGCTTTGCTACTAAAGCCATTCATTTGGAAGCAACAAATGAAATATCAACAGACTGTTTTCTAGCAGCATTTACCCGTTTCTCCTCCAGACGAGGTTGCCCCGCACATATATATTCGGATAATGGAACCGCGTTCGTTGGCGCAGCGAATATGATGAAAAGGGACCAAGCTAAGTTCATTACTGAAGTGAAACATAAGATTATATCGGAAAACGTTTTCCAATCGGTCGACTGGCATTTTATTCCCCCTGGAGCTCCACATATGGGCGGCCTCTGGGAAGCCGGTGTGAAAAGCTTCAAGACACATTTGCGCAAGATTTCGAATGCTCAAAAATTCACTTTCGAGGAATTCACTACCATGCTGGCAAGAATAGAAGCTTGCTTGAATTCCCGTCCACTTTGTCCCATGACGGATAACCCCTCGGACATTAACCCCTTAACCCCTGGGCATTTCCTTGTAGGAAGTGCCATCCTTTCACCCCCTGAACCTGATTTGTCTCTGGAATCTCTCACCTACGCTAATCGTTGGCGAAAATTAAAGGTTCTGCACCATTTGTTTGCGCGTCGCTGGAAGGACGAGTACTTATTTGAACTCCATAAGCGCAACAAATGGAAATGTCCCCAACGCGATTTTGCGGTTGATGATTTTGTCGTGATTCGACACGACAACTTACCTCCAAGCGAATGGAAACTCGGTCGTATCTCGCGTGTTTACGTCGGATCTGATTCGAAAGTACGAGTGGCTGACGTTCGAACTGCCAATGGCGTTCTAACACGGCCGATTGTTAAGCTCGTATTACTCCCTAACCCTAGTCAGAACTAACTCGTTCTTTCTTTTTTCCGTGTTCGTTTTGTCCTTTATTTATAGATGTCAGAAGCAGCACCCAGACGATTCACTGTGGAACGTACGGAAAGCCAGAGTCTGGATGAAGTGGTCAAACGCACCGCCTCGAAGTGCCTCTTATGTAAAGGCCAACACTCCCTCCAAAAGTGCTCGGCATTCCGCCGTTTAGACCCCTACAGACGTCTGGGCGCAGTGAAGAAATTTAAACACTGCACTAACTGTTTGGCCCAGTCTCATTTTGCTAAAGATTGCCGCAGTAGGGAACGGTGTATGGAGTGTCTGGGCAAACACCACACAATGCTGCATTTCCGTCGTCGAGACCAGCGCAAGCCCAACGCTACCAACAAAAGGGTTGTTCCACGGAAGAACCACAACAAGAGCACAACCCGCAGCCAAGCTCATGAATGTTCCTGCCAGCCCCGTAGCAGTACGAACAACAACAAAGTAGTTGCGACACCCAACTCTGCTGGTGCCACAATTGTAATTAACGTGTTAAGCAAGAACTAATTTCCTTTCTTTTGTATTCTTTTTTTTCTTCTATTTACAATGAATTTGTCTTTTAAATGAATTTTGAATCTCTGTATTGAATGAATTTTTGTATCTGAAATGAAGTTTACTTAATTTGTTATTTTATTTCTATTTGGCCAGGTAGCTTCCCGTTTCTACTTGTTGCACCCTTGCAAGGGGGGCGGGATGTTTACGCTGGTCACCCTAATTTTAAGTCAGTAGGATTAAGTAGTGTAAATACGCTTAAGTACTGTGGATTGTAAAGAAGAAAAGAAAAGAGAAGAAAATAAAAGAAAGAATTGATCGCTCTTATTCTCGATCAACCCCCAAACAATAAGGTACGTTTATTTGTGAAATTTATAATTTTGCATTTTTCTAATCCTTTTGTGTATCTTTCTGTGGCTCAACTGGAATATTTTATTTTGGATACTTACCCCAAATCCCCCCGAAACAAAATATAAAAAAATATTTCTTCGGCGACTTCCTCTCAGCAGATTTCTGGCAAAAACTGTGAGAGTAAATCAACCTGCCATGAAAAAGTTTAACAAAAATCTGTAGTTCGGAGTCGACGTCAAATTGTAGGTCCCACAACTCAAGTATAAAATTAAGGCACACAACATAAGTGGTGTAAGAAGCTTGGCCGTAATACTGACTAAATTTTTATAATGGCCAATTATGTATGTATGTATGTAATGACCAATTATGTATGTATGTATGTATGTATATACATATAGTATAGTGAGCGTCAAAAGAAACTGTATACTAAGGATAAAATTCTAACAATCATCAAATTCAACTTTTACCACTTAAGGAGAGTGCCTGAAAAAATTTGACAAAATTTCGAAATTTTTTTTTAATTTTTTTTTTTTTTTGTTTCAATTTGGAAAACGTGCAATTAAACAATTTTAAAATGAAAATTACGGTAATTATTTAATGTATATTTTTTATGTTTAGTTTTTTTGACGCTCACTGTATGTATGTATGTAATCCTTCGATTTGCGTCGCGATTAATTACCAAGGATGGCGAAGTGCACCGAAACGACGTAAATCGAATTTTAAATTGCTCATTTGTACTACAAAGTAGTATTTTCTTAGAAATTTATCAATAAAAAATAAAGTTAAAAATTACAACAAACAATTCATTAAAAACTAAATTTTAATCGCCGATGTTCCTTATTTTGCTTCGTAAAAAATGTTCAATAAAGTAAGCTTCAAGCGTATATTAATTCGCTTATTTTAGCTTTCATATATCTCTATATTATTTAAGCCTAGAATTTACTGTTGTTCTTTTCACTTATCACTTTTCACTTATTGCATTGCATAGAATCACAGGTTTCAGACAGCTCTGCCAATGATATCTGTGATTTTTCTCTATGAGTTTCGATATCTGAAGTTTTTTTGTCTTTAAAGAAAAGTGCTCTAGGTAAGTGGTTCATTAACCAAGTAAAGTAAACTCGAACGAAAATTGCAGTAAAAATATCATTAAAAATTTCAACACCAGTTATGCTAGCGTAAGTGCCAGTGCAATAAAACGAGCATAACGTTAAGACAGATTCAATAGCCGATTTCCAAGAAAGAAACCTTTCATATGAGTTGTTAATGAAAAGCGACGCCTTGTGGAAAAAATATAAAAACCAAAAAGTTTCCTTTGGCATAATGCCATGACAGCAAATGTTAGAAAAAAAAACTTTCAGAGATCCCTAATTGGTCGAACAAAATGTAATATCCACCGTAAAGCACGTTGGTGGCTAAGTAACGGTGTTGGGGAATGTGGTGTTGTATATATAAAATAGTGAACTAAGCAACTAGTCGGCACATATAAACCCCATTAAACACTTTTGAAAGGATCTTGAATGTTCAATTCGGAAACGAGCAATAAATAACACGAAAATGTTGAAATTCGTTTAGAAAGAGCAATGGCAGAATGTCTCAGAAGAATTGAGGAACAGATATATAATCAGGAACAAATAACATTTACAATGTGATTCTAGGTTAAGTGAAAGCAGACGGGCAGCCTCGGATGTGGGCAATATAGTGCAGCAAATCTGGCCAAAATGAAATAAGGAGTGTACGAAACGTTGTCATTCAGATAATAAAGTTCTATGCCTAAACTGGATGATATGCCTTAGTCAATAATCCATAGGTATATCATACTCCGGCATTTTAAGCCTCATATTAAGCGGGAAAAATCATAGGACATGAATATTTCACATCCGCACAAAAGATGTAGGACTAAATGTGATTTAACATTAGCATTGGTTGTTGGAGGGCACTTATGCAACACTTCTCTTCCGAAACTATGTGGAAACTGTGCGTTTTTACCATGCAGTTTATATCACTGACCTACTAGGGCCTGGCATGGGGAAGTATTCCTTTAGCAACTTTTACCTATCTACATACAACTTCTTGTAGATCGCAAATACATATTTGTTTTCGATGGTAAATTATGTGCGGTGTAGTCACAATAGAGATTTGTGGTAGAATTATAGAATTATGTTGTTTATGTGTTGCAATGCAATAAATATTACAAATTTCTTTATTTTGCCGCTCCAAGAGGCAAGCAGAGATCGGTGATTGCAGTGTAAAATGCAATTTAATTCAATAATAACTGCGAAATGCCGAATGGGAACCGATTTTTACTAAAATCGATTTAAGAAAAATGTATTTAAAATCACCAAATTTATAATCATCACAGTTAAGCAGGAAAGATTAGTGAAATAATTAATAAAACAAAACAAAAAAAAACAACCTAATTCTAATAGCAATTTATGTAACGGTAGATGTTAAATTATCTACAATATATTCTAAAATTTTCTCGTAATATATTTGGTCAATTCACACAAGCCGTTGTATCGTTGTATTCATTGTATTGTTGGAAGAACATACAACAGTGTATGATTGTTGTTGATAATTTTCATATAAAAATCTGCTACACTTATACAAATTTTTTCCATATGTTTTTAAAAGTTGTATTGGTTTCGTGCTATCAAATTGTGTGAATGAAAAAAATGTGCATATGTTTTCATATGTTGTGTTGGTTTCGGGCTATCAAATTGTTTGAATGCCACGAAATACACAATACAGCATAGCATTGAGCGTTCACAAAGAAACAAATGTATTCAATACAACATAAACGATACAAAGTTGTGTGAATTGCCCTTGTATCAATATTTGTATGAATTTTCATTAAGAATATTAAAAGAGATGTATGTATGTATAACGAAAAATGCTTAACATTTAATTTTCACTATTCATAAGGAAACGGTGTAGTCATAAACTTGTGTTAAGTGAATTCATACAACACACGATGGGTTCATACGCGTGCTGTTAACGTGTTTTATTTCATTCTATGCAAGTACTATTTCGCTCTACGTTGCCCTTTATGACTTGAATGCCGCATCTTGTAAAAGACGACCAACCAGTTTAAGACATACATATACTAACGTTTTACTATGCTAACAGTGTGACGCTAGTCAACGAGTGTATATTTTTATTTAGTTTAGTAGAATAAAAATATTTTGTATGTTTGTTTGTAAGTACATAGTTTTATTTTTCATTTCATAAAGCTCGTATATGTGACAAACGTGCTTTTTCTATTTGTTTTATTTCATATCAATTGTCAATTGTCAGTGTGTCCGTCAGTTTTCATCTCTTCAGACTTTATTAGTAATTTAAAGAACACTTTTGACTTCCTTCATCAGTTTATTGTTGTTTCTCTATTCTGTTCTTCCGTTTTAGTTGTTGTTGTTGTAGTGTTACCGTTTTACGATAATTTTATTTGCAGCTTCGAATTGCTTTTGTCTTCCTTCATTCACATCTTTGCTGGCGTTTTGAAATTCATTATAAGTTTTGCATAATCATAAATACTACGTACGTATGAATTATGTGAAATTGAAGTGTGGTTGCGATATTTATACGGCGTTATATGGGGTTTTGCTTTTATGGCGTTATCTTTATTATCAGTAGGAAATGTTTATTAATAATAGTAGTTAGTGTGTATTAGTGAAATTGAAATTTTTTACCTTTCACATACGCACACACACCCACTTACTATTACTATAAAGGAGTTTTATTTACTTGGGTTTAATATTTCCGGTCTTTTTCAATTACCCCTTATGCGTATATGGTACTCACATATGCACGTAGCATATGCATATCCGTGGTTGAATTATTACACCCTTTTGGGTTTTAAAGTACTAGAGTACTTTAATTGTAGATGGCCCATGGATTTGAAGATTACGAATCCTTAGCTTTTAAATTTTTTGTTAACAAATTTATTAATTTTGTTTTTAGTTTTTGTTGTTTCAAGATTAAATTTTTCTTAGCAAGCTGGAAACAATAGAGGATCTTATAATACTTTTAATATTTATTTCGACGAAAGAGGTGTAACATGAAGCTCATGAACATTTATTCTCAAATGGTTGAGAAACTTTTGAGGCCAACGCCAAAAGAAAAGGAAGAAAGTAGAACTTTTTTGTTTTTTATTTTCATTCCACTACTTTTCTTTTCAATGACGCTGTCAACTCCCAAGTTGTGTTCGAAATAAAACAAGTGAAAACAGCAAAATCTCATAAATAATATTCTTTTTCCCTTCGAAAACAGTGAGTGAGAAAAACAACAACGACACAAAAGTACCAGAACCAGAGAGAACTCTTTGTGCGAATCTCAACAAGGTGTTTTTAGTTTAAATTTTGTTGTTGTTGTTGTTTCTTTATTGCACAATTTTTTGTTTCTTTCACTTGATACCAAACCAGTCAACCAGTTGTTGGAACAACAGAAAAGTAGAAGAAGAACAAGAAAAAGAAATGAAAAAAAAAAAAAATAAGGATTCCATAAAATGCAAAACAAATCTCAGGTGTAAACAGCTTGACACCACCCCGTCTCTGGTAACAACAACAAACGAATGTTAAGAGAAAAAAAAACTTTCTTTTTTCCGCCGTTACTTACAACAGATTTCGCGAAATATGATGGTCAGAAGGAATATAATGGCATTAGAAAATGTGCCACCACAACCATTTTCTTTGGAACGTACAATAACCCGCCGCCAACCATCGTCTAAACATTGAAACAATCCTCTGGTGGAAACTATTAGTGAAAATAAGAAAGAAAATAACAATGGAAATAACAAAAGGAGAGAAAAAAATTTTCTTTTTCTCACAGATTTTGCATTTGTGGCGAATTCAATTACACCCTTCATTAAAATTTCATTGAGCAACGAGGATTTGACGAGTGTTATGCCATTTAGACGGAAAATTATTTTCTAATAAAAGCAGAAGATTTTTTAGAAATTTGTTGTGTTTTTGTTTTTTCAAGCTTTGCTAAAGATGGAAATTAAGATGAAATTGCATTTTTCATCTTTCATTCCCTTAAGTAACATGTCCAGTTAAGGAGATGATTGCTGTACTCAAGCTTACCCGAGAATGATTGGCTTAACATTTGTCATTGCCTAGAAACTAAATATATGGAGTGTTGTAATGGGAAGTTCCACTCTTTCTCAAATGATGGCTCTGTCTTAGTCCTCTATCAAGTCCACTGACGACGGCATTCTTTTTCGGGAGTCAAGAATCAGAGGTCAGGGTCGTTCTGGATATACTATTTAGAAAGATATTAAAATTCCAAAACTATACATACAGAATTTATCAAATATTTGATCGTGTTCCATCGGTCGTGAAAATAAATTCTTCGAGTTTGTAGTAAAGAATTTTGAATAATAAATGAATACAGGTAACATTTTGTTATATTCGCAGTTAATTTTGTGACTAATTTTTTAGCTTTCATTTTAACAATTTTCAGTTCAAGTTTGATGAATTTAATTTGATCAATAATTCTCGCAAAAATATCATTCCCATGAGCAATTTCACAATTTCACAAAGTTGTTTCAGTCTTCAGCCGAAGGGAGCGCTAGCTGAACTGGTGAAACATATTAAAGCTCTGTATCAAAATTCCATAAGCCTAGTAAAACTATGAAATTCTTCTTGTCGTCCATTATAATCTAAAAATATTTGCTTAAATGCATTGAGTTTAATAACACATTAACTAATTTATACTTAAGTAGTACGGTGGACAACGATGTTCAGGTAATGCTACTTTAATATTCTTTAGAAGGTTCAAAAAATCTGTGCTTCAGTGATAAACGGTGCGAAAAGGACAGCATCTATTAGTTCATTAAAAACATACATAATTGGTCATCAAAGCCCTTCAATCAGGATTAGGACCACTTATGTCGTGTGTGTCGATTTTTCATGAGTGGCGGGACCTACAGTTTAAAGTCGACTCGGAACGACAGATTTTTGAGAAACTTTTCATTTCAAATTTATTTTTCTCTCAGAGTTTTTTCCAGAAGTCGCCGAACAAATATTTTATCAAATTTCGTTTTGGTCGAGATGTCTGACCTAGAACTTAAACCGTGGCCTCACGTCTAATAAGCCAAGACACTACTAGGCTACGGCGACTTCAAGTTCATTAAAAAAGAAGTGTGTGTATTCTGTTTGTTGTGATACGTATCATTGAAAACTATTTTTTATATCTAACCGATTACGACCCAGGTGCAATATGAAGAAGCACTTACGGTATATGGTGTCCTGGCTGTGGAAGAATGAATCGGTCAGAGCCACAAATTGCATCACCAGAGTAACACTGTGACACGGAGAGGCTTGTTGATACAGAGATTTCTCTAAACATTAAGATAGCAAGTGACTGGTCCTCTATATAGGAGAACCAGATACAAAACTATGTTTTTGACTACGGCATCATAATACGGGTTCTCAAGAGAAGTACGTGTGCTCAAAGATTATATAATAATTGGGTAGTGACAATTTGATAAACTTAACACTGATAGTTAAATGATATTCAGGGTAACTGCAACGAGGGATAAGACATAGAGGATAATCCAAGAATGTGAATGTGAAGGAGAATAACAATTACTGCAATCATGGCGTTTTATGCATCACAAATTATAAAACATAAACCTGGATAACTCAATGTATTTAAGTGCATTAAAAACTAGGTAAAGAGAGTGGATAAAAACGTCACATAGACTATTATGGAACAGCGACAGGAGGGAAATTGCTGAGATACTTTGGAGCGATTCTGAGAGGAGGAGAACCAAGGGTGTATTTAAAGTAAGTAAAGGTAAACTAATGAAACTAGCAAAACTAACAAAAGGCAACTAAGGAGCATCCTTATGTAACACATCGCCTTACACGTACATCTGAACCACAAATGCGTGGTAAGTAGTATTGACTGCAGTGCATGTACATACATACATATAATATCAAAACGATGGAACATTTTTTATGTCACTGCCCAGAGTTTGTATAATCAAAATCCCAATATTTTAAGGAGTTGAGAGGACTAGACTAGAAGAAAGTTAGTACAAGATATGTGCTTTGTATAAGAAATGGTGAGCGAATAACAAGCCTATAGGCTTATGTCATATTGTTAAAGATACATCTGTCAAATTAGTTGACATTTACTTAGTCTACAATATCACCATGGACGGATATAGCATTCAACAACACGAGCAAATAATTAAATTGTTTGACCAAAAGGGATATTCTGTTCGCGTGCTTTTCTTGTTATATAATCATCGTCCTATCGAGAACACTACCAATTTGGTTGTTTTCTGGTTCAGTAAATGATCGAGCAACACCCGTGTGTTGATGGAAAGCATCTGTGAATTTATCGTCTATGTCCGTGAGAGTGCGAAGAAAATCCGAGGTAGTCGATTTTGCGAAGCTCGTAATAACTTGACCTTTCGCAGTCGTGTTCTGCGAAAGTTAATTTCCGGGTTGCTTCTGTACAAAATTCAATTCATCCAGGAACTGAAGGTAAACAACCAAAGATAACCACATCTTGTGTCTCGGAAACAATTGACAACTGATACTAATATTCATCGAAAAATTATCTTCAGCCATGAGGATAATTTCTGAACAAAATTATCGAGCTGTCCACATGAGATTTAAAAGTGTGCAATGCATCTTGAAAATGTCACTGTTTAGTGTGGAATTTCAGTTGTCGGCATCATCGGTTCATATTCCGTTGAGAATGACATTGGCATGATAAAAGCATGATCATCTCACATGGCGTTGTTAAAAACTGGCAACCATGATTGTGAGTTTTGACCACGTTACACTTTTCTTGTGGTGTTTTCTTAAGTTACAAACCACAGCGGCCCTCAAAGGCAACATAACCCATTCTCTTGGTCAAATATAATTAAGACTCTGAGTGTAAATAAAATACTCATGAAAAGTTTCACAAAAATCTGTCGTTCTGAATCGACTTCAATTGTAGATGTCGCCACTCATGTATAAAATTACACACACAACGTAAGTGGTGTGGGAATCTAGGTAATGCTGACTGAAATGCTGTAATGAGCAATTATGTATGTATGTATGACGCAATGTTAACACATTTCAGTTAAGAGACGGGAAATGCAAAAAGTCCTGAACTTATTGAGCAACTTTCATATTGTAATCTGCTAACTTAGATCTCAATCTTAAATATTTTCCGACTATCGGAACCCCTTAGTCGAATTGTATTTCTTTTTCTGGTTACAAGCTTACGATTGCAATACTTACACAATTAGTTTACTGATCGAAGTAAATAACAAATCGATGTGTTAGGTTAACCTAAAGTGCAGATATTTGGGCCGTTTATTATTATTTTAATTTCTTTAGGATTGCAGGACACGACTTCAGTTTGCTGTAAAGCTGCGCCTAACGAAATCAGTAAATCAGTTCGATTAACGTAAAGACTAATAAATCTCCAAGGGATTTTAACCAGATTTATTAAAATAAACTAAAAGATTAAAAATCTTACGCAAAATTTAATTTAATTTAAGTAAGTAAAGCTGAAAATATGTACTTTGTTTTTTTTTTAATTTTGTTAATTTTAAATTAAATATTTAAAGTAAATTTTCATGGCGAATCCTTTATGTTTCTTTGTCATTTTTGTCTTTTGCTTTTGCCCTTTTCTTGGGGACGGAGGGTCCCTACTAAGTAATATTGTTGCTGTTGTTGTACAACAATAAAATCTTGTTTATATTACACGTTTTTCCAATTGGATTTTATCCTTAAGGGGCACTTTTGAAGCTGCATTATGACACACTCAGGAACAATTTCTTATGGCCGCTGGGGACCACCCAATCATTCTTAACGTATGAGCCAAAAACCAGCGAAAGTAACATGTGTATACACACACACACACAAAGCATATGAGTGTGTGCGTGTTTGTGTATGTGTATTTCTACATATACACGTGAATAAAAAGAGTATGGTAAAGAGAAGGGAAAACAATTTTATTTTATAGCAAAAAAAAGCGAAGGAACCCTCCAAATGAAATAACGAAACGAAATTTTTATTTGAGTTTCACTAAAGCACTCACACTCACATGCAAACACTAAAACGAAAGCGTTCGTAAAAAACGTTCATAAAAACAAAATTTGTTCAAATGAAATTAAGGCACACGAACACATACATTGACACTTTTATTCGCGAGTAACAACACGGCAATTCCTTCAACAATTTCAAAAATATATGTGTGTGGCTTTGTGGGTTTTATAGCATCTCAAAAGGATATCATTGTTGTTTTTTTTTTTACTTTTTTTTTCGTTGAGGTGCATATAGAGATGATGGTAATTTATTTATTATTTATTTGGTTAGTCTCCTCTAATTTAAATACTATGAACATACAATATATGTATGTGTGTATGATGGAAAATAATTTTATAATCCAATGCCAGTCTTTTTAATGAAGCCAATTACATATTGAGAAACTTTTTACACGCTGACCAAAGCTTGAATATGATGCGGATGCATATTGGTTACTTACATCTTCAGTACATAGTTGCAAAGACTTGGTGGAAGCGATTTTTCGCCTACTTGCCACTTGATCTATGTGGCATACATTTGACCTTTACTTAGTACCTTCATCATGAGCTGGGTAGGGTATTAGAGAATTGATTGCATTATTCGAGACTTCAATGGATTATTTGTAACATCTTGGTTTTTCACAATTTCAGTCACAGTTTCCATCTAAAAAGTATCATATTCTACGCGTACAAGACAGTATTCGAAGAGGAAATTGCTGTAATATCAGGGAAGATATTCACGTGAGAGAGCTGACTTAATGTCGTTGGCAGCAGGAAAGTGGACGTCCAACATTGTTAGACTCTGATGGATTTGTTTGAATTAAAAGTTGCATGGCCATCCATCTCACAATTGCGATCCCCGTGGGCCTCAGGAGGAAGAGACACTTCTGTTCATCTAACATGTCACTGTCCTGCTCCTTTTTTGTTTTTTATTTATAAGACCAACACTCAGGGAATGGCCCCAACTCATGCAGTGTATTGTGTTTGGAATTAGGAAAATATGTTAAGGGAAGAAGGACAGAGGGAGTAGTGTTTAGTGACATTGAATTTGAGGCCTTTTATATAATAATTTTGCTCTGCAGGTAGGCAGTTTCACATACGGATAATCCGATTAAAGAACTAATTCTGTCTTTAAAGCAGAGTGCCCAATGGACTACAAACAGATTTGTCCTGCAGGAAAGATTCGTGCTACGTAAGAGCACATGATTTTCGATATCAAGTCTCTTTATATCGCTAGAACAAAATCCATAGTAGTAGCGATAGAACACAAGCCACATTGCGACGATGCTGCAATGAATTAATAGATTTGAATACCCTACCGTTATCGAAGAGCACCTTCGACCCTCAAAATAGACTCTGAGGTACCGGCCCCTATACGAGGGTTGTATTCCATTCTCGGTTGGATATAAGTGGTGTAACTGGTTGGGAGATTAGATGGTGTGAAGTATTTGATGCACCGTTCTAATATACCAACTGCTGATTACAGCCAATATCACACTGAATTTTCATGCCCAGAGCGTCCGACTCATTAATACTTACACCCCCTATAACTACAGTTAACAAATAGCATTACGTTAAAATGAAATTCCAAAGGGCTTGGCCTACCATTAAGAGCATATGAATGCAAATATTGCTGTTATAAAGAGTATCAAGAGTAGATAGGATTAAAACTTAATGAAAGAAGACCGTTAGTAAAAATAAGAAAGAGAGTTGAAGATAGAATAGAACCTCAGAACTCAGATGAGTTCAGATTCTGATGGGACCCCATCTACTACAACCCATATTGTACGATCCCTGAAAAAAGGCCTACATAGATCGAAAAGAATGCGAAAAGAAATAAGTTTTGATAGAAGTGCACTGTGCCATACCTAGTCAAATGTTTTGCTCTCACCAAATTTGGCGGATGGAATGATTCCTCCTTTCCGAAAGCAACATCAACAGAACACCAGTAGATCGAATGTTAGCAACAATCCAAAGTATGAGATACTTAAAAGTTGAGCTAATACATACATACTAATACTTAAATTCTAAGTTCTTATCATCTTTGACTGAACCCTACAGTATAAATATTGCTACAAAAAATATTTATTCTGAAATTCAGTTTATTATCTTCAGTGAATATATTATT
The DNA here is from genome assembly GCA_930367235.1 of Sarcophaga rosellei. Taxonomy (NCBI): domain Eukaryota; kingdom Metazoa; phylum Arthropoda; class Insecta; order Diptera; family Sarcophagidae; genus Sarcophaga; species Sarcophaga rosellei. The sequence continues at coordinate 32,504,054 of OV884021.1, read as the reverse complement.
TCTGGGTTTGAAATTAATTATGGAACATTGTTCTTTAAGGGGGTTAAGGTAACCATCTTTCTTGCATATACCAATTACTAAGCAGAGGTGGAGTAGTGTAGTGGTTAATTTGCTCAAGTACAAAACCTAGTGATTTTGGAAAAAAAAAAATTATAACTCAATGTGAATAATTCGTCACCATTACATCGTTTATAGATCCATTGAAGTTGTCTAGCTGGAAAATCTTGATTAATAAAATTGAAAGGCTCCGTAGTCTAGTAGGTAGTCTGTTGCTTATTAGACGTGAGGTCACATTTCAAACCCAAGGTCAGACATCTTTAACAAAAGGAAAAATTAAAAAAATGTCTCCAGTGACTGCCTCTTAGCAGATTTCTGGCAAAAACTCTGAGAGTATATAAAATTGCCTAGAAAAGTTTTTCAAAAAATCTGTCGTCCGGAGTCACTTTAAAGTGTAGGTCCCATCACTCATGTATAAAATACATACATACTAAGATTGTAATGACCAAATACGTATGTATGTAAGTAGTATGTTAGGTCGTCGACAATATTTCAGTTGCCAGATTGCAATTCAACAAACAATATCAGTTATATCCTAAATAACGATACATCGATGAGATATAATTGTTGTGCTATTTTGACCGTGTTATTGGTAAAGCTGGTGGTTTTATTGTCGTCATATGGTATAGAACTTTAAATTTTTTTTGCTACGCACATAATTAAACACTTTTGGCTCCAACATGCACTCAAAATCTAAAATACGAGCTAGTTTCTCACGCCACTTATGTTGTGTGCGTGCAGCCCTTGCGCTGACCAACCTTTCTCTTTCCTGATTTTGGTGGAACTTGGTCAGTTCACCCATGGCATCACAACGGGTAGCTCTGCGTACTCAAGTGAGCTCTTTGATATCAGAGCTAACATTTCTACCTAACTTATGTCATGAGTATTAATTTTATACTATAGTTTAAAGTCGATTCCGAACGACAGATTTGTGAGAAACTTTTTTTTGACAATTTTATTAACTCTCAGAGTTTTTGCCAGAAATCTGCTGAGAGGAAGTCGCCGAAGAAATATTTTTCATGTTTCGTTTTATTGGAGACGTCTGACGTGGGGTATTGAACGCGGCCTCACGTCTAATAAGCCATCACACTACCTTCTAGACTACGGTAACTTCATTTAAAATTTTGCGATGGAAATTATGATGCTCACCCTACGAAAATGTTCAATAGCACATATCTCCGTAGATAGCTTAAATTATTCTGGCTCAACACAATATCGGTGGTTATGCTCATGTCAAAAAAAAAAGAAAGAAGGTGGAAGGGGAAAATTCATATAGTTTTATACATGAGTGGCGAGACCTACAATTTGAAGTCGCTTCCGAACGATAGATTATTGAGGAACTTTTCATGGCAATGTTTTATTTACTCTAATAGTTTTTGTCAGACATCTGCTGAGAGGGTGGTCCTGACATCTATGGTGAAATGGTTGGTCTTCACATCCCTTTAATAGTGTGCCAATAATTACCCATTAAGTCTTATCAATAAAACTACAAGGTTAACGTATATTAAAAAAACTACAAGGAAGTCGCTTTAGAAATATTTGTGTTACATTTCGTTTTGTTGGAAATGCCTGACCTGGGGCTTGAACCGCGGCCTCACGTCTAATGAGCTGCTACATACTAGACTACGGCGATATACATAGATTATAATAAATTAGCATACGACTTAGAATCTCAGCTTGCTTTGATTATACAAGTTCCTGTTAGAAATCCAATATTATGCTTTTCAAACATGCAATATCTTTTCTGCCTTCCTTCAACTCAGATGTGCGAGTTATAATGAGATTTCTCCTAATATGTTCCAGGTACTTAGTTTTTCGTTTTTCACAGCGTATGTGGCAAAATAAAAATTTTTTTTTCATATACAGATAAAGTAAATTTAGGTCAAAAATTGGATAATTAAAGAAAGTTTAAAAAGATTTCATTCCCACACACAATGTTGTTCTTATTCTAAAGACGATATTTTCACATTAAGAAATAAAAGAACAAGATTGTTGTAAAACATTTCGTTTTTTTTCAACATCATTAGACAAAGTAATTAAAACGTGTGTGGAGTAGTAGTAGACGCTGTTCTGGTCAACATCCTAAAGATTATTACAGATAAATTTCGAAAAACTCGAAAAGAAAACGCTACAGACAGAAGCCGTTCTTTTAATGGCGAATATTTTTTTTTTTGTTTTCCGAAAAGCAACTGTAACGACAACATTAAAAACAGGTTAAATGATAACAAAAAAATATTTTTTTTTTTTTTTTTTTGAGAAAAAAGTTTCAGTTCTTTTTTCTTTTTATTTTTAGAAAACATCACAAAAAAAGTCAAATACGCATACGACCACAGATAGTGATATTATGGTATATGAAGATATGTATGTGTACCATCGTGGCATTACAAGCGTAACAAACCACGTGTGTAAGTATGGTATGGTACTTGTGGTTTCAAGATACAGATTATGATTTACAATAAAATTAAAACAGTTTAATTCACATCATAATAAACAAACCCTTTTTAAATATCGTATCGTATCGTATTGTACATAAATATATTTGAAAACTAAAAATTTACTTCGTAAGAGAGTACGTATCTGTAACTGACAATACAATACATGTTTAAGAACATTTTCAAAGTGTGACAATGATATAAATCTCTCTTACTGTATTGTGTTATATTTCTTATGAATGGCGGTCTTTTAAAAACTACTAAAAACACAACGATAAACTCGGAAAAAAAATAAAAAAATAATCGCAGAGAAAAGTTAAGTTTCAAAACGGTATCTTAAGAAAAAGATTTTTTAAACAAATAAGTCATTGTACGTTAAAAATGTCACATGCTTGACAAAGTATCTGTCGCTTTAAAACACAACTAAATACATGTACATGCACATGTACGAGCACAAGAACATATAATTTATATTTAATGTAGACAACACTAATAACTAGTTTATCAAACACTATTATACCGCATATATACATACATACGTACATACATATGTATGTACATATGTCTGTACAAAGATAACAAATTATTTTACTGGCTTTAATGGGGGAAGTTAAAGAAAGTGTCATTTCGAAAGGGTTCAAATTGAATGACATGACCACACACAAGCATTCCGCTGGTATACTCCGCATAAACTGACAAAAAAGCCACTTTAAACAAAATTATAGCACAACAGAATATCGTCACATGTTTATCGTTATTGCCAGCAAAACATAATTATATTGAACTACTTTCTTAAATAAATTTTAGATTGAAATCTGTAAACATGTCTAATTTTGCAAGAGAAACCATAAAATTATGACACATTAAGAAACTATAATAATTATACTGAATATCGGTGAGAAATGTACAGCAAAGCTTAATTAAATATTTTAGAAATTTGTTTGTTGTTTTCGTACTATAATATTGCAATAGCCGCCGTAGTTTAGTAGGTAGTATGTTTGCTTCGGTTCTCTTGCCTCAGGCATCTAAAACTAAACGAAAGATATCCTTGGGCGACTTCCTCTCAGCGAATTTCTGACAAAAACTATGAGAGTAAATAAAATTGGCAAGTGGTCTAGTAGGTAGTGTGTTGGCTTATTACACGAAAGGCCCGAGTTCGAATCCCAGGCCAGACATCAAAACCAAAATACAAAAAGTATTTCTTCGGCGACTTCCTCTCAGCAGATTTCTGGCAAAAACTCTGAGAGTAAAAATTGCCATGAAAAGCTTCTCAAAAAATCTGTCGTTCGGAGTCGACTTTAAACTGTAGGTCCCGCCACTCATGTATAAAATTAAAGCACACAACATGAGTGGTGTTGAGAAGCTAGGCCGTAATCCTGACGAAGGGTTGTAATGGCCAATTATGTATGAGCAAGGATTGGCCGTTACAGTCAATGGAGATTGTTATCGGGCCATGTTGAACGAATTTTTGTTCACAAGAATTGAAGAGGAGGATATTGGCAACATTTGGTTTCAACAGGACGGCGCTACGTGCCACACAGCCGAAGCTACACTCGATGTTTTGCGCCCTGTTTTTGAAGATCACATTATTAGCCGCAGAGCTGATGTCGTTTGGCCAATTCGGAGCTGCGATTTGACTCCGTTGGACTATTATTTGCGGGGTGCCGTCAAAGATAAGTGTTAAGCCGACAAGCCAGAGACAATTGACGCTTTAAAGGACAATATTCGTGAAGCCATTGGTGAAATACAGCTGCACACAATCGATAATGCGCTTAAAAATTGGACCGATCGTGTAGGCCACTGCATGGCCAGCCGAGGCAGCCATTTGAATGAAATTATTTTCCATTATTAACCGGAAGGATTGTACTTTCAAATAAAAAAAGAAATTTGCGAAAATATTCAGTAGTTTTTTTTAAAACATTTTAAAAAAAAAAAAAGTTATTTGGCGGACCCTGTATGTAGTATTACTTAGAGTTTGTCATGCATTTACGAAACAAAACTTACAAAAAAAAAAATTGCTAAAATTAGGGTCCTTCTGGAAAGACTTGTTTCGGCCAATTTTGGCATGTATAGGACCTGCAATTCAAAGTTAGTTTATTTCAAATATGAAGCAAATAATAGTCGATATCATTAAGAAGTAAAAAGTCTCTTAAGTTCTTTTTAAACGCAGTGGCAAGTGTGGGCTTCTTTTTTTTTTGCTGTATTTGCTCATTTTATTTATATTTGAACATATTGAAAATAATACATATGTATGGCAAGTTCAGACATAAACTTACTTTAAAAGTTACAGGTAGGATGATCCTCCCTTTATCTGCCCGTTACAATCTTCCCTTTCGTTAAAAGCATGTTGTAAAAATGGCCCTAAGTGATAAAAACCATAACGGTCTTGAGTTCTGTAATACGTTAATCTTTTTTACGAATCGAAATATAACAATGCTGAATATAAGCAAAAGCAACTATAAAACAGAAATAGTTAAGCTTCAATTAGTCGAAACCTTGCCATACCGCCTTAGCCATAACATACATAATTGGCCATTACAACCCTTCAGTCAGTGTCACGGCCTAGCTTCTCACACCACTCATTTGCCTTAATTTTATACTTGAGTGGCGGGGCCTACAGTTTAACGTCGACTCCGAACAACAGATTTTGAGAAACTTTTTCATGGCAGGTTTATTTACTTTCAGAGTTTATGCCAGAAATCTGCAGAGGAGAATTCGCCGGAGAAATATTTTTTCATATTTCGTTCTGATATCTGACCTGGGATTTGAACCGTGGCCTCACGTCTAATAAGCCAACACACTATCTACTAGACTACGTTTTTTTTTTATTTGGCTAGCGAATTGTAAGAAAACTGTGTTCTCCTTTCTTAAGAGATTAAGTTGTTGTACCAACTATCTTAAGTATAAATTTCTTTTCAAATTTGGTTGAGGCGACCATGTTTATAAATTTATACTTTACTATGGTTTGTAATTGGCAAGATATAAAGAACGTTTTATTAAGCAGTAATTGACATCCTGATAATTAATTGCGCTTTAAATTTTGGTCTTCTTCTTACTAAAGGTTGGATAGCAGATAAGGAAATGAAATGTTGATTGAAAAACCAAGAGTTGCGTCTATCAAATATAGAAAAATATGACGCCGTGGGCGAAATAAGCAAACAATTTCACATTCATATGGTTAAGTGCTACATATGCTCAATCTATCTATATTTCTTGGAGCCTTGGATCCATAAAATATATCACATAAGCAACGTTGAAAGCTTTGAAGGGTGAACCTATTGAAGACTTCTTCGGATTGTATGTACAGCTTTTGTAAGTAAGTTGCGAAACATACACAATTGGACATTACAATCTTTCATTCACGTTTCTGAAATCGCTTAAGTTTGTGTCTGGCAACTTAATAGATTTAATTTCTGGCAAAAATCAGAGTGTAAATAATATTGGCATGAAAAAAAATCCGTCGTTTCAAGTGGGCATTAAGCAGTAGGTCCCGCCACTCATTTGTAAAATTAACACACACAATATAAATGGTGTGAGAAGCTAGGTCATAATCCTGACTGAGGGGTTGTAATTTCCAATTATGAACAGATGTACTATGTTAGGCATTCTAAACAGAAATTTTTAACAATATAATGCGATTCTTAGTTTACTAATGCTCAGCAAATTGTTCACTTACAATGACATTCTAAGGGCCATTATTACAACTTGCCGTTAAAGTTGGATTTAGTTAAAAGTAACTTTAGCTAAAGTGAACTTTAAAGTCACCTTTAACTTCTTTTCGTTATTACAACTTAATGATAAAATAAGGTTCACTTTTGTAAAAATATGGCAGTGCCGGAGCAATGTCGAATACTGTTTCAAATTAAACAAGTTCTCCTAAACGCAGTGGCAATAACGAGCTTCTTTTTTGTTATGTTTGCCTCTTTTGCTATATTTGAAGTATTAAAAATAAATATATGTATACATATATAATATATATTAAAAATAATTTACATGTATGGCAAGTTCAAACATAAACTCACTTTTACCTTATTGTCCGCTTATAATAAAGAAAAACAAATTATTTGCTCGTTAAAATTCTCCCTTTAGTTAACGGCAAGTTGTAATAATGGCCCTAAGAATTAAACGTTTATTTACCCATAAGCACTTTTACTAAATAGTGCTATTTATTAAGTCACTACTGTTCATAAATTTATTAAAACTATAAAATATATTCATTTAATTGCAAGAGCTATAGGTTAAAACGATTATTTATTACAGATCCCATCCGGTTAAATTGCAAAACGAACAAATTTACATGTCATGTAAAACAACCATAATCAAAGTAGTGCAAGAAAAACTAAAACAACTTTAAGACAATTTACTTGAAATCAAATGAAATGCTCATATAAAATGGACTTAGGAGGAGTATGCATAAATAAGACCAACAGTTTCCTTCAAACCAACGAAATACAAATGCATTTGTATTCAAATGTTGTTAAAAAAAAGTAGCCTTGAAAGTAAGAGAATTTCTTTTGGGGTTTTTTTTTGAAGGGCCAAACAATACTCTTATGCCAAGTGGTAAGTAAGTAATTTAGTTTTAACTGTTTGTCTTGTAAGACAAATGCGTAATTAATTGCCAACATCAGAAGGAAACATGTTTTCAAAACATATACTCATGCAAACGATATTCATGAATTCCAATCCCCTCCCCCCTTTTCTTTGTGACAAAACAGTCTCTATGAAGCATAACCAATGTAATGCCAGGCCATTTAAAATAGTTTCAGTTTTCTTGAGAAACTTTTAAAGATGTTGGTTCTATAGAGAAAAAGGAATACTTTTAAGGATGAAAACAAAAAAGAGAAAAAAAAACAATTTAAGATGAAAGTAGGAAGTGGATTTGTTTGTTTGTTCATTAATAAATCACATTGTACAGTGTACACTCGCATACAACAAGTCATTCTTATACGTATTTGTTTGTCATATAATATTATTGTTATTGTTGTTTTTACAAAAACCTGTTCGAACAATAAAAGTACATTTGCGAAACATGCAAGTTTGTTTTCACTTTAAAAGTTTATAAATGTGCATGTATAAATGACTAGAGCCCTTAAAAATCTCTTTCATTTAACAAAACATTATCATTTGTTTTATGGTATGAGCCGAACGAGATGGAGACAATTCATTTAACCACCTACACCCATACATATTTAAAATTTTATACAAAGAAGGCGACCACTTGTTAAAAACGATAAAACAATTCATATGTATGGATATGCTCACTGTGACAGCATGTCACTTTATGCACACACACAATCACATTCCCTCTCTGCGAAAGTGTTGAATACAGACGCATTTCTGTCGTTGTACGTATTGTTATATGTATTGTTGCATATTTTTAGGCCGTTGTAAAAGGGTTACCACGTGTGATTATGTTTTAAAGAAATGTTATAGAAAAGAGGTGGTTTGCTTAGAGGTAGTTCTATAAATAATGAAATTTCATCGTACGTAAGATCGTACGTCAATTAAAAAAATAAAATTTTTAAATGTTTAATGTTCATGAAGTCGCCATAGTCTAGTAGGTAGTGTGTTGGCTTATTAGACGTAAGGCCAAAATTCAAACCCCCGGTCAGACATCAAAACGAAATATGAAAAAAATATTTCGTCGGCGACTTTCTCTCAGCAGATTTCTGGCAAAAACTCTGAGAGTAAATAAAATTGCCATGAAAAGTTTCTCAAAAAAAATTTGTTTTTCCGGAGTCGATACACGCCACTCATGTATAAAATTAACACACACAACATAAGTGATGTGAGAAGCTATGTCGTAATCCTGGCGTAGGTATGTATGTCATGTTTAAACCTGTGTGGATCTCTAGTGTCAACAATCAGTGACATGGAAGTAAACAATTACGTTTAAGCGTTATGTATTAATCAACAGACAAGCTGCAGTGTTTCATCATAACAACGCCAGGGGCTAATTACGGTCTTATGATTAAATTTGGTACAATTTAATTGTGATTGTATCAGTTGTTCGTATTTCGTATTTCCGGAATTAGCCCCAAGGTCATACACTTCATTGATGTACTATCAGGAATTGAGAGAGCTTGGTTGAGAAGTTTCCATCACACTGCCATATAGCCTGGACTTCACAACTTTCGTCTTTCTTTTGTTTTGATCTCTTTAGAAATCTCTTCATGGTGTAGGTTTCAAATCCATAGAGACCTGAAAATATTCTTCCTTTTTTAATAATCCACGTCATACAGGAGTAACTGTTAGAAACCGAACGAACCACCCTTACGCATTCGCCACTATTATTTGTTATCATGATAAATCATGAAGCTTCTAGCATTTCAACAACTTGTTACATTAGGTTAGATGGGTGGTGCATAATCATTTACATACATAGTCATTTAACGCATTTTATGATTTAAAAATTCCAGCCATTTAGCGACCACCCGACCGAGCTTTAAAATGATTCCACTTTGTTGAAGAGGTGGAAGAGGGGTTTTTGATAGGCTAATCACATCTTCACATTAACATCAGAGTAGAGAGTATCCTGTTGGAAATAATAATCATTGAGAAATCCTAATAATCCTAGTTGAGGCTGTTGTTTAGAATAAAACCATAAAACACTCTCTTATTCATAGTTTCTTTAATAAATTCCACACACTTCGCCACAGCATTATACTTCCACCACCATCCTCAACTATTAGACGCAAGTTCTTTAGTTTGACCTCTTTATTATTATTATATTTCTCCATGGTAAATGGTCAAAATATATCATTTTTGGCCCGTACGGATGTACTTTAGTAATTTTGATTGGTAGACGTGTCTCCCGCTATGCTAATAACACAGCCCTGTATGGGCAAATAAGATGGCTCCAGGTGTTTCCGAAGGCATTTTGAGCGCTGAACGCGAATCTGGGTTCAAAAACTTTCCATCACGTCAGGTTGGAAATCATCAGGGGGTTGAAACCCCTAAAAACAGCGTTTATGGCCATTTTTGAAAATTTTTTGAGCTAAACACTGACGTGCTAGCACCATCGCTATTATCAGAAATTGGCAATTGGTCTTTGCTCTTTAAAATGAGCCCAAAGCCAAATTGTTTGCATGCACAATTAAAGTAGGGGGTGGGTTTATGTCAAGGGGTGCAAGAGAAAAAGAAACACATTACGGAGGTCCTTAAAAATTAATCAGATTTACTTGAAAATTGTTACTCAGGGGCTTTTAGGGTCGCTGATTACAGATCTTCATTCAGATTTAAAAAATTCAAAATGGCGGTAACAATTTTCAAGTAAATCTGATTAATTTTTATAAACCTCGACCGCCCTATTGGATCCGCCATTTTTCCCAGATTCGTGTTCCGCGCGCAAAATGCCTTTGAAAACACCTGGAGCCATCTTATTTGCGCAAAAAAAGTCCAAATTTGCATAGCTGTGTAATAGTCTCCATTAGCTCTGGTCTTCATTAGCTTATGTAACTGACTTCAATCCAAGAGTACCAAGAGTACCTTCTAGAGCCGTTGTAAGCCAGATTCTTATTGTTCCATTCCATCTTATTAGCATTATGGAAGACGTCATTAGTGAAGCCCCGATTAGCCAAACGTTCATGGAACGTAACGGAAACTACGTTCGTTCTTAAAATACGAAAAGCAATGAGAGCAACGGTAATGTAACTGCGGTGAGTATTTGCATTGTAAGTAAGGATTCATGTGATAAAAAAAGAACGTGGTTTCCGTTACGTACCGTGGACGTTTGGCTATCAGGGTCTTCAATCTCCACCCCAGCGACGTAGAAGCTGCGTGCCACATTTACTTGGAATAATTTAAATAGTAGACATTCTCAAGTCGCCGTAGCCTATTAGGTAGTGTGTTGGCTTATTATACCTGAGGCCACGGTTCAAACACCAGGTCAGAGTTCGCCAACAAATCGAAATATGAAAAAATATTTCTTCGGCGGCTTCCTCTCACCAGATTTCTGACAAAAACTTTGAGAGTAAATAAAATTGCCACGAAAAGTTTCTCAAAAATCTATCGTTCTGAGACGACTTTAAACCGTAGATCCCGCCACTCTTGTATAAAATACAATACAGCATAAATGGCGTGAGAAGCTACGTCGTAATCCTGACTAAAGATTTGTAATGACCTAATTATATATGCATGTATGTATTTATATTGCTCTTCATATGATAAAAACGAACGTTGTTTCCGTCACGTTTAATGTACGTTTGGCTAATCGGGGCTCGAGATGCTATTAAGGGAAAAATGTGCACCAGTGGAGAGCTTGGAGTAATTTCAGAAAAGTTTGAGGTAGGCATTCATTTATCGCTTGAAATAAATATATCATTTCAATTAGTTTTAAAAATGTCTGTGTTGTTTCAATATTTAAAACCTAAACGATCAAAAACTAATCTGCAGCATTCACCACACGTTTTCTTAATATGGTTTCGTTTTAATGTTGTTGGATTTTGTTGAATTAATTTATTCGTGCAGATTGTCTGGTATCTTTAAAAAGTGTGTTGCAAATATAAATTTGAAACGTATCAGAACGTATTCCCCAACATTACAATCCGAAAGATTTGTTAACTGGGGTACCTGAACTATTTTTAAGTGCATGTACGTTTGTATGCATATGTATGATACTTTGAAGAAGAAAAACAAAATGTTTCCAAGTGACAATAATGATGATGACAATGGCAATGATGACAGGATGTCTACACATACAATTACCTTCAGACATACATCACTTTATGAACTCAAACCGGATATAAAAATAAACAATAAGAAAATGAAAATTAAAAAAAAAAGAGAACCAGACAGACGGTAAGAAATAAACCAAAGAAAAAACACGAAACAAAACACGACTGAAGAAAAAGTAAAAGTGCCAACTGGTGACTGGAATAGTCAACGAGTTTAACAGAAGTTTTTTTGTTTTTGTTTTGTTTTCTTTTTTTTGTTTACACCAGTAACAATAACAACAACAGATTGTGGTTCGGTATCGGGTGGTCAAGTATGAGTATCACATGTGAACAAGTGAATGGATTTTATATTCGACATGTCTTCTACGTTTAACATACAAATCTTAAACACCCACACTCATGCATATCGTTTACTACGAGTATGAGCTTATGCTTGGAATGTATTTTTTTTGTCTACTTGTGATCCTTTCGTGCTTCATGTCTGTGTTATTTATTTGTGTTAAATGGATAGTTGAATGCTGAATGTTGTGTTGGCTGCTGGTTGTTGGGTTGTTGGCTGTTGTTTGACTGCTTGACTCAATGGCTCTTCAATGATTGTTTGAATGTACTTTTTTAGCTTTTCGTTTCGTTTTCGTTCTACTTTTATTTGGCATCTCTATACGATTCCTTTCGAATGTGAATGGAAATAAATGTATGTATGTACGTATGTATTGTGTTCATTTTTTATTTGTTTTTGTAAATTTTATTTTTGTGAAGTTAAACTTGGCAAGGAAACGATACGATACGATACGGGTACTATTATTGCCTGGTTGGTTGGTTGAATGGTTGTATGGATGACTGGCTAAATGCTTTGACTTTGGGTTTATATGTGTGTACGTATGTTTATGTGTGAGTGTAGTAGGACAGACTAACGGATTGGTTGGATGGTGTTGATTGCTGTTTTGGGTTTTTAAAATGTAGTTAGGCTGCCGGGTTTGTTGTATGGCTGCCTGCCATTGCAAAACGACTCCCTCGACTCAGGTGTAGAGCACCCCGGAGTGTCGTGACCAGCTCGTATATAACACCCAATACAGTAATTTCAATGGTTATGCGCTTATTGCTTCTGTTCAACAATATTTTTATTCTTTTACTTTCTGTGTTTTCTGTGTTCTGTTCTGTTCGGTTCTATTTTCTTTTTTTTATTTGTCTTCTTAATCTTGTTTTTTTTTTCTTGCTTTTAATTTTATTTCATTTCATTTTATGTTGAATCTAATGTCCGCATGGCAATGAATATGATTGTAGAGGTGAGTGTGTGTGAATGAAGATAAAACGTTGTCAGTTTAATGGCATATGAATGTTTTTGTAGGTGTAAAGTTATATGTATTTTTGGGAGGGGGAATTTTGATCCTTCAGACAATATATTTTGAAAGCTATAAAATTTATTAAATAATAATTACAGTAAGGAAAAGGACATCGCCATGAATGCTGTTATATTCTGATATTATTTTTAAAAAACTTGTAAATTCATGGTATGCAGGCGAGCAGGAAGCGTATCTCATCGAAAAGTATTTTCCATTTTATTTCCATTATTTTCACAAGACAATACACTGTTGCTTGTGTAAAAATCCAAAATACTTAGACTGCAAAGAAGACAATTTTACTTGATTCTATAAAAGCAGGTGAAAGTTCACTTTAAAAGCTTTTTACTTTTCCTAGATTCATTTAAGATGGTGGTAACAGCAAGAAGAAAATTATAGAAATTCTTCATTAATTTAATAGCTACTGCGTCGCATTCAGCAGGACTACCATCGCTTTATTATGGACATCTAGAACGTTATTCAGACTGATTTTAATCTGATTATCAATATAAAATACGCATCGTGTAAAAGGCATAAATGGCTATCGATGCAGCAGAGTATTGAATGGGCACTCTCCTGCTATTTCAACTACTAAAAGGCTACAATGCAGGAGAAAATGATCCATACTGGCGCGTCTGACTTCTGGTTAGTTGAGTAAATTTAACTGCTGTTTGATGAAAATGGAATGGAAGTCACCGTAGTCTTGTAGGTAGTGTATTAGCTTATTAGACGTAGGGCCACGGTTCAAATCCCAGGTCAGACATCAAAACGAAAATATGAAAAAATATTTCTTCAGCGACTTCCTCTCAACAGATTTCTGGCAAAAACTCTGAAAGCAAAAAAATTTCGTATGTTTCTCAAAAAAAAAATCTTTCGTTCGGAATCGATTTTAAACTGTAGGTCCCGCCACTCATGTATAAAATTAATACACATAACATAAGTGGCAAGAGAAGCAAGGACGTAATCCTGACTGAAGGTTTGTTATGACCAATTATGTATGTTGATGAGAACTGATACCGGCACCATTAAAAAAATACTCAAAAAGTTTATAAAGTTCTATATCAATTTGTATTACCAATGTATAAGTTCCACCTTATGCGAGTTCCACTTGTAATTATTTTTTTGCACTTCGTTCTCTGGTTTTCTTAAAGCGTGACAACTTCATTATCAACGCTTTTTATTTCTAAAGTCTTTTAACTTTTCGACATTTCAAACTAATTTAATTTATTATATCTGATAGCCCCAACTATGTGAGTGCCGACCCACCGCAGTGTCTGTCAGGTGGATTTATTGGCAATATATACTGCGGAGAAAATTACGAAATTAGACGGCTATCAAAGCACTAAATTTCAATATAATAAACTCTTAGACGGTGTTTAGCTATCGCAGATATCGCAATGAGATAACAAAACGATATCATATCCACATCATATGGATGCCAGGACACAGTGACACCAGGCTATGTGTAACGCAATTATCTCTCTGAAGACCTGCGAGCCTATAATTGACAATGCAGGCAGGTATTCCGTCAACACCAGATTTTCGGCTGCGGTTACGGGCAGAACGGTGCAGAAAATTTGGCAAAAACTGAATGGAGGACGGACGATACATTCATAATTGGTATTTCAGAATTACGTCATAGCTTCCCACACTGCTTATGTATGTTGTGTGTGTTAATTTCATATATGAGTGGCGGGTCCTACAGTTTAAAGTCGACGCCGAACGGCAGTTTTTTTTTTGATAAAATATTTCATGGCAATTTTATTTACTCTCAGAGATTTTGCCAGAAATTTGCTGACAGGCAGTCGTCGAAGAACATTTTTTTTCAGATTTTCGTTTTGTTTGAGATGTCTGACCTGGGCTTTGAACCGTGGCCTCCCTGGTTTGGTCAGTACAGTGACTGCGTTTGCCTGTGGTGTCTCAACCGTCCGCTGTGCCTGCTCAAGTGAGCTTTTGGTATATAAGCTATCACTCCAACCTAAATACCTAGACAGTGTATAGCTGTTGCAAATGTTACAATTAGACGGTAAAGCGATATGATGTCCATATCATAAGGGTATCTTCAGAGATATAGGCATAAAGGCGCAGAAAATCAAAACTCAAAACTTAATGAAGGCCATACGACAAGTCTGATTAAATTCTACAGAAGGCCAGCCGCGGCTGCCATATGAATGAAAAAATATGCCATTAACTGGAACAATTGTACTTCACAACAAAAAAATAAATTTGGCACAATTTTAACCCGTTTCTTGTTTATTGCATTTTTAAATTTAATTTTTTAATTTTCCCACCCTATATTCCACTTGCATACAATGACCGTAAAAAACTGTACGCTACGAATAAATTCTAACAATCACCAAACTCAACTATTACCACTTAAGGAGAGTGGCCGAAAAAATTTGGCAATGTTTTTTTTTTTTGTTTCAATTTTCAGAACCGACAATGAAACAATTTTAAAATGATTTTAATGTACAATTTCTTTTGACACTAACTGTATTTGTGTGTAAAGAATATTTTTAATATTTATACCACACAACCTTTAACAAATACGTTAATGGCAACAATTTCGAAGATAATTGCCTATTTAAAGCTTTTCTAGTACAATGTAGTTTCGAATACAATGAATTGAAATGATTTTCTGATCAAACAATTCAAAAATATTTATATTAGTTGATGAAAATAATTCAGTTCCTAAAAAGTTTCTAAAATGAGTTATTGAATTATTATTTCAACTATTTATTATTTACAATACAACAAGTACAATGTTATTGTTCTAATTTTTTGATTTCACTGTACAAGAATAAATTTATTTTCAAAGAAATAAAAAATCTCATAAGAATAGTATGAAGCCAAGTACCTGAATAATAGCTATCCAAACTCACAAGATCTTCATCAATGTCTTCATCATCATCGATATCGGCATCCAAATCATCAAATTCATTAAAATTACTGTCGTCTGCATCCTTTACAATGCCTATGTTATTATTTTTAACTTCTGATGTCATTGCAGAGTTCTCATCTCCTTTATGCTCTCGATTATCAGCCTTTGATGTCACTTTATTTTGAATTTTATTTGACGAATCCATGAAATCCTTAATATGACCTGCAAAAGAAAAAAAATTGTATGAAACAAACTTGCAATCGAATAAGCATCAGAGCATATTTATTATTTATAAATAGCAGGGTGTATGCACAGATATATAATCAAATAATTAAATTTTAAGTAAAAATGCATTAACTAACGTGCATCAATTCCCAAAAGTGAAGTGGCAAAGAGTATTACAAAATGAGAAAAAATACTTTCGCATAAATATTCGTATAAGTGTGCTTACCGAGTAATGCAAGGAATTCCCAAACATCGTGCTAAGAAATACACTCACACATACACACATACACAATTCACATACGAAATACAGTTGTAGCGTGGCACATATACTTGTGCACGCATATAGACATTCTAGAGCACAAGATAATGTAACAACTTCTAGACACCAAGGAATGCAACAACAAAGTTTAAAACTACTACGCCATACACAAACAACACCAGTACTTACTCACACACTTAAGCAAAAATAATGAGTAAAAGAAGGCAAAAAACCCAAAAAAGAAGAAGAAGAAAAAACAGTCCGAGCAGTGAAAGACGGCCACCAAGAAAATCAATATGTTTTTGGTTGTAGATCCACAACAAGAACAAGAACAACAACAACACAACACCAGCGAACAAGTAATCAAACCAGTATTTACAGCCCAATATATAAACGAAAGGAGCAGACTGGAGCAATGCTATGTTGAGACAAGCTACAATGTAAGAATATTTGTTTGTTTGTGTGAACGTAGGGTATGTTATGGTATGGTATGGAATGTTGATACACAAACTAAAAAGAACTGCTTCAACCCGTCTTGAATGCCATCGACTGACTTTCGTAGGAAGCCTGAAAGCATGCAGTATTTCATGCTGAATGTGAACATGAACATGAACATGAATACCGAAATGTTCGACATTGCTGCGGCTTGTCCCAGGTGTATGGAATTTTGATTAGTCAAATCCCTTGGGCACCATAATTCCCCCACAGTAGTGGCAGCCAGAAATGAAAGTCAAATTTAAAATTGTTGTTGTTGTTGTTGTTGCTGTTGTTGCTGTTACGGCCAACAATGTAGAAAAGCAAACAATCTTGGCGCTTTAACTATTTAGAGAAGAAACAAAAAAAAATTGCGATTACTACTACAGACACAACAACAACAACTACAATTTAATGCACACACATGCTTATACCCTTGTATTTGTATTTATATTTACTTTTCTCTTTTAGTAAGAGAATGTTTTTTTAAGAGAATTAACAGTAAAACATATGCATTATTTGCGCATGCCATGTACTTGATTGAGTATTTCTTGTATTTCATATTATTTTTGCTCTTAATTTGTACTCTTTTATGCCATTACAGAACAGCTGTTTTTGTGTGTCGTCAATATAAACAATGTTTGTAAGGACAATACAATTTCACTAACCTTACGTAGTATTGGGGAGTAAAACGTGATTTTAACAGAAATTTTTTTGTATGTATATGTGGTGAATACAAGTGTTTGTGGTATTTGAAAGTACATCTATTTATAAACAATTAACATTGCATTCTCTATTTAAATATATAATATGATTAATAAGTATTGGTCAACACCTTACACAGTATGTTTGTTTACCTTTTAACTTTCTTGTAATGCAAAGGATACTTAATTTTGGATATAAAAATTGTACTGGAGTTTAACATTAGCTGACTTATAAAATGTAAAGGGTGAACCATTTAAAAGTTTAATTTAATAATGCATTAAACCAAGACGATTTGAAATCCTGTTAATTTTTTTTTTTTTTTGTTGTGACGTAGAATTATTCCGTTTAGAAATGTAATCTGATTACATTCGTATGGCTGCCGTGCAACACAAAACAAAATAAAGAGCAGTCAAAACAGTAACCAATTTTCGTGAACTTTTTCAAGTGCATGTGGTCGTTTTTTTTCAATGGCAAAGCGAACACTTTTCTTTAACGGCGCCCCATAGAAAATAATTCAACGGTGTCAAATCGCAGCTTCTTGGCAGCCAATTGAAACGGCCTGCAAACGTTTGACGCAATAAATCGATTGCAGCACGGGATGTTGCACCATCCTGTTAAAACCAAACATCGTTCACATCAATAGGATGAAGAGCGGGTACAGAAAATTGGTTATCATGGTGTACCCATACCTCGTACCCATACCTTCCTTGAAGCCGAATTGTGATTCTCCCTTAGCACTTTCACATTTGGAGTATATTCTCATGTGTATTACTCTTAGAAATAATTTTAAGATGTGGCACATAAGGCTAATAAGCCTGTATTCACAACACTTTTTGGCATTAGATTTTTTTGCTACCGCCATGTAGGTCGATTTTAACCAATCGCTGGGATATTGACCAGTATCATATACATAATTTAACAATCGCACAATGAGTGAGATGTTGTCTCCATCTATGAGTTTTAAAATTTCAGAAGGAATTTTGTCAGGTCCTGTTGCTTTTTTATCTTTTAGTGTTTGAATAGCGTATTCCACTTCGGATTTGTTGATTGGGGTTCCCGCGCTATCAGTACTTAAACTATGATCATATCTGGAGCATTGGTCGTCCGTGTATAATTGTTCAATATAGGTTTTCCATCGATTCTTTATGTGTGATGTTTCGAAAATTGGCTGATTGTTTGCATGTATTAGCACTGCAGGTGATGTCCTTCTATACGCTCCTCCTTCCAATTTCCTTTTCCAATTTCCCTATCTCCTTCACGATCATCTCTCTCTTTTTGGGACATATTTACAATGGGTCATTTTGACCTGTGGCTATTATACTTTTCCCAATGATAAGTACATGTCCTAAAACCTATCGTACTTTCGTAACTGTAGAATTAATAGCAACTAAATTTAATAAAAAATCGCCGTGGTCTAGTAAGTAGTATGTTAGCTTAAAAATTATGAACAAATATTTCTTTCGGTGTCTTCTTCTCAAGCAGTATTCTGGTAAAAACCCTCAAGTGAATGAGATTGCCATGAAAGGATTTTTAAATTTGTTGTTAGGCGTTTATATTAAACTATACATCTCCCACTTAATTGGGCATTACGACCGCTCAGTCAGTATTGCAAGCTATAGCTACCCATACCACATGTGCTGTGTTTGTTAATTTTATTCATAAGTGGCGGGATCTACAGTTAAAAGTCGACTCCGAACGACAGATTTTTTCCTCGAAGAAATATTTTTTCATATTTCATTTTGTTGGAAATGTCTGACCTGGGATTCGAACCAAGGCGTCATGTCGAAGAAAGCAACTCCTTACCTATTAGACTATAGCAAATTCGATGCACATAATTAGCACCTACAGGATGGGTGGTGTGAGAAGTTAGATTGTAATCCATACTAAAAGATTAAAATGACTAATTAAGTAAGTAAGCGCGAAGAATAATAAAACTCATTAGTAATCCAATCTTTAGTAAGAATGTAGTTAAGCATACTTTCTTACACTCAATCTTTAACCGTATTTCATAAATCTGTAGAGAGCATGGATCTGCAATGCATCGTTTTTTTGCTACTCATAAGTACTCATGAAATTTTGAGTATGAATGAGACAACAGTATTAAAATTCAACTACTCTGATTCATTCGTACTCACTAAAACATTGATTTATAAGTACAGGTAGCAATGAGTATGAGTACAACATTGACATGAAACTCATAACATTCGAAATATGTTTGATTCATATGCCTACTCATTCAGATTCATAAATTTAAAAAAAGACTTATAATACTCATAAATGATTCTAGCGATTCGAATCATTCATCAAAATTTACAGTCTTAGTTGTTGTTGCATTCACAAAAAAAGAAGAAAGAAAAAGACAGAGACAACAAGCAAAGCAAACACACAACTTTCTAGTGAGTATTGTAGTGTTCGTAAGCGAATCATTCTTATTTTGTGATTCTTGTAAATGTTGAGTAAAGGTGAGTCGAAATCAACAACAGCATGCGTATCGTTAAGTATGAGTACTTCAAACTTTGAATATGTGTAGTATGAGTATGATATTAAAATAAATATGAATGCGTACAAGTATCTGAAATTATGAGTATGCTTAGAATTTACTCATCTTTTTGAATACTCATTTCTGATTTTCCTGGCATGGTGTAGATCCCATTTACAATATAAATTCTAAAATGGACCACCATGTTTATAAAAATATTATAACAGACACAATGATACCATTCGCTGAAGACAACATGCCTCCAATATAGAAATGTATGCATGATAATGACCCTAAGCACATTTCACGTCTAGTGAAGAGTTGCTTAGAAGAAAACGATATCATTGTTCTTAAGTGGCCAGCTCAATCCCCGGACCTCAATCCAATTGAGAACTTGTGGAATGATGTTGAGGAATATGTACGAACAGTTAAACCAAGAAATTCAAGCGATTTGTGGGAAGAAATTCAAAAGGCTTGGTATGCGATTCCAAAGCAACGTTGTGTGGCATTAGTCGAAAGTTTACCCAGGAGATGTGCTGCTGTGATCAAAAATAAAGGATTTCCCACTAAATATTAGAATTTTTTTTATGAAGCTGAGCTTAATTTAGAGAATAGTGTTATATTATGCCTCTGTCGTAAATTCGTGACCAGGATAAAATTTGTGTTTATGTATATAATATGTAAATAAAAATTCTTAACCGAATATAGGTAAGAAAATATTATTAATTTTTCTTCATAACTTTACTAAAATCCTAAAAAAATATCATGGACCCATAATTTTTTCGATAAAATGTAAAAATTATCTCAAATAAATCAGTCATATGTCGTGTCTTAAATTCGTGGCCACCACTGTATATAGTGTTTATGTGTTTGTTTTTGTATTTCCCTTATGTTGCACGTGCAAGTATTTTGTTTTTAATATTTTTTTTACTTCTCATCATCTATTGTTTCTTTTTTTTTTTTTGAAATTTTGTTGCTCTTTTGTGTGAGTTTCTTTTATTTACGCAAATCATTACAAAATTAAAAGAGCGAAAGAAAGAGATTTCCAAAGAACATTTGTATGCTCTTTTAACAAAAATAACAAAACACACTAAAACAAAGAGAATGTATTTTGATTTGCTACATAAAACAACAGCAAAAAGAAAAGAAAAAAAAATAAAATCAAGAACATAAAGTAAGAAACAAAAAGACAAAAATGAAAAGAAAAAAAAAACAAATACAAACTTAAGCACTTAACGAGTTGTATATGTGAGTAAGTGGCATGCCACAATACAATGCCACCTCAGAGATTTACAAAAGTTTTTATGACACATGAAATATAACAAAACAACACACTGATGTATAACAAATACATACGCTTCAATGCTTGTGTGTTTGTTGCCGTAATAGAGAGTGGGTGTGAGTGTGGGTCTATGCGTATGTTTAGGTAGTTTGATTATAACATTAGACGCAGCCACATAATAATAAACCAGCCAACAGAACTTGACTTTTGCACTACTCAACTCAAATATTTGTTAAGAGTACAGAACACAAGAAGATAATGGAAAATGTGAAAATAGTATCCATCGATACCAATACATCTTAAAACTATGTTCTCAAACAACTACACAGAAATACAAATACAAAGTCATATTAGGGTGATCAATCCAATACATGTAGTGGAAGACTTCCTTTTTTGTGTAATACCCCAGAGATTTCGGTTGCCATCAATGCAAAACTCTGTCAAGTCAGCCAGTCAGTCAGCTCGTCATCATTGTAATTTAGTCGCATGTGAAATCGTGTGAAGGCAATTCGTTTACTCATTCTTTACTTTTTACTTTTAATAATACCCGTGTACCCGACGTCTCATCATCAAGATTGAAAGCAACGAGAAATCATTTGAATACCACGGAACACCAAACCTGAACTCATAAGCCCTAATATTCACATACAAAGGGCAAGAGTAAGAGCGCAGGATATACCTATAATGAAAAGACAATTTAAACAATTTGACTTGCATTTCATGTGCGCCCATTTTGCATGTATTCTGTCATCCATTTATGCCATCCACGTCGTATACGTAACGCGATTTTTGAAAGTCATCAAATAAAAACCGCGAAACAAGAATTCCCCACGAAAATTGCGAACATGCAGACCAAGTACAACATACCGTACCAGTGCTATGTGTGTCTATTTCATATGATTTATATGCAGCAGCTTAACAAATTGAAAGTCCTTCTACTAATCAAACGTTATTTGCGTTCATCAAATCGCTCTCTTTTTTTTTTCTACATACAATTGTTGTTTTAAATATGTTTGCTGTGAGTACATATGTTGTGTGTATATGTAATGCGTTTATTGGTATGTGTGTGTGTATGCGTACTTTTTTATATTTTTCATATGAACGAACCATCGAACAGAATGTTAAGTAACTTGCCGGAAGCATTTTATCGCCAGACAAGTGATACAAAAATACAAAAGCGTACAAAAATACTCCGTATGCTCAAAGACTAATTATGCTGACAACTTCTGTAAATTTATGATAGGAAATGAAAATTATTTTCATATTGGACAACAGTGGACCAAAAAAATTTTGTAAATATAACGAATACATAATAAATATTCGAATACATGTTAACACGTTCCACAAAGTTTATGAGGAGCTCATGCAGGTCAATATTAGATCGAATGCGGAAATCATCGCCAACTCTCGAATACTCTCAGGACTGCTGCATCCGTATTTAATAGTATTGTAATTGGCCATTACAACCCTTCAGTCAGGATTATGACCTAGCTTCACACACCACAGACGTTGTGTGTGTGACCTACAGTTTAAACTCGATTACGAACGACAGATTTTTAAGAAAGTTTTTATGGCAATTTTATTTACTATCAGAATTTTTGGCAGAAATCTGATGAAGGGAAGTGACCGAAGAAATATTTTTTCATATTTCGTTCAGTTGGAGATGCCTGACCTGGGGTTTGAACCGAGTCCTCACGTCTAATAAGTCAATACACTACCTACTAGAGTATAAGTGCTAAAATTTTTAATCAGCGGCCTAATTTCACACGTTTAATTAAATCAGCCTAATTCTATCTGTTGACTTTGCCCAATACAATAGTAGCGCATTGTGCTGATGTAACAGCCCTTCCGTATTTGACAAATACGTTACACTTCTCTAAGTAATAAGTTTGCATATCAATAACCGCTAATTATTTCTCCTCGTAATCAATAGATTATCGCTTAGACTGAAAACCAAATGCTCATGGTTTTCTCATTACAGCGTACAGCATTAACTGTTCTTTTGTTTCAGCTGTAAAGTGAATCAATCTTTCATCCTTGTTTACAACATTAAGACATAAACTCGACCTTCAAACACAGCCAAATCCTGTTTGATACTGCTTTACCAGTCATTTAGCGCACAGGTCTCTCATCTCTAAACTTGCAGTCAACATGCGATGTGTAGGACTTTCTGAACTACCAATCATTTCAGCTAAATTAAGCATTTTTAAGAGACGATAACCATTTTATTGATTTTTCTAATAGTTTCTGGCGAGGACACCCTCAATTGCTAGTTCAGTACTCTTTGGTCTTGGCAGCTCGTACGTTGTTAGGTTAGCGGATAGCTTGCCATTCTCAAGCAAGTGGCCATATGGCCCATTGTGTTACCCAGTGTGAGGTAAGCCCCCTTGTCATCATCCGTTAGTGGTGGGTTTGAATCACCTTGAGCTCCCGATAAAACCGGCCAGTTCCCTTAGTGGCACGTTCGCCATCATGCCCAGATCTTCAAACGTTATGTCACCGATAACGTCTGTTCTGAAGTGCAGGGCACTCGCATGTAAGATGTTGCACCGATTCCGTTATTTCCACATTCTAGCAGACCGAGCCTGTTAGACCACCAATAGCGCAGTGTTCCGTTTGAATTCCTATTACAGTGCTAACCATTCTCTTGTCGAACTCAAGTAATTCAGTGCTTTTCCTGCTTTCCACTGCCAACCAGGTATGTAGAATTCCATGCTGCTTTTTCCAATTTGAAAAAATAATTTTTGCATATACATATATATCGCATATATCCACTTAGACATCTCCGAACCCTGCCGCGCCAGTTCGTCTGCCTTTTCGTTTCCCTCAGCTTGTAAGGGTTAGATTAATTTGCGTCACCTATCATTTCATAGTCGTAAATGATGGAACGAAGTCGTCGTAGCCTAGTAGAAAGTGTGTTGGCTTGTTAGACAAGAGCCCGTGACTCAAACCCCAGCTAAGACATCTCGAACAGCGGAATGTGAAAAAATATTTTTTGGGCGGCTTCCTCTTCGCAGTCTTCTGGCGATATTCTAGGAGTAAATAAATTTGCCATGAAGGGAGAACAATGCTGCATTGGAATATTTTTGGATTATCTAAGGAATCTATTCCTACAAAACAGTTTCCAACTTTACCCTCACCAATTCGCTAAATAAGATAATTTTTAATTTTTTTAAATTACAATTACAACTTACTGTGAGGATTACGACCAGAGGTCAGCAATGAGTAGATTCGAATCATACCCATAATTTCTGATACTTATACGCATTCATACTTATTTTAATATCATACTCATACTACTCATATTCAAAGTTTGAAATACTCATCGTACTCATACTTAACAATACGCATGATGTTGTTGATTTTGACTCTCCTCACTCAACATTTACAAGAATCACAAAATAAGTATGATTCGCGTACGAACACTACAATACTCACTAGAAGGTTGTGTGTTTGCTTTACTTGCCGTCTTTGTCTTTTTCTTTCTTAATTTTTCTTAAATGCAGCAACAACTAAGACTGTAAATTTTGATGAATGATTCGAATCACTCGAATCATTTATGAGTATTATAACTATTTTGCTAAATTTATGAATCCGAATTAGTAGGCGTATGAATCAAACATATTTCGAATGGTATGAGTTTGATGTCAATGTTGTACGCATACTCATTGCTACCTGCACTTATAAATCAATGTTGTAGTGAGTACAAATGAATCAGAATAGTTGAATTTCAATACTGTTGACACACTCATACACAAAATTTCATGAGTACTTATGAGTAGCGAAAAAACGATTCATTGCCCAGAGCTGGCGCCTGCTGATTATCCAAACATAACCTTAAAAAATGTGAAACATTATTGTAATTGCATAGAAGTTTTCTTCTGTCTCTTTAAGGATTAAGATTACAATTTTCACTTTGTAACACAAAGTAAAAATCTCTCACGTCATAAGGAACCCTGTCATTTTTAATTTAAGAAGGAAAGTGTACGCAGAAGAATTTTTTTAATACCAGTTGAGGGTGAGCCTTCAAGCTTTGAAGAGCTACTTAGAAAGAAGGATTCGTTTGAATATATATACTAGAAATTGTGACTAACAGGTTTCCTGCTTTTCAGCAGGACTGGAACTGCTGAACCTAACGAGTTCTATATATTTTAAGGTAAAGGCGCGGAGGGTTGGGAACATTTAAAATATTAACAAAAACAAAAAAAACTTCCAGGATTCTTAGTATGAAATCAAAGAGAGAGAGAGAGTGAGGAGAGTTCAGTTGTTGGACGTTCCATAGAGAAACCTAAAGCCATACGTTATTGTTGGGGGTTTCTAACATCAATGCGCAGACAAATCGAAAGCCGTTGTTATGAAATAAATTCGTTTTCTTTAAAGCAGAAACGCTTTTTTAAGTCATGTCGTCTGTTGAGTTATAATTGTAAAGAATCTCTGTTGAAACAAAGGCACGATATGTTGCAGTTGTCCCACTGTTTTACAATTTTTCATTGTTATGCTTTTATTCACACTCCCACACAAACACGCACACACACTTGACCGATTTTATGAAACACGCGTGTTCCGTTCAGTGTTAGATAAAGTTTATGAAATTTCCTCACAAGTGAATGTGGTTGTATGAAGGATGTTGATGTTGTTGTTGTTGTTATAGTGTTGGTAGTATCTTTTGCTAATTTCGTATTGTAGGATATAAAAACGCCTCTAACTTTTAATATTTTTATTAGTTGGGAAAAATTTCTCGCTTTTGCTCGTCATCTCGTAAAACGTTGATTGTACCTTATGAACGATGAGAATGTGTTTTTTTTTACAATATTTACTGACACACACACATGAAATGATGACACATGTTGCACAAACACACACATATACAAGTATATGAGAAAGTATGTGTATTTTGGTTCTTGTTAACTAGTACTAGTACTCTAGCAGCACAATTCATAGTTATTCACGCCACTGAGTACAACACGAACGATAGAAATTCAAATAAGCTGGAACAACATGGGAATATTTTTATCGAAAAATTTGAATAGAAGCGAAACGTTGCAACCAACCAGCCAACAGCGACCAGTGAAACATCATTACGTTTGATGTTTCTGATGGCAAACATTCGTTGTGGAGCATTGTGGATCCTGATGATGATGACGACTGGCTATAATGGTTGGATGGTTGGAATAGTTATAATTCTGTTCTTGTTGTCGTATTGTTGCATTCACGTGTTCTTTATGAATACCACCATAAACAGAAACAACAACTTGAAGTCATAGCCACCAATACCATTATGACGGCATGCGCTTGTATATATGTGCGTTTTTATATTCTTGGCCACTATATGACTGAACTTTACGAGTGAGTCCAAGCATTAAGACTATGCAAACGCGAACAATGATGCAAGCAAGCAATGTCATTCATCATTTATTGCGTTTTAAGCCAAATTATACGAATATTTTAGCTCCACCACTATGAATACGACTCTATGTACGTGTATGGATGATAGCCATCATTATTGACGAATGCAAGTGTGACTTTTAAATGTAACAGCAAAATTTTTATTTCCACTTTTTTTTGTGTCTTCCCCCTGCTATTCTTTGTGTTTCTTAATGCCGCTTTTAATTCAGCTGATGCTGATTATTCAACGTTTTATAGTGTTCTTTAACACCGGTGGGAGTAAAATTTGGCATTTTGTGAAATTATTAATTCAAAAAAAGGCGCTTTAAAACTTGTGTCATATAATTCGAGGAGTTTTAAAGGAAAATTTTTGTAAACCGCGTTGTATCGACTAATGAATAGTGTTTCTGCTGCAGAATACATGCCACCGATTTCATTGGCGAGAACCAATAAAACTCAACGAAAAAGAAGAAATTTACAAAAGAGGTGGCTTGAGGTAGTCGTAACCTGAGTAAACAGGCTCAAGCCCTAGTGCAGACGAATAATTTTTCATTGCGCTTTACGTATTAATGTTTAAAGTGTAAGAGGCTTCAATCCCTTCTTCTTCTATGAGGCTGGGGGAAGTTGTTCAGTAAACGACTGAGCTCAGCTGTGGTATCAAAACGGGTCGCTAGGCGTGCTCAAGTGTGCTTTGCTAATCAATGCTACCACTTCGACCTAACCTTAGAGGCTTCCATGATTTTCAAATTATTCATTAAATAAACCCTCTGATATCAGCCGCCCTCAAAAAGTATAACATCAACAATATGAATTATACTGTATAAAAATGTAAGTGACTTATAAGTTATCCCGAGCTTTACGTCTAATAAGCGAACACACTACCTACCAGACTACGGCGACTTCACACTTCATTTAGAAATTTTTAAAATATGAGTTGACTCGAGTTCATGTTAACCTCAGGAGCAATAAATGTTTCACAATTTTAAAAATTATAATTATTGGCGGTGATGCAGAAGTTTTCGATTAAAGCTTCAAAATTAAGAGATCACTAGACATCTCACATCTAATTTCTTTCCGTGTAATTGAAAGTAGTAGTCGTCGTAGTCTAGTAGGCTTCGCTTATTAGACGTAAAGCCCGGGTTCGAGCCCCAGGCTAGCCATCAAAACGAAATATGAAAATAAAATATTTAATCTGCTGAGATTTCTGGCAAATACTCTGAGAATAAATAAACCTGCCATGAAAAAGTTTCTCAAAATCTGTCGTTCGGAGTCGACGTTAAACTGTAGGTCCCGCCACTCAAGTATAAAAAAATTAAGGCTCACAACATGAGTGGTGTGAGATGCTAAGCCGTAATTCTGACTGAAGGGTTGTAATGGCCAATTATGTATGTATGTATGAAATATGAAAAAATATTTGCTATCAGTGCCTGCGCTGACCAACTATTTCGCTCAATGAAATTAGGTTAGCGCGCGGACTGCGCTTAGTTGTGGAGTCATAATGGGCTACAACGCCCATCCGCCGTCTTCTCCACTTGCTGTATACATGAAACATGCTGAAGCTATACGTTTTGTAGCTCATTCTTCAAAAAACGGTGATTTTATTTTCGTCCTTGGAGATTTTAATCTACCTTCAATTCAATGGAAATACTTACCAGATGATGGTTATTTCATTCAAATGATGCAGAATTCAAATTTCGACGAATTTTTTAATATATTGTATGACTTAGGTCTATTCCAAATTAATGGTATTCCAAACATTAATTTCAAAATATTGGACTTAATTTTCGTTAATGAAGTGACTAATAGCTTCATTAAACGCTCTTTCCCTATTACCAGTCCTGAAGATTGTTATCACCCAACGCTCATTCTAAAAACATCCATTCCATTTAATATATCTACGCCTTCATGTAGTAAGAATGAGAAGGTTTTCTCATTTAAGCACACCAACTATAATATGTTAAATGAACTACTAATCAATACGAATTGGAATTCCTTATTTGCATGCTGTACTAATGTTGATGATATGTCCAATGCCTTTTACACTAAGGTTAACACCTTTCTGAATTTATGTGTTCCAAAGCAAATATCTAGACAATTATCCGGTCCTCCCTGGAATAATAAACAACTGGCTCGTGTGAAAAATAAGAAGAATAAATACTATAAAAAGTTTAAACAATCTGGCTGTTATATTGATTATATAAGATATTCGGCTACCCGTGCGGAATACACAATACTTAATAAATCATGTTATGATAATTATATAAATACAATGAAGACCAACTTTAAGCGTAATCCGAAATCGTTTTTTAAATTTGTTAATTCAAAGAAAAAAGTAACTGGTTTTCCATCTACCATGAGATTTCAGCAGATTGAATCTAGCGATGACAGCATTATAAGCAATTTATTTGCCAACTTCTTTTCTACAACTTATTCGGATGCAACTTATAATGATTCCATTGAGTATCCCTTTAAAATAAATACAAATTCCACTGTGTCAATATCTTTAATTAACGTTGCTACTATTTCTATGGAATTAAGAAAACTAAAGTTCTCCTATAATTTTGGACCCGATAACATTCCTAGCAGCATTTTAATTAATTGCGCCGACGCCATAGCTGTTCCACTATCATACTTATTTAATAAATCGATTGAATGCGGTTATTTTCCTAACGTTTGGAAGGATTCTTTCATTATTCCTTTGTTCAAATCAGGAAATAAATCCGATGTTACAAATTATCGTGGTATTGCAAAACTGAGCATAATTCCAAAACTATTTGAAAAAATTATTACTGATGATTTATGTTATCAAGTTTCTAACTTGATATCTCCGTATCAGCACGGTTTCAGAAAGAAGTGTTCTACTACAACAAACCTGCTTCATCTTTCAACAGTTGTTTATCGAGGATTTTTTCATCAGCAACAAACAGACGTTATCTATACGGATTTCAGCAAGGCTTTTGATAAAGTCAATCACGTACTTTTAAAGAAGAAACTTCATTTAATGGGATTTACTAATCTTTGTTTAAAATGGATTTATTCATATTTGACTGACAGAAAACAAACCGTACTGTTTAGAAACTGCTGCTCCAGAAGTATTAATGTCCTTTCTGGTGTTCCTCAGGGTAGCCATCTTGGACCGCTCCTGTTTTCATTGTTTATTAACGACTTACCTGATATGATTCACTATTCCAATATTCTAATGTATGCTGATGACGTAAAAATTTTCCTGAGTTGCCGCCAAATTTCCGATCAGAAACTTCTTCAAAATGACCTAAATTCGTTTCATTTATGGTGTAATTTAAATCTAATGCAGCTTAATCTCAAAAAATGTAAATACATGAGATTTGTAAGAAAGAATCCGATTCCTGCTAACTATGCTTTTGATGGATACGAGCTTGAGCTTGTAGATAACTTCCTGGATCTGGGAGTTCTACTTGACTCCAAGCTAAACTTTATTCCGCACATAACTATGACAGTAAATAAAGCGAGAAGCGTACTTGGTTTTATAAAACGGTGGGCAAAGGAATTTAACGATCCTTATGTAACTAAATCACTCTACACATCTCTTGTAAGACCTATACTCGAGTATGGATCCATAATATGGGATCCTCTATATAAAAAACATTCCGACGTCATCGAATCTGTACAAAAGCAATTTCTGATGTTTTGTCTCCGAGGACTGAATTTTAATCCCACAAGTTTACCTTCTTATTCTGCGAGACTAGCATTAATCAAACTTCCGACACTTAAAAGCCGCAGAACTATGTTAAATATCTCGTTCTTATTCAATGTAATTACTGGTGATATAGGCTCCAGCTTTTTAATCCATAATATCACATTTAATGTTCCTCTACGTCCGTCACGTAATTTTTCCCCATTATCAATACAATTTTTTAGATCCAACTACGCTGGTGCTGATCCAATTAGGAGAATGTGTAAAGAATTTAATAAATTGTATATGTTAATTGATTTTTCTTTATCCAATAATGTCATAAAAAATAATGTAATTATGTATTTAAATTCATAGTTTTTTAGAATTAATATCTTGTAACGTTAATTTAAGTGCCTGCAAGGAATATTTCCATAGGCAAATAAAAATAAATAAATAAATAAATAAACGTGTGCTCAAGCGAGCTTTCGTATTCAAAGCTACCACTCCAACTACTTGCTTACCTCTCTAGTGAAAGTTCTGAAAGATAATAAAATTGTCATGAAAATTTTCTCTGTTGTTCGGAGTTAACTTTCGCCATTCATGTATAAAATTAACACACACAACATGGGTGGTATAATTGAGCTTTTCTAGACAGTTCCATTCTATTTTTGAATTAAGCTTATAAGAGTACTCGGATGGCGGCCTGAATGTCAGATAATATTGCTATATCTTGCTCTTCCTACTTTCTGTCCATAGTAAACTGAACACATCTTTCAATGAAGTAAACTTCTGCTTGTAAGA
Source organism: Sarcophaga rosellei (assembly GCA_930367235.1). Taxonomy (NCBI): domain Eukaryota; kingdom Metazoa; phylum Arthropoda; class Insecta; order Diptera; family Sarcophagidae; genus Sarcophaga; species Sarcophaga rosellei. Next base: position 32,473,410 of record OV884021.1, on the reverse strand, counting down.
TACACTCATTTTTCTCCCCTGACTCAGAATATTTAATTTTGAGACCATTTATTCTTGTTTACCAGAACACCATTTAGTGCTATACATTTGATTGGGAAAATACGTGTTGTTACGCTTTTAAAACGCTTAAAATATGAATTCATAGATTGCAAATAAAATAAAAAAAAATAGTGTTTAGTTTTAATTAAAATTCTTTATTATTCGCCACTTTTTACAACTAGATGTAAACAACAACAATTGTTTCGTTTGTTATTCTTCTTTACACTATTATGCGTAAACAATAACAATTGTTCGACAGATCTTTATGACGGAGATCTTCAAACCACGATTATTCCCTTCACATAAGACAGACTGAATTTTTACTGACCCGTTGCCTGCTTTGGCTTGCCTTTTATTTGGCGACGTAAACAGTCTGATGAATGATCTTGAAGTCGAATGTTCGTGGCTTCGCCTTCTCGAGATCTCTATATATGTAAACATCGTTGTTTCAAATTTATTTGTATATTTTGATAATGTTTGTTGTTGATTTTTGGTTACTTGTTTATCCCCTTTTTATACTGATCGCTATAATGCTATATTTATGTTTACTTGTTGATCATGTAAACAAGACCAATGTTTTTGTAGCTTTTGTTTATTATTTTAGTGTTGAACGATGTAACACCATTTCCATTTTCGTAACGAAAATGAATAAGAATAAAAAGTAAATAATACGATGATTAACGTCGTCCTATTTAGCGAATTATTTCCAGTTTAAAACATCGAAGCAATGAAATAGTCTCCTAATTACAAAATTTGTCGGCCCACTGTCTTTACTTCATATTGTTTTAACTCCATAAACTATTTGCCTAATTGACTACACCAAATTGTGTTCGCTCTCTATACTAAGTTGTTGTGCATTACAGATTCAATACCAAAAACAAAACCACAAAGAGAGAGAAAAGAAAAATAATAAAAATTTCATTGAATGTAATTCCAAAATATATATTAAAAAACCGCAGAATCAACTTTTATCACATCGAAAATGGAAAGCTAAGAACGTTTTTATTACAATAGGACACAGCCCATATACATGTACATGTACATGTATGCTATTGGTGTGTAAATGCTATTGTGGTGTATAAAAATTAATGACTGAATGAATGAGTGAACGAATAAACTGCATTCATCATCACGTTGGTAGTTTAATACGTTTATGAATTTTTATATGCAATTATTAGCCAACACAAATACAAAAGTACGTTAACCAGTAATGAAAATCGTTAAATCGTAGTTGACAACGACTTTCTTGATATTTACAGTGGAAACGTCATTTTATATATTGTCAGTTGGGTGCCCTGATAAAGTCTGGTCTGTTACACTACACCGAGGATAAGGTTTAAAGTTACGTAACTAGTAATACAATTAGTGATTGTATTCTAATTTATAAACAAATTGTCTTCATAGTTAGACCTCAAGACACGTACGTGTATAACATTTGCTATACATAAGTTGTTGTCGATAAGAGTATGATCGATCCAACGCCATTTTAATTTCTTTATATCCGTAATTAGAATTTGATAGCCTGTAATATTAAGGCCTGTAACATACAATACATGGTCTAACAGGTAGTGTAGGTAGGTAGTGTGTTTGTTTTAGTAGACGTGAGGCCACGGTTCAAACCCCAGGTCAGACATCTCTTAGAAAAGGAAATGTGAAAAATATCTCCTTGGCGACTTCCTCTCAGCAGATTTCTGGCAAAAACTCATGAAATGTTTTCTTACAAAACTGTCGTTCGGAGTCGATTTTAAACTGTATGCCCCTCTACTCATGTATAAAATTAACTCACACAACATAGCGGTATGAGAAGCTAGGTTATAATCCTGACTGAATGGTTGTAATGACCAATTATATACATATGTCAAAAAATAGAACAGTGGGTAGAGATACTAAAGAATCTGAGCAGATTTATTGTGCTGCCCTATACTGAGTATATACGCTGTCTAATACAAGCTTGCTGCCTTGGAAGACTTCAAGATTCTGTTCTGATCGATCCATGCTTTTAAATTGATAAACATCCAGATATTTGCTTCTGAGATGTATTAACGTTGCACAGATTCCAAGTACAAGAGTTCTTTGTCTGCAAAGCCCGGTAAAATGCAGATTACTATCCTCAGGTCACTTCACGATAGTTTTGCGCATAGTTCAAATCGCCTCTCATTATAATTACTCAGCAAAAGTTTAGATTGTGTCATAACTATTTGACTCGAGAAGAGTTTCAGCCTCTCTTTATCCTTCTTTTCATTGAGTATACAAACTCCTCTTACTACTCCGCAGAAAGCTTACTCATATGCTATGTAGTTGTCGTATACTTCTGGGATCCAGCACTGCCTTAATGATTTAACTTTTCATTCTAATATTGAATCAACTTCATATAGTTTAGTTCTCTGTCAGATAGTATTGTTATGATTTGCCTTCTGTACTTGCTTTTAAAGTTTAATTGATCATATCTTCTGGTGACATAGACGTTTGGCAGCAACTCGCGAGTCTCGCCATGGGCTCTGCATATTTATTGCATTTGTCCCACTGTTAGCTAGTGACCGATCTGTAACCGCATAATGGTCTCTATCTTTCTCTCTCTCTCTCTTAAAACTATATGTTGCAACCAAATTGTTCTTTTCACTCTTTTTACTCACCTTTATTAAGAAGCACTGCCGACATCACATCGGACAGTTAAAGGGAGCTCTCGATTTTTTAGGCACAATACTACCCGAATCACTTATTAGACTTGTCATCCATTAACAAAACCAAAACCGCCATGGAATTAGTTCTCACCATCACATGCAAAGGCTACAAATCCAAAAGAGTCTACTGCGTCGTTATAGGATAGATTATCATTGCCACGGTTATAAAAGTGAAAGTCCAATACAGCTCCACCTATACTGTCCCCAAGACTGTATTTACAAAACGTTTCACTACATTCATGGATTGGCATTTATGGAATGCCATAATTTCGGTGTATCGAATAAAAACATGGATTCTTTATCGATGTTGATCAATAAAAAAACATCGAATTGTTTCGATAGGTTACATCGAGTATTTTTTAAACATCTTTGTGTGTACACTGTACAGCACTAGCATAGTCCTATTGAATATCGTTCCACATAAGAAAGCAGGTGTACTTCTTACTTCCCTTAGCCTATCCATTAGGCAAAGGTTGTTTACAAATTCTGTGCCTATTCTCACTCTTCGTTGCGTAATAGGTACGCAAGCGGAGAGACTTCGATTACCTGGTAATGACTTCTACATAGAGTTAGGCCCAGATATGTCAATATCTGCCTATCGAAATATGTTTGATTCATACGCCTATTCATTCAGATTCATAAATTTAGGAAAGTACTTATAATACTCATAAATGATTCGAGTGAGACAGAATGCAAAGCAAACTCATAACCTTCTAGTGAGTATTGTAATGTTCGTACGCGAATCATACTTATTTTTGATCCTTGTAAATGTTGAGTAATCAATCGAAATCAACAACATCATGCGTATTGTTAAGTATGAGTACGATGAGTATGTACTTCAAACTTTGAATATGAGTAGAATGAGTATGATATTAAAATAAGTATGAATGCGATATAAGTATCAGAAATTATGAGTATGATTCGAATCTACTCATCATGAATACTCATTGCTGATCCTGCTACAAACTTCTCTCATTTTGCTCGCCCTTTCCCGATCGTGTTACGAAGTTGTCGTTATTTGACAACAAATCGAGAAGTGGATTTATTAAACTTCTCTGATTGCAAAGTTCTGTTGCTTATGATTGATTAAATCTGTTTATTAGGTCAGGATCCAAGAGGAATTTTGATTTCAACAAAATTACCACTCTCCTGTCCTATGATTTCCCTAGCTTGATAAGAGCAGTGTTCATACAAACATATGTACATAGTACATTGGGAAATCCATTTGAAAGTTATGCGTAACTGATTAAAAATTCCACTGACAAATCCTCGATCTTCTTGAATGGGGACGGATATCGAAGAGACGCTCGTTTTCAGGGAGTATGCAGGCAACAAGCATTACTCCGCTTTCAAAATGACAATGATTTTCGCCTGAAACACACTACAGAGGTCAAACAGACTACACGAGAGTTTTATATCAGAACCTTTGATAAATATGTCTCACCTCTCTGTCCAGCATTTTGATGCCATTGGTGTAAACCTAAAGGGTCAAATTGAAAGCCTCCATATCTTCAGACCAGAAATCGGTAGCTAAGTTTAAATCTTATTTGATCCGATTAACTCTCAGTTATCTATTCTCTCTATTGTTTGATATGAGACTAACGCACCACAAAAATAAAGCTGACAGTTGAAACAGGTATTTCCACTATTCTAACATTCCTGTATCAAATACGTAGGGTGCTCAAAATTAACACACATACACATACACACACACAGAATAGTTGAAAAGAATGCAAAAATTAGCACATTTTGACATGCATTGCGCTATTAGGAGTCGTGTATTGAAAAGTAGCCGTTATTAAGTAAATATCTGTCCAATGTTTAGGTATTGTATGTGTATTGTATGCAACCCATACATAAATGAATATGTTTGAATGAATGGTATGGTCGTTCCCCATATATATGTGTGTATGTATGAGCATGTAAATGTAAAACGTTTGACTTTTATGGATGAAATGATCGTTGGTTAGTTGTTGCGTTAAGGTGGTGCCGTTAAAATTAATTGCAAGTGGATATTTATAATTTCAACTCAAGGATTATTAAGCGCTTAAACGAACATTTGTATGTAACTGGACATAGACCAGTTATGACCATTTAGTTGGCTAACCAGCTCACATGCAATCCTTTATACACACACATACCCGCATACACACACAAAGTAAATACCATACAGCGCTTGCAATGCTGATGATAATGATTATAATTGTGAAAATATATGTGTTAGCGTGTGTGTGTGGTTTTTTGCTTCTTTTTTTTGGTGCGGATAATCATGTAACAACAAATTGCGCGAACTGCAGCTTATGGTCCCTAAAGTCATTTTGTTCTTTTAGTAGTAGTTCCCACTAAATATACTTTCTTAGCCCACCATCGCCCCCCCCCCCCTCCCTCCCTATAATAGGTTCAACTATTGAATGTCATCTCTTTAATGACACACAATCACACAATTCCTGTCTAGAATTCTAGAAAATTTTCATAAAATTTTTTATTCCTTTTTTCCTTTTTTTATTGTTGTCAAGTAATCGTATCAACTTTATTCGTTCTTTATGCGTACCCTGAACACCAGTGTGCTGCAGTCCAGGGAGATTTTCTTTTCACAACTTGACTACTACTACCACTACTACTACGACTACTACTACTACTGTGTTATGCTTTTAATTCGATTCGTTACTCTGTTGGCAATCGATTCCTTTGGGAATTTCCTTTTTACTTGAAAATATAATTTTTTTTTCTGTGTTTGTGTATCGTTGGATTTGCCTGTGTATATGTATGTGTGTATTTGTATTAAATGGAATATTACCAAGAGGAATGCATTTGTATCTTTTTGGATTTGTAAATTTGAATGAATATACATGAATATGCTATGTATGTATGCGTTTAATGAACTATTATAATATTCTTGTCATTTAATAAATAATTGCATGAATTATTATTGCCCATTATAAGCGACTGTGCGGAGCTCTATTTATTTTTCATATTCTCATACGATCGATGTTATATCGATTTATCTCTAAATGCATCGATGGTTTTCGTGCATCGATCGATTTATGTAAAAAGATTTAAGTAAAGAAAACAACTAAACCTGCGCTTTTATATTTAAGATTTTAACTTCATTGCATAGAATAAAATGCATCGATGTTTATCGAAGATACATCGATTGTTTTTAAAATATCGATGTTTATTACGGATCACTAGATAGCTTATACAATTCAGATAGCAGCTACAATTTAACATTGGCTTCCATACAATATTTCTCCATTCATCGATTTTTTGTAATTAATCATTTTGTACGTAAAGTTTGCTTACAGTGTAGGACTGTACCTCATCTATCTACCGCACTGTATTTTCTGTTTATTCGCTTTAACTTCGGTATATGGCCTTCTCGTCTTATTTTATGCTACTATTGAGGGATGAGAAGTCGCTGTGGTCTAGTAGTCTGTTGGCTTATTAGACATGAGGTCTCGGTTCAAATCCCAGGTCAGGCATCTTCAACTAAACGAACTCAGTGATTTCTGGCGAAAACTCTGGGAATAAATAAAATTGCCATGAAAAGTTTCTCAAAAATCTACCGTTCGAAGTCGATTTTAAACCGTAGTTAATGTATAAGTTAACGCACACAACATAAGCGGTGTGAGAAACTAAGAAACTAGATCGTAATCCTGACTAAAGGATGTTGTAATGACCAATTAGAAAATAAATAAAAGTGAGTGATTTCACAAATTCTTCGTCGCTTAACCAGGATAATAAATTGTGAGACATCAAATTTCAATATTATTTTATTCTAAGATTGATAAACTGGTATTACAATCAATTTAATGCAGGAAATTCTAAAAATGCAGGATCATAGATGAAGAGGATCTGCTATTTGATTTATTTAGGAGACTTGTGTGAAGATTCAATAAAAGTAACTACCATCATCAATTGAAAACTTTTATCAGATAATATTCCCCTGCTTACTCGCGCACTAGATTTTTGATTACAGAATATCGTCTATAAATTTGCCTTCTATTCTTAAGATATCAAAAGAATTAATGAATGAATGTATTAATTAGCTTCAATATAAAAAATTCTTTAGTTCAGTGTGTACGGAAAATATACCAAGTATTTGTCTTTCTTATAGATACATCTGGGCTATTGTAATCGCGCGTAAAATTTTGTTTCCGGTCGACTTTACTTAACAAAATTACTGAATATTTTTTTAAAAAGGTTAGTAGGAGATAACAATCCAGTCTCTGGCACGAGCTTGTACCAATAATTGAATATATTTGAAATAGCTTCCATTTATTAACGTTAATTTTGTTTCTTTTTGAAATTTCAAACTCAAATGTCTCTCAAAGTGTTTTTTAAAAATATATTTTTAAGTTATTATTGAACCACAAGGTTTTGTATTCAACGTTATCGTCAATGTTACAAGTGAACATAGTTTAGTTCATTCTCCTTATCCATCTCTTAGTAATTCGGCAGGTATCTTTGTTAGTATTTTTGAAAATATTCCAAGTTATTTTTAATTTTAAGGCTGCTGTAAACATGCCACACACAATGTGGATGAAGTAAAAAGTAACTAAAGGCTTGTAATGGGCAATTAAGTAAGTAAAGTAAGAAGTCAAGACCTTAAAAAATATTGTATAAGATTTAAAGAGAAATTCCTTTGAAATTCTACAAGTTGACTGAACTAATTTATGCATTCCTTGAGTGTGATTATTTCTTAAGATGGTCAGTTCTTTTTTCACTCTCTATGAGTTCTTTTCTTTCTTAGAAATAAACTCTAAAAAACTCAGTTTGAAGATAACTTACAGATATGACTGTGTATACTACTTCACGAAATTGCAGGTAGCAACATTCATATTATGTTGGCACCCCACATAATTCTGTAGAGGACAAATCAAATATGAAGTGAGGCTAACAATCTTCTTAAATCAGGTTCATGGAAGTTTCAGTAAAATGAATCAAAGTATTAACAACATTTGATCTACTCAACATAAAAATGTAATTTTAAAATTAATATTTAAAGGCTCGCAGTCTATTCAATGCATTCAGACTGATTTTTTTTAATTCTTTTTCATCTCTTTTTAATACCCATAATCAACTACTTCCTTAATCAAGTTTTTATCTTTTCCAATTACATGAAATCGGAGGTCATAGAACTGAATATTGATATTATGTTGTTGAAGGAGTTTTCTACGGGATTAAGCTTGTTAAGCTACCATATAGAGTTGTACAAGGTATATATTTTATAATTTAGTCTTCTCAATTACATAGAAACATGCATAATTGGCTATTACAACCCTTCAGGCAGGATTACAACTTAGCTCATCACAGTCTTCTCAGTTATTGCAGTCTAACTCCACCTAACAGCGCCACTAAATTATTGTGAAGCACTTGAAGACCCCAGGTGATAGCCAGCAACCATGTCTTATAGTATTGTTATATGTGCATAATCGTATAAGTTTATGCTCGATTCTGTCGATTGTTCTATTATTACTGCATTTACTGGTATTGACCTAGGGTTGCTCGTTCATTTCGCAGATATTTCTCAATGCTCTATAATTTGTTTCCTATTGTTGCTAAAGTAGGTGACATTGTTTATTTTTTTGTTTAAATAATAATAGGTACACTATTTTCATCCTGTGTTTAGTTCCCTTCCAGAGACAAAGGGTAGTAAAGGAGATAGAAAATGGAGGTCATAAGAGACGGAGGAAAAAAGATGGACCACAAACTCACAAGAGAGCGTAAATAAAACCTTGGCCCTAGCACTTCTCCGTCAGTTCAATGTATTTATGAAACTATTGAGAGCCCTAATGTCGGCTCTCGCTAAAGAGTCCAAACATACGAAGAAACCAATGACTAATTATTTAAGATAGGCAGCAACCTGTTCTATCACTGTCTAACACCTAGACTCATAACATCTCGATCCATTCGCCTTGGCTCTTTTCCCCTGATCCATCCAGCGATGGGACCGTAGAAGCGGTAGATTGAGGGTTCAGGAACAACTATCAACTCATCCTCAGAAAGTGAACCTAATCTAGCGAGAGTATACGCCGTGCCATTCCCGAATATTCTGCTATATCCCAGCATTGACGGATTCGGTATGGTTCAAAGGTCATTAACGAATCTTTGCACTCACGACCTAGCCGTGATTTGTACCAGACCAACGCAATGGGCCTTAGGGCAGCTCGACTGTCAACGAAGATCATATAAGATTAGCTACGGCCTTCAATAGCCTTCAAGATAGCAAAAATCTCCGTCTAAAACATGATTTAACCTAAAGTGAAGTTTAAGACCGAGATCCTTACCGAAAACCCCAGCACAGTCTTTTTTCGACCAATCTGTGAAGATGGGTATACCTCACTGTGCCTGGAGTATCTCACCATTCCATAATTCCCTATCCAGGCAGGAACATAACCTCAGGCACAATATTATCGGTGGATATTTCTAAAGGTCCGTTCCTCCCCTCAGGAAAGATAATGTTCAGAATTCTAGAGTGTTCTCTCGAGCGCTGTTTCCACCACGCACTGCACTGCTTCACATACAAATCAATTTTCGAGTTTCAATCAATAGAATATTCGAAATATACATTGATACGTGAATACCTTTGCCATTCATTCATAACACGAGGGTCAGCATTTCATAACATGCAGCCAAAGGAGGGTGAACTTGATATTCTTCATGTTAAAAATTGTGAACTTTATGCACTGTGAAGTTAAAGATGAATTTCAAATGGCTCTTATGCAACCGAAAGTCTGTCGTGGTGCTAATAAAATAAAAATTGTCTATGAAATCTTTTCTTTCAAAAAATTTTAAATTCATTTATGAAAGTAAGCGATTACTTCTCAGTCTTGTAGTGTAGTTTTTGGGTGTAGGGTATGCAAAGATAACATACATACATACATACATAAGTACTACAACATGGAAAAACATTAACTGAACTGAACCTACTCCCAAAGGTGTCCCAATAAATGTATAAAGTTTTTTTTTATTATTTTTGTTCTTCTTCTTGTTTCTTTTGCCTTAACAATTTATAACAACTACAACATATGTGAAGCATACAACAGAAACACTTATACACCTATGCTCACCTTTAAAAAGTAATTCCTATATGTATAGAATGGATGTGTGTGCAGGAGTGTATTATATGTAATATACTCATTGTCTGTTGTTGTTGCTGTTGTTGTAACACGTCAAAAAAGGTGTCACATACGCAAAATATGATAAACTTTACTTTTGTCTCATGTTCAATACCCCAGGGATTAATAATGGAAAAATGAGCAACTTCAATGACTGCAGAATAATACCTTTTCGGATGGATGACAAGTAAGGAAGGAAGAGGAGGAGGACAAGAGGAACATAAGGAACGTACATACTGTGTGCAGAGTATCAGTAATAATAATATTTTTAAACATTCACACTCGTACTCACGCTCACACTTTCCACATGCCCCATACACAGTTTTGTAATGACTTGTGGGTTCCTGTGAGAGTGTGTGTTGCAGTAATCGAATGGGTTTAACAAAGCTTATACAAGATAGAGAGAGAGAGAGAGAGAGAGAGAGAGAGAGAGAGAGAGTAAGGGTACGTGTGTTCGTGTCCTGTCTCAAGATGTTTAACTTAAAAATATCCCACATCACACCACACATGCATGCATTGGCTTTTTCAAAAATCTGCACCACCATCCGTCTTTTTCTTTTGTTGCAGATTACTTTGAATGAACCCAATATTCATTCATATTTTGTATTATTCACACACATACACACTCTTCTTCCTCATACTCTTTCTTATTTTCGTTTCGTTTTTAATCCAGACTACCTTAAAATCCCTTCACTGCTCTGCATCTTGGCGATTCCCTTTAAGTTTGTCTACTATATTCGAGAGAGAAAGATGAATACATACGTTTGTATCTGTAGGAGCTGTTGATAATGTTTGTTGTTATGAAATAAAGCTTAAAAGTGTATATGAAACGCTCGCTTATAATAACAACAACAACAACAGCGGCAACAAACAGAACAAAACGAAATGTTCGCTGGTTCGGCGTTGTGTAATTTTTTGTTCGCACCAGAGTTACTCCCCAAGGATGGAAAACATCTCGCATGCTTACTTACACACACACAACACATGAGCTATCATGCCGATGTGTGTTGGCACCAAAAGAAACATAAGACATACGGTTGTTATTATTGTTGTTTTCCCTTTTTCTTTTGTTTTGTTTTCTTAAAATTTTTTTTATGAGTTTGAAACATACTCGTACATACATTACAACATCCACTGTTTTCGCTCATGTCAAAATTGTTATGGTTGCAGAAATTTCTCTAGACTCAGCACACCAAACAGTTACACGATTACTTTCCGATATCTTTTTCCTTTGACAGTAAAATAAAATCTATAAACAATGGGCACATGCAACGAATATGGGAAATAATTTTGGAAACTACTGTCGAATCCAAAGGAGATAATTTTCTCGTACAAATGTAAAGATGGATCACATGCTTCACCATTTAAGTCCGAATAAACAACCCAAAATTGCAGTGTATTATCACACGACTATTATTTTTCTAAATATAGGTTAAGAATTACATTTTCCCGTTACACTGTAATAATGCTTCTGTATTTTGGCCCACATTGTCGTCTTTAATGCAAAATCATACTCCATATTACATTAAACTCGTTCAAATACAAACAAACAAGCATTCTTACACATGCTCTTCTTATTTCTCTCCAACTCCTTCTCCTTCTTCTCACATACTTAAGAGCAGTAGTTGAAAAATATTCAAAAATATAACTTTCGTGGACTCAACGGGAATTAAGAGCATAAGAAAAAAAACGAAAAAAAGACAATTTTCGGATCCCCAAAACTTATCACACACAGTCTCATTTCCCATTAGAACATTATACAACACCCATGAGACAATCGAGCAAGAGAAGAGAAGAAACCAACCAAATTACACTGTGTATACGATGAAGTAATGAAAGAGTGCCAACCAAGGAAATAATATATTACATGCTCTATAAAAAATATATTTTCTCACTACACAGGCATTCAGACACATACACATTCACACTAATTTTATATGTATAAGACATCAAGAAAAATATCCAAATGTTGTAAGTGTTTGTATATTGGTGTGTTAAGTTAAAATTTATACAGCTTTGAGTAAAATATTAGCACTTCCAGCAGTTACGAATGAATTTTTGTGTTGAATTTAAAACCTAGGCAATGATATATGTATACAGTGATCGTCAAAAGAAACTGTACACTAAGGATAAAATTCTAACAATCACCAAACTCAACTTTTACTACTTAAGGAGAGTAGCCGAAAAAATTTTCGAAATTTTTTGTAATTTTTTTCTGTTTCGATTTTAAATACTGTCAAAGAAACAATTTTAAAATAAAAATAACGGTAAATTATTAATGTACAGTATCTTTTGACGCTCCCTGTATATACATAATAAATCATTACAACCCTTCAATCAGGATTACGACCTAGCTTCTCACACCACTTATGTTGTGTGAGTTAATTTTATTCATAATTGCCGGGGCGTTCAGTTAAACGTCGATTATGAACGACAGATTTTTGAGAAACTTTTCATGACAATTTTAGTATAAAACTGCTGAGAGAAAGTCACTGAAGAAATACTTGTTCACATTTTGTTTTGTTGGAAATATTTGACATGGGGTTTGAACCGTTGTCTCATGTCTAATAAGCCAACACACTTCCTGCTAGACAACGGCGACATCAAAATCATATGATGAAATAACGAGGTCCATAGTAAAGTTTATGTATTAGTGTTAAATATTTATGATCAGCACTGTTACTAAGAATCAAATGATTGAATTTGTAAAGGTTCTTATGCCTATCAGTCTCCTCAGCCATCAAGTATGCTCTTAACTCTTTTTACCCCACTCCCTAAAATATAACATTCTTACATTCCAGGAAAGTTCTTGATCCCACATTTCTAGAGCTATTACCCTCATTATTATTTTGCATTCAGTGAAGATATTTAAATCCTTATATGTTAAGTTTATCAAATTATCACTGGCCCTGGCTATACATTCTCTCGTCGCATATACTTTTGCCATATCAGGATGGATAGTAAATTTTCTAGTTGTTTTATATAAGGTGGGCCATTTAAAAATGCAATGAAACAAAAATGTTCCGGTTAGAAATGGAATATTATTTCATTCATATGGCTGTCGCGGCTGGCCTCGCAATACCCCATTCGATCGGACCAATTTTTGTGCACGTTTTCGAGTGTATGAGGTCGTATCTCGGCAATGGCATCACGAATGTTGGCCTTCAAATGCTCAATTGCCTCTGGTTTGCCGGCATAATACTTTCCTTTAACGGCGCCCCACAGAAAATAATCCAACGGTGTCAAATCGCAACTTCTTGGCGGTCAATTGACATCACCATTTCGTCTAATTAAACGGCCATCAAACGTTTGACGCAATAAATCGATTGTGGCATGAGATGTGTGGCAAGTTGCACGATCCTGTTGAAATCAAACATCGTTCACATCAATACGATGAAGAGCGAAAAAAAATCAGTTATCTTGGTGCGATAGGTGTCTCCATTGAGTGTCTCCATTACAATGGTTGCGCAGTCCTTAATTTCCAAGAAATGTAGGCCAAAGGCCGCCGCTCCACAAGCTCTACAAGCCGCTCCAAACAGTCACTCGTAATGGGTGAATTTGCTTCTGCACGATCACGTGTGGATTTTCTGAGCCCCAAGTACAGCAATTTTACTTATTAACGTACCCATCAAGATGAAAATGAGCTTTATACGAAACGATTATTCCTTTCTAAAATTGACGTCATCGTGCAATTTCTCGTAGGCCATCTAGCGAAGCGGATGGTCATGCAGCTTCAACTCTTGAACTAAGTGAACTTTGTAAGGATCTTTGCGCAAAATTCGACGTAAACTGGTACGTGAAATGTTCGATTTTCGACAATTCTTGATGGATTCTTACGCACACTCTCAGCTACAGCTTCGATATTTTCGGATGCACGAACTGTACGAGTACGCTTACGTCTTGGCGCATCAACAATAAAACCAGTTTTACGAACTTTAGCAGTAAACTTGTGTATACCGGGCAGTGTCGGTCCTCCTCTGCGATAAAATTTTGTACGAAATTTTCCTGCAATTTCCTACCAATTGTCTTTGTTTTGGAAATAAATTTCCAATAAATCCCAATGTTGCTCAAGTGTAAATCGATTCATTACGTTCAGTGAATTAAATATACTGACGTTGTGACAGAATAGAATGACACAAGTATTGCTAGATTCGAAATAACCGATGGTTAAAATTTAAGTTGATAGATGACTCACGGGGTATTTAAATCGATATATGTTAAATTTGAAGTCGCCGTAGTCTAGTAGGTAGTGTGCTGGCTCAGACGTGAGGACAATCTTCAAACCTCAAAACGAAATACGAAAATATATCTCTTCGGTAACTTTCTCTCAGTAGTTTTCTAGCAAAACTACAATTAAAAGTATCAAAAAAATCTGTAGTCCGGAGTCGACTTTAAACTGTATATACATTCTCTGATCACTCATTCTTCTACCATAGCATAATGGACAATTAGATTTCTGGTTCTTTTATACAAAGGCCCAATTCCGTCTCCATGTTTAGAACCGTCCGTGTAGCAACAAGTTAAACATCCAGTATCTCATATATATGATTATATAATCTGCTGATATGATGATTCCTATTAGCACATCTTCAATACCTGTAGCAATTTTTGACAGTCTGAGGCGTCCAGTGCGGAATATATGTATATACGCATATATCAATTAATATATAAAACAATATACCATTGCAGCTGCGCTATATTTATGCACATTTCTGTTAACGTAAATATCAATGTTTTTTTGAATTTGTTTTGGGCAAGTAATTGTATAAAGTTTTAAAACTAAATTACTGGGTGGTATTATTCAACATTTACCAGTGGAATTGGAATCTATTAGTACTTGAGTCACACAAATCGATTTGATTTGATGGGCATGTCAATCGCTAAAATAAACTAAAGAAACTCGAAGCAATATTAACACAAAAAATAATTGCATTTGAGTCCTTTTTCAGTGTTACGTTGAGAATCATATCAAATGAATTACAGGAAAACAATAAATTTAAGCAGAATTTCAAATGCAACTTGTATGGATTACTGTACTGTGTACACCTACAATTGTTAAATTCAATAACAATATATTTATTGAGAGAGTGTGAGTGCGTAGCATATGTGTGTGTGTGTAAATAGTCTGCAGCGATATGTGCATCTGTGGGCAATATAATATTGTTTTATTGCATTATGTTGGCAGTTTTGGTCGGTTGCCCGGTTGGTTGGTTGGTTGCTTGTCATTATATAGGTATGACTGTATTTGTTGTAGTGCTGATGCACAAAATTGTTTCAAACCATTATGTTGCTCTATTGCTAGCTGTTGCTGCAGCTACTGTTGTTCATGTATGTTTGCTGTTATAGTCGGATGATGATGACGATGTTCTCGCTTGGATCGCATAAATTTCCCCAATGAATTGAGCAGTACATGAAAATGACACAAAAGTGTATAAATGGTAGGTGGTATACCATATTTGAACAACAAACTCATATTCACTGTATGTCTCCGAGTGTAACTGTAAATATTTAGTAAATAGTTTCCATATGTAGTTTGTAGCTCATTTGATTGTCAAAATTTTTTTTGTTTCCGTTCGTATCAACATGTTTGTTTGCTGAGACCCTTTCTTTAATATCATCGAATCGTATAATAAAGTGTGAGGCCTACATACATACCAACAAAATCAAAAATTTTCCAAGGCTGTATATACATTTATGTTAGGTTATGTTATCCAACCAACCAAGCAACCCACCATTCCCTTAATAACCAACCAACCAGCAGAGTAAGAAATTTTATTTGGATTGTTTTTTTTCTCTCTTTTTCATTTCATTTTATTTTATTCAACACACTGTATATGGCTTTGATCAAATGTGTGTGACATGTTATTGTGAGGCGCCCTCTATACACCCAAGTGCCATAATCATGGCTCACAGGAATATTTTCATGTAATGTACGAGCACAAGTACGTCCATGACACAACATGGACACATCAAAGTTTATTTCATTCATATGGCCCAACCACAGTCAAACTCTGTTGTACAAAATACAATAACAACAATGATAATAGCAGCAATAGAATTGTGAGAACACCGTAGCAACAATGATAAAATTGTATAGAAATGGGGTAGAGAAAAGGATTACTTGTTGTGTGAAGAAATTTTTGTGTTTTCGGTATGATTGCGTACACAAGTCGATTGCAAAGCCATTCACAAGAACTTGTTACTCACCCATTGAGTGTTGTAAATGCGTACGAAACTTATTTCGAAAATAGCTCATTATACGAGGGTCGATTAGAAAAAAAACGAAGAAAAATATTACTTCATCACCAACATAATATGGCAGTTATCCGAGTAAATTCAAGAGTTAGAAATGTACAATAATATACATCCTGGCACGAAAAATTCAAAGAAAATTTCTCCAAGAATTTATGGGTCTAAAATCAAAATCTAGCTCCCTTTAGGAGGCATTTTTAAAATATAAGGTTTTTATTACATATTTTACCATGGGTAAAAACCATTGTCTCTTAGCCCTAGACCTCCTTTTATGCAAAATGGACTATCTTGCAGCTGGCATTGCATTGAGATGCAACGTCCATTTGTAGATATTAGAACTTATACGAATGGTATTAGCTAGCTAGGAGTTCACGGGACATACTATCTCGTACCACAGATTTAATATACAAGACATTATTTTTTTTGTATTTTTTTTTTGTGTGTTAAATTTGCTTTAAATCCGGACCGAAATAATAATAAATTTATTACGCAGACGAAAACCAACTAGAACAAAATATTGTTTGTCAACAACAAAATACACATATTGTACGGTAAATAGAATTGCGCAAATAAATACGTAGAAAATACGTTTACATAAGGGGAACAATACAAATATAAGAAATATAAAAACAATTTAATATAAAAATCGTGAAGTTTGCCGATTTGCCATTCTAATCCATAGCCTTTGTATCTCTCGACGAAACCTGGGTTTTAATTTTAGATCTAATTTTCTTTTTTTTAGAAATGTTCCTAAAATTTTGTATATAAACAAAAGTGTGTAATAAATTTATGTAGATTTTTTTAGTGAAACAAATTTATATATCATTAGCATACTACTTACTATACAATCGGAACACCATGTACAATGTCCTTGTCCCTTACGACCTTGCGTGTTCCACTCAATAATTTCTTGTAATTTCATTTCAATCCAGTATATCCAATATACATATTTACTCAATATATATTTAATTATCGATCCATATTGATATTAATGTATTGTTTTGTATTACTTTTAACATTCAACCGTACTTGTAAAAGCATATTAAAACTCTGTACCCATATAACAACGCATGCAGCAATTGTTCAAACGATATAATCCACAGCTCAGCAACGATTATTCAAAAAGATGAATTTCTGATACTTATACGCATACATACTTATTTTAATATAATGGAACTTATACTAATATTGAAAGTTTGAAGTACTCATCATATTCATACTTAACAACACGTATGATGTTGTTGATTTCGACTCTCCATTACTTAACATATACAAGCAGCACAAAATAAGTATGAAGCGCGTACTAACACTAAAATAGTTACAAGAAGGTTGCGTGTTTGCTCTGTTTGCTGGTCTGTCCTTTTTGCTTATTTGTCTTTTTTCTTTTTTTGTAATGCAACAATAACTAAGATTGTAAATTTTGTTTCGAGTGATTCGAGTCACTCAAATCTTTAATAAGTATATTTTTTAAAGTTATGAATCTAAATGAGTAGGCTTACGAATCAAACATATTTCGAATGGTATGAGTTTGATGCAACCTGTACTTATAAATCAATGTTACAGTGAGTACGAATGAATCAGAGTAGTTGAATTTCAATATTGTTGACTCACTTAAAAAACGATTCATTGCTGATTTCTGATCCGGACTCGAAACGTTGATATGCGGCTAGATAAATATCTTTATCACGAATTGAATATATTTGTTACATTCACAAAATATGTTCGTAGTTGTACTCCAGCCCTCGTATGAGTGCAATATTGTATAATATTACTTTAAGATATCGTACCTCCCAGTTGGCCAAAAGAGAGGACACAAACACAACAAATAAATGCATATAAATTTTTCTCTCTTACACTCATACATACATACATACATACATGTACACCCCTATGCAAGAAAACGAAACTTTTAATGCCTGCATTAAAATGAGTATCAGCATGAAATGGATAAGTAGTTGTAAAGTTGAGAATATTTCTAAAACTAAAGTACGGTTGCCATACTTGTGCATAGAAAAAAATGGTACAAAACTACAAAGTCAAAGGGAATAGAAAGACAAATAATTTTGGAAATGTAATTAAATCGGCGTGGTCTAGTAGGTAGTGTGTTGTCTTACAAGATGTGAGGCCAAGATTCAAACCCCAGGTCAGATATCTGGTACAAAACGAATTATGAAAAATATTTCTTCGGCGACTGCCTCTCAGCTGATATCTGGCAAAAACTGTGAGAGTAAATAAAATTGCCATGGAAAGTTTCTCAAAAATCTGTCGTTCGGAGTCGACTGTAAAATGTAGGCCGCGCCACTCATTTACAAAATTAGGTCGTAGTCCTCACTAAACGGTTGTAATGACCAATTAAGTATTGAATAGGAGTTTTTGTTTTTGTTTTTCTATTTCATATACAATAATTTCGTATTCAATAATTATTATTTTTTGTAGCAATTCCAATTGGCAACACTTACTACCACTTCACTACTTGGATTAAATCTTGTATACAAAGGCCAGAAGTATGCATTTGTATGGATGGTACTGTACTACTGCTACTCATTGACTAAGAATGAAATTTACATTTTTTTTGGTATTTATGAGACTGTTGAGAGTTATTAGCTGGACAAACTATTACACGTGGGAGTGTTAACTTTGTTATATCAATACGACACAATAACTACCACCACCACTATAGGAAAATAACTACGAACATTCGACCAAACCATGACACACACTTTGTGTTAACCCCCAAGAACTTGGGGTAATGGGGTAAGTGTAGGTATGTATGTATTAGTCCTTTGCTGTGTTGACTTTCGGAATAAAAAAGGAAATTTTTACAAATTTGTACTTAAAACTTACCATTGTTGTTATTGCTTGTGATGGCTGGTAATATTGTTGTTGTGGCCGCAGAAGCCTCCGGAGGCGGAGTAGAAGGCGGTGGCTCTGCTCGAGAATGTGTTGTATGCTTGTGGTTGGTATCTGTAGTTGTTGTAGGAACGAGCAAAGCTGCCTTTTCGTCTTCATCATCCATTTCCAAACTTTCTGTTTCACTCAGTAACTCTTCTTTGGGATCAAGCAAAGCCAAAGGATCTTCACATTCCCCTAATTCTTCTGCAGCGCCTGATGCAGATGTCTCCCCCACTATGGAAAAAAAAGGAAGTAATTCTCGTAAGTTTTTTTCTTTATTTTTATTGTTTTTATTTTTGTTCTCATATAAAAATTGGAGCAACAAAATACAAAATACAAAATAATTTAAATAAAATTTCAAATGCATGCAAATATACATATGTATGTGTATGTGTGCTTGTCCTGGTGCGTGATGGTGTATGTGGGTGTGTGGAAAACATTCATTTGAAATTATTATATAAGAAGTAAAGATAGATAGAAAAATAAATAAAATGCATGATGAAGCTTGTTTTGGGTTTTGTTAGACATAAATCTTAAAGTACCCCCACGTTACCCCTTTAATGGCCAAATAAAAATTAGTTATGCAATCGAATTTTAATATTTATATGCCCCTCGGCAACAGCTGGAAGCTAAACAACAACAGCAACAGAATAACATATTCTTCAAACAACATGATTACCAGGCTAAAGAGGAAAGCGAGTAGAAGGCCATCGCATTCACCTTCATTAGAGAGCGTTTTTGGTCTGCTTTTTTTTTGGGCTTATGGCACAAAACAAAGTATCGCCCAACGAAAGAAATTTGTTTTTAGAGCAAATTGGTTTCTTTTATTTGGATTTCCCGCTTTTTTTTCGTTGTTCTCCATCAGCATCGGTTTCAGTTCTTCACGTGCACGTACGTACTTATCATTCCATATGCAAAAAAAAAGCCAGCAATAGGAACAGGAGTTGGAACTCAATATAGGAACAGCATAACTGGCAGTATGGATCGGTAATGGCAGCAGGAGTTGATGTTTCTGTTTCTGTTCTTGTTCTTATTGTTATTGTTGCTGTTATTGTATCAGCTCACTTTATGCAGATTACGCTTAAGCACTCCCCAGACACCCATAGAGGTATAAATTCTATTTACACGTACGTATATTTTATTTTTTACCAATAGCTCAACTTAAGTACCAAAGACACATAAACACACACGTACACCAACCAACAGGAAGAGCACAAATATATTCCTTTTCATATGTTCAACCGAACAACATAAAATTCTCAAAACAAATTCATTCATTCATCTCCTCTCTTCCTTAAATATCAACAAAAATAACAAAAATAGAAAGAAAATATTGCACTCACACTCTCATACACACACATACATATGTGATGCAATATGTGTGTTGAAAAATTATGGTAATATTATCTGAAGGTGGCGGATGTGTCCTTTTAATGAATTGGACATAAAAGGTGCTCAACTAAAATTGGAACAGCATTAGAACAAGAACAATAGCAGCGACACACATTCAACATTCCGTGTGTTATGTCTACGATTAACGATTTCTTTGCAGTTTTTCTTTTTCCATGTTTTTCCCCCCAAAAATATTTGATGATTTTGCACCAAAGCCATCACTTGCGCATACAATTGAGCAAAATATGCAACCAACACCATTTCTAGTTGAATAATAAAAATATTCTTATAAAACAATACGACTTACATTTGAAATTTTAATGTCAAATT
This sequence comes from Sarcophaga rosellei, assembly GCA_930367235.1. Lineage (NCBI taxonomy): Eukaryota > Metazoa > Arthropoda > Insecta > Diptera > Sarcophagidae > Sarcophaga > Sarcophaga rosellei. The sequence continues at coordinate 32,452,703 of OV884021.1, read as the reverse complement.
TCTTTTAACATACCGGATAACGAATGTCAGATACAGAAGAGGTGCTGACGTCGATAATGAGGTGTCTAAGAGGAACAATCCCACCCACATCAATCATGGAGGGATAACAAAAATACATAACACATACATACATAATTGGTCATTACAGGATTACGATCAGAGATCAGCAATGAATCGTTTTTACGCTACTCATAAGCACTAATGAAATTTTAAATCTACTTAAGTAATTCAACAATATCGAAATTTAACTACTCTGATTCATTCGTACTCACTACGACATTGATTTATAAGTACAGGTTGCAATGAGTATGCGCACAACGTTGACGTCAAACTCATACCATTCGAAATATGATTGATTCATAAGCCTACTCATTCATATTCATAACTTTAGAAAAATACTTATAATACTTATAAATGAATCGAGTGACTCGAATCATTCATCAAAATTTACAGTCTTAGTTGTTGTTGCATTTACAAAAAAAGACACATAAGCAAAAGACAAAGCAGCAACTTTTTGGTGGGTGTTTTAGTGTTCGTACGCGAATCATACTTATTTTGTACTTCGTGTATAAGTTGAGTTATGGAGAGTCGAAATCAACAACATCATGCGATTGGTAAGTATGAGTACGATGTGTACTGCAAACATTGAATATGAGTAGAGGTTCCATGATATTAAAATAAGTATGAATGTGTATAAGTATCAGAAATTATGAGTATGATTCGATTCTACTCATCTTTTTGAATACGCATTGCTGATCTCTGATTATGACCTAGCTTCTCACACCACTTATGTTGTGCGTGTTAATTTTATAAATGAGTGGCAAAACTTACAGTTAAAGTCGACAGATTTTTTGAGAAACTTTTTCATGGCAATTTTATTAACTCTCACTGTTTTTTGCCAAAAGTCTGCTGAGAGAAAGTCGTTAAAGAAATATTTTTTATTTATTTAATTATTTCGTTTTGTTGGATATGCCTGACCTGGAGTTTGAACCGTGGCCTCACATCTAATAAGCCAACACACTACCTGCTAGACTACGGTGACTTCAGAGCAACATATAATTGGGACACAGGAAAAACATTGGGTGTAGCAAAGACTCAAACAAAAACGTTCGATACCAGACTATACTTGACACCTGATGTCGCAAAGAAGGGAACTCATAATGCAATTAAACATCGACAATACTTTGAAACTTCAGTACCCATTGCTGGCTAAGTAAGTTAAGAAAACTGAGCGTATAGCAATGATAGCAGAAAAAGCAGATTTCCAGAACAACATGGGAAAATTACACCAGGTGATAAGTTGTCTCATCTAGCAATTTCTAACTACATTGGTGCGCTACTATCAAATAATCATACTCTAAAATAAGCGAAGATATCATCCACTATTGACCAAAATGAATTTGAAAACAACAGCCCTGCAGAAAATATTTTGTAGAAGAAGTCCACGGGAAGTTAAGACAAAATAAGGCAGCAGACGCAGATGGAATATAAGCAAACGTTCTGAGGGTTGGCAGTAAACCCGCAGCTGAATTTCTGCGACCCAACATTTCAACAATCTTGGAGTCAGTCCACCGTTAACTTAGAAGAGAAGGCATTCATAACTGGCCATTACAACCCTTCAGTCAGGCCTAGCTCATGTTGTGTGTGACGGGATCTACAGTTTAAATTCGACTCCGAACGATAGATTTTTGAGGAACTTTTCATGGCAATTTTATTAACTCTCAGAGTTTTTGCCAGAAATCTGCTGAGAGGAAGTCGCCGAAGAAATATTTTTTTTTTGTATATTTAGTTTTGATGTCTGAACTGCGGTTTGAACCGTGGCCTTGCGTTTAACAAGCCAACACAATACCTACTAGGCTACGATCACTTAATATTTTAGAATTGCTCTATTTAATATCATGTACGAGAATGTAATGCCCTCAGTTCTTGGGAATATTAGGCAATCATTTCACACAAACGGTGGAGTAAACAATGGCGCCGTCTATTCACCTTAACATCAGCCTACAAGGCCAACCAGTCGAGTACGTAGATAGCTTATTTTATCTCGGTAGTATAATAACAACAAATTATGTCGCAGAAGCAAAGATTAATAACAAATTTAAAAAGCGAGAACGGTATTCAGACGACTTGAGTTAGTATATAGAAATTTACAAATAGGCAACAAGTTTAGTACATTTAACGCTTGTCTAAAATCAAATCTGTTGTACGAACGTGTATCCTGATTAGTTTCACACATCATAACTTAAGGACTACAGATATTGAGAACAACAAAAGCCTCAGAATCATATGAAGGATATTCTGGCCTAATAACATTAGCAAATTTGGAACGAAAAAAACCAAATAATATGAACAGAACGGAGAAAATGGATATAGTTCAGCTGTAAATTCAGAAAGAATTAAGAATCGATCAAGTATAGCGAGAATGGCGGAAGATTGGAATTCTCAAGACTCAATAAAACGAAACAATACCTTGATAACTAGGACAATGCAGACTTACATGGCATGACTCAAACATAATAACAAAAATCAGTTAGTGGAGCTAGGTACCGTGAAATGAATACATACATACATGACATACATAACGACCTACGACAGTGCTGAGAGGAATTCGCCGATGAAATATATTTTCATATTTCATTTTGTTCTAGGTGTCTGATCTGGAATTTGAACCGTAAGCCAACACACTATCTACTAGACTACGGCGACTTATACGTCCTAATATCAGCAGCAACTCTGGAACTTTACCAACGACGATAACCAAATAATACAAATAGAACAAAAATTGTTGATCATAGTTTCCGAAAGAATCAAGATAGTATAGCGAAAATGGCGGAAATTTGGAATTCTCAAGACTCAAAAAACCGAAACGATACTTTGGAAACCAGGGCACTGCGAGCTTACATGAGAAGACACAAATATATGCTTCTAAGAGGGGTAATGTTAGAAAATATTATCAAACAAAATTGACGAATTTGGTATGATGTGTAGCCAGAGGTATTTCAAAAGCTGATAATCTACCTGGAAAGATGCACTCACCTTTTGGTGCCGTTTGCGGGTGGACGATCTAATTAAGCCTTACTTCTTTCACCACGATAGGGATCGCAACATTACGTTCAGTGGTGAAAGTTACCGTGACATGAATACTGACTGTCCGAGAAGACAACATTACAGTTGTCATTGGTAACATTCAGGCCGGCATGCTGTTAACACGTAAGTTTAGGTTAGGTATGAAAATGTGTACTTGTCATTGGGACAAATACAATATCCAGCGGTCAAAATGAACCATTGTAATATGTCCAAGAGGAGAGAGAGTATAGTGGAAAAGATAGGGGGAGATTGGAAGAGGAGAAGAGTTAGGAAAGGGAGGACAGGGACACGGAGGAAACACATATAAATGAGAAAATAAAATGATGAACTTTTGAACTAATGTGGAGTACTCTCAAACAGAGCGTCCTTTATTTCAAAACGTCTGAGTCTTTGGTTAAACTACGTTGATATTATTCAGTGGTAATAGCAGAAAACAGTTTATTTGAACAAATCGGACCACTTTCTCTGCTTCTACCAAAGAAATCATCATTTGAAACCATATTTTTTTCAAAGCATACAACAAATTCTGATACTAACTTTAAACATTTCAATGAGCTGCTACGTTTGGATATGGTGTTTCCAGCTTGTATCCTCATTTGGTGGAACATGTGTAATCGCTAGCAATTAAATTGAATTTTTCATAAATATTCAAATATTTTTCGTTTTTTTTTGTTTTTTCCCCGTTTCATTATACGAAACACTCCATTTTGTTCTTGAATTGACAACACATTTACAGAAACACTCAAAGAAAATAACAACGACAACTAACACCCACACATTCCATGCATCTCCCTCACTCTCACAGACTCTTAAAAACACTCACGCATTCACAACATTCATATGGTGGAACATTTTTGTCCTTTTCCATAAATGTATCGTTAAGATTTTAAACTGCACCTCAAGGAATCAAAGAAATGGCCATTCGGAGATCCAAAAAAAGTCAAAATGAAACGCAGAAATACTAACACATGCAAAGGTAATGAGAAATGAAATACAAGGTTTAAGGACTTCTTTTCATAAAACAAAAAGGAATTGCTGGTCGTATAGACACATTTTTACGTTTCTCATTAAATGGAGGGGTAAAATTTGTAACGATCCACTCACTGTAGCGTTACGTTTTGTTTTCATTTTTTTTATTAACATGTGTGCCATATTTAAGGGGAATCAAATTAAAATTTTAATCACGTTGAAGTTTTTTTTATGGAGGAATGACAATGGGGTTAAATTTAAGACATTTTGGGAAAAACTCAATTAGTGGTACTGCAGTTATTAATGCAAATTTATTAAAGTTCTTAACAATCAGTGCAAAAGTAAATTCGAAAGCTTACAATACATTCGAGTCACTCGAATCATTTATGAGTATTATAAGTATTTTTCTAAAGTTATGAATCTGAATGAGTAGGCTTATGAATCAAATATATTTCGAAAAGTATGAGTTTGATGTCAACGTTGTACGCCTACTCATTGCAATCAATGTTGTAGTGTGTACGAATTAATCAGATTAGTTAAATTTCAATATTGTTGACTCACTTATGTTTAAAATGCACTCATGACATTATGAGTAACGAAAAAACGATTCATTGCCGATCTCTGATACGAAATGATTGTATACACATACATACATAATTGGTCATTACAACCCTTCAGTCAGGATTTCGACGTAGATTCTCATACCACTTATGTTGTGTGTGTTAATTTTATATATGAGTGGCGGGACCTACAGTTTAAAGTCGACTCCGAACGACAGATTTTTGAGAAGCCCTACATGGCAATTTTATTTACTCTCAAAGTTTTTGCCAGAAATCTGCTGAGAGGAAGTCGCCGCAATAATATTTTTTTTTTTCATATTTCGTTTTTGATGTCTGGCCTGGAGCTCGAACTCGGGCTTTACGTCTACTAAGAGATTGATTCTATACGACATAGAAAAACAAAAACTCTTATTCAATGCATAATTGATCATTACAACCCTTCAGTCAGGAATACGACCTAGCTTCTCACAAGAGTTATATGCGTTAATTGTATACATATGAGGCGCGACCTATAGTTTAAAGTCGACTCCGAACGACAGATTTTTGAGAAACTTTTCATGGCAATTTTACTTGCCCTCAGAGTTTTGCCAGAAATCTACTTAGAGGAAGTCGCCAAAGGAATATTTTCATATTTTCCTTTTGATGTATAGCCTAGGATTTGAACAGTGGCCTTACGTCTAACAAGCCAACACAGTATGTGGTCGTATGTTGGTAATGGCATTGCTAATGTTGGCCTTCAAATGCTCAATTGTCTCTGGATTGTCGGCACAATACCTTTCTTTAACGGCGCCCCTCAGAAAATAATCCAACGGTGTCAAATCGCAACTTCTTGGCATTCAATTGACATCACTATTTGGGCTAATTAAATGGCCATCAAACGTTTGACGCAATAAACAGATGGTGGCATGAGATGTGTGGCAACTTGCACGATCCTGTTGAAATCAAATAGCAAATATGGGCCAAAGATGCCTCCACTCCACACACCCGACCGAAATAGCCACTCGTAATGGATGCATTGACTTCTGTAAGACCACGTGTGGGTTTTCTAATCAATTTTGCTTATTAATGCATCCACCAAGATGAAAATGAGCTTCCTCCGAAAATATGAATTTTTTTTTTGCAAAATAGACATTATCGCACAGTTTCTCGTTGGCTCATATAGCAAACCGAAAACGAAGCATAAATCGATTCATTACATTTAGTGGAGATAATACACTAAACGTTGTAATAGAATAAAATGACATAAGTATTGCCAGATTCGACATAACCGATGTTTCAAATTTAAACCAATAGATGGCCCACCTGAAATATTCAATGTACCAAGAACTTTCGTATTTTCTGAGGAAACAACTGATCCCATTGAGTTTTAAATTCAGAGATTTCAGCCATAATCATCTGCTGCATAATGGTGTTTGGTCTAGTGTAATTACTTATTGCAAAACACATCGATCATTTTTAACAGCATACATCAGATGCAATCATTTAGGTTATAGGAGCTTATAAAGAAAAATCTCCTTTCAATCACCACCATATACAAAGCATTACATTTCTTAGTGTCAAAATTGGCTTTGTCACCAACTGCAAAGCTTCACTTTAATTCCTCCACAATCTTTATCTTTCCATCTCCCGTAATAGTAGCATTCAAAAGTACACCTATCCCCCGTTTTACACGGTATTCGTTTTACACGTTTTCGATCTTACACGGTTTTTGAATATAAAATTTTTTTCACGAAATTTATTAATTTTGCATTTACACGAAATTATAAACACTAAACTATAATTTGTTATATCTACAATAACATTTTCATTGTTTTACTGTCAAAATATTTTACTGCCAAAATACAACACTACAAAATGTATGTTACAGTTACGAATTCTTAGTAGTCTATGTCTATGATGGAAATAGATAACGGAAACGGGGAGTTCCCGTTTTATGATCAAAACTAAATTTTATGTGTGTATAAGCTAGGTTGTTTGAAATACCAAAACAAAGAGCATTATTGTTTTTAAACTTTGTTTTTAATTAGTGTTTATATATAATTGATAGCGTAAATTTCTTCAAGGTGAGCAAATAACGTTCAATGTGTTTGTTATTCATCATATTAAAAACTGACAAAAAGGGCTTTTTTATATTGATTTTCGTTTAGCACGGTTTTTCCATATAAGATTGAATTTTTCGAGTTACACGGTTTTTTATGGCACCTATCTTCCGTGTAAAACGGGGGATAGGTGTAATTTCATTCCGTTCTATTAGCGAATATTCATTTGCTTACTTAATTCGTCAATACAACCGTTAGTCAGGATTACAACCTAGCTTCTCATACCACGCATATTATGTGTGTGTTAAATTTATCCATGAGTGGCGCGAACTGCAGTTTAAAGTCGGCACCGAATGATAGGTTTTTGAGTAAATATTTATGACAGTTTTATTCACTCTCAAAGGTTTTGGCCAGAAAACTGCTGAGAGGAAGTTGCCGAAGTTGCTTGTTAATTTCGATAGAAATAAGGATCGATGATGCCGTCAAGCTGGATGCACCCATATTGCCCGCACAAAATTTTTGTTCGAACAAAATTATCTTATACTGAGTATTTTCTGTAGCACAATTCACTCATTTCAAAAAATTTGCCCGGAATGTCAAAGCTGTCAGACGACACTTTTGTAAAGCAAGTTTAAATGCTGCATGCTTTGTACGGGCAAATCAGCCGGTAGGTAATGTGTTGGCAGACATCAGACATAAGCATATCCTCCAATAGGGCAGTGGACCGTGAGAATCGCAATTACGTGAGAATAGCAATATTGCAAGTACCTTCCTGTTGTCACGAAAGTTGAGCTGCTTTAGTTAAATAAGGTAACCAATCGAGCATGATTGAGCTGTAACATGTCGGAGATTGCGAGCTTCGTATAAGGCTTAACACATACAAGTTTATATTATTACGTTTTTACGTTTTAAAAACGTTTAAAATATGAGTTCGTAGATTGCAAATAAAATAAAAATAAATTTGTGTGTAATTTTAATTAAATTTTTGTTCGCACAATTATGTGTGCCACTGCTCACAACTTGATTTAAACAACAACAATTGCATTGTTTGTTATTCTTCTTTACAATCTTATACGTAAACAATAACAATTGTTCGACAGATCTTTATAACGGAGATCTTCAAACCACGGTTATTCTGTTCAAACACCGGACGTGAATTTTTACTGACTCGTTGCCTGCTTTGTCTTGCCTTTTATATACCAACGTAAATAGTCTGATGAATGAATGAATAGTCTGATGAATGATCTCGTTTACATTTATTCCTGCAGTGTTTGTTGTTACATTTTTGTTTACTTGTTTATCCCTTTTTATATTGGTTTTTATTGGTATATTTTTGTTTACTTGTTTATCATGTAAACAAATTCATTGTTTTTGTTTTCGTAATAATATATTTTCATTGAAATTTATTAAATTCAATGAAATTGTAATCTTTAAATTGATTTTTAATTTTATATTCGGAAAACTCTAGTATTTGACAACATCTTGATAAAAACAAAGGAAATTTCACGAGTCCAAATAAATATTCTCTGCAACATCTAGTTTTCAAATGAAACAATTTTTTGTGAGGTAAACATAATGTTTTTTTCGCTTAGAAGCGAATTGTTCGACCATATTTACGACTTAACGGTGATAAAGCGACAGGGACTGGAGTGATTAAAAACATCTTTTTATTGTCACAAGTGCACACACATACACTCACATTAACATATAATAAGTTTATGTAATAAATACGCATACATATACATACATACATAGTTGTATAAGCGCCCATATGTATACCAGCAATTTTCATTTTTGTTTAAAGCCCCCAAGAGTGCATTTCGCACTCACACACATGCACAAATGGCAATAACAACCAACAACCGACACTAGTAGCAATAGAACAAGCGTAATAAAAGTGCTCTTCTATGTTATGTGCTCTCTCTCTCGTATGTACATGAATCTATGAATGTATGTATGTAAGTGTGAACTACATTATTAATGTGCGTTTGTTTGTTTGTATGTGTGTTAATAACAATTTTAATGTAAATGTTTGCTTTGGTTTATTTTAACACTCTCACTAACGGAATGATTGAATCGGCGAAGGATTAAAGGAAGGGTGGAAGGAATAGTATATGAAATGTTCTACCAGGCAATTCTACTCCATCGGGGTGCTCAAGGGTTGGCATTTTAACGTTGAATTTTATCAAAGAATTTAATATTTGAAGCCGCAAATGGGTGTACAAGGGTCTCTAAAAAATACAGCCCATCTCATCAAATTAACCTATGTATACTTCTGTGGTGTATTTAGAAAAAATTAAATTCTTTACATTAGCGTTTCTTCAAACCAGACAAGCCACCTAAAATAAATGCCAAGTAGTTTCCAAAAAGCTCGCTCGAATAAATATATGTATTTCTGGTGTAGTTGTTGAAATATTAAGTGCTTGTTGGTTTTGTTATTTACCTGTCTAGTAGGCAACTCCCAAATGGCCATTAAGCGTCAAACATGTGGACCATACAACACAGTTTAACATTCAGAAGAAGTTTTTAACGGTTTTGTTGCCATCAAACAGTTTGTATTTGTATGTTGGCGTTAATGTTTGTATTGCTCTTATACGCACTTTTGTGAATAAAACATGGAAATTAAATAAGCAAGTCAATGGAAAATACTAACCACGAAGGCGATACTATAAATTTCAAAAAAAAAAGAAAAAAAAACAACAAAAATGCCATCATATTCGACAATTTCATTCACCAGAATTTCATTCAATATTTCTGTCACAATATATGTCCTCCAATACAAAATAAAACTTATTTTCTATTTTATTTGAACAACTCTACACCGCACGTTTCTATCGACAGGCGACAGGTATAACAGCGAATCCTTCGAAGGCAGTAAGTTTAAGGTGGCCGTATGGCCCCCCTTTTTCTCCCAAAACCATTGATTTGTTCAAGTCTGCTATTTTCTATCTACAGTCGCCAGGGAATTATTTTTGAAAAACGAGACACAAATTCGATTCATCAGTTTTCTTTTACTGTTACTACTGTGTGTATGTACATATGTGTATGTTTGTGTGTGTGCTTGTTTGATTGTTGAATTTAAATGTTAAGGCAGGTTTTCTGCTGTGGCATTGCATTTATTTTATTTATTTACAACTGCCACACACACACACACACCAACAGTAGCAGTATTTGTAACAGTACCAACAACAATAATTTGTTGTTACAAAGGACATAGAAATTATTTTACGTTAAATTCCTTAGAGGATCAACTTAAGGGATTAACATGATGGGGCTCTCATGCAGACAATCTGGTTTGAGGACATACACACATTTACTGTGTTCTTTTTTTTAATGTTTTTACGAAAAATAAAATACTGACAATGAAACCATAGCTGCTAGTGTTCGGGTCAATGTTTGTATGGTTTTGGAAGCAATATTCATATCGATCGGCTAAGTATGCGAACAATACACATGACTTTTTCGTAACTCTCTATATCACTTTGTATCAATTTTAGTGAGAATCAGAGAGTTCAGCTGAAATTTTTAGCTACAAACTTGTAAATGAATTCAAAACTATCGTGAAGTCATTTGAGATCAGTTTAAAATTGTGATGCAACTTGATACCCACATATATTCATATTGTTACGAAAATGGAAACGGTGTACCATCGTTTAACATTAAAATGATAAACAAAAGCTTCACAAACAAATACAACGAACTTGCAAGTAAACCAACAACATCAGTTTTAAAGGAAAGGGGATAGAGAATTAAGAGAGAAAGCAACAACAACAAGCATTGTGAAAAAAATACACAAACAACAATAAAGTCGCGATAGAGATCTCGAGAAAGCGAACACACGAGCATTCTACTTCAAGAACCTTCATCAGACTGTTTACGCGAGCATATAAAAAGGCAAGACAAAGCAAGCAACGAGTAGTAAGAATTCAGTCAGACTTGTGTGAAGACACGTTGCGTGTGAAGAGAACAGTCGTGGTTTGAAGATCGCTGTTGAAAAGATTTACGTTGTAAGCAAAGAAGAATGTTGAACAAGCAATTATTGTTGTATTCGTCAAGTTGTAAACGGTGACACACAAAAGTGGTGCGAACAATAAAGAATACAATTGAAACTAAACACCAATTTATTTTGAAAAAATTGTTAGGCAGTAGATAAGAAACTCAACTCGAAGAGGGCACAAAAAAATTCCAAGATCTTAGACATATTGATTATGCAAATGCTGAATTCGTTTTTAATCCTGGTTTTATAACGAACATACCGAAAAGATCTTATTATGACAAAACCATAATGAATACCTTTCAAGTATTGACAAAGAGATCAAGATTATGTGATGAGGCCATATGTCAATTTCAATAATGCTTATCGGTTGTTATTTTTATATTTTAAATTAACTACCCTTTATTTAAGTTTAGGTTAGGTTAGAGGACGTGTACTGTACTGTGACAAGTACAGTACCCGGAGGTCGAATTGACCCATTGTACAACGCCCTAGCTTCTCACACCACTCGTGTTGTGTGCGTTAATTTTATACATGAGTAGCGGGACCTACAGTTTAAAGTCGACTCCGAAGGCAGATTTTTGAGAAGCTTTTCATGGCAATTTTTACTCTCAGAGTTTTTGACAGAAATCTGATGAGAGGAAGTCGCCGAAGAAATATTTTCTTCACAAAAGACTGACTGAATTCTTACTACCGACATTGTTGGACTTGTATGGGTGAAAAGAGGATTGATTTTCTTGTGCCCTCAAATCGAATTGTCATTGATCGCACTATTGTGATTTTCACTGACCGCTGTCTTATTAAAAGACTTAAAATGCCATCGAATGAATTTGATTTACCATAAGTACAGGTTGCAATGAGTATGCGTACAACGTGGACATCAAACTCATACCATTCGAAATATGTTTGATTCATACGCCTACTCATTCGGATTCATAACTTTAGAAAAATACTTATAAATGATTGGAGTGACTCGAATCACTCGAAACAAAATTTACAGTCGTAGTAGCTGTTGCAAAAAATGAAAAAGACACCTAAGGAAAAAACACAGAGCAGCAAGCAGAGCAAACACGCAACCTACTAGTAAGTATTTTAGTGTTCGTACTCGAATCATACTTATTTTGTGATACTTGTATATATTGTGTCATAGAGAGTCGAAGTCAAATATGTTAAGTATGAATATGATGAGTAATTCAATCTTTGAATATGAGTAGTATGAGTATAATATTAAAATAAGGATGAATGCATATAAGAATCAAAAATTATGAGTGTGATTCGATTCTACTTATCTTTTTGAATGCTCATTGCTGAACTCTGTGAGAGACCATACTGATAGGCTTTAGACTCCAACTTTTACCAAAAATTCTTTTGCAGTAGTTAAAAGCGGAAGCCACTTTGTCAATATATTTTTAACATTTTTCGTCAAAATAAGTTTCGAACCATAAAGTCTATCAAACATGAGTACCCATACAACAATTTCAATTTCAATGAAAGATACGATAATAGCCAATATTTTCAAGGAATCTGTTTTAAATATTTTAAATTAAAATTATATTCCCGTTAGTATTCATAGTAAAATAAGCACAGACTATAAACAAACATTAAAATAAATTTAGTTAACACACGCACACACAGCTAAATAGGTAAACGTATGTGTAAATACACATGTATGTATGTGTTTGTGTATTACATTTACTCTTTACCAACCTACTTTGTAGAATATTTATAAATATTGTTGACACACAAACATGCCAACTAACGTACAAACACATTCTCTTATAAACATAAATACGGCCAACGACATATAAGAGTAATACACAGAGAGAGAGAGAGAGAGAGAGAGAGAGAAAAGTAAGAGAATAGTACAGAACAGAACAGAAAGTAAAAACTAATACTCAAGGGAACTCCCTTGGGATTGGCTGGATGGTCCCTGGAGAAATAACGAACGATGGGTTTTCTATGTTATTTTGTTATTATTACTGCTGTTCTTGTTGTTGTTGTTTTTGTTGCTATTTGCTGTTGTTGCCACAGTTATTACTGATGTTGTTGTTATTGTTGTTGTTTTTGTTTTTATTCTTATTGTTGTTTTTCATGATGATGAACTGAAAAAGCAAAACCCAAAACAGAAACACTGCGTTGCGTTGCGCAAATCGAAAGCTACAGTAACAGCCTTACACAGGGTATCAATTTGCAGAGCATTCAAATAATGAATTCATATAGGAAGTACATAAGAATAAACAAAATTTATATACTTTATACATAGGAGTAGGATATCCGTATGTCCATCGCAATCAATTGTAGAATCAGCAACTACGAAGGAATTTATTTAAAAGAAAACACACGACGCTTCTCATCCCCAATAGTTTGTTTTAATTTTGTAATCTGTCCATTATTTCAAGCTCGTTTAAAACAAACGTATCAACTTTAATTATTTACCTTAGCTTTCTTAGTTACTATCAGTCAATAATCAATAACAGTTTGTAGATTCTTTGATATGCAAATGAGGTGAGCAAATTAGGCCTTAATTCCATCCAGATACGTAAATCAATATTTCAGTTCTGTTCTAATTTTGTTAAAAATCTTACTCCAGGTAAGTGTTTTCTAAGATAATCTCCGATTATGTCCGGAGTTCCTCACAGTTCTGTCTCATGGCCACTATTAATGAGTTGTACGATTGTGAGATTGGACTGAGGATATTGGAAAAACAATCAACATGCAATTCGCTCCGAATTAAAACACCACATATACCGCGAATAGCAAAATTCTAGGTATTCCAATATATTGTTCCGCAAACGCAAACGACCTAATATCGTTTCAAGAGAAAACATCGTTTAACATAAACAATAAGCAAAAGCTACAAAACCAAAGACCATGAGTATGTGTACACAATACACACGATACACGACACAGATACACACTAAGAAATACATCGAACACGTTCCAAGTAAACCCACAACAACAAGTATGAGAGAAAAAGCTATCGACAAGTAAGCAAACGCAACAACAACAATGAAGTCGCAATAAAACTTCCGAGAAAGCTAAAACGCGAACATTCCACATCGAGAACATTCATCATACTGATTACGTGCGTAATAATCCAGTCAGTCTTGTGTGAAGACACGTTGCGTTCGAAGTAAAAAAAACCTCGTGGTTTGAAGAGTTGTTAGTGTTGGCGTGGATAGAAGTCTGAAATAGTATAGTGAACAAGCAATTATTGTTGTATCGTGAAGTTGTATATGGTGGCGCACAAAAGTAGTGTGATAAATAATGAGTTTAATTGAAACGAAAAACATATTTGTTTTATTTGGGGTTTCAATCAGCGAACTCATAATCTAAACATTTTTAAAAAATCTAGATACTGGTGTTTTGCTTTTACATCGCTTAACATTATAAACAAAAGCTACAAAAACAAAACAATGCGGTAAGCAAACCTGTTCACAGCGTAAAAAATAACCAGTTTTTCATATGATGTAACCGTTCTTCCAAATGATCTCGTAAATACTCTCCTTGAGTCATATTGGCACTTTGTGCTAGAGTATTAAGCCTGTGGCGACTTTTGACATCAAATAACTTCTCGACATTTGCAGCAGTAGGTGAATTTAATTTTTAGAATGTTTAAATACTCTCTCTTGTTCATTATGTCCTCAATAAATTCCACAACTGGCACGCACTCATCTCCAAAAATGTCATGCTTCAAAATGTCTAAACGTTGTTTATTTCAATAAGCGGATAAGTGGACTTGTGTAATGTCAGGAAAATGCTTCCTAAACCATAATACTGCCCCCACCATGCTTTACTTATTTTTAAGTTGTTAATGAACAAAGGGTTTTGCCATCTGGTACCAAGCTATAGCAAAATTGCGCCTTTTTGCTTTATCCTGATAAACTTACTAATTATTGTCTCCGATGGTCTTCGCCATTCTTACTACAAGTGGACACGTACGCTTATTTGATCTTCTAGGCCTTCACTAACAGCTTTTACACTTTGCCAATATGTTCAGGACACTCAACATCATACATTACATTACAACAATTCAGTCAGGATCGCGATCTAGCTTCTCACACCAGTTACGTTGTGTGCGTTAATTTTGTACATGATTGGCGGGACCTACAGTTTAAAGTCGACTCCGAAGGACACATTACTGGGAAACTTTTGATTGCAATTTTATTTAATCTTAGAGTTTCTGCCAGAAATCTACTGACAGGAAATAGCCGAAGAAATATTTTTTCATATTTCATTTCGGTTTGAACCGCGGCCACACGTCTAATAAGCCAGTATGCATTACATCAGACTATGGCGACTTCAAGACAAAACAAGACAGTGTTGTAATCAAGTTTCAATGAATTTTTCTTAACAATCAAACAATTGGATTAAGGGGTACTTATACCCACATTATTTACGGTAGCCAATTCGAAGATACGATGCCATTACTCGCTTGAAATTCTTACATATCTGTTGACTGATGTAATTAGGGTTGCCAGATTCCGATTCGCAAAATGCTGGACATAGGGTTTTAAAAAGCTGGACAAAACACAAAAAAGCTGGACATAAAAAAAATACTGAGAAAATGTTAATTTTGGTTTTGTGTTAATAATTTTTATTAAAATATTCATTGTATGTATGTAAAGACATCAGCTGTTCAAGTGTTGAGGCATTTTGTCAGTGATGATAGAAGAAGGAAATCATAACTTAGTTGTATAACAAATATTCAATCAGTGTTGGCTAACATGATTTGACAAAGATAAAACGTTATTGCAGTATACTAAAAAAAATTCTATTTAGCTGGACAAATTAAATTTTAGCTTGAAAGCATCAAAAAAGCTGGACAATCCAGCCAAGTCCAGCCAGGCTGGCAACCCTAGATGTAATGCAGAGATCAGCAATGAATCGTTTTTTCGCTACTCACAAGCGCTCATGAAATTTTCAATATAAGTGACTCAACAACAACTGAAATTTAACTACTCTGATTCACTCACTACAACATTGATTTATAAATACAGGCTGCAATGAGTATGCGTACAGCGTTGACATCAAACTCATAACATTCGAAATATGTTTGATTCATACGTCTACTCAGTTAGATTCATAACTTTAGAAAAATACTTGTAATACTTATAAGTGATTCGAGTAATTCGAATCATTTATCAAAATTTACAGCCTTAGTTGTTGTTGCATTTACTAAAAAAAAAGACACAACAGCAAGAAAGATAGAGCAGCAAGCACAGCAAACACAACCATTTAGTCAGTATTTTAGTGTTCGTACGCGATTCATACTTATTTTGTGATTCGTGTATATGTTGAGTTATGGAGAGTCGAAATCAATAACATCATACGTGTTGTTAAGTATGAATATGATGAGTACTTCAAACTTTGAATATGAGTAGAGGTTCCATGATAATAAAAATAAGTAAGAGTGCGTATATGTAAGTATCAGAAATTATGAGTATGATTCGATTCTACTTGCTATATTCGATATATTCGATATATTCTTGCTAAAACAACATTTAATGGCAGCGATACTACACGAGGTTGCACTGTTTGGAGGTAGCAATAGAATTAGAAGAAGGATACTTAATACGATTTTAAATACATCAAATGCAACTAAATTTGTTTACACTTTTATATAAGATGTCAAGAAAAATTAAAATAAATTAAAATAATCTTAAAAAATTCCATTAATTTGTAATCCGTTAAAGATTTCATTCCTTGATACACTGCCAACTGCAGGCTTCCCATAAAAATATTCATAAAATACGGCAATGGTTAGAGGGGGAGGTAAACGGGAAAGTATTATTTAGAGAAATACATGAACGTAGAGAGAGTGAGATAGTGAGAGATATACAGAGGGGAGGGAGCAAATGTAAGAGCGAGCGTAGAGGCAGCTTTTTACAGTGAGCTGTGATGCTGCTTTGTTATTTGGGGAACCATATTCACATTCCATTGGGGATTTCTGAACTGAACAAAAAGGAACCTTTTTTTCTCTCTGTTTTTGTTTTTTCATAAAGGGATTTTGGGATGTGTAGGTATAAAACACAAAATACTATTTCATATGATGGTGATGCCGATGCCGATGCTGATGCTGAATCTGCTGATGATGATGATGGGTAAATGCAAAAAAAAAAAAAGACAGAAACAAAAACCAACAACTGGCCCAGGCTCAGGCTGGAGAAGAGATGACTTGGAAGGCTGTTTTGGCAGGCACTTTTCGGTTTGGTTTTGTTGTAAAATTTTATGTCACTTAAGAGTGTATAACAAACACTCACTCGCACACAAACACACACACTGACAACTTTCGAAATGACAAAAATCGAAATCGATTTAAAAATTTATTTTTACTAAAAACTAAAAACACGTGCATTAGTTTGGTATACAACATGTTGTCTTTTTTCAATACCAAATAGTGGGAGTAATCGAACACACACACAAACACATTTAGATACATACATACATACAAATACAAATTCCTCTTTCTTCACATCTTATGCATGCTAAACAATCAGCAGGTGGTGGCGCATGGTATGCTGCAGAGTAGTATCAGAGGCAGAGAAAGAGACAAAGTTTGATTACAGCCAACAAAAATCCATTGATGAGTCTCTAAAGTGAATACTCTTGACACTTGCCAGAGTGCATGATTGGCATTACAATTTGTGTATAAATGTGAGTGTATGCGAATCCCTATCTACGTATGAAGCTTGTTAAATACTCATACATACACATGCGAGTTGTTTTTTTTTTCTTTCTTTTCTTATTTTTGTACAAATGCATCAATCATGTACAGAAACACACACAATCACTCAGTGTTATAAATGAAAACAAAACAAAAAACGGTTTAAAAGGAATAAAAACTTACACTTGAGAAAAGCTCGTGGTTTTGACTGTTTACGTCGCGACATTTTTCACAATTTTTTTCAGTTTTTTTTTTTTTTTGTAAATATTTCACAGTTTCTTTCGTTTTTATTGTTATTGTTTTTGTTGTTATTTTAAATAATATTATTGTCCTTAATCCCCAAAGGGGTTAAGCTCAATTTGTTAACGTAAAATAATTTATTTCATGTGCAATTTTAATATTCTTTCACAATACGCATACACACAGAGACGGACATTCGTTTTATTTAGAAAATATTTTTTAATTTTTTCTTTTGTTTTTTTTTTTTAATTATTCTTTACATAGATTATTAAATATTGAATTCTTTTGTATGTATTTCTGTAGGCATTTAAGTACTAGCAACACTCGCGCGCGCTTTTTTTTTGTCAACTTTTATACTTTTTTGCTGTGTTTTCTTATTGTTTAAGGATTGCTGCCACAGTGTTTTCATAAATTTTTATGCAACACTTTACACATCATGTGTGTGCTTATCCTTGCAGCTACATTGGCGGAATGTCTTCAAGTGGCCGGAAATAAAATTTTAGTTGTTACAAACTTTCATCTACCGGTACTGGCTGTTAGTGTATGTGTTTGTTCTCTCTTAAAATAGATTTCAATTTCTGTTCTCTTATATTCAACATTAAGGCAAAGAAAAGAGAATAAAATTCATACAAACAATATAAAGAGAGATAGAGAGAGAAATTAATTTTTCGGTGAGCTAGACATTGCACCCATTCCACCAATTGTGGCATTGAAATTTATAAACAAAACACAGAATCGAATAAAGAAGCATAAACAAAAACAAACAGAAAAGGAAAAAAAACAAAACAAAACTTTTGCCGGTACTTCCACAAATCCCAAGAGGGTTGGATTTTGTAGTAGAATGTTAACGCACACGCATACGCTCACACTGTTATACAAAAAACACGCACGTGAACATGTAACACAAACATACTTATGTACGTACATACGTAAGTAAGGATAAAGTAGTCAGACGTCCTGTTAAAACCT
Source organism: Sarcophaga rosellei (assembly GCA_930367235.1). NCBI lineage: Eukaryota > Metazoa > Arthropoda > Insecta > Diptera > Sarcophagidae > Sarcophaga > Sarcophaga rosellei. Next base: position 32,434,178 of record OV884021.1, on the reverse strand, counting down.
ACGACAATTAAATTGTAATGAAACATGCATTCACTCCCATTTCATTGAAAACTTAAACTTGAAAAGGAAACACAAAAATTTTGAGGTGTGAGACAAATCAACCCTCCTGACATGCACCAATCACGTTGCAAGGGGTGCTTTTTAGAAACACCTATCGATGTATGTGTATGTTCGTACGCGAGTATGCTTTTATTTTACTTTCGTTTAGGTTCCTGCTGTTTATCTGCACTATAGGGTGCTTTGAGTTTTCTTTAACTCTCTCCCATGATTTCTTAACATTTCAATTTACTTTGTGACTTATTGGTTTATAAATTCATCATCATCGTCGTCATCGTTCTCTCATCACCAATGTTCTCGTCAACAGTGTGTGTCATTGCGGCCCTGTTCTGTGATCGTAAACGTGCACATGTTCGTAGGGGGTCCAGCTCGTGGTGTTATTCTGGCCTTGTTTTCTAGTTCAACTGTGTGCAACTTGTGTAGACTTTTTTGTGACTTTTGAAAAAGTCACAGTCACAGAATTAAATGATTGAATCATTTAACGATTTCTCATCAGCGGGATTTTTTTTCTTTTTTGGTTTGTATGTAATTGTGCGAAATTATTTGTACAATAATTGCAATTGAATTAATTTATCTGGGAATAGCGTGAGAAATGTTGTATTGACTCCGTTTCAAACATGATTCTAAAGTTAAAAACAAGAAAACTCCTCATGTACCAATTAAAGAACAACAAATTTTAAACAAAATTTCTTAAACAATACAAAACATATGGTATATTGTTAATAGTAAAATATTTTAATAATGTCTTCGTATTTATGTATGTATGTGTTCTTGTTGTTCGCAAATGAAGATTAAGAAAACTTATAAAATAATAGAATATAAAAAATAATACTTTGTTGTGTTCTACCACAATATTCCTTTAACTTTCGTTACGTAGATCAGTTTGAAGTTTTTGTAAAATCGAATGCAATTGGTTCTGACCATTTAGATCCTTAATTCTTAAAAGCTTCAACTCCTAGACTTTTGCCATATTATACTCACTTATTCAATACAGTTCTGACTAAATCTACTTTTCCTGAACATTGGAAACTAGCTAAAATCCTTCCCATTCCCAAAACTAACAATGAGTTCAGGCCGATTGCTATACTTCTGTTTTTGTCCAAAGTAATGGAAAACGTTATAGCTATACAAATCAATATTTATCTGGAGAGTCAGTCGGGAATTATGAAAGGTAGGAGTTGTACTCCCGCTCTAATAAATGTAGTTGAGGACCTGAGGTCGGAACTAGATGAAAATAGTGTAGCGTTTTCAGTTCTTCTTGATCACACCAACACCTTTGATACAGTCGATCACAAGATTTTATTGAAAAAGCTCCGGAAATTATTTTATTCTTCTAATGCTGCCGGTAGTTTAATTTATTCTTGTCTAATAAACATATTTCAGGAAGCAATATTTCAGATCCACTTAATATTAGTAGAGGTGTTCCTCAGGGATCAATACTGGGGCCTCTGTTGTTTTGTATGTATATAAATGATCTACCAGATCTAGTACTCGCAAGAATAATATGAATTCTTGTTAGGATGCTATTAATCGCGATTTAGTTAAAATTGACAACTGGGCTTCAGCTAACGGACTGTGCATCTATCCTTCTAAGTCTAAATGTATTATACTTTCGAGAACCAACAGATCATTTTTCATACCTGAATTGAGCATCAGGGGAAAAAATTTGACTTTGTCTGCAAGCAATCCGGGCAATGGCAAATTATCGTGATGTAACCATATACACATGTAGTATGTTTAGAAACTTGTGGGCTGTCACTGATTCAACTCCTTCGTATGCAACTTGCTAAAAGGTATTTAATTCTTGTGTTTTTGTATGGGCGTGAAATCTTCTCAAACTGCGATTATGAGGACAACCGAAAACTCTACTTAGCCTACAACAACACAGCAAGATATTATGTCTTTCTAAAGGACGACGTGTACATATTTCTCATTTAGCTTACCAGATATTTAATGTAAAATTTGATAATCTTTTGAAAATTGAAAATGCCTCATTCTATTTCATAAAATTATTCACACGAAACAACCCAAATATTTATTAAGCCGAATTAAGTTTGATAGATCATACCGGGGTGTGAAGGTTATTCAACAACGGTATAAAACTCTTCTCTGACAGTTTTTTTAAACACACCACAAGTCATTGCAATTCCCTACCACATTACATTCAAAATCAAATGCAAATCAAAAATGCGTTCAAAAAGGAGTTATTTAAATTATTTTCCTAATGAGAAAATTTTACGTCATAAGCTCTCTTTAATTTAATTTTTATAAATTTTGTGATTTTATTTTAAGGTTTATGTTGGATATATTTTTATTTTTACTTTTTCAGGCTGATTTTTCTAAATAGTACCATTTTTATATTTTTATAATTTATTATCTTTTAATTCTTTTATTTATTCCTTTAGTATGTATTGTTAGTTTTTTAAATTGCTTTATATAGGGCAATCCATTTCGAGGTTTCAAAAGTACTGGACTGGAATTCGACATCTGTCCAACTAAGTTGTGAAACCAATTTCTTTTCTTTTCAGTTGAAAGTCTGACATTGACGAAAATGGATCGCTTAACTATCACACAACGCATAAAAATTATCAAAACCTACTACAAAAAGGATGATTGGCGGTGGACGGCAATTTTTCGAACAAAATTTTCTTCAGCGATGAAGCACATTTCACACTCGGTGGGTATGTTAACAAACAAATTTGTCGTATTTAGGGTTCTGAGAATCCTCAAGTAATCGAAGAGAGGCCATTACATCCAGAAAAAGCCACTGTTTGGTGCGCTCTTTTGTCCGAAAGTGTGATTGGACCTTACTGGCTGAGATACCGCCCAATATGTGTCAAAAAGTGGTCGAAAATTATTTCAAAAGAATCAATGCTTGCAGCACTTCGCGTGGAGGTCATTTAAATGATGTATTGTTTCACACATACTGTCAACGTTCAAACTTTACAATAAAAAAGAAATATCATGAAAAAAAATTTTATACGTGATTTATTTACGTTTACTTTTGAAACCACGAAATGGATAACCCTATATTAATTTTTTTATTTTAATTTAATTTGTTATATTTAATTGTGAAGTCGCCGTGGTCTAGTAGGTAGTGTGTTGGCTTATTAGACGAAAGTCCCGAGTTCGAATCCCTGGTCAGACCTCAAAACGAAAATATGAAAATATTTCTTCGGCGACTTCCTCTCAGCAGATTTCTGGCAAAAACTCTGATAGTAAAAATTGCCATGAAAGGCTTCACAAAAAATCTGTCGTTCGGAGTCGACTTTAAACTGTAGGTCCCGCCACTCATGTATAAAATTAACGCACACAACAAGAGTGGTGTTGAGAAGCTAGGCCGTAATCCTGACTGAAGGGTTGTGTTGGCCAATTATGTATGTGTATGTATATTTAATTATATTAGGGTAATGTTAATTTTTTTTATTTTATATTAGATGATCTATTATTTTTTATATTTTATTGCTTCTATACATAGCACTATCACTCTTGTTGTGTTATGTTGATTATAATAAATAAATAAATAAAAAAAAGCAGATCATTACAATCATTTAGTCAGAATTACGACCTAACCTACCACACCAGCCATGTTATGTATGTGTGATAAGATTTTCCAAGAACGGCTGGACCTTCAGTTTAAATTCGACTCCGAACGACAGATCATTGAGAAAGTTTTCAAGGCAATTTAATTTTCTCTCAGAGCTTTTGCCATAAGACTGCTGAGAGGAAGTCACCGAAGAAATATTTGTTAATATTTCGTTGTGTTCGAGATGTCTGAGTTAGGGATTGAACCATAGGTTTGCTTCTAAGTAAATAGGAGCCTTCCCACTAGACCAAAAAATAGTCGTAGCAATACGTTTATTCACATAGTTATTCAATATAAATTTAAAAATTGTGGAACAATATTTTTTTTCTGAATCGATATACGTTATTAATAGCTTAAGAGCCGGGGAGAATATTGCTTCATGAATCAAATATAAAGATACCTATGAAAGAAAGTAAGTGAACTTAGAATTGTACACAGTGGTCTACTTACATTGGTCTACTTACAGTATAAAGGCCGCAATCTGAATTAAATACATACATTCATTTTTGCCAATAACCCTACTTTAGATTCAACATTAAGATAACAAAGCATGGGGATATAATACTGTTGTTTGAAGCTAGTCCATGTAGCTATGCAAGTCATTTAGAAAGTAACGGATTATGTGCAATCTATTGAAATTTTATTCCATGAAATCGACTAAAAATATGCCACTTGGATGCCCGTTCCAACAAGATAATGATCTCAAATATACTGCAAAGTACACTACGAAATATCAATGCGATATACTGGCCTAGAAGTTGCCGTAGTCTAGTTGGTGTTAAGAAAAATGCATAGAAACTTAAATATAATACTGTTGAATATAAGGATTTACTATATTTCACAAGTTTCAATCGGATTTAGATTTGAAGATTGTGCAGTCCAGTATGCATACATACATGCAAACATATATGCATACATACATACATACTTACATATATAATTAGTCATTACAGGATACAGTCAGGATTACAGGACATATTTTTTTATATGTCGGCTAGTTGGAGATGCTTGGGTTTAAACTGAGGATACAAGTCTAATAAGCCAACACACAACCTACTAGACCACGTCGACTTTGATTGAAAAATACAACGAATAGAATTTTAAAAATGTAGTTCATCAAACTATAGTGATGGAGAAATTCAGAGATCGGATCCGTATTCAAAACTCCGTAAACTTTTAGAAATTAATAGTCTGGTTTCTGGCCTGTGTAGTTATAAATTAAAATAAAGTTTCTCTCAGTTTTTCTAAGTCAAAACATTTTTTTCAATTAACATGGAAACTGGAAACATGATAATTGGCCATGTGATAAATTCTTTCCGGAATCAAAAAGGCCATAATAACTTTTTAATTTGAATTTTAAAATTTTACTTTGGCCGTTAACGACTTGATTAACGGCGTGTCTTAACACATCCTTCCAGACTCCTCTGCTGCTTGCGCGCCTTCTCCAGTTGGTCACACCAATCGATGACATGGTTTCCTCAATTTCGTCCTTCCAATGCAAACCAACTTTCCAACTTCCGCAGATTCCTATAGCAAATACCCGTCTCGCCGGAGCATCCACCAGCGCAGCCGATATATATTAATACGCTGCACAACGCCTATGTCGTTGAGGAGCTCGTACAGCTCACTATTGGACCGAATATCTTACATCGGACTTTTCTCTCGAATAATCTCAAGGCTGCAGCATTGAGCGCCTTTGCGCCATAAAGAAGCAGGGGGAGAATGAGCGTTTTGTCGTAGGAGAGAGGTCTCTGCTACTCAATTGACTATTGAGACCATAGTAGCACCTGTTTGCAAGAGTGATTCTGAACTTGATCTCGAGACTGACATAATTTTCGCTGGTAACGGCGGACCCAAGATAAATAACTTCCTTGACTATATCGAAAGTATAGTTATCGGCCGTAAACTGAGATCTAATACGCCGCACGTCTATACTTGTCGATAGCAAATACTTCGTTTTGCCCTCATTTACTGCCAGACCCATCTTAGTAGACTCCCGTTCAATTGCACTAAAGGCAGCAGTAACATCTCGCTTGGTACGTCTTATGACGCCAATGTCGTCAGCGTACGCAAGCAACTGGACGCTTTTTTGAAAAATAGTGCCATTGCGATGAACTCCCGCCTTCCGCAGAATACTCCCCATGACGAAGTTGAAGAGGTCGCAGGATAAGGGGTCGCCTTGTCTAAAACCTCGCACGGTATCAAAAGGTTCATAGAGGCTCAACGTCATTCTGCATAGCCTTATCAGCTTCGCAGGTATACCGAGCTCAGACATTGCGGCAAAAACACGATCCCTCATGGGGCTATCGAAAGCTGCCATACAGTCGACAAAAAGATGGTGATAAGGTCCAATCAATGTTTTGACGAGAGGCTTCAGTCGTTCACACAATACGAACAAAAGAACCTTATATGCGATAGGGAAAAGGCTTATACCCCTGTAGTTGGCGCATATCATAGGATCTTAATTTGGGAAATAAAAAACAATCATTTTGTCAGTTCAACTGCATTACTGAGAGAGTTTTCATTGGACGTAAGCACTAAATCAGTAAGTAGACGAGGTATAGAAGCAGGTTTACGTGCTCGGAAACCAGCAAAAAACAATTAATTTTCCCAAAAACCTTTGGAAAGGCTCTTATTGGTTAAATTGCTATCAAGTGGAGACATATTATATTCTCAGATGAATCAAAATTCAATATAAAATGCTCAGACCTCTGGTATATGCTCTTCGTACCCTAGAGTTGGACAAATTCACCAAATAACTGAAAGAATGGACAGATTTATTTATGCAAATGTCTTGGAAAATGTAATGATACCTTATGCAGAAGAAAACATGCCACTACTTTAACTTTCCCAACATGACAATGATCCGAAGCATGCATCGAAATTTATCAAAGAATGGTTAAATAAATCAAAAGTAAAAGATATCGAGTGACCAGCTCAATAGCCGGACCTTAACCAATTGAAAATCTTTGCAGCATCGTAGACCGGGAAATAATAAAAACACATCATTTTGAATCGTATCCGGGACGCATGGTATAGCAGTTCTAAAGATCAAATTGCGAGACTTATTCATATGATGCCCCGTAGATGTGTTGCATTAAAAATAAAGGTTACGCTATCGACTACTAATTTTATTCCTTCAGAATCAATACTGGTCCACTTGAACGAAATCGACATAAAAAATGAAATACATCATTATAAATAATAATAAATATTTCGTGAACCCTCCAAACTTGTTTTATTTGACAAAAACTGTTTTTTTTTTTGGATTTTACGCACAAATTTATTGATTACACAAACATTTCTGAACCGATGTCCAAAGTTTAAATCTTATTAGAAAGAAGAGGGATGGGTCTTTAAAACGATGTACACATATATATTATTTGAATTAATATGCTATGAGGTTTGATGAGGTAAACTTGACAAATGCGAATTTTTTTCATATTTTTCCAAGTTTGTCCGTTCATAGTTGAAAAATTTAATTAAAAACTATGAAATAAGTGATGACATTCTGAAAGTGCATTATCTTGTGAAGAGATTGAAACTTAGTTTTGATTAAATCGGACAAAAATTACCGTGGTTATTATTTAAAGAGTCTAAAAGTCGAGTTATATTTTTCATATACTTATGCATATTTTTTCAAATGAACTTTTAGTTCAAAAATTTTCAGAATTTTTGAGGGTTCTTGATTGTTTATCGGAAAATGTGTCAAAAACTTTTGAACTGAATGTTCATTTCATAAGAGGTCATATATAAAAAATTATAAATAATAAATTGGGAAAAAATAGGGCACTTTCAGGTCCGAAACGGTGCAGCTCTATTCCTTCCAGGACAATATAGAAGTTATAATCTAAACTTCCTCTTTCTAGCGATATTGAGTACGTCCACCTATCCATTCCAGTGACCGTCCAACGGCACGCCTGTTATTAGATGCAAATAAAGAATCAGTATAGCATAGCCTCAGACCAACAGATCGATAAGAATTACATATATCCATAATATTAATAACAATAATAATTATAAGAGAAGATTGACGTGGTAAACCATGCATTATATGTATACTTACTTGCATATAAGATTACCAGTGATCAATTTGCTTTAGAAATATTTTGGATTTTTTGTATTCGGCATAATCCATAATAGTGTTTTAGCATCCAAGTAGCGCAAATGCTTCTTAAACGATAGACGATATAAAATCGTGACGCATTGGTTTTCATATTACACTTGCCCATGTTCAGCGTTTTTGTTTCTACTTATTAGGACCGTCTTAGTATAGTAACGGATAAATCGCATGATATCGGTAACCAGTACATTACCTCCATGTAAGATTACCATGCCCCTCCAATGTGATACACAATATATTCTAATGACCTACACTCTCGTATATCTCACTGCAATATTCATTCAAATGTATGCTAAGGACAACAATTGTATTAATGAACTAAAAAACTATGACCTTGATATAGCATTCCATTTTGTTGTTTTTATTATACAATTTAAAAATTCGTAATACCCATCTCTGACAGAGTTAAAATATACACTGTTTGTTTGTTTATTGGTTTGTGTCTAAGATATGTGATAATGTATGGGGTGGCCGCGGTTGTTGGATTTGGGGTAAGTGGTGGTGACGGCAAAAAGTTTATTTTCAGTGATGAATTCCTACGCTATGGTGAGTTTTGAATAGTTTTGTTAATTTTTCCAGTGTGGTGAATAAAATAGAAATTCACTAATGTATCGTTACTCGAAAAATGTACCGTATTACCACCGTTTACTATACCATCAGTGGTGAATAAACCGGTGTCTGTCTGAAATAAGGAATTAGCGGACCCATTGGTTTTAAAAAGAGAGCAGACTGAAACTGTTGAGGGTATTGCCAACGGTATGTTATTTAAATTTTGTGTCTGTACTCTATGTCAGCATATTTAAAATATTATGTTTCTCTTCTCTTTATCTAATAAAAGTTGGAGACGAAAACAAAAATTTTTAAAACATTGAATTTCCCAAATTTTATTTCCCAACCGAAATTTCTTAAGTTCTGCTTGAAAGCACTAGAGGGTATTAGTTTAAGAGAATAATAATAATAATTCAGAAGCTACTTGATCTCACGAAAGTTTCGAACATGAAATTCTCCGAAATAATATCATTTACGTCAATACATTAATTAGAGCGTCCAAAAATCAAATGTGGGTGTGGTTGTGCTGTGAGAAAAGTTGGATAAATAATGAGTAATAATGAGTTAATTGACTTGATTTACTATTTCTTAAATATATATTTTGAATTTATTTGAATATACTTATCATGAATAATAAGTATTTCAGAAGTTAAAAAGTAATAACCATTGGCCAATAATCGAAATATTCCCGATTTTAGTTTTCAAATTAAGAGTTTTTCTCTCACATCTTATTCAATTTCTTTCAGTGTACCCACAAAAAGAAAAATAAATCCATCTCAAATGTACATTTGTCTTTGGTCAGGTGACGACTAAATGAAATAACTTAAGAACACTAATGAATCTTTTCTAAACAATTGTACAGAAGTCCAAAATGTTACAAGCTACAAAATTTGTTCACGAATCTTTCAGAATATTTTACAATCACAGTTTTTCAACATTATTTCCAGTCCAATCTTCTGTGGCATTTCGTAAAGTTGGCTAAAATGGAATAAATCATTTTCCCTGGTGTAGCATTGAGACCTTATTTTATAAGCGACGCAATTTTTTGTGAGTCTAGGGTTCTCGGAATGATTTTTTTTATGCTGTTTTCCTTAAGTTTGATTTTATTTTGAGGAAATCTGTGTTGTTGTCATTGCCTTAAGCTCCGTTCCTTTTTAAGCAACAAATGCATCCACATTGGCGGAATAGATTTCGTTAAATTTAGTCTGAGAATATGTAAACAAATATAATAAATAATAAAGTGGAATGCTGAGTATGTCGTATGTAGAAACATGAATATCGTCTAGAGTACTCAACCGTACATATCAGACATGAGCAATGAGTATTCCAAAAGATTAGTAGATTCGAATCATACTCATAATTTCTGATACTTATACGCCTTCATACTAATTAATTAAATATCATACTCATACCACTCATATTCAAAGTTTGAAGTACTCATCGTACTAATACTTAATAATATGCATGATGTTGTTGATTTCGACTCTCCTTTACTCAATATTTACACGAATCACAAAATAAGTATTGTTCGCGTACGAACACTACAATACTCACTAGAAGGTTTTGTGTTTGCTTAGCTTGATGTCTTTGTATTTTCCTTTCTTCTTTTTTTTTGTAAATGCAACAACAACTAAGACTGTAAATTTTGATGAATGATTTGAATCGCTCGAATCATTTAAGAGTATTAAATGTATGAATTTGAATGAGTAAGCGTATGAATCAAACAAATTTTGAATGTTATGAGTTTGATGTCAACGTTGTAGTCATACTCATTGCAACCTGTACTTATAAACTTGTCTTCTGTAATAGATAATCAGTGAGGCGAGTGAACCCAAGATGCTGAAAGCTCTTAATACAATAACAAAGCATTTTGCAAAAATGTTTGTATTTTTTTTTTTTCAATTAATGAAAGTGTCCCTTTTATTTGTTTACTTTTCTGGCACTTGACATGATTCTAGTAGCTTTTGAAGGCGTTTCAAGTTCAGTCTTTTTTTGTTTTAATAATTTGTTTAAATAAGTTGTAAGATCTAAAAGTGTAATGCGGAATTCAATCCTAAGGACATACAGGAAACTAAAATATCAGTTCTTAGATTGTAAATAAAACAAAAATAAATTTGGATTAGGTTTTAGTTAAAATTCTTTATTATTCGCATAACTCTGAGTGCCACTGTTCACAACTTTATGTAAACAACGACAATTGCTTTTCTTTGTTATTCCTCTGTTTATACCCTTTGCTTAAACCATAACAATTACTAGACATTTATTCCACAGATCTTTCTAACTCTTCAAACACACCGCGTCTTCACACAAGACTGACTAAATTTCACTAACTTATTTGCCTGCTTTACCTTACCTTTTATGTGGCAATGTAAACAGTCTGATGAATGTTCGTGGCTTCGCCCTCTCGAGATATATACAAATATAAACAGCGTTGTTTCATTATTGTTCTTTGTGTATTTTGTTTACATTTATTTCGTAGTGTTACAAATAACACTAACAAAATACAACTATTTTGTTTACTTGTTTATCATTAGTTGTTGTATTACGCAGTGCGATAATTTGTAAACAAATTCATTATTTTTGTGTTTGTAGTTTTTGTTTATAATTTTAATGTTAAATGATGTAAAAGCAAACCCCCAGTATCTAGATTTTTCCATTTCGTAATAATATGAACATCTGATATATTCTGTAGTATGATATGAACAGCACACTCTGTAGCTTATAACGTGGTTTGCTAATATACGAAATGGAATTCTCCCGGTAAATGAGATAGTATTGATGGAAAAAAATAAATTCATGAATGAAAGTAGAGAAGACCTGGGCCTGTGCTAGGGGAAGCTAAAAATACAAACAAAAAAGTGAACTTTGTCTACTAATGCACAGACAAGCGAAACCTGTGTTGGTAGATCGGATGACCACTGGATGTACTAAACAGATAAGTCAGATATGTTTTGAAACGCCAATTTATTACGGACTTCCTTTAAACGACATAATGCACTGCTACAAATTTCCACAATCGAAAATGTGAACTACTACTGCTACTTCTATTAGTTCACATTATCGCTGTAGATATGTACAGTCAAAGAAAAAAGTCTATATACACCACTGTATGTAGACCTTTCTCCCGCTGATTTTTACCAAATTTAAAAAGGGGTTATTGCGTTGTTTAAGACAGTTGCAATCAAGAATGTTTGAAGAAAAAGCAAATTAAAAAATATATATAACGTAGAAATTATTAGGGAAAAAACATAAACATTAGCGGGAAAAACGTCTTAATGCAACGGTGTATGTAAACTTTTTTCTTTGACTGCATATTGTTTACATACATGTGACGTCCCTATCAGAGATCACCAATAAGTATTCAAAAAGATGAGTATAATCGAATCACATTCATGATTTCTGATACTTATACGCATTCATACTGATTTTAATATCATACTCATACTACTCATATTCAAAGTGTAAAATACTCATCATATTCATAATTAACAACACGTATGATGTTGTTGACTCTCCATAACTCAACATTTATAATAATCACAAAGTAAGTATGATTCGAGCACGAACACTAAAATACTCACTAGAAGGTTGCGTGTTAGCTCTGTATGCTGCTCTGTCTTTTTAGCTTATGTGTCTTTTTTCTTTTTTTGTAAATGCAGCAACAACGAAGACTATAGATTTTGATGAATGATTCGAGTCATGTATAAGTATTATAAGTATTTTTCTGAAGTAGGTTTATGAATTAGTAGGTTTATGAATGAAACATATTTCGAATGGTATGAGTTTGATGTCAACGTTGTACGTATACTCATTGCAATCTGTACTTATAAATCAACGTTGTCGTGAGTATGAATGAATCAGAATCAGTTAAATTTCAATATTGCTGACTCATACTCAAAATTTCATGAGTGGTCTGGTCTGTATTAAAACTAGGTTACAACTATTAAAGTGAGTAGTTGGTTTCATAATGATCTAAACAATACCGGTTTAAAACACCCATAATATTGTATTATTTTCTTAGTTTTTAATGGGTTATGAGCACATGACTCTGTTTTCATAATAAAACAACAACAATTGCCACATGTATTTGTTGTAACTTCAGTTCATTGATATCCATTCAAGTTACTCTGCACCCAGACAACAATGTTTGATTTCTCCTCTGCCTCTGAAGGCAATTAAATGAAGCCAAACAAACAAAATAAAAAATTTACGCATGCGTACGATGATGATACTGTTGCAGAATGAAAAAGTCGCGTGAAATGAAGAAGAAAAAAAAACACAATTCATTGATAAAACGTTTTGTTTACTCCATCCACTTAAGAGCGAGCAGTGCGCGATGGTCGGGCACATTGACTGGATCGAAATGGACACAAAGTAGAGGAAAATAAGAAAGCGGCATAAAACCAACAACAAAAATAAAAACAAACACATACACACACCACCAAATATAATTTTAACAGCTGTCGCTTTCATGATCGAATCAATTTAAACCAACCATCTGCAGGATAACATGTGTATGAGTCTGTAAACTAATGTATGATTGTATGCATATGCATACGTATATGTATTTCTATGCACATGTATAAACCAACTACCGGCTTTTTAATAAAAGCATAAATTAGTAAATGCACTCCTTTCTTATCCCCGTAGCCCTTAGTTCGTTTTCTATACATGTATGTATGTACGTAAAATGAAGGTAAACAACAAAAGAAACATGCTGCTGTTGTTGATAACATAGATTTAATCAATCGATGAATACACCTTTCTTTCAGTTTCAGTTTTATTTTTTTTTTTCTTGTTCTTTGTTGTTTTTGTCATCCTTTTGTTTTGTATTCTTTATTATTGTTAAAGAAACAAAAACACCTTTTCTTATTGTTTAAAAACATAATTTTTTTTTCAAATTATGCAGCATCTGCGAGTAAAATTTTTGAGCTCATTGCACTTTCTCACTCACAGCCAGTGTTGCCGTTTTCTTTATTTTTAAACAAAATTCGAAGAAGTAAATATTCCTACATTTTTTTGTAATGTGGCCCCTACACTTTACGATTGGCTCTACAGCTTGATGATTTGGTACAACCAATTGTAATGTTGAAGGTCATCGATTGTTTGAAGATTAAAAAATTTTAATTTTCTTTCAACCGAAGAATTAACAAGTAAAGTTGTTTGAAGTGTGGAGCAGAGATCAGCAATGAATCGTTTTTTCGCAACTTATAAGTACTCATGAAATTTGGAGTATTGAAATTAAACTACTCTGATTCATTCGTACTCACTACAACATTGATTTATAAGTACAGGTTGCAATAAGTATGAGTACAACGTTGATATCAAACTCAGATTCACAAATTTAAAAAATACTTATAATACTCATAAATGCTTCCAGCGATTCGAATCATTTACAAAAATTTATTGTTGCATTTACAAAAAAAGAAGAAAGAAAAAGACAAAGACAGCAAGCAAAGGAAACACACAACCTTCTAGTGAGTATGCGAATCAAACTTATTATGTAATTGGTGTAAATGTTGAGTAGAGGAGAGTCGAAATTTACAACATCATACGTGTTGTTAAGTATGAGTAATATGAGTACATTTAAACTTTGAATATGAGTATGATATTAAAATAAGTATGAATGCGTGCAAGTATCAGAAACTATGAGTATAATTCGATTCTATTCATCTTTTTAAAAAGTCATTGCTGATCTCTGGTGTGGAGAAGACGACCAACTTGCATGTTATACAACTAATCGCAACGGGTAGGAGCTGCATAAGACGAACGATTTTAGACAATTCGAAGTTTGTTTGAAAATATTTGCGAAATTTTGTGTTTTTCATACAAATTGTTTATTGTCTGAAATCGTTCGTCTTACAAAAACAGGAGATATTATTGTAGTGAAGAAGTGCCCTAGTACTTCAACTATACGATCTATTGTGCTCCCCTCCTATGGCGTATTCCGGTATTGTCTCCTCCAAGTCTATCGAGTGCCCTGAAAGGTGTTTTCTTCTGGGTTGTACTTATGCCTCGCAGATTTCAAGAATAGGTTCCTATGATTCACTCTTATCGTGACAGGATCTAAATATTAGGCTTAAGGCATTCTAAATATCTATTTTTTCATAGTTTGATGCATGACTAAGATCTCCCAACAAAAGTTTGGTTTACCTCAAACCTTTCCCTCTCTTTATCTTATCTTACGTTGAGCAACCCTTTCCCACTACTCAGAAGGATTCCGGCCCTATCAACGGCGTGGAAACTGCCCTCCTCTCCGACAATTCCCCCACACTATGTGAGACCCACCAATAGTAACTTTTTTCTGCCTACCTAACTGATTCACCTCACTCAGATAGTCCCATAATATTTTCGATTTAGCCTCATAAAGACCGAGTGCACGAATGGCTGTCATTCAATGTTGCTATGTTCTGTACCTCCTGACTAAGTTGAATTGTTGAGTGGATGATATAAACATCCCCGACTGTTCTCATGGGCTGGGAATATTTCATTATGAAACAAAAATGCCTACTAATGTTCGTAGATCCACATTACTTATCTGTATACCACAAAATACTCCCTCTGTTAAAAGACTCTGCAACTTCCGGATTACTCCATTCAGTTTTTGTTACTAAGTTTCCCAATATCAGTGAATTTTTCAGGAGACACTTAAGGGGAAAGCCATTCGTTTCCCTAATGAATTTTATTATAGACTTATCTCCCAATAACCTAACCATAGCAATGGTTCAAAACTTTGTTCTTTACTATAATGTGAAGTGGTCTTAAATCCCACAGAGCTTTCAGCGCCGCTGTAGGTACTCATTGCTTCTGTTACATTCAAGATGAATAGCATGAGTAACATATTTTTTTATTTTTTCTCATTCAATGTAACATTTTATGATTACCTCCATACAACTTGATTACAAATCTATGGCAACACTATTCAGTACCAAATTTATTTAATTTTTTTTGTTGATAGCTTTCTTGCAATTCTGTTATTGTGTGTGGATTTTTGTTTTGTCTCCTGTTTCAAAACAACAAAAACAATAGTGAGGGAAAAATTAACAACAAAAAAAAAAAAGAAACGAACAAAACTCATGTCTTTTTATCCTTAATACACACGTAATAAATTCTTCCTCTCTTTTATGGTCCTTTTTCCGACGAAAACAATAACAAAAGAATTTCTACACACGGAAAAATAATAAAAAAAAAACGAAAGAAAAAAAAGCACATGCTTTAATTCATTTATTATTTCAATACAAAAATAAGAGTGAGTTGACGAAGTACTTATGAATTTAACAAAAAAAGGTAGCACTTTCGATGATCCATCGAGTTTGCAACATGTGTAAAAAATTATTTTAAAAATTTGTTTAAAAACTAAAATTTATTCGAATTAAATTGGACTAAAACCCTGGATGAACTTATATTTGGTCATTTGAAAACTACAACGCTATTTACAGGGATTCTAGTCACATTTCTGTGGTATCCGGTATTCCTTTGAGGACGACGTTCATCAGGCCATCATTGTCAACTGCGAGCATTATGGATCGATAACAAAGCCCTGCAAATTTGAACTTTCTTTGTGCAAATAAGATGGCTCCAGGTGTTTCCGAAGGCATTTTGCGCACTGAACACGAATCTGGGGACCTTAATAATGACCTCCGTAATGTGTTTCTTTTTCTCTTGCACCCCTTGACAAAAACCCACGCCCTATTTTAAGGGTACATGCATTCAATTTGGCTTTGGACTCATTTTAAAAAACAAAGATCAGTTGTCAATTTCTGACAATAGCTATGGTTCTAGCGCGTCAGTGTTTAGCCCGACAATTTTTCAAAAATGGCCAAAAACGCTATTTTTAGGGGTTTTTGAAGCCAGATTCGTTTTCATTCTGCATGAGCGAGGGCATGGTCGTCTATACCATGGTGGTGATGTGAATTATCCACCGAAATCGCTCGATATGACCACGTTGCAATTTTTCATGCGAAGTTTTCTTCAGTCGCAGATGTATGCGAATAAGTCGCAAACTACTCCGGTCCTCAAAGCAAACATTACCCATGCCATCGGTTAAAGTAAGCCCGTAAATAATGTGTTGTCCTAGCTCAGACGTCTCTAATTTAACGAAATCTAAGAAAAAAAAAATAGGCGACTTCCTCTCAGTAGCTTTCTGAAAAAAAAAACTCCAAGAGTAATACAAATGCCAAGAAAATATTCTCGATAATTTTTATTTTGGGTGGCGTGAGAGACTAGATAATAATCCTGATTTAAGGGTTGTAATGACCAGTCATGTTAGTCTAGTACGTAGCACGTTGGCTTATTAGACATGAGGCTACGCAACAAAGCCCAGATCAGACTTCTAGGTTAAACTGAAATATGAAAAAATGCTTCTTCAGCGACTTCCCCTCAGTAGATTTTTGGCAAAAACTTTGAGAGTAAATAAAATTACCATGAAAAGTTTCTCAAAAATGTGTCGTTTCGAGTCGACTTTGAACTGTAGGTCTCGCCACAACACAAGAGGTGAGAGAGCTAGGTACTGACTAAAGAGTTGTAATGGCCAATTCTATCAAAGACGAAACTGTCTATTATAACCAATTCCTGACACTTAGTAGTAAATTGAATTTAAAGAAGTCGAGCTCCATATACTTTTATTCTAAATAAATTGCAAGTTTTCCTATCCAACATGTTAAGGCGGAAGTTTATACTGTGATCCTTAGCAAATTTAAAACGTGTTATTCTTTTTATTATTTAGGAAGTCGCCGTGGTCTAGTAGGTAGAGTGTTCGCTTATTAGACGAAAAGTCCGGGTTCGAGCCCCAGGCCAGACATCAAAACGAAATATGAAAAAAAATATATTTCTTCGGCGACTTCCTCTCAGCAGATTTCTGGCAAAAACTCTGGAAGTAAATAAACCTGCCATGAAAAAGTTTCTCAAAAATCTGTCGTTCGGAGTCGACGTTAAACTGTAGTTCCCGCCACTCAAGTATGAAATTAAGGCACACAACTTGTGTGTTGCGAGAACCTAGGCCGTACGCCTGACTGAAGGGTTGTAATGGCCAATTATGTATGTCTGTATGTAACCCTATTTGCAAGGATTCCAGGAACATTTCTTTGGCGTCCCATATTTCTTTGAGAAGTATGTTGATCACTGTCAACTGCGAACATTATAGATCGATAATTAGCAGCTTCTTTTGGGTTATATTGGATGATCTGGACACCAACGACAAATGGTTAGAACACGCTGGTATACGCAACACACAGCTCATACCACTGCATTATCATTGGATATTCTGCATTAGCGATTTGGGAGCATGGTCGTCCATACCATGATGGTGATGTGAATTATCCACCGAGATTGCTCGATATAATACCGTTGCAATTTTTCTTGTGAGTTTTCCTTAAGTCGCAGATGTATGCGAACAAGTCACAAACTACTCCAGTCCTCAAAGCCAACATTACCCATGCCATTGGTCAAAGTAAGTCCGATTTATACACCAGAGTCGTAAAAGATTTGACATTTCGGATAAGCTCGATCCTAAGAAGTCATGGCGAACATTTAAGCGATGTTTTGGATTAAATGGTTACGCAGTATTCTAGTAGATAATGTGTTGTCCTAGCTCAGACAACTCTAATTTAACGAAATTTGGAAAAAAAAATTGCGGCGTCTTCCTCTCAGCAATGTTCTGAGAGTAATTAAAATGGCAAGAAAATATTTTCAAAAATTTGTTATTTGGAATCGATTTTTACTTTCACAAAATGGGTGGCGTAAAAGGCTAGATCATAATCCTAATTAAAGGCTTGTAATGATCAATCAAGTTAAAATCGCCGTAGTCTAGTTGATAGGGTGTTGGCCACGGAACAAAGCCCAGATTAGACTTCTAGGTTAAACTGAAATATGAAAAAATATTTCTTCGGCGACTTCCTCTCAGCAGATTTCTGGCAAAAACTCTGCGAATAAATAAAATTGTCACGAAAAGTTTTTCAAAAGTGTGTCGGTCCGGAGTAGACTTTAAACTGTAGGTGCCGCCACTCATGTATAAAATAACCACACACAACACTAGTGGTGAGAGAACCTAGGTCCCAATACTGACTAAAGGCCAATTGTATCAAAGCCGAAATTGTCTATTATAACCAATTCCTGACACTTAGTAGTAAATTGAATTTTAAGAAATCGAGCTCCATATACTCGTGTCATTTTATTCTCAATTATTTACAAGTTTTCCTATACAACATGTTAAGGCCGAAGCTTATACTGTGATCCTTAGCAAATTTACGGAGTTTTTGTATTTGGTATAATGGTGCGAAACTTTGCTTATTGTGTACTGCTCTTGCTTACTAACATGTTTGTAGTTGATGTATCCTTTAGGAGAGTGAGAGATAAAGGACGTTTTTATGGTTGGATTATGTAAAGCCTCTTCGTATTTTTTCTATATTCTCTAAAATTACAATATTTCTCGAGATTGTGAGTATTTTTACTTGTAATAATCCTGTAAAATACTTAAATCTAAAGAGGGTATATTTCCTTCATAGTAATTGTTCCGACATGCAATTGATCTAACTTCCTGAGCTTAATGCAGTGAAACGCATTTGTGGGGAGTAGAGATGTCATTGGACCTTTTATTTTGAAAGCAGTACTAGAAATGGGTTTACCACCCATGAAACTTGTATTATTGTGAGATGCTGACGACTTTTTAGTGGAGAGCTTACAAAGCATTGAAATTAGTAACAAAAATCCTGCAATTGAATATGAAATTCGAACTTATGGACTGTCTTTTATATCTTAGGAAAATAAAGATTAAAGACATCGAATTCAAATCAATTATTCGTGGTAAAATTATTAGAAGAATGTATTTAAATTAAATAAATATACCGCTTATATTCTAATGCTTGTTTAATAGATTTTTAACATTTTTTTATTTTTTCCATTCTGTTTTATTTTTCATATGTAGAGTAAACTGCTGTGCGTTATTGCAGGACCCATAAACACCTTCCATTTATTGCCTTGTTATTCGTTTCATAAATTTTTGCTGTATTTTCATGTTATTGTTGTTGTTATATTCTCTGTAAGAGTCTGTTTATATCGCTATTATGTTGAATACAACATCTGTCTCTTATTATTGGTGTTGTTGCCGTTGGTTTGTATTTGTTTTTTTTATTTTTGTTTTTGCCTTTGTTATTGTAGTTATGCTTACAGTACTTCTGTTATTCTCTAACTTCCTTTTTGTTAACTACATTTGCATGAACATAACACACATACATACATATAACACACACCTCCTCAAGCTCTGTTATCAATAGCAGAGTACCAGTTTTTACAGCTTGTATAGCGGTAATGGACAATCTGAATGGAGAACGTAAAAACTCTTTAAATTTTATTTGTGTGTGTGTGTGTGTAAAAATAAAGGAATTTTTCAATATTGATACACTGGTAGAAAAAAAGTTCTTCAATTAAATGGAAATAGGTGTACCAAAAAAATTTTACCCACAATTTGCGATGAGTTGTACAACAAGTTGAATCAACAATTGGTTGTGTTTCGGTATTCCAACCAAATTTACTTATGAATTGTTATTGTAGCATTGTACTGGTCGTCGGTGGAACGAAAATCAAATTTATTGATATCAACCAACCGGGGACTAACCACTATTCAACAGAACAATTGTTTGCATACAATTATAAAGTTGTACAATCTGTCACAGCGTGTAGGGGTCGCATTGGAGCACGTTTCTATTCTTATTAACTCAGCCGTTAATTATTTTTAGAATTTATAAATGGGTCGTTATAAATACGATCAATCCATGTTGGAACCAGAAAGAAGCCAATAATATTATAAAATATAATAAAATTAGTATTCAAAAAGATGAGTAGATTCGAATCATACTCATAATTTCTGATACTTATACGTATTCATACTTATTTTAATACCATACTCATACTACTCATATTCAAAGTTTGAAGTACTCATCGTACTTATACTTAACAATACACATGATGTTGTTGATTTCGACTCTCCTTTATTCAACATTTACACGAATCACAAAATAAATATGATTCGCGTACGAATACTGCAATACTCACTAGAAGGTTGTGTGTTTGGTTTGCTTGCTGTCTTTGCCTTTTTCTTTCTTCTTCATTTTTTGTAAATGCATCAACAACTAAGATTGTAAATTTTGATAATGAATAAATAAAGACAGTCGTCGTGGTCTAGTAGGTAGTGTGTTGGCTTATTAGACGAAAGACCCGAGTTCGAATACCAGGTTAGACATCAAAATGAAATATGAAAAAAATTTTTTCGGCGACTTCCTCTCAGCAGATTTCTGGCCAATTATGTATGTATGTATTATAAGTATTTTTCTAAATTTATAAATCTGAATGAGTCGGCATATGAATTTAACATATTTCGGATGTTATGGGTTTGACGTCGACGTTATATGTACTCAGACTGATTGCAACCTGTACTTATAAATCTATGTTGCAGTGAGTTCGAATGAATCAGAGTACATAGTTGAATTACAATACTGTTGACTCGCTCACACTCAAAATTTCATGAGTACTTATGAGTAGCGAAAAAACGATTCATTGCTGATCTCTGGTAGGTATACCATATCACACTAAAATTTATCACTCAAGTTCATAATTTTATGAAGTTATGAAATTTATCCAAATCAACTCTCATTAGGCAATTGGTGCGCTTCGTTTCAGTGCCGGTGAATTACGGAAAATAATTTCAGTAATAGGTCTAGGCAAATTGTACATTCTCTATATGGCACCAGTAAAAGAAAAAACTTGAGAGCTCTACCTAACGATGTGATACTACAGAATAATTTTTTTTTTCAATGTAAGTCATAGTATTCTAAAGAAAAAGGAAAAATAAGGATAACTAATTCGGCTTTATAGAACAATACACTCGAAAAACTATTGTGGCAAGAGCCATAAAAGTATTGTAAAACAAAATTATGCTGTTTCATATAGTATGTACGCTCAGACAATGCAGACATCACACACAGCATGAACTGAGACGAGCCAAAGGGAATGCAAAGTAAAATGAAGAAAAAAAGGTTCATAGCGAGTTGAGAAGAGACAACGACAAGCCAAACTTCATTCGCAATTGAACCCTACAACGTAAAGGACGTGTACGTAAGAACTTCATACAGCTGAACACAGCAGTGCGTGTACAAGTGCGAGCCCTTCAAAACGAAATACAAAAATTTTTTTGTTTTGTGTGTCTCTCGCAACAGCTAAGAGAATAATAACAGCTAGAGAGCGTAAAAAAATACAAGAGTAGTTGAAACATATGACGTAGTGAAATACAAATAAGTGTGTGTGGGTTTGTGTATGCAGGGTTTTGCGCAATAATATTTGTGTATATCCTAAGGATTGTTATAGAAACCTGATGGAAATGTTGAAAAAATAAAATAAAAAGAAGAAAACTTAATACACGTTCGGTACGACAAATGTGAGAAATTCAAAGAAAAAATTTTTTGTGTTAAAATAATTCAAACGGAAAATTTAATTGTGATTTAAAAATAAATAAATTCTAGAAAAAAAATAAATAAAATCAAATTTGAGATATAAATTGAAAACGGAAAGTGGAAAAAATGTCTGAAAATTCATCGGAGTTTTTAAAACGCACCTGCCTCATCTGCGGTTGTCATACAAACCAGACCATTAACATCTATGAGCCGCGGAGTGGACCAAATATTGTACAACTTATACAAGCCAAGTTCAAATTTCAGGTATAATTAATCGTATGCTCTAATTATAAAATAAATCTTAAAGAACTAGAAAATAATTTTGAATTTTACCATCAAAAACTTGATTGACTTGACTTGATTTGTGTGTCTTTTTTTTTCTTTCCCGAATAAAGGAAAAAATCAATAAGAGACTATTTTGTTCCTTTTCATTCGTTTTGTTTGTTTGTTTGTTTGTTTTTATATAAAAATGAGTCATCGTATCTTTTGAAAGCATTGAGTTTGGGGTGATTGACTTTCCTTAGTTTACCGTTAGCTATTCCACACGCTGACCAAATTCCAAACTCAACCCAATTCACCACCCACCCACCAAACCATCGTTCTCTCCCTCTTTTTCCTCTTATTGCTACTAAAAATATCCTCTTTTTTTCTAATATTTTATGCGAAGTACATGTACATACATACATATTTCATTATTGTTGCTATTATTATCAACAACAGCAACATCAGCATCCTGACACTACTCCATCGCATTAAAATCCATTTCCATGATACTGAGTTTACTTTACAGTACAACAGTTATTTCTGAGTGCGAATGTGTATGTGTTACGTGAGCCTTAATGTGAAGCCATTTGAAAAGTGTAAATATTAAAGCATATTTATAGGTCAATAAAGTTACAAGTAAAAATATTTTTAGCAAGAAAAAAATGTCACTTAGCGTTACAGCATGTCAATGTCAATAATATGCTGTTGTTAGTTAGCTTAGCTAAATAAAGATTTAAATATTTATGTTGTACATACATACATACATATACAGTTGAAGACTATAACTTCTCTTTTAAGATTGAGATACGATCGATTATTGCTGAATTTTTTATAGTCAGTTGAGCGCTCTATAGAGCTTGATTAATAAAATTTAACTAAAATCACTTGTAATTCCAATTAGTGTGTCTTAAGGACTATAGAGTAAACACTTTGAAGGTATTCAATGGGTACAAACCGCCGGGGGATAAGATACAGTGAGCGCCATAAGTGAGTCAACACCCACTATAATTTTAAATTTTCTATTATGTTCTTAAGTATAAAAAAAGATCATTTATCATGAATTGTTGTTTTTGTTTTAACATTTTATAAGTAATAAATAAATGTTTTTATTTTTGGAAATTTATTCGACTATTCTCATTGTCTTTTCTTGCTATCCTAAGAAAATGAATTATTTTAGTGGTGTTTACGTACTTTTGGCGCGCACTGTATATTGGACTTAAGTCAGACATCTTCAACAAAACGAAAAAAAATATTTCTTCGTCAACTGCCTTTAGCAGATTTATGGCAAAAACTCTGAAAAAAATCTGTCTTTCTCAGTCGACTTTAAACTGTAGGTTCCGCCACTCATGGATAGATTTAAAACACAGAACATGACAGTGGTTAATATCTGAAAAAACAAAAAATGGTTTTGTAACTAATAAAATTTCTTTTTAAATTTTCCTTGCAGCCCGTCAATTGATACTATTTCATCTTGCTTCTATCACAGAAGATCTTATTTTTAACAATAAAAACTTGAACCAACTACATTCTCAATAGTGCTCAGCCCCTGCACTGACCAACTTCATAGATTAGTTCAGTGGAATTTGGTTAGTACAGGGACTGCGCTTCCCTGTGGCATCACAACGGCCCGCTTTTTGTGCTCAAGTGAGCTTTTCTAATCAAAGCTACCACTCCAACCTACCTACATTGTTTGTTTTGTTTTTTGGTTTTAAAATGAAGCTCTTGCAGCTTGGAATATGTCATATGTTTCTAAAAGACAAGCGGTTTCAGATGAACGTGTAAACACGCAATTATTCAAAAAAATTTAAATTTTGTCCGTTCATGAGAAATCCTTCATCTTACAGAAACAGGGGGATAGTTTCTTCTTCTTCGTCAAGGCAACATTATAATTCACAGAAATAAGGTCAACAAGTAGTGTCATATACCACATACAGGCATCATAATAACGCAATAAAAACCTATTCATTCTGGGCTCACTTAGAACTTATATCTGAGACTTTTAGTCTAGGTTACAGATGCCATTCAATACATTCCGCGCGGATACATGTCGTGACGGAATTGTGTCGGGCCCGAGAATTTTAATGGTAGTAGATGTAGACTAAAAACATTCGATCTCGTTTTCAATATCTTTCTTCGGCGACTTCCTGTCAGCAGATTTCTAACAAAAACTCTGAGAATTAATAAAAATTTCCATGAAAAAGTTTCTCAAAAATCTGTCGTTCGGAGTCAACTTTAAACTGCAGGTCCCGCCGCTCATGTATAAAATTAACACACACGACATAAGTGGTGTCAGAAACTAGCTCGCAATCCTGATTGAAGGGTTGTAATGACCAATTATGTATATACGTTTGCATGCATAAAAAATATTTCTTTCGGTTACTTCCTACCTCTTAGCGAACTTCTGGTAAAAGTTCCACGAGTAAAATAAAATATGCCCTGAAGTTCAGAATTGACATTAAACTGTAGGTTCAGCCTAAAATCTACTGAGAGGAAGTTGCCGAAGAAATATTTTTCATATTTCATCTTATTGGAGATGTCTGTTCCTGATGGCAGAGTCCGCAATTCAGTCGCCTTTATAGAATAGGTTGTAACGCGTCATAGTCTTGTAGATAGTATGTTGGCTTATTATATGTGAGGCCACAGTTCAAAACTCCGCTTCACCTCGGCAGATTTCTGGCAAAAACTCTGGGAGTAAATAAAATTCTCATGAATAGCTTTTTAAGAATTTATAGTACCGAGTCGACTTTGTGAGAAGCTAGGTCGTAACCCTGACTGAAGGGCTGTAATGACCAATTATGCTATATGTATTGAACCAACAGACCTACTTCTGTATATCGTTTAGGTGAGACGTTCCTAATTGATGTTCTTTTATCTCCTTCTTAAATTATCTTGTATTGCGAATGGAATTTTGAAATTCTTTACGGAGCATGTCTTCACTATTAATAAATTTAATTTCAATCAAATTGACGAATTCTGTTAAAACTTTTTAAATTTACAAAAACGTATGTATGCCTCACTAGAAAATATACCGGATATTTAAACAAAATATTTGTATAGAGTACTCAGTTGTTGTTGTTGTTATTGGTTTTGCCATAAACTAGCAGATGTCACTTGTTCTCATAATTCCCACATATCCCGTAATTTGATACAGGCTCTCAAAATTTTTTTCCTGTCCTTTCTTTTTTCCTCTTCTTTTTTCGTTTTCTTTTTGCCTTAATTATGAAAAGCAAGCAGTGAACTAAAATGATCGATGAATTTCATTGTATTGATTGCTAAACCTAGGTATCCTTGTTAACACTCGTTTGTGCACATACACATTTGCAGAAAGACATACATACATATGTATATATGTATCTATATATACACCCTCATGGAATATCGATCACATGTTTTCCAAAACACCAAAAAAACTTCTGTTAATGGTGTTGGCAAAGTGGCTACTTGTTTGAAATCTGATAGCTTGTCATTTTAGCCTATTTGGAGCACTTTTTTTTCTGAATCTCCCATATTCTGTCTCTTCTTCGTCATAATGCATTTGCATGCGTATGAGAGAAATTTCTTAACCAGCAGGTTGCTTATTGGCTTTGTATTAAAGATCTACAGCGCAGTAATAAGAAAAATGTCAGCTGCCCTTAGCTGGTGATAATCAAACTTCAGGTTGTTGTTGATGATGATGATAATGATGTTGATGTTGATGTTGACGACTATTATGCAGGTTGTTTACCATTGAGTTGCAACATAATGCAGACGTACACAAGGACAGACACGCAGACGAATTTAAAACAACAGCAGCAGCAGCAGCTGCTGTTTAGTTTCTCAAAAGTACTAACGTACATACATATACGTATGTATGTATGCGGAACAGTGATTTATTAAAGTCGATATCAGATAATTGTGGATTATTTTCCATGAAGGCAAATCACTTTTCTTGAATAGAGTATTTGAAGGTCTACATACATACATACATACATAATTGCCATTAGAACTCGTCAATCAGGATTACGGCCTAGCTTCTCTCATCACTCATGTTGTGTGTGTGAAGTTTAACGTCGACTCCGAACGACAGATTTTTGAGAAACTATTCATGGCAATTTTATTTACTCTCAGAGTTTTTATCTGGCAATAGATCAATGAGCGGATTCTCGTTATAATTGTAGCTGCAACTCATTAATCTCTCTAGCGGAATTTTATTTTCGATTTACAACCCTTCAGTCCGGATTACATCCTAGCTTCTCACACCACTCATGCGGTGTGCCTTAATTTTATACTTGAGAGGCGGGACCTACAGTTTAACGTCGACTCCGAACGACAGATTTTTGAGAAACTTTTTCATGGCAGGTTTATTTACTCTCAGAGTTTTACCCAGAAATCTGCTGAGAGGAAGTCGCCGAAGAAATATATTCATATTTTCGTTTTGATGTCTGGCCTGGAGTTCGAACTCGGGCTTTACGTCCAATAAGCGATCACACTTCCTACAAGACTACAGCGACAGATTTCTGGCAAAAACTCCCTGAAAAGTTTCTCAAAAAATGTTATCGCTCGCTGCGGACGTTTTACTTTTGACAGTTTGCAGTGGACTCGTTATGTTATACTGCAGCGACTATTCTGTTCCCCACCTTAGTCTCATTTCAAAGAATTTTCCAAAATTATAGTGTTTACTGGTTTTGTTCAGGCGACAGTTTGGGAGAAAATTTTCAGCTATGTGACTTGTCAGGTCAAGATACCCTCTGACAAGATGCTTATTAGATCTGTCACCAATTTTTATAAATAGCTTTCACCACCATAAGCAACGGGCTTATAAGCAACAGCGCCTCTAGCACTGCCGTAGGATAGGTTCTCATCAGAGATAGTAATGAGTATTCAAAAAGATGAGTAGATTCGATTCAAACTCATAATTTCTGACGAATTATGCATTCATACTTATTTTAATGCCATACTCATACTACTCATATTCAAGGTTTGAAGTACTCATCGTACTCATATTTAAAAATACGCATCGACTCCGGTCGACAGATTTTTAAGAAACTTTTCATGGCAATTGTATTTACTCTCAGAGTTTTTGCCAGAAATCTGCTAAGAAGAAGTCGCCGAAGAAATATTTTTTCATATTTCATTTTGAACTGTGGCTTCGCGTCTAATAAGCCAACATGCTACCTACTAGACTACGGTGACTTCGGTGAATGCGTATAGGTATCAGAAATTATAAGCATGATTGGATTCTACTCACCTTTTTAAATACTCTTACGCTGTTATATACAACAGGGGCTCTAGCAGTGTCGTAGGATAGGTACTCATCGTCTAAATACTTAAATTCCTATTTATTGTCGAAATATGGTAAATGTTTTCAATTTAAACTTTAACTGTATTTTATTCCATCCGTACCACTGTTAATTCATAGTTAAGGCAAACAAATCATTTCAGGATTTTTATATGTTTTCTTTTTTTTTTTTTGATGCGTTTAAAATATTTCTGCTAATGCTCCAATTTCTGCGGGTCAGTTCAGGCGCTTCATTATCTCTGTTGTGGGAATGTCTGTCCTTTACCAAAAAAAAAAAAAACTCCATTTAACAAACAAACATTCAGAAAAACAAAAATTAAGAAACAAAAAATTTTAGTTTTTTTTTGGTATTGGGTGTAGTAACATAACATGCAACATAACGACAGCTGTATTTGTGGCAAAGTAATAGCACCTTTACTGGGTGCTGTTTTTATTTAATTTTTTTTGACTTTAGTTTTTTGGTTTTATACGAATTTGTTTTTGTTATTTGTGTGTGTGTGGTTTTTCTTCGTTGTGCGTATTTTGCACCTGGTGATCGATTCTTGTGCATTTTTTACATTAAAACAACAAAGAAGTGTAATAAAATCCAGCATATGATGTATGCATCGTTTCACTGTGGCAGTACCGCTCTTAGGTGTGTCTGTCTGTTTGTATACATTTGTATGTGTGTGTGTAATTATTATTAAACCGTTTTTTTTCTGTTGTGTTTGTCAATGTAATTCCTGTTTACCACATACGGCACACGCGTCATCTGTCATTTATATCATGCAATAACAGCAACAACAACAATAATAACAATAGTAATCGTATTATGAATTCAAATATGTTCTAATGATCGTTCAGGTAAACAATAAACGCGGGTATCTTATCAATTGCTTTCTGTTTTTCTTTAAGCTGGTGAGCATGCGCGCCCTGCTCTCTTTCAAACACCTTTCAATACTTTAATAACAAAGACAACAGCAACAACAACAACAACAGCAGCTGTTATCAGTCTCTCTCGGCTAGCCAGTTTTATTTTTTTTAGGAGCTGAGTTGTCGTAATTGCAACACCAGCCAGCCAGCCAGGCAGTTAATGTTAAGCCGCTTGCTTGTTGTTGTAGTGTAGGTTATGGTGTCTGTGGCAGGTGGTTTTGACCAATATTATTTATTGTTATTGTATCATATTTATTTTGTACTGTTTTACTATGCAACGGTAATTATTAACGCTGGTTAATTAAACAAGAAGAAGAAATATTTACAGAAATTTCTGGGGCGTTACAATTATGATCTTCAATAATTGATTTGTGGTTTTCATTTTCATATTAAATTCGAAATATATTTCGTATGACTGTATTGTATTCTTGTAAATAATTTGTTCTCTCTCTCTCTCTCTTCTGTTATAGCCTTTGAATGAGGATAAATATTTGTGCTTCAGCTGTAATAATTGGCTCATCAACTGGCATTCGCTGCAGGCTCTAAATAGCAACGATGCGGAAAGTCCATCGGGTACCTTTCGATCCCATTTAAATAGCGGCAGTGTTGTACAGGATGAAAAAAGTTCAGGCTCGAAGAAACAAGTGGCCGTCTGTCGACCAATCGCTCAGGTCAAACCTAGACAACTGCAGGTTCACGAGGATGTTCAACAACAACTGATTGGGCAACAACAAGATCAACATCATGGGGAGGCAGCAGCCGCAGCCGCAGCCGCAGCAGAAACAAATAAATCTGCGTGTAAAATCAATTTCAGCAAGCGTAACTTCCGTTTACAGTTGGCCAAACGTGCAGGCACTGGTAGAATTTTGCACAAATCCATGCAACAATGTTCATGTGGCAAATACATGGTTGTGCGTAGTATTAAAAACTCCAAAAGAAACTCCGTACAAACTCCACTGAAATGTCGTAAATGTCGGGAATTCTCATGCCTAAAAGCTTGTTATTTGCGTAGCATTGTTCAGGTAGAAAAGGAGTTGGCCATTAGGGAATCTCCCTTAATGCTTGAAAGTAAGACACAAAATCTTGTTATACAAGCCGAAAATGATAGTGAGACACAACTAACAGAAGCAGAAGTAGTTGTAAATGAAACAAGAAGGACGTCAGAAAATGAAAGCCAAAGCATAAACCAACAAGAACAACAACAACGACAAAAACCTCAACAAATATGTAAACAATATTTGCCAAAGCCAACCATTGATGGCAAAGTGGTGTCAATGTTAAGGCGCCTGGGAACTACGCTATCACGTGAACCGCAAGAAAACGGAAAAGAACAAGATACTCCTAACAACAACAACAACAATTTACCACAAATTATGAGTCCCACTAAACCAAAGGCCAAATGGTGGCGTCCTTTAGATGATGATGAAATTTTAGTCAACTTC
Organism: Sarcophaga rosellei; assembly: GCA_930367235.1. Lineage (NCBI taxonomy): Eukaryota > Metazoa > Arthropoda > Insecta > Diptera > Sarcophagidae > Sarcophaga > Sarcophaga rosellei. The sequence goes on along the minus strand of OV884021.1, from coordinate 32,404,525 downwards.
GATTCAAGCATATCGGAAGTATTGCCTTCATTGGCCGATCAATTTACCTCACATGTCAGAAAACGTTTGGCATTTCAAATGAACGAAACGGCAGAAGTAATCGATCTGTGCGATGAAAACGATAATGAAGAGAATGAAAACCAAAGTGACAGAGAGGAATCAGAGGAAATTGCTGGAAAGGCGGAAGTGTTGAAAACAACTTTCAATTTGCCCAAAGGACTTTCTATTACACGGGTTTAAAGTGAAACCCGATAACTAAGTATACATTATTAAAATATAAAATAAATTTGAAATGAAATGAAAAACAAACTCTATTCAATGCTACCAAAAACAAAAATAAGAAAAAAAAAATTAAAATAAAAACAAAAAAATGCAACAAAAATTAGTCAAATTTCTAGCTTCATGAAATGATTTGAAACAACAAAAAATTAAACAAATAAAATATGAAAAATAAAAATCATTGAAAATAAAATAAAAAATTAGTCAGTCAGTCAGTCATACCACTTAATTTTATCATTAAATGTGAATTCTACGTATAAACCACTTGCAACAGCACATATGGGGTTTTAATTAAAATAAAATTAAAAGATCTCAGTCAGCTGCAGCTCACTTAATTATAAATTATATTTGTTTAAAACCCCATTTACTTGAACAAACACACTATACATATTAAGAAAAAAATACAAATACAAACATTTTTAAATTCCACCGTTAAGAAAAATTTTTTGTTTAAAAATGTAAGGTTATAAAGAAATTAAAAATGAATTGTTATTCAGATTTTAAATGAATTTTTTTGGAATTTAACAAAATAATACATATTTTTATTTGTCAAATTTAGCAAAATTTTTGTAAATTTTAAAATGTCACAAATTTGTGTTCGTTTGATTGTAAATTATTTTTGAAAATAATTTTTTTAAATATTTTGTAAATTATTGTAAATCTCTTTATAATTATTTAGAACAATTATAATTATTTTATTATTATTATTAAGTTGTAAATATTTACTATATTTATTATTATTATTATTTAATTAAAAATAATTGTTTATTTATTTAACATTAAGCAACAAACATACAGTCAAATAAAATAAAAAAACTCTTTTCTAAAATGATTTACTATTGTGAATGCAAATTTAAAGAAAATAAACAAAAAAGTAAATAAAAATAAACAGAAAATATTATTAATCTATGAAAATACAAACACGAACATAAAGAAGAAAAAATACAAAAAAAATATCTCCCAAATAAAACAAAATAATGAAAATAAAAAAACAAGCTTGAATTAAAAAAATATTTTATTTACCAGCAGTATTGCAGCTTTAAGTGAGTCAAAAATGTTGAAATTTAGCTACTCAGATTCATTCGTACTCACTACAACGTTGATTTACCATAAGTACAGGTTGCAAGGAGTATGCGTACAACGTGGACATCAAACTCATACCATTCGAAATATGTTTGATTCATACGTCTACTCATTCGGATTCATAACTTTAGAAAAATACTTATAAATGATTCGAGTGATTCAAATCATTTGTCAAAATTTACAGTCTTAGTTGTTGTTAAATTTACAAAAATATAAAAAAGACACATAAGCAAAGTATTTTAGTGTTCATACGCGAATCATAGTTGTTTTGAGATTCTTATACATATTAAGTTATGGAGAGTCGAAATCAACAACATCATACATCTTGTTAAGTACTTCAACTTTGAATATGCGTACGGGTTCCATGATATTAAAATAAGTATGAATGTAAGTTTCAGAAATTATGAGTATGATTCGATTCTACTCATATTTTTGAATACTCATTGCTGAACTCTGTGTACTCTCCAGTACACCTAGGTAATTTTACCGATTTTTTTTTGATATTTATTAAGTCATATGGCTATGCTGATAAAATAGCAACTCTTGAGCCATTGGAAGTCAATATTCACCATTAACGCGTTACAATTGATTTATGTCTGCTGCAAAACCATTTCTTTCCAGCAAATTACAATTTTGTTCACCACGTCGATTTGTAGAAGATGATCATCGAATGCGATGCCAGTACTATCAATGAAACAAATAGAATTCTATCAACTTGAATGACACGTGGCTATTTACTATCAGGTGCAGGATTTCGATAGAAAAATTCTCCACTTATAAACACTATCTTGCAATCATTTTTGTAAGGGGCTATATCCGGGGAATACTGTATATACGTTAATCTGCGGATTTTCTTAACAATGCTGAATCTTCTCCGAGGCCAAATTCATGTTGTTCATACATACATAATTGGCCATGCAGTCAGGATTACGGCCTAGCTTCTCACACCACTCATGTTGTGTGACTTATTTTATACTTGAGTGGCGGCACCTACAGTTTAACGTCGACTCCGAACGACAGATTTTAAGAAACTTTTTCATTGCAAGTTTATTTACTCTCAGAGTTTTTGCCAGTAATCGGCTAAGAGGAAGTCGCCGAAGAAATTCTTTTTTATATTTCGTTTTAATGTCTGGCCTGGTATTGTTACCAAAATGAAAAATCTAGATACTGGTGTTTTGCGTTTACATCGCTTAACATTAAAATTATCAACAAAAGCTACAAAAACAAAACAATGCAGTAAACAAACCTGTTTAAAAATTATCGTATTGCTTAATATAACAACAAACGCCAGCATAAAAAAAATGGTAAGCAAGTAAACAAAAATACAATAACAAACACTAGCATAAAAAAATTGTAAACAAGTAAACAAAAATATACCAACAACACTACAATAATAAATGTAAACATAGTTGTTTACATTTATGGAGATTTCGAGAAGGCGAAGTCATTCGCCTTTAAGAGCATTCATTAGACTGTTTACGACCTTCATTCGTAAAATTTCATTAAAAAAATGAAAATGAATAATCATAAATGAATAATCGTAATGCTAATAATGCTCCATAAGCATCTTGATACTGACTTTTTCTACCATAGGATATACTCGAGCTTTCTTTGTTTAGTTTTCAAGGTCTCTATCGAAATTGCTTAGTTTCTTTTAATACAAATGTGGAAGCATGGATTGACATTGGCAACTATAGCAACGATGCTTTCTCATCGATTTCGGGTTTCGGGAACAATACGGTAGTCGCCGTAGTCTAGTAGGTAGTGTGTCTGCTTATTAGACGTAAAGCCAGGGTTCGAGGTCCAGGCCAGACATCAAAACGAAATATGAAAAAAAAATTTTTTCGGCGACTTCCTCTCAGCAGATTTCTGGCAAAAACTCTGAGAGTAAATAAACTTGCAATGAAAAATTTTCTCAAAATCTGTCGTTCGAAGTCGACGTTAAACTGTAGGTCCCACCACTCAATTACAAAATTAAGGCACACAACATGAGTGGTGTGAGAAGCTAGGACGTGAAGGGTTGTTTCACATTTACAGCATAAAAGTATCATGCATCGATATCGATGTATTTGCCTTTAAGCAAACAATTATAAGAGCCATTATTACAACTTCCCGTTAAAGTTGGGTTTAATTAAAGGTAACTTTAGCTAAAGTAAACTTTAAAGCCGACGGGCTCGTTTTTCTTCTTTTTTTTTGTTGTTGTTGTGTAAGCTCATTTTGCTTAAATTTGAAGTTGCCATATTGAAAATAATATATAATATGGCTAGTTCAAACTTAAACTTAACTTTAAAAGTTGCCGGCAGGATGATCCTCCCTTTAGCTTAACGCTCACTTTTACCTTATTGTACTTTTTTGCGAAATTATTATTAAGTATCTTCGAAAATAGAATACAATTCCGACTTTAATTTAAGTAAAATGTTGAGTTGGCAACCCTAAATTGAACTGATAGCTTTTTGAAAATTATTAAAATTTTTGAAATTCTTGAAAAAAATTTTCAGTTCATTTTTTTTACGCATTTTTAAATAATTGTGAAACTTCTGCTAATAATTATTAAACATTAAAATTTTATTATTGGAATAAATCTGCAATAAGATTATCTGTGTTTTTGTAAAACAAATTCAAGAATTACTGGTGGTGGTTTCAAGGTAAGTTTTTTTTTCATTTCAGTTTTCTAAACAAATTTAATCGATAAATCAAACAAATTATTCATGTGTGGCTTTCAAAAATTGCTTGCATAAGACTCAGTAAATTTTAAGAATTTTCTTTATATTTTCGCATTTCATTCCGCCAAGTTTTTCTAGACGTATTGAAATTAAATAAAAAATATGAACTTTTAACTTCGAATACATATAATGAAACTTTACAGATATAGAAATGTAGACAAAGGCCGGTAAATATTTGTTTTACAGAACTTAAAAGTTAAAATTCAGTTAAAACTCGATTCTAGAATGCAATGAACATTGGACTCGTTTGAAAAAGAAACGTAGGTTGGGCTATGTTGGATAGTGACACAGCACATAATCACGTATGACTTCGTAGATTGCAAATAAAAATAAATTTGTGTTTAGTTTCAAATAAATTCTTTATTGTTCGCACAATTCTGTGGGCCACTATTCGCAACATGATATAAACAACAACAATTGCTTTGTTTGTTAGTCTTCTTAACACTCTTTTGCGTAAACAATAACAATTGTTTGACAGATCTTTATAACGGATATCTTCAAACCACTATTATTCTTTTCACACGCAACGTGTCTTCAAACAAGACTGACTGAATTTTTACTTACTCCGTTGCCAGCTTTGTCTTGCATTTTATATGCCAACGTAAACAGTCTAATGAATGATCTTTCAATACAAAGACTCTAAGGAACAACAATACAAATAGTATTATTGCTCGACCCGCTCAGACTGTCTTTAAAAACAGGATAAAGTCTTGTAACCGAACTTCAGACAATTCCGTTTGCAATTTCTCTTCCTATTACTCTCGCGTGACTTCGCGCGGTTGCGTAGCGGTGCCGCAAGTGACTTCTCCTTTGAGTTACAATTTCTGCAGAAATAGTAACAGAGGGCGCTTAGCCGACTGTAATCTCTCCCTATTAGGCGCCTGTGCTTGACTAAAATTCTTCAGCTCAACATAACGGCTAAACATAAGACCTGTTTCAACCTAGAAATTATCGTTAATTTGAATAAACAGACCAAAGTAAACGCAGTTAAGTGGATCTATCTATGCGCAGGTCATATTCAGGGGTTGTCTAGTTTGGTGCTCGTTCTGTGTTATACATCCATAATCGAAATAATGAAGACCTTCAAATAATTTTGCAGTTACATTGTTTCGTAGCAGGTAGCATTATACATATATGTAAATGTTAACATTTTTTTCAAAATTTGTTGTGTAGACTTGATTTACCCAGAACTGCGCTGTCACTAAATTTCTGGAGTGTATCGTGTGGGAAACGTAGTTGTGCTCTTACTCCCAAGGAATGCTATCGAATTAGGCAATATATCGTCAATTTCTTCACCAACATTTTCATCATCGTATACTGAAAAGAAATTTCAAGTTCAAGTAACTGCTGCAATGCTATCTTCTGAAACAAATTTATAATATTGTTAGCATTAGACTCGTCATCCATTAGACTCATCATACACTCATATCGTCTTTGATTTTTAGATCATTCCATGCTAATGATGAACACTAAAAACAAACATCAATGTTTTTGCGATGCAATGCAATGTATGGAATCATCTATATTACATCGATGTTTTCTGGACATCGATTTATTTTTGTAAATAAAACACTTATTGGTGGGTAGAGATAGAAGAGTACCAAGTACAGAGAATTTAATGTCCTACTATTAATGGGTATCCTATAATCTAAACATGCTTCTATAAATTTTATTTTTTCCCATCTGTATACTACAGAATGGTCTCTCTTTTAAAGGAGTGTTTAACAACCAAATTGTTCCATTCACAAATTCTCACTGCGAAGAATTTGTCATTGCGAAGTATATTCGGATTCTGGCGAGAGGATAGTTAATGAGGAAACTATCAACTCTTCAGTTTGTCATACTGTACAAATAATAAGTAAATATTTTGTCTCCTATTATTGTAACCACGGTCCCTATTAGAGATCAGCAATGAGTATTCAAAAAGATGAGTAGAATCGAATCATACTCATAATTCCTGATACTTATACGCATTCATACTTGCATATTTCAATATCATACTCATACTGTTCAAAGTTTGAAGTACTCATCGTACTCATACTTAATAATAAACATGATGTTGATTTAGACTCTATTTTACTCAACATTTACAAGAATCACAAAATAAGTATGATTCGCGTACGAACACTACAATCCTCAATAGAAGGTTGTGTGTTTGCTTCTTGTCTTTCTTCTTTTTTGTAAATGCAACAACAACTAAGACTATAAATTTTGATGAATGATTCGAATCACTTATGAGTATTATAAGTATTTTTCTAAATTTATGAATCTGAATGAGTAGGCGTATGAATCGAAAATATTTCGAATGTTATGAGTTTGATGTCAACATTGTAGTCATACTCATTGCAACCTGTACTTATAAAGCAATGTTGTAGTGAGTACAAATGAATCAGAGTAGTTGAATTTCATTATTGTTAATTCACTCATATTCAAAATATCATGAGTACTAATGATTAGCGATAAAACAATTCATTGCTGACCTCTGGTTCTTATATCTCTGAGGTTGAAAAAAAATATTTCTTCGGCGACTTCCTCTCAGCAGATTTCTGCCAAAAACCCTGAAAGTAATAAAACCTGCCATGAAAAAAGTTTCTCAAAAATCTGTCGTTCGAAGTCGACGTTAAACTTTAGGTCCCGCTACTCAATTCTTATAACATTTTGATTCTTGGGTTATATTAGAGATAAGCACTTTGTGGGAAAGAACAGCACCTATATTTAGCATTAAGAACCATACTTACTTGCCGTTAACTAAAGGGATGATTTTAACGGGCAGATAAATTGTTTTTCATTATTATAAGTGGACAATAAGGTAGAAGTGAGCGTTAAGCTAAAGGGAGGATCATCCTATCTTTAACTTTTAAAGTTAAATTTATGTCTGAACTTGCCATATTATATAATATTTTCAATATGGCAACTTCAAATATAAACAAAATTAGCAAAGACAAGAAAAACTGGGAGCCCTTCGTTGCCACTGCGTTTACAAAAAAAACTTGTTTAATTGAGCAGTTTTATTGACATTGCTCCGGCACTGCCATATTTTTGAAAAAGTTAACTTAATTTATCATTAAGTTGTAATAACGAAAAGTAGTTAAAGGTGACTTTAAAGTTCACTTTAGCTAAAGTTAACTTTAACTAAACTCAACTTTAACGGCAATAATAAACTGAGAAAAGCCCCAAAACAAGAATTTTCAAGTTTGTAAGGTTAAGATTTTCATACGTTGCAGGTACTGGGAACGTAATGAGAAAAATGTTAAGAGTTACGTAAGATGAAGATTCAAAGTGGATCGAATTTTTACAATGTTTTTCCTTTGATTCATAATGTTTTAAAAATTATAAGCCGTTAAACGACAACGAGTATATGGCACACCATGTACTTGCTTGTACATTTAAATGCCATCTTATGATTTTCATCGTTAACTAACATACTTTTAGGCTGCAAGTATAATTAATTAATATGGGCTTTGTAGCACTGTAGATACATTTCTAGATGACACAATCAAAGTTGCCACGAAATAAAAATTTTAATAGCCAACTTCTGAAAAAGAAAGCACCAATGAAGGGTAAAATTTAGGTCGATATACCTTGCGAAAAAATATAAATATTTCGGCAAAGAATTTCCAATTTGTAGCTTTTTTTTGCGAGAATTTTCGATAAAATATAAAAGAAAGAAATTATTCAAAAATTCATTTGCAAAATATTTTAAATTTAATTATTTGTACGCAGTTTTCGAATTTTCATTTTTTAAAGTTTTAAATAAAATGACACAATGACATTGTGTCATACTGGTTTCACTAATCGAGATTAATTATCCTTAATCCATACACAAACCACACCATTGGTAATACAGTACATCATGCTGACCAGACATGTCAGTGAATGCCTGCGCAGAGGTGAAAAGCACTTATTCTAGACATACACCGACCAATTCACACTATACAGTACACTGGTATATGGTAATATATCACCATTTCGAAAAACGGCACTTTGGTGAGTTTCGATTTTATTCACCATGCCTGATAAATTCACCACACTTTGTAAAAGCTCACTACACTGGAAACGCACCACAACAAAATTCATTACACTTCCAAAAAAAATAAAAATTAAATTCCATTACCCTTCATCCGTCGTATTGGATCCAAACTTTCAGCAACAACGAAGATAGGAGTTGCCACAATTGCAACAACTTTTGCTCATTTCTTTCCCCCCTCTCCCACACAACAAACCGCAGCAAGAGCAACTTGGCTGTCCCCCCACACACACATACCATATAAAATCCTATTATTATGTTTTCGTTTTGATGTCTGACCTTGGGTTGAACCGCGGCCTTTTCGTCTAAATACCTACTAGACAGACAGACGATAAAAATGTTTGTTAAACAAACGGGGGGCTTAATTTACTACTTACCGGAAACGGAAAAAGAATGTGCGAATATTATTTTTATGAACGCTGCTGTTTATGTCGTTGAGGAGCTCATACAGCCAACTCACACTGAACTCATTAGTGAAGAACATAGAGAAAGCCCTGGTATACAAATATTATTCACAGACATTGCCATTACCAAGTCATATACGACAAGGAAAGTGAGTAGAGGCACACTATAAGGTAGAGTTGGAATAAGTACTTGTTGATAGAACTCCAACGATGCAGTTTTAAGTTCTATAGTTCCGTGTATGATTTGGCATGCATCGTGTTTTGATTCAAACATTCTGACCTTAAGGTGCAACCAGACCTTAAAGATGGTATGGGTTAAGTGGCAATCTGCTTAAAATGGACTTTTATTGTTCTTAGGAGATAATACAAGATAATTACCTTTAACTGGCCTATTATTAATGGGCAATCTTTATCCATGGTACCTTACCTTAAAGATGGTATGGGTTAAGTGGCAATCTGCTTAAAATGGACTTTTATTGTTCTTAGGAGATAATACAAGATAATTACCTTTAACTGGCCTATTATTAATGGGCAATCTTTATCCATGGGGTGAAAGTATCTGGGGGTCGTCCCGAATTCGAAACTTTCTTGGAGGGTTATCATTTTAAGAGAGTAAAGACAGTAACCTTTAAGAGGGCCCTCATATGAGCACAAAGCGCCTCTATAGAACATTTGTGGACCTAACCTTGATTACTGATGATCAAGTCTTTACATAGATTCATTATTAGTTTGAGCTGGTTGAGAAGTGTTAGGGCTTCAATAGTGTAATCGCGCTCTCTTGCGTGTTTGTGGTCTGTGTTATTCCTTCGCTTCCTTCTTCACCCTTTCCTACTTCCACTCCTTTTCACTATCTCCTCTATTATCCTCTCTCCTATAGAACGTAGTAGAATGGGTCAACTTGACGTTCGGGTACTGAACATGTCTCAATAGCAAGTACACGTTCTCTAACCTAAATCTTTACTTTTCATTGCAATTTTATTTACTCTCAGAGTATTCTCCAGAAATCTGTTGAGAGGAAGTCACCCAAGAAAAATTTTTTCTTTTTTTTCTTTGGAGATGTCCGGTATGGAGTTTGAACCATGGCCTTACGTCTAATAAGCCAACACACTACATACTAAACTACGGCAACTTTTCCTTCTAACACACTCACAAATTCCAATATTGAAACGAAATTGATAATGAGTGTTTCAATTTTCGTTCAATCAAACAGCTGTCGTATGACACCTTTTGCACGTTGAAAGTTCTTTGAAAATTCGTGAGTTTGTAGGAGAGAAGGGAAAAAACTGTCAGTCTGGAGACCAGGCGTAGGATCACTCTTGCCAACAGGTGCTTCTATGGTCTCAATAGGAAATTGAGTAGCAGAGACCTCTCTCATACGACAAAACTAATGCTCTACAAGACGCTCATCCTCCCCGTGCTTCTTTATGGCGCAGAGGCATGGACCCTATTAAGCACTGATGATGCAGCCTTGAGAGTATTCGAGAGGAAAGTACTACGTACGATCTTCGGTCCAGTACGACTTGGCGTTGATTTCCGCATCCGATCCAACAGTGAGCTGTATGAGCTCGTCAACGACATAGACATTGTGCAGCGTCCAGCGGTTGCGCTTGTTCGACCATGTCGTTCGAATGGAGGAGTATGCTCCGGCGAGACGGCGAAGAGAACGACCTTGCATCCGTTGGAAGGACCAAATCGAGGAAGCAATGTTATCGATTGGTGACCAACTGGCGTAGGCGCGCAAGAAGCAGAGGCGCCTGGAAGGATGTGTTGCGGCAGGCCCGCTCAGACTGTCTTTAAAAACAGGATAAAGTCTTGTAACCGAACTTCAGACAATTCCGTTTGCAATTTCTCTTCCTATTACTCTCGCGTGACTTCGCGCGGTTGCGTAGCGGTGCCGCAAGTGACTTCTCCTTTGAGTTACAATTTCTGCAGAAATAGTAACAGAGGGCGCTTAGCCGACTGTAATCTCTCCCTATTAGGCGCCTGTGCTTGACTAAAATTCTTCAGCTCAACATAACGGCTAAACATAAGACCTGTTTCAACCTAGAAATTATCGTTAATTTGAATAAACAGACCAAAGTAAACGCAGTTAAGTGGATCTATCTATGCGCAGGTCATATTCAGGGGTTGTCTAGTTTGGTGCTCGTTCTGTGTTATACATCCATAATCGAAATAATGAAGACCTTCAAATAATTTTGCAGTTACATTGTTTCGTAGCAGGTAGCATTATACATATATGTAAATGTTAACATTTTTTTCAAAATTTGTTGTGTAGACTTGATTTACCCAGAACTGCGCTGTCACTAAATTTCTGGAGTGTATCGTGTGGGAAACGTAGTTGTGCTCTTACTCCCAAGGAATGCTATCGAATTAGGCAATATATCGTCAATTTCTTCACCAACATTTTCATCATCGTATACTGAAAAGAAATTTCAAGTTCAAGTAACTGCTGCAATGCTATCTTCTGAAACAAATTTATAATATTGTTAGCATTAGACTCGTCATCCATTAGACTCATCATACACTCATATCGTCTTTGATTTTTAGATCATTCCATGCTAATGATGAACACTAAAAACAAACATCAATGTTTTTGCGATGCAATGCAATGTATGGAATCATCTATATTACATCGATGTTTTCTGGACATCGATTTATTTTTGTAAATAAAACACTTATTGGTGGGTAGAGATAGAAGAGTACCAAGTACAGAGAATTTAATGTCCTACTATTAATGGGTATCCTATAATCTAAACATGCTTCTATAAATTTTATTTTTTCCCATCTGTATACTACAGAATGGTCTCTCTTTTAAAGGAGTGTTTAACAACCAAATTGTTCCTTTCACAAATTCTCACTGCGAAGAATTTGTCATTGCGAAGTATATTCGGATTCTGGCGAGAGGATAGTTAATGAGGAAACTATCAACTCTTCAGTTTGTCATACTGTACAAATAATAAGTAAATATTTTGTCTCCTATTATTGTAACCACGGTCCCTATTAGAGATCAGCAATGAGTATTCAAAAAGATGAGTAGAATCGAATCATACTCATAATTCCTGATACTTATACGCATTCATACTTGCATATTTCAATATCATACTCATACTGTTCAAAGTTTGAAGTACTCATCGTACTCATACTTAATAATAAACATGATGTTGATTTAGACTCTATTTTACTCAACATTTACAAGAATCACAAAATAAGTATGATTCGCGTACGAACACTACAATCCTCAATAGAAGGTTGTGTGTTTGCTTCTTGTCTTTCTTCTTTTTTGTAAATGCAACAATAACTAAGACTATAAATTTTGATGAATGATTCGAATCACTTATGAGTATTATAAGTATTTTTCTAAATTTATGAATCTGAATGAGTAGGCGTATGAATCGAAAATATTTCGAATGTTATGAGTTTGATGTCAACATTGTAGTCATACTCATTGCAACCTGTACTTATAAAGCAATGTTGTAGTGAGTACAAATGAATCAGAGTAGTTGAATTTCATTATTGTTAATTCACTCATATTCAAAATATCATGAGTACTAATGATTAGCGATAAAACAATTCATTGCTGACCTCTGGTTCTTATATCTCTGAGGTTGAAAAAAAATATTTCTTCGGCGACTTCCTCTCAGCAGATTTCTGCCAAAAACCCTGAAAGTAATAAAACCTGCCATGAAAAAAGTTTCTCAAAAATCTGTCGTTCGAAGTCGACGTTAAACTTTAGGTCCCGCTACTCAATTCTTATAACATTTTGATTCTTGGGTTATATTAGAGATAAGCACTTTGTGGGAAAGAACAGCACCTATATTTAGCATTAAGAACCATACTTACTTGCCGTTAACTAAAGGGATGATTTTAACGGGCAGATAAATTGTTTTTCATTATTATAAGTGGACAATAAGGTAGAAGTGAGCGTTAAGCTAAAGGGAGGATCATCCTATCTTTAACTTTTAAAGTTAAATTTATGTCTGAACTTGCCATATTATATAATATTTTCAATATGGCAACTTCAAATATAAACAAAATTAGCAAAGACAAGAAAAACTGGGAGCCCTTCGTTGCCACTGCGTTTACAAAAAAAACTTGTTTAATTGAGCAGTTTTATTGACATTGCTCCGGCACTGCCATATTTTTGAAAAAGTTAACTTAATTTATCATTAAGTTGTAATAACGAAAAGTAGTTAAAGGTGACTTTAAAGTTCACTTTAGCTAAAGTTAACTTTAACTAAACTCAACTTTAACGGCAATAATAAACTGAGAAAAGCACCCAAAACAAGAATTTTCAAGTTTGTAAGGTTAAGATTTTCATACGTTGCAGGTACTGGGAACGTAATGAGAAAAATGTTAAGAGTTACGTAAGATGAAGATTCAAAGTGGAATCGAATTTTTACAATGTTTTTCCTTTGATTCATAATGTTTTAAAAATTATAAGCCGTTAAACGACAACGAGTATATGGCACACCATGTACTTGCTTGTACATTTAAATGCCATCTTATGATTTTCATCGTTAACTAACATACTTTTAGGCTGCAAGTATAATTAATTAATATGGGTTTTGTAGCACTGTAGATACATTTCTAGATGACACAATCAAAGTTGCCACGAAATAAAAATTTTAATAGCCAACTTCTGAAAAAGAAAGCACCAATGAAGGGTAAAATTTAGGTCGATATACCTTGCGAAAAAATATAAATATTTCGGCAAAGAATTTCCAATTTGTAGCTTTTTTTTGCGAGAATTTTCGATAAAATATAAAAGAAAGAAATTATTCAAAAATTCATTTGCAAAATATTTTAAATTTAATTATTTGTACGCAGTTTTCGAATTTTCATTTTTTAAAGTTTTAAATAAAATGACACAATGACATTGTGTCATACTGGTTTCACTAATCGAGATTAATTATCCTTAATCCATACACAAACCACACCATTGGTAATACAGTACATCATGCTGACCAGACATGTCAGTGAATGCCTGCGCAGAGGTGAAAAGCACTTATTCTAGACATACACCGACCAATTCACACTATACAGTACACTGGTATATGGTAATATATCACCATTTCGAAAAACGGCACTTTGGTGAGTTTCGATTTTATTCACCATGCCTGATAAATTCACCACACTTTGTAAAAGCTCACTACACTGGAAACGCACCACAACAAAATTCATTACACTTCCAAAAAAAATAAAAATTAAATTCCATTACCCTTCATCCGTCGTATTGGATCCAAACTTTCAGCAACAACGAAGATAGGAGTTGCCACAATTGCAACAACTTTTGCTCATTTCTTTCCCCCCTCTCCCACACAACAAACCGCAGCAAGAGCAACTTGGCTGTCCCCCCACACACACATACCATATAAAATCCTATTATTATGTTTTCGTTTTGATGTCTGACCTTGGGTTGAACCGCGGCCTTTTCGTCTAAATACCTACTAGACAGACAGACGATAAAAATGTTTGTTAAACAAACGGGGGGCTTAATTTACTACTTACCGGAAACGGAAAAAGAATGTGCGAATATTATTTTTATGAACGCTGCTGTTTATGTCGTTGAGGAGCTCATACAGCCAACTCACACTGAACTCATTAGTGAAGAACATAGAGAAAGCCCTGGTATACAAATATTATTCACAGACATTGCCATTACCAAGTCATATACGACAAGGAAAGTGAGTAGAGGCACACTATAAGGTAGAGTTGGAATAAGTACTTGTTGATAGAACTCCAACGATGCAGTTTTAAGTTCTATAGTTCCGTGTATGATTTGGCATGCATCGTGTTTTGATTCAAACATTCTGACCTTAAGGTGCAACCAGACCTTAAAGATGGTATGGGTTAAGTGGCAATCTGCTTAAAATGGACTTTTATTGTTCTTAGGAGATAATACAAGATAATTACCTTTAACTGGCCTATTATTAATGGGCAATCTTTATCCATGGGGTGAAAGTATCTGGGGGTCGTCCCGAATTCGAAACTTTCTTGGAGGGTTATCATTTTAAGAGAGTAAAGACAGTAACCTTTAAGAGGGCCCTCATATGAGCACAAAGCGCCTCTATAGAACATTTGTGGACCTAACCTTGATTACTGATGATCAAGTCTTTACATAGATTCATTATTAGTTTGAGCTGGTTGAGAAGTGTTAGGGCTTCAATAGTGTAATCGCGCTCTCTTGCGTGTTTGTGGTCTGTGTTATTCCTTCGCTTCCTTCTTCACCCTTTCCTACTTCCACTCCTTTTCACTATCTCCTCTATTATCCTCTCTCCTATAGAACGTAGTAGAATGGGTCAACTTGACGTTCGGGTACTGAACATGTCTCAATAGCAAGTACACGTTCTCTAACCTAAATCTTTACTTTTCATTGCAATTTTATTTACTCTCAGAGTATTCTCCAGAAATCTGTTGAGAGGAAGTCACCCAAGAAAAATTTTTTCTTTTTTTTCTTTGGAGATGTCCGGTATGGAGTTTGAACCATGGCCTTACGTCTAATAAGCCAACACACTACATACTAAACTACGGCAACTTTTCCTTCTAACACACTCACAAATTCCAATATTGAAACGAAATTGATAATGAGTGTTTCAATTTTCGTTCAATCAAACAGCTGTCGTATGACACCTTTTGCACGTTGAAAGTTCTTTGAAAATTCGTGAGTTTGTAGGAGAGAAGGGAAAAAACTGTCAGTCTGGAGACCAGGCGTAGGATCACTCTTGCCAACAGGTGCTTCTATGGTCTCAATAGGAAATTGAGTAGCAGAGACCTCTCTCATACGACAAAACTAATGCTCTACAAGACGCTCATCCTCCCCGTGCTTCTTTATGGCGCAGAGGCATGGACCCTATTAAGCACTGATGATGCAGCCTTGAGAGTATTCGAGAGGAAAGTACTACGTACGATCTTCGGTCCAGTACGACTTGGCGTTGATTTCCGCATCCGATCCAACAGTGAGCTGTATGAGCTCGTCAACGACATAGACATTGTGCAGCGTCCAGCGGTTGCGCTTGTTCGACCATGTCGTTCGAATGGAGGAGTATGCTCCGGCGAGACGGCGAAGAGAACGACCTTGCATCCGTTGGAAGGACCAAATCGAGGAAGCAATGTTATCGATTGGTGACCAACTGGCGTAGGCGCGCAAGAAGCAGAGGCGCCTGGAAGGATGTGATGCGGCAGGCCGAAATCCGCTAATCGGGTTGTTTTAAGTAAGTAAGTAAGTAAGAAGGGAAAAACGAGCTTTGATGTCTCGCAAAGTTGCCTTCTTGTTGTTTGTCGTCTTCCGATGGTTGTATACACAACAACAAAATATCAAGAGTTTGTCAAAATTCTTTGCAAAGTACTTTGAACGTGTAAACAGATTTTCTGAAAAATTCTACGTTTGTAATTTATTGTTGTTTTCTTTAACAATACACTTTGGAAACGAAAATTCATACAAAATTGAATGAAAAAATATTTTGCAGCATACGTGAGAGCTGTAAATTTCGGGGAATTTTGACGGATAGTATATCTTGGTTTATAAAAAAATTGAAATGGATTACGAAACATGACTCTGCAGTGTTAGTTAGTCCTCTAGGTAAATGGATACTAAATACAGCTGCCAACCTAAGATGATAAGGTTAGGTTAGGCTTGAGGAGGTATATTTGCCAGTGGGACAAGTACAATACCCAGAGGTCAAAATGACCCATTGTTAAATTCGTCCAAAAGAGAGAGAGAGAGAGAGAGTGAGAGGATAGTGAAGGAGATAGGAAAATTGGAAAAGGGGAAGAAGATATAAGAGACGGAGAAAAAAGATGGACTTCAAACACACAAGAGAGCACGTCTACAACCTTGATGCTCTAGCACTTCTCAACCAGCTCAACCTATTTATGAATCTATTGATACCCCTAATGACGGCTTTTGACACAGAGTAAGAACCTTCGAAGAAGCCCTCTGCCCAGGGTCCTCAACCTCAATCTACTAAGGGCTGGACACTTGCACAGGTTGTGTTCGATAGTTGAGCACCATTAGATGCAAAACTAGATAGGCTTTTAGTTTTTAAATATTTGATTTTTATGGATTTTTAAACAATTTTACAATACAATCCTAATTAAGAATAATCATTTTTTTTATTATTTTTCAAATAAATAAAGAAATTGAAGAAAAAAATTGCTAATTAAATGAATTTACTTTAGTGAATTATTTATTTCATAAAGCTTTACTTTACTCCTAAAACCGCTTAACTCAATAAACCAAACTGGCAACACTACGGTATTATATTCGTTGGGTTTTCGTTAAGCGCAATTTGTATACATTCGTTCAGTCTGTTGGAGTCATTTCGCGAGTGAGGTTTGTTCATGTGTGTTTGCGTTCAATATTTTTATACTCTTTTTTTTTTATCACAAACAAATGCTTTGTGTTCTTGGAGTTGTTTTTTGTTTAAAACCTACAACAACAAATAAGAAATAAAGCATTTTTTAAAAAGACGGTGTGTGAATAAATTATAATTTTAAAGATATACATACATATATGTATGTAGAATACAACAACAATATGATTAAAGTTGGAAGTAGAAGTTTTTAAACGAATAAAAAATTACAAGAAAAAAGAACAAACCCAAACAAGCAATGGCATTGACAGTTGAAATTGAAACACAAAATACAATAACAACAACCATTAATTTTGCAAAAGAATTTTAACAACACATGTGGGAGCGTGTGTGTGCGTCTGCATGAGGGAATCTACAGTAGAGTTGGTGTTGAAAAGTAAACAATTTTATTGAAAAAAAAACTTAATTTGCCTTCAATATAGAAATTTTTGTTTTCATAATTAAAAGCAAGTGCAAGTGATTAATAAATATTATTAATAACGAAATTGTTAAAAAAAAGTCGTGAATATAACTTCCAATGAAGCATATAGAGAAAAGGCAACAAATAACGAACGAACGCAAAAAAAACAACAGTTATTGTGTTAAAATTTTATTTTTTATTTACAATAAGAATTTATAAAAATAGCAATACGGGAAACAAAACAAAAGCAATAACCAAAGCCACTGTACAACAATAAAAAATAGAAGAAAATATAAACAAATGATTAACCAAACAACAATAGCAACAACATTTAATACTGCTATTATTTTCAATATCACATTTTTATTCTATAAGTGTGTGTGTGTTTGTGTGTATGCGCTCATTATACAGTAACTTAAAAAGCAAATGAAATGCCTTTTTTTCATGTGAATTTAATTACAATGGTCAACTGCTTGTTGTATGTGTGTGGATTTGCATAGTTTTTCGGTAAAGAATACAACAACAATGCGGGGAACAGCGAGAATAAAAGCAAAAACATTGAAAATGTTTCCCAGAATATTGAAGGGCCTAAAATTGTGTCAGGTTTCTGGAATGAAACAATATTTTACGAAACTGTCATACATACTTTTTTTCTTCTTTATAACAAAGAACATGTTAAATAAGGACTAGGGATGGCAATTTATTTTTATTTTACCAAGAATTTCAAGATAAATAGGAAAATATTTCAAATGTAGCATAACTGATGGCACATATAAAGAAGTGAATATTAAGTTGTTGAGAGGTATTGTTGAGTCAGTGCAGAGTCAAATGATGTATTCGTCAGCACAGAGTATCGAGAGGTTTCAACTGAGAAGTCGTTTTTCAACATGATTAAAGAGCCTAATCACACGAGAACAATTGTGCTGGCGTAAAATGATAGTTTATAGGCAAGAGATGTGAAGAGAATGGTTTTTCGGTGGAGTAAAGTTTCAATCAGCTACAACCCCGAATTACCAGCACCAAACTAATATATGCACATTTTTAAAAATGACCCAAACATCAAATAATGATTGAAAAGAACAAAAATTGTGGGACTAAAAAGTGATTAGGCTCAATAATGATTCTCACTTTCTCAAGACAACTGTAACTGATGTCGAATTAGGATAGGAGTATGCCAAAACAGAAAAGCTCATCTATACACTTAGATTGTGATGCTTTGAAATATGTATAATGGCTAATTAGTCCATCAGAAATTCTTATCGCAAATATGTACTTCTTCTTTGGAAATATTTCTCTATATTTTCGATGCCTCAAAGAGCAAATCGCACTTGAGTTCTAGAAAATCCCTTGTGAATTCTATTCAAATCACCCATACACACGTAAGTGTGTCAGTCAGGATTACGACCTAGTTTCTCACACAACGTATATTGTGAGTGTTCATTTTACGCATGAATAGCGAAAACAGCATGACAATTATATTTAGTTTCAGAGTTTTTGGTAGGAATCTGCTGAAAAAAATATTTTTCATTTCATTTTGTTGAAGAAGTCTGAGCTGGGGTTTGAATAGCGGTCTCACGTCTAAGAAGCTAACACACTAACTGCTAGACTACGGCGACTTCGATAAATCACCTTTAGCTGGAAATGTTCTGGCAATAAAATCTGGGTACTCAAGAATCCATCCCTTAGGTTCTCAATCGCCGGAAAAACATAGAAAACTTATTCTCTCTCGGCATTACAGCTTCTGAAGAAGTCGTTATGAGGTATTTTCTATCTCCGGCCGTGTGCATCCAGAGGTCGCTGTTTCGTTATAGCTGTCATAAGGTTCCTAAGATGAACTCTTGTCAGGTTTATTCCATCTTATTATTCCGAATGAATAAAATATGTGGTAAGGCCATTTGTTTGCCACAAGACCTTAAAATATTAAAATTAAACGAAATCATACATATAACTGCGTATTATACATACAGAGTACATAATTGGCCATTGCAAGCCTTCAGCCAAGATTTCAACCTAGCTTCTCACACCACTTGTATTTTTATGTTAATTCTGACTACGAACGACAGATTTTTGAGATTTTACTTATTCTCAAAGTTTTTGCCAAAAATCTGCTGAGAGAAAAAAACAAGTTTTCATATTCTGGTTTGTTAGAGACATCTGACCTGAGGTTTGAACCGTGGCCTCACGACTTCATTGTGCAGTAAAGAGGAATTTTATGTTTTTGCATAAAAACCTGGTTTGGTAGATAATACTTTGGTAATACTTTCCATATGCCTCAGAAAATCGTTAAATATTTTAGTTCATCAGGTTTTTGTTTTAATCTCTTAATCCGAACTAGTTTAAAGGTTTCTAAGCTGTATGACGATCAGACTATACGATTCTCATATCATTGACATTCTTTTGGCATTTTGATCTCCCACCCATTAACACCGATCATTGGCCAATTCACACGACTTTGTATCGTGTATGTTGTATTGAATACACTTTTTGTTTGTGAACGCTCAATGCTAAGTTGTGTTGTGTACTTCGTATTTCAAACTTCAAAAGGCGATAAGAAGAAGAACACCAGTATTCATACTTTGATTTTCAAGCAACAAAATCAAAAATATTACAGAAAATAATACCATATTAATTAATCATCTGTGAGATCAACATAGAAGATATTTAGTATTTTTTCTTCTTCTTCTTGATGACTGGCATTTACATAAACTGATAGCACGAAACCAATACAACTTTTAAAAACATATGAAAAAAATGTGTATAAGTGTATCCGATTTTTATATGAAAATTATCAACAACAAGCATATACTGTTGTATATTCGTCCAACAATACAATGAATACAACGATACAAGGTGTTAGGGTAGTTTCCTTAATCAACCACCTAACAACACGGGTGTGTTACCAAAAGAACACAAGACAAGTTTACTTCAAAACTTGAAGCTAGAAAGCTTGTTACTTTATTGAATTCTGATTTCTAACTAAACTTAAGACGACTAATAAAATAGAAAGAAGTGAAAATATGTAAATTAAGTAAATATTTACAAAATATCCGTTATTTTAAAGCGAATAAAAACATATAAGAATTGAGTTCATAGGGAATAAAACAAGATCTCTTCATGAGAAGAAAAAGATTAAATTAAGAGAAAATTAAATTAAGAGAAAACTTAAATTAAAAACAAAATTAAACTTGTTCAACACGGTTCAACACAAGGGCTTGTGTGAATTGCACATATGTTTCATCAATTTTTATCCCAGCCTGTTCTTGTAAATTTGTAGCTTTGCCTTGAATTTCAAATTGATTCCCTTTTATGATTTCCCCGTTAAAAATGTAACGCGAATTAACGAAGAGTTGCCGTTCAGCTGTAGAAAAAATGAAAAATGCTCTCCCTTACCATGGTCGCACACACACTGCTATAAACATACGGAAAGTACTTACTTCCCTATATGTTGTTGCTGTTGTATTTTGTTCTTGTTTTCGTGTAAATGAAATAAACTTGTGATAAGAATAAAAACAAAAAACATCAGTAATCCGAAAAGAGAGCGAAAATGTTACAATGCATGCATGCGTATGTATGTGTGTACATACAATATGTAAATTACTCGACTTGCATTGATTAAAATTCTTCATTTTTTAAATTGTGCCTATTTTTTTTATTGTAGTAATAAACAGTTGAAATAAATAATTAAATAAAACAAAGAAAACTAGAAAGGAGAACATAACCACAAATATCAAATAAGGTGAAAAAAAGAACCAAAAAAAAAAAAATAACAAATAATTTGAATAACAAATTACACAAGGCAGTAGAAACGGAGTTAAAAAAATTCAGCATAAAACTACACAATTTCGTATTGTAGTCACTATAATATCAGCAACAATACCGATAACAACAGTAATATAAGGGTAAGTTGACAACAACAACAATAACAACAATATCTACAAATATAGATAAAGAAAAACAAGTAAAATTGTAACAGTAACCATATTCCCTTCATATTATACCAGTTTTACGGTAAATTTCCTACTTACTTAGTTAACTAACGTTGTCATCTTTTTTATTTATACTTTCTATTTCCTTTATTCTGTGTTTGGGTTCGTGAAATATGTATAACAACGTTGCCAACTGTTATTTTTCGGCTTAGCAACATATCCTTGTTTTTTATACACGCGCACAACGTCATCTGTTTTTTGTGTTTCTTTTGTTGTAAATTCATGATTCTTCCTCATAGCCAGCAAATAACCTCGTATCGATTATTTTCTAGTTATTTCCTTTGCCGGCTTTTTCCACTCTCCTTTAGATAAGTGTACCTGTTTTTTTTTTCTTCTCATTTTCAACAACATTCTCACACCCTTTTTTCTTGTTCTTGTTCATGTCATTTCATTGTATATGCTCTATAAACAGTGGTGTTCGAAAAAATAGAGCAAATTTTTAAAACGATTAATAATGAATTTTTTTCTTTATTAGTATTGTTAGTGAATTATTAATTGTCGTATTTAGAATGTTTTAATTTTCATCAATTGTTTTTTTATTTATAATGTTTGAGAAGATAAATTCGAATTTGAAAATCCAAGACGAAAACCATAAATTCTAGCAGCGCCACATTTGGCTATATAGGATCAAAAATTTCAATAACAGAATAAAATTTGCCCTTAACAGAGCACTGTTAGCTGTTTTATAGTACCATCTGAACAAGCTCACTTGTTTAGGAGTTAATTTTAACATATACACTAAGTCTATGAGTACCATACCATATTCAAAGGAAGGTTCCAAGGCCTGTTAATATAATCCGCAATAAAGTCACATATCAAGTGATATAGTAATGAGAAAATTTTCTAGCAGATCAGTGGCCATTTTGGTATACCTACCCGACTATACGCAACGGTCCTCTTTTCAACAGTGGTAGTGGTATAGCTGGAATAATTTTGAGATTTGAGAAAATTTGAGCCCTCCATCACACACCAACCATCCCATAGATTTCAACACTTACTAACAAATAGTAATGAGCGCAATGAGTATTAGGTTTTATGTTCATAGTCTGCAATCATTGCAAAGTAAAAGATTAATCTACTTATTGTCACTGTCAAACAGATAACAGTGCTCTGTCAACAGCAAATTATGCTTATTTCAGAAAACTGGCCACGCAAGACAAATTTGACTTTTTGTTCTTTTTCCAGAAGCCATTTATCGATAATAGCGCTGATATAATACAGGGGGGTTACTGTGTAATTCGATTCGAAAGAAAAACTGATCGAATTCGATAAATTTGTACCGTGTAATACGACTTTCGATAAGCAATTATCGAAAGTTAGGAAATTCTTTCGTCATTTTATAATAAAAATTTCCCTTTCGTTAATGCAACTGTGTAATACGAAAACGAATGTCAAAAAGCTTGAAAACAGTCGTAAACTATTCGAAAGCAATTTTGGCAGTGAAAGCCTCCAGAAATTATTAAAATGGAAGTATAATATTAATTTTAAACAAAAAATGTAATGGTTTATAATACAAAATACATTTTACGTTCTTTATGTGATAAAGGAGTGCCGTAAAACGAAATGTTACTCAGCAAAACAAGAGGGGTCTTTAAAGTTTCTGATTCAAAAATAAAATCCAAACGACTATGGGAGAGATTAACCGAAGACTTAAATGCTGTACCCACACGGGATACTAATGGTTGAAAAAAGGTGTATTTATTTTATAAAAACTCTTAACGCCTTAATTATGTTCATGTAGTTGATAATTTTAGAATAGGTGGAATTGATGTAGACCTTTTAGGACGTTTCATGTCGTCTTTAATAGCATTGTAGACATACATATATGATGCCTTATTAAATCTAAAGTTCTTAAATTAACTAAAAGAAAACATACAACACATTACACTAATCTAACCAATAAAACATTATTCTTACTTATTTTTTCGCTAAGATTCATATTGGAATTATCTCTTATAATTTTTCTTGGATTCTTTCTTGCCTTTTAATCTCACCATTTTATTCCATCCATTAAAAAGCAGAATCCATATTTATTTGAATAATCGCTACTTTTAATCAAAATATAAATAATATAAATAAATAAATAAAAAAAAAAAAAGTTATGCCAAGTTTTGCTATAATTTGATCCCTTTTTACGAGCTATAACTCTATGGTCTGTTCGAAAGTTTTACACAGTACGAAATACTTTTCGATTCGTACGTTGAATTCGAATCGATTTTCGATACGAACAAAATTACTCGGTAAGGCCCCAGTTTTATTCGTAGCTACACAAAAATGGCAGGTATAGTGAATACGAGATAACTCGCAGTTTACACCCTAGAAGTGAACGCAATCTACGAGTTACCTCCTAGTTGGCAGTCAACGTGTAAAGGCAAAAAGTGGCGCTGCTAAAAGTGTGGGTTTGTGTCTTGGTTGTTAAATTCGAATTCATCTTCACACACATTTTTTAATAATAATAGAGTAACACATTTGCATTAAGACCACATATTTTTCACAAGTCTCTGACTGAAATGCCTTCACATGAAGAGTTTATTTATGCCAAGTTAATCCTTTTGGGGCTATATTTTTCTTTTTTTGGTTTATTGTGGTTCTATTTTATCAAACATCACTGCATATGTACGTACATGTGTAACTGATAGTATAATAATTTCTACTACATATTTTTATTTCATGCCATTACCTAAATTCATTATTGTTGTTTCTAATGTTTTTTTTATTTATTTCAATATTCATCATTTAAATTTGTATTCCGTTGTTGTTTTCGCTATTAATTTGTCAAAACAAATACCAGAGTTGTTTACTTTTAAATTCAGCAATGAATTTACAATAAATTCGAATTATATTTTTTTGCCATTTAGAAATTAATTTAATGTTTTTAATAATTTTTAATTGTAACACTATATTTGTATATTCTATTAAAACAGAAAATTAAATCTATGTGAAGATCAATAAATTCGAAAACAAGCAAAGACAAGAACCAAAAATTATAACAGATTCAATGCTAAAGTTAACAGAGCAATGTTAAGTGTTTAATAGAAGATTTTGATGGAAGTAATTACCGAAATATACTAAATCGGAACATGGAATAACTTTACAGTTCCCTTTAGCTAAAGGTACTTTTAACTAAACCCAAGTTTAACGGCAAGCTATAATAATGGCCCTTAAAATGTTATGAATAAGAAAGAAGGAGAAAAATAGACGGTAGGGTCTACTATTTATTCTATTCTCCCCACTCGCCTAAAACATAGGACTTGATTTGTGTGAACCCAGACTAACTGGAGTAAATATGTTCCTTTTACGTAAAAATACTTACTTATAAAGGGTGTCTTTTTAGC
This sequence comes from Sarcophaga rosellei, assembly GCA_930367235.1. Classification (NCBI taxonomy): domain Eukaryota; kingdom Metazoa; phylum Arthropoda; class Insecta; order Diptera; family Sarcophagidae; genus Sarcophaga; species Sarcophaga rosellei. The sequence continues at coordinate 32,379,916 of OV884021.1, read as the reverse complement.
TTTTATTTTTCAAGTTTGTCACAATTGTGACCGACTAAAAAGTTGACTGTTGCTTTAATGTTCTAAAAATTTCTGATCGTACCTTGTGAAAACGCTAAAAATACTAAAAAATACTGCATTGACAGCACCGATAAACATTTGCGGCCGTATTTATAACCAAAATTTAGCATGGATTTAACATACGAGTTATTTAAAATGTATTTCTTATCCACTCGTTAAACGCCTGCTAACGAACGTACAAAGACTTGCTAAGTCTTTAAACAACAGCTGTTTTGTGTCAAAGTAAATTTGTAAATAAACGTGCAACACATTATAAAAGTTTTTTTGTGGGAAAAAATTAAATAAATTATTTAAAAATTATGCAAGCGCTTAACCAATTAGACGATTTAGGGTTCTTAAGAGGTGAAACCCAACGTCGGTCAAAAAAAAAATTACAAAAAGAGAAAAAATCCATATATCGAATACACCGACGAAGAGTTTCGAAGAAAATACAGATTTACAAAAGAAAACTCACAATATTTTGTAAAACAATTTTAAAATAATTTACAATTTGTGGGAAAAAGCTTAAATAGAAATGTCAACAAATACATCAGAGCTGATTTTTTGTAAATTGTTGGCAATGCATTACACTTTTCAGAGTTAATTTTCAAACGATTTCTTGACAGATAAAAATGCATTATAAATAAACTCTTGGCTAACTGTCGGCTAAGCTAAATCGGTCTGCTAGTTAGCAGATCGTTGTGTGTGATGTATACACAGTGGCTAATTTTTCGTTATAGATACGGCCGTTGTTTTTTAATTAATAGAAAGAACCACCAAAATTCATTCAATTGTTTGTTTTCCTTTAAAAATATTCCACAGATTTTAAATAAACAAACGTAAACAATTAATATGTTTTTATTCTAAATGGCTAAAACCAGATTTAGTTTTCATTATTTACAGACGATATAGACGTAAACAAGAGCTTAGGAAATTTATTGGCATTTCATTCAATCAAGTGATTTCAAATCATTTTGCGTTTAAAAATAACATATGAAAGGTTTATGTTTTGTAAATAGTTTTTGTTTTTGTTGTTTTCGAAGGTTGTAAAATTAATAAAAAAAAATATATTTTTCTTTGTGTTTTAAAAAGATTTTTACCCCAGTTTATATCCGCTACAAAAAAAGAATAATTATGTGGGTCAAATGACCCCACTCAACTGGCTCGGCAGGCTCTCAATCTTTTAAGGTTTAAGGCTCTTGAACTATTGTAGGATTATTGCTGTACACACCACATAGTTGTACTCCACGTTTAAGTCATCAATTTTCCGTCTCAAAAAGCTTCGGCTCAATTCTGCCTGTAGTAATTTTCATGGATCGTAAACGCATTTCCATTTTTCTTAAAATAATAATCTAATGATACCTTCGGACGAGGTCCTCCAACTTTTGTGGATGTAATGGTTGCTCTAATTTTAGCTGGAAATAAGCTTCGTCTGTGAAGATTATTTTCTTACAAAATTCTTGTTTTTAACAGGGTCATCGACAACGCAATCATCGTCGACTTTTTCTTCGTCTTGTCCAATTTCATGGATTTCAGTCGTACCCTCACCACAAGAATATCTTGAACAATTGACAAGAAAACCTGAACCTAATACGGTGTTTAGATATGCACCTTTATTGCGTAAATCGCAATAAACGCCATTACATACATACATAATTGGCCATTACAACCCTTCAGTCAGGATTACGGATTACTTCACCACTCATGCTGTGTGCCTTAATTTTTATACGTCAGTGGCGGAACGTCGACTCCGAACGACAGATTTTAAGAAACTTTTTCATGGCAGGTTTGTTTACTCTCAGAGTTTTTTTTTTGCCAGAAATCTGCTGAGCGGAAGTCGCCGAAGAAATATTTTTCGTATTTTGTTTTGATGTCTGGCCTGGGGCTCGAACCCGGGCTTTTACGTCTAATAAGCGAACACACTACCTACTAGAATACGCCGACTACAATTTGTATATAGTGGGATATGTGCAGCAAGCCCCATTTTTCCACAATATCCATCATCCGTCATCCTACCCAGGCACTGTTAACATAGGGTATATTTGAAGCCCAATATCTCAAGTTCCAAAATTATTTGGGATATACCACTTATTGGGATATCTGCAGCTAGTCCTTGATGTCCTATATTTGGGTGATTTCTTCCTTGACTATTTTTCGTATTTTCTGTTAACCACTTAACATTGCTCTGTTAACTCTAACATTAGCATCATATATTTTGGTTCTTGTCTTTGCTGGTTAAATTTGAATTTATTTTCACACACATGCTAATGTACTAATTTTGATTTGAGATTTCTACATAAAGATTTATTTAGTTTATAGTTATCATTAACTAATGTGTACATTCAACCTAAATTAACATTTTTTCTATTGAATATACACGATAACAAATAATTGCACACAATATACATAATTAATTGTTATTTAATTAATTATATTTTAGCTATAATTTCATTAGATTTTCTAAAGAAAAAAAAACCCCTGTGATAAATCAGTTTTTAAACAAAATCTGATGTGATTCGTTGACCTTTAAAATTTCTAAGAAGAAAAAAAAACATTCTTTTTAACTTTGTTACTTTGTGTGTGTGCTACCTTAATTAGCGAAAACCAAAAAAAAGTGGTATTATTTCTTCATCAAGTCGTCATAATTCAACGATCTGTAGTAGTCCTCTATGCATCCATAACCATTTAATTGCAATTGAAGCTTTTTAAAAGAAACAAAATTAAATTAAATTAAAGTGAATAAGAAGAAAAAAAGTTGAATGGAACAAAACAAAAAAACGAGAAACATAAATGGAAAAGGAAATAATAATGAAAATGTTGAACACAAACTTGAAGGAAAAAAACAATTTAATTTGCTGATTGTTATTAAAGAAGCAAAAAAAAAAAATCGTTGATATTGAACAGCGCAGCACACGTGTTCATATGTAAAAATGTATTGATTGTTTTGAAAAAAAAAAGAAAAAAATTAAACATTTTCATACCAACAAATACACCGACAACATATAACGATAATTGCTTAAAAATTGCAACATTTAATAGCAACACATACAATGCTGCTCGTGAGATGAAATACTTCTAACCCAACGAATAATTTTGTCTTCTAAGGGATAATATGCATAAGTATTCAGATTTTTTTTAATTTGTCAATGTTTGTAATACTATGTTCAGATATCCACTTTTATTTCATGAAATAAACGCAACACAGCAAGCACAACAATTTTGCAATTGCAGCCTTATACTATGATCAGACATGCATTTTTATTGAGTCAATATTCGGTTTATTGAGTACAATATTTTAAGTGTTCAGACATAATAATATACGCAGTTCAGCTTATTCAATATTCATTTGACAGCTGGTAAACAAAACAGCTGGTTGTTTCAACAACATTGTTTTTATTTTGTTGCTTTTTGTTTTTTGTCGTTGTTGACATTTGAGTTGTCAAATATCAACAGAAAGTGTTCGGATAATTGTAGTATGCGCACTGAACATACTTATGACGGTGCTGCATTTTAAGTTTTACTTAATATTACAACAATTTGCGTATTTATTGCGCAATAATTAATTGAAACGTTATATGAAATATTAAGCTCAATAATGGCGTTTAGTGAGATTTACGCAATAAAGGTGCATATCTGAACACCGTATAAAGATGTATTGGAATTAAGAAACCCAAGACACAAATCTACAATTTCAGCAGAGACACCTTTGTTAACAGAACAATGTTAACACCTTAACAGTGGCAACAAGTCTATTAGTCTTCTTTTTTGCAATTATTGCAGACTATTGACATAAATTTTTATTCTCATTATGATCATTATTAATTCTGAATAACAGAATTAAAATGTATGGGATGATTGGGTGGGTGATGGAGAGGACAATATTCTCAAATCCCAAAATTATTTTAGCAATCCCACTACCACGGTTCGAAAGAGGGCCCTCTGCACTACCATATAGTCGTTCCAAAATAACCACTGATCTAGAGAATTTTCAGTAAAAAAAATTATTTTCAAAACCAATCTTCTCAATGCCATAACACTTCATATGTGACCATATTGCTGATTATATTAAGAGGTTTTGGAACCTTCCTTTTAATATAGTATGGTACTCATAAATCTAGTATATATCCTAAAAATAGCTCCTAAATAAGTTGGCTTGTTCAGATGGATACTGTTAAACAGCTAACAGTGCTCGGTTAACGGCAAATTTTGTTCTGTTAAGAGAACATTTTGCTCTCTTAACGCCAAGTGGGGTGATGCTAAAATTTTTGGTTTGCGTCTTGGATTTTCAAACTCGAATTTATCTTTACACACATAATTTAGTAGACGGTTTCCAGCCATTGAACTCTACTGGTATTGTTCTTTGTTGAGGATACTCATTGTTTCAAATAAGTTTATTCTTTAGCTACACTTTGTTTTACTATCTTTGTATTGCTTTGACAGTAGATTTAAAACAATTCAAAATTTATGCTAATCTTGAAAAGAAAAAACTTTATTTCATGAGTTTAAAATATAAAGTTTGCTGGGTTCTTCCTCTTTTTAAGTTTCTTACACTCACATTTTGGACTTGGACATTTTAACCGATAAATACAATACAATCATATTGTAAATGAATCTAACTACTAGCACATACATATGTATGTATGTATAAATGTAAGTTAACGTGTTATTAAATTTAATGCCTAGATTTAAAACAATACAATGAATGGCCTTATTATTTTATAATTTGTTGCAAAATGTTTAGGGTGACCATCGAATGATTTTTCTTTTTTTGAGTAAAGCCTTTTTCGGTATTATATAGTTAATTTCAAAATTTTTTATTTGACAGTTCAAAGTAGTGTTATTATTAGTGTCGCATAAAGGTGCCACAGTGCTACGATTTATTGTACTGTCCTCAATCTACATTGAGTACCCCCCAAATTAATCCATCAATGCAATTATTCTAACAAACTTATGTGTGTGAAGATAAATTCGAATTTAATAACCAAAGACGCAAACCCACAATTTTACCAGCGTCACTTTTGGCTTTAACACAACAAAATTTGTCTTTAACAGGACAAGATTTGCTATTAACAGACTATTAGCTTTTTAACAGAACCCATCTAAAAAAGCTCTTATACTTAGAAACTAAATATAGGATATTTACAAGATCCAGGAGTGACAAAATAGTTTCATGTAAACTGATATATATTGAGAAAATTGACTTTGAAACAATTTTGTTTTCTATTATAAAGAAAATTTTTCGGTTCGGACAATTCTTAAAAATATGTGCATATTATAGCCCACTATACATATATGTATATACAAATGGTGGTTCTGGGGTCCACTTTCGTACCGTGATAGTGGGGTATCTGGGATAGTCGTGCAACTCGAGAAAATTTACCAATGCATCCTCCACCTACCATCTTATACATTTCGATTTTATTATTTACAAAAAATAATGACCATAATGAGAATTAAATAGTCTGCAATAATTGCAAAGTACAAGTCTAATCTAGTTCTTTCCACGGTTGAACAGTTAACAGTGCTCTGTGTAAGGCAAAGTGTGCTCTGTTAACGCCAAAAGCGGCGCTCTGTTAAAAGTGTGGATTTACGTCTTTGGTTTTTAAATTCGAATTTATCTCCAACGACATAACAAAATTCCTAATATTCTTTCTGAGATGCATTAATGCTGTACAGGTTGCTGGTATGTGTACTGATGACTCATTCTCAAGAGAATGTTCATTCTAAACATTTGTTCCCAAGTCCACACAAGCCTGTCAAAAGGTCAATTGCTAATCTTACTTTAATATGCATATTATGCTGTTTCTATATAAATATTAAGATTCCTCTCTTCGATAAGGGTTTGCCTTTAAACGTTTTGTTTTAAATCCATTCGTGATTTTTTTGTGTCCTTTTTTTGTACGGATTTTTGTAACTGAGGCAGTAATTGCACGCGAGTTCAGCCATAGACCTTACGGCTCATTGTGATACCCTCAAAATTACACATCGCTCACCTAGTTCTGTTTAAAACCCAAACAGTTCTCCTATCAGATATGATGTGTGTGAAGATAGATTTTAAAATATTCTACCTTGGATGCAAACCAGGTCAGTTAAGAGAACTCTGTCATGTTACTAACAGACTCCTGTTAAACAATTTACTTAAGACTTGGAAGGAATAACATAAGAATAAAAATAAAAGATTAAAATTTCTGGTTAAAATTTGATAAAAAAGGCATACGTTTGTAAAATAATTTCTATATTTAACACGTTGACGCTCACCACGAAATTGACGAAGGCACTCAGAAACACACTCACTTTTTTTTGTTTAGTTATTCAAATCTTGGCGAGTTTGATGGAGATTTAATACTTATAGATTAAAATTATGGTTTTTTCTATAAAAATTTTTAAAGTAAAGGTGGACGTCTATAGCCGTCATTTGCTTTTCATAATATTCGTTCCATTGATGTGCAAATGACGGCATTAGACGTCCGGATACCGAAAGATATTTTTTGAAAATAATTTAGAAAATCATGATTTATATTAACTTTTATTAACTTAAATTCATTTTTACACAAATTCATAACAAAAATAAAAAAATTCATTTTTATAAAGCTTAAATAAAGTAAAAAATCGAATATTATTCACATATATATGTACTAACAACAAAATAAGTGGTACGGCTCAAAGCATTCGGGACATATAGCTGGCTTTTCAGGGCACGTTTTACACCTATATTTTGTTTCTTTTCGAAATTTATGTTTTGTGCAATTTCTGCAGCGGCGTATAAATTTTTCCCATATTTGTTTGTGGCATCAACAATTTTTTCAATTATATCACTGGTAAATATTTTATTGAAAATATACCTTGGACTTGATTTGAGGTTAATGTTGAGTTTTACTCCACATTCTACTTCATTAAAGTAAATTCTCTAATTGGGGCTATGTCCTCACGCCATTCAGTTTCATTACCATAATTCACTATAAGGAATAATTTTTCGACGACGGGAAACAAATATATCATCACTTTCATCACTATCTGAAGAAGAAAGACTTTCACAACGATTTCCCCCACTGGAGATCATATTGATAAAAACGATATTTCAAAATACAAATATACAGAAATTTTGCACAAAATATTAAACCTTCCACAATATAATTTAAAATGCAATTAAAGCAAAGTATGTAAAAACTGAACATATCATTGATAAAAAATTTACAGTTATAATTCCCAATAAAACCAAAAACAAACACTTACATTGATTCAAATTAAGTCAGACTGAAAGCGACGGCTATACACGTCGTTAAAATCTACATGCATTCTTATAGCAACAAAATCATGAATCTAAAAATAAATCAAGAAATATAAGTATAACATTTTCCATTTGGAGTATTATTGAGTGAATTGGTAGAAATCTAAATCAAATTGAATTACAACTAAATTTTTGTTTTATAACTCTAAATTTTTTCGACGGTTATAGACGTCGTTTGCATTTACACGCACTCATACATGACGTCTATAGACGTCATTTACGTCAACGTGTTAATTCAATTTAAGTCTTACAGATAATCACACTCCCGAGAGCTAATGTAATCCGTTAAATAAATCAATATAGGCATAAATCTGGACAACATGGGCGGACAAAATGAATTGATTTTAATGCATACTCTATGCAATTCTAACTAAATTATTCGTCTGTACCCTTAACAGAGCGAGTTTTGATAGTAGATTTTGAAATTTTCTGACATACATTCAGATTTGAGAAATTTGATACATTTCCCATGCAGTCTGTTCCGGGAAACTAACTGCACGAGATGTCTTTTTTCAGTTTCTAATTGGGCTAACCATGAACGCGAAAATGTTGTAGCGTTTCACTTTCCTTTCCATCTTATCCACAATAGCTTTCAAATTAATGTTTATTTAGATAGCCTGTATGAATGGCTGGAGTTCCTACTAATATATTCAAGGTACACTACAAGTCAGAGCACCTATCGTAAAGATCCTAAACTGGAAATTAGGGGCCTCCTGAGAGCCCTTAACAAAATGAGATTAGATGAGTTAAGCAAACATCATTGGACCATAGGTTGCCTCTTCTGCCATATTAAGCTTTTTGTTGCAAGTTAAACAAATTTAACAATTTTAATATTGTTATCTGGTCACTCTATTATTAACATTACATTTTCCATTCATATGATCACTTTGCAACCCATAGTAGTAAATTTCAAAAGTAAAGTTCGTGTGCCTGTATGTATTTATGTAATTTGTTTTATACAAAATGTTTGCTAATTACATACAATTTGCAGCATGATTGCATTTCTTTTAAACAAATAATCATTCATGTTTTTTTTCGTAACACAATGAAAAATAGGAAAACAATCGATTGTTAAAAGTGGTGAAATCGAAAAAAACGATTTTAAAGCAAATGATTATACAATTAAAAACAAAGAATTGTGAAATGAAATGATTAAAATACATCCAAAAGAAGGATAGAAGAACAAACAGGCTCGTCAAATATAGGAGAGTGCTTTGTCAGCACAATGATTCATTCACAAAAATCCGTTGCAATGATGCTCGCCTAACTTTTCATTGTTGTCTGAATGACAATTCCCATCCTATGAAATGAACAACAATACGCACATAAAGACTATGTTGACGTTAAACATGGAAGTTTAAAATATTAAAGAGTTTTCCCTTTTCTTTGAAGTAAATGAACAGAAAACAAAAATTGAAAAACTTGCAACAGAACGCATAAATCTTTTCTAGAAATGCTGGTTACAAAGACATTCAAAAACTGAGGTTGTAATAACAAAGTCAGTTATGACATATTTTTTCTCTTTGTTTTCTCACTTTTATGCCACAACTGATTCTTTTTTTTTATAGACAACACAAAACCGCATTAAAACACCTCCACATTTATTTCTGTTTTCTTCTTTATTCATCTTCTTTGGTTTTTTTTTCTCACAAAATGTAAATCAAACAAATCGTCGTCATCAACCAAAAAACTATTTGTCGGCGTTATTGGCTTACGTTAGCGATACGCAAAAGGCACGCCTTTTCCAAAGCCAGGAGAAGGAGTTTCTGAACTGCCTGACTTCGCATGGATATCTGTAAAACGTGTTGCTTGAAGAATTTTAAAGGAATTCTCTCTTTTTTTTGCGTTGTTGCTGAAGCATCATTAATTACAACTTCCTTATATAGCAGTAAGAAATCAGAGGTTCTGGTTAGAGGCGTTTTGTAACTGCGTACTGGATATACCCGACATTTTAAGATTGAGTTTTTTTAAGCACAATCTTTGAGTCCATAGAGCCTTTACAAGAGCTTTCCTAAAAGGAGCAATGAACAATGACGTATCATTCACTAGCTCAGTGGACAAGGCTATTGTTTTAATTCATTAATTTGCGAAAAAAATGCCTGTTTCCTCGAAAACAATCAACCATTATTTGACATCGAAAGAATGTCGGTAACTGGGAAGTAAATTGTACCGCTCGTGCGCACTTAAAGGTGTTCCATAAATCTCAACATAAGAGAACCATATAAGCCAAATGTACACCAGCATTTGTTGTGAACCCACGCACTCTACTTTTGTTCGTTCATTAGATGATCGTGTTGTAAAGGGACTCTAATATGCCTGATAGCAATAAGTTCTGAACTTTATTTTGGAAGAGTGCTGCTAATCGCCATTTGCACATCGACAAGTATACGGTTTCTGTAGATCAATTCTATTTTGGATTTGTTGGCATTGATATTTAAAAGGTGGATTCAGTCCATCCATAGATTTGGTGCAAGTAATGTTATAAACACAATAAACGGAGTGCAATAATCTGAAATGAAATGGAAACAGGGAAAATGCGAACAGAATAATGAAGATCAGCGCTACAAATTTAATAAATCGGAATTTTGAGCTTCAGCTTCAACTACAGCGACTACTACAACTACTCATTCTGTTGATACCGATTTGAATTGCTGTTTTTAACTTTTGACAGCTTGCTTGTTATACTACTATTTTGTTCTCCACCTAATATTAGTGACTAGTATAAATAGTGACATACTTATATTGTATATATTTTAACGTAAAATAGGCAGAGACTTTAAAACAAAAACAAACAAAAAAAAGAAAAGAACTTAATTAATTAGTAGTTATCACAGTTCATTTGAAAATTTCACTTCCTAAAGTACTCATTTTTAGGTGGTACTTTTCCGACGTTCAAAAATTATTTGCAATTGAAAATATTCTCTGTGGAAAAAGTTCCATTGAAATAAATTACCATTCAATTTATAGAAGAACTATTTATTTTTGTTTAATTTTAGAGACCATCGTGTTAAAAATGAACAGATGGTCACCATGACTATATAGTAGTCCAATGGTGGACTCAAATAATCGTGGAATTCGAGAAAATTGCCTTTAAATATAATTTTTTTGAATAAAATTACTTAAGGGTTCAGGGGTCAATTCTCAAAAATATGGATATGCCACTATCTAACAAAAAAGTGTTCATGATTCTGGAATGTTCACATTTCTGGATATTCACGTTTTCGCGAGTTCACTGTATATGGTAGTCCAATGGTCTACTTCAAAATCCATCCTCTCTACAAATTTCGCATGTTAGTTAATTCCTGTCAAAATTTGATAAAGATGCATCGATTGCTTTGCTTTGTTAAAAACAATGTCAATAGTATACAAATTAGACCACGAATTGCTTTCTTATCTGCCCTATTCTCCGAATTTAGCTGAAGATAAGGCTCCACCGAAAGAGATTTGACTAATCTAGTGATCTCAATAAATTTTATTATTTTTGAAGGAATAAATGAAAAAAAAATTGGAGAAATGTTGTGTTTGTGTTAAAAAATGAAATGATTTCTAATCCAAATACCTGTGCTACATTGTAAAATGAAGAATATAATGTTGAAAATATTATAAAAAATTAGAATAGTCTACAAACAAACAGATTAAATATAATGAAATATTTTCGAAGAATTAATTCTTTTAGATATCTGCTCGATGGGGGAAGTGTGTACATAATTTTAATTATATCAATTGTTTAAAGTAATTTTTTTGTTTCTATCTTCTGTTGGTATTAATTTATTATTGTTGTTACGTTGTTGTTATGTGTACATATGTGTATAATTGTTTTTTTTTTTTGATGCGATTCATTTACGGAATTGACAAATAACAAAATTTATTTCAAAAATTTAATTTTTGTTTTGTAAAACCGTATTCGTGAAAAGAAAAGAGACAAACGAAAACAAACGTTTTACGCTTAACTTATGACGAGTTCATTAACCTCGTTCCTGGCGCAAATTAAAAAAAAAAAAATAAAAAATAAATACAATTACATTTTTCCATTAATTTTGACTGACGTGTTAATGAAAATGTAACTTTTTTAGATATTTTCGCTTAATTAATTATTTCTTTTGGGGAATCATAAGAATTCTACACAAAATTCTAATAAAGAGGTGAACGAGTTAGATGCATCTATTTTATGCGCCTCTTATGTCATATTTTAGGAGGAAAAATAGAAAGTTTCCTCAAACTAAGTCCTAGAATTTGAATATAAATGAAGAATATAATGATGTATTTCCGGTAGTTGCTTACCTGCATTAATTAACACTATTTTTTCACTTTGTATCGTGTATGTTGTATTGAATTCATTTGTTTGTTTGTGAACGCTCCATGCTATGCTGTATTGCGTATTTCGTTGCATTCAAACAATTTGATAGCCCGAAATCAACACAACTTTTTAAAAACATATGAAAACATATACACATTTTTTTCATTCACAAAATTTGATAGCACAAAATCAATGCAACTTTTAGAAACATATGAAAAAAATGTGTATAAGTGTATCGGATTTTTATATGAAAATTTTCTTCCAACAATAAAATGAATACAACGATACAACGGGTTGTGTGAATTGACCAATTGTTTCGTATTGTATCTGTAAATGCCCTTGTTGGTTATGTATTTGATAAAGTAATTATTAATCAATCATTTAGGGCGACAGAGATTATCCACACGTTTTAGGACGTTGCATAATCCATCTCTGTTTCTCCAGTTATTTCCTTTTCGAATGTATAATTTTCTTCTCCTTTCAGTTTATCAGTATTTAACCGTTTGAGTGCTTTGGCTTTAGGGTAAATTGATTAAAAATTGCTGTGAGAAATTGAGAAAAAATATTTTTTATTCATAACAGTCGCAGCAGTTCTCACTAACTGAACGCCAAACTCTGACTGACGCAATCGTCGCTAAATCGACGAACCGCGATTTTGGCGCATTACCTATTCGTCGCTATAGCGACGATTCGCGCTCAAACAGTTAAACATTATTAACGTAAAAAAAATCTGCTGGCTCTACTCTAGTAGGTAGTGTATAGGCTTATTAGACGTGAGGCCACGGTTCAAACATCAGTTCAGTCATCTCCAACAAAACGAAAATATGAAAAAATATTTTGTCGCCGACTTTTTCTCAGCAGATTTCTGGCAAAAACTCAATGAAAAGTTTCTCAAAAATCTGTCGATCGGAGTCGATTTTAAACTGTTGGTCCCGCCACTCATGTATAAATTTAACACATACAACATAAGTGGTGTGTGAAACTAGGTCGTACTCCTTGACTGGAGGGTTGTAATGACCAATTATATAAGTATGTGTCACGTAAAATCCGCTCACAGTATAGAAATATTTAAGAAAATTTTAGTGGCACGATAGAATATAAATTTGCGCACTTGGTAAACAATAGAAAATCAAACATTAGTTTTCAAAAAAATATAAAACAAAGAAACTAACTTCTAGTGTTAATTGAATTTCATTTAAAATCGAATTAAAGGTTGAAAAAATTTGTTTATTTTTCATCAGAAAAATTCATTTCATCCATGATAATATTCTTAAGAAAATTATCAACTGAGTCACCACACTGTAAGTCACAGAATTTGGTGCAAAATTAAGAACAAAGCAAAATACACATTGTAACAGGAAATACTTGTAAAAAGATGCACTATTTGTTATTACAACAACCATGCGTAGTGTTGTTGCATTGAGAGATTTTATAATATGGTTTTCAGCCTAAATAAAAATATAATACTAAGCGACTCGGTCGTATATATGTACATAATTACATAATTGGTCATTACAACCCTTCAGTCAAAATTCAGTCCAAACTTTTCAAATCTTGTGTTCAAAACTTATGTTGTTTGTGTTAATTTTGTACATGAGGGACGGGACCTACAGTTTAAAGTCGACTCCGAATGACAGATTTTTGAGAAACTTTTCATTTAAAAATTTTTCATTTACTCCCAGAGTTTTTGCTAGAAATCTGCTGAGAGGAAAGAAATTTATTTATTAATTACAATACAGTTACAAATTATATTCTAATTATATACGAGCGGAGTAACTTGACCATATGCTCGGTGTAGTGTAACAGACCAGAGCCTCTGGTGGGAATCGAACCCACAACCCTCACGCTAACAGTCTAGCACACTACCCACTAGACTACCAGGGTGCCCAAAAAATTTATTTATATTTTCGTATTTTCGCTCGGCCTAACGTTTAATAAGCCAACAATACGGGACTTTCCCGATAACCCCGATAACGATAAATATGTACCTGATGCATTCTAATGCTCGTCGAAAAAAAATTTTTCATATTTCGTTCTGTTGGAGATTTCTGACGTGGGGTTTGAACAGTGGCCTCACGTCTAATAAGCCAACACATTACCTACTAGACTACCATACTTTATGATATTATTTGATACTCCAAGTTTTCAACCCGATCGTTTTAACTGTCGTCATTCCACGAAAGGTTTTATACAATATAGACGTTGGACTTCATGTGTCTAACGCTATCGTTGTCAGCATAAAGCTTATGCAATTTATGATTAATTCGGTGTCAGTAATTGCCACTGATTTTTGTTTCGAAATGTACTGAAACTACTTCCCCGCTTATAAACGTGAAAAATTATACTTCATACTTGAAATTTGCTTTAAAAAAATCGTTTAAATGCACTCGCTTTGTGACAACATTCTTTTTAAATTTGGTCCTGTTCACAGCCGCCCTCGTTTGTGCGATTAATCATTTCTACCTATTTTTAAGAGGATAAGTCAGTGGGATATGCTGATAAAATAGCATCTTTTTAGCCATTAAAAGCCAATATTCACCACTAATGCCATAAGGGAGATTTATTGGTAAAAGTGGTAAAAAAAAAATTGGACAGCGTAATACAATTTAATAGAGGACAGATTTAGCACTCAGTCCGATCTGGAAAACGTAACCAACTGAGGCAACTCAATCTCAAATAATTGATTCCTGGTAGAAAACCTTTCGTCTTTCGTAAATTAACCTTTCGCCTTCTTCTACTTATCTGCAGGTTTCGGGCAAGTCAACGACCTGACTTTCTGCCTAGTAAAATCTACAATAGGGCCCTTAACTATACCTGTAAGGTCTGTTGCGGATCCGTCTTCTTCAGCAATTTTTTCGTGGTGATACCGAAGTGACAGGGGTCCAGCAAATTACAATTTAGTTTCACCACACCGAGTTGCAGAAGATTTTCAAATGTTAATCAGACCGTGTGATGACATGTGGCTATTTGTTCTCACTTGCGGGATTTCGATACAGGAATTCCCCTCATATAAGCTCTGTCCTGTACAGTATGTGCATTTATTTTTCATGTAGAAGTCACCGTAGTTTAGAAGGTAGTGTGATAGCTTATTAGACATGAGAGTACGGTTCAAGCTCCAGGTCAAACATCTCCAACAAATCGAAATATGAAAACATATTTTTTAGGTGATTTAGGCAGATTTCTGACAAAAACCCTGAGAGTAAATAAAATTGCTTTGAAAATTTTCTCAAAAATCTGTTGTTCGGAGTCGACTTTAAACTGTAGGATCCGGCACTTATGGATAAAATTAACACACACAACATAAATGAAGTGAGAAGCTAAGTTGTAATCCTGACTTAAGGATTGTAATGACCTATTATGTATATGTATTTATGTATACAGACTAGGCCTTACCGCATATTTTTTTTTGCATTTTTGTCTGTATAAAAATTTTTCTCTGTATAAAAATTAAAAGTAAAATTATTTTGAAATAGCTCTTGTCTTTTTAAAACCCCTATAATTATTCATTTAGGAGATTAATTCTTTTATTTGATTTCAAATTTACGCTTTTATTAATATATGCCTAGAAATACAAAAACAAACGATTGTCAACGTGATCAGAATGAACAAGAATAGCATTTGGTGCCCCCATATTTATGTTGGTTCTTTGTAACTTCTATTCTAACTAGAAAAAAAAAAGAAAAATAAAAATATCCATTAAATATTACACTCAATTCCAATTTAAATATTTGGTTTTCCAACTACTGCTGGTAGTCGTTTTACGCATTTATCGTCCGTTGTTTATGGACAAATGTGTCTATGCTAAACCCTTGCATATATTGTATAAAGGGAAACGGTATTGTATTTAATAAAGAGTACCAATTGAAACAACAGCAACAATAATAAATTCAAAACTACAAACAAAGGGTTTATTTTACGGTTTTTATTCTCTGCTGCTATAACAACGAGTATCATGTGACAAGACCCCTTTTCTTATTTTAAAGTCATGTTTTGTTAGTAACTTTAAGCAGTTTTTTATGTTTCAACAGTTATCGCGACCAATAACAAAATGTTTTTTTTTTAATCCAGGCATATAAGAACATATGCATTTAGATACATTGTGGTTAAATTACATACATAGCAATATGTAAATACACAGGCCCACAAAAGAATGCATGCGATTGGCAAACTGCAGAAATACGTATGTTTGAAGATCTGGACATGGTGGCGAAAGTCGAGATCTCACCCGAGCTCGGTGTGCTTCCAACCACCACTAACGGATCATGAGAAGGGGCTTACTTTATACTGGGTAACGTAATGGGCGGTATGAGCCATCTGCTGAATTTGCCTGTGAACGGCCAACTAGCCCCTAACCTAATCTAAGACTTGTCGAGCAGACTCAATACTGTGATTCGTACTAAATTTACGGAAATTTATATTGTTACGAAAATGCAAACGGTGTAACATCGTTTAACATTAAAATAAGCAAAAGTTACACCAACAAATACAATGAACTTGTTACAAGTAAACCACCAACTTCATTATGAAAAAAGGGGATAGACAAGTAAGCGAGAACACAACAACACACAACGTGAACAAAATACACAAGCAACAATGAAACCGCGATAGAGTTCTCGAGAAGGCGAAACGACAAACGTTCGACTTCAAGAACTTTCATCAGACTGTTTTTTGTATATGCCCACAAAAAGACAAGACAAATCAGGCAACGAGTAAGAATTCAGTCAGTCTTGTGTGAAGACGCATTGCGTGTGAAGAAAACAGTCGTGGTTTGAAGATCGCCGTTGTAAAGATTTACTGAACAGTTGTTAGCGGTTCCGCGAACAGAAGTGTAAAGAAGAAAAGTAAACTAAACAAATTATGTATTATTGTAACATCAAGTTGTGAACAGTGGCACATAAATAGTGTGAACAATATAGAATTTAATTGAAATTTATTTTTATTTTGTTTGCAATCAACGAACTCATATTTTGAACGTTTAAAAAAAAGGCAAAAACGTAACAGTATGTTAAAATATAACAAGTATGTGAAGATAAATTCAAATTTGAAAATCCAAGGCGCAAACCAAAACTTTTAACAGCGCCACATTGTCTCTTAACAGAAAATAATTTGTCTTTAACAGAACACTGTTAGCGGTTTAACAGTATCCATCTGAACGATCCCACTTGTTTAAAAACTAATTTTAGAATATATACAAGGTCTATGAGTGTCATTCCGCATTCAAAGAAAAGTTCCAAGGCCTTTTAATACAACATCAGCAATATACTCACATATAAACTGACATGGTATCATCAATTTTATGCTTGCAAATTCTCTGGAAGAACATTGGTCATTTAAGAACATATGGGACATAGTACACCTAGCCGACTATATGCAAATGGTAGAATCCTCTTTCGAACTGTGGTAGTGGGCCAGCTGGAATAATTTTGGGATTTGACAAAATGAATTTTCAAAATTTTTATTTTCCTCAAATACCTATGAAACTTCTCTGCAAGACTAGTGGCCATTTCGGAACGTATGAGGCATAGACCACCTAAATAAGAATTATTAAAAAAAAACCATTTTTCGCAACTAGTGTAATGGGTCAACTGGACCTCCAGGTACTGTACTTATCTCAATTGGCAAGTACACGTTCTCTAACCTAAACCTAACCCTATTTCGCAACTATTTGAAAACTAACACAGAATAATATCTTAAGAGTTTAAATTAAATACCAATTTATTATACGTATTTTATATTTTTTTTATTCAATGGAATTAAATTTTTATATATTTCTTTAATTACAGATTATTTATAAATGGTTTTTAGCTTCAAACCCATCAGCTAATTTATTCAATTGCTGGTAAGTGACTATCATCATATATTTCATCATAATATTATTTCTAATTGCTTCAAACCAGTATTTTGCAAGTGAATTGGTTTTTATCTTCAAAGCAGAAAATGTTCAATCAGTCGTAGTAAAAATCATCTCTGTCTAGATGTTAAAAATATTGACCCTTATAACATTAGCCGCGATCCTTTTATATTAATACACTTATGCCCAAGATCTGTTAAAATTTCATCTCTCATGATATGTGTAGAAGATCCCTCATGATATGGTAAGAATTTTTAATGACAATAGCAAATTAATCTGAAGAAAGTCTGAACTGAAACTGAGGAAAAGACTCCAAGGAACAGTTTCCAGGCACTTAAAAACATTTCTACTCATTCAAAAACAATAAAATTACGTGTTAAGTATACGTTTTTTTCTATCGTGAAATTGTCGTAGTCTTCTAGGTAGTGTGTTGGCTTATAAGCCGTGAGTCCACGATGAAACCCCTAGAGGTCACACATCTCCAACACAACGAAGTATGAAAAATGTTTCTTCGGCGACTTTTCTCTCAGCAGATTTCTGGCAAAAACTCTGAGTGTAAATAAAATTGTTTGAAAAGTTTCTCAAAAATCTGTCCTTTGGAGTCGACTTTAAACTATAGGTTCAGTCATACTCATGCCTCATCACTCACGTCTCATCACTGACTTACAATTCATGACTCACTGGCAGCATCGTTCTTCGCTATACATATTTATACTGCCATATTTAATGTTGTTCTTATTTTTGATCCTTGGGTGTTGTTTGTAACGTAAATTCCTTTCCTGTAGTTGTTTGTCTTGTGCCGGAGGTGGAAACCTTCTAAAGACACTTGTTGGAACAAAGTTTCACCATAGTAAACAAACTCCCTATTATCTTTCAACCATTCTCCCCTCGTGGAACTGCTGTAAGGTATTACTTCGCGGAGGGCTGGTTAGCTATAAAGCTGTCTCACATTAAATTAAATTTCGTCTGCATACTACCAACCTTCGGATTTCCACCATAAACTCAGCCATTCAACATCTTCCCCAAAACTTGTTTTCCCGGGCCATCTAAATCTGGGACAGCATATTAAAATATACTCAACATCTTCATCCTCCTCTACATAGCTTGGGCATATAGGGGAGGTATCATGTTCAAATCTTTGCAGGTATTTCTTGAAGCATAAATGACAACTGAGTCATGGATGCGTATAAGTTCAGCATCAATGTGTAATTCTGTGTACCGTTCCATATGTGCATTTTGTTCTTTTTCATTTTATTTCAGTTTGCTTTTGTTAGCGTAACAATATGAATTGCGAGATAAGTAAGATAGTTTTGTAACTTACAAGGGTCAGTGCCCAAAGTATTGCCAAAAGCGGAATTCTGCATTCTTTTTCATTTAGAAGTTTAGCGATTCATAGATATTGTTACGCTTTTACATTTGTAAAAACGTTTAGAATATGAGTTCGTTGATTGCAAACAAAATAAAAATAAATTGGTGTTTAGTTTCAATTAAATTCTTTATTGTTCGCTCTTCTTTTGTGTTCCACCGTTTACAACTTGGCGAATACAACAATAATTGCTTGTTCGCTATTCTTCTTTGCTTACAGCGCAGATCTTTACAACGGAGATCTTCAAACCACGACTGTTCTCTTCACACGTAACGCGTCTTCACACAAGACTAATTGAATTCTTACTACTTGTTGCCTGCTTTGTCTGGCCTTTTTATATTTCCACCTTAAAAGTCTGATGAAAGTTCTTGAAGTCGAACGTTCGTGGTTACGCCTTCTCGAGAACTCTATCGCGGTTTCATTGTTGTTTGTATATTTTGTTGACGTTGCTTGTTGTTGCGTTCTCGGTTACTTGTCTATCCCGTTTTTTTGATAATGATGTAAACTTGTAAACAAGTTCGTTGTATTTGTTTGTGTAGCTTTTGCTTATCAGTTTAATGTTAAATGATGTTACACCGTTTCCATTTTCGTAACAATATATTTGAATTTAAAATAGAAAGGACTTTATGGACAAAAATTATTACAAAAAAATCATTTCGAGTTAGTAAAAGTCTCATGGTAATATTTCTATTGGTTGTGTTGGGGTTAATCATAGGCAAACTTACAAAGTTTTTTATATTCTTCTTTAGTATGTGACAATAATAAATTTTTTTTTCATAAATTTTTCATTATTTCTCTTTGTTTCTGCTCATTTGTTATCGGCGTAAAAAATCCACCATTTGGGTGAACAACAGCATTTAATGCTAATTTGCAATAAACAGAGTGACTATTTAAATTTTTTTTAATAGTTTATTATTTATTTATATTGTTATTGTCTTAAATCTTGTTCTTGTTTTGTAATGTTTTTGTCTTGTATTTACATTGCCAAACCCTTTTATAGTTTTTTATTGTTTAAATTTATTTTTTGCAAAATTTTTTTCTGATTTTATTCATATTTTGCTAAAAAAAACCTTCTTTTTTATGTATTATGGTCGTTGTTATAGATTTATCTGTTGCTCTTGCTATTGCTGCTGTTGACTCTCCGTCTTATAGACTGGTGGCGGCGACTTCCATGACTCGGCAGACTTTATTTAAGTTTTTTTTTATTTTTTTTAATATTATTGTCTGTTTTGCTTTCAGTTTAAAATTTGGTTTGGTTTAGTTCCCGCTCAAGGTTGAAGGTCTTGTAGTAAAAAAAATTAATTTTTTTTTTAAACCATTTGTACATGAACAATGGAGACTTTGCTGTATTTTGCCTTTTTTGTTTTCAATTCAATTTTCGTTTTTATTTGCATGTGCCCAACTTTGTTGGATTTTTTCTTTCTGTTTAAATGTTTAATGTTTAATATTTTCATGTTGTTGAAGATTTTTAATTAATTTTTTCCATTATTTTTATTATTTGACAAAAAAAAATAAATTAAAATAATTATTTTAAGACTTATATTTTTGATTCTTTTTGTTTTCTGAGAGTTTCAGTGGTTTATTGTCATTTTAAAAACCAAGAAATAATAAAAAAAATTCTATCTCCTTAATTATTTAAAAAATATTTTCCGTCAGGTTTTTGTTTTGCTCAGTTTGCTAATACTTAAGCATTTACTATGTACATATATATGATCTCGAACTACTAAACATATCCAGACTTCATAAAACCATAAAGTTTTTCGGTAATACAAAAACTTTAGAAACATTTATTGCTTTTTAAATAACAATGTACCAAACTTTATTAGATGGATCATCGGTTATTTTGAATTTGGCAATAGTTATGCCATTCTATTCTGTCACAAAATTCGATTAATGTTTGAGGAATGTTGGGATTTATTGGGCCAACGAGAAACAGCACAATGATGTCAATTTTGCAAAAAAAAAAATCATCTTTTCGGATGAAGCTCATTTTCATCTTGAGTACGTTAATAAGCAAAATTGTCGTATTTGGCGCTCAGAAAACACACTCGTGGTCTTACAGAAGCCAATGTAGCCATTACAAGTGACTGTTTGGTGCGGCTTCTGGAGCGGAGACATCATTGGCCCATATTTCGTTAAAAATGAGGACGGCGCACCCATTACGGTCAATGGAGACATGTATTGCTCCATGTAAACCGAATTTTTTGTACCCGCTCTGCATGGTATTGATGTTAATGATATATGGTTTCAATAAGATGCTCCTACTTTCCACACATCTCATGCCACCCACAATCGATTTACTGCCTCAAACGATTGATGACCGTTTAATTAGTCGAAATGGTGATGTCAATTGGCCGCCAAAAAGCTCCTATTTGATACCGTTGGACTATTTTCTGTGGGACGCCGTCAAAGAAAAGTGTTAGGCCGACACACCAGAGACAATTAAGGCCAACATTCGTGATACCATTGCCGAGATAAGACCTCATACACTCGAAAAATTGCACGAAAATTGGTCCGATCGCATGAGGTACTGTGAGGCCACCCGTGGCAGCCATTTGAATGAAATAATATTCCATTTCTAACCCGAACAATTGTACTTCACAACGAAAAATATAAATTTGGAAAAATTTCAAACCGTTTTTGTTTCATTGCATTTTTAAATTTGAACTTTTAAACGGCCACCCTATACATACAAAAATAGCAAATATTTAACAGATATTAACAACTGCTATTTACTTTTTTTAAGTTTCGTGCATTAAGGTGTTTATTGTGTTACATATTTGTTACTATTTAGGCGGCAGCTTCGCGCTTCCTATTAAATTCGTTTAAATGTTTTTGTTTTACGCATATCCAATACTTGTCAATAGGATAGAGTTCTTGACAATTTAATGTGCATGGTGCCATTGAATTGTTTTTTGTTCACCTACGTGCATGTTTTACCACTTGCTCATATTGCTTGATCTTAAAAAAATTTCCGAACGTGGAATTTTTCCTCAAAACTGAATTCAGGACAAAGCACACTTTCGAGGAATCTGTAAAAAAGTCTAATCTCTGCATCCATTTAGCATGAAATGCTCTCAAATGGAGTGAATGTTGTTGTTGTTGTAGCTTTCATCTTGCAGGACCCTACAATCGCTATGACAGCCATACGACTATGCGTAAATAAGCTAATATGTATGCTGTAAACACAATAAACGCAACAATGTCTTAAACATAGATGCATGGGTGTATGTGGAAGTAATTATTTTAAAGGCAGCTCGACAACAAGCAAAAATTATGCTGCTTCGCTTTTAGGCTAATTTCAATATTTATTCGCAGCAATGAGAGAATTAGTGCTCACAGTGATAGGATTTGAATTAATGAATCGTTTATTTTTTATTTGTTTTACTTTTGTTTTGCTGTTGCTGTCCTTATTATAATTAATATGCATGCAGCTTAACTTAGACTGCAATTTCAAAATTGTTGCACGAAATTGCAACGCGTTGCGTCTACTATGTTTATAGCATAATAATCATCACTGTAGGCCGTCAGTATATGCGATAAATCCACCTGGAAGTCACTGTAGTGGTTGCGTAACCTTATTAAGTGGTTTGTACTTGATAAATTCCGAAATATGTCTTTATCTGTAAAGATTGGTACAAAGTCTTTGACAAGTTGCTTCAAATTAGTCTCTTAAACCCCCTCATCAGAGATAGTCGTCCTAAACTTACCCGAGAAGCCACAGTGTGATATTTTGTAGCCAAAACTCTTGAAGTTTTCAAATCATTCAGGATTCTTGAATGAATAACATTCGATCTGCGGTATACTTTACATACATACGTATGTTTTTTGTTTTCAAAACTTTAAAAAGCAAGCCAATTACTGATTTAAGATATTCAACTATTACGAACACTTTTACCTGCGCACTCTTGTTGTTGTTGTGTTCAATAATAATTTACAAAACATTCTTTAAAATTAAAGCGTATAATTATGGTTTGTATCTTAAATCTCTCATCTGTTCATTTATTGTTTTGGGTATGGAAACCATTAAATGGAAACCAGCGAAAAGAAAACTTTCTTTACAACATCCTTTGCAATTCCTTGGGGGGTCAGTCAGTCACTATTACAATAACCACTGACATAATTTCGAAAGCCTTACCAAAAATTGTTGTTTTTGTTGTTGCATTGTTTGGGTTATTAATCATGCCTCGAGAACATCAACTTAAAATCATAAAAATGCAATTTTTTTGGTTTTTAAATACAGACACACACGGAATTAAAGAGAAAACTCAGTGCAGTAAGAAATTATCCACTTATAATCAAACACACACAGCCGCACACACAGGCAACACTCACGTTAAATTGGGGATACAAACTGTTGCACATTTGGACGACCGCTGCATTCCATTGAGTGGTCGATCGGTCGGCCAGCCACTAAAACCAAACAGTGTCAGAGGCAGCAACAACTGTGAATGCTTAAAAAGGGCTGTGACCAAAAGGCCACTGACTGACACATTTCCACCACACAAAAAACAACAACAACTGCAACTGCAGTGTAAAATAATTATTTATTTGTACGTTGGGATTTGTGTATTTTTGTTAAGATTTTTATGACTTGAATATAGCGTACCCGATAAGGTAGAAAGTAACCAAAGTCAAGTATTAAACAAAAACAACAAGAAAAACTGAGAAAATCAAAAACTGATAAATTGAAAAATTTACGACTGTTTGTGCAGTAACCAGGTGAGACTGACGACAACAGCACACTCACTGTTATTACAACAACGGCAAACAAACAACATAGTTGTGGTCACAAAGTTGCAATTGCTTTAGGAGTTTTGGTGGAGTATGCGATATGAAGCAGAGGAAGAAGAAGAAGCCAAACATCATGTCATGGATGACTCTGGCACATAGACACACACACACACACTCAGTCAACACCATTAGAAACTACGGAATGCCGAAAAAAAAATCTGTTTGTCCACAACTTTTGGCCATCATTGTTTGGCTGCCTGTTCGTTCGTTTGTCTGTCCACAATCAACTTAAAAACTCATTTAACTTCAAAGTCAATTGGAGTCATACCAGCCCATCTACTTCTAGTGCCAGGAGTAGTCAAAGTGGTAGTAGTAGTAGTAGACGTTGTAATACCACAAAAACATACGAGCCATGCCATTCACAGTTTCCACAATCGAAGTCACAAATATCTTCACACTCGTCCGTCTGTCTATTGGCGGTCGTTATGAATGCCTTTAAGCGGTAGATACTTTCTTACATACACACACATACCATACCCCTGTAAAACCCTAATAGCATTTCACTAGACTTACGGATTGTTTCTGTACGACTATTGACTGTCTGGTTGGTTACTGGTTGATCTTTGTTGTGAAATTGTTTACTTTTGTACGAAACGTA
This sequence comes from Sarcophaga rosellei, assembly GCA_930367235.1. Lineage (NCBI taxonomy): Eukaryota > Metazoa > Arthropoda > Insecta > Diptera > Sarcophagidae > Sarcophaga > Sarcophaga rosellei. The sequence goes on along the minus strand of OV884021.1, from coordinate 32,355,683 downwards.
CAATTCGTTTGCTTTGTTTTGTTTGTTGTTCGATACAACATTATGTGTATTTTTTCGTCTTACCCCACTCTATACCGTCTAATAATGTTACCTAAATGATCGCCAATAATCGAATCGAGAAGAAAGAAAAAAACGAACAAAACTTCTACTTCTTCTTCTTCATCGACAAAATGCAACAGAATAATACACACAGCTGTGTGACCACTCCCAATTGAATTGAATGCAACGTGTTACTCATATATGTATGTATGTTGCATTCAACTGGTAAACAACTCCTCATACGGCGGGCATTAAGTGTATTGTTGTATTGTATTCGAAAAGAAAAATGTGCACACAGTTTTCAAAAGAACTCATTCGCAAGAATTTCAAAAAACGTTCAGGATTTCACGAGCATACACATCTAACAGTACTTCTCTCTTTTCTGTTACTCTTTGTCTGTTATTTTAAAAACCTACCTGAGCGTTAACGTTTTGGTTTGCCATGGATATGGAAAATTACATTTTAAACTGAGCGCTTAATGTGTAGTTTGAGTTTAACAATCTTCCAGTAGCCATGTTATCCTCTCCAGACAACTAAAGCAGATTGTGCCTCATGATTTTGTTAGATAAATTCAAAAAACCCACTAAGTCAAGCTTAAGCTTAAGCTTGATAAATACTATAGGAGTTCTGAACCCTCAATTTCATTAGTAAGAAAATATTTTTTTTACTGTCCGAACATAAAAAATGTCGAATGTTTTAGGTCATACCAATTGACACATTATTGTGTTGGTCGATCAGGTATTTTACGTGCGATAGACTGTAAAGTGTGGGTGATTTTAGAGTTTAAATTTAAAAATGCAATAAAACATACCAATTGAGCCCAACCAACATTATTGTGTTGATCGATCAGGTATTTTACGTGCGATAGATTGTAAAAATGCAATAAAACAGAAACAACAATTTTGCCACATTTATTTTTTTTGTTGTGAAGTACAATTGTTCCGGTTGTTCATTCACATGGCTGCCACGGTTGACCTCACGATGCCTCATTCGATTGGACCAATTTTCGGACACTGTCGAGTGCATGGGGTCGTATCTCGACAGCGGCACCACGAATGTTGGCCTTCAAATGCTCAATTGTCTCTGGTTTGTAGGCATTACACTGTTCTTTAACGGTGCCCCGCAGAAAATAGTCCAACGGTTTCAAATTACAGTTTCTTGGCGGCCAATTGACATAACCACTTCGGCTAATTTAACGACCATCAAGCAAGTTGCACCAATCTGTTGAAACCAAACATCGTTCACATCTATGGCATGAAGAGCGAGTACGAAAAACTCGGTTATTATGGTGCGATATGTTTCACTGATGTCTCTGCTCCACACACCATCGCGTGTGAGTTTTCTGAATCCCAAATACGGCAATTTTGCTTACTAACCTACCCTTCGAGATAAAAATGAGCTTCATCCGAAAAACGATTTTTTTTTTTTTTTTGAAAATCAACTAGCGGGACGTTAACGAAGTGGATGGTCATGCTGGTTCAACTCTTGAATCAATTGAACTTTGTAATTCGTCATAACGAGATCATTTCGCAAAGTTCCTCGTAAACTGGTGCGTAAAATGTTCAACTCTTGAGAATGATGACGAGTTGATGTTGATGGATTCTCATGCACACTCTCATTCACAGCTTAGATATTTTCGGGTGTACGCACTGTATTAGCACGCTCACGTCTTGGAGCCGATGTTTCAGATTTAAATCTAGAGATGGCCCACCCGATAAAACCTATAAACATCTCACATGCCTCAGTGGTTTCAATTTAAAATGTGCACTTGGGTATGAGAAACTTTCCATACGAAATTTTTTTTATTTGGGACCAACACTCAGTTCATGGAGTGCATAGTGTTGGAATACAGGAAAGGCAGTTTGCAAGAGAAAGAAATGAGGAAGTAGTGTGCGACAATTTTTTTTAATAAACTTAATTTTTTTTTTTTTTGGAATTGCATTTTGGTAATAATTCACACTTTCTGTTTTTTATTTTGAGTGATCATACGAGTATATAATGTGAGACAAACAATAACACAATCGCAAACACCCAAAAACTCTGGTTGGAATTAAACCCACGGCTTTAGCACTTGAAGTTTAGCACACTACCAACTAGGCCATCCGGGTACCCAAACGTTTTAGTGTGTGACGTTGTTCAACAGCAATATGGAACAGTTTTTCGCAGTTTCGTAATCGAAATAATTAGGGAAAGATCTCTAATCCCGTAAATCGTTCAACAAGTCTGACATTAAAAAAAAAAACAATTTTTGAGGCAACATACGTTAAGAATACACACATCACTCTTTACTTACTTCCGAATTAAAATTAAAATTAAACAGTTACTTAGGTACTGCTTACTTTCCAGTTAACATATCACTGTTGGCTACTTAATTGAGACTTTTTTTTTAGAAAGTTGGTCCAGATGGTAGGTTAGAGTGGTAGCGTTGTGATTATCTGTGGCGTCACAACGGACGCAGTGTCTGTACTGACCGAATTCCACCAAACTCTTCGAGGAAATTGGTCAGCACAGAGGCCTCAGATTGAAGTTTGCTGAACAATTTTTTGGTGTAACTAATCCGCAAGCACACTTTGTATGCCTATGTTTGAACTCCTTTAAGATTCTGTATCAATTTTTGTATGAAAACCTCAAAATAGTCGAATTGATGGCTGATGGTGGTGGTGGGGAGTTGTAAACGGCACAAGTGCTGAATCACAAAATGACCAGACACACAGACGTTTTAATGCATTCAATATTAGGCTTAAAAGGCATTTTGAATGCGGATATATTAAAAATAACAAAACCAACAACAATAACAAACTGTTAATAAAACAACTGCAACAATAAAAAATAATAGTAAAATCAAAAAAAAAAAAACCAACTGAAATAACGATTTATTAGCGATGCATGGCATTGCTTTATTGTTGTTGTTGCTGTTGCATTGATTGAAACAACAAAAAACCAACAGAAATACAAGGAATTTTAACGTGGACTTGGGATTTTAGATACATAATTCAGAAAGAGTGTATATGTGTGTGTGTTAATTAAAAGTGAATTTCGATTAATTAAATTGGATAGGTTTAGCGATTAATTTCCTTCAATATTGAGAATTTAAATTAATTTTTATCATGAGGTTAAACGTTTATAATAAAAGTTTACTTTTTGAATTCTTGAAAATAAGCAAATTAAACTGGTATTAATTCGATATGACTGCTCTGCAATTCTATGTTAGTGCAAGATTGGATCTATAAACATGTGGTTTTTCGAATTTGTCGTTATTTAATTCAAAGCGCAACACTGTCACTAACAATTTTCCCTCCAAACGTTAGGATTTATTCAGGTCATGAAAATAGATTTCTTTGTAAGATGATTCCATCTTTGGATTTAAACCTAAGTCCACCGACATATGTCTGTAGCTTTGAAAGAAAAAATTGGTCCCTCGAGGCATTCTGTGGTGTAAAACATGGATATTTTTTAGAATTTTTGCCCGAACTTTACTTTTGTATCATTTTCTCCTCAAATCACATAGTAATCTGAGTAAATTTTAACCATAATCGGCTGATAGATGCGTGTTGACAAGGTAGTATTGTTTTGACTTTTACGTATTTAATACGAGTTAAGGTTCCGTTAAGCTTATATTTGCCAAAAGTCTGCACTGTACAGGCACTAATCTTAGGTTAGAGGACGTGTACTTGTCAACTGTGACAAGTACAGGACCCGGAGGTCGAATTGACCCATTGCACTAATCTTACTGATTACGAAATTGATGAGACCCACGAAATCAAGAAAATGCTGCATCATTGTAAGCACTTTGCTTATCAAAAAATTTGGAATTTACTTAATTATGTTATATCTGGTAGTCGCCGTAGTCTAGTAGGTAGTGTGTTCGCTTATTAGACGTAAAGCCCTAGTTCGAGCCCAGCCCAGACATCGAAACGAGATATGGAAAAATATATTTCTACGGCGACTTCCTCTCAGCAGATTTCTGGCAAAACTCTGAGAGTAAATAAACCTGCCATGAATAGTTTCCCAAAAATCTGTCATTCGGAGTCGACGTTCAACTGTAGGTCCCGCCACTCAAGTTTAAAAATTAAGGCACACAACATGAGTGGTGTGAGAAGCTGGGTCGTAATCCTGACTAAAGGGTTGTAATGGCTAATTATGTATGTATGTATGTACGTTATATCTGAAGTCAATTATTTTGACATCTTTCAAATGGACAACCACGAGGCAATTGGCCAACGCCACGGCGTAACTATTACAACTAGTTACATAAACTTTTGTATAAAAATTTTGTTATCCAAAAATTTTTTTATGGAAAATTTCGTGTAGAAAATTTTGTATAGAAAATTTTGTACAAAAAGTTTTGTTATCGAAAATTTTATATCGAACGTTTTGTTATCAAAAATCTTATATATGTATGTATATATTTTTCATATAAAATGTTTTGTTATCGAAAATTTTATATAGAAAATTTTGTTATCGAAAATTTTATATAGAAAATCTTGTTATCAAAAACTTTTATGTAGAAAATTTTGTTATCGAAAATTTTATACAGAAAATTTTACACAGAACGTTTTGTTATAAAAAATTTTATATAGAAAATTTTGTTATCAAAAACTTTTATGTAGAAAATTTTGTTATCGCTAAAATTTAGAATAGATCATTTTCTGTTATCGATAAAATTTGGAATATGTAGTTAATTTTCTGTTATCGATAAAATTTGGAATAGATAATTTTTGTTATCGATAAAATTTTGTATAGGAAAATTTCTGTTATCGATACAATTTTGTGTAGGAAAATTTCTATTATCGATGCAATTTTCTGTTATCGATACAATTTTGTATACACATAAAAATGGTTTACACCAACCTTACCGCGGCCAATGAGGTAAAACAAGATGAGAGGCATAACATGGTATATAAATTCGAAGGAATTACGTATCATATATGTATTTCCTCGATTTATTCCAATGAACTCCGTTTATTTGAGTAATGCCAAGTCAAGTCACCCAAACAATATTTGGTTCTCATGCGTTATAAAGTTGGACATTGACGGAGAAAGTGTACCGTTATTTCGATGATCTCTTCACATCACCTCTATTCACTGTTATTTGTTGCAGCTATTAGGTCAAACGTAAAGCTTTAGTTTACCGTAAGAACATAAATAATCCTGGTTTATTCCATTTATTTCAATTGCACAAGCTCATGGTCTTACCCATACGTTTCAAGACTTGCTCTTGATGAGGTTTTTTTTTTTTTTTTTTTTTTTTTTTTTTGAATAACTTATGAAAATTCGTAATAATTTTAGACGAAAACAAAAATTTCCTTGAAATCTGTATATGCGATAGTTATGTTGCAATATACTTTGACTACTTCAGTTCAATTTAAATTTATCTTCATCTCGTTTACGTTTTCTTTTTTGTTTTGTTTTTGTTTAAAGCTTTTTAAAAATTAATAAATAAATTTTCACTCCCTTGTTGATTGATTTCGTACTCTGTTCGTTTAGATTTTAACATCTTAAAAGAGGAGCAAAAACAAAAAACAGAAATCTGACCAATTTTCAATTTCACCTCCGGTCAATTTATTGACTTCACTTTAAAAACTTTGGCTTTTTTGGTTTAACAATGATTGAAATGTTTGACAGCGTTAAAGATAAAAAGTGCCAAGATACGTACACAATATATAATTGAAGAGAGAAAAATCAATAACTACAACAGCAACTACACAGTGTTACCACTATTACTACAATACTGTTGATGTCTGTCCTTCTGAGTATACGTATGTATGTATGTCCATTTGATATTAAAACGACGAAGAGAAAAGAGAGGAACATAATAAAAATATTTACAGTTAAAAGGCAAAAAATCCATGGGTTAACATTTTTATAACGGCTTAAACGCGTAAACACAATCTACACGTTTGTCTTGTTAGATTCATTTGAATACCGCGAAACACGCTTTGCTTTAAAGCGATTATTGATTTTAAATGTAGCATTTGTGCGCTCTATAGTCGGCAATTTGTAGAAATTATATCGCAAATGTATAAGAAACTGTAAAAAAATATTTCAATTGCCAGCCAACTTTAAGCGAGATATTTACTGAAGCAATTAAATACCTCAATAGATTGGTTTTTCGTAGCCAGACGAGAATTTAGTGTGCATAGTCCTAAGATAAGGCTTTTAACGTCATTGCCTAGCATTCATAAGCTCTAGTTTTTGATGTTTTGAGGATCATACTACAATGTCTCGTTTAGAATGAGAGAGCTGGAAGAAGTAAACGAGGTTTACACAAGATACAGACTTCCTATAGAAAGTATGGTTGGTAAGGGTATATTGATAAGGATGAGATGCTTGGTTGATCTCCTCTCCTTCAAAGGACCTACCTATCGATAGAAAACAAAATATTGCCTCGAATAAAGACACAATAGAACTAGAATATTTGCCTAGTCTGACCTTACATTCGCCGTAGTATAATAGGTAGTGTGGCAGGGTTCCAACCCCATGTCAGACATCTCCAAAAACCAAAATATAAAAAAATATTTCTTCGGCGACTTCCTCTCAACAGATTTCTGCCAAAAACTCTGAGAGTAAATAAAAATTGCCATGAAAAGTTTGTCAAAAATCTATCGTTTTGAGTCGACTTTAAACTCTAGATCACGCCACTCGTGTATAAAATTGTTACAAAAATGGAAACGGTGTAACATTGTTTAACATTAAAATGAGCAAAAGTTACACAAACAAATACAACGACCTTGTTACAAGTAAACCAGCAACATTAGTATGAAAGAAAAGGGGATAGGCAAGTAGGTAAGAACGCAACAACAAGCAATGGGAACAATAAAGTCGCGATAGAGTTCTCGAGAAATCGAAACCACGAACATTTGACTTCAAGAACATTTATCAGACTGTTTACGCGGGATATAAAAAGGCAAAACAAAGCAGTCAACGAACAGTAGAATTCTGTCAGTCTTGTGTGAAGACGCGTTGCGTGCGAACAGAGCAGTCGTGTTTTGAAGATTTTCGTTGAAAAGATCTGCGTTGTAAGCAAAGAAGAATAGCGAATAAGCAATTATTGTTATATACGTCAAGTTGTGAACAGTGACACATTGGATTGCAACCAAACACAAATTTATTTTTGTTGCAATCATCGAACTCATATTTTAAACATTTTTAAAAAGGTAAAAACGTCACAATATTAACACACACAACATAAGCGATATGAAAAGCTAGGTCGTAATCCTGGCTGAAGGGTAACGTCCAATTATCTATCTATATTAAAGCGACTCACCAAAAAAAGTGCTCGATGTACCCTCCTAAAAATGAACCTTGGACTTTTTTAAGATGACATTTAAAATATTTCTGACCTCTCGTGAGCTGGACCATTTCGAAAAAGGGTATATTTTTCCATGTTTTGTCAATTTGAGAATCTGTTTCCTTAACAACATATACAATATGGGTGTCATAACAAAGGTTTTTTCAATTAACATATTTTAATCTTTAGTCGATTTAATTAAATACGGGTCTCAGCTTTTTTGGAAATTTGCCCTAGTTTGCGTTTTTTGAGTATAGTTTTATAAATATCAACAAAAAAATTTAATAACTTTTTTAATTTGGGAAAAAAATATGCCGAGAAAAAGTCGTAGATCATTTATTTCTTTCTTTCTTTAGTCCTATTTTCATCCATACATCATCTAGAAACTAAATCCGCCATCATATTAGAGTTAATTTGGTTATTTTATTACAAACAACCTCGAAGAAAAAATTCAAAACCCGTTCTTTTTAACAGAATATTCTTAAAAAAAAGGACATGGATGATCGTCCTTGGACAAATTGTATACACAGTTCGACGCGCCTTGAAAAAACCTTTCCTATGACACCCATACTGTATATGTTGGTTAGGAAACAAATTCTCAAATTGACAAAACATGGAAAAATATACCCTTTTTCAAAATGGTCCAGCTCACGAGAGGTCAAAGCTGGAGCCGAAATATTTTAAATGTCATCATAAAATATACCAATGTTCATTTTGAGGGGGGTACATCTTGCACGAATTTCGCTTCCATACAACTTGAGTCGCTCTAATCTATATACATATGTATTTGAATTATTCTAATAGGATTGAAGCTTAAAGTTTAAAATTCGAAAACGCTGATGATAATTTATTAGCTTTTTTCGACGGTTAAACGTCGATCCTGGGGCTGTGTTCAAGCTGAGGCTTAGAAAAGGTTTCTTGATTTCAACAGGATTTGGTATTGACATCTTCCCACGTGCTATATGTAGAATATAAAATGAAAGAAATTTGCGTGTTGTATTTAACATCAAAGAAAGTTTGAAGTTATGAATTAAATTTATCCGCAATCGGTTAGGAAAGTCAATTTGAAAAAAATAAAAATTTTGGCATTTTGAGTTGTTATATTTGGCATCTTCCAAACGTGCTACACAACCCAAAGAACTCATCAAAAAGAGTAAAGCACGGTAGAGGAAATCCGATAGTTTGGACTCGGCTAGAGGAAAAAATATGTAGCGATAGCGTCTCAAATTACGCTTGAAGCATTTTTGATTTACAAGAGTTTACACATGTTATTTGCAAACTTAACGTTCACGACTGTATATCTTATATAATATGTCTTAAATAATTTTGTTAAACAATATTTGGTCTAACTGCTTAAAAATTAGCATAAAGTTTTGGGCCTTTTATTCTGTGTACGGCAAATAACATTTTTCGATGAAGTATCGCTTATACAAACCTCTTGCGTTGATCATACTTTAAATACATACTTACATATTTTAAAATTTCTGAAATATTTCTTATAGTTTGGAAATTTTTTAATGTATGTGAAGATAAATTCGAATTTGAAAATCCAAGACGCAATCGAAAATTTTTAGCAGCGCCACATTTGGCGTTAACAGAGCAAAATTTTCTCTTAACAGAACAAAATTTGTCCTTAACAATATCCATCTGAATAAGTCCAATCATTTTAGGATATACACTAGGTCTATGAGTACCATACAATATTCAAAGATAGGTTCCAAAGCCTCTTAATATCATCAGCAATATAGTCAGACATATATAAAGTGATATGGTATTGAGAAAATTGGCTTTGAAAATATTCATTTTTTGCTTGAAAATTCTCTAGAAAATCAATGGTCATTTTTGGACATATGGGACATAGTACACCTACCCGATTATATGCAAATGGTAGTTCAAAGAATCCTCTTTCGAACCGTGGTAGTGGAGCAAATGGAAATATTTTGGGATTTGTGAAAATGAATTTTGAAAAAATTAATTTTTGTTCAAAAACATGAGAATTCTCTAGAAGATCAGTGGCCATTTTGGAACACATGCGAAATAGTATACCACCCGACTATTCTACATTAAAACCCTATAAGTAATATATGTCAAAAATCATGGAATTCGAGAAAGTTGACTTAAGAAAAATGTTTATGAAATTTCTAGAAGGTATCAGACAGCTTGGAGATTTCATTTGGATGTGGAATGGCACTCCTTGACCTCGTATACTTCTTATAATTAGCACCTAAATTTATGGGCTTTTTCAGATTGGCTCTATTAAACAGTTAACAGTGCTCTGTTAATAGCAAATTTTGCCCTGTTAAGGCAAAATTTTACTCTGTTAACGCCAAAAGTGGCACTGCTAAAATGTGGGTTTGCGTCTTTGCGTATGGTTTTTGAATATCGAAAGACAGGTTGCCATAATATGCGCATTCTTCAGCGTTCGGACACACTTAACAGTTTTTACCAATTTTTTTTAGAATTCAACTTTAAAACATTTCTCCCGATATTGCTGCGATACTTAAAGAATGTTTTCACAAAATGAACTGAAATGAAAATGGTGCATAAAAGTTTATAATAGAGGTCAAAAAACTCGTACAAAAATGAACAAAAAAAAAAATTAAATTTTAAATTTATTTAAAAAACTTTATAAAATTGTTTAAAAACTTCAAAAGTACGATTTTAACACAGCTGTCAGTTTTAAAAATTAAAAGAGGTAATCCAATCAAAAATCGGGATGACTGGTTACGTTAAGAAAAAAAAATACACGAGTAGTTTTACAGCCTATCGAACGAATTGGTTTTTAATGGATTTGGTTGTTTGCTGTAAATTAAAGCCTGACGGTGCCTGACTAAATTGACTGATTGACTGAGTTTCCAGTTGATTAATATATGAATAAATTGAATGGCTGTCTATATATGTATGTATGTATTGTTTAAATTGATAATTACCACCAAAACAATTAAAAAAAAATATTTAAAAAACGGTTTTCATTTCTTTTCTTTTTCTTCACAATTTTCTGCGCATGTGTAGCGCATTTAGTTTCATTTCGTTACGTTTATAAATTTCATTTTTACTAGCCAAACTCAAATCAATCTTTTTTATTGCATTTCTTCTGCTTTTGGTTGATATTGAAATAAAATTCGTGTTCAAACAGCCATTAGACAAAAAGGCGGACGGACGGAAGGACGGAAATCTCATTTCAATTTTGTATTTTTATTACCTCTTTGGCGCTTTTTATCAATGGCTTTTAGCGAAATGTGTATTAGAGATGGTCGCTCGTTTCGTTATTTTGTTACCTTCTTTTTTTTTAACTGCATTTCGTTCATTTCGTTTTCTATTTTATTAGTGGCAATTCGTGATTCTGCCATTTTCATGCAATTAAAGTGGGAGTGTTTTATTGTATCGCAGAACATAAAACAATAAGAATGACATGAAACTTCACTTAATTTAGTTTGGCAATGTGAACCTAGGCAAAGTATTGAAGTACAACAACAACAAGATTTGCAAAGATTCATCATATTTCTCACCAACTACTCAAAGTTAATCGTTATTATTTATGTTAAACAGAGGTGTCAACAAACGGAGACGATAAATGTAAAATAATTCATGATTGCAAAACAAAAACTTGCAAGATAGATACGAATTTAAAAACCAAAGACGCAAACCCACACACAACAGAGCACTGTTAACTAACTATTTAACAGTGACAATAAGTAGATTAGTCTCCTATTTTGCAATTATTGCACTATATTGACATAAAACATAATTCTCATTATTATCATTATAATTTGTGAATAAAAGTTTTGAAATGTAAAGGATTTTTGGTGGGGATGGAATTATTTCAGCTATCTCAATACCACGGTTGGAAAGAGGACCCTCTGGACTACCATTTCCATATAGTCTGTAATGTGTACGATTTCTTCTGATCTAGAGAATTTTTAATTGTACTCGTCAGTGAACTCTGGACTTGACATTTTTATTTTGCAATTTTCTTTGCTTTTTTTGATTTAGGTTTTTATTATTGTTTAATAGATCCGTTGTTATGGATTAATGGCGTATTAGGTTGTACCTTTGAAGTGTATGTATCCCAATGGGCAAAAAATTGTGTTTGTGACTGATTGATTGACATTTTAGAAGGAGGGACACAGATATTGAATTGAATTTCCTTTAGAATCATTGTTATTTCTTTGTCTGACTGACCCTATGTTCTCAAACTATTCCTTTGTTTAACACATTTTAAAATTAATTCACTTGCATGTGTTTTTTAATTTCTTTCTCTCTGTATTGTGATTAACAAAAAAAAAAACAACCGGTTCCGTTTGTTATTGTTGCTATTTAACTTATTCTTTTTATTTTTGCTTGCCGCACATTTTTTCTCGATGCTTTTGCTATTGTGTGAGTATTTTTTTTTTCTTCTCTCATTTGATATCTTTAACACAATTTTGTTGTTTTCCTTTTCTTCTTCTTATTTATTGGCATTCGCTTCAAATCAAGAGACGACCACAAAATAATTTGTATCATTGAGTCATTCATTTGCAATTTGTTTTTGTTTCTTTTGTTTTTGTTTTTATTTTTGATTTAAACAGGTTGGCGGTGGTGTTGGTGGTTCGATATTGTTGTTATATGTATGTAGCTGGTTCAGGTATTTAAATTATCAAGTTCAGAGATGCCAATGTATTTATTACTGTTATAATTATCAGCCAATTAGTATAAAACGTAATTTGAAATTTAATCACAAAGCAAATAAATTCCATGTGGGTGAAGATAAATTTGAATTTAAAAATCCAAGATGCAAACCAAGTTTTAGCAGTGCCACATTTGACGATAACAGAGCAAAAGTTTCCCTTTACAGAATTGTTTAAAAGTTTCTATCTGAACAAGTCCAATTGTTTAGGAGCTAATTTTATGATATGCGCTAGGTCGGTGAGTACCACACCGCGTTCAAAGGAAGGTTCCAAGGTCTCTTAATATAATCAGCAATATAGTCACATATCAAGTGATGTGATATTGAGAAAATTTGTTCTGAAAATATTAATTTTTTGCTTGAAAATTCTCTAGAAGATCAGTGGCCATTTTGGAACATATAAGAAATAGTACATCTTCTCGACTATATGCAAATAGTAGTCCTAGGGGTGCTCTTTCTCATAATGATAGTTAAATTTTATGTCAATAGTCTGCAATAATTGGAAGAAGAATAATTTACTTGTTGTCAATATTTACATCATTTAAAAATATTTACATCATTTAATTACTATAATTCTTATTATTTGGCAACCCTGTTTAACCAAAGACATTGCCAGTAAAAACATCGTGTAGACAGACAAGCGAGAGACTCATTGTTCTTGTGATGGATAAAAAATGATGCTGCAAATTGAGTTTTTTTCCAATAAATTTATGTGTTAAATTATGCTCTTTTTTCGTTTTCTTTTTCTTGTTCAAGGTAAAATTTTGTATTAATCTTATTGGCGTTTGTATTTATTTCTTTTTATTTTCCATATATTTGAAGATTAATACTCTTAATAGCTATAAATAGAGATATGAAAAGACAAAAGTGTCTAAGTAGAAATGCTTGAATATGTTAAAGTTTGAAAATACCCTACATTACGTTCATAACTGGTCATTATAACCCTTCAGTCAGGATTACGACCTAGCGTCTCACACCACTTATGATGTATGTTTTATGCTGAGAGGAAATCGTCGAAGAAATATTTTTTCATATTTTACTTTGTTGGTGATGTTGTCGCTACGGGGAGGCGCCATGTTCCTGTAGTCAGTGGCACACAATTTAAAGAAAAATTCTTCATCATCCAAATTATTTTTCGTTGACACGAATCTTCAAGGGACGCATCACTTTCTTAAGGATGTTCGTGCTGGTGTCATTCTTTCGTGCTCTTATTTTAGAAACACACTTTCAACGTATACTATTATATATCACTTCTTTGTTTCGTTGTTTGAGTTATTTATTGAATTGGAGGTCGAAACATCTACATACAGTCAAAGAAAAAAGTCTACACACAACACTTTCTCACTAATTTTTATATTTTTTCCCAGTAATTTCTACGTTATATTTTTTTCAAATACGGTTTTTCTTTAAACATTCTTAATTGTAAATGCCTTTAACAATTTGGAAAAAAATAGCGGTTAAAAAAGTCTACATAAAGACTACAGTGGTGTATGTGGACTTTTTTCTTTGCCTGTATATCGTTCGTTTCCACGACAATCGGATCTACTCTACGGAACTACCCGATTTCATATCGGACAAGGATTATCAACACAGCAGAAGCTGTATCAACCTGATGTTTTTTCCAAAGCAAACACTTCCGGGCATAGCAAAAAAGCTTTTGCAGTTAGAGCTCAAATATTTCTATATTTATTCATACATAGGAATAGTACTCCTACTATACTCCTAACCAATCTCGAAGCATATTTTTGATTCGTTCAAAGGCAATCATATCTCCGTTTGATGTCTATACGACTCCAGGTCCCCTCGTCTATTTTAGATATTGCACCTAACACTACTGGACCACCGGGAGTATTTAGGTTTCCCAAAAATGTATACTTTACATTGTAATTCTGGAGATCTATACACAGGTTGCATAATAAACCATCCTTAACATGAAGATGATATCGAGTAACGAAGTAAGCTAGCGGATATAATTAAAAGCCTTGTATTAAATGATAATTTAGTAACAAAAATTCGCTGTAGTCCTGGGTTCAAACCCCAGGTCAAGACATCTTCAACATAGCGAAATACGAAAAAATATTTCTTCGGCGACTTCCTCCCTGGCAAAATCTCTGAGGGTAAATGAAAATTGCCATGAAAAGTCTCTCAAAAAGTCTGTCGTTAGGAGTCGACTTTAAATTATAGGTCCGCCATTCATTTATAAAATTAACACACACAACATAAGTGGTGTGAGAAACTACGTCATAATCTTGATTTGAAGGGTTGTAATGAAAGGTTGTATGTATATTCAATACACCTTCATTATCTATGATGCTGATGTAGGGTATACACCACATATATGTATTAGCAAGAAAGATAAAATTGAACTCTTTTTGAATTTGTAAGAAATTCAAATTCATTTGGTACCTGATACGATACAGTCGAATCATTTATTTAAATAAAATACTCTTAACAATTTTTAAACACTAATAAATCAATTGAGATAGAAAATAAAACATACGAATATAATATAAAAATATATATGTTTATAATTATTTATTTATAGCTTTACATATGCAAATTATGTACGCTATTCCGCTTAACATGAAATGTGTATTTAATAACTACTAATCGCTTGTATTATATTTTGAATTATTTTCTATTTTTATTTTTGTCTGTTTTTACACGCGCTGTACAGGTTAAAATTGTTTAAAGTGGATTGAACTTTTGTTTTTTGAATGGTTTAATTTCAAAAGTTTGCAATCAAGAATTTTTTTCTTTGTCTAACCGTAAATATTAATTTTAATAATAATTATTTATACTTTTTTAAACTTAAGCGTGAAATTTCCTTCGCAATAAGCCTTAACTAAAAAGAATTCTACAATCGAATTAATCCTTGAACCTGATTATTGTGCAAAAAATTTAGAAACCATTAAAGTTTATTGCTTGACTTTAAACACACATTGCCCAGATTAAGTATATAAGTATGTAAAAATGCGTTTCAAGTTCTACCAATACTTTTATTTTTTATTGGCCTTTGTGTTGAGGTATTAAAGAAAATATTGTTTCAGGCCTAAAGCACAAATGTTTTCTGAATTCATATCAATTTTATGTTTTCTGAAATTTCTACCGGTGGGGTATTGAGATATTTGTATGGCCAGATTTTCACTTCCTATTAGCCAACTAATACGGTGTTCAGATACGCACCTTTATTGCGTAAATCGCAATACATAGATACATGTATCATTGGCCATTACAACCCTTCAGTCAGGATTACGGCCTAGTTTCTCACACTACTCATTTTATACTTGAGTGGCGGGACCTACAGTTAAACGTCGACTCCGAACAACAGATTTTTGAGAAACCTCTTCATGGCAGGTTTATCTACTCTCAGAGTTTTTGCCAGAAATCTGCTGAGAAGAAGTCGCCGAAGAAATACTTTTTCTTCATATTTCGTTCTAAGTCAACACACTACCTACTAGACTACAGAGCGTAAATCGCAATAAACGCCATTATTGAGCTCAATATTTCATATAAAGTTTCAATTAATTATAGCGCAATAAATACGCACATTGTTATAATATTGAGTAAAACTTAAAATGCAGCACTGTCATAAATATGTTCATTGCGCATAGTGCCATTAATCGAACACTTGAGTTGTCAAATATCAACAACGACAAACAAACAAAAAAAAAAGAACAACAAAACAAAATAAAAACAATATTGTTGAAACAACCAGCTGTTTTGTTTACCAGCTGTCAAATGAATATTGAATAAGCAGCTGAACTGAGTATATTATTATGTCTGAACACTTAAAATATTGCACTCAATAAACCGAATATTGACTCAATAAAAATGCATATCTAAACACAGTATAATGCATGAGATGAGTAAATATTTCTTAATCAGGTTTTAAATAAAATCTGTCAAAGCATTTAAGAGACGTTATGTTATGTTATGTTTGTGAATTTTTTTAAATTTAATTTTTTTAACGATTTCTTAAAGAAAACTTAAACAACATGAAATTGTTTGTGTATTTATAACAATTTCTTACATAATTTATTACAATAACAGAGAGATCATGATCTCATAAACTTACATTTAAATTATACAATTTAATTTCTTTTTTGTTTTTATTATAAAATGAGAAGTTTGTAAAACGAAAGCTAGTCCATAAATTATATAATACAGCTATTTACTATGCACACTTGTAATCAGTACACGATCTCATAAATGCAAGTTAAAGACTACTTTCTTCTACGCACGTTGCTATCGATAACAATTTTTTAAACACTGCCTATTGCATGTCGTAAAAGTTTTTTTCTTTCTTTTTATATGTTACTGACGTTTCTTTACAATCAAAATTTAATTTTTTTTTAATTTAATTTTTAATTAAATTTTATTTTAATTAAATGAATTAGGAAGGCTTTACGTATGTAATATTAACAAGTAATTAAAAAAAAAATTCAAAGTAACAGTTTTTTTTGCCTTTCTTTTAGTTTTGTTTTATTTTTAATGACTTTTTTGTTAAAACAACAATGAAAAATATTATTTTTCTACAATACAGGCCTACTACATACCTCTTAGTCGACCTGCAATTAGTCAATGTACGTTTCGTTCGTTAAGTTTTTTAGTGCTATGCTAACTTTTATGAACCATCCATTCATCGTATTAACGTATGCATGTCATTTATTTTATGTACCAACAATTTGTAGAAAGACTTTCATTTGCTGTGATTGAAATATGACAACGCCAGTCAAATGAACAGAAAATAAAAATTAATTTCTGCCCATAAAAATTATGCAAAGTTTGAGGTTGTACTTAAACGCTGCTAGGTCAAGTGAAAATTTCTTGTCTTATTAATGAAACCTCATACAAGTAATTAATTGATTTTTCATGAAAAACACATTTTCTTTTTTTAATAAACATTGTTTTTCAATTTTTGCTAAGTCATAAAAGTTGTCTGAAACTAATTAACTATTGGCCTGTCATGGTAATTTATGATTTTTAATTTCGTTTTCTTTTCTTTTTATATTCAAATGAACAATTTTATTGTTCTCTCGAGAAAGTTCGATTACGAATTGTCAGTAGATTGGTTTCAAAATGTAGTATCACTTGTGATTCCGAGGAGTTACGGGGGCCCAGCAAACATTGTTCACCACACCGCGCTGTAAAAGATGATCAAAGCCCTCTTCGACCAGCCGGCATTTGCACCAAATACGAAGTCATTGACAGCAGAGCTCAGCAATGAGTTGTTTTTTCGCTACTTATAAATACTCATGAAATTTTGAATACGAGTAAGTCAACAGTATTGAAATTCAATTACTCTGATTCATTCGTACTCACTATAATATTGATTTATAAGTACAGCAATGAGTATGAGAACAATGTTGACATCAAACACATAACATTCGAAATGATTCATAAGCCTACTCATTTAGATTCATAACTTTAGAAAAATGCTTATAATACTTATAAATGATTCGAGTGATTCGAATCCTTCATCAAATCCTTGATCATTTACAGTCTTAGTTGTTGTTGCATTTACAAAAAAAAGAAAGAAAAAGACAAAGATCGCAAGCAAAGCAAACACACAACCTTCTAGTGAGTATTGTAGTGTTCGTACGCGAATCATACTTATTTTGTGATTCTTGTAAATTTTGAGTAAAGAAGAGTCGAAATCAACAACATCATGCGTATTGTTAAGTATGTGTTCGATAAGTTCCAGTGTTGAAAAATTCACTACTTTAGTACTTTTTTCAGTACTTTTTCATTTCAAAAATACGGCAATACCCCCACGATGCTTTCAGTACTTTTTATTATTACATATTTTATGTCTTGCGTAATGTTAATGGTAGAATTAGGCTTCAGCCCCGGTTAGCCAAACGTCCACGGAACGTACATTTGCTTTTAGAATTCGATTAGCAATGAAAGCGCTTGCCGAACCGCAATGTAATTTCGGTCAGCATTTACACTGCTCTTCATGTGCTAAAAACGAGCGTATGTTTACATTACGTTCCATCGACGTTTGACTAAACAGGGCTTTTATGTTTTGTTCCGTTCCGAAACAGGTGTTTTTGTCTTGTATGTGACGAATACGAATAAGTCGTTAGGTTTACTGTTCCATGCCGTATGCGCATCATGCTGAAACCCCATGTCAGACATTTCCATCAAAAAGAAATATAAAAGAATATGTCTCTGACAACTTCCTTCTGGCAAAAACTTAGAGTAAATTAAATTGCCACGATAAAGTTTCTCAAAAATATGTTGTTCGGAGTCGACTTTGAAAAGTAGTTCTGTATTTTTGGTACGTATGTATTTTTTTTTTTTCAAAAGCACAATTGCTTCAAAAAAGCACTCTTTCAGTTACAGTTCAGTACCATTTAAAAATTTCACTTTTGCAACACTGATAAGTGGTTCAAGCTTTGAATATGAGTAGTATGAGTAGGATATTAAAATAAGCATAAAAGCATATAAGTATCAGTGTGATTCGAATCTACTCATCTTTTTGAATACTCATTGCTGATCTCTGGTGCTTATATCCGAGAAGTACTGTATTTACTTAAAATGTTTCCTAGGGTTTCCGCTAAACTTCCAACTGCTAGAACTTCATATTCTTAAAAAAGATGAACTGGAGTTCGATTTTAATTCTATTTTAAAAATTTATCTCTTCTTTTTCTTTGGTTTTATTGTATATTTTCATTCACCAACAGTTGACATCATTTAATGTGTTTATTTTGTTAGAAAATCTGTGGCTGACTTTGCGTGTTGAATCAGTCAGTCAGTCAGCTACATACATACATCGACAATAAGTGGAATGAATGCGAGCTCGTCTGGGCCAAGACAAACGAATGGATGTGTATCTCTTTTTTTTGCAAAGTTCAAATTCGTTTAGCTTTTCGGTTTCCCAAAAAAAATGTTTTTATTGTTTCTTAGTTTCGCCATTAAAACTCATAAAATATGTTTGCAATTTAAAATGAGTGTGGTGACCTTATGAACATCTAATATATGAGAGCTTTATTTGCAACATGTATTACAAGCTACTAATCTTACAAAAAACATCTTTTAATGTGTTTTCCTTTATATTTCTTGAAAGATATTTTCGTCTTGCAATTGCAACATGAGTAATTCTATCTTGTGAGTAAGAGGCATTATTATTATTATTAAATGATGATCATGCAACTTATATTGCAAGTCTTTGTTCATATTGTCTGGGGACATACAATATATTTTCCTTTGTTTTATTATTTCTTCGTCTTCTTTTCTCTCAGATGTGCACATGTTCGTTCGTTCATTGGTATTCTGCTCCTCACCTCATTGCCGTACAGAGTACATCAAGAATCAGAGTAAAACGCGTTCTAGTTTTTTTCGCCCATTTTTTCTTCTCATTTCGTTGTCTGTCCCGTCCGTGTTAATATCTGCAATACAATCTCTTGAAACAATAGAACGTGACAAATATTCTACATTTCATTATGAGTTTTTAAGTTACTATCGCTCTTGCACTCTGTCTTCGTATAGAAAATCATCAGCAACAATGGCAGCTTCCGCATGCAACAAAAATAATAACTACAATTGCTGTTCGCTGGTTACTGTTTGCTCTGTTGCAACGACGTCATAAAGTCATGATTACAATTTGTTAAAGCAGTTGCCACAATTTTTTGTGTTAATCGCTTTATATTTTTCTCGTTGTTGGCCTTTATTTGTTAACCATGTTTTCTGAGCTGCTGAAATGGAAGCAAACAATTTTGTAGGTAACTGTGTAGCAACATTAGTGGTGGCAGCAACAGCAATTATGAACGCCACTGTTTATATGGTGTGGCAGAAAAACAAACAAAGTGGACGAACGAAGAAATAGAAACAAATTTATTATTGGGGCCACACTTTGACTGTCAACAAGTGATTTCGTGAAACTATAAACCTCAAGACTGACCGTTAGTTTTAGTCTGGCCATGAAATGGCTGGCTGGTGCCTAAAAAGTTTTGTTGAATTTCACAATTTTTAAATTTAATATGCAACATTTTAAATTTTTTCTTTATATACAACCGACGACAAAAAAAAAATCAGCTTCATGCCCAACGACAATTTCAAATTGAAACTCTTATTCAACATTATTACAGGAAAACCTCGTGTGAGATTTTAAGAAATTTAAAAAATTTCAGTTTCGAGGACATAACGCTTTATTTATAATACTATGTTCAGACATGCACTTTTATTGAGTCAATATTCGGTTAATTGAGTACAATATTTTAAGTGTTCAGGCATAACAATATATGTACTCAGTTCAGCTTCTTATTCAATATTCATTTGACAGCTGGTAAACAAAACAGGTGGTTGTTTCAACAATATTGTTTTTATTTTGTCGTTGTCAAATATCAACGGGAAGTGTTCGGAAAATTGTAATATTGCTCACTGAACGTACTAATCACAGTGCTGTATTTTAAGTTTTACTCAACATTATAACAATTTGCGTATTTATTGCGCAATAATTAATCTCTTCTTCCATAAAAAATTGGTTTAAAATTTTGGCATGATCAGATCATAGAAGTTATCTAAAGTCTAGAAAGTTTAACTGTGTTCGACAAAAACACGTAGTTGTAATAATTACTCACCGCTGGTCAAATTTTCAGCCTAGAGAGAGGCTTTATTTTCGAGAAATGTTTTATAGTTTTAATTAGAAGTGATTAGTAAGTAGTCTGTTGGCTAATTAGACTTCCTCTCAGTAGATTTCTGGTAAAATCTCGGAGAGTAAATAAAATTGCTATAAAAAAGTTTTTCAAGAATCTATCGTTCGAAGTCGAACTGAAGGTCCCGCCACACTTGCATAAAATTAACACACACATTATAAATGGTGTAATATGCACTTTTATTGCATAAATTATTGAGCTCAATATTTCGTATAAAATTTTAATTAATTATTGCGCAATAAATACGCAAATTGTTATAATATTGAGTAAAATTTAAAATACAGCACTGTCATAAGTATGTTCAGTGCTCATATTACAATTATCCGAATACTTTCTATTGATATTTGACAACTTAACCGATGTCATATGAACGATATATGAAACGCGTGAGAATATAAATAAACAAACGAATTGCTCCTCTTTTAATTCAGTAGGCAAACCCGAGAATGACACAAAGCCTAAAGAGCGATTTCATAATTTCTTGCGTATTTCAATACATGCTCTACATTTCCTTTCTTACCGGATTGCTTCTTTCAACTGTAACAGCTCATAGTAGATATTCCCTTGGCAATATTATCAAATACTCCGTGAAACTTTCTCGATTGTAAATGCTGGTTAGGCCTCGTTATATGAGACATTGTTCTTCGAAATAAGTACATTTCTTTTACGATTCAGAATTGGCGTTGAGTCATGTCAATTATACTTCCATATTATTTTTGCTTACATACATACATACATACATTGCTTAAATACATACATACATAATTGGCCATTACAACCCTTCAGTCAGGATTACGGCCTAGCTTCTCACACCACTCAAATTGTGTGCCTTAATTTTATACTTGAGTGGCGGGACCTACAGTTTAACGTCGACTCCGAACGACAAATCTTGATAAACTTTTCATGGCAATTTTTTATTTACTCTCAGAGTTTTTGCCAGAAATCTGCTGAGAGGAAGTCGCCGAAGAAATACTTTTTGTATTTTGTTTTGATGTCTGGCCTGTGATTTGAACCCTGGCTTTACGTCTAGTAAGCGAACACACTTTCTACTAGACTACGTCGACACTGTCGGTCATACTCGGAGACTGCAAATTCAGACAAAGGTAAAGTGAAACAGTGTGTATCAGATTGAACAAATCTGATTGCAGGATTAAAAGAAACTTTGATACACACTGTAGGTACATGTAAAAAATCTATTGAAGAAAATAATGAATTTCTAATTCTATTGCTTTGTTGTGGCTGTTGTTGTTGATGATAAAAATAATTAAAATTGAAACTTTTTGTCACCGCGAGTTAAAATTTACATGTTAAGTTTGCAGCAATTCGCCAGCCTTGTATTACACCCCGCCTCGCCTCAAATATTAAAATTTCTCTGTTGGCATTAATTTCTTATTTGATCGCTTAGTTTTTTTAGTAGCCACAGGTTATCTTAAAGTCCACGATACCTTGCTACTCCTGTTTCTCTGTTTCAATTTTTCTTTTTTGTTCACTTGTGTCTGATTCGGTTTTGTTTTTATGACATTTTTTTTTAATGATGATGATTATCATTTTCGTCATTATCGTCTTTGTCATCATCTCCTTTGTAGTCACTTGAGATTTGTGTCGTTTCTGTTTTGTACGTTTTGTTGTTGTCTCCCAGTTTTTCGATGTTTACAATTTCCCAAGCTCTCAACATAGTGAGAGTGCAACAATCCAATACCACACAAATGTCAAGTTTATACATATATTTTCTGAAATAATTTTAAATTTAAATAATACAACAACAACAACAATAACAACAACTATGGTATGGGCATTGCTTTTTGATACGGTTTTATGATTTCTCTCCATTGGTCATATCATTTTACTTGTCACCAGTGATTCACTGCCAACAAGCCATACATACAGCGTTTCTAAATGCTCTCTGACAAACACACTCACTTTAACATGCAACACTCTAAGAGATTCAATAAGTAATATTCATTCAAGAATATTCATTTCATTGTAAATAAAATATTTCCTGTTGCTTTCATAAAGAAAATCTCTTCACTTATGACAATATCATAACGCAACTGAGAGATTTAATATATGCTTGGGTAAGAGATCTCTTTAATTATATTGAAAATATTAAATCAAAATTCTTTACTTCTTTTTTGAAGACAGAACGCTTTTAATATATACATATATCAGGAACGCAATGTCAACAAAACAAAGAGTTTTGTTTAAACAACTAGCTGTTTTGTTTACCAGCTTTCAAATGAATATTGAATAAGCAGGTGAACTGCGTATATTATTATGCCTGAACACTTAAAATATTGTACTCAATAAACCGAATTGTTACTCAATAAAAGTGCATATCTGAACATAGTATAAGAAAACTCTTTAATTATGTTGTTCAGGTTCGAATCTGAAAGAAGATATAAAATGTTCATCATGATTTACGAATTTAAATAAATTAATACAGTTTCATTTAATGTTGAGAAGCTAGGCCGTAATCCTGACTGAAGGGTTGTAATGGCCAATAATGTATGTATGTAAGGCAGTTTAATTTCCGCTCGTCGTCCCAGGGCCTTCTAGTGACATTGTTTATTACAGCGTGGCAGTTTGTTGAAATCTCAACGCCTTTGTATATTTTAAAACAGTCCTAGACCTAGCGTCGCTAGTCTCATTACAAATATATAAGTATGTCCATTCCAACCAAGGTTGCGCGGACTCAGATTTCAAGTTTCCTGATCGTAAGTACCTCTACTTGGAAAACCGTATTTTGTTAAGTCAAAAATTTTGCCTAGTTTTTGGTTTTACAATCTGTAAAGTTATGTTACCGTTCTGGTTGCAACTAGTCACCATGGGCAATTGTGCCTTGATTCCGTTTACCCCGGATTGTTGATCGGCATCAAAGCACCTGCATCTCTATTGTTAGGGCATAAATACGCTCCTATTTAGCCACTGTATCGTTCTTAATTTTAGCGCTCTATTTAACTTATGGCATTTTTAAATACGAACCAATATCTAACTGCATTCACAGTCCTTTCTTGCTGTTGTTTTCATTTGCAGTATAATCTAGAATTACATCTAATTAATATACCTCATCGCCGTAGTCTAGCAGATAGTGTGTTGGCTTATTAGACGTGAAGCTTCGATTCAAACCCCAGATCAACATCTTCCAGAAAAAGAATTATTCTGCGACTTCCGAATTTCTTTTAGATTTCTGGCAAGAACTCTGAGAGTAAATAAAATTGCCATGAAAAGTTTCTCCATCGTTCGGAGTCGAAATTATACTGTAGGTCCCGCCGCTCATGTATAAAATTAACTCACTCAACATAAGTGGTGTGAGAAACCAGGTTGTAATCCTGACTAAAAGGTTGTAATGAAGAATTATGTATGTATGTATAACATTTTTCCAAGTTCTATAACGCACGTTCTGGCAATCCGATGCAATGCTCCTACATGTTGGTATCCACTAAGAAACTAAAAAAGAAATTAAAATTAATGCCTATGACAGGAAGACTGGCATACAATTTTATTTATTTTTTTTTTTTTTTTTTTTTGGTTTCTTCTCAGACTTTCTGATTTAAATCCAATTAATTTGGAAACATATTCGTACGCGTAGCAAAATTCGTTACAACAAACATTAAAAAGGCGCCAATAAGGTGCTAAATTGTCACTTCGTTTTAGTGCAGCTGTTTGAAAGCGAGCAAAAGAAATTTAATTTTGTTTCTTTCCCAAGGCTACTGCTATAATTATTTCGCTACAATATTAAGACGATAATAACTAATTAAGTTTTAATACATGTTGATGTTTTGGTCGGTGATCTATAACACAGTGAATTATTTGTTGCTTTGGGACGACAACCGCCACATTGTATGACATTGACAGTCAATGGAATAAAGATAATCACACGTTTCCACCATAAATGGGAGAAAATTCCATTTATTGTAATTGCCATAAAAATGTTTCTTTCACTTTTCTCCATTTTTTCCTCTTTTTTCTTTTGTATTTTGATTGAACAAGTAATTTGATAAAACATTGTTTGATAAAAAGGTGGCAAATTAATTGGATTCGCTCGCTCGTACATACATGGCCATTTAATTGGCAATAAGTAGGCAGGGGGTTATTTACATTACATGTATTGAGATCACCATAACGGCGTTGAAAATGATATTGACCATTAGAAGTGGCCTTGGGGTGATGACATGTGGCAAAACATGTAACAAACACCAAACAACAAATTGTTGTCGGTCCCTCCTACTATTTGCTACGATATAAAGATTAAAGAAATTTCCTTGAATTTCCATTATTTTTTATTGAATAATTTAATTCTTGCTTTCATATTTTAACTGCATAGCTACTGTATGTAATTAATCACATTCGAAGAAAGCATTTGCCAATGAAGAGAAGAATTTGAAATATATCGTGTGGGCCATCTATCGGTTTAAATTGGAACCATCGGTTATTTTGAATCAGGCGAAATTTTTATCATCGTATTCTATCACATTGATGTCGCCGTAGTCTAGTAGGTAGTGTGTTGGCTTATTAGACTTAAGGCCCGAGTTCGAACCCCAGCTCAGATATCAAAACGAAAATATGAAAAAAAAAAATATTTCTGCGGCGACTTCGTCTCAGCAGATTTCTAGCAAGAACTCGCAAAGTAAATAAAATCTGTCGTTCGGGGGCGGGGTAAACTGTAGGTCCCGCCACTCACGTATAAAATTAACGCACACAACATGAGTGCTGTGAGAAGCTAGGCCGTAATCCTGACTGAAGGGTTGTAATGGCCAATTATGTATGTATTCTGTAACAAAATTCTGTATATTAGGCCCACTGAACGTAATGAATCGATTTACGCTCAAGCAACGTTGGGATTTATTGGAAATACATTTTCAAAACAAAGACAATTCGTCGAAAATTTGCTCGAAAATGTCATTCAATATTCGGTCGCAGAGAAGGACTCACAGTGCCCGCAAGTTTATTGCTAAAGTTCGTGAAATTGGTTTCATTGTTGATACGCAAAGACGTAAGCGTGCTCATACAGTGCGTACACCCGAAAATGACGAAGCTGTGATTGAGCGTGTGCGTGAGTATCCATCAACATCAACTCGTCAGCGTTCTTAAGAATGGAATATTTCACGCACCAATTTATGTCGAATTTTGTTTAAAGATCTCGGTATGACGCTTTACAAAGTTCAATTGGTTCGAGTGTTGAATCCGCTTCGTTTTCGCTTCGCTAGATGGGCCAACGAGAAACTGCACGATGATATCGATTTTGCCAAAACAAAAAAAACATCTTTTTGGATGCTGTTCATTTTCACCTTAGTGGGTTAATAAGGAAAATTGCCGTATTTAGAGGTCAGAAAATCCACGCGTGGACTTGCAAAAGCCAATGCATCCATTACAAGTCA
This sequence comes from Sarcophaga rosellei, assembly GCA_930367235.1. NCBI lineage: Eukaryota > Metazoa > Arthropoda > Insecta > Diptera > Sarcophagidae > Sarcophaga > Sarcophaga rosellei. The sequence continues at coordinate 32,329,646 of OV884021.1, read as the reverse complement.
CTGTTTGGTGCGGCTTATGGGGCGGAGGCATTATTGGCCCATATTTCTTTGGAAATGAGAACGGTGCAAGCATTACGGTCAATGAAGACACCCATCACAGCATGATAACCGATTTTTTTGTACCCGCTTGTTATGGTATTGATGTGAAGGATGTTTGATTTCAACAGTATGGTGCAACTTGTCACACTTCTTATGCCACAATCGATTTATTGCGTTTGATGGCCGTTTAACCAGTTTGGCAAAGTTTTAAACTGTATTTATTTTATTCCATTATTATTTAACGGGCAGATAAATTGTTATTTATTATTATAGGCGGACAATAAGGTAGGAGGAGGATCATCCTACCTTTAACTTTTAAAGTTAAGTTTATGTTTGAACTTGCCATATTATATATTATTTTCAATATGGCAACTTCAAATCTAAACAAAACGAGCAAATACGACAATAAAAAAGGAGTCCCTTCGTTGCCACTGCGTTAAAAAAGGCTTGTTTAATTGAGCAGCTTTATCGACATTGCTCCGGCACTGCCATAGTTTTGAAAAAGTTAACTTTATTTCATCTGTAGGTTTTAATAACGAAAAGAAGTTAAATGTGACTTTAAAGTTCACTTTAGCTAAAGTTACCTTTAACTAAACCCAACTTTAACGGCAAGTTGTAATAATGGCCCTTAAACCTTTAAATGACTCTCTCTTTATTTGTTCATTTTAATTTAATTTACAAAATAAAAAATTCTACTTCACTTCACTTCACTCCAATATGTTACTTGGCTACCATTTGAATTGACTGGCTTCATTATGAATTCATTACAACAAATAATAGCGAATATAATTAAAATTTTATTTTGATTGAACCTTCAAAAAACAAATACAAAAAAACTCTCTCATAGTGTCTGTGTGAATTTAAATAAAATTCTACGAACCCTGTTTTATGTATTTGAATATGACAATCCTTCTTCACATGTCCTGTTTACTTTTTTCAATTCGTTTCTAGTACTACAGCCTGATGGTTTTTGATTAAAGTTACGTTTGTCTTTCTTTGCTTGTCAATTGAATTTTAATAGGTGTGGTGGTGTGGTACGCGAATTCTACTTTTGTCAGGCCAATGTCTACCATTGAAAAACATTTCCTGAGTGGTATTCAGCCATACTACTCTTATGTTTGTCAGTTATTTTTTTCCAGGTGTGTCTATGTAAATTTATATGGTAACGTATCTGAAAATCGTTTTTAATTATTTTCAATTTGTACGAAGTGATCATTATAATTTTCATTTTAAATTCTTAACTTCGAAATATTATTTCCCTAAGCTAGTTGCAAGTATTGTTGCCATAAAATGTGTAATTATTTAGTACAGTGTAGCATACCACTGTTCATTTTTAAAATAAATAAAAAGAAAAATTTTTTAGCTTGTTTACTTCTACCTAAAATTAGAAAGTATTTTTTTTTTTTAATATGATTCAATCACATCCTTAATAAGTATTCTAGGTTAGGTTAGCGGCTAGGTTGCCATTCACAGACAAGTTCACTCGGTGGCTTTATGGCCCATTATATTTCCCAGTGTGAGGTAAGCACCCATTTCATGGGTTTGAACCACAGATCAGCAATGAATCGTTTTTTCATTACTTATAAGTACTCATGAAATTTTGAGTATGAGTGAGTCAACAGTATTGAAATTCAACTACTCTGATTCATTCGTATTGACTACAACATTGGTTTATAAGTACAGTTCGAAATATGTTCGCCTACTCATTCAGATTCATAACTTTAGAAAAATCCTTATAATGCTCATAACTGATTCGAGTGATTCGAATCAAAATTTACGGTCTTAGTTATTGTTGCATTTAAAAAAAAAGAAGAAAGACAAAGACAAAGAAAGCGAACAAAGCAAACACACAACCTTCTAGTGAGTATAGTACTGTTCGTATGCGAATCCTACTTAATTTGTGATTCTTGTAAATGTTTAGTAAAGGAGAGTCGAAATCAACAACATCATGTGTATTGAAACTTCAAAACATATTGAAACTTCAAACTTTGAATATGAGTATTATGAGTATGATATTAAAATAAGTATGAATGCGTATAAGTATCAGATATTATAAGTTTGCTAGACTATTAGCATAAGGGTCGTAGTTTCGATTGCTACCAGAGACTTTGGTACGATACACCACAACGAGCAATAAGGTCTAAGACACTCAGATCGTAATAATGGAATATTATAGGTAATTGTATTCCAATGATTAAATAAATACAAAGATTTGTGATATATCACCATAATATCATGGATAACAGATAGTCACTTGTGATTACAGATAGTCACTTGTGATAACAGATAGCCACTTTGCTTAGCGTCACATTTTTTATTAGAACTCTTAGGGCCATTCTTACAACTTGCCGTTAAATTTGGGTTTAGTTAAAGGTACCTTCAGCTAAAGGGAACTTAACTTATTTTCATTATTGCAACTTACAGATAAAATAAAGTTAACTTTTTCAAAAATATGGCAGTGCCGGAACGGCATAAAACTGCTAAATTAAGCAAGTTTTTTTTTAATGCAGTGGCAATGATGGGATTCGATTTTTTTTGTAAGTTATCATATTGAAAATAATATATAATATACCCTTACAACCCTTCAGTAAGGGTTACGACCTAGCTTCTCACACCACTCATATTGTGAGCCTTAATTTTATACTTGAGTGGCGGGACCTACAGTTTAACGTCGACTCCGAACGACAGATATTGAGAAACCTTTTCATGGCAGGTTTATTTACTCTCAGAGTTTTTGCCAGAAATCTGCTGAAAGGAAGTCGCCGAAGAAATATATTTATTCATATTTCTTTTTGATTTCTGACCTGGGCTACGAACCCGGGATTTACGTCTAATAAGTGAACACACTACCTACTAGACTACGGCGGCTCTATATAACAATTTTTTAATAATGTATAATATGGCAAGTTCAAACATAGACTTAACTTTAAAAGTTAGCGGCATGATGATCCTTCCTTTAGCTTAACGGTCACTTCTCCCTTATTGTCCACTTATAATAATGAAAAACAATTTATCAGCCCGGCAAGTTGTAATAATAGCCCTAAATTAAATAACAGAACAAAATAATAAAATGCTCCTATTAGTTAACAGCAAGTTGTGATAATGTCCCTTAGTCTACTGCTGGCGATTCACTACTGATTGGCAACATTGCCGTTCGCTTTATTTATACGCACTTTTTCTACACTTGGCAACTTTATGATCTTTCTATGTAGTGTTGTTCCTGTTGTTTTGTATTCGTTTTATTCCTACAGTATGGTTTAAGTGTTATTGTTGTCTATTTGTCGTTTACTTATTTGGTTTACTTTTTCATTAAATCTCAATGAGTCACATTGGCATCCTTATTATTTTTTTTATATTTGTGCACGTTCGACTGATTAATTAAACCATTATACCATGAATTTTTTAATGTTAAATTATTATCACGCACCAACTATTTTATTCGGCAGACCTATTAAATTTAACTATTCAATAAAAAACCATTCATAAATAGTTCATATTTATGTTAACAAATTTCTTTCAATATTTAAAATGCAATTTGTTTTTGTCTATTTTCGGTCTTTTAACATTTCTCCTTTAATTTTTCTTTATTGCAATCTGCTGCTGCTGCTGCTGCTGCTCTTTGAGTGATAAATTAACTTGTTGAACAACATGATGCTGCGAAGTGTATTTAAACCGGTGCTATTAAGGCTTTAAAGCAAATCTCTGTTGATTGGCTAGTTGCAGAGTTCAACGAGTTCACTTTCATCACTGCCATTTCCACAACGATCATAATTTTTTCACTTTTTTTGTTCATTTTTTTGGTGTTTCATCGACGATGTCGATCGTGTTACAAGGTGTTAAGGTCTTAACCCTTCCTTAATCCCTCTCTATTTCTTGGCTTTGCGCTCATTGCACTGCAATATCAGTAAATAAGATCAATAAATTAAGCGATTAAAGATGAAGAATGACGGTATTTTATTTGGAAAGAAGTTTTAATAATTGTCCAAAGAGAAAGAGACAAAAAAACAAAACAAACTTCAGTTGACTACCTTTCATTTGCAGACAGAGAAGAGTTGCTTTAGTTTTTCTACGAATATTGATGATGATCTTCTCATTGAGTTGAATTGAACTGCAATAAAGAAATAAAACGTGATTGAACTTTAACTTTAATTTTTTATTATTTTATGTTGTATTTGTTGTTATTGTTATTGTCTATAGTGCACAGAAAGTAGCAAAAATTGAAAAATAGAAGCAAAAAAAAAATTGATCCACATCTATCTGGGTAATTTGATGACCCCATTTATCCGTTTACGACTGTTGTAGTTGTACAATGATTGAATGACTGTCTGTATGACTTTTTGAAGACAGCATTGATATTCAACTAGTTGTTGTACTGTTGCAAAATTTAAGTGAACTTCACACGTTTTCATTGTTGCCGGATCTGAGAGGTAGCGTACTCTGTAGTAAAATCGTAGTTAAAAAATATAATTTAACTTGGCGAATACAAGAATTGAGAAAGAATAATCAATTGAAAATACTATTTACTTAACAGATTTTTATAGCGTATAATTTCTCGTGGAGAGAATTTCTAGTCCACTTAATATAAACTTTTCTCAAAAAACCATGTGATATATGGCCTTACTGAACTAAGAGGTAGGCTAAAAAGTTGAAATCTGGTCAATAACATTATCCACACAGAGAAAACTGAACCTAATAAATACATAGTAAATTAGAACAAAGTTTATAAGATTTCTCTATGGTTTTTTTTTCAAGAAGAGATTCTTATTGTTTTTATAAGGAAAACCTTTTTGAAAAAATCAAGAAGAAAACTTAGGGCTTTTACTAGATAGTCTTCTCGATTTTTTTAAAAAGGGTTTCTCCTTAATTTTATTAGGCTTTCTTTTTGTCTTTTTCAAAAGGATTTTCTTCTTGATTTTATGAGGCCCTCTTTCTGTTTTTTTCAAAAAGATTTTCTTTTTAATTTTTTAAGACTATCCTTTTATTTTTTCAAATAATACTTATTGATTTTGCTTTTTACATAACCAAAGAAATCATTATATCGTGGCCACTCTTGAAAAATATTCGTAAAGATTTGGCATTTTGTATTTCATCAATTCTATTTTTCTTTGTTTCCCTCCAGAAAGAAAGCACCTGTTCCCATGAACTGCAATTGTGCTGCAACCAGCACTTTTGCTCGAAATATTTATCTTTGAAAGAGAAAGATGGACGTATAAAGATGTACATCTATTAATTTAAGGAGTTTTACCATTATGCAAATCTTTAAAAGATTCGTCCGCAGTGGCAGGATAATCATCGATTTTTCTTTTTCAACATTAGTCCAACGAGAAAATAACTTTCCTGTTAGATTTTTCTTCCCGTCTTTTACAACACTTTTTTTTGTTGAAATTAAAACAATTCAATATTTTTATTTGAACTTTGTTTACTTTGTTACTTTGTTTTTTTAAGAGGAAATATTTTTATTACTTTTTTCCACTTCTTTACTTGCCACTTATTAAAACATTAATAAGATAATTTACACATGATCAAATAGAAACCTAATGAAATCCTTATTGATGATATTGACTCCTTAAAAAAAAAATATTAAGTAGCCTAATGAAATCTATAAGAAAAACCTTTTTGAAAAAATTGATTAGGTAGCCCAATGAAATTAATAAGAAATTCTTGTTTTAACCAATTTAGATGAAAACACAATAGAATCAATAAGTTTTCTCTATGGCTTGTATTTTTTGTGGCAAAAGTGACGGAATTTGAGTTAAAAAAAATGGTAAATAACAAGTTTTCTTCTTAAATGTATGTGTTTTACTTTTTGAAAAAATTAGAAAGATTTATCACATAAAAATAATAAGAAATCTCTACGAAAAAATCTTCGTTTCTTTCTGCTGTAATACCCCTCACTCCAAAAACGTTTCGTAGAGAAAATCTTCTTGATTTTATTAGGCAGTTTTCGCTCTGTGCATCTATTTGATCAAGATGTTAAAGAATCATAAGAACAATCCTCACATCCCAAAATTATTCCTATTCCACTACCACTGTTCGAAATACAACCCTTTAGACGACCATTTGCATATAGTCGGGTAGGTGTACTATTTCCCATATGTTCCAAAATGACCACTGACCTTGTAGAGAATTTTCAAGCAACAAATTGATAGTTTTAAAACCAATTTTCACAATACCATATCACTTTATATGTGACTATATTGCTGATCAGAGGCTTAAGAGGCCTTGGAACCTTCCTGTTAATTTGGTGTGCTACTCATAGACCTTGTATATATCCTAAAATTAACTCCTACACAAGTGGGCTTGATCAGATAGATATTGCATACAGCTAACAGTGCTGTCTTAAGGACAAATTTTGTTCTGTTAACGCCATATGTGGCGTCACTGAAATTTGTGGATTGCATCTTGGATTTTCAAATTCGAATTTATCTTCACAGACATCGACTTGGTTTTGGTGACATAACCAGACCTTGATTTGTCGTAATTTTATATATATATATATATATATATATATATATATATATATGTATATATATATGTATATATATATATACATAATCGTTAAAGTCGATCCTCATGCACACAAGACTTGTCTGGCACAAAACATCACTAAAGATAGCACTGGTTAAGCGAATTGAGAATCCGGTACTACATCACTCCATACACTTGGGCAACATGATGTTTCATAATTGGTATATAAATGGTCTCCTTGAAAGATAATGTATCCTAGTAAACATTTGAATAGATTGAATAGAAATAAAGCGAAAATTGGAAATATTTTCTGGGAACGAGTATACTCGTCGAGAATACTATCATAAGTGAAGTGGCCGTAGTCTATTTGGTAGTGTGTTTGCTTAATAGACGTGAGGGCGTGGTACAAACTCTGAATGTAAATAAAATTACCATGAAAAGATTTTTAAAAATCTGTAGCCGACTTTCAACTGTAGGTCCCGCCATTCTTGGATAAAATGAACGCACATAACACGTGTGGTGTGAGAAACTAGATCGTAATACTTACTGAAGGATTGCAGTGACAAATTATGTATGTTCTATGTATACTACCATAAGATAGAAAATAAAAATTGCTGTGACTGTAAAAAGTTGCAAAACTAACTGCTTCATTAAGCTAGGCTTACAAATTTGATTAACTTGTAGTAACTTGTTTGTCATCATTCCTGTGTGCTTTTAGTTGTTTAAATTAATCTGGCATCACTGTCACTTTTCTAAGTAAGTAGTTTTTATATTAACTTTGAAGTTCTTTTCTTTGAAAAGCACAGAAATAATATTTAGCAAAGAGAGTAAGCTCATGTACAAAAATTGTATACATATAATGTAAAACTGTTAGTCATTTAGACTGTCCATCAGTGTTTAAATAACGTAGACAGTGATGATGATTATGGCCCATCACCTTTAGCTTAACTCTTAAAATCTCTCTTGCCATCGACTTTAGTCTGAACTTTTTATTTACAAAACATTTTTGTTTTCTTTTATTATTCGCTATTTTAAAATTTTATTTGTAAAAAAAAATTCATTCTATTGGCAATAAAATTCATCCAGATTAGACAAGTTTTCACGTTTCGTCTCGCCGTTTCTGTTTTTTGTTTTGTGTTACGCACCAACTTGTTGGGAAGATTTTATTTTGCGTTTTTACCCTCTCTTCTGTATGTAAGCTTAAGTCGTTTCGACAATTTATGATCCATTAACCGATTCGATTTACAATACAATACAAAAAAATTATTCCCAGACTATATGATCACCTCTTCATATGTACTGCGCGACTATAATCATCATCATCATCATCATTATGACAATGATGTTTAGCCGGTTACTATTCATTAGTAGATGCGTTTACAAAATGTTGAGACTAAACGGGGCATTAGTTGCTTTAGGCATGTTTTTTGTTTTTTTTTTTTTTGCGGATCATCATTTTTTTTTATCGAATTATTATTATTTATTTTGTTTTCTTTCTGCAGATCAGTTACGGTTCGGTTGGTTAAGCACATCGATTCGTATTAGTATGGTGAATAACGAATAGTATGTTGCCCCTCTCATCAATTGGCAGGTGTTAAGTTTACAAAATTTATTAAATTTGCCTTTAATTAGTGGAATTACTTACTGACAGAAACAAATTTAAAAAGAAATCTTATGTTTCCTGGCAGGTTAAACTTGTACTCAACTTTTGTACAATCATTAAATCGAGAGAGAGAGAGAGATATTATAATAATAATTAGTTTAGCAACTGCGTGAATAACTAACTAATAAATTTCTTAATTTGTAATTGTAATTTAAGATTTTTGGAATGAGAAAATAATAATAAACTCAGCATTTTTGAATGATTATAGAGGCAGGAAAAACATTTGTTCGGAGTAGGAATTCCTTCAAGTTCAGAACGAGGAAAATGAATTATTAGTATCTCTAAATATGTGAAATTTGTGTAGACTTAATGCGCTTAAGTAGGAAATAACAGTATGCTTATCAACTACAAGCTAGAAAGTTATCCTTACTGACATGTAAAAGTATCATCATTATAATATGTACAGATATGCACTTTTATTGAGTCAATATTCTGTTTATTGAGTACAATATTTTAAGAGTTCAGGCATATACTCAGTTCAGCTGCTTATTCAATATTCATTTCTCAGCTGGTAAATAAAACAGCTGATTGTTTCAACAACATTGTTTTCTTTTGGTTTTTCGTTTTGTTTGTCATTGTTGACATTTGAGTTGTCAAATATTAACAGAAAATGTTCGGTTAATTGTAATATGCTCACTAAACACACTTATGACAGTCTTGTAGTTTAAGTTTTACTCAATATTATAACAATTTGCGTATTTATTGCGTAATAATTAATTGAAATTTTATATGAAATAATGAGCTTAATAATGGCATTTATTGGGATTTACGCAATAAAGATGCATATCTGAACACCGTATTAAGTTCCTTTTAAGATTCATTCATACGAGTAATGGTTCTCAATCAAAACTTAAATAAATAGTTGCATCTGACCTGGCGCTACTTACTATTAGTAGAAGTCATCAGCGAAGTGAGTCTTCTTCTTTACAAAATATTTGAGGGTTAGATTGGTATTCTTCTCTCAGGGCCATTATTACAACTTTTCCATTAAAGTTGGGTTAAAGATAACTTTAACTAAAGTAAACTTTAAAGTCATCTTTAACTTATTTTCGTTATTACAACCGAATGATAAAATAAAGTTAACTTTTTAAAAAATATGGCAGTGCTCAATTAAACAAGTTTTTTTTAACGCCGTGGCAACGACGGTCTTCTTTTTATTGGGATTGGTCATTTTTCTTATATTTGAAGTTGCAATATTGAAACTTAACTTTAAAAGTTACAGGTAGAATGATCTTCCCTTTAGCTTAACGCTCACTTCTGCCTTATTGTCCACTTATAATAATGAAAAACAATTAATCTGCTCGTTAAAATGAGAATTTAACGAGCTCGTTAAAATTCTCATTTTAGTTAACGGCAAGTTGTAATAACAGCCCTTAAAGTAGCATTTAATACAGGCTCCATATTCTTAATGTTCGTTTTCAAGTTGGGGAAAAGGGGACCTTGCTGTATAATTTAGTTAGTAATTGTGTCATTACGTTTTTTCAGTTTTTTTTATTAGGCAAGACAAGGCCACTTTCTCAGAAATTGTAGAACTCAGGGAGATGGAGTAGCTGACTACTACACCAAATATGTTTCTACAGAAGGCGTGAATTCTAGTCGACACATAATTGGTCATTACAACCCTTCAGCCAGGATTACGACCCTGGCATCTCACACTACTAATGTTGTGTGTGTTAATTTTATTTTATGAGAAATGGGAAAATGCTTTTTGGCAGCCCTATGTGACAACAAAGAATACGACAGACGATTGTAAGCCAATACTCTGATGACAGAGTATTTTCTTTGACCAATTGTGTGAAAAATGTGCAGAAAACTTAAATTTGTTAAGGTAACTTATATACGATTGCCATTATAATAAGGTTCTCAAATACAAAGCTTCGGTTAGCCAAACATCCACGGAAAGTACGTTCGTTTTTAGAATACGAAAAGTGCATGCTAAAAGTGAACTTAAGTATCGTTACGTTTCGTGGACGTTTGGCTAACCGGGACTTTAGGCTAACGCTGCAATACAGCTTGCGAATTTCAAGTACATACTTTGTGGATGACTTAATTATTTTCTTCTAAATGATTATATTTTGAAAGGATTAATAATTTTAAAGTGTTTTTAAAACAAAAATAAAAAATTTTAAATTTCCTCCTGTTTTTGAAAATTTCCACATTTTTTGTTTTGATGCCACGTAAAGTTTGCTTTTTATTTCAGTGCGCTTTATTGCGAAGTGTTTTCTTATCAACAAAATAATTAATTACAGAAATTGTTAAATCAATTACAAATTCAAGTCAATAATTATTTCTTTTTAACAATATTTACAATGTCGCAGTTTTTTATTAGTCAACGAAAAGTGGCCAGAGGCAACAACCACGATATAGAGTGACAGTGAGAGTGGTAGTAGCAGTGCCAGTAGATAATTACTCGCATAAAAAGTAACCGATTAACTTGTTCATAAATGCAATGCTATGCATTAAACATCAGACCGACCACTGGTGTTTGAAGGCGGATTAGACTGTCTGCCATTTGTGACAATGTCTGTTGGCAATAGCCTGCTAGCTGTTGTTGTTGTTGTTCTTGTTGATCTTGACAATAACAAGGATCTCTGACGATGACGGCAATGGCAATGGCAAAACTGGTAAATCTTATGTTGTTTACATTTGTGTTGTAAATGGTTTCACAAATTGTGCTCATTGAAAAATGCATCAACACCACCACCACAGCCTACCGCCAACCGATCGCCCGCCCAATCTAGCAATCCTCTAAAAGTCTGGCTGGTTGACTTGCTACAGTTGCCATTAAACATCACTGGTCTTTAGCAGTTACTGTTGTTTGAAAACTTGTATAGCACAGAGTACGTTGTGTTATTTTGTTTTTGTACGGACAGAGATTAAATTTCTACCAGACGAGACTGGATGGCTTTCAAAACAAATACTAGAAAATGTCTCTATTGAGATCATCATTATCATCATATTTTTAATATTTTTTTCTTTTTGATTTTATTTCAATCTGTTTATCTTTTCAATATCATCTTAGTCATCAGGCATTTCTTTCTCGCTGGTAATATTTTATTTTATCGTTGGTGTTATTTGAAAATTTATCATCAACAGCAAGCATCGTCATCATCATCATCATCATCATCATCACCATCATGGTCATTATTATTGTCGTCGTCGTCGTCGTCAATTTGTTAGTTAAACGTAAAAACATGAACTTGTTTTAATGTATTTTAGCCATTACGGGTTGGTGGAACTGCCCTTGTATGTACAATACCCATTGGAATGAACTGAACGACGTGAATATGTTTGTTTTGAACACATTCGTTGGTTTTAAATCCAATCCAATCCAATCATATCCACTGATCTAATCACTGTCAATTGTTAAAGTGTCTGCGTTGTTGTATAAAATATTCGTATAGATTATCCCCTCTGCCTCTTAAAAGTAGTGTTCCTAAGCGCGTTTTCAAATACACCAGTCAGTCTGCGGGACAGTCAGTCTATCATACGTTAGACATTTTATATGAGCCAAGTTAACAAAAACAACAATATAATCATGTTTTTTTTTATTTTTTTGTTTCGCATTTTCAAATATTTATTGTGTTTGATTTTATATCGTCGTTTATCGCAAGTCGTGGGTAAAAGCGGTTTAAAACATTCGCACCATATGTGTATGATATTCTGCTTTGTTTTTGTTTTTTTTTTTTATTTACTTCTTTCTTAAAATACTGAAAGAGCGTCGTCTTCCTGCTAATGCAACACTTTCTTCATCACTTCGCATCACAACGCTAGTTGTCCGTCGTCTCCCCTGTATTCTCTCATCGAAACAGTGTTTCTGCTTGATGCCTTACAGCCATCGTCATCGCATAGTCAGATTCAACAATTTATCATGGAAGTGTTAATATCGTGCCAATACTTAGTGTTTTTTTGTTTTTCTTACTTCACAGTTGTTTTTCCCATTTCTGCTGTTGTTTGTGTAAATTTGCTATCAACATTCAAAATCTCCCGCAGATGATTTGTGGTCATTTCTTTTCTTTTTCTATGTCTGCCGAACTTTTTTAATGACATCATTTCTCTCTCTCTCTTAAAAACATTTTGTTTAGAATCAATAACTGCCAGTTTCTGTTTTTAATGGGTGTTTTTCTTAAAACACCCACCTTCACTTTAGTTTACCGCTGGCTGTGACTGTGTGTTTTAAGCCGCTTTTTTTATTTGCCATGATTAGTTACTTCATTCATCGTTAGTGAAGTCATACAACAGACGTATAATTTCTTTAAAAAAATTTCTATAATCTGTTTGTGGCTTTAAATGTAAATATTTATTCTATTTTTTTCTCCGTTTAAACAGAATAGGGGGCGCTTAACAAATTATCAACTTCTCACTGTAGTAGCAAGCTGTTGGATGTAGACAGAAGTTGTCTCTTAGTCTTCTGTCATCGATTTTTCGTTTCTGTTGCCAAGTTATCATAATTGATATCTGGTAGATGTTTTATTCTTAAGCGCGGTCCTTGTCTTCATTGTATAGGGTATTATAAAGCGCTTCCTATCTTTAAATTGAAATTCAAATAAAACAAATATTCTGTTTTCCATGACTCCATATTTCCCTATTTTCCATGACTCTACAGCATAAATCAGGTTGAATTTGACAGATGAAATGGGTTATGTTGGCTGCGAAACCTGGACTCAAGAAACTCCACGAGAAAAACCTCAATATCTCGGTGGCCGGTTAATATCGATCCCGTATCCATTCATTCGATGAAAATTAAATTTAAAGATTTACCAACTACTTCGGAGTGAATTCAGTAAACATTTTTTTTATAGCTTTACAAGCTAAAGGTTGGGAATCTTCGAAAGACATTGGTAGCCCAGCCTACCAATGTGCACGATTCGGCGCAAGATTTACTCTCGGGTTACTAAGGGCATACGTACTAAACTCAACCTAGTTCGTCACACTTTTAACCATTTGCCCACCCCTCGGGACCACAATCAAATATTACTTCCAATTGTCACATGAGGTTAACATCAGGTTAACTATATTATCGGGCGTTACCTAGAATCCTATTGTCCTCTCCAGGCAATTTCGTTGAACAACATATCGCGGGCAAGTAAAGAAAACATGCCCTGCCGTCTCCTTTTCATTACGGTATTCTGGGCATACCTCATTTACGTCATGACCATACTTATAGAGATATGCCCTATAATACCCATGGCCGGTTAGTAACTGCGTCACCAGGCCGTGTCTCCTTTTGGTCTATTCGCCTATGCTCGGTATGAGTCTGTGGGTCCATGTTCCCTTGCTGGAATTGGACCAGTCTTGCTGCCATCTATCCATAGCATCATCCACTAACTGAACAGGGTTGGAAAGATCCATTCCCCTCCTTGTGTCCTCTTTACATCCACTACTAGCCTCAGGGGCATCATCCCCGCAATCACCAATGCTGCATCAGTAGACACCGTGCGGAAGGCAGAAATCATCCTGAGAGCTGATCTCCTGCATTCAGTAAACATGTGTCATTATCTATGGTTGTCCATGGTGATTTGTTAAAACAGACTGAATAAATGATAACTAATTTGACAGCTGTAGTCGACGTAGTCGTTCGGAATCGGCTTTAAACTGTAGGTCCCGATACTCATGTATAAAAGTAACACACAAAACAAAAAGTGGATTAAGAAACTAGTTAGTAATCCTGATGGAAGGGTTGTAATGACCAATTATGTATGTATGTATGTATGTTTCTAGATGGATTATTTGATTGGATTGACTATTAATCTTATAACTAGAGTGATTAAACTTCACGAAGCATATTAGCACAGTTTTTAAACACCGCCATTTTAACTAACATAACTACTACTCACTGGCAAAGTTACCTTTGCCTGTATCTATGTAAAGGGTCCGCCAAATAATTTTTTTTTTTTGAAAATGCTGTAAAAAAACTACTGAATATTTTCTCAAATTTCTTTTTTTATTTGAAAGTACAATCTTTCCGGTTAATAATATAAAATAATTCCATTCAAATGGCTGTCTCGGCTGGCCATGCAGTAGCCTACACGAGTAGTCCACAGAAGATGCCGATTTTGGCAAAAAATCATCTTTTCAGATGAAGCTGATTTTGATCTTGGCGGGTGTGTAAACAAGCAAAATTGTCGCATTTGGGGCACAGAAAACCCGCACGCATACATTGAAAAGCCGACGCACCCAAAACGAGTTACTGTTTGGTGCGGATTTTGGTCCAGAGGCATAATTCGAAAATGAGCAAGGAGTGGCCGTTACAGTCAATGACGATCGTTATCGGGCCATGTTGAACGAATTTTTGTTCACAAAAATTGAAGAGGAGGATATTAGCAACATTTGGTTTGACACCGTTGGACTATTATTTGTGGGGTGCCGTCAAAGATAAGTGTAACGCCGACAAGCCAGAGACAATTGACGCTTTAAAGGACAATATTCGTGAAGCCATTGGTGAAATACAGCTGCACACAATCGATAATGGGCTTAAAAATTGGACCTATCGTGTAGGCTACTGCATGGTTATTTGGCGGATCCTTTGTGTACATGTACTTCATCTATGTTTGGTTCGATAACTTCTATAACCTGATTGTTTATTTGATTTGTTATTGTTATTTTTTTTTCTTTCGTCGCCTTCCTATACAATTTTGTTATTGTTATTTGACATTTGTTTATCACTATTGCCGTAAATGCGTTATTGTATTGTTGGTTGTTCCTTTGTTTTGAATTGAATTTTCCACTGCCGCAATACAAATTAAAATCATCTCATCCTTCAAAATTACTGAACCAGCTGTACGTAGTTGTTGCACATTAACACAGTTGTAGTTAACGTTATCCAAATTGTGTTAATCTGCAATCTGTTTAGTTGAATGACTTTAAGTGTCTTACTGTCGATACATAAAACAGGAAAAGTTGCCATTAGGAAATATGGTCAACCTCTACTATAGTGTAACACGTAGATAGGATTCCTCATGTATTTGTCATTCGATTAAAATCTGAAGAACTGGCTGATCAATCCATAATATCCATTTCAACTCAGTTAATAGTCAGTTATCAACTCTGGATAATAGAAGTGTCCTTATAAATATGAGACGTAATATATGTTCGTTTAACAGCCTGTTTGCTGGACCGAACTCTACGGCCCCATAGTTTTTAGTCGTAAATGAGAGAATAGACTTCCTTAGATTAGAATTTAGATTGGACCTGGTATTGTTTGAATAGAGGAGCGCTTTCAAAGGATGTTATTGAATTATATAACTGTGAACATTTTTCATTTTTACAAATTCATTGAATCGTTTAAAAGGAGCCTTATAAACCAGGGACCGTAACTGTTATAACTTTTATCGTAAAAGTTATTTTTTGACTTTTATTTTTTCGAGCAGAAATAAAAGTTATTTTTTGACTTTTATTTTAAAAGCAGAAATAGAAGTTATTTTTGGATTTTTATTTTTTCGAGCAAAAATAACAGTTATTTTTGACTTTATTTTGGTTATTTCAAACCAAAGATTAGTGTTTAATATACCCAAAACTTAATTCTAATAATTTTCTGACATAAATTACTTTAATTTTTTTAAAGAATTTTTAATAAATATTATGAATTCATCATGAATTGAAACAAAAATAACTTTTATTTCTGCTCGAAAAAATAAAAGTCAAAAAATAACTTTTATTTCTGCTCGAAAAAATAAAAGTTAAAAAATAACTTTTATTTCTGCTCGAAAAAATAAAAGTTAAAAAATAACTTTTATTTCTGCTCGAAAAAATAAAAGTCAAAAAATAAGTGTTATTTTTGCTCGAAAAAATAAAAATTAAAAAATAACTGTTATTTTTTTTCTAAAGAATAAAAATCATGTGTTTAAAAAGCATCGCATTTTATAAAAATTTGGTCCAAGACAATCAAAATGGTATACTTGGTTTTGTTCTGCGACATTTCCTTGCGGTTGCTTTTTTTAATCAAAAATTCAAAAATAACAGTTATTTTCGGTCCCTGTTATAAACACTAAAATAACTATTTTTTTATTTTATACAAACGATTATAAAACTATTTCAATAAATTGTGTAATTGTTGTTACATTCTTCTTATTTTTCCAGATCAAACCAATATAATGACTAATTCTCTACTTTCATAAAGGTAAGACACATGAAATATTTATTCATAGTTTTTTTTTTTGCCACCAGATGTTGTGCAATTATTAATAAAATGGTAAAGTTTAAAACACCTGGATTATTACAAATTTTTTTCTTATCGTTACTACTATCACGTTATATGGCCTGAACACAATTAAAATTAAAAGAGAAAAACAACATAATAAAAGCATAGAAAACCCATTTAAATGTATAACAAGCCCGCAGTCATGACTAAACAATTAAAATTAAAATAAAAATAAGAAAACAGCACAAGAAAATAAAGGAATTACGGAAATTTATTCCGAAATTCTAGCACCATTGGCACACATGCAGACAGCAGGAGGACATTTACCCTCCCATACAGTCGAAAACATTAAGTATATAAAATAAGGAAAAAAAATTGTTCACAATTATTTCTTTATTGTCCATTCTTTTCGTTTTTTTATTTTATTTAACACAAGTCAAGTTGAATTGAATCGTAAAATTCTTGAAATATTTCCAAATAAAGATTTTCATTGATGATTGAAAACATGAATGTGCGCGTTTATTTGAACAATGTGCCACAATTATTTGCACACACTTTTATTCAAGAAACACATGAGAATGTACAAACAGATCCATACATCTTGGTTTCTATAAATATTTTCAATTTTTTTTTTTTTTGCTATTGACGCCATATATTAATAGTGACAAGAAAACACGAAAAATTCGCCAAAAATATAAGTAAAAATAAAACAAAAATAAAAGAACATAACGAACTCGACAAAAATTTTATTTTTAAAAACGAACACATGACTCGTGTCCTCACTTCTGCCTGCCCATTTTGCTGCCGGTGTTTGGGTCTTCAGTGCGCCATTTTTGCCGGCGTTTAATATTTGATTCAAAAAATTTTTTTTCTTTTTGTGTGAAACATATTCATTGAAAATTTCGTGAAACTGGTCTAAAGCACATTTCTTAAATTGAATATTAAATTCACTTTATAATGCCTTTAAAATGAAAGTTATGGATTAATCGGTTATGCGGGTCAATGATTAATTCAATTGTTATCGACAGAAATATTTTTATTTATTTATTAATTACAATATAATTGCAAATTATATTTAATTATCTACGAGCTGAGAACCTCGATCTTATGCTCGGTGTAACCTCTGCTGGGAATCGAACCCACGACCCTCACGCTAATAGTCCAGCACACTTCTCAATCAATAGAAATAGGACTTTTTTGCCAGAAATATTTGCGTAGTCACAATAACTGCATATTATATAAGATGCCGCCGCAGTCTAGTAGGTAGTGTGTTCGCTTACTAGACGTAAAACCCGGGTTCGAACCCCAGGTTAGACATCAAAACGAAATATGAAAACAAACAAAATATTTCTTGGAAGACTTCCTCTCAGCAGATTTATGTAAAAAAAACTCGTGAGAGTAAATAAACCTGCCATGAAAAAGTTTCTCAAAAATCTGCCGTTCAGAGTCGACGTTAAAGTGTAGGTCCCGCTACTCATGTATAAAATTAACACACACAACATAAGCGCCGTGAGAAGCTAGGCCGTAATCCAGACTGAAGGGTGTTAATTTCCAATTATGTATGTATATAAGGTGTAGTAAAAAGCAATCAGAAGATTTTCTTGAAATAAATGGGTTCATTGGACATATTTGTGATCATACTGTTCAAAAACCTATTTCGCATTACTAATTACTTGTGCTAATTTTGAAAGTAACTTCGTAATTCCTCTATCATGTAAACTATTGTGCGCAAAAAAGAAAAACTGAGATAATCGATTTGTATAACCTTTATTTGAGAACATTTATTTAAGAATGCATATGAAGCTCTCGAGTTATGTACGTTCAAATCACAATTGATGAGTTAGGTCTAGATGCAATGTACAGTAGTGTAATAATGTACTTAAAATGGGGTCAGGCCCAAGGCAACATTTTGCGCTGCGACAATTGTTGGTAAATTTTCCATGGCTTTGCCAAACACAGACTTATCGCGGCAAACGATAGAAGCGTCAGTAAATCCTGTTAACCTGTACTACGAAGTCACCGTAATGTAGTAGATAGTATGTTGACTTATTAGATGTGAGACCACGGTTCAAACCCTTCAAGTAAGGCGTCTCTAACAAAATGAAATATGAATAATATTTCTTCGGTGACTTCTTCTCAGCAGTTTTCAGGCAAAAACTCTCAGAGTAAATAAAAATTGCCATGAAAAGTTTCTCACAAAAATCTATCGTTCGGAATGGAAGTAAGTTCCGCCACTCAAGTATAAAATTAACACACACAACATATGTAAGTGGAATGAGAAGCTAGGTTGTAATTCTGACTAAAGGCTTGCAATAACCAATTATGTATGCTTGCTATGTTATTAAAGAAAAATTATTCTCTTTACACAGTTTTTTTTTTTTTTTTTTTTTTTTTTTTTTTTTTTTTTTTTTTTTGACAATTTTTACAATTAAAAATTATCAACATTATTGTAAACAATATATACATTGCTATGTATAATACACAAATTTTAATAATGAATACCACCCTAATAAAAATCTTTAAATTATTATCAATAAATGTTTATCGCCGGTCCATAGATATTACACTTGATTATTTTATTTTCAAAAATTTCTTCACTATTGACTAACAGACTTGCTTGCTCTCCCGCTCTCTTTTTGAATGTTTGCCGCTTGACGGCTCTATCTCAATTTGCTTGTCTTTCTTCTTCTTTCAGTTGAGTTTTGAAAACAAAAGGTATTTTTAAAATTTTCACTTTGCACCCCACTTGTGAATTTTGTGTGTGTTTTTGGCTAAAAATAATTTTTAAAATATTTTGTTTTAATAATTTTGTATTTTTTTTTTTGTTTCTTTTCTTTTCACATTATGACTACAAATATAATGACGAATCATATTCACATTATTATTTTTTTTTTTCTGAAATGAAGATAAAAATTATTGTGATGTTTTGTTTATTTTGAGCAACGAATCTGGCCGCAATTAAATGTCGAATTTTTGGCCATTTGCTTAGATTTTCTCTTAAGGTATTAACGAACATTTCTAATATATTTTGGATTGTTTTATTTTTTTTTTTTTTTTTTTTTGTTGCTGTGAATAAATTATTTTTAAATCTCTCTAAAAATAGTATTAAAAATTATTATATTTTTAACATTTCCACCACAAATGTGTTGTACTTATTCAGACTACAGGCAGGTTTATTATTCATTAAATTTAAAATCGTTTCTATTTCTATTCGTTCATTCAGTTTTTGTTTATTTAGTATGTTTTTTTTTGTTTTTTGAATTACCACGGTTTTTTTGTTTATATTTTAAACACAAGCAGATTTCTTTTAATGTTTTCCTAATGTTCGGTTCAGCAGACAAACCAAGTAAGTTTTTATTTTTTCAAAACATAGTTTTATTACGTGCGATATTTTAACATTATTGAGGAGGCCTTTTTATGACTTTGCAACATTGTTTAAAGCTATTATTTTCTAATTTGAGTTTATGGCATGCAATAGTCTCGCATAACACATAACATACCTACATAACTGGTTATTACAACACTTCAGTCAGGATTCCACCACTCAAATGGGCGTGAACTGCATTTGTGTACATACATAATTGACCATTGCAACCTTTCAGTCATAATTACTGCCTAGCCTGCTCAACACCACTCATTTTGTGTGTGTTAATTTTAGACATGAGTGACGGGACCTACAGTATAACGTCGACCCCGAACGACTGATTTTTCTGCGAAACTTTTCATGGCAATTTTATTTACTCTCAGAGTTTTTGCCAGAAATCTGCTGAGAGGAATTCGCCGAAGAAATATTTTTCATATTTCGTTTTAATGTCTGACCGGGGATTTGAACAGTGGCTTTGCGTCTAATAACTCCAACACACTACCTACTAGACTACGGCGACTACACTGTATTTGTGTAACCAACCTAATTTAATATGCAAATATGAATTTTCATGTATCGGGTGCGCCATCCTTCGCCTATTTCGTATCTGGCAATACTTATGTCATTCTATTCTGTCACAAAATCCAGCATAATATCTCCACTGAACGTAATGAATCGATTTACGCTTGAGCAACGATGGGTTTTTACTGGGACAACGAGAAAGTGCACGATGATGTCGATTTTGGAAAAGAAAACATCTTTTTGGATTTGCACAATATCCATAATCCGTCATCCTACCCAGGCACTGTTAACATAAGGTATATTTGAAGCCCAATATCTCAAGTTCCAAAATTATTTGGGATATACCACTTATTGGGTTTTATTAGGTACACCTCAGGCTACAATTTGTATATAGTGGGATATGTGCAGCAAGTGCCATTTTTCCACAATATCCATCATCCGTCATCCTAGCCAGGCACTAGTAACATAGGGTATATTTGAAGCCCAATATCTCCAGTTCCAAAATTATTTGGGATATACCACTTATTGGGTTTTATTAGGGACGCCTTAGGCTAAAATTTGTATATAGTCAGATATCTGCAGCAAGTCCCTGATATCCTATATTTGGGTGATTTCTTCCTTGACTATTTTTTGTATTTTCTATTAACCACTTAACATTGCTCTGTTAACTCCAACATTAGCTCTGTTAAAATTGTTGGTTCTTATCTTTGCTAGTTAAATTTGAATTTATCTTCGCACACATACGTATATAAAAGCACGTTGCATTCAAACCCTTAACATAACATGAGTTGAAATGTTTAGAGACTTCCAAAATTTGTTAAGAGTTCCATAAGCTTGTTATTGCCTTGCTCAATTTTCGCTGCGTTTTAAGCTAGCAATCCCTATATAAAAAATGCTCTTGAATATATTCAATGAAAATAATGAATTCATATATGTACATTGACTGTATTTTATTGGTATTTGATTTGTATGCCAACCTTGTCAGCATGCGTAGCAAATACTTAAATCTCGAACTGCATTCTAGAGAAACGAATAAACAGCGAAGTCAAACTAGCATAACATAATTCTTCCAACCTATTATGAAGAATTTAAAGGACATTTACCTAAAAAAGGAGGGAACATGCGACAATATTTCTTCGAGTCAGCTACATTTCACATATCATTCCAATTAACTGGCATTTATTTTCATTATTTGGTCTTGTCATACTGTTGGGATAAATATGAACTGTAACATGACCACTTACTGGTGGGTAATTTCTATCAAAGGAGCTTTTTTATTGTCTTGATTATCCTTTACATAAATGGGTCAAAAAATTTTGTAACGTTCAGAAAAAGCTTGTTTTTTTAAAGGGTTAAGTACAGTAAAGTAAAATTCATAGAATTGATATTTTTATTCGGGTTTAAATAGGCGCCACTTCTTGGCTTGGATTCTATGATTTTGATAAAAGTTTCTTAAAACATGGCATTGGAAAGCAGCTATTAGATTGAAAATATGTGATGAAATAATGCGTGTGAAAGTAAATGCGAATATAAAAACCGAAGACACAAACCTATATGTATTTTTAGCAGCGATACTTTTGGTGTTAACGGAGCAAAATTTGGGTTTAACAGGGTGAAATTGGTTAATTAACAGAGCATTGTTGGCTATTTAACAGAACCAATCTACAAAAGCTCGTAAATTTAGGACCTGATTATAGAATATATACTAGGCCCATATCAGTTTACATAAAACTATTTTGTGAATCTTATATTAATACCTATATAAATATTATATAACCTATAATTAACTGCTAAATCTATTAGCTTTTTAGATTGGTTCTGTTTCACAGTTAACATATTTTCCTCTGTTAAAGCCAAAAAGTGAAGCTGCTAAAAATGTGGGTTTGTGTCTTTGGTTTTTAAATTTGAAATTATCATGCGGAAATGTTACGTCTTCTAGTGACTACTATGCCTGCAATAGAAAACCAATGCTTTCAAAAGTAGGAAATTAAAATCTTCATATTTTAATTAAATAATACTTTTGTTAAATTTCGAAATTTTTGTCAGAAGTGAGTTAAGTTTTAGACTGACTTTTACAGTTGTGTTACAATATAAGCCACTCTTCTCATTTATCTTGCTATGGGTATTGACTTTGATGCTGAAGTGTTGTGTTGACATCTGTGCGTCTTACATTTTATTATGGTTTTATATAATTTTCTATATTTATCCAATAATAAACATACATACATACATATGTATGTATGTAAAGTATTTCAAGTGTTCTGTCATTATTTATAATTATTTTTAATTTTTTCTTATTTTTTTTTGCAATTTCTTTTTGTTTATGTTTACATACATATTTACTCAGTGGTTAAACGTGTGATTCTCTCCGTAAGATTTTGATGTTCTCTCTCTCTCGCTCTCTCTTATTGATGTTTATTTTGTTCTTATAAATTTAATTAAATGTGAAAAAATAAACAAAATTATTTAAATATTGAAATTTGTTCATTTCATTTCAATTACATGTGTTTGTTAATTTGTTTATTGCCAATGGATGGATACTGGCATTAGGCAATAACACCATAGCAAACAAACAAACACAAGCATGACAATAACAACAACAATTCGTATAATTTATTATATTGAAATTGTTGTAATAAAAATAATTTCTTTTAAAACACTCAACATTTCAATTAAATAGTTCTCATTGTGTAAGTTTTCCGCTATTAAAGGAATTATGTTCGACAAAAAAGAGACCACAACTAGTATAGTTTTCGAAAAACTGAACGGAGTTGCCACAATTTTTAAGTTTAAATAAATTTACAGAAATAAGCAATGTTTTCTTAGCTTTAGGATTTAAGAAGTAATAAATTAAAAAAAAATGAATGTCATGCTTCACTTAAATATTCGTATCTAATCAGATTTCTGACTCCCCCAGGAGAAGATAGCATTTACAACGAAAATCAAAGAACGCCTAGCAACACCACTTCTTGAAGAAAGAGGAGGACTCAACGAATTTCCTCAATATCGGTAATAACATGACGAATGCTGATTTTCAAATGCTTCAACGTTAGGGCATTATCCCCGTAGACACAGGCGTATGATGTGAGTTATATTGTGTGGCGCTCAGCACCGTATTTTATAATCGTCTAAAAAGTTTGATATCATACAGTCAATGCACTCTGAATCGACAGTAACGGGTCTTCTAGAGTCCAATGTTTGTCCAATGACACCTCCACACTACAATGTTTGCTTAAGAACCACTTGTACTGGATGCAATGGCCTATTCTCAATCACTTCTGGGTACTTCGAGCTCTATAAGTAAACAATTTCGTTTAAATAAATCACCACTGCCAGGCTGTTGGTATTTGAAACCACTAGATGGATAACACATACAACCCAATATATTTTCATCAAAAACGTTGTTTCCATGCAACCACTAACAGTCTACCCATCCACCCTGGGGCCAACTAAACAATCTAACTTTGCTGAACGAAACTAAACCAAATTCGAATTTGAAAATCCAAGTCGTAATCCATAAATTTTAGCAGCGCCACATTTGGCGTTAACAGAGCAAAATTTTTTCTTAACAGAACAAAAATTTGGCCTTAACAGAGCATTGTTGACTGTTTAACAGTATTCATCTGAAGAAGCTCACTTGTTTAGGAACTAATTTTTGAATATACACTAGGAGTACCATACCATGTTCCAAGACCTCTTCTTATAATCAGCAATATAGTCGTGTATTCATCATAATTGGCCATTACAACCCTTCAGTCAGGATTACGGCCTAGCTTCTCGCATATAGTCATATATAAAGTGATAATAGTATTGAGAAAAGTGACTTTGAAACGATACATTTTTTAACAGAAAATTCTCTAGAATATCAGTGGCCATTCTGATACATATGTGAAATAGTACACCTACCCGACTATATGCAAATGGTAGGGTTCCCTCTCGAACCGCGTTCGTGGTTTTATGTCAATAGCAATAATAGCAAAGTAGAAGCGTCATACGGAGTTCAGATATGCGCCTTTATTGTGTAAATAGCAATAAACCCCATTATTGAGCTCAATATTTCATATATAGTTTCAATTAATTATTACGCAATAAATACGCAAATTGTTATAATATTGCGTAAAACTTAAAATGCAGCACTGTCATAAGTATGTTCAGTGCGCTTATTACAATTATCCGAACACTTTCTGTTGATGTTTGACAACTCAAATGTCAACAACGACCAAAAAAAACACCACCATCAGCTATTTTGTTTACCAGCTGGCAAGTGAATATTGAATAGGCAGCTGGACTGCGTATATTACTCAATAAACCGAATATTGACTCAATAAAAGTGCATATCTGAACATAGTATAAATAGCAAATGTTGTCCTGTTAAAGGCAAAAGGTGGCGCTGCTAGAAGTGTGCGTTTGTGTCTTTGGTGTTTAAATTAGAATTCGAAAAGATATGTGATCTATAATTATTAAAAATATTTCATAGCAAGAAATAACCATAACAAACCAACAGTGAGATTATATAAGTTGCCAGACCGAAAATATATAATTTATGTAGTTAGGGCGTAAGGTAACATTGCCATCTTGATGCAGTAAAAACCGGGACGTATATATGAACACTATTGAAGACTTGCAAATTTTAAATTATAGATCCTAGAAAAAAGAGTTATAATAAAAGAATTTCTCATTCAACTATCAATTTTAGTCAAATTAGAACTCAGAGTTATATTCTACATCAACCACTCAGTTTTGATGTGTTATTCAATAACGTATCATTATTTTTTTAAAATTGATTAAAAATTTATTATAAATTATGGCCTTTTTAAAATTCTCCGCAAAAATCCAATTTATTTTAAATCCAATTCTAATATACATACATATATTTAGAACTAAGTACCCACAATGCGGGTGCAAAAGTACATGTCTGGCAGCCTTCTTCGAATTTGTATTTCTATTCAGTATTGCTCTTCTCTACAGACGATATTTTTTTTTTGTTGCTTTTTATATGTTTTTTTCTAATTCCGGTAAATAATAGTGAATCATTAAGCAATAGAGCGCAATTTAATTAAAAATATTTTGTGTGTGTTTTTTTGTTGTTATATTTTTTATTTGATTTTACGACTTGTGATGTAGAAGATAAAAAATAACAACAACAACAACATTTAAGCTATAAGAGTGTGTGTAAAAAACTAATATGATTTACTAGGAATAGGAAACTTAATTTATTGTTCAATTCTATAAAATTTTATTTCCTTTTAAATGTTGAATAAAAATGTGATTTTTTTCATAATATTTGTTTATATTGTGCGCTTCAATAAATCAATGACCGACAAAACTGAATTTATTTTTTGAGAGGACAATTTCGGTATCACAGATAATTTGCATATCCGCTATTTGAGGATGAATTTATTGTCTCCATGTGGTCAATGGTGAAATTTATGTATTTATAGTACGGTTAGGTCAAACCTTGGATCCTTCGAATTGTCGAAAAGCTCATAGTCAAAACAAGTTTAATTATTTCACTTGATGTTCTTTACACAAGGGATTCGTATTAAAATACGAATAAAAATTATTGGAATTTTTTGGTTTTTTTTTTTTTTTTTTTATTTCCATTACATGAGTGCGGCAGATTTTTGGATAAAAATTCGGCAGAATCGTCTACCTCCTTTCAGCTACACATTCTTCTGTCCTATCATTTATACATGTTTTTTTATTCCTTTTAAAATATAAGATTTGTCAGGGTCAGCATTATCTTTTTTCACCGAGCCATTTCCTTAGTTTTGGTACTAAATACGTGGAATATGGTGGATTAGGGAACAACTCGAAACCTACATTATTGATTTTCTTTCTTGCATTGTCGTGGTTTCTTTGTCAAATGAACTCGTTTCACGTTTTAAAACCTTCAATAAATCGATCCAATAAGATGGCATAAAACTCGGCACTTATTGTTTAAATATTTTGAAGGTTATCCGAGAATTTTAGTGGATTTTCCAGAGGGAAACCCATTGTTTTTATTGCTGTTCGAATTTTGTTGAATCCATATTTCAATTATTTCGTCAATAGACATACATACATACATACACATTTGGTCATCACAACACTTCAGTCAGGATTACGACCTAGTTTCTCACACCACTTATGTTTTGTATGTGTTAATTTTATACATTGGTTCGATCCCGAACGACAGATTTATTTACTTACAGAGTTTTGGCCAGAAATCTGCTGAGAGGCAGTCGCCGAAGAAATATTTGTTCATATTTCGTATTGAGATGGGTTTGAACCGAGGCCCCACACACTATCTACTAGACTACGTCGACTTCAGTGAATATGAACCCAATTAATTTTAGAATTCAAAAACTGTGACGAAATTTTTTCCCCATTCACCCAGACTTGGAAAATGTTTTACACGCATAGTTTATAATTTGTTTTAATTAAAATAAATGTAACGTCACTTTATCGAAGATTATAATATAAATACTTATACGTTATTGTTGTAATTTTTAACTTAAATATTGTGTATCAATTGATACTCAAGAAATTTGTTAATTTTTATAAAATAACTCCCCACTAACGTATAGGTTGGTCATTCCAGTTTTGCTTGTTTAATTTTCGAAGAATGGCTGCTCCAACGAAAAAAAAACAGCACAATTAAAATTAAATTAAATTATGCAATTTAAAAAACCATACGAAAATATTCACAACGATATAGAAATACACATTCGTACTTGAACTTGAAAAATTTTTTATGCAAAATTGAATTAAAAACTGCAATATTTTCTTAAACGATACTTTCAGTTAAGCGAGCAAGAAGAAAAGTAATTGTAATTTAACTTGAGAGTTTTTTTCTTCTTTTTGTAACATCAATAATAAATTGCTATGAAAATATTGTAAATAAGAAATAATTATTGGTCTCGTATAAAATATCAGAACAAATCAAATTAGATGGCACAATGTTTTGACAGGCTCAACAGAGTAAAATTAAAAAAAATGGCTAAAGTTGTAATTAAGCTCATACATACATGATTGGTCATTACAAGCCTTCAGTCAGTATTACGATCTAGGTTTTCATGCCACTTACGTATGTTTTGTGTAATAATTTTATTTATGTGTTCGGGATGTTATGAATTTACGTGTCTTTGGCCTGCTATATGCAGTGCTAGAACAGGTTTGCTACTGGGCTTACGTCAAGCCAATCTAAGGTTAGTTATTGGTTTCATTACAGGGCAATGCGAGATTAGGCAGCTGACAAGGATCTGGAACAGATACCAGCCGGACTTTTACAGGGTGTGTAGCGATGAGGTGGAGTCGGAGACTATCGAACATCTCCTCTGCAACTGTCCAGTACTTAGTGGTTGAGACTGAGGCTCCTGGGCAGGGGCTTCTTCTAAGGTTTGGACTCTCTGCCGAGAGCCGGTATTAGGATTCTCCATAGATTCTTAAATAGGTTGTGCTGCTTGAGAAGTGCTCGGGCACCAAGGTTGTAGTCGCGATTTCTTGTGTTTTTGTGGTACACACTTTTTCTCCGTTTCTTATATCCTCCCTTTCCTACCTCCGCTCCTTTTCCAAGTTCCCTATCTCCTTAACTATCCTCTCGCTCCCTCTCTTCTAGGATGAAATTACAATGTGTCATTTTAACTTCTGGGTATTGCACTTGCCCCAATGACATGTACACGTCATCTAACCTATTCGTATGTGTACTTTTGTGAGACAGTGTATATTATT
The DNA here is from genome assembly GCA_930367235.1 of Sarcophaga rosellei. Taxonomy (NCBI): domain Eukaryota; kingdom Metazoa; phylum Arthropoda; class Insecta; order Diptera; family Sarcophagidae; genus Sarcophaga; species Sarcophaga rosellei. The sequence goes on along the minus strand of OV884021.1, from coordinate 32,301,737 downwards.
ATTATCTTTATTACTTTCATATATTTGGATGAGTTTTGTAATGGCCTTATTTAATTTTAGTTTACGTTAATGACATTCATGCCTACATGATTGGTCATTACAACCCTTTAATCAGGATTACTACCTAGCTTCTCAAATCACTTACGTTGTTTGTGTTAATTTTGTGCATGGGTGGCGGGACTTACAGTTTAAAGTTAATTCCGAACGACAGATTTTTGTGAGAGACTTCATGGCAATTTAACGTTAATTATAAAGAAATACACAGTGAACTCGCGAAAACGTGAATATCCAGAAACGTGAGCACTACGGAAACATGAACGCTTATTTGTAACATTGACTATTCGTAAACGTGAACAAATGTTGAAAGCTTTAAAACGTGATTTTAAATTTACAAATTTTTTTTTTATTCATACGTATTATGAAAAATTAGTTCACGTTGCTGCGAGTTCACCGTAATAGCTTTAAAATTAATGTTCACAATTTTGTAAAAGTTAAAACATTTTTCGATCTTGATGTATTATTCGAAAGAAAAGTAATTAGAATTTCCGTATTTACAAAGGGTTAATGATTGAGTTAAATGAGTACACCTAATTCTCTTTTTACACACATTTTTTGCACGAATTTGATTTAACACGATATTCAATATTTCATGAATTTTTCTTGAATTTCATAAAGCCAATAGAGAGAGATTGCACGAAGCGTTTTATTTCTTGTAATACAAATGTGTAAGCACGAAATAAAATCTTAATTTAACTTATAATATATATATATATATAACTTACATAATTGATCATTACAACCCTTCAGCCAGGATAAAACCTAGTTTCTCACATCACCCTTGTTGGTATGTGTTAGTGTTATAGATGAATGGCGGGACCTGCAGTCTAAAGTCGACTCTGAATGACAGATTTTTGAGAAGCTTTTCATGACATCATCAATATTTTTTCATATTTTGTTTTATTGGAAATGTCTGACCTGAGAATTGAACCAGAGATCAGCAATGAGTATTCAAAAAGATGAGTAGATTCGAATCATGCTCATATTTTCTGATACTTAGACGCATTCATACTTTTTTTAATATTATACTCATACTTAACAATACGCATGATGTTGTTGATTTCGACTCTCCTTTACTCAACATTTACAAGAATTACAAAATAAGTATGATTCGCGTATGAGCACTACAATACTCACTAGAAGGTTGTGTTGTTTGCTTTGCTTGCTGTCCTTGGCTTTTTCTTCTTTTGTAAATGCAACAACAATTAAGACTGTAAATTTTGATGAAGGATTCGAATCACTCGAATTATTTATGAGTATTATAAGCATTTTTCTAAATTTAGAAATCTGAATGAGTAGGCGTATTAATCAAACATATTTCGAATGTTATGAGTTTGATGTCAACGTTGTACTCATACTCATTGCAACCTGTACTTATAAATCAATGTTGTAGTGAGTACGAATTAATCAGAGTAGTTTAATTTCAATGGTGTTGGCTCACTCATACTCAAAATTCCATGAGTACTTATGAGTAGCTAAAAAACGATTCACTGCTGATCTCTGGTTTGAACCGTGACCTCACGTCTAATAAGCCAACACACTACTAAATAGAATTCTTAATATTGTTTTCATCTAATTTTCTTTTTACAAAAATTGTTTCCTAACAAATATCTGTCGTGTAAAAAGAGAATTAGGTGTATGTATTAAATACCATAAAATACCTACAAGAGAATCTGTCTATCTGCCATAAGGTAATAATTAATTTTGTTCATGGACTACTAAAATCATTTTCGATCAGTATGTTGTTTGTGATTTATAATACGATATCCATATAACAGTAATTATATTGGTGCGGAAATAACGTACGAAGAGAGAATTGAAGCCTTCAATGGTATCCAAATGTCGTCTCTGAGTAATAAAATATTGACGTTAATTCATTAATAATACATTACGTTAATACATTATGAATCTCACTATTATTTAGAGATTAACCTTCACTTAGCTTATTTTAAATTCTCAAATAATACCCTCTTATTCAACTGAAATTTCCTCATAATTTCTATGCGTAATAAAATTTGGCTTACAGGGGTTACAGGGGTGTAGAACGCCATAGAAAGAATCCGATTCCTGCAAACTATGCCTTTGATGGACACGAGCTTGAGCTTGTAGATAACTTCCTGGATCTGGGAGTTCTACTTGATTCCAAGCTAAACTTTATTCCGCACATAACTATAACAGTAAATAAAGCTAGAAGCGTACTTGGTTTTACAAAACGGTGGGCAAAGGAATTTAACGATTCTTATGTTACTAAATCGCTCTACACATTTCTTGTAAGGCCTATACTCGAGTATGGATCCATAATATGGGATCCTCTATATAAAAAACATTCCGACGTCATCGAATCTATACAGAAGCAATTTCTGATGTTTTGTCTCCGAGTACTGAATTTTAATCCCACAAGTTTACCTTCTTATTCTGCCAGACTAGCATTAATCAAACTTCCGACACTTAAAAGCCGCAGAACTATGTTAAATATCTCGTTCTTATTCAATGTAATTACTGGTGATATAGGCTCCAGTTTTTTAATCCATAATATCACATTTAATGTTCCTCAACGTCCGTCACGTCATTTTTCCCCATTATCAATACAATTTTTTAGATCCAACTACGCTGGTGCTGATCCAATTAGGAGAATGTGTAAAGAATTTAATAAATTCTATATGCTAATTGATTTTTCTTTATCGAATAATGTTATAAAAAATAATGTAATTATGTATTTAAATTCATAGTTTTTTAGAATCAAAATCTTGTAATATTAATTTAAGTGCCTGCAAGGAATATTTCCATAGGCAAATAAAAAAATAAATAAATAGAAAAAAATTAAAAAAAATAAATAAATAGTCTAGTAGGTAGTGTGTTCGCTTATTAGACGTAAAGCCCGTAAAAAAATATTTCTTCGGCGGCTTCTTCTCAGCAGATTTCTGGCAAAAACTCAGAGTAAATAAAATTGCCATGAAAAAGTTTCTAAAAACCTGCTGTTCGGAGTCGACGAACCAAGGCACCCAAAATGATGGGTTGAGAAGCTTGGCCGTAATCCTGACTGAAGTGTTGTAATGGCCAGCTATGTATGTATGTAAAGGGGTTACCTTAAACTTTATAAAATTGTAGTCCGGGTGCATATAGCTTCCGCAAAGCTCTCTCTCTTTTCTCTCTTTCTCTTTTCCATTTCTTTAATCTATTTTTGTTGTGCCAGCTAATGGGGCTACCTTATGTCGTTGCCTAGAAAGAACGCCCTCCGAGTATTGGTGTAATTGTGAGGAATCTCACTGTTAGTACATTTCTACCTCTTTTTCCCGCTAGGTGGAGGCACTGCCTGACCTTTCCGTGATGTTATCCTTTTTCCATTTCCAGATGGTGAAGGCGCTTCTTAGATGGTTTGTATGGGAAGAGGATGAAACCACTTAATTTTGAAATTCGATAATCATGATGAACGATTTTTTTTCTACATCCAATAATTAAATGATCAATTTAAACCTCAAAATTATATCCATTTTTTTTATTATTCGATCCCGTCTTTGTCTTGATTACATCCTTCTAATCTTAATTTGTTTCATTGTGATATCAAGGAATGTCATCAAAAACCTTGAATATATATAATAGCGCCGTGCCTACCGGTTTTTTTTGGTTTTAGTTTAAAAAAAAATTATTATAACATCAACACCCATACCAACACTAACAGTGTGTTTAAAATCCAATTTTATTAATGTGATCATTGTTATCGTTTTATCGTTATCACTTTCTTTATCGTTGTTGTTTTAGCTAAAAATATCTGCTTTTGTTTTTTGCTTGCTGTTTGAACAAGAATCAGTAACGTTTGAGTCACATTTTTAATTCAAACGCGGTAACTGTCATTTTGTTAAGAAAATACATGTAAAAAATATATAATTCTGTTGGTTTTTCTCTTATTCTTCATTATCAATTCAAGCTAAAATAAAAACTATTTTTAACGCCACTTTATTATCGTCATACATTTCGTAAATTCATTCATAACTTTTGTTTTATTGTTTTTATCTAAAATAAATATGTTTGTACTCGTATGTATGCAGTGCTTAATAAATAAAACGGTATTTCCAATTCTTAAATAAAAAATAACTGGTGCAGATATTCAAGATCTGATTTCTAATTCCCCATTATGAGTCACCATTAAATGTTCTCATACTTACACTCTTTCCATACTAAACTCGATTTACTCTTTTGGAATACTTATAGTGCAACATGTCGTAACGTCAGATCGTAAATATTTGTATCATCACCAATCCATTAAAAAAGTTGTTAACATCTTACGATATCAGAAGTCAGTGCAATGCTGCAAAAACAAATAAAACGCTGTAGAAAGGAAACGCGAACTGTTAAGCCTCTGTACTGAAAAAAAAGTTGTAAAGGCTTAATTTGCATGGGTTTGTTCTATCTGAAAAGTCGATCAGTATATCCGTATATTTTTAAATAGAACACAGCATTTTGAATAAAAGAAAATTTAGTTTATATAGTTTACTAGCTGTAACCTGCGCGCTTTGTTGCGGCACCAACTAAAATAAATTTGAAGGAAAGACATTACACAAATATCCAATTAATATTGAATTATTTTATTGATTTTGTTTCCCGTTGTCCAGATGATTCAGACGAACGGGCCTGAGTAGTACGCATTCGATCAGTTTCTAATCTAACTTCTCGTTGTTCAAGTGATTCATGCGAACGGGTTTCAGCGGCATGTACTCGAAGATTTTTAAGTCTCAATGCTCGTTGCTCGTCTGATTCTGAGGTTCGTAATGCTCTTTTCTTCCGTGCTTTCATTTTGAATAATTTTCAGTGGCGCCGTCTACCAGAAATTATTAGCACCAACTTAGAAACCTCCGTCGACTCATGCGCAACAACTTTACTAAAGAGCATATCATGATCAAATGCACAATTTACGATTTAATTCATTTTTAGTAATTTTCAGTGGCGCCACCTGTCGGATATGGGTCATACCAAATTAGAAGACTTCGTCGGCTCATGCGCAACAACTTTTCTAAAGATCACAACATGATCAAATGCATAGTTTACTATTCTATTACTTACATACAAACAAACATTCATTTATATACAGTAGTGGCCACGAATTTAAGACACGGCATGACTGACGTATTTGTGATAATTTTTACATTTTATCGAAAAAATTTTGTGTCCATGATATTTTTTTAGGATTTTAGTAATGTTATGAAGAAAAATTAATAATATTTTCTTACCTATATTCGGTTAAGAATTTTTATTTACATATTATATACATAAACACAAATTTTACCTGGTCACGAATTTAAGACATAGGCATAATATAACACTATTCTCTAAATTAAGCTCAGCTTCGTAAAAAAAACCTATTATTTAGTGGGAAATCCTTTATTTTTCATCACAGCAGCACATCTCCCCGGTAAACTTTCGACTAATGCCACACAACGTTGCTTTGGAATTGGTTACCAAGCCTCTCGGATTTCTTCCCACAAATCGCTTGAATTTTTTTGGTTTAACTGTTCGTACATGTTCCTCAACGTCATTCCACAAGTTCTCATTTGGCTGGAGGTTCGGGGATTGAGCTGGCCACTTAAGAACAATGATATCGTTTTCCTCTAAGCAACTCTTCACTAGACGTAAAGTGTGCTTAGGGTCATTATCATGCATAAATTTCCAAATTAGAGGCATGTTGTCTTCAGCGAATGGTATCATAGTGTCTGTTATAATGTTTTTGTAAACATGCTGGTTCATTTTAGAATTTATCTTGTAAATGGGACCTACACCATGCCAGGAAAATTATGTCCACATTTCCACCACCATGTCTGACCGTTTTCAGGGTGTACTTTGGATGATGCTCCAGGTTTGGAGGGCGCCACACTTACTGCTTTCCATCAGAGCCGAAGCGGCTAACTTCGACTCGTCGCTCCAAAATATATTTTACCAAAATATCATGCATTTCTTGAGATTTCTCAATTATCACAAATAAGGCAGTCATAGGTCGTGTCTTAAATTCGTGGCCACCACTGTATATACTATATAGAAGAAGATATAATTTTTCCAACACTTTTCTAATTTTTTATTCCTTGAAAAAATAAATTTTGCCAAAGACATCAAAATAGAATTGTTTCTTCAGGTTTGAATAAAAGGAATGGAGCAGAGAAAAGGCAGTACAGGGCATATAAAGAATTAATTTATAGTCTAACTCATGGATTAATTTGACCATTCTCTGCTTAAATAAATTGACCAATTAATGTCAAACCAATTTACCAATTATATCGATTATATCGAATTATCCCTCAAGAAATCCGAAAACGTTTAATCACACGAACGAGAGAGCTATAGAGCAGAAACAATTTGGAAAGAAAGTTATCGCAAAGCAGGTGCAAGGATTTTTTTAAAGTAAATTTAAAATATTTGTTCGTGTTTATAAGCGGGGAATGCTTAAAAGCGGTATGTTCTACTATATATCGAAATGGTTCCAATACATTTTACAGCAAAAATCAAGATTGCCTAAGTTCCAATGCTACTTAGCGGGGAATTGTTATATCCGGGGTGCTTATATCCGGGAAACACTGCACAGTGTAAGATTTAGACATTCTAGGGAGACAAAATTAAGTATCTTGGAAAAAAATTATACTGGAGTTATGAATTTTGGTACAAGGTGTTACTAGGCCAATTGTCAAAAATAATGGGCGATATTGGACCACTGCCACGCCCACTTCCCATACAACTGCAAAAATGTATTTCTAATATTATTCACGTTGGATAATCAAAAAGTAAAAAAGCAGTGAGTATGCATGATAATGTTTAAAAAAATAAAATATGGAGGTAGAAGTACCAATTTATTTTATTAATTTTGATTTCTTAATTTCTTATTATTTTTATTAATTTTTAAGTAAGAATTTATTTCATATGTACATATATAAATTAAAGGAAGAATATGAATCAATATGAGATTTAGAACTACTGTTTGTTTTTCCACAAATATTACGGAACGGTCAAGCCTTTCATTTTCGGGTGTTTTAAGCCATATATCAAAAAGTTCATGGTATGTGGTATTATCACTCATTATTTGTTTTGTTTTTTTTTTTATTCGGCAAATCTCGGCAGATAATTTTATATGTGCCTTAAAGCAGGTACTTCAGGCGTTAGTATAAAACTAATTTGGTGTTGAAGCGTTATGAAGAAAAAAATTTATCGATTATAGAATTTTCTTTTTTTTTCTTACCTTAACAAAAAGAACAATTTTTTAAATGAAATAGAATGAAAAGAATTTTCTAGGTTCTAAAAGTAAATTCTCGTGATATTAACAGCGAATAAGTTGAGCTTCAAAACGAACAAAAAATAGTTAAAAAATTCCATTCCAATAATAAGTCACAAGGTTTTAAGAAAGAGTACTTTCATGTAAGTGTTTTTGTTATTTTTAATTCACTCAAAAATATATAAGTTTTAAGTACCGTTATAATGTTATTGTTGACAAATTAGGCAAAGTTTTTGCATTTTCTTATTTTATAACAAATCTTCTTTCATATTGGATAAAATATTTATTCAAATTGAAACTCAAAAAAACGACTTTTGTCCAGCTAGATTAGCAAAATCTTACATTGTGCACTGTATTCACAAGATGTAACTAATAGTTGCCTATTGAAATTAGCTGTGTTGGCTCTATAAAAAGTTACGGACTTATTGGCTTGTCCTCGTAGAATGTTAACATTTTCATAATAATACTGTTATACTGTTATCTTTAACAGTAACTCTTTATTTGGGGGGGAATTTTACAACAACTATTTTAATACCAACTTTGTAATAATCATCTGGTGAGAGAACGAATGGATAGTGATTAGACGAAGCACTTTGTTTTTGCGTTGATTTTGGAGTTTCTTTACTTAGCTTCAAAGTCTGGTTGATTTTATTGAGATTCTCCTTTTGCGTTTTTTCCCCATACATTTGTTCTGAACGTATTGAAAATGTATGCGTCAACACCCAATGTCAAACAAGGAATCCCTTACCACAGTATAAGAGGCATAATGGGCAAAAATTGCTCCCACCAAAATATAACGTTGAAATTATTGGGAAAAAGTGTAAAAATGGACTGTAAAAAGTCTACATGAAGTCGTATGGTGTATGTAGATTTTTTCTTTAACTGTGCATTGCATTATACCTTTCTTTAAAGGCGCTCTTTTGCAAAGATTAACCATAAAAGTTATTTAATCATTAAGTCGCCGTAGTCTAGTAGGTAGTGTATCGTCTTATTAGACGTAAGATCTACGGTTCAAACCCCTGGTCAGAGATATCCAACAAAACGGTTTATGAATATTTCTTCGGCGAATTCCTCTCAGCAGATTTTTGGCAAAAAACGCTGAGAGTAAATAAAAAAAATGACATGAAAAAGTTTCTCAAAAAAACAAAAAATCTCGTGCGGATTCATTAGAATATTAGCGTCTGGGTCGTGGGTTCTATTCCCACTCTGATTCTGGTCTGTATTGTAATTATTAAAAAAAAATGAAATATTAACTCGTTCATGAAATTTATTTTTTCAAAAGAGTCTGGTTGAAAGAAGCTGTGACCCACTGTACATTGTAGAATGTGATTCACTTATTAAATCACATTTTTATACCTGTTCTTATTCTGTTCTCCGTGGAATTCTGAATGATTAAGCATATTTCTCCATAGATCGCAGAAATTCATATAAAAAATAACAAGTTTTTCAAGTTTCTATTGTTCTGCTGCTACTTACTTATGCTGGTATTTTACCTTGAAAAGAATTATAATTTATACTTCAAAATAGCAAAAAACAAGAAGGCAATACTCTCACTTTTGCTAACCTCATTTTTATTTTCATTTTTGCGGTATATTTCCGCACAGAATTAATGCACTTTTTCTATTCTGTTTCACTTTTCCTGTTTCTTATTATCATTGTGTCATTAATGAGAACAAATTTTTGCCTCCTGGGTTAAATGAAATGGAAAATATCATATGAAGTTAAATGGTAAAGAAGTTTTGAAATTTACATTCTTTGTTTAGTGTGCTATGTTCCGTATTGATTTTCTTCAAAGTACTTTCCGTAAATTCGCTATTTAGCTTGATTATCAATGAGTTAGAGAGTGGAAGAGAGCGTTAGGTGTAGCAGCAGTGTTGCAATTTTAAAATGATACTGAACTATAACTGAAAGAGTACTTTTTCGCATCAAATGGTACTTTTGTAAAAAATACATACATACATACATAATTGGCCATTACAAACCTTCAATCAGGATTATGACCTAGCTTATCACACCATTTATTTTGTGTGTGTTAATTTTATTCATGAATGTAGGGACCTACAGTTTAAAGTCGACTGCGAACGACAGATTTTTGAGAAATTTTTCATGGCAATTTTATTTACTCTCAGAGTTTTTGACAGAATGAGGTGGCCGAAGAAATACTTTCTTCATTTTTCATTTTGTTGGAGATGTCTGACATGGGGTTTGAACCATGAGCTCACATCTAGTAAGCCAGCACACTACCTACTAAACTATTTATTTATTTACATTTAATGCACGCACGGAACGGAACAGAAAAATATCTACTTATACGCGTTTTTCTCCTACAAAACAAAAATAACTGATTCGAAGCGCAACAAAACGGTAGAGCATCGTTTTGTCAAACGTCGACGGAACGTAATGGAACTTACGTTCGCTTTTAGCATATGAAGTGCAATGTAAATGCTTACCGAAATTACATTACGGTTCGCCATATGTTCTCATTGCTATTTCTATTCTAAAAACGGACATATGTTTCGTTTACGTTTGGCTAATCGAGGGTAAAGACTAATTCTACCTTTAGCAATACGTTGCTAATGCATAAATAGTTGAAAAGCCTGGCGAGGGTACTGCGGTATTTTTAAAATGAAAAAGTACTAAAGTACCGAATTTTTCAACACCACTGTGTAGCAGTATTGAGTAGAATTAATCATTTTATTGTTATTCTTTCTCATTTAGTTCTTCACATTGGAATTGTTTTAGAAATTTGTTTACGTAAAACAGAAGAGAGAAATTTTTACCTGTCCGGTAGTGTGTCCTCTCTTGCCAGCCAATGCCTTCAGTGTCTTCTAGACAAGAGAAAAAAACTTTGTGTTTTATATACGATATGGATGGTTTGTAATGTAATAAATATTTTAATTATATAATTACCGATTTGTGTAATTAATTAGTATTTAAAATAATTACTAATAATATACATATATACATACATACATACATATGTACCAACATTATCGGTTTTTCTAGAATTTTACCTACGAGTGTAATTATTCTCTCACGTTGCACATTGCGTATGTAAATATTGAATGTCTACGTGTGCGTGTAATATGCATATTACCACCAAGTGTTTGCGTTACTCATTGTAAATGTTTATCGTAGCCAAGAACTTGATAAAAACAAAACAAAAAAATCCCAATTTTTCTTTGCTTTCCTTCGTGTTGTTTTTTCTAATTTTTTCTTTACTTTTCTAATAGCAAAACTCTTATGGGGATTTTTTTCTTCGATAGCAGTTCGCTCCTCCACTTGGGTATTACAAATTGAAAACTTAAAGTTCATGACTTGTTAATTTTTGTTGTTTTTTTTTTGTTGTTTTTTTTTTTGTTTGCTCTCCTCCATCACTCTATCATTGGTTAAGTTAAGCACGAAGGCACAAGCTGCTACTTGTATTGTAAAATTGCTATTGTTGTTGTTGTTATTTCATTTATAAATACCACCATCACCCTTACCAACAAAACACCATCTTTACGCTCCCAAAATTTCTTTTAGCTCATCATTGTGCTAATTTGAAGGTGAGTGAGTGTGAAGTGTTGTTGGTGATCGAATAAAAAAACAGAATCTAATAGAAGCAACAACAACAACTACAGCACAACATTGAAATAATAATACTTTTATAATTTCAGTTAAAATAATAATGTTCGCGTGCTATGTTTAGTTGTTGTTGTTGTTTTTGTTTTTCTAACTTGTTGAGATCTTTTTCTATGCTTATTGTGCTGTTGTCGGTCTTTGCTTTGTGTTAGCTGGCTGGCTGGCTGCTTGGTAGTCATCATTTTCAAAGACCCAAGAGTATTAAATTAAGAGATTGCCAGATAGTGATAAGGAAATGGGGATTAAAGGGATTTTCTATTTCAACAACACCATGGTTTCAAACGCATTTTAAGGGAGGCTATATTGGGAAATTAGTTTGGCTTCCTTGGAGACTTTATTTAAATCCTGTTGGACATCTATCTCCTGACAATTTTTGTTGAGAATTTTTTTAACGGATTGGACACAGTTTCATCAGCAAATTTATACAGTGAGCGCCACAAGTGAGTAAACACCGCTAAAATAATTCATTTTCTTAGGATAGTAAGTATTTCATGATAAAGGTACTTTTTTTATACTTAAGAACATAATAGAAAATTTAAAATTATAGTGGGTGTTGACTTACTTATGGCGCTCACTGTATATAATTCGACGTTTAAAATTTTTAAAATTTTTTTCTGAGAATACCTGAATTTCATTCGTTTCTGTTAAATAATTTATAATCGTTGTCTTAAATAAAATATACAAACTTACGTAACTGCCATCAAACGTTTGATGCAATAAATCGTTTGTGGCATGAGATGTGTGGCAAGCTGCACCATCCTGTTGAAACCAAACATCGTTCACATCAATACGATGAAGAGCGGGTACAAAACAAATCTGTTATCATGGTGCGATAGGTGTTTCCATTGACCATAATGGTTGCGCCATCTTCATTTTCAAAGAAATACGGGCCAATAATGCCCACAAACCGCAACAAACTGTCACTTGTAATGAGTGCATTGGCTTCTGTAAGACCACGAGAGGGTTTTCTGAGGCCCAAATACGGCAATTTTGCTTAGTAACGAAAATGAGGTTCATCCGAAAATATTGTTTTTTGTTTTGCAGTTTTTCGTTGGCTCACCTACATACATAGTATATAATTGGTCATTACAACCCTTCAGTCAGCATTACGGCCTAGCTTCTCACACCACTCATGTTGTGTGCCTTAATTTTAAACTTGAGTGGCGGGGCCTACAGTTTAACGTCGGCTCCGAACGACAGATTTTGAGAAACTTTTTCATTGCAGGTTTATTTACTCTCAGAGTTTTTGCCAAAAATCTCTACTATTTTTTTTTTCATATTTCATTTTGATGTCAGGCCTGGGACTCGAAACCGGGCTTTACGCCTAATTAGCGAGCACGCTACCTACTAGACGATGCTTATGGTCATGTGGCTTGAACTCTTGAACCAAGTGAACTTTGTGAAGCGTCACACCGAGATCTTTTCGGAAAATTCTGCGTCAACTGATACTTGAAATGGTTAATTCTTGAGAACGATGACGAGTTGATCACAGCCGCAGCTTCGATATTTCCGGGTATACGCACTGTACGAGCACGCTCTTTTCTTGGCGCATCAAGAATGAAACCAGTTTCAGGAACTTTACAATAAACTTGCGTATACCGTAATCGATTCATTACGTTCAGTGGAGATAAAATAAGGAATTCTGTGGCAGAATACTATGACATCAGCATTGGCGACAGATGGCCCACCCAATATTGCTCAATAAGATTTCATCAATTGCACATATCGACGCTTAAATTCGAGATTTTGTGGTGAAATTGCTTCAAACATTACACGGATCATTAATTCGTTTTTGATCGATTCTGACTTCACGCAACTCAACCCAATCTCCAATCTTAGTGCACGATATGTCCAACACGTTTCTTTCAAATCTTTAAATACTTCACTTTTTTAATGTTTCCGTAGGTAACAGTTTCTTTGGGGAATACATTGCTTGTATAGTTCCCGTTGCTTATTTTGTCTGGTTTATACCTAACAAACCACTCCTCAATAGCTGATTTTTCTGGAGTAAAGTTCACCGTAGGAAGTCGCCGTAGTCTAGTAGGTAGTGTGTTGGCTTATTAGACGTAAGGCCAGGGTTCAAACCCCAGGTCAGACATCAAATCGAAAATATTAAAATATTTCTTCGGCGACTTCCTCTCAGCAGATTTCTGGCAAAAACTCTAAGAGCAAATAAAATTGCTATAAAGATTTTTCCAAAAAATCTGTTGTTCGGAGTCGACTTTAAAATGTAGATCCCGCCACTGAAGTATAAAATTAACGCACACAATATATGTAAGTGGTGTGAGAAATTAGGTCGTTATCCTGACTGAAGGGTTGTAATGGCCAATTATGTATGTGAAAGTCCACCGTAGTCTAGTAGGTGTAGTGAGATGGCTTATTAGACGTGAGGTCACGGTTCAAACCACAGGTCAGAGTAAATAAAATTGCCATGAAAAGCTTCTCAAAAAATCTGTTGTTCGGAGTCGACTATAAACTGTAGGTTAAGCCACTTATGTATAATTTTAACACATACAACATAAGTGGTGTTAGATGCGAGGTCGTAATTCTGTCTGAAGGGTTGTAATGACCAATTATGAATGAACGTATGTGAATGGGGGCAGTGTAGGGCAATACCCCCGCAGATAAAAATTTAATTTCGTTGGTCATGTAATCCAATTGGGGAATTTAAGTGCAAAAAATGGGAATATAGCACATCTAATAGCTTGGCAACATTTTGCTTTCGATAAATGACGTTGTTCGGTTATAAATTTTAAGAGAAGACCATTAAGAGCGTTAAACACACACACTGCACACACATAATTTTAAAAACTTTTGCTTGTTTTTTTTATTACCCCTGTTTTTGTAGTTGTTATTCTTAGTTTATTTATTTCTTTGTGAGTTTTTTTTCTTCAATTTTTTTCTGTTTTATTTTTTTCTGTATTTTGATTGTGTTAAACACGACGGACTCATTCAACAGAATTTTAGTTTCGTCTGAGCTCTCGTTAACGGCGTTTGTACGTTGTGAATATTTTTGTCTTATCGGGGAAATTGAGTCGTTATTATATCGTGAGTGAATATTTCTTGCATAAAAAGAGCCAACTTTTTTTTTTGACTAGACGACAAGACCTACAAACTGACGGACTGAGTGACATGACAAAAAAGTCAAAATAATAAAAGACGGACGGACATTTATTATTATTACGAATAAATAAATAAAAAAAATCAAAATATTAATAATAATATCACATTCGATACGTAATGATCAAATTCGATACGATACGATTCAGTTCAATTGAACCATCAACAACAAACAACACCGCAATGTCAGTGTCATAATTTTCTCTTGTTTTGTTTTTTTGTGTGTTATTCTCGCTGTTGTGTTACGTTATTCTTGTGCTTGTATTTCAGTCACAATAACAAAGATAAAAGTGCTTAAAATTTTTTTTTGGTTGTAATTCAAGTGCATGTGAGAATAATTTTTAAAATTTTTGTTCGATTTCTTTTTGTTTACAAAAATTACAAGTAAATTAAAATTAAAGAAAAAATAACGGTATTAAAAATAAAACACATTGGAAAAAGTAACGGAATAAATTAATTGTTTTTTTATTGTGTAAAGAAAAAATATGTCTATTAATCGTAACATTAATATTCAACAAGTGCAACAATTTTATCAACATAATCGACAACATTTCACAACTCTACAACAAAAACAACAACAAATATAACATCAACAAAAACCAAAGTAAGAATATATAAAACGAAAATAAACCAACAACAATATTTATAGCAATAAATGTGATAAAGTTAACACTAACAAAATACAAAGTAAACAAAATATCAGTACATACATATGTATTTATTTATTTTATTAATTAACCACCAATAAAAACAACAACAAAAGAAACAATTTTAATGTGCAACAACAATAACGCTTCAAAATAAATAATCTATTATTATTGAATTTGTTTATTTTTCTTATACGCGCTATCGTTCTCACTCACTCTTTCTCCTTCTCTTCCTGTTATTTATAACAGTTGTATAACAATACTTAACGAATACAGGATTTATTTGCAAATTATCGAGAAATTGTATTGAAACTTTTAAAAAAATGTTGTGTTATAAATAAAAATGTTATTTATTTTAATAATTTGTTAAATAATGATACAAAAAGAAACTGTTTTGATGGAAAGAATTTCTATTCATACGAAATGAACCATATGGTATCTCACAGCATAGCTGTGGTTAGAGCTCTCCAAAATGCGATTATTTGGAATATTTTTAAAACTTTGGTAAAAATCGATTAAACGCCTCCACTACTACGTAATAGTTGCTTAAAATAAAGTAATGACCAGTAATAGAAAATAACTGTTTGACGTAATTCTTTCTCATTTAATAGTTCATATTCAAATAAAAGCTAATAGAGCCGGCTTAACCGGATTAAGTACTTCAGTGAACTATCATTTCAAATGGTTTGTTTCCTTCAAAACCTTATGGAATAATGTTGAAAAATTCGGTACATTACTCCTTTTTTCAGTACTGTTCCATTTCAAAAATTCCAAAGTACTCCCGCGACTCATTTCAGTACTTTTATATTATTAAATATTGTAGGTCTGGCGCTTTTCAGCTATTAATGTATTAGCAACGTAATGCTAAGTCTGGTAATTCCGTCGATGTTTGACTAAACGGGGCTTTTACTTTTTGTTACGTTCCGAATCAGCTGTTTGTTTTGTATGTGAGGAACACATATAAATCGTTAGTTTTTCTGTTTCGTTCCGTACGTGTGTTAAATATTAATTAATAAATAGTCTAGTAGGTAGTGTGCTGGCTTGCTAGACGTGAGCCCACGGTTCAAACCTCATGTCAGACGTGAAATGAAAGAATAATTCTTTGGCGACCTCCTTCTGGCAAAAATTTTGAGCATAATGAATGAATGAATCCTAATTGAAGGGTTGTAATGACCAAGTAGGTATGTGTGTATTTTTTTTATAAAAGAACCATCTCTAATGAAATAATTTTCAAATCCGATATTTCTTCTGGGCCTCTATAATTTTTTTCTTTTTTAACGTTTAGATTGGTCTTGGATTGAAGAATTAAAAATTTAGCACAGACGACATATAGGTTATCGTAAATTCGGTTGAAATTGTCGGTGATGACTCCATGTTTATAAACATGCATAAATTTGAAACATTACTGTCATATTTTTTTCTTCTGTTAAAGTAAGATGTAAAAATAAATCGCAGGCTATCGAAAATGTTTTTATAATACACAGATTGGCATGTGTTTGAAGATAAATTCGAATTTAATAACCACGGACGCAAACCCACACTTTTAACAGCGCCACTTCTTAACTCTTAACAGGGTAAACTTTGCTATTAACAGAGCACTGTTAACTGTTTCACAGAGGCAATAATAGATTAGTCTTCTACTTTGCAATTATTGCAGACTATTGGCATAAAATATATGTAATTCTCACAATGATCATTATTACATTATTCCACTACCACGGTTGGAAAGAGGACCCTCTGATCTACCATTTGCATAACGTCTGTATGGTGTACTATTTCTTATATGTTCCCAAATGACCACTGATCTTTAGAGAATTTTCAATAAAAAAAATTGATATTTTCAAAGCCAATTTTCACAATACCATATCACTTTATATGGGACTATATTGCTGATTGTATTAAGAAGCCTTGGAACATTTCTTTCAGTATGATATGGTACTCATAGATGTAGTATATGTCCTAAAATTAGCTCATAAACAAGTGACCTTGTTCAGATGGATACTGTTATACAGTTAACAGTTAAGAGAAATTTTTGTCCTGTTGGCACTAAATGTGGCGCTGCTAAAGTTTATGGATTGCGTCTTGGATTTTCAAATTCGAATTTATCTCACATACATAAAATTGGGAATTTTCTAGAGAATTTGTATATGTTTTTGACCAAAAATCGATTTTTTCCAAATTAATTTTTTCAAATCCGAAAATTACTCCATGTATCCACTATCACGGTTCGAAAGAGGACCCTCTGAACTACCATTTGCATATATGTTGGTTGGTGTACTATGCCCCATATATCCTAAAATGACCACTTTATATTAAGAGGTCTTGGAACCTTCCTTTGAATATGGTATGGTACTTAGAGACCTAGTGTATATCCTAAAATCAGCTCCGAAAGAGGACCCTCTGAACTACCATTTGCATATATGTTGGTTGGTGTACTATGTCCCATATATCCTAAAATGACCGCTTTATATTAAGAGGTCTTGGAACCTTCCTTTGAATATGGTATGGTACTTAGAGACCTAGTGTATATCCTAAAATCAGCTCCTAGTTGGCTTGTTCAGATGGATACTGTTAAATAGCTAACAGTGCTCTGTTAAGGGCACATTTTGTTCTGTTAACGCCAAATGTGGCGCTGCTAAAAATTATGAATTGCGTCTTGGATTTTTGCATTCGAATTTATTTTCACACACATGTTATTGTTACTCTACGTCACAACACAAAAGTACCTGTTGTTTTATGTTAATAATGAAAAACCATATCGAGAAAGTTAAAACGATAACGACCTTCACATACATGGTTTTAATTGTCTGTCAATCAAAGTGAAATTTAGAGATCAAAGATTTTTTTTGTCAAAAGGGTTTTCAATTGGATTTTCTTCGCAAATATGCAATTCGTTTCGTTTATCTCTTCTTCGGCTTATTTATGTATGTAATAGACACAGACAGACTAGTCTATTTAATAAATGTTTATTGAGTGCAACTTCAGTGTTAAATGTATTCCATTGTTTATAAATCAAAAAAGAAACAAATAATATTGCATAGTAATGTGACTACTTTGTTGTTGTTTTATTTTATATTTATTGCCGTTTTTTTACATGGCCAAAGACAAAAACTGATAATAAAATTGAAAAAACAAAATAAAAAAAAAACAGAAAATATAGGAAAATGATAGACGAACAACAATCCAATGCCTGTCTATAAGCTCAGTGTGTGTGTGTGTGTGTGAAAAATTACAAAGTCTGCAATGTAATGTTGCGATGTCGTTGATGGCCATGGTGCGATGAGAGGATAACTTTAACAACAGCGAACACATTGACGTCTGCTTGTTGTATGTAGTTATTGGTGATGTGCTTTGGGGATGTAGAAGATACGATGACTTCATTAACAATTTAAAATAGAAAAATTTCTTTTGTTTGTGTGTGTGTGTTTTTTTATTGTTACTAACTGCTGGTGATTGTAGTGCTTGCTTGCTTGCGATACATCAATAAATGATGGTTGAATTGTAATACGAATCGAGCAATAAAACAATACCAGAGGCACATTTCAAAGTTAATAAAAATAAATTTTGATTTGTATCGTTTGAACATGATAAATAGCAAAAAAATATATGTTATATGCTGTGCCATATAATTTGCATGTCACTGTATCTATTAAAAGTAGAATTAAAAAAATCTTTAGATTTCTTGTATTTCAATGAATTTGATTTGCATTTCGTAATTTTCCATTTCCTGCCGAAGATGAAATTTCTTCTGATATATGTATGTATAAAGGGTGGTTCATATAAAAGTTTAAACTTAAAAATGCAATGCAACAAAAATGATATGAAATATTGGCAAATTTATTCTTTTTGTTGTGAAGTACAAATGTTCCAGTTAGTAACGGAGTACTATTTCATTCATATGGTTGTCGCTGCTGGCCTCTCAGCACTTCATTCGATCTTGTTGTATCTCGGCAATGCATCACGAGCGCTGGTCTTCTAACGCTTAATAGTCTCTGGTTCGTCGGCGTAACACATTTTCTTTAAACGGCGCCTCACAGAAAATAGTCCAATGGTATCAAATCGTAGCTTCTTGGCGGCTAATTGAACGGTCATCAAATGTTTGACTTAATAAATCGATTGTGGCATGAGATGTGTGGCAAGTTGCATCATCCTGTTGAAACCAAATATCGTTCACATCAATACCATGAAGAGCGGTTAACATGGTGCGTTGGGTGTCACCATTGACCGTAGTGGTTGCGCCGTCGTCATTTTCAAAGAAATATGGGCCAATGACACCTCCGCTCCACAAACCGCACCAAGCAGTCACTCGTAAGGGATGCATTGGCTTCTGTACGACCACGTGTGGATTTCCTAAGCCCCAAATATGGCCATTTTGCTTATTAACGTACTCGGCAAGAAGAAAATGAGCTTCATCGGAAAAGAGTATTTTTTTTTGCAAAATCGACGTCAGTGCAATTCTCGTTGGCTCACCTAGCGATGCGAAAACGAAGTGGATAGTCTTGTGGCTTTACCTCTTGCACCATTTGAACTTTGTAAGACGTCATACCGAGATATTTTCGAAAAATTAGACCTTAAATGGTGTGTGAAATGTTCAATTCTTGGGAACGATGACGATTTGATGTTGATGCCTTCTCACGCTCAGTGTACGTGTGTACGCTTTGTAAGTGTATGCTCATCCAGTTTCACGAAGTTTAGCAATAAACTTGCATATATCGGGCGCTGTGGTCCTTCTCTGCTACAAAATTTTATATGACATTTTCGTGCAATTTCCGACCAATTGTCTGTCAACATTTCCAATAAAACCCCAACGTTGCTCAAGCGTAAATCGATTCATTATGTTCAGAGGAGATAAACTGAATTTTCTGACACAATAGAATGACATACATAAGTATTGCCAAATTTGAAATAACCGATGGTTCTAATTGAAACCGATAGATGACCCACCCGATACTTCCCATCTAAATAATAAGCGAACAAATATAGATATGTATCTTTTTCAGCATTATTTTAATGCAGCCATAGAGATCAATACATCTTTAGAGAGGATTTATAATTTAAAGTTTTATTTATTGCAAAATTAATTTTTAATGTTTCGTTATTAATCATTATTTCTCCCTAACCGAACCTAACCTATCGAATAATTTCTCTACTCTAATATTTAAAGGAATACTCTTTTAATAACTAACATTGATCAACCATTTCTTTATAACGCAAATATAATGAAATGTATTCGTACAAATAGTTTAAACAATTCAGAAACTTTTTTTAGCTTTTCATAAAAGAAAACAAACAACGGAAACAAACTCATATCGAATCAAAATGAATCAATATGAGATGATAACAAATGATAATTATTATGATTGATAGATAGATGGTATCTATAAATGCACAACAGATAATTGAGGATATGTCTATACCCACGCAACATATATTTTGAAAAGTAATCAGAAATCGAATAGACGTTAAAATTATGTGAATGATTTATGGAAGCGTTTGTAAAGTAATTGTAACCAGTTTGATTCGAAATCTAACATGTCGGAAAATTTCAAAATCTGCTATTAAATCTCGCTCTGTTAAGGCTTCTGGCGATTGAAAGGATAATATGCATTAAAAACTATTCACTTTGTCCGCCCCCAAGTTGTCCTGATTTTAGCCTATATTGATTTAATGTAATGGGGTAAACATTAGCTTTCGGAAATGTGTAATTATCTGTCTATTGCAGTTCTTATTACGCTATATTTATTAGCAGTGATTAACTATAGCACTTATTTTGTCAACTTTTCCTTTTTTTTTTCTTTCTTATTTTACCCGTGAATTTAATTAATTTTTTCTGTTTTTCTTTCCCAGAGAGAGAGTTCTGTTAGTAACATAACAGAGCTCTGTTACTTGACTTGGTTTGCGTCTGAGGAGATAGATTTTAAAATCTATTTGACCCTGTAACTTCTCACACCACTTATGTTACATAGGTGTGTTAAATTCATACATGAGTGACGAGAGCTACAGTTAAAAGGTCGACTCCGAACGACAGACTTTTGAGAAACTTTTTTACGCCAATTTTATTTAATTGCAGAGTTTTTGCGAGAAATCTACTGAGAGGAAGTCACCGAAGAAGTATTTTTTTCTTATTTCGTTTTGTTGGAGATGTTTGACCTAGAAACCAAGAAAAAAAAACAACATACTGCCTAATAGGCTACGGCAACTTCAGCCCAACCATACCTAGCGTTAAAAGACGATTTCTTCATTTTCGGAAACTCTGAACTGATCGTCTTCGTGCTTCCAAATTTAAATTTTGATTGGACGACGAACTTCTTTATGAGCGATTTATTTTTCTTAATAGAACTTCTCCATGTTTCGTTCCATGTTTTCCCCAAACTTTATTGAATTCATGACTTGAAATTCTACCTGCATTGTACAAGTTGCCAAGTTACAGTCTACATCAGGGGTTACCAAAAATTTTTTGGTTGTGTGCTAGTGAGTAAGAGAGAGAAAATAAGTTGAGAGCTTGCAGTCATAGAAAAATGTTAGTAATATACCCTATTTTGATTTTCATTTCATCAACATACATAAAATTATACATCTTTGACTTAATAATTAGGTAATGTTTTTATATACATATTTGCTGGGTACTAATTCTGGTTTATAAATTTCCTCTCCTACTAATAACCAACCTTTTAATTTTACCAAAATATTGATTTATGTCCATAAAAAGTTGTTCTCTTTTCATATTATCTAAATTACTTACGTGACTCTTAAAACAATCAAAATGTGTTTTAAGAACATATAAGACTTTGAATTAAAAAAAAAGGATTTCTTAACATAACATTTTTGAGTGTTAACCTAAACAAAATATATTACAGCATCCGCTGACATGTGTGCTTGTCGTAGTCTGATCGACAACTAAACAAAAGAGCATAAGCAATATGTGTGAATTCTCTCTGCACAATTGTGCTATGAAATGGTAATCCCTGGTCTACATACACCGTTGTATGTAGGCTTTTTTCCATCTGATTTTATTTTTTGTTTTCAAACATTCTTAATTGTGACTGCCTAAAAAATGCTATAACACTTTATTTTAGTTTGAAAAAAATGCCGCTGTATGTAGACTTTTTTCTTGACAGTATGAACAAAAAAAAAAAAACTTTGCTATCAGGATCACATATAAAAGAAAATGTTGCAAGTATTGAGATGAACATTTTTAAAATGTTGCAAGTAATCAGTGCTTAAAGAGACAAGTTGACGTGTCGCAAGCAAATAACGAACACTTCCAAGCAGCAATAAAGTTTATTCTGTATATACAACAATATAGTAAAATGAAATGTTTCAATAGAAATTGTTTACTGGGCATTACATATTTATTTCTATTTATGATTGCAATTATGTGTGCATTACATTGCGGCAGTATTAAATTCTTTTTGTTTTACTTCGTTTTCTTTCAATATTATTAGTTTGTTATCTCCACTTTCAAGCCTCGCTATTGTTATTCTTCAATTATTTGATTGTTTTTCAATAATTAGATGATAATTGTTAACAGCGGTGTTTTTATTGTTGTTGCAAGTGTATAACATTTCATTTCATTCCGATTTTCTTTTACTACTGCTACAACAACAAAAAATACTCAAATATCATTATGATCGTCATTAATTCTCACCATCATTATTATAATTTGTATTATCATACATACCATACATATGTATGGGCTCGTACATATGCGAGTATGTGTTAGACATTGCAATTGATCAAATTAAAAAAGAAAACTGGGTTAGATTAGTGTTACACTTGCTATTGATGTTGTTGTTGTTTTTTACAATATTTTTTTTTTGTCGTTCTAATGTGTTATTCACTGTTCACTTACTCACGAATTGACGTGTGCAGCAGACAAAGCGACAAGTGAATTGTAGGCTAAACTGGCGGACAATTTTAGGTGCGGTACCATTGACTCGGCCAACCATTCTTTCTTTTATTTGTTTCATTTTTTTCTTCTTCTTTTGGCTCGCTATACATACATGGACCAATAAAGCTTTGAAGAAAAACAAGGAAAACAAAAGCAAATACAAATACAAACAAAAAAAGAAAAAATGATGTCTGCATGCCAAGTTTTGTTTTGATTTTCTTTTACGTACACATTGTTTATATTTTAGAGTAAAAGTGCTAGCGTCCGACAAGAGCGAGAGAGAGAGAGAGAGATGACGTAGAAAGAAGTAAAGTGGCTGGCTGAGTGGCATTAGAAAGTGCTGGCAATTGTGCGTTAATTATACAAAGCATTTTACAATCAGCAAAACAGCGCAACAGCAATAACAACAACGAGAAAAGTAACAGCAACATTGACTGTTAAATTAACATAAACATGCATTTAAACATTTATGTTATGTTTAGAAAATAACAATCATTAACATTATTTTTGTTTGTTTATTGTGTATTGTATTGATAAATTCCTTGTTGTTGTTTTTGTTGTTGTCTAGTTGCTGTTACTGTTGTTTATTTTCACAAACAATTGCTGTCCAATTAAAACTAACAAACTCACATTTATTATCTCTCCTAACATATTCGTTTGATAGCACAGTTGCGTGCAATATAATAGCATTATTGTGTTTTAACTTCCATATAATTTAAATGTTGAATTTAATTTTGCCATTAAACTAATTATAGAGTAGAAAGGTTTAGAGAAACAATGGAATCTTTGACATTATAAGCAGATAAGTGAGATTTAATAAGAATATCTCCAATGCTTTAGAAATCTATTGTTTAATTTTAATTTCTTTTGTTTTTGTTAAATAAAAATAAATCAAAACTTGTGTTATGAATGTTATTACGTTTGTTGAGTTAGACAGATATGTAGTTATTAATGCCAGATTATGATATAATGATTTTTAGATAATTTTACTAATTAAAGTAAATTTAAAGGTCTACACATTTTTGAAAAAGAAAAAAAATGTATTCTACAACAATGAATTTTTTTTTCTGTCAGTTTATGTAATTAAATCTTCACTATAAAAGTGAACTAATAATTATTATATCAAATCTTAAAACTAATAACAATAATTAATACCCGCCAGCGCATTATTTGCGCTCGTCTTCTAACGAGGTCCACAGTGTCTCTTCTCCTTAGTCGGATATGGCATCATTCCAAATAGCACGACCTAGTGGATTCGGGTGATCCCGTGGACAATTTACTTTGTCCACCCAGTAAATCCTGTTTTCCCACAGTATCTGATTACAATAGCTTTCTTTTTATCGTAGTTGTTATTACGCAATATTTATTAACAGTGATTAACTATATACTTTCTTATATTACCCAGGAATTTAATTCATAATTAACTGTGCTATGTTACTAACAGAACTCTGTTAACTGACTTGGTTTGCGTCTGGGGTGATAGATTTTAAAATCTATCTTCACACACATTACTTTCTATAGATACTTTTCAGCATATTTCGCGATTTCCTCTCCAACCGTGGGCACTTTTAGGTCTTTGTGTATGTTCGAATTTTTTATGTACCTAGGGACGTTCGTCAGCAGTTGCAGAATTTTTTTTGTCGCCTTTGTATTCTATTAATGTCTGAAGATGAGGCAGTGCCCCATAGCTGTATTCCGTAGCACCAGATTGGTTTTAATATTGCTTTATATAGAAGAAGCTTGCAGTCCAAGCTAAGGACCGAGTTTCTATTAATTAGCCAACTTAACTATATCAATTTTAACTTAATTGGTTCCAACTTATCATCTATGAGATTCTTCCATGTTAATAATTAACCGCCGTATTATTATTTGGTTGTTTATTTCAGCAGGTGGGCATAATTCCCTACGCAATGTGAATGTTACGTGCGTGCATTTTTCAGTGGCCAGTTCATATTAATATGATGTTCAGACATGCACTTTTATTGAGTCAATATTCGGTTTATTGATTACAATATTTTAAGTATTTAGACATAACAACATACGCAGTTCAGCTGCTTTTTCAATATTCATTTGACAGCTGGTAAACAAAATAGCGGGTTGTTTCAACAACACTGTTTTTATTTTGTTCGTTGTTTTTTTTTTGTCGTTGTTGATATTTGGTTGATATTTGAGTTGTCAATCTTATAACAATTTGCGTATTTATTGCGCAATAACTAATTGAAACTTTATATGAAATATTGAGCTCAATAATAGCGTTGATTTCGATTTACTCAATAAAGGTACATATCTGGACATAGTATAACTCTACGTACGATGACTATGCCCTTAAATCGCTTTTGCAGAAGATCCAATGTGACATAAACTGTGTAACAAGTAGCATCGTCCTGTTGAAACGTATGTCATAGGTGTTCAGATCATTTAATTTAGGCCAACAGAAGTAACGTTATTCTCAAAGAAATGTGAACCGATGACACCGGCAGCTCAAAAACCAGAGACTTTTTTGAAATGCATTGAACTCTGTTAGATCTCATGTGGATTGGTGTCGTCCCAAATTCGACAATTTGTTTATTCACGTACCAGAAGAAGCCTTATTGCTGAAGGTAATTTATCGATGAAAATTAGGGTCAGACAAAACAACACCCATTTTGATAATACAATTTTATTATTTACGCGTGTTGTTGGAGGTCTTTGGCAAGACAGACTGTATTAACTGTCAAAGTACGAAGGGAAATTGTGTTATTATAGGGATAAAGTGTGTAAAGCAATTACTTAATAGAGATACAGTGAGCGTCAAAAGAAACTGTACACTAAGGATAAAATTCTAACAATCACCAAACTAAACTTTTACCACTTAAGAAGAGTACCCGAAAAAATTTGACAATATATCGAAGTTCTTTGTAATTTGTATTATTATTTTTTTTTAATTTTAAAAGCTGACAATGAAACAATATGAAAATAAAAATAACAGTAATTTATTAATGTATACTTTTTTAATGTACAGTTTCTTTTGACGCTCACTGTATATTGCCTTGAAATTTAATAGTTCACTAACAGTAGTGTCACTTTTAATGAGTACTTCTTTCTTTGAAGAAAAATAAAAAAGTAATTCTGGAAATGTCGATTGATAACGGCACCAAGCCTAATGGTATATACATAGTTTTCCCACTATTTAAAGTTTTGTGATGATTTTCAAAATAGAATGAATAAGATATTCTTTATCTTTAAGGGAAATCCCTTAAAATTTCTTCACACCAAAATGAAGGGGTGAGGCTATCGCTATTAAATTGGTGTGAAAATTAACGGTACACTTGTATTCCATTTTCAAAACTGTGTGCTAGTGTTTCTTGATTAGCGCGTACGGGATTATACGTTCATCATAAGTAAGTTTTACTGTACTTTCAGTGTTTTGTGATTTAAACAACATGTAAACCTATTAACCAGATAACACAATTCATTACAAGCCATATTACATGGTTTGTTTTTTTCTTCTTCGATATTACGACGTATCCTCTCAATTACATACTTTTATTACACTTTGTTTATATTATGGAGAAAAGGTAAAGAGTGGTGTTGCATTCTGTTAAATAATAGTGGTGATGTGGTGGTTTATTGTGGATTATTTTTTTTTGTTGTTTCATGTTCCTCAAAGCGATTATATGAGCATTTTTAAACTTCTAATGGCTGGAAATTGATCAAATTACCGCCTCATATTTAACTTAACTTTTCACCAGCATCAGCGTAGACAACAACAGCCGCCACTACTAAGTGAAGGCGTCTGGAAAAAAAAGTGCATTCGTTCGTTCAGTCTTATGGTTTTTACTATAATACCTCTGGTTTATTTCTCTTTTTTTTCGCTTTCTTTGTTTGTCGTGTTTGTTATTAGCTTGTCGTTCATTTAATCACGCTAATGCCCAATTTAATATTTAATACCTCCATTTTAGTTCGTTGGTGTTAATTTTGGCTTTATTGCGGATCATTTTTCTTAACTTTTTAATGGTGAGTGTACGAACGTCTGTGTGCAGTGATCACAAAGACAGTTTTTCAGTATCATACAGTTGACGGATCATAGACTACTTTTAGTTTCATTTTCAAATGCAGGAATGGGAATAATAAGACCCACAGAAAATAGTACTGATTCAAATAATGTTATAAGTATGTGTGCAATTGAAGCTTTCTATTTTATTCCAATGGCAGTGGAGGTCTATACGACTGCTTCCTCTTCGCCTTGGTTTCCTCTCAGCAGATTTCTGGCAACAATTCCAAATGACCAATTATGTATGTATAGTGAGTGTCAAAAGAAACCGTACACTAAGGATAAAATTCTAACAATCACCAAACTCAACTTTTACCACTTAAGGAGAGTGCCAGAACAAATTCAACAATATTTCGAAATTTTTTATAATTCTCAAAACTGGTAATGAAGCAATTTGAAACTCAAAATAAGGGTAATTTATCAATGTATATTATTTAATGTACATTTCTTTTGACCCTCACTGTATGTAGGATCAATGTAGAAAGTTCGCAATGAAATTTTATTTTATTTCAAACTTAAATCTCAAGATGGCGGGAAATTACCTCTTTACTCTTGAAAGGACTAGCAGGAGGCCTTAATAAGAGTCTCATAACAAATCTTGATAGACATCAGCTACTAGAGGCTATTGTTGTGGATAATCACAGATAGAGTAGAGGTTAAAATACAAATTTGTTTCCGATTGGAATTAAATTTCAAATAAAATTTCCAAAAGTTATTGACAATACACGCTAATATAATTCTTCTTCTAAGCACCACTGCTATTCAAGTTAGTGCACCTCTGGTTTGGAAAAGAGTAATGGGTGTTAAATGTTATAACAACGATGACAAATACAAAAAAAAAGAAAAATAAGGAAAAAATAAAATGATGACGATGACGATAAAAAAGTTGGTTGCCACCACAAATGATGTAATAATTTATTATTATTGAAATGGCATGAAAAAGACACTGAGAAATAAATTAAAGAACAACCACTCTTAATCAATGAAACAAAATGAAAACATGTTGCAAAACACTGAAGTCATGTTAACCATCAAGATGACATGGAAGCAAAAAGTAGTCAATTGTCTTTAGGACAATATTTTTTTTGTGGACGTTGTATTAAAAAAACTATCACACGATCAATTTCAATGTTTAATTAAATTTATTTCTGTTTTTGTGTTGCCTTTTAATTTCTTTAAAATGCTTTCAATTAAAACCGAAAGAAATATCTGAAATTATTATTCATCATTATCATCATCTGTACTGTTGGGATTTTATCAAGCATGGCAGATCAAATTTAATTATTTTCTGCAGATGTTTGTACTTTTGTACTCTCAAGCATGGGCTTAATTGTGAGTTTTCGTTTCATCTCTAAAGCCAAATTAAATTCATTTTAATTCATTGTTCTTTCTTTTATTCGATAGTATTCGATTATGTTTAAATAGAGTAAGGAACAGTGTTGCAAAATTGAAATTTTGAAGTAGTACTGAACTATAACTGAAAAAGTACTCTTTTGCATCAAATGGTACTTTTGTAAAAAATACGTACATACATAATTGGTCATTACAACCCTTTAATTAGGATTATGACCTAGCTTCTCACACCACTTATTTTGCGTGTGTTAATTTTATACATGAGTGGAGAGATTTACAGTTTAAAGACGACAATGAACGACAGATTGTTTTTCAGAAACTTTTCATAGAAATTTGTTACTCTCTGAGGGTTTGCCAGAAGGAGGTCCCCAAAGAAATATTTTTTATTTCATTTTTCGTTTTGTTGGAGATGTCTGGCATGGGGTTCTAACCGTTTGCGCACATCTAGTAAGCCAGCATACCACCTACTAGACTTTTTATTTATATTTAATACACGTACTTAATGGAACATAAAAAACTAACGTGTTCCTCATTTACAAAACAAAAACAGCTGATTCGGAACGTAACAAAACGTAAAAGACCCGTTTAGTAAAACATCGTCGGAACGTAATGTAACATACGTTCGTTGTTAGCATATGAAAAGCAATGCAAATGCTGACCGAAATTACATTTCGGTTCGGCAAGCGTTTTCATTGCTAATGAAATTCTAAAAACAAATGTACTTTCCGTGGACGTTTGGCTAACCGGGGCTAAAGACTAATTCTACATTTAGCATTATGTTGAACATGTTTCTAATGCATTAATAGTTGAAAAACGCAAGACTATTTAATAAAAAAAATGTACTTAAAAAATCCGCGGTGGTACTGCGGTATTTTTAAAATGGAAAAGTACTGAAAAAAGTACTAAAGTACTGAATTTTTCAATACTGGTAAAGTATTTTGAAGTATTTTTCCTTTTTATTGATTATGTATTATAATATAAGACAAAAAAACTTATCAACAATTAATAATTCATTCGGTTTCTTTTTCTATATATTTTCCCAATTAAATTAATTTTACTTATCAAACCATATTGAAAACAAATTTTGCTTCCTTTTTCACTGAAATGTGAGAAGAAAAAAAAAAAATTCGGAACGTGTGCTGCAAAAACACAGCAACGTAATCGTCGTAAATCTTTAAGATGCTGTTGTTGTTATTTTGTCAGTTTCCCTGTTTTAGTTGTTGTTAATTCCAAGATATTTTGCAATTTGTTATCTTAGTCCGCCCACTATTTATGCCAACTGACGACTAACCCGCAAGGCTGGCAAACAGGCAGGCTGGCAGACTTTCGTTTTTTTTTTTCTTCTTTTAGTTGCCGTAGATTATGTTCGTTTTCGTTTAAGAAAGAAAATTGAAATCATTTAGCATTTCATTTAATTTTTTTTTTTAAATTTTTTATATTTTTGGTTTTTATTTTCGTTAATTTATTTCTTTTATTAAATTATGCATTAAGGAAGGTAACTTTAAACACACCCTACAATACTTTAAGACTTCTCTCTCTCTCTGTTTGGCAGACATGAATTGCCAAAATTGTATTCAAAAGCAGACTTTCGTTTTAAACAAAACTAACGTACTAATCAAATCAAAGTTAATTGAAGTTGAAAGAAAAATTTGGAAGAAAGATGAAGTTCACTAATAACACTATGCAACATAATACAAGAAATTAAATACACCCGAGCGACTACCTAGTCTAAGTTGTTCAGTTAGTTGAGTAGAACTCAAAAATACTTTTTTTTATTTTTTCTCGATCCCTCCAAACATTTTTTTATTTGACTGTTTTTTGCACTTTACGCCCAAATTTATTACACAAACATTTCTTGACCGATGTCCAAAATTTAAACTATATTAAAAAGGAGGTAGAGATAGGCCTTTAAAACGATATACATACATATATTATTTGACTTAATATGCTATGGGGTCTGATGAGATAAACTTGACATATGCGAATTTTTTTCATATTTTTTCAAGTTTGTCCGTTCATAGTAGCAAACTTTAATTAAAAAATATTAAATAAATGATGACATTCTAAAAGTGCATTATCTTGTGAAGAGATTGACACTTCGCTTGATCAAATCGGACAAAAATTACCGTATTATTATATAAAGAGTCTAACAGTCGAGTACCTAGCAAATATCTAAAAAACATTACCTAATTATTAAGTCAATTATGTATAACTTCATGTATGTTGATGAAATGAAAATCAAAATAGGGTATATTACTAACATTTTTCTATGACTTTAAGCTCTCAACTTATTTTTCTCTTACTTACTAATACACAACCAAAAAAATTTTGCTAACCCCTGCACTACATCGAGCAAAGTTGTATGTATTTCAGCTTGTAAATAATTTGATTAATAATAATTAATTAATAAATAAATATAATTTGTCGATAAATTTTTGATTTGTTTTTCATATACATACATACATACTTTTCAAAGCCCTTTCGAAATTTAGTAGACCTCTGTAAAACTTATTGCAGGTATTGTACTTAACTATAAACTTAAATAAACATCCCCTACCTAAATCACAAATAAACTCTGAACAAAGTTGAGCACTTTTAACTGATCATGATTACCCATTAAGTGACTAACTTAAAGCAGCTTATATCAGATATCTCAAACTTACATTAATTATTCAGCTTTAGTTTAATTTTACGTATTTTACATACTTGCATTCAGAATTGCTCCTAATGACGATTAAGTAAAAATAGAACCGACTTTACAGCTACACCCACTCTACTCATATTATTAAATGTCAGTATGTATATTGAAAAAAGAGAACCTAAACTTTCTTATTTTTAATGCAGCAAGAGAATATTAGAATTAATTTTTATTGCTCTTCATTACATTTAAATGAATTCAAAATACTCATATTAGTGGGTTTTGTTAAGTATGGCATACAATTTTTTTTTAATGTTTACTACTCAATAATCTAATGCTAGGCTAACTAGCAGACTCATATCAACAACACTTAACTGTTAATCTCAAAGGTATGTCGTAAATAAGTTCCACTAAATAGAAAAATATACGATGAAATAATATAGAATCGTAAGTGAATTATCAGTTCGTATATTATTAGTCCAATAACGGAGGTGTATTCAGTTATTCAGTTGTTTTTGTTTGCAATAAAAACACTCATACGAATAGATAAATATTTATCTCATCACCTCACCATCACTACCACCACCGGCTGTTACGGCAGCACATGAAATCGTCATGTTTGTCTTATTAACCACCTCCAACTATTTTATTCGATATTTGATTTAAACAAATTTTTAAAATGTTTTCCTCTGTATTTTAGTATTTAGTCATACTGACTACGAGTTCTGCCTCTATTATACTGGTAGGTAGATCGCTTTAACAACCACAAAAAGTCCAGTCAGCCAGACAGTCAAACACGACGAACGCGTCTTCTCTGACTCTCTAGTATTGTATTAATAGACGAATGTTTGTTTTTCTGTCTGTTTTTTCTTGTATTTTATTTATATTTTTTGTATCACGTACACCTGAAAGAAATTCTTGCTTAGTTTTTTATCTTTTTTTTTGTTTTATTTTTCTATGCGTCTTTTATTTTAAAAACGTTTTGCATATTTTATAGTTATTTTCGTATTGGAGTTAGTTTTTGTGATTGTTTTTGTTTTTTTTTTTTTCTGTTCGGTTTTAAACATCATTATCATCATTACAGTCGTGATCATGACGATGGTTTTAAAGTCAAGATATCCGAAAAAAAAAAAAGTTTTTGTATTTTGGACACGTTTAAAATGCGGCAACGAAAATATTTTTTAAAAAATTACAAACAATTTGTTGGCATTATTTATTGTTGTTGTTGTACTGCATATTATTGTTAAACATTTATTGAAACAAATAAATAAGTGAAGTTGTTTTCAAGCGAATTCTTCGGGGCGATTCTTTGTGAGTCAATAAAACACAAAATATTACACAAAATACCTTAAGAATTATTAGCATTCAGGAAAGCTTTAAAAATAATTATTAGAATTAGAATTATTGAATATAATAATTTTCCTTAGAATTTCACATAGTCATATAGAACATGATTTTTTTTCAGTGTACACGTATCATACAAAAATCATTACAAACTTGTTATCATTTTCTGTAGAATTTAAATTGTAATTAAATAATTTTTTTTTTTTCATTTCCAAGTAATTAACAAATTTATGGTCGTCAATAGCATATTGTTACGTTTTTACTTTTTTAAAAACGTTTGGAATATGAGTTCGTTGATTGCAAGCAATAAATAATAAATTTGTGTTTAGTTTCAATTAAACTCTTTATTGTTCGTACTACTTTTGTGTGCTACTGTTACAACTTGATGAATCCAATTATAATTTGCTTGTTGTTTGCTATTCTTCTTTGCTTACAACGTATATGTTTTCAAAGGAGATCTTCAAACCACGACTGTTTTCTTCACACGCAACGCGTCTTCACACAAAACTGACTGAATTTTTACCACTCGTTGCCTGCTTTGTCTGCATTTTTATATGCCCACGTAATCAGTCTGATGAAAGTTCTTAAAGTAGAACGTTATGGGTTTCGCCTTCTCGAGAACTCTATCGCGACTTCATTGTTGTTTGCGTATTTTGTCCACATTGCTTGTTTTTGCGCTCTCGCTTTCTTATCTATCCCCTTTTCTTTCATACCGATGTTGTTGGTTTACTTGTAAGAAGTTCGTTGTATTTGTTAGTGTAGCTTTTGTTAATCATGTTAATGTTAAACGATGTTTCCATTTTCGCAGCAATATGTTATAACTGTTTTTCAATATTTTTCTCAGTGTAATATTTACATTTATTTGTAACAAATTATTGATAATTTCTTGAGTATTGAAATTAATTGATAGGACTCAGAAAAGCTATTAATTTTGTCAGTTAATTAATAAAAGTCATTAGCTTTAGTTTTTTGAAATTAGTCTCATATTTAAAGAGTTAAGTATTTAGGAAGAGAAACATTTAACAAAAGTCCACTAAAATGTTTCCTGAGGTGATAATATTGATTTAATTAAATTTTTTGATTATACATAATTTCAACAACGTAAAACAAACCTTATGGTTATACCCATAATACAGGCTAAGAAAATATCTGGTCATGGTTAATTTTAGAAAAACATGCAACTATATTATGCTTATGTAATTATAAGAATCATTATGTGCTTTATTACCACCGCAAAATAATAACAGTAACTTGAATAATTTAAGTTGTGCAAAATTTTTTGTTCTAATTAATAAAATTAAATTTTAAAATAATTAATCAAAAAAAATCCTCTCTAAAAACTGTTTTTCAAATTTACAAGTATTGTACTCTACTATGTGTGTGAAGATAGATTTTAAAAGCTATTACCCTGTACGTAAACAAGGCAGTTAACAGAGCTCTGTTATGTTACCAACATAACTTTGTTAAACAATTAATTTAAGTTTTGAAAAGAAAAACATGAAAAAGGATTAAAATTTCTGATTAAAATTAGATAAAAAAAGCTTAAGTTGGTAAAATAAGTCCTATTGTTAATCACTATTACAAAATATTGCGTAAAATAAATTAATAAATAATAAATAGGCATAGATCAGAACAACATGGGCGGACGATATGAATTGTTTTTAATGCATATTACGTCCCTTTAACTAAATTAATCGCCAGAACCCTTACTGATCGAGTTTTGATAGTAGACTTTGAATTTGATTTAGAACCACTAAGTGTCTTTTCGCGGGGAAACAGGACAATATGGACGGACAAAATGTTTTGCTTTTAATGCATATTACGTCCCTTTAACAAAATTAATCGCCAGAACCCTTAACAGAGCGAGGTTTGATAGTAAATTTATCAATTTTAGGTTGAAATCGATCAATAGGTTAGATTTTTCTTTCCAAGCCTTAAGTTAATTATTTAACAGAGTTCTGTTAGTATCATAGGAGAGCTCTGAACTGACTTGGTTTGCGTCCAGGGTAATAGATTTTAAAATCTATCTTTCCCCTCATTACTCTACTACTATTACACGATTTTACGATTGCTTTTGCATGGATTAGTATTTATTATCGATTAGATTCTCCTATAAAAACTTATCATATCGATAAATTGTAGCTTGAAAATTTTTTAATATCCAGAAAGAGAAATATGTACTGATCTTAAGCATACACGGAATATTCTGAACACTAGTCGCCGTAGTCTAGTAGATAGCGTGTTGGCTTAATAGACATGAGGTCACAGTTCAAACCTCACCTTCAGCAAAATAAAGTAAGAAAAAATATTTCTTCGGTGACTTCCTTCAGCAGATTTCTGGCGTAAACTCTGAGAGTAAATAAAAAATTTCCTTGAAAAGTTTCCCAAAAAATCTGTTGTTCGGAAGCGGCTTTAGACTGTAGGTCACGCCACTCACGTAAAAAATTAACACACTCAGCATAAGCTATGCGTTAAGAATAAAAATTATTGGTATGTCATTTGACTATAATGAAAATGAATTAATAGAAAAATTAAGAAAACAGAATCATAAGTTAGCTACGGCTAACATTAAATACGTAGTGAAGGGAAATATAAGTGGTGTGCGAAGCTAGGTTGTAATCCTGACTGAAGGGTTGTAAGGACCAATTACGTACGAATGTATGTACATATATAACATAATGCAACATGTATTCTTCAATTCGTCTTTAATTTTATTTAAATTCTCCCAGAAAAAGGAGGGTATTCTCAATGTGTTACCTAAATAAATTAAATCTTATTAAATAGACAAGTTCATTGTTGTTATGTCATATTCTAAGAGAGCGTGTATAACGTCAAACAAACACGTCAGGTATGGATATGGTATTAATAGCGTTACGAGTCAACGATAATGACGATGTATGTGACAAGCACCAAAACAAAGCAGAGAAACGAAATGTATTACTCCCACTTATTATGAGCCAAATATGTCAAAACAAATACATACAGGTATATTTTTAAGTTCACCACAAAAAATTAAATAACAGTTTATAATTAAATATTAAAATTAACTACAATAATAAGTAAATTAAAGAATTCTATAAAACAAAGAATATATATTCTATAAATACTTATAATACCGATTAGAACAATCTTCGAATACGAAAAGCTGAAAAGCAAACATAATCGAATGTTGAATGTTGCTATTTAAGTACTTTTTTAATTATTTTTAATTTTTCAAAATTGAATCTATAGGATGATACTCAAACATCAACATTAATTTAGCGAATTTAGAAATGTTTCTTGACAAAATGTCCACGAAATACAATGCTATGGAGGAGGGAGTGATCTTCGAAGTTGATTTGGCGATTAATTGTTTTGCATCTGCTTAATAAGAACACCAAAACAATTGATGGGAATATTTAAAAGATCATTTAAATTAAATGTACATACATACATACTTATATACAATATAATGTATTTAAAGTAGCCTTGAATTTTTGTTTTTAATTTCAAAATATTTACTGTCAGCACTGAATGTTACTTTAATTAACTAGTTTTAATATGACACTTGAATGACAAAGGAAATGTTTGCCAAAACAAAAATTAAAACCCAAATTATAAAGAAAATTGCGTATGATTTTATACTAAACTGGTGATATTTAAAATATTGTATTAATTCCAGTTAATGTCGGGTGGGTCATCTATCATTTAATTCGAATCTATCCAACAACATACATACATAATTGGCCATTACAACCCTTCAGTCAGGATTACGACCTAGCTTCTCATGGTGTGTGTGTTAATTTTATACACGAGTGGCGAAACCTACAGTTTAACGTCGACTCCGAACGACAGATTTTGAGAAACTTTTTCATGGCAGGTTTATTTACTCTTAGAGTTTTTGCCAGAAATCTGCTGAGAGCAAGCGCCGAAGAAATATTTTTTTTGTTTCATATTTCGAACCCGAGCTTTACGTATATAGCGAACACACTACCTACTCGACTACGACGACGTTATGTCAACAAACCAGAGACAAATGTTTAAATTCGTAATGCCACTGCCGAGATACGACCCTATATACTCGAAAAAGTGCACGAAAATTTGTCCTATCACATGAGGTACTGTGAGGCCAGCCGCGGCAGCCATATGAATGAAATAAAATTCCATTTCTAACCGGAACAATTATACTTTACAACCAAAAATAATTAATTTGGCAAAATTTCAAACCGTTTTTGTTTTATTGCATTTTTAAATTAAAACTTTTAAATGGTCCACCCTTTATTTAAAACTTAATCGATAATCAGCAAGAAGTAGTAGCTACATATTGAAGAAATATTGAAAAAAAAAAATAACTCGATTGGAATAATGTCTCTATTTTTATATTTAATTCATTAACACTTCAGTTGTCATGTGAAATTTGAGATACAACTGCAACAAGACCAAGAACAACTTGAATTTTTTTTTTTTTTGTAATTCAATCACAACAGAATATAAAAAAAAACCAAGAGAAAAAAATTTTAACAAAAATTTAGTCATACAACCAAATGAACTTGAGAACCTACGCACAGAACCTTCGTGTCTCTTAAACAACAGCAACAACAACAACCAACAATAATAACAACATGTAAAATGGTAAAAAAAAGTAGCAGCAACAGCATGTGAAAATATTTTTTAGAATTGTTGCTTTGAATTCAACAATTTTGCAGAAATTGTGTCAAGGAAATTTCTATTGCAACTATAAGTTTAACAATTAAGTACTACAACAACAACAATAAAAACAAAAAATAATTCATTTTACCAACCAACAAATGAATGAACGAACAAACAAACATTGTTTGTTTGCACGCCACTTTATCGGAAAGTCAAGATAATTAGTGGGATTTTTACATGTGTGTGTGTCTCGATATGTTATGATGTGCTTTTATTTTCACTTGTAAAAAAGAAAAAGTCTGTAATAAAACCGTGACACTACAAAAAAAGTCTTTAATGGTCTTCCGACTTCAGTTGTTGTGATAACAGTGTTTGAAGGAACCTTCAATTTTCCAAAAACTCCAATTAAAAAAAGAAAAAACTGCTGTTGAAACAAGTATTTAAAAGAGGGTCAATTAAAATTGAGGCGTGTTCTTCTAGGAAGCATTGGCAACATGGTCTACATATAATGAACAAACACCACGCACACACACAAATATATTAGAATCAGTTCATTCAAATCTAAATTCTTGAATAGGTATTCACGCTGTTACCGCCAGCCATTCATTCTTCATCTGTGGATACACCTTAACCATAAAAACTTTTACACACACACACGCCCGCTGAGCCTTGTTATAAGTTGGAACCTAATTCGAGAGTTTATCATGAAAGCAATTAAAATTAAAATGTTGGTGGCCACTTTTTTTTAAGTTAAATCAAACGCTGCCACTGTTATAAATACTTACACGGATACATTAATACATATACATTTAGTAATTACAATACAATTATATTTTAATTATTATGAGCCGAGTTATTATATGTTCTATAAGGCCGATGTAGTGTACTAGACTAGAATCGTTGGTGGAAATCGAAACTATGACCCATGCACTAACAGAATTTTATTTTTTATTCTCCATTTTCCTATTTGGTAAGAAACTGGGTATATCAGTTTAAATTTGAACCATCGGTAATATCGAATCTGTAACAAAATTCAGTATATCATCTCCACTAAACGTAACGAATCGAATTACCTTTGAATAACGTTGGAATTTATTGGAAATATATTTTCAAAGCAAAGACAATTGATCGGAAATTGCTCGAAAATGTCGTACAAAATTTGGTCGCAGAGAAGGACCAAGAGTGTCTGGTATACGGTTTCATTATTGATGTGCCAAGACGTGAGCGTGCTCGTACAGTGCGTTCATCCGAAAATATCGAAACTGTGCATGGGAATCCATCCACATCAACTTGTTATCGTTCTCAAAAATTGAACAATTCACGCACCAGTTTACGTCAAATTTTGCGGAAAAATCTCGGTATGTTGCCTTACAAAGTTCAAGTTTCGGATGAAGCTTATTTTCATCTTGGTGGGTACGTTAATAAGCAAAATTGTCGTATTTGGGGCTC
The DNA here is from genome assembly GCA_930367235.1 of Sarcophaga rosellei. NCBI lineage: Eukaryota > Metazoa > Arthropoda > Insecta > Diptera > Sarcophagidae > Sarcophaga > Sarcophaga rosellei. The sequence goes on along the minus strand of OV884021.1, from coordinate 32,263,703 downwards.
AGAAAATCTATACGTAGTCTTACAGAAGCCAATGCACCCATTAGGAGTGACTTTTTGGTGCGGCTTGTGGAGCGGAGGCATTATTGGCCAAAATGTCTTTCAAAATAAGAACGGAGCAACCATTACGGTAAATGAAGATTTTTTTGTACCCGCTCTTCATGGTATTGATACAAACGATGTTTGATTTCCACAGGACGATGCTACTTGCCACACATCTCATGCCATAATCGATTTATTGCGTCGAACGTTTGATAGACATTTAAGTAGCCGAAGTGGTGATGTCAATTGGCCACCAAGAAGCTGCGATTTGACACTGTTGAACTATTTTCTGGGGGGCCCCGTTAAAGAAAAGTGTTGTGCCGACAAACCAGAGACAATTGAACATTTGAAGGCTAACATTTGTGATGGCGTTGCCGAGATACGGCCCCATACACTAACAAAAGCGCACGAAAATTGGTCAGATCGAATGAGCCGCGGCAACCATATGAATGAAATAATATTCCATTTCTAACCAGAACAATTGTACTGCATAACAAAAAATATAAATTTGCGAAATTTTCAATCCGTTTTTGTTGTATTGCATTTTCAAGTTTAAACATTTAAATGACCCACCCTTTATTTAGAAAATAATTAATCATTGTCGTTCTATGATATTTACAAACAAAAAAAACTCGTCTGTTGTTACTATCTTGCTCTCTATATCGCCAAGCGCTTAATTAAAGGCTATACTATGACCCAATAATTAATATTATTGGCGATAAGATAATACAACAATTTTGTTGGCAACGCTTCTCTTTGAGCCTACAATAAAAATGTAATAAGAGACGAAGGGATCACGGCCTAAACCAATAACCTAAAGAGTAGTGAGAAAGAATGAATCAGAGTAGTTGAATTTCAATACTGTTGACTCACTCATACTCAAAATTTCATGAGTACTTATGAGTAGCGAAAAAACGATTCATTGCTGATCTCTGGGTTGGACCATAGTCTTAAGTCTAATAAGCCAACACACTGTCTACTAGACTACGGAGACTTGACTTCATAAAATCATAATGCTCGCCAAATTTTTGGATGCCTATTTTGCCTAGAAATAAGTCATTGTCCATGTCCTAAAACCATTAATTAGGCAACGAATTCTCAGAATTTTTTCCCGAGTGCACATTTCTTCTTTCCAAATCCGGAGAAACCATTCTGCGGAAACCCTTTTTATTCCAACAATTATATCATCTTATAAACTAATACTCAACATGTGACTTTGACAAACGTTTCAATAGACTGTTCAATAGGAACTACTGTTCATAACCCCAAACGTGCTTGTCTGTATTCAAATGACTTAAAAAAAATTTAACTGAATTTACTTTTGTTTCCATAATTTTTTTCACTCTATTGTATGTCTCATTTTTTTTGGCTTGTATACTTTGCCGTTTTTTTTTTTTTTTTTGTGTTCACAGAGTGTATTGGCTCACTGGCAGAACAAAAGAAAGGCAGACAGACAAACTGACTGAATAACAGGCTGAGTGACTCCGTTAGTGGGTGGTTAACACATACGAACTGTGTGTGAGTATAGTATACGACCGTTGCCATTGTGATGTTGTTGGCCGACATTGAACTCTAACTGTCACAAAATTTTTAAACTTTACATATGGATCTGCCTTGTAGCGTGTGATATAGTTCAAGAGCCCGTATGTTATTTTTGCGAAATAATATGGAAAACAATAAAATAAAAAAACGTGCTTATTTTTTATGGCCATTTTATATACAATTTTTAGGAGGAATATTTTGTGTGTATTTTTTTGAAGAGACTGATGGTGTGGTCTTTTTATTTTTCGTGGTCAATTTATCTTTACTTAACGACACCAAGTTAAAAATAAAAAAATGTTTTTTTTTTCAGCGCTTTAGATTAATTTTAATTTCTTGTCTTTGTTTTACATGTGTATGTGTCACACTAGCTAGTTTTTCTTTTTTTAGTTTATGAGTCGCGTCAAATTTTGACAAACTCATTCATAATAATTTAATGACTTTTGGTTTAAATATGTATTTAAATGCCTTAATAAATAAAACTAAGGGCCATTATTACAACTTGCTGTTAACTAAAGGGAGGATTTTAACGGACAGATAAATTGTTTTTCATTATTATGAGTATCCAATAAGATAAAAGTGAGCGTTAAGCTAAAGGGAGGATCATCCTACCTTTAACTTTTAAAGTTGAGTTTATATTTCAACTTGCCATACATATGTACACATATTATTTTCAATATGGCAACTTCAAATATAAACAAAATGAGCAAACACAAAACAAAAAACGGAGACCGTCGTTGCCACTGCGCTTAAAGCAAAACTTGTACAATTGAGCAATTTTATCGACATTGCTCCGGCACTGCCATATTTTTGAAAACAGTTAACTTTATTTTATCTGTAAGTTGTAATAATGAAAATAAGTTAAAGGTGACTTTAAAGTTCACTTTAGCTAAAGTTAAGTAAGTTCACTTTAGTTAAAGGTGACTTTAAAGTTCACTTTATATAAAATTACCTTTAACTAAACCCGAGTTTAACGGCAAGTTGTAATAATGGCACTAAAAGTATTAGCAACAACACAACAATAACAACATTTATAAGTACATAACAATAAATGCCTTCATTTTTATTTGATTTTCTCTTAAATAATTATTTAATTGGTTTGTTTGTTTTGTTTTACTTTTCTTGCTTTTACTTTACTTTATGGTACTTGTAGAAAACTATCGATAGTTTTCGTTTTGTTTTTCACTATTTCTCGTTTTTTTTATTTCTTTTTCAATAAATGATGATTTATTACTATTACTGACCTATATTCGTATTATTGTGTCTATATTTCGCATGTTTGTAAGTTTTATTTCGTTTCCGGCATTAGGTTTACTTGTTTCTGTGCTTTTTGTTAGACATGATTATAAAAACATTGCAGTCGTTATTAATCTAGGCTTAAATCCATCTCGGCTTGAAGATATTAAAACATGAAACTATTTAAGATTATAAGGCTCTTTGTACCTGCATAAATTATAATCAAAAAAGAAAGAAGCAATTTGTAACAGTTTTATTATTGCAATAGGTTATATTGCCAGCGTAAAGGCCCGTTTAGCCAAATGTCCACGAAACGTACTATCGTTTTTAGAACGCGAAAAACAATAAGAGCGATTACCGAATCGTAATGCAATTTCAGTAATTATTTACATTGCTTTTCATGTGCTAAAAACAAAAGTACGTTCCATGGACTTTTGATCAATCGGTGGGCCATTTAAAAGTTTAAATTGAAAAATGCTTATTGCAAAAACAGTTTGATATTTTGTTAAATTTATTTTTTTGTAGTGAAGTACAATTGTTCCGGCTAGAAATGCAATATTATTTCATTCACATGGCAGCCGCGGCTGGCCTGACGGTACCTCATTGGATCGAACCAGTTTTCGTGCACTTTTTCCGAGTATATGGGATCGTATCTCGGCAATGGCATCACGAATGTTAGCCTTCAAATGCTCAATTGCCTCTGGGTTGTCGGCATAAGAGTTTTCTTCAACGCTGCTTCACAGAAAATAGTACAACGGTGTTTAATCTCAGCTTCTTGGAGGCCGATTAACATCACCATTTCGTCTAATTAAACGGCCATCAAACGTTTGGCGCAATAATTCGATTGTGGCATGAAATTTGTGGCAAGTAGCCTCATCCTGTTGAAACAAAACACCGTCACATCATTACCATGAAGAGCGGGCACAAAAGAATCGGTTATCATGATGCGATTGGTGTCTCCACCGTAATGGTTGCGTCGTCCTTATTTTCAAAGAAATATGGATCAACAATGCCTTCGCTCCAAAAGCCACTTCAAACAGTCACTCGTAGTGGGTACATTGACTTCTGTAAGACCTCGTGTAGGTTTTCTGATCCCCAAATACAGCAATTTTGCTTATTAACGTACCCAGCAAGATGAAAATGAGCTTCATCCGAAAAGATAATTTTTTTTTTTTTTGTTGCAAAATCGACTTCATCGGCAAGTTTCTCGTTGACCCATCTAGCAAAACAAAAATGAAGCGGATGGTCATGCGGCTTTTACTCTTAAACCAATTGAAATTTGTAAAGCGTCATGCCGATAGGTTTTCGCAAAATTCGACTTAAACTGGTGCGTAAAATGTTCAATTCTTGAGAACGATGATGAGTTGACGTTGCTGGATTCTCACGCACATACTCAACCACAGCTTCGATATTTTCGGGTATACGCACAGTACCCCAGCACACTCACGTCTTGCCGCATCAACAATAAAACCAGTTTCACGAACATTAGCAATAATCTTTTGTATAACGAGCACTGTTGGTCCTTCTCTGCTATCAAATTTTGTACGACATTTTCGTGCAATTTCCGGCGAATTGTCTCTGCTTCAGAAATAAATTTCCAATAAATCCCAACGTTGCTCAAACGTATATCGATTCATTACGTTCAGTGGAGAAAATATAGTGAATTTTGTGATAGAGTATAATGACATAAGTATTCCCAGATTCGAAATAACCGAGGCTTTAAATTTAAACTACTATATGGCCCAACAGATATTTTTAAAAATATTTAAATAAATATTAAATTTATTTTTCTTTATTTTATTAAACAATTTTATCTGTATATTAATTAAAAAATATTTTTTTCAATATCTTTCCAGAAAACATCATCATTAGTTTTAAATCAAATCATTAAATCAAACAAAACACAACACAAAAACATTGACATTGACATTTAGTGAACCGTTTAAATCGAGAAGGAAGGGTCTTTGGTGTATTAATTCACCATTGGGTACTTAAAAATCACAACACAACTTTAAACTTGAAAATACTTACAAATTCAAACAAAATGGTGGACTATTATAAAATTCTAGAGGTACCACGTCAAGCCACAGATGCAGAAATTAAAAAAGCGTAAGTTTTTCTTTCAAATCAATACATATGGCATTTAAATAATTGATATCCATACACATATACAATTTTAGTTACAGAAAATTGGCATTAAAGTGGCATCCAGATAAGAATCCAGATAATTTAGATGAGGCCAATAAACGCTTTCGTGAATTATCAGAAGCTTATGAAGTTTTATCAGACGGTAAGCCTATAATATTTGCAATACAATATAAACACGTTAACATAGGAATTTATTGTAAATATCTTATTATTCGTATATATATTCTAATTATTTTCTTTCTGTCTGTTATGAAATATAAAAAAATATTAACAAACAAAATCCTATCAATGTTTTGTCTGTGTGTGTGCGTATGTGTATGCGTAAATAGAACGCAAACGAAAAACTTACGATTCACGCTCGACTTTGCATAAGAGCAGTTATTCAACATCATCTTACTCGTCCACTGGTGGCTATGGCAATTCAAACGGTTATCGCTATCGTACAACAGGTACCAAAGACTATGATGACTACATACCGAGCTATAGTTATGGTTCAACAAAACGTGGAAATCGCTATCAAACCTTCACCTTTAGAAATCTGTTTGAAAACACACCATTCCACAAGCTATTCGGTAAAGGAAACAATTTAATTTCGAAATGAAAAATCACAAACGTTCTGCATAATAACAACAGTTTGAGTTTGTTTACTTTCTTTAATACTCCATAATTGTTAATAATTGTTCGTACTAAAACTAAACAAACCAAAATCCAACAGACTAAAAATCAATGAATGCACCTGTGTGTTAATAAAATTAATACAATATTGACCATTTAATAGAAACCATGGTGGTTTCTTTGCTGCTAGTAATGCACTCCATATGTTCTGTTGGTTGCGCTGTGTTGTCCAGTCTGCCACCTGGCTGCTTGCCTGCCTTTCGGCTTGCTACCGTTTTAATATGTTTTACGTTGAATTGAATTTATTAATCTTGTTGTTGTTTTTTTTTTTTTGCTTTTAGTCTTAAACTATTTTAAAACTAACAAACATTTCCAAGACAATTGGGAAAAATTTCATTCCATACTTTACTTAATTTTCTATTGTATTAAATTGAAAAGCAGTTTTCAAATTTGTTTTTGGAGTAAACAACAAATGTTTATACTAATTTGACTTAAAACAAAGATATTAATTGTTACAAATAATAGCTTATCTAACCTTTTAACAAATTGCAATTTGTTGTTTGAAATTCCAATTAAAACGTTTTTATACAACATTTTATTCATCTTCATATATCTTGTAATAATGCAAACATACTTCTTGCAACGTTTAACCAATTTTGTTTGAAATCGTTTAATCCTGGTTTCAATACATACCAAATAATTGGAATTTACTATTCTGTATTAAAGTTTTCATAAAACGCGAATTTTCTAGAGATTTATAAAATTTAATTGAATTTTCTATTTAACTTCTTATAACGTCTGAGATTTGTGTCCACCATTATGATTAGAATTATTTTATACTACGTGCGTTATTTAAAAATATTGTAATATAAATTACTTAAGCCTTACCTAACTAAACAAAATTCATTCCTCATTCCATACGCCAGCATCTCATTACTTAATTTATTAGATTCTGATTAATACCAACGATTCTTATAAGCTTTCTAATATGCTGCAAAACAAATTCTATAACTTTTTACCTATTTCCCTCTAAGTTAAAATACCAATTAATGATAAGACATATATATCAGAAATCAGCACCGAATCGTTTTTTCCCTACTCATAAGCACTCATGGAATTTTAAAATATAAGTGAGTCAACAATATTGAAATTTACATACTTTGATTCATTAGCCTCACTAAAACGTTGATTTGTAAGTACAGGTTGCAATGAGTATGAGTACACCGTCAAACTCATACCAATCGAAATATGTTTGATTCATAGGCCTACTCATTCAGATTGATAAATTTAGAAAAATACTTATAATACTCATAAATGATTCAAGTGACTTGAATCATCCATCAAAATTTACAGTCTTAGTTGTTGTTGCATTTACAAAAAAAAAAAGAAAAAAGACGAGTAAGCAAAATAGACAGAGCAGAAACCAGAGCAAACACACAATCTTCTAGTGAGTATTTTAGTGTTCGAATCATTCTTATTTTGTGATTCTTGTAAATGTTGAGTTATAACATACTCTTCCGTCAGGATTACGACCTAGCTTTTCACACCATTTATGTTGTACGCGTTAATTTCATATATAAGTGGTGGTAACTACATTTTAAACTCGGCTCCGAAGTAAGGGGTTTTAAGAAACTTTTACACGGCAGTTATATTTACTTTCAAAGTTTTTGCCAAAAATCTGTTGAGAAGAAGTCGCTAAAGAAATATTTTCTAATATTTCGTATTAATTGAACCGAGACCTCGTCTAATAAGTCTACACACTACCTACTAGACTACGGCGACTTAACATACAGTGGTGAACAAAAATATTTGAGAACCCACACAAATTTCAAAATTTTCTTATTTTTTTTTATTTACCATTATGAATATAAAACAATGTATACAATTTAATATAAAGGTTTTCGTGGTAAACAAGAATTATATGTTACAATTCTTAATATTACATTTTTAAATACTGTACAAATTCTACTTGAAGAAAAAACGATTCATAGTTTTAATACTTCGTTGAAGTTGCATTCATTTTTGTGATTTCTTAGCACCATCGGTTTATTCATTTTACAAGATTTTACAAACCCCGTGCAATTTTCTCTTTTTTTATGCAGAAAAATAATAATTCATCGGTGGCACATCCAATTATACGATCCTAAGCTGCCTCGTAAACTTACAAGGATTGTGCAAGTGAAAATTTTCATATATCTGTGAGCACAGCTTACGAGACTTTTAAACATTTCATGGAAATTATTATATGGCAGAAAACTATGCATATATTAAAATAAGCTAATAAGTATTTTGAACAACATATTATTCAGGCATGTATTCATTTAAAATCTATTCGGAGCTACACTCTGACCGTTTTTCACCCATCGAAAAGACTCTACTAATTGCAGCAAATTTATTTGTTAAGATTAATTAATGGTCATTTCCTGCTCTGTTTATTGAAGTGGGTCCATGTAGTGGATCAAGTAGGCCACAAATAGGAAAACATTCCCAGACCATTACATAGCCTTCTTCGTGTTCTACTGTATTCAGTGGGAATCGCTGTCCTTAAGCAATTATATTCCCTCATATTCACCCTCTGAATTCTACTGTGCTTCTTCAGTAGTTTGGATTAAGCTGCTGTACTTTTGGTCTTCGTACAAAATGTATTCCCTCAGAACATTAAAATAAAAATTTTAATTTAACAGAGAAGCATAGTTTCCCATTAAAAGGTTTTAGAAATTCAATGCTAGTTTTTGTTTTAATATAAAGTGTTTATTATGCTTTCGTATGAATTTAAGTCACCTTTTACAGCACTTTGTTGTTTTGCTTGTAATATTTAAGGAAGTTGTTTCCTTTGAAGACACAAAAGGTCAAAAAGTAAGGTGATCTATAGAGCTTTAGTAGCTTATTTAAAATTAAAATATCAAATCAATCTACAGTCAAAGAAAAAAGTCTACATACAATGGTGTAAGTATTCTTAAGTTTTTTTTTTGCAATAATTTCTATGATATTTTTTTTTCAAATTCGTTGTTTCTTCAGACATTTTTAATTTTGAATGACTTATAATATCTTATTCAATTTTAAAATAATAAAAAAAATCAGAGTACGTATAGTGTATATGTATACTTTTTTCTTTGACTGTATTTTTGCCCTATTGGCTAAAGTGATTTCGATTTTTCTTCTTTTTCGATGTTTTATTTTTTAATGATTTAAAAAATGTATGCTTTTAAACGTCCACTGATTAATAAAAATAATCTTAAACCAGAAATATTCAAATTTGCTTGCTTTAAGTTTGTTGCTGCAAAAATTGCAATGCAAACAAAAAAGGATAATTATGATCTGGGCAATCATTTTTGAGTTGTTATATGTTTTGTTTGAATACAGGAATTTAGACATTAGTTTTGTACTGCATCGTAAATCATAAACTTCAATAACGAATATGGAGACAAAGGTCCTAGCCATGGAATCATGCAATGTGACGGTCTGTAAATAATTTCTAGGGTCTTGCTTTTACTCTTAACACCAGAATAATCACACACTGCATGGCAGTCCTCTTTCCCGACAGATTCGTTTTAATATCAGAAGCTTCGTATTAGGCATCCAAGACTTCATACCCTCAATAATCACACCCTACATGGTAGACGTCTTTCTCGACACATTCGTTGCGATATCAGAAGCTTCCTATTATGCATCCAAGACTTCATTCCCTTAATTTTTGACGCTATGCTAATAACCAACCCTCAAAGGAATTCAGTCAGATGTTGAACGCATATCGATTCAGCATCAGATCAGACTCCATGGCCCACACTGTTCGATATGCCAGAAAAGACTATATGATATATGGAACATATACATTCGCTGTTTTGCCATTTAAAATCTACCGTTACATTATTAAACTATCTAAACCAATTGTTGTTTTTATGTCTGCAAATCAGTTCTAACCCATAGCTTTCAAACAAGATATCGACAAGTTGGTATTTAAAATAACCCAGTTTTAAATTTTGTTTCCATTTTTATAGTTTTTCTTTCTTAACTAAACTAATAAACATTTTATAACTTGGTACACATTTTCTTTAATTTGATTTCTGTTTGTTTATTCGTTTTACAGAGAAAAAACGTCGTGTATATGACCAATATGGCAAAGAAGGTTTAATGGGAGATCGCGGACACCATCGTTCATCAAGACATTATTCACATGATTTCGATGAGTTTGATATAATGAATGGTGGTTTTCCGTTTGTATTCCGGCCGCCTGAAGAAGTTTTCCGTGAATTTTTCGGCGGTAACTCACCATTTGCTGATTTATTTAGAGGTAAACATACATATAAATAAAGTAAACATACATATAATAATAACTTATTTTTTATTTCTTTCTTTTGATTTTTTTTTTTATTCCTTTTGATATTTCTTTTTTGTTTAGACGCTCACTACAGTTCACATCACAGTAGTCGGCGCGGTTCGTCTACTAGTCGCAACCATCATCATCATCATCATCATGGAGGAAATTCGAAATTGGCTTCATCGTTTCCATCCCCCTTGCTCAACTATTCAACGATGGACTTTTTAATGCCCAATAACGGCTTTACCTCGTTCTCATCTTACAGTATGTCGAATGGTAGTGGACGCACTAACGGTACTAGTGCAAATCCTGCAGTCAAACGTACTTCAACATCGACAGTATTTGTAAATGGCAAAAAATTAATGACAAAGAAGTAAGTTATCACAGTTTTTTTTAAAAAATATAATGGTTTGGAGACAATAACTTAAAAATTCTGTTTGTTTAGGGTCTATGAGAATGGCAAAGAAACTGTATTTTCATATGAAAATGATGTCCTGAAATCAAAGACTGTGAACGGAGTTGCCCAAAAACTCTCTTCAATAACAAATTAAATTTACAAAAATCAAATACACCCACGTCAAAAAGTCATTTCTTATAGATGTTAACTCAAGACCAAGATGTTCTTTACACGTTTTAGTAAAATAAACAAAACAAACAAAAAAAAACACTTGCTATACAACAAACTCTTCAACTCTTTATAACACACAAAATTTAAAATAATTTTTTTAATGAATTTTTGCCTTTTTTGTAATTTTAATTTTTTTTTACTTTTTTTTTACTTTTATTATCGTTTTTCCTTTCATCTTGAATTAATATATTTTGCTTTTTAGTAATTAGTTTAAATTTGTATGGAATAAAAGCCAAGAAAAGAAAAACAGAAAGAGATTTTGGAGTTAATAAAATATTGTAATAAAAACATAATTCTTTTGTAATAATAGAAAATAATCTCTTTTATAAATACATCATAAATGAATAAAAATAAATATTTAGTTATTAGAAATATATATGTAGCATTATACTGTACTGCTTGCTTGCTGCCTGGTGTGAATCGTTGTAAAATGCGTATGAGTGGCCGAAGAATTGGGAAGATAGTAAAATAATATGTATAAAAAACAAAAACAAAAAAAGAAAGAAAGAAAAACAAAATTTTCAAAAATAACACAAATTTATTGCATAAACACTATGCCCTTTTTTCCCTTAATAAATGTGTAAAGGAATAGTTGATTGATTGTTTGATTGTATGTATGTTTAATACAAAATTTCCTTTTTTCAATTCATTTATTCATTTTCGATTTTTTTTTTCTTTCTTTGTTTGAATAATTTCTAAGTTTAGTTTATAATACAATTTACAAATTTAAGATGTTCTCTAGTTTATATATTTTAATTTGTCTGCTTAAATAATTATTTACAAACAAAATAAACAATAAATAATAGCATTAATATATAATCTAAAAATATTTAAGAAAACAATTTTTAATTCAATCCAATAAATAAAATGGATTGAATTCATATAAAATGCCAATTAATTAAAAAAGAAAAATGGAATTAAAAACAAACAAAAAAAAAAGAATACAATATTAATAAACTTACTTACTACATACTTTTAATTTTACTTACAAATTAATTTATTGAATTTATAAAAACATAAATAAACTCTTGAAATTATTAATAAAAAACAACAAAAGAAAAATAAAAATAAAACCAACTTGAAAATAAAAATAAAATCCTTTTAAAAGTTGATAAACGAACATGTCTTATTACTTTAATTATGTGGGGCCCTAAACGGCAGTGGATGGATGGACGGTATAAAAGCAATATCAACATTCTTAGTTATAAGTTTTGAAGACCCGCTCGATTTTGCTTTAAAATTGTAAACAAATTTATTTGTGTTTATTTATTTATTCAAGCGTACATACTGTACAAGATATCATATTTATAATAATGCTAGGGATATAGGCATAAAAAAGTTTGAGAAATTACAAAATTAATAACCTTAAAAATAAATCAATATAACAGATTTTATTAAAAACAAAAATGTATAATCATATTAAAAAATATTATTAATTAATTACATTTGTACGTTTGTTCATTCGAAAATGTAATTACAGTCAACCCTCCTATAACGCGGTTTCCATATAACGCCGCGCTGAAATTGCGACAGCCCTCCTGTAACGTTGTACTCTCAGAACGCGGTTTCCACATAACGCGGTTTTCACATAACGCAGAGCTGAAATTGCGACAGCCCTCCTATAACGCGGTACTCGTGCAGAGCGGTTTACGTTCAACAACATGCCATAAGCTCCTTCCGCACAGCACCTTCTATAGAATCTAGTAACTACATAGATATTGTAAAAGGGTTTAATATCAGTTTTATTTTCGACCCAAAAGCACAGCCGAGATATACAAAGAACATTTTTATATATAATAAGGCCAGCTTATCTCATAGCCGTCTACGACATTCTAAAATTTTTTCTGCGACTCATATCTGACAGTTAGGATGAATGTGTACATATCACCGCGTTATAGGAAGGTTGACTGTATTGCAGTCTTGAAATGCTTAGTAACAATGTTGTTCGGGAGTTCATTCCAGAGACGAATTGCATTGGTGTAAACGTGTCTCTCAGATATTTGTTTACGGTATCTCAAGCTATTAATTTTGAAGCCTGTATTAGATCTTGAGAAAACTAATCTATTGAACAAATAATGGGGTTTCCTAATATACATAGATGATCTTATGTAGGTATACCAGAGTACGGCATTTTAAAAAATTTTTAAAATATGTATTATAGATTTCATATGAGAACTCAGATATTCTGCTGTACCCCGTACAACCATAAACACATCAAGCAATATTGTTACAAGTGATTTTAGTTTGTTCCTACTTACTAAGTCATAACTAGAAAATAGTTCACACCCGTACAGTAAAGTGGGGGTGAGATATGTTTGTCTTGCAGACGAAATTCTTTTATCAAATATCATATAATGGTTGAGAAATTTAATTTTTTTAAGTAAAAATTGAATTTTAAAATACGTACGCTAAGTATAGGATCGTAGTCTAGTAGGTGGTGTGTTGGCGTATTAGACCTGAGTCCACGGTTCAAACCCCAGGTCAGACATCTCCAACAAAATGAAATATGAAAAAATATTTCTTCGGTGGCTTCCTTTCAGCAGATTTCTGACAAAAACTCTGAGAGTAAATAAAATTGCCATGAAAAGTTTCTCAAAAATATGTCGTTCGCTGTCGACTTAAAACTGTAGGTCCCGCCCTTCATGCATACAATTATCACACACAACATAATTGTTGTGACACGCTAAGGTTGTAATGAATTGTTATTAATGTACGTATCGGTGGCTTAATATAAAAATTGCCTAACTCAATTTTTTCTTTCAAAATAGCGTTTTTGTCAGATGCATCTAGCCTCAAAATTTCAGATTGATACAATTGCAAATAACAGATTTATAACGATTTTCAAAAAAGGCCTAACTCGTGTCAACGAATTTTTGAAAGAAAATGTCCTAACTCGTTCTTTTTTTCGTTTGATTGGTTTTCTCCATGACGCAATATACAAGTATGTGAATTTGTAAGCGCATCTGAAGTTGTGCTTTTATATTTCGCAAGCAATAAATTCGCTTTAGCGGAAAATTTTAAAAATTTTCGGCGGCGGCTCGAGTTCTTAAAAACGAATCGAACTATTCCATATTTAAACCTAGAAAAGATCAATGCGAAATGTGCGTATCACATGAAGCTGGTAATTTATCAGACGAAGATTATAAAAAACATAGAGAAGAAATAAAAAAAATGCAAGAAGAAAAATATAACGACTTAAAAAATGGCGAGTCTGGACTATGTGCAGTTATGCGTATGGATATGCAAGCGGTAAAATTAATCCCTCAACTAAAGACGAGAGCTGGATATTATAAAATGAAACTACAACTACATAATTTCACAATATACAATATTTTAACACACGAATCAGACAGTTATGTTTGGGATGTTCCGTTTTTGCGACGTGTATTATTAAACACTTGAGGAAGATCAAAACACTATCGGCAGGAATTCATCACGTAATTATTTACTCAGATGGCAGTTTCTATCGAAACCGCAAATGGAATGTGACTCAAGCCATTCCTTTATAGAAAGAAAAATTAAAAATATGCAAATAAATTTGCCGTCGAAATTAATAAAGGAGGCATGAAAAGTTCCAGCACCCCTACGAGCTCACCAGTTGCAATACGATTATTTTATAAATTTTGAACACATGCTTAAACGATACTCTTCGATTCGTCCTGGTAAAAATATTGCTTACTATAAAAGTTCTAGAAATGTATGTACTCAAACCTCTATTTCAAATTTGAGGCAGACGTATTGGTGATCTTAATATGTTACGAGCATTGGCGTATGACCCATCAGGATCAGTATATTTCAAAACAGACATAATTGACGATTACGAATTTTTCCCACATAGATCAAAGTCAGCTATTAAAGATATAGCCCCTGGTTCACTTTATAAGGAGAAAATACCAATCACGAAAAATAAATGAGACCACCTATAGGACTTAAAGAGTTTTTACCTGCAGTTTGTCATATTTTTTATGACAACTTGTCTTATAAGAACTAACTTTTTATAGTTAACATTTGACTTAGTCCTCTTAATTTCATGAATTACTTCCGTTTATTATTTAAACCTGAATTTTTATAAGGAAATATTTCATTTTCAACTCAAGTTTAAAAAGGCCTAACTTAATTTTTTTTTTCAAAAATATCAATGAAAAAAGCGACTATCTTAGATAATTTCATTAAAGTAAAAATAAAAATATTTTTAACTGTTAAACAAAATGTGCTGATGTTTTTTATTAAAAATTGTATTAACATTTTTGTATTTTTCCTTCTCCTGTAAAGTAACCAAAAATTGAGTTCGGCCTTTTTTATATTAAGCCATCGGTATGTTATTATAAATCTGAAATTGTACCTAATTCAAGCTCACGTAAAACGTCTTCCACCTGGTACAGATAAAGAGGCAATTATTCGCATTTAGAATACTACTTAGCTTACTATATGGAAAGAAGATTATTCGGACATACTTGCTAACACAGTGAAAATGTTAAATCCAAATATTAACGTAATAAGTGCCTTATCAAAGATTATTTCGCGTCGATAGCAGATGAAAGTATTCCTTAGCATTAAGTACATCTTACTAAAATACTAGGGAGATGCTTGTCCTCTTACTTACCCGGGTAAGAGGAGCCAGCCAGCCTGATGGAATGCGGAACGCCGGAGACTCCGCTGTTGTACTAGGAGTCTCTTTAATAAGGCTAAAAGGTCGGGCAAGAATGTTGCCTGGTCTGCATATACATAGATCCAGTTTTAATGATTATAAAAGGGAAATAAAGCGCTCGATTAAAACCACCTGGTTGAGTTTCTGCGCGAGTATCGAGGATGTTGCCGAAGTGGCTCGTTTCCGTAGGATGCTGTCCAGGGACCACAAAATCTTAGGCTTCTTCCAAAAGAACTATGGCACGTAGACAGCTTCGAGAAAAGAAACCCTAGTGGTTCTATTGAACACTCATTTTCCCAATTGTGTGAATCCAGATAGCTATCCGTTGGGCATAGCTGATCTATTCTGTAGTGCTAACATGATGCTTGACTTGAAGGATATCTTTCCGGTTCTGCTTCAGTATGCTGGTGATATATTACACAAATATCTGGTGGACGTGTATAAGGACTGTCTCTGGTGGTGTAATATACCTGACGGTTGGAAAGATGTGCTGTGGTGTTTATATCAAAACCCAGTCACATCGGCCCTAAGGATTACAGACCGATATCACTCTCATCCTTTATTTTGAAAGCTTTGGAGAGACTTATCGATCTATATTTGAGGTCAAACATGTACTGGTCTCTGTTGAGTAGGTATCAACATGCTTATATCACCCACATGTTAGGTAATAGACTGGGTGGATGTTCTATCGTCAAGCGTGTAACCAAGGGTATACCGCAGGGTGGGGTGCTTTGAAGCTTCTGGAAAGTGGAGGCTTTAAGGTTGTGGCATATGCCGATGATGTGGTTATTCTGGTACGTGGAACATTTTTGTCGACGCTGGGGGAACCGATGGAGTCTGCTCTTGGAATTTAATCCTCTTGGGCTACGAACTGTGGTCTGGGTATAAGTACAAATAAGATAGACCTCGTTTTGTTCTCGCGTAGGTACAAAATTGAAACCTCCAGGTTGGGTGGTAGTGAATTTCCGTTGTCTTCTGAGGTCAGGTACTTGGGTGTTGTCCTGGACAGCAAGCTGAACTGGAAATGAAGCACCGAGGAACGAATGAAGAAGGGACTAAATGCTCTCTACCAGTGTAGGAACTCCATAGGTAAGAGCTGGGGTCTTCCGCCTAGGGCCATTCGCTGGATATATCTGGCGGTTGTTAGACCTATTTACTAGACTACGGAGACTTCAGTGTTTAATATTTAAATCGAATATTTTCAATTTGGCTGAACTGCATAGCAAACTAACACAACAGACGAATCGACATTTATCGACCACATCTGGCAGAGGCCATCAGATGAAATTGCAAAATATGCTTTGAGCTAGAAAAATATTTGGAAACAACGATAAATAATGAAAGTAAATGTCGATAATTGGACTTGGCACCAAGTAGCGGATAGGTGGAGTGAATTTATTGACGCCTGGCCTGTTCCTGTCACTGTTCTTCGTGAAGTTTTATTTAATCTGTAACTACAAAATTATAATTAAAATATCAGTTAATTAATGAAATAAAAGAAATTCAAACAGTATTTAATTCGTATTAGTGTTTATTCATTATTTTGACACAATAATTTAGACGTACTACATTCATTGATTTAATTAATTAAGGAAATATTTTTTTGGGTTTCAATTTAATTTGAAATGTTTAAATATCTTATGATTCTATATGCAGATATTATTTATATTTTATGTATATGTAATCGTCGTATGTTAACATATTATGCACATACATCATTACATATACATAAAGATATATTGGGTATATTTTTTAATGACTAGGAATACTGTATTGTGCATTAACTACTCTCTACATACATTGTTGGATGAGAGAAATGGCATTCAGAAGTTATTGTTAATCAATCTAAGCTTGTTTTTCTTCTTTTCGTATAAGATAAAAGACAAAATTTAAGAAAACTAAGAAATCAATGTATAATGAAAGCACAAAACAGATTCCAAACACCTGTATACAAATTAAATCCATATGTTTTATTTCTTTTAATTAAATTTAAAGGTTTAAGAGTTAATTCTTTAAGTTAATATCATTAATTTTTTTGTTTTGTTTTGTTTTTATAGCAAATATGAATACAACAAGTTGCTACACTTTTTAAGTGCTGACTACTTTTTGATATTTAAAAATAAAAAAAATTTAATAATATTTTGCTTAATACGTTAAATTACAAAATATAAACAAAAAAAAAATAAATAATAATATAATTATTAAGTTTTTGTATATCAACATTATTAATATACAAAAGACAATATTGCTAAATATTTCATTCTAATATAAAATCGAAATAAATACGCAGTTTAAATGTAAGTTTTATGAGTTAATTCTTTAAATTAATATCATTAGTTTTTTTTCTTATAGCAAGTCACAATACAATAATTTGCGAAACATTTCAAGTATTATTGCAATTGTATTTATATTAGAAAATATAATCAAAAGGAAAAGTGGAAATGGAATTAACTTTCCGTATATTAATATCTGCAAACTCCAAAGACTATATTGGTAAATGTTTTAAACTGTTATTAAATCCAAATGACAAAACTTTTTCCTTTAACCGAACATGAGTAATCAGGGTCCTAGGTGAGGGGGGAGAGTATTCTGCGTTTACAGTATTAGTATTAAAGTGTAATCTATAACGAGTCTTTTACGGCGTGTGCGATTTATACTTAAAATTAAATTAAACAAAACTATACTAAATTATAGAAAAAAAAAAAAATAAAAAATAAAATAATATACATATTCAAATAAATAAATATTCTTCCTCTTTCATAAACTCTCTAATTACTTTAAATAAATACGATAACAACAAAATTGAAAAGTCTAGATATTGTCATTAAATTCATAAGGAAGATGAACAGATGAGACAGACAACAGAAAGGAAAACAAAAAAAAAAAAGAATCTATTAGCAAAATAGTTGTAATGGTTAAAGAGCCGATTGTAGCAGTAATGGCAGCAGCAGCATCTTGTGTAAAGACTCAGCATTGCATATTATAAATCTATAGAGAGGCCATCGTCACCTGTTATGAGCGTGACCGACTGCATGTGCCTTTGCTTGTTTTTGATTTGTTTGCCCAGACTGTGAACCACTGGAATGACTAGATGTATTGCTCGCTGCTGCCACTGACGTTGATGTCGCCGAAGGAATGTGATTATGCTGAAAACGTTCCCGGTCACGTTCCGATTGATGCTGATTATGGTGATGATGTTGATGCCGACGTCCACCACGGAAATGATGACGCCTACCGCCATGCTGATGGTGATAGTTGTTGTTAGTCGGATCATCGCGTTGTGTGTGTTGTACAACGGGTGCAAAATTGGTTCGCATAGTTGACGAAACGCTGGAATCCTAAAAGAGGGACACAAATTTATTGTTCAAATTAATTTTCTTAATAAAGAAAAACTAAAAAATAATACAATTCGAAATTTTAGAAACTATTGTTATTAAATTCATCATATTGGACAACAAATAATCATAATACAGACACTAGGTATAACTAACTTAAACGGAATGAGGTTCCACTCGCTTAAAATAGAAAAAACTGAATTTATCTCATACAAAAATTTATTATATTTAACTAAAGAGAAGATAGGAAAGCTTTAAGGATAATAATTTCTACCATACATGCCACCCGTTTTAAGTTATTTTGAAAATTCAAAGTAAAGTGAGAAAAAACGTAATGCAGTGTTGCACTTTTTGCACATTTTTATGGGGCAATGCACAAATTGTTTTAAAATCATTTTAATCAATAGTTTTTTACTAAAGCGTGGGTCATTTAAAAGTTTAAATTCAATAAAACAAAAACGGTTTGAAATTTGCCAAAATACGTATCTCGACAATGGCATCATGAATGTTGGCCTTCAAATACTCAATTGTTCCTGGTTTGTCGGCATAACACTTTTCCCCACAGAAATTAGTCAAAAGGTGTCAAATCGCAGTTTCTTTGCGGTCAATTGACATCACCATTTCGGCTAAGCAAACTGCCATCAAACATTCGAAGCAATAAATAGATTGTGGCAAGTTGCACCATCCCGCTGAAACCGAACATCGTTCACTTCAATACCACGAAGAGCTGGTACAAAAAAATCGGTTATCATGGTGCGATAGATGTCTCCACTAACCGTAATGGTTGCGTCAGCCTCATATTCAAAGAAATATGGACCAATGATACCTTCGCTCCACAATGTCTATGGTATGCTATAGACAGTGTTGTAACAGGTTGGCTGCTGGGCGTGGATAAGGCCAGTTTAAAGTTAGTTATCGGATTTATCACGGCGCACTGCGAAATTAGGTCGCTGACGGGGGTCTGAAACAGATCCCAGCCAGACTATTGCCGGATATGTTGCGATGAGGAGAAGTTGGAGACTGTCGAGCACCTCCTCTGTAACTGCCCAGCCGTTGGTAGGTTGAGAACCCTTGGCAGGGTCTTCTTTGAAGGTTTGAATTCCGTGTCGAGAGCCGACATCAAGGCTCTCCACAGATTCATTAGTAACTTGAGCTGGTTGAGAGGTGCTAGGGCATCATCAGTGTAGTAGCGCTCTCCCTTTTTGTTTTGTTTGGTCTGTGTAATTCCTCCGCTTTAGATTCTCCCCTTTCCTACTTCCTCTCCTTTTTCCTATTCCCTCTATTATTATTCCCTTTTTTAAGGACGTTATGTACAAGAGGCCAATTCGACTTTCGGGTACTGTACTTGTCAATTAAGACGTCCTCTAACCTAACCCAACCTACCTTCGCTCCACAAGCCGAACCATACAGTCACGTAATGGGTGCATTGGCTTCTGTAAGACCACGTCTTAGTTTTCTTAACCCCAAATACGGCAATTTTGCTTATTGACGTGACAACCTAAAAGAAAATGAGTTTCATCCGAAAAGATCTTTTTTTTTTTTTTTTTTGGAAAAATCGACATCATTATGCAGTTTCGCGTTGGCCCAATAAACCCCAACGTTGCTCAGCGTAAATCGATTCATTACGTTCAGTGGAGATAACATACTGAGTTTTGTGCCAGAATAGAATGGCAAATGCTCCAATTTAAACCCATAGATGGCCCACACTATACTAAAATAGTTTTGAAATCTTCGCCTAAATTTTTAATTTTTGAATATTTTAATACTTTGGTTTCGAATGGTTTGGTTTGGTTTTGCTAATTACGTATAGAGAAACTAATACAGTTTCCAAAAGTGATAAGCGATCCAAATGGGGAACAACCTGTGTAATACAGGCTGATGAACTTGTACCAGATGGTTTTAAATATAAAAATTCTGAAAAGTTATTTTAAAAATCCTTTTCTACCTTATCAACATATATGTAAGTTAATTTTGATTTGATTAAATTAAATAAATAAATGTTTTTTAATGCATTAATAGATGATATTATTAATTATTTTTTAGTTTCTAGTCGTTTAGCATTTGTCATAAGAGTTTAACACGTTCACATCTGCGCGTACTACCGGTGGTCCGCACTAGACTGCCTTATCGGGCGGCGCGTACCACCGGTGGCCAACACTAGACTGTCTCATCGAGCGTGTACCACCGGTGGTAGGCAATTGATCATGCTATTAGACAATACGTAATACAAAATACTTAGACCTTTAACACATCGACTGCCGAAAAAAAAACTTAAGTGTTGATAGAGCAAAAAGTATTAAGCGCAGCCGCCAGTAAACATGAATTAAGGCGCCTGTGTGAAAGTTTAAGAAATATCCAGAATTTGGGTTTACCAAAAATTAAAGCATAATTTCGCAAAAAGGACTGTAGACAGACTATAGTTTTCTCATTTCGTAAAATGCAGATATACGACACCAGAAGAATACAATATAACATCAAAAATTAAACATACCTTTTGCATTTGCTGTTCAGCTACGGATCCTGTTTCTGGTGTAGCAGATCCACTACTACTTCCGCCACTAGCATCGACTAAATTGCCTGCACTTTCTGCTGTTTCAGCGGCTGTTGCCTCTTCTTGCTGCTTACGTTGTAAACGGCGACGTATTTCTGCTTCCGTTTCGATTGACAATACCGCTCCAACATCAGCTTCCGAATCAATTATGGCACCACGACTCTTTTGATGCAAAAACAAAGAAGACATTCTCTGTTGAAGCTCTCTCAGCTCAGGTGTGGGCTGAAAGTCTGGAGCATTTTGCAAATCAGACGGTGGCATAGCACAACGCAAGCTATCAGTTTCATCTTTAATATTCTCCCGACATACAGGGCAATGGGCCTGAAATGGTTTAGCAGTTTTTTGCTGCCAAGCTGGCAGTTTATTAAATTCATCTTGATAGTTGCGCCGCATTGCATTCAAATGACGTGCTAAACAGTAGCTATGCAAATAATGGAAGCATTCCGTGCGTGTGAATTCATCGCCATCGCAAAATCCATACAAACAAACGACACACTGACCGCTCGGCAAATTACTACCCGTTAAGTGTTCACGAACAACTTCAATTAAATCGAAGACAACGGGAAACCCAACGGATTCATTTAGTTTAGCCTCTATAGCGTTTCTTATATCAGCCAGACGCGTATCATCCAGTCCACGTGGACGTACCAACTTATATTCGGGACTCTCTTCTGGATATCCTGACGTTGGTATAACTTGCAGTGTAACGCAGACATATTGTTGATCTGTGTCTTCGCCTACCACTGGAAACACAGTAGTTTCAATCAACTTGGGAATACTGGAAACATACAAATATTAGCTACAAATTATTGTGTCTGCCTTACATTAATGATTTTTCATTGTCTTTTCACCTTTCAGCATTTCGTTCTATACGAACATCATCCATTAAAATTGCTTCTAACGACTCTACTTCGTCCAATAATCTGTGAAACACGGAAATGTTAATTTACTTCCACAATGCCTGTAGTTTGTGACGACGTCTGTACTTACGCATCCATTTTTGAGTTTCGGATTTAAATTAATTTTTCACTTTTAATGAAAACTTAAAGATTTTTCCTTTTTCTTTCGAGTTGCATCAAAAAATCGATTTTCAACGACTCCTTCCACTACTTTTTTGTCGCTGTTAATGAAGTTTGTGACAGAAGCAGAGCAGAAAACATTCAAAACAACAACAATTGACTCCTTTTGGTTTTGACAGATAACCAAATGCATTTATACCAATATGGGTTGCCAGGTTCATCAACTACATAATATTCACAGAATGGTCCAAATAAGTAATATTTAATCTGTTTAAATGTAATGTTTTGAAAATGTTTATATTTTTAGGAATCACTTTACAAGTCGTTTGACGTTCATATGTTTACAAAATGTACGAATACATCTGCATACCATATATTGAGAAGATGTTCACAATAATAGTGTACTGTGGAATTGAATAAATCACAATTGTAGCAGCATTGCCAGATACGTATGTGTGCAATAAAGTTGAACAGTATGTAACAGTATTGGAAAATTTCGTACTTTTGTACTATTTTCAGTACTTATTCATTTTAAAAATACCGCAGTACCCCCTCTACGCTATCAGTACTTCTTAATTATTACACATTTTATGTCTTGTGCTTTTAAACTATTGATGCATTAGCAACACGATATAGGATCTACGGGCCAATTAATTATTAAAAGATTTTTTAAGCTTTTTTTGGAAGTGTGGTGAATTTTGTTGTAGTGGTGAGTGCCTTTATCCGAAATTATACTGTATAACCATATACTAATGTACTGTACACCGCGAATTGGACGATGTGGGTCTAGAATAAGTAATTTTCAACTGTGTTAGCGGAGGCGTTCACCGACATGCCTGGTTACAATTATGCACTGCACTACCAACGGTTTGGTTTGTGTTTGGATAAAGTATAATTAAATTCGATTAGTAAAACACTAATCGATAAAAGGAAGTACGTACGCTGAACAAACGAGTAAATTAGTGTTGCCATTTAAAAAATTAAAATTAGAAAACTGCATACAAATAATAATTAAATTTAAATTATTTTATAAATTAATTTTTAAATAATTTCTTTTCTTTATATTTTATCCAAAATGCTTGCAAAAAAATCTACAAATTGGAAATTCTTTGTTTGTAAGCCACTACGTGTTTCCACACATTCCTGTTTTGCACCCCAATTTATGTATGTATGGTGGGTTGGTTTTATCCAATGGCTTCGCTAATATGGAGGTGAAAATTACTTTTTCTAGACATAAACCCGTTAATTCACCACTGATATTACAGTGATCTATGGTAATACAGTACATTTTTCGAATAATAACACTTTTGCGACTTTCAATTTTATTCATCACATTCACAATTTTACCACTCTTTGCAAAAACTGACCACCCTGAAACTCACGTCACTTTGGAAATACTCACCACCCTGAAAACTCACCACTCCAAATAAATTCACCACGTTAGAAATACACCACACTGAAAAGTGATTTATTTTGGGGTCCGTCCGTCAAATCGGACCAAATTTGAGTAACACACAAACGATGGCAGCAACCACACACGCAACAAACAACCTACCTACCCCACCGTTCTTCTCACCCAACGAAGCTCAACTCGAATTCACACAAATTCAGAACAAATTCACACAAACAAACAATACACGTACTCTTCTTAAATGGTATGGGCTTAGGCGAAGAGGAGTACCTTGTCCGTTGGAAGGACCAAATCGAGGAAGCCCTGTCATCGATTGGTGTGACCAACTGGACTAGGCGCGCAAGAAGCAGAGA
The DNA here is from genome assembly GCA_930367235.1 of Sarcophaga rosellei. NCBI lineage: Eukaryota > Metazoa > Arthropoda > Insecta > Diptera > Sarcophagidae > Sarcophaga > Sarcophaga rosellei. The sequence goes on along the minus strand of OV884021.1, from coordinate 32,239,863 downwards.
CGCCTGGAAGGATGTGTTGCGGCAGGCCGAAATCCGTTAAACGGGTTGTTATGGCCAATTAAGAAAGTAAGAAGTACAAATCTTATGATGTCAGAGTTTATTCCGTACAACAGCTTTTCACATATTTTTTAAAATTCATACTCATTATGCTACAAGCACAAGTAAGGCTGCAGGCTACCGACTACAACCTATCAAAAATTTAACACATGTGTGCATATACAAATATGTAATTATTTTACCAGCAACAAAAGAACAACAATCGATGTAGTTGTAGCAATATTAGACTAATTTTTATTTTTGTTGGCTACGATGAGCAACTTTAATAAAATAAGTTACAAAATATAATACTATGTTCAGATATGCATTTTTATTGAGTCAATATTCGGTTTATTGAGTACAATATCATAAGTGTTCAGACAGAATAATATACGCGGTTCAGCTGCTTATTCAATATTCAGCTGGTAAACAAAACAGCTGGTTTCAACAACATTGTTTTTATTTTGTTTCGCTGTTTTTTGTTTGTCGTTATTGACATTTAAGTTGTCAAATATCAACAGAAAGTGTTCGGATAATTGTAATATGCGCACTGAACATACTTCTGATAGTGCTTCATTTTAAGTTTTACTCAATTTTATAACAATTTGCGTACTTATGGCGCAATAATTAATTGAAACTTTATGTGAAACATTGAGCTCAATAATAGTGTTTATTGCGATTTACGATTTTGAAAACGCATATATGAAATATAACAATTAAAAAATGATTGTGGTGCCACAGGTAATAAATAAAGTATTTACGTAAATGTCAAAATTAGAAAATTAACTAAGTAGGTGTTTACTTGCTGACATTTGTTGCCAGTGGCGTTGGCAGCCGTGTAGTCGGTGACCTGTAGTATTGAATGCATTACATTTTAATAGCCTGACTCACGATGATGTAAGAAAATATAAATGAACGCAGATTTACGTTCGATTTACTTTACGTTTCAAACGTAATAATATAGTAAATACCTTAAGTTGAAATATCTGAATTCCAAAAATAAATCGTCAATATATAAGAACTTTACAAGTATGAGTATCCAACAAACTTTTATTAATAGTATTATTATTATTATTATAACGATATCATTATTATTCATATTGTAATTGTAATTATGAATGTTATTGTTTATTGGTATTATAATTAGTAGAAAATTCTTCAAAAAGCAAAAAACTATATACGTTCGGGTAACGACTTGTTGTAAGGTATGAATATAGTGGAATAGAACACAAAAATATTTTTTAAATATTTCTTAAAATCTCGAAATTAGTTTTATTAAAAAATGTTTATTTAAACTTTACATACATAACATAATTGGCCATTACAACCCTTCAGTCAGGATTACGGACTAGCTTCTCAACATTTAAACTTTACGCACGTGTTCATTTCTTATTCATACTGTTACGTTTCTCTACCCTTTTAGAAACGTTTAAAATATGGGTTCGTAGATTGCAAATAAAAATAAATTTGTGCTTAGTTTTAAATAAATTCTTTATTGTTCGCACAATTCCGTGTGTCACTGTTCCCAACTTGATTTAAACAACAACAATTTGCTTGGTTTGTTATTCTTCTTCACACTCTTCCGCGTACACACTGACAATTGTTCGTTAGATCTTTACAACGGAGTTCTTCACACCACGATTATTCTCTTCACAAGCAGCTCGTCTTTACACAAGACTGAATTTTTACTGATCCCGATGCCTGCTTTCTCTTGTCTTTTATATTGCTGGATAAACAGTCTCATGAATGCTCCTGAAGGAGAATGACTTTGCTTTCGCGAAATCTCTATAAATGTAAACATGTTGTTTTTGTTATTGTTGTTTGTACATTTTGTTTACGTTTGTCCTTACAGTGTTGTTGTTGTCTGTTTGTTTACTTGTTTATCCCTTTTTTTATACTGATGTTGTTGCTACATTTTTGTTTATTAGTTGATCATGTAAACAAGTCCATTGTTTTGTTTTTGTAGCTTTTGTTTATCATTTTAATGTTAAACGATAATACCATTTCCATTTTCGTAACAATATGATTAACTAAGAAAAACATTTACTTTTAGTAAAAAAGGGACTGCAATTAACTACTACACATATATTGAGAATAATCCAGGATACGAATAGAACGTATTTTAAAGCCAAATTATTATGAGTAATTTCAAATACTCGAAATAATCTCTATAATAAAAAACGAAATAAAATCATAATGTTTATTATTGTAAATTATTGACTCACACGTAATAGTTAACAATAGTTTGTCTAAATTCTTTTTATATTACAATACATTACATATAAATATTCTATAAATAATTGGAATATTTTTACATACACATATGGTCGAAAAATAAGTACACCTGCTTATTTTTGCTTTATGTTTAATTTTAGTTACTTTAACGGATAGCAAACATTAAAATTCTTTTTTATTTTAATATCTTTAATATGGTAAAATATCTTTAATTTGGTAAAAACAAAACTGAGGCTTCCCATTGTCTTCATTGTGAGTTAGTTTTGTTCAGGTGTGATTGTAGTACTTGGTCAAAATAATAAATACTGTTACGTCTTTACCTTTTTAAAAACGTTTAAAATATGAGTTAGTTGATTGCAAACAAAATAAAAATAAATTGGCGTTTAGTTTCAACTAAATTCTGTATTGTTCGCACTATTTCTGTGTGTCACTGTTTATAATTTAACGTATACAACAACAATTGCTTGTTCGCTATTCTTCTTTGCTTACAACGCAGATCTTCAAACAACGATAGTTCTCTTCACAAGCATCCCGTCTTCACACAACACTGACAGATGCCCAAGTAAACAGTCTGATGAATGTTCTTGAATTGAAATATTCGTGGTTTCGCCTTCTTGAGATCTCTATCGTTGTTTGTTATTGCCTTCTTGCTTACTTGTCTATCCTCTTTTCTTTCATAATGATGTTGTTGGTTTACTTGTAATCAAGTTCATTGTATTTGTTTGTGTAGCTTTTGTTTATCATTTTAATGTTAAACGATGTTACACCGTTTCCATTTTCGTAACAATACATTGCTCAATTTTTTAATATTATTTTTAATATTACACAGTCAGTCGAAAAAGTTTCAAATTGTTTCAAGACTAAGAGAAAGTGGCCAAAGTCTTCGTTCCATAGCAGAAACTATGAAGCGGTCGCTATATTTTATAGAAAATCCTTTAAAGCCCGTTTGTGTCTTCAAGAACGATTTCAGCAGAAATTGGAAATAAAATTTCATTGCGAACGGTTCGTCGTAGACTTCAAGAAGCACATTTACAGGGACAGTTAGTCAAAAGAGTTCCTTTGCTTAGACAAAAAAATGTTAAGACAAGATTGGCGTTTGCAAGAAGTCATTCCCATTCGTCCAGAGCGATGGTGAAAAAAATGACGAATCATTTTGTGCAGCGATGAAACAAAAATGAATTTATTTAGAAAAGACTGTGCCCTGAATGTTCGATGCCCTAAGGGTAATTAATACCATGTTCGCTTTACAAAGAAGACGGTCAAGCACGGGGGCGGCTATATTATGGTCTGAAGCTATTTCTCGTGTTATAGTGCCGGTCCAATACATCGAATTGCCGACACTATGACCAGATTAAACTTCAAAGATATCTTGGAATATACGATGTTGACCTATGCTGAGGAAAGTATTCCTATTAGATGGATATTCCTAAGCATACTTCTAATTTAGTAAAGGATTGGTTCCAAAATATAATGTTACCCCTTTTGACTGGCCATGTCAAATTCCGGATTTAAATCCAATCGAAAATCTTTAGGAAGAGTAGAAACAAAGAATTGGAAAGGAGCCTTTTAAAAATAAGGATCAGTTCTGAAATTGTGTTTAATTGTAATTGGATACAGCGGACTCAGTCAATTTAGCAGAAAAAACTTGATCTTTTTACTTTTTTGCTTATTTTAACTATGTAAATATATGTACTTATTATTTTGTCCAATGTTTTTTGATTAATTTTTTACTTTTTGAAAAAGGCTGAATTTAATTTTTGTTTTATGTTATTGTTTTAGTATTTATTTTATTTCTAATGTTATAACAAAACAAATTAGTATTTGTTTATTCTTTTAATTTAAATAAATTTTCGTCTATGTGCCTTTTAAGAAAAAAAATATATATAGGGTGTACTTATTATTTTGGCCATATGTATACATATTTCAAATATGGTTCTATTATTACAATGTGTGTTTAGTAATTGCGGTTATTATAACATAATTAATAGACGATCGATTTTAGAAATAACGATTAAGGTACACTGCGTTCCACGTTAAGGGCCAAAAAGTAAAGAAAAATAATGTAAGCAAAGAAAGTTTTAAAAATTTCAGCTTGGTTAAATCTGTGCTTATTTTTGTAATTTGTAAAGAAAAGCATGATTTAATTTTGCTTCAATTACCATACCTCATAAATTCTATTTGGAAGAGCGTTATAAAGTTGCGATAAAGATTGTAATGAAATTTCCGGCCACCCTTTTTTATTGCATTCGAATTTTATTGCATTTATTGAATCTCGTCACTCAAATTATCGTCCAGATTCGTACACTTTCCGTGACAACCATCCCCACATGTTTTCCATTATATTTAAAACCGGCGAGTAAGGTGGCCATGGCAACAATTCAACATTTTGCTAGCTAACCCATGCTTTAACAATCCTTGCCGTGTGAATAGGAGCATTATCCTATTGGGAAATCCATGGGATGAATCCAAACTGGTCTTGAAATTTCTGAAACACCGTTTAGAGAATTGATATATAAGAATTTGCTGGCATTTTCATCGTTTGAAATTCAAAGTCTATGACTCCATAGTACGATATTGCTCTCCAGACTATAACACCGCCTACTCGACTATGTTTACAGGCTAAAACACGTTATTCCTTTCTCAAATCATGGAAATAGTGATTGAGAAATCAAAATTGATCTTTTATTCGTCAGAAAATACTACTTTAGTCCATTCAGTCTTCCAAGTCATATGCTCCTTGCAAAAATTTAACCACAATTCCATACGTTGCTGCGTTTCTTCTGCTATTTCAGTCTTTATAGGTGGTCCGCTGAATTTATTATTCTTCTAACGGTGGAAACACTAGTACTGGAACCACTTTTTGCTGTAATGTTTGCAAATTACAAAAACAAGCACAGATAAAATTTAACGGAAGTTTTTCGAGTTTTCTTTCTTCACACTTTTTTTTTTCTCAATTGTCAGATCTTTAATAAAATGTACAACAAAATTGTCTCCATGAGCAAGCTTAAATTAATTGCTAAAGCACTGCAACTATTCATGTGGAAGGCAGTGTAACAATAAAATAACAAAAGATTTCGATGAATATTTAAGCTCAGTATTGATATAGGAAACGCCCGTCTGTTCACTATAACGAACATGAGTTTCGTCTTAATTACATATATATAGTCAGTAATTGAATCGTACTATATAACAATATCAAACGCGTGGTATTTAGGCAATGCTACCCGCAATTAAGAAGGTCGAAATTATTTTGGGTCGTCCGAAAGCTCATTTCTAAAGGACAATAAGTTTATTACCAACAATATTAAAATCTTCTGTAAAACTACTAACGTCTACTGAGATTTGCCATAATTTGTGCAAGTTTTTTCGTTTAGGTTAGGTTAGGTTAACGGATAGCTTGGAGTTCACAGACAACTTCACTCGGTGGTTCTTATAGCCCTTTGTCAGGCTTCTAGGCTACTTGTCATAATCTGTAAGTGGTGGGCTTGAACAGCACTGAGCTTCGGATGAAACCTTCAAACCTTCTGTATTGTTGTATTGATTTCGTTTCTTTCACTTCCTCCTGGAACTTTCTGCAATAATTCTGGTCGCCATAGTCTATCAGGGAGTATGTTGGCTTATGTAAACGTGAGACCACAGTTTAAACCCCAAGTCAGACATTTCCAGTAAAATATGAAAAAATGGAAAAATATTTCTTCGGCGACTTCCACTCAGCAGATTTCTGACATATACTCTGAGAGTAAATAAAAAATTACCGTGAAAGGGTTTCTCAAAAAACTGTCGTTCAAAATCGACTTTAAACTATATAAAATTAACACATACATCATAAGTAGTGTAAGAGATTAGGTTGAAATCCTGACTGAAGAGTTGTAGTGACCAATGATGTATTAAGTAATGTAAGACCGCTTGTCATGATCGATTAGTTTTGGATGAAATCAGTCTCTTTAACAGCACGTTCGCCACCATGCCCAAATCTACAAACGTTGTGATGACGTCTGTTTTGAAGTGCAGGGCACTTCCACGATTCCGGCTGTTCCACATCTTGGCAACTTCTGCAGTAATTCTGGTGGGGATTTTTTTGTTTATTTGTAATAAAATCTCGAAAACATATTTCATTGGTGCCTACAGAAAATTATATTGTATTCCTAATCGATTTAAATTTTGAATTTTTCAAAATGTATGTACAATACCGAGCAAAAAAAATGCAACACTGATCCGTGTGATCTTTGGCTACATGTGTATCAAAATAACGGTAACCAATTCGTTTCTCTTTTTGTCTGTATATTCGCTCAGGAATTTAAACAGAGTGCAAATATTCGGTGTAAACAAATCAACGGTGTACCGAATTGCGTCTAAATTTCGAATAGCAAATAGCGTGGAAAGAAAGTCTGGCAGCGGTTGCACAAGAAAATCTACCCAGCGCAATGACCGCCAAATGATTAGACTGGTTAAAGCTGATCCAACAGTGTCAGCCGTGGGCGTTACTACATTTGCTAATGAGCAAATGGGTATTTCCATTGGAATGCATACTGTTCGCCGCAGACGTGGCGTACTGTTCCGTACTGTTTTCTTTTTGAAAGAGTCGTACATAAAGATCAATCGGCTTAGCGTTGGATTTTTTTTGCTCGGTACTGTATGTTCTACGAAAATAAGTGAAACTGTACACACATTTTGACTATTCGCAGATGTTCATATATTAGCACAGGGAATTTTGATTGAATTTTTCGAATGGCAAGATTTTTTTTTGTATTCTTTCAAGAGTTTTAAATGAAATTTCGTTTTAAATGTTTGATGTAAATTTCTTAATCAAATTTATTTGTTAATTAAATCAAGTAAATTGAGTACGTAGACCCTTAGTAATTTTTGTATTTTCTAAGTGTAATTAATATTTCCTTTACTTTTTGCTTTCGATTGCACGTGTTTTTCATTGTATGCTTTGCTTAACATATCCTTAAAACCATGTGGATAAAAAGGACGAAAATAAAAGAAGAAACATGAAAAGCTTTTTTTTTGTTCATTATTGCAATAAAAGAGCGCATACGCACACAGGCACAAGAAGCTTTTTGCTCTTTAGTTTTGGTATTTTTTTTTTATTTGAATTTAGCATTTCATTAAATGCTTCAATTCTGAAATGTTTCTGCACACCAATTCAATGACAGTTAATCGGACTGACGACGCTTGCATGTATGTAGATATGTACGTGTAAATGACAACAACAAATATATTTAACGTTTCACCCTTTTGCGGTTCATAAGAATGAAACGTACGGCGAAATTTTTATAGAATAATTCATTTCAGTTTATTGCGGAAAGTCCTAAGCGCCGGTAGTCATTGAAATTATAAACGCTACGCTCTAAAAGACTATATATATTGAATAGAAAATATTGAAAAAAAAATAACACAATAAAATATTAATAAATTCATAACAAAACTTAAAAATAAATAGAAAAAAAATAGTAAAAAAAATAGAGAATAAAACAGACAAAGAAATCTGTTTTCAAATCGTGTGGAATTATTGTTATATTCATTGTAATACACTGGCAGTTATTAATATTTGGCTGCGTGAGTGTTTTTTCTAATTTATCGTTTAGGATTTATAATAAAAATTTAATAAAAAAAATTTTAATTTCTTTTACTTAATGGATTATTTTAAAACTTGAGATTGAGTTTTTTTTCTGTCGTGAACACCCCTCTATCGTTATATTCTCCAAATATTTTCGTACGTACGTGTAGATACATATATGGTATATGTGTATGTGTGAGAGTGTATGTGAATATATTAGTGCATATAAAACAACCCTTATACGAATATAACCAACCATCAAAACGACTGGAAGAAAAAAAGTTTAAATTTAAGAAAATTGCTTTTTGTCTTCAATTTTTTTTCTTCGGCTGGAAAAACCTAGTAAGAGTTTAAGTGTTTTTCCTGACCTGAAGATTTTCATTAAACGTAATTAAAAAATTAATTAAAATATTTTCATTATCTACACAAGAAGTTTGTGAAAAAGTTTAAGAAGAAAATCAAGAAAAAAAATCAAGAAAAAAAAATTCCATATTTAACGTGAGTGCTTTTCAATTTTGTTTAAAATTTATTGTATAATTGCAAAGAATAAATAAAAAAAATTTATTTTTAATTATTTATGTTATACATTTTTTTTTGTTTACAATAATATTATTTAAACAAATATTATCGATGTGCGTGTATGTAATTTTTTTCTATGTGAATGTGTGAGTGAGAGTGTGAGAATGTGTAGTGTATTGTGTCTGAGTACGTTTTAAAACCAAAAAAATTAATTAATTTTTATGCAAGAATTTTCATTATCGCAAACGTCATTAAAAAATTTATAGTTTTTTTTTTGTTATTTCTTGTTCGCAAAAAAGTTGTATTGTTTAAACAATTTAATGCATTTTTTCTAGTCTCCCCTTTTTTCCTCTATCTTTCTCTCTCTTACAGCATTTTTACTATTTTTTTCTTTATTGTTTTCTACTTTATTTGTTTAACTACAAATATAATAATAAAAAAAAAGAAAAACGCAAGCAAAATCAGAAAAAACATTGTATATAAATTTTCTTTAATTGATGTTCCACTTTAGATCGTTTGCAATAACAATTTTTATTTACTAAAAAAAAAAAACCTCAAGAAATGGTGAAATTGCCCCAAAAAAATCGAATATTTTGTTCTGAAATTATGAAATAAGTTTTTGCATTTTTCCAATAAATTTGAGTATATTTTTGCACTTGAAATTCTAATTCTTTTTTCATCGTAACCGAAAGCTGTGGCCTCAAAAATAATTTTGCTTTCAACTGAAAAATCATGTAAACGGCAAAATAGATAAATAGTATCATTAAATAATCTGATAATTAAACATTTGCATTCAAAAAACACTCTCAATTATTTAAAATAGCAAAAAAGTAAAGAAAACATTCCCAAAAATCTCTTAATTTTTGGCCAAAATTAGGGTGGCGAAGGAGGGTTGTCTATTTACATCATCGCCACCATCATCATTATCAACATTTTCATTTACATTCGTTTTTCATAGACGTTTTTTTCGTAAAACTTTTATTTGAAAATGAAAATGCTCATACACTTAAAGAAAATCTCAGCATAAGGAAAAAAATACTATTCATATGAAAATTAGAGAATTATTGGACTTTTAGTAAACGAACTGTAATGCAAAAAAATTGTAAATTCTATGAATAGAATTTAAATTTCTATGAAAATATTTTTTTTTAAAAATTAGTTGGAAAAAAAACTGTTTTTTTGAATTTTATGCTGAACATTTATTAATGGCTCAGATATTTTTTAACCGAATTTCAAAATTAAAAATTGTCTAACTAAAAGCAAAATTCCATCAAGACCTGACTGTTTTTTTTAATCATAACAAATGGCAATCTTCTCAGTAGAAAATGCACTTTAAGAATATCGTCACTTATTCTATATCTTTTTTTAAAATTTACAATTATCGGTGTTTAGAACTGAAAAATAAGGAAATAAGTAGACTTTCCCCAGTGTTGCAAAACTGAAATTTTGATATGGTACTGACCTATAACTGAAAAAGTACTTTTTTGCATCAAATGGTACTTTTGTAAAAAAAAATACTTACATATTGCTCATTATAACCCTTCAATTAGGACTATGACCTCACTTCTCACACCACTTATTGTGTGTGTGTTAATTTTATACATTAGTGGCGGGAACTACTGTTTAAAGTCAACTCCGAACGACAGATTTTTGAGAAACTTAATCGTGACAATTATATTTACTCTCAGAGTTTTTGACAAAATGAGGTCGCCGAAGAAATATTTGTTTAAATTTTGTTTAGATAAAGATGTCTGACATGGGGATTGAACCATGGGCTCACGTCTAGTAAGCCCGCACCCTAACTACTGGACTATTTATTCATATATATTTAATACACATATCGCACGGAACAGAAAAACTAACGACTTATGCGTGTTGCTCCCCCCGTTTAGTCAAACGTTGATGGATCGTAATGTAAAATAACTTCGTATTTAGCATATGAAAAGCAATGCAAATGCTTATTGAAATTACAGTACGGTTCGGCAAGTGTTTTCATTGCTTTTCGTGTTTTAAAAACGAATGTATGTTCCGTGAACGTTTGGCTAATCGGGGCTAAAGCTTAATTCTACCTTTAGCATTACGTTGAACATGTTGCTAATGCACTAATATTTGAAAAGCGCAAGACATAAAATATGTAATAATAAAAAAGTACTGAAATCGTCTAGGGGGTGCTACGATATTTTTGAAATAAAAAAGTACTGTTAAAAGTACATAAGTATTGAATTTTTAACACTGACTTTCCCACTTTTTTCGTTCAAAATTCACAACATATCGACGCCTCCGTTCTATAACATTCTAGGTCCAAAAAGTGTGTTTTGAGTTATGAGTTCTCAAAGTTTTCAGGCGACATACGACTATATGTGTATTCTAAGTAGATTTTTCCCTATAACTTCGGAACGAATCGGCGCATCTTAACCAAATTTTCACAGTATGTATTTAAGTTAGAGAACGTAGAATTTACAAATGCAAATGCTATCAAGAATGTTTGAAGGCAAAAGCGAATATAAAAATAAAATTTCATCAAGAAATTATTAGAAAACTACAAAAAAAAAAAAAAAAAAAAATAGCAGGATAAAAGTCCACATACAGCGGTATATGTAAATTTTTTCTGTGACTGTACACCGCTTTCCAATAAAAAAAATCGATTAAAAATATCAAAGTAATTAATTAGTTTATATGTATGTACAAGTAAAAAAAGATTGAAAATATAAAATCTGATATGTCGGAAACTTTCAAAATCTACTACCAAAACTCGCTCTGTTAGGGGTTCTGGCGATTAAATTAATTAAAGTGTTTAGTTAAAGTAGTTAGTGGTAGCCTTGATACCGAAAGCTTACTTAAGCACGCATAGCGGCCCGTTGTGATGCCACAGGTGCACGCAGTCCCTGTACTGAGCAAGTTCTACTAAACTAGAGAAGTAGTTGGTCAGCGCAAGGGCTGCACTAAAGGGACGTAATATGCATTAGAAACAGTTCACTTTGTTAGACCATGTTGTTCTGTTTTCCCGTAAAAGGATATTAGGTTTTAAAATCTAACATGTCGCAAAATTTCAAAATCTACTATCAAAACTCTTACTTATTATCGTTACCCCTATTTTGATTTATTTACATTAGTTGTCGAAAATGTGTGATTATCTGTCTATTGTATTACTTTTAACAGTGGTTAACTATGGGACTTATTTTACCAACTTGTACTTTTTTACTTAATTTTACCTGTTTCCTTTTTCCTGTTTTTCATTCCAAGACTTAAGTTAATTGTTTAACAGAGTTCTGTAAGTAACATAACAGAGCTCTGTTAACTGACTTGGTTTGCATCCAGGGTGATAGATTATAAAATCCATCTTCACACACAACACTATATCGTTAGCCGGGTGCATTTTTATGTAAGAGTGACAGCATCAAGCATAATAAAGACATTATAGTACTAGGATGATAGGTGTTCGCTTTTGTCTAATAGACAGTGTGTTGACTTAATAGATGGTAGCTCGTGGTTCAAGTCTGAGTTGTGACATAAAATGAAATGTCACACGTTAGGGATCGTCCTTCGGAGTCGTTGTTAAATTGCAAGTTCCGATAAAATTAACATACACAACATGGGCAATGTGAGAAGTCAAACCGAAATCCTTGCAAAAAGATTGTTTGTAAAGGTCAATAGAGCAAGTAAGTAATGCCAGGCTGATATTACAGAAATATTATTCCCTATATTAGAACGCGCACGATTGCAAATATTTAGCACTACTATACCAGGTTAAATGGTTGAAATTATTGTTATGAAATGGTGCACCTGCGTATAAGAAAACAGTCATCATCCTACTCTGCAGTGAGGCTGGCAATGGCATTGGATCTATTCGTTTTTTGTGTTTCAAATTTTTATGTTACAGTTTTCATTTTGCTCCACACAATTTGCCAGCCATTATAAGTACACACACTCATTGTTTCAAAATTTTCCATTACAATGCGATGTGCATGTGTGTGTGAAAGCTGTTTATTTGTTTGTCTCGTGTTGAGTTTACCTTCCCATTTGGTATATAGGATTTGGGTTTTTTATATTTTGCCATGGCCTTAGACTCGCTCTCTTGACTTCAGTGTGTGAATTTTAGATTTTTTTTGGCAAAAAATCAATTTTTACAATTTTGTTTACAAATATAAGCTTGTGTGGGAAAATGCTTCCCCCAAAGGCATACCAAGAAAAGCCCAATAATATTCAAAAATTATTATTTATTAAAAATTGCAACAAAGAAAAAAACAACAACATATTACCAATTTATTATTATTTGTGTTCCCTTTTCTTCCATTGCTATTTATTCTTTGTCACATGTCACATTTACGTATCAAATCTTTGGGAGGGTTGGGTAGGGTTTTTTATTTTGTAACAGGAAAATAATGAAAAAAAATTGTTGTTGAAAAAGTTTGTAAAAATGTGTTTCATTTTGAATTTTTCCTAAAATTTAAATTTATCTTTGAACATTTTCCTAAAGATGATAAAATAGATTTGTTTTGAAATTATTCAAACGTTCCACCACATGTATGTATAAACAATCAATTTTGACTTTGCCAAAAATGAAAATCCAAGTGATTCAATTACTAAACGTTGTTTTTCTTATTTCAAGATCAATTAGTGTACAAGTTATTCAATTTTCTTTTTATAGTTAAAATTGCATCTTATTTGTATACCATACTCAGTTGCCAGTTGCATAAAGGAGTGCGTTAAATATGTAGGATATATTTTGAATTTATTTTTAACTGCGTTATTATTTATTTTTCTAATAATAATTTTTATTTCTCATAATATAAAAATATTAAAATATAGGCCAGACTAATATTTAGGCTATAGAACCCTTCAATCAGGATTACAACCCAGCTTTTCACACCACTTATCGGAGGACCTTCAGTTTAAAGTCAGGTAAATAATACTATTCTCAGAGTTTTTGCCAGAAATCTGTTGACAGGAAGTCGGCGAAGAAATATTTTTGCTTCCATACATCATTACAGCCCTTTAGTCAGGATGTCGATCTAGCTTCTTACCAGAGATCAGCAATGAGTATTCAAAAAGACGAGTAGATTCGAATCATACACATAATTTCTGATACTTATACGCATTAATATTGATTTTAATATCATACTCATACTACTCATATTCAAAGTTTGAAGTACTCATCGTACTCATACTTAACAATACGCATGATGTTGTTGATTTCTACTCTCTTCTACTCAACATTTACAAGAATCACAAAATAAGTATGATTTGAATACGAACACTACAATACTCACTAGAAGGTTGTGTCTTTGCTTTGCTTACTGTCTTTGTCTTTTTCTGTGTTCTTTTTTTGTAAATGCAACAACAAGTAAGACTGTAAATTTTAATGAATGATTTGAAACACTCGAATCATTTATGAGTATTATAAATCAACGTTGTAGTGAGTACGAATGAATCAGAGTAGTTAAATTTCAATTTTGTTGACTCACTTATATTAAAAATTTGATGAGTACTTATGAGTAGCGAAAAAATGATTCATTGCTGATCTCTGGTCAGGATGTCGAAATAGCTTCGTACACAACTTATGTTGTGTGTATTAATTTTGTACGTGAGCAGCGGGACCTACAGTTTAAAGTCGACTTCGGACGACTGATTTTTAAGAAACATTTCATGTAAATTTTTTATGAAATTCAGAGTTTTTCCAGAAACCTGCTGAGTTGAAGAAATATTTGTTAATATTTCGTTTTTAGTTCCAGATGTCTGACCTTAGATTGGAATCTTGGCCTCACGCCAACACACTACGGCGACTATATAAACTATCGTTCGAATAATACATGCGAATTTTCTTTTCGTCTCTTTCATAAAAGAGTTGTCGCTTCCAATGTGCTCCCATTGAAGAAATCTATCAGCCAAAGAGAAAGTTGCCGAAGAAATATTTTTTTAATATTTCGTTTTACTATGTTCGTTATATCTGACCTGTCGTTTGAACCTTGACCTCACGTCTAATTAGCTAACGCGCTCCCCACTAGACTATGGCAACTACAATTTAAGAACAGCAATAAATGTATTTCATGAATGTAATTACGATTAACTCTCTTTGGGCAGTTTTCGATGTTTTCCGTAATAAAGATTACGTAGTAAATTGGGAAAATATTCAGAGCGGAGAGGTTAAGTCGTCGTAGTCCCACCGGAAGTAGAGCAATAAATGATACTGAAACAGGAAACCGGTTTGATAATTCCAATTCACCAGTTCGAGTTCAGAAAAGTTATAGAACCCCTGAAAACCATACAATCTTGTAAAAATTTTAAGAAAAACATTTGATTAAAGAAAATTTTGTTCTGCTTCCCTCATTGATATTTCTGAGGCTAAGATTAGGTACTAGGGGTTTTAAATTAAAGAGTTCCTTATTTAAAAAATTAAAAAATAATGCAGCGGTATTTGATTAATATTTCATTTATTAATTAGAATACAATTATTGTTACGAAAATGGAAATGAAAACATGTTTACATATATAGAGATTTCTCGAAGGCGAAGTCATTCTCCTTCAGGAACATTCATCAGACTGTTTAGACAAAACAGAAGTCAGAAAGAATTTAGTCAGTCTTGTGTGAAGACACGTTGCGTGTGAAGAGAATAATTGTGGTTTGAAGATCTCCGTTATAAAGATCTATTGAAAAGAGTGAAAAGTAAAATAAAAAATAAAATAATTGTTGTTGTTTTCATCAGTCTTAGCAGATTTCTGGCAAAAAATCTGAGTGTAAATAAACCTGCTATGAAAAAGTTTCTCAAAATCTGTCGTTCGGAGTCGACCTACAGTTTAACGGCCCCGCCACTCAAGCATACAATTTAGGCGCACAACATGAATAGTGTGAGAAGCTAGACCGTAATCCCGACTGAAGGGTTACATACATACCCCTTCAGGGTTGTAATGGCCAATTATGTATGTACGTATGACGTTAAATCCTTGTTTAATAAAACGAGAATGAGTAATAGAAAATGGAATAAAAGTAAAATAATAATCAGAAATAGAGACTAGAAGAAAAAAATTGCACAGAAATTCTCACTGATGAATAAAAGCATTAAAAAAAATCTTACAAAAATATTCAAAAAATCGAAGTTTAATTTGAATTAGTCTAAATACGAGTACGTATCAATTTTCCCTAACTCAGTATCAATAAATCGAATTGTAATAAATTTCTGCATAATTTCAATTTATATTACGACTTCACTGAGCATTAAACAATCATTTGTTTAAACTAACTGTTACATTTGGTAAACAATTTAATTAAAAAATATGTTAAACAATTAATTACGATTTTATTTGTTATGTAAATAACAAATACGGCTTAAATAATCAATCATTAGTTCCGGTCATCTAATGGATTTATTAGATTTGATGTAAAGGACCCTTTAAAACAATACGAATTTTAAATAAAACAATATTATTCTGTCAAGTGAAATGTGTCACATTTCTATTATATTAGATGTGTGTGTTATTTATTTAAAAAAAAAATAAAACATTTTTTTCTCGTTACTAGCGTTTTAAAAAAATCTCAGTCTCAGTACTTTTCCACTGTCATCACAAAGAGCGTATGTAACTGCCTGTGTGTAAGTTGGTTGTTGCGAGTGTGTGTGTCCATATACATATGTATATGTATGAATGTAAATATAAAATATGTGTCTACATAGTACATAAGTAAAAGCGTTATCTAAAATTGTACAAACAAATACTGTAAAAAAGTGAAAAGATTCTATTTTAATACACTGGAATTTGAGTGTCTTCCAGAACCTTAAAAGAATGAAAAGATTAAAAAAAAATTCTATAATTAATTATATAACGATGGGTGATTTTTTAATCGCTCGATTTTGCAAATAAAAAAAGACATGGAAATTTCTCAAAAAATAAATTTTTTTTGAAGCGATAAATCAATAAAAATTATTTTATGTAAAATTTTTCCAGGATTTCGGCTGGTATCTCACAAAAATCAGCTATAATGTTCTCTTTTAGGCTAGGATGGCTATTGCTAGAATGCCCCTATATTCGAGCGATTTCACGTACCCCTACGAAAAACATTGCAGTTGGGTCAAATCGCTTCATCCTAGTAATCAATGTACCGCTGTAATACATGAGATTAGTTGTTGAATCGCTTCTCAATCCTTTCTCGTCTTGTAGACCACATGCCAATCAAGTATAATTCTCTTTTGACAAAAAAAATTTTAAAACCATCCCATTGGTTATAATATTCTTAAAGAAATACGGTACAAGTGTTTTCGGCTTTTCCAAATCTCAAGAATTTTTTGAAATGAAAATTAAAGTCAACCGTTTTAAAGCTTTTAACCTATCCAGAATAATCGCATTCCGATTTTAAATTCAAAACGCATCCATCTGAAGAAATATTTAAAAGTAGCATAAAATATTATACATCGTTTACGGTAAAAAAAGGTTGTCACATTTGTTAATTAAAAAATTCTTTGAAGCATCAGCTGCTCTCCATAAACGAACGTGTTGAAATCACCGTAGGTGGCTCATTACACGAGAACCCGTACCTGAGATATCTCGAATATAACGAAATATAAAAAAATTTTCCTTCCGGCAACTTTCTCTCAGCGGTCTTCTAGCAAAAACTCTGAGAGTAAATAAAAGTTTCTTAAAAATCTGTCGGTCGGAGTCGACTTTATACTGTAGCTCCAGGTCTAGGTTAGAAATGGAATATTATTTAATTCATATGACTGTCGCGGCTGGCCTCACAGTATCTCATTCGATAGAACCAATCTTCGGGCACTTTTTCGAGTGTATTGGATCGTATCACGGCAATGGCATCATGAATGTTGGCCTTCAAATGCTCAATTGTCTCCAACCAATATACACAATTGGTGGTGTAAGATAATAGTCATGATCTTCACTAAAGGGTTGTAAAGGCTCTAAGACGGTTAGTGGAGTAAGAGCGGGAATAGAATAGTATAGTGGTTGTCCAAGATGTCCTTAATTTAATTTGGACAGAAAGTGCACAGGATGGGATATCATTTGGCAGTGAGATCATCGTCCCGATACTTTACTTTAGATTTAGAGGACATTAGTATATTGGATCCCAGGTCATGTGGGAAATACCAGGACGACAGCTCCTATGGGATCTACTCGACATTAGTATACTTGACCCAATTCATGTGGGAATTATAGGCAGTTAGTACCAGGACAGCTGCTTCCACACCTTAGATGCCACCAAAACATTTTTGTGGAATACATAACATAACATGACATAATTAGCCATTACAACCCTTCAGTCAGGATTACGGCTTAGCTTTTCACACCACTCATATTGTGTGTGTTAATTTTATACAAGAGTGGCGGGACCTACAGTTTAAAGTCGACTAAGAACGACAGATTTTTAGAAACTTTTTCATGGCAGGGTTATTTAGTCTCAGAGTTTTTGCCAGAAATCTGCTGAGAGGAAGTCGCCGAAGATATATTTTTTCATATTTCGTTTTGATGCCTGAGCTGGGATTTGAACCGTGGTGTTACGTCTAATAAGCCAACAAAGAGGAAATTGGCAATGTATACACTAATATAAGGAATACAGAGAGAGCATGAGAGAGATAAAGAACGATTCTGTTGTAAGGAAGAGGGAAATGTGTGCGGCGTTTATGCATTTTATAAAGAAATACTTGAATGCGTATCAAGTACTAGATTAATGTAGTAGGGTTAGAGGAGACGTTATAAGAAAACATAATATAGATTGAGGGCAGTACAATAGATCGCCTGGCTGCAATAATTTCTAAACTTTATACAACAACTACAATAATGTCTTTAGTCAATTGTCAATCTGAAGCAATTAATTTCGGTCTGTAGAGTCTGATACTGATTTATAAAGTGATTTAACAGAGTATAGAATACAACAAAGTTGAAACAGTGAATGATTTATTTACATCTCTGTAATTACCTTATTTTCTGAAGTCGCAATAGCTATTTTAAATATTTATTTTATTACACATCGATAACAATTGCTATGGCGCACTTTAAATCAAATCATATTACATCAATAGGATAAAAATACGTAGTACAATTGGACGACTCTTTAATTTAATGAAACAATCATGGAAATTAAAAATTTCGTACATATTTGAAGCCAACTGATACTAAAGAAACGCAGATAATGAATTAATACCTTTAGAAACTGTTATATGATTTGTTTATGCACCGTGAAAGGGTAAGCTTACGGGTTTTAACACTGTAAAGCTTTTTTTGCCACCAAAAATACTGAAAACATATTGCGACGCTAAAATTTATTAAAAGCAGTACAACTATAACAAAGACAAAAAACCAAAAATTAATACAACTACAACAATAACATGAAAGATTAAAAGAAGAAGCAAAAAATACAGTTCTAACAACAAAGCATTTTTAAGGACCTTTTTCAGGTTTTATTGGTTGTACTATGCTTTGTTTAACAATTGTTTTGTTGGTTTCTTAGCTTTTAGAAGCAAATATGTATTACACATACACATACATTTACACATAGCATTCTATACTACAAAAATTCATTAGAAAAACGTGGTTTACTATAGCAGGAGAGTAGAAATACAAGGGATGACTAACATACATACATAAATGGTTTGACGCGTTTAGTAGCTCATAAAGTAAAGTTTTTCTTTAATTATACAAATATTCTACAGATTAAAACACATCCACACGAGGTATGTATGTACATTTTGAAACTTAAAAGCGGTCGTTGTTCCCGGTTTAAAATTTATTTGTTATTGTTTTCTCTGCTTTTAAGTTAGAGTAACTGACTGTATACATACTAAATAGAGAAATAATTGCTTGTCTTTCTAAGAATCCTGAATCATACCATCCACCTTTTTATTGAGTTTTTTGTTTTTACGCAACAAAAGAAAATTCAAGGTGAATGTGACAATTTATGAAAGAGGACATTTTTTTGAAAACAAATAAAGTTTGCCAATTTTTTTTCTGGTCAATACAATAAATATTTGAATAGAATCGTAATAAGTTTACAATCAATATTTTTGAAAATTTAATTTATTAGCTAAAAATGTTTTAAATTACGAAATGAAATACATCCAGCTAATGACATAGTGTAGGTTGTGAGTTTTGTTGAGTAGAACTCAAAAAATTTTTTTATATAAAAAATATGACACGATTGTTATACTATTTAAAAAGTAACTACGGCAATTTTTGTCTGATTTGATCAAATTAAGTGCCAACCTCTTCACAAGATAATGCATACCGTTTTTGTCAAATAAAACAAGTTTGGAGGGTTCCAGAAATATAAAAACTTCAACTCTTTAACAAATTGATCTTTTTAAGTTCCGAAGTAAACTGGTGCGTGAAATGTTCAATCCTTGGGAACTATAACGAGTTGATGTAGATGGATTGCCACGCACATTCTCAGCCATAGCTTCGATATTTTCGGGTGTACGCACTGTACCACCACGCTTACGTCAACAATAAAACCAGTTTCACGAACTTTAGTAATAAAAAATACCGGGCACTGTTGGTCCTTCTCTGCGACCATATTTTGTACGACATTTTCGTGAAATTTCCGATCAATTGTCTTTGTTTTGGAAATAAATTTCCAATAAATCCCAACGTTGCTCAAGCGTAAATTGATAGATTACGTAGAGTGGAGATAATATACTGAATTTTGTCAAGGAATAGTATGACATAAGTATTGCCAGATTCAAAATAATCGATGATTCAAATTTAAGCCGATATATAGCCCACCCGATGTATCTATTTTTTTAGTAAGTAATGTCATAACTGTGATCAATTTTTTGTTAACGAGTTTCCTTATAATGCAAAAACTACTAAAACTAAGAGGATAAGAAGAGAATACGGATCAGTGAGGTGGACAAGGCGGACAATCTACTCTACAATCTACACCCTCACCTGAATTATTTATATTTAATTATTTTCACTTTACTTACTTTCCGTATTCATTGATATAAGAATATATTTACATAAATGCTATTCCTGTGGAACAACAAGATTGTTTAAAGGCTCTCAATGTATCTCTTTATTTAAGTTTTAATGAAATTTATTTCATTTTAAATTTCATAAAAAACTAAAAGCAAATAAAAATAAAATAGTTTTGCACGGAATGATTACTTAACAGAAGTGTTTCCTAAGTGTGTACCTCTCACTATTTTTATACGTCTTTATTTGCGGTTCTCTTAACGAAATGTTTATTCAGGAAAATAAAAATGCAAATAAAATTTTAATAGTGTTCCATTAAAGAAAAAGAAATATAAAAGAGAATAAAAAAAAAATACTAAAATCTGGCACATCTTTTTGTGCAAAGACTAAATGCTTATGGCAATATTGAAAAAGGTATTCATGCTCAACAATTGCTCTCCTACTTAATCTATTTAATCATGTAGTATTACACATTAAATGAATTCTTCACAATCTGTTATTTTGTTCATGACATGGTAGGATTATTTGTTGTTTTTATATATAATTAGACTATGAGATGTTGTATTGCAGGATAGCAAAGAGTCCAACATTCAACGATTTACAGATCAGTAGCAAGTTATAGAACAATTTGGGAGTATGGATACTATTATTGCTGAGTAAAAGCTTGAGTCAATAGAATCATTTTTTAAGTTAATTAAGGCCGAAAAATTCCCTGCTTGTACATTAACTTTTTAATAAATAACGTTACAGGATCTCGTCTATCAAGCCAACGCACTACTTACTACACTACTATGCTTCTGATAGCTGAAGCGGAAAAATGTGTGTGATGAGAGATTTTAAAATCTATTACCTTGGACGCAAACCAAGTCAGTTATCAGAACTCTGTTATGTTACTAACAGAATTCTGTTAAGCAATTAATTTAAATCTTGGAAAGAGAAACACGAAAAAGGATTAAAATTCCTGAGTAAAATTAAGTAAAAAAGCACAAGCTGATAAAATAAGCACAGATCTCTGTTATGTTACTATCAGAACAGTGTTAAACAATTAATTTGAAGCTTGAATAGAAAAACAGGAGAAAAGATTAAAATTCCTGGACAAAATTAGGTAAAAAAGCACAAGTTGGTAAAATAAGTCCTATAGTTCTGTTACAATATGTTGCGTAATAAGATCGGCGACTTCCTCTCAGTAGCGTTTTGGTCAAAAACTCTAAGAGTAAATAAATATTGCCACGAAAAGATTCTCAAAAATCTGTAGTTTCGCAGTCAACTATAAACTGTAGATCCCGCCACTCATGTAAAAAACTAAGACACGCAACATGTGTGAGAAGCTAGGCCCATAATCCTGACTTAAGGGTTGCAATGGCCAATTATTAATGTATGTATGTAACAAATAAATTACATAATTTTGAAGTACTCAGAGAGAAATAACAGTAAATCATATTTATCAGAAAATTAAACAAAGCTTTATCTATAAGATACGTGTAATTAAATTGCTTTTAGGGCAATTATAACAACTTAACTAAAGGTCAGATAAATTGTTTTTCATTATTATGAGTACCCAATAAGATAGAAGTGAGTGCTAAACTAAAGGGAGGATCATCCTGCCGGTAATTTAAAGTTAAGTTTATGTTTGAACTTGCCATATTATATTATTTTCAATATGGCAACTTCAAATTTAAAAAAAAATGAGCATATACAACAAAAAAAATCAAGACCGTCGTTGCCACTGCGTTAAAAAAAACTTGTTTAATTGAGCAGTTTTATCGACATTTCTCCTGTACTGCCAAATTTTTAAATACAGTTAACTTTATTTTATCCCTAAATTGTAATAACAAAAATAAGTTAAATGTGACTTTACAGTTCGCTTTAGCTAAAGTTACCTTTTACTAAACCTAACTTTAAGGGCAAGTTATTATAATGGCCCTAAAAGAAACATCATCAACATTAATTACTGGCATACTATTTCCAGCCCCCATACTTGTAACATCTACTTTCCGAATTTCATCGCAATGCATTGCCTGAGTGGTGTTATTTTCTAAGAAATTTTCTTAAAAATGAAAAGAATAAATATTTTTAAAATACTTTAGAGTTTAAAAGCTTTAGTGTTCTACAGGGAGATTTCCTTTCTACTTTACTGAAAAGAAAAATATTTTTTAATACTTTTTATTTATTGTGTGTATTTTTTGCTTTCTTTTTAAAATATAATTGTAATATTCATACTATAGGAAAATATAATTTCCTAGGAAAAACAAAAAGAAAATTTCAAAAATTTTAATGAGCACTTACATATATTGAAACGCATTTCATTGGGTATTTTGGATAGAACTTTAAGAGTAAAATGCTAAAGACCATTTTTACATCATGAATTTTAAGCGTGGGGGTTTTGGGACGTCAATGCCGTAGTCATATGAAACATGTCGAAAAAATCTTTTAAATACCTTCCATGTTTAAAGTTTTGGATGGAATATTTGATTTCGTGAGATATTCTTCAAATTAGCTTTGTCTATGTATACATACATATGTTCGAATATATGGAATATAATTCTATTATAAGTGGCTTTTGGCACTCTTCTCCCACTAACGGAAAATGCAATACTATTGATGTATCAGCTAAATGTCTTACAGATACGTAGTTTCTGTACATATTTTTGCGTAGTTCTAATTTCTCACAAAGATCCCCTACATCATAACGTAGATTGCTCTTCCTGTACAAGTCTTCGAGTTTTCGTAGTAGTGACAGCAAAAAACCTTTCCCTATCTAAATACTTCCTCCTGCATTAATAGAAAAATATTAGAACTTTGACTTTCGATTATCTACTCCTTTTGACCTGAACTGGATGATTTGGAATTTTTTTTTACGCCGAGGAGGGGTGAATGTACCTAACCACACCATAGAGGAAGTCGTCACATCCTCCGTGTGTGGAGCCCTCCCCCACTATATCCCCCCCTCGGCTCGTGGACTCGTTGTGCCCACCCCGGAACTACGGTGGTATTACGTCGAAGTGGAGTCCTTTTGGCCCCTGCGTGTTCATATCCGCGTCCGGATTGCGTATTGAAATTTGCGGAGACATCTACGTGTTTCCACTATTCCTGTCGTCCAGGTCCCTGTGTCGGATTCCATTTGACACTTGTGCAAGTATCATCTATGCCGGCGTGTTTACATGTTCTGCAGCCTCGAGATCTCTCTTCTTCAGTCTTAGGATACGCTCCACGTAATTCGCTACTGAAGTCCAATTCTCTCCACTCGTCATCATAACCCCGACAATGTTAGCGGCCGTGTCAGTTCAGAGCGGTAGATCTGCCAGCGTGCACATTCGAAAATAGTGTGCTCTGCATCATCAATTCTGGTGGACATTCACGTTGCGTGGTTTTAACAAGACTTTATCTAGTGGGATATTCAAAGCCATGCCAATTTTCATGACATCTCACAAACACTTTGTTTTATTTAATTTTAAATATGATGATTTTAGCAAGACTCAGTAGAATTGCTATTTTTACTAAATTATTACTAAACAATGCTACTTATCCTATTTTTTTTTATTTCAAACTCTTCTTGTTAAAGATTTTTAGCGAATTTGGTACAGAGTGAAAATCATGCCAAATTGATTTCCATTGATTTTTGGTTAAAAATAAAAATATTTATTAAATTGCTTAAAATTGTTTATTTTAATATGTAAAGCTGTCAAGTTTAATAAAGCTTGTCATTTGACGGGACAGAATAACAAATGCTTTAACAATTTCTATTAAACTGGGAGAAATTAAAAATTATAACGTAAAATTTCTAACGATTTTCTGCAAAATTATTTTTGTTACGCCCCGTTAAATTGTAATTTTAAAGGCCATTATTACAACTAGCCGTTAAGTAAAGGGAGGATTTTAATGGGTAGATGAATTGTTTTTCATTTTAATAAGTGGACAATAAGGTAGAAGTGAGCATTAAGCTAAAGGGAGGATCATCCTACTTTTAACTTTTAAAGTTAATTTTATGTAAGAGCTTGCCATATTATATACTATTTTCAATATGGCAACTTCAAATATAAAGAAAATGGGCAAATACAACAACAACAAAAAAAAAAAAAAGAGGCCCTTCATTGCCGCTACGTTTAAAAAACGTATTTAATTGAGCAATGTTATCGACATTGCTCCGACACTGCTATATTTTTGAAAAAGTTAACTTTAGTCATTTGGTTGCAATAACGAAAAGAAGTTAAAGGTGACTTTAAAGTTCACTTTAGCTAAAGTTACCTTTAACTAAACCCAACTTTAACGTTAAGAGTTGATCAACGACATGATAAGGAGGGGTAAAGAGGTAATTTAGTTATCTTAGGATAGGTTTCAGGACGTGTACACTGTTATAAAGACAAGTATAATATCCAGAGGTCAAAATGATCCATTGTAATACGAGGGTTGCCTTTTGTATTTCGGGATTTGGCAACCCTAGTGTTGCAATCTGCCAACTGACAGCTCTATCGTAAAGCTTGACATTTTTGAGGTTATACGTACTCAGAACGTTTTGACATACGAGCGCTATTTGTGTTGTTTACAGTAACTTAAAAATCTCGCCCAAAAAATGGAATTAAATCGTGAACATTTTCGTGTGATTATTTTTTACAACTTTCGACGTGGAGTAACTCAACAACAGTGCCTCGATGAACTTAATTAAATTTTTGGCGATGAAGCTCCATCAGGGACCAATGTTTATCGATGGTATGGAAAATTCGACCGAGGTCGTAGTTCACTCCAAGACGAATTTCGTGAAGGTCGTCCAAAATCAGTTGTTGTTCCAGAAACCATTGATGCTATGTGCCAACTGATATTGCAAGATCGTCATGTGACCTACCGTGAGATTCAGACAACCTTAGGCATTAGTGGGACCAGCATACATTCAATATTGCATGAACATTTGACTGTCAAAAAAATTTGTTAGCGTTGGATCCCACACAATTTGTCAATCGCTCAAAAAAAGGCTCAAAATCAGAGTGGCAAAAGTTCTTCGACAATTGGTTCAAACGCATTCAAAAGTATATAGATCTTAATGAGGAATATTTTGAAAAACAATAAAGCGATTTTCGATGATTGTTCTCTAATCCCGAAATATAAAAGGCAACCCTCGTAGTCCGGCTGGGATCTGTTTCAGATTCTTGTCAGCCATCTAAAAAGAACTAATAGCTAACCTTAGGCTGGCCTTATTCGGGAAAACTGTTCTTGGCTATAGACATGTAACATCGCAATCCAAAGCTTATGCTCTTCCTCTCTGATCCATCTAGTGATGAGGGCGCAGAATTGACAGATTGGGGGATCAGGACCAACCAAGGAGGTGATTAAAGAGATAATTAACCAAAAATATTATTTTTGGAAATTTGGAATAAGAAGAAAAAACAAAAGAAGTTTAAAATATAACAATAAAATCGACTTTAAGGTCGTAACTCTTCGTAGTAAAATTTTGTAGTTTTTTTTTGTATTAAATTTATAATTGCGTTCTGCATTATTTAACATGAATTAAAAATGTGAAATTGGTTGTTGGTTTAACACTTATTTGGAAGAAAAATTAAAAAAATTTTACGAGTTACTGAGGCCTATTGAAGAACTCTTACGTGATTATAACTTGTTTTAAGTTGATTGCAGTATTTTTGCATAGTTTCGTTGAAATTGTTACGTGATATATCAAAATATTTTTTTATTATAAAATATGGCTATGGAAAATTTTAAAACATAATTTACTAGACAATTTGATAATAATTTTTTGAAAGAATTTTTAATTATTAGGGTTTTATGGTAATTTTTTTAGGTAATTACAGATGTAAGTACGTATGTACTTGTTAAATTTTTTTCAAAGAAAAGATTAACAAGTTAATTGAAGAATAAATACCATATTCATTAAAATTTTAAAAGAGAAATTTTAAAAAGTTGAATTTGATTTCTTAAATAAGAACCTGGCGAACAAAACCAGGCATGTCCTGTTAACTGTTCCTTACAGGAGTAACAAATAACTAAATTGCCTAAATACAGACTAGTTAGGATTTTTCTTTCTTTCCATAGGAAAACTTTATCTAACTTTCATAATAGGACTAGTTTATTCAGTTCAGTTTTTTAAATAAACGTGTCTGGATCTGTTTGAAAATTTCTGGTTATGATATAAAATCTGATGGTCATGGCAAATTAGACACCATTAGATGCCAAGCAGAAACAATAATATGAAAAACGAAATATGAAAAAAAATATTTCTACGGCGGATCCTCTCAGCAGATTTCTGAGAGTAAATAAACCTGCCATGAGAAAGTTACTCAAAAATCTGTCGTTCGGAGTCGACGTTAAACTGTAGGTCCCGCCACTCGAGTATAAAATTAAGGCACACAACATAAGTGGTGTGAGAAACCGTAATCCTGACTAAGGGTTGTAATGGCCAATTATGTATCTATATTTGTATGTATGTATGTATGTATGTATGTATGTATATATGTATGTATGTATGTATGTAAGTACTGCTTTGTTTCAAAACAAGTCGAAAATTAGTCCAAAAATTGGGGAGTTTCGATTGGTGGTTACAATCATTTCATAAAAATATTGCCCGACAAACATTTATAAAATTAAGAAAGCTTATACGCGGCCTAATCCTGACTGAAGGTTTGTAATGGCCAATTATGTGTGTATGTATGCATGTAATACGCTATATAAAGTGGACTTCGCTCTTGCAAGTAGCATAGTTGTATGATAACAGACCCGCGGTTATGAATTGTGGAATGCCTATTAGTTACGTTGGGTAGCAGCTACCCAAATAAACAATTACAGATAGTTTGATAGTTCTAGTACGAGAGTCTTGTCAATTAAATTCCCTAGTAGTCAGTTATCTCTGATAAGACGAAGTAAATAGTTGGAGCCTTGAAAAATTAAACTCTTAACGTATGTGTGTTGGCTGCCTTAAACTCGCAACCTTAGTTCTAACCTAGGATCTGATGGACCATTATCTAACAATGTAGCTGAAGAACATAGGCTTTTCGAAACTTCTGCAAGAGAATATAGAACTACAAACCCAATATCGTTGATCATTCTTGGCATATGAAAATGACACGAATGTCATTAAATTAAAAAACGTATACTATATATAGTCGGAAAGAGACACAACATGAAAATAGTGTTGCTGTCTGGATTGCTGAGGATACAGGAAAATAGTTAGTTTCTGCAAACTTGTCAGCGATCGCATCATAATTGCACATTTCATTCAACATTTTAGGAAACATTGACTATTATTTAAAGCTATGCACGCACTGAAGACTCAGATGATACCAAGAAGCTTTTTACATGAAATTAATTATAATTTACACCAAGTAGCTATGCGCGACATACTAATTTTGTGTAGTGAGTTCAGTTCTAAAATATGATTATGGGAAGACATGGCTGAGAAACTGTAACGGAAAATGCCTTATTGCATTGGGACAAAAATTTGTGTGGAGACGGAATCATCCCTCGATAAAAACAACAAATACACTTTTGCATACCTCAAATTTTGTAACGAACTTACTTGACTAACTGTTCAATACAATCGTTTAGTCATTTTTACAATCTAGCTTCTTGCATGGTGTTGTGTTAATTTACAGTTGTGTTACCTACAGTTTAAAGTCGACTTCGAACGACAGATTTAAGAAACTTTACACGGCAATTTTATTAACTAATAAGTCTGCACACTACCTCTAGACTAGGACGACTATTGGCCACAGTTAAGAATAAACGAAGCAGGAACTACAACTATCGGAAGCGTTTCGATAAAAATATACTTTTCGATATAGAAAAGTACAATGAAATGGCAAACGCCAAAATGACAAGGTTGCTTGCAGGTGAGGAAAAATGTGAAGAACAGTTGGAAATATAGTAAAATAAAAAACTGGATATTCAAATAACCACTTTTGGAAAATGAGTATGTATGTCGGTGGCAGCATAGACTCGAAGAACAAAATAAAAATTTAATAATATTTGCAAACATTTATAAATGGAAACCTCACAAGGAAAGCATAGAAGACAGCGGAAGGAACACGCAAAGTTATTATCAGGTTATTCGTAATTTATTTCACGGCCAACGACTCTCACGCTAACACACTACCCACTACACTAAAAGGGAACCTAATTCTAACCTAACTGTAATGATTTAGGAGAGAGTTTATTTTTCTTAATTAAAACTTATTTGCATTTGATTATATATAGACTTATCCCTTTTGTCCTACTGTGTTGTAAGCACTTTGGTATGGTGGTGTCTTTGCGATATTTTTCTTTTTTTTTTTGAAATGGACCTGAACCTGTGCTTATTTTGTGCTTTGTTAGAAAATGTTTTAAGGCAAATGTTGACGACATGAACAGAGAAGGTCTCTGGTGTCACATGGTACTCAAAGTAATAAGTTTATGCGCAACAAAATTTTTCGGAAGAATAACATTCTGAAAATCTCACCATCAAGATCGAATAGAAAATTCAATTCAAATTAAAATAAAATGAAATGTAAGTCCACATATGGGCAATATATGCCAGGCTAACAAACAGTGATTTTATTGTTACCGAAATATCACAAATGTGAACAAAATAATACAAACATGGATGCAGGTAATGTTTGTTCGATATCATTTATAATTCGGATATCATACAACCTCTAGTACACGTATTGAAAAACATATATACGAACCAGTATTTGTATTATGTTTTGTATTATTACTTTACATCGTACATATATTAAAATGTACATATTTTATCCTTTCCATTTGATATACTTTGCTACACCTATGCATCATTTGGTAAATTTCGAATTTTTGAGGTCGTATAGAATACACTCTCAATTCCATAAGGTGGCGTCACAAGTCAGTGATTTTTCTTGTTTTTTTTTTTTTTGATTTTTTTGGTTTTTCTTTTTCTTTCTGAGTATGCAAGCAAGTACATACATACATATATTTTATTATTTTTCTTGCTGATTTTTTTTTACTTTTTAGAGAAATATTTACGTAACTCATAAAAAGTTGTGTAATAAAATGAATTACATACATTTCTGTCCAACAATTTCCATTGTTACTGCATTTGTTCTGTTCTTTCTTCGGGAAAATTGTGTATTTTTTGCGAACTAGAAGGGAGGAATGAAAAGAAAATAATAGCACTGAAGTCAATAAAATAAAAAAAAAATTAAAACGTAAAATGATTGGACCGATTATTGTTGTTTTTCGTTTGCTGCTGCTGTACAGCAAATTGATTTGTTATATGCTTTCTTACAGTGAGGAAAATTTGTTTAAGCTCATAAGTTGTGTTGAAATAAAAAACTACAGAGTTTTCAAAATCTACTAATAAATATTAATTTATTTATTTATTTATTTATTAATTAATTACAATACAATTACAAATTATATTCTAATTATATACGAGCGGAGTAACTTGACCATATGCTCGGTGTAGTGTCACAGACCAGAGTCTCTGGTGGGAATCGAACCCACGACCCTCACGCTAATAGTCTAGCACACTACCCACTAGACTACCAGGGCACCCAATATTAATTTAATTATTTGAAATACTATTGTATTTATGGGTATACTATACTGTGTTCCAATATTGCATGAAAAACTTGAGACAATTCGAAAGGAAATTATTCAACAGCATTTAGCTACCAAAAATTGAGTTGGAATGGAGAAATGGACAAGTTTATACGTTTATACAAGCACCACAATGCTTTGTATTTCATTAGAACGCATTTTTAATCAAAAAATCATTGCATTGATCATGTAATGGATAACATAGAATTGGAATAAATTTGTTTAAGCACTTTTATCCAAAATAGACTTTAAAGCACCGACATGTCATTTATACGTTATTTATCTTCGGTCAGATGTGCAGACGTCGAATGAAGAAGTATTTTTCAAAACTTATGCTAGGATACGGCCGAACTTAGGCTGTCTGCTGATTAGAGAGAAAAGTTTTTTAAAAAGATACAAAAGATACACATCAAATGAATCTTTCCGCTTTTATGACAAAGCGAAGCACGATTAATAACTATTCGTATAGTATGGTCCTTGAAGTCGCCATAGTCTAGTAGGTAGTGTGTTGGCTTACTAGATGTGAGGCTTCCGTTCAAAACCCAGGTCAAAATATCATACACCACATAAGTGGTGTGAGAAGCTAGGTCGTAATCCTGACTAAAGGGTTGTAATGACCAATTGCGTATGCATAGTATGATCCATGATCCAGTTTTAATAATAAAAACTGTTTACGTTTATCTTTAGCAGTAGATATCGGCTGTCAAATTTAAGAAATATTTAACAATATTAAATGCAACGTACTTTTCTGTTCTTTAGTTTAATATCTTATGTACTCTACTTCTAATAATTGTGAATACTATTCTCTCGATTGCTTGTAAGGTATTTAGAATTATGGAGTGTTTAAAGTGCTCGGTTCTTTATAGTTTGCGGATTTGTAGAACGAAGAGGGTTTAATACCTTGAAATCAATCCATTCAGGAAATATTGAACAGACGAAAAAATTCCAATTATGGAATATATATACATATTTGTGAAAAAAATAAATCAGTGATATATTAAATTATGTATTATATGATTATAATATATTTACGCCACAATAAACAACTCCGGAATTGACCTCATCGAAATATTCATGGGCAATACAATAAGAACACCATGCTCCAATGGGGTCAGATGAAAGTCCGTTACTGAAACCTTTAATCACCGAGCTGGAAAACATCGGAACATGATAATGATAACGGATTATTCCAAATTCATTTGACATTAATATTATCATACATAATTAATTGATGTGCATTTCATTCCAATACCATTCATTTAATTCCTTAGTTGACGTAATTAATTTTTATATATTTTTACCCGCTTATTGTGAAAGCGATTTTGGACCTGCTTTGCTATTGTATTACATCTTTACCATCTTTTGGTTTCTTAAACCGAGATTTTTCTTTTCTGTTTCTACCAATTTTAATTCAACCCATCCAGTGTTTTTTAACCAATCAACAATATTTTTTTTCTACTCCACTTCTATTACCGACAATGCAGTAGTCTAGTAGGTAATGTGTTGGCTTTTTAGACGTGAGGCCACGGTTCAAACCCCAGGTCAGACATCTCCAACAAAACGAAATATGAAAAACACTTCTTTGGCAGATTTCTGACAAAAACTGTGAGAGTAAATAAAATTGTCATAAAATGTTTCTCAAAAAATTTGTCCCGCTTCATACGGATAAAATGAACACACACATTGTAAGTGGTGTGAGAAGCTAGGCCGCAGTCATAACTGAAAGGTTGTAAAGACCAATTAAGTAAGTAACGCAGTTGCTGCAGTAGCAAGCCAACTGCTAATAAATAAATATTATTTATTGTCCTTAATTGCTGTTTTTAAATATAAATCTTGTCATATTTAAAAGTACATATCTGCGGAATCTATCGTTTTGTGTCTCAGCTAAAAATTTCTTGGAATGGACTTTAAATACAATAACATATTAGAACTTTGCACGTGTACCACCAAAAATTAAAAAAAATATTTTCAACGATTTATAATTCGTAATGATATTGATGGTATCAGAAAACGAAATGGATACGCAAAAAACTATATACCCATTGAGTTTCTAGAAAGAAAAAAATCAGAAGGAGCACAAGCCGTTAAACTGAGGTTTAGTTAAAGGTACCTTTAACTAAAGGGAACTGTAAAGTTACCTTTAAATTATTTTCGTTATAACAACTTACAGGTAAAATAAAGTTAAATTTTTCAAAAATATGGCAGTGCCGGAGCAATGACTATAAAACTACTCAAATTAAATAAGTTTTATTTTTAAACTCAGTGGCAACCACGGGCTTCTCTTTTATTGTATTTGCTTATTTTATTTATATTTGAAGTAGCCACATTGAAAATAATATAGAATAGGGCAAGTTCAAACATAAACTTAACTTTAAATGTTAAAGGTAGTATGATCCTCCCTTTAGATTAAAGGTATAAACACAGATAACAGAAAGCTGCCAAGTTTATAATACACACCTTTATATGAAAACGATTATATTGAAGGCAGAACAGAAAAAGCCAAGACAACAACTTAAGAAGTTTCTGGCCAGATTAAACTATTTTATATTTTCGTGAGCAGCTAAAAGCAAATTAGTGATGCCAATATAACATAAAATCATAATAAAAACAGCTAAAAACAGCTAAAAAAGTTGATAGTGACAACACTGAAAAATATATTTAAATTCAAATTTGAAAATTATTGAAGTTTCTGCTCTGCTTTCAAAAAATTTAAGCAGTCGGCATATGTCAGAAAAAACAGTTATCTGAATTTTCTGTCGAGCTGCCGAACTGTTGTCTGTCGTCTATGTGTTTATACCTTAACGCTCACTTCTATCTTATTGGGTACTCATAATAATGAATAACAATTTATCGGCCTGTTAAAAGCCTGCCTTTAGTTAACGGCAAGCTGTAATATTGGCGCTAATCTTTTCTAAGGAATAAGAAGCGTACAAGTTCAGAAATACGTAAAAAAATAAAGTGATCTTAAAGGTTTAGATTTCATATCAAATAACAATTTATATACAATCAGATCGTGTGGATGGTGCTCTAGAAATAATTCTCATCACTACTCCAAACACAATTTAAATTTTTCCTAAAATCAGAAATATTTTTATACACGAATATGCCCAAGAATTAAAAAAAAAAAAAAAAGTTAACAGTAATTCGGTACTTAAAAACCAAACCACCAAACCAAAGTGGTATTTAAATAAACAATCTTTGAATTATTCTGTATTAAACTCATGCTGTTGAGTCTACATAGGCGATTAATCGATATGAGAATATCTCTGTAAATCAGTGTGTAGATGTGTATTCCTAAACAACTATAGTTTGTTTATATTGAAATCATAATTAAATTAATCGAAATGTTTCAATAAACAATGCCATTCGATGAGAAGGCATGTGTGTGTGTGTGTATTGATTGTATTTTTATTTTATTTTATTTTTTATATTATTATTGGAAAAATATGTACGGTGAGAGAGAGAGAGAGAGAGAGAGCGAGAAAATAAACTATTCAATAATGTGTATTAATTAAAGTAAACAATTGATAAATTTATACAGAAAATTGCTAACAAGTATGTTTCTATTCGCGTATATACAATTACTGTTGCATTTCTAATTGTAATTGTAGAAAGAAATAAAATAAAACTTTAAATGATTGAATAGATCACGTGAATACGATCATACAGTTATTTTTACTTGCCTCACAGTTCGAAATGCATTCTCGTACTTGAATGGTTGGTTGACTGGTTGGCTGGCTAATGACATAAAAATATTGTCAAGTGAAATTTATTTTCATATGCGTTAAATATATACACATATATTTGATTAGTCAACTGGCAAATTACAGAATTATTATTATATGGAATACCCATGCCTAATCCTAATTACCACTCATTTTAGCCGAATAGTTGCCATTTTATATGTGAAAAAATTTGATTTAAATTAAAATATCACAATAATTATAAATTATCTACAGCACAAATATACAAATTGTTGCGAAGAGAGAATAAAAACTAATTGTTTATATTGGAAATATGAAGAAAGATCGGACAGGAGAAACAATAACAAAATAAAGATATAACGGGAATAGGTATAAAAGACATCAAATTACGATAAAAAAAACTTCGTAGAAAGATCATGAAAGATAGAAAAAAATATTAATGTTAGCAGCTGTCAGATAGAAAATGAATGAAGTATAGGGTGAGCCATCTAATGGTTTAAATTTGAACCATCGGTTATTTCGAATCTGGCAATATTTATGTAATTCTATTCTGTCACAAAATTCAGTATATGTACATATTACCTAAACTGAACGTTATGATTCGCTTTACATTTGAGCGTCGTTTTGATTTACTGTGCCAAAGAGAACTGCATGATGATGTCGATTTGGCGGAAAAAAAATCATCTTTTCGGATGAAGCTCATTTTTATCATGGTGGGTACGTTAATAAAATTTGCCGTATTTCGGGCTCATAAAACAAGCATGTGGTCTAATAAAAGCTAATGCACCAATTACTGTGCGCTGTATATTGCGGCTTGTGAAGGGGAGGCTTCATTGGCCATATATAGCGTTATCCATTTCGTGGGTTTAAAAGTAAACGTAAATAAAACACATATAAAATATTTTTTTCATCATATTTCTTTTCTATTGTAAAGTTTGAACGTTGATATTTTGTGTGAAACACTACATCATTGAAATGACCTCCACGCGAAGTGTTGCAACCATTGATTTATTTGAGGTAATTTTCGACCACTTTTTCACACATATTGGGCGGTATCTCAGCCAGTAAGGTCCAATCATACCTTCGGACGAAAGAGCGCACCAAACAGTGACTTTTTCTGGATGTAATGAATGGCCTCTCTTCAATTACTTGAGGATTCTCAGAACCCCAAATGCAACAATTTTGTTTATTAACATATCCACCGAGTGTGAAATGTGCTTCATCGCTAAAGAAAATTTTGTTCGAAAAATTGCCGTCCACCGCCAATCACCATTTTTGTAGTAGGTTTTGATAATTTTTAGGCGTTGTGTGATAGTTAAGCGATCTATTTTCGTCAATGTCAGACTTTCAACTGAAAAGAAAAAATTTGGTTTCACAACTTAGTTTGACAGATGTCGAATTCCAGTCCCATACTTTTGAAACCACGAAATGGATAGCCCTTTATCTTTGAATATGAGAACGGCGCTATTACGGTCAATGGACTATCACACCATGATAACCGATTTTTTTGTACCCGGTTTTCATGGTTTTCATGTGGACGATGTTTAGTTTCAACTGGACGGTGCAACTTGCGTCAAACTTTTGATGGCCGTTTAATTAGCCGAAATATTGATGTCAATTGGCCGCCAAGAGTCAGCGATTTGACACCATTTTGACGCCGTTAAAGAAAAGTGTTGTGCCGACAAACCGGAGACAATTGAGCCTTTGAAGGCCACAATTAATATCTAACGTTGATATTAAACATTCCGAATAGGAATGTTAAGCTTAATCTTTGTAATAAAATAATCGATCAATAAAATTGATAGTTCGGTGTTGCTAAATTGTTATTGCAAATAAAGAAACAGAAAAAGATATAAGTTAACAATCTATTTTATTTCAAATTCAAATTCTTAGATCCGCGTGAAATAATTTCATCAATTCGATTTGATTTCTTGCTTAAAATAAGTACTGTTCGCATAACATACATATACATACGTACATAATTGGTCATTACAACCCTTAAATCAGAGTTACGACCTAGCTTTTCACAGAGCTTATGTTGTGTGTGTTAATTTTATGTATAAGTGACTGTACCTACAATTTTAAGTCCATTCAGGGCGACATATTTTTTGAGAAACTTTTCGTGGCAATTTTATTTATTTTTAGAGTTTTTGCCAGAAATCTGCTGAGATATATTTTTTCATATTTCCTTTTGTTCGAGATATCTGAGCCAGGGATTGAACCGTGGCCTTAGGTCTAATGGGGCAATACACGACTACGATGCTTTACACAACATGTTTACCTAACATTTTTGTTTGCTATTTGCCAAGATTTCCTTTTTCTTACAACCCAATTCGTACAGTTGTTTCTTTGTTTTTCAATAAAATGAAATTTTTCTTTAAATATAAGAATTATTATTGAATCACTAAATGTTCGACGTTCCAACAAGATGTCGGTGAAATCTCGTGGCGAAATTGATTTTCTTTTATATGGAAATCTACAAGAATTTAATTTTTTTCCGGTAGAAACAATTTATTTAATTCCAATTGATTTTAATTTCTGTTTAATATTTATTTGTTACAATGAAAAATTTTAGGGAAAATATAAATTAATTTAATATTTATGTAAGAGTAATAGTATATTAGTTGTTGATTTTATAATAAAATTCTTCTGCGAATTTATATATGCAGTTATCAGAGCAGTTTTTATGTGATAATGAATTGTTTGTCGATACTTTTATAATTTAAAAATTTTTTATATATTAAGTAGAGTTTTTTTTATGGTAAGAATTTTTTTTGTACGACCAATACTCAGGGGATGGCCCCTACTAATGCAGTGCATTGTGTCTGTAATGCAGTGTGCAATCCACTGGCTAATAAATCACGAACGGATGTGCGCAACGAGAGAGACGAATGTTACGCGAGAATACATGTTCAGATATGCACTTTTATTGTGTCAATATTCGGTTTATTGAGTACAATATTTTAAGTGTTCAGACATAACAATATACGCAGTTCAGCTGCTTATTCAATATTCATTTGACAGCTGGTTGTTTCAACAACATTGTTTTTTTTTGCTTGTCGTTGTTGACATTTGAGTTGCCAAATATCAACAGAAAGTGTTCGGATAATTGTAATATGCGCACTGAACATATTTTTGACATTGCTGTATTTTAAGTTTTACTCAATATTATAACAATTTGCGTATTTATTGCGCAATAATTAATTGAAACTTTATATGGATTACTTAGCTCAATAATGGCTTTTATTGCGGTTTACGCAATAAAGGTACATATCTGAACACCGTATTACCGACAATAATGACCATTTTCGCCCTTTTCTGTACTCGGTCGAGAAGCCTCAAAAAAGATTTTGAGGCACTGGCCCATACTTTAGAGTTGTATTCCATTCTCGGTGGGATATATGTAAATGGTGTAAATAGTAAGAAGATCAAATGAAGTGAAATAATTCTTCCAACGTCTTAAGAAATCGAGGCACATGAACGCTTCCTTCGACAATCGAAAAATATACTGGTTCCAGCTAACATTAAACTTAATTTATATGCCCAGAACATCAAAAGCTTCTGATTCTTTAATATTTACACCACCTGTAGATACAGATGATGTAACATTATTGCTGCGCTAATGTCCTAATAAACAATACTGGGTCTTTTGCGTTTTGAAATCGACCCTATTCATCTGACCGCATTCGTTGATTGACCATATGTCGAATGTGAACAACACGGAAATATTTGAGCATTAGTTACTAAGGATTTTATTCAAAAAAATATTAAAGGGACTTGTTCTCGAAAATTGTGTATTCTTACTTAGCACCCGTCTTTCTCGCAAGGCACATCTGTTTGTGGTCGATTGGACAGTATCGCACACTGCATTACATACAGAATTCGGATCTCTACCAGCAGAGATCTATAAAAACGATTCAAATCTAATGTCCACACCCTACCACCTCTGTCCTCCTTCTCATAACCTATGTTCCTAATTCTAACACAATGTACTGCATAAGTTAGGGCCGTACCCTGAGTGTTGGTCTTATTAAAAATCATAATCTTAATTCTTAGACGATCTACAAGAGTTCTAAATCAGAAAAAAAATTAAATATTTTTTCTAAAATTTAAAAAAATTGCATAGAGGTGTAATAACAGCTTTAAGATTAAGAAAAGTGTTAAATAAATTGTATTGAAATGATTACGAAATAAATAAAATTTTTTTTAAAAAGTAACTTGGAAGTGTCGTGTTTTTTCGATTGGATTTTCTCGATAAAATTCTAAATAAGAAAACCAAATATAAAGAAAACATTTTTTATTTTTATTTCATACAATTGAGAAGACATTTCTTTAAAATCGAATGCATGAATATGAATTCTACGTTACTTATACGCCATTCGGATTTATTTTCAATTAATCATACGATAGTTTCTGATTAATTTCAATTTCGATAGATTTTTTATAAACGAATCAATGCCATGCATGAGAATGTTGTACTCTGTTTACATTTACAGGTTTTCTTACTCTCTTCTTATTGCCATATTGTCTCTCTCGATATATACTTTCTCTTTATACCAAACAAAGATTCCTTTTCTGCTACTGCGCAGTTACAGAACTCACACACACACACTCGCACACACTTGCACATAATTGTACCAATAAAATGTAATTTTTAAGACGGAAATGATAATAAGAACTGAATTTTGCAATTCGCTTTAAAATTTTGTTTCATTTCCAACGTTTCTATCTCATTTTCATGTGCTCACGCACACTTAAATTGTATGTATGTATGTATGTTAAACAAATTAGCATAAAGAGAATACTCGTACTCGTGTAAGCTCAGCTGGAATTTCTATTGCGTGGCCTTTTCTTTTTCGATTATATTTTTAAACTGTTTTTGTCGTTGCCTCCTTTTTTATTTGAAAATATTTCGTGGCGTCATTAATGTTCTGGTATTTGTAGAATTACATGCACAAGAGGAAATGTTTATTTGGTAGTTTTCCTTCTATCCATTTTCGTATCCTCATAAAACGAATCATTATTTACTACACACATATACACAAACACTAATATAAAAATTTTTATGTATGTATATATATATACATTTTTTGGCATTTTTTATAAAAATATTTTCTATGTATTTGTAAGGTTTAATATGTGTGCATATGTATGGTATTGCTTTTTTTCTGTAATTGTGTACGTACGTAGTTAAGTCTGTCCATTTCGGTATACAGATATTTAAATAAAACGACGTCAGCATGGACGAGCCTCCGTCATTATATACAAATTTGGTGTGTATAAATAAATGAATATATTGTATAATACTTCTGTTTTTCTTCTTCTGCTTTCACTTCTCATTTTCCTTCAAGTAGTCAACTGAATGTCAAAAATATGGGTGAATGAATTTAGTACACATGGTGTACAAGATATTAATGTATGTTTATAAGGATTTTTGCATATAAATAGTGTAACTGTTTTTTCTTTTAATGAATTATGTATAACAATAGATTAACATTTGGAAGAATATGTATGCAAAATTTGATGATCTTTTCTTGAATACATATTTTAAAGGACTATGCTTTGGACATGGAAGCAAGCGGTGCTAAATTACATCATTCTTCAATAATTTTTTGGCAGTTTGGCAATTTGTATTACACATTTTAATTTGAAATTTAATCACTAAGTGCCATTATTACAACTTGTCGTTAACATTGGGTTTAGTTAAAGGTAACTTTAGCTAAAGTGAACTTTAAAGGCGCCTTTAACTTTTTTCATTATTGCAACTAACTGATAAAATATAATTAACTTTTTCAAAAATATGGCAGTGCCGGAGCAAAGTCGATAACATTGCTCAAGTAAACAAGCCCCTTTTTTTGTGTTTGCTCATTTTGTTTATAAGGGGTAATATTTTAAGAGCTATAGGAAAATTAAAAAAAAAAACACATAAAATTCAGAAAAATTCATGAAATCTTTATTTGAATCGATAGTACGCCTCAAATGGGCCATCCGCTTAGTCCAATTTTGGCATACTCTTTCAAACATTTCGGCCGGTATCTCACGAATAAATGCTTCAATGTTGTCTTCCAATGCGTCAATTGAAGCGGGCTTGTCTGTATAGACATGAGCTTTAACATAGCCCCACAAAAAATAGTCTAAAGGCGTTAAATCGCACGATCTAGGCGGCCAATTGACCGGTCCCGAACGTGAAATAAAATGTTCACCGAACTCGCCTCTTAATAAGTCCATTGTTACGCGTGCTGTGTGGAATGTGGCACCGTCTTGTTGAAACCATATGTCATGCAAGTCAAGCCCTTGCATTTTGTGCAAAAAAAAAAGTTGGATATCATCTCACGGTAGCGCTCAACATTCACAGTTACTTTACGATTCGCAGCATCCTTGAACAAGTACGGTCAAATGATGCCACCAGCCCATGAACCGCACCAAACTGTGACTTTTTCTGGATTATTATTTATTTATTTATTTATTAAATTACAATACAATTACAAATTATATTCTAATTATATACGAGCGGAGTAACTTGACCATATGCTCGGTGTAGTGTCACAGACCAGAGTCTCCGGTGGGAATCGAACCCACGACCCTCACACTAATAGTCTAGCACACTACCCACTAGACTACCAGGGCACTTTTCTGGATTAATTGGTAGCTTTTGCAATGCTTCTGGCTGATCTTCACTCCAAAATCGACAATTCTGCTTATTTAAGTATCCCGAATAGCCGCTTCAGTGGGTCGATTAAACTGACCATAAAATGGAAGAAGCGCGCGATGAACTTTCTTAACAGAGCACGCATTTTGATAATAAAATTCAATGATTTGCAAGCGTTGTTCGTTTGTAAGACGATTCATGGTTAAATTATAGACCAAACTGAAGATGTTTGACAGTGAAACAAAACACGAAACGTGCGTGAGCTGTTTAAACCAGTGTTGCCAAAAAGATAATATCTAAAAAATCACCCTTAATTTGAAGGTGCCATACTGAAAATAATATATATGTATGCCAAGTTCAAAAATAAATTCAACTTTAAAAGTTACAGGTAGGATGATCTTCCCTTAACGCTCACTTCTACCTTATTGTCCTTTTATAATAATGAGAAACAAATTATCTGGCCGTTAAAATTCTCCCTTTAGTTAGCGGAGAGTTGGAATAATGGCCCTCAGAGGTTTTGTCGCTATACCGTTAACACTTTGGAAGGACATTTTTTACCTTCAGATCACGAATAATTATTTTCAATTAATTCAATCACGATATTATGACATGCATACATAATTGGTCATTACCACCCTTTAGTCAGGACTACGACTTAGCTTCTCATAACAATTATGTTTTTGTGTGTTAATTTTATCCAAGAGTGGCGGAGCCTGCAGTTTAAAGTCGACTCCGAACAACAGATTTTTGAGAAACTTTTCAAGACAATTTAATTTATTCTCAAAGTTTTTGCCAAAAATTCGCTGAAAATGTATGACCTTGGTTTTGAATCGATTCATATCTCTTTCTTCCCTTCCATATAAGTGATATAAGTGATAGGAAAGGCCTACGGAGAAAAGAGTGCGCAAACGAGTTGTATTTAATTTTTGGCCGTATATTTGTCCGTCTTAAGAAACCCGCGCACTTGAAACCCTTTTCGACACTTGAACAATTGAAGCTGATTTCAGTGACAATGTCGTATTGAATTTTTATGTCAAGGACAACAAGAGATGCTGACTCCACAATATTTGTAACATCCTTAGTTATCGTCACGTTTGTGAGTTGATATTTAAGTCACCGTAGTCTAGTAGGTAGTATGTTGACTTATTAGACGTTAAGCTACTGTTCAATCCCCAGGTCAGACATCTTCATCAAAACAGAATAAGAAAAAAATATTTCTTCGGAGACTTCCTCTCAGCAGATTTCTGGCAAAGACTCTGAGAGTAAATAAAATTGCAATGAAAAGTTTTTCAAAAATTACACACACAACATAAGTGATGTGAGAAACTAGGTCGTCATTCTGACTGAATGGTTGTAATAACAAATGATGCATATAGTCAGTCAGTGATATTTGTAACTTTCCCAGTAATTCATTGCTTGCTTTCAAAATGGTGCTTTGGTTTTATTTTCTGAAGCAAAGTTATACCTTCTGAATATAAGATTTATCATAAACACAGAGAATTATGAAATCTCATTTTACCATTCAGAGAGAAATCCTTAATGCACGCAATTAGATTTATATTTCACAGGGAGCTATCATTAGGCTGTCCCCTATTTCAATATGATTTAAATAGCGGATATTAGTAGTATTAGGGCCATTATTACAACTTGCCGTTAACAAAAGGGAGGACTCTTATGGACAGATAAATAGTTCTTCATTATTATAAGTGGACAATAAGGTAGAAGTGAGCGTTAAGATAAAGCTCACTGTAAAGCACCTGTAACTTTTAAAGTAAAGTTTAATTTGAACTTTCCATATTATATTTTATTTTCAATATGGCAACTTCAAATATAAAC
Source organism: Sarcophaga rosellei (assembly GCA_930367235.1). Lineage (NCBI taxonomy): Eukaryota > Metazoa > Arthropoda > Insecta > Diptera > Sarcophagidae > Sarcophaga > Sarcophaga rosellei. The sequence continues at coordinate 32,197,856 of OV884021.1, read as the reverse complement.
AAAATGAGAAAACATAACAACAAAAAAGAGGCCCTTCGTTGCCACTGCATTTGAAAATAAACTTGTTTAATTGAGCAGTTTGATCGACATTGCTTCGTCACTTTCATATTTTTGAAGAAGTTAACTTTATTTTATCTGTAGGTTGTGATAACGAAAATAAGTTAAAGATGACTTTAAAGTTCACTTTAGCTAAAGCTCCCTTTAACTAAACTAAAGTTTAACGGCAAGTTGTGATAATGGCCCTTAATATTATTTTTTTGTCAATCTTTTTTATATATATACGATCTTCTATAAATTGGTATACATACATACAGCATAATGTATACACAATATTTATCTTCTAAATGAGACTTATTTTCTCTCTCAATAGAAACTTGTAACAATCAGTACCAACCACATCATGGAGTATGACTCATGGCCAAACAGACCGACTACCTTTATCCCAATACATGTACATATACATATATCATGTACTGTATAGTTCGTGCCAAATTCATATAGAAGTGGTGTAGGAGTACTGTTAGTACATTTTCTATACAGTTAAATGATTACTGTGATTTAAGACATGGCTTTTATTTTTAGCCAAATGCGATGTACAAGTAATTTTCTTTGTTAGTGCTTTTTTAGTTAACATGTGTTAGTGATTCAAAGGCTAAAAATCAATATTTTAAAAGTAAAATTAACCTTGAAAATGTAATAAAAATAAATGGTAAAGACGAAAATAACAAATAAAATAATTAAAAAAAGGGACACTACTGAAGAATACTTTGCTAAGAATATAAGAGGTAGAGATTGATAATCCGAATATGTTAAACAATTATTTAAAAGAATAAAGAAATTATTTAATAGAAAGTTCATTAGAGTCCTTTGATTATTTCTTAAGGAATTATTAAAAGTAAAAACGTAAAAGAAGTTAGGCAAACGCAATATTTCAAATATAACTTTGTAAACCTTTTTAAGTAATGTGTTTGATTCGGATGTAGAATTCACATTTATTCACATTAAATCTATCGCGTGAGCCATCTATTGGTTTAAATTTGACCCATCGGTTATTTTGAATCTGGCAGTACTTACAGTGGTGGCCACGAATTTAAGACACGACATATGACTGACTTATTTGTGATAATTTTGACAACCCTGTAATATCAAATTAGATATTCTTTATTTTTCTATGTTCCCTGTAATGTTAAGAAAAAGTACCGTTATTTTCTTTTTTTTCTTTTTACATCACACATCACATCAAGCAACATGGTACCACCAAAAATATCAAACAGCAACCTAGAGCCCGAAAAACTACACCCAGGGAGGACATTTTAATTTATAGAGTAGCTGCTAGTAATCCTTTCACGAGCTCAAATAAAATAAAAAATAACATTGCATCGGATTTTCGCATTAATATTTCGTCTAGGACAATAAGAAGACGATTAAATGAAAAAAACTTGCGTGGGTGTATTGCACAACGTAAACCACTTGTGTCAAAAAAAAATATCAAAGCCCGACTAGCGTTTTCGAGAGAACATCTCAAGAAACCCATGATATTTTGGAAAAATATTCTTTGGAGCGACGAGTCGAAGTTTTGCCGCTTCGGCTCTGATGGAAAGCGGTACGCATGGCGCCCTCCAAACATGGAGCATCATCCAAAGTACACCCTAAAAACGGTCAGACATGGTGGTGGAAATGTGATGGTGTGGGCAGCATTTTCCTGGCATGGTGTAGGTCCCATTTACAATATAAATTCTAAAATGGACCGCCATGTTTACAAAAATATTGTAACAGACACAATGATACCATTCGCTGAAGACAACATACCTCTAATATAGAAATTTATGCATGACAATGACCCTAAGCACACTTCACGTCTAGTGAAGAGTTGCTTAGAGGAAAACGATATCATTGTTCTTAAATGGCCAGCTCAATCCCCGGACCTCAATCCAATTGAGAACCTGTGAAATGATGTTGAGGAATATGTACGAACAGTTAAACCAAAGAATTCAAGCGATTTGTGGGAAGAAATCCGAAGGGCTTGGTATGCAATTCCAAAGCAACGTTATGTGGCATTAGTCGAAAGTTTACCAGGGAGATGTGCTGCTGTGATGAAAAATAAAGGATTTCCCACTAAATATGTACTAGGATTTTTTTTATTAAGCTGAGCTTAATTTAGAGAATAGTGTTATATTATGCCTATGTCTTAAATTCGTGACCAGGTAAAATTTGTGTTTATGTATATAATATGCAAATAAAAATTCTTAACCGAATATAGGTAAGAAAATATTATTAATTTTTCTTCATAACATTACAAAAGTCTTAAAAAAAATATCATGGACCCATAATTTTTTCGATAAAATGTAAAAATTATCACAAATAAGTCAGTCATATGTCGTGTCTTAAATTCGTGGCCACCACTGTATGTCATTTTATTCTGTCACGAAATTCTGTATATTATCTTCACTGATGGTAATGAATCGGTTTACGCTTAATACTACGTTCAGATATGCACTTTTATTGAGTCAATATTCAGTTTATTGAGTATAATATTTTAAGTGTTCAGACATAACAATATACGCAGTTGAGCTATTATTCAATATTCATTTGACAGCTGATAACCAAAACTGCTGGTTGTTTCAACAACATTGTTTTTATTTTGTGTTTTTCTGTTTGTTTGTCGTTGTTGACATATAAGTTGTCAAATATCAACAGAAAGTGTTCGGATAATTGTAATATACACACTGAACATGTTTATGACAGTGCTGCATTCTACGTTTTACTCAATATTATAACAATTTGCGTATTTATTGCGCAATAATTAATTGCAACTTTATATGAAATATTGAGCTCAATAATGGCGTTAATGCGATTTGCGCATTGTATAAGCAACGTTGGGATTTATTGGAAATTTATTTTCAAAACAAAGATAAATGATCGAAAATTGTACGAAAATGTCATACAAAGATTGGTTGCAGAGAAGAATTAACAGTGCCCGTTATACGTATACTGTTTATTGCAAAAGTTCCTGAAACAGGTTACATTGCTGATCCAAAACGTGAGCGTGCTCATACAGTGCGTACACCCGAAATTATCAAAGGTGTGGCTGAGAGTGTGCGTGAGGAATCCATCAACATCAACTCGTCACTGTTCTCAGGAATTGAACATAATTTTCGCACCAGTTTTTGTCGAATTTTGAAAAAAGATTTTGGTATGACGCCTTATAAAATTCAATTGGTTCAAGAGTTGAAGCCACATGACCATCCGCTTCGTTTTCGTTTCGCTAGATGGGGCAACGAGAAACTGTTACATAATAATGTTGATTTTGCCAAAAAAAAAATCATATTTACCGCTGAAGCTCATTTTTATCTTGGTGGGCAAAATTGCTGTATTTGGGGCTCAGAAAACCCACACGCGGTCTTACAGAAGCCAATGCAACCTTTACGAGTGACTGTTTGGTGCGACTTGTGGAATAGAGGCATCATTGGCCCATATTTGTTTGAAAGTGAGGACGGTGCAACCATTACAGTGAATGGAGACACCTATCACAACATGACAACCAGTTTTTTTGTATCTGCTCTTCATGGTATTGATGTGAACGATGTTTGGTCTCAACAGGATGGGGCTACTTGCCATACATCTCATGCCACAATTGATTTATTGCGTCAAACGTTTGAGGGCCGAAATGGTGATATCAGTAGGCCGTCAAGAAGCTGTGATTTGACACCGTTCGACAATTTTCTGTGGGGCACCGTTAAAGAAAAGTGTTATGCCGATGAACCAGAAACAATTGAGCATCTGAAGGCCAACATTCATGATGCCATTGCCGAGATACGATCCCATATACTCGAACAAGTGACTGAAAATTAGTTCGACCAAATGAGATACTGTGCGGCCAGCCGCGGCAGAGGTATAAAAGAAATAATATTCCATTTCTAAACGGAACAATTGTATTTCGCAACAAAAAGAAATAAATTGCATTTTTAAATTTAAACTTTGAAATGGACCACCCTTTACTCATAAGATGCATTGTCACTTTTAAATTTTTCAACTTCTATTTTTCTTTTCTATATACACATATTGATTTAATATATGGAATAGTATGTGGTGATAAAAATATTTTCATATTTTAACATGTCCATAGTAAAAATCAGAAATGTGATAATTTTAAAGATGTCTTCTGCTGATTCAAATATTTCTTGCCAAAGACCTTGTGCCATATTAATAAGAAAGTATAGAAAATGACTGCCTTTCAGAAGCATTTTCCATTTTTAAAAATTAAAGGCTGCAACGACGTAGTAGATTGATTATTTGACAAAGATGTTGTTGTTATTTTTTTCTATTCCTATACAAATTCATCCAACATGTACTAAAACATACATAGTTGATGCACAATAACAGAATGACAACGACAAGCGATATGTTATTTAAAATACACAAAACGCTGTATACTCGTTAAGCTATCGAAACAAGTAAATTTTTATTTCATACTTCAAAATTTTAAATCTATAGAGGTATCTACCTCACGTAGCATTTATACTCATATAAAAAGGTAATGAATGTGGTATGAATAATGGGAGCCCCATTAGTCTAGTTGGCAGTGTAATGAACTTCAAATTCCTAGACCGTGGGTTCGATTTTCACCACAGACTGTGGGTGTTTTGTGATTGTCTGATTGTTGACATTATATGATTAACCGAAAAAGAAAAAAAGAATTATTAGAGAGTAATTCTCGAGAAAAAAAGTGACGAAGGTTTTACAGTGGTCATAAAAAAACATCGTTTCCAAATAAAATTAGTCACACACTACCCCCTTTCCTTCCTCCCGTAACTGTCTTTCTGTTAATCCAACACAATGCATACATGAGTAGGGGTTCATCTCCTGAGTCTAAAAAAATAAATTCGACGTTAAAACTTCGTATTTTAAGGGTAGGTTTTTAGGATTTTATCATTATGAATTAAAAAAAATTGAAATTAAAACAGGTACAGTGATGTGAAAAATAATAAGGACACAAATGTGGCACATTGAGATTTGATAAGAAAGTAAATAAAATGCAAAATTAATGACGAGTGATTGAACTTATTCTCAGTTTATAAATATTTTTGAAAAAATGAATTTCATTGCGTTTGTAAATATTAAATTAGCGTTTCTGTTCTGACAATTTTATTAAATTCAGCTTAAAATACAAAGTCGTACATACATACACACATACATAATTGGTCATTACAACCCTTCAGTCAGGATTACTGTGTGTGTTAATTTTATTCAAAGTGGTGGGAGCTACAGTTTAAAGTCGAATCCGAACGACCACATAATTTACTCTCTCTTTAATTTATTCGCAAAGTTTTTGCCAGAAGTCTGCGAAGTGGAAGTCGCCGAGGATATATTTTCCATATTTCATTTTGTTCAAGATATATGAGTTGGTGTTTGAACCGTGGCCTCACATTTAATATGCCAATACGCTGTCGACTAGAATAAGTCGACTTCAAAGCACAAAACCGAATTTCTCACTTAATTAGTCATTACAGCCCTTTAGTTAGGTTTACAACCTATCTTTTTTAATGTGATCCATGCGTGGCAAGATTTCCAGATATAAACTAACAACAGATTTGAAAAACTTTTCGTTAGAATTTTATTTTCTCCCAGAGTTTTTGCAGGATGACTGAAGAGAGGAAGACGCCGTATGAAAAATTTTCTTTCATATTTCTATTTGTTTGAGTTGGCTAAGATGGGCTTTAAACCACGAACTCTCATCTAATAAGCCAACACTACACTAGTGTGGAAAAAGTAATGTTTTGTACAAATTTTCCGAGGTCTAATGTGATTAATATTTTATTGCAGCTTTGTTGTTGTTGTAAACTGCTAGACCTTATCTAAGCCTAGAGTGGATAAGATTTTGTCATGCTACTTCTTATATACATATAATACCAAGCAGCTTAAATACGCAAGCAACTGGATGCTTTTTTGAAAAATAGTCCGATTGCGATGCACCCCCGCCTTTCGCAGAACACTCTCCATGACGAAGTTGAAGAGATCGCATGATAAGGGATCGCCTTGTATGAAACCTCGCACGGTATCAAAAGGTTCGGAAAGGCCCATTCCTACCCTAACGGAGCTGCAGGAATTGCTCATTCTGCATAGCCTTATCAGCTTCGCAGGTATACCGAGCTCGGCCAAAAGACGATCCTTTATGGGGTTATCGAGGTTGGTGTGTCTCGACTTGTTTTTCGTGGGTTTCTTTTCTAGGATTTGACGTAGTGTGAAGATCTGGTCTATGGTGAACTTGCCAGGTCAAAAGCCGCATTATGAAGCTACTCAGTGTTTTGACGAGTGGCTTCAGTCGTTCACACAATACGACCGTAAGAACTTTATATGCGATAGGGAGAAGGCTTATACCCCTGTAGTTGGTGCATATAGTAGGACAGGGCAGAGGACACTGAGGTTCCAGGTGCATATAGTAGGACAGGGCAGAGGACACTGAGGTTCCAATCGTTGGGCATACTTTCCTCTAGCCATATTTTGTAAATAAGCTGGTGAATACGCCTTACCAACTCATGACATCCGGTCTTAAAAACTAACATTTTTGTTCTTACAATAAAAAGCTCAAGCTCTTAAAAAAACACCCTTTATACTAACACAGAATGTCTATTTACTATAACTGGTTGTTTATTAAAATATTTGTGGCCATCGCCGTTATTCTGTGCGGAGGCCATATAAAATTTATGGGAAAAGGCAAAGAATTTAAATTAATTTGCGCATTAACTCAGTGAAAAGCAATAAAAATAAAACAGAAAATTAGAAAGAAAACGAAAAAATAAAGACAAAAAAAACAAAAGCAGAAGGCAAAACTTACTGACTTAAATAACCTTTAAGCCAAAGGAGAGAGAATATATTGATCAAACATCAAATTAACAACTACGACGATATTTAATTATTATGATATGAAAGTAGCAAGCAGTAGCTAAAAGTGCAGAGACGTAGGCCGGGACATTAATTGTGTTGGTATAAATATTAAATTTATACAGTAAATCAAAGTGAACACATTGTTGTAAAAAAATATTTTTAAATTTTGTTGCCATAATTGGTAATTGGAGGCCCTTGAAATTAATTTTTTTTATTTACAAGACATGTAACATGAAATGGGAGTGTAAAATACTTAAGCGATTAATAAATGAAATAGAATATAAAAAATGCAAAGAAATAATCTTAAAAATATATTTAAATATGTAATAAAAACTTAATTTAAATACATGTGATTAATAGTAAAACAAAATTGCTTTTTAATTTCAGGTCATAATACACAAGTGTACTCAAATATTTAATAGGCATTTTTTATTATTCGTAAACGTTACGAAATTAAAAATAGACTCCCCACACGGATTGGCGTTTCTTTTATTTACTTGTTGATGGCTGCTACTAAAATTATAGATGCGCCTCGCAATGGCCATGAAATGGCGCCGCTAAATACTCGAGCCCGCGGAGATGGCACACATGGTGTGACAATTGTACTGACAGCACCTCAACGAAATTCCGTCAGTTCTGTGGAGATACCGGGTGAACCGGAGCGTGCAGCATGGTCTGGCAAAATGCAATTTTTTCTCAGTATTATTGGATACTCAGTAGGTTTGGGTAATATTTGGCGTTTTCCCTATTTGTGTCAACAGAATGGTGGAGGTAAGTGAATGTAAATATATGCAATTCATAATGATTTTTTTTTTGAAAGTATGTTATGGAAAAAAATTATATTTTTTTGATTTTAATATCATATCGTAAATCAAATTTCGATAAAATTGCTTGGATCACAAGTACAAGTCAAAGAATTTCTTATATGAACTTGTAAAGAAAAGTGAGCATAATTTATTTAAAATAAATATGCGTTGTTGCTAGAGGGATGACTTTAAATATGGCAATAACATGACGTATGAAGCTTTTAATATCTTCAGTTATAGTCAAAGAAAATCGGGATCAATGACAGTCCTGGAATATAAAAATGTGATTAACAATTACCACAGCTATGGAACGATGTATGGGTCATCAAATAGTGATCAGAAAGCGAGTATATAATAATGTAACCAGAGTATTGAAGTCGCCATAGACTAGAAGGTAGTGTGTTGGCTTATTAGACGTAAGACCCGAGTTCAAACCCCAGGTCAGATATCAAAACGATATACGAGAAAAAAAAATATTTCTACGGCGAGTTCCTCTCAGCAGATTTCTGGCAAAATCTCTGAGAGTAAATAAAATTGCCATGAATAGGTTCTCAAAAATCTATCGTTCGGAGTCGACGTTAAACTGTAGGTCCCCCCACTCACGTATAAAATTAACCCACACAACATGAGCGGTGTGAGAACTAGACTGTAATCCTGACTGAAAGGTTGTAATGGCCAATTATGTGTATGTGTACATGCATACATAACTGGTTATTACAACCCTTCAATTAAGATTACGACCTAACTTCTCATACTACATATGCTGTGTGTTAATTTTATACATGAGCGGCGGGGCTATCAGTCGATTCCGAACGACAGATTTTTGAGAAACTTTTTCCTGGCAATTTTATGACTCTCAGAGTTTTTTTCCCAAATACCTGCTGAGGGAAAGCTGCCATTTTGAGAGGAAGTTGTTTCGTTGGAGATGTCTGACCTGGAATTTTAACCGTCACCACACGTCTAATAAGCCAACACACTACCCCCGGTGATGAACGGTGGCTCCATATCATAAGCTTGGATAAGTCAATGCATTTCAGCTCATTGAAGACCAAGCTGAAAAAATCTATGGAAACTTCGTATCAATTTTCAGGGGGTCCTGATTAAGAGTATGCCATAAGTATTTTAAGACTTAATAAGGCAGGCTTGAGTATACTAATGAGAGTACTCACGGTATACTTAGCTTATCTTCGACACTTGCATCTTAGAAACGATGGAACGCTTTTTATGTCAATCTTCGTATTTTAAATCATAACAAACACAACTCGTCTTATAGGAGTGGTCTGGAAAAAATTATAGAAAGTGTGGTTGGCATACCCTAATGGGGTTGCAAACAACAGGCCTACTAGATAACTTAAGCACATATTTACATACCTATAGGCATAAGGCATTGAACCTACACCAATACTATGTTCAGACATGCACTTTTATGGCGTAAATCGCAATAAACGATATTATTGAGCTCAATATTTCATAAAAAGTTTTAATTAATTATTGCGCAATAAATACGCAAATTGTTATAATATTGAGTAAAACTTAAAATACAGCACTGCCATAATTACGTTCAGTGAGCATATTACAATTTTCCGAACACTTTCTGTTAATGTTTGACAACTCGAATGTCAACAACGACAAACAAAACAAAAAAAATAAAAACAATGTTGTTGAAACAACCAGCTGTTTTGTTTACCAGTTGTCAAATGATTATTGCTTATATTATGTCTGAACACTTAAAATATTGTATTCAAATAACCGAATATTGACTCAATAAAAGTACCTGTCTGAACATAGTATAATTCCACTTCAAACTACCAACACATCTATCTACATGCGGAATGTAGTGATAAAAGTGCAAATTTATGCTTTAATTATTAAAAGTTGATCAAAATATGGATCCATTTTTATTTTTTTTAAATTTCAAGGATTTCTCAATCACATTCCTTGAAGAGATTTTTAGGAGATTATTTCTAAAGTAAAAAATTACTTTGAATTTAGAGCTCACGGTTAGATCTCATAAGCCTAAGCAGAGAATAACATACATAATTGGTCATTACAATCCTTCAGTTAGAATTACACAACCTAGCTTCTCACACCACTAATGTTGTACGTGTTAATTTTATGCATGAGTGGCGAAAGCTACAATTTAACCCCGGACGGTTACTCTTCATTTTTGTACATTAAGGTTACTCTCCTGGATAGTTACTGTTCGTCGAATTGACGAAGTTCATTTACTCTTTATCATGTAACTCTTTTATGTTTGACCAAATTGCGATCTTTTTATCATGACAATTTTATTTTACTCTCAGAGTTTTTTGATAGAAATCTGCTGAGAGGCTAATCGACAAAGAAAATTTATTTCACATTTCGTTTTGTTGGAGCTATTTGACCTAGGCGTTTGAACCGGGGCCTTGGATCTAATAAGCTATCACACTACCTACTAGACTACGGCGACTTCAACGCCGCAGATAACATTTACATCGCAATAATATTTAAAAAAATAAATGGCAGATATTCGTTTAACGCTACGAATACATATTTCTTTTCAATTTTCAAAATCTAAACAATCTAAAAAACTCATCCGTTAACTGTTTTAGCAAGCAGTAAGGATTGGACTGATTCCAAATTATCCAATAAAAACAGTTAAGAAACAACAAATTCATTTTCAATTACACAAATTTCTTGGAAATATTTCAATTGTTTATTTTACCCCTTCTACCTAATCCGCCCTGGTCCTTCTAATGTTAACGTTTAAGACAACAAGAAAATTTCCAAATGGAATTTGAGATTTAATTTAAACGTCTCTATGCAATTGCAAATTGTACAAAAGGAAAATCAAATGTATGTATAAGTATATGAATGTAAGTGTGATCGGCACAAACGTTTCGTTTGACTTTGTTTTATACAAATAAATATCAATTAACCCAGATTTGGTAGTAAAAAAAAATGTATTTATTTATTTACATTAAAATTTAAGGCAGAAAAAAAATGTGTTAACCAACACTTTTACTTTATTTTTTTTTCTTAATCTAAACACACGTCTGTCTATTGAATTCTTCTTCTCGTATGTACATACCTTGAACTTGATCTGATACACTATCGTCCATGCACAGCAGTGTCGGTGACAAATTACAAATCCAGACAAATAAATAATAAAAATCGAAAAGAATGATTTCATTTGATTCTGTAATAAAAATTGCTTTTAAATCAAATTTACAAAATTGAGTTCAGTCGAGTTGAGTTGAATTCAATTCGAATTTCATTTGCATTTATTAAGTGTCAAAAACCTTTTTATTTAGTTTCCCATTACTATGCATTACGATTTATTTTTTTTATTATTACATTTTTTTTGTTGTTGTTAACAATTCATTGTCATTAACTTTGTATTGTTCGAATTTAAAACGCATCGAATGACGTGGAGGCTATGAAAACTATTGGGTGGAATGTGCAGAGCAATAAAATGGAATTTATTTTACTATCAGTATTGCCGTTTTAACACAATATTTGCTATCTTTGCCATATGTGGGTAGGGATTTGTTTGTAATCGATTATGATCAAACACGGCACTTAACTTGACGAAAGTTTTTTTCATAGACTTACATACCAGAGATCAGCAATGAGTATTCAAAAAGATTAGTATAATCGAATCACACTCATAATTTCTAATACTTATACGCATTCATACTTATTTTAATATCATGGAACCTTAGAGTCACTCGAATCATTTATGAGTATTATAAGTATTTTTCTAAAGTCATGAATCTAAATGAGTCGGCTTATGAATGAAACATATTTCGCTTGGTATGAGTTTCATGTCAAAGTTGTACTCATACTCCTTGCAACCTGTAGTGAGTACGAATGGTTCAGAGTAGTTAAATTTCAGTATTGTTGACTCACTTATATTGAAAATTTCATGAGTGCTTATGAGTAGTGAAAAAACGATTCATTGCTCTTCTCTGATACATACACAATTGGTCATTACAACCCAAAAGCCCATCTAGCGAAGCGAACACGAAGCAAATGGTCATGCCTCTTCAACTCTTGAACCAATTGGACTATGTAAGTAGTCATACCGAGGTCTTTTCGCAATATTCGACGAAAACTGGTGCGAAAATTATGTTCAATTCTTGAGGACGATGACTTGTTGATGTTGATGGATTAGCTCTTACTCTCAGCCACTGTACTAGCACGCTCACGTCTTGGCGCATCAACAATCTCGAACTTTAGCAATAAATGTGCATATACCGGGCACTTTTGATCCTCCTCTGCGACCAAATTTTGTACGACATTTTCGTATAAATTCCGATTAATTTCCAATAAATCCCAAAGTTGATCAAGCGTAAATCGCATCATTACGTTCAGTGGAGATAATATACTGAATTTTTTTAACAGTATATAATGACATAAGTATTGACAGATTCGATATCATCGAATTTCAGAATTTTGTTGGAGATATCTGATCTGGGGTTTGAACCGAGTCCTCAAGTTTAATAAGCCTACACTCTACGTACTAGACTACGGCAACCTAATTTTTCATAGAAATGGTTTCCATAATTTCTCACATTTCGAATGCCTTACTGGCGAACACAATATATAGCAAATTTTTACAATTGTTTCGTGTGTGGATATCCCAGCTGGGCATCCAGAATATTTCACATTTCTGTGCTAGTATGGCTACAATGAAATTCAATAAACCAATATTAATCTTTTCTATTTCTTATTCAATTTTGTTAATTTGTTCATCAGAATCAAGATTTAAGGAATCTTTAGACGATCATACAAGATTTCGTGTAGAATATTATTTTGACAGGAGTTTTAATTTTCTGATACCGAGCAGGGACGACTGGGTCCCTGACAAGATCATGCCCCTAGAACTCCTAGATGTTCACACTAAACTCGATAACGGGGTTGTGAGCGGAGTCTATTCTTGGAACTAGGACCTGAACATTTCCCTCCGATTGCCGTATCACTGTTTCAAGTGCAGGTATTGATAATTTACCATGCCGCTCAATGTGTGTATGTATACGCTAAACTCGATATTTGGGTTGAGAGCGGTGTCTACTCTGGGCAATTGGAGCTGAAGATTTCCCTTCTCCCCGAACATTTACAACGTTGCTCCTTTCACCCGTATCTCAAATTTCTCTGATAGTCAGGCTGCAATAAGATCTCTATCGAGCGTTATGATTAACTCCAGGCGCCTTATGGAGTGTCGCCGCTATCTCGACGTTCCCTCTTGACGCTTCAGTGTTTCACTAGTCTGATTTCCTGGATACAGTTACATACATTCCAGGCAACTGGCAACGTGCTCGCCAGAGTTTGTGCACTCCTTCCAAAACCCTTGACAATTAATTTGGGGTACGCCATTTACCTCGATTAAATTGGCCTTCGGAGCGAAAATTCTTTCGGGACGCCAACCTACCAGACCTTCCAAACTCATTTGGCCCACGATGGATAGAAAGCGTGCTAACCAACTATTCGTACTTGATCGCAATGTCATATTGATCACAGTGGCCATGCTAACAGGTCATTGCGTTATGAGACGATACTCGTAAAGACTTCACTTCCCACCTAACGACTCCTGCAGTGGGTGTGCATCTGCTGAAGAGGAGAAAACTGTTATCTACTTTCTTTGACTCTTGGGAGGTGCAGATATAGGTTATTTGGCTCTCAAATCCTTGTTAATTTAACGGAATAATCATCCATTAACGTCAAAGATAAAGACTCGTTTATTCAATTTTCAGGCTGGTTTTCCAGCGTAGGGTAGTCGCGTTTTTAACGTGCAGCCCTTGCGCTTACCACCTTCTTCGCTAGCTTGGTGGAATTCGATTAGTATAGGGACTGCGTGAGAAATGGACTCAAGTGAGAAATTAAGAACATACTTAGGAACTGTGTAACGCGTGTTAGATAAAAGTATCGCAGAAATTCTTATTTTCAAATTTTAAAAAACTGAGATCGATGTCGAGTATATAAATTTCGAAACTAAATCTGATTCTGTTATGACATTAATTTTTAAATGTGTACGGCATTGATATTAAAATTGGAACATAATTTTGAAAACATTAAATCGTTTTTAAATTAAAATAAATTACCACGATATTCGCAATGAAGTCTATTATGTCGCATTTAATCGCATGGAAGCGCATTCATTTATTACACCGAGTATTACAATGTTAACAATATTTGTTGTAACAAGATTGTATTGGTGTTTAAATGATTTGTATGTATTATTCGAATAGAAATACCTGCCAATATAATTCAAAAGTGCAATGTTTTTTTCGTTTTCTATTTGTAGTTTAATTGACAATAATTTTTTTATTTTTGTCATCTCGTGTTTACGTGTATTGTAAAAGGGTAGAAATGTTATTCAATTGTTGTGAACAATAATAACAATTATCATCTGGTTCTATTTAAATTTTGTTTTCTTTTTTCATTCAACCTTCGGTTGATTCTACTTTATGTTGTATTTTGTACTTGACCCAGCTAAACTTTTTCTGCTTCATTTAAATGAACCGCATGATTAAGCAAAAAGTTAATTCGGATGCTTTGTCGGTCTGTAGGTCAGTTTAGTAAAAGTTTGTTTTAAAAGAGTTTCAATATAAAATTTATACAAAGAAAATATGACATTGAATTTTATATGTATTATAACCCTTCAGCCTGGATTATGACCAGAGATCAGCAATGAATATTCAAAATGATGCGTAGATTCACATCATACTCATAATTTCTGATACTTACATATATGCATTCATACTTATTTTAATATCACACTCATACCACTTATATTCAAAGTTTGAAGTACTCATCGTACTCATACTTAACAATACACATGATGTTGTTGACTTCGACTTTTTCTTTCTTCTCTTTTTGTAAATGCAACAACAACTGAGACTGTAAATTTTGATGAATGACTTAGGTCTTAGGTCGGAGTGGTACCTCTGATATCACAAAGCTCACTTGAGCACGCATAGCGGCTCGTTGTGATGCCACGGGTGAACGCAGTCCCTGTACTAACCAAGTTTCACCAAAATATGGGAGAAGGAAGAAGTTGGTCAGCGCAAGGGCTGCACAACAAAAGCACGACTACCCCGCACTGGAAAACCAGCCAGATAGTTTGATATCCTTGATGTCAATAGATGATAGCGCCGTTAAGCTAACAAGGAACGGGGACGGGGGAACCTATATCTACACCTAGCAAGAGACGGGCAAAGAAAGTGAACAACAGTCTCCTCTTCCTCAGTGGACCTGCATCCACGGCAGAAGGCATTGAAAGGGAGCTTCATTCTTTCCGCGTGTCTACCCATGACGCAATGACCTGTAAGCACGGCCACTGTAGTCGAGATGACATCACGACCAAGACCAAGTAATCGGTTGGATGTCTTCTATCCATCTTGGGCCAGGTGACTCTTGCAGTGGAGCAGGACTCCTCATTGACCCAGGATAGGTTGGCGTCCCGAAAGAACCTCCGCGCAATGGTCAACTTGACCGAGGCAAGTGGCATACCCAATTCAACAGAAGAGGATTCCGGAAGGAGCGCACCAGCTCTGGCGAGCTCGTCGGCCCTACAGTTTCCCGGAATTCCACTGTGCCCGGGGACCCACACCAGAGAGATACTGGTGAAGCGCCCCGAGAGAAGGTCGGGACAGCGGCGACATTCCCTAACGATCCTAGAGTTAATCACGGAACCCGATAGAGATCCTATCGCGGCCTGACTACCAGAAAAGATCGAGACGCGAGTGAATTGAGCGGCCCGGTAAATTGCCATCACCTCCGCCTGGAATACACTGCAGTAGTCCGGCAAACGGAGAGAAATATTTAGGTCCAGTTTCCCAGAGTAGACATCGCTTCCAACCCCATTATCGAGTTTAGAGCCGTCGGTATATATATCCAGGACTTCCAGGGGGACGACCGCATTAGGATGTCACCCCTGCTTGGAATCAGAGAGTGGAAACATCTATCAAGACAATATTCAGCAGGGAAATAGTCCATGTTCACAGGGGCCACTGGATCAAACTCCAGAATAGTGCAGTGACCAGAAGGTACAATGTGCCAACGAGGGAGAGAGCATTAATTCTAGTCGCAGCAAACTTGGCTACCTGCTTAGCGAGAAACATAGTAGGAAGCCAGTTTAGCATTGCGAACAAGGCTTTCGAATGTAGGCGTATGAATCAAACATATTTCGAATGTTATGAGTTTGATGTCAACGTTATACTCATACTAATTGCAACCTGTACTTATAAATCAATGTTGTTGTGAATACGAATGAATCAGAGTAGTTGAATTTCAATACTGTTGACTCACTCATACTCGAAGTTTCATGGGTACTTATGAGTAGCGAAAAAACGATTCATTGCTGATCTCTGAATTACGACCTAGCTTCTCATACCACTTTGGTTGTGTATGGTATTTTTATATATGAGTAAAGGAACCTACAGCTTAAAGTCGATTTTACAGAACAGATTTTTTTGAGACACTTTTCTTGGCAATTTTTTTTGGCAATTTACTTTCAGAGTTTTTGCCAGAAATCTTCGTAGAGGAAGTCGCTGAAGAAATATTTTTTCATTTATCGTTGTCTGATGTCTGACTTGAGGATGAAAATGTAAGCTCACGTCTAATAAGCCAACAAACTACCTAATAAGCCAACATTTTATGCAATACAAAAATCATACAATATTGAACGGAAAGCTATTTCCGCATTTCAAAAACAAAATTTTAACGTAACAGGCAACTCTGAAAAAAGATTGAAGACGAAAATATTTTATTTGATTTATTAATTACAATACAATTACAAATTATATTTAATTATATACGAGCTGAGTAACTTCGACAGACCAGAGCCTCTGGTGAGAATCGAACCCACAACCCTCACGCTTATAGTTTAGCACAGGTCTCACTACCCGTGTTTCCTAAAGTTTACACACACAACATAAGTGGTGTGAGAAGTTAGGTTGTAATACAGACTGCATAAGTACAGATGGTGTGAAATTTTATTTGGGGAAGAGTTTTCGGTGGCGCAGAGTTGCTTTTAACTGAAATTCTTTTCAAGTAATTATGTTAAGCTGTTGCAGTAGGAGAATTCGTTATAAGCAAACTTATCTGTTTTTTTATATAAAAAAAAAAATAATCTAAATTAATATGTACATAGCATATTGAATTCTTATCTAAAAAAACATGTGTAATTTGTTAATTGAATTTGATTTTACTTGGGAGTCCCCCTATACGAGACACACGTATTTTGTAATTTTTAATCCAATTTGATTAGACTGCAGCCGTTGCACATGATTGAGTAATAAGAGAATAACAACAAAAAAAAAACAGTAAAATCGGACTACAAAAAAATTCGAATTGATTTTCTGCCATTTGAAAGTGAAGGAAAGTGAATGGCAGTAAAAGTTCGTATGAGTTTATACGACACATTCATGTACTTGCTTTATAACAATTACAAATTACAACTATGTACGTCAACCACTATTTTCTAATATATTCTGCTATCATACTTACTATTATTTTGTACAATATTTGTCTCTTACTAAAGTTTTAATCTGTTCTTTTCTTTGTAATTCCAATACAGGTGCATTCTTGATACCATTCATGGTAATGCTTGTGCTGGAGGGCATACCACTCTTTCTCATTGAGCTGGGCATGGGACAGCGCATGCGTCTAGGTGCATTAGGCGTATGGAATACCATTCATCCTTGGCTGGGTGGTATTGGCATCTCGTCGTGCATAGTAACGCTGTTTGTGGCATTGTATTACAATGTCATTATAACGTGGGTGTTCTTCTATCTCTTTAACAGTTTCCGAGTGAGTAGGCGAAATGAAACTTAAAACTTTTGTTTGTTGCTTTTTAAAAAAATTAATTTCTTCCTCTTTTGTTGTTGTATTTTAGTATCCATTGCCATGGGCATCATGTCCTACGAATGGCACAGGCGCCGTGGTGGAGGAATGTGCTCGTTCATCGGAAACAAGTTATTTTTGGTATCGCACAACATTGGATGCCGCACCGTCTATGGATGATGCTGGCGGTTTCAAATGGTGGATTGTTTTGTGTCTGCTACTGTCATGGACAATTGTTTTCTTTATCGTGATGAAAGGTATCCAGAGTTCGGGTAAAGTGGTGTATTTTACTTCACTCTTTCCCTACATTGTCCTCACAATCTTCTTTATTCGTGGCATAACATTACGCGGCGCCAGTGCTGGTCTAATGCACATGTACATGCCGAAAGTTGAGAAACTAGCCGATCCTACCGTATGGCTGGATGCCGCTACGCAAGTATTTTATTCGTTTGGTTTAGCCTTTGGTTCATTAATTGCCTTTGGCAGTTACAATACTCCCAAGAATAATTGTGTACGCGATGTACTTTTGGTCTCGGTCTGTAATGCCATCACCGCTATTTATGCCAGTGTCGTCATCTTTGCTATTTTGGGCTTTAAGGCAACCGTTAACATGGATCGTTGCATTGAAGTGTAAGTAAATGAAAATCAAAATAAGAAAAAACAAAATAAATAAATTGGAACTCAACAAAATGCCTTAAATGGGAACCTTGTAAATTATCGTGATGTCAAATAAATTCTTTTCAAGATCATTGTTTTTTAATTTTTCCCCCCTCCTTTTACTTCAGCGCATGCATGACAATGTTATTCTATTTTAGATTCATTAATGACCAGACCAGACCAACCAACCAACCAACCAGCCAACAGACAGACGGACAAGTTTTCAATCAATGGGGCGCTAGTGTGATTAAGTGTCTGCAATTGATTTGTATGTGTTTTGCTTATGCAAGCAAAACAATTGCAATTGTTGCAAATATTTACAACACAATGCAATTATTCGCTGCGTAACGTGAAAAAGAGCTTAAATATCAATTTGATTTTGGTAGTCAATAACAATCAAGATAAGCAATGAAATTAAAAATGTATTCTTAAGCCATTACATTACGCAAAAGCTTATTACAAAGCGGCATTTCAAACTGTAAATAATATAGACTGGCGTTTACAAGAAACGAATATTTTTAAGTAAACATAACATAAAACGTTTCCTGAATTCCTTCAATCTGCTCGTAAACTATGCATAATTATTCCAAGAAATACTATTCTTGTTAAGTGTTTAATATGGTGTTCAGATATGCACCTTTATTGCGTAAATCGCAATAAATGCCATTATTGAGCTCAATATTTCATATAAAGTTGCAATTAATTATTATGCAATAAATACGCAAATTGTTATAATATTGAGTAAAACTTAAAATGCAGCACAGTCATAAGTATGTTCAGTGCGCATATTACAATTAACAAAAAAAACAAAACATAACTAAATAAAAACAATGTTGTTGAAACAACCAGCTGATTTGTTTACCAGCTGTCAAATGAATATTGAATAAGCAGCTGTACTGCGTATATTGTTATGTCTGAACAATTAAAATATTGTACTCAATAAACCGAATATTGACTCAATAAAAGTGCATATCTGAACATAGTATAAGGCAGATGTTCAAATACAACTTGAATCGCGTGTTTTAAACTATATGGTGGGAAATTTAAAAGTTTTAATTTAAACATTTCCATCCATCCATAATTATGCATTACAACCCTTCAGTCAGGATTACGGCCTAGCTTCTCACACCACTCATGTTGTGTGCCTTAATTTTATACTTGATTGGCGGAACTTACAGTTTAACGTCGACTCCGAACGACAGATTTTGAGAAACTTTATCATGGCAGGTTTATTTACTCTCAGAGTTTTTGCCAGAAATCTGCTGAGAGGAAGTCACCGAAGAAATTTTTTCTTTATTCTTTATTTCGTTTTGATGTCTGGCCTGGGGCTCGACCCCGGGCTTTACGTCTAATAAGCGAACACACTACTTCCTAGACTACGGCGACTATTCAACATTTAATAAAAGGAAAACGGTTTGAAATTTTTCAAATTTTTTTTTTTGTTGTGAAGTACTATTGTTCCGGTTAGAAATGGAATATTATTTCATTCATATGGCAGCCGCGGCTGGCCTCACAGTACCTCATTCAAACGAACCGATTTTCGTGCACTTTTTCAAGTGTATGTGGTCGTATCTCGGCAATGGCATCATGAATATTTGCCTTCAAATGCTCAATTGTCCCTGGTTTGTCGGCATAACACTTTTCTTTAACGACTCTTCACAGAAAATAGTTCAACGGTATCAAATCGCAGTTTCTTGAGGGCTAATTGACATCACCATTTCGACTAATTAAACGGCCATCAAACGTTTGACGCAATAATTCGATTTTGGCATGAGATGTGAGGGAAGTTGCACCATTCTGTTGAAACCAAACATCGGTTCATATCAATACCATGAAGAGCGGATACAAAAAAAATCGGTTATCAAGGAGGTGATAGGTGGTAATGATTGCGCCGGAACGACAGATTTTTGCGAAGCGTTTCATGGTAATTTTATTTACTGTCAGAGTTTTTACCAGAAATCTACTGAGAGTAAGTTGCCGAAGAAATATTCTTTTCATATTTTCGTTTTGATGTCTGACTTGGGGTTTGAACCGAGGTCCCCCATCTAATAAGCCAACACACTACCTACTGGACCACGGCGACTTACAGTTCAGTTCGACTTCATTACGTTCAGTGGAGATAATACACTAAATGACATAAGTATTGCCAGATTCGAAATAAACAATGACTCAAAATTTAAATCGATAGATGGCCCACCCTATATTAAAAAAGGCATAGAAATCTTTTTATACCCTAAACCTAACACTTATTGTACAACCAGCTGTTGAAAAACCCAACTTTTTTCCTAAATAATTATTGTACAAAACACAAGAGGTAAAGCTTGAAATACGTAATAAGGAATACTATTCAATCACAATCGTTTTGTTTACTCTTTTGAAGAAAATGAATGAACATTTCCTATTTTTAATATTGACAGTTATGGTCTTATTCACCTCAGACCTTTTTCAATATTTATTACTATTAATTGCTATCGTTGTTGTTGCTGATGTATATTGTGTATGTTTTATAGACACAATTGCTTTAGACTGTAGTTTTTTTTATTTATTTATTTTGTAGCCTTTGCTTTCAAAGAAATCTTTTTTAATTGAATATTATTTTTACAAATATGTCATGATTCAAATTGTTTATTGACATAAATGAAGGTGATTGCTTCTAAATTATATTAAAATGCCTTCCTTAACAAGACGTCCAACCAAATAATAATTCCAACAATTTGTTTTCCATAATGAAACAAATGAAACACTTTACTATTTCCATAATAACAAATTATTTAAAACGTATCTGAGTACTGAGTATTGAAGTCAGAGGAGTCCTTAACTGAAGTGTAACAAATTTTGGTTTTCATTTTTTTTGCTTCAAATTTTCAGAGCCTCAGAAAAACCATTTAGGGCCATTATTACAACTTGCCGTTAACTATAGGCAGAATTATAACGGGCAGATAAATTGTTCTTCATTATTATAAGTGGACAATAAGATAGAATTGAGCGTTAAGCAATATATAAGCATATTGTATAATATTTTCAATATGGCAACTTCAGATTTAAACAAAATTAGCATATATAACAATAACAAAAAAACGAAGGCCGTCTTGCCAATGCGTTTAAAAAACTTGTTTAATTGAGCCGTGTTATCGACCTTGCTCCGGCTCTGCCCACTTTTTGAAAAAGTTAAATTTGTTTTATCTGGAAGTTGTAATAACGAAAAGAAGTTAAAGGTGACTTTAAGGTTCACTTTAGCTAAAGTTACCTTTAACTAAACGGAACTTTAACGGCCCTTAAAATATTAAAGGAAAATATATTTATGCACGTTGTAACTACTTTTAAGTCGTATGACTATAAAGACAAGGCTTTACATTCTAACAAACATCCGTACAGATGCTTTTTTGGCTCATTCTCGGTGACAAGTAGTTTTTAAATTATTGATCGAGTCATATTGTAAGCTTGCCAACATAAGGAAATTTTTTAAAAATTTTAAACTAATTTTTTTTAAGATTTTAAACTGAAAACCTGAAATTTTAATTCTATCTGCAGGGTGAAAAAAAATATTCTAATAAAATGTAGGATGAGCTTACTAGGCATCATTGAAACAGGCGCTTGTTTTTGCAAAGGAATTCTTTTCCCAAAACAGTTCTGTGCTTAGCACTCTAACTACACATGGTTAATTTATGTGCCTAGGAATTGCTGAATCTTAATAAGTTTAGTCAAACTTCCATAACTCGAACCATCATTGTCCCAAAAAATATTTGGACTGTGACTTTAAGCTACGGAATCTTTTTAAAGTTAAATTGTAAACATGTCTGTACGCATGTATGGAAATGAATAAATGGTACACTAGTGACTTCGAAATTTTTTATTAGACATTTTCATTGAAGACTATATATTATTACATTAATTATAAACCTTCAGTCGTGGTTACTACGTAGCTTCTCACACCACTAATGTTGTTATTTTTACAAATGTGTATGTGTGTGTGTGTATTAATTTTACCCACTGTTTAAACGGCAACTTCAGGGATTTTGACAAAAATCTGTTGAGAGGAAGTAGCCAAAGAAAAATTAGTTGGTATTTCGTTTTGTTGGAGATGACTGACTGACTAGTATTTGAACCCGACCCTACGTCTAATAATAACCAACACACTACTTACTAGACTACCGCGACTTCAAAACTAACAATTTTTGTTTGCAGTTCTTAAATTAATCAGTTTTTTCTATTTGTGGGATTCCCATTGTAGTACACCCTTTAATAGGCGCCCCAATTAAGCGAACAGAAGCAATGAGGGTTTTCACAATTTTTCGTGATTATGATGAATTTTAACCTTCACCGTCGTTTATACAAAATACTCGTTACTATTTTCTGCTTCAATATATAGGGTGGGTGATTAAAAGGTTTAAATTTGAAAATGCAATAAAACAAAAACGTTTTGAAATTTTTCCAAATTTATTTCTATAGTTGTGAAGTACAATTGTTCCAGTTAGAAATGGAATATTATTTCATTAATATGGCTCCCGCGGCTGGCCTCACAGTACCTCATTCGATCCGACTAATTTTCGTGTACTATTTCGCGTGTTTTGGGTCGTATCTCGGCAATGGCATCACGAATGTTCACCTTCAAATACTCAATTGTCTCTGTTTTGTAGGCATAACACTTTTCTTTAACGGCGCCCCACATAAATCGCTGCTGTTTGGTGGCCAATTGACATCACCATTTCAATTAATTAAACGGCCATCAAACGTTTGACGCAATAAATCGCTTGTGGCATGAGATGTGTAGTAAGTTGCACTATCCTGTTGAAACCAAACATCGTTCACATCAATACCATGAAAATCGGTATTCATTCGAAAAGATGATTTTTTGGAAATAAATTTCCAATAAACCCCAAAGTTGCTCAAGGGCAAATCGATTAAATATGTTCAGTGGAGATAATATGCTGAATTTTTTGACAGAATAGAATGTCATAAGTATAGATAGGCCATCCGATATAAAACAGTTATTTTATCTATGAAGTAAAATGATAGCCTCCCGTAAGTTAATGGACTGTAATTAACGGCAACTTCTTCATGTTTTAGCCGGTTAAGAGTACTAGTAAAAATAATTGTTTCTGGAATTATTTCTAGAAATTTCAGTCATCATTATTTTTCCAACCAATAGACTCCGTTCGTGATCGACTATTGGAAAAAAAATTAAAAAAAAAACAATTTTTTGCTAACGGAATTTGAGTACATCACACAAAATTGTCGGTTTCTGTTCGGAATCTGTTCTAAATCCTTTGCTACAAGCACCACTAACATATACATATTTATTTATGTATATATGTACATACATACGTATGGTCTCTATTCGTATATGACCTACTTTATACATTATTTGGCTTATAAGATTTTATTTCGTCCTTGAGGTCTATCACGTACTGGTATTTTTCCATAACCATACTTGCTAAACATAACAGTAAAATTCTTCATTCGTTTGTCTAGTTGAAATCAAAAAAATTTCCAAATTTTTTTTTAATAGTTTTTCGATTTTTTCAGAAACAAAGACATTTTATTTAAGCACGACGTCCTGCCGTCTAATAATGTCACCGATGAAATTTACGAAGCCGCCTTGGCCAAAATAAACGAAACTCAAATAAAAGATTGGGAACTCGGTGAATGTAGTTTGGCGCATGAACTGGACAATGTAAGCTCATCATAAGTGTTAATAATTTGAAATAAGTATTCAAACTATTCGACTGTTTTCAGGCTGCCGAGGGTACGGGTTTGGCATTTATTGTTTTCACACAGGCTATTGTGGAACTACCGGGTGCTCCTTTCTGGGCTGTACTGTTCTTTACGATGTTACTGTCTTTGGGCTTGGGTTCACAGATTGGTATACTTGAGGGCATGCTGTGCACACTGTTTGACATCGACATCATTAAGCGGGTTAAGAAACAACATGTTACTGGAGTGGTGTGTCTTTTCTGCTTCATTGTCGGTTTCATCTTCTGTACAGGTGCTGGCGAGTATTGGCTGAAGATGTTTGATTCCTTTGCCGGTACTATTGGTTTGGTTGTGATTGCTCTAATGGAAATGATAGCCGTCGTCTACATATACGGCCATGAGAGGTATTAATACTATTCGCTGGGTTCTTATTTCTTGAACAGCTTAAAATTTTATGTATGACATTTTTTTGTAGGTTTACCGAAGACATCTACCAGATGACTGGCTATCGTCCTGGCATATATTGGCAATTGACTTGGCGATACTTTGGTCCCCTAATTATGGTTGCCATTTTGGTGTCATCCATTGTGTGTATGATTATAAAGAATCCAACATATAGTGCCTGGAATGCAGAATTGGTAACTATTCATATACATATGTAGTCATGTGTAAATATAATCGATAACTATTTCTTACAGGGTGCTGTTGAAGCTAAAAGTTATCCACCATGGGTTATGGGCATTGCTTTATCAATGATTTTAGCTGGCATCTTACCAATGCCAATCGTGTTCCTAATGCGTAGCTTCCAATGCCTCAAAGTCGATTTGGATATACATCAAGGCTCAATTCGAAGAAACGAAACAACCGCCTCCACTAAGGAAATGATTGATAATGATGATGACGTAAGTACTCCTACATATATATAAACCGTAGGGTAGGTTCATAATGTATTTAAAGCACACATTTTTAAGGAAAGTGTATAATAGCCGGTATGAACAATATTTTATTTTAGTATTATGGCAGGTTATGTCAACTATGTATGTATGTATTTATGTATATATAATTAGTTATTTTATGTATGTATGTTGTGCTAACAATTTAAGTATACATATACATATCTGTATGTATGTATGTATGTATACAACAATATATAATGATCACATAACTTTCATTCTCTATTCACTTTAATGTTTCGTCTCATTTTCGTTTTTGTTTCTTAACAAATATGCTTACCTTGCCTCGTATTTGATTTGAAATTAAATCATAATCAATCAAATTTAACAAACAAAAAAAAAAAACATAAAAATGTTACAAAATTATATTGAAAACAACCACGTACAGATTGTGAGTCCAGATATGCCACCACAAGATTCATTAGCGGCGACACGTTTTACAATTGGAGACTTTGATGTAAGTTGTAGATATCTAGAATGCTTTTTTACTTTCTTCTTCTTTTTATTTTTGATCAAATCGATTATATATATGTAGTGATGAATTTTACAATATGACTCTTATTTAACCACTTGTAACCAATCAAATGTAAATTAACTTTGGTAATTGATAGACTGTAAATTATTTTTATTATGACTTACTTACTTAATTGGCCGTTAACAACCCGATTAACGAATTTCGGCCTGCCACAACACATCCTTCCAGACGCCTCTGATTCTTGCGCGCCTACGCCAGATGATCACACCAATCGATGACAAGACTTCCTCGATTTGGTCCTTCCAATGCATACAAGGTCGTCCTCTTCGCTGACTTCCGCAGATCCCCGCATCAAATACCTATCTCGCCGGAGTATCCTACTCCATTCGAATGACATCGCTGAGCCAGCACAGCCGCTGGATATTAATACGCTGCACAACGTATATGTCGTTGAGGAACTCATACAGCTCATTGTTGGATCGGATGCGGAAATCATTGCCATTTCGCACTGTCCCGAAGATCAAATTTGAATTAACTTTGGTAATTGAAAGACTCTGTCAATTATTTTCATTATTAGCACGTTGACTGCCGACTACGAGATAAGTAGTAGATTGTGTTCCCTTCCAGGGTGCCAAGTTATTACGAGTTATTTTGTTCTCACTAAACCTGTCATTTTTGTGTAGCTACGTATAAAATCGTATTATATCAGTGCTAGTATCGATAAATGGCTCCTGGGAAAATAACAAAAAGTCAAAGTTAGCTTGCGTGGCCAGTTTTCTGAAAATTGCCGCGGCAGTCAACGTGTTAAAAATAACAATGAAGAAGCGGACGTTTTTAACCTCACATTTTCTTTTATCCTGGATTGAACTTCCTATATGCATTGTTTCACACCCCGGGTTGAATACCGACTGTAATATTACAATGGGCCCACTGACCTTTAGTGGGACGTTGCTGTTCAAATAGGGGTTTTCCGAATGATCTAACTTAACTAACCTAACCTTACTTAAAAATTCACACTAGCAGACATAAAATATGCTTTATTTTATAGACTCTCATCAAATTCCATGAATTTTGATGCCAATTATTCACCAAGCTATCGATATTCAATAATAAAAAAATAATGAAGAACTAGCGGTCACCATGTTTTAATTGCCTAAAGACTGAAATCGTTTGAAACTACAGTACTCCCCTGATATAAAGCACCGCGAATACAATAATTCACCCCTTAGTAGTAGCACTGCAACTTAGGCAATCTTAATTTTTGCTTTTAAAAGGGACTGAAACTATTTCGTTATATGCAACCCGCTTTTAAGAATTTCCCGCTTATAAAGGCGAAAAATGTACCTCAATTGTTTATATCCACCCGCTTCGTGACAACTTTCTTTTCAAAATTGATCCCTCTCTCTAGTTCCCATGTTTGGGCGATTAAACGTTTCTGGATTTCTTTGAAGCCAATACAGCAGACTTATTGGAAAAAGTAGTAAAAAATTTGGACAGCGCAGTGCAATTCCTTAAAATGTTCGTAATGGTTTCACTCCATTTGAGGCAGAGGCTGCTCTCTGTTCCATCGAAAACACATAACTAACTGAGGCAACGCCATCTCAAATAACTCATTCCTACAATCCACCAATTTTCGCCATTGTAAAGCTCTTCTTCCATTAATCTGACCTGGTGGAGGTCTCGGGCGATGGCCTGATTCTCTGCCGAATTAACTGCCTACTTTTCTGCAATTTCTTAGCAGTGATCCCGAAGGCACACGGGGACCCAGCAAATTACAAGATTGTTCACCACACCGAGCTGTAGAAGATGATCAAACCCCTCTCCGACCAGCCGGCATTCTATCAGCATGAATGACACGATGCTATTTGCTCTCAGGTGAGGGGTTTGATATATTCCCCGCTTATAAGCACTGTCCTGCAAGCATTTTTGAAAGTGCTTATATCTGGGGAATACTTTACTTAAATTAGACTGTTATTATAACCAGTCAGACTTTCGAATAGAATCTCGAAATAATAATCTTTATGTCCCAAATCACTGCTGAATTCCAACAATATCGCACACAATGTGAGAAGCTAGGCCGTAATCCTGACTGAACGGTTGTAATGGCCAATGGCGCCGATTCGTCTTAAGCGATAACCGAGTTACTGGTTCAAAATTTCCAAGTTATCGTTGGCTTTGAACTATTTTTCTAAGGCTAAATACTTTTTTGGACGAAGAACATTGGAAATGTCATCTGAGAAAAGCAGTTGGCAAAATGCGACTACCTTTGGCAAATAAGAGAGTAATGGTGATTGTTAAAGACAATATCACATCAGTCACATTACTAATGCCGGCTTAAAGTTTCTGTTTTCTGCTTGGAAGATTGTTTTACATCCGTTTTATAGTCCTGATCTGGCGACAAGTTGTTCCTGTCATGATAAATGCATATATGGGAGGAAATGTGCAAAGCCAAAACAAGAGTTTCTGACAAAATGGGACAAAATATGGATTGATTTGTTAAATAAAGCATTGCGCATTATATTTTATTTCCCCTATGACATATCAACTCCAATCTCTTTAGAGAGTGTTACAGTTGTCTCCACGTTCACTTTGAGCACTTCAGTGTCTTACTTTTCCGAGTTCATGGTCACAGGGGCATACCAGGCAACTGGAGAGGCAATGAGCCTGCTATATCAAGCACACTCCTTTCGGAACTCTCACAAATGGAATTAGGGTATGTCACTTACCTCGATTAAATAGAGCATTTGGTGAAAATTATTCCGTGACCCTATTCTGGGTCAGCGAGGAGTCTTGCTGTACTGCCAGACTCACTCGACCCACAATGGGTAGAAGGCATACCAACCAACTATTCAAACTTGATGGCAAAGTCATCTCGATCACAGTGGGCTTACTTACAGGTCATTACGTTATGGGAAGACAAATCGAACGACTTTTGCAGAGATTGTAGGCCTGCTGAAGAGGAGGAAACTGTTATTCACTTTCTTAGTCAACACCCATCTCTTGCGAACTGCGGACTTAGTTTACTTCGCTCTCCTTCAACTAAAGGCAGGATTATAACTGGCAGATAAATTGTTTTTCGTAATTGTATGTGGATAGAAGTGAGCGTTAAGCTAAATCGGAGGTCATCCTAGCTGTAGCTTTTAAAGTTTAGTTTACGTTTGAACTTGCCATATTATATACATACTATTTACAATATGGCAACTTCAAATATGTTGCCAAATGCGTTGCCACTGCGTTTTAAAAATCACTTGCTTAATTTGTTAAATATTATCGATATAGCTCCGGCACTGCTATATTTTTGAAAAAGTTGACTTTATATTATTAGTTAGTTGTAATAACGAAAATAATTTAAAAGTGACTTTAAAGTTCACTTTAGTTACCTTTTACTAAACCCAACTTTAATGGCAAGTTATAATAACGGCCCTTAGAAGGTTTTTAAATTTGAAGCCGATTTATCGTCAATCAAACCATCGATGTATGTATCATTTGCAACTCTAGCTATAACCGATATAAATAATTCAAATATAAACTTAACTTTAAAAGTTAATCCTCCCTTTAGCTTAACGCTTACTTCGACCTTATAGTTCACTTATAATAATGAAAAACAATTCTTCTGCCCGTTAAAATCCTGCCTTTAATTAAAGGCAAGTTTGTAATAATGGTCATAAATCTGATAATCTGTCACGGCCTATAGTGATAAAAGTGATCGACTACAAACTCGAGCAGTCTGTGTTCAAACACTACAATGAAGGTCATGGTTATAAAATAGGAAGAAATTTTAAAATAGTGGAAGGTAGTTTGTTTAAATCAAGAAATCGTAACAATCGATGCACTAGTATAATGAAAAAATAAGACTAAATGGGTTTTAAAGTCAGTTGTTTATAATCGAAAATTCCTATAACCGAGCTTTACTGTACATAATTAGAGGAAAAACATTTGAAGATAGACGAAAAAATATAAATATTTTCATAAATTTAATCCAAGTTTTTATTAAATGATTAAATTTATTAACATTTTAAATAAATAAATTTCCTTAAACATCGGAACGTTTACTGTCTGATTACAAGTGGTTAATAAAAAAACGAGACATATTGTAAAATGATTTGTAATTAAACATTTCTTTGTACTAATTTCATAAACCTTTTATTGTATTTCTTTGTATTTTTTTCCTTTTTTCCACTGCCAAAAAAATATATAAAAATTCTTTTTGTACAGAATTAAAACAAACAAAAAATAAAAAACAACATATAATTTAATGTCAACTGTAATAACACAACATTAAAACGCTTTTAATAAAAGAAAAATAAAAACAAAATTCGCCAACACCAACAAGAATATATAATTTCTACATACGGTAAATAGATTTCCGATACGATTACAATATAAAATGGATCTCATTTACGATATTTCACGGTTATACCTCCTTATTCAAGAGCACATACATAAAACAAATGCTCTAGCATTTTAAACGAGTATAAGATGAAAATAAAACCAAAGTACATATACATATGCAAACTTCCTTTACATGCAACATTTAAAAATACACTGAGAAAAATTACATGACATGACGAAATCTATACATTAACAAAATTTTCAATGAAAGTGCTTTTTAACAATGAAAAATATTAAATAAATTAATAAATAAATAAAAAAGGAATGGAAAAACAAATATTAAAACTGAAAAATTTAGTTTGTTAAGGACAACCAGAGAAACTTCAAGTCTTTGATAAAAAAAAGAGAGAAAAATAATGATTTATTAAAACAAGGAAAAAAACAACAACTTAAATTATACAATTAATCAGAAAACTGAATGAAACTATTTTACAACAACAACAAAAAATAAAATAAACATAATAATATAGATTTTAATTAAACGGCAATTATTTACAACAACAAAAATAATATAAATTTATAATTTAAACTATAAAACTAACATGGTATGGGTATTAAACACATCATTTTAAATAAGAAAACAAAGAATTTTTATGTGGAACAGTGGTTTGCACACTTTATATTGTGAACACAAACTAACATGAAAGCGTATGAGGATGACGACGATAATGCTGATGATGTTGCATGATGTTACAAGAGTGTATACATAGTTTTAATGTTAAATTAACTGAAATTATAATTATTATTAACATTAATACGATATAAAAAAATTCAATAAATTATTATGACTTGATAGAAATTTAAAAACAAAAATATTAAAAAAAAACTAAATAACAAAATATATAGAAAATCTAGAGTATTCTTAAAAAGTAATGGCCCCCCCTGCTGAAAGCTCAACATTTTTA
Organism: Sarcophaga rosellei; assembly: GCA_930367235.1. Classification (NCBI taxonomy): domain Eukaryota; kingdom Metazoa; phylum Arthropoda; class Insecta; order Diptera; family Sarcophagidae; genus Sarcophaga; species Sarcophaga rosellei. The sequence continues at coordinate 32,167,261 of OV884021.1, read as the reverse complement.
AAGAATAAATTTTTATTTGTATTATCCGTACAAGTACTATTTAGCTCATTAATTAGTAAATAGTTCTATTGAATGATATTAATTAATTAATTAATTAATAATAAATAAAATAACAACAAACTAACATTAACAACAATTAAATTTATATAATTAACATACTTATACAGTCAGTGCCTATGCCGTATAGTATGAGCGAGCATACACACACTGTCAGAATGGAATGAATGGTTATTTTTAAAATATACATACATATACTACTGTAGTACAGTACTAGTGTATTAATTAACTGTACCAGCTGTAACTGTAATTCTATTTGTTTAATTGTTTATTTGTTTGTTTGTAATACTGCAACGATTCTAATAAATATGAAAATCACTGCTAAACTAGTATTTAAAATTAATAATTCGCATACACTCATGCTGACATTCAATTACATCATAAACTACTTACCAACATTACATTACCAAATAAACCCATACATACATAAATCCACATCGAATTCAGAGTTTCGTGTGTATGTTGTACTGGAATCGATTAAATCATATTGTAATACTAAAAAGGTAATTAAATAATTAATTATTGTAACATTAACATTAAATATCTTACAATTTTATACAATTTAATTTTATTTGTATTATATTTTTTATAAATTTTATGTATTATACAATATTTATGGTTGATTTTAAGTTCCTCATTTGTTTCTGCGTAAGATTAAATGAAATCTTTTGATTTTTGTTTAAAAAAGATTAATTATAGTTCATTCATAACGTTTAAGCTTTTACGATGTACGAAATGAAACACTTCTTTTAAAATCTAATAAGTAAATAGATTAATTAAAGGATGGGCCATTTAATTCTTTAAATTTAAAAATGTAATAAAACAAAAACGGTTGGATACCCCATTGACTCAAATTCTAGCCATAGTGTATCACATATACGTCGCACTTTTTACCTCGACTCCTGGTAGCGTTACCTTTCACTCTATTTATATAGGGTGGGAAATTAAATAAAAAACATTTGAAATTTTGCCAAATTTATTCTTTTGTTGTGAAGTATAATTTTTCCGGTTTGAAATGGAATATTATTTCATTCATATGGCTACCACATTTGGTTGGTCCATACCTCATTCGATCGAACCAATTTTCGTGCACTTTTTCGAGTGTATGGGGTCGTATCTCGGCAATGGCATCACGTATGCTGGTCTTCAAATGCTCAATTGTCTCAGGTTTGTCTGCATAACAGTTTTCTTTTACTGCGCCCCACAGAAACGGTGTCAAATCGCAGTTTCTTGGCGGCCAATTGACATCACCATTTACATCACTCTTTCGGCCATCAAACGTTTGACGCAATAAATCAATTGTATCGTGAGATGTGTGGTAAGTTGCACTATCCTATTGAAACAAAAATTCTTCACATTAATGCCATGAAGAACGGGTACAAAAAAAATCGGTTATCATGGTTGGGCATATGTCTCCATTGTCCGTAATGGTGGCGCGGTTCTCATTTATAAAGAAATAAGAAGCAGCACCAAACAATCACTCGTAATGGATGCATTGGCTTCTGTAAGACCACATGTGGGTTTCAGAGCCACAAATATGGCAATTTTGCTTATTAACGTACCCACCAAGATGAAAATGGATTTCATCCAGAAAGATGAGTTTTTTTTTGGCAAAATCCACATCATCTTGCACTTTCGCGTTGACACATGTAGCGAAGCGAAAACGAAGCGGATGGTCACGTGGATAGAACTCTTGAACTATATAAGGTGTCATATTGAGATCTTTTCGCAAAATTCAACGTAAACTGGTGTGTGAAATGTCTATTTCTTGAGAATATGAGTTAATATTGATGGATTCTGTCGCACACTCTCAGCCACTATAGTGGCATGCTCACGTCTTGGCGTATCAACAATGAAACCAGTTTCATGAACAACAGCAATAAACTTGCGTATACCGGGTACTATTAGTATTTCTCTGCTACAAAATTTTGTATGATATTTTCGTGCAATTCCCGGCCAATTGTTTTTTTTTTTTGGAAATAAGTTCAAGTGTAAATCTATTCATTACGTTCAGTGGAGAAAAATATACTGAATTATGTACCTAAATAGAATGACATAGGTATTGCCAGATTCAAAATAACCGATGGTTCAAATTTAATCCGATAGATATCCCATACGATAAGTGTAAACATAAAAATTGTAAAATCCATTTGACATTGTGGCGATCTGTTGCATTCTCCCTAGGTTCTAATTATTCTAACAAAATGCACCTCAGAAAATAATCGCAAAGTGGATAAAAGCGTAATGGATGGGACCACAAAATGACAATTCAAAAGACACAAATGAATAGAATTCTAAGGGGCATCGCTGTCACAGCCGCCACTGCATAACCTCTCCATTTCCCACGGTCTCTAGTCAGTCATTTTAAATTTTGTATTCTCCTTAGGTTCTAACTATTCTAACATGATGCACCGAAGAAAATAATCATAAAATGCATGAAAATGACAATTCAAAAGACACATATGAATAGAATTCTAAGGAGCATCGCTGTCACAGCCGCCACTGCATGAGTATAATTCTCACATGAGTGTAATTCTCATTACCATTATATTTAATATGGTGTTTAGTCATGCATTTTAATTAAATTGAGGTAAACTCCTTAGGTTCTAACTACTATATCATGGTGTACCACAGAATATAATCCCGAAATGGATAAAAGTGTCATGGATAGCACCACAAAATCATATATCAAGAGGCAGACATGATTGTAATTCTCACGTTTATCGCTGTCAAAACCGCCAAAACGTAATCTGTTCTTTAACAACTAATGCTAGCCAGATCTGTTCTCCATAAAAGTAAAGAGAGTTTAAGTTGATAGTGCCAATAGAGCCTCATTTCATATTCAGAGTTACAAATTATGGGTAGTAGTTAGTTCTAAAATGTAATATCTCTGGTAATATTAACTCCATTAGGCAATACTATTCTTTTCAACACATAGTTCTTTGTTATAACACATATTTAAAAACACATTACTTTGTGAAAGGCAAACTATATTGCAAAGGAAACTACGTTGTAAGATTAGAAAAAATTTCGAATATTTCCATAAAATTTTGTTTTTCAATCGTAGAAAAGTTAAGGAAAAAATTCAAAATTACAGGCACATAAAGAGCGTCTACTTTGTTAAGGAATTAGTCACTCTTATGACATTTCTTATTTATTCTTATGATATTTCTTAGATATCAATAAATATATATTTTTAGAAAACAAAAAATTAATTCAATAAGAAAAACAGTAACAAAAGGAAAATAAATCTTAAAATCCCTTTATTAGCGATTCACGACTCTTTAAATTAAGGTATATTGACTGAGGGTATGTACAGGGTCCGCCAAATAACTTTTTTTTTTTGAAAATGCTACTGAATATATTCTCAAATTTCTTTTTTTATTTGAACGTACAATCCTTCCGGTTAATAATGGAAAATTATTTCATTCAAATGGCTGCCTCGGCTGGCCATGCAGTAGCCTACACGATCGGTCCAATTTTTAAGCACATTATCGATTGGGTGCAGCTGTATTTCACCAATGGCTTTACGGATATTGTCCTTTAAAGCGTCAATTGTCTCTGGCTTGTCGGCGTAACACTTATCTTTGACGGCACCCCACAAATAATAGTCCAACTGTGTCAAACCGCAGCTCTGAGGTGGCCAAACAACATCAGCTCTGCGGCTGATAATGCGATCTTCAAAAACAGGGCGCAAAACATCGAGTGTAGCTTCGGCTGCGTGCCACGTAGCGCCGTCCTGTTGAAACCAAATGTTGCCAATATCCTCCTTCAATTTTTGTGAACAAAAATTCGTTCAACATGGCCCGATAACGATCGCCATTGACTGTAACGGTCACTCCCTGCTCATTTTCGAAGAAAAATTGCCCAAATATGCCTCTGGATCAAAATCCGCACCAAACAGTGACTCGTTTTGGGTGCGTCGGCTTTTCAATGTATGCGTGCGAGTTTTCTGTGCCCCAAATGCGACAATTTTGCTTGTTTATATACCCGCCAAGATCAAAATGAGCTTCATCTGAAAAGATGATTTTTGTACCAAAATCGACATCTTCTGTAAGTCCATCGTAAGTCGATTTCCCGGCGTTGTTCAAGCGTATACACAGCCATATTCGTTCAGCGGAAGGATAAAACTAATTATCTGTCAAATCAGACATGAGCTAAGTGTTATCATTCACGAAATAATCACTAGTTGAAAAATATAAGAGCCAAAGCCAAACAATTTGCTCAGTATGGTTTGGGTTCATTATCTTGCTAAAAGATGTCCCAAACTCAAGATGTTAACTGATGCCTTATAATTGCATTCGTTCTTATTTTAAAGGGAAAAACCAGCTGACCCTACCCAACTGAAGCCATAGGTCTCAATATATGTAATAATAATAATAATGTTTCCACTACCATGTTTCATAGTTGGTATAACTTTTCTTGTGTTATGTTTGTATTCGGTTTTGGTTGTTATAAATTTTTTGATAATAAGAAGATATAATTGAAATTAGAAAAGGGTGCCCTAATAGTCTAGTAGGTAGTGTGCTAGGCTATTAGCGAGAGGCTCGTGGGTTCGATTGCCACCAGAGAGTCTGGTGTGTGATACTCTACACTGAGCATATGGTCAAAGTTACTTAGCTCCGTATATAATTAAATATAATTTGTAATTGTATTGTAATTAATAAATAAATAAAATAAAATAAATAAAAAACATTAATTAAGTATATTAAAAAGAGGAGGAAACCAAATTATTTAATATTTTAACACTCATATACATATATGTATATACAACATTGTATATGTAAATATACATATAATTTAGCATGACACAACATTAATATTTTCTAAATATTTATATAAAATTAATGCCATTGTTTTTGTTTTTTTTTATTGTATTGCTTTAAATAATAACTACAGGACGATGATGATGATAACGATTTCAGTGGTCCAGCTTTAGGAGGGCATGTAAAAACGCACAGTGATGCATCCGATGATGATGATGATGACGATAAGCCGGTGACAATGCGTTCAACAATGATGCGTGTCACCGGTAATCATCTTGATGTGCCAACAAGCAAAAAACCGTTTAAAATGGAAGTATTCGATTTGTAGACCTAGTACTCTCATTAAATTTTATTTTAATTTTCAAAAATAAACACACAAAAAAAAAATTACGTGAATTATAATGTCAAGTTTTAAATTTTGCTAAAAAAAAAAGTGAATTGTAAATTTATAAACAATTTGAAAGGAAATTATAAAGTATGATTAACGTTTTTTTTTTAATAAGTTTCAAGATATTGACAATGATGATGATTGTGAGGAGTTGAGAAGGAGATACAGTTGATATGATGAAAGTATTTTGTAAATTATATTAAATTCGATAGTTTTTAATTTATAAGTTAAGTAAAGTAGTTCCATAAGACTTAAGATTAATGCAAACCAAAGCCTAATTCGTTAAGGTTTTAAACTTTACCAACAAAAATAAGAAAATTAAATAAAATATGAAGAAAATAAACACAAATATGTATGAAATTTTATGTTTCAAAATTAGATTTTAGTTACAAACATAAATTTATTTATTTGATTATAATTAAAATGTTTAAGTACATGCTTGTATTTTAAAAAAAAAAACAACAAAACTAATTAACACTTAAACCATTTCTTGGTATACAAATGAAAATTAATAAAAATTTTTATTAGTTTACCCACACATAAACATACACTAAAACAAACATTATTGGGCAATTCACATAAGCCCTTGTATCGTTGTATTCATTGTATTGTTGAACGAATATACAACAGTGTATGCTTGTTGTTGATAATTTTCATATAAAAATCCGATACACTCATACACATTTTTTTCATATGTTTTTGAAAGTTGTATTGGTTTCGTGCTATCAGTTTATGTAAATGCGAGTAATCAAGAAGAAAAACAAAAATTCAAAATATTTTCTATGTAACTTGATTCAACGCAATTAACATTTCAAAATTATTATGGTTCGCACTGACAATTAATTAATTTATGAAAATCAAATTATGAATACTGGTGTTTTTCTTCTTATCGTTTTTTGACGTTTGGAATACAAAATACACAATACAACCAAGTGTATTCAATACAACATACACTATACAAAGCCGTGTGAATTGGCCAATTATATTTTAGCTTAAATAGTTTGATATTTAGAACGCATTTCCAAACAGAGTGTAACTCTACAGTTTTCTTGTTATAATTCTAATTTTGTTTTTAAGTCCTAAGCAAGTTTATCCTACAAAGAAAATATAATAAGAAGTTCATATATACAATACTTGTTTTGTTTTTAAATAATAATTTTATTTTATTTTTTATTAAATACTAAGAGTTTATTAATTAATTATTAATTTGTTAATTGTAAGGCTTAATAATTTTTGGCTTTTTTTGATTAAACAACAAAACTTTGTTTAATTTGAATTTAAAATATAATGAAACAAAACTAAAACTAATAAATACACTTAGGGTCATTATTACAACTTGCCGTTAAATTTGAGTTTAGTTAAAGGCAACTTTAGCTAAAGTGAACTTTAAAGTCACCTTTAACTTATTTTCGTTATTACAATCTAATGATAATATAAAGTTAACTGTTTTCAAAAATATGGCAGTGCCGGAGGAATGTTGATAAAACTGCTCAATTAAACAACTTCTTTTAACGCAGTGGCGACGACGGGCTTCTTTTTTTTTGTTGTTGTATATGCTAATTTTGTTTAAATTTGAAGTTGTCATATTGGAAATAATACATAATACGGCAATTTCAAATATAAACTTAACTTTAAAAGTTACCAGCAGGATGATCCTCCATTTAGCCTGATGCTCACCTCTACCTAATTGTCCACTTATAATAATGAAAAACAATTTATCTGCCCGTTTGAAACCTGCCTTTAGTTAACGGCAAATTGTAATAATGGCCCTTAATTTAGATTTTAAATATTCATTTCTATTTCAATATTACTGTACTGTGTGCTACTGTACAGTAAGTGCCCAATAACACTATGCAACAAAATAAAAAAAATTAAATACACCCAACTAATGACATAGTGTAGGTTGGGAGTTTGTTTCTGCGCAAAACTCAAACAATTTTTTTTAAATTTCTCGTACACCCCATTTGACAAAAACTATTTTTTTGGACTTTAGGCACAAATTTATTGATTACTCACACATTTCTGAAGAGATTTACAAAACATAAATTCTGTTGGAAAGGCTATAGATCGGCCTTAAAAACGTTATACATATGTATATATATTATTTGATTTAATATGCTATGAGGTAAACTTGGCAAATGCCCTTTTTTCATATTTTTCAAGTTTATCCATTCATTGTAGCAAACTTTCATTATAAATACAAAATTAGTCATGACATTCTTAAAGTGCATTCTCTTGTAAAGAGATTGACACTTTGTTTGATAAAATCAAACAAAAAATGTCATAGGTATTATGTATTTAAAGAGTACAACAGTCACGTAATTTTTTCTAACATAACTTTCAGTTTAAAAGCTTTGAAAATTTTTGATGGGTCTTGATTGTGTATCGAAATATTTGCTATTTTCACGTTTGAGCGACTACCAGAACTTCAGTTCAAATATTTTTAAAATTTTTGATGGATCTTGATTGTGTATGTATGTTTGAGCGACTACAAGAAGTCGGCTAAATTTTGATCATAATTAAAAATATTTGTGCAAAACCTAAATATTAGCTGCTCACTTCTAGTAGTTGCTCAAACGTGAAAATGACAAAAAAAATTTTTGATAAACAATTACGATACAAAAAAAAATTTTTTTTTTAAATTTTTAACTGAAAATTCATTTGATAAGATGACATAATTAAAAAACTATAACGCGACTGTTATACTATTTAAATAATACCTACGGCAATTTTTGTTCGATGGATCAAGTGTCAGAGTCTGTACAATATAATGCACTCTTTAGAATGTCATTACTTATTTTATATTTTTTATTTAAACTTTGCAATTAAGAATGGCTAGGCTTGAAAATATAAGAAAACAATCTAGTTTTCAGGTTTACCCGACCAAAACTCATAACATTTAAGTTTGAACAAAACGTTTATGTATACCATTATAAACGCTCATCTGTCACCTTTTCAGAAAACTTTCAATTTTCAAAATAGGTTCAAAAATATTTGAGTAATCAATAATTTTGTTTAAAAAGTTCAAAAAAACCGTTTGCGTCAAATAAAACAAGTTTGGAGGTTTCGAGAAATATAAACAATTTTTTTTAGTTCTCTTTAACAAAACTAACAACCTACACGATGTCAATAGCTGCGTATATTTTGATTGTCGCAACATGTAATTAGATTCGCTCAATATGTAGTCAGATGAAATAATTAAGAACTAAAAATGCTGAATTATTTATTCTTCTCTCTATTCAGTCTGTACTGTTGCATTTCCAAAAGGAAATCAAATAATCAAGTGCTGAAAAAAATTAAAAAATGCTGAAAAAAAAAATTAAAATAAATATGATCTTAAATCGGTATGCATCCCTAAAATAATGTGAACACAAAAGTAATTTCTAAAATCGTTTTGAAAGTGGAAAGGAAATTCAAATTATTGTGAAAAATTATAGAATTTGTTTTGAATTGAAAAACTTTGAAACTCTAAATAAACCTGATAATTATTTTATTTGTTAATTATATCTTCAAACGAAGTTTTTATGCACTTATTTTGAACCATTGACGCCTTTTACACGTTCAAACTACTTTCCAAATTACTTTGACGAACTCGTTTGCATTTTCTTTTAAACTTTTTTTACGGTTTTGCACGTTCGAAGTTTACTTTGCCAAACTCTGGATATTTTGCAACCGCTAAACGAAGAATGAACAACAAACCAACTTTGCGAGTACAAGCAAGTATGAACCTTCTTCCGCTCTCAAGACTTTTCAAACTACACTGCAAAGCAGTGTTGCAAAATTGAAATTTTGAAATCGTACGGAACTCTATCTGAAAGAGTACTTTTTTGCAGCAAATGGCACTTTTGTAAAAAAATATTTATTTTTACTTAATACATGGAATACAGAAACAAACGTACGTTCCGTGGACGTTGAATAACCGGGGCTAAAGACTAATACCACCTTTAGCATTGCGTTGAACATGTTGCGAATGCATAGCAGTACGGAAAGAGTCGCGATATTACTGCAATATTTTTGGAACGGAAAAGTACCAAAAAAAGTACTGACTTTTTCAACACTGCTGCAAAGTACGTTAAACGTGCAAAATGCGTCATTATAACAGTCCTATCCGAGCTAATAGTTCTTGAATAACGGAAAATATGAAATGAATATTTAAAACTATATTTGCCCTCAAATCAATTTGTAATTTATACGGTTTCTTTATGCGCACAATTCTCTCAATAAAAAAAAATAATAAAATAAAATTTTAAAAATAAAAAATATGTTTCGTTATGCTTAATTATTATGAAAAAAATAAAAACAAACAAATTACACTGTAATAAAAAATTTATTTAAACATGTTTCGTAAGACAAAAAAGAAAAATTAAAAAATAAACTGCTGTGAATAGTTTATAGTGGTTTTAATATTAATAATGAAAACAAAAACAAGTAGTTTTTAAGTAAATAAAAGCTATAAAAAATTAAAACTATACATACATGTATATTTTATTTCAATATTTTTATTACACATCTGTTTTTTTCCTACTCCTACTTAATTTCACAAAAGAAAATGAAAATAAATAAAAGAAGAAAAAAACCATAAATTATTACAAAATTAAAAGCATTGATGAAGAACTTTGAAAAGATTCGTCTAAGACAATAAAGGAAATTTGTTTCTAAAAGATTTCAATTTAAATACCAAATAACCAATAGAATAAACACACACATTTTTTTACAATAAAATTCTTTTTAACGAATGAAATAAATTCAAAAGCATACAATGTAATGTAAAAGTTTTCGGACAAATGTTTTTTTAAGGAATAATTTGTAATAATTTTTATAAATTTAATTATAATTTATAGTATTATTTTATTAATAAAAAAAAATAATCATAAAATCAAAATGTCATATGAAACGCAGAGATAAATGTACCTTTTTTTGTAAAAAAAAAAGTAAAAACAAAAAAGAAAATAATGTATGAATAATGAAATTAACAAAATTCACTTTGAAACAGGTCATAATGCTGTTTTATGAAAATAATTACAAAAACAAAAACAAACAAAATACATTATGATGATATTAGTTAATAAGTTTATAATAGTTGAGGCTAAATTATATAAATTTAATATTAATTTCTAATGACTACTTAAACAAGACAAAAAAAGAAAACTTTAAATATATTTTAATTATTTTGTTTAAAATTATTTAAAAAACAATACTCAATGTTTTAAATATTGTTTAAATATAATCGGTATCCACTGTAATTTATATGTAAATGTTCATATAATTTCCAAAACATACCCTTAGGCGCAGTTATATATATTTTGTTTTTATTAATAAAACTATAATTTTATGTGATTGTTTAATTGTTCAAATATTTAACAAATACATTCTAATGCATAATTAAATTGAAATTCATTAATAATAAATGAATACAAACCATTACAAGAGTACAGTATAAAAAAAAATTGAAAATAAATATACAGTCTGCACATTCATACGAAATTATAAGAGAAAATACATTAAATGGAAATTAATAACAACATTATTGTTCGAAAGCAAAATAAATAAATAAATAAGAAAAACAACAGAAAAATTTATTAAATAAATGAATACAAAAATAAATAATAATAAATTATATAGTTGGTTAAGTTAAAATCAAACACTGTGTTTTATTATCGTTATTATCGATGACTGGCAATATAAATAATAGAATTTGATATGATCCCTTTGAAGGTCTACAGGCCAGGGATGGTATTATGAATTAGATTTATTAAAAACGTTTGAAATAAGAGAATTCAATTTTATTTTAACTAAAATGTGATGTGTGTTCTCCCTATTTGTGACCCTTTAAATAATTTGAATCAGTGTTGAAAAATTCAGTACCTTGGTACTTTTTTTAGTACTTTTCCATTTCAAAAATACCGCAGTACCCCCGCGATGTTTTCAGTACTTTTTTATTGTTACATATTTTATTGCACTTTTCAACTATTAATAGGCTAGCAACTTATTCAAACGTAATGCTAAAGAATTTAGAATTTAGCCCCGGTTAGCCAAACGTCCACGAAACGTACGTTCATTTTTAGAATACTAAAAGCAATGAGAACTTTTGTCAAACCGTAATGCATATGCTAAAAACAAACGTATGTTCTATTACGTTCCGTGGACGTGTGACTAAACGGGGCTTTTACGTTTTTTTACGTTCCGAATCAGCTGTATGTGAGAAACACGTATAAGTCGTTGGTTTTTGTGCTCCTTTCCGTATATGTACTAAATAAATATATAATAAATATCCTCGTAGGTTCTGTGCTGGCTTACTAGACATGAGAGCACGGTTAAAATCCCATGACAGACATCTCCAATAAAACGAAACTTAAAAAATATTTCTTCAGCAACCTCTTCCTGGCAAGAGTCGACTTCAAACTATAGGTCCCACCGCCCTTGTAAAACAAAACAACATAAGTGGTGTGACAAACTAGGTCATAACCTTAATTTTTTTACAAAAGTACCATTTGATGGAAAATAGTACTCTTCCAGTTATAGTTTAGTACCAATTCAAAATTACAATTTTGCAACACTGATTTGAATATTGAATACAAGCAAGTCAAGTAAACGCTGCAGTCTAGCAAATAGTCTATTGGCTTATTACGCTTGAGGCCTCGGTTCACACAAAAGATCAGCAATGAGTATTCAAAAAGCTGTGTATAATCGATCATACTCATAATTTTTGATACTTATAGCCACTCATACTTATATTAATATCATAGAACCTCGACTCAAATTCAAAGTGTGAAGTACTCATCGTACTTATACATAGCAACACGTATGATGTTGTTGATTTCGACTCCCCATAACTCAACATATACTCGTACACCAGTGTTGCAAAATTGAAATTTTGAAATGCTACTGAACTATAACTGAAAGAGTACTTTTTTACATCAAATAGTACTTTTGTAAAAAATATTTATTTATACTTAATACTCGTACGGACTGGAATAGAAAAACTAACGACATACATATTTCTCATCTACAAAACAAAAACCGTTGGTTCGAAACGTAAAAGCCCCGTTTACCCAATTGTCGACGGAACGTAACGGAATGTACGTTCATTTTAGCATATGTAAGGAAATTAAATTCTTACCGAAGTTACATTACGTTTCGGCAAGCGATTTCATTGCTTTTCTTGTTCTAAAAACGAACGTACGCTTTATGAACGTTGGGCTAATCGGGTCTAAAGACTAAATCTACCTTTAGCATTATGTTGAACATGTTGTTAACCCATTAATAGTTGAAAAGCGCGAACCATAAAATATGTAATAATAAAAAAGTACTGAAAGTGTAGCGGGGGTACTGCGGGATTTTTAAAATGGAAAAGTACTGAAAAAAGTACTAAAGTACTGAATTTTTCAACACTGGTCTGAAAAATTCTGGCAAAAACTCTGAGATAAAACTACCATAAAAAGTTTCTTAAGTCTGTCGTTCGGAGTCCATACTGTAAACTTTGCCACTTATGAATAAAATTAAGACACACATAGGTGATGTGAGAAGCTGGATTATAATTCTGACTAAAGAATTGAAATGACCAATGAGAATCGTGTATACACAACAAAATTATAACATATCACCGATTTACCTCCTGTTTCTGTTAGACTAACAATTTCAAACAATCGTCAATTAATAATCAAGTAGATGAGAGTTTTTGTATACAAATTTTAGTACGTCATTAAAAAAATTCAAATTAAAACGATTAATAACGCAAAAAATTAATATTTAATACTAAGGCTGAATGAACAAAATTGGAAAATGGTAATGCCGAGCGAAATTATTAAAATTAATGCCTTAGGCTATGCTTAACATTGAAACATTAAATACAGTGCGAGATAAAAATAAACAACTGAGACTTTAATACATAGTTTTTGAATTGAAAGTTTTATGGCCTTTAGAATAATATTTTTCTATTATAAATGCTTCATGAAATTAGCTTATTTAAAGACCAGTACAAATAGGAACACTTATTTAATTAGTTCATAAATTTTTGACGCACTACAAAAAAATATGTGTACAGAACTTTTTAGGTACTTTAAACATAAATGTTTAACATTTTAAGGGCCATTATTACAACTTGTCGTTAAAGTTCGGTTAGTTAAAGGTACCTTTAGCTAAAGGGAACTGGAAATGTCGATAAAACGTCTCAATTTTACAAGTTTTTTTTTAATGCAGTGGAAACCGCGGGCTTTGTTTTTTGTTGTATATGCTCATTTTGTTGAAATTTGAAGTTGCCATAATGAAAGTAATATAATATGGCAACTTAAAACATAAAGTGACCTTTAAATGTTAATGGTAGGATGATCCTCTCTTTAGCTTAACGATCACTTCTATCTTATTGGGTACTCATAATAATGAAAAACAATTTATCTGCCCGTTAAAGTCCTCCCTTTAGTTAACGGCAAGTTGTAATAATGGCCCTAACTCTTCAAAATAATTTTTTTACATTATTCCTGTGCTGTAGAAACCCAGTACCGATGAAAGTGCTCCGACGTTTCAGTAGCCTTCACGAAGAAATGTTGATAAACATAGGGAGGGTCATCTATCGGTTTAAATTTGAACCATGGGTTCTTTCGAATCTGGTCATCTTATTCTCTCACAAAATTAGCCGAAATGATGATGTCAATTAGACGCCAAGAAGTTACGATTAGACACTGTCGGAATATTTTCTGTGGGGCGCCGTTAAAGAAAATTGTTATGCCGACAAACCAGAGACATTTGAAGCATTTGAAGGCCAACATTCGTGCTACCACTGCCAAGATACGATTACAGTCAACCCTCCTATAACGAGGTGAGTGCGTACCGCGTTATATGGAAACCGCGCTATAAGAAACTCGGATTTCACCGTACAAACCAGGTTAATTCGTAGCGCGTTCTATGGAAACCGTCTACCGCGTTGTATGGAAACCGCGCTATAAGAAACTCAGAATTAGTACAAATCACATCATTCGTACATTATTTGGAGACCAAGAAATACAAAAGGCAAGATAAATTATAAATTATTTTTATTGACTTAAAGAGTTCAAATAAGGACTGAGAAAAAATTTAATTAAAAAAGTAAACTAAAAGGAACTTATGAGATGTAATTGAACGGAAACCGCGCAATAAGAGTACCGCGCTATAGGAATGCTGTCGCAATTTCATCCCCGCGTAATATGGAAACCGCGTTCTGAAAGTACCGCGTTATAGGAGGGTTTACTGTATTCCTTTTCTAACCAGTACAATTGTACTTCACAACAAAGAAATGAATTTGGCAAAGTTTCAAATCGTTTTTGTTTTATTGCATTTTTAAATTTAAACTTATAAATTTGAACCTTCACTAATAACACTGTGCTAGTTGAAAAAAGTGACAAGCGGGGCACCTTGCGGGTTAACCTAATTCGGGTACGCTGAATCCAGTGGTGCTAACCATTTTTTAGGTTAGCTCGTGTTTTCGAAATATACCGTTATTTCGAACATGGAAGAGGTTGCGCAACATATATTCGCGTAACTCAAAAACGGTTTAGTTTATTATAATAAACTAAAAAACCGAAATTCCGCAATGAAATTTTTTTAAGTAAGGTTAAACTTTTTCCAATATGCGCAGTCGTTGTAAAAACATCATTTTTAAAAAAAAAATATTTTTTTAGCAAAATTTCGAAAATTTCCTTTTTAAAAAGGCATACAAAAATGGAAAAGCAGCTGAGCTTTTCTCTATTTTTTTTTTGTTGTTGACGATTTCTGTTTCTACCTGTTCCAGGCAAAAATATCTAAATATTTTGATATTTTCTGGTTGCATTGATGTTGGGTGCGTAGTGTGTAGTCGTGTTTACAGCGTATTGCAGAAACGAGTTGCGTAGTGTGTACCTAGCATTAGAATTAAAAAATAGAGTCATAAATTTGTGGGTATTTGTTTTGTATTGTTCAAAGATCGATAGTCAACTGTTTCATTTGAGGATCGTTAGTTAAGTGATCAACAAGGATCAAACAATTATGTAGGAGATGTTAGCACCACTGGATTTAGCGTACCCGAATTAGGTTAACCCGCCAGGTGCCCCGCTTGTCACAAAAAAAAGTGTAAAATTCTAGCACAGTGTAATCGTCCAATTCAACAACTAAACTTAAGAAGTTTTGTAAAATGTAAGCAATCTTCTATATTTTGTATGACTATATAACTTCCGATTACAGTTTTCAACTTTTCCACAAAAATGATCTGTTTTAACATGGATGGCAAAATGATTTCCGGCTTACTGTCGGCTAACTCTGGCTTTATGTGAGTTTAAGTTACAGAAGGAGAATTATATGTTTCTTATTCTTTTAACCCTTTGCGTGGAAGTCACCTTGTCGCTGTGCAAAGGCTTTGTTACAATGATCCGACTTGGCCATGCTGACAAGTGTGCCTATGCTTCACCTTTTTATCCCTGTCTCCAAAATCCAGAAGCATTTGTCCCGCATTAGGCAGCTATCTGGACTGCGTCTAACCCCAGTGGGCGGCTGTTTTAAAACCGGCAACACTATCGCATATAGGGAAACGAAAAGACGGAAGAACTGGAATGAATGTGGTCGGAGAAGTCTGATAAAGAGACGATAGAGGGGAAACTCGCGCCCATACAGGAATACTTTTTTATATTGGAAAAACAGCATGCAATAATCAAATCATAACCGGTCCAACATACCTGGTTGCCGAATTTCAAAACTGCTGTGTCCATCAGTAAACAACAGAAAAACCAGGGAACTACTTGAGTTCGCGAAAGAATGGTTCTTACTCTAACAGGATACTGCACTATTGGCAGTTTCGCTGACAAGCTCGGTCTACCCCACCAGGATTACAGTAGAAGCTGCCAGGATGTGGAAAAAACGGTAGCGGTACAACACCTTTTATGTGAGTTCCTTGCACTTCAAAACAGACGTCATCGACTGGTCGTTTGAAGAACTAGGCATGGTAGAGAACATGCCACTAAGAGAATTGGCCGGTTTCGTCCAGAGCTCGGGGTGATTCAAACCCACCACTAACGGATAATGACAATGTGTTTTACCTCATATGAACCACCAAGTGAACTTGCCTGCGAACAGCAACCTACCCTCTAACCTAACCTTACGTATTCCCTTAAAGCTACTATCACTCTCATAGATTCGAATTAAAGAAAATTCAAGTTAGACTTGTTCGAGTTATATATGTTTGACTGTAATTCCATTCGCGGATTTATGTATGCAATAAATAATTAAGTGCACATGAAAAGGCAAGATTAACATACAAAAATTTGATCGATTTAATGAACATGGACTTTGCAACTTATTGTTTTCGGTGTTTTGAACTCAAACTTTAATGCAATATCGTTAGAGATTATAAAAAAAAGAAAAATACCTTCAAAATAAATTATAAAATACCCTACTTAGAGTAGATATTTTCAGGTTAGTTATTGAGACTCATATTGAACTGATATATAATGGTCGTGTAAAGTTTGAAATCAAATCACACCACGCACCCTATCGACGATTCAATTATATACACATGTTTGAAGGCACATACATACATATATGGCTTAAATTTCATTTCAATTTCTACCATCTAATTTATAAATAATTTGCTTGTGTCTAAATAATTCGTATACGTCTACATCTATGGTATACAATAAAAACAAAAAACCTAAACAATAATAAAAAGTAAACGAAAATAAATCCGCTTGATAACCTTATCAGAAATGATGAGGCAAATTAGATGTTTGTTTTGTTTTTTGTTGCTCTAATAATAGGAACCAATTATTAAATAATTCCACATTAATTGCGTCTACACTTGATACGAGGGGCGTAAGTAACAATTAAATACAAAATTGAAGAACGAGACATATAACATAAGTGCCAATATTCATATCGATTCATTGTTTTTCCTTTACATTAAAGTAATTAAAGTACTCCCCGGGATATAATAGTTCTCCGCTTAGTAACACTGAAACTTAGGTAGTCTTGATTTTTGTTTTAGAATGTATTGAAACAATATGCGATATATGCATTCCGCTTTCAAGCATTCCCCGCTTATAAACACAAAAAATTGTACCTCTGCCTATGAATTTCTTGATCCATTGGAAGCCAATATTTACCATTAACGGAATACGCTAGATTTTATGGAAAAATATAGTAAACAAAATTTGATAACTGAGGCAACGCAATTTCAGATAACTGATTCCTGATAGAAAACTTACAATCGACCAATGTTCACCTTTCGTAAATTGTAAAGCTCTTCTTCTATTAATCTTACCTGAACCAGGAGTACTTCTTTGAAGATCTGGCGATTTCCGATAGGTTTTACAGATGACTTCAAAACGCTAAACAAAGTATAGGTTGCCTAAAGGTTGCATAGTTTTCCAGACAGTGACCACGGTCATTTGATAGGTGATGGGTTTTAAGAAAAAATCCATCTATTGCATAGCTGCGATTTTCGCAAGCCACTAGTCTGTTGAAACGCTTCTGAAACCGTTTACATGAGAAGATAAAAGAGGATGTTTTTATCTTTTCATTTTTTTATCTTTTAAAGGAGTTTTTGCCCCCGAAGGACATTAAACGCATTGCAGTACAGATCATTTTTTGAGTAAGTGTTTTGAATTGTTCTTTTTGTTTTTTATATTAAAAACAAATAAAACTTTTTAAACAAATTTTTTGTATCTCATAAGCATAAATTGAACTTTTTAAAATATTGTGAAAATAGTCTCCATTTGCTTGGTGTACGGACAATTATTCGAGACAGTGTAGTTGGTGAATTATTCAATGAGATTCTGCAGTCGAGTTTTAGATTTGCGTTGCTACTAATAAGCAAACATTATCAAGCCACTTGTTTATCAAGGTTACATACATACATAATGCACATAATTAGCCATTACAACCCTTCAGTCAGGATTACGGCTTAGCTTCTCACACCACTCATGTTGTGTACCTTCATTTTTATACATGAGTGGCGGGACCTACAGTTTAACGTCGACTCCGAACGACAGATTTTTTTTGAGAAACTTTTTCATGGCAGGTTTATTTACTCTCAGAGTTTTTGGCAGAAATCTGCTGAGAGGAAGTAGCCGAAGAAATATTTTTTTTTTCATATTTCGTTTTTGATGTCTGGCCTGGGGTTCGAACCCGGGCTTTTACGTCTAATAAACGAACACACTACCTACTAGACTACGGCGACTACAAGGTTACTATCAAGGTTATGTCCAGATATTTCATATGAGAATGTTCAGCCAGGTTATTGCTACATATAATGCTGCAGGTGCTGAGAAGCTTAGTGGAGGTTATTGTGTAAGCTAAGGACATGTCCAAACATGTCTACTTATTGGAATTTCCGAGTTTACAGTAAATATAGAACAGATCTCAAAATATTACACTATGAAACAGCGGCTGTAATTGACACAACGTTCCCCTCTTTAATAACAAACCTTAGGTCTATTATGTTACTTTTCAATAAATTCACTATTTTACTAGATAAGTTTAGCCTCAATCTAGATGTGTTAGTGTGTATGGGGTAGTCGTGTTAAACCTTGTCAAAACTTTGAGAAATACTGATGAACAATATTTAGTTTCTTCGAATGACTCACAGTCACAGTTGACACTAGTTTACAGCACCGAGTACCCTGTGGTTTACGGGGCCCATTGCATTTAGAAGGCGAAATTATGCTCCGGTTAAGCCTGTAAAACCAAATTTCTTCAAGAAACTAAAACAGTAGTACACGGAATAACAATAAATGCACAGATTCCGTAATAAGAACGAATAGTTGACCTATTAGACATGAGGGCACGGCTCATACCCCAAGTCAGACATCTCGATCAGAACGAAATATGATAAAAAAAAATTTTCATCGACTTCTTCACAGCGGATTTCTGGTAAAAACTCTTAAAGTAAACAACATTGCCATTAGAAGTTTCTTAAATCATCTGTCGTTCGGAATCGACTTTAAACAGTAGCTCCCGTCACTCATGGATAAAATTAACACACACAACATAAATGGTGCGAGAAGCTTGGTTGTAATCCTGACTGAAGGCTTGTAATGAACAATTCAATTATGTATGTATGAACAATAAATATTAAATCAGGCGAAATGTTTCAGAATTTTACGAAGTTTTTTCTTTTCTCATCATGAGAAACAATTTATCTGCCCGTTAAAATCCTCCCTTTAGTGAACGGCAAGTTTAATTATAGCCCTTAATTAGAAAACTATTGTGTTGTTTTAAAATCTAAAAGATTATTCCAAATATGTAGTTTGTAAGAAAAACAGTTCGATTATCAGTCATAGGAGAGGAAAAATTTTAAGGAAAAATCAAAAAAAAAAAACAATTTATGTGTCATTGCCGTTAAATTCGATAACATTATATTGATTCAATCTCTTTCTCTCTCTTACTCACACTGGACAATACAAAACAAATATTTACTCTGTTATCAATATACATATGATTACAACAATAACAGAAGAAAAATACTATTACTTGAATGTAATACGAAATATAAAATCAATCGAATGCTGCCACGTTATGGTATATGAAACCGGTCAAATTTTTATAGTAACTGCTTCATTATAATATGTAAACTACTAGTATAAGCAGCTACAACTAGCTGTGTTTTGACTACATGAGGGCTAACCAAGTGGAGGCTCGTCTTATCTTATCGCCAGCACACACAAACAACAAAATCAAAACAAAAACATAAACATTCAAACATACAGAAGAGAGAAAAACAAAAAAATAACAACAAAAAATGGGAATGAAAGGAAAAATAAAAACAGAAAAAGAAGAGAGAAAAACAAAATAATAAAAATCGAAAATAAGAAATATTGTTGCAGTCAAAAGATTTTCAGTAGCAACTGTTGCTTGTTGCCGTACAGATCGTTAAAACAGTATCTCAGCATTCTGTCTGTTATAAACCGTTCCAAAAGACTGCATTTAAATCGGGGTAAAAAGATATATTTTTTTTGTTGTTGTTGTTATTGTAAGTGATAAAACGAAAACGAAAGTTAAAAAGCACTTTGCTAAGTGACACTTTTATTTTATATTTTTCTTTATTTTGTCTTTTTGGCAAAACATCTGTTTGCTAAACAAAAGAACAACAGATTTAATTAATTTATTTGTTTATTTACTAAATGGGAAACGAGTGATTTATTTTGTTTTTTGTTTTTTTTGTTTTGTTTCACTGAATAGAGCAACGTACTTTGAAGGTATGTAAAAACGAATTGTATCTAAAATCTACTCAAGGAATTTAATTTAATTTTTTATTTTTATTTTAAAAATAGAACACATAAGGTGCAAAAGTTTGTCAAGTACATCAGTAGTAACAGCATCATCATCATTATCGTCATTATAATCAACGACAGAAATAACAATAAAAAATGCTGATCAAAACAATACAGCTGTTGAGCAATGGGTATGTTAAATTAAATTAAATTTGAAAGAAAAAAAATATACAAAATTATAGAATAAAAACGGTTTAGTTGGATTCAATTAATTCAAAGCGCAATCGCTGCGTAGGTACAGTAAGCGTCAAAAGAAACTATACACTAACAATTGTCAAACTCAACTTTTACCACTTAGGGAGAGTTGCCGAAAAATTTTGACAATATTTCGAAATTATTTAAAAAAAATTTTTTCTTTCAATTTTGTGGCAATGAAACAATTTTAATAGAAAAATTACGGTAATTTATTAGTGCATATTTTTTTATTAATGTACAGTTTCTTTTGCAGCTCACTGTACATATGCCTGTATACATAAAACAAATTTGATTCTCCCTATTAAAGTAGAAAATTATTGTAAGAAATTGAGTGATTTCAACTGAAACGAATACACAAAAATAATTTAAGTAAAATCATTACCAGATTTGAATAAAAGAGAGTTAATAAGTTAATCAGATTTCATAGTATTAAAAACCATATTTATCAATTTAAAATATAATTAACATTATATTCAAATATAGCAGTGGTTTTACCCATCATCCATGATGAACTACAATACAATTGGTCAATTCACACAAGCCGTTGTATCGTTGTATTCATTGTATTGTTGGAAGAACATACAACAGTGTATGATTGTTGTTGATAATTTTCATATAAAAAACTGATACACTTACACACATTTTTTCCATATGTTTTTAAAAGTTGTATTGATTTCGTGCTATCAAATTGTTTGAATGCCACGAAATACACAATACAGCATAGCATTGAGCGTTCACAAAGAAACAAATGTATTCAATACAACATACACGATACAAAGTTGTGTGAATTGCCCCAATATTTACGTGTAAACAATACTACGAACTACAATACAATATTTACGTGTAACATACTACAACTGACTAAATGTATAAAAGTGGCGAGATTGAAAATTTTATTTTGTCCTCGCAGACCTGATTTTACAAGTCAGGTTCATGTAGAGTGGAAATTGATCAATGATATATAAACAATTCATCCATCAGTGAAAATGTTTGAAACGTTGGTTTACACAACCCAGTTTAAAACTTTATTTCTCTAAACAAAAAATTGTTAACATATGGTAACTTCTAGAGATGAAAATTACAAATAATTTTATTAGCCAACGAATTAATTATTGTTATGCGGCGAAAATGTTATGTCACCATAGTCTAGGTGGTAGTATATTGGCTTATTAGGCCACGGTTCATACATCTCCAATAAAACGATCGGTGATTTCCTCTCATTTTTGTTATTACAACTTACAGATACAATAAAGTTAACTATTTTCAAAAATATGACAGTGCTGGAGAATGTCGATAAAACTGCAAAATTAAACAAGTTTTTTTAACACAGTGCCAACGACGGGCTTCGTATTTTATGTTGTATGTGCTCATTTTTTTTAAATTTAAAGTCGTCATATTGAAAATAATATATAATATGGCAAGTTTAACCATAAATTTAACTTTAAAAGTTATCGACAGGAAGATCCTCCCTTAAGCTCAACGCTCACTTCTATCTTATTGTGTACTCATAATGATGAAAAACAATTTATCTGCCCGTTAAAATCCTCCCTTTAGTTAACGGCAAGATGTAATAATGGCCCCAAAAGTAAATAAAATTGCCATGAAAAGTTCCTCAAAAAACTGCCCTTCGAAGTCGCCCTTAATCCGTAGGTCCTGCCACTCATGTATAAAATTAACACCCAAAACTTAAGTGCTATGAGAAGCTAGATCGTAATCCTAACTTAAGGGTTGTAATGGCCACATTATTTAGGTATATATTTATGTTTGCAGCAAAAATGTGACAGAACATAATTTGCTGTTATCTGTGAAAAATTTCTACTTTTAACAATCAAATATCAA
The DNA here is from genome assembly GCA_930367235.1 of Sarcophaga rosellei. Lineage (NCBI taxonomy): Eukaryota > Metazoa > Arthropoda > Insecta > Diptera > Sarcophagidae > Sarcophaga > Sarcophaga rosellei. The sequence continues at coordinate 32,144,747 of OV884021.1, read as the reverse complement.
ATTTTTCTCTAAAATTTCAAGATTATTTTGATATTTTTTGAAGTTCGAAAATTGTTAACACATCAGGTGCCGACCCCTATAGAAATAATTAAAAAAATTATGATAAAAAAAGATATATGTAACAGGTATTACATACTTTATAGTGGTGATTATAAATATTTTGTATGTCATTGGGAAAAATAATAAAAGATTTTCAAGGAAAAAACCGTTTTATATTACAAACATTCATAATCTTAATTCTTTTAAATACTGCTTTACTATGTGTAGCATATGAACACATAGTTCTATTGTTCATTAAATATTTAAATTAAAATTTTGTAAAACTAATAAAATTTTAATCAAGTTTGAAAATAATTTGAATGCCTAATCTACACTATTTGTGTATGCATACGTATCATGTAAACTCCATATGTAATGAAAGGGTACGACATTTAGAGTAAATCCTATAAATCGTACTCTCATTTTTAAAATACGTATGGAATTCTGTAATATTTTCTCTTTGACTTTACACGCCTAAATACTTAAGACTCCGTTAGTCAAACGTCCACGGAACGTAACGTTCGTTTTTAGAATAACAAAAAAAAACAATGTAATTTCGGTAAGTATTTACATTGCTCTTCATATGATTAACCGGGGATTTATATTAAAAAGTGACCTCTAATACCTACATAACTTACGCGGTAATTGTTTACGTTCGACATGTCAAATTTTTGTTTATGAGAGAATGAATAGTATCGTGTAAAATCAGTATGTACTGAGAACGTACGGCATTTGGATATACGGATGAAGATTTGGCACTTTTCTTTCTTTCTTTTTTAAACTTTTCAAAAACCATCACATTCCATTAGATCAGGATTGTATTATTATGCAAACGAATACCTTTACATAGAAATACAGACCAGAGATCAGTAATGAATCGTTTTTTCGCTACTCATAAGAACTCATGAAATTTTGAATATTAGTGAGTCAACAATATTGAAATTTAACTACTCTGATTCATTCGTACTCACTACAACATTGATATATAAGTACAGGTTGGAGTGAGTATGCGTACAAAGATGACATCAAACTTATACCATTCGAAATATGTTTGATTCATAAGCCTACTTGTTTAGATTTATAACTTTAGAAAAATACTTATAATTCTCATAAATGATTCGACTCATCAAAATTTACAATCTTAGTTATTGTAATATTTTCAAAAGAATAAAACGGATACATAAGTAAAAAAGACAGAGCACAATGTAGAACAAACACACAAACATTTAGTGAGTATTTTAGTGTTCGTACGCGAATCATACTTATTTTGTGATTCGCGTATATGTTGAGTTATGAAAAGTCGAAATCAACAACATCATACGTGTTGTTAATAAAAAAAAAAATTAATACGATGAGTACTTCACACTTTGCATATGAGTAGAGGTTCCATGATATTAAAATACATAACTATAAGTATCAAAAATTATGAGTATGAATCGATTCTACTCATCTTTTTGAATACTCATTGCTGATCTCTGATACATACCCATTTTCATATTACTTTCCTATGGTTTTTACTTATCGCGGAAACTCAAGAGAATCTGACGTATAATTTTTATTCTCATTTTTAAAATACGGATGGAATTCTATAATATTTTCTCTCTGATTTTACACACGTAAAATTTATATCGTGTAAATTAACTTTTATTATACAAGTCGCACAACGTGTCCAGTTTTCGCTTATAAGAGAGGGAATGGTATCGTGTAAACTTAATATGTAATGAGAGCGTATGACATTGAGAAAAAATATTTGGCTGTCGTACGGCTCTCTTGGTATTTTGAAAATTTTCAAAAACCTTCACATGCTACTTCAGATCAGGGACGTATTCATTTTACATTGTTTTGATGTTTTACCAATCGTAAGAGCACAAAACAACTTTTAGTTAGATTTTAGTTTAATTTTTTAAAAATATGAATGGAATTCTGTAGTATTTTCTCTCTGCTTTTACGTACATACGTAAACAATTACCTTGTAAACTGAGCATTACCAATACAATTCATTTTAATATGGAAAGGTTTATCAGTCAACAAAATAATATCATAAATCATACTGATTGCCTTAGTACTTCAGTACACTTTTTTTTCAAAGCAAATCGAAATCTATTTTAAGAAAATTTCTATAAATATTGACTCATGGATAATTTAAATTCCAATGCTTTGTTATTTTCTTATTTTGTCGCAGTACAAAATATATATACATGCATATATGTATGTATGTAAATGTGTAGAAGAGATATGATTTTTATTTATGCTTTTCCAACAATATGTAGAAATATTGTTTATTTGTGAACTGGTTTAGCTGGTGGTCATTGTACTCACGTTGTTTTTCCCATTTGGAAATTTCCATGGTTTCAGATTAAAAATTCAAATCTATAGGTTGTGTTTTATTTTTCTTACTTTTGTTCTTCTTCTGTTCCAATTATTTTTCTTTCATTTGGTTTTTATACAACTAGAATTGTAGAGACTTCGCACAGGGTCTTCTTGATAATATAACAACATTGTATAAAGTGCCTTTTGTGAACTGCAATTTTATAATATTGGCTGAATAACAAACACAATAAAATTTTTACAAAAAAGTATATGAAAACCTGTAGCAATATAATCTACTTTTTTCATAAAACGCTTTTAATAAAAAGGAATACTCTGATCAAATTTAAAATCATTACACTTTGTTCTACGGATATTTTGAAAATTGGTTAAAAAATTTTTTTTTCAGTCTTTCAAAATTTGTGTAATTGCAATTTGACTTGATTTCATTTTGACGTACATACAGAGACAAACATTTTTTTTATTTCTAATTTGTTAATTCTTGCACCCTTCGCTGTCTCATTATTCAAAATAAATTCCAGTCTATATTGTTTAAATCATTCTGTTTAAAATTCCTGTGAGAAGACGTGCTGCGAACGTTTTTAGGAGAAAATATGTTCTCAATATACGTAATATCCTACAGAATCCCTGGAGCATATGGCCCAGTGTTGAAAAATTCAGTATTTTTGTACTTTTTTCAGTACTTTTTCAATTGCAAAATACCGCAGTACCCTTGCTACGCTTTCAGTACTATTTTATTATTACATTCTTTATGTCTTACGCTTTTTAACTATTAATGCATTAGCAACACGTTTAATGCAATGCTAAAGTATAATTAGCCCCGGTTAGCCAAACATCCACGGAACGGACGTTCGTTTTTAAAATACGAAAAGGAATGAACACGTTTGCCAAATTGTAATGTAATTTCGGTAGTCATTTTCATTGCTCTTCAAACGAACGTATGTTATACATTACGTTCCATCGACGTGACTAAACGGGGCTTTTACGATTTGTTACGTTTCGAATCAACTGCTTTTGTCCCGTATGTGTATTAAATATAAATAAATAGTCTAGTAGGTATGTGCTGGCTTACTAGATGTGACATCTCAATCAAAATAAAATATGAAAAAATATTTCTACGGCGACCAGCAAGGATCTGGCAAAAACTCTGAGAGGAAATAAAATTGCCATGATAACGTTTCTCAAAAATCTGTCTGTGCCTGTCTGTAAAATTAACACACACAAAATAAGTTGAAGGGTTAAATGACCAATTATGTATGTATATATGTATTTTTCCAAAAGTACTATTTGATGCAAAAAAGTACTTTTTTTAGTTATAATTCAGTACCATTTCAAAATTTCAGTTTTTGAACACTGATCTGGCCGCAACCATAAGATACAAATAACAGTGTGCATTTAGTCTTAGTATAGTATAGTATAGTATGGTGGACTATACACATCGATGTTTTAAATACACTCTAACTTATCGATACATCGAAATAATTCGATGTTATTATTATTGGTCAACATCATTTAAAGATCGATGTTTTTATTTTATGCATCGAAATAAAAAGCTTAATACAAGTTCGTATTAATGCAAATACAACATGCCAAATATAACCCTTAAATTTGAAGTTGCATAAGATACAGAGAAGGGCTTGTGTTGGTATAATCGTGTAAATGAGAACTAAATCTATAAGAACCTTGTAGGCTACGTAAGATTTAGGTTAATGGGAGACTAGCCTTACGCGAAGTTCATCACAAAGCATTATGAAGTGGCAGATTAATTGGCTGACAGTTTCCTCATTAATTGTTTGCTATACAATCCCAGTAAGCTCGTGGATTTTTGGAGATACTTCTAAAGGAACTTTCAATTTTAAGCCATCGAGAGCTGTGTGCAACTCTACTTGAACAGGAAGAATATTCTTAAAAGTTTGACTCGAGATTAGGATAGAAGTCGTAACAAAAAACAGACCAATTTGAAGAGGGGGGTTTATTCCCTCTACGCCGCTGATAAAGCCAGAACGTTTCAGTGAAGTGATAGAATATATCTTCGGAAATGGAAGATGAAAAGACACGGACACGATTCTGAGGTCAAAAGTGTTTGGTTGGGTAATTCCATTGAGAAATAATTTGAGTTATGTATCAGACTATTAAGAAGAACAGCTTTCTGAAGTTTGCCATGGCAACAAGTTTGTGCGAAATATTACAGGGATACCATCAAGAAAAAAGTATGTATGTAGACATAGCGTTGCTTAAGGCAGTTACGATTAAGAATGTTTGAATACCCAGAAATTATTAGAAAACAAAAAACATATAATTAGAGGGAAAACAGTCTACATACAACGGTGTATGTACACTTTTTTCTGTGACTGTAGATTAAGGGCAGTGCAATAAATCGTTTGGTCACTGTGCCCCAATACCTCAACTCATCAATTTTTTTTTAACATTTTGTTCCCTTTTTTCTTTTTTACGAAAACAATCGATGTACCGAAAACATTGATATATTTTGCGATAAATTGAAACAACGTAAAAAACATCGAAATTTTTTATTTAATGTCCATCACTATCTTAGAGACAAACTATAACTAAAACTAGCAGTTTCAATTACTAATATTTCTCCCTCTTATTTTCAGATACGAGTTTATATAAAAACTCTCACTTTACATACGATTTCTATTGTTTCAGTTTAGCAGCATATATACAGTCAAAGAAAAAGGCCTACATACACCACTGACTGACTTTTTTCCCGTTGGTTTTTTTTTTCTAAATTAAAAAAGGGTGTCATAGCATTGTTAAAGGCATTTACAATTAAGAATGTTTGAAGAAAAAGCGAATTTGAAAAAAATTAACGTCGAAGTTGCGAGAAAAAAGACTCATACAGTGGTGTATGTCGACTTTTTGATTTGACTGTGTATTGACTTTATTTCGGTGGGTTCCCAATGTGTAGTTCCATAATATAGACCCAACTGTGTGGAATCAGAAACAAATTTTATTAAGATTTTCTTTGCGCCTAAGATTATGCAATAATTCAAATATTCATTTTAACTTTTAACAGTTATTCTCATATTTTATTGTTTATCGTATTTTTACCGTTTCTTTGTTTTGATCGGCAAATTTACTTCATAGTATTCCTTTGCCAATGGTCCGCTAAAGAAAAAAAACTCGCGGCTAATCTATACACTGCCACACTAACACCCACTTTCGTACAGATACTCAAGCCAAACAAAAACAAAACAAATTTGAACACACAACCGCCGACAACTGATAAACTTGTAGAACAAGAGTTGTCGGTTTCGAAATATCAGTAGCCACAAAAGCAAAACAAAACAAACTACACTCAACGACACCCAGTACCCATGCCAGCAAAAGCCCCAGTAACACCAACTGCTGACACACATACACACAATCACGCTATGTTAATACAACCATAGAAATGAAAAGAAACAAAAATAAAATTAATAAAATAAATACAGACAACATTCACTTGGCAACAGAGAGAGAGAAAGATGTGAAGTGAAGTAAAAAAATATTAAAAACCTATTTATACACACACACACGCACATGTTTGGAAAAATGGGATGTGTTGATGTTGGTGTTAATGGTAATACGACACAGATTTTTACTATTTTTAATTTTTTTCTTGTTTTTTATTTTGATTGATAATAAACCAATAATACATACACGCAAGTATACACGTGTAGTGTATGTAATACGCATTTAAAATTTATTATCAGTGCGTGTGTAATTGTTTTCAATGCGTAGAATAATGTAGAATTTCGTACTGCAAGTATGTATGTATTTCGTTCTTCTCGTTGTTATTCGCTTGGAAATTTTTTTCGCAATTAAAAACAAAAAAAAAACATCTTCACTATTATAAGGCATGGAGACGTACAATGTATAATCAAAACAAAAACAATCAAAAAGTAAATAAACTATAACGGGTTTTAGTCGATGCCACGCGAGTGGAGCTCTTGCTAGTGAAGAAGAAAACTATTGATGTACTGATACACATTTACGTGTTTTTTTTTGGCGGAATTCTATCTCAATGCATACATACATATGTATGTATGTATTTATTTTCCTTTTGGAATACATATAACATTTTAAAAATATCTGTTAAATAATTTACAATGATTGTTTATCACCCTTTGTATAAGATAGCGTATGAAAGATAAGATTTACTGACAAAAAAAAAAGTATTCTTTAGCAATTTTGTTATTAATTGACACCGTTTTGTTTGTCCTCGAGTAAAAATGAGAAACATGCCATACTTTACATTTGTTTTTTTTTTTGTTTAAAATGCAGAAGGAAATGGTGTAAAAGATGTACTGTGCTTTTAGTAGCCTAAATGGCGACAAAATGATGAAAATGGCCAAGTGGAAATATCGCGACAATATTCCAATAATTGCTGAAACTCTAAATACTGGAGAAACCAGTAATTAGAAAAAGAAAATGAAGAGAAGTTATTTCCGTTTGATAATCCCGTAGTAGAAAAAGAAGCACAGTAAACTGAAACATTTTTAATTAGCATACGCCCACAAAGTATCCAGTGTGTTTTGAATACAATTTCTCATCTACTATTCAAATCTCTCTATTTCTTAACAGTAAAAATTCAAACTAAGAGTTTGACTGAAAGGGGTCATTCCCTGTCATTTTAGTAAACACAGTTTTCCGTTCATATTTGATAGGACCATAAGTGATATAGTCTAATTGGTAAAGTGTTGACTTATTAGATGTGAGGTCACGGTTCAAACCACAGGTCAGACATCTAGAACGAAATGAAATATGAAGAAATATTTCTCCAGTGACTCCGCAGATTTCTGGCAAAAACTCTGAAAGTAAATATATTGTCATGAAAAAGTTTCTTAAAAATCTGTCCTTTGTAATCGACTTTAAACTATAGGTTCCGCCAATCATGTATAAAATTAATACACACAACATAAGGGGTGTGAGTAGTTAGGTCGTAATCCTGATTGAAGGATTATAATTCCCTATTATTGTATGTATGTATGTGTAAAAATTCGGGTCTTCATTTTTGATGTATGTGGCCAGGCGTTATTATAGAATAAATTCTTATGCGACCCGTACACTTTACAATTAGTTCTACAACACGTTAAGTCAACGGTTCTATTGGTCGTCGGTGGAACGATAATCAAAATTTTTTGATCTTCAACCATTCGACGACCAAGCAGCCATTTAATATAATTCTTTGTACAAAATGATAAAATTGTACAGCCAGCTAGAACTTTTGTTCAGAATATTCAGTTGTTGTAAGTAAAAACCCAAATAGGAGCTTGAAGTTAAAAAGCTGGACAGAGTATGTAATTGACTGCTAGATCCACCAAACATGAAGTCACATTATGTTTTGGCTACCTTCCATCATAAGTCGTGATCAAATCTATTGCAATTCACCAGTGCCAGCTTAATCATGAGGACACCAGAAATGGAGGACTTCTTTATATGTATATCCAGCGTTATGGTAATTTATGATTTTGATATCAATTGTTGTCATCGTAGAGGAAATTAAAGTTACGAGTTATTTGCTGTTGTAGTCGCCGCAGTCTAGTAGGTAGTGTGTTCGCTTATTAGACGAAAAGCCTGGGTTCGAGCCCCAGGCCGAAAACGAAAATATAAAAAAAAAATATTCCTTCGGCGACTTCCTCTCAGCAGATTTCTGGCAAAAACTCTGAGAGTAAATAAACCTGCCATGAAAGAGTTTCTCAAAATCTGTCTTTCGGAGTCGACGTTAAACTGTAGGTCCCGCCACTCAAGTATAAAATTAAGGCACACAACATGAGTGGTGTGAGAAGCTAGGCCGTAATCCTGACTGAAGGGTTGTAATGGCCAATTATGTATGTGTATGTAGTTATTTGCTGTTACAATATCGATTATACATACATACATAATTGGCCACTACAACCCTTCAGTCAGGACTCCGAACGACAGAATTTTGAGAAACTTTTCATGACAATTTTATTTACTCTCAGAGTTTTTGCCAGAAATCTGCTGAGAGGAAGTTGCCGAAGAAATATTTTTTCATATTTCGTTTTGATGCCTAACCGGGCATATCTATCATATTAACACTTTATTCACATTTTCAACTTTGCTATACATTTGAAACACGTGCAGATTCCATCTTGCAAAAAGTTAACACACTTATGTACTATGTTACGAGAGTCACAGAATTCTTTATTCTTTTTTAATACAACTTATCACTGCCTATTTATAATAAATGCATATTTTATTTATTTAAAATTTTTCTAATAATTAAAATTTAAATTTTTCTTGTAATTGTCAGTTACAATTTTGAAACAGGCTCATTACGGAGGTAAAATTTACAGTGAAGAGTCTAGCTTTCCAAGTTGGTATAGAATGAGAATAAAATGCCAATAAATATTGTATGTATTTGTGTATGTAAACTTTCAAATAAAAATCAAAAATTGATTTCAAATATCCATTTAATTATGAAATCCCTTTGCTTTGTGCAGAAGGGGCCGGGCCTGCTTACAATGCGTGCGTACTACTCTATTGTCTTTAAAATACTAGACGCAAACATTTCTATGCGAATAATGTTGAGCATGTTATATGTACAAATTTATTTTTATTTTGTTATGAAGCACGTGTTACTTAGTATTGTTGTTGTTGTATTGTAGTTATTTAAATACTATATGTACATAAACAAATTAAAATGGAAAAAACAAATTATTAAACAAATATTTCATACACTTCTGCATGCTCGTCGCTAGTTGGTTTACAAATGTTGGAGTGTATGTATATGAGTATGGATATGAATTTTTTATGTGTGCCAGTATAGAGTGTTAATGTTTAAAATTAAATAAAAAAAAAACAAAAACAGAAAAAAAAGAGTCAAAAATACCAAGTATGTAGGTTTCTGCAATATTTTGTATATCTATATATATACATATTAGAAATATATTTTGGATTCTATTGTGTTAAAAAAAATCAACCAAAAAAAAATGGGCGCGGCATAGGGAATATGCCAGCTGGGCCTTTAGCATTTGATAATATTTTACACACTTCATGCAAATAAAATGTATACACAACAGGTTTTACTCTCCCCCATCGTCTGTAAATGGAAGCTCCAAATTGAATATTTCTTTGCATGTGTGTCTGTGTGTTTGTATGTGGAGTATACTTTGTTATTGTGAATATAAGAAGTATTTGTTGAAGAAGACTGTTTATTTTGTTATAAGAGCACCGTCACTAACAAACAGCAAAGAAAACAAGTCTTGGTGATAACCTCGAATAAAATGAGGCGAGCCCCTCTTCAGTTCATTTTCGCACATACACACAAATATATTTTTTTATTATTATTGTTTTCTGTTTTAATGCATACAGTTAGTGTATGTGTTTGTAAATTGCAAAACATATGTTAATATTATTGTTATTATTGCTGATGTAGTTTGTTTTTGTTTGATTTTTGTTTTTATACAGTTTCTTAGTAGCTTGTTCTTCTCATCACTCTTTGTCTCCGTTTCATACTTGTTTGCTGTTGTTTGTTTGTTATGTTTTGAATTTTTGATTGATTTTAATAGACGAAAAAGAAGAAAAAAAATACGATTTTTTTTTTTGTTTAACTTGTTTTAAATTATTTTGTTTTGGTATAATTTTGTTTTGATTATTTCTTCGTTTGAAATGTTTTTCGAGAGTCAAACATTTAAAAATATTTTTAAAAAATGAATGTACAGTTATTACAAAAGCATTTTTAAAAGGAGGGTGTATTGTAAAGCAATTTTTATTTAAAGTGGGCGAACTTATTTAAACAAAGACTTTAGAAGCCCGTTCAAAATCATTTTAATGGCATTGGATTGTAATATTTCTTATTTTCTTATTTTTTTAAAGTAAAAAAGCTCATAAAATGTGTTCTTCTGAAGGCGATAACAACAGTGGAGTATGTTACTCTTTCCGCAGAATTCTTTAGTGCCAGGGATATATGTTCGGCCAGATAGTAAGAAGTTAAATCAGTTTAACTAAAAGCAAAGGAATAGTCCAGAGTATATAATAAACAATGTTTAGGTTAGAGGACGTGTACTTGTCAATTAAGACAAGTACAGTACCAGGAGGTCGAATTGACCCATTGTACAATGTTTAGTTTCAAGAATTTTAAAACTAAAGTGCTAGTGCCCAAGGATTACAGTCAAAGATTAAAGTGTGTATACACCGTTGTCATTTCCCAGTAATTTTTTAAAATTGAAAAAGATGATTTTACGTTGTTTAACGCAGTTAAAATTAAGAATGTTTTAAGACAAAATCAAATATAAAAAATATAACCTAGAAATTATTCGACAAAACGAAAGCATTATTGGGAAAAAGTTTACATCAGCGATTACCATTTCATAGCACAATTGTGCTGAGCGAATTCACACATATTGCTTATGCTCTCTTGTTTAGTTATCGATCAGACTGCGACATGCATATACAGTAGTGGCCACGAATTTAAGACACGACATATGATAGACTTATTTGTAATAATTTTGTGATAATTGAGAAATCTCAAGAAACCCATGATATTTTGGAAAAATATACTTTGTAGTTTTGCCGCATTGGCTCTGATGAAAAGCAGTACGTATGGCGCCCTCCAAACCTAGAGCATCATCCAAAGTACACCCTAAAAACAACATGGTGGTGGAAATGTGACGGTGTGGGCAGCATTTTTCTGGCATGGTGTAGGTCCATTTACAATATAAATTCTAAAATGGACCACTATGTTTACAAAAATATTATAACAGACTCAATGATACCATTCGCTGAAGACAACATGCCTCTAATATAGAAATTTATGCATGATAATGACCCTAAGCACATTTCACGTCTAGTGAAGAGTTGCTTAGAGGAAAACGATATCATTGTTCTTAAATGGCCAGCTCAATCCCCGGACCTCAATCCAATTGAGAACCTGTGAAATGATGTTGAGGAATATGTACGAACAGTTAAACCAAAAAATTCAAGCGAAGAAATCGAAAGGGCTCGGTATGCAATTCCAAAGCAACGTTAAGTGGCATTAGTCGAAAGTTTACCCGGGAGATGTGCTGTTGTGATGAAAAATAAAGGATTTCCCACTAAATACTAGGATTTTTTTTATTAAGCTGAGCTTAATTTACAGAATAGTGTTATATTAGGCCTATGTCTTAAATTCGTGACCAGGATAAAATTTGTGTTTATGCATATAATATGTAAATAAAAATTTTTAACCGAATATAGGTAAGAAAATATTATTAATTTTTCTTCATAACATTACTAAACTCCTAAAAAAATATCATGGACACAAAATTTTTTCGATAAAATGTAAAAATTATCACAAATACGTCAGTCATATGTCGTGTATTAAATTCGTGGCCACTCTGTATGTCAGCGGATGCTATATTTTTTTTTAGGTTTAGACTCAAAAAATTCTTTATGTTAAAAAATCCTTTTTTTAAATTTCAAAATCTTATATGTTCTTAAAACACATTTTGATTGTTTTAATAGTCAAGTGGATAATTTAGATAATAAGGAAGGAAGGAGAACAATTTTTTTATGGACATAAATCAATATTTTGGAAAAATTAAAAGGTTGGTTATTGGTAGGAAAGCAAATTAATTGACCAAAATTAGATCCCAACAAATATCTAAAAAACTTTCCGTAATTATTAAGTCAAAGATGTATAACTTTATGTATGTTGATGAAATGAAAATCAAAATAGCGTATATTACTAATACTTTTCTATGACTGTAAACTCTCACCTTATTTTCGCTCTCTTATTCACTAACACAACAAAAAAGTTTTTGGTAATCCATGGTCTACATAAAACGGTGTATGTAACATAGTGTACAGTGAAATTTCTTCTACGAGGCACCTTCCTTATATTAACGCCATCTCTTAAATTTTGATGGAACTTCTTTAAGGATTTTGTAAAATTTTTGAATTTCGAACTGGCCTATTGTCATTTGTTTTTATTTGATTAATAGTTTGTATGTGTTATCTTAGTTTATCAAAGCAATTATTCATACATACATAATTGGCCATTACAACCCTTTAGTCAGGATTACGACATAGTTTCTCACGTTAATTTTTTCCACCAGTGCGGGGACCTACAGTTTAAAGTCTACTCCGAACGACAAATCTTTGAGGAACTTCTTAATGGCAATTTTATTTTACCCTCAGCGTTTTTACCAGAAATCTGCTGAGAGGAAGTCGGCTAAGAAATATATTTGTTCATATTTTCGTTGTAATGTCTAACCTGTGGTTTGAACGAAGGCCTTACGTCTAATAAGCCAACACACTACCTACTCTTTATATTCATATTATTTCACATTATTGTATTAGAATATCCAAAATTTAAACAGATATTTATGATATTTCGATATTTTTTTATAAACTTTAAAAAAATTTTTGTTTTTGAAAATTTATTTTAAAATTTTGAATTTTCATCATTAATTCCAATAGTTTAACCGGTTATAATTTGTTTTATTGAAACGTTTTTTCCTTCGTAGATTCGCTATGAATATTCATCAGCATAATACATGAAAATTATGTAAATATTTTAAGTCAGACTCAAATACTCAAACTCAATGGAATATCTTGCAGTTGTTGATACTTTGGCTCACACGCGTCCATTTTATCGCAACTCATAATTGATATGTCTGTAATCATTTTCGTCTAGTTTGATATCGAATTTAACTGCGCAATTTCTAGAGCAAATTTTTCTATTTTTGTTAGACATTTTGTAATTAACAACGACAACAATAATATGTATTTTTTTATTATAGTTCTGACAAAGAGATTCCGAGACAGGAAATTGAACAACAAATTTAATCAATCGCCACCACAAAAATTAAACGAAATTCCAAAGTTTCGTTTTTTTAACAACAGAATCTAGACAAAGTCCACAATGTAGACACAAATGTAAATGTAAAATTAAAATATTTTTTCTTCTTTATTGATAATTAAACAAAATGGTTTTCAAATATTTAATAATTATACGCAATATTAAATAAGTATGTGTTGCATTTTCATATTTTATTTTATTTATTATTTATATTAAACTTTGGATCCTTGAAAGAAATTATTGTCTTTCCTTCCACTTTCTATACATCATTATTAAATTTTATTTCTTAAAAAATATTTGTTTTCCGTTAATTTTTTTTTTAAACTCAACATTCTAAAAAGGAAAGTTTTATTAAAAATTCAATATAAATTCTCCATTATCTTGTACTATGTTCAGACATGCACCTTTATTGCATAAATCGCAATAAACGCTATTATTGAGCTCAATATCTTATATATAAAAATGAATGTGTGGTTGATTGTATGTTTGTATGTTTGAAGTTTATAGACGATTAAACGGCTGAACCGATTTTCTTGAAATTTTCACAGTATCTTCCTGTATGTCTGGAAGGAGTTATAGGCTACTTTTTATGTTGATATTCCAAATGAGCGAGGGGCCATGCCCACGTATGCTACATACTACATACTTAATATTTAATTGCAATTGAAATATATTACTCATACGCATAGTAGCTACCCCTACAAGTATGCTATCTGTGATTCTTGATGTATAAAACCAAAGAAAATAAAGTGTAAAGAACGACGCGGGGGGAAAGATAGAAGGTAAAGAAAAAAATTTTGTAACCAACATTTGTGAAAAAATTCACCAAATAAGAAAAAATATAACCAAAATTAAATTCGTAGACTTTTGTTTTATTTATTTTTTTTTTCAAGTTTAAATTATCTATATATATAAAAATGAATGTACTTTATGGAATCGTAAACTATGCATTTAATCTTTAGCAAAGTTGTTGCGCATGAGCCGACGAAGGTTTCTAAGTTGGTATAACCAATTTCCGACAGGTGGCGCTACTGAAAATTCTTCGAAATTAATTAAATCGTAAACTGTGCATTTGATCCTGTGTTGAAAAGAAAAGAAAAGAGCATTACTAGCCTCAGAATCAGCATTGAGACTGAAAAATCTTCGAGTACATGCCGCACAGATCCGTTCGCATGAATCACTTAAACAATGAATCACTTGATCGAATGCGTACTAGTCAGGCCCGTTCGTCTGAATCATCTGGACAACGGGAAACAAAATCAATAAAATGATTCAAACTTAATTGGATATTTGTCTAATGTCTTTCCTTCAAATTTATTTTAGTTTGTAGTGCAGCAAAGCGCGCAGGGTACAGCTAGTATTAAATAAGTATTGCATTTTCATATTTTATTTTATTTATTATTTATTTCAAATACTTAAGCTTTGGATCCTTGAAAGAAATTATTGTCTTTCCTTCCACTTTCTATACATCATTATTAAATTTTATTTCTTAAAAAATATTTGTTTTCCGTTCATTTTTTTTTAAACTCAACATTTTAAAAAGGAAAGTTTTATTAAAAATTAAATATAAATTCTCCATTATCTTGTACTATGTTCAGACATGCACCTTTATTGCGTAAATCGCAATAAACGCTATTATTGAGCTCAATATTTCATATAAAGTTTCAATTAATTATTGCGTAATAAATACGCAAATTGTTATAATATTGAGTAAAACTGAAAATGCAGCACTGTCATAAGTATGTTCAGTGTGTATATTACAATTATCCGAACACTTTCTGTTTATATTTGACAACTCAAATATCAACAACGACAAACAAAAAAAAAAAGAAAATAAAAACAATGTTGTTGAAACAACCAGCTGCTTTGTTTACTAGCTGTCAAATGAATATTGAATAAGCAGCTGAACTGCGTATATTATTATGTCTGAACACCTAAAATATTGTTGTCAAATAACCGAATATTGACTTAATAAAAGTGCATGTCCGAATATAATATTAATGTCTAATCCCTCTCTCATATTTATAGTATTAAAAATGTTTAAAAATTTGTCTTTAAATATTAGCATTTGTAGCAAAACCAGAAAACTTATACAGTATTCTTCGGATATAATAATCCCCCACTCAGTTACACTGAAACTTTGACAATTTTGATTTCTGCTTCAAATTGTATTGAAACTATTTCGATATATGCATTATTCTTTAAAGAATTCCCCGATTATAAAGGCGAAAAATTGTACCTCATATTCAAAATTTACTTTAAAAATAATTCGTTTTTATGCATACGCTTTGTGACGACTTGCTTTTCAAAATTGGTCCTGTTGTCTAGCAACCTAGTTCGTGCAATGAATGGTTTACGGATTTCTTGAGCCGGCAGAGCAACACTGGTTTAAACAGCTCAATCACGTTTCGTGTTTTGTTTCACTGTCAAACATCTTCAGTTTGGTCTATAATTTAACCATGAATCGTCTTACAAACGAACAACGCTTTCAAATCATTGAATTTTATTATCAAAATGCGTGCTCTGTTGAGAAAGTTAATCGCGCGCTTCTTCCATTTTATGGTCAGTTTAATCGACCTACTGAACCGGCTATTCCAGCTATTGTGACTAAATTTCGCCGCAAATTTACATTGTTGGACATTAAACCACCAACACGCTTACGTAGAGTGCGAACTGAAGAAAATATCGCAGCTGTATCGGCTAGTGTTAATGATGGCCATCAATTATCGATTCGTCGCCGTTCGCAGCAATTGGGCCTCTGTTACTCAACAAAATTTTGCGGAAGGATTTAGGTGTGAAGCCTTTCAAAATACAGCTGGTGTAAGAATTGAATCTTCAAACATTAAATTAGATGGCCCTACTATCGATTCAAATAAAGATTTCATGCATTTTTCTGAATTTTGTGTTTTTTTTTTAATTTTCCTATAGCTCTTAAAAAATCACCCTTTATTTAGGGTGTACATCGTTTTTGATAAAAATATTTTTAATTGCTTACGTTTGTTTTTTATAATTAATCGATAAATAATATTGAAAAAATGTAATTGTAATTGTTCAATATATTTAATGACTTTTATATAATCGTGTATGTGTATATGCAATGGAAAAAATTCCCACCGTGTGAATATTATTCTTAAGGAAATGCGAAAAACATTTCACAAGTTTCTGGTTAAAATCAAATGATTTCGTTTTTTTTTTCCTTTGAGTAAAAAACCATTCGATTACCTTGATCGATATTTTTTAAAGACCTTTATTATCGTTCTGTTTTTTTTACGTTTCATTCATATTTACTGATAAGGTTAACAACAATATTTATATGTTGTTTTCAAAAATTCGTATGGAATTTAAGGGCGCGTGGTAGACATGGATTTCATTATAAAGAAGTTTCATTAAATGTTTTATACACATCCATATAAACATAATAATAAGTATGTAAGAATAGCGTGTGAATTTAATAAGAAAAAAGTACTCACATACATACCTCTTCATACATATATATATGTATGTATATACATATGTATGTGAGAAAATAAAAATAATTTTTTGTACTTTAAACAAAATACAGGAACTGGTATATACTCGAACTCATTAAATGTTGATAAAATTGAAATCGAAAATGTTTAATGAGATTATAAGCAAGTGTTTTTCGTTTATCAAATGACTGTATCGATAAGATATTAATTTATTTCTAGACAATCATAAACAAATAAAAATGCTTTTATTAAGCTATTTTGAGAAATTTTCAAAAATAAAACTGAAAATTTTTATAAGTCAAGATCAAGTATGAAAGTGCTGAGAGTGATTAAAATTAACTTGAAAAAGTTTCTCACAAAAATCTGTTCTTCGTAATTGACTTTAAACTGTGTAGATCCTGCAGCTCTTGTATAAAATTAACAAACATAATGTAATGTGTATGTATGTATGTAACACAATAACGGTCCTAAGCATTCAATCGAATTAAAAAACTGGAAAAAATTGCACCTTAAAGATCAAGCGAATGATTTACCACTAAAGGGATATTTTCAAAAGAATTCCTTTATATGCACCCGACTTTATATGTGACGACTTGATTTTCAAAATTGATCCTATTCTCTAGCTCCGTCGATCTTGCGATACATCGTTTCTGGATTTCTTAATCCAGAAGTCAATATTCACCATTAACGCCATACGACAGATTCATTGGCAAAAGTAGTAAACGATTAAGACAGCGCAATACAATTCCATAGAATGTTCCTTATGGTTTCCTTCTCCTTGTCATTCTCTGTCCCATACAGAACATATAACTAACTGAGACAACACAATCTCAGATAATTGATTCCTGATAGAAAACCTACAATCAACCAATGTATGTATGCCTTTCGTAATTTGAAAAGCTCTTCTTCTAATAATCTGAACTGATGCAAGTCTCGGCCGACTCACCACCCTGATCCTCTGCGTAGTTTATGCTGCAATAGAACTCTTGATTATGATTATAAAACTTGATGCGAATCAATCTCTTCGCAGTGATCCCGAAGTGACGCGGAGGTCTAGCAACTCACCACACCGATCTATAGAAGGTGATTAAAACCTTCTCCGACCAGCTGGCATTTCATCGAATACGAAGTCATTGACAGCAATGAGACGAGTAGAATTTTATCAGCTTGAATGACAAGTGGTTCTTTGCTTCCCCGATTATAAGCATTGTATTGCAAATATTTTATACATTTAGTACTTATATCCGGGAAATACTGTAATCTACATATTTAAGGCCCATTATTACAACTTGCCGCTAACTAAAGGAAGGATTTTAGCGGGCAGATAAATTGTTTTTCATTCTTATAAGTGAACAATAAGGGAGAAGTGAGCGTTAAGCTAAAGGGAAGACCATCCTACCTGTAACTTTTAAAGTTAACTTTAATATAGGACAACTAAAAATATCAACAACCGGCACTGCCATATTTTTGAAAACATTAACTTTATTTTATCTCTAGGTTGTAATAACGAGGTGACTTTAGGTGACTTTAAAGTTCACTTTAGCTAAAGTTACCTTTAACTAAACTCAACTTTAATGGAACGTAGTAACAGTGGCCCCAAGCTTTTATAATTTTATCGGAAATAAAAATTTATTGCATTTTTAGGATGATGAATTGAGCTTAAGTTTATTAACTATAACCATTGTTACTCAAGCATAATATTTAACACAGTTGAACTTTTTTTGCTTGCAACTGTACATACATACTTGTAGTGGTCCCTTTTACATTCATTATCATTTTTTAAATATTTTAAAGCAGCCTTTTTTAAACAAAAACAAGAAATTTTTAAATCTTTATAATGAACACGTTCAATCATTTGCATCTGTTTTCCCATTTATTCTCGTCCTTGGCCCAACAAAAATATGTTTCAGATTCCTACAAAAGGGCAACGTATTTTATAGAGGCTAACCAGTTGATTTCAATGGTGCTCATTTTTATTATCTTCACATACATCATTTAAGATAAAGAAACAAACGGTCTCCTATATTTTAAAAATTTTCAAAACTCACTACCTGAACGACGAACAAAAATGTATTTTAAGAGAGCGAGAAGGAACGAATTTGTTGTTCTTTGTTGCGACAACAAGTTCTTTACAAGTTAGACAGACAGATAGACACAAGTATACAAAAAATAATTTATTTTACACTGATTGTGACGGTACAAAGTCCATTGATCATGGCCATTTCAGAAAATTATATTGTGGGTTGTGTGTGACGTCACAGTAAATTTACACAATTAACTGGCGATAACCAGAAATAGAAATAAAAATAATTTGTTTTAATAGAATAATTTAAAAAGAAAAATTGTATACATACATGTAAATATAAGTTCAGTATGTAAAGAAATATAAAAAATGTTTTTAGTATGTATGTATGTATGTAAGTATATACAAAGATTAAATAAGAAATTCTTATAATCCTCTTTCCAATAGTCTGGGGCCTATAATTATGGAAAACAGTGTGGTTTTTTATAATACAATTAATACAGGGACCCTCAAGATGAGGTTTCCTTTGTAAATGCCAATTTTGTATTAAAATTTGTGAATACTTGCTAACTTCTCCTATCCTTAATCTTAACATGTTTCTATGTCTAGAAAATAGTTATCGAAATCAATTTTGTTACATGATCGTTTTACTGCAAAGTTTCCACTTAACAGTGTATAATATATCACGCTAGTTACTACTACTGAAAACGATCCCTTTCACTATGTATTTATACTTCAATTATTTTCGATCTGTCAACTTCCAGAATCTTTCTGTTGATTTGTTATTGTATATATGTATACAATATATACGATAATATAATATAAATCGTCAAAATATCATATTGACGATTTATGTCCTTATTTTAACGATTTTTGGAAATTAAAAATTTACATCATATCCTTTACTTTAGTACATTAAAAGCCATTTTAAGCTTTGTATTTACTTTGCAATTGTTACTATGTATTGCAAATTTGGGTTAGTAATAACGAGGAGTGAAGTATTATATTTTTAAGTTATTGAGTTATGATTTTTCTTTATTTTATTCCTTTTTAAAAGCCCAAAAATTACAACTCCTAAATAACATCGTAGTTGAGAATAATATATCATTTGTCGTTGCAGACAATTTTAAAAATTCGAGTATAGCTTCTAATATTACCATCGGAAGAACAAATTCAAGTGCCGTAATATTTCTTTCGTACGACCCACACTCAGGGGTTGGATGGGATGGATGGGAACTATGGAAATATGTTATGGGAAGAAGGACAGAGAGAATAGTGTTTATGGACACTAGGCATGTATATTTTTTTATACCATAAGTAACAGGAAAGAACTCTGCAGGAATTGAGTTCCACATACGAATACATACTACATAATTGGCCATTACAACCCTTCAGTCAGGATTACGGCCTAGCTGAGTGGCGGGACCTACAGTTTAACGTCGAATCCAAACGACAGATTTTGTGAAACTTTTTCATGGCAGGTTTGTTTACTCTCAGAGTTTTTGCCAGAAATATGCTGAGAGGAAGTCGCCGAAGAAATATTTTTTTTCATACTTCGTCTTGATGTCTGGCCTGGGGCTCGAACCCGGGCTTTACGTCTAATAAGCGAACACACTACCTACTAGTCCATCTAAAAAACGTAGCCAATCGACTGCATACGGGTGTGATGGCGTGATGAGCGTTAAGTAGGAATATATGATTTTCGGGAACAAGTCCCCTTATTTCGTTCGAGCAAAATCCTTTTGTAGTAGTGATAGAACAGTGAAACACAAATCACATTGCAACGATGCTCCAATGATTCAATGGAGTTGGATACACTACCGTCATTAACTGGCTACTACGACCTCTCCTGTACACGGTCGAAAAACCTCAAAATAGACGTTGAGACACCGACCCATACGTGAGAGTTTATTCCATTCTCTGTCGGTTATAAATAGTGTCAATAGTAAGGTCAGATGAGAAGATCTTAAGAAGGAACTGACGGAACTGAAAAATGTGTCGGTACAAGCCAATATTACACTGATTTTGCATGCGTTTATGTGTCAATAAATAGCACTGGGATATATTGTTTAAACCTTAAACAATTTTTTCCTGAAAATTATATAAAATTCCTCCATTTTTGATGAGCGACGCTAGCTTTTAATTTATAAAAAAATTCTTTTCAAATGTTTTATTTTTGAACTCAGATATGTACATACATTGACATTATATGTTTTGCTATAAGAGAAATAATTTTGGTTTCTAAAAACTTGGAATAAATTTATTTCTTTTTTTCTGACGATTTTAATAAACGTCTAAGACGATTTTTTCTCAAATATTTGACGATTTGGTGCCTCATTTATCTGGCAGCTATGAATACAATACATATAAATTTATTTCATTTCTGTTTACTGATATTGAAAAAATTTAATATTAGTTTCCTAATTACTATGCTTTATGCTTCGTCTAAACATAATGTTTCATATTGTTTGTTTTCGATTTTTACACTTCTTGATAATCTTCTTAAAAGGGAATGGTACTGAGATAATTATGTATGTATATTGGATTTAAACGTTATCTATCGTTGCTAATTGTTTGCTGCCAAAGTCTTTCTCATTTTATTTTCAATATTTGCACACGTTATCAGCAAACAGATAGTTATTTAATAGGCCAGAAGTCGGAATTAAATTGAATATCTCTTGTCTATTATAGATAGATAATTATCACTACAGTGCGAATAATCGCTGTGTACTTTGTCTTTTAAAGATCCGTAACTCTAAATGCGTTTAATCTTAATTAGCATTTATTTATTACTTTACAAATTGCTTTTCAATTCTCTCCTTCTTTTTCAGTCACTGATTAGTTTTAGAAAAATTTAGGATTTTATTTTTCTAGTTTAAATGCGTTCATATTTTTCGAAATGTTATCAGAAGACATACGCGTACAATGAATTGGCAACAATAATAGAACACTGTCTGAAACCAAGAAATGTCAAGTCAAATGACCAATTAATATAAGCATTTTGGAATTCTCTGACAGCAAGTGCCACTATTGCTTTCATTCTGAATATAATTTAAAATATATGTATACATATATGTATATGTGTTTTTTCTAACGAATTGATAAAAATAGATTTTTAATGTCTTATTTTTAAAGTAAAAAATAAAAAAGAAATTCGAAAATCACGCGTGTTTTTAATTTTTTTTACGCTCATATAGGAGAAGCGAATATACTAGTTTGTATATGAAATCTTTAAGCGAATTGAAAGTGATTTTGAATTAAAAACTATTTTGTCAACAAATTTTAAAAATAGAAATCCTTTTTGAATGGAATTGGTGTAAAATGTATATATTAAAAAGAGAACTAATTCAAAGTGCATTATTTGCAAAGGAAAATTTTTAAATTTCATTTTCTGTAATAAAATGATTAGCTTTAGACTCAACTTAACATTGAAAGATAGTTTTATTTACATAGCTCAGAAACTGGGTTGGAGTCTTCGGTAGCTCTTGCATACTCATTATCAAGAGCAAGGGGTTGTAATAGAATAGCTTTGGTTTTTACACATGTAACTGATGTTAAATCTGACCTGAAGGCCAAAATTTGTGGTTTAAATTTGAACCAATGCTTATTTCGAATCTGGCAATAATTATGTCAGTCTATTCTGTCACGAAATTCATTATGTTATCACCGCTGAATGTAATTAAACGATTTATGCCCTGGTTAGCCAAGCGTAAGAAACGTAAGATCGTAACGTACGTAGCCGTGAAAACGTTTGTGTAGTGATAGAAACGTTAGAAACGTTCAGTGTGTAGATTTTTCCGGTTTTGGTTATTATTTTTCTTATAAAAATAGCTTTTGTTTTGTTTGTTAAAATAAATTAATTAGTAAGACTATAATTTTATTTCGTTATTTTTTGTTTCTTTTTTTTTCATTTATAATTTAAATTTGAAAAAAATAAAATAAAAAAACTGCGAATTTAATTTTGGTTATATTTTTCCTTATTTGGTGATTTTTTTCGCAATATTTATTATTTACAATATTTTTTTTCGTGGCAACACTACTCGTCATCTCTCATGTTCAAATGTCACGTAAAGGCGGGTTCACCCACAGGTTTCTGAAACATTTTTGGTTCGGCGAAATTTCTTGTTTACTGAGAGTTTTCTGCAAAATGATTCTCCCATTTCAGAAATTTTGTTCGTAAAAACAGTGATGCCATATTTAATTTAAAATTACTAAATACATACATATGTGCATAAACTTAAGAAAGTTAATTAAGTATATTTAATTATACATTAATTATGTTACAACTTACCTAATATAAAATTTTTCAATTTTAACTTTTTCTCCAACTTTTTTTATTTTTACCGAAAATACTTCTTTTTGCTTACGTTTTTTCTTTATTTGCTTTTTGTTTACATTGTCTCTTGTATAAATTTCATATGGTGTGGCAACCTTTTCTAAAATGGTTCGGACCAAAGTGAATTCATAACAAGTGACCCCGAGGAAACAGCTGACTGGTCTTGGGCTGTCAAAATTTGTGTGTGTTTGTGTGTTGTTGTTAATTTTTTTTTTCTTTTCCATTTTTTTTTGCATTGTTGTACTTGTTGTAGAGTTACGGTTACCTTATTGAATTTGCCTTGGTTCGGACCAAATTTAAAATAAATTTATTTCACACTGAGAGTTGTTCGCACAAAATAATTTCTCTCGCTCTCTGAGAGAAACGTCAAACTCCATATAAAAAAAATTTGTCCTAACCAAAAATGTTTCAGAAACTTATGGGTGAACCAGCCTTAAAACGTGGGAGAATTCTGTTGTATACAAATCGTTCCGTTTTGCTAACGAGAGAGAACGTTTCGGTAAGCGTTTACATTGTTCTCCATACGCTTAAAAGAGAACGTTTGCTACGGTACGTTACGTTACGGTTGGGTAACTGCCACTCTACACTTGTGCAACGTTGGGATTTATTCGAAATTTATTTCCAAAACAAAGACAATTGGTTGGAAATTTCACAAAAATGTCGTACAAAATTTGGTGCCCTTTAGCATGTTTATTGCTAAAGTTTGTGAAACTAGTTTTATTGTTGATGTGTCAAGAGGTGAGCGAGTTCGTACACCCGAAAATATCGAATCTGTGGCTGGGAGTGTGCGTGAGAATCAATCAATATTAACTCGCCAACCTTCTCAAAAATTTAACATTTCACGCACCAGTTTACGTCGAATTTTGCGAAAAGATGTCCGTATGGCGCTTTAAAAGTTTAATTGGTTCAAGAGTTGAAGCCGCATGATCATCCGTTTCGCTTATGCTTCGCTAGATGGGCAAAAGCGAAACTGCACGATGATATCGATCATCTTTTCGAATGAAGCTCATTTTCATCTTTGTGGGCAAAATTGCTATATTTGGGGCTCAGAAAACCCACACGCGGTCTTGCAGAAGCCAATGCACCCATTACGAGTGTCTGTTTGGTGCCACTTGGGGAGCGGAGACATCATAGGCCCATATTTCTTTGAGGACGGCGCAACCATTGCGGTTAATGGATACACCTATCGCACCATGTTAACCGATTTTTTTTATACTCGCTCTTCATGGTACTGATATGTACGATGTTTGGTTTCAACAGGACGGTGCAACTTGCCACACATCTCGTGTCACAATCGATTTATTGAGTCAAGCGTTTGATGGCCGTTTAATTAGCCGAAATGGTGATGTCAATTGGCCAACAAGAAGTTGCGATTTGACAACGTTGGACTATTTTTTTGGGGCCCCGTTAAAGAAAAGTGTTACGCCGACAAACCAGAGACAATTGAGCATATGAAAGTGTGCACAAAAATTGGTCCGATCGAATGAGGTATACTGAGGCCAGCCGCGGCACCCAGATGATGAAGTAATATTCCACTTCTACCCGGAATAATTGTACATAACAACAGAAAAATAAATTACGGTTAAAACCGCATGTCAGACATCTCATACTATGAAGGAAATTTAAAAAAAAATTTCTACATTGACTTCCTCCTAGCAGATTTCTGGCAAAAAAAAACTCTAAGGGCTATTATTACAACTTGCCGTTAACTAAAGGGAGGATTTTAGCGGGCAGATAAATTGTATTTCATTATTATAAGTGGACGATAAGGTAGAAGTGAGCGTTAAGCTAAAGGGAGGATCATTCTACCTTTAACTTTTAAAGTTAACTTTATGTTAAAACTTGCCATGTATATATTATTTTCAATATGGCAACTTAAAATATAAACAAAATGCGCAAATACAACGACAAAGAAGAAGCCCATTGTTGCCACTGCGTTTAAAAAAACTTGTGTAATTTAGCAAGCGTTATCGACATTGCTCCGGCAGTGCCACATTTTTGAAAAAGTTAACTTTATTTTTTGTGTAGGTTGTAATAATGAAAAGAAGTTAAAGGTGACTTTAAAGTTCACTTTAGCTAAAGCTAGCTTTAACTAACCCCAACTTTAAGGGCAAGTTGTAATAATGGCCTTGAGAGTAATTAAAATTACCATGAAAAGTATCTCAAAAAAATCTACCGTTCGGAGTCCACTTTAAATTGTAGGTCCCGCCATTCATGTATACAAATTAGCACACACAACGTGAGTGGAGTGAGAAGCTTTCGATATCCTGCCTAAAGGGTTATAATGACCAAATTATATGGGTATGTATGTGTTCTCAATGTCATACAACTTGTGTGATCGTTTAAATCTCTCTTAAATATATTGTCAACTGTCATTGCCTGATAACAACGCCATCTGTGGAAATGCATTGTTTTAGGGGGTCTAGTTATCGGAAGCCTTATGTCAAGAAAACAGACAGATACATATGTACATATTCTTAAACATGTCTCTGATTTCTCTGATTTCTAATAAAATATTGAACTAATCTGTACAAAGCAATAATGAATAGAGACGTCAATCATATACTATAACTTTATAGTTCGTTAGAATATTTTAATTTGTTTACCGTTTATACCGCCTAAAACTGCTTGTCATCATTGTTATTATTGTTTATATTTTTTCAAATTGTTCTCACGTACTTCTATAAATAATAATTAACAAAAAAAAGGAAAAAGTCTCAAAATGTTATCAGAAACAGACATAATTGTGCTAAATTTTACGAGGCTAAACGAATATGCGTTTAAATTACTTGAAAAAAACCCAAAGAAAATACAAAAAAAGAAGAATCTATGAATTCTTTCTTCAAAATACCACATCTGTTAGAGGCAAAAGAAAAATAAAGATAAAAATAATCCACTATACATACAGACATACAAACATATGTACGTAGCATGTAGAACATACATATGTATGTATGTATTGCTTAGTATGCGTATCTCTAAAATACTAGAAGATCATTGCACTGTTGATACTATTTTCTATATTGAATTCATTTTTACTTTCAACATTATCTACTATACATAAGTACATACATATGTATGTATAGAACCTTAGCATAATAAACAAGTGAATATTCATGTGTATTTTAAAAACAAATCAAACAAAGAATCTTGGCAAGTATCTCTCTTGAAGCGAAAGCGAAAATTTCTTAAACACAACAATGTCTAGAAAACGTGTTGGTTCCAAGCGATACCAAGCAATGATGGTGAAACATTGCATCATACAATCTATACAAGCAAAACAAGAGGCCTTTAAAATACACACGCCAAAGACTTTTTACAGCTAGTTGATGCAATACTAGTACAACGGACTACAAATACAAAACGCTGGAAACCACAAAGCGATACGTAAAGAAAATTCAACAAAACAAACAATTTACTAGACACTCTTTATCTCTCGGATTTTTCCTCTCATTCGAGAATCAAATCGATTCTCTCTATAGCACGCGAATTTTAAATATAAATACGTTTTGAAATATGTATGTATATATGTAGGCATGTACTTTTTCATTAATTTAATAATGTGTGGTATACGCAAATACTCAAGCACCTACAACAGACGTGGTGTGACATTCAGCATATGAGTTGGAACGACTATTTTGCACGTCAACAGCAAATTATTTTCGTTATCGAATTTATGTTTTCAAATAAATTTTATCGATAATAATGTTTTTATCAAGTATATCGGAATATAACAAATACTTGATCCCAAGCTAAATTTTATTCCGCACATAACTATGACAGTAAATAAAGCCAGAAGCGTACTTGGTTTTATAAAACGGTGGGCAAAGGAATTTAACGATCCTTATGTTACTAAATCGCTCTACACATCTCTTGTAAGGCCTATACTCTAGTATGGATCCATAATATGGGATCCTCTATATAAAAAACATTCCGACGTCATCGAATCTGTACAAAAGCAATTTCTGATGTTTGTCTCCGAGGACTGAATTTTAATCCCACAAGTTTACCTTCTTATTCTGCCAGACTAGCATTAATCAAACTTCCGACACTTAAAAGCCGCAGAACTATGTTAAATATCTCGTTCTTATTCAATGTAATTACTGGTGATATAGAATCCAGCTTTTTAATCCATAATATCACATTTAATGTTCCTCAACGTCCGTCACGTCATTTTTCTCCATTATCAATACAATTTTTTAGATCCAACTACGCTGGTGCAGATCCAATAAGGAGAATGTGTAAAGAATTTAATAAATAGTATGTATATGCTAATTGATTTTTCTTTATCAAATAATGTTATAAAAAATAATGTAATTATGTATTTAAATTCATAGTTTTTTAGAATCCATATCTTGTAATATTAATTTAATTGCCTGCAAGGAATATTTCCATAGGCAAATAAAAATAAATAAATAAAAAATAAATAAAGAATAAAATACAATTTGAAGGCTATGTAGTACTGCAACTACAGTCCTTAAAATATTTAAGGTCCCTCTCCCCCAACCTATTGTCCTGACGAAGCACCGTACTCTTCGCTGTCAGTAAGATTATCGCCCCACCTAGTACCTGATAAGCCCCCAGATGTTTCCTTCTAATGTATGTACATAAATTAATGATACGTAGCTTACAAATATCTGCCCTGGAGATTTATTTTGCTCATCACATAGTTAAAATTTTGGACTTGAAGAATATATTATTCGATCAAAAGATCTGCTACTGCCACTCCTCAAGTTATTTTTGGATAGCTGTTGGAAGACGAAGAGAAAATTTAAACGAGTTTTTGACTCTCTCCATGTTTCCTTTATCCGAGTATGCCTCTTCCTATTCCTTGGCCTAGGATCCAAGAAAAGCTTTCTTTATTTTCTTCTACCTTGCTGAAACAGCTTGCCTAGACTATATCGTATCAATTTCATGTCAACTGCTAACTGCTCGGATGGCAACCTGACTGTCATTTCGCCATTGGTTCATAATATTCCATTCTGGGCCTGCACAACCACGTTCCTATACCGCTATCAGTTTTTGATTCACCTGTACAAAACAGAATAGTTCCTGTCTTAAGTGAGTATTCAACTTCTAGATAACCTCATTCACTTTCTTTATAGGGCCGTATTGTAAAGAGTTTTAAAAATCATAGTGACAATTGGTTCTGTCCAGAAACGAATTACTTAATCCATCAGGGGTCATCGCGACCTATTGTAATTATTGTTTCGGTACAACGGCCTTAAATCTAATAGAAGAAAAAATAAAAAGAGAACCATTTTCTATAGTTATCTTATATGGGCATTAGAAGCACATTTTCATGAGAAATCAGCAATGAGTATTAAAAAAATGAGTAGAATCGAATCGCACTCCTAATTTCTGATACGCATTCATACTTATTTTAATATCATACTCATACTACTCATATTCAAAGTTTAAAGTACTAATCGTACTCATACTAACTTAACAATACGTACGATGTTGTTGATTTCCACTCTCCATAACTCAACATTTACAAAAATCACAAAATAAGTATAATTCGTGTACGAACAGTAAAATACTCATTAGAGCTTGCTACTCTGTCTTTTTTGCTTATGTGTCGTTTTTCTTTTTTTTTGTAAATGCAACAACAACTAAGACTGTATATTTTATGAATCTAAATGAGTAGGCTTAAGAATCAAACATATTTCGAATGGTATGAGTTTGATGTCAACGTTGTATGCATACTCATTGAGTACGAATGAATCAGACTAGTTAAATTTCAATATTGTTAACACGCATATATTCAAAATTTCATGAGTGCTTATGAGTAGCGAAAAAACAATTCATTGCTGATCTCTGATTTTGATCCAGTGATGAAAATATACAGTGATTTGCTTCATGACATCAATTACGACCAAGCTTGTCTTCTTCTTATGTTATGTGGAATAATTTTATACGTGAGTGGCGGGACCTACAGTTTAAGCGATTCCGAATGACAGATTTTGAGAATCTTTTAATATCTATGTTTAAGTCCGTTTTACTTTTAGGACCATTATTACAACTTGCCGTTGAACTTGGATTTAGTTCAAGGTACGTTTAGCTAAAGGGAACTGTAAGCTTACCTTTAACTTATTTTCGTTATTACAATCTTTTGATAAAAATAAAGTTAACTGTTTTCAAAAATACGGCAGTGCCGGAGCAGTGTCGATAACACTGGTCAAATTAAAGAACTTTTATTTTAAAAGCAGCGGCAACGACGGGCTTCTGTTGTTTCTTGTCTTTGCCCATTTTGTTTATATTTGAAGTTGCCATACTGAAAATAATGTATAATATGGCAAGTTCAAACATAAACCTAACTTTAAAAGTTACCGGCAGGATGATCCTCCATTTAGCTTAACGCTCACTTCTATCTTATTGGATACTCATAATAATGAAAATCAAGTTATCTGCCCGTTAAAATCCTCCCTTTAGTTAACGGCAAGTTGTAATAATGGCCCTTAGACTATCAATAGTAGTTCTAAAGTCGTTGTGCACCAAACTAATAAAACATCTGTTTTAGCCGCAGCGATACATATGTTCCATAAGAATACAGGCTTGTTCTTTTGGGTATTTGTATGCCACTGTATTGAAAGAAAAAATAATGATCAGTAGGTAGTCACAGAGATATAGTGTTTTTACGTAACATATGTACATATATGCATACGTAGTCTGTACACAGATATGTATATAAACCTCATCGCTTGTTTCAACAAGAACAACAACAGGTGATCATTATAGTATTCGTTCATGTTGCTATACGAGTCGAAATTAAGAAAAAAATAAAAAAATAAAAACAAACTGAAGTGGAAAAAACGTGTTCTCTAGTTTGTTTTGATTTAGAATTCGTTGCCGCCACCATTTCTGTGGAATTTTTTTTCGGTAAAAAATAAAAAAATGTACAGTTTCTTGATTTTAAATTATATTTTAAATTTAATTTTTTTTTTAACATAAAAATAGAAAATTGCGTTGTTGCCTACCCGAAAAGGCCAGACTGCAGAAAATATTTTACAAATCGCCAAAAATAATCGATTAATTGTACAAAATATTCAGATTATGTAACGATTGACATACAAACCGAATATGTTTTCGAGTTATAAACTAAACTTGTATACATAATTATTAAAAAATAATAAAAAAAAAAATAAATTTTAATATGAATATGAGATACTTATGGTACCTTCAAAAAGGTAAAACAATTATATTCAGATATACACTAAATTATGTTCAGATATGCACTTTTATTAAGTCAATATTTGGTTTATTCAAAAAACAATATTTTAAGTGTTCAGACATAACAATATACGCAGCTCAGCAGCTTATTCAATATTTATTTGACAGCTGGCAAACAGAACAGTTGGTTGTTTCAACAACATTGTTTTTCTTTTGCGCAATAATTAATTCTTTTAATAATTCTTTTATAGCGCAATAATTAACTGAAACTTTATATGAAATATTGAGCTCAATAATGGCGTTTATTGCGATTTACACAATAAAGGTGCATATCTGAACACCGTATTACTGGCAGATAGGAGTACAGTTTTGACCTCCAAATGGATTTGAGATATCATTTCTAGTGTTTTTCATGCAATATTTGCTTACTGTTAATCCCTTTAAAGATCTTTTAATTTTTAAACAATTTCCTTTTCTTTTACATTTCTTTGCAGTTCAAAATTTTCAACATCTGGTCTAAAATACAATTTCCGTTTGTTCGATCGCGGCTTTTGCTCGTTCCAATATGGAAATCCAAAACAACTTACTGCGGCTGTTAAGTCTTATGTTGATGAATGCATAGACCTTTGCCGACCCGAGAATATTCATATCTGTGATGGTTCCAAAGAAGAAAGTTCCTTGCTAAGAGATCTCATGGTTAAACAGGGAACTATTGTTCCCCTAACGAAATATGAAAACTGTTGGCTTGCACGTACAAATCCAGCCGATGTAGCGCGAGTAGAATCACGAACATTCATATGTACTGCCAAGAAGGAACAAGCTATACCAGTTACGAATGAGGCGAAACCTGGTGCTTTGGGCAATTGGATATCACAGGAGGATATGCAAAATGCTATAAAAGAACGTTTTCCCGACAGCATGAAAGGCCGCACCATGTATGTGATACCATTCTCTATGGGTCCGGTGGGTTCTCCACTTTCGAAAATCGGCATTGAAATCACTGATTCCCCCTATGTTGTCGAATCCATGAAAATAATGACTCGTGCTAGTGTCAAAGTTTTGGAAGAGCTTCATAAAGGTAGTGGTGACTTTGTCAAGTGTCTGCACTCTGTAGGTACACCTAAGAATGGTAAAATTCAAGTGCCTTCCTGGCCTTGCGATCCGGAAAGAACTATAATTTTACACAAACCCGACAATAATGAAATCGTTTCGTATGGCTCTGGCTATGGTGGCAATTCGCTGTTAGGTAAGAAATGTTTTGCATTGCGCATTGGCAGCACCATTGCCCGAAGAGAAGGATGGCTTGCCGAGCACATGTTAATATTGGGCATCACCAATTCTCAAGGTAGAAAGATCTATATTGCAGCTGCCTTCCCCTCAGCCTGTGGTAAAACCAATTTAGCCATGATGACTCCTACATTACCCGGTTATAAGGTAGAGTGTGTGGGCGATGATATTGCCTGGATGAAGTTTGACAGTAATGGTGTTTTGCGTGCCATTAATCCCGAAAATGGTTTCTTTGGCGTAGCACCTGGTACATCCATGTCTACTAATCCCATAGCAATGAAAACAATCTTCAAGAATTCCCTGTTCACTAATGTGGCATCCACTTCAGATGGTGGCGTTTACTGGGAAGGCATGGAAAAGTCTAACATTGAAGGTGTTACTGTAACCGATTGGTTAGGCAAGTTATGGTCGCCAGAATCTGGCAAGGTGGCTGCTCATCCCAATTCACGTTTCTGTACGCCTGCTAAGCAATGTCCCATCATTGACCCTGCCTGGGAGGACTCTGCAGGAGTACCGATAAGTGCCATATTATTTGGAGGTCGTCGACCAACTGGTGTGCCTCTAGTCTATGAGGCTCGAAACTGGCAACATGGTGTATTCATGGGCGCTTCTATGCGTAGTGAAGCTACTGCTGCAGCCGAGCATAAAGGCAAAGAAATTATGCATGATCCCTTCGCAATGCGTCCTTTCTTCGGCTACAATTTCGGTGATTATCTAAAGCACTGGTTAAGTATGGAAGCTCGCGGAAATGTACCAAAAATATTCCATGTCAATTGGTTCCGCAAAGGCAGTGATGGTAAATTCCTTTGGCCCGGATTTGGCGACAATTCAAGAGTTCTCGACTGGATATTCCGTCGTGTTGATGGTGAAAACTGTTATACGGAATCACCGATCGGTTTATTGCCCTCCGAGAATGCTATTAACACAGATGGCTTGACGGGCCAGGTTAATTTAAAACAATTGTTTGATTTGCCGAAAGATTTTTGGCAACAAGAGGTGAACGATATCGAGAAGTACTTTAAAACCCAAGTGGGTTCTCATCTGCCCAAAGAAATCGAGAATGAATTGCAGGGACTAAAAGAACGTGTAAACAAGTTATAATTTAAGAAACTTTAGACTGATTTTTTTTAATTCTTTTATCTTTTGTTATTTTGTAAATAAATCTTATAATCCGTGAAGAATAATGTATTAAATAAACGAAGTAAATTCAGAAAAATAATTGAATTTTTTTATAGTTCTGTTGATGCTTAGTACAACAAGTAATGAATATTTCTGGTAAGTATGTGTTAATTATTAAAATTATTAGTTTTAAACATTGTTAAATGAATTAATGGATTTAAAAGTGGGTCATTTTATTTCATGGATATTAAAAAAGTAATTCTTATCGGAAATAGTAAAAATTACGACCTAGCTGCTCACATCATTGTTATGTGTGTTAGTTTTATGCATGAGTGCGGGACCTACAGTTTAAAGTCGACTCCGAAAGACAGATTTTTGAGAAACTTTTCATGGCAATTTTATTTACTTTATGAAATCTGCTGAGAGGCAGTTTCCTTAGATATATTTTTTTATATGTATTTCTATTTGCTGGAGATGTCTGACCTAGGGGCTCACGTCTAATAAGCCAACACACTACCTATCTAGAGTACGGAGACGAATATTCCGGATCAATAATATGGTTTTGAGTATACATAAACTCAAATGTCGCCATATAAAAGAGAAATTGCAATATTATTATTGATTGGAATATATGGTGCTTGGGCATTGACTCCCACGACTTTATAGCAAGGGGTAAGCTTTAAGAGGCCTTTTGTAAGATCATTCAAAGGGGAGTTGAGAAATATGTTTACATAAGGGCGCTGTTTATCCTACGCATGCTTCAGTATACCGATACCATCGAAAGATGTGCTCCCATTCAACTTGGAGAGGAGGTACAGGACATGGGACATAGTAATACTATCTGACAATATCAATATCTTTCATGAATTATATACCATGACTAATATACATTAAGAACTTAACATATAATAAATACAGACAATGATGACAACGGTAATCTTAAAATTAAAATACATACATTAATCAGTCAGGATTACGGCCTAGCTTCTCACACCATTCAAAAGTCGCCGTGGTCTAGTAGGTAGTGTGTCGGCTTATTAGACGAAAGGCCCGAGTTCGAATCCCAGGTCAGACATCAAAACGAAAATATTTCTTCGGCGACTTCCTCTCAGCAGATTTCTGGCAAAAACTCTGATAGTAAAAAATTGCCATGAAAAGCTTCTCAAAAGTCTGTCGTTCGGAGTCGACTTTAAACTGTAGGTCCCGCTGTTCATGTATAAAATTAACGCACACAACACGAGTGGTGTGAGAAGGTTAGGTTAGGTTAGAGGTCTGTTACACTACACCGAGCATATGGTGAAAGTTACTCTGTTCCTTATATAATTAAATATAATTTGTAATTAATAAACAAATAAAAATAAATATTTTACTTATACTTTGGCGCTGCAGCGTTTAAATTAATTGAAACGCATTCTGACTGGCTAATGCTATGTTCGCACGCCAGCAATTTTTCGTAATTCGCTCTCTCATTCGTAATTCAACATCTAATTATGTGCTGAATTACGTAATTCGCTATACAAATTTGGGTAATTCGCTCACAAAGAATTACCCAAATTGTATGTAATTCAATTTCTATTACCCTGTGAATTACTTAGAAATCAATGTAATCTCTAAATTTTATCGTATTTTTGCCATCACCAACTGTCAAAGCACAAAAAATCTGTACAAATAAATATTGTAAACAATAATGAAATTTTAAAAAAAATGAGTTATTTAGAAGAAAGTTATTGGCAAAATTAGCGGAGGAAGCTACTATGTGTGTAGAAAACCTGTTAAATCTACAAGAAAAGTATTTGCAGCATTTGAAGAAGCTGTATGAACTTTATAATTTAAAATTATTAATAATAATTTAGCAATAAAAAGAAGAAGAAAAGAAGAACTGTCAAAAATAATTACAAAGTTGCCGTGTGAACATGATAATTCAAATAAGTATTTCAAAACAGAGAGCGACGTTATTCGAAGGCTCGTGCGAACATAGCATAAGCTTGTAATTGCATAATTGCTCGTCGGCAAGTGTAACGCCGTGTGTTATAGCATAAATGAAAGGGCATAGTAATCTAGACATTGATTTCCAACTGGATAGATAGAGATTTGAAAAATATTTATATCAGGCTATCGAGGAATATCGAAGAACAGAATTTAATTGCTTTCAGTCCAATATGATGACTCTGTGATTTGGAGATCATGAAAGGATTATATAAAATCAAATTCAGAGAGTGGTCATTACTGACACCGAACAGAATCTTGAGGCCAGTTAGGGAAACATGCTTTGGAAGGAATTCTTATATAAGTTGAGGGAAATAAAATACGCGATTTTGTCGGAATACGTTAGTGCTATAATATAAAAAATTTTAAGGACACAATATGATGAATGTCTGTTACTTTCTCTGTAATTTTCCAATGTTGGTTCCTATATACTTAGTTACTGTCCGAAATGTTGATTCATCAGAATCTAAAAATGATTTAAGCTCAGCTAAATTTTCTTAGGTGTATACTACTCGAATGCTCGTTTTCCGAAGAGAGTTCTAAATTGCTTATAATAATTTTAGCAAGGATTTTGAGTTTTTTTTTTCGTTTGTATTCAGCAGAAGTCAGGGTATGTATTGAATGATTAATACATTCATAATAAATTTCCCAACCGCTTCTCTCATATGTATTGCCATGAGTGGTCAACATGTGTTGTTTTTTCCCATACTAAAAATAGAACAATAATATCGTTGTCTTATTGTTATTATTATAAATAATTTTTTGTTTATAAGGAATTAATAAAAATAGGCAACAAAATCTAATATACGGACGGCTTGTTATACGATTTTCCGAAAAGATTAAGAAAATCACATGCATTGATGAAAATGTAAACAAAAACAATCACAATCCAAATACAAGTCTACTCTTCTTAATAATAATAAAATAAACAAAACAATAAATCTGTACATACATATATATTCCAGCTAATTTATTAATAGATACGCATAGTATATAAATAATAGATTTATTATTATTTGTTATTTCGGTTCTCTGCACGTGTAAATTTAATGAAATAGCGAGGTCGCAGTGTTTTCTATGAAACCATGATAGAAAATTTTTGAAAAGAGGACACCTTGTCAGCCTTCTTGTCATGGCCA
This sequence comes from Sarcophaga rosellei, assembly GCA_930367235.1. Taxonomy (NCBI): domain Eukaryota; kingdom Metazoa; phylum Arthropoda; class Insecta; order Diptera; family Sarcophagidae; genus Sarcophaga; species Sarcophaga rosellei. The sequence continues at coordinate 32,109,037 of OV884021.1, read as the reverse complement.
CTTCAGATTCCGACATTTTTGTGATCTTCGTTCACAACTAGGCTGCCATAAGGAATGCGTCGGTCTGGTATAAATCAGAGATAATTTTTTCGCTACTCATAAGCACTCATGAAATATTGTGTATGATTGAGTCAACAATATTGAAATTTAACTACTCTGATTCATTCATACTCACTACAACGTTGATTATATACTATTATGATAAGTACAGGTTGCAATGAGTATGCAAACAACGTTGACATCAAACTCATACCATTTGAAATATGTTTGATTCATAAGCCTACTCATTTAGATTCATAACTTTAGAAAAATACTTATAATACTCATAAATGATTCGAGTGATTCGTCAAAATTTACAGTCTTAGTTGTACACATAAGCAAAAAGGACAGAGCAGCAAGCAAAGCAACCACACAATCTTTTAGTGAGTATTGTAGTGTTCGTACGGGAATCATACTTATTTTGTGAATCTTATGTAAATGTTGAGTAAAGGATAGTCGAAATCAATAACATCATACGTCTTATTAAGTATGAGTATGATGAGTACTTCAAACTTGGAATATGAGTTGTATGAGTATGATACTAAAATAAGTATGAATGCGTAAAGTATCAGTATGAGCATGATTCGATTCTACTGATCTTTTTGAATGCTCATTCCTGATCTCTGGTATAAATCAATATTCGTTCGTGAAGAAGCCTGTAAGAACCTTTGCATCAGTTCGCATCAGTCTCTGATGGATTCCGGGGTATAGCGTTATTTCCTGGGAACAAAACGGCGGACGGTTCACTTTCTGAGTGCGATTTAGTAAATAATTCTTAGCCTCCAATCTGCCACTTCTATGGACTTGTCGGGAGGTGGTTCAGAGTAGAAGGAGCAGGAACACTGGGGGAAAAATTGGATTGTTATGTGACTAGTGAAATTTCCGTAGTCTAGTAGCTAGTTTGTAGGGTTCTTAGTGAGGCCACGATTCAAACCCAGGTCGAACGTCTCCAGCAAAACGAAAATATGAAAAAAATATTTCTTTGACAACTTCCGCTCATCAGATTTCTGGCAAAAATTCGGACAGTAAATAAAATTGCCATGAAAAAGTTGTTGAAAAATCTGTCGTTCGGAGTCGACTTTTAACTGTAGGTCCCACCACTCTTATATAAAATTAACCCACACAACATAAGTGGTGTGAGAAGCTAGGTCGTAATCCTGACTGAAGGGTTGTAATGACCACATTATGTTTGTATATGGATCAGGTCGGATGTATATCTGCTGGATTCCAGGGCATTATGGCGTATGCCCTCGGTTGAATAGGTTCACTTTCTGTGTGCGATTCGGTAGATGGTTCTTAGTCTCCAATCTGCCACCGCTACGGAGTTGTAAGAAGGTGGGTCAGGTGGAAGGAGCAGACACGATGGGGGGAAGAATTGGGTTATTATGTGTCTAGGAATATATGGCCTTCAGTATATTGTAGCTTGCTGCTGCATTTAGACAAATCTGAAGAGAGAATGATCACTGGGCTTCTCACTTGGCATTGAGAGGTCAGATCGCTGACAAAGATTTGGAACAGATTGCAGACTGATTATTGCAGAATGGAGAAGAATTTGGGGACTATCGAACACTTCCTCCGTAATTGCTTAGACATTAGTAGGACAGGGTTAAAAACCTGTCGAGAGCCGACATTCGGGGTCTCCTAACATTTATTAAGTGGTTGAGCTGGTTGAGAGTTTACGTCTTTGGCAATTAAATTTATTTTCAATAAACATGTTTTTCTTAGGTAAACATCCAATTTATTTCTTTTTAAGTTTATAATTTTATAATAAAAAAAAGTAAAACTAAAGTAACTTGCCAAGCCCTCTTAATATTACGAGTTGACGTCACGTTAGTAAATATTCAAATACACATAAACATCTCCAGTTTAAAAGATGTTTAACCTCGGCCTTCAATTTAATTCGGGTTTTGGTGACAAAAATACAAAATTAGTTTTTTTTTTAATTAGTTTTGACAATACCTTACGTCATTTGCTAAATACTTTTTACAAAAGAAAGTAAATTGTAGAAAATTTTGGATATTATATTTATGAAAAACCAAATTATTTTTGTAATCTAAATTTGTTAAGAACTAAGATAAAATGAAAAGCGTGGTGTTTCAAGTTAGAGCTTATTCATTGAAATGAAAATATGCTGCTGGAAGTCACTTACTAGACTTGAGGCAACACAGCCCAAACATTTCGAACAAAACGACGTATGAAAAGTATTTTTTCAGCGACTTAATCTCACAAGTTTTCTAACAAAACCCGGAGACTAAATAAAATTACCAAAAAAAAGTTTCTCAAAAGTCTATTGTTTATAACCGACTTTAGCTGTAAATCCAGCCACACATAGACAAAATAAACAGACACAACATTGGTGGTATGAGAAGCTACGTCGTAATCCTGACTAATGGCTTGCAATGGCCACTTAAGTTTGACTACAGTTTAAAGTTGACTCCAAACGACAGATAATTTTATTTACTTTCAGAGTTTTTGCCAGAAGTCTGCTGAAAGGAAGTCGCCGTAGAAATATTTTTTCATATTTTCGTTTTTTTGGAGATGTCTGATCTGAGGTTGGAACCGTGACCTCACCTCAGCGGACAAACTTGAAAAAATATGAAAAAAATCGCATTTATCAAGTTTACCTCATCAAAACTTACAGCATATTAAGTCAAATATATACATATATATGTATGTATATCGTTTTAAAGCCCCATCCCTCTGCTTTCTAATAATTAATTAAGTGTTTGTGTAATCAATAAATTTGTGCGTAAAGTCTAAAAAAACAGTTTTTGTCAAATAAAGCAAGTTTGGAAGTTTAAGACACACAAAGAAAATATATATTTTTGAGTTCCACTCAACAAAACTCACGACATACACTATGTCATTAGATGAGAGTATTCCATTTTTTTTTATTTTGTCGCATACAGTAAGACCCCGCTTAACGCTGTGTCAGTATTACGCGGTAGTATTGGGATTCCCCTAAATCGCGCACTGTATTGATACTTGTTGTATATGTGTGCAAATGAAACGGCTATGCACCAACCAAAAGCGGTGCACTACATAGTGACGGCGTATACTCTGTGTCTTTTTCAACGCTCTTTTGTTAGTCTGTCCAGAATAAAGATTCCAACTGTTGCAATCACAGTACGAACCCATTACAGATATATTTACATATCGACGCCTCCGTTCTATAACATTCTAAGTTGAAAAAGTATGTTTTGAGTTATGAGCTCTCAAAGTTTTCACGCGACATACGACTATATGTGTATTCTAAGTAGATTTTTCCCTATAACTTCGAAACGGATCGGCGCATCTTAACCAGATTGTGACAGTATTTAAGTTAGAGAACGTAGAATTTAAAAATGCAAGAACATTAAAAAGTTCTAAGTACACTTAGAACGTTATAGAATGGAGGCGTCGATATGTACGTGTTAAGTTGCCTCGTTTAACGCTGTTTCATTTAGCGCTGCAACTTATTGGTATGTATCCACCGCGTTAAGCGGGGTCTTACTGTAGTGTAATTTGTATGCGTTTTTGATCAAAATTCAAATCCACCTGTCACTTGTCGGAAATTAAAATGAAATTTGTTTCTAAACAAATAAAAGACCACTAAAGAGAAACTCCAACCTTTATTAGTCGTGTGTATGAAAAAATGTATTCTTAAAACAAATTATTTTTGCCTCTCTAGGGCAAAAGTTTAAAGCAAACCACAAAAACAAAGAAAGAAATTTTATTAATTGCAAAAAAACAAAATGAAATATACATAATGTTTTTATTATATGCGTATAGAATATAAGAAATGTTATTAATTGTAATCTATGAGGTTAAACCAGACGAGGACAAATGCTTAAAAACACCGGCCCCTTTGGTATACTTTCAAAAACATTGTATAATTCTTATCTACACACATATATAAGAACCAACTTGTTGTGTGACTTTATACAAGCCCCTGTACTTGGACCAGAAACTCAAAGTAACACGTTTTATATGTATGTATGTAAGCATGTATATGAACATTTGATAGTACCTATACATACATAGGTGTATTAACATACGAAATTTAATTTATACATACTAAAACGTAAATGCATAGACTATAGTATAAGGCGCTTGGCTAGTAAGTATTAGTTTATTAGAAGAATTTTATCATATCGTCTGTTAAAATTAGAAGCGAAATGAACACACCTCTTTTTACTTTTGTTCGTGTTGAAAAACAAAAATCATCATCAACAACAACTGAATTTTGATAAATCGGCAATAAATTCAAGTTGTTGACGAAAATATGTATGTATGTATGCAACAACAACAACGAACTTGCTTATCGCTTTTATTATTATTTGTTGTTATTAATACTAATTTATTAATAATATTGTTTTAATAATATTGTTGTTAAGTGCTTAATGTGATCGGATTTTAATGAAAAAAATAAAGAAAATCTTGTGTTGTTTTGATTTAAAATAAATCCCACAGCATTTGTTTATATGTGCCCCCCAGGGTGAGAATAAATAAACAGATCCCCCTCTTATTTTTTAATATCAATTGATTAGTAATAACACACGACATTAGTTCACGGCATTTGTTTATAAAAAAATATTTAAAAAAAAGGAAAAATTGTTTAATCAAATGGGACACTTTAAAATCCCTACGTATTGTAATCTGTGAATTCGTTTTTTTTTACAACAAATTATGTCAGGGTCTTAATCATTTTGGCATTAAAGTACTAATTTAATTATTAAACAAAACATAGTAAAAATATTATATACAAATGTGTTCTTTTGACAATCATGAATATTTATAAAAAAAAAAAAGAAAAACAAAGAAGAAAACAAAACAATTAAGAATTGACGTAAATTCTAACGTCTAAAATTGCTCTTAAAATATTTATATAATCAGCAAACTTTTTTTTTGTTTGTTTTACTAGATAAGCTTAATTTAAATAATTATTTTAAACATTTATTTTTATTTCTTTTTTAATTAAAACACGTTTTTTTTTTGGTTTAACCTGCTACCATTTTAAACTCAAGATTTTAATACTTGCCGAACAAGAGCTGTGTTTCTTAAACAACAAACGTTAAACAAATCACCCTAGCCACTGGAGGTTGTCACTTATACACACCCTACACAAAAAAAATAAATAAAATTTTCCCATGGAAAAATTTGTTTGTATTTTTACATGATGAAATCGTTAATATTATTAAAAGATGATGTTTTTTATTCATTGTTTGTTTATTTTATTCAATACACTGCAAATATTTACAAATAACTAACAAGCGATTACACAAACTATTTTAATCTGGGTGGTTGACGAACGTTGAAGCCTTCAAGCCGACATTATAGCTTAATCGAGCTGTTGTTGTCTTGACGGATGCGTGTAAGTTGTGAACAAAAGTCGGAGAGTGATAAAGCTTTAGTTCCGTGCAAAGGAATGAATGAAGTATTCTCCAACATTTATGCCATGGATACAAAAAAATTTAAATATTTACTTTAATGCAGCCCCTACACGTTGCATTTAGTTGTACAACAAGTTGAATTAACGGTTTGAGAACTTCTTCACTCATTTCTCCTTTTCAACCAAATCTACTTAGCTATTTTAGCATCGTATTTTCCATCGGTTGTGTGAAAATCAAAATTGTTTGATCTTTAACCAACCAGCCATTCAACATAAGAATTGTTTGTACACAATTATAAAGTTGTACAACCATTTGCAATGTGTAGAGGCCGAAATAGGGTAACCAGCATAGTCAAAATTTTGTGCGAAGTCATAGTTATACGTACAGTATTCTTCCTCTTGTAAGGCTTCTTCAGAGGGTTCCTAAATAAAAAATCTTTACATTCTGCAAGTTTAAATCTCCTGTTAGCCAAACGTCCACGGAACGTCACTCCGTTTTACAGCATATGACGAACAATTTAAATGCTTACCGAAATTAAATAATTACATACGATTCGATAATCGGTCTCAGTGCTTTTTGTATTCTAAAAAGGAACTTACATTTCGTTACTTTCCGTAGACGTTTAGCTAAGCGTTGCTTTACTCTCCATTATCTGGCCATGTTTATTGTACCTCAGTATTCTTCGCGGATCGCCAACACCCTACACCTTCGTAGTAAAAGGTCCCATTTAGCCCAGCATTTAGTGTCATGTGGTACACATACATACATAATTGGCCATTATAATCATTCAGTCAAGATTACAACCTAGCTTTTCACACCGCTCATGTTGTGCGTGTCAATTTAATACATAAGTGGCGGGATCTACAGTTTAACGTCGACTCCGAACAACAGATTTTTGAGAAACTGTTTCATAGCAATTTTATTAACTCTCTGAGTTTTTGTCAGAAATCTGCTGATAGGGTTCCGCTGAAGAAATATTTTTTTCATATTTCGTTTTAATAGAAATGTCTGACCTGGGGCTTGAGCCGTGGATTCACGCCTAATAAGCCAACACACTACCTATTTACCAAAGTCTTCCACGTTCTTAATTTCTCACATAAAAATCGTTGTGTCTGAACTGTCGAAACCATATTTTGGATGTTGCTTCTGATAGAGTATGATCACCATAGACATAGGCTTTCCAGCACTTTTCTTCTAATGAAAACAAAAAAAATTACTGTTTATCTGTAAATCACCATTTAATGTTGTTCCTTGTTGACTGATTTGATGTCCTTATACATACATTTTTGACAGAAAACTAATTCTTGTCCCCTTTGCAGACATATGAATCTTGGCGCTCACTTCATACCGGTACATGTGGCATATGCATGGATTTTCGCTTTTTTATTGTTCTTAATTAATTGTTAATAAATTGCCTTTGCTTTACATGAATTGTTTTATTATCTAAATTAACCGGAACATTTTTGTTTGTTTTGTTTCGTTTTATTTAAGGAAGTAATACAACAAAATTAAAAACAATTTAAAATTCAAACTTTGAGTTGTAATCAATCAAATATTATAAGATCATTGCAAAAACTGAATATATGTTTTGTCATCAAAAGAAATATGTTATAAATTTATAGAGTAATGTTTACTTTAGGAAAATTCAATTTTACGGGCGCTGGAAAAAAAATTCCATTCAAACTGATGTCTAAGTGAATCGAAATGTTGACGAAATAATTAGACACACGCTTCCTTATCTTCCTTCCTTGTTTTTTGTATGTTGATTGATTACCAAACCTACTTTTGCCGCCTGTTGACGAATTCATTAATAATTTATTAATACAAACAATAATAATTTTCTATAAACAATTAATAATTAAATCACCAACACTCGAAAACACTTTCTTGTGACTCAGTCTAATGGGCACGCTAATAAAACAGTTTGTATTTTAAAGCAATCCAATTAGTCTCGCAATTTTCGATTCAGGTTCCCATAGAACATTTTAATACCGAGTACTTGAAAATTAATCAAATTTATCGTAATTAGTTGTGAAATGTTTTACCATAATTTCGATTACATTTTAATTGAAATTTTGGGTCACAACAGAAATATTTTAAAGTATGTAAATACTTCACTCATGATTGGTATTATTCCCTTATTTCAAATTAAGATTTAAAATTTTGAACACAACAATGCATTCATATATAAGGCTGGCCTTATTCGATCGGATCAATTTTCGTGCAAGCTTTCGAATGTTTGGAGCCGTATCTCGACAATGACACCACGAATGGTGGTCTTCAAATGCTCAATTGCCTGTGGTTTGTCGGCATAAAACTTTTCTTTAATGACACTCTACAACGGTGTCAAATCGCAGTTTCTTGGTGGCCTGTTGAACTCACCATTTCGGCGAATTAAACGGTAATGGAACGTATGACGCAATAAATGGATTGTGACATGAAATGTCTGACAAGTAGCATCATCCTGTTGAAAACAAACGTTGTTTAAATGAATACCAGAAGAGCGGGTACAAAAATATCAGTTATCACTGTGCGATAGGTGTCGCCATTGGCCCTAACGGTTGCGCCGTCCTCATTTTTAAAGAAATATGAGCCAATGATGCCTCCGCTCCACAAACTCAAAAATGGGTACATTGGTTTTTGTAGGATCATGTATGGGTTTTCAAAGCCCCAAATACGGCAATTTTGCTTATTACTTTACCCACCAAAACGAAAATGAGCTTCATTCCAAAAGATATTTTCTTTTGGCAAAATCGACATAATCGTGCAGTTTTTCGTTCGCCCAACGTTGCTGAAAGGTAAATCGATTCATTACGTTCAGTGGAGATAATATACTGAATTTTGTGACAAAATAGAATGACATAAGTATTGCCAGGTTCGTAATAATCGATGATTCAACTGGAACTCTTCTGTCGTTGTCATTCGTCTACTTTGCTTGTATAAAAACGATGCATCTTACTAAACTAAATAGTCCAAGAGCAAAAACGATCATGACCATCAAATTATTTCAGATTTCCACAAGGTTATCATCGCCGGTACATAGATAACAATCTACGACATGTTTCAGGGCATAGATATTTCCATTGTTTCGGTTAATTTGGATATTGTGCAATCGTTTTACGGAGAGACTCAATCTCGATGCTTACTGCTGCTATGTGCAATACTGCCGGGCTCTGCTAAATACTTATGGATAAGAAGAGGAGTGAATCACTTCTGTCCTTAAATCGTTTTGTGCCATTGCACAATAGCGCTCCTTACGAGCCATTGTGCTTTTGAAAGACATATCGAAAGACTCGGCCGTCCAACTAATGACTTATATCTGTGGATGTGAAAAGGAGGAAGAGACCCCATTTCAGTGCCATCCTTTTGTCACGAAGAGACCGAGATTTCTGACCTCTCATTATCTGGCATTGTTGACCCAGCTCTCTAATATAAAGATTGCTGCAATAGGAAGATTTATTTTATACTCAAGATGGCTAGCCGTAGGGAAATGGTTAGAATTAATTGTGGTACCACAATTGCCCTAAATGCTCTCCTAAGTAGGATCTCTTCCTTCGAGGGGGTTCCCCATCTAGCATAACCTAGCCTAAAGTTATCATTTCGTTAGCTACAATTTCATTGAACGCATTTATGACAATTTGAATAACCGGTTGTGCCATGTGGTAATATCAAAAAAAAGTTCAGTAAGGTTTGCCACTTTACCATGAATAATCTTAAAAGAATTCTTGCAAATAATTGAATTTAATTATCACAATCCATGGCGAATATATTTCGAAAAATTATCTTCTTCAAGAACGATGAAAATCGCAATGCTTTAGCCAAAAGAGTCAAGTATAGTGCGATTACTGCTGATTAGCTGACAATATAAAATTTACCAAACGCTACAAAATATTATGAACCTATCAGACAGACGAGTTTGAGTGGGTTTATTGGGTGAAATTAATGTTTTGAAGCAGTCTAATAGCCTCTATGATACTGCGATTTGATTTCATTAGACAATTTTCTAAACGTGAGGTCTTGGACTAGCCAGACATAGTTTCAATCCTGGAAAACACCACTACACCTGCCATTGGTGAGTTATCGGCCGAAATATTTGAAAAACTACATTAAAATTTATACTATTAGATGGGTTACACACGATGTAACAGGAAATAAAAAATATATACTTCGACTTCAAAAACATATATATTTTTCCTTCCAAACAAATCACCCGTTGCAAACTGGCATTACCCCGACAGTCTTATATCATAGAAAATAATTGACAGGGATTAGATCAGACCATCCTAAAGATCTAATTGTGGAAGAGTTTTATTGTTTCGTAGGTTTTTTTGGAATATACCACATATCTAATTAATATTATAAAATGGTCCTTCTGACAACGATGAATAGATACACGATTAAGTAGACATACATAATTGGTCATTGCAACCCTTCAGAGGTTTTGCCAGAAATCTGCTGAGTGGAAGCCGCCGAAGAAATATTTTTTCAAATTTCGTTTGACCTGTGGTTTGAACCGTGTCCACACGTCGAATAAACCAATACACTACATAAAAAACTGCGCCGACTTCATATAAAAAAAGAAAAAGATGTGGTATGCTTCACGATTTTGTGTGTCATTCTTGCGCAGGGGCCATGATAATCTTCTCTGTATTGTTCTAATTTTTAGTATATGTTCAGCCGAAGTAAGAACAAGTAGATATAATTAGTACTAAGTAAACTTAAAATAAAACTCAACATATACATTTTTGACACCTGTTATATATGTACCAGAGATCAGAAATGAATCGTTTTTCGCTACTCATAAGCACTCATGAAATTTTGTATATAAGTGAATCAACAATATTGAAATTTAGCTACTATTATTCATTCGTACTCACTACGACCTTGATTTATAAATACAGATTGGAATAAGTATGCATACTACTTTGACATCAAACTCATACCATTCGAAATATGTTTGATTCATAAGCCTACTCATTTAGATTCATAACTTTAGAAAAATACTTATAAATGATTCGAGTGATTCGAATCATTCATCAAAATTCACAGCCTTGGTTGTTGTCGCATTTAAAAAAAGAAAAAGACACATAAGCAAAAGAAACAGAGCAGCAAGCAGAGCAAACACACAACCTTCTAGTGAGTATTTTAGTGTTCGTACGCGAATCATACTTATTTTGTGATTCTTGTAAATGTTGATTTATGTAGAGTTGAAATCAACACCATCATGCGTATTGTTAAGTATGTGTACGATGAGTACTTTGAATATGAGTAAAGGTTCCATGATATTAAAATAAGTGTGAATGCGTATAAGTATCAGAAATTATGAGTATGATTCGATTCTACTCATCTTTTTGAATACTCATTGCTGATCTCTGATATGAAAAATTCACTTTGTAAGGCAGGAACCACCTGTTGAGATATTTTTGCTTATTTTTGAAGTACATTTTTTTGCTTTCGATTAGTATGTGCTCAAGTGATTATTTGTTTTTAGCTTGACTACCATTTATTTTCGATTATAATCTCTCCACTTAAAATTATATTATCGAAGAATCGAATGTTTTCTGAAGGCGAAATTATAAATATTTTTTATTTTGTTCAAAATACATTCTTTTTTTTTATCAATTAAAATTTCTTGTTGATCATATGATTTTCTATATGAGGCAATTTGACCACATCATCATCGATTGTGTGTGCAGCCTATAGGAAAACAAATTTTGCGTAATGAAATGTCGCTATTGTTAACTGAACAATAAAATAATATAATATATATTTATCGATATATATATCTACATACATACATATATACATGGCATGTGTTGTTGTACATTTTCTAGTTGTATACGTATGTATTTATTTGGAAAACATGTTCCTAGAACTTGTGCGAATCCAAAATATCGTCAACAGCTTTTCATTTTACTTTGAATTAATTGTTGTCAAGTTGCCAAACAAAGAGAAACAAACACACACATTTGCACTAAACGCGGTCAAGTATGAGCGTGTGTCGCCCAGGAAAATTTTTTTTTTAAGATCACATGGAAGTCATTGTTAAAATCATAAGACCACACGTATATTATGAGGAAAAACAAAATGGAAAAATGGACATATTTTTAAATTATTTCTTGTTTATTTTATTATTCAGCGAACAATTAAATCACTTTTAAATGTCCTCTCCTTTTTAAATTACGCGTGTTAATTGCTCACTAGTCCAATACTTCGTCATTGAATAACTTTTATTAGCCATTAGAACAAAACAAATAATCATACTCAGTTTTAATTTTTTATACTCAGTTTAAATGGGAATTTTTTTGTGAATCAAATTTTTCAAAAATCTGTTGTTTGAAGTCAACTTTAAACTGTAGGTCACGCCCCTCAAACTAATACACACTACATAGGTGTTGATAGAATCTAGAGCGTAATATTGACTGATGGGCATAATTGCATACATTCATTCAGAATTACGGCTTAAGGCCGTGTCAGATAAAACTTTTGCTTCGCTTTGCGTTACAAATTCGCTTTGACATTTGAGATAAATGTACATGTTTATGTGCCACTTGTCACATAAAGCGCTTTTAAGGCAACGCAAAGCGAAAAGTTGGGCATCTCTCATCTTTTTGCGCGCTTTGACAATCAGCTGATTCATTTTATTTAATTTTTTCTTGGCGTCATAAAAGTTAAAACAAAAATTTTGCAAAGGACTGAATATAATTTTATTAAATTAATAAATAAATAAATTTATTTGACAAATAAAGAGTGAAAAGAAAATAAAGGAAATAAAGGAAATCAAAGAAGGTATGTATAAGTAGTAATGAAGATTATCGTGCTGATATACAAAGTCTACAGCAACAGATAACAAATCTATTAAATTCCAAGCCTCGTCTATTGCAAGGCAATTTGGGCGATGAAAATACAGATCCAGCTGCTCAACCATTGTTTTGGATTTCCAAATGGGTGGATTATAGTAATAAATATGGTTTCGGCTATCAATTGTGTGACGAAGGTATAGGCGTTATGTTTAATGATACCACCAAGCTTATATTATTGCCCAATCAAATCAATGTACACTTTATTGATAAAGATGGCAAAGAATCGTATATGACTACCACAGATTATTCGAAATCTTTGGATAAAAAAATGAAATTGCTTTCATATTTCAAACGCTATATGACCGAGCATTTGGTAAAGGCTGGTGCCAACAATGTTAACTTTGAATCGGATCAGATATCACGTATGCCTCATTTACATTCCTGGTTTAGGACAACATGTGCTGTAGTTATGCATTTAACCAATGGTACCGTACAGTTAAATTTCTCTGATCATATGAAAATTATCTTGTGTCCACGCATGAGTGCCATAACGTATATGGATCATGAAAAGAATTTCCGTACGTATCGTTTCTCTACCATCATACAGCATGGTTGCTCCAAGGATTTATATCAGAAAATACGTTATGCCCATGAGAAACTTAGTAAAATGATGGAGAAAATGTTCTTTTAATTTTTTAAAAAGAAATACGGATTTCATATAATCATACATAAATACATATAGCCATGCATCCTATCTATTATCATTACCCATCTGATTGTCGTATATTTTTTGTTTTCCTTGCTTTTGGTTTTATTGTTTAACTTTTAAGTTTGTTTTGTCTTTGGTTTAGTTTAAATGTTTTAAGTTGATTTTATTTCTTAATTCCTTTTTTCTGTTCCCGTTTCCTCAATTTTCCTTCTTTTTATCCTTTAAATTGCTATGTGTTTTATCCATATGTTTTATTTTATATAGGATAGGAAAATTATTTTTAATAGGGCACATTTTATGTAAAGTGAAATGTGCACTCCCCCCACCACTTTAAATGAAGAGAGAATGCTTATTTTTTTATTTTAATAATTAATTTTTTTTTTCTATGTACAATTTGTTGTTTTTATGTATTTCTTTTTATACTATATTTAATAAATATGGCATATCGTCATTTACGTACATATTTTCTTTGATTGTTATCCTCAAAGAATAAATAAGAATAAAAAGTGCTCATATTCATCTAAAATAAATATCATTCACATACATTCGTGCATCTATCCCTGTCGCATTTTTTATACATAATATACATACGTACATTAAGAATAAACCTAAGTTTTTTACTTAATAATAAAAAATAATAGTAATTAAAAATATTAATAATATAGTTTTTATAGTTTTAAGCAAGAACAAAAATGGAGGAGAAACTAATTGAAGCTATGAAGACGCACCCATGTCTGTTCGATAAGAGTTCCTCATTATTCAGGAACAGGTATTTAAAAGATCGGGCGTGGCAGGCAGTAGCTGCTTCAACAGGCGTGTCAGGTATTTTTTTGTTCTTTTAGTATTAGTCGTATCGTTTTTGCTATTTGTTCCTTTTAACGTAGAGGATCATTGTAAAGGAAGGTGGAAGTCATTACGGGACCGATTTGTACGCGAAATAGGGTACAATAAAGTGAAGTCTGGAGCCGCTGCTGAAGAGAAAGTGGAATGGTGTTTTATGGAATCAATGCGATTCTTAACAAAACATGTGTGCCCAAGAAAGTAAGTTAAACTTAAATCTAACCTGCTTTCTATATACCCTTTTTTAATTATTTTTTTTTGTAGAACCTCCTCCAATATTCAATGGATGAATATTTCTGAAGAACCGTCTTGCAGCCAGACACCACCCATGCCTCAAAATGAAGAGGCAATAGATAAGGAGCAACCAGAAATTTCGGAATTAGATATTAGCCAGTGCAGTGAAGAAACCAACAGCGCCAAAAGTACAAAACGGCAACGCGTTGTCAACGAATCGCGCGAGCGGTTTGACCGGTTAGTTGGGACAATTGAGAAGGTTATTGCTGCAAAAGCTGAAAACGTTCCCTCCAAAAACAGTAATTTTTTAAAAGTACTGGACGAATGCCTCCTGAGAAAGCCTGATGAGGTACAAGAGCGACTAAAGATTGAGCTGCTGACTCATGTTTACAACGCCAACTAAATGAAAAAGGTTAGTTCAAATTGCTATAATTTTCAAATTTGTCAAAATTTTGATTATTCTTTACCCTCTTTAGCTTCTAAATCGATCTCAATCACTCACCGGAACGTTGTTTTATGTTATTTTATGAATATTTTTTAATTTTTATTTTTGAAATGAATTTCTTACTTTTTAACTTCCTTTTTTTCTTTTTGTGTAATATATAATATATAAGTAACTATATTTTATTTTTGAAATGAATTTCTTACTTTTTAACTTCCTTTTTTTCTTTTTGTGTAATATATAATATATAAGTAACTATATTTTATTTTTGAAATGAATTTCTTACTTTTTAACTTCCTTTTTTTCTTTTTGTGTAATATATAATATATAAGTAACTATATTTTATTTTTGAAATGAATTTCTTACTTTTTAACTTCCTTTTTTTCTTTTTGTGTAATATATAATATATAAGTAACTATATTTTATTTTTGAAATGAATTTCTTACTTTTTAACTTCCTTTTTTTCTTTTTGTGTAATATATAATATATAAGTAACTATAACTAGTATAAGATTTAACAAGATGTGATGCAAACTGCTTTAGTATTATATAAAGAAAATATGAATTTATTTTATTGTTTTATGTTATTTTATGAATATTTTTTAATTTTTGTCTATGAAATGAAGTTCTTACTTTTTAACTTACTTTTTTTCTTTTTGTGTAATATATAATATATGAATATATGAATTTTTTAATTCATACCTACCTAATGTGATTTAAACTTACCAAAAAAAAATTAATTTAACATGTATTTTTAAAAATAAATTAAAGGCAATAAAAATCTTTTAAGGTTTGAATACAAATATGAAAATTGAAGTTTTTATTACGCTTTAAAACAAGATTTTACACAGTTTATTTATTAATTGGATGGGACATAATGTAGTCTTTTAGTTGGTCTCTCAAGGCGAACGCATTTCTTGTTGCGTTATTGCAAGTCATTCGGCCATGGTTTCGCAACGGTGCTGAAACTTCACTTCGCCATAGCCCATTTATAATTTCCTCACCTTGAAAGCGATCCACATAATCAGGTGGACAATAACTGCCGTCGTGAAATTTTACAAAATTGTGCAGAATTACAGTGGCTTTTACCAATTTTTCTGCATTTTCTGGGTACATAAATAAAGGCGACAACAAAACTCTCCAGCGAGCGCACAAAATTCCAAAAGCATTCTCTATTACTCTTCGGGCACGTGATAATCTCTTATTAAAAATTTCTTTGTCAAGAGATAAACGAATTCCTAGTTATAAAAGAGTCGTTTAAGGAACATACATATTTTGGAAGTACATAACTAAGAAGGTAAAGTGAATGTACAAACCCGGGTATGGACGCATAATACAGTTCTTAAGGGGGAATGCAGCATCGCCAACCATGAAATAAGGGAATGTGGTGCGAGTTTCAGGCAGATAAGCATCTTCAGGGAAATCTAGGTTACCATTCAACAACCTTTGTCCAAAGCCAGAATTCCATAAAACTCCACCATCACTTTGGGATCCATACGCGCCAATATCCACGGTCGTGAAAGTATAGTTGGCGTCGCAAGTTGCTAAGAGAACAATAGAGTAATTTCCCTTATAGTTGTAATAAAGAGATCCTGAATTGGGTGGACATGATATTGTGATGTGCTTTCCATCCACAGCACCAACACAATTTGGAAAGTTCCACATGGTGTTGAAATCTTCAGCAATGCGTTTCCACTCATATTTTTGTGGAGGTGACAAATAAATTTCTCCTAATTCCTCCCAAACAGCTTCACATACCTCAGTTATAATGGTGGTTACTGTGGAGCGTCCCATTTTAAAAGCAGTAGCAAGTGTTTGCTTACTATCTCCGTGCGCCAGATAGCTAGATTTAGTACATAAAAACATACATACATATGTAAATTTAATTTAAGTTTTTTTTTAACTGAATTGTTTGTTTGGCTCACGTTAGTGTTAAAAATAGTCTGCAAGATGCAGATATCGATGGTCTGTTTGACATTTTTGTAAGGCGTGTCTTTAAAAGTTCCAGCAACATATCAAAAACTGCGGGAGTCATCCGGACACTCTTTTGGAACTGCTCTGGATCTCTTTGATGCATTTCTTCAAAGCTGGAAGCGAATAGGCCTGTGTAGTCGCGGTCTTGGTAAAGTCTTCTTACCCAGAACCTACGCGATGAAATTTGCTCTAACAGCTCCCATGCCTCATTCATTATGAGCACAATTACACATAATTCCAATAAATCGTCGAATAACATTTTAAAATTATATTTTTAAACCAAATAATTTAATTACAAAACAACTTCTATAATTTATTCTTAAATAAACAATGCCCGGGTTGATTTTATTGATAAGCAAACAATACGCGAGTGTTGTCAAAGTTTTTATTGTGACATACACTTTTTGCTTTACGCTTTTCTGTCAAAATTATAAACGTCACGCAAAGCAACAAAGTTGTATCTGACACGGCCTTTAGTTTCTCACACCACTCATGTTACACGTCGACTCCGAACGACAGATTTTGAGAAACTTTTTCATGGCAGGTTTATTTACTCTCAGAGTTTTTGCCAGAAATCTGCTGAGGAAGTCGCCCAAGAAATATTTTTTTTTTTATATTTCGTTTTTGATGTCTGGACTGGGGCTCCAACCTGAGCTTTCCATCTAATAAGCGTACACACTACCTACTAGGCTACGTCGAGTTCAGTCCTCAGTCCTCAGCAGAAATACGCAAAATTTTGTTAAAAATAAATAAATATTTATTTATAAATTTAAATAAAAATAATAAATATTTATTTTTAAATAAATTTCATGTGCTGCTATTATTTTTATCACAACGGTATAATATATGCTATTACAAATTTCATAGCCATTAGACAACTTCCAGATGCGTTATGGGTTTTTGAAAACATTTCAGTTATTAGCAAAACATGTTATTCTTGGGCTCTCCATAAATAGTTTGAGCTAGTTGAGAGAGTCGCGCCCTCTTGTGTGTATTGTTATATCCTCCCCTTCCCACCTTCCCACCTTGTCTCCTTTTCCATTTTCCCTATCTCCTTCACTATTATCTCTCTCTCTCTCTCTTCTAGGGCGAAATCACAATTGATCACTTAGATCTCTGGGTATTGTATTTGCCCCAATAACATGTACACGTCCTCTAACCTAACCTAACTTATTGTTCTTTGAACATTATTTCAGATATTATCATGTAGAAGTGATATAAACCCGGGTTTTAGAGAATCGCTATTTTAAGTAAGCAATTTAGTGAAGTTTAAGGGTTGAAATCACCGTAGCCTAGTAGGTAGTGTGTTGGCTTATTAGATGTAAGGCCACGATTCAAACCACAGGTCAGACATCAAAACGAAATATGAACAAATATTTCTTCGGCGACTTCCTCTCAGCAAATTTCTGGCAAGCACTCAGAGTAAATAAAACTGCCATGAAAAGTTTCTCAAAAATCTGTCGTTCGGAGCACAGAATACACACAGAATCGATACCTTTGACGTTTAATAAACGCTCAAAGCAGAAGCTTAACCTGCCAATTAGAGGGAGAAACAAAATATTAAAATGTATTGCGAAGCAAATGTGTTAGAAGCAATAGATATACAGAGTGAAAACTGGCGGTTAAAGTAGAAAAACTAAATGTAAACAAACATTTATTTTGTGTTAAAAATGGGAAAATTTGGAATATTTTTAAATTCTTCAATGAACATTTTAAAGATTCTTAAATATTTAAATATTAATCGAAATGTGGGTAATTTTCGGTCATAATGAATATAGTTTCTTGTGCAAGAGGTAATTAAGAAGCTAAATATTACAAGATCAAAATAAGACGTACTGCTCAAAAAAATGTTTCTTGCTTAAAAGTGCCAATATTTTTTAATTTCTTGAAAGGAAAAGTTAAAAAGGTTACTGTTATTAGTTGTTTTTATTATTTATTGATAGTTTTAGACAAAAATTACAATTTTTTATTAACTCTCGCCAATATAAAAAACCAACCCCGAAAACTAAAAAAAACGTAAATAAACAAAAAAGAGTTGTATTTAGAGAGGGACAGAAATACTTTTTGGTAATATTTTCTGTCCCTTTCGCAATGCTAGGTTAAATGTCAAAATCTCGTTTCGATTCTGTGTGTATTCTGTGGTTCGGAGTCGACTTTAAACTGTAGTTCTCATGTATAAAATTTACACACAACATGAGTGGTGTGAGAAGCTAGGCTGTAATCCTGGCTGAAGGGTTGTAATGGTCAATTATGTATGTATGTATTCCAAGGAAAAAACTTGTTTTCTACTAAAGTAAAAGCAGACACCGGAGTCCGGTGCTCTCGTTTGGTCTGTCTTTGATACCTTGAATTTATTGAAAAAAAAATTTTTAAATTGATTTTTTTGGAAAAACTTGTTAAAAACAAATTGTTTTCATTAACAAATCAAATCATCAAAAAAAACTTGGAAAAAAAGGAAAACTTGGCAAAAGGCAATGCTGGTTACAATCACTACAGAGACTAGTCCAATCTATTGAGGTTTTTAAACAGGCTATGAATCTGTAATTTGCGCCATAGGTAAGTGGAAACTAATGAAAGGAGAAATATTTTGGATAAAATGAAATTAAAATAAAAGTAAATTAAGTCGCTGTACTCTAATAGGTAGTTTGCTGGCTTATTAGACGTAAAGCCACGGTTCAAACCCCAGGTCAGGCAACTTGAACAAAACGAAGTATGGAAACAAAATATTTCTTTTGGCGACTGTCTCTGCCATGCAAAGTTTCTCAAAAATCTGTCGTAATGACCATTTATGTACATATGTATGTAAAATTAAATGCATTTAAAAATTCTTACTAAAATGCCATTTCCAAGAATTGGAAAATTTCTGGAATTGTTATCTTTATTTTGCAAAGTTATTGTTTCAAAGTCGAAGTAAACAATTTTTTCTTGATAATTGATTTTAAACACCAATACAAAACAACTACACATACATACATACATACATATATGTATGTATACATACGGCTGTATGTAGATATGTACATACATATATGATATCGTTTTAAAACATGCCTCTTTTTTAAGGTATAAAGTCCCCTTGCCAATTTTAGAAACTGAAGTCGTAATTCTATAAAAACAATATTAAAAGAATAGCACAAATTGGAACAAGAAAATTTCTTCTGCGATAAAGATACAAACCAATAAGAAAGTGGACAAAAGTTAGTAAAAACTGAATATCATTGAATTTCACTATCAATACCACATTTTACTGGTTTAGGAAATTACAATCGAGAGTTGTAAATATGAACGATAGCTTATCTGGCAATATACATACATATGTGTACTATTAACTATAAAAACTGTTATTAAAACCTATAAAAAAAAATTATAAAAAAATTCATACGAATTCGCGGACTTTTCTTGCAATTTTTATTTGAAAAACACTCTTGCAGAGGAGAAATAAAACTAAAATAAGAATTCCAAGTTGTTGCCATACACGCAAAATGATTGAACCGTTAAAAACGAAAAAAAAAAAATAAAACCAAAACAATAACAAACAAAGAAATAAAGAAGCCAACAACAGCCGTAGCAACAATAGAAAAAAGATACACAATTCAACAACAATGAAATGTATACAAATTTATGATTGTGTGCGTTTATTTTTTGTATACACTTCTTTCACTCTTAAAAACAACACAAACACAATCGCAATTATTAACTTTTGAACATATGTTATGGCCAAAACAAAGTGACGAGCCTCCATAAAACAACCAATCAGCGTGCGTAGTTTGACCCTCTGTGCGATATTCGTCTCGAATACACTCTCACACTGTTATAGCACAGTTTTTTTTGCGGAGCGAAAACAAAACAATAACAAAGCACACATGTTTACACACTGAATACAAGAACAAAAAAATCGAAAAAAAGCGCACGACCGACACCAAACGATCTTCAAAATGTGTATACGTACTTATACACACTACGCCGATATAGTATTGTGAGGAGATAACACACAACAATAACACAACAAATCGAACTAAACTAACGAGTTCTAGCTGCCCCTAGTCAACATATGTACTATGTGCACATATATATTAACAAATATAATATTTTTTTTACTACGCTGTTGTCGCTGGCAGGCTACCTGCTTTGTGCTCTGCAGCCTACCATTCTACATTCGCATACGACTCTGGCTGGGGTATAAAAGCGTTGTTCGCACTGAGTACGGCATCAGTTACTCGAGGTCTGAGTAAATGGAAAGATCAAGTGAAAGTCTCAGTGGTCTGAAAATAAAATTGATATTTGACAAAAAACTTTGGAATAATATATGAAAAATTGTAAAACAATCACAAACCTAAACAAAAAAACCTAATTTAGAACAAAAATAAAAAATTTGTGATATTTTCAATTGTGATCGTGTACAGTGTTACGCATAAACGTTATTTATAATAATTTAAATAAAACTCTCGTATTTCTATAAATATTTTGTAAATTTCTTCAAAACAAACAAAATGCCTGAACTCATCGATCAAAACAAACCAGTGTAAGTATTACGCATAACCTTCACGAAAATACAGAACCTCAGACACTGTTTTTTTACTTTCAAATATCCATGGATGAGTTTTAACTTTGAATTTTCTGTATATTTACAGTACCAACGGTGCTTTGCCTACACAAAACAAGGCCAAACAAGATAACTGTGGTCTCTACGATCACATTCGTGGCACAAATGTTAGCTATGGCTCCGTCAATAGACTTACTCCTGGCGTCAAGGCTTTCGTTGAGGAATCTGTAGCTCTCTGCCAGCCTGATCAAGTGCATATCTGTGATGGCTCGGAAATGGAAAATAAAATGCTTTTGAAATTGATGGTTGAAGCTGGTACCATTGTTCCCTTGCCAAAATATGAGAACTGTTGGTTGGCTCGCACTAACCCAGCTGATGTTGCCCGTGTTGAATCAAAGACCTTTATCTGCACTGAACGCAAAGAGGAAACAATTCCAACACCCCAGGAAGGTATCAAGGGTACTTTGGGCAACTGGATCTCACCCGATGATTTTGACAAGGCTATTAAGGAACGCTTCCCCGGCTGCATGAAAGGTCGCACCATGTATGTTGTACCTTTCAGCATGGGTCCTGTTGGATCTCCCCTCTCTAAGATTGGTATTGAACTCACCGATTCTCCCTATGTCGTTGCTTCCATGCGTATTATGACTCGCATGGGTGCTGCTGTCTTAGATGAATTGCAGAAGAACGAAGAATTCGTCCGCGCTTTACACTGTGTTGGTACTCCAGCTAATGGTGTTGTTGAACGTGCCTCTTGGCCTTGCGATCCCGAACGTACCATCATCCTACACAAGCCTGCTGAGAATTTAATTGTTTCGTATGGCTCTGGCTATGGTGGCAACTCCTTGTTGGGTAAGAAATGCTTTGCTCTTCGTATTGGCAGCACCATTGCCAAGCGCGAAGGCTGGTTAGCTGAACACATGTTGATTTTGGGCATCACTGATCCCAAAGGCGTTAAAAAATACATCACAGCCGCTTTCCCATCGGCCTGTGGCAAAACCAATTTGGCCATGTTGAATCCATCGCTCAAAAACTACAAAGTCGAGTGTGTTGGCGATGATATTTCATGGATGAAATTCGACAAAGATGGTGTTTTGCGTGCCATTAACCCTGAAAATGGCTTCTTTGGCGTTGCTCCCGGTACTTCCATGGAAACCAATCCCATTGCCATGAACACCGTCTTCAAGGACACCATCTTCACAAATGTTGCCTCCACCTCTGATGGCGGTGTCTTCTGGGAAGGCATGGAAAGCAGTTTGGCCGAAGGCGTTCAAATTACCGATTGGTTGGGCAATCCCTGGACCAAGGAATCTGGCAAACCAGCTGCCCATCCTAACTCTCGTTTCTGCACACCCGCCAGTCAATGTCCCATTATCGATCCAGCCTGGGAAGATCCCGCTGGTGTACCCATCAGCGCTATGCTTTTCGGTGGTCGCCGTCCTGCCGGTGTTCCCCTCATTTATGAAGCTCGCAACTGGACACATGGTGTCTTCATTGGCTCTGCTATGCGCAGTGAAGCTACTGCTGCTGCTGAACACAAGGGCAAAGTCATCATGCATGATCCCTTCGCTATGCGTCCCTTCTTCGGTTATAACTTTGGCGATTACGTGAAACACTGGTTGAGCATGGAATCTCGTGGCCAAGTACCCAAGATCTTCCATGTCAATTGGTTCCGTAAGGGTGCTGATGGCAAATTCATGTGGCCTGGATATGGTGATAACGCTCGTGTTCTCGAATGGATTTTGCGCCGTTGCAACGGTGAACAATGTTTCGTTGACACAGCCATAGGTCAAATTCCCGCCGAAGGTGAATTGAATGTTGATGGTCTCAGTGGCATCGATTTGAAAGAACTCTTCTCATTGCCCAAGGACTTCTGGACCCAAGAAGTCGAAGATATTCGCAAATACTTCGAGACACAAATCGGTTCTGATTTACCCGTTGAAATCTACAATGAATTGAACAATCTTAAGCAACGTGTTGCTGCCATGTAAGAACATGTTACCTGTTATCGGTAGTACAGATTCATTTTTCATTCTGTGCTCCCATATTTCTTTTGTACATAGAAATTTAAAAATTCTTTCTATTATTATTATTATCGACAAAGATGATTCTATTTATTCACTATCAAATCCTACACATTAGTTTTAAGACTATTTAATCTACCCATATGTTTTATATTAAATTAAATTATTTTAAGTGTTAATTTAGAAAAAAACAAAACAAAATGTTATTTTCTATTTTCGTATATTTTAAGTTTATTGACTGTAAATACAAGAACAAGAAAAGAAAAAATCAAAAGAGAAAATAAAAAAAAATTATGTGCCAAACAATATTTTTATATGAACAAAAAAAATTCAAATTGTTTTTATTTATTTAAAAAAACATTAAGAACCGTTTTGCCTAGCCTTTCAGTGTGATGATAATCAAAGAGACTTTAGTTTCCTTATCAGTATTTGTCAAATTAGCGAGTAAATGTTAGACCAGATAGACTAAATGTACTTCAATCAACAGCACTTTGTATTTTGGCAATCATAACAGTTTTTGACAACATCGAGAATCTCGAAGTATATAATTCTAAATAATTTAAGTATAGGAAATTTTAATCTTCTTCAAATTTTTATTCGGTATCTCTGATCATTCCTACAACGCTTCACTCAACACATGTATTGTATGCTGTTCCTCTGTAAAGCATTAAGATTAGTTGTTCGGTTGTTTTTGAATTATAAATCGAAATATTTAAATATAAAATTTAATGTTCTTGGAAATATCTTCTTTCAGCTTACAAACTCAGGACTCAAGAAACCGTGGCAGACCAAAAAACACCTGCAGACGCACGGTCCTTCAAGAACTGAAATGACCTGACATGGGAGGCGCAAAAATGTCAGCGGAGAATCGTTTCAGATGCAGATGCTTTGTGGAAGCCATATGTTCCCTAGAGGGATAATGGAAAAAAGAAATCCCGCTTTTAAGCATTCCCCGGTTATAAAGGTCAAACATTTTACTTCATATTGTTGCAAAAATTAAAATAATAAACAAAAGCTACAAAAACAAAACAATGGACTTGTTTACATGATCAACGAATAAACAAAAATATAGCAACAACCACACTGCAAAGACAAACTCAAATAAAATACATTAACAACAATAACGTAAACAACGTGTTTACATTTATAGAGATTTCGCGAAGACAAATGCTCCTTCGAGAGCATTCATCAGACTGTTTACACCTGCGACATAAAAGGCAAGCAGGCAACGGATTCAGAAAGAATTCAGTTAGTCTTGCGTGAAAACGCGTTGCATAAGAAGAGAATTGTAGTGTGTACGCGGAAGAGTGTAAAGAAGAATAACAAATAAAGCAAATTGTTGTTGTTTAAATCAAGTTGCCAAAGGTGGCACACGGAATAGAACGAACAATAAAGTATTGATTTAAAACTAAACACAAATTAATTTTTATTTTATTTGCAATCTACGAACACATATTTTAAAGGGTAAAACGTAACATTACTTTAAATTTAACTTAAAAAATGCGTTATATGCAACCCAAAATTGATGATTCTGTATCGCCGTCGTTCGAGTGCTTTAACGCTTCTGGATATCTTGAGCCATTTGAAGCCAATAATCACCATTAACGCTATACCGCAGATTTATTGGAAAAAGCATTAAAAAAATTGTACTGCGCAATGCAATTCTATATAATGTTCCTTATGGTTACATTCTCCGTGAGGCGGAGGCTGCAATCTGTCCCATTCAGAAGACATAATCAACTGAGGCAACACAATCTTAGATAATTGATTCTTGATAGAAAGCCTACAATCCACCAATGTCCGCTTTTCGTAATTTGTAAAACTCTTCTACTAATCTGACCTAGTGCAGGTCTCGTGTGAGTCTACGATCTGATTCTCTGCCTAGTTAGTGCTACAATAGGACTCTTGATCATGTGTATAAAGTCTGCAATATTTTTGTAGAGATCTCGAGGTGACACGGGGACCCAGTAACCACATCGAGCTGTGGAAGATGATCGAAGCCCTCTTCGACCAGCCGGCATTCCATAGAATACGACAATGAGACAAATAGAATTCTGGCAGTTAGAATGACAAGCGTGTATTTGTTGTCACGTGAAGGATTTCGATATAAGAACTCCCAGCTTTTGGAAGTGCTCATATCTGGGGAATACTACATTACATTTATTTATTTTCTCTATTACTACTGTCCTTAAATCAGACATTGATCTCAGACACAATGAAAAGAACTGCAAAAAATTAGATGAGGAGGCACCAAATTAAAAAATAAACTTTTAATACAATAATTTTCTCATACCCTAAAAAAGACGAGGACTAATTTTTTGTAAAAACGTTTGACAATTCAAGAATTTATGTTTATTATACACATTAACAAAAAATAAAAAATTGATTTCTGTATACATAGTTATTACTTCAATGAATAAAAAATTTATTTTATATATCACATCTTGAACAAATTACCCGGCCCTATTTCCTAACACAACATTAATAAAGTGTTCCCAATTTAGTGCATAAAGTTAGTCCATCTCTATCATATGTACTTGACAAATTGTTTCCTGTTTAGCATACTTTTAGGCCAACTACGAAAGTACTATATATTTAAAATTTAACAATACGGTACTTTGTTATTGGATGCTTTGAAACGATTTACTGAAATTGTTCGTCGGTGTAAACAGTGTTGTCAGCAATTTTGCAAAATTGAAATTTTGAACTGAAACTGTAAAAGAAAGAGTACTTTTTTTCATCAAAATAAATATTTCTTTATACTTAATTCGTACGGAATGGCATAGAAAAACTAACATGTTTCTTTCTCATATACAAAACAAAAACAGTTGATTCGAAACGTTAAAGTCCCGTTTAGTCAAATGTCGACGAAACGTAACGTACGTAACATTTAGCATTCGGCAACCATTCGTTCTCTCAGTGCTTTTCGTAATCTAAAAACGAACATACATACGTTGCATGGACGTTGGGCTGGGCTTACTGGGGATAAAGACCTTTAGCCATTAATAAAGGGTATAGAACTTTAAGTTGGCATTACTTTTCAAGATGGCGACCGATTTAACAGCTGTCACGTGATTTATTCTCAGTTTGGTTTGGCAATTCATCATGTATAGACTCACGCCTGAATGGGCCCAAAAGGAGATTACCGTTGTTCCCGATTTTCATAAGCGAATTTTGTTTAGCGATGAAGCGCACTTTTGGTTGAATGGCTACGTCAACAAATAAAACTGCCGCATTTGGTGTGAAGGTAATCCTCAAGTGTATGTGGAAACACCGTTACATCCGGAAAAATTGACTGTTTGGTGCGCTTTATGGGCTGGTGGAATCATTGGTCCGTACTTTTTCAAAAACGATGGTGGCCAGAACATTACAGTCAATGGTGATCGGTATAGAGCCTTGATTACTAACTTCTTCATTCCTGAATTGAATAACCTTGATGTCCAGTAGATGTGGTTTCAACAAGATGGCGCAACATGTCACACAGCTCGTGCCACAATAGATTTATTGAAAGACACGTTTGGTGCCCGCCTAATTTCACGTTTTGGACCTGTGAATTGGCCTCCAAGATCTTGTTATTTAACACCGCTAGACTATTTTCTGTGGGGCTATATAAAGTCATTAGTCTATGCGGTAAAGCCACAAACGCTTGACCATTTGGAAGACAACATTCGCCGTGTTATTGCCGATATACGGCCACAAATGTTGGAAAAAGTCATCGAAAATTGGACGTCCAGATTGGACTACATCCGCGCCAGCCGTGGCGGTCATATGCCAGAAATCATATTTAAAGTGTAATGCCACAAGATTATCTTTCGGATAAATAAAATTCATGTCAATCGAATAATCCATCGTTGTTTTATTGCAACTTAAAGTTCTATACCTCTATAAAAAACACCCTTTAGTTGAAAAGCGCAAACCATAAAATCTGTAATAATAAAAAAGTACTGAAAGTGTAGTTTTGAAATGGAAAAGTACTTGAACACTGGGGAGGTGTATCATTCAATGTCGCCAGGAAACTAAAAATCTGTGGCCAATTTGTGAAGAAGAAATCACCAAAGAGGAAAAAAATGAATGAATTCCTTAATAATAGGCAAAGCACAACAAATTATAAATATTTCGACAAAGAATTTCCAATTTTCAAGCATTTTGGGAATAAAACATAAAAGAAAGAAATTATTAAAGAATTCATTTACAAAATAATTTAAATTTTATAATTATTTTTTGTATGCCAGTTTTCTAATTTTAATTTTTTAGAATTTTAAATAGAATGACACAATGGCAACACTTTTTCGTTGAGTTCCTTCCACTAATCGAGATTAATGTCTCCACTAACAGTGGTAAAAATTACTTATTCTGGACAAGCACCGCGAGAATCACAATATACAGTACATGGAGTTATGATGATACAGTACCATTTCGAATAACGACACTTTGATGAGTTTCGATTTTATTCACCACACCGGATAAATTCACCACGTTTTGTAAAAGCTCACCACACTAGAAACTCACCACGACTACAAAAAAATTTAAAAAAGTTATTACATTTTTTGCCTTTTTCTCTTCTGCCGTAATATTTTAGACAGACCACGTGTATATTAAACAAACGGAGCTTAATTTTTACTTAATAAACCCGGCAACGGAAAAAGAACAACGGAATTAAGAAGTTAAAGAAAACATTTTTTAAACGAAAAAACGAATTTTGAGCGTAAATTGTTATGGAAAAGCGCAACAAAATGAAAAAAGTACTGACAGCTTTAGCGGGGATATGAAATGCTCTTAATTCCAAGCTTTTCATTCTCTTTATTAATAAAAGCTCTCTTTGGAAGTGAAAAAAACTTTTTGTGATTGGAAAAAAGCTTAAGTGGATGAAGCTTTAAAGCTACGAGAACGACGACGTATATTTATTCCATGGATGGATATGCATTCAATTGCTTTAAACTGATTGGAGTTAAACATCAGTTCTATACGAACCTTCAAACCGTTATAACGTGGCCAAAAAAACAAACGTAAAGTACAAAGTCTAGAAGCCGTCTTCTGTTGTGTAAAGAAATAAAAAAATTAATAAATAAATAAGAGAAGGAAGAAAAGAAGAAAATATAAATGAAATTACAAAATTGTCAAGATATTGAAAGTGTGTGTACCTAAGTTTAAGTGCGGATATAATACAAAAAAAGAAACATTGTAAAAGTACCAATGTATGTGTGCGTGTGTGTGTGTGCGTATTTAGCCAAAGATGCAAATATAATTATTTAAAGATACAAAAAAACGCAAAACCAGCACAGAGTAATAGACAACAATAATAATAATAATAAAATTGTATAATTCCATTTAGAACCGTAGAATTAGTGGATGCGTTCGTTGTGTTGTTGCATTTATGCATTGTGGGTGGGTGGATGGTATTTTGCAAATTGAAATTGTAATCATTTTAAGTGTGACAACAGCAAAGCAGAAAAAGATTTCACAGCAAGACACATAAATAGACAGACAGACTGACAGACAGACATACACAGAGAAAGACACAGATTTCATGGACATCCAAGCACAAGTGTGCTCAGCAACAGATTAGCCATGTCAACGACAATGTATGGTACTTAAAAGCAAAAACAAAAGCAACAACAAAAAGGCATCATCAAGATAGAATGAAAAACACTTGGGAAAATAGTAAATAAAACAATTAAGCGGTCGTCATAAACAATATACACAAACACATGCACACAAAATAGACGGGCCTTCAAAAGGGGTTGGTAATGGATTATAGTACGTTAGGATTACATAGAAAAATTGTATGAAAATATAGACACACTTATACAATCATATACGTATATGTTATACGCATAAATATATATGTGTGTAAATATGTATGTATGTGTTTAAAGTTATGCTTCTTTTATCCATGTTTCTCTCGCTCGCTCTTTCCTTTTTTTACAAAGTAACAACACTTGTTGCTATAATCCGTATTTCTTTGCAAAGTGTTGTCAGTATACTATATATGTGTACGGATGTACATGTGTATGTGTATCTATTTTATTTACATTTACAAATATTCACACAAATACACATACTTTAACGCACTGAAAATTGGCCTGATGACTGACTAACAATGAAAGACTGACATTTGCCATGGATTTTCCTTGTGAAAATATGTAAGTAAGTGTGTGTGCATATTTCACTACTACTACGTGCCCATGAATAAAGATTGTCTCTGTTTTAAAGTGACATGATTTTGCCTGAGTCTTTTCCAGGTATAGAAGAAGAACGTTTTTCAGCAACATTTTCAATTCTCGTAGTGTAGTACGAGTAGTGTGTGGTATTTGGGTCTTCTCTATTGTTTCCAATATTTGCATACGAACAGTTATGACTTGTAGACAAATCGAATGAAAAAAAGTACAAAAAGAAGAAAGAGTACGTACGACCTTTGAATAAATTTGCATAATTTTAAAGGAAACATAAAAAATGAAAACAAAGTCTTCTTGTTTAAGTACTTTAGACCACAGTAAAGAGTAGAGACACCGACCACCATCAACAAAATAACAAAAATTCTCATTGAACGTACATACATACATATATATGTATACTTTTGTATATGTAGATGAGTATGAGTATGTATTTTTGTAGAACAACAACCGTTAAGTGGGTGTCATGGTGTTATCATGCAAGACAGCATACTATACTAAGCAGATTGGCATATATTTAACCTGTACACAAGACTTGTAAATATTTCTTCACTTAACAAACGTTTAAAAACAAATCACACAATTTCTTAATTGGCTAAAACATAATTAACCTTAATTATACTGGAACAAAATCAGCGTTAGAAACTTTGCATTTGATAACTGAAAATCAAAATTTTAATTTAACCACCCCCCAATGCCATTAATATTAGCATAAATTTCGGAGAAGACCCTCTAACTTCAATTAGAACTTAAAGTTCTATTTATTTAATGATTTTCTAAAGGAAAGGCTAATTTTATGCATTATTATGGTTTATATTTCTGCTCAAGTAATGAATGTAAATTTAATTTGTTACGTATACGTAGAGGTGGCAATGTTACGTATACGTAGAGATGGCAACACTATTTTTTTAAATTAGTTGTTCCACTTATTTGAGACTTATTAAGTAATATCGGGTGGGCCATCTATCGGTTTAAATTTGAATCATCGATTATTTCGAATCTGACAATACATTTCTGGCATTCTATTCTGTCACAATAAATTCAGAATATTATCTCCACTGAACGTATTGAATCGATTTACGCTTGAGCAACGTTGGGATTTATTGGAAACATATTTCCAAAACAAAGGCAATTGATCGGAAATTGCACGAATATGTCGTACAAAATTTAGTCGCAGCGAACGGCCAACAGTGCTTGGTATACACAAGTTTATTGCTAAAGTTCGTGAAACTGGTTTCATTGTTGAAGCGACAAGACGTGAGCGTGCTCGTACCCGAAAATATCGAAGTGTGTGCGTGAGAGCCCATCAACATCAACTTGTCATCGATCTCAAGAATTGTACACCGGTTTCATTGAATTTAGTGTTGGTTCAAGAGTTGAAGCAGTTTCGCTTCGCTAGATAGTCCAACTAGAAACGATGATGTCGATTTTGTCAAAAAAAAAATCATCTTTTCAGATGAAACTCATTTTCATCTTGGTGGGTACGTTAATAAGCAAAATTGACGTATTTGAGACTAAGAAAACCCACATGTGATCTTACAGAAGCCAATGCACCCATTACGAGTGTCTGCTTGGTATGGCTTGCTAAGCGGAGGCATCATTGGTGCATATTTCTTTGAAAATAAGAACGGTGCAATGGAGACGCCTATTGCACCATGATAATCAATTATTCTGTACCTGCTCTTCATGGATGTTTAGTTTCAACAGGATGGTGCAACTTGCCACACATCACACATTACCCGAAATGGTCATGTCAATTTGCCGCCAAGAAGCTGCGATTTGACACCGCTAGACTATTTTCTCTAGGATGCCGTTAAAGAAAAGTGTTATGCCGGCAAACCAGAGACAATTGAGCATTTGAAGGCCAACATTCGTAATGCCATTGCCGAGATATGATCCCATGCAATCGTATTTACCATTGTATTTACTGACATCGAGGGTATCCTTTAGATTCTGGTCAGAGAAAAATGCGACTTACTTTTCTTTTTATCAAAGTAAATCAGTTGAAAAGTAACGTTTTTTCAAATGCGAAGAAAACTCAAGCCTTTCTTCCTGCAAATATTTAGTGGTAAAATTTTGACTTTATGGTAGAATTAAGATACCTTTCCGAACTAAAATTTCTACATCATTTACTGTCTCTTAAATTTTATTTTTTTTTACCTTTGGACATTCCGGTCCCCTTTAATAGGTTCTTAAAGGGGTGGTTTCTTTTTTTGAAATGGTGCAACAACATTATAAAACAAAATACCAATGAGAGTGAAACATGAAACAGCAAGATCTTATCGAAATCACTTATCGCCAGTAGAACACTGAATTAATAAGAAATGGTTGTAACAAGTATATATTTTCAACGCGATTGTCGAATTAAAGTAACACAACGATGCCACCAAACCAAACATTTCTATGAAAACTATTTTTCATGCAAAACTATCTCGTTGTTCGACAATGAAAATAAGAAGTTGTGGTCGTTTACAATGTAAGGTTTAAGATTGAAATTCTGTTTTTGCGGTTTTTGTAGTTCGTTTCATTAATTGAATTTCAAATTCTAATTCTATTCTAATAAATTTCGACAAATAAAAACAACAAAATTGTTTGGTATAAATATACCTTATACAGTATACATGGCACGGAGTCTAAATTAATTCCCAAGATCTTATTACAATTTGACGCACACAACACGAGTGGGTCAATTCGATCTTCGAGTCACAGTTGACAAGTACATGTCCTCTAACCTATACTACTATATTCAACAAATTCGTCACCGGATTTAGACCTGAAGACAATCCATTGTGTATTGATGAGTTATCTTCGAACCACCTCTTAGCGTAGAAGTGTATTTTGAGACATTATCCTGTTGGAACACAAATCGATGAGCCATATTTTCTTCTACAAAATGTTGCATGCAATTTCGAAGGATTACAACATAATCCGCTATTTTCTAAATGATATAGTGACCCAACGCCACTGTAGTAAAGTTACAATACCGCCACAATGCTTTACCGTTTTAAGAGCGGATTTACACTGTGGTTATTTTCAAAAATGATTTTATTTTTTAATTGATTCAGATCGATTTATTCATAGTGTAAGGAAACCAATAAGCATACAATTCTCAGTCTATTCTTAAATCTATGACTTCTAAAATCAAATGTCCTATTCAGAAAGTTATAACGTGCATAATTGGTCATTACAACCCTTCAGTCAGGATTACGACGTAGTTTCTCACACCACTTACTATGTATATTCTTTAATTTTAGATATGAGTAGCGGGTCCTGCAGTCGACTCCGAACGACAGATTTGTAAGAAACTTTTCATGGTAGTTTTTGTCAGTAAGGAAGAATTCGAAGAAATATATTTTTTTCATCTTTCGTTTTGCTGGAGATGTCTGACCTGGGGTTTGATCCGTGGCTTCATGTCTAATAAGCCAACACTCTAGCTACTACACTACAGCGACTTCATATAAGCAACCACATAATTGACCCGAATGTGTTTACGTCTTCTCAGAATGGCAGCACGTCCATAGTCCAGATTGGTTTCAGTTTTAACTACGTTGAGCATTAGTACCAACAGTTCAGCGCTCTACTTCAATAGAAGGGAAGCCAATTGAGTAAAATGCCTTAGTTGGAATGTAATCAGTCAATATAGATGTTTCTGTTTAAAGAGTAAACATTAATAAAATTTTGATTATTATTTTTATACAGCTCACGACTTAAATGGAAGTTAGTATATATATAAGTTATGGATTTCTACCTCTGTCAACTATAGAATCATCGACCTGAATAATCCTAAATTCCCACGGTTGTTGTTGTTATAGATATTGTGTCTTTTAAACTTTGACAAGTGATAACGGCCTTCGTCTTAAAGCTGTAACTGCCAAATTATTTCTCATTTATTCATTTTGGATTGGCAAATTTATTCAATTATTAGACGGCAGGCCGCGATTAAACCCAAACAAAGCGAAATATAAAAAAATAGCGACTTCCTCTCGGCAGATTTGTGTCAAAAAATCTATGAATTGTTTCTCAAAAATCTATCGTTCGGAATCGACTCTAGTTGTAGGTCCCACCACTCATGTTTAAAATAAAAACACACTCAACATAAGTGGTGTGAGAGGCTAGGCCGTAACCCTGACTGAAGGGTTGTAATGGACAATTATGTATGTATGTATGCGTAAGCAAACTTTGTTTTATTTAAAGTTTACCGATAAAAAAAAGCGCTTAATGAAAGACCCAATATTCCAAACATTTAAAAAACATTTTGAAAGGTAGGCAAAAATCAAGATCATATCATTCGAGTTATGATTGCTTAAGTATTCCTTTATTTTGCTTAAATATTTCTTTATATTGAAAGCCTGATTATGCACATACATGTGACTATACATATGCACATACATATGTATGCATACATATTATATTCTGTATTATTATTGTACAATAACATGTAATCTGATTATAAGAATAAAAAATTAATCAAATCTGATAATAAGAAACTAAAATGGACACAAAGAAGCCACTTTTATAATCTCACAAACTCTCTCCTTCTTTGTATTCAATATTGAAGCGTAATATTGAATACTAATTGGAACAGAGAAAGAAAATTCTGAGAATAAATGAAAGGGTGTGCTAACTAACGGTGTTAGTAAGTTAGTTTACTTATGGTCCGATACACATTGTACATATACGACCCCATAAGTATTGTAGATGTCAATATGAATGTAATTGTATTTGTTAACAAAGATTCGCCTACACATTACATACATTCATCTGCAAAATAAATACATATGCAAAAAGAAAAAGAAACGAGTTTAGTTACATACTCTCACACACTTCCGTGTATGTGTATGGATGTATGTATGTATGACTGTCATGCTGGAAAAGAAACATTTTATATTTGAAAACTCAATAACAAAGTGAACGTAAAATAAACAATTGCAGGTAACAGGTATCAACGGAAAAGAAATAACGGTAACGTAGTCAACAAGGCTAAAAGACTGACAGGAAGGTAGGGTTCGAAACAAGAACAACAACAAAATAAAGTCCTTATGAAAAGAAAAAAAGATAGGGGAGTATACATACAAACTTGCTTACTTATAACTTGTACACACATACATACATACATTCATACATACATACATGCTAACTATATACATTATATATTGGGTTATAAGGGGGAAAAAATTGAAAGATATCATGCATATCATTGCAAATATACATATAAAATCAATAAAGAAAAGTTTCCAATCTTTCCCCCATGCCCACTTCATTCACCATATCCTTCCTTGATGTAGCCGAGCTCCTTTTGCTGGTTTCGTATTGTCATGATGTGTTACTTGAGCCACCACAATATACGCACACACTAAATGACAACTTTCCTGAGAAAAGTTTGTTTTTTGGTATATTGTATTTGTAGGTCACAAGAGGCAATTACCAGCAAACATCTAGCTTAGCATAGCTTAACCACTCTTCTAAGCTCCACTTACATATGTTGTAGTGTTGGTTTGTGGGTAGTTTGGAGGCGTACAGATCATTTCAAATTTTTGAGATTCAATGTTGGAAAAAAGGTGCTGTTTTAAAAAGGCAAACATATTAACTCTCGTGTTATCTACATCAGAGATAACATACATACATACATAATTGGCCATTACAACCCTTCAGTCAGGATTACGGCATAGCTTCTCACACCACTCAGGTAGTGTGCCTTAATTTTATACTTGAGTGGCGGGACCTACAGTTTAACGTCGACTCCGAACGACAGATTTTGAGAAACTTTTTCATGGCAGGTTTATTTGCTCTCAGGGTTTTTTCCAGAAATCTGCTGAGAGGAAGTCGTCGAAGAAATATTTTTTTTTTCATATTTCGTTTTGATGAGTATTTGGAAAGATCAGTAGATTCAAATCATACTCATAATTTCTAATACTTATACGCATTCATACTTATTTTAATATCATACATACATCATACTCACTGTAAATTTTGATGAATGACTCGAATCACTCGAATCATTTATGAGTATTATAAGCTTTTTCTAAATTTATGAATCTGAATGAGTAGGCGTATGAATCAAACATATTTCGAATGTTATGAGTTTGATGTCAACGTTGTACTCATACTCCTTGCAACCTGCACTTATAAATCAATGTTGTAGTGAATACGAATGAATCAGAGTAGTTGAATTTCAGTACTGTTGACTCTCTCATACTCTAAATTTCATGAGTATTTATCAGTAGCGAAAAGGAATTCATTGCTGAGCTCTGGTATATGTATGTATATCGAAAAGTGTTAATGAAAGCTTGACAAGCCAGAGATCAACTTGTCATCGCCTGAAAGTTCGATTCTAGCAGTGAATCGTAAATTCAAGATTTATTTATTCATTTATATTTTC
Source organism: Sarcophaga rosellei (assembly GCA_930367235.1). NCBI lineage: Eukaryota > Metazoa > Arthropoda > Insecta > Diptera > Sarcophagidae > Sarcophaga > Sarcophaga rosellei. The sequence goes on along the minus strand of OV884021.1, from coordinate 32,073,506 downwards.
ATACATTAATGCATGAGCAGAGATATTTTTCAGCGACCTGCGACACTTTCTTACCTTTGCTACCAGCAATTTTAAATCAAACTTATACGAGAATACAATTTATGGTATTGACGCTATCAACTCTGATTATTTTTATTTAGAACATGAATATATTCAGAAGTCCTATGGGAAAGGTATATTTGGAAATCAGGAAACATGATGTTATTCTTTAACTTAAATAAGAGAAATTTAATGAAACTTATAGTGAGTGGTGAGGGATTTAAAACGTTTTTACTACGCTACGAATAGTTCACTGCGACAAGACTCAATACCCTGTCTCGTTGGCGCGTCGTCCCCTCTGGTCACTCTTTTATTTTGGAGATTGATCCTGTGGTCCCACTGAATATCGATTATCTTCCTGTGGAATACTGTTTCGACAAGGGTTTCAAATTCCTGATTCGGAGCAGGAGCGGGTGTACCCCCCACGCGATCGTCACCCCGGAACTCCTGGATGTGTATACCGATGGCTCTAAACTCGATGGCGGGGTGGGTAGCGGAGTCTACTCTGGGAAATTGGACTTAAATATCACTCCGGCTACCAGATTATTGCAGCATGTTCTGGGCGGAAGTAATGGCCATCTATCGGGCCGCTCAATGGATGCTCGAATATGGTGTTCCATTCATCCGCATTTCGATCTTTTCTGATAGCGAAGCTGCCATAAAGTCTCTATCGAACGTTGCGAATAATTCCAGGATCGTCAGGGAATGTCGCCGCTGCTTCTATCTTCTTTCTGGGCGGTTTGGTGTCACACATATCTGAGTCCCCGTACACTGTGACCTTCCGGGAAACTGCGACGAGCTAGCCAGAGCTGGCGCACTACTTCCGGAATACTATTCAATCAACTTAGGAATGCCACTTAAATCGTTCAAACTAGCCATCGCGCGGAAATTCTTCCGAGATGTCAACCTATCCTGGATCAATTAGGAGTCCTGCTCCACCGCTACTCTCAATTGGCTCTCAATGGATTGAAGGCGCATCAACCAACTTGGAGTTAGTCGTAACATCATCTAGATCACAGTGGCCATGCTTATAGGTCACTTTGTCATGGGTATACACGCTAAAAGAATGCGGCTCTCATTTAACGATCTGCGCGATGCAGATGTAGGTTATTTGTCTATCCAACCCTTGTCAGCTTGACGGAGCTATCGTCCATTGATGTCAAGGATATAGCCTCGTATACCAAGCTAACTGGCTGGTTTTCCAGCGTGAGGTAGTCGTGCTTTAAATGTGCAGCCCTTGCGCTGATCAACTTCACCCTCCTTGGTTCGGAGGAACTTGTTCAGTACGGAGATTGCGTTCACCTGTGGCGTCACAACGGGCCACTATGCGTGCTCAAATAAGCTTTTGGTATGAAGCTACCACACTAACCTAACCTAACGCTGCGAATAGAACTAGAATTTTGCACTCTCTTGTACAATATTTGTATTCATTACAGTACAGAACCGGCAAGTAAAATTTCGTTGGAAGTGGGAAATATCGATGACAGGTTAGATTATTCCATCATTCCATAAAATGACACTTCAATGATATTTGTGAATAAATTTCTTTAGAAAATCATTCAAAGTATGGAATATATGTACATGTAATATGTTGTAAATTTGTTTTCGTGGAAATTTTATACAAAGTAATGTGTTTGCTCAGTTATGTATATCCTACTAGAGCGGAGGTTATATTGTAACGTTCATAAGAACTTGAAGTAAAAATGTTGGCTTGGTATGCCTAACCGTACAATGCATTAGAAATTATGTGTTGTTTGTGTGACTCTGCGCTGAAATGTATTCATAAAGGAAGATTGTATACATACATAGTATATTTAAGCTTTTATTGTGTCTTAAAGTTTTCTAAGGAAAGAGCAACCACATCAAAAGTTGTTTTGCCTTTTGTTTACTTTACGCCAAAGAGTTGAGTAAAGTTGAGTTGAGTTGAGTTTCCTAAAAGTTAAAGTTGATAATTTGAAATAAATTTGAAAGGAAGTATAAATTCGAATACAAAGACAGAAAAATAAAAATGTTTTAAAGTTGGATTTATCTTGATATTCCAAATGTAATTAAGGCTTGTTAAAATGAACTCGTGAACATACTGTTACCTTTTTAAAAATGTTAAGAATATGATTTCGTTGATTGCAAACAAAAATAAAAACAAATATGTGTTTCGTTTCAATTAAACTCTTTATTGTTCACACTACTTTTGTGTGCCACCGTATACAACTTCACGATACAACAACTTGCTTGTTCATTATTATTCTCCATTTGCGTAAGCAACAACACTTGTACGTTACATCTTTTCAACGGCGATCTTCAAACCACGCGTCTTCACACAAGACTGACTGAATTATTACTGCTCGCTGCCTGCTTCGTCCTGCCTTTTTATATGCTCACACAAACAGTCCGACGAAGACTCCCGAAGTAGAATATTCGTTGTTTCGCCTTCTCGAGAACTCTACTGCGACTTCATTGCTGTTTATGTACTTTGCTAACGTTGTTTGCTGTTGCTTTCTTTCTTGCTTGTCTCTCTCTCCTTTTCTTCATGCTGATGTTGTTGATATACTTGTAACAAGTTCGTTGTATGTGTTAGTGTAGCTTTTGTTTCTCATCCTAATGTAAAACGATGCTTCCACTTTCATAACAATATATGAAAAGAAACTTGAGTTCATAACTTATACTTTCAAATTGAAATAAATTATCCATAAGTTATTACAATATGACTTGATTTAAGAACACTTCACATAGTTCGTATAATTTATGCAGTATTTTAAACTTTCTCGTTATTATTTTGAAAAAACGAAAATGTTGTACGAAATTTGGTCGCAGTCAGTGGTGTTGTGCTAATTTTTTTTTACCGAAACGCGTATATATAATTATATAGCAACAACTGGTTCGTTCCGGTTCGAGTTCGGTTCAAACCCTTGTTTATAAAAATACATATCAGCAATTCTTTTTAATTTTTTTTCTTCAAAACGTCAGACAATTCTCGTTATCAGAAATCATCTTTAGTTCCGGAACGCGTTCCTGTCCAAAAAGGAAGTACCGGAACGACGTTTCGGAGCGTTCCGGCTCGACAACACCACTGGTCGCAGTAAAGGATCAACAGTGCCCGATATGCGCAAGTTAATTGCTAAAGTTCGTAAAATTGGTTTCATTGTTGTTGCTCCAAAACGTGAGCGTGCTTCTACAGTGCGTACGCCCGAAAATCTAGAAGCTGTACCTAAGAGTGCGCGTGACAGCCCATCAACTCGTCATCGTTCTGAAGAACATTTGAACATTGAACATTACACGAACCAGCTTATGTCAAATTTTGCAAAAGATATGCCTTACAAAGTTCAATTGGTTCTTCCGCTTTGTTTTCGATTAGCTAGATGGGCCAACGAGAAATAGCACGATTATGTCGATTTTGCCAAAAAAAATCATCTTTTCAGATGAAGCTCATTTTCATCTTTGTAGGTACGTCACTAAGCAAAATTGCAGTATTTGGATCTTAGAAAACCCACACGTAGTCTCACTGAAGCCTATGCACCCATGTTTGACTGCGTTGTGCGGCTTGTGGAGCGGAGGCATCATTGGGCCATATTTCTTTGAAAATGAGACGGCGTTCATTACGTTCAATGGAAACACCTATCGCACCATGATAGCCGGTTTTTATTTTCACCGCTCCTTATGGTACGGATGTGAACGATGTTTGGTTTCAACAGGATGGTGCAACTTGCCACAAATCTCATGTCACAATTGATTTATTGCGTCAAATGGATGTTTAATTAGCCGAAATGTTGATATCAATTGGTCGCCAATAAGCTGCGATTGACACCGTTGGCTAGAAATCTGCTGACTCTTAATTTGTTAACTCAAAAATTTTATAAAATTGTGTGGGAAATTGAATCAGTTAAGCAGGAGAGTAATATTTATTGGATTCCAGATCATTTGGGAATTTGCGGAAAAGAGCAGCAGATTGTGGGAAGGGCAACCTTCAACTGAGAAGTGGGAAACGATTTTTGAAAGGGTATACTTAACAAAAGGAAAAATAAAGAAAAAAAGAAACTCTTCTCAAATCAAATGGATTCAAGGCAATCTAAACTACTTTTGGATAACTACAATAGATTCGACTCATGCATCGGGAAATCCAGAAATGTTCGCTATGGTGATCGCCTCGAATCCAATAAATAGGATCTGTGGCAATTAGAATGACCTATCAGAACACATAATCGGCAACTGTGCGGCATTAGTGCATTTCAATTGAAAGTATCAAAGGGAATGCCAGGTTCGGTTCAAATAAAGTAAATTGGTCCATTTAAGACTTAATTGATGGGCGAGTGCAAGAGCAATTAAGAAATGATTAAATAAGAGTACACACATAAATAGGCTGTCCTATTCGTTGAAAGTATAAAAACTCTTTTTTTGTTTTGCATACCAACCTGTTTTACCATTTCAAAAAATTAAAAAAAAAATTAAATAAAAAAGGGATTGAAAACAAAAGAATGTGCTTAACATGTGTAACGATTCTCCTTTACGACCGACATTGAATCCAATTATGGAAGGAAATTCATGGTTGTTGCCACTATATTTTGTTAAATGCTCTCCAAAGCATAACAGGAATACAATATCATTACCACCCACAGACATTTAACAAATAACATATACAGTGATGTGAAAAATAATAGGGACACCAATGTGATAATGTATATAATTTAGATCGAGGTCTTCATACCAATAAGCATTTATTTTTTATTTTTTGGAGATTATTGATCTAAAGTCTTGGCCTTTGAAAAGTTTGAATTTAAAAATGCAATAAAACAAAAACTGTTTGAAATTTTGCGAAATTTATTTTTCTGTTGTGATGTACAATTATTTTGGTTAGAAATGGAATATTATTTCATTAATCTGGGTGCTCACAGTACCTCATTCGTCCGAACCAATTTTCGCGCACTTCTTCGAGTGTATGTCGTCGTATCTTGGCAATGGCATAACAAATGTTGGCGTTCAAATGCTCAATTGTTTCTGGTTTGTCGGCATAACACTTTACTTAAACGACGCCCCATAGACAATAGTCCAACGCAGTCAAATCCCAGCTTCTTGATGGCCACTTGACATCATAATTTCGATTAATTAAACGGGCATAATGGTTGCGTCTTCATCATCTACAAAGAAATATGGGCCAATGATGTCTCCAGTTCACAAGCCGCACCTATTTGGTGCGACCAAACTGTCACTCGTAATGGGTGCATTGGCTTCTGTAAGAACATGTGTGGTTTTTCTGAGCCACAAATACGGCAATTTTGCTTAACACGTTGACTGACAACTACGTGATAACTCGTAGATTGCTTTCCCTTCTAGGGTGTCAACTATCGTACTCACTAAAACTGCCATTTTTGTGTAGCTACGAATAAAACCGTATTATACAGTGCTAGTATCGATAAATGGCTTCTGGGAAAGGAACAAAAAAACAATGTTGGCTTACGTGGCCAGTTTTCTGAAAATTGCCGTGGCAGTCAACGTGTTAATAACCTAGCCACCAAGATGACAATGAGCTTCATCCGAAAACATGATTATTTTTTTTGGCAAAATCGGCATCATCGTTCATTTTCTTGTTGGCATATCTAGTGAAGCGAAAACAAAGCGGATGGTCATGCGCCTTCAACTCTTGAACCATTTGAACTTTGTAAGGCGTCATGTCAAGGTCTTTTCGGAAAATTCAACGTAAACTGGTGACTGAAATGTTACAATTTTTGAGAACGATAACAAGTTGATGTTCATGGGCTCTCACGCACACTCTTAGCCACAGCTTCGATATTTTCGGATGTACGCACTGTACGAGAACGCTCACGTCTTGGCGCGTCAACAATGAAACCAGTTTCATGAACTTTAGCAATAAACTTGCATATACCAAGCACTATTGGCCGTCCTCTGCGACCAAATTTTGTACGACATTTTCGTCCAATTTCCGACCAATTGTCATGTTTTGGAAAAAAATTCCTAATAAATTCCAACGTTGCTCAAGCGTAAATCGATTCATTACGTTCAGTGGAGATAATATACTGAATTTATTGTGACAGAATAGAATGATTTGAAATCACCGATGGTACAAATTTAAGACTATAGATGGCGCACCCGATACTTTCGCATGGTGGATTTCAATTTTTATTTTAATTTCATAAAAAAATTAACTAAATTAAATAAGTTATAAAATCGCCATAGTCTAGTAGGCTGTATGTTGGCTTATTAGACGCGAAGCCACGGTCAGACATCAAAACGTAATAAGCAGATTTCTGGCAAAAACCCTGAGAGTAAATAAAATTGTCATGAAAGGTATCTCAAAAATCTGTCGTTCGGCGTCGACTTTAAAACTATAGGTCCTGCTACTGATATATAAAATTAATACACACAACATGAGTGATGTTGAGAAGCTAGGCAGTATTCCTGACTAAAGGGTTATAACGGCAAATTATGTATGTATGTATAAAACAACAATGAAATTTATTTTTGTGCTATATAAACTGAGAATAAGTGCAGTTACTCATCAACTATTTCAGATTTTATGTACTTTCTCATCAAATCTCTAAATATTACATTGGTGTCCTTAATATTTTTCACATCACTGTATATTTAACCATGCAGGTACACAAATGTAGAAATGTGTTGTATGTATATGCATGTACTACATGTTTATGTTTAGTTGATGCAATATCTCCGGTAATGTTGCCTGTTATAAGGCAGTTAACAGCATTCAAGTCAACACTTCAGTTGTCATCGTTTCACTAGACGTGCATATGCAATCAGAACAGCGAATATACTATGCAGCCAGCCCCCTTTAAATAAATGATTGCGGTCTTTAGAGAGCCATTTATTTTATATACATACAATATGTAGAGAGATTATTATAGATTCTTTTAATATATAATTTATACTTGAATACTGAGAAAAATATTATTGTTAATCCTTAAAATATTCTGGTATTCTGGCGCATAAGTAAATAAAATAAAATTAAATAAATTTCCTCTCTAAGATACCCTTTTTATACAGTATAGTTGTATAATAATGATATGCAGTTTTTATTGTTTATAAGTTTTTATTTCCATTCATTTATGTGTTTATAATTTCATTTTATCTGAGTGTATTTGTTTGAGTGTAAATATTCAAATAGGCACGTACAGAAATTATATGTTAAATATATACACAAATATTCGCACATAATAATGCAAAAATTATACGAAATGATTTTAATATTGAGTGACGCACTGGGATATTAATGGAACAGTTGCCTCGGGACAAATCCACACACAACTTAAGCAATCAGAAACATTGACACGAATACTTACAACGCGTAATGAAGCACTATTGTAGACGTAGTAAATTGAATGAATGAATGAATATGAAAATTAAAATGAAATAAAAAAAAACTATTCTTTAAATCACTGTATTTTATTTCAGGGAATTATAAATAGCATTTGTAAAAAATATATGAGTATAATTTAGTTGAATAGATAAATACAAATTAATTTATTTATAACATAAAAAATTGTTTTTAAAGTATTATTCTGCTGAATATTACTTTACAAATCCCGAAGTAAATAGATTTGAGTTTAAAATTAACTAAAATAATATTGTTACGCAAATGAAAAAAATCTAGATACTGGTGTTTTGCTTTTACATCGTTTAACATTAAAATTATAAACGAAAGCTACAAAAAGAAAACAATCAACTTGTTTACAAATTATCGCGCTGTGTAATATAACAACAACGCCAGCATTAAATTATAACAGGCGAGTAAGTTAGTGAAGTTCAATCAGTCTTGTGTGAAGACGCGGTGTGTTTGAAGAGAGTAACCGCAGTTTGAATGTCTCCTTTACAAAGATTGTTGAAATTGTTGTTGTTTACATAAAGTTGCGAACAGTGGCACAAAGAATTGTGCGAATAATAAAGAATTTTAATTAAAAATAAATACAGATTTATTTTATTTTCAATTTTTTATTTATAGTCGCCGTAGTATAATAAGTAGTATGTTGGCTTATTAGACGGGAGGTCATGGTACAAACCCCAGTTCAGACATCTCCAACAAAACGAAATGTAATAAAATATTTCTTCAGCGATTTCCTCTCAGCAGATTGCTGGCAAAAACTCTGAGAGAAAATAAAATTGCTATGAAAAGTTACTCTAAACTCTGTCGTTCGGAGACGACTTTAATTAAGCTAATGAAATTAACACACCTAACATAAGTGGTGTGAGAAGCTAGGTCGTAATCCTAACTCAAGAGTTGTAAAGACCAATCGCACCGCCCTGCAAATTTTTGTGCAAATAAGATGGCTCCAAGTGTTTCCGAAGGCATTTTGCGCGCTGAACAGGTTTTCGAAAAAAAGGGGGTTGGAACCCCTAAAAACAGCGTTTTTGGCCATTTTTGAAAAATAATAGAGCTAAACACTGGTGTGCTAGAACCATCGCTATTGCCAGAAATTGACAGCTGATCTTTGCTCTTTAAAATGAGCCCAAAGCCAAATTGATTGCATGCACCCTTAAATGGGTGGGTTTATGTCAAGGGGTGCAAGAGAAAAAGAAACACATTACGGAGGTCCTTAAAAAATAATCAGATTTACTTGAAAATTGTTACTCGGGGATTTTTTGGGTCGTTGATTACAGATCTTCATTCAGGATTTGTAATCAGCGATATGTAGTCGCCGTAGTCTAGTAGGTAGTGTGTTCGCTTATTAGACGTAAAGCCCGGGTTCTAGCCCCAGGCCAGATATCAAAAAGAAATATGAAAAAAAGATATTTCTTCGGCGACTACCTCTCAGCAGATCTCTGGCAAAAACTCTGAGAATAAATAAACCTGCCATGAAAAAGTTTCTCAAAATCTGTCGTTCGGAGTCGACGTTAAACTGTAGGTCCCGCCACTCAAGTATAAAGTTAACGCACACAACTTGAGTGGTGTGAGAAGGTAGGTCGTAATCCTGACTGAAGGGTTGAAATGGCCAATTATTTATGTATGTATGTATGTGTAAGCAAAATTCGTTTTATTTAAAGTTTTCAAATAAAAAAGCGCTGAATGAAAGACCCAATATTAAAAACATTCCAAAACAATTTGAAAGGAAGACAAAAATTAAGATCATATCATTCGAGTTATGATTGCTTAAGTATTCCTTTATTTTGCTTAAATATGTCTTTATGTTGAAAGCCTGATTATGCACATACTTGTGACTATACATATGTACGTACATATGTATGCATACATATAATATTCTGTATTATTATTGTACAATAACATGTAATCTGATTATAAGCATAAAAAATTAATCAAATCTGATAATAATACGTATTTATTTAACTAAGAATTCAATAAAAGCTACAGAATTATTAAATTTTTGGTATGTTGTGTGTGTGTGTGTGCATTAGAACAGAGAAGAAACTAAAATGGACACAAAGAAGCCACTTTTATAATCTCACAAACTCTCTCCTTCTTTGTATTCAATATTGAAGCGTAATATTGAATACTAATTGGAACAGAGAAAGAAAATTCTGAGAATAAATGAAAGGGTGTGCTAACTAACGGTGTTAGTAAGTTAGTTTACTTATGGTCCGATATACTGAAGGGTTTGTAATGGCCAATTATGTATGTATGTATGTATGTATATGTTTAGCTCTAATTTGTATTATTTCAGCAATTTTCGACTGGTAAAATATAAAAAAGTGTTCGTATATATTTTACAAAAGAAAGAATTGTATAAATTTTGGAATAATGAAAACAAATTTGTATACCTACCTATTAAAAAGTACAAAAGGAATACAAATTATACATAATGATGTCTTTGTTAAACTGGAAGGTTTAAAATCTGGGCTTCCTACACAGAAATTTAAAGGACAAATGTTTTCAACACAATAAATCGAGAAAAAATTCGACAACCCATGTTTCGAGTGGAACTGAAACTTACAGATGATAACAAATTAAAAGGAAAGAAGAAAACACATGCTCTCCACAATATAAATTATCGTCTACAACGAAAAATGAAGAACCCCTTAAACGCTCAGTTTCGGTTCAAAGCGACATAGGTCAGGAATATGGTTACATGAAGAGGTAATCCAAGTTTCCGCTGTACCCCACGAAACAGAAAAATGTGGTAAACCTTAAAGCGGTACAACCTTAAAAAAATGCAATAATTATGGTGGTAATCACGTTGCAAATTATAGTGGATGTCCAGTGTTCTTCATCGTTAAAAGTTCAATGATCCACAAGGTTAGTTCTACTTACATAAATAATTACATACATAATTGGTTATTACAACCTTTCAATCAGGATTATGGACCTAGTTTCTTACACCACTTATGTTGTGTGTGTTAATTTTATACATGAGTGGCGGGACCTACAGCTTACTCTGAGTTTTTGCCACGAATCTGCTAAATGGAAATCACGGAAGAAATATTTTTACATATGTATATCATTTTGTTGAAGATGTCTGACCTGGGGTTTGAACTGTGGCTTCAGTTCTAATAGGCCAACACACTACCTACTAGACAACGGCGACTACGATTTTTACATATACCTTCCTAAAATATTATAATCAAGAGCTTGTGACAGCTTGGTAATGACATAAAAAGTCGTTTCGATGTCCTATATTCTTTGTCCCCCACATTCACTGTATTCATTATTATCTACGATGTCTATTCTGTTCAAATACATGTAAGGCAGAGTGTCTCAAAAGAAGTTCATTAGTGTCCTTAAGTCGCCTTTACTTATTCATAGTATAGTTAAAATTAAAAGTAAAAGCATTATGAATGTACTCCTCCAAACGCATGTTCAGAACTCATTTCTACGGATTTCGGTGACCCTACCACATGGTTTATGGTATATTTCGAACACGTCATTTTACACGGACAGTGCCAAGCAAGCATTTATTACACTCATGATTGATAACCTTTAGAACGTTTTTACGTTTGTGACATTTTTTCCGCAATGGATGATTTATAAAATTGTTTTTATTCTCAAAGAGGAAAAAGCATCTCAAACGGTTTAAGACCTGTCTTCGTTTCTACTTATGATACACGGAATGTTTCATAATGTCTATACTGGACCATTGCTCGGACTAAGGGTTCAACATATCTACTGAAACTATACTGTTAGTTAGTCATGTAGGAAAATTTCTATACAACGTGAAATATACTTCACTTATCTTCCTTGATTATAGGGGTATATCCAGAAGTGTTAAACCGGAATCTATTATTAAAACGCCTTAAGACAACTATATATCAATAATGTGGTCAATGAATTTGTTGATAGACGACTATGTATGAAAAATAGTCGCTTGAATTTATTTTGGAGGAATTGGAGGACACTACATCGATGTGGACTACGTTCTTTATTAAGGCATCCAATGCTGCAGGCTGCAGTGAGGATATAACTGATCTCCTCAGAGAATCTTTTCAATTTTTCTTCCCGTGTCATTACTTCTTAATAGTTTATGTAACGTTTCTAAACGCTTTATTATTCTATTTTTATTCGCTTCAGCATTTTCGATCACTACTTAATGATTAGATTCCCATGTAATATGTACCGTGCTCTGCCTGGAGTAGTTTTTCATAGCTTTCATACATCCCAAGACTCTAATTGTCATTTTATTATCGTACGTAATTGGCCAATACAACCCTTCAGCCAGGATTACGACCGAGCCTTTCACACCACTTATGTTGCGTGTGTTAATTTTAAATGGCTCCAGTTTAAAGTCGACTCCGAAGACAGATTTTTTTAAAGAAACTTTTAATGGCAATTTTTATTTACTCTCAGAGTTTTTTGCCAGAAATCTGCTGAGCAGAAGTTGCCGAAGAAATATTTTTCATATTTTGATTTGATCGAGATATCTGACCTGAGGTTTGAACCGTGGCCTCACTTTTAATAAAACAACACACTAATTACTAGACTACGACAGCTTCAATTTAACTATCAGTAAATATATTTGAGTTTACGGAATTATTACGTACCTCTACTTTTCGTAATGTGGTCCTGTGTTGGGGTCATGGTTTAGTTTCTTGTTGTTTTATATAGGGACCCTGTCCTATAGTAACTCCACTTTTAGAGCCATCAGTATAGCGCGAGCATCTATGCCTTCGATCTCTTTGACCAATTGGCCGCGATAGATATCTTGTTTAGAAACATAAGAAACTAAAATATGTAACTAATTTGGTGCGATTACGCCCAGCAACAATGTATCTTTCATTCAATTTAACTTGAGATAATAATTTTTAATTATTGAATGCGTATCTCTGCCGTATGAATTTTATTTGCTTAGAAAATATATTTTTTAGGTCACATGAGGTATGAGGATTCCTCTGTTTTAATTGTACATGTTTATAGGGGCTGAAATTTTCCAAATATTCCTGTTTATAGGCTTTCTACGAATTCCTTTATTTTTTTGTTTGTAGTTGTTTGTGCCTTAAAAGTTGCCTTGTTGTGTGTAAATATTGAAACTTTTATTTTTATATGTATACTTTGGATTCATAAATCTTTATTTACTTATACATATAATTGTCTACATTGAATGTATGTATGTATATAAGATTTATACGTTTGCAGATGCCTAAAGTAACAGGTATATTGAAAACATTTAAGACATACGCAAATAAAGTATTAAATACGAGTATATGCCACATTTAAATGTGAATTTATTTACAATTAATAATTTGCTTGGGATTCCTTTTATATATTCACACACATATGTATATGTACACTAAAATGTACAATTAATGAAATATTGAAATACTTTACTACATACTTATTTATGCCTTTCATGTACATATACATACATACATACATATGTATGGTTTCACATATTTTACACAAATTTATTAACAAAATGTATGTAAAATAAACCATGTTATATAGCCTAATAATACATTCATATGTTTGATAGCAAAACAGAGTAAATAATTCTTTTTTTTTTAATGCACATGAGGCTTATAAAAGGTTTCAAAGAAATTTTCTATCTTACGAATTATATAACAGTACTAGATTCTTAGAAAATATCATTAGAAAATGGATATATGAGTGAGTAGTGTTTGTAAAAGATATGAATACATATGAAAACCAAGTAAGTGAAATGCGAGTGTGGGAGAGTTAACATAAGAAAGAACAGTAAGTCTCGCTATAAACCGAAGTTGTGATCAATATTCACAAAGCTTAGGCATATACCGTGGACAGCATAAGTGTAAGTACTTCAACATACACTGGCTGAAATATGTCTCCGTACATCAAGCAGATAATTTTCATAATATTTCAAAAACTCATCAAAGACATATTTTTGGGTTAGCAATTTGGATTGTTCCCTTATAACTTTATAGACGATTAAACGGCTGAACCGATTTTCTTGAAATTTTCACAGTATCTTCCTGTATGTCTGGAAGGAGTTGTAGGCTACTTTTTATGTTGAAATTTCAAATGAGCAAAGCGCTACGCCCACATATACTACGAGTACATACTTAATATTTAATTGCATTTGAAATATATTACTCATACGCATAGTTACCCCACAAGTATGCAATAAAATATCTATGATTTTTTGAAGTATAAAACTTAATGGAATATCACTCATACGTCACATATTTAATTTTTTAAAATGTATGTATGTATGTATATACAAAAATGAATGTGTTTTTATTTGTTTGTGGGTTTGTTTGTTTGAAGTCTATAGACGGCTAAACGGCTGGACCGATTTTCTTGAAATTTTGACAGTACCTTCCTGTATATCTGGAAGGAACTATGGGCTACTTTTTATTTTAAAATTTCACGAAGGCGAGGTGCCACGCCCACATATCTAATATGTATTTAATGTCGTATATCTCATAAACTGCAACAGCTAGAGTCCTCAAATTTTGCATGGACGACTTGGACGTATATATAAACAAAATGGGCGGATTGACTATAGTGGGCGTGTCACCTCCAAAATAAAAAATATTAAATTATTATAACTAAGAAAATATAAAAGCAATAAAAGCATCCCTTTCCAGAAGCACTAAAAATGCATAGCGTTTGCAATCCCAGAGAGCAAATGAAAGTTCGGAAGAGCGTGAAAGTCGCCTCAGGACTGAAAAAAGTCGAGCTTCGACCTTTATAGCCGGAACGTCATCACAACGTGAAGAACGCCTTGAAGGCCTACGACAACGTGCCACACCATCAAGAGCTACTGAAACACCTTCAGAATGCCAAGAGCGCCTTAAAAGTCAACGAAATCTTACCTTTTTAGCACGAGCTTCTGAAACGCCGTCAGAACTCGAAAGATGTCTTGAAGGTCTTCGACAACATGCCACTACCGCATTAGCTACCAAGACATCGTTGGAACATGAAGGTCGGCTACAAATCGTACCGAAACATCACGAGCCACAGAAACGCCGTCAGAACGTGAAGGACGTCTTGAAGGTCTTCGGCAACATGCGACAACCGCACGAGCTACCGAGACACCTTTGGAACACGAAGGTCGGCTACAAAGCCAGCGAAGTCGTAAAACAGCATCACGAGCTAATAAAAAAGAAGTAGAAAGTTACAGGATTCGAACATCAACAAGAAGAGCGGCAGAAAGGATAGAGCAATATGATTTGCGTCGAGAACAAAATCGTAATCGAATGGTGGTGAATCGACGTAAAGTTTTTCATGCACACTCAGGTATTGCATTTAACTACAGATCTGATATAGATTACACCGAAGACGAATTAGTGGCAATTGGTGGCATGAATGAAGTTTGCCAATATTGCAATGCACTCATGTACAAAAATGAAACACCTTTGGCGACATTTTCACACTCTAAAGTTAACTACTAATATGCGTGCTCAGTTGGAACGTGATGCTTCAGCTTCAACTTTTTCCAAAAAATTGCTTGATTTCGATAATGGAAGAATTCCAATGGATCCTACAACAAAGTATATAAAATTTCCATCAAACTTTTGCAGAATGACACAATCCAAAGAAGAATTAATAAATTGCGTATTTCCCAATATCGTGCAAAATTTTAAAAATAAGCAATGGTTATGTGAACGTGCGTTACTGGCATCCAAAAGTATTGACGTTAATTCCATTAACAGCAATATTCTCAACAAGATCGCTGGGAATCTAAGAACTTATAAAAAAAAAACGGTGTTCCCATTATTTTACTTAGAAATATTGATTCTGCACGACTTTGTAATGGCACTCAACTAACAATAAAAAAATGATGAACGACCATTGTAACTGGAAAGTTTAAGGGAACTGATGTATTGCAGCTACGTATTCCTATGACCACATCGGAGGTGACATTCGATTTCAAGCGCCTTCAATTTCCTATTCGCCTAGCATTTGCAATGACAATTAATAAAGCTCAAGGTCAGTCCTTGCAAGTTTGTGGACTTAATCTACAAAATCCATGTTCCTCACATGGACAGCTTTACGTCGCATCTTCGCGAGTAGGTAAACCCGCAGATTTGTATGTATACGCACCAGAGGGGAAAACAAAAAATATTGTGTATCCCAAGGCATTAGAATAAGAATTATTTATTTAAGAAAAAAAGTACATATTAAATTTTAGTAAGTAAGAAATAAATAAAATCAATAGAATTGAAATGAAATATATTCTCATCAAATGAAATTAGAATAAACCTTTAAGAAAAATTGCATAATTTAATTACTAAATAAAAAAATGTTTTAATTATTATGTATTTAATTTCGATGGGGGTAGCGAAGCACACCGGGTATTATCTAGTCTAATATATAAAATTCTCGTGTCACGGTGTTATGGTTAAACTCCTCCGAAATGGATCGACAGATTTTCATGAAATTTTGTGTGCATATCGGGTAGGTCTGGGAATCGAACAACATCTACTTTTCATATCCCTAAATGTTAAGAGGGCGTGGCAAATCGTTAAAATTGAATATTTAGGTACATATTGATCGTAGACGAATAAAATTTGGTGGGTAAACTCGTATAGTCGATATCGACAATCCCCACAAAAATCGGCGTGACAACCCTCCCCCTTCAAGTGATACCTATAACTCTTTTACTACTGAACCGATTTTAACCATTCTTTTTTGTTCGAAAGCTTATCAGGTCTGGCAAACCTTTAAAATTGAATATTTAGGGACCTAGTAGTCGTAGACGAATGTAATTTAGTGGGTAAGTTCGTAGAGTCAATATCGACAAACTCACCAAAAATGGGAGTGGCAACCTTCCCTTTTAAGAGATACCTATAAGTCGGCTAATTCGATGGTATATAACTACATATGTATATATATAATATGTATGTCTGTTAGTTTTTGCTTTGAAGCGAGTACAACAACTACAACTTTGTCAGCGCTATTACAATAAATTATTACAATAAATATACAATAAATCAATTTTGGGCGGGACGAAGTTCGCCAGGTCAGCTAGTAAAAAATATATTAAACTTTTAAAATACAATTTGTCTATCTAATTATAGTAAGCACAAATTGTGATTTTAAAACAATTTTAATTTTTTTCAAATCTGGTAATTAGTTTTTAAAATATTGTGTAAATTGTCTCTGCCTGCTTGGTGTACGGAGAATTATGTATGTAAGAAATTTTATGAATTTAAGCAAAAATTTATAAATATAATTGGTGTTATATTTATTGTATTAATAAATAATACAATAATAATAAAACAAAATTATTAATGTATTAAAAAATATAAAAAAATAAGGAAACCTGTCTATATGCGCACCAAAAAGAAAAGAGTGTAAATCAGATTTCTTCGGCGACTTCTTCTCAGCAGATTTCTGGAAAAAAAACTCTAAAAGTAATTAAAATTACCATAAAAAGTTTTAAAAAAATTCTGTCGTTCGTAAGAAGCTAGGTCGTAATCCTAACTGAAAGGTTTTAATGTCCAATTATGTATGCAACAATATCATAAGCACTTTTCCAAAGGTATCAGCATCACGTAAATGCTAAACAAGTATTTTCTTTTAAAGGTCAGTTGCTAAAAAATGGGGATTAAGACCTGAGTACTTTATTTTTCGAATGGAATACAAATTGATTTTTTGATAACTAAGCTTATATCTTATCCCACTATGCTTAAACAGATAAAATCTTTTTATTATGGAATATGCACATGTGTAATCCGGACTGTCGCCCATAAAAGACATTTTGAACTGAAATTCACACATACTTATATGAACACACATTCACATGCAGTAACAGTGAAAAAAAAAAAAATGAAAAAATTGTGAAATTGAATAAAAAGGAGAAAAGAAAATATTTACACATTTGCACTTACATAATGCATATGTACGTAAAAATTTACAAAGAAAAAAGAAATTACAATGTTTGTTTAAGAAATTCGAAGTCAGAACAAGAGCATTGGCAAGAACTCTATATGCAGCATAAGCCTTTAAGTTTTTATTTAAGTGTGATGACATTAGAAAATTAGAAATTTTGATGTTAATACTTAAGACTTATTGTAACAAGCAATGAAGTCAAAGAATATCAATCCAAAGCCTTTTAATGCATTGAAAATCAGGCTAATAATATGGGTGGATTTAAGTACACTAATGAGCGTCCTTACGAGACACTCCACCGTATAAGCCTGGTAGATAATTATGAATGCTGGTCATGTGTTGAGGGCATCGAAACTTTGAAAGACTTTCTTCTCAGATGAGTAGACTCGATGAAGTTAAAGAAGTTTGTAGAATTCATAGAGAAAAATATGGTTAGTTGGTAACGACACAATAAGCCAACCTATTGGCTTAGGTATAAGTATATCCACAACAATGAGGCCATGGCTACTATGATTGGGTTCCTTCCCTTCTTCATAAACGAAAAATGAATTGCTTAGAAATTATTAACGTAGTCGCCGTAGTCTAGTATATATAAGGTGACCATTATTTGTATGAGAAAAAAGCGGATAAATATATAAAATTGAAAAAACAAAAACAATTCATTTATTATAATTAATATTTTATATAAAGATTTTTAAAATAAAGACATAAATAGGTACAAATATACAAAAGTTGAATTTATACATATAAACACATATGGTTATACATATTACTTATGTGTATAAATTTACTTCTGATATTTCTCTATAGAATGTATTTTTTTTTTTAAATGTGGGGCCTGTTAGATAAAAATGTTTTAAATTCCGAACAGTCCATCTCAAAATTGAATTTCATGATCAAAAGAGATTCTAAAGTTTGTAGTCCCATTTGGGAAGATATAGAAAAAACCCTTTCTATTGGTGCGTTAGATGCTGGCAAAGGAATTGAAAAATCTATAATTTCAGGATGTTTTTATAAGGAATATTTTTTGTTTCGAAAAATTTTAAAATTTCAACCCAGACCAGACACAACAAACAAAAGGAGAGCGCTACTACACCGATGAAGCCCTAGCACCTCTCAACCAGCCTAAGCCACTAATGAATCTGTGGAGAGCCTTGATGTCAGCTCTCGACACAGAGTTCAAACTCTCAAAGGAGGCCCTGTCAAGGGTCCTCAACCTCAACCTACCAAGGGCTGGGCAGTTACAGAGGAGGTGTTCTATAATCTCCAACTCCTTCTCATCGCAACATGCCCTGCAGTAGTCCGGCTTGGATTTGTTCCAGATCCCCGTCAGCGACCAGAGTGCCACGTGATAAAACCGACAACCAACCTTAAGCTGGCCTTATCCAAGCCCAGCAGCCAACCTGTTCTCTTACTGTCCACAGCAGACCATAGACATCTAGAAACAAAACAACCCGATCCGTTCCCCCAACGTCTCTGCTCTTCCTCCCCGACCCATCCATTGATGAGGCCATAGAAGTGGTAGACTGGAGGGTCAGGACCAACTATTAAATCGCCCCGAAAAAGCGAACCTAACCTAGCGAGGACATCCACCGTCTCATTGCCCAGTATAGACGAATACGGTCTAGTCCAAAAGTCATCAACGACTCCTTGCACTCGCGAACGAGCCGTGATTTGAACCAGACCGACTCAATGGCCCTAAGGGCAGCATGACTGTCAACGAAGATTACGTAAGATTGCGAATCCGAAGCTGGGCCACCAGCTATGGTCTCAATATCCTTCAAGATTGCGAAAACCTCCGCCTGAAAGACGCTGCAGTCATCATTCAACCTGAACTGGAGTTCAAAACCGAGTTCCCTATAGAAAACCCCAGCACCTTTACATCCACCTAACTTACACCCATCTGTGAAGATGGGTATACCACTCTGCCCCTGAAGTACACCATCTTTCCATTGTGCTCTTTCCGTTATAAGGCACGATATAGTCGGTGGCTTTTTCCGAAAGTCCATACCTCCCGCCAGGCAAGACGTTCTATTAATTTTGATTTAAATTCTTTTAATATCATAGCCACTTCAGGCATTGAAATACATATGTTGAGTTTGTAAACGCAGTATATATTTATAGAAGACACTAGCTTGACTGTGTATAAATAATGACGAAGATATAGCAAAAGGATCTTTACAAAATTTAACAATATTGTTGGGCATTTTTCTTGTTAAAGAAAGTAAAAACAATTCCATTATTCGCTTTAAGGGTGGCATTAAAGTTAACCAACATGTTTTACTATGTTCCAATAATTTTTTAAACTCTACATCGATGTTATCACAAATTTATTTAAATTTTTCCACTCTATCTGTATAAATGTAAAAATATGATGGTCACGGATGGTCACCGTAAGTGTATAGTGTGTTGGCTTATTAAACGTGAGGCCACGGTTCAAAACCCAGGTCAGACTTGAACAACAAAACGAAATATGAGAAAATATGTATTTCTTTGACAACTTCCTCTCAGCAGATTTCTGGCAAAACTTCTGAGCGTAAATAAAATTGCAATGAAAAGTTTCTCTAAAATCTGTCTTTCGGAGTCGACTTTAAACTGTATTTCCCTTCATTCATACATATATAAAATTAACACACACAACTTAAGCGGTGTTGAGAAGCTAGGTCGTAATCCTGGCTGACAGGTTGTAATGTAAGAATGAGTCTTTACAAACAAATTTTAGTCTCTTCTTTCATAAATAACATTATTTGTTAAAAAAAAAATTGTTTAAAAAATATTTTCATGTGTTATTTAGAGCTAGTATTACAACTGGCCGTTAACTAAAGGGGGGATTTTAACGGGCAGATAAATAGCTTTTTCATTATTATAAGTGGACAACAAGGTAGAAGTGAGCGTTAAGCTAAAGGGAGGATCATCCTACCTTTAACTTTTAAAGTAAAGTTTATGTTAGAACTTGTCATCTTATATGTATATTATTTTCAATATGGCAACTTCAAATATAAACAAAATGAGCAAAGACAAGGAAAAACAGAAGCCCGTCGTTGCCACTGCGTTTAAAATAATTTGTTTAATTGAGCAGTGTTATCGACATTTCTCCGGCACTGCCATATTTTTGAAAAATGTTAACTTTATTTTATCATAAGATTGTAATAATAATAATGAAAAGAAGCTAAAGGTGACTTTAAAGTTCACTTTAGCTAAATTTAACTTTAACTAAACCCAACTTAAACGGCAAATTGTAATAATGGCCATTTACGTATATATATACATGGTATACAAACGAATGAATATATTTTCATATGTACAAGTAAATAGGCACACTTAAATGAAAACAAATATACATATTTATTTAGGCAAAAACTCCTAACAAGTACACAACGTATGTGTGTATGTATGTATGGGCATATAATGATACTCATGTGTTTACCTGTACAATACTTTGTAATCTGAGTAAATAATAAATAAAAGTTTGAAAGCAACAATTTTTGCTTGCGGGCAAAACAGCCTCTAATTTTATTACCCTCATCTATTTACATACATGCGTACATATGTACATAGGCATACTCATAAAATCAGATAAATATACGTACATATACGGCAAACAGTTTTACAATTAAATGCGTGGCAGGGAGTAGATACCAACATAAATCCTGTTTTGACATGTCGGGCATTAGCTAATACGCACAGGGGACCTTTCCTGTTTAGAAGGCTTATAAAACGAACGCAGACACACACACACTCAATTTATGTTATGTAAATACGATATGTGGGCGTGTAAAAGTGCGTCTCCCGGTGTTAATGTGTAGATGTTAATTTAATAGCTTCTCTAATTTTAGTGTTATTTTGCTACCATATGCACATTACACATACATACATATGTATTGTAGTTGCTACTAAAAGAGAAGCTCTATTAAGAAAAATAATTGCCGAAATGAATTGAGAGTGAAAATTAGTGCAAAAATAGAAGGAATAGAAAAAGAATCACTTGTAATTTGTCAAAATGTCAAGCCCAAGACATCCTCCTACTAGCCCACGCTTCATACCCAAAATGGAACAGCATCATTATAGTTGGGACGAAGGCACCACAAATTCCAGTAGTAAGCCTTTGCCAGGCCAAAGTCAACAATCAGTTAAAGTTCCAATTCGAGCATCATCTTCACCGCTTCCGTACAAGTGCCCAAAACCATCAAGGTGAGTATTTATTTAGCATTTTAAACGATACACGATAAATTTTACAAGAAGCACAACATTAAGGCTTCAAAACATATATGTATATCTTAAGGGGAAGGTATACCTTAGCAGCAGTAATTTACATTGTAATATTCGTTTGATATTTCGATATTTTCAAGTGTAAGGTCAAGGCAAGCCGCCCTAATCTAGTAGGTAGTGTATTGGCTTATTAGACGTAAGGCCACGGTTCAAAAACGAAAATATTTCTGCGACGACTTCCTTTTAGCAGATTTCTGGCAAAACATTTGAGAAAAAATATAATTGTCATGAAAAGATTCTCAAAAATCTGTCGTTTGGAGTCGACTTTAAACCGTAGGTCCCACCACTCTTGTATAAAAATTAACGCACACAACATAAGTGGTATGAGAAGCAAGGTCGTAATCCTGTCTAAAGGCTTTGTAGTGAACAATTATGAATGTATGCATGGTAGTTAAGCTATTCTCACAGCTTTTATTTCCTTACATTCCACACTAGTATAGTATCAAGCTGAAATCTCAAACCGAAAAAGACCATAAGTTAACCATAAAAGTTCGGATACCATATGGCTTGTAACAATTTAAGTCTGATCTTATCTCATTCTAATTTCTCAATACCAATAGCAGTTTAACGTTATTCTCCTCAACAATTTTAAAAGTTCTCGAGCAATTTTAATAGCTAAAAAACGTTTTCAAAAATGCTGCACTGCTATTAATGGCACCTTTATTGAGTCAATATTCGGTTAATAGAGTACAATATTTTAAGTGTTCAGGCATAATAATATACGCAGTTTAGCTGCTTATTCAATATTCATTTGACAGCTAGCAAACAAAACAGCTGGTTGTTTCAACAACATTGTTTTTATTTTGTTTTGTTGTTTTTTTTTGTTTTTCGTTGTTGACATTTGAGTTGTCGGTTGTAATATACTCATTAAACATACTCATGACAGTGCTGCATTTCAAGTTTTACTCAATATTATAACAATTTGCGTATTTCTTGTGCAATAATTAATTGAAACTTTATATAAAATATTGAGCTCAATAATGACGTTTATTGCGATTAACACAATAAAGGTGCATATCTGAACACAGTATTATACATTCAAGCAGTTTATCTCTAGGTTTTAAAGTTTAATGTCACTAATTCGACACGTATCAACTGAATATTATATTTTTAATCTCATGCGTCTGTAAGAGTTTTTCCGATCCGTATAATTTAATGTTACATTACGGAGTAATTGTCCAGTAAATCGTCATTAGTTTTATTTCTATTCAAATATAAATTAAATGACTACCGTGTAATATACTGTGCCTTAAACAACCACAAAGTTAATAAAATTAATGTAGAAAAGTTGGTTTACCTTCCCCGCCTTTCAAATTATGTGTGTGACAGTAAATAAGTTTTACACCAATAATATCACCATCACCATCACTCACTTAAATTTTATACACTCACATAAACTGAAACAGTAGCATTAATTCTGAAGATAACTTTAAGATGTCACCGCTTTTATGGTCCATAAACTCTTACAAGTTGAGTGTATTTTATTTATTCATCTGCATTTGTGTAGAAACTTTCAAGTACAAGCTGGCACTAGTGGAGGTAGTGGAAATGCTTACGAGTCCGGCGTAAAGACATCATCGTTCCCACAACGTAGTCCTTCAGTGCGTAGTAATTACAGTTGCCAAAGCAGTTATTCAGATGCCGCATCACCATCCTCCTTGGGAAGCAGTCGTTCGAGTAGCCGCGATAATCCACCACGTAGTCCCAAAATAACAACCACATTTGCCAATGACTGTAGTGATGATGGTGGCCAGTCGTCAGCTTCATATTATCACACGCCCACATCGGGTGCACGTAGTCCCAAGACAGCTTATTCAAAAGAAAACTCATTGGATTCTCCCACTTGCTTACTGTACAGTGGCAGCCAAACTCCGATATCACCGCGTCGTAGTCCTCATGGTGCGTGTAAGTTTGTTTTTGATGCCATTAGTCCAGTAGTGGATTCGCCTAGTCGAAAATTTGAGTACTATGAACCAGTTTCGCCGGATGATGATAGAGATGATGAAAACAAATACGATAGCCAATCGCAGCCACCACCAATTTCGCCCAAATTGTACGAACATAGAAGACAAAACTCCAAGAAAATTGTACGCTCATCGCCGCTGGACGCGTTAAACCGATTTAGCAGCACTAATCAGCCTACCAAACGTAGTGATGAATGGGAAATGACGGTGTCTTCGAATATGGGCAGTGATTATCAGGGTTTAGGTATCAACAATTACTATGTTAAACGCGATTCGTGTGTTACTGAGTGTACTCAACTTTCGGTAGAGTCCGAAACTAGTACATTAGCCACAACCACAACTTCGTTTAGTTACTCGGATACTTCAACAAGACAAACTTCGTCGGATCAGGCTCAAGATGTCAGTCCATTGGTTGAACCAAATGCTACCAAACACCAACGTAGACATGCTATCAATATTACTTCGAATCCCGGCTATCAGGTATATTCACTGTTTAACCTATTTTACCTAGAATATAAGTTTAAAATTCGATTTAGGTTCTGCATAGCTCGCATTCTACCTTGGATCGTACCTGTTCGGATAGCGTAGTTTCGTTACGTTATCGAAAATCTACAAGCGATTTAACACAAGACACTGAAAACGAAAGAAATAAACATAAACATGTGGCTGAATCATCAACACCTACAACCGGTAGCTATAAACCCCGACGGCGCGGAAGTTCCAAAGGCGGTTTGGCTTATCTCGCTAGTCGCCGCAGTTCCCGAGAGTCAATGAAGAGCGCCTGCTCGAATGCTTCATTAGTATCCAATGATGATATTGGTCCCTTGGCCTTTCAAGCTTCAAATCGTGGTCGTCAACGTAGAACTTCGAATTTTCTAGAACTACCAGGTTAGTTTGAACACCAACTTAGCGGTAGAGGATGTAAATTAAATTTTTATTTTTTTTATGTTTCTTTAGTTCCCGATCACTTCCGGCCGCGAGTTTGTTCATTGCCAGACCGTCCTTACAATCCCAGGGCTAGTGATGACTTGTATCGTCTCCGACACTTTTCCATTAGCAAAGGCAATGTTGTTAATTGTGGCGATTCGATTATATCGCGACGTTCGCGCAGTAATACAAGTGTAAATTCAACCAATAGTCGGTAAGTAAGATAATGGATAAGTTTTGATTTAAAGTTCAACTAGTGGAGGGGTGGTAAGCTCCATTAGTGTTAAACCCGGTAATGTTTTGTCATTTCAATTTACATTAAATTTATATTCGATCAATTAGCTAATAAAACAAGGTTCTAGAATCTATACAGCGTGGCACAGAATCAGCAATGAATCATTTTTTCGCTACTCATAAGTACTCATGAAGTTATGAGTATGAGTGAGTCAACAATATTGAAATTTAACTACTCTGTTTCATTCGTACTCACTATAACATTGATTTATAAGTACAGGTTGCAATGAGTATGAGTACAACGTTCACATCAAACTCATACCATTCGAAATATGTTTGATTCATACGCCTACTCATTCAGATTCATAAATTTAGAAAAATACTTATAATACTCATAAATGATTCGAGTTATTCGAATCATTCATCAAAATTTACAGTCGAAATCAACAACATCATGCATATTGTTAAGTATGAGTACGATGAGTACTTCAAACTTTGAATATGAGTAGTATGAGTATGCTATTAAAATAAGTATGAATGCGTATAAGTATCAGAAATTGTGAGTATGATTCCAATCTACTCATCTTTTTCAATACTCATTGCTGATCTCTGCACAAAATGTTGCCAGATCTTACAACATTTTACATAAGTGTGGCAATATTTTCTGATATTCGTGTACCCTAGAAATTTTAAGGTGACAGAAGAAGAAGCAATTATAGTCTGTCATTGTCAGAAGTTGAAAGTTCAATTTATTATTTTTTATATCTCAGATATGCGAGATATGTTTATATGAGTCTTAACTATAGTGTTGTGAATAATGACCAATTAAGTAAGTAAGTTATAATTAGGCACATCGACAATGAAAAGGGGGATCAGGTAAATTATACAATATAATGCCACGAATAGAAAATTCCTAAAAATAATAGTCACTGCAGCTATTCGTATCACTGGTGCTCTACGCACCACCCCCACAAAGGCCTTGTTCGCAATGCTTAACTGGCTTCCTACTGAGCTCCTCGCTAAGCAAGTGGCTAAGTTCACTGCGACAAGACTCAGTGGCCTGTCTCGTTGACGCGTCGTCTCCTCTGGCCACTCTTCTATTTTGGAGTTTGATCCTGTGGCCTCACTTGATATCGATTATCTCCCTTTGGAATACTGTTTTGACAGTGTTTTCAAATTCCTGATTCGGAGCAGGAGCGATTGGACCCCTGACGCGATCGTCCCCGTGGAACGTCCACCAAACACGATGGCGAGGTGGGTAGCGGAGTCTACTCTGGGAGATTGGACTTAAATATTTCACTCCAGCAGCCGGACTATTGCAGCGTGTTTCAGGCGGAGGTTATGGCCATCTATCGGGCCGCTCAATGGATGCTCGCATTTCGATATTTTCTGATAGCCAGTGTGGCATAAAGTCTCTGTCGAACGTTAGTCTCTGTGGATCGTCAATGAATATCGCCGCTGTCTCAACCTTCTTTTTGGGCATTTCAGTGTCACACTTATCTGGGTCCCCGGACACTGTGACATTCCGGAAACTGCAGAACCGACGAGCTCGCCAGGAATGCCTCTTACCTCTTTCCGCGAGATGGCCAACCTATGCTGGATCAATGAGGAGTCCTGCTCCACCGCTAAGCTCACTTGGCCCTCAATGGATAGAAAGCGCACCAACCAGGTACTTGGACTTGGTCGAAACTTCATCTCGATCACAGTTGTCATGCTTACAGGTCACTGTGTTGTGGGTAGACACGCGGAAAGAATCCGCTAAGGAAGAGAAGACTGTTATCCACTTTCTTTATCAATGCCCATCTCTTGCGAGGTGCAGATATAGGTTATTTGGCTGTCCAACCCTAGTCAGCTTTACAGAGCTATCGTCCTTTGAAGTCAAGGACATAGCCTCGTTTATCAAGCTTTTCAGCGTGGGGTAGTCGTGCTTAAAATGTGCAGCCCTTGCGTTGACCAACTTCTCCCTTCTTGATTCGGAGGAACTTGGTAAGTACAGAGATTGCGTTTACCTGTGGCGTCACAACGGGCCGCTATGCGTGCTCAAGTGAGCTTTTGGTATCAGAGCTACCACATTAACCCAACCTAATAGTCACTGCAAAAACAAAATTCAAATCGAAAGACATATATGCTCTAGCATCTGACTGTGCAACCGAGGCAGCCAATGAGAAAATACAATGACTCTTAAGAACCTGTGAACAGGACATGAAATTAACGAACGTACGCATGGAGAATAAAAGATTCAAAGATTCAGCCATACAACTCCAGAGTGGATGGCTAGCATGAAACAAAGAAATATTCTTTGTTTCATGGGTGGCTAGTACTTTTCGATTAATAGAGATCTCTTTAGATTCCGACTTCAATAAACTACTTCAAGGAATCTTTTTCCTCTATTTTAAATTGAATTTCTTTTTATTTCATTCACAAAAGTAAACATTTGCAGTTTAATAATGAAAATTTCTTATTGATAGTGCTAGCGAAAGATCGCCATTTGAAGGCTCCTGCTGTGGTGGTGGTTATGCCAATGTCGATTCGGTGCCAGCATCCCCCGAAGAAGATGATGATTCAGAAAATATGGAGCCACCACCACCTCCTCGTTATCGTGTCGTTATGTTAGGAGATGCGGGTGTTGGAAAGACAGCACTAGTCAATCAATTTATGACATCCGAATATATGCACACATACGACGCCAGTCTAGGTAAGTACATACATACAATGCCGCATAGGTATTGCTGTCTTTTTTCAACTAGCTAGCTAGCTTCCTACAAGTATCTAGAATGCCACGTTTTATTACAAAAAAAAAAAAATTAAATTAAAAAGCACAGCAGCACAGTAAGTTAAAGCCCCCCCCTTTGTGTACTAACAATCACGACAATCACAACCAATCCAACTTCCAATTTTTCAAAAACCCAATCTATGTATGTAAATCCAGAATTTGTGTTTTGTCGAAATTTTATTAACTTAAACTTGTTGTCACTTCAGTTTTAAACAATACTTGGTGTTTTTTAGTTAATAATACAAATTTGAGTTTTAGATGATGAATTTGGGGAGAAGACTGTTAGCATACTATTGGACGATGAAGAATCCGAATTGGTGTTCATTGATCATCCCAGTGTGGAAATGAGTGTAAGTACAACATACATATACAATATAACATTCGATTAAATTCATATCAATGCCATCATTTACCATAAATGTCTTACACTGTATGGCATACAATACATACTCGTACATACAGTGAGCGTCAAAAGAAACTGTACATTAAAAACACGTTGTTATGTTTTTACCTTTTAAAAACATTTAAAATATAAGTTCGTAGATCAGTGTTGAAAAATTCAGTTCTTTAGTACTTTTTCAGTACTTTTCCCTTTCCCGAGGCACTTTCAGTACTTTTTCAGTACATATTTTACATCTTGTGCTTTTCAACTATTAATGTCTTTAGCCCGGGTTAGCCAAACGTCCACGAAACGTACGTTAGTTTTAAGCATACGAAAAGCAATGAGAACGCTTGATGAAAAGTAATGTAATTTCGGTAGGCATTTACATTGCTCTTCATACGCTGAAAACGAACGCATGTTCCATTACGTTCCGTCGTCGGGGCTTTTACGTTTTGTTACTTTCCGAATCAGCTGTTTTTGTTTTGTATGTGAGGAACACGTATAAGTCGTTAGTTTTTCTGTTCCATTCCGTAAGTGTATTAAATACAAATGAAGAAATAGTTGAGTAAGTAGACGTGAGACCGTAGTTCAAACCTATTATCCTTTATTATCCAATAAAACGAAATGAAAAAAATATTTCTTCGGCGACTTTCTTCTGGCAAAAGCTGTGGGAGTAAATAAAATTGCCATGAAAAAATTTCTAAAAATCTTTCGCTTCCGCCTCTCATGTATAAAATTAACACACACAGCATAAGTGGTGTGTGTAGCTAGGTCATAATCCCTAATAAAGGGTTGTAATGACTAATTATGTATGTATGTATTTTACAAAAGTACCATTCGATGCAAAAAAGTACTTTTTCATTTACAATTTTGCAACACTGTCGTCGATTGTAAATAAAATAAATTTGTGTTAGTTTTAATTAAATTCTTTATTGTTCACACAATTCTGTGCCAATTCTGTGTGCCACTGTTCACAACTTGATGTAAACAACAACAATTGCTTTGTTCGTTATTCTTCTTTACATTCTTTAACGTAAACAATAACAATTGTTCGACAGATCTTTATAACGGAAATCTTCAAACCACGATTATTCTCTTCAAACACTGCGTGTCTTCAACAGAGATCAGCAATGAATCGTTTTTTGCTATAATTTTGAGTATGAGTAAGTCAACAGTATTGAAATTCAACTACTCTGATTCATTCGTACTCCATACAACATTGATTTGTAAGTACAAGTTGCAATGAGTATGAGTACAACGTTGACAACAAACTCATAACATTAGAAATATGTATGATTCATATGCCTACTCATTCAGATTAAGAAATTTAGAAAGATACTTATAATACTCATAAATGATTCGAGTTATTCGAATCATTCATCAAAATTTAGTCTTAGTTGTTGTTTTACATTTACAAAAAAAAGAAGAAAGAAAAAGACAAAGACAGCAAGCAAAGCAAACACACAACCTTCTAGTGAGTATTGCTGTGTTCGTACGCGAATCATGCTTATTTTGTGATTCTTGTAAATGTTGAGTCAAAATCAACAACATCACGCGTATTGCTAAGTTTGAGTACGATGAGTACTTCAAACTTTGAATATGAGTATGATATTAAAATAAGTATGAATGCGTATAAGTATCAGAAATTATGAGTATGATTCGAATCTACTCATCTGTTTGATTACTCATTGCTGATCTCTGGTCTTCACACAAGACTGACTAATATTTTTGGTTGAGTTTGGCGATTGTTAGAATTTTATCCTTAGTGTACAGTTTCTTTTGATGCTCACTGTATCTGTATGCTATTGTGTATACAAATTGAATGAAAAATAAAATGTTATGCAGCTCCTACATTTAATTACAACAAATAATGCGAGCCGTATGTATATTAGTTTCTCCGTTATGTATATTAGTTTCTCTATTTAATTATTTATTGATTGATTCATTTATTTGTGTGTGCCTATCTGTCTGTCTCTCTTCATAAAATTTAAGGTGGAGAACTCGCTATCAACATACGAACCCCATGGATGTGTTGTAGTCTTTTCGATTGTTGATAAGGCCTCGTTTCGTGTGGCTGAGGAGATTATAAATTATTTGTGGCAGGAAAATTATACAAAAGATAAGGCTGTAATACTAGTCGGCAATAAAGCAGATTTAGCGCGTTCTCGTGTTATAACGTCTCAAGGTAATACAGCTAATATAATCCAAATAATATTCTATTTATTGCTTGTTATGTTGTTTTCCTTTATCTCTTATTGGCAAATTCTTCTTTGGCTTCTTCTTCTTCGTTTTATTATTAATTTATTGTCGTGTGAAATACAATAACTTATTATTTACACTAACTCTACTGCTAATAATACCATCATAAATTAATGTTTTATGTACGTATTAATCTTAATACATAATAATAATAATTTATTATATTTTAATTTGGTTTCGTTTGATTTTTCTTTCTACATCTACTTCTTTGGTTTCTGTGTAATTTAATTATAAAGAGGGCAAATCACTGGCGGCCTCACGCGATGCCAAATTCATAGAAACGTCTAGTGGCATTCAGCACAATGTGGATGAATTACTTGTTGGCACTTTGAAACAGGCACGTAAATATGTCTCTACATATACAATATTATTTACTTCATTATTTATTAATTTATTAAGTATTTAAATATTTTTGTTTTTTTTTTCGAATGTACATATTTTCAATGTAAATGAAATTGAATATGAAAATTGGAAAATTTTTTAAATATTCTGTTTTGTAACATTTAAAATCGAATTATTCTTAAATTTTGTGGAAAATTGATTTTCATTTCAATTTAATTTTCGAAAATAATTTCTGTGAAATTAATCACCACCAACAAAAGATTCTTGTAATAAAGATTTGAAGTGTAACGTTGCTCCATGGCAGAATTATAAAGTGCATGGATTAAAAGTTTAAATTTTAAAAATAACGGGTGATTTTTTTAGCTATTATCTTTTTGGTAACACTGGTTTAAACAGCCCACGCACGTTTCGTGTTTTGTTTCACTGTCAAACATCTTCAGTTTGGTCTATAATTTAACCATGAATCGTCTTACAAACGAACAACACTTGCAAATCATTGAATTTTATTATCAAAATGCGTGCTCTGTTTCATTTTATGGTCAGTTTATTCGACCCACTGAAGCGGCTATTCGGGCTATTGTGACTAAATTTCGTACCAAATTTACATTGTTGGACATTAAACCACCAACACGCTTACGTAGAGTGGGAACTGAAGAAAATATCGCAGCTGTATCGGCCAGTGTTAATGATGACCATCAATTATCGATTCGTCGCCGTTCGCAGCAATTGGGCCTCTGTTACTCAACAACGTGGAAAATTTTGCGGACGGATTTAGGCGTGAAGCCTTTCAAAATACAGCTGGTGCAAGAATTGAAGCCTTGGGCTCTTGGAAAGTTGGACGAAGATGCACTTCTTTATCGAAACATTGTGTTCAGGGGCGAAGCTCATTTTTGGGTCAATGGACACGTAAATAAGCAGAATTGTCGATTTTGGAGTGAAGATCAGCCAGAAGCATTGCAAAAGCTACCAACGCATCCAGAAAAAGTCACAGTTTGGTGCGGTTTATGGGTTGGTGGCATCATTGGACCGTACTTCTTCAAAGATGCTGCGAATCGTAACGTAACTGTGAATGGTGAGCGCTACCGTCAGATGATATCCAACTTTTTTTTGCGCAAAATGCAAGAGCTTGACTTGCATGACATGTGGTTTCAACAAGACGGTGCCACATGCCACACAGCGCGCGTAACAATGGACTTATTGAGAGGCGAGTTCGGTGAACATTTTATTTCACATTCGGGACCGGTTAATTGGACGCCTAGATCGTGCGATTTAACGCCTTTAGACTATTTTTTGTGGGGCTATGTTAAAGCTCATGTCTATATGGACAAGCCCGCTTCAATTGACGCGTTGGAAGACAACATTGAATCATTTATTCGTGATATACCGGCCGAAATGTTGGAAAAAGTAAGCCAAAATTGGACTAAGCGGATGGACCATTTGAGGCGCAGTCGCGGTCAACATTTGCATGAAATAATCTTCAAACATTAAATTATATGGACCGTACTATCGTAAAGATTTCATGCATTTTTCTGAATTTTCTTTTTTAAATTTTCCTATAGCTCTTAAAAAATCACCCTTTATAACAAAACGAAAACGGTTTGTAATTTAAAAAAAAAATTTATATATTTTTTTTTGTGAAGTTCCCGTTAGAAATTGAATATTATTTCATTCATATGGATGCCTAGCTATGGCTAGCCTCATAGTACCTCAGTCGCTCGACCAATTTTCGTGCAGTTTTTCGTTTTATATCGCGGCAATGGCATCATGTATGGTGGCCTTCAAATACTCAATTGTCTCTGGTTTTCTTCTTTAATGGTGCCGCACAGAAAATAGTCCAACGGTGTCAAATTGCAGCTTTTTGCGTGCAAATTGACACCACATACATACATACATACATAATTGGCCATTACAAACCTTCAGTCAGGACTACAGCCTAGCTTCTCACACCACCCATTTTGTGTGACTTAATTTTATACTTGGGTGGCGGGACCTACAGTTTAACGTCGACTCCGAACGACAGATTTTTGAGAACGTTTTTCATGGCAGGCTTATTTACTCTCAGAGTTTTTGCCAAAAATCTTCTGAGAGGAAGCCGCCGAAAAAAATTTTTTTTTCATTTTTCGTTTTGATGTCTGTCCTGGGACTTGAAGCCGGGCTTTACGCCTAATAAGCGAACACACTACCGACTAGACTACGGCGACTACCACATAACAATTTCGGCTAATTATACGGCCTTCAAACGTTTGACGCAATAAATCGATTGAGGCATGAGATGTGTTGTAATTTGTACCGTCCTGTTGAAGCCAAACTTGGTTCACATCAATACCATGAAGAGCGGGTGCAAAAAATCAGTTGTCCTGGTGCGAAAGGTGTCTCCATTGACCGTAATGGTTGAGCCGAGTTTCAAAGAAATATGGGCCAATGATGCCTCCGCTATACAAGCCAAACGGTCACTTGTAATGAGTGCATTGGCTTCTGTAAGACTACATGTAGGTTTTCTAAGTCTCAAATACGTCAACTTTGCATATTAGCATACCCACCGAGGTGAAAATGAGTTTCATTCGAAGAGATGATTTTTTTGGGAAAAACGATATCATCGTGGAGTTTCTCATTGGTCCAATAAATCCCAACATTGCTCAAGCATAGATCGATTCATTACGCTCAGTAGAGGTAATATACCGAATTTTATAATAGAATAGAATGACCTAAGTATTGACAGATTCGAAATAACCGAGGGTTCAAATTTAAACCGATAGATTATCCACCCTATATTTTTTTATAATAAAATGCATGGGAATGAATTTTTTGACATTTCAGCACAATAGCTCGGATTTTATAAGCAAAATTTTTGAAGGCCATTCGCGAGCTGTGAGATCAGCATAATAAAATGCCAAGTGGTTCTTTCTTCTGACACCACCAACATCTTTCATTCGAATTTTTAAAAAGACAAATTTCATATTACATTTTGTTCGCCATGTCTGAGC
The DNA here is from genome assembly GCA_930367235.1 of Sarcophaga rosellei. Taxonomy (NCBI): domain Eukaryota; kingdom Metazoa; phylum Arthropoda; class Insecta; order Diptera; family Sarcophagidae; genus Sarcophaga; species Sarcophaga rosellei. Next base: position 32,040,109 of record OV884021.1, on the reverse strand, counting down.
TGAGGATTGAACTGTGTTTTATCGATGCAATGCTCTTCATGCCCAGCCTACCCTGAGAATTTAAATTTCTTCCGAAACCTCCTAATGCCATTTCCGATTCAGTGAAAGAATATAAAGTGGCTTTGGATCTCCGCAGTCTTTTTCATGCTTATCTTCAAAGACATCCATATGTCCGTTTGACGTCACAATCGTAAAATTCTATGTGACAATCGTAAAATTTTGCAGACCTTGAGTGTTTCATGTTATCATGCTCAAGACCTTTTTCTGGCTCCTTTTTTCTGCAACCATTTCTAACGTGCCATCTCCACTACTCTCCATCTAGACAGTGCACCTCTTCATTTCTCAATAGTCGAATATATCGCTTTAAAATAAGCGAAATTCGTTACTTTTCGGCACTAGGTGCGACATTTTCGGCAGTTATCTGTGTCTCTGCTTGTCACGCAGCATTCGATTGTCTTTTGTGGTCTTTGAGACCCAGTCGAGAACGCGCCTAACGCCGCAGTCGCGACTCTTTGAAGTGACTGTCAAATATCATTTCATTAAATCTCTAAGTTTCATATTGGCGTCCTTATTATTTTTCACGTCACTGTTTATGTAAATGCATACATACATATTTTATCGCTGTGCGAATCTGGTATTAGAGTATATCATACGTGTATATATGTATATGCGCATACTTATTGGCAGTAAAGTGACTTCCGGCTCCCCACCGAATGTATATCGATATACCTGAAGAAGATAGCAATAGTCAGCGTCATACGAATATCTGCACTCGCACGGGGTATTGAATATAACTACACAGCAGAGGCAAATGCGCTGAATAAAAGTCGTATTTCTTTAAATTTTTTTTTTAATAATTTAATTGTACTTATATCGGGTCCGCCATCTAACGTTTTTTTTTTTCAACTAGTGCTTATTTCGTGAATGGTAACACTTAGGTCATGTCTGATTTGACAGATAATTAGTTTTCTCCTTCCGCTAAACGAATATGGTTGTGAATACGCTTGAACAACGCTGGGAAATATTTCCTGCGATCGACTTACAGAAGATGCCGTTTTTGGCCAAAAAAAAATCATCTTTTCAGATGAAGCTCATTTTGATCTTGGCGGGTATGTAAACAAGCAAAATTGTCGCATTTGGGGCACAGAAAACCCGCACGCATACATTGAAAAGCCGACGCACCCAAAAGCGAGTCACTGTTTGGTGCGGATTTTGGTCCAGAAGCATAATTGGGCCATTTTTCTTCGAAAATGAGCAAGGAGTAGCCGTTAAAGTCAATGGCGATCGTTATCGGGCCATGTTGAACGAATTTTTGTTCACAAAAATTCAAGAGGAGAATATTGGCAACATTTGGTTTCAACAGGACGGCGCTACGTGCCACACAGTCGAAGCTACACTCGATGTTTTGCGCCCCGTTTTTGAATATCGCATTATCAGCCGCAGAGCTGATGTTGTTTGGCCACCTAAGAGCTGCGATTTGACACCGTTGGACTATTATTTGTGGGGTGCCGTCAAAGATAAGTGTTACGCCGACAAGCCAAAAACAATTGACGCTTTAAAGGATAATATTCGTGAAGCCATTGGTGAAATACAGCTGCACGCAATCGATAATATGCTTAAAAATTGGACCAATCGTGTAGGCTACTGCATGGCCAGTAAAAAAAGAAATTTGAGGAAATATTCAGAGGTTTTTTTAAGCATTTTCAAAAAAAAAAAAGTTATTTGGCGGACCCTTTAGAACTCTCGGTATAAGTTAGACATTACTTTAATTAACATGAATATCAATAAAAATTTGTTTTGTAATGAATTATTTGTTTATAAATTTTTGCAGATGCGTCTAAAGGAGTCACGTGAGAAGAAGGCTGCCTCAAAAATGAAAACATCACGTACTCATATTTCTTTGCAAATGGCCAAAGAAATTCTACACAAAATCTGCCTTAGCGACATTTCAAAATCCAAGAGCTGTGAAAATCTTCATGTTTTGTAAGTTTTTTTTTTGTTTTGTTTTCTACTTTAAACAAATCAATAGTAAAATACAAAAATAATACAAAAGGAATTAAAATAATAACAAAAAAATAATAAGGAAATAAAGGCGAAACCGCAAAATGTATCATCAATCAGGTCAACGGTATGAGTACAAATAAGAGTTGAAAGAAATAACGAATATGAATACATGAATACGAGAATCAATCAAACAAATATTGTGTATTATACATGGAAAGGAAAACATACAACATACAACAACATAATTAATAATTAATTAATCAAAGTAAAATTTAATTAGAAAATAAAAACACATATCGCTACTACTTATACTACTATGAAAATAAAAAAGATAGGAGGTTTTTTTGGGAAAATTTAATTTGCAAATAGTTTTTGATATATTCATTTGGTTTAGTTGTTAAAGAAAAACTGGTATTTAAGACAATCACATGGAAATAATGAATACAAAATCTGACTTAATAGTATCTTATCGTTGTTAATTTCCTTTCTCTGTATACATATTTACTATGTATATATACCCACCTTAACTATTGAGTACATATACAATATATTTTACTGCTACTGCTGCTGAAACTTTAAAACTACAATGCATTTTCAATAACAGTCAACATTTTTGTTTTATAAAGTTTGAAGGCATTTATAAGTTTTGTACAACAATTAAAATAATGTTAGTCCTATAGAAGATTAATACAAAATTGTATTGAATTTAATAAACTGTAACACTTCCTAAAAGCTAACCCCAACTCTTTTTTGATACCTTATTCATGATAACCCTATTAGGGTCGCAAAACTTGCCGTTAAAGTTGGGTTCATTAAAAAGTTACTTTAGCTAAAGTAAACTTTAAAGTCAACTTTAACTTCTTTTCTCTATCACAACCATAACTGCCAGATTTGACGATTTATTGTCATTTAGACAATTTTCAGCTCTAAAAATAACATATTGACCATTTGACGATTTATGCCGTTATTTTGACGATTTTTAAAAATTAAAAATTTACATCATATTCTTTACTTTAGTACATTAAAATCCACTTTAAGCTTTGTATTTACTTTGCAATTGTTGCTATCGGAAATTTAGGTTAGTAATAACAAGGATAATATATATATATATTATCCTATATATATATATTATTATCCTTGTTATATTTTTAAGTTACTTTCGAATACCTGTGATGATTTTTCTGTATTTTATTCCTTTTTAAAAGCCAAAAAAATTACAACTCCTAAATAACCTCGTAGTTGAGAATAATTTATCACTTGTCGTTGCAGATGTTTTTAAAAATTCCAGTATAGCTCTAAAAATACTACCATATTCTAATATAATAACGGAACAAAGGCAAGCGCCTTTATTTTATTTTTTTTCGTACGACCAACACTCAGGAGATAGATGACATTGTGTTTGGAACTATGAAAATATGTTATGGGAAGAAGGAAAGAGAGAACAGTGTTTATGGACACTTAGCTTGTATATTTTTATACCATAAGTAACAGGAAAGACCTCTGCAGGAATTGAGTTCCATATACGAATAGTCCGATTAAAAAACATATTTTTACTGTAAAGCAGTGTGCGATCCACTGGCCAATCGACAAACATACGGATGTGCTGGCGAACGATACGTAGGAATATATGATATTCGGGAACAAGTCGTCCCTTTTTTCGTTAGTGCAAAATCGTTTTTTAGTAGCTATAGAACAGTGAAAAACAAACCCCATTACAACGACGCTTCAATGATTCAATGGAATTGGATACACTACGGCCCCTCCTGTCGAGAAACCGTAAAATAGACGTTGAGGCACCGACACATATATGGGAGTTGTATTCCATTCTCAGTCGGTTATAAATGGTATAAATAGTAAGATCAGATGATAAGATCTTAAGCAGGAACTGAAAAACGTGTCGGTTGCAGCCAACATTACACTGAATTTTCATACGCAGAATGTTAAGAGCTTCTGACTCCTTAATATTTACACCACCCATAGATTATTGCTGTGTTTAAACCTTAAACAATTTTTTCATGACAATTATATAACTTTTTTGGAAAAAATTAATAAATGAAGATGAGGCACGCAAGGTTTTAGTTTCTAACAATTTATTAAATGTTTTATTTTTAAACACAGATATGTACATACACACATTTAATTTATGTATTTTACTACAATAGAAATAATTTTGGTTTTTAAAAACTTATATTTTATTTATTTTTGCTGACGATTTTTTACGATCCTCAAGTATTTGACGATTTGATGCCTCATTTATCTGGCAGCTATGATCACAACCTATAGATGAAATAATATTAACTTTTTCAAATATATAGCAGTACCGGAGCAATGCTGATAACATTGCTTAATTAAAAAAGTTTTCTTTTTAAACGCGGTGGCAACAATGACGGGCTTCTCTTTTGTGTTGTGTTTGCTCATTTTATTTATATTTGAAGTTGCCATATTGAAAATAATATATACTTATGTATAGCAAATTCAAACATAAACTTAACTTTAAAAGTTACAGGTATGATGACCTTCCCTTTAGCTCAATGCTCACTTCTACCTTATTGTCCACTCATAATAATGAAAAACAATTTATCTACCCATTCAAATCCTCCCTTTAGTTAACGGCAAATTGTAGTACTAACCCTAAGTAGTATTTTAATATCTTATTTATATGAACGCTTATTGATCCCCCATAAGAATGAAATAAGTTTTCTGGCAGCTAACCGATTTAAAGATCTTAAAATGAACATCTGAAATATAAACGTCTTTGGTGGCCTCAACAATAATACTTCTAACATCCTCAAACCCACTAAGCTTATTTACTTACTTAAATGTCCATTAACCAACTGATTAACGGATTTCGGCCTGTCCTAATACATCCTTCCAGGCCTCTCTGCTTATTGAGGGCCTCCGCCAGTTGTTCACAACAGTCTATGACAGGGCTTCCACGATTTGGTCTTTCCAACGCAAACTAGATCATGCTCCGTCGACTTTTGCAAATCCTCGCATTAAATGCCCGTCTTGCCGAAGTATTCTTCGCCATTTGAACGACACGGCCGAGCCAGCGCAGCTTCTGGATGTTAGTACGCTGCACAAAGTCTATGGCGTTAAGGAGCTCATACAGCTCACTGTTGCATCGGATGCGACAATCATCGCCAACTCGCACTGGACCGAGGATCTTGCGTAGGACTTTTCTCTCGAACACTCTCAAAGCTGCTGCATCAGTGCTTAATAGTGTCCATGTCTCAGCGCCATAAAGAATCACGGGTAGGATGAGCGTCTTGTAGAATGAGACCATAGTAGCACCTGTTGGCAAGAGTGTTACTGCACTTGATCTCCAGACTGACATCATTTTTGGTGGTAACGGCGGAGCCAAAATATGTAAATTCCTTGATTACATCGAAAGTATAGTTATCGGCGGTAATCTGAGATCCAATACGCCGCACGTCTCTACTTGTCGATAACATATACTTTGTTTTGCCCTCATTTACTGCCAGATCCATCTTCATAGACTCCCGTTCAATAGCACTAAAGGCAGCAGTAACATCTCGCTTAAAACGTCCTATGATGTCAATGTCGCCAGCGTACGCAAGCAACTGGACCCTTTTTTTGAAAAAGAGTGCACTCCTGCCTTCCGCAGAACACTCTCCTTAACGAAGTTGAAGAGGTAGCATGATAAGGGATTGCTTTGTCAGAAACCTCGCACGGTATCAAAATATTCGGAGAGGTTCATTTCAACCCTGAAGGAGCTACAGGAATTGCTCGACGTCATTCTGCATAGCCTTATCAGCTTCGCAGGTATACCGAGCTCAGACATTGCGGCAAAAATACGATCCCTATTCTCTAATATAAAATACTTAGTGGGAATATAAATGCTCACTTGAGAATTGCCAGAAAATTTAGTTCACTTATTAAAGTGAAATACTCTAAACAACTCATTTAAACATTGCATATGTATGTTTAACTATTTAACAAAATCAACAACAATAGATTAATAATTGAGGCTTTAAACTTTTCAGGGTATTACAAAAAAGAGTTGGGTACGAATAAACCTTTTTTTTTTTTGTTGGAAAAAGTTTTTTAATATCTTTAACAAGAAGGAATGTTTTATTAAGTTTGTGATTTAATCAAAGTTGTCAAAAAAAAACTATAATATAATAAATTAGAATAATATATACATATATACGTATATAATTTATAACAAAATATATTTATTCTCTGTTATATTATTATTATTATTGAAGAAAATACAATCTAAAGAAAGTGAAAAGAAAATGTTAAATATATATTATTTTAAGATTATATAATACATACATACATATGAATAAATGTCAATTTTCTATTAGTATTTATAAATTGTTATAAATCTGCTATTGCTTCTATCTACAATACATACATACTTATATACATACATAGGTTTTGAATGAACAAAATATAATTGAAAATTCATTCATACATAAATATAATATAATTCTATAGGAATATCTTTAGTAGAGTAAAACTAATTAATTCTCTGAAAACAAGAAAATCTCTTCCATTAAATTAAAAAAATAAACAAAAATCATATCGAAATGACTGTTTAATGTTGACTGTATTTTACAAAAAAAAAACAAATTTTTTTATATAAAATGGAAAGTTTAATTGAATTTAATTGAATACCTAATATCTAATGAATATTGCATAATTATAATATAATAAAAACAATAATTACTTTAATATTATTGTTAATATTATTGCTAATGTTGATATTTTATTTGGATTGTGAAAATATTAACAAAAAAAAAATAAAAGGATGGCTGGTTGAAAAGAATCTAAACACACCATAGTTTTAACAGTAACAGTAATTAAAATAAATTTGTGTTTAGTTTTAAATAAATTCTTTATTGTTCGCACAATTCCGTGTGCCACTGTTCACAACTGGATGTAAACAACAACAATTGCTTTGTTTATTATTCCTCTGTTTACACCATTTGCATAAACAATAACAATTGATCGACAGATCTTTATAACGGAGATCTTTAAACCACGATTGTTCTCTTCACACGCAATGCGTCTTTACAAAAGACTGACTGAGTTTTTACTCCCGCGTTGCCTGCTTTGCCTTGCCTTCTATATGCCAAAGTAAACAATCTCATGAATGCTCTTGAAAACGAATGTTCGTGGCTTTACCTTCTCGAGATCTCCGTAAATGTAAACATCGTTGTTTCATTGTTATTTGTGTACATTGTTTGTTGTTGCATTTTTTGTTTACTTGTTTATTGCCTTTTTGTACTGATGTTGTTGGTATATCAACATCATTGTTTTTGTTTTTGTAGCTTTTGTTTATCATTTTAATGTTACTAACTAACTATCTTTATCTTTATTTTAATTTTATATTATATTAATTTTGTTTATTTATTTATTTATTTTAACAATTTTTTATTCATATTATTCATATTTAATAAATAAATACAAATACAAACAAAATACACATATTGTACGGTACACAAAAGTATACAAACAACTATGCACGTAGTATTAAGTACCCTTGGTATTAAGTACGAGAGTATACAAGAAAAGATAAAGCCAGTATCCAATAAAAACACTGTAAAGAAAGATTGCTAAGTTGCCAGACGTGAAATAAGGCTGTATTAAATTATCGAAAAATGATACTGTCAGTCTCTCATGAATTGCAAGTCCGTAAAGAGACGTGAGTCTGTGATTAACTCAACACGTTTTATTAAAAAGTGAGTTTACAGCACAGTGGTATTGAACATCGGAAAGTTTGATCTTAGCTAAGAAGGATCGTGAATAAAATTGATAGCGCAGTTTTATCAGGATATTTATTTAAATAACAAAACACTTCATTTGTTGAAATGAAGAACAGAAGGAAATAATTTCTTTCAGTTTAAATGCAATCATCGAATAAAAGAAAACATAACAATATTTTTTAAAAGCTTTATAATACATGGTCCCGTAAGATTTAAATTTTTACCAGTTTCTATTAGTTTTACGCCAAATTGATAGACTCGCCAAAATTCACATTCTTATGGTAGGTAAGATTATTTTCAGTAAACCTGCTCACGGAAATTACACTTTCCATCGGCTACATAGATTTTTATAGCCCGGTCTGGGAGGGGCTAAGCAACCCAAAATGTTTATTATACTTTATTACAATTTTTTTTAATTTAAAAAGTAATTTTCCAAAGCGTAAAGATTTTAAAGTTAAGAATAGCCAATAATAGTAGTAACTAGGCCATTTTCCTGGGGAGGGATGGTCTATAGCCTTTCAAAAAAAATTGTTTATTGCTTTCTTATTATTTTATTTTCATTACTATTATGATTTGTTATTATTTTAAGGGCCATTACTACAACATGCCGTTAAAGTTGTTTTTAGTAAGTAGGTAACTTTAGCTAAAGTGAACTTTAAAGTCTCCTTTAACTTCTTTTCGTTATTACAACATACAGATGAAATAAATTTAAATTTTTCAAAAATATGGCAGTGCAGTCAATTAAACAAGATTTTTGTAAACACAGTGGCAACGATGGGCCTTCTTATTTGTTATGTTTATTCATTTTGTTTATAAAATTTGTGTGCTGAGGTTAGAGCTTTTTTATTTTTTTTTTTTAAATAAATATAATGAATATCGCCAATATCTAGTTTGATTTGAAAGACTATGCAGCCCTGCAAATTTGTACATTTTTTGTGCAAATAAACTGGCTCCAGGTGTTTCCGAAGACATTTTGCGCGCTGAACGCGAATCTGGCCATTTTTGAAAAATTGTGGAGCTAAACACTGACGTGCTACAACCATTGCTATTGTCAGAAATTGACAATTGATCTTTGCTCTTTAAAATGAGCCCAAAGCCAAATTGTTTGCATGCACCCTTAAAGTATGGGGCGGGTTTATGTCAAGGGGTGCAATAGAAAAAGGAACACATTACGGAGGTCCTTAAAAATTAATCAGATTTACTTGAAAATTGTTACTCAGGGGTCTTTGGGGTCGCTGATTACAGATCTTCATTCAGATTCAAAAATTCACAAAATTCAATATGGCGGTAACAATTTTCAAGTAAATATCATTCAGTTTTATGAATCTCGACCGCCAAAAACGCTATATTTAGGGGTTTCAACCCCCTGACGTGATGGAAAGTTTTTGAATTCGTGTTCAGCGCGTAAAATGCCTTCGGATACACCTGCAGCCATCTTATTTGCAAAACCCATGCAGGGCTGTGCTATTAATATATTAACGTTTATTTTTTATGTTTATATTTGAAGTTGTCATATTAAAAGTAATATGTGTACATATATAATATGGTAAGTTCAAAGATAAAGTGAACTTTAAAAGTTAAAGCTAGGATGATCTTCCCTTTAGCTTAAACGTCACCTTTATCCTATTGTGTACTCATAATAATGAAAATCAGGTTATCTGCCCGTTAAAATCTTCCCTTTAGTTAAGGCAAGTTGTAATAATAGCCCTAAATGACATATTTTAATGACATACAGCTTCAAAATTTCTTTCTTCCTTTAAATAAAAAGAAATTCCTTTAAATCAAATTTTTCAATCAGCTATCCTTGCAACAAAAATTCTTTAAAGCTACGCTCTAAAACACTATGACAGGGTCGAGTTTGTGAACAATTACAAGTAAGTAAGCTTTAAAATATGAAAATTCATTTATATATTAACATTAGAATCTTTACTATATATACGCTTGTCACTGTTATTGTGTTTATGAATTATAAAAGCGTAGTGTAGTCCTTAAACAATAAAATACAATTGAATACGCTTATATTACTTAAAAAAAATAATTATTATTAGTTAATTATACAATATGTATGTGTGTTAATATTATAAATGTTTACAATTAAAATGTTACTATTAACAATTTATTATTCAAATTAATCAAAATAGAGTATATTTACTATAATATATATTTACTATAATATATATTTGCTATAATATACATTTACTATTATATATCATATCTACTACTACAACAACTACGGCTATCTTTACATATTATATTTAGATTTAAGTATAATCAACTATTTTCATATACAAATTTATAACAAAAACAAAAACAAACTGAAAAAGGGAAATATTTTTACAAAAAGAACAACTAAATAGGAAAACCCTTTTTTTAATTTTGCGTATAAGCTTTTAAGCAAATACAATAGCAATATGATAACTTATCCTTTTTTTGTTCTGCCAACTCTAATGTGAAAAGTTTGTATTTCACTCTATAAAACTTAATAATAGATAAACAGATGAAAAATAAATGCGAAAATAAATGCAAAACAAAAGCTGGAAAAAAATTCAAACCTTTTTTAAATTGTAAAGAAAATAAATGAATTTATAATGGAAATGGGAAAAATCTTAAATTCCTACATTAAACAGAAAAAAGAAAAACAAACAACTTTTAAAACTTTCAAGAACATTTTCATATATTCATTCATAACCACATTTTCTCTATTCAAAAACCTTCTCGAAGTTATCATTCAAGCGTACATTAAGACTTCAAATACATACATACATATACACATGCACGTATAATCTTTTTATAAAACCATTATCAACAGAGCTTTACTTCTCCTCAATTCTTTGCTGTTATTGCATTAGTGTATGTGGTTAATAACAGTAAAAGATTTCATTTTATCACATCATTATTTGACTTCATTGTGTTCGAGTAAAGATGTGTTTGTGTCTAGGACTTTATTCATAATACACTGTTCAACGAAAATATATTAAATGTAAGTGAATGCGCAACTAAACAAAAAGACAACACAAAAGCTGAAATTTCTCTATGACATCTTAATATTGAACTGAAAATAATGCTAAAATTTTAAAGCTATTAAATTAATTAAATTTGTTCTCTAAGCTAAGGTCGACTTAGACAATTCTTTTGATAAGCACTTAAGCACTTATGTACTTAAACAAATAATCCTGAGAATAAAGTTTTGTACAGAAATTTCACGAACGATTTTAAGTTTTCAGCTGAGGCTTAAGACGCAGTGGTAGCCAATGTGAGACAATTATACCAAATTATGGTTCGGTTGGGATCAAATATCAGCAATGAATGGTTTCTTCGCTACTCATACATAGGTTAGGTTAGGTTAGAGGACGTGTACTTGTAAACTGTGACAAGTACAGTACCCGGAGGTCGAATTGACCCATCAGTACTCATGAAATTTTGAGTATAAATGAGTCAACAGTATTGAAATTCAACTAGTCTGATTCAATTGTACTCACTACAACATTGATTAATAAGTACAGGTTGCAATGAGTATGAGTACAATGTTGACATCAAACTCATAACATTCGAAGTGTGTATGTTTGATTCATAAGCCTATATATTCAGATTCATAACTTTAGAAAAATACTTATAATACTCATAAATGGCTCGAGTGATTCGAATCATTCATCAAAATTGACGGTCATATTTGTAGTTGCATTTACAAAAAAAGAAGAAAGAAAAAGACAAACACAGCCTTTTAGTGAGTATTGTAGTGTTCGTACGCGAATCATACTTATTTTGTGATTCTTGATAATGTTGAGGGAAGGAGAGTCGAAGTTCATAACATCATACGTATTGTTATACTTAACACGATGAGTACTTCAAACTTTGAACATAAGTACTATGAGTATGATATTAAAATAAGTATGAATGCGTATAAGTATAAGAAATTATGAATATGACTCAAATCCACTCATCTTTTTGAATACTTATTGCTGACCTCTCGTTGGGATATTTAAGAATCACAAAGCCTCCAAAAGAGAAAATAGAAATATCTTAACAGATGGTGGTCGCCGTAATCTAGTAGGTAGTGTGTTGACTTGTTAAACATAAGTGGTGTGAGCAGTTAGGTTGTAAACCTAATTGAAGGGTTGTAGTGTAATAAGTATGTGTGAAACTAACCATGACTTAACACATCTCTAGAACAATTATAATCAAAATTCAATCACAAATTAATTAATTAACATGGGTAAAGGTAGATAGATATTCTCCAAAAATGTATGAATCAGGATTTTGTTCGGAGCGATAATTTCGTGTTTCTGAACCTAAAAAGATCAGTCTGTAGGAAGAGCTTTACTCCTACGTTATAATTATTTCATGGGATAAAAAAATTTAACAAGCACTGGACAAAGGGATTAAACTCAAATAAAATTATATTTTATTAAAAAAGAACCTGTGTTTTATTCAAAATGTATCGAGATTACTCATATCGATTGCGTTAATGGTGGAATTCGATATACAATTCGATACGTACGTTGTTAGAAATTTTACATGATATTCTTGCATTATTTAGCGAATTTATGAAAAGGTTATTTGGTAACATTTAAAGAGAGCTTCACTATTCTTTTCGAATTTTCTCTTGCTACGCTACTCATTACGCCTTGAGCTTCAGCTTTTACTACAATTCCTTTATTCTGGTCTAAGCTTTATAACATTCGTCTTGTTTATGTATGGAGGACTGTTTAAAACTTGTAAATATGACAGCATTGGTTGACCACAAATATTCAGTCAGAAATTCATTAATAATACGTTTTAAATTTAAATTAAGGAGTTTAAATTTCAGTATCAGAGGCAAGAACCAAAAAGACGTTTGACCTTTGAGTTATAAGACCAATTTCCAATCCATACCGTTTAATAAATTCTTTTACTCTAGCCTCTTGAGATACATACATACATTGCATTAAGGTGACTTGAAAGTGACAGTTAGTTAGTTAGTTAAGTCAAAGTGGAAGCATTGATCACCAAAGCACACTTGAGCCCGTTGTAGCGTCATAGAAAAGCGCAGTCCCTGTACTGACCGAATTTCACCAAACTCATCGAAGAATTTGGTGAGCCAACGATGCTATATCCTTGATATCAATGGATAAATCCGTTAAGCTGACAAGGAATGGCGAGCCAAATAACATAAATATGCACCTTGCAAGAGACAGGCGTTGGTAAAGAAAGTGGATAAAAATTTCCTCCTCTTCAGCAGACCCACAACCACAGTAAAAATCATTTAATGGGTACTACAGTCTTTACTCTGAGAACTTGTATAGTTTTACGACAATTGAAATTTTTTAGTGAGGGTTTCTATCGTGGTGGAAAATTTAAATAAGCTTCGTTGTACAATACAAAATAATTAATTGAGTTATAAATAAAAATGCTGCAAATAACATAGGCTTAACGTTCTTAACACAAATCGTAATAAGAAATATAGAATTTTATGACCAACGTACAACCAGTAGGTAGGATATGAAGTGATTCCTTCAACGACTGTTGGCTCCGAACTATAGGAGAATGAATTAGCCAGAACCATAAATCATTTCTGAAATGTATAATTAAGAATCAAAATAATACACCACAATTGCGATATTTCGGACCCAGTCATCTCTAAGTTCTACAACCAAGTACATCATTGGATCCACAATTCTGATCAAACGAAACTCTGACACAGCAGTCCATACACGGTAGTAATGTCTTTATAAAAAACATGATGATACTACCTTTTAATACTCCAGTTTCAGTGTATTGTATAATATTGCTACGTGTTTACCTTTTTTTAGAATATAAGTTCGTTGATTGCAAACAAATTAAAAATAAATTGGTGTTTAGTTTAAATTAAATTCTTTATTGTTTGCCCAACTTTTGTGCCACCGTTTACAACTTGATGAATCCAACAATAATTTGCGTTATTCGTTATTCTTCTTTACACTTCTGTTCGCGTTGTGATCTTTACAACGACGATCTTCAAACCACGACTGTTTTCTTCACACGCAACGCATCTTCACACAATACTGACTGAATTCTTACTACTCGTTGCCTGCTTTGTCTTGCCTTTTTATATGATCAGGTAAACAGTCTGATAAAAGTTCTTGAAGTCGAATGTTCGTGCCTTCGCCTTCTCTAGAACTCTATTGTGACTTCATTGTTGTTGGCGTATTTTGTTCACATTGCTTGTTGTTACGTTCTCGCTTACTTCTCTATGCCGTTTTCTTTCATACTGATGTTGCTGGTTTACTTATAACAAGTTCGTTGCAAACTTTACAGCTTTCTAGAACACACAAATACCATTCGTAAATCCAAAGCCTGTAGTTGGCCTTCGAGACAACAAGCGAGCAATCAGAGTAAAAGCGAGTAAAACAGAAAGAGAGGGATTTATGGGACTTCCGTACCAATTTCTAATATCAATTGATGACTGATTTAAGTTTAAAATTTATATAATTATATATATAAGTATACATATGTATATACAATTTCTTCCACAATATTTTCGATAGTTTCAAAAGTCAATCGAGTGTTAATATCGTTTTTAGGATAATAACTTTAACCTTGAAACTAAGAATTTAGTTCGAGACAGTATTAATGTTATTAAAAATGTCAATTTTGATAAAACTTCGTAACGTATATGGGCCAGTAAATTTGGTCAATTCATACGTCTTTGTATCGTGTATGTTGTATTGAATATATTATTTGTTTGTTGTGCTGTGCTGTATTGTGTATTTCGTATTCCAAACGTCTGAAAACGATAAGAAGAAGAAGACCAGTATTCATAATTTGATTTTCAAGCACCAGAATGAAAAATATTACGGAAAAAAGTAAATTAATTAATTATCTGTGAGAACAAAAACATATGAAAAAAATGTGTATAAGTGTATGGGTTTTCCATATGAAAATTGTCAACAACAAGCATACACTGTTTTATATTCACAATACACTCAATTCAACGATACTAGAGCTTGTGTGAATTGCCCAATGAAAAAAATGTGTATAAGTGTATTGGAGTTTTTATATGAAAATTATCAACAACAAGCATTCACTGTCTTATATTCGTCAAACAATACAGTGAATACAACGATACAAGAGCTTGTGTGAATTTTGTTTTGCTTCTTTAAGAATCAGTCACTCAGTTATCAGTCTAACGTTAAGGTTAGACCTGATCTCCATATAAGATCTTTTTATGATGAACTCTTGTAACTGAAGTTATGTATCTCCATCTGTAACTGACTGGCAAATAATTCCTTAAATTGCAAAAGGGATGATCCGTTAAAACAGTTCACATTTTTATTTATTGTACATGCATATGCTAATATAACATTAATAAAACAATATGCGTGTATGTATAAATTTTAATAACGTGCCTATTTTAAAATTTGTATTTTTTTAAAAAATTATATCCCTAATGTACATACACATATGTACTCGTACTTAATCATACACACTCACTCATACTTATATGCTTAAATTTTAGGCATCACTTTAGAAATGGCATGTAATATTTTACAATAAAAATGTAATAAAAATTTACGAAATTAAGAAATATGTGAACGCATTTGAGAGAAATTGTTAAAAGCTTACCCGTCTTAACATTATGGTTAGCATTAATAAAAATTTGCTGTTATTTGTAATAAAAAAGAAAAATTATGAAATAATATAAATTCAGTTACTTGTTTCTTTAAAAAAGATGATTGTAGACTTTTGAGTCCCATTTTAATAGGAGAATACCTTAAAAATGCTGGTAATATATTATCGAAGGTCTTTTGAATAAAAAACTTAAAAGAAAAATTCATTAAAACACAAAAATTTATTAAATCCATTTAATTTTGTTATTGTACAATGAAATAACATGTGGGGATTGTATGTTCGATTCCCATGCAAGTCTCCAAATACAGAAATCTATCCAATTTTTGTAACAGTACAAATACACCCGAATAACTACATAGTGTGTAGACTCCGTAGTATAGTAGGTAGTGTGTTATTAGACGTGAGGTCACGATTCATACCCCAATTATGTACATATGTATGTATATTGTTATGTTTTTACCTTTTTAAAAACGTTTCAAATATGAGTTCGTCGATTGCAAACAAATTAAAAATAAATTTGTGTTTAGTTTCAATTAAACTCTTTTTTGTTCGCACAATTTTGTGTGCCACTGTATACAACTTGATGTATCCAACAATAATTTGCTTAGTTCGTTATTCTTCTTTACACTTCTGTTTGCGTAAACACTAAGAATTGTTCGGCAGGTTTTTACAACGGCGATCTTTAAACCACGATTATTCTCTTCGCACGCAACGCGTCTTCATACAAGACTGATTGAATTCTTACTACTCGTTGCCTGCTTTGTCTTGTAATAATATATTCAATTTGTGTATTGTAAAAAACGATAATGAAGATGTAATAAAAAAAATAAAATAATAATTCAACATGAACTTGCCGCACTTTACTTTAAATTTTACTGCCCACTCAGCTTTCTTTTCGATTGCCTATACATATATTCAACATGAACTTGCCGCACTTTACTTTAAATTTTACTGCCCACTCAGCTTTCTTTTCGATTGCCTATACATATATTGCAATATATGACCTAGTCTTCTCTTAAAAATATAAATTCAAAGAATAAAGAGATTCATAATAAATATATATGTATATATTTCCTTAAACACCAGATCTCTATATTGTTCGCCTCATTTTCGAAATCATTTCATATTTAAATATTTAAACAGTTTTTAGCTAACATTTTACCTTGAACCCCCTGTGGATTAGTATTTGGAACTTAATGACAAAAAATTATTTTTATTATTATTGTAGCAGCAGAAAAATTTACATTTGAACCGTTTTGTCTTTGATGTATACCCAACCAACATCACACTTGTTTACCAAATATTACCCGGTGTGGTGGTTTATAATATTCCTGTACATTAGAAGCGTTTAATTAAAATCTGTATTTTATTCGTTACGGTCTCGAGCACACCGAAACGGTAATAGAATCCTAGATGATTGAAAAATAAAATCAAAACTTACAATTTTGGAACATCATCAGTCTTCTTATTCAAGTTCAAACTCGAAGTCATAATGACCGCCATCGATCGAGAAAGTTCATGCACAAAATCCTTTTCTTATGCCGAGTAACGACAGAAAGTTAGCGATAAACTTTTAAGGCAATGTTAAAGGATCGTGGACATTTATGGGGGATTTCTATAAATACTCATTATCTTCAGTGGAGATGATCTTTTGGCAGCATAATGAGACCAAGTATGCTATGTGGAAGTCGCCGTAGTTTAATTGGTAGTGTGTTGGCTTATTAGACATGAGGCCACGGTTCAAACCCCAGATCAGGCGTCTATAACAAAACGAAATGTGAAAAATATTTCTTCGGCGACTTCTTCTCAGTAGATTTTTAACAAAAACTCTGAGGATAGGATATAAGCGCGTTGATATAAGCGCGTTGCATACGGTTGTGAGACACAGAGCCAAGGCGAGACAAGCCGGGATTCATCAGGGGTTATCGTATTCATGGAAGTCAAATGACTAACAGTTCTCTCCTTATTGTCTCCTACACAATACTCGTAAACTCCATGATTTTTGGAAATGATTCGCAATGACAAACTTTTTTAAGGGAGGTTACAGATGGTTTGACATATAATGGGGCAGAAGTTCGGTTTTCACTCCTAGACTGAAATACTCAAGAGACCATAGAAAAACTCATAAAATGCTAAGAAGCGAAACTTTACGCCACCAAAGGAGTTAGTTATAGAATCTGACATCTTCTAAGAGGTTGCCATCAGATGGAATAGAATGCATAGTTGAATCAGTTAATCAGACCAAGATCACAGGTCATTGGTCAGCATCTTTCAGCGGAGTTGTAAGAGAGGATTGGATGGATATACTTGGCGAAAAGAAAGATGTAGAGATGCAGACATCCTTTTCATATCAATCAAGGGTTTTAAACTGTCTAAACTTTTGTTGGGTAATTACAATGAGAAGGGATCTGAGTTATGCATCAGGGTACAGAAAAATAGACTGAGGGGTGTAACCGGCATTTTTCCGGCCATTCTAGACTCAAGGAACACTAGTTTTACAATGGAGATCGATTCAAGCTCTTAATGATGAGGAGAATGCATCACCAGTACACATACTACAAACTTGTACGGCATTATATTATAGAGGAATCGCTAAACTGAAATTATTTTAAAAAACTCTTATGTGACACACTGTCATTTCAAACATCGTTTATTTTATCTGCATCCCAGCATGTATTCTGTAAGCCTCGATCAACAATCAAAAATCTTCTTGAATTGACAACTTTGGTAAATTATGGATTTATTGTAGGCAAACAAACTGATGTAATTTATATTGATTTCAGTAAGGCATTTGATAAAGTAAATCATAACTTACTCGTTCACAAGCTTAATCAACTTGGTTTTAGTTCATCATTACTTAATTGGATTAAATCGTATTTAGTAAACAGAAAGCAGTGCGTTAAATTCAGGAATACGCAATCTAACTTTATTGATGTACTGTCAGCCGTAAAACAGGGTAGTCATCTTGAGCCGCTCCTATTTACTCTTTTTATAAATGATCTCCCTTCTGTTATCAAAAATTCAAACACATTAATGTATGCAGACGATGTTAAAAAATTTGTATCATTTAATAACATTGAAGACCAAGTACTTTTACAAGATGATATTAACTACTTAACTTCTTGGTGTAATACTAATTTAATGGAGCTGAATGTTAAAAAATGTAAATATATGTGCTTCACTAGGTCATCTCCAACCAACAGATTTTATACAATGAATGGTGCTGTTCTTGAACTAGTTAATTCCTTTAACGATTTAGGAATCATTTTTCGATTGTAAATTGAACCTCAGAAATCATATTACATCAACTGTTAGCAAAGTTAAATGTACCCTGGGATTTATCAAACGATGGGCTAAAGAGTTAAGTACCACACTGGTTCGCCCAATCCTTGAATATGGATCTGTAATATGGAATCCTCAATACGCTGTACACTCTGACAAAAGCGAATCAGTTCAAATACAGTTCTTATTATTTTGTCTTCGTGGTTTAGGGAATGGATGGGATCCTAATAAAAGGTTACCTTCTTATGAAAAACGCCTAGCACTCTGTAAATTACCATCTTTAAAAAGCCGTCGCAAAATGCTAAATGCTGTCTTTCTCTTGAAGCTGATTAATGGTGTTATCAACTCTCAGTTTCTTCTGGAAAAACTTTACATAAGAGAACCTGTTCGTCCAACAAGATACTATAATTTCATAAATATAAAATATTACACAATTAAATATGCGAATTTCGATCCATTTCGTAGAATCTGTAATGATTTTAATAATCTTTACCTTCATATAGATTTAAAAAAAAAATTGGAATCCATTAAAAAATCTATAATTTTACAATTAAACTCATTTAATTAATAACTTCAATGTTATTTCCTTATTTTGTAATTTTTGGTATTATAAATGTAAAATGTAATAGTCTGTAAGGATTTTCCATAGACTTGAAATAAATAAATAAATAATTCGATATAATAACGATGCTTATTTTACATTACATCGGAAGAAACATCTATCTATGTTTTGGTTTGATGTCCATCACTAGTACAGTGTATTGTTAATAAATTTCCTGAATAAACACAAAATCAAACAATCGTTATAAATTAAAATAAATTAATTTCTTTGAGGCAGCATTTGATTCGCAAGGGTTAAGGAAAATTCGTTACTAAAAATGTGGTCAACTATCTTACAAATATCTGTAATGTTGTTAATAAAGTAAGCAGAACGAATGACGAAATAAGTATGAGTAGATGAAAAAGGCCTACAAAGTTATTCCGTAGTCCTGTGTAATTGTTCATTTGTTCAATAGGATTTTACAAAGTCTACATTTGTTAAGTTTCGATTTTTTATTTTATTTCATTCTGAAAAAACAATCCTATTATTTTCTATCATTTTATACTCTTCTATTATCTTCGCTTTGCTTTCAATTTCTCTTGGTCGTTGTAGCAGGAACTTTTCTAAATCAACAGACATTAATGCCGATTAAATCTTCAACGATGACAAGACAAGTTTCTTTCTCTCTCTCTCTGTCTATCATTTTAATTCACTTATAATTAAACACCTTCTTAGTTTACATTCCAGTCTATCCTATTAAAGATAAATTTCTTTTAAAACTGGCATCACTTTGATTTGTAATTTCTAATGGCATTCTATTTTTTCTTCCTTCCTACTTCCTCTTTCATTATCAATAATTATGGATGTAAAGGATTTTTTGATAAAATAATTTTTAATTAAGTAAATAAGGGCAATCACTTTATTAAACAACAATATTTATGCAAAATAGCATGTAAAAGTTTTTCTTGTCCTCCGTTTTTTGTTAATTAATGACTGATGATTAATTTAGTCGTTAGAAATTTTAAATAATTGAGAAAATGTTAAACAGGGATATTGGTAATATTGCTTCCGTTTTATATGTATTGGCTTTTGTTTTCCAAAGTAAAGGGTGTCCCACTTAAAAGTTTAAATTTAAAAATACAATAAAACTAAAACAATTTGAAGGTTTCCAATTTTGTATTGTGACATACAATTTAAATGGAATACTTGGGCAATTTACACAAGCCGTTGTATCGTTATACAACAAATATACAACAGTGTATGCTTGTTGTTGATAATTTTCATATAAAAATCCAATACACTTATACACATTTTTTTCATATGTTTTTATAAGTTGTATTGGTTTCGTGCTATCAGTTTATGTAAATGCTATTAATTAAGGAGAAAAATAAAAACACCAAATGTTTTCTATGTAACTTGAGTCAACAATTGACATCTCAGAATTTTATTGTTAGCACAGATAATAAATTAATTTACTTTTTCCCGTAATATTTTTCATTCTGGTGCTTGAAAATCAAATTATGAATAATGGTCTTCTTCTTCTTATCACTTTTTGGCGTTTGAAATACGAAATACACAATAAAGCATAGCATTGAGCGTTGACAAACAAAAAGTGTATTCAATACAACATACACGATACAAAGTCGTGTGAATTATTTCATTCATATGGCTGCCGCGGCTATCCTCTCAGTAGCTAAATTTGCTCGGGCCACTTTCGTGCACTTTTTCGAGTGTATCTCAGCAATGGCATCACGAATGTTGGCCTTCAAATGCTCAATTGTTTTGGTTTGTCAACATAACACTTTTCTTTAACGGCGCCCCACAGAAAACAGTCCAACGGTGTCAAATCGCAGCTACTTGACAGACAATCGACATCACTATTTCGGCTAATTAAAGGGTCATTAAACTTTTGACGCAATAAATCAATTGTGGCATGAGATGTGTGGCAAGTTGCACCATCCTGTTGACGCCAAACAACGTTCACATCAATACCATTAAGAGCGGTTGCAAAAAAATCGGTTATCATGGTGCAATAGGTGTCTCCATTGACCGTAATGGTTGTTCCAATGTCAATAATGCCTCCGCTGTACAAGCCGCACCAAACAGTCACTCGTAATAGGTGCATTCTGGGTTTTCTGAGCCCAAATATGTCAATTTTGTTTATTAACGTACCTATCAAGATGAAAATTAACTTCAACCGAAAAGATAATTTTTTTTTGGCAAAATCGACATCATCGTGCAGTTTCTTGTTGCCTCAACGAAAACGAAGTGGATGGTCAAGCGGCTTCAACTCTTGAACCAATTGAACTTTGTACGGCGTCCTACCGAAATCTTTTTGCAAAATTTGACTTAAACTGGTGCGTGAAATGTTCAATTCGTGAGAACGATGACAAGTTTATCTTCATGGATCTCATGCACGCTTTCAGTCACATCGTCAATATTGTCGAGTGGGCACACTATATGAGCACTACGGGCTCTTTTTCAAGATGCCAACACACTACTTACTTGACTAGCTAGTAGGAACGGATAATGGTTATCTTCCTTCGTCTCAAATAGAATTTTCCATTGATTTAATAGGATAATCTGTCCTCAGCTTTAAATCCATCCAGCGTTTGTACTCATAGCTAATAAATAGATGATGGTCGGCATTTTTCTCTTATAGAGCAGCAGGTTTTTGGCGCATCACAAATAAAACCAGTTTCACAAACTTTAGCAATAAACTTCCGTATATCGGGCACTGTTGGTCCTTCTATGCTACCAAATTTTGTACGACATTTTAGTATAATTTCCGACTAATTGCCTTTGTGTTGGAAATAAAGTTCCAATAAATCCCAACATTGCTCAAGCGTAAATCGATTCATTCCGCTCAGTACTGAATTTTATGACAGAACAGAAGGACATAAGTATTGCCAGATTCGAAATAACCGGTGGTTCAAATTTAAACAGATAGATGGCGGACCCGATATATTGTAAATATAGTTTTCAAGACTTAGCTTGGGTCAAATTAAATTAATTCATATAGCGATATAACCAGGCCAGACATCAGAAACGAAATATGAAAAAAAAAATAAAATTGCCATGAAAAGTTTCTCAAAAAATATGTTGTTCAGAGTCGACTTTAAACTGTAGACCCCACCATTCATACATAAAATTAACACACGCAACATAAGTAATGTATGCATTTAACACACACAACATGAGCGGTGTGAGAAACTAGGTCCATAATACTGACTGAAGGGTTGTAATGACCAATTATGTATAAAGTGCATATTTATAAATTTCATAGGACTTAACAATTGTGTATTTAAACCGCATAGCAATTATTACCACAGTTCTGAATGTAGGCTAGAATAACTGTTTGAAAGCTTGTCAAGTTTCTGAATATGTATTTGCATTCTTCTGGTCCTGTCTTGTTCTTTTTTATTCATAATAAATTGTTTACGTAAACAGTAATAAAGTTGTGAAAAAAAATTTAATAAATATTTTTTACTTCCCACCTTTTTTCCCCGCTTCCATTTATATTGATTAACTACAAGTACAAATAAAATCTCCAATTTTTCATATCACTGATTTAGGAACATTATTACAACTTGCCGTTAAACTTGGGTTTAGTTAAAGCTACCTTTAGCTAAAGGGAACTGTACAGTTAACTTTAACTTATTTTCATTATTACAATATACGGATAAAATAAAGTTAACTGTTTCCTAAAATATGGCGGTGCCGGAGCAATGATAACACTGCTCAATTAAACAAGTTCTATTTTAAACGTAGTGGCAATGATGGGCTTTTTTTTTGTTGTTGTGTTTCCTCATTTTGTTTATATTTGAAGTTGCCATGTTGAAAATAATATACATGTATAATATGGCAAGCTCAAAGATAAAGTGAACTTTAAAAGTTAAAGATAGGATGATCTTCCCTTTATCCTAATGCTCACTTCTACCTTATTGTCTACTTATAATAATGAAAAACAATTTATCTGCCCTTTAAAATCCTCCCTTTAGTTAACGGCAATTTGAAATAATGACCCTTAATAATATAAATTGGCTTGGCCAATAACATATCAACCAACAATCATAAGAAATAAACACAAACAGCAACTGAAATCATAAATAGTTAACACAGAGAATACCTTTTTCTAAAATAAAAATACAATTAAATTAAGAATAAAAATATTAACTTAAATAATAGTAAAATATCAAAAATATATTTTTCAGTTCCATTATAAACTTTTTAAATTAAAAACAAATAAAATTAAGAAAATGTTAAAATTAAATTTAAGATTAAAACTCGAAAGTATACACATTGTGTGCTTGAAAAATCTAAAAATTGAAACATCTTTACTACGCTTATTAACCAAAACTTAAGTGAAATAAAAAAGTAATAATAATTAAAAGAAATTAAGAATACACCCACCGAATTTAAACAAAAAAATTTATTAAAATATCTAGAGATTTAAACAAAAATATTTATATTTACAAACAAAAATAAGAATTATAAAGAAATACTTCTTCTCCTGTTACTTTGCGAAATTGAAAGTATAAAAAATTAAAAATAATGTTTAACCAATGACTACAATATCAATTTAATATTGTATTATAAAATAATAATCAAAAGAATAATCTTTTTCAAATTTATTAAACAATTCATTTTATTCCATTCCATATTATCAAAAAGAAACAAAAAATTTTATTTAAATTTAAATCAAAAATTTCTGTATAATTAAGGCATACAATGAATATTAAAACTAATAAATATTAATGGACAATATGAAAAAGGGTGTCCTTCGTTAAAGTGATCGTTATATAAATAATGTACGTAGAATTTTTTTTCTTTGAATGTATGCATCCACTAAGTATCAATCATAACATAATATTGTTACGTATTTACTTTTTAAAAACGTATACAGGGGTGTCATAGAATCCAATAATGTCGGAATTGGATTTGAAAACGACACAAAAATCAATTTGGTGTCATACAATCCAAGATTATCGGTTTTGTTTTCGAACTTGAATAGGTATCGGTTTTAGGTGTCACAAAATGTCTTGTTATCGGGTTTGTTATTGGAAATAAACCAAGCAGCTAACAGCTGTCTGTTTGTTATATGAAATAAAAACAACTTTAATTTTAATAAATAAATAATAATAAAAATAATAAATAGCTTTTATTTTACCAATCTTTTATAAGGTTGTGGCTATTTCGTCTCTGATTCTCTGACCTTCACTTTGCAGAGTCGTGCTTGATGACAAAATAACATTGTCTTCACTTTCAGGTAATGATAAAGTCATCTCATCCTCACTGGTTTGCACATTATAGCTCCAGCAAATGTTGTGCAGAGCGCATCAGGAATTTATAATTCCTACTACCTCTTCCGGATGGTAGTGTAACGTGCTCATTAAGCACTCAACGTATTCCATATTCAACACTCCTATTCATATTCTTTTTCGATTAAAGTACAAATGCTCGTTAAAGCTGGGCTTTATTATCTTTATATGAGTCCCGTCTATGCAACCAATTATTGAAGGGATTTTAAATTTATTAAAGAAATAGTCCCTTGCTCTTTGCTTATCGTTGGAGTTCATTTCTAGTTGCACCCATTGACGGCAAATGAACCGCTCCATAGCATTGAGCACATTATCTAAAATTGTAGAAACTGTGCTTCTACCCAGCGATATGCTAGTCATTTCCGAAAGATACTTGGTATGACCCTTCAGCTAAAAATCGCAACGTAGCTGCAATTGGAGCAATGGTGGGATCTTAGAATGGGAAAGGTGTTCTTTTACTGTGTCTATGACCATACAAAAAGCATCTTTGTTCAACCGACAATATGCTATAAATCTGCAAAGCAGCTTTACTTCTATCCAGGAAAGACTGTATTATAGTAGCCAGAACAAGAGTGGGAACAACAAGGTTTAGTACACAACATCTCTATGTAAGAACCCAACCAGAAGAACTAACCATAAGTCATATCTTTAAAGATTGCCCGATAAACTCAACAAATGAACCACTAGAAGAAATCCTAAATTGTAGCAACATAAACTCAGCAAGAAAAATTAAAAATATTCTTGAATCTGCAAATGTTTTACATGAAATCTAGATTCAACACATATAGTGTAATGACCATGTAGTCCACACTATTTTCGAATTGTATTTTACAAATTTATTCTTGTAAAATACGCATTTTAAATAAATAAATATATATTTTGTAAAAAAAAAATTAATAAAAATTGGAAATAGATACACAAATGTAAACAACAGCTGTTTCGAACATCGGTTTTCTTTCAATTCGAAAATAACAAAACCGACTAGGTTTTGTGACACCAAATGAATCCAATATTGGTTTTCAAAAACGACAAAAGGCAAAACCGACTTGAATTCTATGACACCCCTGATAGATTGCAAATAAAATAAAAATAAATTTGTGTTTAGTTTTAATTAATTTTTTTATTGTTCGCACAATTCTGTGTGCCACTGTTCACAGCTTGATGTAAACAGCTACATTTGATTTGTTTGCTATTCCTCTATTTATACCCTTTGCATAAACAATAACAACTACTGGTCAATTGTTCGACAGATCTTTGTAACGGAGATCTTCAAACCACGATTACTCTTTTCAAACACACCGCATCTTCACACAAGACTCACAGAACTTTTACTGACTCCGTTGCCTGCTTTGTCTTGCAAAGCAAGCCTGATAACAGTCTGATGAATGTTCTTTAATATCAATGTCCGTAACTTTGCCTTCTTGAGATCTCTAAAAATGTAAACATCGTTGTTTCATTATTGTTGTTTGTGTATTTTGTTTACATTAATTCTGTTTGTTTGCTGTAGTGTTTGTTGGTATATTTTTGTTGACTTGTTTATCACTATGCTGGTGTTTGTTGCTATATTACGCAATGCGATAATTTGTAACAAGTTCATTGGTTTCGGGTCTGATGAATGGTCTTGAACGCCATTGTTCGTGGCTTTGCCTTCTCGAGATCTCTAAAAATTTAAACATCATTGTTTCATTATTGTTGTTTGGTATTTTGTTTACATTCATTCTTGGTGTGTTTGTTGGTATATTTTTGTTTACCAGTTTATCACTTTTTTATGCCGGGTTTTGTTGCTATATTACGCAGTGCGATAATTTGTAAACAAGTTCGTATCAATATGAACATTAAAACATTTATCTCAGTCTATTCTAAAGCGATTATATTTTCCTATCTGACCATCATTACACCGGTACGTAATGTATTCAAAATTTTATCGCTTGTCTTTCCATAAAAACATAGGACTGTTGCAAAGCAACTTCCCCTTCTTTTTATTAATTTCTTTCTTCTTCTCTTTTCAACTCCGTTTTCTCAGGTAAACATATTGGTCTACTGTAGGAGATTCTAAGATAATAGGCTAGATTCGAAACAACACCCACCTTGAAAATATATTAGGTTCTGGTATCCGATACAAAGGTGAGAAACTTTTACTCATTAAATCCTGCAATCTCCGAACCTTCTTATGGCATTCGTCGTTTATGTCATCCACTCTGAAACGTCTGGAGTCTTATTAAATGAATTTTAATTTTTAAAATTTTAAATTCCTATTCAAAATTTTACTTCCCTTCTCGAACACAAACTCAAATTGCTCGGGTTTATAACCCTTTAGCTTCTATATAATACCTCCTAGCTAATTTTAGCCTGACATAACGTCTAAAGAAAAATTTTGTATGATGTTAAATAAACTTCGAAATTGCGTGCTTACTTAGTTGGTCATTACAGCCCTTTAGTAAAGATTACAACCTTCCTACACTACTAATGTTATACGTATTAATTTTATCCATGGGTATTGAGACCTACAGTTTCATGTCCACTCCGAACGATGAATTTAAGAAATTTTTCTTAGCAATTTTATTTACTGTTCCTGAGAGGAAGTCGCCGACTGAAACAATACCAAGTCTAACGGCGTCAAATAGTACGATGTCAACGTCCAACTCACACTAACTCTACGTGAGATGATCATGCCTTTAAATCACTGTTACTGGATATCCAGTATGTCATTCAAATCAGGCTATAATAAATTTGGTAATCATCATCGCCATACACATGTAACGAGCTGGCCAACATTGTTCCGTTGAACCGATAATACCGGTAGCCAAAAATTCGTACCAAGCAATGACTTCTTCTTGTTGTATTGAACGCATTACATTTCATAGATGACATCTGCCTAGTACCGTAAACAAGATGGCCGTTATCAACTCACAAAGCTCGAAAGTCCCTGTTCGGATACTCTACACAGAAAAGCACCACATGAAGAACAAATGAAAAAATTATCTCTCCCGCTTCTAACTCACTTCGGCCTATACGTATGAGTATTTTTTACATTCATAAATAGGTGAGTTTGATCCGTTAATTTGATGTGTGGACACGCAGCTTTAAGAACAACCCTCAGTTCGATTTGGTTTAACTTTATTTTTTGTCGGGACAAACTTGATAGACGATCTGGCAATCGTCAATATTTTCCATACCAGTTTGAATTCATTTGCCAGTATAAATCATGTAAAATTTGAATATGCATCAAAAATTTGGTATGGCAACTTTGATCTTTAAGAAAAATTTTACGAAATGAGTGAATCGTGCTACAGGAAATACTCAACAATATGGGTAACTCCAGATTAGGAGTAAATAGAATTGCTTTCACGCGTTTGGAGTTGACATTAAACTGTATAAAATAATATAGGGGGTATGAGAAGCTAGGTTGTTATCCTAACTAAAGGATGATTTCTTTTCTGAACATTTTTAACAACATAATTTTTTTAAGTTTTTTAATACTAAAATAATAATTAACATATGTATACGTTTAGAATATGACTTCGTTTATTGCAAACAAAATAAAAATAAATTTGTGTTTAGTTTTAGATAAATTCTTTATTGTTCGCACTATTTTCTGTGTCACTGTTCACAACTTGATGATACGACAACAATTTGTTTAGTTCGCTATTCTTCTTTACACTTCTGTTCGCGTAAGCACTAACAACTGTTCGGTACATCTTTACAACGGCGATCTTCAAACCACGACTGTTCTCTTCATTGTATTTGTTTGTGTAGCTTTTGTTTATCATTTTATTGTTAAACGATGCTACACCGTTTCCATTTTCGTAACAATATCTTATACTCACGATTATTATATAAAAACAAATTTTATTTCACAAATATTTAGACAAAAAATTCATAAGTTTCAAGCACATGAAGCTTTAAAATATAAATTGTACCAACTATGTGTAATTATAAAGCAAGTGAAAAAATAAATTATGGATAATGTTCCTCCTAAAACTAATTAACGCATAATAAAGCATTCTTTCTGTAGATTTCAAATATCGTATTTTATTTGTAAAACTTATGAGACTTAACATTAATTTTTTATATAAAATATAAAAATTACCCGAAATACTTCTTTTATATTTTTAATATAGGGACACCCTAATTTATATACGAGTTCTACTAAATACATACTGACATTCGAATTGAACACAATAGTTAAGAATAATAAGTGTTATACATAAGTAAAGTAGAAAGAAAAACTATATATTTAAATAAATAAAATGAAATTAATAATATTTATGTTTGCTGTTAAGAAAGAAACAAACAAAAAAACGTTTTTTATTGAGCATATACAGATGACATCAAACAGTAAGTAACACAATTGGTCGAAAATCTTTAAAATTTCGAAATAAATTGGCCTATATAACACTTTCTTCTCCTAGTACATAATTTAAATAATAAATATTTCGAGCAATTTGGATGATATTGCGATTACATGACAGTGATGGTAGGTAGATTGAAGTGACTGTCCCCTCGGTGGAGTCATGAGCGGACACACTTAGGCCGCACAAAGGGCCCATTGTGATACCACAGTTGCACATTCTCCCCTGGTCCAGGAACCATACTAAAGCCTCTCAGACTGCCAACATCCATGCATGACAATTCATTTAGATCCTTCATGACAGTCAGTCTAATATATCGCTAATGGCACAATACATCAGTTAATCATTTCCTTAAGCTTTCCAATTACAAGGAAAAGCAGTACTCCTTTAGTTAATTTCCGTAGTGCTATCTATGTTCCTTTCTGAATACAAATTAAATGCAAATTTTTTTTTGCCAGAAATCTGCTGAGAGGAAGTCGTCGAAGAAATATATTTGTTTAATATTTCGTTTAGATGGAGATGCCTGACCTGGGGTTTGAACCGAGGCCTCACGTCTAATAAGCCAACATACTACCTATAGACTACGGCGACTTCGAACTTATGAGTCGGCAGCATGGAATCGGGTTAAGAATAATGGGATCGAATTCTGGAATCTACACAGGTATATACGCCAATCTGTCTAAATTAAATTATTAACCAAAGGGCTATCCCATAAAGTATTAAAATTCTGCTTGAGTATTTTTTAAATAAGTTATATCTTATAACCTATAATCAATTTTAACGTGCAGCTTAAAGACAAATACATATATATTGTTACGCAAATGGAAACGACCTTATATCGTTTCACAAGAAAAATAATTTAACATCAACAAGCTACAAATGCAAAGACCCTGTACACATACTCATAGTACACAACACACACGACACAGTAACAAATGCATCGAACACGTTCCAAATAAACCCAACAACAACAAACATGAGAGAGGATCGACAACGTGGACGAAATACACAAACAACAATGTAGTAACGATAGAACTCTCAAGAAGGCGAGAACAAGAACCTTCTGTTACGAGAACGTTCATCTGATTTTGCGGACATATAAAAAGGAGAGACATAGCAGTCAGTAATAACTCAATCAGCCTTGTGTGAAGTTGCGTGTGAAGAGAACTGTCAAGGTTTGAAGATCTCTAATATAGATCTGTGCACTAGTAAAAGTGTGGTTGCTTACAAAAAGGTTGTAAGCAGAGGAATACAATAGTGAACAAGCAATTTGTTGTTGTATAGTGGAGTTGTTAAAGAGTTTAATTGAAACGAAACACATATTTGTTTTTATAATAATCTAAACGTTTTTAAAAAGGTAAAAACGTCACAATATGATCGAATTTTTTGTGCGGATATCGATTGGCTCCTGTCTGAAATGAGAAACTGGCACCTGCATAGAACACTTCAACCGAAAAAGTGAGCAAGAAATGATACTGAAACAGGAAACCTATTTGATAATTCCGATTCATTAATTCGGGTTCAGAAAAATTTATAGAATCACTTAAAACTATACAATCTTGTAAAAATTGTAAGAAAAACATTTGAATAAAGAAAATTTTGTTCTGTTCCCTCATTGACATTTCTGAGACTAAGAATAATTAATTCATCTTTAATTCATTAATTAGAATACAATTATAAATTATATATAATTTTATATGAGCTAAGTAACTTCGACCATATGCTCGATGTAATGTAACAGACCAGAGTCTTTGGTGGGAATCGAATCCATGACCTTGGCGCTAGTAGTCTAGCCCACTACTCACTAGACTACCATGGCATCATTAATAAGGCAATTAGGCATTAGGGCCTTTGACTGTTTACATGCATTATACTTATGATATGTCTGCAAATGATTGTTTCTATACACTCATATTTATTAAAATCCCTACGGTGATATGATCAGAGGTCTTTTGAACGTTAAAAATTTACTTTGAAAAGTTTTAAGATAATGGCTAAAACGAGAAAAACAAACGTATGTGAGTAAGGGAAATGTAAAAGAGTACCTCGAAGTAAACTTTAGACAAGGAAAACTTTCCTACATAGGAAAATGGTAAAGATAATAGAGAATATAGCTAAGTGAACTAAAGTAAAGCCAAATTCCATTGACTTTAACCAGGGAATGATGTTACCTATTAAAATAAATGAAAAATTAATGATACGGCACTAAATAAATAAAATATCTAGTTATATACCTTGAGCGGCAATTCACTTGGAAAAGTTATTCCAAATAAAAATAAAAGACTGCTCAATGGAATTGACTTATTGGCCTATATTTGTTCTTTAAATTGGATTTTAAAATACTACAGCTGCACAAATTAATTTTAAATACATGTTTTGGTGTTGTGAAGAGAGATCACGGAGAATATTTAAAAACTGCAAAGCGCCCCCTTGAAGATTGAAAACACGTAAGTTCAATGTATGGGTGGTATCGGAAAAAGCCAGCAAAAACGGTAGCCGAGTTAGTTAAGTCGCAGTAGTCTAGTAGGTAGTGTGTTGACTTATTAGACGTAAGGCCACTGTTGAAACCCCAGATCAGACATCTCCAACAAAACCAAAAACGAAAAAATATTTCCTCGGCGACTTCCTCTCTGCAGATTTCTGGCAAAAACTCTGGGAGTAGGTTAGGTTAGAGGACGTGTACTTGTCAATTAAGACAAGTACAGTACCCGGAGGTCCAATTGACCCATTGGGAGTAATTAAAGTTATCATGAAAAATTTCTCAAAAATCTGTCTTTCGGAATCGACTTTAAACTGTAGGCCCCACCATTCAAGTCAAAAATTAACACACAGAGCATAAGTGGTGTGAGAAGCTAGGTCGTCATCCTAACTGAAAGATTGTAATGACCAATTATGATTATGTAAAGCGCCTCTTGATCAAATGTACGAACATACACAAATTTTTTACTTGTTGAATGACTATATCAGACTAAGAATAAAGAACCTCCCCGATAGTTTTATTGCAAACAACAATTGTACAATGGAATGGTAGGTGTGTATAACAAGTATTCGTCATAATTCATCCACCAAACCAGCAAAGCTTTTGGAATGCTTGCAATTGAATTTAAAAAGCCTATAAACGTTGCATTGACACTTTAACGAAGAGTGATAATAACAAGAAAATCATCATTCCATTGACATTTTTTATTTTTAATAATTTCACCACAACAAAATTATGGACGATGTAAATAATTTAAATATTTTAACCCAAAGTATAGGGTCCGCCAAATAACTTTTTTTTTTTGAAAATGCTTTAAAAAAACTACTGAATATTTTCTCAAATTTCTTTTTTATTTGAAAGTACAATCCTTCCGGTTAATAATGGAAAATAATTTCATTCAAATGGCTGCCTCGGCTGGCCATGCAGTAACCTACACGATCGGTCCAATTTTTAAGCACATTATCGATTGTGTGCAACTGTATTTCACCAATGGCTTCACGAATATTGTCATTTAAAGCGTCAATTGTCTCTGGCTTGTCGGCGTAACACTTATCTTTGACGGCACCCCACAAATAATAGTCCAACGGTGTCAAATCGCAGCTCCGAGGTGGCCAAACGACATCAGCTCTGCGGCTGATAATGCGATCTTTAAAAACAGGACGCAAAACATCGAGTGTAGCTTCGGCTGTGTGGCACGTAGTGCCGTCCTGTTGAAACCAAATGTTGCCAATATCCTCCTCTTCAATTTTTGTGAACAAAAATTCGTTCAACATGGCCCGATAACGATCGCCATTGACTGTAACGGCCAATGGCCCAATTATGCCTCTGGACCAAAATCCGCACCAAACAGTGACTCGTGCGGGTTTTCTGTGCCCCAAATGCGACAATTTTGCTTGTTACATACCCGCCAAGATCAAAATGAGCTTCATCTGAAAAGATGATTTTTTTTCGCACACATTCTGCAACATTACCATGATTTTCAAAGTAATGTCGCAATATTTTCCAGCGTTGTTCAAGCATATACACAACCATATTCGTTCAGCGGAAGGATAAAACTAATTATCTGTCAAATCAGACATGAGCTAAGTGTTACCATTGACGAAATAAGCACTAGTTGAAAAAAAAATTAGATGGCGACCCTTTACAAGGAAAAAAAATGGAAAAAATACTGAATGAAAAAACCTAAAAACAGCTGACAAAAGATAAATAGAAGAAGTCAAAGTTCATTCCATAGCAGTGAATAGATAGAAGATAAAATTAAAGACACAACAAATTTCTACTTGCAACATTTCCTTTATCCGCTTCCTGTGATTATTTTTTTTCATTTTTCAAGCGCGTAGGAGCTTTTGAGCCCTCGACAGTTGCTTGTTTCTATTGGGTGTTCCATGTAATGGAAAAATACGAATTATGTGGTGCGGATAGACAAAATAAAATTTTAAATTTTGTTAGTGTGAGTGTTTGTTGATTTGTTTGCGATAATTTTGCCACGAACTGACTTTCCGCCTGTAGACAAGATTTTCTTCCTGTTGTTCAACCGAAAATGAAAAAATAAAAAAGAACACAAATAAAAATAAAAATTATTGTTTTTATGCACAATTTTAATACCAAAAAAATTTTCGTTATGAATTCCTGGTGGAACCTTGAAAGTTGAAAAGTAAAATAAATGAATGCGGGAATGAGAGAATGATGAATGAATGATTGAATGAATGTTTGTTGAATAAATTTCAACAAGTTTCAATGAGAGTGTTTCAACTTTTTGCCCAATTTAAGTTTACGGGTAAAAATTTGTTTTAAATGAAGCTGCAGATGGAAATGAAAAGCAACGTTGATGACGGCAACGACCGTTTTTTTTTGTTTCTGTTTGTCATTCGAAAACTGAAATTGTTTTTGTTTTTTTTTTATTTCTTGATTAGTTTTCAGGCAATAAGCCATGGCTTACTTTACAGACGTTTATACTAAAAATATAAATATCTTTATGGATGTATATGTACAATATTTATGTATGTCATAAGAAAAGAAACAACAAAACAAAAAACAAACTTCTAACCAATGGAACTGTAAATGTATTAAAGTACGCCTGAAATGCCACCATTCCCTTGCCTTCCTCCGTTTCTTCCGTTTCATTTCGCACAATTCATGGCGGTTTATATATATTTTTTTTTTTGTTTTTTTTAACTGTTTTTCTCTTTACCGTTTGTAATTTTCTTTAAGAAAATTACTTTAACGGCCATAAATTGTTATTAAGAATTTATTTTCGACAGTTGAAAAACATTTGTTATTTTAAATTTCTACAAGTCGGGAAGGGAGTGTTTGAATGAATATGAATTTGTTTGTATGTATGTGTGAAAAAATGTTTTCCATTTCATTCCCCCTTTTAATCTTTCGTTGATGTTTTCTTAATGTTATTTTTCATTCAACAGTGTACAACAAATTAGTACGAACGGAAAGTGCAAAATCATTTAGAACCATAAACTGAGTAAAACGTGCAGTGTGGCTATAAGCAGTTTCATTGTTAAATGCATGACTTAATGATTTTGTTAACGCTATAACATGTGTTTTATATTTCCCAAAAGCACTATTTAGCTTTAAACAATTAAAGCAGGCTAGTAATATAAGCAATATAGTAAATTTGTATTTTAACTTCTTATATAGTATGCATACGTATGGTGTGGTACATACGTACATACATACATAATTGCCCATTGCAACCCTTCAGTCAGGATTACGGCCTAGCTTCTCTGTACCACTCATGGTGTGTGTGTTAATTTCATAGTCTCCGAACGACAGGTTTTTTATTAACTCTCAGAGTTTTTGGCAGAAATCTTCTACAGACACAACGTGGCTAATGTGAGAAGCTAGGTCGTTATCCTGTCTGAAGAGCTGTAATGACCAATTATGTATATATGTATGTGTGGAATTTCGGAAAACATTTGAATTATTTTCGTATGCTATAAACAAACTTTCATTCCGTGAACGTTCGGCTAATTCTATTATTATTTTGATTTGATAAAATGCATTCGTTCAATTACGAATTTGAGATTACATACATACATAATTCACTATTACAACCCTTCAGTCCTAGCTTCTCACACCACTCATGTTGTGTGCCTTAATTTTATATTTGAGTGGCGGGACCTATAGTTTAACGTCGACTCCGAATGACAGATTTTGAGAAACTTTTTCATGGCAGGTTTATTTACTCTCAGAGTTTTTGCCAGAAATCTGCTGAGAGGAAGTCGCCGAAGAAATACTTTTTTTTCATATTTCGTTTTGATGTCTGGCCTGGGGCTCGAACCCGGGTTTAACGTCTAATAAGCGAGCACACTACCTACTAGACTACGGCTACTTCGACAAATTTTAGATTGGAACTGATAAATACTACGTAAGATCTTCGGCCCAGTGCAAGTTGGCGATGATTTCCGCATCCGATCCAACAGTGAGCTGTATGAGCTCCTCAACGATATAGACGTTGTGCAGCGTATTAATATCCAGCGGCTACACTGGCTCTTACATGTTGTTCGAATGGAATGTAACAATATTCTATAGACATATTCTATATGTATTAAATTTCGGAGACAAACACATTTTGATCAATACATATCCTCTAAGATTCTTACGTTATAATTTGCACTTTATTAATACATATCGGTTATCGATTGTTAAATAAATTTCTGATTATATGAGGGTTAATTAAAATAGATTGTGAAAACAATCATCACAATCAGCACGACTACAACTATGTATAAGAATTTCAAAAGGCTTGGATACCAATTAATACTGAAATATTGAAAAGCTAAATAAAGTTTCTTCCTTGTTTATATTTAACTTATGTACTTCTGAACTCGAAAGTGTGCGTTTTTCCCTTGTTGTTCCAATTGATGTTTAATTGAAATTACTGGTCATTACAATTATCATTAATTAGTCATTACAAGCCTTTAGTCAGAATTACATGGGGTGTGTACTAAATTTAACAATGATACATCAGACTGTATTGAGTCAGTAGAGTACTTAAGAAAGTTGACGGAAGAAATATTTTTTCTTATTTCGTTTTGTTCGAGGTGGGGTTTGAACTGCGAGTTCTGGTCTAATAAGCACTCTACCTAATCACAACGAAGTCGTGGAAATTTTGCATTAAAAAGATCAATATATACTTTTTATATCCTGTGATTACTTAACTCAGTAGTACTTAGGTAGCGTTAGAAAAGTACAGGCAGCAATCTTTGGTGTCATAACATCATCGTATCACTAAATAAAGTCTTCTGAGAAAAACCTCCAATTTCATACGAAACTGATGCATTATTTTCACTACACCTTATACTAATTTTGTTTTCTTAATACCATGTAATGAGTCTTTAATACAAAGTATAACTGAGTTTAATAATTTACTCATATTCAAATTAAGTTTATTGTCGTCACATCTTCACAATCTTAAATTATGTATCAGAACCACTTGTTTGTTTCAGTCACATCTTCATCATGATGCCTTACACGCAAAATGAGAGGATTTAACGTCTTATTTTATACAAAATGGCGAATTAAAATGTTATGACGATGTTATCAACAAACAAAATTGTGTTATAATTTAACGGTAATAACAGTTAAACGAAACGAATTCAGATTTGGCAACACGTACACGTACGTAGTAGATTAAAGACCATCTAACATGGATGTGTGTGAATAACACATACATACGTACTTGTATGAATAAATGTGAACAAATTTATTTAACAGATTATGAATAAATTAAGAAAATTATACAAATTTTAAATTAATAACAATAAAACAACAACAACAACAATTAAAATAAAAATGTCTAACAAATAAATAGGATTTGTTTGAGATGTGATTAAAAGTTTAATTTATGACAGACAGAGTTCATTAAACTTGATTGTTTTATATTCAGTGCATAATAATATGAACTTTTCTTTCTTAGATCATATAGAAAGTACACGCGATGTTTTTAAACTAATTGGTGCTAATGCTCTAAAAGAGGATAGTGCAAGTTATCGGGAAATAACAGAGGCAAATTACATCAAATGCATCATACCCATAGCTGGCAGGTTTGACAATTTATTGTCATTTTGACGATTTTGAGCTCCAAAAATAACATATTGTCGATTTGACGATTTATTCCCTTATTTTGACGATTTTTGGAAATTAAAAATGTACATCATATTCTTTACTTTAGTCCATTAAAAGCCACTTTAGGCTTTGTATTTATTTTGCAATTGTTACTATTGGAAATTTATGTTAGTAAAAACAAGTAGTAAAGTATTATGTTTTTCAGTTACTTTCGAATACTTGTGATGACTTCTCTGTATTTTATTCCTTTTTAATCCCTTATAAGCAAAAAATTACAAGTCCTAAATAACCTCGTAGTTGAGAATAATTTATCACTTTTCGTTGCAGACAATTTTAAAAATTCGAGTATAACTTCTAACATTATCATCGGAAGAACAAAGTAAAACGCCGTTATTTTTTCTTACGACCAACACTCAGGGGATGGGTGGAACTATCAAAATATGATAGGGGAAGAAGGAAAGAGAGAACAGTGTTTATGGACATTAGGCATGTATATTTTTATGCCATAAGTAAGGGGAAAGACCTCTGCAGGAATTGAATTCCATATACGAATTGTCCGACTAAAAAACGAATTTTTCTGTAATGCAGTATGCGATCCACTGGCCAATCGACCACATACGGTCGACGAGCGTTAAGTAGGAATATATGATTTTCGGGAACAAGTCCCAATATTTCGTTCGAACAAAATCCTTTTGTAGTAGCGATAGAACAGTGAAACACAAACCACATAACAAAGATGCTTCAATGATTCAATGGAGTTGGATACACTACCGTCATTAACGATCCACTGTGGCTGTGTACAATTAAAGGATCATGCATAATTTGCCATTACAATCCTTCAGTCAGGATTACGGCCTAGCTTCTCACACCACTCATGTTGTGTGCCTTAATTTTATACTTGCGTGGCGGGACCTACAGTTTAACGTCGACCCTGAACGACAGATTTTGAGAAACTTTTTCACGGCAGGTATATTTACTCTCAGAGTTTTTGCCAGAAATCTGCTGAGAGGAAGTCACGGAAGAATTATTATTTTTTCATATTTCGTTTTGCTGTCCGGCCTGGGGCTTGAACCCGGATTTTACGTCTAATAAGCGAACACACTACCTACTAGACTACGGCGGCTAGAAGAAAGAAATGTTATGATGCCAAAAATGATCAGTGATCACCATAAATAGCTTGGGAAGGGAACAGTGCTTTGAAATCATAAGATTTTATCAAATTTATCAAAATTCATGCAGTATAAGAAATGAATTTCATTAATTATATCAAAAAACAGAATATCTGAATTTACTATGAAAGTCACAATCATGTCATTCAAATGCCACCTGCATTGCTATAATTTATCGTACTCGTAATCAGTTTTCTTTATTTGCTGAAAGGCCATATCCTATAGTTATTTCTGTTTAGTTTAATTATTTATCACAATTTAATTTTATTTATTTATTTATATTACATTACATATTTGTCTAAATTGTTTATTTTCCATAAGTTCATATCGTCCAATTCTATTCTATCTTTCACTATTGCTCTAAATTATAAAAATTTATAAAAATATAATTAATCCCACTTGATTTACTAACAAATATTTTGCTAATAAAAGTTTTATATTCTCTTATTAAAATCAAGTTGATTCCGTTTCAGGTATGAGTATTTAATTCACTTTTACGTGTTTCTACAAGAGTATAAACGTAAAAGCATGGGTACATCAATCTTTTATTATAGGGGTTTGTATAATTTGTATGTTACGAGGTACATAAAACGATAACAAAAGGACGTTATTGTAGTTTTCATATAAAAAAAAGAAATAGAAAACCACTTGTTGAACATTTTTTCAAAGAATTCTCTGTGGGGTAAATCATTTTTTATTTTTATTTATTTTTTATTTCACATTTTTATTTGTTCTCCCCTTTATATGGTATTTAAAAATGAATAGAAAAAAATAGAATATCAAAAGCAAAAATCTTTTGAAAAACAAAACAAAACAAATAATAAACGTTCAAAAAAGTACTTCACGTTTAAAAAGCATCAAAACAAATAGTTCAACTGCCAACCAACCACCCACATCACCACTTTTAGGTCAAGCCAAGTTAAAATCTATTGTGTGTGTTTATATTAACGTTAAAATTTTTCTCTTTCTAAAGCTTAACAAAATGAAAAGAAAAATTGCATTCGAACCCAAATTGTATTCACACATAACTATACATATTATATTTTTAATTACCTTTCGTTCTATTTACCTAAACAAATCTGGTACTTAATTACCTTTTTTTGGGGAAATATTTAGTATTTGCATACATAAAAGAAAATTTTACAAACTCCAAATGAAATTCATAATAACTACAACAGAAAAAAGTTTTTTTGTACCAGCACGGACCAAGCATGAATACTACTGCCTAATATGCGATAATAGCTACGCCATTTTTCCCCTTAATTAATGGAAATTTTCAAAATTTCAATGTTAAAGGGCAATTATCACTTTCTTCATCTCGGTATAAGGACTTCCTCCTCTACTCTCATGTGATCCTTTCCGATTTCTAATAAACTCTGCCTAGTCCAAGACAGTGTTGTATTTTGGCACAAGTATTTGACAATAATCTCATCCTCCTATAAATAAATCATTATGCGGAATACAACGACTCTACCAACGTGTGCAGACGACTTATTTGCAAGTTCATGTAGGTGCTATACACCAGATTGTTTATGCTTTCATCAACAATCAACCCTAAATTGAAGCGAAGCAATAAGGGCATGTGACCTCTTCAACTTCGTCATGAAGAGTGTTCTGCGGATTGCGGTAGTGCACCGCAATGGCACTATTTTTCAAAAAAGCATCCAGTTGCTTGCGTACGCTAACGACATTGACATTATAGGGCGTATCAAGCAGTAAATGAGGGCAAAACGACGTATATGTTATCGAGACGTGCGGAGTATTGGATCTCAGATTACGGCTGATAACTACACTTTCAATATAGTCAAGGAATTTATTTGTCTTGGCTCCGCCGTTCTCACCCAAAATAATGTTAGTCTGCAGATCAAGCGTAGGATCACTTTTGCCGACAGGTGCTACTATAGTCTCAATAGCAATTGAGTAACAGAGACCTCTCTCTTACGACAAAACTGATAATCTACAAGACACTCATCCTCCCCGTGCTTCCCTATGGCGCAGAGCCATGATTACTGTTAAGCACTCATGCAGCAGTCTTGAGAGTATTCGAGAGAAAAGTCCTACGTAAGATCTTCGATCCGCATTGGATCCAACAGTGAGCTGTATGAGCTCCTCAACGACATAGACTTTGTGCAAAGTATCAATATCCAGCGGCTGCATTGGTTTGGTCATGTTGTTCGAATGGAGGAGGATGCTACGGCGAAACAGGTATTTATATATATATATGTATTTGATGCGGGGAAATGAGGAAGATGGCGGAGAGGACGGCCTTGTTTGCGTTGGAAGGACTAACTGGCGTAGGCACCTGGAAAGCTTAGTTACTGCAGGCCGAAATCCGTTAACCGGGTTCTTAATGGTCAATTAAGTGATAGGGGCAACAACTGCGATCAAAGTCCGTAATGAAAGCATGTAGTATTCAAATGTGCATAATAAGCCACATCCTTTTTGATGCTACTATCCGAGAAAAACTGAAACGCTGTGGAGTTCAACTCAATTCAAGACAAGGAAAATTAATAAGGAGGCTGATAAAACTCCGATGTAAAAAACTCAAAACTCACTCGAAATGGATGCAGTGACTTCTGAGCAACAAATACAGCAATTTTACTTATTAACGTACCTACAAGGAGGAAAAGGAGCTTCATCCGAAAAGATAATTTTTTTTTTGACGAAATCGACATCAACGTGCAGTTTCTCGTTGGCCCATCTATTCTAATTAATCACAACGTTGCTCAATCGAAAATCAATTCTTTACATTCAGTGAAGATAATATACAGAATTTGTGTCAGAAAAGAATGACATAAGTGTTGCCAGATTAGAAAGAACCGATGGTTCAAATTTAAACCGATAGATCACCCACTCAATATAAGATTTTCTATTTATTTTAGAAAAATATTAGTCGTTCAAATAGCCATTATCTCCTTTCGGACAATTGGACTCACCTTGCAATTTTAACGAAACTATTGCACCTTCCTTCCCACCTTTTCCAAGTCACCGTAGTCTAGTAGGTAGTGTGTTGGCTTATTAGACGTAAGGCCAGTGTTCAAACCCCAGGTCAGACATCT
Source organism: Sarcophaga rosellei (assembly GCA_930367235.1). Lineage (NCBI taxonomy): Eukaryota > Metazoa > Arthropoda > Insecta > Diptera > Sarcophagidae > Sarcophaga > Sarcophaga rosellei. The sequence continues at coordinate 31,998,994 of OV884021.1, read as the reverse complement.
CCAACAAAACGAAATATGAGAAAATACTTTCCGTCGACTTTCTCTCAGCATATGTCTTAGGAATCTGTCGTTCGGAGTCGACTCATGTATAAAGTTAACACATACAATATAAGGGGTCGTAATCTTGACTGAAGGGTTGTAATCAGCGATTAGCAATGAATCGTTTTTTTGCTACTCTTAAGTACTCATGAAATTTTGAGTATAAGTGAGTTAACAGTATTGAAATTTAACTACTCTGATTCATTCGTACTCACTATAATTATGAGTACAACTTTGACATCAAACTCATACCATTCGAAATATGTTTGATTCATATGCCTACTCATTCAGATTCATAACTTTAGAAAAATACTTATGTATGCTCATAAATGAGTTGAGTGATTCGACAACAACGATAAGCTTGACATTTTTATTTCAACTAAGATAGCCGATCTTTAACAGGGCGAAGACGACAGGCGAATGGTCAGCCTACGAGGACAAAAAGAGGGAACTTAAATACGCTGTAAGGCGAGCGAAGAGGGCCTCGTGGAGGAACTACTGCGCGAGCGTAGAATCCTCTGCCGAAACGGGCCGTCTCCGTAAAATTCTAAGTTCCACTCACAAATCCCTTGACTGTATCCGACGACCTGACGGACGCTGGACTACTTCCAGTTTGGAGACGCTTGAGCTTCTCCTTGACACTCACTTCCAGGAAGTGACATACTTGGTGGCCAGGCCTTTTATCAGGTTAACGAACCACCGTCTGGGAACTATTCCCCCCTGACCCTTACCTTCGGCCAAGTGCAGTGGGCTGTTAGGTCTTTCAAAACATTCAAGTCACCAGGACCGGATGGTATTATCACGGGTGACATTCAACATGGGGAGGAGATAATCCTCCCTTGGTTGCTTGCCATCTATAACGCTAGTCTCAGGCTCCTTTACATCCCTTGGAGCTGGAGAATATCTAGGGTGATCTTCATTCCCAAGACTGGGAAACCGTCCCACACTGGGGCGAATGATTATAGACCCATAAGTCTGTGTTCCTTTCTTCTGAAGACGCTGGAAAGAGTTCTTGATGTTCATATTAGGACCTCGATTGATCCAGCGCTTCTATCCGCGTCCCAACATGCGTATACGAGAGGTAAATCAGTGGAGACTGCACTTCACTCTCTTATCTCTCGGGTAGAAAAGTCCATGCACGTTAAGGAATACACTTTGGCTATTTTTCTGGACATTGAAGGTGCATTTAATAAAGTCGACCCGGACGCCATAGTCAGGGCTCTTGGTTCTCTGAACCTGGAACAGAATCTGGTCAGGTTCATCGAGCTTCTCCTCTAGTCGAGGATAGTAACCTCCACAGTGGGGGCCACGAATTGTCAGAGAATGGTTCGTAAAGACACACCGTAAGGCGGTGTTCTATCACCACTTCTCTGGAATCTTGCAGTCAACTCACTCTTGAGGGGGCTGGAACATTCTGCCAATGGGGCCATAGCTTATGCTGACGACATTGCCATTGCTGCGTCGGGAATTTGTCCGCAGACACTGTCGGATAAGTTGAACTTGGCGCTGTCAATCGTGCTGGACTGGTGTAGAGATTTTGGACTGTCTATTAACCCCTCTAAGACCGATACGATTCTTTTTACGAGGAAATATAAAATTCCGACCTTCTCCCTTCCCAGGATAGGTGGGACCAGACTCACGTTCAGTCGCGAGGTTATATATCTGGGCCTGATCCTAGATCCCAAACTCGACTGGAGGGCGAATCTGGCTGCTAGGGCACGCAAGGTGGCATGTGCTGCTTACTGCTGCAGTAGAGCGGTCGGAACCAGATGGGGTCTTCGCCCAAGGATCATGCGTTGGATATATTCCACGGTCATCGAACCCAACCTCTTATATGGTGTTGCTTTCTGGTGGACTGCTCTGGACAAGAAACACAACGTCAGACTTCTTGACAAGGTCGGAAGGTCTGCTGCCATTTATATAACTGGCGCTCTTCGCACCACCCCCACGAAAGCCTTGTTCGCAATGCTAAACTGGCTTCCTACTGTGCTTCTCGCTAAGCAGGTAGCCAAGTTTGCTGCGACTAGACTTAATGCTCTCTCTCGTTGGCACATTGTACCCTCTGGTCACTCCACTATTCTGGAGGTTGATCCAGTGGCCCCTGTGAACATAGACTATTTCCCTGCTGAATATTGTCTTGACAGATGTTTCCACTCTCTGATTCCAAGTAGGGATGACTGGAATCCTAATACGGTCGTCCCTCTGGAAGTTCTGGATATATATACCGACGGCTCTAAACTCGATAATGGGGTTGGGAGCGGTGTCTACTCTGGGAAACTGGACCTGAATATTTCTCTCCGTCTGCCGGACTACTGCAGTGTATTTCAGGCGGAGGTAATGGCGATTTACCGAGCCGCGCAATGGATCCTCGTCAACAATGCTCCTTTCACTCGCGTCTTGATCTTCTCTGATAGTCAGGCCGCGATAGGATCTCTATCGGGTTCCGTGATTAACTCTAGGATCGTTAGGGAATGTCGCCGCTGTCTCGACCTTCTCTCGGGGCGCTTCACCAGTATCTCTCTGGTGTGGGTCCCCGGCAACAGTGGAATTCCGGGAAACTGTAGGGCAGACGAGCTCGCCAGAGCTGGTGCGCTCCTTCCGGAATCCTCTTCTGCTGAATTGGGTATGCCACTTGCCTCGGTCAAGTTGACCATTGCGCGGAGGTTCTTTCGGGACGCCAACCTATCCTGGGTCAATGAGGAGTCATGCTCCACCGCTAGACTCACCTGGCCCAAGATGAATAGAAGGCGTACCAATCGATTACTTGGTCTTGGTCGTGATGTCATCTCGACTACAGTGGCCGAGCTTACAGGCCATTGCGTCATGGGTAGACACGCGGAAAGAATGAGGCTCCCTTTCAACGACTTTTGCCGTGGATTCAGGTCCACTGAGGAAGAGGAGACTGTTGTTCACTTTCTCTGCCAGTGCCCGTCTCTTGCTAGGTGTAGATATAGGTTATTTGGATCCCCATTCCTTGTTAGCTTAACGGAGCTATCATCTATTGACATCAAGGATATAGCTTCGTTCATCAAACTTTCTGGCTGGTTTTCCAGTGCGGGGTAGTCGTGCTTTTGTTGTGCAGCCCTGGCGCTGACCAACTTCTTACTTTTTCCTGATTTTGGTGGAACTTGGTTAGTACAGGGACTGCGTTCACCCGTGGCATCACAACGGGCCGCTATGCGTGCTCAAGTGAGCTTTGTGATATCAGCGCTACCACTCCGACCTAAACCTAAACCTAAGATAGCCGGTATCGGTTAGTCCATTGCATTCCAAAGCACTCAAAGAATTTTTTAACTCGTAAAAGTTAATCCTAAATCATGATGATAATGTTAACAACACAGAAGGATACAGTGACAGAAGGATACATAAATGTATACTATAAATATGAAATAATTTGTGAAACTTTATTTGCGGTCTTCAAACGTTCACAGCGATACAGCAACGGCAGCCAGAACTAACAAATGGGTTTCAATAAAGAAAATAAAATTACATTTAATTTCTAACAAATCCCAAAGCTTACAAATGACCATCACATTTAAATTCATATTCATACCAACACAAAAACACTTTTTACCCCCAAATGGATGCAAAGTTTTACAGTCATTTACGATGATTTTGAATATTTTATTTGCTTACTGGTGAGAGAGAATAGAAAAAAATTTGTATGATTTTTATTCATGAGAAAGAAAGGATCACGCAAACCGTAGAGAAGTAATTTTCAACAAATGTCGCATTACATAGCTATGAATATACACACACATGTCTGTATGTACTGCATACATGTATATACTGCGGCTAAGTTTAATACAAGTTCGTGACCACTGACCAAATTGATTTAGTCTTTGTGTTGAGCACAAATAATCAAAAAAAAAAAGTGTGAAAACTAGAAAAAACTTTTTTTTATCGTACCGAGATTGTGTTAAATGAGTGGGAAGAGTTCCATAAAATTATTAAATTATTATTAAAAAAAGTGCTGCACGTGCTTTTTTACAAAACAACAATAAATTTAAGGCAAAAATATGGATTTAATCCTAAAAGCTTTTAAATCTTCCAAGTATTATAAGTCATCTTATTTATGTTAGTTTTAAGTATTTTGTTTAATTTTAAGAAATTCCATCCCAAACTATATACATACATACATACAAAACCTGTATTCCCATCTATTGTGGTTGTTAGTCACCATTGTTCTCCTAATCTCAAAGTAACATAAATAAATATGTTTCGTTATTTTTTTATACATATATAGGGTGGGCCATCTATCTATCGGTTATTTCGAATCTGCCAATACATACATACATAATTGGTCATTACAAACCTTTAGTCAGGATTACGACCTAGTTTCTCACACCTCTTATGTTGTGTGCGTCAATTTTTATACATGAGTGGTGGGACCTACAGTTTAATGTCGAGAAACTTTTCATTGCAATTTTATTTACTCTCAGCGTTTTTGCCAGACATACTACCTACTAGACCACGGCGACTTCAAATACTTATGTCATTCTATATTGTCACAATAAATTCAGTATATTATCTCCACTGAACGTAATGAATCGATTTTATTTACACGATTTTATTTGTCGATTTTGCAAAAAAAAAATTATGTCTTCGGATGAAGCTTATTTTCATCATGGTGAGTACGTTAGTAAGCACAACTGCAGTATTTTGGGGCTGAGAAAACCCACACGTGGTCTTACAGAAGCCAACGCACTCATGACGAGTGACTATTTGGTGCGGCTTGTGGAGTGGAGTGTTGAGAAGCTAGGCCGTAATCCTGACGAAGGGTTGTAATGGCCAATTATGTATGTATGTTGTGGAGTGGAGAGGACGGCGCAACCATTAAAATCAACGGAGACACTTATCGCATCCTGATAACCGATTTTTTTGTACCCGCTCTACATGATATTGATGTGAACGACGTTTGGCTTCAACAAGATAGTGCAGCTTGCCACACATCTCAAGCCACAATCGATTTATTGCGTCAAACGTTTTATGGCTTTAATTTTTATTTAATTAGTCGAAATGGTGATGTCAATTCGCCGCCAAAAAGCTGCTATTTGAAACCGTTGGACTATTTTTTGTGCGGCGCCGTTAAAAATGAAGTCGCCGTTTGCTAGTAGTTAGTGTGTTGGCTTATTAGACGTAAAGCCCGGACTCGTATCACAGGTCAGATATCAAAACGAAATATGAAAAAAAATATTTCTTCGTCAACTTCCTCTCAGAAACTCTGAGAGTAAATAAACCTGCCATGAAAAAGTTTCTCCACAAAAAATCTGTCGTTCGGAGTCAACGTTAAACTGTAGGTCCCGTCACTCACGTATAAAACTAACGCACACAACATGAGTGGTGTGAGAAGCTGAACCGTATGTATGTATGTCATGCCGATACACCAGAGATTGAACTTCATCCGAAAAGATGATTTTTATTTAGCAAAATCGACATTATCGTGCAGTTTCTCGTTAGCCCATCTAGGGAAGCAAAAACGAAACTGATGATCATGCGGCTTCAACTCTTGAACCAATTGAACTTTGTAAGGCGTCATTCAGAGATCTTTTCGCAAAATTCGACGTAAATTATTGCGTTAAATGTTCTTTTCATGAGAACGATGATGATGACCTACTATCTCAGCCAAAACTCTGATATTTGCGGTTATACGAACTGTACGAGCACGCTCACGTCTTGGAGCATCCACAACGAAATCAGTTTCACGAACTTTAGCAATAAACTTGCGTATACCGAGCACTATTGGTCCTTCTCTGCGACCAAATTTTGTACGACATTTTCGTATAATTTTCGAAATAAATTTCCAATAAAATAAAAATGGAGATAATTGTGACACAATAGAATGACATAAGTATTTCCAGAATCGAAATAACCGATGGTTTAAATTTAAACCGATAGGTGGCCCACCCGATTATACGCTGTGACTAGAAGATTTTTATTATTTTATTAACATTCTCAACTTTTGGCCTAAAGGAGCATTATTTATATTTTAAATGAAATATTTTGTTATAGAATATGTAAAGGGTCCGCCAAATAACTTTTTTTTTTTTTGAAAATGCTTTAAAAAAACTACTGAATATTTTCTCAAATTTCTTTTTTTATTTGAAAGTACAATCCTTCCGGTTAATAATGGAAAATAATTTCATTCAAATGGCTGCCTCGGCTGGCCATGCCGTAGCCTACACGATCGGTCCAATTTTTAAGCACATTATCGATTGTATGCAGCTGTATTTCACCAATTGCTTCACGAATATTGTCTTTTAAAGCGTCAATTGTCTCTGGCTTGTCGGCGTAATACTTATCTTTGACGGCACCCCACAAATAATAGTCCAACGGTGTCAAATCGCAGCTCCGAGGTGGCCAAACGACATCAGCTCTGCGGCTGATAATGCGATCTTCAAACCAGGGCGCAAAACATCGAGTGTAGCTTCGGCTGCGTGGCACGTAGCGCCACCCTGTTGAAACCAAATGTTGCCAATAACATCCTCTTCAATTTTTGTGAAGAAACATTCGTTCAACATGGCCCGATAACGATCGCCATTGACTGTAAAGGCCACTCCTTGTTCATTTTCGAAGAAAAATGGCCCAATTATGCCTCTGGACCAAAATATGCACCAAACAGTGACTAGTTTTGGGTGCGTCGGCTTTTCAATGTATGCGTGCGGGTTTTCTGTGCCCCAAATGCGACAATTTTGCTTGTTTACATACCCAAGATCAAAATGAGCTTCATCTGAAAAGATTACCTTTTTTTTGCAAAATCGGCATCTTCTGTAGGCTACTAGTGTAGGCTACTGCATGGCCAGCCGATACAGCAATTTCAATGAAATTAATTTCCGTTATTAACCGGAAGGATTGTACTTTCGAATAAAAAAGAAATTTGAGAAAATATTCAGTAGTTTTTTTTACATTTTCAAAAAAAAGAAGTTATTTGGCGGACCCTTTATATACATATATATGTATATTGAGTCCATATACACTATTCACAGTCGTATTCGCCATTAACTACGAAACTCTGAAATATCTGCTGTGTTTCTCCTTTGTTGTTCTCATTGTTTTCGCGCATTCCAAACAATCAAACAAACAATCACAAAACTGTCATTAATGTTTTTTAAAACAAACTTAAGCACAAACGCTTTCCTTAGATACAGACTGCTGAAGGAACTCTCTTTACTACTCATTGTAATGAAACCATAGATTTGAAAACATGATTTGATTGATGAGAGGAATTTTTTGTTGAAACAATTTTGAAATCTACTTAGTGAAATTAAAAAAATCAGATATCAGGTTTAAAAAGTACGATTATAGTTAATAGGAGGGTTGTTTAATAAGGCATTTAAAAATATTGTGTAAAATATATTTTGATTTATAAGCGGCTTTATAGAAATTGAACGCAAAGAATTATGCGAATATGATAAAGGGTGATTTTTTAAGAGCTATAGGAAAATTAAAAAAACACATAAAATTTAGAAAAATGCATGAAATCTTTATTTGAATCGATAGTACGGTCCATATAATTTAATGTTTGAAGATTATTTCATGCAAATGTTGACCGCGACTGCGCCTCAAATGGTCCAACCGCTTAGTCCAATTTTGGCATACTCTTTCCAACATTTCGGCCGGTATCTCTCGAATAAATGCTTCAATGTTGTCTTCCAATGCGTCAATTGAAGCGGGCTTGTCTGTATAGACATGAGCTTTAACATAGTCCCACAAAAAATAGTCTAAAGGCGTTAAATCGCACGATCTAGGCGGCCAATTGACCGGTCCCGTACATGAAATGAAATGTTCACCGAACTCGCCACTCAATAAGTCCATTGTTACGCATGCTGTGCGGCATGTGGCACCGTCTTGTTGAAACCACATGTCACATGCAAGTCAAGCTCTTGCATTTTGGGCAAAAAAAATTGGATATCATCTGACGGTAGCGCTCACCATTCACAGTTACGTTACGATTCGCAGCATCTTTGAAGAAGTACGGCCCAATGATGCCACCAGCCCATAAATTGCACCAAACTGTGACTTTTTCTGGATGTTTTGGTAGCTTTTGCAATGCTTCTGGCTGATCTTCACTCCAAAATCGACAATTCTGCTTATTTATGTTGCGTTGCGGCAGGTCGTTCGGCTTTAATTCTTGCACCAGCTGTATTTTTAAAGGCTTAACGCCTAAATCTGTCCGCAAAATTTTCCACGTTGTTGAGTAACAGAGGCCCAATTGATGCGAACGGCGATTAATCGATAATTGATGGCCATCATTAACACTGACCGATACAGCTGCGATATTCTTCAGTTCGCACTCTACGTAAGCGTGTTGGTGGTTTAATGTCCAACAATGTAAATTTGGTGCGAAATTTAGTCACAATAGCCCGAATAGCCGCTTCAGTGGGTCGATTAAACTGACCATAAAATGGAAGAAGCGCGCGATGAACTTTCTTAACAGAACACGCATTTTGATAATAAAATTCAATGATTTGCATGCGTTGTTGGTTTGTAAGCCGATTCATGGTTAAATTATAGACCAAACTGAAGATGTTTGACAGTAAAACAAAACACGAAACGTGCGTGAGCTGTTTAAACCAGTGTTGCCAAAAAGATAATAGCTAAAAATCACCCGTTAGAAAGCAAAATACAAACTGACATTGTAGAGTAATAAACAACTGTCAGTCACTTTATGATGCCTTTTAACTTAAGGGATGTGCCTGGGGACAAATGAAAATAATTGTAATAGGAATGTTTACATTCAAGTACAGAGAATCTATATTCAACAATCATTCTCGATTGATTCTAGAAAAAGTAGCTAAAAATTAACAAATTGTCGACCTACCCATGACGATGGACGGAATAAGAAAAGCTTCAACGAATTCAAAGAGCAATAAGGCTGTAGAATGTTTTTTTTTTTTTTTTTTTTTTGTCTTGAGCCGGAGGTGGGAATCTTCTAAAGACACTTTTGTTCCAACAAAAGAGTGCACGATTCACCGACACTGGTGCCTACGTACTAAACCCACCCCCTACACACTTCAACCACTCTCCCCCCGCTGGACTGCCGTAAGGTATTACTTCGCGGAGGGCTGGTTAGCTCGAAAGCTTCATCACATTAATTCAAATTTCGCCTACGTTTCTCCAGTCTTCGGAGTTCTATCATAACTTCAGCCATTCTCTGACTATATTGGCTCCATAGGGTCCTACAGTTCATCAGCTCTTCCATTAGCCGGTTTGGTCGTAAACTCATTCCTCCGGGCCATCTAAATCTGGGGCAGCATGTTAGAATATGCTCCGCATCTTCCTCCTCATCTACACAGTTTGGGCATATAGGAGAAGTATCATGACCAAATCTGTGCAGATACTTCCTGAAGCACCCATGACCAGTTAGAAACTGGGTCACGTAGTAATTCAGCTCGCAATGTTTGTCCTTCATCCAAAGGGTTACATCAGGGACAAGGCGAAATGTCCATCGTCCCTTTATACTGCTCTCCCATCGCGACTGCCATTTGTGCATGAAAGTCCTTCGTTCCTCCGCTTTTATATCTGCTATTCGTCCTGGATACTCGAGACGGCGAAAGTATGTCCTCCTCATCTCATCCGCTAATATGTCTATCGGTATTGACTTTGCCAATACCAATACCGCTTCATCAGACACCGTTCTAAAACCACTTATCCGTCTAATCGCGCTTAGACGATGCACCGAGGACAGTATTCTCCTCGTCGTGCCCACGGAGAGTGCCTCCGACCATATTGGGCATGCATATAGCATTATCGACGTTACAACCGCCGAAATTATTCTCCTTTTGAATGGACCTGGTCCTCCAATATTTGGCATCATCCGCGCCAGTGCTCCCTGTGTTACAGATGCCTTTTCGCCGATGTATTTCACGTGCTCCTTGAAATTCAACCTGTCGTCGATAATCACTCCCAGGTATTTTATCGCTCTCTTTGATTCGATCCTAGTGCCTCCAACGGTCACTTCCATTTTCTCCACTATCTTCCGGCCGCTTATCAAGACGGCCTCCGTTTTATTTGCAGCAAGTGTCAAACCTGCCTCATCCAGCCATGCTCCAACATTTCGGATCGCTGTGTTCGTTTTCTCCTCTATTTCCGTTACCGTCTTAGCTACCGAGACTATGGCAATGTCATCTGCAAAGCCCACAATTGTAGTCCCGTTTGGCAATCGCAGTCGAAGTACACCATCGTACATGATGTTCCACAGTAGTGGCCCAAGTACAGAGCCCTGCGGGACACCCGCCGTCACTACGTATTCCTTCTCTCCTTCATCCGTTAGGTATATTACTTTCCTGTCCTGAAAGTAATTGTTTAGAATCTCCATTAAGTATGGCGGCGTAGCCATGTTAAAGAGGGCTCTCATAATCCGTCCCCAATTCGCTGAGTTGAACGCGTTTTTAACGTCAAGTGTGACAACCGCACAGTATTCCTTGGTGCCAAATCTCCATCTTTCGCCTTCTATTGCGTCTTTTGCAATGTCGACCACCCTCCTTATGGCGTCAACAGTGGACCGTCCCTTCCTAAATCCGTATTGCAGGTCCGAGAGGGCTCCTCTTGCCTCGGCACATGTCAGTAGTTGATTGTATATTATCCTCTCCAGTATTTTTCCCATCGTGTCAAGTAGGCAGATGGGACGATACGATGATGGTTCCCCTGGTGGTTTGCCAGGTTTTGGAATGAGAACCAATTTCTGCTCCTTCCATCTACGTGGAAAAACACCCTCGACGAAGCACCTGTGGAACACCTTGGCGAACATATTCGGTCTAATCCGGATAGCCGCCTTAAGTGCCCTGTTCGGGATTCCGTCTGGCCCCGGTGTTTTCCTATCTCCTATTCCAGTGCATGCTGCAAGTACCTCCTCTGCCGTTACCTCGGGTATGGTATGAGCGGCCTCCGGCTCCCTACTTATAAAAGTGTAGGGCTGGCCCCGTGGGAATAATGTACCAATAATCTCCCGTAGCAAAACTGGACAACCCAGTTTAGGCTGTTCCCGAGCTCCGATTTTCTTGCAGACGACTCGGTACGCCGTCCCAAAAGGATTGACGTCAGCCTCCTGGCATATCCGCTGAAAGGATAGTTTCTTGCTCCTTTTAATGGCTCTTCTAAGTTGATGCCTTAGATCTTCATATGCAGCACGTTCGGCTTCCCATGTCGGTCTTCCTCTCGTGCGCTGGGCCCTTCTTCTCGCCCCAAAGCATGCCGACCGCAGATTTCGAATTTCGTCGTTCCACCAGTAGCAGGGGGTACGTCCCCTGCATACAGTCCTCCTTGGCATAGCAGCATCACATGCAGTGTTGAGCATGTCGTATATGCCGTTAACCATCATTTCCTCGACCGTGCTGCCAGTCGTACGAAAAGACGACAACAGCAATCTGTACGTCTCCTCGTCAAAGCGGGAGTCCTTCCATTTAGGTCCCGTAAAGTTCGGCAATCCGTCTCCTCTCGTGTTGCGCCCAGTAACCGTCATCACGATTGCCTGATGGTCACTATTCGTGAAGTCCTCAGTTAGCCTCCACGCAGTCCGTGAAACAAGGCTATCGCTCACAAACGACAAGTCTATTATCGAGCTCGATCCAGCTCTCCTAAATGTGCTTCCTCTTCCGTCATTCATCAGCGCCACAGGAAGGGAAGCAAATGTTTCCAAGAGGCAGCGACCCCTGGCGTTAGTATACCTACTACCCCATTCGGTCGCCCAAGCGTTGAAGTCTCCTCCAATAATAACGGGGGTGTTCAGGCGCACGTGTGACGCCAGTCTTTCCAACATATGCTGGAACTCATCCATTGACCACCTCGGGGGGGCGTAACAGCTATAGATGAAAACTCCCTTTATCTTGGCCATAACGAAACCAGTGTCCCGCGCATAGGTTTGCTGGAAGGGTAATGAACCACAAATCCATATAGCCGCAGTGGTAGATCCGTCCGTGATCCAAGTATTATTCCTCGGCACCCTATACGGTTCGCTTATGATTGCGACATCGATATTCTTCTCCTTTACTCTCTGGACCAATAGGTCCTGGGCTGCTTCGCAATGGTTCAGATTAATTTGTATTAACCTCATCTCCTGGAACGTGATTTAAGAGCACTCAGAAATTGCGGACACTTTCCGCTCCCCGCGATATGGTTGGCGGATTTCGGGTTATCCACTTTGCAGAACATGCATAGTGGTTCCCGTTCGCAATTCCGAGCAACGTGACCGTCCTGTCCGCACTTTCGGCATGCTCCCGAGCGGTCAACTTTACTCCCGCACTGACGGGCTATATGTCCAAATTGCAAGCATTGGAAGCATTTCATGGGAATGTTCCTCTCGCGAATCCTGCATATGACCCAGCCGATTCTAATTCTACCTTCCTTCAGGAGAATAGCTGCAGCGTCTGCATTAAGGCTTACTGTGGCCGTCTGCGTCCCACCATATGCCTTCCTGAGACCAACTATGTCGGTCTTACTGAAGCCCTCAAGGCCTGGGATGTTCTGTATTGCGTTGTACACATCCTCCCTCTCCGTGATCTCATCAATGTCCTTTATCTCAATTGTCCTCCTCTCCTTTAGAGTGCGGACAGACGCGGATTCGCCTAGGAGCTCTCCAATGGCCCCTCTGAAGTCCTCCGTTTGCTCACCGTTCTTGCCGAGCTGGAGTAGCAGCTCTCCTTTGACGGTTCTCCGAATTTTTGTCACGTTTTCCCCTAACTTGCAAAGCTTAGGGTCGGTTTTAACTCTCCTCAAAATGTCAGCATACGATGTATCATCCCTCGTTGCTATCATTATCGCGTCAGGCTTTGTTTTCCTCTCCTGAGGCTTCTTGGCCTTCCTTTTCTTTTTAGTGACTTTTTGCCACTCTGGTTCTCCAGTTGACTTCTGAGTGTTTACCTGCCGACCCGGAGTCGTCTCAGTAGTCCTTCTCGCCAGAACTTTCGGTGCCGGATTTGGAGTTTTCCTCTTTGCTTCGGGAATCTCGACAGCTTCCTCCTGTCTCCTCTTCCCCTCCTTATTTCTCAACCAAGACGAAGTTTGTGTTGTTGAACTGCTGCAACTCTTCCCATTGGTTGTCTGCCCCCTTAGCTCACCTGCGTACAGGTCGTAAAGGGTCTTAATGGAATCAATCGCGTCTCTCATCGGCTGGTGGATCGATCTCCTTTTTCCATCCTCCAGCATATCGACCAAACTCCTAATCTGGTCCCCGAGTTGACCAAAAAGACCGCTTGTGGACGCCATCGGATTAGTCCGCGATTGCTCTGACTCTGATATCGCCAATCCTGAAGATTCCCCATTCACTGGGGACCTCGGAGTCCTCGTACTCGGTCCGAATGGGTTCATCTCCCGATTCCGCACTGGAGACCTCAGTATTTTCGAGCTCTGTCCAAAGGCGTTGAGCTCCAGAGTATTCATCTCAGATGAATTCGTCGCCATATTTGTAGTTTTATTTTTACTATACATTTCAATTCATTTGGGCCCCAACTGTCGGCCGCTATCCTAATCCATCGTTGTAGTCGTCACGTAAGACCCCGTGGTTGTCTATGCATAAGCAGGGAGGCCACGCGAGGGTTGACACGTAACCTTATGGGAATACGTGTTCAGAGCCAGGTCGACGCAAGCCAGGGATTAACATCTGGTCCTACAACACCAACTTAACGGTGATAAATCAGGAACGTACCGACAGACTTGCCATAATTTTAACGGGGCGGGGGCAATGACAGCATTAGCCCGACAGCCATTTCGACTAGCTTTCACACCGCCTACTAAAGTGCCGGAATACCGCCATCGTCAGCCTATATCGCCAATTCACATACGTCTTCCGGTATACCATAATTATAACCTTACCGGGCTCGGTTCTAATGCCCAATCAAGGGCGTCGCTTCGATGAAACTGAGGGGTCCACGGAGGCGTTACTCTCCTATTTTCCCATCTCTTGAGGGAACCCTCTGTGGGGTGATGCCTAGTTAATGGCGGCATCGGTTCGCCATGTCACAGATACGTCTTCGGTCACTTGTACCCTTTTGTAGTACGCCTCAGCATCTGCCGCTCTTGGTCGGGGACTGCTTATTGGTTATTCGCAGCTAACCTACTTAGGGTAGGCCGTTCAGTTATCCGCCAAGTACTGACCCCCATGGTAGCCTGAAGCTCAGCCCCATGCAGGGGCCCCAGGCTGTAGAATGTATGTATGTATGAATGTATAGTAAAAATCATAAAATTTATGGACAATGATAATAATATGTAGTCATATAATTAATTACAGGGATAATAGAAAGTTACATTTGTATACATAGCCAATTATTTTCAACTGTCAATAACACCCGAAACAGCGATCAGTAATGAATCGCTTTTTCGCTACTCATAAGTACTCATGAAATTTTGAGTATGAGTGAGTTACAGGTTGCAAAGAGTATGAATACAACGTTGACATTAAGTTCATAACATTCGATATAATATCGATAGTAAGTATGTTTGATTCATACGCCTACTCATTCAGATTCATAAGTTTAGAAAAATACTTATAATACTCATAAATTCATCAAAATGTATAGTCTTAGTTGTTGTTGCATTTAAAAAAAAGAAGAAGGGAAAGCAAGCAAAGCAACACGAATCATACTTATTTTGTGATTCTTGTAAATGTTGAGTAAAGGAGAGTCGAAATCAACAACATTATGCGTATTGTTAAGCATGAGTGCAATCAGTACTTCAAACTTTGAATATGAGTAGTATGAGAATGATACTAATGAAGAATGAAATAAGTATGAATGCGTATAAGTACCAAAAATTATTAGAATGATTCGAATCTACTCATCTATTTGAATACTCATTGCTGATCTCTAACCCGAACCTTGTTGTCGTCTGTTACGCTAATGTAATTGTAATAATCGATCGGTGGCAGTGATTAAGTTAATTTACAACTACCGAGGACCTTAACTTTTTCTAAACTAGGAACATAACGAACCTCGCATTAGTATAGTTAACATTAAATGGTTAGAAGCATCGAAATCTGAAAACCATCATACTGCGCCACATTGTAAAGCTATACAAAACGCCGAGAGAATTACTAAAAAAAAGGTAAGTTTCTAAGAAAAAGAGATCTCATCACATTCAAAGAAGTTCAGCTGAAACTCTGGGAAAGAACTCTACAAGGATGTATTAACGTATCTTATAAACAAGCAGTTGACTATACGCAGTTGTAAGTCGCACCGAATTTAGGTTCTTATGAAGTCACCGTAGTATAGAAGGTAAAACCCGAAGTAAGACATTCCAAACAAAACAAAAATATTTCTGGCAATAACTCTGAGAGTAAATAAAATTGCGATGAAAAGTTTCTCGAAAATCTGTCGTTCGGAGTCGTCTTTAAATTGTGGGTCCCGCCACTCATGTATAAAATTAACACACACAACATAAGTGATGTAAGATGCTAGTACGTAGTCCTGACTGAAGTATTGTAATGACCAATTGCATGTGTAATTAAGACCAAAGAAATGAGAATACACCCGCTGAACGTCCGAATATCAGGGAAAATGTAGGTGCCTTTAAATGTTTCTAATAAATAAATCATCGGGCTTAGACAATATTTATCCAGAGACATTAAAGCATACAAATTATCAAAACCTACTACCAAAATGGTGATTCTGCCACAGCCACGTATCGTGCTTTAAGAGGAGATTATGGTTTACCTAATCGTCCAACTACACAAGCAATTGGCAAAATTGTGAAGAAATTTGAAGAGTCCAGCTCACGCAACAACTGAAGCCAGCTGACCATTCACAACGTCGTAGATACGTGGACTGGGTGATTGAACAACAGGCAGGTGGACGGCAATTTTTCGAACAAAATTTTCTTCAGCGATGAAGCACATTTCACACTCGGTGGGTATGTTAATAAACAAAATATTCGTATTTCGGGTTCTGAGAATCCTCAAGTAATTGAAGGGAGGCCATTACATCCACAAAAAGTCACTGTTTGGTGCGCTCTTTGGTCCGAAGGTGTGATTGGAGCTTACTGGCTGTGATACCGCCCAATATTTGTCAAAAAGTGGTCGAAAATTACCTCAAAAGAAAGCTTGCAACGCTTCGCGTGGAGGTCATTTAAATGATGTAGTGTTTCACACATAATGTCAACGTTCAAACTTTACAATAAAAAAGAAATGTCATGAAAAATATATTTTATATGCGTTTTATTTACGTTTACTTTTGAAACCACGAAATGGACAACCCTTTACATAAACTTACAAGGGTTTATAAGAGTTCATTCGAATTTTTAGTAACTTTTTAACAATATCGTGTGTTGTATCCCATAAAGAATTCAAACCCTTTAAAAGACGTTTGGTAGATCGAAAGCTCTACTACTATTGATTCTTAAATACTATCAAATAGTTTTATCGGGAACTGTTTAAATTTCTTATTAATACTCTGTTTTACAATATTTGCATAAGGAAACAATGATGGAAGTCATCATAGCCGTATATGTGTATGTATATAAACCCATTCGCATGTCTTGATTTGTGCAAGTATTCTGAATATGAAAGTTCGTTTCAAAATCAAACTGAACTCTAATAAATATAAATCAAATAAAGATATTCAAGTTAGAGTTTTCAATTGGATTTTATTATTCGTCAAGTGTTCGACATGAAAGAAATCCTTATATAGAGGGTCTTTTTAAGTGCTTATTATTTTAAGTGCAAATAAAACAAAGGCTCGATAAATAACAATAAATTTAACAGATGTAAGTATGTAGCTTCAATAAAATGGCCGGTATCAATTGACAAAATTTTAATGTCCTTTTTAGACGACCGTACAGATCAGAAATAATATGATCTTTTCGTATTAAGCTCAACATGGGTAGCCCCAAATATCACCAACTAATTGACAAATTGCTATGTGACCAAAATTATGACGACTTTGCATGCAAAAAGAGTTTTACATCTCCTCATTTGCCGATAAATAGCAGCATATAACAACGCGCTTTTAGTCAGCCCCATAATAAAGTAGGTCCTGGACTAAAGTAAATCTGAAATAGTCCTGTTCTAACCTGCATATTTACGCCAACGATTCTATCAATCGTTAACTGGGCTTGTGTTATACATGGAACAAAGCACGATGATTACACTGTTTTGACAAAAAATTTAATTATTTTCAGTAAACAGTAAGCAGGTACCCAATCGCATAGCGAAATTCTTACTTTAAAATAATAATTGCCTTAACAAGTTCTAGGTATTGGCACAGTTTCATAAGAAAAATATTTTTCGTTTTCGCTACCTGAATGGAGCTAAAAACAATAATATTACGTGGAATTGTTGAAGATATTGAATGTGAAGTTAAAACAAGGCAATAAATTTTGTGTGTATACTTAAAACAAAAACAGGCAGAACTTACATATCGTCATCTAAAATTAAGTTTTTATTCTTTTTTTTTTACAAAAGAAGCGAAAAACGAAAATCAAAGACTACAAAACTCGATTTGGCATTTTAGCTGACGATATGTATGTATGCATATATCAGGAAAATCTATTACAGCTCATGACTCATGAACCTTGAATTTCATAAACTAAAGGATGATTTAACATTCAATTTTTTCTATATTTTTCTCCCCCTTATATACATTTCTCCCTCCTTTTGCCACATTTTTCTCTTTAAACTGTAACTTAAAGTTGACCATCTTAACTTAAATGCAACAGCAACCACAAGACTTCAATAAAATATTACATGAATAGAGAGGATGATGAGAGAATATCTTGCTCTCCTAACACGATTTTTAAGAAATGAAAATACAAAATGAAAGATGTTTTCATATCTTTTTTGAGCCGTCTGTACATTTCATTTTTATTTTGAGCCAACTTCGAATTTTCTCTCAATGCCATATGCGCTCTTCAGATGATATTGAGTTAACATGACATTATCCGCACTCTTCTAAACAGAACTATAACATATTGTATGTGAAGTTTTGAAGTGTAAAGCACTCATTACATACCTGATTTAATATATATAGAATGATAGTTTTACAAACACGAAGAGAATTCGTATAGAACCGAAGACTGTTCGTATTTTCTTTCAAATCCGAACGCTCTCATAAGTTTACACGATACAAAGTGCTCTCTTCTGCGCGAAAAACCGCGTTAAGTAGTTTTACAATGAACCAATGGAGAAACAGCAAATTAACTCGAAAAGTAAAAAAATATAACTCGGCTCTCTTTTGTACTCTTCTTGAACAACATAAGTCTCATAAATGTTCAGATATTGTACTTCTAATAACGAAGAATTTCGCTTAATTAAGAGTATGGAGGTACATTGAAAAGATCTAACCGAAGCGACAGCAGGTAAAAGACGCTCGTTATGCTTCGTTTATGCTCACAAAAGAGCGAAGTTATTTCGCTAATTATTGTTAATTATATTTTCCTCCTGTACTGAGTATAAAACCGCGAATTTAACAGGATAAGTAAACATAGCTTTGACAACCTCTGAACTATAAGGTTATCGATTAAATACTCGTCATTAACGAGAGCAAAGGGGCAGATAGAAATTGGCAACTACGTTTACAACCTGTCTGGATTATTGTGTGAGTTACGCTATTTTACGTATATAAGCCAGAATTCAACAAGATAGGTTATCACTACCGTGACAATCGCTCAACAAGTTAAACGAATAATTATGTCTGAAGGAACAGGGAACAGGCAATGCTTTGTAAGTTATTGAAATAAAAAAAATAAAAATTAATTAATTTTTTAAATAAAATTGTTTGGTGAAAATGTTTTTGATTAATTTTTTAATATGTTTTCTTCATTTTTTTAATTACAGCACATAATCAAGAAGCGTCTGTTAAATTTCAATAACAAACCTCCAGAAATAAATAGATGTGGCCTGAATCAACAGGATGCTAGTAACGAACCAGCGCTTGTATTGGCATCCTATGACGAAGACCAGCTTAAACAGGGCAATGAATGTATAAAAGTCCTGGAGGTGCATGCAAATCAAGAAATGCATATGAATTCCAATTATGAAAATAATCTTTCCCACGAACAGCAGAGCAATGTGGCAAGTATTGAAAAAAACGAAATTCAAAACCTCAACGAGACGTTTAACATCAATGAAGAAGAGGAGAGTCCAAATAAAGGTATGCAATTATGTCAAGAATACCGTGTTTTAGATGGAGTGTCTCAAGACGTGTCAAGAAAAATAGTCGAAGAGAAAGAAAAACCCACTCAGCTTTACATGAATGGGCCGTTACCGAATCTTCTCAAATCACAAATTAATACGATTAACGAAGAAAATGAAATAAGGAACACGATGATTGGCAATACAAATAATAATACTTCGGTGGGTAATCAACTGGAAACTATCCACAATGTACCACCATATTTAAATGAAAACCACCAGATGATATCTTCTAACGGCGGCAACGAGTCCAGTCAAGAACTACCAACTGACAATGCAATGCATTTAACTAATTCGCATAACTCGGAAATTAATACCACTAAAGAGGCAACTGATATTGCTATTGAAGGAAGGGAGAACATAATGATTACCGATACAAAAAGTTTCGCTTCATTCCATAATCCACTGCCAACTGACGAAGACGTGGCAGGACTTATAAAAGAAAGCGATCAGATGATATCTTGCAACGCCAATGACAAAGCAGTAAAACCTCACCTAGATAAAGGTGAATTAGAAAAACTGGAAAGAAATGTAGAACGCTTGGATAATGTGAGACGAATTGAAAAGGAAATCTTGAAGAGATTGTCAGGAGCTACAATCCATTTACTGAAATATACAGAAGAGCTAGAAGAAATTGAAGACGAACAAAATATTGTCGTTCAGGAAAGCGAAGACAAAAAAGATTTTAAAATGCCTTTCACCAACGACAACAAATATGACATTCCACAAGCACATAAACATAATGAATATCTACGTCAATCACCCGAGTATCAAGAGCAACACAGAACGGATA
The DNA here is from genome assembly GCA_930367235.1 of Sarcophaga rosellei. NCBI lineage: Eukaryota > Metazoa > Arthropoda > Insecta > Diptera > Sarcophagidae > Sarcophaga > Sarcophaga rosellei. The sequence continues at coordinate 31,979,045 of OV884021.1, read as the reverse complement.
ACACGAATTATAATAATTTCCAATTGCAATCTAATAAAGAGAAGAATATACCACACAGTCCAGAAAGCCCTAAAGAACAAATAAATATCATGAAAAATCCATTAAAAACGCCTAAAATCCAATTAGATCAACCAGAAACAGAAAACATATCTTCCAGTGCTGAATACTCGCCTCAAATGCAAACTAAAAACAAATTTAAAGCGGATGAAAATGGTATGGTTTGCATTGGACCGAATGGCACTATGGTCTCTAGAAGAACTTTAGAATCCATCAACTGGTCCCTGTCAGGACCCGCTGTAACACGAAAAATTCTAGTGGAAATCTTTGGCCGTGAAACTTTGACTGTTTGCAATCTCACGGGTAAACCATCGCCAGCATTTATAGGTTGCAATAAACCAGAGAAAAGGCAATTGGACCCCATTATAGTCGCAGATATCATTCATTTAATGGGAGAGCAGAAAGGCCTAATACCGAAAGAGGTGCGGAATGCAATAACAACAAAATGCTCCGACGAAAATAAAATGCTTAGGCTAAAGGAAAAAAGAGGCAAAGTATTGCAGAGCGAAATATGATTATGTGACCGTATTTCTGAGTTTTCTTTTAATGTTCATAAATGTTTTTATAAATAAGATGTATATAATAATAATCGTATTATTTTAGTGTATAGTATATTTTAATCCAATAAAAATTTTTTTTTCTTAATCAATGTTTTATTAATCGATTCAATTTATTTTTATATCGGGTCTGTTAATTTTTCAATGCAAAAGAGATTAGCTCAATAATATTTCCTATTTCACCATAAACAGACCAACAAACGAACAACACTTATGTCATAAGCATGTCTACACGCTTTCATCAAATGTTTGCCAAGTAGTTAGCTGCTTAATCATTAGAAAACGACAGCAACACTTATAAATAGCTGATCTGAAATTATCTGCAAATTCAGAAAAATTACTTCTTTATCAGTTGAGTCACTAAAATTTGTGAGTTTTTAATCTCTCTTAAAGGCCCGAGTTCAAATCCCAGGTCAGACATCAAAACGAAAATATGAAAATATTTCTTCGGCGACTTCCCCTCAGCAGATTTCTAGCAAAAACTCTGAGAGTAAAAATTTCCATGAAAAGCTTCTCAAAAATCTGTCGTTCGGAGTCGACTTTAAAACTGTAGATCCCGCTACTCATGTATAAAATTAACGCACACAACACGCGTGGTGTGAGAAGCTAGGACGTTGTACAATGGGTCAATTCGACCTCCGGGTACTGTACTTGCCACAGTTGACAAGTACACGTCCTCTAACCTAATCTCTCTTATTATATTGACAGCACTGAACTCCTCAATGTAGCCAACAAAAATAGAAATGATCCTAAGTTGGCTACAGCTACATCTGTGGTCTTGTATTCATGTAATGGTATAGCCATGAAAATAACAGTTTTCATGTGTCACATGTGCTTATAGGATTACAATCATCGAATTTAGTTTAATCAGATTCATTTTGTGATCAGACTATTATACGTCAAAAATAATTTTAAAGCTGCTAATGCATGCTTGAAAGTGTACGTTTTGTGGGCATCATACTAGGACGATGAAAATCGCAACTTCACAGCTGCAAGAGCATGGTATCGTGTGAGACACTCTCCTCCGTAGGTGTATTTAGTAGCGCATTTAGCCGCCAGTAGCACGCAATTGGACCAAACTAGATTTTTTTGTGTGGGTATGTAAAGTTTCTTATGTATGAAAGACAACATTACAGATGCCATTGGTAAGTTATATCCCGATATGATAGAAAAGTATGTCAGAATTGAAGCTCTAGGATAAAAAAATATTTTTTCAAATAAATATTTCATTACTTTTCAAATTTTCTGTATTTCTTTCATGTTTCAAATAAGGTACACGTTCCAACATAAGCTAATTAAACACGGCTTCTAATGAGGCAAGTGATGTAGTCAGTTATGTAAAATTATACTTTCTTGAAAATTATAGTGCGCTGTAATCAATACTAGTCAGGTTGTGTGGCTAGTGGCAGCGTATATTAGAAACCACATACAGTCCACATCATTGCCTTCTACTTCCCGGCACATTTTGGAAAAAACAAAACAAATAAAACAGAAAATAACATCTCAGCGACACATAAGTATCATAATGCATAATATATGTATACACCTATCCCCCGTTTTACACGGAAGATACGTTCCATAAAAAACCGTGTAACTCGAAAAATTCACTTTTATATGGAAAACCCGTGCTAAACGAAAATCGCAATAAAAAAGCCGTTTTTGTCAGTTTTTAATATGATGAATAACAAACACATTGAACGAAAAATAAATATTAATATATTTAATATCAAACACACTTAATAAATTATAAGAATATTAATTTCTTTCAATAATAAAACAAATATAAAAAAACCTTGTATTTTAAATAATTCATTTTCTTTATAGATACAAATTAAAATTAGAAATTCATTTAAGTTGATTGCGATAAATAAGACTTTACATTCTATTTTCATTCAAATTTAATTGCTGTCACTTTCGCTTTCAATAATACGCCTTTTTTTTAGAAATTTGTACAATATGTACTAAGAATTCGTAACTGTAACATACATTTTGTAGTGTTGTATTGTGACAGTAAAATATTTTGACAGTAAAACAACGACAATGTTATTGTAGATATAAGCAAATTATAGTTTAGTCTTTATAATTTCGTGTAAATGCAAAATTAATAAAGTTCGTTAAAAAAATTTTATTTTCAAAAACCGTGTAAGATCGAAAACGTGTAAAACGAATACCGTGTAAAACGGGGGATAGGTGTATAATATAATAATGCAAATCCTTTACCACGTCACATTAGAGCTTCAGCGGAGAATACTATATCATTACCACCAGGTCCAACACGTTTCGCGGTGTCCAGATACAGTGATGGTTTGTCTACTTTTGTATTATTTTTTCCTCCGAGGATAGAAACACTAATCATTGAAAATACGAATAAATATGGTAGAATTAAATTTCTTTTTTTTACGTGAAGTGGTTATTATAATAATTTTGTATTATAGAGGAAAAAACGAAGATTTGCATGGTTTATTTGGTGCAAGTTTTTGTCGTCCAATATTCCGGTCTATTATGAGCGAGGATAATTTTCACTTGATAACAAGTGCTCTCTGCTTTGACGATGTCATCAACAGAAGACAACAAAAAAGTAGTGACAAGTTTGCTCTTATTCGTGTGTTATGGGACAATTGGGAAGCACTTCTTTCAATGTTTTATAACTGTCATGAAAATGTCATTATGGATGAGAAGATAGTGGGCTTTAGAGGACGATGTTCCTTTAGGCAGTATATGCCTGACAAGCCAGCCAAATATGGGCTTAAATTTTGGTTAGCTGTAGACTCCAAATCAGGATACATATCGAAAAAAAACCAAAAAAATGATAAGCCTGCAAGAAAATCATTTGCTTTCAGTGAAATCGCAACATTTGTTTCGTATAATGGCCATAAAAATAAAACTACTATATTGTTGTGTTTTCAAATATAGTTGATATATCCGCATTGACGCACATATTTTATATTCAGAAATTGATTCTTCGTGGGTTGCAAATGATTCAAACTACAGACAACCTGAGTTTTTTTGCGTGGACCAAAATGGTCCATAACCTAAAATTTGTAACTTTTAAGTTCGTTCTGTTCGATTTTATCCTAGATAGCTAAAAACTAACTAAAACCATTAAATTATAAAAATAATACCTGAGCTGACGTTTTAAGTTGATACGATAAGCCATTGCAAACTTAAGTAAAAATTAAAAAAAAATTGACCAAAGTGGTCCAAACCTAACAGCAGGGTTAATATGAAGAAAAGGTTATAGTGTTTTCACACCAAATGGTTTTGACGCAAAAGTTGATTTTAACGTTAAAACCAAAAATAAAACCTGCTTTTAACATACAAAATTATTTTGTTAAAACCGACTTAAAACCTTTTTTTAAATTGGTTTTAAATATGTTTTATGAAATACAACCTTGTTTTATGTACTAAATCAGAGCTACCAGCTCTGAAATGTTGAAAACAGCTGATAAAAATAAAAACAAAACAAATGTAAAAATACAGAAAGCCGGTTGTATAAAAATGTAAAATTTTAAATAATGAATGCTGCAACAATAATAAATAATAATATTAATATTACTAATATTATTTCTTAATTTTTCATATGTTTTATTTTTTCTTAAACGAAAACAGCTGTTGCACAGTCCTAAATGTATGAAAGTTAAAACCAGATTTAAGAGAATTTGCAGTGTGAACGCAAAATCAGCTGATTATGGTTTTATTGCTAAAATCAGGTTTTAACTCTTGGTGTGAAAACACTATTACTAATTTAAAAATACTACAAATAAAAATATTAAAGCAAGTCTGATTATTTACCTCAACACTTTCGATTCGAAATGCTCCCGCCTTAACTCTCCCCTGGACAAAAACTGGAGACATTTTGATTGTGGGAAATACTTTCCATAGATAGATATAGATAGATATAGTAATAAGAATGAATGAAGAAATTTGGAGGCTATATGGCCTTTTAAAAGAAGGCCATTCTGTAGTATACGGATCAGATATTATCAGTCAATGTGAATGCTCGCTCGTTGGTAACTTCCAAGTAGAATACCATCGAAAGTTTTGCTCAATTCCAGTTGAACATAAATTATAAAGAATGGAACATAGGAATACTTCGTAACATTTAGGCCGCCATTAGCTTTTATTAGAATTCAATAAAAATATGAATTGAATAAGGAAGCTCAATTAACTGGCTAGGGTAAACACTCTGCTGGGTCGCAGAATATTTGGGAATTTACTGCCAAGAGCTGGCAGCTGAACCTTTCAGTTAGACGGCAAGAAATGTTTGAAAGTCTATAGTATACTCATTGTAAGGGGATATGCAGAGAGGCAAAGGTTTTTCTCCCTAATTTCTGGGATAATAACAGAACATTTTAGTCATGCTTGGGAGTTTAGGGCAATAATCTGAGTTTAGTGATCGACCTCCTAACAGGGCGTTGTGGACACTTGTTCATTAAAGAGATCGTCCCGAACGCAGTATGAAGATTCTGTGATAAAGAAAATTATTTATCGCAACCCATACTTGTGACCTGTAATACATCACAGAGAGTGGACGTAATTGGGGACTTCCTTCCACTTGATAAAACAATGGAGGCTGACGTGGATGTAAAGTTTTCTAGTACATACACAACTGACGGTGATAAAATCTCCAATACCTAAAACAACGGCTACTACCTTCAATATCAATGAGATCGGAAGTATTCTTATAGATAAGAATACCCGGTTTCGGTTGTTGAATCGATTTCCAAACTTTTATTTGGTACAGTAACTAGAAAGTACAGAATGGAAAAACGATTTAATCTGTGGAAGATGGCAAATGGTCAACAATAAGAATGGAACAAGCATATCCCGCAATCCATGTTTGGGTACCGGACAGTTACGCACAATTTAACAAAGGAACACCTGGCTAGTTTGAATTTGGCAAAAAGTTTTCTGGTAATTAAGAATTTGATTAAAAACAGGCCCTAGATACAGATGATGGAACTCACTGTGTAGGAAACCAGGAAGACTTGAACAAGCCATACAACTTCGAATGTTCCTGAATTATGACAGGTTGGCACAGGAAGCCAGATACGATAGAGCAGACAAATTAAAAGAATTCCAAGAATACCATCTGATTCTCCCAAGTAGCCTCCAACAAGAGCAGGAACTATTGCCCACATTATGGAATTACTGGGATAAACTCTGCAAAGTAATTAGAAGTCTAAATGCCTTGAGTTATAGACTTAGAAAGCAAAACAACTCCAGATTTTAAATGCGGATAAAAAGAAACAAACAAACATAAAAATTATGTCTAATACAGCAAACATGAATTACACAAACAAATACTAAAGGAAATTAAACGTAGTAAATAAAATAAAAATAAAAACAGGCGACAAACATCAACAAACAACATTCAAGGAAGATGATGAAACTAATGAAATAAAAATAATAATTAGAACGCGGTATATACATCTTTTAAAAGATATATATGTGACCCTTATTAGTGAAAAAGAATGCAGTAGATTCGTTGAATAATAATACGAATGTGATTTGTTTTTTTCCAAAACGAGTATACTCGACTTTATGCGAAATATCTACGTCCTACTCGACATAAACAGTTAAAGGCTTAAAAAAGGTCGTGAAATAAATTAATAGTGCGTTGCTATCAGTTAAATTGTATTGTTTTTTTTTTTTTTTTTTTGAAAACTAAACTATTTTTTTAAATAAAGTAAGAAATACCATCAATAATAAATAATTTCTTTTATTTTTGATTGCAAACTTAAACTTTACTTAAACATTCTTTGTGTATATGTAAATATATATATGTAGATATATCTCAAGAGCAGTAAACTTAATTTTCAAAACATTTTTCGTTGTTTTCTTTTCAGAATTACATTTTATCACTCGTAATAACTATTTAGAAAACATTATTTCTTCCTATTTTGAAGAGGAGGAACTGAGGAGCTCATTACTAAAAACAACTCATTCAACACCCTGCATAATTAAACGGATTTATTGAAATATAAAGCACACTCAAAGAACTTCTTTAAAATGGTAAGCAGCTACTGTATCCTCATAATAATAAACTTTTCGAATAGATTGAAGTCACTCGTCAAAACACTGATTGGACCTTATCAGTGCGGCTTCAGATCCACATCCGACCAGATTTTCACACTACGCCAAATCCTGGAAATGACCCACGAACAACAAGTCGACACACACCATTTTTTGTCGACAATAAGGCAAGCCTTTGATAGCCCCATTGAGTAGCAGAGACCTCTCTCGTGCGACAAAACTATACGTTGAAAGGACTAAAGCGAGGAAGCCCTGTCATCGATTGGTGTGACCAACTGGCTTAGGCGTGCATGAAGCAGAAACGCCTGGAAGGATGTGTTGCGGCAGGCTGAAATCGGTTAAACGGGTTGTTATGACCAATTAAGTAAGTAAGTAAGTACTGTACTCTATTCTCAGTGATATGTTATACAAAATTACTTAAATACTAGAAAGTTTACACATACAGTCACATGAAGTTTACAGTTTAGAATGAAGAAAGCTTACTAATTTAAAAATATATCTATGGTAAAGCAAGGCTGCTTATTTTCCTCAACACTTTCGATTCGAAATGCTCCCACCTTAACTCTCCCCTGGACAAAAACCGGAGACATTTTGATTGTAGGCAATACTTCCCATAGATATTGAGTGTTAAGAATGAATGAAGAAATTTGGAGGCTACATGGCCTTTTAAAAGAAGGCCATTCTGTAGTATACGGATCAGATATTATCAGTCAATGTGAATGCTCGCTCGTTGGTAACTTCCAAGTAGAATACCATCGAAAGTTTTGCTCAATTCCAGTTGAACATAAATTATAAAGAATGGAACATAGGAATACTTTGTAACATTTAGGCCGCCATTAGCTTTTATTAGAATTCAATAAAAATATGAATGGAATAAGGAAGCTCAATTAACTGGCTAGGGTAAACACTCTGCTGGGTCGCAGAATATTTGGGAATTTACTGCCAATAGCTGGCAGCTGAATCTTTCAGTTAGACGGAAAGAAATGTTTGAAAGTCTATAGTATACTCATTGTAAGGGTATATGCAGAGAGGCTAAGGTTTTTCTCCCTTATTTCTTGGATAATAACAAAAGATTTTAGTCATGCTTGAGAGTTTACGGAAAAATCTGAGTTTAGTAATCGACCTTCTAACAGGGCGCTGTAGACTCAAAGTAAACTTGTTCAATGGAGACGCAGTATGAAGATTCTGTGATAAAGAAAATTAATTAACCCAACCCATACTTGTAACCTGTGTGGCATCACAGAGAGTGGACGTAATTGGGAAATTCCTTTTACTTGATGAAATTGTTGAGGCTAACGTAGGTGTAAAGTTTTCTATCTTAGAGAAAACTGCTGCGGAAGGTTGGGTCAAGCATATCCCGCGATTCATATATAGATACTGGACAGTTAAGAACAATTTGACAGAAAGAGCACCTGGTAAGTTTGAATAAGAAATATTCATCAGAAACAAATGCCCGACCTCACTGTACAGAAAATCGAGAAGACTTGAACAAGCCATACAACTTTCTGCGTTACCGAACTAAGACAAACAGTGACAAAATGGAAGCCAGTTGTGATAGAGCAGTGAAATCCAAATGATTCACCTTCAACAAGAGAATAAACTATCGCCGACAGTATAGAATTACTGGGATAAACTCTATACAGTAATTAGAATACTAAATGACGTGATACAAAGACTTAGAAAGCAAAACAACCACAGCAAATAAGACAAACAAACAAACAACAATAAAAATTATGGCTAATATAGCAAACAAAAATTACACAAACAAATTCTGAAGGAAATTACAAGTATAAAACAAAATAAAAATAAAAACAGGCAACATCAACAAACAACATTAAAGGAAGGTGGTGAAGTTAATGAAATAAAAATAAGAACGCGGTACAAATACATTGAGAAGCTAGGCCGTAATCCTGTCGAAGGGTTGTAATGGCCAATTATGTATGTATGTACAAATACATTTGTTAAAAGATCTTTATTTGACCTTTATCAACGTTCTACTCGACATAAACAGTTAAAGGCTTAAAAAGGTTCGCGAATTAAATTAATAGTGTGTTGTTAGCAGTTAAATTGTGTTGGTTTTTAAATAGCTAAAGAATTTGTTTATTCTCTAGAAAATATTATTTCATCCTATTTTAAAGAGGAATTCCTGAGGAACTCATTACTAACAACAACTCTTTCAACACCCGGCATTATCAAAAACATTTACTGAAAGAAATAAAACACACTCAAAGAACTTCATAAAAATGGTAAGTAGGTACTGTTTCCTCATAAAGGCCTCATTAGTCTTTACTTTCCGTGTCTGTTCCGTTCCGTTCAGTTACGTTTGTCAGTTAGTTATTCTGTGATAATTTGTCAGCTTTTAACGGTTATCAAATAAAAAAAAACTAATAAAAATTGTTTAATATAAAAAAAGAAACGTTTGTTGTACAGCACATCATTGTTCTCCACCAATGTTATTAGTTTCTCATCATCCATTTTTGTTATTAAATTCTTTTTATAATTTATTTAATAGTTTTTTTTCCAAATTTATGTTATAATTAATAAAATTTCCTATTTTATTCAATTTTTCTTATAATTTCTCAAATATAACTGTCAGCTGTTTGCCGCTGTCACTTACAATTACTTAACAAATTTTATTTTTCACAGGTTCGTCCGAAACAGAACGGAACGAAACAAAAAAACTAACTACTGTTTTCTATTAACGAAATAAAATCAGCTGTTTCGTAACGGAACAGAAAGTAAAGACTAATTCTACCTTTAAAATGAAAAAATTATTCAACGTTTTTAGGGCCATTATTACAAGTTGCTGTTAAGCTTGGGTTTAGTTAAAGGTACCTTTAGCTAAAGGAAACTGTAAAGTTACCTTTAACTTATTTTCGTTATTACAACTTACAGATAAAATAAGGTTAACATCTTCAAAAATATGGCAGTGCCGGAGCAATGTCGATAAAACTGCTCAATTAAACAATTTTTTTAACGCAGTGGCAACGACGTAAAAAAAGTTAAGTTAAAAGTTACCGGCAGGATGATCTTCTCTTTAGCTTAATGCTCACTTCTATCTTATTGGGTACTCATAATAATGAAAAGCAATTTATCTGCTTGTTAAAAACATCTCTTCGGTTAAGGGCAAGGTGAAATAATGGCCCTTAATGTGTTACACGTTATCAAATATAATATTCTACGAAATTACGCGAACTTCAAAACTTACTGGGTGTTTGATATAAAGACAGAAAAAGAGAGACAGAGAGAGAGAGAGAGCGGGAACATGTCATTACCTTGGCTTTTTTGGAAACGAAAAAACCATATGCTGAAAGAACTTTTCTTAAAACAAGCTGTCAAATTATATGTCACTTTATTTACATTTAATGGTTTAGAAATTTTTTTCCCCTTAAGAATTTGATTGCAAATTAAAGACTTATACTTACTTCAATCTTTATTTAAATTCAATTCATTTTTAATATTAAAAATATTTCCTTTGAAATTGTTTAAAATTTTTTACAATAAATTGACAACAAAAGTTATGCAAAGTTCTACAAAATTCTGAAATATTAATCCTAGAAGATAATTAAACTAACTTCACTCTGGTTGCCTTGTTCCATAAAGAAGTGACTAAAAAGTTGAAGAATTTTACAAATTATGAATAAAATTGTGTTCTGACACCTAACTCTTGGTACCAAGACAACCACAAGCAACATTTTTCCAGAATTTTTTAATTTAGAATGCTCACATTGGTCTATTACAAAATCGAAGTAGTTTTCACCTTCGAATCGCATTGGCAATTAAGAGTATTATGTACCTTGGATTTAGGCATCGCTTAGAAATAAATAATCCTGTAATATTATGAAAAAAATGCATGCCTCTCGTCCCCTCGCTTACATTATTAAAAGATAAGGCAATAACCACTGGTGTTTATTAGTATATTATATCGTTGGTTTGAGGTCATGTTCCAAACCCTATGTCAGACATCTCCAATCAAACGAAATACAAAAAAATTTTTCTTCAGCAGATTTCTGACAAAAACTCGTGGAGTAAATATAATTCCCAAGAAAAGTTTCTTCCAAATCCGTTGGTCGACTTTAAACTGTAGGTGCCGCCACTCATGTAAAAATTTACATAGACAACATAAATAATGTGAGAGCTAGGTCGTAATTCTGACTACAGGGTTCTAACAACGAATTATGCATGTACATATGTATGCACGTATATCGGTGCATAAAGGTACATATGGCTGTCGCCATGACAGTTCCCCATATTATTTAGTACGTCATTTCTCAGCTTTTTTCATCTAAGTAGTCGCTGTAGTCTAGTAGGTATCAAATCGAAAATACGATCAGATCAGATCAGATATCAAATCGAAAATACGAAAAAATATATTGTTTGGCGACTTCCTTTCAGATTTCTGTCAAAAACGCTGCCATGAGCATTTTCTCAAAACTCTGTCCCTTGCAGTCGACTTTAAACTGTAGGTCCCGTCGTACATGTGCAAAATTAACACACACAACTTGATAAGAGATAAAAGCTAAGCGGCGACTTCCTCCCAGTAGATTCCTGACAAAAACTCTGAGAGTAAATAAAATGAAAAATTTCCCAAAAATCTGTTGTTCGGAGTCGACTTTAAACTGTACATAGGTCCCGTCACTCATGTATAAAAATGAGCACACGCAACATAAGTGGTGTGAGAAACTAGGTCGTAATCCTGTCTGAAGAATTGTAACAAACAGTTATGTATGTGGTTTATACATTTAGTTATCGTTTCATTAAGGTACATAGAAGTCGCCGTGGTCTAGTAGGTAGTGTGTTGTCATTCGGAGTCGACTTTAAACTGCAGATCATGTATAAAATTAACGCACACAACACGAGTGGTGTGACAAGTTAGGACGTTGTACAATGGGTCAATTCGACCTCCGGGTACTGTACTTGTCACAGTTGACAAGTACACGTCCTCTAACCTAACCTAACCTAGGGCTGTCGACAGGACTGCTGCTCATATTTTTTATTAATCAAGTTGTTTCAGCTAAGTAGTTGATGATAGGTTTCCCATCTGCCATGTTTATCAATTAATAACGTTTTCTTTGAAAATATTGTTAAGTTTTTACCTTCTTAAAAACGATTAAAATATGAGTTGGTTGATTACAAATAAATTTGTGTTTAGTTTTAGATAAATACTTTATTGTTCGCACTATTTTATGTGCCGCTGTTCACAAGTTGATGATACAACAACAATTTGTTTAGTTTGCTATTCTTCTTTACACTTATGTTCACGTAAGCACTGACAACTGTTCAGTAGATCTTTACAACGGCGATCTTCAAACCACGACTGTTTTCTTCGCACGCGACGCGTTTTCACACAAGACTGGCTGAATTCTTACTATTCGTTGCCTGATTTGTCTTGCCTTTTTATATGCCCACGTAAACATTCTGTGAAATGTTCTTGAAGTCGAACGTTCGTGGTTTCGCTTCCTCGAGAACTCTATCGCGACTTCACTGTTGTTTGTGTTTTTTTTTTTTTTGTTCACATTGCTTGTTGTTGCTTCTCGCTTAATTGTTGCCCATTTTCTTTCATACTGATGTTGTTGGTCTATTTGTAACAAGTTCGTTGTATTTGTTGGTGTAGCTTTTGCTCTTTTGAATGTTGAACGATGTTACACCGTTTCCATTTTCGTAGCAATATATTGAGTGTGGTAGTAAGATAGTTTTCTAATTGAATCATAGTAGATTTGAAAAGGTAGCATGGCTTAAGCCGACATTTCTATGACGTGCATTATAGATATTATCCCTCCGAGCGCCCGGGATAAATGATTAAGAGAAGAGGCAAGACTCTTTATTTTAGATATTTTGGAACCATGATGATTCATGTTTAAACTTCAGATTGCAGGGGTTTTCAACTTAGAGCTCTATAGGTAAATACAACCATTTCATTAAATAGTCCATTAAATAGTACTCAGTAGTTTTTCTTTGTAAAAATATTTCTCAGAAATTAAAATAAAATGAAACAACCTTCGTATACCTTAAACTCATCATTAATTATTTAAAAAAAAAAAAAAAAAAACAACAAAAAAAACAATTCTGTTGAAGACATTTGAATACAGAGATTAAGCGTATTACAAAGATAATTATTTCAGATTCTTAAACTCATTCATCATTTTGCAGTTATGGTTTCAGCGGCTTTATGATTGGCAGTAAACATTATTAAGGCTTGAGTACAATTATACACTGTAATAATGTATCAAAATGAAAATTACACGCATTAAGTGCAATATAGTTTACTTTAGTAGATTTTCCAGGTACCCATACTTAATACTACTACACATGCCGCATATTAATCTAGCTGTAATGAGTTAGTTAAGATAATTGTTGTTAGTTAAATTGAATTTAATTTCCAATAAAAAAATTTAAAATTATGAAGGACTTCCATCATATTCACTTGCAAAGAATGCATGTATGTATGTTGGCGTTATACCCTTATACTATACACCGACAAAATAAATTTGTGGAGTTAAAGGATTAACGTTTGTTTTTCAATTTGTCTACCTAAACTTATTGATAGCAGATGTAAATGTATGTGTATATGTACATACGAAAGTCTTATGAAAATGAAATGAAATAAAGGGTGGGTCATTTAAAAGTTGAAATTTTAAAATGCAATAAAACAAAAACGGTTTGAAACTTTGACAATTTTTTTTAGTTGTAAAGTACAATTTCTCTGGTTAGAAATGGAAAATTATTTCATTCATATTGGCTGCAGCAATTGTCCTCACAGTACCTCATTAGATCGGTTTAATTTTCGTGTACTTTTTCGAGAGTATGGGATCGCATCTCGGCAATGGCGTCACGAATGTTGGCCTTCAAATACTCAATTGTTTCTGGTATGTCGGCATAATACTTTTTATAAAGGCGCCCCACAGGAAGTAGTGGAACAGTATCAAATCATATCTTCTTGGCGAATATTTGACATCACGATTTCTGTTTGACGCAATAAATCGATTGTGCCATGAGATGTATGCATAGCTGTCATATAAATGAAGTATCAAATCGCCAAATATTTGAGAAAGAATCGTCAAAATTGTACAAGACGTTTATTGAAATCGTAAAAAATCGTTAGAAACAACAACAACAAAATTTTTGGAAATTAAAAGCTAGCGTTCCTCATTTTCATTTATAATTTTTTTCCAAAAATGGAGAAATTTTATATAATTTTCAGGAAAAAATTGTTTAAGGTTTAAACAATCTACACCTGTGTTGTTCATTGGCACATGAGCGCAGCAATAATATTGCATCATCTATATCTATGGGCGGTGTATATATTAGGGTGTCACAAGCTTTTGACGTTCTGAGCATGAGAATTCAGTGCAATGTTGGTTTGAACCGAAACATTTTTCAGTTCCTTGGCTTCTTAAGGTCTTCTGTAGTCGCCGTAGTCTAGTAGGTAGTGTGTTCGCTTATTAGACGAAAAGCCCGGGTTCAAGCCCCAGGCCAGACATCAAAACGAAATATGAAAAAAATATGTCTTCGGCGACTTCCTCTCAGCAGATTTCTGGCAAAAACTCTGAGAGTAAAAATTGCTTCTCAAGAAATCTGTCGTTCAGAGTCGACGTTAAACTGTAGGTCCCGCCACTCAAGTATAAAATTAAGGCACATTGAGTGGTGTGAGAAGCTAGCCCGTAATCCTGACTGAAGGGTTATAATGGCCAATTATGTTATGTATGTATGTGGCTTCTTAAGGCTGCGCAAGAAATACTTCACTTCACCTGATCTTCCTATTATTTACAACATTTATAACCGACCGAGAATGGAATACAACTCTCATGTATGAGTCGGTGCTTAATCGTCTATTTTGAGGTTTGTCGACCGTGTACAGGAGATTCTGTATTAGCTATTTTATGACAGTAGTGTATCGAACTCCATTGAATCACTGGAGCATCGTTGCAATAATAGCCTAAAGGGGCTTTTAATGTACTAAATTAAAGAATATGAAGTCATTTTTTAATATCTAAAAATCGTCAAAATAAGGGCATAAATCGTCAAATCGTCAATATGATATTTTTGAAGCTCAAAATCGTCAAAATGACGATAAATCGCTAAATCTGTCAGCTATGGATGTATGATAAGTTGCACCATCTTGTTGCTACCAAACATCGTTCACATCAGTACCATAAAGAGCGGGTATAAACAAATCGGTTATCATGGAACGATAGATGTCTCCATTGACCGTAATGGTTGCATCGTCCTCATTTTCAAAGAAATATGAGCAAATGATGACTCCGCTTCACAAGCACCACCAAACAGTCACTCGTAATGGGTGAATTGACTTCTGTAAGACCACGTGTGGGTTTTCTGAGCCCTAAATACGTATTGCTTATTAGCGTACTCACTAAGATGAAAATGAGCCTCATCCGAAAAGATGTTTTTTTTTTGTCAAAATCGAAATCATTTTTATTTCGTTTGTCCGAATTTCGTTTGCCCGAATTTCCTATAAAGTCCAACGTTGCTCAAGCGTAAATCGATGCATTACGATCAGTGGAGATAATATGCAGAATTTTGTGACAGCATAGGATGTGAAGTCGCCGTAGTCTAGTAGGTAGTGTATTGGCTTATTTGACGTAAAGCCCGCGGCTTCCTCTCAGCAGATTTCTAGCAAAACTCTGAAAGTAAAATAAAACCTGCCACGAAAAATCTGTCGTTCGAAGTCGACGTTAAACTGTAGGTCCCGCCACTCACGTATAAAATTGACGCACACAACTTGAGTGGTGTGAGAAGCTAGACCGTAATCCCGACTAAAAGGTTGTAATGGCCCATTATGTATGTTATGTGTGTATGTATAGGATGACATAAGTATTGGCAGATTCGGAATAACCAATGGTTCAAACTGAAAACGATAAATGGCCCACCCGATATTTAATCTTTATTTCAACACCACAGTAATTCAGTCTTAAATTCTTTGTATTCATTTTATTCAATGTTTGATCCGTTTTGTATTAAATCTCATACCCAAAACTGTTTTAATAAAAACTTTATGTACTGTTATATACATAGAAATACATACATATAATGTACACCAATATATACATATACATACTTATGTATGTATGTATATAAAACCCTTTTATTATATTCGAAATTTCCTAACGCCATAAAAATCAACAAAAATGCCAAAACAAGAAAACTGATGTTGGCACGATATGATTGACAAAATAATGTTTGATGTTAAAATAAATATTGTAACGGAAAGGAAAGGAAAAAACAACAAAATATTTTCAATAAACGTATAAATTTTACCAAAAAAACAAACAAAAGAAATTAAAATAAAAGTCAAATGATGACAGATAAGATTTAATCTTTGTACAGGCCTTAAAAGATTACACACTTTTCATTCAATACACATAACCTTACTCAAAAAAGGACCAACTAAACTGTATAATTTAATAGCACTGACATTTTTTTTTATTATTTAAGAAAATTTGTCTCGACTAGATTTGTCAAATTCAGTTGTTCGTTAACTAATTAAATTAATATTTATTTCAGTTGTTGAATACATTTGGTAATTGAAAAGCAATTGAAAGAATCATATTTTCGGTAAATAGTACAGTTATGAGTAGAAAAATGTAACCCTGCATCGTATATTGGGTAAATATGACTACGAGTTACGCAGTGAATATGAGTTACGTAACGCCGTACGGCGTCAATTCTGTGTAGAATATTGTATCCCAACATTTGCTGGTTTTTCATGATAAACTAATGGCTTAGCATAGCTTCATAAAAAGTATTTCAGAGGCGTTAAACCGATCGAATAGCCAGAAAATTGATTTGGCAATAAATTTATTTGCTAAGATAAGGCTAAATGTCATAAATGTTTAGATGATTAATTTTTGGATACAAAACTTCAATTAACATACTGTTACGTTTTTCACTTTTTTAAAAATGTTTAAAATCTGAGTTCGTAGATTGCAAATACAATAAAAATAAATTTATGTTTAGTTTTAAATTAATTCTTTATTGTTCGCACAATTCCATGTGCCACCTTTAGCAACTTGATTTACACAACAACAATCTGCTTTATTTGTTATTCTTCTTTACACTCATTCGTTAGATTTTCACAACGGAAATCTTCAAACCACAATTATTCTCTTCACACACAACCTTTCTTCACACAAGACGAGATCTTCGCGAATATCTATAAATGTAAACATGTTGTTTTCGTTATTGTTGTTTGTGTATTTTATTTACGTTTGTCCGTGCAGTGTTGTTGTTGCCTGTTTGTTTACTATGTTTATCCCCTTTTTATACTGATGTTGTTGCTATATTTTTGTTTATTCGTTGTAATTTTGTAATTGGTCTTTACAACCCTTCAGTTAGAATTACGACCTGGCTGCTCACACCACTTACATAAGTTCTGCATGGCGGGACTTACAGTCTAAAGACGATTCGATAGATTATTGACAAACTATCCACCGTCATTTTATTTACTCTCAGAGTTTTTGCCGGAAATCTGCTGAGAAGAAGTCTCCGTTGAAATATTTTTTCGCTTCGTTGAAGATGTCTGACCTGGGATTTGAGCCGTGACCTTAGGTATAATAAACCAACACACTACCTACTAGATTAGGGCGGCTACAAAGAAATCTTTCACTCTACAAAATTTAAATAAAACCGTATGATACTTGTAATCATAATTGAATTAAGCAGATAGAAAATATGGTAATAATAATGAATTTACAAATATGTGTATATCTTGAATTTAGTGCTGCTATTTTATTATCCATTATTGTTATAACTTTTCTGTGGAAGGTTAAAAAGTGAAATTAATTTCTTAATACTTTTTCAGATTGTGTCTGACAGCACAATCTGTCTAAAGTTTTATAAATTTCGTTTAGAAACATTCGATACTGTCTGCAGACAATACAAGAAAAGCAATACAATCAGTTGAATGAAAAAGACAAATAAACGCATAAGAAAATGTAATAAATTTAAAACTATAGAATTATTTCTATTACTAATAAAAAATAGTCGCCGTAGTCTAGTAGGTAGTATGTCCGCTTATTAGACGTAAAGCTAGAGTTCGAGCCCCACGCCAGACATCAAAACGAAATATGAAAATTTCGGCAACTTCCTCTCAGCAGATTTCTGCCAAAAACTCTGAGAGTAAATAAACCTGCCATGAAAAAGTTTCTCCAAAATCTGTCGTTCGGAGTCGACGTTAAACTGTAGGTCCCGCCACTCAAGTATAAAATTAAGGCACATTGAGTGGTGTGAGAAGCTAGCCCGTAATTCTGACTGAAGGGTTATAATGGCCAATTATGTATGTATGTACACTGGCGAGCAAAAATGAATACACATACATAATTGGCCATTACAACCCTTCGTCAGGATTACGGCCTAGCTTCTCAACACCACTCATGTTGTGTGCGTTAATTTTATACATGAGTGGCGGGACCTACAGTTTAAAGTCGACTCCGAACGACAGATTTTTTGAGAAGCTTTTCATGGCAATTTTTTTACTCTCAGAGTTTTTGCCAGAAATCTGCTGAGAGGAAGTCGCCGAAGAAATACTTTTTGTATTTTGTTTTTGATGTCTGGCCTGGGATTCGAACTCGGGCCTTTCGTCTAATAAGCCAACACACTACCTACTAGACCACGGCGACTTCAAAAATGAATACATAATATTAAAAAAAATATAAGCTTTATATTTGTACTTTATTTATTAAGATAAAAAAAACAATCGATATGTTAAACATTTATTTAGACTATCCTCTAATTAAAACAAAAACCATTCAGTAATATTATTTCCTTTTCAATATAAAATACAGCTTAATATTATTTAGTAGCATTTATCCAATTTTGCTCGTTTCGTTTCAAATGAAAAATTCAATATTTTGTCCATAATCCTTTATTCTTTATTACTGATTTAATGCGTTTTGGTATGCTTTCTACCAGTTTTTTGATGGTTTCGCTGTTTATACTTTGCCACTCTGCCTCAATTCTTAGGGCCAATTCGTTAAGGTTATTTGGAGGGTTTTCATACTGTGCCAATTTTCGATTTACAATTGCCCACAAATTCTCGATCGGATTTAAATCCGGACATTGTTTATTGTTATTTGCTCCTCCAGCCTTCACTTTTGTTTGGTCCGACCATATTACTTTTTTCCAATCATCCACAGACCAATCTGTGTGCTGCTTGCAAAACTTTTTTCGCTAGTGTATGTAATAATAAAAAATTTTTAGTAAGATATTGTTACGTTTTTTACCCTTTTAAAAACGTTTAAAATATAATTTCGTAGATTGTAAATAAAAATAAATTTGTGTTTAATTTTAAGTAAATTTTTATTGTTCACACAATTCCGTGTGTTATTGTTCGCAACTTGATTTAAACAACAACAATTTGCTTTATTTATTGTCCTTATTTATACTCTTTCGCATACCCACTAACAATCTTTACCTCGGAGATCTTCAAACCGCGATTATTCTCTTCACACGCAACGCGTCTTCACACATAACTGACTGCATTCGTTCTGAACCCGTTGCCTGCTTGCCTTTTATATCGCAGGTGTAAACAGTATGATTATTGCTCTCGAAGGAAAATCGCTTTGCCTTTGCGAAATCTCTATAAATGTAAACATGTTGTTTACGTTATTGTTGTTTGTGTACTTTGTTTACGTTGGTTCTTGCAGTGTTGTTGTTGGTTGTATGTTTACTTTGTTTATCCCCTTTTTATACTGACGTTTTGCTATATTTTTGTTTATTCGTTGATCATGTAAACAAGTCCATTGTTTTGTTTTTGTAGCTTTGACAGGATTTGTTAAAGACAGACATTGGACGCTGACTCAGTGACACTACTCCTATCAATAGGTTCTGTCCGCTGATTTCTGTTAATACTTCCACGAGCTGCATGATTTCAATTGGGTTTGATAGCCATTGACAGCAGATTATTATCCGGTAAAATATGAAAATGTATATTAAAAAAATTACGAGCTCTTCTTCGAATCGCTCTCATATCCGCCCTATTCTCCGGATTTAGTCTTGAGTGACCATTTCTGGATTTCAAAATTTAAGAGATTGTTCCACAGAATGGCAGTTAACTGACGTAGTAAATATTCGAAGCTACTTATATGATTTAGGGCTATTATTACAACTTGCCGTTAAACTTGGGTCTAGTTAAAAGTACCTTTAGATAAAGGAAACCGTAAAGTTACGTTTAACTTATTTTCGTTACAACTTATAGATAAAATAAAGTTAATTTTTTCAAAAATATATCAGTGCCGGAGAAATGTCAATAACATTGCCTAATTAAACAAATTTTTTTAAACGCATTGGCAACGATGGGATTCTTTTCTTCTTATCTTTGCTCATTTTGTTTAAATTTGAAGTTGTCATATTGAATATAATATATAATATGGCAAGTTCAAACATAAACTCAACTTTAAAAGTTACCAGCAGATGATTCTCCCTTTAGCTTAATGCTCACTTCTATCTTATTGGGTACTCATAATAATGAAAAACAATTTCTCTGCCCGTTAAAATCCTCACTTTAGTTAACGGCAAGTTGTAATAATGGCCCTTAGTTTTATAGCCGTATGTATGTATGTATAGTATGTATTACTGTTAAATATTTCCCTATCATACAAGAATTTATGATTTTTTGTATTGCTTTATACTGATATATTTTTTCTTTATTTCCCTATTTTAATTAGTTTTTCTAGAACTGTAGACGTTACCACGATTGAACTGTATTAAAATGAAAACTGCACTTGAAAAACGCATGCCAAACATCTATGGATTACTAATTTCCTTTTGCCAAATATACTACCTCCACCATTAATAGCAACAGTTAAAATACTAACTATACATTTAGTAAATTTACGTATACAATATAAAGCATATGTATGTATATACATATGTATGTATTATATGTATACATACATATAGATACGCGAATGCAACAATTATTCATAGTAAAGTAAATATTTATATACGATATTCAAAAAGCCACAAGTATCAGTCATTTGGGGTCTACTCATAATGGTTAAACAAATAAATATATAAAATTTCCGGTACAAATGATACAGCTGTTAAGTAATTGAAGCCATAGAGCTTATTGGAATGTAACTTTGAAAGCTTTCATCGATGAATTTTTCAATATTATTTAAGAGAACATATATTATGTTTCGTCTAAGAGAACGTTTTTAAATGCAAAGCTTTTTGCATTCAGCAAGCGTTAAGTCTGTTCAATTCAAATTTTTAAATTGTTTCCTTTCAATTATTATGATTATGAAAACATATATACAGTGATGGATAAAATAATAGCTGCACACCGAAACGTAATTTTCCATTACAACCCTTCAGTCTGGACTACGGCCTAGCTTCTCACACCACTCATGTTGTGTGCCTTAATTTTATACATGAGTGGCGGGACGTACAGTTTAAACTCGATTCCGAATGACAGACTTTTGAGAAATTTTTAATGGCAATCTTATTTTACTCTCAGAAATATTTGCCAGAAATCTGGTGAGAGGAAGTCGCCGAAGAAATATTTTTTTCATATTTCGTTTTGATGTCTGACCTGGAGTTTGAACCCGGGCTACACGTCTAATAAGAGGACACACTAACTAGTAACTAACTAACTAACTACTAGACTACTATCGTTACATAACTCGATTAAATTAGCTAATAAGCAAAAATTCTTCCTGGACACAAACCCATCCTGGGTCAATGAGGTATCTTGCCCCACGGCCAGACTTATTTGGCCTACTATGGATAGAAGGCGCACCAACCAACTACTCAAACTTGATCGCAATAACATCTTGATCACAGTAGCCATGTTTACAAGTCATTACGTTATAAGAAGAAGCGCGGAAAGACTGCAGCTCTCATCAAACGTCTTTTTGGGTCTGCTTAAGAGGAGGAAACTGCTATCCATTTTCTTTGTCAATGCCCATCTCTTGCGAGGTGCAGATTCAGGTTATTTGACTCTCCATTCCTTGTTAGCTTAACGAAGTTATTATCCATTAATATCAAGGATATAGTTTCCAGCAAAGGGTAGTTGTGTTTTTAATTTGCAGCCCCTGCGCTGACCAAATTCTTCGATGGCATTGGAAGAATTCGGTCAGTACCAGAGATCAGCAATGAATCGTTTTTTCGCTACTCATAGCATTCATGAAATTTTAAATATAAGTGAGTCAACAATATTGAAATTTAACTACTCTGATTTATTCATACTCACTACAACATTGATTTATAAGTACAGGTTGCAAGGAGTATGAGTACAGCGTTGACATTAAACTCATAAAATTCGAAATATGTTTGATTCATACGGCTACTTATTTAGATTCATAATTTTAGAAAAATACTTATAATACTCATAAATGATTCGAGTAAATGATAGTATTCGTACGAGAATCATACTTATTTACTAATTCTTGTAAATGTTGAGTAAAGGAGAGTCGAAATCAACCAATTCAAAATTGTTGGTCGGTGATGAAACATCGAGAAAAGGAGAACATCATAGGAAAGTCAGGCAGTACCCACTCTCTTTTGTCGAAAAAAGGTAGGAATGCAAATTTCCCCACAAATACACGGAAGACATAGTTTTTAAACAATGGCCGATGGCAACACCATTATCCTGCTACACCAGACCAATTACCTTCCTATCTGGAAAAAAATATTAAAAAAACGTAAATAATAAAAAAAATCTGTCATTCGGAGTCAACTTTAAAAAGTGTAGGTACCGGCACTCGTGTAAAAAATAAACGCGCACAACATAGGTGGTGTGAGAAGCTATGTCGTAATTCTGAAGTCGTAATGACTGAAGTGTTGTTATGAACAATTATTTATGTATCAGAGATCAGCAATGAGTATTCAAAAAGATGAGTAGATTCTAATCATATTCATAAGTTTTAATACTTATACGCATTCATACTAATTTTAATATCGTACTCATACTACTCATATTCAAAGTTTGAAATACTCATCGTACTCATGCTTAACAATATGCATGATGTTATGGATTTTGAATCTCCTTTACTCAGCATTTACAAGGATCACAAAATAAGTATGATTCGCGTACGAACACTACAATACTCACTAGAAGGGTTGGGTGTTTTTTTTGTACATGCAACAACAACTAAAACTGTAAATTTTGATTAATGATTCGAATCTCTCGAATCATTTATGAGTATTATAAGTATTTTCCTAAATTAAATGAATCTGAATGAGAAGACGTATGAATCAAACATATTTCGAATGTTATGAGTTTGATGTCAACGTTGTATTCATACTCATTGTACTCATATTTAGTACAACGTTTTAGTGAGTATGAATGAATCAGACTAGTTGAATTTCCATACTGTTGACTCACTCATACTCAAAATTTCATGAGTACTTATGAGTAGCGAAAAGCGATTCATTGCGGATCTCTGGCATGTATGTAATGAATAATAATGGCTCAGTATTATGAGTCAACGAAAGAAACAGAATATAATTAAAAAGGATGAATCCTAAGCATAACGTGGTTGATTACGTTCAAACAGATTCGACAAGAAGATATTGTAGTGGTCATGGCTTGTTTCAACGTAAAAATATGAAGTGAAATTAACAACATCAGTAGTACCACTGTATCGGATTAAAACTCGTTACAGCGTCATCTCTCCTCTCATATATACGTGAACAAAATTTTGCGGGAACCCACGCAACCTGAGCGATTATATATAAATACATGAGCAGAATCATCTTGATCAGAAAACGTTATTCGATCATTTACATCAGCTAAAGTATAAATCTGGTCAAGTTTGGTATAATTTTTCCAGCATTTCTGCTTGGCTTGCTCTTTACACTAGAGTTGTTTTGACTTGAATCGAAAACACAGCGAAATCTGTATCAATATTTCTGTATAAAATTTTTATTTATTTATTTAAGTCAATGGACAAATTCCTTACTGAATAATAACTAAAATAGGTACGAATAAAATTAAATAGAATTACAAACAGCTTCTCCAAAAATACAAGTAATTGTTACAATAAAAATATGAAAAGTTATGAATTGAGAAAAACAATAATGTTCCGTTTTATAACGCAAGAATTTAAAAAAAAATCAGCAAAGTCAGACAAATAATTAAATTGACGGCAAATTCTAGTTAACGGATCAGCAGCAGCATAATTAGTTCTGCAGAGTATATAATATAAATAAGATTATAACAGCGGAAGTTACGACAAGGAATATTGAATTAACAGATCTTAACAGAAATTCACAGCAAATATTACCATTGATCAGGTTAGTCATAAAGGATATATTTAACATTGTTCGACAACTCTTAAGTACATGAAGGCATATCCAAATAATTCCATACAAAGCCACGCAAACAGAAGAATAAAAATTGTTTCTGCAACGATTCGATGTGTTCGCTGTAAACATTATAGTGAGGATCCCATACGATGGATCCATACTTTAAAATTGGTCTGACAAGCGATACGTATAGCTGTTTCGTAATAAATGGATCAATAAATTCTTTTGCTCAACGTTTTATGAAGCCAAGAGTGCTTCTTGCCTTATTTACAGTCAAAGTGATATGATCATTAAAGTTTAATTTTGTATGGATCCTATCCCTGATCCAAAATTATAAATTTTCAGAATTGTATTTATCAGTTGATGGTTTTTCATTACTACTTCGCTAAAAAAAATTATAGTTAGGAACTGATGAAGGATCCTATCCCAAGATCAATAAAAGAGTCCACTATCTCCAATTGATGACCTCCAAGAAAGTAATTAACCGCTATAAAATTAAATAACGTTTACATCGTCAGCATACATCAAGATATTGGCAAAATTAATCATGTTGGGAAGATCGTTCATAAACAGTGAAAAAAGAAATGGACCAAGATGGCTGTCTTGAGGAACACCAGATAGCACATAAATATACTTAGATAAGCTATTATTCACACATACGGTCTGCTTTCTACCAGTCAAATACGACTCTAGCCATCTTAAACTCCTATGATTTACACTCATTACATCCATGTTGATGAGGTGATAATAACGATGAAGTAGTATAATGAACCAAAAAATCGGCAATCAGTTTCTCGAACATTTTTGGAATAGCAATGCAATGCCCCTATAAATTGTAACATCAGACTTATATCCTTCCAAAACACAGGAAAATATCTATAATCAATCGAGGTATTAAACAATATGACTAATGGTGTGATTAATGACTCTTCACATCGATTTAAATTACAACTTGGAACCCCATCGGGACCAGGACGAAAATACATCTTTAAACTTTTCAGGTTCACCAAAATATCACAGTCACTAAATGTTGGAATAGATGTTACTTGAGCTGATGTCAGCGAGTAAGGGTACATATTTGTATCATTGTAAGCAGCATTAGAATAACTACTGGAGAAGAAATCTGCAAACATATCAAATATGACATCAACACTACAGGATTCTTTGTCATTAAATTTCATAAAGGATGGAAAACCAATAGGTTTTCTCTTGGAATTTACAAACATATAGAAAGATCTAGGATTCTTAATAAAATTATTTTTCATTTCATCCATATATGTTTTATACTCAGTCTATATCTGGCAATTGCCGAGTGCAGACGTATATTTTTTATTCGTAGCGGTTGATTTGAGTGGTTACTGTTATTTTTTTTTTGAGTCTTTTTATATAAAAGAGTGTTAATTTACTGTTTTTTAATTTACTGTTTTTAATTTACTGTTTCTTCGGACAAGTTAAATAAATTTTATTGTTCATTGAACTAAATTTAACGAAATGAACGGGGCACATCCCCCGAAATATAATCGTTTCCAAGAGCTTGACTCCATCGGTAAGAGCAGAATTAAAAGGAGCAAACGTCCCCGCCAAGATGACTTTGTTCCTCTTTTACCAACCTCCTCAAATGAGGGAAATCTACCTCGATATCTGGTGGCAACTGCCATGAACACAAATAAAGATGAAGTAGGCGCACCTTTGGCGTCATATAATGTGTTTCAGGTGGAAAGGGGTCTGAATTATATATGTTCTGATCGCCTAGAGGTCAATGAGATGAAAAGTGGAGATCTACTAATAAAGGTCGCCGACAACAAAACGGCTGAAAAATTTTTAAGGGCAACATACATTGACAACATACCGGTCAAGATCACACTACACAAGACGCTTAACACAACACAAGGTAGAATTTTCTCAAGGAAAATAATTAACATCCCACAAGAGGAATTGTTATCGTCTCTCAAGGACCAAAAAGTGGTCGAAATCCACAAGATGCTAAAACGAGAGGCTGAGAAAATGGTTGCGACAGGTGCTGCCATTATCACTTTTGATCTCATAAACCGGCCAGAGAAAATAAAACTTGGATGGGAACTAGTAAAGGTGGATGAATTTATACCCAACCCAATGAGATGTCTAAACTGTCAACGCCTTGGCCATACGAAAAAAGATGCCGAAATGTTGAAATATGTAAAGATTGCGGACTTACAACACCTCATAAATCGTGCAGCCGTAGTTACTGTGTCAATTGCCAAACCGAAAATCACCCTTCATACGACCCTGAAGCACAAATCCGTCAATTATTTGAGAATCACACGTAGATGCACAACAAGGGAGGCTTGGTCCATTTATAATGACAACCCTTCGTTGAATACTCTTAAACCAATTCCAAGAAAAGTCAACAAAAACACATATGCTCAAATTTTAAGGAATTCTAACAATGAGAAAAATATTTCGATAACGGGAAATGAGTCTGTAAAGACAGATGGGAAGAAAGACAAAATCGTGCAGAACAAACTTAATAAAATGACAACAGACACCCTCTCTCAAATCACAACAAATACAACCATACAAAATACAACAACAATGATAAACCAAAAAAATGAAGAATATAACAACAACAATTTGCAACAAAACAATTCTTTAACAACTGATCTCTCCCAAGTTACAACAACATGCACTCTCTCACCAGTCGAATCAAATATACAACTTTCAACAACAACGATGGATCAACATGATGAAGAGAACAACTATCCACAACAAGAACTTTTTTTAACAACAGAACTCTCTCAGGAAGTTTCTCTCAACTTTTCTACAGAAAAGTTGAATCAGATAACTGACTCAAACTCTCACACTCAAAACAACAAGGGCAATGAATTTTTCAGCGATGACAACACTAGTTTTTGTGAAAACGAATTTAGTGATGATGCACTTTCAAACATACCTATAGACAAAAACTTAAGTGAGAAAATGATTGTCAATGACATAACAGTAGGTCTGCGTTTCACCACTCCCAAAAGGGATGATGGAGATGAACAGGCGGAAAAGTCCCCTTGCAGTCAGCTTTACCACAAATTTCCTCATTTAAACACAATTATAACACCAAGAACGCTTAAGGATACTATGCCTAAAAAGGGCAAGAAAAAATAATTTTATTTGTATATAGTTTACTTGTACATACACACATATATATAACTTTTTTTTTTGGTTTTTTTGTAAATTTTAATGAACATTGGTTTAGATTTGAACATTTTACAGTGGAATATCCAAGGATTTACGAATCACAAATACGCCTTGGAATTATTAGTTGCTCGACATAAACCGAGGATAATTGTTTTGCAGGAAACACATATGAATGAGAAGAATATACAATTTTTACATTTACCGGGTTTTAAGGCCTACCACCATAACAAAGATTTTGCATACGCTAAGTCAGGTATTGCAATTTTTGTAAGAGAGAATGTGAATGTGACACAACACATCAGGTCGAGGGGTGATCTTCTATTCCAGTCCATAATTATTAGATGCGGTGTAGATCTACACTTGACGAACATTTACAAGGGGCCATCGACCTACCAAATGACATGTATCACCTAGTACTTGGCGATCTTAACTCTCAGAACTGTCTTTGGGGTTCTGCTTTCAATTCTCCCAGCGGATCCCTATGGGAGAAGTTTGCGGATGATCAAAATTTGGTTATACTCAACGATGGCTCCCCAACTTTGTTTAATACTAGGAATACATTAACCTCAGTGGATGTGACAATGTGTAGTGTTGACTTGGCACCGGGCTTGTCTTGGCACTGTTTACCTTTACCTGAGGTCAGCGATCATTTTCCTATCATGATCACTGGTAAATCAGATGCACGAATTTCGAGAAAATTTATACCTCGTTTTCTTGACCAAAGGGCCGATTGGAAATTGTTTTCGAGAAAGGCGATTATTTTTAACGATAGCTTTCAGAAATCGTCGAACGTGAATAAGGACGCTGCACAGATAAATCGTGTATTGAGAAGTGCAGAAAATGAATCAATCCCACTCAGCCGTAAACCTACAAAGTGCATGGAAACTGTTTAAAAGAAATCGTAACCAGAAAAATGCCTTGGAGTACAGAAGGGCTTGTGCCAAGGTGAAAAGGGAGAGTAAGATTGCGAAAAGGCGCACGTGGGAAAACTTTCTTAACTCTCTAAATCCGTCTATGGACGTTCGTTATTTATGGAAGAAAGTCAACAACTTGAGAGGCAATAACATCGAGAACTTTCCCACAATTTTTGTTGATGGAGAGGGGTTTTCACACCCCCAACAAATAGCTAATGGTTTTGCAAATTTCTGGTCATCCCTAAGTTCGGACAGTGCCTTTGATCCTGAAATTATAGCTACTAAGAATGATCTGGTTATCAATGAATTATCTCACTTTGGTAACGAATTTGATGGAATGATTGCTAAAATTGATATTTGGGAATTGAATGAGGTATTGAGGACATCGAAAGGGTCCACTCCGGCAAACGATAAGATTACGTATACAATGGTAAAAAATGCCCCTGATGAGGTGAAAACTCGAATTTGTCATCTATATAATTACATATTGACAAGTGGAATTTTTCCACATCAGTGGAAAACGGCCACTCTTTCTCCGATTCCTAAGCCTAATAAGAACCCAAATCAGCTTGAGGGATACCGTCCTATCTCTCTTATACCGGTAGTCTCGAAAATACTTGAGAAAATTTTATCTAGAAGATTTTGGGAATTGGCCAAGCATAAGATGGATGTAAATCAACACGCTTTTCTGCCCAGACGAGGAGTACATAGTATTTGTCATAAACTGGAGGAAACACTACGGTCAAATTTGAAGAAAGAAAAACACACCCTTGTTTTGTCTGAAGATATCGAAAAGGCATTTGACCGGGTTGAGCTTGAGCTTGCGGACTGGAAAATGCCATTACAGTTGATTAAACTTATGAGGTCTTTTCTAGAGAATCGATTCATAAGGGTAAAAGTAGATGGCTACTTTTCTACATCCTATCCTCTTCAAAATGGTGTGCCGCAGGGGTCACCCCTATCTGTGGTGCTTTATAACATATACGCAAATTCACTTATTAAGGCTTTAGACTCTAAAGTTTAGAGCATACACAGGGAATAGACTATGTTGGAATCTATGCTGATAATATTTTTGCCATCGCTTCTGGTGATACGGAGTTGGTATATGAAAATATTGTAAATCTCGACAACAAGATAAATGATTGGGCTAAAAGCAGAGGTGCAGTTATACCTGCTAAAAAACCCGAAATACTGCATGTTTGTAGGAAACGGGATTGTGACGCAAGGTCAATTTGCATTCGGGAGGAAGAGATAGAATTTATGAACGAAATGAGAATACTGGGCATCTTATTCACGAAAAATCTTCTATGGAATAACCATGTGAAGTATCTTGTGAATAAACTTGCAAAATTAAATAATCTTCTGAAGCTTATATGCTCTCGTAAAAAGGGCCCTCATATTGACACTGCATTGAGTATCTGCAAGTCTCTTACAACTGGCTGTATCCAGCATGGTATTACACTGTATGGATGGACCTCGGGAAGAAATTGAACACCGCCCTTAACAACTGTTTTAGAACAGCTTCAGGTTTGCTCCGTCCTACTCCGATAAATCTATTACGAATTGAGGCTGACTTTCACGATTTTCAATCTATGCGGGATAAAAACTCAGTGGCAATGGCTTCAAGATCTTTTGCATATACCGACGATGGATTGCATAGCGCATTTTGGAGAAATATAATGGGGACAAATGTTTCCCGCACTGCCATTAGTAGGATTATCGATCTTTTTCGACAGGCGGAAATTTCAATACCTTCAAGGCCAACTTCGCCTGTGAACACGGGTAAACTTGTACGAGTCGATGATAGCCTATCTTTTTACAATAAGGACAGCACAAATCCACTATGTTTTAAGAAAATTATGACGCAGAAGATTTCCGATTTTTCACCTGAATTGTTGTTGTTTACAGATGGATCTTTCCAAAATGGAGTGTCATCGTATTCATTAGTGGAGTCTTTGGAAGATGGAGAATATGAGTTGATTTGTGGGAATCGATTACCTGATCATGTTGGTATTTTTGTGGCAGAATTGGCTGCAATTAGACGTGCCATAGTTTATGCAAATCAGAGGAAGATGAAAACTATTATCTGCACTGATAGTCTTAGTGCCATAAGGGCCATTAAGAGGAACAGCAAAGGTAATGAGACAGCGGATAAGGCCGCAAAGGAAGCCTTAATTCTGGATCCTGTTACGGAAATTCCATGTTTCCCTAGGACAATGACAAACCCATTCAGGTTTTTTCAGAGCCAACAAAATCCAAGGGAGAGAAGACCTAAATACCATCGAAACCTGTCTCGTCTGCAGTGCATAACGCTAGGCCGCTTAAGGGTTGGCAAGACAAGTTTCACAACACAACATTACTATGACAAAACCGAACCTAGTGTATGTGTCTTTTGTCTTGATATACTCACAGTTTTACACATTCTTTCTGAATGTCCGAAATCTAGAATCGGTCCTTCACTGAATGACATTCTGGATTGCAAGACTGACAGAAATCTTCCCACGATAATGAATTCCCTGAAGATTCATAATATCCGCAACGTTTAGTTTAACACCGATGTTCATTATTTTAATTTAACATAAATGTTAATATGTAACTATTTATCTTTTTATATATTTTTCATCTCTTATTTTTTGTAAATATTTTATATTCTCCTTTTTATTTTTATTCTTTGAATTTACATAGATAACTTGTTATATGTATGTATATTTTCATTTCTTTTTTACCCTTTTTATATTTTTTCGAGCGCATATGGTCTCGCTACCCGGCGCCTTTTTGTTATTTTTTATAAATTTATTTTATAAAATATAAAGTGAATAAATAAAAATGTTTTATATAATAAGTAATTTACAATGTTATAGTCAGTCCGGCTAACAGAATATCTTTCATAATAAATAATGAAGCCAGAGCTTTGGAATTTCTTGTAATACTTGTTCTTTCGATTTTTCAGTCCACGGTGGACCAACCAAAGTTTATGAAGGTTTTAAGGGAACACAAATTTCAATTATTGAATGCACTTTCTTAAAAAAGTTAGAAATCATCAAGTCAATATCAGAATCATTGTTAACAGGAATAGATAAGGTT
The DNA here is from genome assembly GCA_930367235.1 of Sarcophaga rosellei. NCBI lineage: Eukaryota > Metazoa > Arthropoda > Insecta > Diptera > Sarcophagidae > Sarcophaga > Sarcophaga rosellei. The sequence goes on along the minus strand of OV884021.1, from coordinate 31,947,961 downwards.
TCATTCCAGCAAGTATTTCTCATCATGTCATTAAATAAATTGTAATTGGTTTGATTAAAACAATAGACTTTACTAACTTTAGAAGGCTTAGCTTTGAAATTAGTTGGAAAGAAAAAATTAGTTTTTAAAGTCGGATGATATCGATCGTCAGACAAAGTTACAAGTTCAAAACGTAAAACACTACAGTGATTAATATCATTAACCAAGATCCAGTATTTTCCAAAATCATTATTGAGTGAGTTTATTTGATACAGTGATATTGCAAAAATAGCATTTAGGAATACGTCATGGCAAGTCTTATTTTTAATCGGAATTAAATAAGGCACAACAGTTATAAACTTGACATTTGTTACAAAGAATTTCTGCATTAAAAACACTGTCATTAAGCCAAGTTTCAGTAAAGACAGTTACATCATACATAAAATCATGACTATTAACAAAGAGTTTAAACAATTTAGTATTTAATCCACGAACATTTTGATAGACTATGTATTGATAAACTTTTACTATGGATATTTAGTTTTTTGAAATTTGAGGTGTAGATAGACGTACAATATTTTTTTGTCTCTCAGAGGGAACATATTCTCGGAGATATGTTTTTGCTGGCCAAAAATTGAAATCAAGTGCTTTTTCAAAGTATTCGTCCGAAACTGTAATTTTAAAGGACGATATTGTTCTCGGCTGCGCAAATTTATGAATCGATAAATTAGACCTTATATAAAATTCAGTGTCCTTTATGGTAGTGTCGGAAGCTAAACGTGAGATAAAAATGCTTCTAGCAGTTGGTAATTATGTACACCAATACCCCGATTTGCGTCGCTTCAGTTTGCGTCGCTTCGAAGTTGCGTCTTTTTTTAAGTTTTTGAAATTTCAATGTTGCGTCGTTTTTGTTTCAGTTTGCGTCGCATGGCTTCGAAGTTGCGTCGTAAATGCTAAAATGTTTTTACAAAGCTAAAGCAGAAAAAGGGGATTTCCCGTTTAGTAGAAAGCAAATTTGCAGGTGTGCGTTGTTTACAGTGATTAGTTTCGAATTATATGTCGTGGAGTGAAGTTCGGTCTGAAAGTTGAAATTGAAAATTCTGCTTCAGTTTGCGTCGTTTCGGTTTGCGTCTCATTTTTTCAGTCCCAATTAGCGACGCAAACCGGGGTATTGGTGTAATATTTTTGTAGTAATCTTTCTTAATATAATTTCACAAAAAATTGAATTTGTAAGTATTCACAAACAAAAAAACTAAGATAAGATGTAAAAAATAACAAATTATTTTCATATTTTCATTTTTTTAACCAATTTTAACCAAGAAATTCATACTTTATAATAATAAAAATATAAAATTTCAATTTCGCTATCGTTGTGTATTACCATTGAGTCTATCCCTTAATATTGTTCTAATCGTTTCCTCTTTTTGGGCCAATTTCTGTTCTAGCTTATCAATTTCCTCCAAATGCCTAGAGTGTAGACCACGTACTTGTGCCTCTTTATGTTTGACAATAGTTTCTAAACGCTTAAGTGCATCCCAAGTGCCTTGCAAATTAGCCTGACCCTCTTCTAGTTTTTGAGCCCACTGTAAAGCAATACGCAAACGGGCCTTTAGTCGATCGCGAGCGCGTTTTATTTTTTCAGTCGAGCGTTGTAGGGAAGCATTTCGTTTACGTAAATCATTTGTCTGCGATATGTGCTCTTCAAGATCTTGTTTCAATTTCAAGTTGTCTTGTTTAAGTTTCTCAATATTTATGTCTCCATTTGTATTACGCTCAGTGAGCTCACCAATTGTACGTTCAAGTGAATGTTTTTCTTTGCTATGCTGTTGACGCAATTGCTCCAAAAGCTCTTTACATTCTTGCAATGACGTAGCAATTGCATCTTGTGGCAAAGCTGCCACACTTTTAAGTGAGACCAATTCGGATTTACAGCGAGTATAGGCACTCTGTAGGTGTTCCATGTCAAGTACTAAACTTTGGATTTTCTGCTCATAACAATGCATTACCTCAACAAGTTTTTCTTTGGCCAAATCGGTTTTACGTGTTTGCGAATCTGCTTTTTGCCGACAAATATCCAGTTGGGCTTGTAGTCTAGCGCGCTCTTCTCGCCAGTTACCACCATCCCTTTTAAGATTCTCAATTTCTAACTGCAAACGATTATTTTCCTCTAGGACTCTTTTCAATTCACCAGTAAAATGCTCAAATTCTTGGGTATATTGTTGTATAAGATCGTCTTTATCACGTAACATTTCATCGTAAGCAGACAACAGCGGTGACAAAGTGTGACTATGCACGGGATTATGTTCCCATTGCGGAATGGAAGGCTTGGTGTTTAAATTTTGATTTATCTTATCGTCGGGCGTTTGTTTTAAACGCAAACAATCTTGATAGCGTTCTATTTGAACATTTAAACGATACACTAAAGTTTTCATCATGTCCACATCGTTTTTTAATATTTTATTTTCCTCTACGCTTTTTGCAAATTCATGTTCTAATCGATTGCATTTGTCACAATCCATTATTTGCCGTTGCAGTTCAGCAATACGTTGCTCCAGACATTTGGCATCGTTTAGAAGACGTTGATTTTCATCGGCAAACTGTTCATTGAATTTATGCAAAGTGGCTAGACGTTGCAACAATTTTTCCATTTGTTGGTCCTTGGACTGTAGCTAAAAATAGAAAATCAAAGACAATTATAATATTTATTTTAATATTTGAGAGACTTACCAGTTCATTAATATAACTCGTCTTTTTTGCAGATTTTCCAATGCTACTCTCCTGCTGCTTTAGGCCTTCTGCACTATAAGACCGACGATTGAAATTTCCGGAAAGTGTCTGCAAACTTTTCTCTTTCGTGCGTTTTTTGTGCACCTTGCGATGATGACACTCCTCATTCTTTCCAACCTGTGTATCTGAGTGATCCAGATCAGTAATTATAACATTTCTTCTTGTATTTATTGACATTTTCGTAGAATAAAAATAATTTTATCGTGTTTTTTTAATATTTTTTTTAGAAAACAACAACCACCCTGCCTTACTTTGAAGAGTGTGTCAGGGGTACTTATCATTTCACATGAAAATAAAAACTAAATAATAATGCGCCGTTTCCAAGGTAACACTTCTTTGTTTATTTTCAACAATTGGCGCGATAATGTTTCGTTTCTAAAGGGTTTCCTAAGAAAAATTACTTTAAAGTCTATGAAAACCATTTCGAATACTTGAGCAAACGAAGGGAATGTTCGTTTTATTTTAAGGAGTTTCACCACAAGGTGAACCTGCAATTTATAATGTTTATATTGGAATTGCCTTATAATTTTGAAGAATATAAAGGAATAAAAATGTACAAAGTTAGTTAGAATCTTAAATGCCCAGTTTCCTTTACATCCTTTCTTCGGCCATTAATTCTTAAATTTTAAATTAATTATTTTTTTTATTTTGTATCTTTATTCTCATTTTAACAAAACAATTTATAAAATTAATATCGCAGCCTTAGAGATGCGGTTAGTTATTGAGGGGGTGATTTATAATTAGAAAAAAAAATAATCATAATAATAATAATAAACCTGTCAAATTAAAATTAATAAAAAATTACATTAAATAATTTACATTGGTATCAAAAATTAATAAATGATTAGAATAGTAACTTAGAAATAAGCAACAGACACCAAATCCTAGTTGCACGTGAATAATTTAAATCATTGGCAATTTACAGTTGGCGTCTTTTGTAGAAACATTTTTAGATTCTATTTATTTCTAGGCATCGGCAATTCATCCATGAACGACGTAGATTCAGGTCGCGTTTCACGCGTTACTTATTAATTGGAAATGTTATTTGTATATTCGTAAATTGTACAAATCTTTCCAAGACGGCTGGATAAACGGAACGCATTAGCTGCTGATAAGCCTCCTCGCCCAATTGGGTGCGAAGATTATTCAATTGCCATTCGATGTATTGTGGTAGAGCGATTTTGTGTACCGGATCCTTAAGAGAAAGTTGCCTACAGCGATCATAGTGGTATGTTTTATAGTCGAAATCATCCATAGTACAGTAACTGCTCGTATCTAAATCGTATTCATCAACGAATACCAATGAATCACAATATTTGACCGATTTTGTTTCTTTTGTTTTGTTCCGATTATTGGCATCCTCTGGTTCATCATCGTCCTCACGCATTACTTCAAACAATGTATCACTAATATTTTGCATAATAGCGGGAAATCTCTCTAAAAGAATTGGATTATTAGAGAATATTGACAGGAAGGCCAAACAGAACAATTTCAGTTTCTCTAACTCTGTTACCAAAGGCATCTTTGTGATCCATACATCTAATATTTTCTCCAAAGCATCGGGGTGTTGCAACTCTTGTATACATTCCATAAACACCTGTTGACTTATCAGCAATACACGAGCAACCATTGTTAAATACATGCCCATAAGCATGGGAAAATCTTTATTACTATAAACCTGTTGGAATATATATGGTAAAACAGGTCGTACTAACTCCAAACCATATGTTGCATCGGTCTTAAGGCATATTTCCAAAACTTTCACCATAAGAATTATACCCTCGGCACGAATATCGTCAAACATACGATTGCAGAAAGCAACAAAACCTCTACCGTAACGCTCTAAGAAAGCATGTGCATCAAGCAATATGTAGGCCTGTATTAACACCAAAACAGTGCGTAAATTCTCCGAAGACATTTCTATGATAGGCATAATATTGCGACATAAATCCATGAGATGCTCTGACATACTTGTCGAATTTTCCACTACAGCCACCCAAAGCGATAAACCTTCTTCAATGAGGTAAATATGTGATGGTTCCTTAAAAAAAACAAAACATATTAAAAAATTTAGATTTCAGTAGACGAAAACGAAATAAATGATAACATTTTATTATATTCTAATCCTAAAAAAAACCACTTTCAATTCGAACGAAGTGTTTTTAAATTCATTAAGCTTTTGAGACATGAATTATGGTGTTAGGCTTGAAAATATTTTAGATTTTTAATACGCTACAGATACATGTTTAAAAATTAATGAAATAACAAACTAACCTGCATATCAGTACTTAACGCAATAACACTATACAAGAATGGACGCATTTTTTCTGGAATATCTCGAATTGCTTTAACCACTTGCTGTAGTGTACATATTATGGCACAGCGTAACATGCTGTAATCTTCGCTTTCTTTCCACAACAGAGGTAAGTATGAAATTAAATTATCTGCTTGAGGTTCAATATTATCGCTCATTTTCTCTACCAGGGACGACATGATTGTCAGCACTTTCATTTTTGTATCGCATTCTTTAGATTCACGCAACAGTACGAACAGAGCGTTAAATGAGGGCTCTAAATAGGGAAGAAATGCTTCGGGTGCAAAATCAAAATCAGATATTAAAATTGATAGCGTCCTAGACGATGCCAGACGTATAGACATGTCTTCTGTTGGCCTTAGTAAGTGTAAGCAGGCCTCGTAAGCTAAGGGTCGTAAATCACGTGAGAATTTTACACCAGCCCATTCACCCAATAACCAAATGATGCGTCTGCGCAGGATGCGGAAATTATCCGAATCTATTTTTAGTTCATTTAAAAGTTGGCCACTAAACCAGGCATCAAAATCAAGTTCATTAAAGAGATGTAACGCAGCTTGACCAGCTGCATTGTAAATGGCGTCCTTTAATAAAATATCTTTAAGGTCTGATGTCGAAGTGAGCTGTATTTGTTGTGCTTTTTGTATATATTTCACTACCTCTGTAGACATTTGTGTTTGGTAACTAGTAAAACATGCAGCAAATAGTGTTTCCACGCAAGGCCTTAACGCATACTTCCACGCATCTCCTCCATTATCATCTTGTGAAAACTCCTCTGGATCCTCTAACCATAAATCTAATTCAATCTGTGTTAGTACAAAATAATGTGTTATGATCTTCTCGCATATGTAACTTAGACGCTCCTCTGTAAAAAACTTTTCCAGTGATGAGCGTATCTCTAATTCGCGATTGTTATCAGTGTCCCATGAGTTGTCAATCTTTTGCCAATAAAAGGGAGACATTAAACCTTTCATTAAGTTTATACAGTGGATAGCGAATTGACGAAAATTTATAATGTTATCGGTGAAAATAAGATAAGCACTTATGTGAAAGACATGATCGAAGGAAAACTGCAAAGCAATGGGTGTAAAATTTTTAAATGCCTCAGCATGCAATTCATGAAACTCCAGTAATGTTTTCATCTGCTTCAATATCAACTTTTCCAATAACGCTATAATCTGTTCATCGGCATTCAACTGTCTCAACTCAAATCGACAGTTCAAGCATTGCTTAAGGCTGTCAAATAGTTTCTCTACAAATCGTAAGCATATTTCGGAATTTTGAGGCCTTGAATATCCATATATTGTTAGTTTACGCAAAATCCTTGTACATAACACGGAACGTTCCAGTGTAGCCTTTGCCAAATGGGGAGCTTCTTTAAGTTGATGGAAGAATAGGGGACAATGAGTGTCCCATAGTTGATAAATAAATTCATAAATGTTGCTCGTTAATTCTTCAAAAACCTTTTTCTCGGCCATCATACGTCTGGACGCCAACGCTTTTACCACATGATGTAATGTGAGAAGAACTCTTTGTTGTTCGCCCGTATCGTATACTTCACCACCAGCATTACCCGCAAAGTCCTGTAATCGTTTCAATAGTTCGGGCAACAGTTGTGGCCAATCTCGGGGACAATCTATACGAGCTATACGTGCCATTAGCACTGCTATTTGTAATGAGATTTGAGGTACGGGTTCATTTGCAAAATGCATTAGTAGTAAATCCCTAATTTGTTGTTTCTCCTCCAGTGCCAACTCCAGACGCGTACCTTTACGCCAAAATTTGTTTATGCCATTCTTCAAATACACCACAGCCATCCAACGAACATTTACATCAATTTGCTGCACCAGGGCAGCTTCCATTCCACTGATAGCCGCCAGACAGATCCGCGTTAAGGTTGTAAAAAAGCCTGGCTGCGCTTCCCATTCGGCCAGTTGAAGCTCAGCTTTACGTACAACTTCATGATTGGCATCGGTAGCGGCGCGCAGCGCTTGACACACCATTAGTTCAGGCGACGAGGGCTGCATATCCATGACGGAGATGGTCAAGTAACTATAATAGAAAAATGTATTTGCATCAAAGGTGTGGCAAAATTGTGTCTCCATTAACAATATTTCGTTGATTTTCCAGCTCTACCAGATACTTACATGCCGAAAACATTAAATATTTTCTTTCAGCAGAATATTGATTGTATTGGTTCCGAAAAAATCGAATATATTTCGTGAAAATATGAAGAAATAATTGGCAACAAAAAAATTTTTGCAGAAGTCGTGATGTTTTGTCGGCGAAGAATGACAAGAAAAGTGCAACTGTCACAAGAGGTATGTTCAGTGAGGGGACTATATTCAAAGTAACACCTGAAGGTGAGTAGTTCTATTGCACACACATTAATCGTATTCTAACACTGAAACAAACAATGAGTTTGTAATTTTGAATTAGGCAAATTAATCAAACTAAAGAAAAGTATTTTTATTAGAAAGTTAATTAATTTATTTTTATGCCAATAAAACTTCAATGAAAACTTTATTGTAAACAAATATGTCTTTGTTAATTAACAGTAATTGAGGCTTTAAGCCTCAATTAAATTAAGCCTGATTTACATAGAATCCGTCATCCGTTAAACTTTGACTTTTCCAACTGACGGCAGATTTTATACACATGTTTTCTTTTCAACTTTTGACTTGCGTTGAGTACTTTTTCAACTATCAGTTGGAATGTTTTGCTATTTTCTTTAAATTTTTTATTGTGGGAAGAGAAATTAAATGCACATCAAAGTAGTGATTTTTCAGCTTTAAGATATATTTATACAGGCAGTAGAAGCGTCAATTCGCTTCGCTTTGACTTTGTATTTGCTGCTTTTTTCAATCCACGGGCCTGTGAAATTTTATTTGCCTTGCCTCTTTGGCCTGCTAAAAATGAAAAGTCTTCAGTTTGCTGGAGAGATTCGAAAAACGAGCGGGAGTGAGTTCTCACTTTGCTGTACTCGCAAAGTTGTTTTGTTTTTCGTTCTTCGTCTACCAATTCTTAAATTAAAATTCTTTGCAAAGTACTTTAAACGTACAAAAACGAAACAAAGTTTAAAAGAAAATGCAAAAGAGTTATTCAAACAATTTCTCAAAGTAATTTGGACATGCAAAAGGCGTCTAAAAGTAGCAACAAACCCATAAAAGTAAATATAAACAAACTTTTCGCCTTATTTGGGACGTATAAGCGTCACTCCAACAATAAAAAATAAATGCATACGTCTTTTCATAGCCCTCAACGTATTTGCTTTTAATTTTAAAATCCTAATTTATTGTTTTTGAAAAGAAAGAAAACCTAAAAAAGTTCGTTTTCCGCTGTGAATATTGGCAGCACTAATAAACAAAATTCGCTTTTCAACACTGTTAAGGCGGCTGACAAAAACAAAAAGAAAAACAAATTGTGATCAAAATAAATAAAAGGAAAATTATTCATACGAAAATATTGATAAGAGCCGGTTCCCAACTAACACGTAGCACAAATAGAAATTATTTATCCTTTTCAAAACAATAGAAGGACACGTTCGCATAATGTTGAAGGCTGTAATTTTAATTGGTGGACCACAGAAAGGTAACACAGATTGTCGAGCTTGTCAATATTCGTTTCTATTAAATTTTTGTTTGCCTTAGGAACACGTTTTCGTCCCTTGTCATTGGACACACCTAAACCTCTTTTCCCTGTTGCTGGTCGACCCATTATTCAGCATCACATAGAGGCTTGTGTAAAGTTACCAGATCTCAAGGAAATTCTTATTATCGGCTACTATCCTCAGACTCAAATGGAAGGCTTTGTCTCTGACATGCAGACCTTGTACAGCATAAACATTCGTTATTTACAAGAATTCACTTCATTGGGAACTGCCGGCGGGATGTATCATTTTCGTGATCAAATACGAACTGGCAATCCAAAGGCATTCTTTGTACTTAATGGTGATGTCTGTGCTGATTTTCCCTTACAAGATCTGTACAACTTCCATATGCAGTTGCCAACTTCAGCTCTGGTCACCATTATGAGCACTGAAGCCACACGTCAGCAGGCAGTCCATTATGGCTGCTTGGTTTTCGATCGTGATACTGGTGCTGTATCTCATTATGTCGAGAAGCCGAGTTCTTATGTGTCTACATTCATCAACTGTGGTGTTTATGTATGTTCCATGGATATATTTGCAACACTATCTGAAGTATTTCACTCTAAAGTGCAAGAGTACAATGGCACAAATTATTACGTTAATGGAGGCTCTAACGGTAATGGTAAAGACCAGGGTCATATTCAGTGGGAACAGGAAGTATTAACCCCTCTTGCGGGCACGGATAAGCTTTATGCCATGCCAGTACCAAATTGGTGGTCTCAATTGAAGACAGCAGGTTCAGCAATTTATGCCAACCGTCATTATTTAGGTGAGTCATTAAAACATATTTTTCTTTTATCTGTTAAGAGATAAAGGTTTTATAAATGGCAAGTCTGTTCTCGATGTGTAGTGAATTAAATTTGGTCGTTTTTTTTTACTTCACACTGAACTTCCATGAATTTGAAAAGAAGATAAACAAAGTTTTTGATGCAAATTACTATGTTTTATGGCAATTTCTTAAAAGAAAATGTTCCCATTTGACTTTGTGATCTAAAATCGTGCAGTGGTTCCAAAGAGTAAAAAAATTTATAAGATGTCAATGGTAGAAAAAATAGTTCTGCCCACTAACCATCCCTGGTTCCAATTATTGGTCTAATTGACAGCTACAGGTTAGGTCAGGTTGGGTCAAAATGACCCATTGTAAAACCGTCCTAGAAGAGAGAGAGAGAGAGAAAGAGAGAGAGAGAACAGTGAAGCAGATAGGGAAATTGGAAAAGTAGAAGAGAAAGGAAAGGGAGAATGTAAGAGACGGAGGAAAAAATATGAACCACAAACACACAAAAGAGCGCGACTACCACCTAGAGGCTCTAGCACTTCTCAACCAGTTCAACCTATTTATGAACCTATGGAAAGTCTTAATGTCAGCCCTCGACAGAGAGTCCAAACCTTTGAAGAAGCCCCTGCCCAGGATCCTTACCCTCAACTAAGACCTGAACAGTTGCAGAGGAGGTGTTCGATAGTTTCTAACTCCTGCTCATCGCTACATATCCTACAATAATCCGGCTAAGATCTGGAACAGCGATCTAATCTGGCAGTGTCCTATAATGAAACTAAAAACTAACCATAAGTTGGCCTTATTAAGCCCAACAGCAAAGCTGTTTTTGAAGTCGGCGTGGTCTAGTAATAGTGTGTTGGCTTATTAGACGTGAGGCCTCGGTTCAAACCTCAGGTCAGACATCTCCAACTAAACGAAATATGACAAAATATTTCTTAGGCGAAATCCTCTCAGCAGATTTCTGGCGAAAACTCTGAGAGTAAATAAAAAGTTTCTCAAAAATCTATCGGTCGGAGCCGACTTTAAACTGTAGGTCTTGTCACTTATGTAAAAAAATCAACACACACAACATATGTGGTGTGAGAAACTAGGACGTAATCCTGACTAAAGGGTTGTAATGACTAATTATGTATGTATGCAAACCTATCCTATTACTGTTTATAGTAGGCCTTTGACACTTAGACACGTAACATCTCCCATCTGCGAAGATGGGTATACCTCTCTGCCCCTGAAGAACCCCACCATTCCATAGTACCCTATCCGGTAAGAGTATCTTCAAAGGCAGCAACATAGTACTCTCAGGCACAATATAGTCGTTGGCTTTTTGCAAAGGTCTGTTCCTCCCCTCAGGAAAGACAACGTTCAGACTTCCGGTGTCCTATCCAAAGCTCTTTTGCAGCAGCGCGATTCCCTCAGACGTATGGCACTGTAGAAATCAATCTACAATTAACATTTTATAATAAAAGATTCTTATTGTACTCGACAAGAAGTTCAAGAAAAATAGTACCTTTTCCTTGATGTTTCGATTTTATTTTTTAAGTTTTATGAACGTGTTAAATTCCTAAGGTCTCGTCAAGCGATAATTATTATACATATAATCTTTCCTTTTACAGAATTGTACAAGAAAACACATCCTGAACGTTTGGCAAATGCAGGAGTTAAACATGGCGAGGAAGATGGGAATCTAATTTGTAGCATAATATCCGATGTTTATATACATCCAAGTGCAACAGTCCATCACACGGCAGTAGTAAGAAAAATGAATTGTTTGAAATTGTTACAATTTCTATAAAACCAACATATTTATTAAAGTTAGGTCCTAACGTATCCATTGGGCCTGGCGTAACCATTGGTCCAGGTGTAAGAATACGCGAGTCAATTATACTGGAAAACGCTGTAATAAAGGATCACACTTTAATACTACATTCGATAAGTATGAAACCGTTAAGAACTGAAAATTGAATGAATTCAATAAATTTTATTTTTTCTTTAAGTTGGTCGTGGTTCTACGATAGGACAATGGTCTCGAGTTGAGGGCACTCCTAGTGACCCTGATCCTAATAAACCTTTTGCCAAAATGGAAAATCCACCGCTTTTCAACAAAGAAGGAAAACTTAATCCTTCAATAACTATATTAGGTAAGTTGTCTAGTAATATTATTTACTCTTTGGGAGTGTATCACACGGTACTTATCAGTTACAAAAATCCTTTATCATTACGTATGTGGTATACTTACTTGGCTTTAAAGAGCTCATAGAAATAAACCTTAATAGTTCTATTTATGTATGCTGAGTTCTCTATAAATAAAGTATTTATTTTTATTAATATATATTTTCTTTTCAGGCTGTTTTGTACAAGTGCCTTCGGAAAAGATTCTTTTGAATAGTATTGTTTTACCGCACAAAGAATTAAGCAGAAGTTTTAAAAATGAAATAATTTTATAAATGTTTTCACTTTAATCCGTACAATTGTTTTTATGTCGCTTTTTAGTTTTGGTTTTTATTAAAGTTTAATAATTTTTATAATCATGCAAAACATTTTATGTGTTTTCTTTATATTACTACCCTTTGACCCGTTGAAAACAAAATTACTTATTCGAAAAAGATTAATTTTCTAAATTGAGTCAAATAAGTTTGTAATTGAATGTATATAACCATATGTTTTAATCAAATCAAAAATTAATAGGCTCAAACATCAAATCTTTATTTAAGATAAATTCAGTATTTAAAAAGTCAATCTGTTAAACTGAATATTTTCATATAGAATTAAAATTTTCTGTGATAATCAAACTGCTATGAGAGTCGCCTAGGAGCAAATCGACCATAGTCCTGCCGTATAATCGGTAGTGGAAAATAATAAGTACATGGGTATTATTTTCTTAATCTGGTCTCTAGGAGATAGAGGCATCGTTGAGAAAAAGCTGAAGATGGAATTTGTCACCTCAAGGGAAAAATCTTCTGATTTCTTCGCAGATCAGATGGAGTCATCTGTTAAGAGCTCTCTGACCTTGCGGTAACAGATCTCTACGCAAGAAAAAAATGAATTCATTCTTTAACTTCCACTGCAGAAGCTGTAGGGAACTTTTTAGAGCATGGGAATGTTCAGATCTAGCAGTTAAACAATTAAGGTTCTTTGTGATCTCTTTCTTCAATGGTTTGGTTCATATAGACAGTGATAGAACAAGTTTGCTGCTGGGCTTAGATAAAGCCAACCTGAGGTTAGTTATTAGTTTCATTACAGGGCACTACCAAATTGCGATCAACACCTCTGTTACAACTGTCCACCCCATAGTAGGTTGAGATTGATGACTTTAGACAGGGGCTTTTTCGAAGGTTTGGAGGGAGAGAGCAGCGCTCTCTTGTGGTCCATCTACCTGCCTCTTTTCATTTTCTAACTTCCCTATCTCCTTTACTCTCTCTCTTCCTTCTAAAACGAATTTACAATGGTTCGTTTGACCTCTGGGTGTTGTACTTGTCCTACTGACAAGTGCACGTCTTCAAACCTAACCTAACCTTGCCTAAATAGTTCATGGAGGCTATAATGCTCTTTTGTTTTCTTTTTCTTCCGGCAGTTGGTCATAAAAAAAATATTTCAGTAGTCCTTTGGCAACGGCTCTGAATCTAAATACAATTGTCGTAAATAGCTCCTCAAATCCATCGTTCGAAAACGATGTTAAGCGATAGATGTGAAAAGAAATAATAATGTAATGCATAAAACGAACAAACTACTGTTTTAACAAATATTTTAGTTGTATGATTATCACTGTAAGTACTGTGCACGTTCTGAGAATGTGAGGATAATATTTTTATTTTTTAGCATCTTCTGGCATGAAATCCTCGGATTTTCGAAGCAAAATTTTTTATGACTTACAAAATACCGTAACTGACCTGGGCTTTGAACAGCGAGCTCCTAACCTAATAGCTTTTTAAAAAACTATTTTATTCTGTTAAGAAAAACAGCATTTACAATCATTGTAAACGAAAAAATTAAAAAAAAAAAAATTCTACAAAATTTATTAAATTAATAAAAAAAAGCAGTTTAATTACTGCTGATAATTATTAATAATTAAAATACTAAACAAAAGTAATTTAACAAGAAAGGTATAATTATTTAAAAAACTTTTGAAATTGTATAGCAGCACCGACAGCAAAAAAATGTTTAAGGAAAATCTATCTTAGTAAATTATGAATACGAAATGTTGTTTAGAAATAGCCAAAAATGAAGGATCTACACGGAATTAAACAAAATCAATATAATGTTACCTGCATGTAACCAGGTAAATAAAACAAATACTCAACAGTACACAAATTATGGAACATGATTAGGATTTTACCAAAAATCTTTTGCAATTGAATATTATTTCCACTACAAATGAAAACATACTTCTAATAGTACTCTTAACTCTTTTTATAAATGACCTCCTTTCTGTTATCAAAAATTCAAACACATTAATATATGCAGACGATGTTAAAATATTTATATCATTCAATAACACTGAAGACCAAGTACTTTTACAAGATGATATTAACTACTTAACCTCTTGGTGTAGCACTAATTTAATGGAGCTGAATGTTAAAAAATGTAAATATATGGGCTTCACTAGATCATCTCCAACCAATAGATTTTATACAATGCATGGTGCTGTTCTTGACCAGTTAATTCCTTTAATGATTTAGGAATAAATCATCATTGCAAATTGAACCTCAGAAATCATATTACACCAACTGTTAGCAAAGCTACATGTCTTCTGGGATTTATCAAAGGATGGACTAAAGAGTTTTCTCACCATTATGTTACCAAACAATTGTTTATCACACTGGTTCGCCCAATTCTTGAATATGAATCCGTAATATGGGACCCTCAATACTCTGTACACTCTGATAAAATCGAATCAGTTCAAAAGCAGTTCTTATTATTTTGTCTTCGTGATTTAGAGAATGGATGGGGTCCTAATAAAAGGTTATCTTCTTATGAAAAACTCCTAAAACACTCAGTAAATTACCATCTTTCTTCTGAAGTTGATTAATGGTGTTATCAACTCTCAATTTCTTCTGGAAAAACTTTACATAAGAGAACCTGTTGGTCCAACAAGATACTATAATTTCATAAATATAAAATATTACACAATTAACTATGCTAACTTCGATCCATTTCGTAGAATCTGTAATGATTTTAATAATCTTTACCTTCATATAGACTTTAACAAAAATTTGGAATCCATTAAAAAAGCTATATTTTACAATTAAGCTCATTAATTAATATCTTCAATGTTGTTTTCTTTTTTTGTAACTTATTTTGGTATTGAAATAATAATAAGAATATAAAATATAATAGTCTGTAAGGAGTTTCCATAGACTTGAAATAAACAAATAAAAAAATAAAAAATATGTACTTATAATACGTGAAATATTCCTTATTCCTGTAAGATGGACAATTTCAGGCGATCGAAATAACTCCAAACCATTTAAGTAATTATGCAAAAATATTTATATGAAGAGTGCAAGCATCAAAAAAATACTTTTGACCGAACTTCCATCTAAAGCGACTGGTATCCGGTGGGCAACTAGCCGCAGCGTCAATGCAACCGTCTTTGGAGAATACGATCAAGTCAACGCAAATTGTGGTAAAATAAGTATCTAGGGTAAGGAAAATTTTTCTTCTCTACTATTAGCTGCCTTATCCATAGGCCTAGAAATTTTCGTTTGACTCAGGTTAAATCATACCTGTTAAGTAATGATTAATAATCGTAATGATTAGTAATTTGATTACTTTTTTTGAATTGTGAAATAATGATTACAATTACGATTATTTTTAGTTTAATAGTTATTAATTGATTACTATTACAAAATAATCAAAAAGCAACAGGATTACTAGCGATTAGAACAAAATAATGAAAAAGAATAAAAAGTAATCCAAAAGAAATCAAATTTTTTTCAAATTCTTATCTTAGGTCTTATCTTATTTTGTAATTCAATTGAAAATACTCAAAAAGAATTAAATTAAAAATAATTTGACTATGTTTGGATTACTTTTGATTCTTTTTAATTATTTTGCATTAATCGCCAGTAATCCTGATTATTTTTCGGTTACTTGTAATCGTAATCAATTAGTAATTAGAAAAAAATTGTTCACAGAATTAAATAATCCTAATCGCAATAACAGATATGCTTAATATCACTTATTGTTTAAATTAAAGAAGTAATTAATAGTTTATAACATAAAACTCCAAGCGTCTTATAACCTCATCTTATATGAACTGGAGTTCAATTTTATTACGTACTATTTAACTGATGTTAAACAGAATGGAAGCACTGCTAAGTTAACGGCATATAAAGGAGATCATTTTCTCATATATTTAAAGAACTGTTCAGTCATTGGAAAACATTATAGTACTAACACTACACTCGACACGGTTTGGACGTTATCTACCAGCAACTCGACTTGTTATATAATAATCGGTTTTGATTATATAATAAAAGAAAGGTTAAAAAAATACTTTGGAAATAACTAATGGTAAATTACGAAAACACAACACTGTCTTATTACTGCAGAGATTCATTCTATTCGACGCTTCAGTACGAACTAAGATTATGTACATTTCTACTCTCGGTTATCGGGATTCTTTATTATCGTATTAATTTTCCCACGTCATTAAGCCATACCCTTGCAGCTTTGTGCGACTAATCCAATATATCAACAATTACCTCAACGAATCAGAAAAGTGTAAAGTCCGTCGTGAACGCACTTCTCTCGTTTTTTTTTCGACGTATAAAACGGTTGATTTATTTATCATGCATCTTGTTGATTTTATCACGTTTCGGTTAGTTTCTTTGGGCCATTTTAACAGAAAACTACAGGAGAACACGTTTTTCTTGAAAAATTGCGGAGGAATAATTTCATTGCCCGTAATCGCTACCAAACTATCATGTCCCCTCAGAGGGGACAACCGAGTGATACGCTAGACTTACGTTCTCCCCTCAGAGTTGATAGCCGATTGCAAAGGGTTATATTCCTTGAGTCAGTGAGAGAGTATATTGATGCGTCTTATTACGAATTTGTAGAATTGTGACACCTAGAGCTTTCAAAGTTGATAAACATATAAAAAATCAAGTAGAATACGGCCAAAAAAGGGGTATTTCTAGAGAAAAAACAAAATCATTAACCCGCCGTTTCTGAAAGACAAATGATTTCGCTGAATGACACTCATTATATATTTTTATGAAGTTGCTTGTCTTAGAAAAAAGGTCAAAAATTATTTAAATAATTGCCAAAATTCCTTCATATACATTTTCGATCATTTGATATCGGCTGTCTCACCAGCACAGTATTAATAATTTAATTTAGAAAAAGTTTTAAATTCAGCCATTAATTGTTGGTTAACTGTAAAGTCGCCATAGTCTAGTAGGTAGCGTGTTGGTTCACGGTTCAAATCCCAGGTTAAAAATCTTGAACGAAGCGAAATATGAAAAATATTTCTTCGGTGACTTGCTCTCTGAGAGTAAAACAATTGTAATGAAAAGTTATTTGTTTGAAGTCGACTTTAAACTAAAGGTTCCGCTACTTGTGGATAAAATCAACACACGCAACTTAAGTGGTGGGAGAAACTAGGGCGTAATCCAGACTAAAGGTTTTAAAATGACCAATTAAGTAAGTAACTGTAGAATAGCTTCTTATCAGTCATACTAGTAATTGTTTATTATTCTGGTTGAGTATTTAAAGGAAACTGCAATTGGAATGCATTCTATTGGGCACAAATTCACCACACTTTAATCGAACTCAACACAATAATATCCATTAGATTGCATTAATAACAACATATGGTAAAATCAAAGAGAGAGAGAGAGAGGGAGAGTGAGTTTGAGAGCGGATTTATTATAGATAATTAGTGAGTAGGAGTATGAGTAGAATATTGGCTATATTGTTAATCTTATCTAGAGGTAACAACACTTACTAAAACATATGCAATTTGAAATGTATCTGTGTAAGCTTTTTGTACATGTTAATGACATGCTGATACAAGCCGGAGAGGTATGATGAACATGTATGCGAACAGGTAGCAAGCAAAACAATCGAGTTAAAATAGTTTCATCGTTGGTTTTCTCAAATTCAGTTATTAGTCAATCGAGAGAAGAGTATACGTTAAGTTGGTGTCAATTTGAAATATAACTGTTGAGCGGAACTGTGTATGTGTTTGTGTGAATATCGGAAAACATTACTTAGCCGATGGCTAAAAAAAATATGAAAAGAAAAAAGTTAATAAAAATTATTATTTTTTAAAAAATTGGTAGAAAAAAACGCCATCTTTAATAATAGCCAACAACATGAAATACACAAAATCGAATCGTATCATTTGCATGTAAAATTTCAATAAAATATTCGAAACGTATTCTTCATATTAAAACGTGGTTTAAATAAAAAAAAAAATATTTTCAAAAAAAATTGAATAAATAATAAATTACTTATTTATGAGTATGTATACATAATTGTTATTAAAAATAAAATTTAAAAAGAAAATTTCCAAAAGCAAAAATTTTAAGAAAAAAAAATTAAAAATAAACAAGTTTTTGTGTTAAATGGAGAAATAAAATAATAAAGTGGTGAGTGTAAGGAAAAAACCCTGTCAGTAATTAAAAGAAAACAACAACAACAAAAAAACCAAACGAAAAGAGGATCTACAAGTGCAAACCAGGTTTATGGTATTTTCTGTATGAACAAAATTCTTCTTCTTCTTCACATACGAGAGAATTATTGTTTAAAAAAGAATCTTCAAAGCAATACAAACCCTCTTATTACACTCATGAACAGGTACGTACGTAGGCAGTTATTTTTGTTGTTTTTGTTTTTTTTGTTAATTTCATCGCTACTGCTATTGCTGTTGCCATTGTGGCCAATACAGAAAAAAAGTCAGTGGCTCCAAGAGCATGAGAGTAATTTTGTTGAGAATAAACCTACGAATGCATCAGGTTGTAGCCGAGTGCGGCATAGCAAGTGTGCGGCGGGGCTCATTGCCAGTTCAGTTATTGTCTATTGTCATCTCTCTTTCATATTATAATTATTGTTTTCTCCTCTTTGATATTGGTTCTATCTATGATCTTTTTACAGTTGCTTGTTTTCATTTTGTATCTGGTTTTGCATTCATACATACATACATATGTATGGGTACGTGTATAGAGAAACTCAGGTAAAAATCGTATACTCCGTTAAATTTGTTTATAATGAGTGAGTGCGTGCTCATTAACAAGACTTTAGTACGGCTCTTTTCCACTCTCTTTCGCTAAGAGCATACAAATTGTATAATTTTTGTATTGCTATTCGCATTCTACTCTTTTGTATCTTGTATCTGCCAAAGATGCTATCTCTACTTGCGCATTCATACACACACAAAGTGTATACATGACATTCATAAAAAAATAATTACAATTTTTTTATATTTATACCGTGAAAGTGTGTAATCGTTAGCAATAACAAACATTAAATAAATTTGTAAAGGATGGACAATTTTTTTATACGATTTGTACCTTTGGTTCGGAACTCGAAAGTGAAGGAAACATTCTAGAATATAGGTATACGAGATTCGTTCTCGTTTGTCGCGAATAACACTTTCTCTTGTCAATCCTTCCTTCAATTACTGTGTCCCGTCTAGCATTATGTTTCGTGTAGTCTTACCATTAAGTCTCGGTTAGCCAAACGTCCACGGAACGTATATTTTAGAATACGGAAAGCAATGAGAGCGTTTACCGCACCTTAATGTAATTTCGGTAAGCACTTGCATTCATCTATGCTAAAGACGAATGTAAGTTCCGTTACTTTCCGTGAACGTTTGGCTAACCAAGGCTTTACTGCAGTAGTAGCAACCATAAATTGAATAGTAAAATGAAGGAAAGTTTTTAGAATAGAAAAGGAAATATCTGTTAACAAATGAAATAGGGTAGCGACGGATGGAATAACATCGTCTGTGGACTGAGATAAAGAAATTGACATGTTGTCTGCATCGGACTTCTATTTTGATTACCACAGCTTATTTGAGCACACATAGCGATCCGTTGTGATGCCCCATTGTAAGCGCAGTCCTTGTGCTGAACGAATTTCACCAAACTAAGGAAGAAGTTGGTCAGCGCAAGGGGTGCACATTAAAAGCACGACTAGTCTACGCAGGAAAACTAGCTTGAACGTTTAGCAAAGGAAGCTATGTATATCTCTGACATCAATGGATGATAACCCCGTTACCCTTACAAGCAATGGAGCGCCAAATAACCTATATCTACACATCGCAAGAGACGGGCATTATAGATAAATGGTGAAGCACTAGATCGGACAATGTAAACCTTGTTTAAAATATAAACTTTGTTTACCGTTGAACCTAAACAGTG
Organism: Sarcophaga rosellei; assembly: GCA_930367235.1. Lineage (NCBI taxonomy): Eukaryota > Metazoa > Arthropoda > Insecta > Diptera > Sarcophagidae > Sarcophaga > Sarcophaga rosellei. The sequence continues at coordinate 31,928,090 of OV884021.1, read as the reverse complement.
TCTAATTAAAGGCTTCTGAATTTAACGTATTCAGAATAACAATTTACTTAGGAATAGGAATATAACTGACAGCGAAAATAGAAGGACCATAACTATACTATTAATGTTTGACAAGATTTTGGTTCATATAATGCAGTAAAGGTTGCGTGTGCCAATTTCACTGGATCTATTCAGCAAATAGTCGCTTATAAACATCGAATTATCGACGCATACATATATACATAATTGGTCATGACAACCCTTTATTGAATCATGATTAGAATACTTTTTCTTTAGTGGCATTTAAGGGGAGCACAATTATTTCTAAAAATTCGGATTCATATCAATTTGGAAACTATTTTCATTGAATGTAAATGGCACACAGTGAATATAGAGTCATTGGTGTTCTTTTCAAACATCCTCATTAGTTTGATCTGGTGAAATTACCATTGAATCAAATTATTCCAACATATATCATTGTTAACTATGTATATATATTGTCATAATGATTTCCGATTAATGAAGGACTTTTGACATTCTATTCTGTCAAAATTCCCCACGGAACGTAATACATCGATTTACCTTGAGCAATGTTGGGATTTATTTAGTTCCAAAACAAAAACAATTGATAGGAAATCGCACGAAGATGTTGTACAAAACTTGGTCGCAGAGAAGGATTAACATTACCCGGCATGAGCAACTTTATTGTTAAAGTTCGTGAAACTGGTATCATTGTTGATGAGCCAAGACGTAAACGTGCTCGTACAGCGCGTACACCCGAAAATATCGAAGCTGTAGCTGAGAGTGTGCATGATAATTCATCGACATCAACTCATCATCGTTCTCAAGAGTTGAACATTGCACACACCATTTTTCGACGAATTTTTCGAAAAGATCTCGATATGACGCCTTAACAAGCTCAATTGGTTCAAGAGTTGATGATGTCGTCGATGATGTCGATTTTGCCAAAAAAACGTCTTTACATTTTCATTTTGGTGGGTACGTTACATACATATATAATTGGCCATTACAACCCTTCAGTCAGCATTACGGCCTAGCTTCTCACACCATTCATGTTGTGTGCCTTAATTTTATACTTGAGTGGCGGAACCTATAGTTTAACGTTGACCCCGAACGACAGATTTTGAGAAACTTTTTGCATGGCAGGTTTATTTACTCCCAGAGCTTTTGCCAGAAATCTGCTGAGAGGAAGTCGCCGAAGAAATATTTTTTTTTTCATATTTCGTTTTGATTTCTGACCTGGCGCTCGAACCCGGGGTTTACGTCAAATAAACGAACACACTACCTACTACACTACGGCGACTACTGGTGGGTACGTTACTAAGCAAAATTGCCGTATTTGGGGCTAAGAAAACCCACACTTGACTTTATAGGAGCCAATGCACTGATTACGGGTGACTGTTTGGTGTGGCTTGTAGATCGGAGGTGTGATTGACCCATAGTGCTTTGAAAATGAGTATAGCGTAATCTTTACGGTCAATGGAGACATTTATCGCACCATGAGAACCGATTTTTTTGTACCCGTTTTTCATGGTACTGATGTGAACGATTTTTGATTTCAACAGGCTGATGCACCTTGACACACATCTCATGCCACAATCGATTTATTGCGCCAAACCCTTGATGACTGTTTAATTAGCTGAAATGGGGATGTAAATTGGCCGCGTTTTGACACCGCTGGACGCCGTTAAAGAAAATGGTTGCGCCGACAAACAACAACAAGTTCGTGATGCCATTGCCGAGAAATGACCCCATACACTCAAAAAAGTGCACGAAAATTGTTCCTTTCGAATGAGGCATTCTGAGGCCAGTCACGGCAGCCATATAATTGAAATGATATTCCATTTCTAATTCGAACAATTTTACTTCGCAACAAAGACATACATTTGACAAATTTATTGCATTTAAAATTTTAAATGGACCACCCTTTATAACAAACAAATATTTCTTTTAATAACATATAAAAGATCTTTTTCATTTTTTTCTTTTTTTTTAATAATAATAAGATTACAATAAATCTATTGTAATGCTCTCTTTTTGTTTTCTAATCCTAATCTTTGACACTTTCCCCTTCTCGTAAATAGAATATCATTCACTCCGTTATCTATGGATTTTATAACACTTTTACGGTAATATTTACGTTTGTTTATTACAATCGTACCTAAGAAAATTGTTAACAAAATAAAATAAGAAATTTAAAGAGAAATGGTAAAGAAAGAAATCAAAACAAAACTTACGAAAACGCAATGAAAACATTGCTTTTGTAAAACGATTGCGTGAAGGCATTTTAAAGTGAAATAAAATACAAGAAATACAGCACGTTACCTACTCACAAATACTCAAACAAAAGTGTTTGAGTGAAGTGGAGTTATAGAATTGAGCAGAAATTTCATGCACAAAGTTCAGCTTAGCTCAGGTGAGCTAATCAGTAAATTGTTTGTCCAATGTTGCCAGTGTGTAAATCGTTATTTTAGCCTTTAATCGCTTTTATTATACATAAATGTACTTTTTGAGGAAATTATAGTTGAAGTACACATAGTTATATGGGCTTCTGATTATGATAAATTTATGGAAATAAAAATCAATCAATAAGACCTGATAGTGTTCTCCAAACTAATACAGTATTCCCCAGATATAAACACTTACTTACTTACTTATTTACTTAATTAGCCAACAACCCCATTAACGGACTTCCGCCTGCCGCAATACATCCTTCCAGGCGCCTCTGCTTCTTGCGCGCCTATGGCAGTTGCTCACACCAATCGATGACAGGGCTTCCTGAATTTAGTCCCTCCAACGGATGCCAGGTCGTCCTCTTCGCCGACTTCCACTGATCCCCGCATCAAATTCTCCATCTCGCCGAATCTCCATTCGAACGACGTGGCGAGCCAGCTCAGCCGCTGGATATTCATACGCTGCACAACGTCTATGTCGTTGAGGAGCTCATACAGATCACTGTTCTATCAGATGCGGAAATCATTGCCAACACGCACTGGCCCGAAGATCTTACTTTTCTCTCGAATACTCTCAAGGCTGCTGCATCAGTGCTTAATAGGGTCCATGCCTCTGCTTAATAAAGAAGCACGGTTGGGATTAGCGTCTTGTAGAGTATTAGTTTTGTCGTACGAGAGAGGTATCTGCTACTCAATTGCCTATTGAGACCATAGTAGCACCTGTTGGCAAGAGTGATCCTGCGCTTGATCTCCAGACTGACATCATTTTTGGTGGTAACGACGGAGCCATGATAAATAAATTCTTTGGCTGTATCAAAAGTATAGTTATCGGCCGTAATCTGAGTATTTATATGTCGCACGCCTCTACTTGACGATAACGTATACTTTGTTTTGCCCTCATTTACTGCCATACCCATTTTATAAAATATAAGCACCCCGGATATAATAGGCTTAGTAGCTCTGACATTTAGACAATCTTGATTTTTGCTTTAAAATTAAACAATTTCGATTTATGCATCCTGCTTTTAACTATTCTCTCCTTATAACGTGAAAAATTCTACCTAATATTTTAAATTTTGTTTTAAAGAAATTTGTTTATATTTACCCGCTTTGTGACAATTTTCTTTTCAAAATTAATCCTGTTCTCTAGCTCCCTCGTTCATGTATTTAAATGTTTCTGGAGCTATTGGAAACCAGTACATGTTTACCATTAACGCAATACCGCAGACTGAGTCTGAGATTGCACTTTGTCTCGTCCAGAAGACATATCCAACTGAGGCAACGTAACTCAGATTATTGATTCCTGATAGAAAACAACACCAATGTTATATACATACATAATTGTCCATTACAACCCTTTAGTCAGGATTACGGCCTACGTCTAATAAGCGAACACACTACCGACTAGACTACAGCGACTACAACACCAATGTTAGCTTTTCGTAATTGGAAAAGCTCTTCTCCTACTAATCTGGTGCAGCTCTCGAGCCAGTCCAGAGATCAGCAATGAATCGTTTTTTCGCTACTCATAAATACACATGAAATTTTGAGTATGAGTGAGTCAACAGTATTGAAATTAAACTACTCTGAATCATTCGTAGTCACTACAACATTGATTTATAAGTACAAGTTGCAATGAGTATGAGTGCAACGTTGACATCAAACTCATAACATTCGAAATATATTCGATTCATACGCCTACTCCTTCAGATTCATAAAAAACTCTGAATATGAGTAGTGTGAATATGATATCAAAATAAGCATGAATGCGTATAAGTATCAGAAATTATAAGTATAATTCGAATCTACTCATTTTTTTGAACACTCATTACTGATCTCTGATACATATATGCAGATGACAATGATTACTTTGCAGACAAGACGTCTAATTGCGTTCGTTGAAGTTATTCAACGTTATCAGTTATTTTTTCTGATGAAAAAAAAGTTGATTTAGATGGTCCAGATGGTTCCCAAAAATATTGGATGGATTCACGTAAAAAAAAAATCAACGAATGTCGCGAAATTTCGGTGGAGGCACCGTAATGGTTTGGGCTGGGATTTCGACTACGGGAGGGACTGCTATTTGTTTTATATCAACTAAAATGAATAGCGAGAAGTATATTGAATTATTAGATGACGTTTTAATTAATTTTGGGGATGATTCGTTAGGCAACAATTGGATATTTCAGCAGGATAACGCCGCAATCCATAAATCAAAAGCAACAAAATCATTTCTGTCCTCCAGAAACATACCAGTTTTGAATTGGCCGGCAGATAGTCCAGATCTAAATTCGATAAAAAATTTATGGGCAATACTATCGGACCAAGTTTTCAATAATAACACTCAGTATAAGGATGTAAAATGTTTAAAAAGTGCCATCATAAGAGAATGGAGTAGGATTGTTCAAAATTGCATTGAAAAATTAATAAATTCTATGCCCCGTCGACTTCAGGAAGTCATTATTAATCACGGTGGACACACTAATTACTAATAAATACAAAAATTACTTAGTAGTGGTTTTTTATCATTGTTATTTTAGCTTTGGGTGAATATTATTTAATTTTGGTCTTATAATTTTTTCGTTTGAAAATGAAATTCATTTTGTGTTATCCTTTTATTAAACAAAGAAAAAAATATTTTTTTTACATAAAAAGATTTATATTATAGTTAGTTATATTTAACCCAAAAATGGTACGAATTGGTCTAAAAGATTTTAAGTTTTTCGAGAAATACGTTTGGTCTTATAAATATTTCGGGGAGTGTATGACAATGATTAGTTTCTAGGCAAGAAGATTAATTGCGTACACGATCATCATTTGTTTATGTTTGCAACAATGATAATGTTAGAGCTGTCAATGCAGTAATATGAATAAAATACATAGGTTTATTTACAACGTAATGTGTGTTATAGGGCTATTAAAAAGGCGAAAAGGGTTTGTTGTCCCCACCACAGATCAGTTGATTATTTTGTCACAGCTATATTGCTAGCGGGATTGCTAGGCATCAGAGATCCGCACTGAGTATTCAAAAAGATGAGTAGAATCGAATCATACTCATAATTTCTTATACTTATACGCATTCATACTTATTTTAATATTATGTATACTCATACTACTCGTATTCAAAGTTCGAAGTACTCATCATACTAATACTTGACAACACGTATGATGTTGTTGATTTCGACTCTCCATAACTCAGCATTTACAAGAATCACAAAACAAGTATGATTCGCGTACGAACACTACAATACTCACAAGAAGGTTGTGTGTTTGCTGTGCTTGATGTCTTTGTCTTTTTCATTCTTCTTTTTTTGTAAATGCAACAACAACTAAGACTGTAAATTTTAATGAATGATTCGAATCACTCGAATCATTTATGAGTATTATAAGCATTTTTCTAAAAGTTATGAATTTCAATGTGTAGGCTTATGAATCAAAAATATTTCGAATGTTATAAGCTTGATGTCAACGTTGTACGCTGTATTTATAAATCAATGTTGTAGTTACTACGAATAAATCAGAATAGTTATATGTATTTCAATATTGTTGACTCACACTCAAAATTTGATGAGTGCTTATGAGTAGCGAAAAAACGATTCTCTGCTCCCCATCACAGATCAGCTGTTTATTTTGTCGCACTTGATTTAAAAATAATTAATTACTTGATTATTTGGCAACATTTGTTGCTGGCGGCATTGGTAGGCATGTAGTCTGTCGCCTGTAAACCTTAAATAAAATTGTGGAATTTTCGATTGAAGAACAGCACAAAAAAAACAACTTTTTTTTATTATATGGTAACACTTTAACTTCAAAGAAGTATTTTTACAACAAAAAAAAAATAAACACTGTGCAGATCTGAATGAGTGACAAAAATAAAAGCTCCATTATAAACTAAAGAGAGAGAGAGAAAAGAGAAAAAAATGTAAAGCAGCAAGTGGGGAATATCTAGAGAATTGAGCTTTAACCGTGTTTTGTTGCTACTCACGGCAATAAATGTATACTAATACCAAAGCAAACACCTGGTTAAATGATCTGTGGTAGAAAAATGTATGAATGTATGTACGTGTGTATAGTGTGTGAATGAATGAATGAATGACAGAATCAACAAAAGATACACGATTTCTGTTTGGAATCAAACCAATAAAACTGAATACAACTGTATAGAATATATGTATACAACAATCAACAATAATAATAACTAAATAAAAAAGAAACTCACAAAACTAAGGAAAAAGAGAAAAAATAAAAAAAAAAATAATAATAAATGATATAAAAAAAAAACTGGGCATAAAGGAGAAACAAAACAATAATCATCATATTTTTGGTTGATTGTTCAGGTTTTCGTATACACGGGAAACCACTAATCAGTTGCTGTTTTACCACCAATCGGAGAGCGCGACTAAACGGATAAGAAACAAATAAAATAAAAAAAAAAATAAATAACGATAATAATTAACCAAAAAAATCAAAAAAAAAAAAAAAAAGAAAACTTGTTAAAATTACTTCAAAAAGTCTAGTTAAAATATTAAACGTTTTAAATTATTTGAAATATTTAACTTAAGACTCTTAAACGTTTTAGGCTTAAGTTATAGAAGCAAAGAAATAAAGAAAAAAAACGCATGAGAAATAAAACTTGAAAATAACAGAAAACGTATTGGAAATCTTAAAAAAAAAATAAAGAAAAAAAAATTCGTAATCAAATAATAGTAAATGATGAAAAAGATAAAAAGTGCAATAAACAAATAAATAAGTCTGATAGTTTGAAAATTTAAAAGAAAAAGAAAATTTGAAAAAAAAAAATATAAAAATACATACGAATCCGTAGTAGACATTTTTTTTATTGAGTGAAAATATTTTTAAGATAAGAAATAGAAAATTTTAAACGAAAGTATCTTCATTTACTATTTACCGTTGTTATTGTGGAACCAGCCTAACTTAAGTATTTTTTTTTTGAGAATAAAAGTTCAAATTTTATTAACAACCTGTTGGGGAGCCGAGATACAACTTTGACTTTGTGAAAAATCTGGAATAAACGCATGTTTTTCTTTTTAAACAAATAAAAAAAATATAGAAAAACCTGCTATTTACATACGATTGTATAGTATATAAAGTAAGTAAAAATACATACAAACTTTATTGGTATACGCACATACAAAAAAAAGCCTGATATTTTAGCGACAACAACACACCAGGTTCACAAATTCTCTGTTGTTGTGATGAACTGGCAGACAATCAGACCGAAGACAGAAAAATATTCTTGCGATCCCCCCTTTTAAAATACAGAACAGAGCATAGATAAGAAATATTTGCTTTATACATACATACATCCAGACATACCTGTTGCATGCAACAAGTGTATTTAGAGATACAAAAACAAAAAAAAAACGAAAATATGTTAAATATAACATGGCTTCGGAATGCGTTAATTTTGTAAGAGAGCATGCGCAACGCATTGCATTGAAATTGCCATATTACCCTTCCCTATCACTCTCTTTTACATAAGCATGGGACACTCCTCATTGGCTCTAATCACACGAGTACAATTTTTAGTCGCACAATTTTTGTTCTTTTCAAATCAGACAGGATAAATATTAGTTTGACATGAAATGTATACGTATACACAGCTTTTTATGTATTGATGTTTTTGCATTTATTCGATGTTTAGCTGATTTTTAAAAATGTGCATGCATTAGTTTTGTGCTGGTAATGCGGAGTTGTAGCTGGTTGAAACTTTACATACATACATAATTGGCCATTGGCGGGACCTACACTTTAACGTTGACTCCGAACGACAGATTTTTGAGAAACTTTTTCATGGTAGGTTATTTACTCTCAAAGTTTTTGCCAGAAATCTAATGAGAAAAGGTTGAAACTTTACGCCACCGAAAAACTATTCTCTTCACCTCTCTTGCCCATAAACTATCATTTTACGCCAGCACAATTGTTCTCGTGTGATTAGAGCTATTGACAACATCAGAAATATTTTTCTTTTTTTAGTTTTACAATAGACATTCTGAATATCCACACAAATTATTGCATTCCTGCAAACAACACAACACAACTTAAACGATACGATTTTCGTTTGTTGAAAAGAAAACTGTTTTGAAAAGAAGTAGAAGAAAACAAATTCGAAAAATCTTCATCATTTCGATGAAAGAAGATGAAACGAAAAAAAAACTTCGTTTGTGCTACGAAGTGAAAACAATTTACAGTTAAAACGAAAGAAACGGCAATAAAAACGCGTTAAGACAACAGCAGAGAATAAAAAAACCAACAATGGTTTGTAATAAAAACATACCCATACACGCATGCGCTCGGATACACTCTCCTATAAATATTAAGATTTTGAGTGGATTTTAATATTTGAGAAGGTTTCTTGAATCGCTACATATTTCGGTGTGACCAGCTCCATTAAACTAATGACAGAAGAAATTTATTTAATTCGTTTGAAAGATGTCAACTAAAGTATGTTTCAAATTAAATTCCGCTATCTAAATAGAAATAAATTGGATGACAAAAATTTAATCCATGATCGAATTCGGTACTGACATTTTGACAACTGATTCTTTAGATAACAAAATCTTAAAAAGTGTAAACTATTTACATACATAAGTACGTTTCTGTAAGGCAAGCGCTTTCAGGCAGAAAATGTAAACAGTAAGAAGGCAAGTTTGTGTGAAGTATTTCTTCCAAATTGTTGAGAAATCTGACTGACATATTTAATTAGTCATTAGAACCCTTTTTTCAGGATTACAACCTAGTCGGGTCAAACGACTGATTTGAGAAACTTTTCACAGCAATTTTATTTAATCTTATTATAACTTGCCGTTAAACTTGAGTTTAGTTAAAGGTACTTTTAGCTAAAGAGAACTGCAAAGTTACCTTTAACTTATTTTCGTTATTACAACTTACAGATAAAATTTTTCAAAAATATGGCAGTGCCGGAGCAATGTCGATAAAACTGCTCAATTGTTTTTGAGCAGTGGCAACCGCAGGCTTCGTTTTTTGTTGTATATGGTCATTTTGTTTAAAATAATATATAATATGGTAAGCTCAAACATAAAGTGACCTTTAAATGTTAAAGGTAGGATGATCTTCGCTTTAGCTTAACGCTTACTTCTATCTTATTGGGTACTCATAAGAATGAAAAACAATTTATCTGTCCGTTAAAATCCTCAGTTAACGGCAAGTTGTAATAATGACCCTTAAAGTTGTTATCAGATAACTGCTGAGTGGAAGTCGACTGCGGAGGGATTACCAACCGTGCTTCTCACACCATCTATTCTGTTAGCTTTAAATTTATCAATGAGCAGCGGGACCTACAGTTTAACGTCACCTCCGAAAGACAGATTTGTGAAACTTTCCATGACAATTTTATTTGCTCTCAAAGATTTTGCCTGAGGACTGTTGAGGGGAAGTCGACTGCTGAGAGAAAGTCACTGAAAGAAATATTTTTTCATGTGACTTTTGTTCGAGATATCTGACCCCTGGGGTTTGTTATTTAAAAAATGCTGGTGTATGAATCAGAGATCAGCAAAGAATCGTTTTTTCGCTATACATAAGTACTCATGAAATTTTGAATATGAGCGAGTCGACAATATTGAAATTCAACTACTCTGATTAATTCGTACTCAATACAACATTCATTTATAAGTACAGGTTGCAATGAGTATGAGTACAACGTTGACATCAAACTCAAACCATTCGAAATACATAATGCAGTTTTACTCAATGCAGTTTAATTCCGGTCCAACAAGGCTTATGGGCATGCTTCAATTCTGGAAAAAAATCGACATATTTCAGTTGATGTCTGGATGCGTAGTAGTTTATAAATTGGATTGTACATTTGATTTTACAATTTCAACTATAATTCTCTACCCGTTCGACCACAATCGGAAATTGCTGGAAGATCTGAAGAAAACGTGTCATCCATATTAAGTTCCTCAGTTTCTAATTAGAAACTTTACAGCAAAATGCAAAGTTATTTGGGTGGTATGAGGTAGCGAACAGATTAGTTGAAAAAAAGAGGCAGCACCGTTGAGCACTGCTTATCCAAGTATGTGCATTTAAAATAAATTAAAATTATACCAATGTGGTGATCCTTAAGTAGCAAATCATACTCAACAGGCCCACTACGAGATAACTCGTATTAAAAACTTTGCAATTATATTCAACATAATTTTGATATGTCTTATTGAATTGACTTTAGTGTTGCATTTTGGCACAGGGAAAAAGTATTTTTCCCAAAAAAACCAAGTCTGACAGTAACATTGGGAATATCCCACGTAAACGAATTCGCGTTGGTGAGAATAGTCTAGTAGATAATGTGTTGGCTTATTAGACGTGGTCTAGTAGGTATCTAGTAGGTATCTTATTAGACGAAAGGCCCAAGTTCGAATCCCAGGCCAGACATCAAAAACAAAATACAAAAATTATTTCTTCGGCGACTTCCTCTCAGCAGATTTCTGGCAAAACTCTGAGAGTAAAAATTGCCATGAAAAGCTTCTCAAAAAATCTGTCGTTCGGAGTCGACTTTAAACTGTAGGTCCCGCCACTCATGTATAAAATTAACGCACACAACATGAGTGGTGTTGAGAAGCTAGGCCGTAATCCTGACGAAGGGTTGTAATGGCCAATTATGTATGTATTTATGTATGAATCGGTTCAAGCCCCAATTCAGTCATTAAAACGAAAATATGAAAAAATATTTCTTTGGTGACTTCATGTCAGCAGATTTCAGGCAAAAACTCTAAGAGGAAATAAAATAGCCATGAAATGTTGCTCAAACATCTGTCGTTCGGAGTCATTTAACCTGTAGCACTCGCCACTCATGTAAAAATTAAGACACACAACATAATTGGTGTGTGTGTGCAATGATTTGCAATTTTTGTTCGCATTGGCACATGCCACGAATACTTTTTTATACTGAAAACTTTGCCAACACACTACCTACTAGACTACGGCGAGTTTAACATGGTATATAATAAAATGCTATAATTTTCGGAATGATTTTTGCAATTTTGTTCGCATTTCCACATGCCATGAATACTTTTTATACCGATATCTTTGTATTTGCAAAAGATTTAATAATTCCTAATACAATGTAAAATGTTTTTTAACCATATTTGATAAAAAAAACAAAATTAAAATTAAAAAAAAAAATAAATAAATTACATACGATATTTGAAGAATAGGGGCTAAAACAAGATTAATTGCAGAAAACAATTTTAAAATTCCTTATTGGTTATAACAAATTGTTTTGTTTTTAATATAAAAACGGAAGACTTTTATAATTTCAAATCAGTTCTAAGAATGACAAATTTTATTTAAATTAAAAAGAAATGTATTTAAATTCTACATGCGATAGATTATAAATTGTAAAGCAATGCCTATTTAATTGCTCAACATGGCCACACTGATTGTCATCGACAATTTTATTTTGACGATATTTTCATCACAATCATTTGTTGTGATAATAACGACGATTATAATCGCTGTTGGCATTTACGTTTATTTGTTTTAATATCTTATTCTGCTTCTTCTTCTTTTACTATCTTCTCCTTCATCATCATTATATTTTTGTTTACTTGTTTTGCTTAATTTTCGAAAAGTAGAATAAGAAGAAAAGAGTAGAAGAGAAAAAAAAGTAAAATAAGAGAGGAAAGAAACTCGTTAAACTGCTGTTTTTGTTTTCTTACCAAAGTTGTGAACAAAATTTCTAAAATAAAAGACTAACATCTAGTCTTTGTACGTGTTGTTATTGTTGTTATTTGCAGTGAAACAGCAACAACATTCCAAACCAAAAAAAATTAATTTCATAGAAAAAACAAAAAAATCTTGTAATTGTTTTATGTAGACATACATACATACATATGTAGGCATGTATGTTTTGTTTTAAATTTAAACAATTGTTTCAAGTCCAGCTTACGGTATAAAATAAAAAAGCAACACTAATAACAACAACAACAAATAAGAAGAACAGAGCAAAAATTGAAGAAAACAAAGAGTTATAATCGCATGGAAATGATCAAAACAAGTTAAATCAACACACACACAATACAACTACTTACTGTTGCATGCAACACATCTTTACATAAATACAGTATACATACATATATGTACATATATGTACTTATGTATGTTACGTTTTACGTAAATAAGAAAAATTTAATTATAAACTAGTGTTGCCATAATTTTAAAGTAAAAAAAAACCAAAAACCCACCATAAAACATTGATAAGATCATTGCAAAATTTATCAAATATTTTAAATATTATATACATACATATGATATTACGAAAATCGCATCAAATCAACTTTAATGAATACCTAAACAAATGGATGCTTCCCATGATGTAAGTAAGTATCACAGTGATTGTTCTACGTATTGAACCTGACATATGTAGTTTGTTTATCTACGGATAAGTGAGAGCACATTTTTTTCATATGAATTAATTTTCATTAAATGCTGTTTAAAGGCAAGATATTTAAATAAAATTTTGGTACAACTTGGTACTGTATATGCCCTTTATATAGGGTGAATGATTTAAAAGTTTAAATTTAAAATTAAAACAAGTGAAGTACATTTGTTTCGATTAGACATACATAACATACCATTACAACCCTTCAGTCAGGATTACGGCCTAGCTTCTCACACCACTCATGTTGTGTGCCTTAATTTTATACTTGAGTGGCGGGACCTACAGTTTAGCGTCGACTCCGAACGACAGAATTTGAGAAACTTTTTCATGGCAGCCTTATTTATTATTATTATTATCTCAGAGTTTTTGCCTGAAATCTGCTGAGAGGAAGTCGCCGAAGAAATATTTTTTTTTTCATATTTCGTGTTGTTGTTGGGCTGGGCTTCGACCCCGGGCTTTACGTCTAATAAGCAAACATGCTACCATCTGGACTAAAAATGGAATATTATGTCATTCATGTGGCTGCCGCGGCTGGCCTTATTCGATCGAACCAATTTTCGTTCACTTTTTCGAGTGTATGGGGTCGTATCTCGCCAATGGCATCACTAATGTTGGCCTACAAAAGCTCAATTGTCTCTGGTTTATCGGCATAACACTTTTCTTTAAAGCCGCCCCACAGAAAATAATGCAACGGTGTCAAATCACACTTCCTGGCGGTCAATTGACACCAATATTTCATCTAATTAAACGGCCTTCAAACGTTTGTGGCACATGATGTGTTGCAAGTTGCATCATCCTGTTGAAATCAAACATTGTTCACATCAATACCATGAAGAGTGGTTATCATGGTGCGAGAGATGTCTCCCTTGACCGCAATGGTTGCGTGTCATCGACATCGTCTACAACATGCGTATTGCCAGATTCGAATTAACGACGGTTCCCGATATACACAGGATTTGAAAAGCACACGTTCAACTTTTGGTTTTAGGTTTTGTATTCTACTCAGCAACAATTGGTTTTGGTTGAAGTCGCCGTAGTCTCGTAGGTTGTGTGTTGACTTATTAGACGTAAGGCCACAGTTCAAACCCCAGGTCAGACATAAAAACGAAAATATGAATATATTTCTTCGGTGACTTCCTCTCAGCAGATTTCTGGTAAAAACTCTGAGAGCAAATAGAATTTCCATGAAAAGTTTCTCAAAAATCTGTCGGCCGGAGTCGACTTTAAACTGTAGGTTCAGCCACTCATGTATAAAATTAACACACACAACATGAGTGGTGTTGAGAAGCTAGGTCGTAATCCTGACTAAAGAGCTGTAATGACCAATTATGTATGTACAATTGTTTTTTCATTTAAGATATCCTAAGTAAATGATGTCAACACTGGCTGTCATAATTGAAAACAACGATTGATGTCTTAATTATAAAGAGTGCTTCAGTAAGAATACACTTTTTCATTTTGAAATGGGATTAGTTGTACAACCAATTTTGATCGAAAAATTAAAAACTTTGATTTTCACTCAACCCGACGACCAACATGATGCTACAAAAACATTTTATAAATAAAGTTGGTTGAAACATCGAAACGACTAACCGTATCGTGTTGGGGGCGCACAAGATAGTTTAGATTGTAGAGAGAATTATCCTTCACATCGCTGCTGACAGACCATTATTATTTTCATGAAATCTCCCGTCATTTAAGCTCGGTTTTGAGTTCCGGAATTGTTTTTGATTTATTTGTATAAGACTGAGATTATAGAAAATCCTAAAGGAAAAAAACAAACAGCTTTACATCGTCTGAGTTGGGTGGCCAGTTTATATCGGACTTTCTTGAGATAATTTGTTGTGGAAATCGTTGCTACAATAAATCCATTAAGACACTCCGTTTCACTTGAATGTCTTTCAGTGGAGGCTCTAAGAACGCCGTCATCATGTTCATTTAACGAATGCCATTTATCATCACGGCAATTTCGGTCTCATACATACAGTTTATCGATGACAAAATAATAATTTTAAATTTATCGATAACATTTCGACATAATTATGTGTAAATCCTGGCGATTTCGTATCGAATATTCACTCTCAAGGCTAAAATTCTGCCTGGTTGATTTGAATAGGCTTTAGCTATAAGAAAGTCATGCTTATGTTCGATCAAATTGTACAAAATTTTGTGAATTTATACCCTCGTCTGCTGCAAATTTATTGTTTCGTTGGAAATCACTTATCTTCAATATCCAAATCGTCAACAAAAGACCGAATATATTGCCAATATCTCATGATATGGTAAATATCTCAACTGCATTTAAATGAAAATAGCCACTTAACACGAGAGAAAAGTAAAGGTTTCACTATACATTTCACTTCTGTTTTCAATGCCTAAATGCGGCAAATTTTGTTTGTTTACATATCCATTCAAATGGTAATGAGTTTCATTTGAGACAATGATGCAGTATTTATTGAATGAATATTTTGTAGATGTTCGAATAGTCTTTGACCATCAAGGCGAAATTCTTATGTAATATTCGCGGATTGGCAATGGATTTTAATTATTTTCGCAAAGTATTTAAGTCAATTTGAATTTATTACACCTCTTCCAGATGCCTGAAAAAGAAAGAAATTAACAAAAATTTCCAAATTAATGAAACTCTATTAAAAAACCCATATTTAAAGTAAACTTTTCATCCAACTATTTTCAGTTGATAGATTTTAAAATTAATTAGAATTACAAGTTGAAAGTGGAATTACCAATTTTTTAACTTTAAAAATTGTTAACGCAACCGCGGTGCGCTATATATAATTGGGTCAATATCAGAGATCAGCAATGAGTAGATTCAAATCATACTCATAATTTCTGATACTTATATGCATTCATACTTCTCTTAATATCATACTCATATTACTCATATTCAAAGTTTGAAGTACTCATCATAGTCATACTTAACAACACGTATGATGTTGTTGATTTCGACTCTCCATGAATCAACATTTACACGAATCACAAAATAAGTATGATTCGCAAACGAACACTACAATGCTCACTAGAAGCTTGTGTGTTTGCTTTGCTTGCTGTCTTTGTTTTTCTCTGTAACGCAACAACAACTAAGACTGTAAATTTTGATGAATGATTCCAATCACTCGAATTATTTATGAGTATTATAAGTATTTTTCTAAAGTTCTGAATCTAAATGAGTAGGCTAATGAATCAAACATATTTCCAATGTTATGAGTTTGATGTCAACGTTGTACTCATACTCATTGCAACCTGTACTTATAAACCAATGTTATAGTGAATGCGAATGAATCAGAGTAGTTGAATTTTAATACTGTTGACGCATTCATACTCAAAATTGCACTTATGCAATGTACTTATGAGTATCGAAAAAACGATTCATCGCTGATTTCTGATGCATACATAACATACATAAATGCTCATTACAATCCTTCAGTCAGGATTACGACCGAGTTCCTCACACCACTTATATTGTGTGTGTTAATTTTATACATTAGTCGCGGGACCTGAAGTTTAAAGGAGACTCCAAACGGCAGATTTTAGAGAAAATCTTTCATGGCAACTTCCAGATTTTTTGGTAGAAATCTGCTGAGTGGAAGTTGGTGCCGAAGAAAGCTTTTATCATATTTCATTTTGTTTTTATTATTTATTGGTGTGGGGATTCCAACTGTCAAATGGAGTAATTTTGTCTGATTGCATATACATTCAAATAAATCTGAGCAGTTCATCTGAAATAATTATTAACAAATGACGTTGTGTGAGTGAAAATTTGTCTCTGCTTGTTGAGTATGAGCCAAAGTCTTTTGTAAAATTTACATGTGGTTCCGATAATAACAATTATTGTTTTCTCCAATAATTTTTAAAATTTTTTTGTTAACCGACTGAGTGACATTATTACAACTTGCCGTTTAACTAAAGAGAGGATTTTAACGGGCATTATTATATGCGGACAATAAGGTAGAAGTGAGCGTTTTATCGACATTGTTCCGGCACTGCCATATTTTTGAAAACAGTTAACTTTATTTCATTTGTAAGTTGTAATAACGAAAATAAGTTAAAAGTAACTTTTCAGTTCCCTTTAGCTAAAGGTACCTTTAACTAAACCCAAGTTGTAATAATGGCCCTGATACGAATAAGTAAATAAAAACAATTTTTTTATAATTTTCCGAAATGTGATTGACCCTGATTTATCGGATTGTTAGGGAATTTTAGTAACATGTAACTAAATTGATTGTATAAAATTGAACATATTCTAGTAAATTGTATACCTTTAAGACGTACTAGCAAATTCAAAGGCCATCTATATTAATATAAATATCCACACGTTTTTCTAATTGCTTTTACAAAGATTGTTTACCGAAAAATTTTGAATGGAGAAAATTATTATTGATATTGTGCAATCTTTATAAATAAAATGTGATTAGAATGTTATCAATGAATTTTATTTTTGATAAATATTTATGATTTTCTTTTTCTTATTGAGACTTAAACAATTTAACTCCTCATATACTAGTACTTTTTGTATACAAGTGTAACAAATTTAATTTTTTTTAAATAGGGCTTAAATATTAACAACAACAAAAAAATGGGATATTGTTATATAATATTTCCCGTTAAATAATTTCTAAATCTATTTAAATCATTTTTAAAAAACGTAATTATTTTTTTTTAAATTTTGTTCGGATTAAATTACTATTTACTCATTAATTACATTATATTCCCTTCACTATATCAAATCATAATTATAAATCAAATTACAGCATAAATTGCCATTCTAATTGCAATAATTTTTTACATTGAGTATAATTAAGTTGGTAAATGATTTTCGAAATCAATTGACGTAATATTGTATACAGGATACAAAGTTTTATTTTTCAATAATTTAAAACAGTAAAAATAAAATAAAATAAAACTATACGCATTATATATATACATACGTACATATATTATATATATTTTACTTTTTAATTGATTTTTTATGAATTTTCATTATCAAAAATATTTTCAAAAATTTTCGTCATCACATGACCTCGTCCAAGCCACAAGACAAGTTCTTTACATTGAAAAAGAAGGAAAAAATTCAAAACTGATTCCATTTTCTTCATTGTAATAAAATTTTTTTTTTAATTTACTTTGTTGTTTGAGTGTAATAATTATATGAATATTTATTTATTTATTATTATTTAAAAGATTTTTATAATAAGTTTTATTATTATTATTTTTTTTTTTTCGTTAATTATTATTAAAGATTTGTTTTCGTATAAATTCAAGTCTGAGTATTTTAATTACTTAAGATTTTCTGTTATTGGAATGTTAATACAGAATTGCATCATTGTTGTTTGAAGTTGAAATAATATTTAACGCCATCTTTTAATATTTAGGGATTTCCATTGAAAATTTAATAATATAAACTCTTGATAACAATATTAAATTATTATGTAATTAATTAATAGAGGCTATATTATCAGTATATATTCAAGTATGTAAAAGTATGTTCCAAGTCGCCGTAGTTTAGGGGGTAGTGTGTTGACTTATTAGACATCAATCCTCGGTTCAAACCCTAGGTCAGACATCTCCAACAAAACGAAATATGAAAAAATGTATTTCTTTGACGATTGGCTCTCAGCAGATTTCTAGCAAAATCTCTGATCCTTCTCCTTTTGCTTTTCCCTAAAAAAATAATAATTTCGATATAAATATAAAAATTTATTTGTGTTACTTGCATGATTCGTTTCCTTTGCGTTTGATATTTTGTTAGCGCAAGATATTTGCGCTTAACGAACATTTTTGACATGCGGTTTCGTATTACAGAGTGCGGTGATCCCACATTTGCGCAAGGGAAAAAATTAGATGCGTAATGAAAATACAAAACGCAATAAAGAGTATCAATTGTTCGATTACGCACAATTTCCTTTTCGCATCGCAATACAGAGTAACCCCCCAGATTTTATCGAAAGAATTATTTCAGGCTGATTAAATCACCGAAAGTGCATATGTTTACGGCCCTAGAGCTTTTTAAAATTTGATATTTGAATTTTACCAGCAATAAACACAAAGAAGCATCAGCTGGCCAAATGACACTCAATTATATTGAAGTTCTCTTCCACACTCATGGAATTTCAGTGAAATAGATTTCCCTGAGTCCTTTACTGAATACAAAACTTCTAACCATTACGTTATCTTTACGGTCGCCAATCATGTTGTAATTTTCTAATGCTTTCATAGATTTTCTTCATACTTTGTTGTAGTCCAGTAGGTAGTCAGTCGGCTTATTAGACGTGAGGTCACAGTTCAAACTCCAGGTCAAACATCTTGAAAAAAACCAAATATGGTTTATATTCCGTGACTTCCAATTTATGTATGTATTTATGATCTAGTTGGCCCGTTGACATCAGAATTTCTTAAGATAATTTGTCGTCAAAATCGTTGTTATAATAAATCGGTAGCTGAAAGCGTCGTGTGGCAAGTGCCAGTGTCTTGTTTAAACCACACATCGTGCCTTTGAGGCCATAAGAACTCTGTTATCATGTTCCTATAACAAATTTAATTTACAGTCAGACTCATTTAAAAAAAGAAGTCGCCGTAGTCTAGTATCGCCACCAATACGAAATATGACAAAATATTTCTTCGGCGACTTCCTGCCAGCAAATGTCAGGCAAAAACTCTGAAAGTAAATAAAACTGCCATGAAAAGTTTTTTCAACAATCTATCGTTCGATTTTAAACTGTCGGTCCCGCCACTCATGTATTAAATTAATACATACAACATAAGAGGTAGGTAGTATTCCTAACTGAAGTGTTGTAATAACCAATTATGTAAGTATGTATATAAGGCGCATTTTCTTCTTCAAAGTTCTATGCGTAGTGGACTGTAAAATTTGAAGTTGATGAGAACGTTACCGAATTGATGTTTTCGGATTTTCGACAACGCTTTTATTTACATTACAAGAAATCGACCCAGTTTCTTAAAATTTTTCTCCACCTCTCCAACTGTTGACACATTTGATGAACTTTCTCTACCAAAACTTATTCAAATGCTTATAAGCGAGGAATTCTTGTATCGAAATCTTGCATATTAGATATCAAGTGAGTTTTTGCAAATCTCCGATAAAATTTCATTAAAATGGCACCTGCACTCAAAGATACACAAAATTCGATTACCTCGATTATTTTCTTCTAGCAACTATAATCGTATTAAATTTTAACGCCGTTGAATAATTTTGTTGCCATTCAAAATGTTTTTGAGAGAGTGAATATGAACGAATTTTTTCCAACTAAATTTACAGTATGAAATAACATTTTTCGCGTTTTTAAGCGAGGAATGCATGTATCGAAATAGTTTCAGTGTAAATTGGAGCAAAAATCAAGGTTGCATAAGTTATAGTGCTACTAAGCGGAGAATTATTATAGCAGTGGTGCTTAGATCCGTGGATTACTGTATATTCAAATTATTTCAAGCTGAATAAAATAGACCTTATGCTCGGTGTAGTGTTATAGACCAGAATCTCTGGCAGGAATCGAACCCACGATCCTCACTACCCACTAACCTACTAGGGCAGCCACCATTTGAAGTAATCGAAATGAATGTATGTGACAGTTGCCAAATTAAATTCAATAATATTTAGGGCCATTATTACAACTTGTCGTTAAACTTGGGTTTAGTTAAAGGTAACTTTAAACTTCACTTTAGCTAAAGTTACCTTTAACTTAATTTCGTTATTACAATTTACAGATAAATAAAGTAAACTTTTTCAAAAATATGGCAGCAATGTCGATAACGCTGCTCAATTAAACAAGTTTTTTAACGAAGGGCCTCGTTTTTTGTTTCCTCATTTTGTTTATATTTGAAGTTGCGATATTGAAAATAATAATGAAAAGCAATTTATCTGCCCGTTAAAATCCTTCCTTTAGTTAACGGCAAATTGTAATAATGGCCCTTAGTTTCATAATGTGTTCATTAGAGAGTTTGCTACAACTAAAATTACATTTTGATTCTTTAAATTCTGAACTTTACGAACCATTTCTTGTGATGTTGCTTTATTTGAATATTTATTGTGGAAACTTAATTTCTAGTTAAGCCCTTAATTAAACTAAAAACTAAATTAAAACAAAACTTGCATGTCTGGGGGTAACAAGTTCATATGTGGTTAACTTAACATCGGTCCGATAATGCATTTGTATTCCATCAACATCCTGGAGAACGTGTCGTATATATTTAATTTTTAAAAGCAAAAGCAAACATTTTTCTTTTACATGTTTTCTGGAAAGTTTATAAAGTTAAAACAAAAACAGATCTTGGTTTATGGTTTCTTTAACATTTACCCTCTGACCATTGAACGGTAACATCCGGAGCAGCGTTATGAATTTTGTAATTTTTTTTTGTATACATTTTAAATTTTTGTGAAATTGTTACAAAATAATGAAATTTAAAATAAAAACAGAAAAAAATATAATGTTTTTTACCAAAAACATACACAGAAAAAGTCATTCATTACAAGCGTACGTAGCCGAAATTTAATTGCCTTGTTTTCGTCTCTTTCTTGAGATCATTAAAATATAATGAAATTATAAATTTTTTTGTGGGTTATTTTGAAGCTTTTACTTTTGCCAGTTGGAAGTACAAAAAAAAGAAAGAAAAACGCAAAAAATACACGAAAAATCAACATAAAAATAAAAGCATGCATAAAGTCAAAAACCATGAAAGATTCCGGTCTTCTAAATTGGAAGTAAAATTTTGTGTTTTTTTCCAATTTCTCGACTGCCTTTATTTACTACTTAGGGCCATTATTACAACTTGCCGTTAACTAAAGGGAGGATTTTAACGGGCAGATAAATTGTTTTTCATTATTATGAGTTGTTGTTGTCGCTTTAGACTAGTAGGCAGTGTGGTCGTTTATTAGACGTAAGGCTAAGGTTCGTGAGCCAGGCCAGACATCAAAACGAGGAATGAAAAAAAATATTTCTTCGGCAACTTCCTCTCAGCAGATTTCTGGAAAAAGCTCTGAGAGTAAATAAACCTGCCATGAAAAAGTCTCTCAAAATCTGTCGTTCGGAGTCGACGGTAAACTGTAGCTCCCGTCACTCAAGTATAAAATTAAGGCACACAACATGAGCGGTGTGAGAAGGTAGGCCGTAATCCTGACTGAAGGGTTATAATGGCCAATTATGTATGTATGTATTATGAGTATATAATATAAGACAGAAGTGAGCGTTAAGCTAAAGGGAGAATCATCCTCCCGGTAACTTTTAAAGTTAAGTTTATATTTGAACTTGCCATATTATATACTGTTTTATATAGCAACTTCAAATATAAACAAAATGAGCATATACAAATCAAAAAATTAAGCCCCTCGTTGCCATTGCGTTTAAAAAAAACTTATTTAATTGAGCAGTTTTATCGACATTGCTCCGGCACTGCCATATTTTTAAAAACAGTTAACTTCATTTTATTTGTAAGTTGTAATAACGAAAATGAGTTAAAGGTAACTTTACAGTTCGCTTTAGCTAATTTTACCTTTAACTAAACCCAAGTTTAACGGCAAGTTGTGATAATGGCCCTTAGTATATCTGCTTCAGTTTTTGGCCTATGCGGTGGAGACTTAAAAACTGTCATAATAATTTTATTTATTCATTCATTCCAGTGCATTTTGCCTTGTTTCTTAATAAATCAACTGCTTCTTTAATTATTTTATTTCAACCGAGTATTGTATGTGGTAGCAGAGCTGCTGTACCTGTGCTAGAGTTCCTAGTTTAATTGTAAATATTGACGTTGGTAATTAAAACAGCGATACGTATCAACACATGTACGTACAAACATAACCAACTCGTTGTTTATATATGTACCATATACCAGTATTTAATAGAGTTACAGTATTAAGTATACAAATTTTCTTATGGTCTCTGTTGCCCGATTAACCCCAGCTTTATTGAGCTTGACCCTTGATCGTTGATCGTCATTGAGACGTCTATTTTTCCATTGACTCTTTTAGAAATATAAAATGTTTTAATTAGAAAAATAAAATATAAAACACCATTTTTATATACATATATACGTTAGAGATAAATATTTAAAAGATTTTTTTTTTTTCATTTATGTTAAAATATTATACGATATATTAAATACAGTATAATTAACAACAAAAACAAACTATACAACAATGTTATGATGTGTGCATTAATGAGTATTAGACCCCAATATAAAATTCAAATTATTCTTAAATAATTGAATTAAATTACATTTAATGAAGTATTTAAATATTTCTGAGAAACATATTCTTGTTATTTTACAACACATTGAAATGATTTGGTATAAAAAATTTGCTGCAACTCTTATCAAATTAAAATTTTCCAAAAATCGTTTCTAAAAATTAAGGGAAAATTAAAGGAAACGAGTGGAATACCCAAGTCTACTGAAGAGGATTCCGGAAGGAGTGCACCAGCTCGGCCCTGCAGTTCCCCGGAATGTTACTGTGCCCGGGGACCCAGATCAGTGAGACATTAAAGCGCCCAGAAATAGGGTTGAGGTAGCGACGGCATTCCCTGACGATCCTTGAGTTATTCATGACACCCCACAGAGATCTTATGGCGGCCTGACTGTCAGAGAAGACCAAGACGAGAGTAGAAGAAGCTCCGTTGAAGAGGATCCATTAAGCGGCCCGGTAAATTGCCATCACCTCCCCCTTAAAATACGCTAATCCGGCAGACGGAGAGAGATGCTTAGGTCCAGTTTTCCAGAATAGACTCCGCTTCCGACCTCATTGTCGAGTTTAGAGCCGTCCGTGTATATATTCAGGAGTTCTGGGCGGACGGTGTTGAGGTACCAGTCACCCTACTCGGAATCTGAAATTGGAAACCCCTGTCAAGACTGTATTCCGCAGGGATATAATCGATATTCGATGGGATCACCGTCCAAAATAGAGGAGTGACCAGAATGTACAATGTGCCAACGAGAGAGGGCATTAAGTCTAGTCGCAGCAAACTTAGCTGCCTACTTAGCGAGAAGCACAGTAGGAAGCCAGTTGAGCATTGCGAATAAGGCCTTTGTGGAGGTGGTGCGTAGAGCACTGATTATATAAATGGCCGCAGATCTTCTGACCTTGTCAAGAAGTCTAACGTAGTATATGGACTCTTAGTATAGTGGAGTTTATCTGTATCATTACTACCAGTGTATTGTGTACTACATGCCTAACGGCGCAGTATCTCAATTGCAAATAATAGGCAGCGCCTCTGGCTGATTAGACATTGGGATTCCAAAACCCTCAACTCTCATACTATGTTATGACTGCTCGAGGCAGTTTGAATGGAAAAAATATTGGTTTGAATGCAAACAATTTTGGAAAAAAATATCTAAGCTGTATGAGGGGGCATCTTTCGAAGTCGGCAGTTATAACAATGATGATAGTGTCAATGGACTATTGACGATATCTCACAAATTTTTATTGTCTCTTTAGTAGGCCAATTTTTTTCCTTTCTTTTTAAATAAGACCACTCAGGGGATGGCTCCTACTCATATTGTGGACATCAAATTAGAATCTTTTTATATTATAAGTGACAGGAAAGCCCTCTCTCTACAGGTAGGGAGTTCCACATACGAATAGTCCGGCTAAAAAAGAAATTCTGTTTGTAATGCAGTGTACAATCCACAGGCCAAACGACCACAAATGGATGTACCCTGCGAGAAATACGGGTGTTTCGTAAAAAGCCGTTGTAGAAGAGGTATGGGTCCGCCATCTAACGTTTTTTTTCAACTAGTGCTTATTTTGTGAATGGTAACACTTAGCTCATGTCTGATTTGACAGATAATTAGTTTTATCCTTCCGCTGAACGAATATGGTTGTGTATACGCTTGAACAACGCTGGGAAATATTACGACATTACTTTGAAAGTCATGGTAATGTTGCAGAATGTGTGCGAAAATTGCGTATGGATTTTGGAAGAAGAGAAGCACCGTCAGGTCCGAATGTTCGTTATCTTGTGAAAAAAGTGAAAGAAACTGGCATCCTCATCGATAAATCAAAGCGTGAAAAGCCAAAAACAGTGCGTACACCCGAGAATATTGCTGCTGTGGCAGAAAGTGTGCGTGAAGCGCCATCAACATCAATTCACCGTCGTTCTCAACAATTGAACATTTAGGAGACATCATTGAGAAGGAGGATATTGGCAACATTTGGTTTCAACAGGACGGCGCTACGTGCCACACAGCTGAAGCTACACTCGATGTTTTGCGCCCTGTTTTTGAAGATCGCATTATCAGCCGCAGAGCTGATGCCGTTTGGCCACCTCGGAGCTGCGATTTGACACCGTTGGGCTATGATTTGTGGGGTGCCGTTAAATATAAGTGTTACGCCGACAAGCCAGAGACAATTGACGCTTTAAAGGACAATATTCGTTAAGCCATTGGTGAAATACACCAGCACACAATCGATAATGTGCTTAAAAATTGGACCGATCGTGTAGGCTACTGCATGGCCAGCCGCGGCAGCCATTCGAATGAAAGTATTTTCCATTATTAACCGGAAGGATTGTACTTTCAAATAAAAATAGAAATTTGAGAAAATATTCAGTAGTTTTTTTTTTAAGCATTTAAAAAAAAAAAGTTGTCCGCCAAATAACTTTTCCTTTAGAACATTGAAGTATAATCTACATTGTAACGATGCTCTAATAAATCAATAGTATTGGATACCCTACCGTCATTAATGAGCACCTCCGCCCTCTCTTGTACGCGGTCAAGAAGCCTCAAAATAGACGTTGAGGCACTGGCCTATACACTCTTGCACCATCTTAAGAAACCAAGTACTTGAAAAATTTTAATTGAATTTGAATTTTCATTCCCAGAACATCAAGGGCGTCTGACCCATTAATATTTAATGTTAATAAACAACATTGCGTTTTCCTCATAGTTAAAATGAACCCTGTTCGTACGACTCCATTCGGAGATTGACTGTATGTCGGAAGTGAGAGTGTTATTCATACTAAGCCTTTTCGCCTTAATTATCAAAGGGCCAGATCTACCATTAAAAGAATATGTATTGCAAACAGTGTCAAAAAATGCTGTACTTTAGAACTCTTTTCAGTACTTTTACATTTCAAAAATTACGCAGTATCTCCACCACACTTTCAGTACTTTTTTATAATTACATATTTATTGCGCTTTTCTACTATAATTACGTCGAAAACATGTTCAACGTAATGCCAAAGTTAGAATTAGTTTTTAGCCTCGATTAGCCAAACGTCCACAGAACGTACGTTCGTTTTTAGAATACGAAAAGCAATGAGAAAGCATGCCGAACCGTAATGTAATCATTTATTTTGCTCTTCATATTCTAAAAATGAACGTACGTTCCGTTACGTTCCGTCGACATATGACTAAACGGGGCTTCTACGTTTTGTTACGTTCAGCTATAGTTACGTTCCGAGTCAGTTATAGTTCAGCATGATTTCAAAATTTTAATTTCGTTATATTGATGGCAAATATTGCAGTTATCTGCAAAAGAGCAAAGACGATTAGAAGTTAGAGAGAGGAGATCGTTAATGAAAATAAGAAATAGAGTTGAACTTTGCGGTACCCTTGTGTTTAATCTGAACACGTCTGATGGGATCCTATCTATAACAAAAATCGAGATGTGCTATGAGGTTTTCTGATTGTGTCCACCTTTATTTATTCAAAATAATAAAAAATAAAGTTGGTTCACCTTATCCCAAGAATAACTGAATTATGAATTAATCAATAAAAAATATGTATGTAATCAAAATTAATAATTTTTATTTTATTTTAATAATAATAATAATTCCTAACTGGTGTATTTTCATTTCTTTTCTATTTTCAGATAATCCAAATGCTTTCAAATTTGTTTATTGGTACATCTTTTGCGCATATGTACAAATTAAAATAAAAATTTCTTAAAAAAAAGAAGAATTAATAAATGATTTCAAAATTAATACAAAAAAATATATGCTCGACCAAACAACAAATATCTCTGACCAAATTTATTTATATTCAACAACGTATTCAACAAACATATGTATGTAAACTTAATTTATGATTTAATTAAACGTTTAATTTATAGATAAATTCAATAATAGTCTAACGTAACAGTTGTTTAAAAGTAAAAGGAATAGAAAGTTTAATAAAATGCAGGTTCCTGAGCATGTGGTGTCATTTTATGTGGCAACGTGCGGTCAAAATGGACCCGGTTTGGGTTCAGATGAAAAAGAAATCATATTGCTGGTCTATGTGATATTAGAAGCAACAACAGGACAGGTAAGTTATTTTATAAATAATTGCACAATTATTATTTTGTTGCTCTTTCTTTTTAAAATATGAATTATTGACTTACAATAAATGTATTAAACTTACAATAAATGCGAGTCAATACATCTCTGATACTCAATCAATATGTATAATTCGTTTTCTTAGGACCGCCTTTTTTAATTTTATCCATATGAAACGCCATTTTTATTTTCTTATAATTATATTTATTGTTGTTAGTGGATTTCATTTTATTGAATATAAACATTTGTATGTGTGCCTATAAACTATTCGTATAATTAAGCACAACTACTCTGTTATTAATTTATTTATTTGTTAGGGTGTCCCTTGCAAAATATAAAAATATGTGTACGAACGATTGCTATCTTATTACAGAATCTAAGGTTGCAGGTTCAAGATTAGATGTTAAATTTTTCTGCGAATTACTACATAGTAATTTCTATAAGGGAAGGAATAAGAGTTGTATAGAAAAATTGAATACTTTAGTACATTTTTCAGTACTTTTCCATTACAAAAATACCGCAATACCCCCGCGACAGATTGAGTACTTTTTTATTATTACATATTTTATGTATTCCACTTTTCTACCGTAATTGCGTCAAAAACATGTTCAACGTCATACTAAAGGTAGAATTAGTTGTTAGCCTCGGTTAGCCAAACGTCCACGAAATGTACGTTCGTTTTTAGAATACGAAATAGAATGAGAATGCATGCCGAGCCGTAATGTAATTTCGAACGATCGGTTACGTTCCGTCGACGTTTGACTAAACGGAGCTTTCACGGTCTGTTACATTCCGAATCAACTGCTTTTGTTTTGTATATAAGAAACTTGTATAAGTCGTGTTTTTCTACTCCATTTCATATGTGTATTAAGTATAAATAAATATTTTTTTTACAAAAGTACCATTTGATATAAAAAGGTACTCTTTCAGGTATAGTTAAGTACCATCTCAAAGTTTCAATTTTGCAATAGTTCAGACTCTGAAATGTTTGATGCGAAAAATTAATGTGCCGTCCGTTAGCTCTCATGATGGCATAGTTTTTCAATCACTTCGGCGGGTCTTTTAACTACTGCAGTTATTATGTCTTCTAGGCATAATATTAAGGCTTGTATTAGTACATGAGGATTATTATTATTCCTACTAAAAATTGCCTAGAGGAGTCAAATCGTATAATCTTGGTGGCCAATAATTTGTTCCAAAACATGAGTTTAATTGCCCATCAAACTCTTGGCATGAGGTATTGAGTTTTTCAAACCAAATGTCAACAACATCAAATTCTTTCATTTTGTGTCAGACATCATCCTAATACTATGTTCAGACATGAACTTTTATTGAGCCAATATTCAGTTATTTGAGTACAATAATTTAAGTGTTCAGATATAATATAAGCAATATTTATTTGACAGCCGGTAAACAAAATAGCTGGCTGTTTTAACAACATTGTTTTTATTTTCTTTTGTCGTTGTTGATGTAATATGCTCACTAAATACACTTATGACAGACAGTATTGAATTTCAAGTTTTAATCAATATTATAACAATATATGAATTTATTGAGCAATAGTTAATTGACATTTTATCTGAAATATTGATCTCAATAATGGCGTTTATTGCGATTTACGCAATAAGAGTGCATGTGTGAACATAGTATAAGACACATTGCCTGAAATATTGCAATTTTCATATTCCTTAATGAAGTACAGTCCATACTAAACGCAGTATATTTCTGGATGCATTTCTAGCTCTTGAAGTGACTGTTACTGCTTCTTTAAGCTACATATTGGGGCAAAATTGGGCTTTCATAAAATGGACTCAATTTAGACCCTTTAGTTAAGTTCACGGCATAGTTTCTGTCAGTATCAATGTTATTTGCATTAATTTTAATAATTACTGGCGGGACTACAATTCTAAATCGATTTCGAACAATTACATATTTTTTCTTGACTATATAGCCGTCGTAAAATATTTTATTTATTGCTCTTTTCTCTAAATATACCAGGGATGAGGTTTGAACTCCCGAGCTCTTTTGTAGCAAGTAAACGCAGTATCTACTAGACTACGGCGATCAAGTCATGGTGAAATGACGGTCTTTACTGAGTGTTTTTGATATTGCCACATGTCATGAATCTTAATTTACACTGAAAATATGTATTCAGAAAAGCTAAATAGAAAAACAATCACTCATCAGAATATATTAACATTATAAACAGACAATATTTGTTTGCACTTATCCTGGCCAGTTCATTAGAAATGCAATTTCCGACGATGTCACTATGTACCGGATCCCATAAAGTTTGTATGATCCGAAAACTCCCAAAACTGCGGAATTCATGGACGAGTATAGACGTCAAAGTTTCAAAAGTTAGAGACTTGATTACAGTCTGTCTTTTTGAGTAAATTAAAAGATTTTCAGGAAAAATCTCGCAACCTAATAAACATTACACATTGAGTATAGGATCCTTAGAATCCCTTACATAATTTCACATCCGTTTCATCCTATGGAAGGAAAATATGTTTTTTTTTCTTAGGAGGTGTATTTTATCACCGTCAAAGTAATCAACACTATAGGTGACCCTCCTCAAAAATAGTTTAGTCGCTAATGGAGCTTCACTGAAAGCGGAATACCTCATTGAATAATTTTTGACCTTTGCCAAGTTAGTGAGGTTTATGATCTGGCCAAATTCTCTCCTAACGCTCCTTGAATTCAAATGAATGATAATCCAAATTAAAAATTTTTCATGGTGTAATTTTAAAAGAAAATCTGTAGAAAATTTCATTTATTTTATTAAGATATTTTAAAAAGACTTCATAATTATAAAACAGTGACTAATTGGTTAAATTAATTAAAATTAATTAAAAATTACATAGCAATAGTGGTAATATACGTACGTTAATATAGTATTGATTAAAACTACATTAAAAGATAAAATAACACTATGCAACAAAATAAGAAAAAATGAAATACACCCAGCTAATGACATGGTGTAGGTTGTGAATTTTGTTGAATAGAACTTAAAAAAATTTTTTTTCATATTTCTAGCATCCTACAAACTTGTTTTATTTGACAAATACCGTTTTTCTGGGTTTTAGGCACGAATTTATTTATTACTCAAACATACCTAAACCAATTTCCAAAATGTAAACTTTCTTGGAAAGGGGAGGAATGGACGTATAAAACAATGTACATATGTATATTATTCGGCATAATTTGCTACGAGGTTTGATGAGGTAAACTTGGCAAATAGGAATTTTTTCATATTTTTCAAGCTTGTCCATTCATAGTAGTAATATAAAAATAGTAATTATAAATATAAAATAAGTCGTGACATTCTTAAAGTGTATTCTCTTGTGAAGAGATTGATACTTCGTTTGATAAAATCGGACAAAAATTACGGTATTTATTATATAAAGATTATCTTATCAAATGACTTTTAAGTTCAAAAATTCCAAAATTTTTGATTGAATTTAATTATTTATTAAAAATTCACCATTTTCAAATATTAGCCGGCTTTTAGTAGTCGCTTAACGGCAAATTTTATTCGATTTTTTCAAGCGAAGTTTCAATCTCTTCACAAGAGAATGGACTTTAAGAATGCCTACATTTATTTTATATTTTTTAAATAAATTTTGCAATTAAGAATGGCTAATTTGAAAAAATATGAAAAAAATCAATTTTTCCCCAGTTTACCCGATCAAAACTCACCGCTTCAAAGACTCATCTCTCCCTTTTTCGAAAAACTTTAGAATTTGAAAATCGGTTAAAAAATATTTGGGTTATCCATAATTTTGTGTGAAAAGATCAAAAAACCCTTTTTTTTTTGTCAAATAACCCAAGTTTGGAGGGTTTGAAAAATATAAAAAAAGTAATTTTGAGTCCTACCCAACAAAACTTACAATCTACACTAACCTATCTGTGTCGCACAGTGTAATTATTCAAATGAAAATTTATCGATTAAAGTTATATTGTAAAGGAAGTGATCTTATCTGATCTAAGTTACACTTTACATTTCATATTTAATTGGTCTCTAACCATACTTTTGTCTCGTTGAGTGTCTTTCGATCAAAGCGCATTTACAAAGAAATGAAAGTCATCGTTCTAAACTGTGGAAGAAGTGGGGAACTGTAAATTACACATGCAACCTTAAGAAACAATATTTCCTGAAGAATATAAAATGAAAGTTGTGTTATTTTTTAATTACAATAGTCGTAGTAGTAGTCGCTTAACGGCAAATTTTATTCGATTTTTTTAAGCGAAGTTTCAATCTCTTCACAAGAGAATGGACTTTAAGAATGTCACCACTTATTTTATATTTTTTAAATAAATTTTGCAATTAAGAATGGCTAATTTTGAAAAAATATGAAAAAAAATCAATTTTTCCCCAGTTTACCCGATCAAAACTCAACCTTCAAAAACTCATCTCTCCCTTTTTCGAAAAACTTTAGAATTTGAAAATCGGTTAAAAAATATTTGGGTTATCCATAATTTTGTGTGAAAAGATCAAAAAAACCATTTTTTTTGTCAAATAAAACAAGTTTGGACGGTTTGAAAAATATAAAAAAAGTAATTTTGAGTCCTACTCAACAAAACTTACAATCTACACTAACCTATCTGTGTCGCACGGTGTAATTATTCAAATGAAAATTTATCGATTAAAGTTATATTGTAAAGGAAGTGATCTTATCTGATCTAAGATACACTTTACATTTCATATTTAATTGGTCTCTAACCATACTTTTGTCGTTGAGTGTCTTTCGATCAAAGCGCATTTACAAAGAAATGAAAGTCATCGTTCTAAACTGTGGAAGAAGTGGGGAAGAGTAAATTACACATGCAACCTTAAGAAACAACATTTCCTGAAGAATATAAAATGAAAGTTGTGTTATTTTTTAATTACAATACAAATTACAAATTATATTTAATTATTTACGAGCTGAGTAATTTCGGTGTAGTGTCACAGACCAAAGTCTCTGGTCGAAATAGAACCCACGACCCTCACGCTAATAGTCTAGCACACTTTTCACTGGATTACCAGGACACCCCATAAAAAAAAAAAAATATATATTTTATTTTTTAAAGCCATAACTGC
Source organism: Sarcophaga rosellei (assembly GCA_930367235.1). NCBI lineage: Eukaryota > Metazoa > Arthropoda > Insecta > Diptera > Sarcophagidae > Sarcophaga > Sarcophaga rosellei. Next base: position 31,895,852 of record OV884021.1, on the reverse strand, counting down.
ATATATTCGGTAATTTCTGAACTATTACACGGTGCGACAGTCACCCAGCTAATGACATGGTGTAGGTTGTGAGTTTTGTTGAGCAGAACTTAAAAATATTTTTTTTTAATTTCTCGAGCACTTCAAACTTACTTTATTTGACATAAACGGTACTTTTGACCTTTTCACATAAAATTATTGATTACCTGAAATTTTACAACCTATTTTAAAAATCCAACCTATTTTGAAAAAAGGACAGATGAGCCCTTAAAATGGTATACATAAACATATGGTTCAAACTTCTATATTATGAGTTTTGATAGCTATTCTTAATGACAAAATTTAATTAAAAAAGATAAAATAAGTGATGATATTCTGAATATGAAGATATTGACACTTCGTTTGACAAGAATTATCGTAGTTATTACTTAAAGCGCCTAATAGTCGAGTTATATTTTTCATATATATATTTTTTTCAAATAAACTTTCAGTTCAAAAATTTTCATTGCCAAACTATTCACAAGATAATGCACTTTCAGAATATGATCACCTATTTCATATTTTTTAATTAAAGTTTGCTGCTATGAACGGACAATCTTAAAAAAATATGAAAAAATTCGCATTTGTCAAGTTTACCACATCAAACCCCATACCATATTAAGTCAAATAATATATATATGTATAACATTTCAAAGGCCCATCCCTCTCCTTTCGAATAGGGCTTAAATTTTGGACATCCATTCAGAAGTTTTTGTGTCTTGTAATCAATAAATTAGTGCGTAAAGTCCAAGAAAACAGTTTTTGACATATAAAATAAGTTTGAAGGGTTCAAGAAATATAAAAAAAATATTTTTGAGTTTTACTCAATAAAATTTTGATTTTGAAAGTAAATCAAAATCTGCATCAATTTGTTAAAAATCACGCACTCAGAGCTGTAAATTTTACCATAAAACACAGTAAAAGCTACAAAAATAGTTTCACTACATTAACTTGACTTGAACACATTTGAAATCATAATACAATACGAACAACAAATTTTGACAACTGAATTATAAAATTTAATAAAATTAATGAATTAATAAATTAAAAATTACATATTTTTGAATAAAACAACTGATTTGCAGAAAACAAATATTTCTCATTTATGGCTGAAGCTAATAAAAATATCTTCAAAGGCAAAAGAAAGCTTCCATTTATATTCGTTTGTATTTCTTTTACGTTTTTTTTTTTAATTTATTAAAAATATGTTGCTTATAATTGGTTTAAAAATTTTGTTAAATAATTAAAAATATTTGTGCAGACATATACAATGTTTGTTCAAACAGCCACTATAAATTTTTGCACAAACCATTTGTTGCAAAACTTATCAACATCTAAAGATCCATACATACATAAATCGTTTATATTATGGTTTGTCCGCTAAAGACTAATATTTATCATCTTAAATTAACTTTTATTGTTTTATCGTTTTATTTCTTTCTTTTATTCTATTTTTTTGTTTCTTTTAAAAAAGATGAGAAGAGTATTTAACCCAAAGGTCAATAACATAGGGTTTTGCAAAAAAAATTAATTTATTTATAATAGACAGACTAACAAATCATTGATGAAATATAACATTCATTAGGTGTGCTATCATTATCGTTATATATTCGCATATGGGTGATTCCGTTTTCTTTTGGAATTCGGTAAAAATTTGTTGAAATTAAGAAACATATAACTTTTGCTATGAAACATGATCGCAATTTGCTATTATTGAGCTCTAACCGACCATGTGTTTAAAGAAAATTTGAATGTAAAAAGCAAAGGCGCAAACCCACATTCTTTTTTATTAAATACTTTTCATATGAATAGCAATGTAAATGCTTACTGAAATTACATTACTGTTCGGCAAGCGTTCTATTTGCTTTTTATTCTAAAAACGAACGAACGTTTCGTGGACGTTTGGCTAACCAGGGCTAATTCTATCTACGTTGAACATGCATTACGTTGAAGATGTCGCTGATGCATTAATAGCTAAAAAGCGCAAGACAACAAATATGTAACAATAAAAAATACTGAAGCCGCCTCAAGGGTACTGCAGTATTTTTAAAATGGAAAAGCACTAAAAAAAATACTAAAGTACTGAATTTTTCAACCCTGGGGGCTAATTCTAGCATTCGTATACGAACGAATTTTTACTCGAAAGTGCGAGTTTTTTAGTTTTGGGATTCTCTTATTCGTTATCGAGTAAAGTGTATAGAAATTTCTAATGATGGCATCCGATAACGTGTGATTATTCGAAAGCAACCTTGCGAGTTTTTACTCGTAGGCAATAAAGCTTTCGAATTAAGGTTTTTCTGTTGTAAAGGATAATATAAAAAAATTTAAGTAACAAATTTATAATAATTTATGAAAAAAAAAAATTAATTCCAGTATTTGTAGGTCAAAAGTTTCAAAAATTAATTACACCCAGAAGAAAATTCTTGGAAATTTCATGGTTAGGTTAGGTTAGAGGACGTGTTCTTGTCAACTGTGACAAGTACAGTACCCGGAGGTCGCTTTGACAAATTGTACAAGGTCCTAGCTTCTCACACCACTCGTATTGTGTGCGTTAATTTTATACATGAGTAGCGGGACCTACAGTTTAAAGTCGCCTCCGAACGACAGATTTTTGAGAAGCTTTTCATGGCAATTTTTACTCTCAGAGTTCTTGCCAGGAATCTGCTGAGAGAAAGTCGCCGAAGAAATATTTTCGTTTTGATGTCTGACTAGGGATTTGAACTCGGGCCTTTCGTCTAACACACTACCTACTAGACAACGGCAACTTAATTTCATGGTTAAGCATTCTGAATTGGCAAAGAGTATTTTACCAAATACTCCTCAGGGAAAGACAAGAGAGCTAACCAGCTATGGGAACAGTTCACAGCTAAGCTGAATGCTTCCGACCCACCAATCAAAGATGCAAAATTGTGGCGCAAGGTAGTTTAACAAACTCTTGTTTTAGTTTACATAATAAATGTAAATGTAATATGTATGTCTTTAAGTATACGCTTTCCTTTTCCTCAGAATCAGAAGAAGGCGAGTAAAACCAAAATATACTATCCATTATACGAAACATTACAACTTTAATAAAATTTTCTTCCTTGGAGTAATTAAATTTCTTTTATTTTTGTAAGAAAACATATGTTTTTGTTTACAATTTTTGAATTTTAGTCAGTGCTCTAAAACGAAATAATTAACTCGTTTCACAACACCTAAGCAACAAATCAATTCGTTTCGTATCGAGTAACATCATCAGAAAATTTCTCGCTATCGAAATTATTTTCTATTCGAAAGCAATTTCGATCACGAATGCGAGAATTAGACCCCTGCTTTAAATGCTAAAAACAAGCGTACGATCCGTTACGTTACATCGAAGTTTGACTAAGTGAAGCTTTCACGTTCTGTCTCGTTTCGAATCATCTGCTTTTTTTTGTCTGAAAAACGTGTAAAAGTCTTTATTTTTTCTTTTCCATTTAATATGTGTATTAATAATAAATAAAATTTTTTTACAAAAGTACTATTTAATGCAAAAAAGTACTCTTTCAGGTATAGTTCAGTACCATGTCTGAAATGTTTATTTGATGCGAATTTCATGTTTTCATTATGACATAGTTTTTTCAAGTATTTCGGTCCGTCTCTTAACTATGGCAGCTGTAATGTTATTTTCCGGGGATTTTTGTATTTGTACACGAGATTTATCAGTCATTTTCACAAAAAATTGTCTAGTGGTGGCAAGTTATATGATCTTGGTGGCCAATGAACTGCTCTAAAATATGAGTTTAATTGCTCTTCAAATTCTTGACTTAAAAGGTATTGTGTGACATGTGGCACCAAGTTTTTTAAAACCATATGTCAATAACGTCATATTCTTCCATACCATATTCTGCGCCGCTTTTTGCCTTTAACAGGGCACAATTTGCTGTTAACATAGCACTGTATCTGTTTAACATTGGCAACAAGTGGATTAGTCTTTCTTTACAATTATTGCAAACTATTGACATAAAATTTAATTCTCATTATGATCTTTATTATTTGGGAATAATAAATTTGAAATGTATGGGATGGTTGGTTGAGGGATGGAGAGGAAAATTTTCTCGAGTTGGTGGTTATCCCAGATATCCCACTACTACAGTTAGAAAGAGCGCCCTCCGGACTACCTTTTGTATATACTGTGCATTTATATATTTTTGAGAACTGACCCCCAATCGCCTTGCGAAATTTTTTTATTATAATTGAACAAATAATTTTTTAAGTCAATTTACGCAATAAATATGAGTTTACATGAAACTATTTTGTCGCTGATATTTTAATGAGACCTGGGAGATTTCGTTGGAATGTGGAACAGTACTCTTGGACCTTGTATCCTAAGCTCCTAAACCTATGGGCTTTTTCAAATTGGTTCTGTTAAATAGCTGACAGTGATCTGTTAATAACAAATTTTGTCCTGTTAACGCTAACAGTGACGCTGTTAAAATAGTGGGTTTGAGTCTTTGGTTTTTAAATTCGAATTTATCTTCACACATATTATATGACCTAATGTCTGACTTTACATTAAATACTTGGTAGAGTCCTTTAAGTAAATAATACTTGGTAGAGTACTTTAAATATTTTTATAAAATTTTAGATGAAAAAAAAACGTTTAAAAGAAATGAATATTAAAAAATAATTGAACCTAAAGAACTTAAATGTAACTTAAGAGCAGAAAATTAATGGAGTGCCCCATATGAAAAACCAAAATATGCAAATCCTCTACAGATTAATTTATTAATCATTAAATTATTAAATTCATTGGAATTTTCTACATAATATAGTAGCAAACTTTCAAAACGCTTTTCTCATTCGACACTTAAATATGAGAGATTATTCGAAGTTGTCGTAGTCTAGTAGTTAGTGTGTTGGCTTATTCGACATGAGGCAACGATTAAAACTTCAGGTCAGGCATCTCAATCAGGCATTTCATTCCAGCTGTTTTCCTATTAGACTATCTTTATTGACTTAGATTATCGATAAAGCGCTCTTCAGTTTCGCTCTTCGCTTCTCAGAGTTAAAAGTTTCTCAAAAATCTGTCGTTCGGAGTCGACTTTACACTGTAGGTCCCGCCACTCGTGTATAAAATTAACACACACAACTTAAGTGGTGTATGTGAAGAGCTAGGTCGTAATCCTATAATGACCAATTATGTGTGTATCGCTCTTTTAATAGCACAAACTTTAAAAAGGTACCGCCTTAATATTTTTAAATAAAATTAACATAAATTTAATATTCCGGATATGATTGGAAAAAAGACAAAGAAAGAAACTGTTCGACTTTGCATTTATTTTTAAATAAAATTAGTCAACATAGCGCAATCTGCGACATGTTTGATAATCGGAAATTTTATACGTTCAACGGTGGGAACTGAAGTCCAGCTTTTTATAAATTCCATCAATTTGGAATGTTTTTACAACACATATTAAAGTTGTTAATGTGGTCCAGTGTTGCAAAATTGGAATTTTGAAATGGTACTGGACTATATGGTACTGAACTATAACTGGAAAAGTACTTTTTTCCATGAAATGGTACTTTTGTAAAAAAATACATACATGCATACATAATTGGTCATTACAGCGCTTCATTCAGGATTACGACCTAACTTCTCACTCCACTTATTTTGTGTGTGTTAATTTAATACATGAGTGGCGGACACCTACTGTTTAAAGTCAACTCCGAATGACAGATTTTTGAGAAACTTTATCATGGCAATTTTATTTACTCTTAGAGTTTTTGCCAGAAGGAAGTTTCCGGAGACAATTTTTTTCGTATTTCGTTTTGATGGGGTCATGGGGATTGAACCGTGGACTCACGTCTAGTAAGCTAGAACACTACCTACTAGACTATTTATTTTTTATATATCATACACATACAACAAGGAACAGAAAAACTAACACTTTATTCGTGTTCCTCACATACCAGACAAAAACGTCTGATTCGGAACGTAACAAAACGTAAAAGCCACGTTTAGTCAAACGTCACGTTCCATCGTTTTTAGCGTATGAAGAGCAATGAAAATGCTTACCCAAATTACATTACGGTCTTGAAAGCATTTTCATTGCGTTTCGTATTCTAAAAACGAACGTAAGATCTGTGTTCGTTTGGCTAACCAGGGCTAAAGCCTGATACTACTTTTAGCATTACGTTGAACATGTTTTTAACGCATTTATAGTAGAAAAGCGCAATACATAAAATATGTAATAGTAAGAAATTAGTTAAAAGTATTTTAGAAATTAAAAAGTGCTGAAAAAAGTACAAAAGTATTGAATTTTTCAACACTGATGTGCACGGTATGTTTAATTAAATTTTTTAAAAAAATTTTAATTTAAAACTTCTGACGAATCGACGTTTTTAGTTTTAAATTAATCGCCTACTTATCTCCTTTGCATTAACAGCACATTCTTTAGTAATCGATTAATTACCATCTTTACTTTGCCTAGTAATTTTGCTTCAGAAATATGTAATTCCCCTAAAAAAGTAATTAAAACAGTAAACTTTGAATTTAAATAATGTAGCTAAGCTGGGTAAACAATCGATTTTTTATTATTATTAAATAGATTGCAAATAGGCACTTAATTTAAAATTCAAATTTAATATTCCTTTTTGAATCACTTAATTTTAATAATCATTGAATTTTAAATTATATTTTTTATTTGTTTTTATTTTCAAACATTATGTTTGCCTTTGAACAGCTGTATCACTGTGAAATATGTTTTATAAGAAAACGTTTTTCAATATTAAACAATAGCTTCAGAGTCAATATATTACCGAAGTCTATAATAATGCCTACTGTATGGAATATTCCAACGATTCATTGAATCTATAATTTCTCTATTGTGGCTTATTTCATCAAAAAAATCATATAATTTGCATAGATTTTTAAAATATTTTGTTAAAAAAAAGTTTCTTTTAAACTTTAAAAACATTTTGCAATCTTTCTGCTTCAAACAATATTCAAAGAGCGAAATATTATCATAATTATGAACCTATTAATAATGTGTCATCAGAGATGTAAAAGAGTGCTTTGTTTTTCTTAATTAATAAATCTATCAGATAAGAAGCCATACCAAGTAGAGTAGAGTTTCGAGAAACTATTAAATCGTAAATTGCAATATAATTGTCTACATAGAAATATTGAATTCATTTCGAATTCGTTTAATTTTTAAACTTAATGAATGGAATATAAATTTTGAATTCATGGTGAATTAAAAATAATTTCTGTGAACTATTTTTTTGAATGTATAACAAATTAATAATATGCATCATAAATCAAATACGGTATAAAAGAAATTATAAATATTTTATTATATACTGTCACTTTTAAAGCCGTTATTTTTCCGATTCATAAAAAATTTGATCGTTATACTTTTACTCGTTTGGATTTGAAAAGATAAGAAAAAAAATGTAAACATTCTGAAGTTTTAAATTTTTCTTTCGGAATTTAAGATTAGAAACCTCGGCATTACAGCACATATGCATATACATACATAGGTACATACATACATACATACATAATTGGCCATTACAACCCTTCGTCAGGATTACGGCCTAGCTTCTCAACACCACTCATGTTGTGTACGTTAATTTTATACATGAGTGGCGGGACCTACAGTTTAAAGTCGACTCCGAACGACAGATTTTTTGAGAAGCTTTTCATGGCAATTTTTACTCTCAGAGTTTTTGCCAGAAATCTGCTGAGAGGAAGTCGCCGAAGAAATACTTTTTGTATTTTGTTTTTGATGTCTGGCCTGGGATTCGAACTCGGGCCTTTCGTCTAATAAGCCAACACACTACCTACTAGACCACGGCGACTTCAATAGGCGACTTCACATTGGTACATAATGGTCGATAATGTTATATGCTTGCCCAATATGGTCGGAGACACATTCCGTGGGGACGACAAAAAGGAAACTGTCCTCAGTGTATCTTTTAAGCGCGATTGGGCGGATAAGTGGCTTTAGGACAGTGTCTGATAAAGCGGTACTGGTATTGGCAAAGACAACGCCAATAGACATATTGACGGATGAGATGAGGCGGATATACTTTCGTCATCTCGAGTATAGAGGACAAACAGCAGCTATAAAACCGTAGGAACGAAGGACTTGCATGCACAGATGGCAGTGACGATGGGAGAACAGTTTAAAGGGAAGATGGACATTTCACTTTGTCCCTTATATAAACCGTTGCATGGACAACAAACATTGCGAGCTGAACTACTACGTGACCCAGTTCCTAAGTGGTCATGGATCAGGAAGTACCTGCACTGATTTGGTCATGACACTTCCCCTATATGCAAAAATTATTAATTAATTATTTAGATAGCCCGGAGAAACGACTTTAGGACCACAGCGGCATATGGAAAACGTGTTGAATTCTAGGATTCTATGGAGCCAATACAGCCAGAAAATGGCTGAAGTAATGCTAGAACTCCGAAGATTGGAGGAATGAAGGCGAAATTTGATTTAAAATGATGATACCTTACGGCAGTCCCGCAGGGGGAGAGTGGTTGAAGTATGTAGGCGGTGGGTTTAATACGTAGGCACCCGTCATGGTTAATCGTGTGTCTTTCGATTCCCATCGCCGGCATAACATAGATACATAATTGGTCATTACAACCCTGAAAAGCTAGGTCGTAATCCTGACTGAAGGGTTCTTATGATCAATTATATGTATGTAAAGGGTGTTTTTTATAGAGGTATAGAACTTTAAGTTGGCATTACTTTTCAAGATGGCGACCGATTTAACAGCTGTCAAGTGATTTATTCTCAGTTTGGTTTGGCAATTCATCATGAATAGACTCACGTCTGAACAACGCTTGCAAATAGTGCAATTTTATTTCGAAAATAATGGCTCTGTGCTCCCGATTTTCATAAGCGAATTTTGTTTAGCGATGAAGCGCACTTCTGGTTGAATGGCTACGTCAACAAACAAAACTGCCGCATTTGGAGTGAAGGTAATCCTCAAGTGTATGTGGAAACACCGTTACATCCAGAAAAACTGACTGTTTGGTGCGCTTTATGGGCTGGTGGAATCATTGGTCCGCACTTTTTCAAAAACGATGGTGGCCAGAACGTTACAGTCAATGGTGATCGGTATAGAGCCATGATTACTAACTTTTTCATTCCTGAATTGAACAACCATGATGTCCAGGAGATGTGGTTTCAACAAGACGGCGCAACATGTCACACAGCTCGTGCCACAATAGATTTATTGAAAGACACGTTTGGTGACCGCCTAATTTCACGTTTTGAATCTGTGAATTGGCCTCCAAGATCTTGTGATTTAGCACCGCTAGACTACTTTCTGTGGGGCTATGTAAAGTCATTGGTCTATGCGGTAAAGCCACAAACGCTTGACCATTTGGAAGACAACATTCGCCGTGTTATTGCCGATATACGGTCACAAATGTTGGAAAAAGTAATCGAAAATTGGACGTCCAGATTGGACGACATCCGCGCCAGCCGTGGCGGTCATATGCCAGAAATCATATTTAAAATCTAATGCCACAATATTATCTTTCGGATAAATAAAATTCAAGTCAATCGAATAATCCATCGTTGTTTTATTGCAACTTAAAGTTCTATACCTCTATAAAAAACACCCTATATATGGTTATGTGTAAAAAACAAAAGTATTTCTCTATCCTCTGCTCGTACTTTGTCAGTCAGTCGTTTATATGGGTCAAGTCTTGATGTTTAATGTTAACAGACAAAAACAATCTTGTTGTCTTTCGTGACAAAAATTTTTCGTACAATTTGTCATAATGTTTGTGAGAACAGCAACAGAAGAAAAACGGTGCAATCAAGAGCAGTTACATCGAGGTATTGGTAAACAAAATTCGTGCTAAATGGCGATATATGTAAACCTACTATGTCCGTCAATAAAGTGCTTTCAGCGTATCCCATAGGTGACAAAAAATGTCCAAAAGCAGGTGGAATATCCATGTAACTAGAAAAGAACAGCACAAAACGGAAACGCTGAAGCAAACAACTTGACAAAATAAAGAATGATGAAGAATATCTGCCAACAACAATAACATTGACAGTTTTTTAAAACATGCCAAAACAACAAATATTTTGAATTTTGTGTCTTTATGTGTGGTTTCATATCAGAGATCAGCAATGAGTATTCAAAAAGATGAGTAGATTCGAATCATACTCATAATTTCTGATACTAACATTAATACTTATGTTAATATCATATTCACACTGCTCATATTCAAAGTTTGAAGTACACATCGTACTCATACTTAACAATACGCATGATGTTGTTGATTTCGACTCTCCATGACTCAACATTTACAAGAATCACAAAATAATTATGATTCGAGTACGAGCACTACAATACTCACGAGAAGGTTGTGTGTTTGCTTTGCTTGTTGTCTTTGTCTTTTTTTCTTCTTCTTCTGTAAATGCAACAACAACTAAGACTGTAAATTTTGATGAATGTTTCGAGTCACTCCAATCATTTATGAGTATTATAAGTATTTTTCTAAATTTATGAATCTGAATGAGTATGCGTATGAATCAAACATATTTCGAATGTTATGAGTTTGATGTCAACGTTGTACTCATACTCATTGCAATCTGTACTTATAAATCAATGTTGTAGTGAGTACGAATGAATCAGAGTTGTTGAATTATATTACTGTTGACTCATTCATACTCAAAATTTTGTGAGTATTTATGAGTAGCAAAAAAGTACGATTCATTGCTGATCTCTGTTTCATATCCAAAAATTAAATTTTCTCGCTTTAGTGTCATTTTCTGATGGTATGACGACAATGTACATTTTTAGAATATATCTACGAATACAATAATGAAAATATTTTTTTATTTCATTGTTTATTAAAGTTGATGCAAAAATTTTAGAGAATTTCATTGGATTTTTCTTTAATGCAGGTTAACCATAAATTTTATGTCTAACAAAAAAAAACATTGTTTTTCTTCAAATGAAATTTTTCTACACACATTTTTTTTGCCATTTAATAAACAGAATAAATTTTTATAAACATTTTTTATATTTTAAATTTTAACAAGTTTTTAAAAAATATTTTCAATATTTTTATATTTGTGTTGTATTGTATTGAATTGTGTGTTTATGGATCAAGTTATTAAAGCTGTTACTTAACACAGGTAACACAATAGATTGAGTTCATTTAAAATTACAACTAAGTTGCCGTTTAATAGTAAATAATTATTTTTATTGTTAGTTTTTTTTTTAATTTAACTTTTATATAATAAAAGAAAACCAAAACCAGTTAAAAAAAATTGAAAGATTTTTCTTTTATTTTTTTCTCTTCTTTAATTGTTTTTAATTGTTTCCATCTACCATATACTATACGAGTATAAGTGGTTTGATCAGTTATTTATTATAAAACAATAGAAAACAAAAACAAACAAAAATTTTTAAATAATACATAATGACAGTAATCTTTAGATATGCAGACAATATTTTTATCAAAGTTTAAAAACCATTAGCAAATAAGAAGAACTATTAGCACATAAAGTCTGAACTTAAAAGAAAAGAAAGAAGGCAAAACAAGTGAAAATCATTTTTCTTCGCTATTTAATACCGTTATTATAATTAAAGTAAAATATAAAATTAGAAAATTTATGGTTTTTAACTATTAAGCAACCTGTAACCCAAACATATTCAAAAACGAACTTAAAAAAGTCATTCAAATCCATTATTAACGTATTTAATGAAGCGATTAAAGCGACTACATACAATAGACCTGTATGTGTTGCATAGGGTGAGACATTTAAAAGTTTAAATTTAAAAATGCAATAAAACAAAAACGGTTTGACATACATGCATACATAATTGGCCATTACAACCCTTCAATCAGGATCAACACCACTCATGTTCTGTGTGTGTTAATGAGTGGCGTAACCTACAGTATAAAGCCGAACGACAGATTTTTGAGACACTTTTTATTTGCTCTCAGAGTTTTTGCCAGAAATCTGCTGAGAGGAAGTCGCCGAAGAAATACTTTTTCATATTTCGTTTTGATGTCTGAATGGGAATTTGAACCGTGGCTTCGCGTTTAATAAGCCAAAACACTACCTACTAGACTACGGCGACGAAAAACGGTTTGAAGTTTTGGCAAATTTATTTTTTGTTTTTTGAAGTATAATTCTTCCGGTTAGAAGTGGAATATTATTTCATTCATATGGCTACCGCGGATGGTCTCATAGTACCTCATGCGATCGGACCAATTTTAGTGCAATTTTTTGAGTCGTATCTCGGCAATGGCATCACGTATATTGGCCTTCAAATGCTCAATTGTCTTTGATTTCTCGGCATAACACTTTCCATTAACGGCAGCTCACAGAAAATAGTCCAATAGTTCGCAGCTTCTTGGCGGCTAATTGACATTACCATTTCGGCTAATTAAATGGCCGTCAAACGTTTGACGCAATAAATCGACTATCGCATGAGATGTGTTTCAAGTCGCACCATCCTGGTGAAACCAAACATCGCTCACAGCAATATCATGAACAACGGGTACAAAAAAATCGGTTATCATGGTGCAATAGGCGTATCCATTGACCATAATGATTGCGCCGTCCTCATTTTCAATGAAACATAGCCCTATAATGCCTCCGCTCCACAACCCCCATCAAACACTCACTCGTAATACGTGCATTGGCTTCTGTAAGATCACGTGTGGAGTTTATCGTACTCACCAAGATTAAAATGAGCTTTATCCGAAAAGATAATTTTTTTTTTTAGCAAAATCAGCATCGACGTGCAGTTTCTCGTTGGCCCAATAAATCTTAACGTTGCTCAAACTTAAATTGATTTATTACATTCAATGGATAATACAGAAATCAGCAATGAGTATGCAAAACGATGAGTAGAGTCGAATCATACCCATAATTTCATATTCAAAGTATGGAGTACTCATCACATTCATACTTCACACGTATGATGTTGATTTCGACTCTCCATGACTCAACATTTACAAGAATCACAAAAAAGTATGACTCGCATACAAACACTAAAATACTCACTAAAAGGTTGTATGTTTGCTCTGCTTGCTGTCTTTGTCTTTATTGCTTATGTGTCTTTTTTGTAAATGCAACAACAACGAGGACTGTAAATGTTGATGAATGATTCCAACCACTCGAATCATTTATGAGTATTATAAGTATATTTTTAAAGTTGTGAATCTAAATGAGTAGGCGTATGAATCCAACATATTTCGAATGTTATGCGTTTGATGTCAACGTTGTACGCATACTCATTGCAACCTGTACTTATAAATCAATGTTGTATAGTGAGTACGAATGAGTCAGAGTAGTTAAATTACAATATTGTTTACTCACTCATGCTCAAAATTTTATGAATGCTTATGAGTAGCGAAAAAGAGATTCATTGCTGATCTCTGATACTGAATAACATATTGAATTTATTGTGACAGAATAGAATGACATAAGTATTGCAAGATTCGAAATAAACGATGGTTCAAATTTAAACCGATAGATGGTGCACCCATTATATTTTGATATTTTAAAATATTACTAACAATCAAACATTTATAAAATTTATGAGTTGTTAATATTTTGGAAATGGCAATGAAATGATAAAATTATTTAAACTAATTACTGATCCGTTACATACAATTGCGTACATTAGTTACGTATGGACAAATACAGATTTTTTAATTTTACTTTTTAAATTTATTTCCAATTAAAATAAATTTGGTGGTCTTTACAAATAAATAAATAAAGAAAATAGAAAACGTTGAATTTGCCGTTGTCCAATAGGTAGTATGCTGGCTTATTAGACGAGAAGCCGTGGTTCTACCCCTAGCATAAACATCTCGAACAAAACGAAATATGAAAAAATACTTTTCGGCGAGTTTCTTTCTGCAGTCTTCTGGAAAAAGGCATGAAAGGTTTCACTCTGTTCTTCGGTGTCGACTTTAAACTGTATGGCCCTCCACTCATATATACAATTAACATACACGACATGAGTAGTGTGAGGAGCTATATGGTAATTCTGATTAAAGGATTGTAATGACCAATTATGTATGTATTGTTTGAACTCTTAGGCGAGCTAATATTTTAAATGTGTCTTGTGTCCACAGCGTTCTAGAAAGTTTTGTAGAGTTCCAAATTTCAATTTTTTTTAATGAAACTTGAGCAAAATGTAGGTTCCACAATTATATTATCGCTGCGAGTTTTCAATGTGGGTTTGTGAATTACAATCCTTTTTTGATTAAATTAGAAAACAAACTTTATCCAACTATTTTATCATATTATAATTATAATAATAATCAACTTCTGAATATTAAAATTATTTTGCTCCCTCTAAAATTTTCTAATTTCAGTTTGTCAACTTCTAGCATCTCAGTGTTGAATTGTTATTCTCATCCATATTCCTTATTTGTATTTTAGTTTCTTTTTATTATTTCTTCTTATTTAGTATTTAATATGTCTTCGCAACAATATATGTATACCAGGGATCAGCAATGAATCGTTTTTTCGCTACTTATAAGTACTCATGAATATTGAGTTTGAGTGAGTCAACACTATTAAAATTTACCTACTCTGATTCATTCGTACTCACTACAACATTAATTTATAAATACAGGTTGCAATGAGTATGAGTACAACGTTGACATCAAACTCATAACATTCGAAATATGTTTGATTCATACGCCTACTCAATCAGATTCATAAATTTAGAAAAATACTTATAATACTCATAAATGATTCGAGTCAATCGAATCAAAATTTACAGTCTTAGTTGTTGTTGCATTTACAAAAACAGAATAAAGAAAAAGACAAAGACAACAAGCAAAGCAGACACAAAACCTTCCAGTGAGTATTGTAGTGTTCGTACGTGAATCATACTTATTTTGTAATTCTTGTAAATGTTAAGTAAAGGAGAGTAGAAACCAACAACATCATGCGTATTGTTAAGTATGAGTATGATAAGTACTTTAAACTTTGAATATGAGTAATATGAGTATGATATTAAAATAAGTCTGAATGTGTAGAAGTATCAGAAATTATGAGCATGATTCGAATCTACTTGTTGAATACTCATTGCTGATCTCTGATGTATACCAAAAGTTGACAAATAAAGAATATTGAAAAAAATTTAAATTTTATCTTCTTATAATCTCTTCGTCTTAATCTAACGAGATATCTTTGTAATCCTTAATGAATTGTTTTTTAATAGATTACTAATCGATTTTAATTATAGTTCGTAATAAAAAGTTTACGCTTTACTATCTAGCCTTTGGTGTTAATTATTCCTTTTGTATTATAATTATTGGCTATTCAGTATGCAAATCGGTCTCATTTTTATGCACTATAAAAGACATAACTTTTGACATTTATTTGCTATGCAAAATAAGAAAATTGATATTCGAAAGTTAGTAAAAAAAGAATTAATTGGTAACGGAAAAACGTATTAAAACCATGAAGAATTAAAAACGTATTAAAATACAATTAAGTAACTAAGTAAATGTGTTGGCAAACTTATGTAGTGGGCCACGTACTCATCTTAATAATAATACAAGAGAAAAGAAATCATATAATAAAATTTAATAAAAAATAACAGATTCTATGTGTGTTTTTGTTAAAAATAATTAAAAATATTCACTTAAAAATATAATATAATATCACACGCATATAAATGCATATGTTTGTATGCACGTGTAATAAACAATATATTTATTACTTTTGAGACAGTATTTAATATTTTTTCTTATTAAAAAAAATCTACTGACGTTTTCGTTTATTTATAAATACAATACAGGAAAGCATGATGGCATACACATACATATGTATGTATGTACAGTATCAGACAAAACTAAACACACAAAATTCTTTCAAATAAAATTTTTGTTTTTTACTTTATTGGCCATTACAATACATCTGTAATTATTGCAACCTAGCCTCTCCTATCACTCATGTTGAGAATGTATTGGAGCTGAGTTTCGAACTCATGAGCTCCCGTACTACAGTTACCTTAGAGTCAGTAGTGGCAATTTATTTACCATCTTCCATAGGTGGTATCATATTTATTTTGTACGTGAATTTTATGGTTTGTGAGTTACAGTTATTTGTTATTTTTGTTTTTAAACCATCACACATAACCCTTTTTATTGGCCAAAATTGACTGGCTGGAACGATTTCAATAATTTTTTGGTATTTGATTTTAGGAAGTCTCTTAAGGGGGAGGAACGGACCATTAACTTTTTTCAACGCTCAGAGAAAAAATTAGTAAACATAAAAATAAATTAAACTAATAATCAGTTGTAATAGGTTCCCGGACCCAATCCCGATTAGTATATCTTATATGGTTTCATTAACCGTTTTTAATTTTTTTTAGTGTACACTAACTTATAAAAATAGAAATTAATTTTACAGATTTAAAAATTAAGCAAAATAAGTTATGTTTTAGATTATTTTATTGAAAAATTTGATTTTCCAGTTCCAAATTATCAACTATATTTAAACAATATGAGTTCAGAACAGCACTCGTTTCCATTTCTTCGTCTTCGCTCTCCGAATTATCTTCATTTGTTTGGCAGTTGTATTACTTCTGTTGAAAGCAGCAGAGGCTGGAAATTAAAGGATCAGAAGTGTCCAATGCTCGATTGAAAACGTCTGTGAAGTTATTTACCCGAATGTTTTTCCGAGCATGAAACAATCTGTCTGATTTATATATTTTATGGCACGATTCATGGGCATCCTCACCAAAGGATCCAATTGGAAGAAATTTCTTATATTACAGTACTGATCTTTGGTAAAATTGTTTTCTAAAAGAAAGGCTAGTGCTTCATCAGCGGATAGCTTGGTTGGTGGTGGTCTTGAAATAAGTTTTCGTACTTTGGCTGCTCTTGTCGGAGTACTGACAGTCTCTTTTAAAACCATTGCTAAATCTAATTTGTTACATTTACGAGCAGCCGTCGTTGCAGCATGTACTAGGGGTTCAACTTCATTATTTTGATATTTAGAGATTTCCGCTGCAAGTCATCTTTTTGCTCTCTCAGATTTTTGGAGAAATTTAATTGCGGCCGTCCAGGTTTTGAATTAATGGTGGCGGGGTTTGTTTCACCTCTTTTTTATAAGTAATTGCCTTTAAGCCAATCAGCATGCTGTACTTTAAAAATTTCAAACTCCTACCGCTTTTACACCATTTCCAAATCATATTTGAGCACAATATTTGAGACAGCTCCTTTAAATATTGCTCTATATTTTCGGAACAACCATTTTCGTTAATATCTGACAAGAAGTGAGCATATACAGCTGCTCTTTTATTAACTTTGAAATGTTTCTTTTGCCATACATTAAATAACTCACAATTTTTCACACTGTATTTACCTGAAAAAATTAATTTTTTGAAAAAGTTTGCAAGTATCCGCAGCTGAAATATACTAAATTCGGTAGATAACTGATTGTTTAATAGATCTCTTATACTGGTGTAACTATCATTTGTTATCATTTTTTTGTAAGTCGTAGTAAAATTCCAATTCATATTTATATTATTTTTTTGTAAGGTCACATTAATTTTTTCAATTTAATTGGTCTAACAGAGGAGTTCACCAATATTACGCTATATATTAATGAAGTACTCGCCTTCGACATTATTTTTTTATTTTTTAATTTTTAAAAACTATATATTTTTATTATGAAAACTTTTGTTAGAAATTACCACAAAATTCACTACACTCAATCGTTATTTAATAACTTATTTATAAATACAACATAAAACAACTAATAAAGTGATTGTTAGTCAATATAAATGCAAAATTCAAAAGTATATGCTTACTTTGTTATATTTTTATTTATAATAAAGCCAAAAACACTTCTTTTTCAAAAATTTTAATTTTGAATTTTGGCCAAAAAAGTGTTAAAATTTCCTATAGTGCATCAGTGCGATACACGAGTCAACACCACTTGCGTGTATTAATTTTATATATGAGTGGCGTAACCTACAGTTAAAAGTCGACTCCGAATGACAGATATTTGAGAAACTTTTCTTGGCAATTTTTTATTTACTCTCACTGTAACTGAATCTGCTGAGAGGAAGTCGCCGTAGAAATATTTTTTCATATTTCGTTTCGTTGGAGATGTCTGACCTGGGGTTGGAACCCTGGCCTGACGTCTAACACCAATACCTAGCAGATTACGGCGACATTTAATAAGACTGCTTGCTTCTAGAAATTGCTTTGTTCCAAACACGTCAATAGATGCGAAAATTATAAAATATTGCGAGTACCGCTAACATGTGCTAAGCTAATTCCACTAGGCTTAAAAATATGTTATCTTGACTACACCAGGCGGACTTCAGCTACATATGTTTTTTAAACAGACAGATTTACACAAATTTGAAGCTACTGATTGTTTAACTGAATGGATAAGCAGAGATTTTCTATCACGAATATAATGGTGTGTTGCTTTATTAAACACGAGCCTGTGGTTCAACAAAATGTTTGAACCGTTTCCTCACCTCTAATAAGCCAACATACTACCTACTAGACGACGGCGCCTTCAAGTATGTAAGTCCCACCATTTATAAAATTAACACATACAACATTAGTGGTGTAAGAAGCTACAATGTAGGTCGTAATCGTGACTGAAGGATTGTAATGACTAACTATGATGATGATAACGTGTATTCTCACTAAAAAAAAATTAAAGAAATGGTTATAATATGAGATAAGAATTTCTTATTTTTATGTTGTTATATATTCTTTTAACCTACCGTAATCCGTGCTTTACTTTTGTTTGATACTGTACATACGTGTCCGAGTATTAGCATCGTAATCGTCATCGTTATCGATATCTGTAAATGTATGTAGCTCTAGTTTTGTATTTGTTTGTGTGCAAGAAGAAGAAAAAAAAATAAAGTATAACAAACAACACTTATGATAATTACTTTTAATTGTCAGTATTGAAGTCATAACTATATAATAATTAACTATCAATTATTGGCCATTTTCATATCAATTCGAAAAATGACACAAATACTATACAAATCTTTAACTGTCCAAAAACACATATACACACATGCACATGGCATATACACACACTTACATACGACTTATATACATATTTATGTATCTCAATTCATTTAAAAATTTAAACTGAATATTCAGTCATCCGCTTTGTTATAATAGAAACAAATTTATTTTTGTTGTTGTTACTTGGTTTCTGTTGCTGGTTTCTTCGTTAAATTTTAAATTTGCACAATAAAAACGTGTGAAAAAATAGATTTTTAGGAATACAATAAATTAAAAGATGCTTTAAACGCAAATTAAATTTTATGTAAATTTAATAAAAATTAGCGCTGTTAACGACTTATAGTCCTGAATTCAAATATTGCAAAAAAAAAAAAAAAAAAAAATAAAACAAAATGAAACAAATGTGAAATCAAAATAAACATATATTGGTATTAATTACGGATACTAAACAAAAAGAAAAATTATTTAATTTACATGTTTCTTACTTTATTCAAATAACTTAATGACAATGAGTCTATTACCCGTAAATTGTGTACCTCAACAGGAAATGCTCTGACACGATTGACTCAAAGGAAACAAGGCAAAAAAAAGTTCTGAAAATATTTTTAATTATTGTATAAAGTGTCACTAAATTAAATATTATCGCTTAAATAAAATACTTTTACTTCAGTTTTTTTTTGATCAAAAACTGTTTTCGATATTATTAAATAATACAGTATTCCCCGGATATAAGCACTTTCAAAAATGCTTGAAGGACAGTGTATATAAGCGGCGGTTTCCTGTTATAAAAATCCGGCATATGAGAGCATATGGCCATATTTTATTCATGCTTATAGAATTCTATTTGTTTGTACTGGCTTCGTATTCGATGGAATGCCGTCTGGTCGGAGAGCTTTAATCATCACTTACAACTCGGTGTGGTAAACAAACTTTGTTGGGTCCACATGTCACTTCAAGATCACTAAGGAGATGGATCCGCCACAAACTATGTAGGCATAGTCAAGATTTTTATTGCATCATCAACTACACAGAGAAGCGTCCAATTTTTTTTTACTACTTTTTCCAATTAATCTGCCGTATACCGTTAATTATGAATATTGGCTTCCATTGGCTCAAAAGTGCAATTTGTCAGCATAGACCAATGACTTAACATATCCCCATAAAGGAAATATGGAAACGTTTAATCTTACGAACGAGGGAGCTAGTACGCTAGACCAATTTTGGAAAAAAGTTTTGGTGTTTATAAGCGGGGAAATATTGAAATAGTTTCAAAAATCAATATTGCCTAAGTTTCATTGCTACTAAGCTGGGAATTATTATATTCGGAGTGCTTATATCATACGAATACTGTATTACTAATTGTTTTAATTTATACAGGTAAAAAAAATGAAGTTAATTTTTTAAATTTTACAACATTAGTGCATCTGATGTTTGCAAAGCATTGTAGGAAATAGTGCTGGAATAGGGAGTAGTGTATGTGCGGGTAATAGATTTGAATCTATTTAAAGAAAGGAAAGACCTCAGCAGTAAGATAAAGCCACATACAGGCAGTGAAGCTTTCTGTAATGTTTTGAGCGATTAACTGCTCTATTCATTACGAACGGATGTGTGACAGATCTGTTTTACATAAAAGTATGGTATTTTTGGGGACAAGTTTCTTGACTTTCATCGAGCACATTCCGCTAACGGTATTAAATACTTTTTTTTTTCTTAATTTGCATAAGTTTAGTTAAAATTAAACGAATTATGCTATTTTCCTTATTGCTGATTAAGTTTACATCAAATTTCCTCCACAATTCTAAAATGTTAATTTTTAGTGAATGAAAGTCCTTAAATTGGTGGATTTCGGTGAAAACCCATTTAGATAGTATTCCTCACATATCTGTCAATCATTTAAGATCTGAGGAACATGCTGATTAGTGATCAGCAATGAATCGTTTTTTCGGTACTCATAATTACTCATGAAATTTTGAGTAAGATTGAGTCAACAATATTGAAATTTAACTCATCTGATTCATTCGTACTCACTACAACGTTGATTTATAAGTACAGATTGCAATGAGAATGAGTACAACGTTGACATCAAACTCATAACATTCGAAATGTGTTTGATTCATACGCCTACTCATTCAGATTCATAAATTTAGAAAAATACTTATAATACTCATAAATGATGCGAGTGATTCGAATCATTCATCAAAAACAGTCTTAGTTGTTGTTGCATTTACGAAAAAAGAACAAAAGACACATAAGCAAAAAACACAGAGCAGAAAGCAGAGTAAACACACAACCTTCTAGTGAGTATTGCAGTGTTCCTACGCGAATTATACTTATTTTGTAAATTTTGTAAATATTGAGTTATGGAGAGTCGAAATCAACAACATCATACACGTTGTTAAGAGTGAATATGATGAGTACAAGAGATCAGCAATGAGTATTGAAGAAGATGAGTAGAATCGAATCATACTCATAATTTCTGATACTTATACGCATTCATACTTATTTTAATTTCATGGAACCTCTACTCATATTCAAAGTTTGAAGTACTCAGAATTTATCTACATACTTATCTTTTTCAACACTCATTGCTGATCTCTATAGCTGACCAACCCATTATATTAATAATTTTTGATATAAACCAATTCTTTGAGTCAGAATTTTTGGGTATTACTACGTCGTTCTCCTTAAATATGGTTTGTGGAAATTTGTGTTAAAAATATAAGTCACCTTATAAATGTGATTATAGGTTATATTCGGCATTTCGTAATTATAAGGTCAATTTATTGATTTTCGTAAAAGAAAACAATAAATATTTTATTACAATTTTTGGTTAATTTCCTCATCTTTTTTGAAAATTAAATTAAATATACTTAATATTAATTATATAGTATATTAACAATTTAATTACAAATGTAAAAAATATTTTTATTTCAATAAAAACCTTTAAAAAATTCCATACAAAAGAATTACGACTACAATGTTATTAAATTTTTAATAATTTTAGCTGAAGTAAAGGAACAACTTTAATGTTTAATTTAATTGTAAATTCTTGATTGTATTTTCTTGTTCGCCATTTTCATATTTAAAAAGGATTGAAGAAAAAACTCACATTACTGAACCATATTAAGTGTGTGTGGCCATTATATGGATTAAAGGTTATTTCGGATAAGTGGCTATTAAAGATGTGCATAAAGTATTATAATTGACAACTGTTTTAATGAGTTAACGGGTATGAAAAACATAGTACCTATAAATTATGCTATAAACACAATAAACGCAACGCAGCAAGCACAACAATTTTCCAATATAAGCCTAAGGTAAGCTGCATGCGCGTTAATTATAATAAAGTGAGCAGCAAAGCATAAGGAAAACAAATAAAAATGAACAGTTCTTTAATTCATTATCAATGGTGCCACTAAATCGTTCTTTCGAGTTATACGAGTATGTTATTGCTGCGAATATAAATAGAAATTAGCTTAAATACGAAGCAACAGAATTGTTGTCGCGCTGCGTTTAAAATAACCACTGTCATATACAGCCATGTATTCTATTTTTGAGAAATTGCTGCTTTGCGTCTATTGTGTTTATAGCATTAAGAGAAATTATTATGTAAAGCGTATTGTTGTAGTATCACTATATCCTTGTCATCTGTATGCAGGTAATATTAAGGGAAAGTTAATTTTTTTCCTTATATCTAAAATTGTATTAGTATGTTGAAGTTATAGTAATCACATAAAAGTTAACTGTACACCTATTTGAAATTACTCTAGTCTAGTAGGTAGTGTGTCAACTTCTTAGACGAGAGACCCCGTGATTTAAATCCTAGCGCAGAGATTTCAAACAACACGAAATATGAAAATATTTTTTCGCAACTTCCGGCAAAAACCAGGAGAGCAAAACTTTAAATTACGCACGCACGAGCTAGGTCGTAATCTTGATTAAGAAGAGAAGCTACGTCCTAATCCTGATAAAAGGATTATAATGACCACATAAGTAAGTTAGTAATACACCGTTTAGTTGGACGATTTTGAAGCATAATGAACTCCTCTTCTGAATTTTACAAGCAGCAATTCACGAGCATTATCGCGCCAACAGAATTATTATTATTCGATATAAGCGTAGTTTCAACAATTCAAAGTTAGGTTAGGTTAGGTGACGGACCTCCACTTCTGCCAACATTTCGGCTCATTGGTTTACCACATTACATTCTACCCGGTGGTCAACCATTACCCAGAGAAAATCATCCCGAGTCGAAATTAAATCGTGCTTTTGCAGCAATTTTTACAATAGAAAACTTGGTCAAAGGTGTTGAAAATGAGAGTTCAGAAATCTCCTTAATGGCAAGAGCCTCAGACCTACAGATTCTGCAGAAGTCGTTAGTCGGAATGTCGAGTCTTTCGGCATGCCTACCAAAAGAACAGTAGCCCATAAGAATCGACATTGTGAGATAGATGGATACTCGATTTAAAGACAGAAGTGAGTCAGTTCTTTTCCCATCCAGCAGGGTTTGAGCTCCTAGTAAAACGAGTGGAACAAATTAATCCAAATTAATCGAGGCAATGGGAATACCTCTGCCATATAACATGTCAGGCATTGCCAGCTCCGTCCCGGCCTAGGCCAGTTTATCAGCAATGCAATTTCCAACAATACCCCGGTATCGCGGAACCCATATGAGAGTTACTTTTGAATGATTCGAAAATTCTCTGCGAAATTCTCAGCATTTATGGACAATAAATGCGGGGACCTACTCCCGCCACTCACGTATAAAATTAACGCACACAACATAAGTGGTGTGAGAATCTAGGCCGTAATCCTGACTGAAGGATTGTAATGGCCAATTATGTATGTATGTAACGGGTCCTACAGTTTTTGAGAAGCTTTTCATGGCAATTTTATTTCCTCTCAGAGTTTTTGCCAGAAATCTGCTGAGAGGAAGTCGGTGTAGAAATATTTTTTCATGTTTTCTTTTTGATGCCCTTCGTGACAGTATACGTGGACAAAACCTTGACGCAAAAAAGGTATGGTCTTGAGGTGATCCAACTCAAAGTAATGCAAATGTGGTTCTGAAGTCTTAAATTTCCCTGTTGAGTATACAAGCAGATTTTTTAGTCGGCACACCCGTTGATCCAACCTATCCTGGGTCAATGAGGAATCCTGCTCCACCGCTAGGCTCACTTGGCCTTCGATGGATAGAAGGCGGACCTACGGGTTACTTGGACTTGGTCGTAACGTCATCTCGTTGACAGTGGCTATGCTTACAGGTCATTGTGTTATGGGAAGACATGCGGAAAGAATGCAGTTCCCGTCTAACGACTTCTGTCGTTGGGTGCAGATCCGCTTCGTTAATGCCCATCTCTTGCGAGGTGCAGATATAGGTTATTTGGCTCTCCAATCGTTGTCAGCTTGACGGAGCGATCATCCATTGATGTCAAGGATATAGCTTTGTATATCAAACTTTCTTGCTGGTTTTCCAGCGTAGGATAGTCGTGCTTTAAATGTGGAGCATAGCTCTTTTTATATTGAATTTGCCATCAATAACGGCGTGAAGATAATATATGTATTCGTGAATGTATTATTTTTTACATTAAAAGTGAATTTAATGAATTAATCTTAACACGTTCATCAAGTTTCTTGTTTTGTTTGCTTATTATTGCGTTTTTAATTTCACTATTTTCGCATTTAAGGTTGGCCCTACAGAAAACAATAACAGCTTTAAAGTATAAATTTAAACAAAAAAAGAAATTACGAACTAAATGTTAAGAAAAAAATACATATAAAAAGTGAACTCGGAATAAAATTATTTAAATTAGTCAGCCTCATAACAATTTTTTAAAGATCACAGTGAACAATCATCTTCAATGTTAATAATTTTTTTTTGCAATTTTTACGAATCGCATTTTTGTTGTTTACTTACTACTTGTCTTAAAGTCTTGAATTATAAAACAAAATAAAAAAATTTATCTTTTATAAATTACAAGTTATTTATTGAACTCCCCTCTCAGAAATATTAAAAAAATGTCTAAAAAACTATTTATTATATACATAGGTATACAGTATTACGTAGTTAGTATTAAGAAATTGCGTGTGGCTGATTGCCTCTTCTACAGCTACAACTGCATTCGCTAATATTTTCTAAATCTAACTCACGTAGATACTAATTTCACCTGTTGTAGAAACTATTCGAATGTAATTAATTTCTTGATTATTACATTCAGTTTTACTTGGATTGTGATTTGTTAAGAATATTTTTTTTTTCTAAATTTTGCACTATACATATATGCAGCAATTAAATGATAAGTTTAAACCAGAGATCAGCAATGAATCGTTTTTTCGCTACTCATAAGTACGCATGAAATTTTGAGTGTGAGTGAGTCAACAGTATTGAAAATCAACTACATACTCTGATTCATTCGCTACAACATTAATTTATAAGTACAGGTTGCAATGAGTATGAGTATAACGTTGACATCAAACTCATAACATTCGAAATATGTTTGATTCATACGTTGAATGAGTATTCAGATTCATAAATTTAGAAAAATACTTATAATACTCATAAATGATTCGATTTATTCATCAAAATGTACAGTCTTAGTTGTTGTTTGTTGTTGCATTTACAAAAAAAAAAGAAGAAAGAAAAAGAGAAAGACAGCAAGCAAAGCAAACACACAATCTTCTAGTGAGTATTGTAGTGTTCGTACGCGAATCATACTTATTTTGTGATTCTTATAAATGTTGAGTCGAAATCAACAACATCTTGGGTATTGTATGAGTACGATGAGTACTTCAAACTTTGAATATGAGCATGATATTAAAATAACTATGAATGCGTATAAGTAACAGAAATTATGAATATAATTTAAATATTAAGCGCATTAATAAACGTAAATATGCTTGTTTACAAGGCCAACGAAAGTCGGAAGTTATGACAACCACCGTTTTAATAATGGGAATATGATGAGTTTTATTCGTGACTAAATTTTATTTTATTCTGCACTGTCTCATATTGAAACTCTTCATACCTCACATATTGTGTAGCTTTTGGTAGCTTTCGAAAAATTTGATCTTGTCGCGAAATAACTCAATTTGATGGGGTAAAAATTAAGCCATGTTATACAATCAATCTTAGATTAAGGCACATACCCAATCAAGACTCGTGAATGGAAATGCGACTTTTGGACCTGATGTTAATCATTCCCCATTTAGATGGTAATTTTGTCTTAAAATTATCATAATCATCAAGTTCAATAAGTTGTTGAAAACGGATATCATATACATCTGTAGAATTTGTTATCATTTATTCAGTGTTTTCAGCCAAATTAACTGAGGCGACCATAGAGACTTACATATTGAGTTTTGAGCAATTTGCAACTGGCTTTAATTTTCTGCGAAAATAATCTTTGGCGATTTCAGCCCATTTCTAGATGGATGGAAATTATTGAATTTGAAACGATACTAATCCACATGAAATCAATTGATATGCAATTTGGTGTGGCGGTTGGACAGTCCATCACAGTGAGCAATGATTTTGAAATTTTTTTGGAATAAACTAGATGACCTAAGCAACGAAGACATGACAGGACGGCACCATGTGCCACACACGATTGGACCCCCTTAGATTTTTTCATGAATCGAAAGCGCAAACAAAAACTGTTTACAAAGTCAATGTAATCCCCTTGCCATCGGTCAAATTCAATCTGGAAAATGTGCCAAATAATTAGAAAATTTGTTGTTTCGGATTTATCCAAGCATAATATCATCAATTGGGCTTTCAATCAATTTAACAAATTTCGCTTGTAGTCGCCGTAGTCTAGTAGGTAGTGTGTTCGCTTATTAGACGTACAGCCCGTGTTCGAGCCCCAGGTCAGACATCAGAACGAAATATGAAAAAAATATTTCTGGCAAAAGCTCTGAGACTAAATAAACCTGACATGAAAAAGATTCTCAAAACTCAGTCTTTCGGAGTCGACGTTAAGCTGTAGGTCCCGTCACTCAAGTATAAAATTAAGGCACACAACATGATTGGTGTGAGAAGCTAGGCCGTAATGCCGACTGAAGGGTTGTAATGGCCAATTATGTATGTGCATGTGTATGGAAAATTTGATATTTCGGATAAGCTCTACCCAGACGCATTTGGATAATATTGTATTCTTGCATAATGCCATCAATCGGGCTTTTAAACAATTTCGATTTATTTAAATTTAAAGATAGGATAACAAGAACCTTATATTATTATTGTGCATATTCCAAATTGTTAAAGGAATTGACAAAAGCTTAGAAATGCTTTCGCTGCACTCGTTTGTCGGTGCAATTTATCTTTTTATTTTCATTTCTAAGATTTCAATTTTTTTCACGTAAATATTTTATTTGACTTTTCTTAATCAGATTTACATCTTCACTGGCAACTGTGTTTAAGTATGAAGCGATAAAATTACAAACTCAAATATTTAATAGTAGAATATTAGTTATTGTAGTTAAATTTTCATGTTAGTATTTTATTTTAGCAGTAAATATCAAATAAAATAGCAATTTAATATCTTAAAGATTAATGTCAATTTATTAAAAAGATTTTTTTAAATGTTTAAATATTTTATAAATACATTATTAATCGGTCCATAGATGTACGTAATACATGGTGGTAATGAAATGTTTTATAAATTAAAAATTACGTACGATAACTATTTTTACAAGATTTGTATGCACATTATTATGGATTAAAATTTATTTAAATGCTTCTGTAAAATTCTTTAACTTAACTAGGTTTATTACAGTTTTTATCTATTGTTAGAAAAATTAAATGAGTTGCTTTCTTTTTGAATTTAAAAGAAAATTCTTTTCCAATAAGACCAATTCTTATGAAATTCATTGTGTTGGACTTAGGAAAGAAGGTTGTAGGAGAAAAGATAAAATAAATGGGAATATGATGGACAAAGTGGTGCTTGACTTTCGCCATTAAGTTTATTTATTAATTCTGCAACTTACACTGAATTCAACATAGCAGATCCTACTATATTTTTTTCACAGATTCGGGGCATTCACATCGTGTCATAAAACCATTACATACATAAATATGTAATTGGTCATTACAACCCTTCAGTCAGGATTGCAACCTAGCTTATTACACCAATTATACGGTGTTTAGATATGCACCATTATTGCATACATGGCAATAAACGCCATTATTGAGCTCAATATTTCATATAAAGTTTCAATTAATTATTGCCCAATAAATACGCAAATTGTTATAATATTGAGTAAACCTTCAAATTAATATTGTACTCAATAAACCGAATATTGACTCAATAAAAGTACATATCCAAACATAGCATTATGCTGTGTGTGTTAATTTTATACATGAGTGGCTGAACGTAAAGTTCAAAGCCGATTCCGAACTACAGATTTTTGAGGAACTTTTTCATGGCAGTTTTGTTTATCCTGTTTTTTTTTATCATAAATCTGCTGAGGGGAACTCGTCGTAGAAATATTTTTTCATATTTCGTTTTGTTGCAGATGTGTTTGTGGCCTCACGTTTAATAAGACAACACAGTACCTATTAGACTGCAGCGACTTCATTAGTCCTAGTCCTGTTGTGAACAACCCCTCATAATTCAGTGTGCTATTTTAAAGTCAGTTAAAATAGCAAGAAATACACGTTGATGACAGACTAAGTAAATAAACAACAATTTTTTGTTACAAAAATTTTTGCAGATTGGTTTAAGCTTCAATTAGCCGAACGTCTACTGAACGTACGTTTTTAGCATATAAAGAGCATTGTAAATATTTACCGAAATTACATTACGGTTTGGTAATAGCTCACATTGTTTTTTTTTAATTTATCCTTTAACATCTACATATTCTTGTCTCAATATTTTTGTCACATTTTCTATATAAAAAGTTCACAAACACTTTTATTTTTCCAAGAATTCATAATAAGTTTAGGCCAGTTGCTTATTTTAATAGGATTGCTGTTAAAACTATCAAAGACCAATAAAATAATTTCAGTTATCACTTGTGTTAACATTTTATAACTTAGTAGGTGATAAGATTCATCTTGGTAGAGGGCATAGAATGAGCATTTACGATTGTTTTAAGCATTTGTCATCATGGTGACGTAAATTCGTGAATTCTTCATGGCTCTAGTTTACTATTTTAATCAAACAGTTTATACGACTGAATTTATAAGAATTTTATTTCTTTTATAACATTGTAACGTACATACAAAACATATATGTTACTACATACTGTGTATATAGAAACATATTAATCGAATACTAATTTTAATAATACCCATCGACTGAGATTGATTTGGCTCAAAACCTAATTATATCGAATACGTATATCAATAATTTACAATGTCACACAAAAGTTCTGGGCATCTCGACTTGTTACTCATAGAGGTCACGTTGAGGTTAAGCGCTATATTTAGTAGACAACCAGCTTACTGGCCTACCGACAGACAGAAGATAGCGGACGTTATTAATTTTGAAGTGATAAAAAATATTTCCAGAGACTTGGTCCCAGTTGGGTATTCATTGGATTTGTTTCGGACCATTCGCCTAGTATTGCAACGATCTCTAACAATACATCTATTGCAGAATATATTAGTCCTCACCTCCTCACAGAATCCATACCTCATCGCCCGGAGGGATAGAGACACTTTTGTCTCCAATTTCAATAAAGATCTTAACCAGGTTGGTTAGTGGCACTGAAACTTAGGCAATCTTGATTTTTGCTTTAAAATATACTGAACCAATATGCATTTGCATTTGACTGTTAAGCATTCCCCGCTTATTAACGCGGTAAATTGTACCTTATATCACCCACTTTGTGAAATTTCTCTTTCCAAAATCGTCCCCTCGTTCGTGCGATTAAAAGTTTCTGGATTTCTGGAGCTATTGAAAACAAATATTTACCATTAACGTCATACGGAAGATTTATTGGAAAAATCCAGAAGACGTAATCAACTGAGGCAACACAATCTCGTATAATTGATTCCTGTTGGAAAACCTTCTATCCACGAATGTTTACCTTTCGTACTTTGAAAAGCTCTTCTTCTACTCATCTGACCTGGTGTTGGTCTCGGGCGAGTAAACGGCCCGGTTCTTTGCCTAGTTAATTCTACAATAGAACTCATGACCTTGTGTATAAAGTCTGCTACGGAGGCCCACCAACGACTGTGTATCCATCCAATATGCAGCCATTGACAGTAATGAATAGAATTCTATCAGCTTTAATGACACACGGTGATTTGATCTCAGGTGCAAGATTTCGATATAAGAATTCCTCGTTTATAAGCACTGTTCTGCGA
Organism: Sarcophaga rosellei; assembly: GCA_930367235.1. Lineage (NCBI taxonomy): Eukaryota > Metazoa > Arthropoda > Insecta > Diptera > Sarcophagidae > Sarcophaga > Sarcophaga rosellei. The sequence goes on along the minus strand of OV884021.1, from coordinate 31,865,520 downwards.
GCGTTTAATTTTATCTTCATTTTACTTTCCTGATTGAATCCGTAAAAAATCGCAAGTTTGTAGTGTGTTCGCTTTTTAGGCATAAGGCCACGGTTCAAACCCCAGGTCAAACATCAAAACGAAAATATTAAAATATTTCTTCGGCGACTTCCTCTCAGCAGATTTCTGGGAGTAAATAAATTTGCCATGAAAAGTTTCTCAAAAAAATCTGTCCTTCGGAGTCGACATAGATGCATAGAAATTAAAGTTCACAACATAAGTGGTGTGAGAAACTAGGTCGTAATCCTCTAAAGGGTTGTAATGACCTATTATGTATGTAATGTAATTCCATGGATTGTTTCTTATGTTTTCATTCTATTTGAGGCAGAGGCTGCTCTCTGTCCCATAAATGTCTTCTGGCCATGGGCCAACGCAGTCTAAGATCAGTGATTCCAGATAGAAAACCTACTATCCACCAATATTCGCCTTTCGTAATTTGAAAAACTCTTCTTCTAGACATCTGACCTGATCTACAATAGGACTCATGATCTTGTCTATAAAGTCTGTTACGGAGGCCCAGCAACAACTTTGTTTAACACAACAACTAGCCTTATATCCATCCAATATGCAGCCATTGACAGTATGGAGTCAAATAGAATTCTATCAGCTTTAATGACAAACTGCTATTTGATCTGAAGTGCTGGATTTTGATATAAGATTTCCTCGCTAATACACACTGTTTTGCAAGTGTTTATATCCGGGGAATACTGTACTTATTAAATACTTGATGAAGTCGCCGTGGTCTAGTAGGTAGTGTGTTGGCTTATGAGACGAAAGGACCGAGTTCAGCTGTCACAGCTGACAAGTACACGTCCTCTTACCTAACCTAACCTAAATCCTTGATTAATACTAAATCTTAACTTTTCTTTCTTTATTCAATCCGTATTATGGCCTGAAATTGAAAATTTGTTTACATTATAGTTATAAGTACAATCCTGGTGGTTTTTATCAAAAAGGTGTTATAGCGTTGTTTAATACTATGTTCACGCATGAATTTTTATTGACTCAATATTCATTTAATTGACAAAATTATTTTAAGTGTTCAGGCATGCACAAATCAGCTTATTCAATAATCATTTGGCAGCTGGAAAACAACAAGATTTTTATAATTTTAACATTAAATCTACCGTGACGGGAAAAATTACTCATTTAAGATTTTTTTATCAGAATTTCTTGAATACAACATATAACACCGCTATTTGCCTTTATGATTCGGTATATTGAGGTATATTGTTTGTTTTCTGGCAGCGAGTAGTACAGTAAAAATTTCTAGTGCTATTCTGTTAATAAAAATTCTTATTTCGTTGTTTTGTTATAGTCCTTATCCTCAAAATTTCGAAGCATGCAAAGTATTTTAAATAATTAGAAATTTTAAATAATAGGAATAGAAATACAAGAAGTATCGGTGGATTTAGTGTTAATATATATAAATCTACATACCTTCCACCTCACTCGCCATTTTTATTTGACGTCGCTGATATTTGTATTTTCAAATATCGACAAGTTGTTTGCGTAAGTTGTAACGTTCTCATTGAACATGCTTATGACAGTGCTGCATTTTAAGTTTTACTCAATATTATAACAATTTGCGTATTTATTGCGCAATTATTATTGAAATATTGAGTTCAATAATGGCGTTTGTTGCGATTTACTCAATAAAGGTGCATATCTGAACACCGTATAAGGCTGTTACAATTAAGAATGTTTGAAAACGAATATAAAATTATATAACCTAGAAATTATTAGAAGTCTACGTACACCATTATGTATAGACTTTTTTCTTTGACTGTAATATAATATTGTAAAAACACGAAACTTTATTTTCACTTTCTGATCTCATTAGAAACACGCGTGACTCCTGGAATATCATGTTACGTGCACATCTCTTGAAATTTTATTTCTACCCATTCTATAAGAGACTGCGAAAAGTAAAAATAAACATTTCAATTTAATTAATAAATGCGTGTGATATTTGAAAATATTTCCATACCGTTTTGGATTTTAATGAATTTCAAAAAATATTCACAATTTCTATATCAAATTGTCATTCATTTCGATCTGACGCTAGTATATATTTGTGTTACAAATTTGCTATATGGTATATGTACACATGTATGTATGTATTGTGCATGTGTACGTGTGTACTGATATAATTTCCATTTCCGTTAATAGGTCTTTACGGGAAATCAAAAAGAAAAAAAAAATCTCTTTGAATGAATAGCAAGTGCTTTTGTAGATACATTTTATACGTTGTTGGCGTATGAATGTATGCATGCATGTACATATATATGTATGTATGTTGTGTATGTATGAATTGTATTGTATGAAAATAAATCAAATATAAGAATTATAAGTATGCATAAATACATAAAATGCAAAGTAAATATGTATTTACGTGTCTATATACTCGTGCATTACAAAAAAAAAAAAACAAAATTTTTACATAACGTCGATGTATGTACGTAAGTGTGTGCAAGAGTGTGTGGTTTTTTTAAAGAACCCAATAAGACAATTTAAATTAAATTCAGTTCAGTACGCTAAACAAAGAATGAAATAAAACCATTATAAGGAATTGGACTGGACTTGATATTATTTTTTTTTGGATCCATGGTAACATGCAAATAGCTAAGCTCTGTTCTTTACTTCTTTTATTCGATTTCTGCTTTTTCTGTATAATGACTCGTACAGGTTTAACCCCAAAAATACAAAACCAAACGACTGCCCTACAGTGTACATATTTTAATTAAATACAACAGCAAAACACTACCAACTAAAATAGAATTTTTTTTAAAAAATTTTAAACTGAAATTCAAAATTATTTTTATTTATGCAAGCTACTGAATTCATAAATATTTCATTATTTAATGAAAACATTACATTTTCGAAAACAAATTCTTTTTTTCTGTCTTTTCTTTGGATTTGGAATTTAATTATTCGTACAATTTTTTTTCGATTTCAAAGTGGAATATTTTTTTCAATTTAAAATGTTTTTTTTTTTTCTTTGACCATTTATGTACATTACATTTATAGCATGTGACGTAAAATCTCAATATATTTTTAATATCTAACGAAAAACAATTAAAAAAAGAAATCATTATACAATTGTCAAACTTTTATTATGTGACGTACGTACAGTAGTGGTATTATAATTAGCACACCCATCCATATGACTTCTTACAAGTAGCAAACAAATGTGAAATAGTTTTTCAAAATTTAGTTAAGTGCAGCTAAATATTCTATGGCATACACTTATACTGTATTCAGATATGCGGTTTTATTGTGTCAATATTCGGTTTATTGAGTACAAGTATTCAGACATAACAATAAACGCATTTCAGCTACTTCTTCGATATTCATTTGACAGCTGGTAAACAAAATAGCTGGTTGCTTCAACAACATTGTTTTTGTTTTGTTTTTTTTGTGTCGTTGTTGACATTTGAGTTGTCAAAGATCAACAGAAAATGTTCGGATAATTGTAATATGCACACTAAACATACTTATGACAGTGTTGCATTTAAGTTTTACTCAACATTATAACAATTTACGTATTTATTGCGCAATAATTAATTGAAACTTTATATGAAATATTGAGCTCAATAGTGGCGTTTATTGCGATTTACTCAATAAAGATGCATATCTGAACACTGTATTAAGCGATGTATAGTGTAAAGGGAACTTTAATAAAAGAATTTAACAATAAAGCAAAAAATCCTTGATTTCTTTAGTAAACAATTATAAAATTCAAGGGAGACTTTCAAAAAGTCTCTGACATCTTGCATATCGTACATCATTCCATGCCACTCGTACCATTTTCCACAGGTCAAGAATATTTTTTTATTTTTTTTGTTTAATTTGTGTCTCAGAGTTTTATACTGGCTATTATATAATATCAACTTATTGGCCGTCTAAATACTTTGTCCAAACATTCGATGTGTTATTATTATCATTATCATATTTTACATACAAGTTTTCATGAGTGAATGGAATTGAGTGAATCTCCACATTATGTTTGATTAAATGTTGGTCCATCAAGGAATCATTCTTTATGATCGAATGCAATATGGCAGCTGGCCCATGCATTATACAACTTCTCTATGTTTAATTGGCTTCAAAGAATAACATGTACGGTGCACGCGCGCAAATGTGAACTAATTAAAACTGGCGTTGTTCACTTTTGCGAATTGTTCACATTTCCGAATTCCGAAAATTTTAAAACAGAATTATACCATCTTTTAAACAAAAATCATCATTTATGAATTTTTTTTATTCGTAAAATTACACCAAATTATAATTTAATTTGTATATATTTATATGTATGAAGATGTTCATAATTACACACATATGTACATACAATACAAGCACATGTTAATAACTAAGCTTAGCAAATTGATGTCATTTTGATCTATGCATTCATTTTCAGCCCATTATAACGCTTTATTAAACACTGCTACGGCTTCATTAGCTTCAACTTTTTTGGCAGGAATTTCCAGTCCAAGATCATCTTCAGTTTCTACTTCCACTTCTGTCTCAAAATTTAAATAAATATGCAAGCAGATGTACTAACACATACATATTTATATGTACACCTAAAACGGGGATTCCCGCAACTAATAAACACAGAATTTTAACAAATAATAGGGTTTGTAGGGTTTTTAACGACAAAATTAATTGAGATTTTCGTTTTTTTAATTTTCTAAGATTCTTTTTTGTTCGACGCAGCTAACTTTAATTTTTGCTATGAAAAAAGCTTTAAAGTTCAAAAAATATAAGGAACATATATTAAATGTCGCCGTGGTTTAGTAGGTAGTGTGTTGGCCTATTAGACGAAAGGCCCGAGTTCGAATCCCAGGCCAGACATCAAAAACAATATACAAAAAGTATTTCTTCGGCGACTTCCTCTCAGCAGATTTCTGGCAAAAACTCTGAGAGTAAAAATTGCCATGAAAAGCTTCTCAAAAAATCTGTCGTTCGGAGTCGACTTTAAACTGTAGGTTCCGCCACTCATGTTTAAATTAACACACACAACATAAGTATGCGAAACTCATCTTGACTTAAGAGTTGTAATGACCAATTATGTGTGTATATTAAATGTGCAGGTATAAAAAGTGCACTTAAAAAAGAATTTTGTTTAGAATTTGTAGAAATAAAGGCACGAAACTAAATTTTTGTGCAGGTAAATGCAATGCGCACGTAAAGGCAGCTAAATCAAAACTACTGTAGTACTTGCAATTTCTGAAATATTTTTTTCTCATTAGTAAAGTAAAGGGGGAATTTAAACCCAGTTTAACATCAAATATGTTTTTTTTTTGCAAGAACACACATAAATGTAATAGATTTCAATTTTTTTGATTTTTGATCAAAAAACTGTTTGGTAGATGAGTGTGCTAATTATAAGACCACCACTGCATGTATCATTAGTAGGCATTTGCAAATATTCCTTTTCCGGTAATGTGTAAAATAATTAATCCTCTTACGAATAATATATTCAACACTGTATGTATCATAAGTAGGCCATTGAAAATATTCCTTTTCCGGTCTTCTGTTCAAAAATTTGTTAGCACAACTGACAGCTTCCTTGAAATCTATACATAGATCAAATCAAATTAAATAAAATTTAAAAAAAATATTCATTTAAACAAACTGTAAATACTTTTAATACAATACTCAACATTTCTTTGTGTTTTTCAGATAATTGGTACAAAACAAATTCTCGTGCGTCCCGATGGTACATTCATTAAGGATCGCACTACGTCAACATCATCGGATGCCTCAAATAGAGCCTCATCACCGCCATTGGCCATCACATCGTATGCTGATTCGGCTAATAACAGTAGTTGTAGTAGTAATAATTTAAATTCAACAAACAACAGTATAAACTCCTTAAACATCACAAATAATTGTACAACAACGCCAACATCGCCAACGACCAGCAATAGCATCAGCATTCACAATAACAATACTAGTACACCATTAGCAAATAATACAACAATCAACAACAATAACACAATTGTCAACAATAATAATATCACAAATGGGCCAACACTTTTGACTCCAGTCGAAAACATCGAATTGCCTATTGCTGTAGCACAGGCTGCTGGAAAGCCACTACAGGAAGCAATCGAAGAGGTAAGAATTAATTTTCTGTGTTACAACATTTCTTTTAAAAACAACTGTTATCCAGAAAAGCTCACAACGAGTGAGCCTCGTAAGCACAAGAGTTTTATATAAACTGAGTATCCATGCTGAAGATCTTTTTTATCTATTAAAAGTAAGGTTAAGAAACAAAGCTGGTATGACAGATAAGTTTAACGTTTTGCTTGGTTATTTGCAAGTAATTTTTACTTGACGAAAAGAAGGTCAACAAGAGTTCGTTAATGTATCCTTATGCATTCGCTAAAACATTGAGCGTTTCTTATGAATTCTTGGAAAAGATTTTTATTTGACAGGGTGTGACACAAAGCGTTTTCCTACAATTCTCTAATCAATAACGTGCTTTTTTAACATCAATTTTAAACTTTTTTTACTTAATGACACCTTCAAATGAGACCATTTGATATACTAGAACTAACGGATCGGAATTAATTCGTATCCACCTTGAAAATCGAAGTCTACTCTTTTAGTGATAAATTGATCAGAGTGAGGAGCATCTACATGTATATGTACATACATAATTCTTCTCACACCACATATGTAGCGTATGTTAGTTTAATACATGAGTGCTAGGACCTACAGTTTGTAAAGTCGACTCCGAATGACAAATTTTTGAGAAACTTTTCATGACAATTTTTCTTACTCTCAGAGTTTTTGGAAGAAATTTGCTGAGAGGCACTCGCCGAAGAAATATTTCTTTCATATTTTGTTTTGTTGGAGATGTCTGACCTGGAGTTTGAACAGTGGCCTCACTTCTAATAAACCAACACACTACCTACTAGACTGTGCCGACTTCAAGGTGCATCTTTAATATCAAAGCTATCTGATTAGAATTTTTCTTTATAGTTATAGTTTATTAATCATAGAATTCTAACCTATAAGTGGCACTTTTAGTTCTATACAGCGTGGGCCATGTATTAGTTTAAATTTGAACCATCGGTTATTTCGAATCTGACAATACTCTCTATGCGACTATGCGGCAAAATAAAAAAAAAACTGAAATGCACCCAGCTAATTACATAATGTAAGTTGTGAGTTTTGGTGAGTAGAACCCAAAAAATTTTTTTTTGTTTTTTTTTTAACCCTCCAAACTTGTTTTATTTGACAATAGCTGTTTTTTTTTGGACTTTACGCACAAATTTATTGGTTACACAAACATCTCTGAAAGTATGTCCAAAGTTATCTTATTAGAAAGGAGAGGGATGGGCCTTTAAACGGTATACATACGTATATAATTTGAGTTAATATGCTATGAGGTTTGAGGTAAACTTGACAAATGCGAGTTTTTTTCATATATTTTCAAGTTTGTCCGTTCATAGTAGCAAACTTTAATAAAAAAAAAAATTTGAAATAAGTGATGATATTCCGAAAGTGCATAATCTTGTGAAGAGTTTGGCACTTTGTTTGATCAAATCGGACAAAAATTACAGTAGTTATTATTCTAGTTGTTTTTTTCATATATATATTTCTTCAAATGAACTTTTAGTTCAAAAATTTCGAAAGTTTTGATTGATTTTGATTGTTTATCGCAAAATGTGTCAATTTGACGTTTGAACGGCCACCAGAATTTGAACAATGTTTGCGCAAATAGAAATAATAATATTTGCAAAATACACAAATATCATCCGACTTCTGGTAGGCGTGCAAACGTGAAGTTGACACATTTTGTGATAAACAATCAAGATCCATCAAAAATTCGGAAAGTTTTTAAACTGAAAGTTCATTTGATAAAATGACATATATAAAAAATATAACACGATTGTTATACTAAATAAATAATAACTACGGTAATTTTTGTCCAATTTGAACAAACGAAGTGTCAATCTCTTCACAAGATAATGCGCTTTCAGGATGTCATCACCTATTCTATAGTTTTTAATTAAATTTGGCAATTAAAAGTAGCTAAACTTGTAAAATCATATTTTCCATGTTTACCCGATCAAAATTCATAATATGTATGTAAGTTTGAACCAAAGGCTCGTTTGTTCTCTTTTCAAAAAATTTTTTAATTTTTAAAATGGGTTCTAAAAGATCAAAAAACCGTTCTTGTCAAATAAAACAAATTTGGAGGGTTCGAGGAACATAAAAAAATTTTTTTTAGTTCTACTCAACAAAACTCACGTCCTGCACTACGTCATAAGCTGGGTGTATTTAATTTTTTTTATTTTTTAATTAAAAAAAAAACTATGTACTTATGGATATTCATATATTCATATTATTATAAATCGTTTTCACATTTTTTCCTTTTTTAATTTTCTTTTAATATGGAAGCCAAGAAATTAGCAATTAATACCTTTGCTTTTAAATAATTGATATACTTTTAGTACCCACCCTCGTTTTTACGGTTACCAAATGCAACTTTTTCGACAATAGCTATAATAAAACTCTTTTAAGTAAATATTTACTTTGGTTTTTTTTTAAATTATCAACTTTTAGTGGAAGCCAGGTACAGCCCCCTCTATTCGTTAAGTTTTTATTCTTATCGTTCAGATTAGATTAGACAGTTAGACCCACTGGATTATGTTTGTTTTTAACACTTTCATAAAAATTACTCAAACATTTATTCGTATGTACGTATGTATGTATATGAATACGTAAAATTTTAATTGTTAACAATTTTTCTATTTTTGTTTCCGTTTGCTATTTCTGTCTCTATTTCTACTTCTATTTCTATTTCAATTGCATTTTATTAAACTCTTATAATTATTTGTTAATTTTCTTTTCCATTTCATCATGAATTTTTTAGTGCGTTCCTATTTCCAATGAACGTTAAACAATGGACTTTGACATTCTATAGAATGGTGATGATGATGATGATGATGAACAAAGGCAATAATAAGTAGTAGCAAGCATTTGTAGTCATTAGGGGTACTAAAGCAATAATTAATGCCAGCAATTAAAAAAATAAAATGATATAAAATAAAATATCTTTCTACCTAGAACAGGATTTTAATACAAATTTATAAATATTGAAATGAATTTAAAAGATTACTTTCAACAAAATTTGAAAAAGTTTTCCTAAATGCAATCAGCAAACCTAGTAAATCAAAAACTATTTTTTTTTTGCATGTTTGATTAGCCCCCTTGATGTGATAACAATTTCTAACTGTGGCTACATTTTTCGATTTAAAGTTTGTTGCAATCTCATGATAACTTGTTTAAATCAATGAAATAAGTTTTTCAAATTGATTTGTAAAATTATACCACGACAACAAGTGAAAGTGAGTTTATGCCGTCCTTAAAAGTAAGTTGTTCTTACGGGTTCATAGATAAAAGCTATTTTCTATTGTACGAAAGAGTGCTGTAAGTAAGCAGTTATATTCACTGTTCAGAGTGAATCTAAATAACTTTCCACTTTGCTGACATTCTGTGTTTTTCTCCAGGACAATTATTTGATGTGGTATAGTAAAAGAATGAGGGCCATTATTACAACTTGCCGTTAAACTTGGGTTTCGTTAAAGGTACCTTTAGCTAAAGGGAACTGTAAAGTTACCTTTAACTTATTCTCCTTATTACAACTTACAAATAAAATAAAGTTAACTGTTTTCAAAAATATTGCAGTGCCGAAGCAATTTCGATAAAACTGCGCAGTTAAACAAGTTTTTTTTAACGCAGGGGCAACGACGGGCTTAGTTTTTTTGTTGTATATAGTATATAATATGGCAAGTTGAAACATACACTTAACTTTAAAAGATGCCGGTAGCTTAACGCTCACTTCTATATTATTGGGTACTCATAATAATGAAAAACAATTTATCTGCCCGTTAAATCCTCCCTTTAGTTAACGGTAAGTTGTAATAATGGCCCTTGTTGTAATAAATTTTACACCTTACAGATAAAATAAAGTAAACTTTTTCAAAAATATGGCAGTGCCGGAGTAATGACGATAAAACTGCTCAATTAAACAAGTTTTTTAAACGCAGTGGCAACGAAGGGCCTCTTTTTTGTTGTTGTGTTTCCTCATTTTGTATATACATATTTGAAGTTGCCATAGAGAAAATAATATATAATATGGCAGGTTCTAACATAAACTTAACTTTAAAAGTTAAAGGTAGTATGATCCTCCCTTTATATTGGAATATTTTCAATATATTACGAATGATACTGTACCAGACCTTTCTCATAGAAAGTAGCGTATTGGGAGAAAGCCAAAGCCAAGCGTATGAACTGAAAATGTTGTATGCATTCCCCCTTATACTCCTCAATGCAGTTATTGCTTACTTCATTTACCGCTGATATCTTGGAAGTAGACATAAATCCGATCATATAGTGACAATGTATAATATTAACCCTTTGCACGCCAGCCTGATAAGCAATAGTAGGAACCAGTAACTCCAGAGGTATATTAGTAAAAAGTACATGCATTAATGTTTAAGAATATGCAGTCAAAAATTGAACAAACCAATTTATTGTTACATATATTGTGATAAAGCTTATATTTAAGGCTTATATTTAAAGCTTAACATCTCTCAAAGTACGATATTTTTCAAAGCGTTCGCCCATATGCATTCGAAGTTTATCGCTTAACGAACTTCAAATGGGACATAGGTTTGTTTTTCTAAGAATTAAGAGCGATGAGTGAGATAAAGAAACGTGTTGCAAATGTGGCGACAACGTATTTATTCCTAACAAACGAAATGTTTAATATTCTCTTTTTATTCCGTTTTGTGTATAAATTCTACACGAGCTAACGGTTAATCGTCTCTATTTCCGTTTGTTCTAAGCCATTCACATTCGAAAGATGTAGATGTCATAATCTCTATAGGTTTAAGAGTACTGTAATAGGTACGTCGGATATTTTATTACCATTGAAACTGCCAGATCATGTGTTGCATACGTCGCTCCGGCTAGTTTGAAATACTTAGAAATTTCCTGATCTTTAAAAATTTGCAGGGATTACTAAGATTTTTACCTGACGTCTTGGATGTATGGATTTGTATATACATAATTTAGAAGTTCGTGTATGCAGCCTTATATAGATATTGTAAGCATAAAGTGACGTCACCACCTTCATTCTATGTATTACTATACAGTTTAAATAATAGTTTACTTACTTATGTACATTGGTTCCACAATGATGGTGCAATGACAACTCCATGAAAAAATCTTCTTTGTATAACTTTCCTTATCATTTCATCGCCAAAAATTAAAAATATTTGTTTGGTAAAAATTTTTCCTAGTACCTATGTAGGATAAAGATAAAAAATTCGTGTTCATGGTGAATGCTGAAGGCGACTTTGTCTAGCAGGTAGTGTCTTGGCTGATTAGATGAGAGCCGGTGGTTTAAGTCCGGGCTCAGACATCTGACATGAAACGAAAAATGAAAAAGTTCTCTCCAACGACATCCTCTCAGTAGTCTTCTGGCAAAAACCCTAAGAGTAAATAAAATTGCCATGTAAAGTTTTTCCAGTATCTGTCGTTCGGAGACAACGTTCACGCTACTAGTGGATAAAATTGATTGGTGTGAGAAGCTAGGTTCTAAATAAGTAAATTTGTGCTGCAAATTAGTGAACTGTTTCCAAGCTAGAAGGCACCAAATCATTGGAGTAAATTTTAACAATACAGTTTTCTATTCTGGTATTTCAAAGTATTTCACAAGAAATTTTTTGTGCTTGCGATAGCTTTCAAAAAAGAATTGGCTTTTCAACGTTTTTCAATTTCACAAATATATTGCTTTCAAATCAAGCTCATTTCTAACTTAATGAACATTCCTTTATTAATTTTATTTCTTGAACATTTCAATACATACAAACTTTCTTTGGATACACACTGTGTTATGCTTAAAATATCTACATATGTATATATGTATGTCTAGCAAAGGTATAACGAAAAAGACAATAGAAATATATTTACAAGTACCGTTATATTACAGTTAGATAAAGAAACAATCAAGATTTTAGATTTACATTTAACACCTTGATGTATGGTGATAAAATGTCCAAAACGTTAAGAAGACCGCAGGCATTTCAATGTACCTTTTCGATGTGCTAGTAGCTACTTAAAGCTTTTCATTGATTAGCAGAAAAGAAATTTGCCATTAAAATATATTAACCACCCTAAGGTAATAAAATATAATACCTTCTTTGTATTCAACATTGTCTTCCTATTAGTCCTTCAATATTAAATACAACATGTTTTTATCAGATTAAAATGGGAGTTGCCTTATACGTTGTATCCATTAAATATACATGCAAGTACTTTATGTAGACGTCATGTAAGCAGCATTCGTGTAAATCTTTAAAGTAGAAAAAGAAAAAAATACGCCAAAAAGTTAAGATAATGTTGTTATTATTGCTTGACGGCTATAACAAATTGGCAATGAATCCACATCAACAATACAACAACATGTTGCAAATATTATACCACTGCTTATTAACTGATTATCTTCTTATTATAAAGAAAAAAAAAAAAAAAAAATAAAGAAAAAAAAAATTATTTTCTTCATATAACTGAATATGAAGATCGTATGAGTACCTGAATGTTTTTGTTTTTGCTTTTATTTTATTTTATTTTTATTTTATTTTGCAAAGTAATAATGATGTTTAAACAAAAGATGACATGTTAATAACTTTCATAGGAGAATTATTTCAATAGATTTTCTAAAAAGTTTCAAAATAAAAGCCTTGACATAATAATTGAATAACAAATATTGAAAACAGCCAGGCGAGACAGACGTTAAGACGGACGCACGTAGTGTTGTAAAAATTGTATATGCAAACACATCAAACTGAAGTGATGACACAAATACTTGCGAAAGTATCTATAAAATGCATTTAAAAACAATACAAAAATATTTGACAAATAGATTTAGAAAAAACTTTTTGTACTTTACCTACCTACCTACTTAACCACAATAATTTAGCATAATTGAGCAAAGAAAAAAAAAAAATAATAATTAAAAAAAATTTTGAAAAATCTAATTTTTTTTTTCATTAGAGCAGCAATGAGTATTCAAAAAGATGAGTAGATTCGAATCATATTCATAATTTCTGATACTTATTCGCATTCATACTTATTTTAATATCATACTCATATTACTCATATTCAAAGTTTAAAATACTCATCGTACTCATACTTAACAATACATATGATGTTATTGATTTCGACTCTCCTTTGCTCAACATTTACAAGAATCACAAACTAAGTATGATTAGCGTACGAACACAACAATAGTCACTAGAACGTTTTGTGTTTGTTTTGCTTGCTTTCTTTGTCTTTCTTTTTTTTTTTTGTAAATGCAACAACAATCACTCGAATCATTTATGAGTATTATTAATATTTTTCTAAATTTATGAATCTAAATAAGTAGGCTTATGAATCAAACATATTTTGAATGATATGAGTTTGATGTCAACGTTGTACTCATACTCAATGCAACCTATACTTATAAATCAATGTTGTAGTGAGTACGAATGAATCAAAGTAGTTGAATTTCAATACTGTTGGGACTCACTCATACTCAAAATTTCATGAGTAGCGAAAAAATGATTCATTGCTGATCTGTGATCCTGATCTTATAACCTACAAAGTATGGCTTTGGTTAATTACAATATTAACTGTTTGCCATATCACACATACATATGTAGGTTTCAACTATTTGAACTTAATTTGTTGCTATTTGCGTCAATTAAACTAATAGTTTTGTTTTGTTCTTTTTTTTTAGTTTTCAAATAAACATTTTTAAATTGTCTATAATCCTTAAGAAAATAGTTTAACTTTTAAGTAAATGTTGCACAATTTTTATGCAAACATATTAACGTCATTATTATCATTATTATTACAGCCATCGTTGAAGTACGTACTATGTAACACGTTATTTTGTTGTGATTTTCTAATTGATTTAACAAACAAATATTAGAAAATCAACGCAAATACATTTTGTTTCATTTCAGTCTATAATAATAAGTAAAATATGGTCAGTGTAAATATTTACAAAAAAACGTAACAAAATGTTCCACAAATACTGAACTTTCAGCGAGTGGAATAATAAATGAGAAAAGCATGTAAATTTATTACACAAACTAAGGTTTGGAAAAATCCTCTTGAATGCATTTAAAACTTTTTTTTAATACTCTTATGGCCATTATTACAACTTCCCGTTAATGTTGCGTTTAGTTAAAGGTAACTTTAGCTGAAGTGAACTTTAATGTCACCTTTAACTTATTTTCGTTATTTCAACTTACAAATAAAATAAAGTTTACTTTTTCAAAAATATGGCAGTACCGCAGCAATGTCGATAAAACTGCTCAATTAAACAAGTGTTTTCATTTTTTGTTGTATATGTTAATTTGGTTTATACTTGAAGTTGCCATATTGAAAATAGTATATAATAATATGGCATGTTCAAACATAAACTTAACATTAAAAGTTACCGGCAGGATGATTCTCCCTTTAGCTTAACGCTCATTTCTACCATGTTGTCCACTTATAATAATAAAAAACAATTTATCTGCCCGTTAAAATCCTTTCTTTAGTTAACGGCTATTGTAATAATGGCCCTTAATCCATATGCATAAATTAATGAAAAGTCACATTTTGCATTACAAATTCAATGACAATGGTTAAATTGTCATTAACTGCAGAGGAAATAAAATGATGTCCAAGTTTTTTTAAAGTTTATTATGTAATTCATAAATAACACTCAAATCGATTTTCATATATTTGTATAGGCATATCCTATAGTCGCCGTAGTCTAATCGGTAGTTTGTTCGCTTATTAGCAGTCATGCCTCGGTTCAAACCCCTGGTCAGACATCTGCAACAAAACGAAATATGAGCAAAGATTTCTTTGGCAGATTTCTGGCAAAAACTCTAAGGGCCATTATTACAACTTGCCGTTAACTAAAGCCAGGATTTTAAAGGGCAGATAACATGATTTCCATTATTATGAATACACAATAAGATAAAAGTGAGCGTTAATCTAAAGGGAAGATCGTCCTATTTTTATCTTTTAAAGTTCACTTTATCTTTGAACTTGCCATATTATATATATTATTTTCAATATGGCAACTTCAAATATAAACATGAAAAATAAACGTTAATATATTAATAGTTTTTCAAATCAAAATGGATATTGGCGTATTCATTATATTTATTTTAAAAGCAAAAATAAAAAAGCTAAAGAATCAACACACACATTTTATAAACAAATTGAGAAAACATAACAACTAAGACGACATATCGTTGCCATTGCGTTTTTAAAGCACTTGTTTAATAGAGCAGTGTTATCGAGATTGCTCTGGCACTGCCAGATTTTCGAAAAAGTTTACTTTATTTTATCTGTAGGTTGTAATAACGAAACGAAGTTAAAGGTGACTTTAAAGTTCACTTTAGCTAAAGTTACCTTTAACTAAACACAACTTTAACGGCAAATTGTAATAATGGTCCTAAGAGTTCATAAAAATTATCATGAAAATGTTTCCAAAAATATCTGTCATTTAGAGTAGACTTTAAATTGGAAGTCTTGCCACTCATATATAAAATTGACGCATGCAACATACATGTAAGTAGTGTGAGAAGTTACATAGGTCATAATCCTGACTGAGGTGTTGTAATGACTAACTATGCATGCTTATATACATAAGTTCGCTGGACTTACTCTAAATTATATTTGTACCAAAAAGAACTTCTTTGGTACACAGCACTGTTTAAGCCAGAAGTTTTTTATTTCCCGGACTTTTTCCATTCCCGGGAAACGGGATAAATAAATCTTTTTTGCGGTAATCCCAGCAGTTACATGTGTATAAAATAAAAAACAGAACAAAAAGGCGTATATTAACGAAATTAAAAATTATAAGACGGGTGAATATAAAGTGGGCCTCAATATACTACTCTGTGGAACACTGGCAGCAATTGGCATAGAAGTGCAGTCAATATTATAGAGAGTAGAGGTAGAGGTAGAGGTAGTTGGCGTAGTCTAGTAGGTAGTGTGTTCGCTTAATAAACGTAAAGCCCGGGTTCAAATACTAAGTCAGACATCAAAACCAAATATGAAAAAAAATATTTCCGAGGCGACTTCCTCTCAGCAGATTTCTGGCAAAAACTCTGAGAATAAATGAAACTGCCATAAAAAGTTTCTGAAAAATTTGTCGTTCGGAGTCGACGTTAAACTGTAGGTCCCGTTACTCACGTATAAAATTAACGCACACAACATGAGTTGTGTGAGAAGCTAGGCCTGACTGAAGGGTTGTAATCCCTAATTATGTATGTAGTATATACATACATATGTACTTAACTGGAAATTTTCCGTTGATATTATAGAAATTACGTAAAATTGCCATGAAAAAGTTTCTCAAAAATCTAACGTACGGAGTCGACTTCAAACTGTAGGTCTCACCAATTACCGATAAAATTAACGCACACAACTTGAGTGGTGTGAGCAGCTAGGTCGTAATGAACAATGTTCTGAAATACAATTTTCTCAGTGTTTAGTTAATGGAGCGATGATTTCAAGGAGAAAGTATTACTAGAATTACAACGAGTTATCATGCAAAGTAATAACTAAAGTACGAGGGCTTCTAAATGATTTTTAAGAATTCACAATAAAATTAATCTTTAGCTTCGAAGGACCAATGTATCGAACAAACAATTTTAAATGACAGTAATTGCTCGCGATACAGAGCACTATAGATTTTGGATGAAATATTTTTAAATTAAAGAAACTTGTTTTTTTTTATTAATTTTAAAGACAAACGGAAATAGATTTCATTTGATTTAATAAAAATACAACGAAAATGTTAATTATTATTATAAAATATTTTAAAATTCACATGTAATTGTTTTAGATGAGAAAAAAACAGAAAAATAAATCAAGAAATATGACTATCAGGGGTAAATTTAAAATCGCAGTTATCGCTGATCATATGGGTATAGAAACTTATCTCACAGCCATCTATTATCTTTTACATGGAATTTGAATTGAAATTATTTATACATCAGAGTGATTAGAAACGTGTGCGTGCGTGTAAAGAATTGTTAAATGACTCTGCGAAAAAAATCTTGAGAATACATTAGTGGTCAGAATATTTATGTAATTACTATGAGTGAATATTTGTTGTATCGTTTTTTGATTACAATTGCAATTGTTATAATCACATCTACATATATACACAGATACTTATATTCTTACATATATATTTTTCATTTACTTAGAATTCTTAAATATTACTTTGTTTTACTAACTTTAAAATAAAAATAAGCAATAAAATAAGTTTTTATTGTCATTATTTGCTATTATTGGGGAGTGACTGCTTATTTTCCTCGTAAGATGTATAAACATACATACATACATGTATGTACGAATACATTTATGCCAGAACACAGGTGACTGAATATCGAACGAAATGAAAGTGAAATTATCAATACAAGTGAAATAAATCGAATTATTTTGCAAAGTTTCATCATTTAATTAGTAATTGTAATTGTAAATAATAAAATATTAAAATTTTTATGCTACTTCCTAAAAACTATTATAATATCTCTCTCTCAATTACATCATTTTTATGCACCAGCTAAGAAGCAGATTTGATATATTTCAAACACACATAGTTGGCCATTACAACCCTTCAGTCAGGCTTACTACCTTGCTTCGCACACCACTCATGTTGTGTGTATTAATTTTATGAGTGCCTAGTCGACTCGGAACGACAGATTTTTGAAGAACTTTTTATGGCAATTTATTTACTCTGACAGTTTTTGGCAGAAATCTGTTGTTGATGGTTTCTGACCAGGACGTTGAATTGTGGCCTCACGTCTAATAACACGTCTAACACACTATCTACTAGACTACGGTAGATTTTCGTATCGATCAGTTAAATAAGTAGGTTTAGATTCTGAACTTTCCAAAAATTGCTTACCTCACAGTTATACTCGATGAGTTTTAGTATTTTATGAATATTTTCAACAATTTTCCTTCCATTGCGTGAATTATTTTTGCAATCAGAATTGGCAGCGACAGCATTTGGTTCATAAACATAATTTACATTACAGCCGCGAGGTTCTCGCTTTGACGTTTATCATGGAAACATTATTATTGGCTGTCATTTGTGAAGTTTGGCCAAACTAGTATAGTATAGAACCAAGCAATAACAAGACCTTATTTACATAAAAGAGAGAGATCAACAATGAGTATTCAAAAAGATGAGTAGATTTGAATCATACTCATAATTTCTGATACCTATACGCATTCATACTTATTTTAATGTCATGCCCATACTACATCCAGTCAGGATTACGGCCTAGCTTCTCAACACCACTCATGTTGTGTGCGTTAATTTTATACTTGAGTGGCGAGACCTGCAGTTTAACGTCGACTCCGAACGACAGATTTTTGAGAAACTTTTTCATGGCAGGTTTATTTACTCTCAGAGTTTTTGCCAGGAACCTGCTGAGAGGAAGTCGCCAAAGAAATATTTTTTTTCATATTTCGTTTTGACGTCTGGCCTGGGATTCGAACACGAGCTTTAGGTCTAATAAGCGAACTCACTATCTACTAGACTACGGCGACTACTCATACTACTCATATTCAAAGTACTCATACTTAACAATACGCATAATGTTGTTAATTTCGACTCTACTTTACTCAACATTTACAAGAATCACAAAATAAGTATGATTCGCGTACGAACATTAAAATACTCCCTAGAAGGTTGTGTGTCTTTGTCTTTTTTGCTTATGTGCCTTTTTTTCTTTTTTTGTAAATGCAATAACAACTAAGACTGTACATTTTATGAATCTAAATGAGTAGGCTTATCAATCAAACATACTTCGAATGGTATGAGTTTGATGTCAACGTTGTACGCATACTCATTGCAACCTGTACTTATAAATCAAGTGTTGTAGTGAGTACGAATGAATCAGAGTATGTAGTTGAATTTCAATACTGTTGACTCACTCATACTGAAAATTTCATGAGTATTTATGAGTAGCGAAAAAACATGCGACAAAAACTGTAAAAGCAAATTAAAGGATTTCTTTTAACTACACCTTTTATTGAGCACATACTTTTGTTAAACATATTTATATGCACGTATTTCTACAATTTGCTTTTGTTGACAAAAGGGTCAATAGATCAAATAGTTTGAAATATGAATATGTATGTACAATGTACATACTTATGTAAATATATGAAAAAAATAGTTTTATATGCAAACAATAATTTTTAAAAACAAAAATTGCAACACAACATTTATGGAATTAATAATTAATTAAAGACGTCATAGTATTAGTTTAGAATGAAAGAAAATTATAATAATAAATAAATGTGTATTGTAGTTTGACATACATTCATGAACTTATATATTCAGAATGTAAAGTATAATTTCTACTACAAATATTCTTCCTAATCAAACAAATAAATTCAAGTTCGTAATTGGGAATTTTAGGTAAACTTATAGTATTTATGATCTAAAATAGGCCAAAACATCACATTATTTTAAATCTGCATTTTTGCATAACTATAAACAGAAATATATAAACAGACATGTAATAAAGGTGGACCATTTAAAATTTTAAATTAAAAAATACTTGAAACAAAAACGGGTTGAAATTTTTCAAAATGTAGTTTATTATTGTGAAGTACAATTGTGTCAACTAGATATGGAATATTATTTCATGCATATGCCTACCACGGCTGGCCCCACAGTACCTCATTCGATCGGACAAATTTTCGTGCAATTTTCCGAGTGTATAGGGTCGTATCTCGGCAATGGCATCACGACTGTTGGCCTTCAAATAATCAATTGTCTCTGGTTTGTCTGCATAACACTTTGCTTTACACTTTGTCAAATCGCAGCTCGTTGGTGGTCAATTTACATCACCATTTCGGTTAATTAAACGGTCATCAAACGTTTGACGCAATAAATCGATTGTGGCATGAGATGTGTGTCAAGTTGCATTATCCTGTTGAAACCAAACATTGTTCACATCACTACCATGAAGAGCGGGTACAAAAAAATCCGTTATCATGGTGCGATAGGTGTCTCCATTGACCGCAATGGCTGCACCGCCCTTATTTTCAAAGAAATATGGGCCAATGAGGGCTCCACTCCACAAGCCGCAAGACACTGTCACTTGTCACTAATCAGTGCATTGTCTTCTGTAAGACCACGTGTGCGTTTTACATACATGACATAATTGGCCATTACAACCCTTCAGTCAGGATTACGGCCTAGCTTCTTAACACCACTCATGTTGTGTGCGTTAATTTTATACATGAGTGGCCGACTCCGAACGACAGATTCTTTGAGAAGCTTTTCATGGCAATTTTTACTCTCAGAGTTTTTGCCAGAAATCTGCTGAGAGGAAGTCGCCGAAGAAATATTTTCGTTTTGATGTCTGACCTGGGATTCGAACTCGGGCCTTTCGTCTAATAAGCCAACACACTACCTACTAGACCACGGCGTGTACGTTTTAGGGACCCCAAATATGTCAATTTTGCTTATTTACGTACCCACCAAGATGAATATGAGCTTTATCCCAAAATATGTTGTCATAATGCAGTGTCTCGTTGGCTCATCCAGCGAAGAGAAAACGAAGCGGATGGTCATACGTCCTGAACTTTAGAACCAATTGAACTTTTTAAGGCGTCATACCTAGACTCTGTTTCAAGTTAAACTAGTGCGTGAAACTTTCAATTCTTGACATCATGACGAGTCTCAGCCACAGCTTCGATATTTTCGGGTGTACGCACTGTACGAGCACGGTCACGCCTTGACGTATCAACAATGAAACCAGTTTTGCACGAACAAGAGCAATAAACATGCGTATACCGGGCACTGTTGGTCCTTCCCTGCGACTAAATTTTGTACGATATTTTCGTGCAATTTCCGATCGATTGTCTTTGTTTTGGAAATAAATTTCCAATAAATCCCAACGTTGCTCAAGCCTAAATCAATTCCTTACGTTCCATGGAGATAATATACTGGACGTTGTGACAGAATATAATGACATAAGTATTGCCAGATTCGAAATAATCGATGTTTCAAATTTAAACCAATAGATGGCGCACCCGATATATACGGAATTTGTACCTTATATTCCATTGTTATACAAATTTAATAGAAATAAAAAATATAAGTTTTAATGCAATTAACATCCTTAATCAAGAATTATGAAAGCATTTAATAACGAGTATTTAATCAATTATTTTTTTTTTACATTTCAGTTCGATGAATATTTACGCTCTTTATCGTTGTACGATACTGATTTCAAAATTATTACGTTTGGCCAATTGCCCCTGCGTCAGTGTTTGCATCGTGAGGCGTGTGTTAAAGAGATTGGATTGCCCTCGTACTACAATAAATTTTCGGATTTGCGTAAAGAATATTCGATGTTCAAATCAGGTGATTTATCCAGAGCTCTGGTGCCAGTCAAGGATATTAAAAGGATTTTACAAATGCCTGCTGTTACGCTGCCGCAAAGTATTGGCGAAATTATGAAAGGTATGCTAAGTTCTTTAAGAATATTTTTCTAAAGAAAATCTTTTTAATGAAAATCTATTTTTGTTTGAAATCATTTTGTAGAACTGAACATCACTAGTGTCGATGACAACGAATTTTATATATGCGAATCTCGTGATATGGTCTCGGTAGTACAACATTTACTTAAATCAGGTAAAATATATTGAAATTATTTATTTTATGCTTCAATATTTATTATAAGAAAAAAACATTTTTTTTATTCGCAGGCCATAAATTTACTGCAAATGAAACTGTTAGTCTAGTGTTAGAACCTGGAATTTGGTAAGTATTTACTATATACCATACATATATATGTACATAAAGTATACAAATTAATCATAAATTTATTGTCGATATTATAATATTTACTTATTAAAATATCTTATGAAAAAAAACGTTATTTAAACAAAATTTATTGACTCTTTTGTAATTACAAACGAATAAAAGCCAAACTATTGTAAGTAGCACAAGCTTGGTGAGATTTTCTAATTTAAACATTGTTTTTGAAATAGCAATGCAATTAGAAAAATACAAATTTGTTTAGAAATTTTGACGTACGCCAAGGGTCAACCTTAAATGGCACCTAGCATAAGAATGTAACGAATTTATTATATGAATATATTCATTCGTTTATTTATTACAACTCAATTATAAATTATATTTTATCCTTATGTGCTAATTATGCTTAGTGTAGTGTACCAGATCAGAGTCACTGCTGGGAACCGAACTCATAACCCTCACTCTAATAGTTTAGCACACTACCCACTAGACACTAGGGCACGAAAGGTTAGCATTGAATATTCAAAAAGATGAGTAGAACCGAATCATACTCATACGCATTCATAATTATTTTAATATCATACTCATACTACTCATATTCAACAACAATACACATGATGTTGTTGATTTCGACTCTACACAACTCAACATATACAAGAATCACAAAATAAGTATGATTCGCGTACGAACACTAAAATACTCACTAAAAGTTTGTTTGTTTGCTAATGCTTGCTGCTCTGTGTTTTTTGTTTATGTCTTTTTTCTTTTTTTGTAAATGCAACAACAACTAAGACTGTAAATTTTTATGAGTATTATAATTATTTATCTAAAGTTATGAATCTGAATGCGCAGGCTTATAAATCAAACATATTTCGAATGGTATGAGTTTGATGTCAACGTTGTACTCATACTCATTGCAACCTGTACTTATAATTCAACGTTGTAGTCATTAAATAATTCATTCCAAAATATTTCAAAGTTATGGGTAGCGAAAAACGATTTATTGCTGATCTCTGGTACACATGTTACAAATTCTAATATAGACTATGCTGTAATCATCCGTTTTGATAACACCACATAGGTTTTAGAAGGAAATTATACAGTAAGTCTGTACAGCGCAGTCTCAAAGATAGATTTCAACTAATAAGTCAATTGGTCAATTCACACAAGCCGTTGTATCGTTGTATTGAGTGTATTGTTGTACAAATATACAACAGTGTATGCCTGTTGTTGATAATTTCCATGTAAAAATCCGCAAGTTTTGTTATGAATAAGAATAAGACATTTGGAATACGAAATACACAATACAGCATAACATTGAGCGGTCACAAACAACTAAGTGTATTCAATACAACATACACCATACAAAGTCGTGTGAATTGGCCAAATATATTTTAAATATTTCACCAAAGATATTTTATATATATCTGTTGAGCTAATTTTTGAGTATTTATTTGAACTGCAAAGCATACTCGTATATCCTTTGTGAACGAGATATCAGGCAGTTTGCTTAGAGTACTTTTAAATACTTTTAAAAATTTAAATTTTAATTCTATTAAATATAATGACGTGTTATATTATTTATTCGTGTATGCTAAGGAAAGCAGGGTTATCATCAAATGTAGATGTGTGATTTTGACTACTTATTTCTAGAAGGAAAACTAAATAGAGAATATGTTTCAGAATACTAATCTGTGGCACACAGTCTGCGATCGTCTGGAAATCACTTACAAAGTCATCATCATTAATAACAAACCTTCTGTATGTAGCTACATACATAATATTAGTTTCAATTTCAATATTAGACCTTCTCGCCAAATCTTTTCGAAACCTTGTGAGAAATCCATAAACAGGAATGGGCAATATTTTTCATGCTTTAATTTAACTGCTTTGTTTGTTTCAATTTCTTTTAAATTTAAGTTTTCGGTTAACTTCGTATATAATATTTCGTATTCCAGAAATCGTGTATTATGAATTGTTGTAATGTTCACTTCAGCTAAACTTACCTTTAACTAAACCTAACTTTAGCGGCAAGTTGTAATAATGGCCCTAAAAGTAGATAAAAATTACAATTAAAAGTTCATCGAAAAGTCAGTCGTTCGGAGTCGACTTTAAACTGTAGGTTCCGTCACTTATGGATGAAATTAACTCACACAAAATAAGTGGTGCGAGACTCTATAGGTCGTAATCCTGACAATAATGTACGTTATGTATGAGTTGATGGCGATAATGCAGAAAATTATTCCCAAATTATTAAATATATAGTATAGTTTGCGAGTTTTATTTCAGTATGTTTTACTTTTTTCAAAAATGCTAGTCAAACTTAAAACACCTGGTACGTGTACAATTTTCTTTTATTGGAAGAAACGAAATAAACAGAAATGTAATGTAGACTACTATTTCGCTGTAGTCCAGTAGGTGTATGTTGGCTTATTAGACGACAACCCGTGATTCAATTCCGAGTACGAGAGACATCACAAAATAAACAGAAAAATTTTAATTTCAGCAACTTCCTCTTAGCAATCTTCTAGAAAACTCTGAGCGTAAATATTTCAAATCTGTAGTTCGGCGTCAGCGTTTCATTTTAGGTCTAGCAACTAATGGGTAAAAGATTTTACGCTTGTAATAACCAATTATGTAAGCAACTGAGAGAACGAATAAAAGGGTTTTATTTAAATTCAATTCTGTTCAGTTTGGGGTTTAGTTTTTCGAATATTTAATGTTTTTTACTATTTTTATTAAAATATTATTTTTTTTTAATTTCTGTTCAATTAAATCTAAAACAAATAGTATTCCTTGGTGCCCTGGTAGTGTAGTGTACTAGACTATTAGCGTGAGGTTCGCGTGTTCGTTTCCAACCAGAAAGTCTGGTCTGTTACACTATACCGAGCATAAGATCTATGTTAGTGAGCTTGAAATAATTGAATATAATTTGTAATTTTATTGCAATTAATAAGATAAATAAAATAAAAATAAATAGTAGTCCTATCTATACTTTTACATCTTATTAGAGGACATTGAAAGTGTAAATTTTAAATATTTTTAATCACTTCGGATATTTTAATAATATGATATAACAAATTAAATTTAAAATGTTGCTCTATAATTGTGAATAAATATTCTTTTATGTATAATTTTTATACATGTATATAGATTATATACATAATGAATGTTTGTATGTCCTTTATAAAATCGTAAACTATGCATTTGATCATGTTATGGTCTTTAGCAAAGTTGTTGCGCATGAGCCGACGAAGGTTTCTAAGTTGGTACAACCAATTTCCGACAGGAGGCGCCACTAAAAGTTACTAAAAATGAATTAAATCGTAAACTGTGCATTTGATCATGCTATGATCTTTAGCAACGTTGTTGCCCATGTGTCGTCGGATTTTTCTAAGTTGATGCGGTTAATTTCCGATAGATGCGCGTCACTGAAAATTATGCAAAATAAATTGAATCGTAAACTATTGGTATAACTCGTTCCCGTAAATTGTCAATCAGAAATTGGAATAATTTTAATTCTGGAGAATTTTTAAAAATATATAGTATAAATATTTACGGTCTAAAATTATATCAAAATATTTCAAAAGACAAGACATGGTTTTGATTTTCCTTCTTTTAATATACATAGATTACGTTGTTTACGTTGTGTGGAAGAGATATAAGGTAAATAGTTACATACATACGTACATACATAATTGGCCATTACAACCCTTTAGTCAGGATTACGGCCTAGCTTCTCACACCACTCATGTTGCGTGCATTAATTTTATATGTGTGTGCCGCGACCTATAGTTTAACGTCGACTCCGAACGACAAATTTTTGAGCAGCTTTTTCATGGCAGGTTTATTTACTCTCAGAGTTTTTGCCAGAAATCTGCTGAGAGGTAGTCGCTGAAGAAATATTTTTTTTCATATTTCGTTTTTGATGTCTGCCTGGAGCTCGAACCCGGGCTTCTTGTCTAATCCGCGAACACACTACCTACTAGACTACGGCGAATGGTAAATAGTTACCACAAAAATATATGTTTAAATTTCTTCTACAAAATGTTTAACATCGCTTTTAATAATTCTGGAATGTTACTTTTTGCCACTTCTTATTTCCCTCAACGAATTGGTCATCACCGTCAATATTAATATTTCAATCCATGACTGAACATCCGGTTCAGATTGGCTACATTGTGAGATTCTAATAAATTTAAACGCATTTTTCACGTCGTTCCCGTGCAATCATACCTCCAAAGCGACAAGCAATTGGTCGACCTACACCTCAAGCACGGAAGAAAAGAGCATTACGAGCCTCAGAATCAGACGAGCAACGAGCATTGAGACTGGAAAATCTTAGAGTACATGCCGCTGAGACCCGTTCGCATGAATCACTTGAACAACGAGACGTGAGATTAGAAAATTATCGAATGCGTACTACTCAGGCCCGTTCGTCTGTATCATGTGGACAACGGGAAACAAAAGCAATAAAATGATTCAAAATTAATTGGGTATTTGTGTAATGTCTTTCCTTCAAATTTATTTTAGTTGGCGGCGCAGCGGGGTACAGCTAGTATATATGTATATAAATTTTTAATTATATGCATTTAATATGTACAATGAGTGTCAAAAGAAACCGTACATTAGGAAAATATAGATTAATATATTGCCGTTATTTTTATTTTAAAATTGCCCATTGCCATTTGAAACAAAAAAAAAAATAATAATAAAAAATTTGGAAATATGTATTTTCAAGCACTTTCCTTAAGTGGTAAGCGTTGAGTTTGGCGATTGTTAGAATTTTATCCACAATGTACAGTTTCTTTTGACGCTTACTGTATATATGATCAGTATAATATTTTTATAATTCACATTTGATTGATACTTTTCATTTGTCATTAAATTAAAATCATATTCATTAGTACCTTGACAATCTGCATTCGATAAGTCAAATTGAAAACTGATTTCTTCTCTACCAAATAAAGTGAGTTCCCTTATAACAACTGATTTTTATTACATATTTTATATTCACTTAAATGAATTTAAAAAAAATTTTTTCCTTTTTTTGTTTCTGTATTGTATAAGTAGCGAGTAAAATATTTAATCATACATTTTTTTATTTTTGTTGTTATTGTTGTGTACAACAAGTGTCAAATGTTGTCAACGATAAGCATTCGTCACAAGATAATCTTCAATAATCGATAAAATTTTATGATCCAGTTGAAAAGTTTCTTTTCGGATGCATTTCTTCTACATATAATGCTACAGCACGTTTTGAATTTTTCTAAATTCAAATAAAAAAATACAAAAAAAAAAAAGATTGAAAATAATTATCAGTTGAGCATGTTAAAAACAACAACAACAACATTAACGAAAACAACAAATATACACTCATTTAGGAAAACTATAACAGTCTCTATGTTGTTGAATATGACACTTGAAAATCTGTTTTGCACTTCAACCAAATGACAAATATTGAATGAGATTCTCTTAAATTTGTTGGAGAAAGAGATTTGAGTTGGTAATGTTTAGGAATTTGGTACAAAATCTGTGGCCCTTTTAAAATCAGTGATGATTGGACACAAAATCCTAATTGAGGAATACAATATTGATTTTAAAATATATACGTTACGAGTTAAATAAATACAGTGAAGTGGTTAATACACATTACACGGTGTGACAGACAAAATACACCCAGCTAATAACATAGTGTAGGTTGTGAGTTTTGTTGAGTAGAACTCAAAAATAATTTTTTTTTGTATTTCTCGAACCCTTCAAACTTGTTTTATTTGATAAAAAAACTGTTTTTTTTGGACTTCACGCACAAATTTATTGATTACACAAATATGTTTGAACCGATATCCAAAGTTTAAACCTTATTAGAAAGGAG
This sequence comes from Sarcophaga rosellei, assembly GCA_930367235.1. Classification (NCBI taxonomy): domain Eukaryota; kingdom Metazoa; phylum Arthropoda; class Insecta; order Diptera; family Sarcophagidae; genus Sarcophaga; species Sarcophaga rosellei. Next base: position 31,837,720 of record OV884021.1, on the reverse strand, counting down.
TGGGATGGACCTTTAAAACGATATACATATATATATTATTTGACTTAATATGCTATGGGATTTGATGCGGTAAACTTGACATTTTCGAATTTTTTTCTTCATATTTTTCAAGTTTGTCCGCTCGGTTTTACAATATCTCTATCTCGATAGTTATACATCAAGGGTTATAACCACTAGCTTTAAAAGCAAACTTAAGCAAAAATCGCCTTTTGAGACATTTGGACTGCCAAACATACTGTTCGTTTGAATGGAAATGAAAACTTTACGTTCTCTCACAATGCTGGCGTTAGACATGATATATCGACGCCTCCATTCTATAACGTTCTAAGTGTACTTAGAACGTTTTTAATGTTCTTCCATTTTTAAATTCTACATTCGCTAACTTAAATACTGTCAAAATTTGGTTACGATGAGCCGATCCGTTCCGAAGTTATAGGGAAAAGTCTACTTAGAATACACATATAGCCGTATGGCGCGTTAAAACTTTGAGAGCTCATAACTCAAAACACACTTTTTCGACTTAGAATGTTATAGAACGGAGGCGTCAATATGTACGTGTTCTGTCTAGAGCTGCAAAAATTTCGATACTATCACTATCGAAAAAAAAACCATCAATAGTACATTAAAACTAAAACTATCAATACTATCGATCAGTACTTACTTCGTTCTTTTAGATTTGCAACAGACATTGATGGCATATGGGACCGTTTTGCTCGTAGCATGGCAATCAACTCTATCTCAATGTACTCAAATAAAGGAAGTAAATTCATTTTGCTATCTTGGTTGCACTATGATTTCTCTACACATTTTTGCAAAAAATCTGCTGAGAAGAAGTCGCCGAAGAAATAATTTTCATATTTCGTTTTGTTCGAGATGTCTGATGTCGAATAAGCCATCACACTATCTACTACACTACCACGTTTAAATGAGCCGTTCATTGCACAAAGTGATTAAGTCCACTTTTTCAATAATCTTAAATTTAAGTGTCAAAGCACTTTTTATATTTATTACAACTTTCCTGGATAGTAAAGATTAACACCATTAAACGTTAAAATTTTTTTGTGCCATTGAATAATTAGTAATTTATTTCAGAAGACATTTTGATTAACTCCATACTCTTATGTACTAAATCGTTTCAATAAAGCAATTTAAATGCACCACTAGCAACCGTTGAATGATAACAGTTATCAATTGGCAGTTACTGTAAATTGGCCAGAAATCTCGTAGGCCTTAAGAAATTTCATTGTGTCTAACAAAGTACATAAAAACTGTTGCACCTTATGTTCGTGTACCGGATAAAAAAACAGAAATATTAAAATTATCTTATGTTTATTGAAACTTGTTCAAAGTACGGAAATAAGAGCTGAGTCAATTGAAATGAAATTTTACGTAAGTGGTCACAGCTATTTACCTAATGGCTCAGATTTTGCCATTATTGAGTCACATGCAAAAAAAAAATTGAAAACATTTACTCACCAGATGATTGGTACAACTAATCAAAAAGTGCAAAAGTTAAACACCATTTAATCTACTGCAAATGACCCATCAATATTTATTTTTCAACAAAACCTTTAGAAAACTCAATCATTAACAGAAAAGCAACCGTTACAGGGTTTCCAGTAAATTGGCATCCTACAGCATCTTCTGATCACATACGAACCCGCTTAGATTTAAAAATTAGCGAAAGAACGATTCGCAGAAGGGTTGTAGAGGCCGGATTATTTAGGATTAGATCAGCAAAAAAATATCGTGAAACATTTCATATCGTCTGCGCACACTCCGTATGTTCTGAATCCTTTAAATTAAACTTAGATTTGTCAGACAACAGTACAATTCTCCATATTTGGACACTCCAGTTGAGATGGGCCTTGGCGAATTCAAGTTTCGCTTTTTTATTTTTTGACGATATGAATGGTTTTTTTTGCTGATCGTCGACTAAATAATCCGGCCTCTACAACCCTTCTGCGAATCGTTCTTTCGCTAATTTTTAAATCTAAGCGGGTTCGTATGTGATCAGAAGATGCTGTAGGATCATTTTGGATTGTCCTTTTAGTTCAGGAGTCTTCATATCGCGAAGTTTTACGTGGTCTTCCTCCAGAATGAGTAGGAGATGTGCGACCAGTATGCTAAAACTTTTTAATTAGCCTAGAAATAATTGATCTGTTGATCGAATATTTTGCATTTAATTGATCTTAACCCATTCTAGAACTTGTGGGAGACCGTTAACTTAAAAATCAAGCGAGAAAATTGGAAAATCAAAGAAGATTTATTTGAAGCCGCAAAAATAGCCTGGGAAGCAATATCACCTGAAATAATTAATAGTTTAACATCCCTTATGCCTAAAAGATGTGCGTGTGTCATCCAGATTAAAGGATTCGTAACGAAATATTGATTTCAATAGTTTTTTTCTGTACCTTAAATTGGGGGTGCTTTAGTTTTGTCCGCTTATATTTGTGGCTTAAAATGTTTTTTGTGTTATAACTTTTTTTTTATTGAATTCTGAATTCCTTAAGTTTGTGTTTTTCAATAATAAGGATATAGATAAATAAAAAAAAAATATAAAAACATTTTTAATAACTTTGTTTTCGTAAAAAAAGTATCATTTTAAAAAAATTTACTGAGGGGGTGCTTATGTTTTGTCCGATACTGTATGTTATGTTACTGAAATTTAAATCCATAAAAACTTGTAAAATCCATGATAAATATATTGTTTTCGTATGTTACTCGTTAGGGTGGAATCATAAAATCTTAGCGCTAAAGATTTTAAAAATTTTTTAATATTTATTTCGATTACTTTTTTAATTTTTTTATATAAAAATATTTTTAATAAAAATAGCATTTAAACGATTGAATTTAATTTAACATTTAATAGAAAATTGTTTTCAAATTAATTTTAAAACCATGTAATTAAATTTCAAACATTCGAAATTGGAAATTGTACCAATTTTTTTGAGTTTTCTACCCTCTTGCATCATCACTTTTGCTGAGTAAATAGCAAATGAATGTACCTTCTTTGCTCTTTTTGTTTGAAATACTATGCTCTTGAATACTTATTGGAATAATTTTCAAATACGTATGTATCGCGCTTAAGAAATACACTGTTTTTCGTATGGAAACTTGCTCTCCGGCTTAAAAGTGTAAAAAGATCACGAAATCAGCAGTAGCTATTCACTGTTTCAAGACAATAGATGGTTATCGAACAATTCGATTTGAATAAGAAAAGTGATTTAAAAAACAGAAAATGAAAGAAAAATAAATAAATGCAATCACAACTAAAGATTGATATCGGAAAAAGAAAAACGAAATGAAATAAACAAAACGACTTTTAAAACAAATTTTATTGTTTATTTAAGAAAAGAAAAATATTTAAACAAATTGAAAAAAAATAACGAAAAAGTTCAATACAGATCCTTGAAATATTGTATTGTATCCTTTAAACATGGCCAGTGTATTAAAGTGATAACATGTGATAAAAAATATTTTTTTTAAATTTTTTTTCTTTCTAAAAACTCAGAAATAAAGCAATAATAAAGAAACATATTTAAAAAATAAATTTTTTCCAATTCCAATATAATTATTGTTGGGATATTGAGTTGCATTAAATTTTTTAAACATACTTAAAGAGTGAGCAGTGTCAATAGTGTGTTGGCAGTTTAAGCTGAAATCAGCAGTTTTTTTGTTTTTGTTTTTTTGCAATTTTAAAGTTATTTTAACTATACTGACTACCTCGTTGACTGTATGGAATTGATTTTAATAACAAACGTGATATTTTAGCAAAAAGAAAACTGAAACAAACATTCTTGTAAACTTCCAAGTAATAATCATCGCATAAATACGGCTAAAAAAGAACTATTAAGACACAGTAATTCACTTCATATAATTATTTACATACGTATGTTTACATATATATATTTTTTATTATGTATTAATATTTATAAAGAAAATTATTTTTTAATTATTGCAAAAAGTACTTGAAGGCATATGGTTTTAATATTTTTTTTTTTTTTTGGTTTTAATTTCAGCTCAATTGATGATGAAATTGAAGGAAACTGTATTGTAAGAGCTCGTGGTCTACCTTGGCAAAGCAGTGATCAGGATATAGCAAAATTCTTTCGTGGTCTCAACGTCGCCAAGTAAGTAAAGAAAAATAAAAAAAATGCAAATTTTATTCATTCATATTGCTTTTCTATTTTGTGATTCAACTATTGGCGTTTTGTATTCCTTTTTTTTGATTTTACTTTGAATTCATTTAAATTTATGATTAGTATTTGAGCATCTATTTCTCATTTGCATCTGTATCACAATCTACAAAACAACAAAGAAATATAATTTTTAGGGCCATCATTACTGCATGTCGTTAAAGCTTGGGTTAGTTAAAGGTAACTTTAGCTAACGTGGACTTTAAAAACATCTTTAACTTCTTTTCGGTATTACAACCTAATGATAGAATAAAGTTAACTTTTTCAAAAATATGGCAATGCCGGAGCATGAAGTTGCCATATTGAAAATAATATATATAATATGGCAAGTTCAAAGATAAAGTAAACTTTAAAAGTTAAAGGTAGGATGATCTTCCCTTTAGCTTAACTCTCACATTTATCTTATTGTGTACTCATTATAATGAAAAATAATTTATCTGTCTCGTTAAAATCCTTGTAATAATGACCTTTAATGTTACAAAAAATAATCAATTCGAATTTGTATATCAAAAATTGATCTTAGGATGAAGGATTCCATGCCTTTATAATTTGATTTCATTTTAAACCGTCAAGTGAAATAATTTAAAGCCTAGAATTCTGATTGCAAGTTTTAATTATTTGGCAGAAAACCCAATATTATTTTTTATTCCTTTTGTAGTATATATTAGCCACGTTTCACTGGAAAACTCTAAAATCATATTTAATCAGAATTTTTATTGACTTTATCAAAGGTTAGGTTAGGTGTTGAGGACGGGTATTTGATTGAGACAAGTACAATACTCGGAGATCAAAATGACACATTGTACTACGTCCTAAAGGAGAGAGAGAGAATAGTAAGGGAGATAGGAAAAAGGAGAAGAGGTAGAAAAGGGAGTATAAGGAGACGAATGAAAAAACAGACCACAAACACGTAGAAGGCGCAACTACAAACTAGCATTTCTTAACCAGCTCAACCTATTTATGAATCTCTGGAAAGCCTTCATGTCGGCTCTCGACAAAGAGTACAAACCTTCGAAGAAGTTCCTGCACATTGTCCTAAAGTTCAACCTACTAAGGACTGGACAGTTACAGAGGAGGTGTTCGTACTCATCGTACTCATCCCTAACAATACGCATGATGTTGTAGTTTCCGACTCTCCTTTACTCAACATTTACAAGAATCACAAAATAAGTATGATTCGCGTACGAACACTACAATACTCACTAGAAGGTTGTGTTATTGCTTTGCTTGCTGTCTTTTTCTTTCTTCTTTTTTTGTAAATGCAACAACAACTAAGGATGTAAATTTTAATAAATGATTCGAATCACTCGAATCATTTATGAGTATTATAAGTATTTTTCTAAATTTATGAATTTAAGTGAGCTTATGAATCAGGCATATTTCGAATAGTATGAATTTGATATCAAAGTTGGACTCATACTCATTGCAACCTGTTCTTATAAATCAATGTTGTAGTGAGTACGAATGAATCAGAGTAGTCAAATTTCAATACTGTTGACACACTCATACTCAAAATTTCATGAGTACTTATGATTAGCGAAAAAACGATTCATTGCTAATCTCTGATCTCGATCCATTCACCCTACTCCTCTACTCTTCCCCTCCGATCGATCAAGTGATGAGGCCGTAGAGGTGGCAGATTGCCAAGTATACCGCTATGATCCGGAACCCAGTATAGACGGATTCGATCCGATCCAAACGTTATCGTTTGAATAATTAAAATAATAATAAGTTTTCCAATCTTAGTCTAGTTTATAATTATTATTTGGACCATTCACACTGAAAGCATTCAATGAGAGAACCATATACACATACATGTACAAAATTGGTCATTACAATACTTCAGTCAGAATTACGCCCTGGATTCTCAAACCGCTACTTATTTTTACATATTAGAGTCGACTCCGAATGACAGATTTTTGAGGAACTTTTCATGGCAATTTCATTTACTTTTAGACTTTTTTTCACAAAAATCTGTTGGGGGGAAGTCGCCGAAGAAACTAGGTAGTGTCTTCGTTTATTAGCCTGTGGTCCAACCCCGGGCTCGGAGTCGGCTTTAACTTATAACTCATGTATAAAATTAAGACACACAATATAAGTGGCTAGGTTGTGATCCTGATTGAAGGGTTGTAATAACATATTATGTAGGTATGTATGTATTACATTTTTGTTTCCTACAACATATTTTGGTTCCTACAACAAAGCGCAATTTGCCTTATAGCGAGCTTTATAACCGATTTGGTGCCCCATCAATTTGGACAAATTTCTCTTCAAAAGTGGTTCTATTCACTAGCTCTCTCGCTTGTGCAATTTAAAAACTCTGGATTATTTTTTATGAGGCTGTATTGTGTCATTATTTTCACCAGGAAATCTGCAATACCCCGTACGACCAGATTTTTTAGAAAAAAAATTTTCAAAACTTTGGTTGATCGAGAGAACCGTTTAACTTATAGCCGCGGTGGATATGTGCCAATTCATTTTTTAGAAGTAAATATTTTGAAATTGTCTACTACTATAGTTTATAAACGATAATATCATTGCAACAATATTCCTGCCGTGTGTGTCATGACGGTTAAGGTTCAAACTCCAGGCCCAACAAAACGAATTATGAAAAAATATTTCTCCGGCCACTTACTCTCAGCAGATTTTTAGCAAAAACGCTGGGAGTAAATAGAATTGCCATGAAAGGTTTCTCATAAAACTGTTGGATTGATTTAGAAAATATAAGTCTGTCTAGACACCTTTGGACAATATAATGAGTAACAGTTTTAAACATTTTCTTCTTAAATGATAAACAATTTTTACAATTGTTTTATAAATCTTCATATTCTGATAATATACTGAATCATATACTATTTTCTCATTTACTCTTATTTGTTTTTTTTTTTGCTTTTCTCTATCTTTTTCTGTTTGAATTGATCTCCTCTATATATATGCACTGTAGGTCAAACACGCACTGATAACACTGATCCCTAAAGGTTTACGTTTGAGGTTTTTACTTAATGGAATACATTTCATTATTAACTCATTACAGATATTTTGAAATTATTTCTATAGAACGTAATCAATTTACTTTTAATGAATACCTTAAAGCTGATAGTGGAAGATCAATCGAGAATAGGTTGTCTAAACAAAATTCTCCATTAAAACGAAAAAATAGTTTGCTTAAAATCAAGACGCTTACAATTGGATGTTTTAGTTGAAAGGCTGATTTATACAACTAACGAACCGTTAGCAAAAACCTATGGGAAATGTTTGATGGTTTTATAAGCCGCAGACATCAAAGCCGTGGAGCTTCACGCGAGTCCAATTAATCCATTTGTACTCGTATGTGTTCCATAGTTGTCCTGATGGACCATAATTCGTCCCCTATTGTCAAAAGCTAGCCATTGATGTACGAACTTTTCTACTTGGTAATGCTAGCTTGTTTACTAATACTACTGGATTATTGGATTTAACGGTGTCGGAAGTGTTCTATTTCGTTTTTATTACCAGCCAGCATGGCCTTCAGACATGGGTTGATTTTTTTTCGACTCAGAGGGTTTGCAGATAGAAATTTAGTTCTTGAGGTTTTATTATCATATCTCTAGTGCTTAACTTAACTTAAAAGGAAAATATGGGGGTTTCTATCCGTTTAAAATTGAACCATCGGTTATTTCGAATCTGACAATACTAATGTCATTCTGTTCTGTCACAAAATTCAGTACGTATATTGTCTCCACAAAACCTAATGAATCGATTTACGCCTGAACAACGGTTGGATTTAGTAGAAATTTGGGCCAACGAGAAACTATACGGTGATTCGATTTTGCCAAAAAAAACATCTTTTCGGATGAAGCTCATTTTCATCTTGTTGGGTACGTTAATTACCAAAATTGCTATATGTTGGGCTCAGAAAACCCACACGTGGTCTTACAGACGCCAATGCACCCACTACGAATGACTATTTGGTGTGGCTTGTGGAGCGCTGGCATCATTAACCCATATTTCTCTGAAAATGCGGACTGCGCAACCATTAAGATCAATAGAGACATCACAACCGATAACCGATTTTGTTTGTGCCCGCTCTTCATAGTATTGACGTGAACGATGTTTGGTATTAACAGGATGGTACAACCACCACACATCTTATGCCACAATCTATTTATTTCGGCAAACGAAATTAGCCGAACTGGTGAAAATGGTGGTATATTGGCCGTCAAGAATCTGCGAGTTGACATTGCCGAGACACACCCCATCGACACTCGAAAAAGTGCACGAAAATTGGTCCTATCGAATGAGATACTATGCGGCCAGCCAAGGATGCCATATGAATGAAATAATATTCCATTTCAACTCGAACCAATTGGACTTCACAACAAAAAAATAAATTTGGAATAATTTTAAATCGTTATTGTTTTATTGCATTTTTAAATTTAAACTTTTTAATCACACACCATATATTTCTTAAGGTGTTTCTTCCCTAATAAGTATTTATTATGAAAAAGGCTTTTCAAAAAGGTGCTGTCCGAGGCCGACGTAAAACTGTAGGTCCCGCCACGAACATAGCATGTTTGGAATAAACATCGAGTACTATATACATACATACATAATTGGTCATTACAATCCTTCAGTCAAGATTACGGTCCTAGTTTCTCACACCACTTATGTTGTGTGTGTTAATTTTATACATGGGTGGCGGTACCTACATTTTAAAGTCGATTCAGACAATGACAGATTTTTGGGAAACTTTCGCTTTGATGTTTGACCTAGGGATTGAACCCGGGCCTTACGTCTAATACGCCAACACACTACCTACTAGACTACGGCGACTTCTAACCTAACAAACCTAACCTAACAAACTACTACCTAACCTAACAAAACTTATGTCAAATTTTCTCTGTGTATAAAAAATAATTTTTCTCGTCCACTGTATATTTTGAATTTCGTATCAATGGCGTCAATGGTAAATTGTTTTAAAAAATATTTTATAATAAATGCGTCCACATTTCAATTGGTTCACCCTTTACAATTCACAAGTTCATTGCATTGATCTACTCACGTATCAAATACGTTTAAGAAAGATGTTATCTGCTCTAAATAGTTTTAATTTTTTCACCATATTATTGAAGTACATAGGAATTGTTTTGTGATTTTGTTTTGTATTAGCAATTAGAAATCTAACACAGTGCACTTTTTGTGTTCTTTCATACTTATTAATTATTTTCTAATAAAAAAGAAAACAGACTGTTGCTAATAAAAGATCTCAAAAATTATTTGTTTCTTACAGAGGCGGTGTAGCATTGTGCTTGTCACCGTTGGGCCGCCGTAACGGTGAAGCTTTAATACGATTTATATCACAAGAGCATCGCGACATGGCATTAAAACGTCACAAACATCATATTGGTAATCGTTATATAGAAGTGTATCGGGCGACAAGTGATGATTTTCTATCGGTAGCCGGTGGGGCATCCAATGAGGCGCAGGCATTTCTATCGAAAGGTGCCCAAGTTATTATACGTATGCGTGGCTTGCCCTATGATTGTACTGCCAAACAAGTGGTAAGTAATTGTTTAAAAGTATTTAATTAATTAACTAATTTTACCGTTAATTTCTTTGTACAGTTGGACTTTTTTACAAACGGCGAAAATCCCTGCAATGTGCTGGACAACACTGAGGGTGTATTATTTGTTAAGAAGCCGGATGGTCGAGCCACTGGCGATGCATTTGTTTTGTTTGCCAGTGAATCGGATGCACCGAAAGCTTTGGCTCGTCATCGAGAATCTATAGGCCAACGTTATATAGAGTTGTTTAGATCGACAACAGCGGAAGTTCAACAGGTTTTGAATCGTTCCTTGGATCCAAAAACATATGAAACAAACCATCAACCACCATTAATTGCTCAATTGCCGCCCATGCAGTTGTCTTTATTACCACAGGTAGGAAATGAAAAATAATTCATGACATGTTTGCATAGTAAATAAACAAAAATTATATTTGTTTAGCATTTAATCACATCGGGTACCACGAAGAACTGTATACGCTTGCGTGGCTTGCCTTATGAAGCTCTCGTTGAACATATCTTACATTTTCTCGATGATTTTGCCAAACATATAATATTTCAAGGTGTTCATATGGTAATCAATGCACAGGTAAGTTAAAAATGTTCAAGAGAAGGCATTTGCTGGATTTTATACGTTTATTTCTATGACAGGGTCAGCCTAGCGGTGAAGCTTTTATACAAATGGATTCCGAGGATTCGGCCCGCTTATGTGCCCAACGTAAACACCATCAATTCATGGTGTTTGGAAAAAAATACCGTTACATTGAGGTTTTCCAATGTTCTGGCGATGATATGAATATGGTTTTGAATGGAGGCCTACAATCACCTGTACCATCGGCTGCTCATCCACATCCACATTTAGGTGGCAGCAAACAACCATCACTTTTATCACCGGGTATGTTAGCACAACAACCGCCGGCCAACGCACAAGCTATTAGTACTCATACGCATGCTCACACTCATGCCCATGCTCATACGTTGCAATCGCCGCCCTCTATGGCTGCAGCAGTGGCTGCCCTGTCACAGCCGCCACAATTGGCTGTGCCCGCAACAGCCCAACCAGTGGCTGTTGCTCCAGGCGGTATGACACCCTACATGGCTGCTGCTGCACCACCCACTGGCGTACCACATCCGTCCTTGGCTCAAACGGCTGCAGCAGCTGCACAGAATGCCGCAGCTGCTGTTGGCTCCCTGGCCGCTCCACCCACACAATTATCGGTCCACACAGCATCGGCCGCAGCTGTTAGTCCCCAGGCAGCCATGACATTTCCCTTTAATTTATCTTTACCGCCACCCCAGGCAGCTGCTACAGCAGCAGCAGCAAATTCTGCACTTCTTGCCCAACAACAGGCTCAATTTATTGCTCAACATAATCTGTTGGCACGCCAACAAGCTGCTGCTGCTGCTTCGGCTGCCGAACAGCATCAAATGTATACGAATGTTAATCATTTGCTTATGCAACAACAGCAAAATGCAGCTGCTGCCGCCGCAGCAATGAATCAAGCCAATGCAACAGCTGCTGCTGGCCAGCCACAATTTGTTTTTATGCCACGTCAATATTTTCAACCCTTTCCCCTGAGCTATATGCCAGCACAGCAGGGTTACCAATTTGCGGGCATGGTACCACAAGCTGCTGCCAGCGGCAATGTAGCCACTAATAACACAAGTGGCATGCATGCTGCAGCAGTAAATGCTGCTGTTAATGCAGCCAATGCGGCAGCTGCTGCATCTTTGCCACATTCGATGAAACGTTCTTATGAAAATGCATTCCAACAGGAGGCAAATGCCGCTGCCAGTGCAGCCAAACGTGTTCTAACCCGTCCGCCGGGAAATTTTTATCAATTCTATAATCCCGGCATATAAAAATTTTTAAATTCAAATTCAATTCTTAACGAATATATTTTTCTTATTTTATGAGAATACATAGCTGCATAGCAGTAAATAATATTTACTTAATAAATATTAAGCTCGTTCATAGGGTGTGTCGTATTGGGTCGTATTGTCATAAATGTCAAAGTCTAAAATGAGAAAATTTCTTCTTCTCATATTTTTTATTTTATATTGTGATGTTAATACGACATGATAACACATCCTGATGAATTTTTTTAATTAATTTCTTCCAAGACCTAACTCCATTACTTTTGCTCAAGGCATTCCATTACAGTTAACATTTTGTATCTGTGCTTCCAATAAACCGCTAATATGTCTACTTACCGGATATACTGCTTTAAAATCTCTCTCTCTCTCTCCTTGCCAAAATAGGAGGGCGGCACGATTGCAATATTTTTTTTTTAAAACACAAACAAATAAATTAAATAATTGTTTTAAATCACTTTTCATGCATAAACATAATTAATGGATATACATACATATATTTTTTATGATTTTTAAATTTTAATACTGAAAAAAAAACAAAAAACAAAACTATCATGGGTTTAACATATATTCATACGTTTTCCATAAAAAAATTTTTTATTTTAATTTTTACATTTAACTTTAATAATTTAAGTTTATTAAAAAAATATATAATTTTGAGTTAATTAAGCTGAACATCATAATTTAGTTTTTAAGTTTAAAAAAATTGAAAACTAAAGCAATTGCACAAATTCAGATTTATTTGGAAACAAAAGAAAAAAAAATATTTTTTAAATTAAAAAAAACAAAACTTAAAAAAATAGCAGAAAAAATATGATAATGGCAGCTTTATTTGTTTATAATTACAAAAACAGAAAATCTATATTATGATTGGGTTTTTAGCATACGGAAAAACAGGAATGAAAGAAAATTTTTTAAGAGGCTAACATTAATCAAACACTGTTTAACAAAAAAAAAAAAAAAGAAAAAAAGTTATATTTTCTATTTTATTACAAAAACAAAAAAAAAAAACAAAAAAAAATCAAAAAATACAAAAAAATTCATTTTCTAAGTGCAATTTATTTTTTAAAATAAAATTAAAATTTATTTTCTAAGTATAAATGTTCTACATGATAATATTTAATTATTATTATCGATTTATTTAAAATTTATTTGCTTTGTTAAACCGTGTTTGATTAATGTCTGGTGTTGGCTTTTGCATAAAACGAACGAACATTAGACAAATAAAACAAGAATGAATTTTATTTGTCAACTGGGCATTTTAATATAATTTTGGAACAAAAACTTTTACCACAAAAATAAAACTGTGTTTGTTCAGGCTTTAATATTTCATTTATTGTAAAATTGTTTAATTTTTATATGCAATAATCAAAATCAAATCACTTGCAGTTAATGGTTGGCTCATTTTTTTTTTTATTATAAATGTAAACATATTTTTTTTTAATACTTTATTGAAAACTATTCCTTTCTAAGGCTTCCCCTATATAATAGATAAAAGACAATTTCATTCTAAAATGAATTTTCCATACATTAAACTAAAGTATATTTATTTAGAAACATCACTAAGTACATATACTTACGTACTTTGAAAATTTTTAAAATATTTTTTAAAAACAATAAAAAAAATTTTAATTTTAAATTAAAATGTAATTGGAAAATTTTAAAAATTTTTGTATGAAATTGTCTTCTTAACTATTAATTAATTTTAATTTTTATGAATTCTATTTTAATTAAATTTATTTCTTTTTTTTCTAATTTACAAACGGTCGTATAACTTTCTAATTAAAAATGCATATGTCTGCTAAACCTATGACATAAATTGATGATTTATGGCATTTAAAACATTATTTATAATTGTTTATCTTTTAAATTAAAAACAAACAATTTAAAAAAATTTAAAAATTATTTTATACGAGTGTTGTTGGGTTTAAACAAATTGTTGGTGTTATTTGCAAAATCATTAATGTATAGACTTATAAATTTATTTATTGTATCTGTATTTTATTATTATTATGCAATATTAATTAATCATTATATGTATGTTTTGTTTCTGTCATTACTAATTCACATACATATGTACACTAGATTAGAGACATCAGTTCGTTAATATACTATTTGACTTTTTGCTTACATGTCAATCTGTTGCATTCTATCCTTAATACTTTCGTTTATTCCTTTTCTTTTGTTCATAACAAAAGGCTTTCATTTGATATTTATTGCATTTTAATTATTTTCTCTTTTTTAATTAATTAAAATTGTATTTAATAATTTTCGCTTTTAGTGAACGTCTTAGATTTTTAGAAATTGTCAAAAACTTATGAGGCAACATGAATGTATAGAGATTAAAATCTTGTATATCTGTAAACATATATAGGCATGTCTCACTCTTTTGCTGCTGCCATGGTGATCAATTATAATCTTGAATATGTCATCTTGGGCTCTTCTCACAACATTACTAACCCCGCTATCTTCTAGGAACCTTTACTGGATATTACGGTTAGCCAATATGTATTTGAAAACAACCCAAACTACGATTAATCAGTACCGCCAGTGAGGGTATTTTATTTGCAGTATAATTCCGTATACTGCGAATAAATTTTAAATTTGAGAACCTTTGTGGTGATTTCCATATCCATATTGCAAAACTACTAATGATTGATTTCAATTTTTAAGGCAATTTGTTTTCCACATTGCATTTTGAATTTCAAAGTATTCGCGGTATCTTAGGCTTCATTTGTTCGGCACATTAGAACATCAACTTCGATTTGGTATACTTCATCCAAGTCGGCGCATACAGTCAAAGAAAAAAGTCTACATACACCGGTGTATTTTTTATCAAATTAAAAAAGATGTTATAGCGTTGTTTAAAGCATTTACAATGAAGAATTTTCAAAGAGCAAAATATACCGTTGTATGTAGACTGTTTTCTTTTACTGTATATCCGTATTAGACGAGAGCCGATGGTTCAAACATTTGCTCAGATATCTCGAAATATGAAAAAAATACAATTTTTGGCGACGGCCACTCAACAGTCTTCTGGAAAAAAAATTGGAACCTTATTTACGGTTGCCATCAAAAGTTTCTGAAATATGTCGATGTTGAACTATAGGTCTGATTCTGGTCGTAAGATGTTTCTTTTAACGAGAGTTGCCTGATTCTGAAACATATCTACCTTAAACTGTTGTTGTTGTTGTAACAGGTCAGATGCGTTGTTAAATGATTAAGAAAATTGATAAAAAAAATCTATTTTATTGTATGCCTTGTAAAATGTTAGATGAGAACAAATGTGATGGAATGAGAAGGTGATGTGAAACTGTCGGTAGATGGCCGTCAGGTAATTGGCCAATCAGTTGCGCTACTTATATGGGTCTCAGCCACAAGCCCACTGTTTCAAGGTTTGTGAATTTGTCCGAGCAGTCGAAGGGGTGTTCCGTGTCATGTAGGTCTCGCTACTGTAATGACCAATTCAGTAAGATTTTCCTTTTAAGGACGTTTGCTTCCGATTAAACGAGCCCTGAACGATGTTCATAAAATTTGAATATATCTTGGGATTTTAGTCATTTTGTGTTGTGTAAATC
Organism: Sarcophaga rosellei; assembly: GCA_930367235.1. Classification (NCBI taxonomy): domain Eukaryota; kingdom Metazoa; phylum Arthropoda; class Insecta; order Diptera; family Sarcophagidae; genus Sarcophaga; species Sarcophaga rosellei. Next base: position 31,822,526 of record OV884021.1, on the reverse strand, counting down.
ACTTGTGAGTATATACCATGGTGCGTTTATGGCGCATGGCGACGTATCAAATTCAACTGATCAAATTTTGCATATGTGTTGGTAATATTTGTTTTGCTTAGCAAAACTGCACTGTATTAACAACAAATGCGAATTTGATCCATTATTTGATCTGTGGCCGGACAACTTTACGATGTTAGTTATATTTGCCTCGCACAATTGTGTTCCATAAGTCCATATACAGTGAGTCCCAAAAGAAATTGTACATTACAAATATATACATTAATAAATTACCGCTATTTTTTTATTTTAAAATTGTTTCATTGCTAGTTTTTAAAATTGAAATAAAAAAATACACAAATTTCGAAATATTGTCAAAATTTTTCGGGCACTCACCTTAAATGGTAAAAGTGGAGTTTGGTGATTGTTAGAATTTTATCCCTAGTGCACAGTTTCTTTTGACGCTCACTGTAATTTAATTCGAGTTGATTTGTAATGAAACATATCACTATCTGGTGATCTGCGATCCTTGATCGTAAACTATATATTCTTTACTTTAGAACATACATTTAAATAATGATTTTGTGATTATTAATTTCAACAATTTGTTGATATTTTCAACAATGCAGTGTAATCGTTTTTTAAAAATTTTTTTTTATTTAAAGCCCAAAGTTTTCTCACTCTTTCGTTAAAGTTTAAAGGAATTGCTTTCAATAGAGTAAATTAGAAAAAATATTTTATTTTTAAGATACAATAAAACGTTTTAAATGTTTCCAAATGACAGCTCAAGACATTTAAACGTTTAGAAATAGAAAAATTAAATTTTTCATTATTTTGCCTTATTTTCATTTTTTTTTTAAATTTTAAAAATTTTAAATATTTTTTTAAAAGTTATTTTTGATATTAATTAATAATTATTTAAATACCATTATAAAATATAATTTTTTTTACTTACTTTTGAGTTACATATTTACTTAAAATTCTTTTTTATTATTATTTAATTAAATATCTATATTATTATAGTTTATATACAACAACAAAAACATTTTTAAAAAAATATATAATATATATGCATATTAAACAACAACAAAAAAAAAACCAAACATTTCTTGGAAATTTAGTTTTCTCTTTATAAATCTATATATGTATGTGTGTGTGTATATTCTTCTAGTGTTTTTAACTCCGGGCATTTTATTTAATTACTTCCTGTAGGATGTCATTCATTTTTAAATTAGCATTTGTATGTATGTGTGTGTGGATACTTTTCCTTACTATTATTTATTGGTACAAATAAAATGCCCAATTTGGGCTTAAATTTGGTTAAAATACGGAATAATTTATTAACAAAAAAGTGGTGTTTGCCCAAGCAACACAACCAAATAGGCTAAAAACAAAAACATTTGCGGCGGTCTCAAAGGTGGCTTTAATTTAATTTAGTCTCAATTTAGTTTATAGTTTTTTTGATTAATTAGTATAGTATAAAAAAATATCTATTTATGTGTGTGTGTGTCTTGTAACATTCGATCGCATTGTCTACAATTTAAAAAAAACTCGCAAAATGAAATACTTCCTTCTCTAGATGTTTAATATCGGGTTCAAGGTGCGCTACTGCAGTCCAAAAACTTCGCATAAATATTAATTTGTATTTTTAGTTTTTATATTTAATTATATTTAGTTTTATAATTTAATTATTAATTTGTGTTGTATTTTGTTGATAAGGCAAACATTTGTAGCTATAAGTCGAGATATCGGATTTATTTCATTTCAAAAAAAGGTCGCGATAAATTTCATAAAAGTGTTAAGATTTCTTCGGAAATGGTGTTGGCTACAGATTAAATATCAATAGTACTGAGGCAACTTATAAACTTGAAAACATACATATGTACATATGTTTTGTACTTTTTTTATATTTAACGACATACTTATTACTTCAACAGATCTCCCTAAAATATTTTCGAAATAGTGCCTAACAATCAGGCATGGCACATTAAGCTTAATTTCTCTGACTATGTTTCCCTTGGAATATGGAGTACCTTTAAATTTATGGAATTATGGATATGTTTTCTGAGAGTATATTTACAGTTAGATACTGCAACCTGTAACTTTTTGGCCGTTTTGGCTTTTTAATTTGCAAATGCAAATGAAATATTTGTTTGCATATTAAATCTTACTAACGGTAGCTATATACGCTTTCTGCCAAAGCAGAACAGACAGAAAACACTTCACGTAACCCCGGAAAAAATAGTGAAGTATGTTTAACTCGCACGAGTTTACGGCTGCTCGAAAACGTGTGTTTAATTCTCCACCAAACTTATCGCTTCAACTAAACCTAGAAAAAATAGTGAAGTATGTTCGTATCACGTGATTTTACGATTGCTCGAAAACGGGAGCTAAATTATTCACCAAACTCTCATCGCTCACGGTGCGTGGTAATGCGAGTCGTATGAAATGCGGCTCACGTCAACAAAGTCAAATGCTTCTCTTTGAAACAAAAAATAAAGAAAAGTTGGTACACTTTGGATGATACCTTGTTTCATAGAATGTAATGATTCCGCCGCCTTGCAAAACAGATCAAACTATGGTTTCTTTAGGGTAAATTTACAGTTATTGAACTGCCTCTAACTTCACAATCATATTCTGAAATTCTGTTTACCATTGAGTCAAATGTCAGCAATGAGTTTTCAAAAAGTTGAGTAGATTCGTATCATACTCATAATTTCTGATATTTATTCGTATTCATACTTATTTTAATATCATACTCATACTTAACAATACGCATGATGTTGTTGATTTCGACTCTCCATGATTCAACATTTACAAGAATCACAAATTAAGTATGAATCATTTATGAGTATTACAAGTATTTTTCTAAAGCTATGAATCTAAATCAGTAGGCTTATGAATCAAACATATTTCGAATGGTATGAGTTTGATATCAACTCATACTCATTGCAACCTGTATTTATAAATCAATGTTGTAGTGAGTATGAATGAATTAGAGTATTTAAATTTCAATACTGTTGAATCACTCGTACTCAAAATTTCATAAGTACTTATGAGTAGCGAAAAAACGATACATTGCTGATCTCTGATACTTATTACTTCAACAGATCTCCCTAATAGTATCTTACAATCAAGCATGGTACATTAAGATTAATTTTTCTTGCATTTTAAGTTTCGGACTATATTTCCGTGTTGGACTCATAAAAATGAGACTATTTTATGAGAATATCTTTACAGTAGTCGCTGGAGTCTAATAGGTAGTGTGTTCGCTAATTAGACTTAAAGCCCGTGTTCGAGCCCCAGGCCAGACATCAAAAGTGGTGTGATGAGCTAGGCCATAATCCTGACTAAAGGATTGTAATGACCAATTATGTATATGTGTACGAAAATGCCTGTCATTTAATTGTCAAAAATTATTTCATACTGCCCTCGACATTGACTATGGTGGTCCATTCGAGAATTCGAATTTTAGCATATTTTTTCCGGGTATTCGATTGATATCTTTTTAACCCCAGGAAAAATTGTGAGGTATCGAAAACCGATTAATTATTCACCAAACTCATCGCTTATGGTGCATAGAATTGCGAGATCTGTAGAAACTAAGAAATAATTGCAAAAACTATGGTATAACAATGGGCCCTGTGTTTGGCCTAAGTGTGTTCGCTCATAACTCCATTGAAGAGACAGACACATCAATCTATCTACCTAACTATCGTTAGTTCAGAGCCTATTTTTAATATATTTCTTCTCCACTATAGCTATGTGTGTAAATTTTGCATACTATTCTCAGTAATTAAACGGATGATTATCGCACTGGGGCTTTTTTTAAAATTTCTTCAAATACGTGAAACATAAAAAAAATAATACAAACAATTTTTAAATTTTAGTTTTTTATTTAAAGTGTCTGTTTATACTACTACTACATACAATAGCTACGTATTTATAATTAATAAAAAAAAAGTGTGTGTTTTGTTAAATTTGTATTTTTATAAATATTAAATTTAGTTTAAAGAAAATTTATTTATTTTAATCATCATCGTACGTACACTATTGGTCCAGAGTGTCAGTTGTATTCTACTCTTATTGGTGGTGCTGGTGGCATAAAAATTAAAAAAAAATCTGAAATGCAAAAAAACAAGTCCTCTTATTCATGGTGGGTCACTGGTAAATATTTAATTTTTTAATAAATGTTTTAATTTAATTTATAAATAATTTTTTTTTGCTACGGTGAGTGCTTTGAATTTATTTTTTTAATTTTATAACTCTCTCTCTCTCTCTCTCTCACTCTAACTTGATTATGTTTTTAATACTAATTTTAATTCTTCTAAAACAAAAGTTAATTAATTTTGTTTCTATTTACATTTCTTTAGAGTATTTGTTTTTATTTTTTGTTTAAATTTAAAAAAAAATTTTTTTTTTTGAATTTCTATTAACTTACTGTGGATCTTTCCTACTTAAATTCGTCTATTACTCAGTTAATAATATCAATAATATATACGAGTATATAAAGAATACAGCAAACAGTATTAAAGAGTGGTTTACGAATTTAATTGAATCCCATTTATTGTTGTTATTATTATTATTTATTTTTTTTTATTATTATTTATTTACAATTATTTAAAACAAAATTTATTAATAAGTATTCTTACAGTTACATATTAATTAATATAATAATACACTTAAGTACAGTTATTAATAACTTTTTTAATGTTTACCATTTAGGTGCTTCAGTTATTGGTGCCCCCTTTGGCCCATTCGGTCCATTTGCTCCACCGGGTCCACTATTGGCTTCGCCACATCGTGCTCCAGCACACCATCCGCATAGTACCGCTCATGGTCCACCACCACCACCACATCCAGCTGCGTTTTATCCTCATCCTTTAGTTTATTGGCCATATCCAAGTCCTCCAGTATCGCCAACAACATATTTTAATCAGCCCACACATTCGCCAACACATGTGCCTGGTAATCATGGACCACCTATGGTAGGTAAATATTGTCTTTATTGTCATTATTTCAATACAAAACAAGCTTCGTTTTAATGTAGAATTCTCCTCTTGAATGAACATTTGAAAATGTTTAATTCTATTAAGATCTTTTGAAGTGAATTCAATTCGAATTATTATAGCTTTATAACTAAAACCCTATTAATAACTTATAGTAATTATTTACCCTCAAGGTTAGCTAACTCATGTTAATTGGGTTTTGCTAAGCAAACTTCAAAGCCAAAATAATTTCTGTCCTCGAAGTAAGCTTAAACCCCAACTCTTTAGAGTATTTCTTTACAAAATTAATGTTTGTGATAAAATTAAAAAAATTACTCGTTTCGGAGTAAAAGTAAATTATTCTCACAATAATCGTCATATTCATAAAAATTATTTTTGATTCATAATATGCATGAAAATTTGTTTCATAAGCCCCTGATGATAGTCAGGCGCGATAGGATCTCTATCGGGTTCCGTGATTAACTCTAGGATCGTTAGGGAATGTCGCCGCTGTCTTGACCTTCTTTCTGGGCGCTTCTCCAGTGTCTCTCTGGTGTGGGTCCCCGGCCACAGCGGAATTCCGGGAAACTGTAGGGCAGACGAGCTCGCCAGAGCTGGTGCGCTCCTTCCGGAATCCTCTTCTGTTGAATTGGGTATGCCACTTGCCTCGGTCAAGTTGACCATTGCGCGGAGGTTCTTTCGGGACGCCAACCTATCCTGGGTCAATGAGGAGTCCTGCTCCACCGCTAGACTCACCTGGCCCAGGATGGATAGAAGGCGTACCAACCGATTACTTAGTCTTGGTCGTGATGTCATCTCGACTAGAGTGGCCGTGCTTACAGGCCATTGCGTCATAGGCAGACACGCGGAAAGAATGAGGCTCCCTTTCAACGACTTTTGCCGTGGATGCAGGTCCACTGAGGAGGAGGAGACTGTTGTTCACTTTCTCTGCCAGTGCCCGTCTCTTGCTAGGTGTAGATATAGGTTATTTGGCTCCCCATTCCTTGTTAGCTTAACGGAGCTATCATCTATTGACATCAAGGATATAGCTTCGTTCATCAAACTTTCTGGCTGGTTTTCCAGTGCGGGGTAGTCGTGCTTTTGTTGTGCAGACCTTGCGCTGACCAACTTCCTCCTTTCCCCTGACTTTGGTGGAACTTGGTTAGTACAGGGACTGCGTTCACCCGTGGCATCACAACGGGCCGCTATGCGTGCTCAAGTGAGCTTTGTGACATCAGAGCTACCACTCCGACCTAAACCTAAACCCTGATGAATCAAATCTTTTTTATGAATATGAGAGTTATTACGGTGCAAACCCCAGGTCAGACAATATGAAAGAAATATTTCTTTGGCGGCTTCGACTCAGCAGATATCTTGCAAAAAATCTGAGAGTAAATAAAATTGCCATGAAAACTTTCTCAATAATCCGTCGTTTGCTGTAGTTTCCACCACTTATGTATAAAATAAACGCACACAACGTAAGTGGTGTGTGACCAGCGTTGCCATTTTTTTTATTTTAAAAAACTTTTTATTTCTGGGAAAAAACCTTGCTTTTAGCAAGAAAAACTTTTTTTTTTTACTAAAGTACCAAAATTTTAAAAAGAAAGTACAAGAGTCCGTTGAATCTGTTACTTTCAATGTTAGTGTTTCTTTGGTATCTTGCCCTGAAGTAAATATTTCGAGTTATTATTAAATTTATTGAAAAAAGAGGAAATTCAAATTTGATGAAAAAACTTGTTTTGTTAGAAAACAAATTTAATGAAAACTTTATTCGATCTCAAAGAACTTGGAAAAAAGGGGAAACTTGGCATCTGGCAACGCTGTGTGTGACTGAAGGGTTGTAATGACCAATTATTATTATAAAACATAATTTGTACGAAAATTTGTTTCATAAGCCCCTTATAAAATGAACGTCATTGTATAAGAACAAGAATTAGAAAGGTCTTAAAAGCTTTAAACCAGGATTGTATTTGGGATATTTAAGTGAATTTACACCCTAAAGAATAATAAATAAATATTCGGATTGATCCTATACCAATACTTTGGGTTACATCCCTTTAACTTGGAGCATAGGTAATGCTTAAAAAAAAAAATTATGAAGTGAGAGATAAAAATTTGTAGATATCGACTATATGTTTACAATTTACAGTGAACTCCCAGAAATGTGAACCAATTTTTTTTTTGTTTTCGATTTTGTACACGTTTCCAATTGGTCTTTGGTAAACTAAGGCAAAAGAAAGGCATAACGACTTTTATGCAGGAATTCCCGAAATTTATAAACTTAATATAAATAATAAATTCCTTGAAAAATTCTATTTACGTTTTAAAGATGTTAACTTTTGTTTACGATTTAGAATGGCCAATATAAAAATAAAAGTGTTCATGTTTCTGGAGTGTTTACGTTTTTGGATATTCACGTTTTCGAGAGTTCACTGTAGCTACTTGGAATATTTTTAAAGGATTTATTTAAGATAATTAGAACGTTCTTGATCTTATTAATATTTATAAAGGATATGGTGGTGATATCAGCTGAAATAAAATGATTATTAGCCAATTGCCACAGTTTAATTCAAGTCCTCCTGAGTCTTGGTATTGCTTTGTTTCCGTTGATAATAGAAAATACAAATTTAGAAAAGACCTGAAATTTAAATTTCTTCTCAAAATAGCAGGTCATTTAATTTTATCTTTTTTTTAATTTACGAAAATGGGTATATTATATTAGAAAATAATTAAATTTCATACTTCAATTTTGCAGTATTTCTTCGGATGCTTCCTCTCAGCTGATTACTGGCATAAACTCTAAGACAAAAAAATTGTCATGATAAAACTGTAGAACGCGCCACTCATGCATAAAATTAACACACACAGTATGCACAAGTGGTGTGAGAAGCTAGGTTGTACTCCTGGCTGAAGAGTTGTAATAATATTATATATGTAAGTATGCGGCCTTAACGACAGCTCACTCCTTATTTCGAAAGAAATACCGACCTATGATACTGAGAGCATGTAGACCTCAACAAAGAGTCAATTTTAATGTGAAGAATGTTCGTTAAGGGCTTGTGGATTGTCTTCGTCGGTTTTTTATTGATGTGACCCAAAATGACCTTCATCTGGAAAAAGAAATCTTTGATAAAAATGCTCAAACTCGGCAACCGACCTAAACAATGGTCATTTGGCATCAATTTTTTGTAAGAACTGTATTTTATAGCCACGAAGTCAAAATTTTTACTTTAAATTTTCCACGTAGTCGAAAGACATAGTAAACCTAGTAAAAAAAAAACGACGTATCGTCATATCCGCGTCTTCTTAAAAACATCGCGCTATGGCATATATGGCTTGTTGCTGTTATACATATATATAGACCGATTATGTTGACCCCAGTTGACTTCCATTGCCTCTAAAAAGTAACTTTCCAAAATTTGGAAATGTTGTTCTAGCATTGAACGATTTTAAATTTTAAAACAAAGAAGTCAGAGCCAAGAGACTTTTTGGGTTAACACATGCGAGCAGCGTTGCCAGTAATTTTTTTTTTAACTTATTATTTCTTGGAAAAATACTCAACATTTTTAAAGGAAACACCGGAGACCGGTGAACTCTATTTTTGTTTCTTTGCTACTTTTGCCCGGGACTAATAAAATACACAATATTTTATTTAAAAATGTAAATATTTCTTGTTATTGTTGAATTTATTGAAATTTAGAATTTTTCGAAAAAACTTGTATTGTTAAGAAACAACTTGAATGAAAACTTTTTCGCATCTCAAAAAATTTTGAAAAAAAGGAAAAATTTGGCAAACGGCAACACATCATTCGAGACCAAAATATCGCACTGCCTTTTGTATCCAGTCTTATTTAAAAACTCTCAAACGGTTTTTGTTACGCGTTTGACAGTTCGACATATCCCTTGACGGTTTTAAATTTTTAGTAAAATTTTAACCAAGGCTCTGAGTTTAACAAAGGGATCCTTCCAAATTATTTTTAATTATTTAAAATATTAAGCCGGAAAAGCGGAATCAAAAAAATGTAATGATATTCTTCTGGTTATCTCTTACGCTCTTCGTCTTTGATGTCATAATCACCTTAGTTGAAAAGCGTAAACTACTCCATACACATATAAATCCACAAGCAAACGATGACTCGCATGTGCGATTTCCTTGAAAAAGTGGTATAAGAAAGCTTGTCGAATGCGATGTTATTTTGGAAGTTTGAAGATGTATCATCATTATCAGTAATAAGTTTATGATCATTTTGTCTTTCCAACAAAATTTGCTTTTATTCGTTTCTTTTAAGGAACATAGAATTCTATTACTTTTTGTGGTGAGTTATCATCAAGGTTGTTCTAGCTAAGCAGACATACATACATACATATATAATTGGCCATTACAACCCTTCAGTCAGGATTACGGCCTAGCTTCTCAACACCACTCATGTTGTGTGCGTTGATTTTATACATGAGTGGCGGGACCTACAGTTTAAAGTCGATTCCTAACGACAAATTTTTGAGAAACTTCATGGCAATTTTATTTACTCTCAGAGTTTTTGCCAGAAATCTGCTGAGAGGAAGTCGCCGAAGAAATATTTTTTCATATTTCGTTTTGGTCTGACCTGGGATTTGAACCGTGACTTCGCGTCTAATAAGCCAACGCACTAGACTACTGCGGCCGTAACCTCAGCTTCTTAGAGAATAAATCTAAAAGCGGGAAAACTTCTGTAAAAGCAAGCTAAGCAGACAATTTGTCTAAATCTGTAGTTTCTAGGATATTTAGAATCTAATGTTGCCTAGAAAGAATTTTCTGTGTGAACATGTATTGCTTGTGATGGAGAACATTTTGTTGACTCAAACCTAATTTTTTCCAAGAAGTGACACTGTCTGACCATTCTTTGATTTTCTTTGTTGATGCTATTCTTTATGCAGGAAGCAAGAGTTAAGGGCGTTCCTAGATGGATTATTTAAATAGCATTATAGGCACTTATAAATTTAGAGAAACATGTTGAAAACATTTTTGACTTTTCAGGGGGTTAGTAGGAAAAGTATTACTAGGTTTTTTTAGTTGAGTCCTACAACCATAGTTTCGGTTACAATAATTTTTCCCTGTTAGCCAATTAAAATTACTTGGATTTGTCTAATGAAGAAATATATAAATTTTAAAGATTTATTCGACAACTGAGGAAAAGTCAGAGACTCTAGTCTGTTAACATACGCCGAACATATGGTCTATGTTACTCAGCTCGTAATATTAAATATAATTTCTAATTGTATTGCAATTAAAAATTAAATAAATAAATAAAGAACAAAATAAATTCCAATCCTTTCCAGATTATTTTTTAAGTTACGAAATTCTTTTAACTCCTGTTTTTCTTGCAAATTTCAGTATTCCCTCGATTATATACCCGCTGTACCGCCAACAAATTACGCTAATCCAGCATCACCACCAACCCCTGCCGTTGGTGTGCATGCCAACGCTAGTAGCTTAATACTCTCACCAAATAAGACACCAACAATGGCTATGGTGGCACCACCAAAGCAATATCCACCAGTAGCTCCAGGACTACCAACTATAGCATCAATCGCACCTGCCGCCTATCACAATAAAATGTCATTGCCACTTCCACAACCGCCAACACCTCGAGCCGCAACAAATATGTATCATCATTACAATTCGCCAACGACTTTAGCACCAACGGCAGTTTTCACGCCGCATCCAAACGTCGTAGCAGGCGGACCTGTAGTTGTAAACACTATGTCGTCTGGCATTAAAAAATCAACGCCAACGGATCAGCCATTACTTGCCATCGATACTACCACCACCACCAACAGCACCAGCAATCATCATACCGTAGAACGGAATGCTATAAAAACGAATGCCAAAGTATTACCGAATGCGGCAAAAGAAAATTCATCATCTGCGGCCATGGCGGATAAAAAAACATCATCATCTTCATCTTCAACGAGTTCACCAAAGCCGACAACTAATGGCACAGCTGCTTTAGTTACAAATCACTGTGTCGAATTGTATACATCGTAACTCGAAGATGGATGTCAAAGAAAAGAGAACAACAATAACAAAAACATCAACAAATTCGATGAGATTTATATTTAACGGATTTAAATTTAATTTTTTTTATTTATTTATTTAATAATACATATTCACAATGAAAAAAAAAGATGCCTTCAACCAAACAAAGAAATGAAACTAACAGAATTCCTTATCTTGCCAATAGGTGGCGCTGCAGCCAGTCTATTTTATTTAGAAACACTTGTGCATCTTGGCATTAGCCAAGTTACGAACGAATCTCGAATGCTGGCGAAACGGCCTTTTACTATTTCTTACAAAGAAACTTTATTTCCCTCATTTTAAAACTCGCTCACTTCATTATAGAATGATGATATTAAGGAAAGTAATAAAAAAATAAAACTTTTTTAAAAATTTGAATAAAAATCTTAAAAAAATTAAACATTTAGAGACCAAACCAGTGCGTTTAAAAAGTGTTTGTCAAACAAACACAATTAAGCTTTCTGGTTAGAAACTTAATTAAAAAAATTTTAATAATTTTGTATGTATAAATCTAGTGAAAATTTTTTTAATTATTGTTAAATTACAAATTAAAAAGAAAAAAACAATTTGTAAAAAGCATATGAGAATCATTTCAAACAATAATGAATAGAAAAAAATTAAAAAATATCAAAAGCCCTAGTCAATAGAAAAATTATTTATAAAATTGTGTTTTTTTATTATTATTATACATTATTAAATTATTTAAATGAATGTTATTTAATAATTATTAAAATAAGACAATTGGTTTACCAAATAGCGAATCAATAAAACAAAACAAAAAAAAAAAATCCAAAATAGAGAACAATTCTTTTCTAGTAAAATAATAATTGAATTTAATCTTTAAGTATGAATATGTATCTGTCATAAACTCTCTATTTAATTGTTCAAGTTTTTCTAATTTATATATGTAATTAAATAATATTCCTCTTTATTGTTTTTTTTATCAAGTCTATTCAATTGTTTTTAATGTTTTAAATAAATACCAATATTTTATATATTAAAAAGCCTGTTTCCCGTTTTCTTCATCGATTTATTTATAACAGTATTTGAATCACACTGTTAAAATGGCGTACACTTAGTAAAGACCAAAACCGAACAATTAACCTGTAAGCTTGTGAGTGGTTTTCAAGGGTTGCCATCGAATTATACTCATAATTTCATAATTTAAAATTGAAATTTTAAAATGGTACTGAGCTATAACTGAAAGAGTACTTTTCGCATCATATAGTACTTTTGTATTCTAAAAACTTACGTACTATTCTGACTAATCGGGGCTAAAAACTAATTCTACCTTTAGTATTACGTTGCTTATGCATTAATAGCTGAAAAGCGCAAGACATAAAATATGTAATTACAAAAAAGTACTAAAAGCGTAGCTGGGGTACTGCGGTATTTTTAAATTATAAAAGTACTGAAAAAATACTAAAGTACTGAACTTTTCTTAATATCATTGAACCTCTACTCATATTCAAAGTTTGAAGTACTCATCATATTCATAATTAACAACACGTATGATGTTTCTGATTTCACAAAATAAGTATGATAAGCGCACGAACACTAAAATACTCACTAGGAGGTTGTGTGTTTGCTCTGGTTGCTGCTCTCTCCTTTTTGGCTTATATGTGTCTTTTTTTGTAAATGCTAGGAAATGCTTAGGGACTAAGAACCATTATTACAACTTTCCGTTAGGTAGGGTTTATAACGGGCAGATAAATTGTTTTTCATTATTATAAGTGGACAATAAGGTAGAAGTGAGCGTTAAGCTAAAGGGAAAATCATCCTACCAGTAATTCTTAAAGTTAAGTTTATGTCTGAACTTGCCATATTATAAATGAGTAGTTATGAATTTCATGTGTAGTTATGGATCGCGAAAAACGATTTGCTGCTGATCTCTGGTGTGCAACAAATTAATACTTTCCAACCGTGTATCCCGGTGGTCTAGTTGGCATCGTGCTGAACTTCAACTGCCGAGGGCGTGGGCTCCATTGCCACCAGACACTGTGGATTTTTTTAATTGGCTAACTACACTAACTATATTTATTCTCGAGAAAACTGATATATACACTAGTCATTAAAAAAAAATTACACATATTACGCCTTCTTTCCTTTCACCTATAAACGATCGTTCCTGTATTCTAACACAGCATGAATAGGAATGATCTTCTGAGTGTTGGTCCAAAAAAAAAAATATATTATATTGTATAGGTCAACTTAAAAGAATGGGATAAACTTCCTTTAAGTTAAACATTTTCCCTAATTTCAGAAACATTCAGAGACATTAATGAAAGTACTGAAGTTCCTTATATTCATTTAGATCGTCTACACTGTCGACATTATACTGTTTTCTACATTTTCTGACATACTGCTGGACTTGTACAAAATAGGTAAAGAATAGCTTCATTCTCCTAATCGTCTCTAATCTCCTAATCGTTCTCCTAATTAGTCATTTAATTGCCCATAATGCAATGCTCCGTAAGACTTTTCCTTTGGAATTTAAGCAGACTTTTCATGTCACGTGACACCCATTAACCGTCTTACAATTCATTATGTGAGAGCCCAGTAGCAGGCAGCGATATGGATATTAAAAATTATGTTAATATCCTTTTCAGAGATAATTCCATCCTCCGTGAAAGTCGCCTTAATCTACGAATAAATATATCTTCGGCGACTTCCTCTCAGTAGATTACTGTCAAAACATTCGAGAGTAAATAAAATACAATGAAAAGAGTCTACTTTAAACTGTAGGTCGCGCCACACATGTGTAAAATTAACACGCACAGCACAAGTGGTACGAGAAGCTAGGTCGTAATCTTCACGGAAGTATTATAATGACCAATTATGTATGTATGCATTTGGCCTTGTGGAATCAGCCACGCTTACTAACACCAAACAAATTCCACAACCTACAGTTCTCTTCGGTTTCGAGTTATCCGTGAAAATCCGCTGTTTATTATACGATCTTCCCAAACTTCTCTTTTCTGTAGTTCTTTGCGAACTATCAAAATTACTGTCGGTTTTAAATTTCCCTAAGATATTCGGCATCTGACTAATACCGTTTAGTCATCGTAGGTCTTGGACCACATTTTTTCCGCGACACATGGATGCCTTTTTTAGCCTACACTCCCCGAAATATTTATAAGACCAAACGTATTTCTCGAAAAACTTAAAATCTTTTAGACCAATTCGTACCATTTTTGCGTTAAATCGTTGATTTTTTTTTACGTGAATCCATCCAATATTTTTGGGAACCATCCGGACCATCTAAATGAACTTTTTTTTCATCAGAAAAAATAACTGATAACGTTTAATAACTTCAACGAATGTCGCGAAATTTCGGTGAAGGCACCGTAATGGTTTGTGTTGGGGTGAGAAATTAATTCTATTTGGAAGAAATGGTTACTCTCTAAGCCGATGGATTAAGCGTATAAAACAGAAATGATTTTATAGGCTCAATCGGACAAAATCCCAATTTAGAATGAAATGCAAAAAAGAAAATAAAACAAAAGAGAATTAGGATCTTGGACTATAATTAATTTTATTGAAATAAATCGAAATATTACCTTATCGGACAAAGGATGAATCAAGAAGAAGGTTTTTGAAAGGACAGAAAAACGGAAGCAATATAAGGACGTTTTAGAACCTGTTGACAGTTGCATTCAGCAAATATGGCGTAAGCTCTTCACAATTTTCAGCTTTTATTTATAAGAGAAATATGTGATACAGAATAGTTTAAAATGCACTGGTATTTAATGCCAAGGGTTAAGTTTGGCATTAACATTGCCGCCCGCCTTGCAGGGTATGCAAACAAAAGGAGACAGCAAAGCGTCAACGAGTCTTTGTCCGTATATTGCTTCTAAAACGTAAGAAATAAAATATTAAAGAATTCATTCGATAGCTTAGGTTCTAATATTTATAATTCAAGTAATCAATTTTTTATAATTCAATTCAAAAGTACATATACAATACATAAGCATGTACATATTAATAATATAAATAAAATAGTTTGTACGTATTGTAATTGCTTGGGGCTAATAACTTAAAAGTGCAATTTGGGCAAAAAAAAGGATAGAAAAATTGGGAAAAAAAGTAATAATTAAATTGAACAGGGACCATAAATAGTCCACCCGAAAATGGTACTTTGAGCCGTAGGAAAACCAACCCTAGAAAAATCTCCTTGACGGATAACCTTGGGATATAAATCCGCTCCGATGATTACATCGATCCCATCGCTCTCATAAAATTTGGAGTCGGCCAAAAAGAGGTCTCGAAAGTTTTTCTTGTATGACTCTGGCAAAGATTGGCACGGTGTACGTAACGTTATCCGATTGTCCACTCTAAACGTTCCCTCTATCTTTGAAGTAGAATCAAATCTGGACTTAAGTACCAATGGGCAAATGGTTTCGTCGTGCAGGGTATATGCTGTCATATCCAGCTTATCCACTAGTTTCATAGAAACACGGCTGACTAGCGATCCAGAATCTAGAAGGCATCGTGCATAAGATGTCGTCGAACCAATTTTCACCATAGCGGTGGGCAGCAGGACAATGGTACTTTGGCGCAGGATCGACGTTAAGGAAGCCTTTTTCGACGTTGAGGGAGGTGAAGATGCCTTAGGTTTCATTTCAGAAGAAGGGCGTTTTTTCGATGATGAAACTAATTGTGGAGATGGAGAACGAGATGAGGAAGATGAAGGCAGAAAATTCTTTAACAATTTTGGATGAATATGCAGAAGAGTGTGATGCAACTTTTTACAATGTTTGCAACCATTTTTGGAAAAGCATGTACCATGTGAGTGGTCATGTGCAAGGCAGTTGTTGCAGTATTTATGTTTGCGTACAGCTCGGATTCTTTCGGTTACATTCATCGCCAGGAATTTTCGGCAAGTTCGGAGTGGATGTGGTCGCTTGCAGATACGACAATTGTAGGATCGAGACGATTGAGAGGATTTAATTGAGTATTTTTCATTGTAGGAGATTCCGGTAGACGATTCTAGTCTCCCACAAGAACGTAAGATTCCCTCTGGATCTAAGAACGGATTCAAATTAAGAATAGTGCTGGACTTGGATATTGCCTGCTTGTCAGACAAAGCCTTATACTCATTTGGATAATGTGACCTTTGACAGATAGAAATGAGTTTGGAACGAACAGATTTGATTTCAGTAGTAGAAAGAGAAACTGAATAATTTGCAACGTTGTCTCTGCGGATACGATGAGTTCCATGAATAAATCTGTAGACGTAGGACATGACTCGAATTGCTCGGTGGAAAGAGGAAAATCTCTCTAAAATATCTTCATAGTCGGAGAAATAGGAGAAGAGTACTCGCACTGGTTTCGCTTCGATTTCAGCCATGGGCATTTTGGACAAATCATACCTAGGCCACTCTGAGCTGCTACTTCTAAGCCATTGTGGCCCATACCACCAAAGTTCATTATCAACGAGGTCCTGTGAATGTCGACCTCTACTCGCTAAGTCAGCAGGGTTCGCTTCGGAGTTAACATGGTGCCATTGTGAATAACCAACCACCTGAGTAATTTTGGATACCCTGTTTGCAACAAACGTCAACCACGAGCAGGGGGGTTTTGCTAACCATGAAAGTACAATAGTCGAGTCGGTCCAGCAAAAAATAGAATAATTTTCAATATCGAGCTGAGAAATCAAGCTCTCTATCATTTCGGACAAAAGAACAGCACCACAGAGCTCTAATCTAGGAATTGAAATTGTTTTTACGGGAGCTACTTTTGTTTTGGATGAAATCAAATGGGTGTACACGGAACTATTATCTGCTATTCGAACATATAAAGCTGCTGCATAAGCTTTTTCAGAAGCATCGCAGAATCCATGAAATTGGATTTCTGCATTTGGAGTATAATCTATCCATCGTGGAATCCGAATGGTATTGATTACAGAATAATTGGCTTGAAAAAGTTTCCATTGATTTAAGGCGTCTGGAGAAATAACTTCATCCCAACCAGTACCATCTTTCCATATACTTTGCATTAGAATTTTCGCCTGGACGATGCATGGCGACAACCAGCCAGCAGGATCGAACAGCTTCGCTATTTGCGACAGTACTTCACGTTTGGTGTAGCTAGTCGCTTCGGAAAATTGAACAGCTGCGAAATAGAATTCATCCGAACGCGCGTTCCATCGAATGCCTAAAGTTTTTGCTGTGCTGTTATCTTCGAATTTCAGGAAATGTTCGTGGAGGAGATGATCTGGTGGCAAGTTTGACAATATATCCTTGGAATTGGACGTCCATTTTCTTAATAAAAAAACCAGCAGATTGAAGTGCCTGAATCAATTGCCGTTTTGTCTCTACCGCTTTCTCCTTAGTATGGGCTCCTGCCAATACGTCATCCACATACATAAATTTCCTAAGGACTGTACTGGCGAATGGATAAATGGGCTCGACATCATCTGCCAATTGAAGTAAAGTTCGAATAGCTAGATATGGTGCACAATTCACCCCAAAGGTGACAGTTTTCAATTCGTAGTCAAGAATTGGAGAACTTGGATTGTCTCGAAATAGAATCCGTTGATACGGAGTGTGTTTCCGATCAACCAAAATTTGCCTATACATTTTCTGTATATCGGCGTTGAAAACAAATTTGAAAAATCTCCATTTTAGAATCAGGAGGGTAAGATCATTCTGAAGTGTCGGTCCTACGTGCAACAAAGAATTTAAACTATGACCATTGGATGATGGAGCAGAGGCATTGAACACTACTCGGACCTTAGTAGACACACTGTCAGGTTTTCTGACGGCATGGTGAGGTAAATAATATGACATTGAATTGTCATGGCACACAGATGAATTGACCTTTTCCATATGACCTAGGTCCGCATACTCCTGGACTACTCTATCATATTCAGTTTTTAATTCTGAATTTCGAATAAGCCTCGCTTCATTTCTGAAAAACTGCGCCATAGCAGTTGATCTGGAATGACCAACATTCAGTGACTCTGGAAATTCTTCCCTGAACGGAAGCGAAACAATATATCTGCCATCTGAATTTCTGCTAGTAGTACGAACAAATAATTCCTCACAAGCACGATCGGATTGAGACAAAAAGTTCTTCTGTGGAAGATTCTCCACCTCCCAAAAACGTGAAATTTCTTGGTCTAAAGAAATTTCACAGAAATACGAAATAACAGTAGAATTGAGGCGAGACTTACAGAAGATAGGACCAGTCAGAATCCATCCAAAGATGGTTTCCTGAGCAATTAGGGAATCACAAACATTGTGCTGTATCCCTGAACAAACGATCGAAGGAAAAATATCAGCACCGATCAATAAATCTATTTTTGAACTAACATAAAACTTCGGATCGGCGAGTTTAATATGAGGAAGATTGGAGAAAATCGAATTCGGAATTGTCTGAGTAGGAAGGTTATTAGTAAGATTAGGAACTACAAGCGCAGTCACTGGAATTTCGACAGCACTGTCAAGCTGAGTTCCAAGCACAATGGAACATTCACGCTGAACTTTAACTGAAACAGTATTGTTCAAACCTGAAATTAGTGCGTTGGAACGATGTGAAGATAATTTAAGACGATTGAACAAGCGCTCAGAAATAAAGGTTCCCTCAGAACCTGAATCGATCAAAGCGCGAACTTGGTACTTCACGCCCCTATGGCAAATATCCACCATCGCAGTGCCCAGGAGGACGTTTTTTGAATAAGAAGCAAAACACGACTGAACTCTATCGTAAGTTGAACTATTAGCGGACTGTAAGTTATTATCGGAATATCGTGTAAAAGAAGGAGAGTTCGGATTCAGTGTGGAATTGGCCTCGGGTCTTGGACTGCTTTGGGTTTGATTATTGGCGTCCTTATGCAGAAGCGTATTATGCCTTTTTTGGCATTTGAAACAGCTATTTTTGCTTGTGCAATTTCTAACGTTATGAGTCCTAGAGAAGCAATTCAAGCACAGGCCTTCCTTTTTGATTTCGTCCAATCGCCGTTGATGGTCTAGTTTTAGAAACTTAGGACATTTACGAATAGCATGATTCTCCTTAGGACACAGGTGACAAAACGGACCAGAAACGTTAGCCTGAAAGCTATTAACCGCATTATTCGAAATAGAGCTAGAACAAGGTCCACTTTTGGATTTTAATTTAGTGCTGCTGGAAGTATTTGACCCACGAATCTCTGAAACAGACTCCAAGGTTCTGTACCGGTTGGTCAGAAAATTATCCAAATCAGACCACTTCGGAATGGTGGTCTTATCCTTGAGCTGCTGTTCCCATAGTGTCAAAGTATTCTCTGGAAGTCTACCTGTACATATGAAAACAAAAATTGGGTCCCAACTTGTGACATCCATTGAATAAAGTCGTAGAATTGAAATACAAGAATTGATGTCCCGTTGGAGGCGTTTTAAGGCATCGCTGGACTCCGAAGAAATGCTTTGAAGACCAAATAAAATCTTCAATTGACCGTTCACCAAAACCCGGCGGTTTTCATATCTGGAGCATAGATTTTCCCATGCTATATTGAACCCTTCATTAGTTAAGGGGCATTTTTGAACAATCTCCCTCGCTTCACCGGTTGTTTTCTTTGTCAAGTAAAATAGCTTTTCGACATTACTTGCCCTGGAATTCGAAATAACCGCTGTAAAAATGTCTCGAAATGTTGGCCAAGAGAAGTAATCCCCGTGGAATGGCTCTATGTCAACCGGTGGGAGATTAAGTCTGCTGGATTCAGACTGGAAAATGTTTGGCAGATCCAAATGCTTTGAAGAGCCAGGAGAAAGATTATCCTGATGGTGCTTCAACTTTTCCGGAGTAGAACATTGAAGAGCGTCAGACAATTCGCCTAATTTAGCTAAACAGCTGCAATATGAGGTATAGGTGCTTCTATATTTCACCTTAATGGACTCTAGCTCGACTGGATTTTCAGTTTCAGCAGCTTCCTTCTCTGCCTCTGTCAAAAACTCTTCGTAGGCTGCCTTAATTCTCGTCCAGCTCGACTTCAGTTCACCTCGATGAACCTCAATTGCATAAATCGACGTCACTGGAAATTGATTGCCGTTTAGATCAGCTTCGAATTCAACGACGCTATCGGCCAAGCGTATAAATTTATCCAGAGACATTTTGATACCGAATATAATTTAAAAAACAATCGAAAAATCAACTTCCGAGGAAAGGCGTAAAACAATATTTCAAAAACAAGAAAACAAAATCCTCAAGAGAAGGAAAATACGACCAAAGGATGTAGAAAAAAAAATTTAGTTTTGGATTCGATATTGTTATATTATGAAAAAATATAGCAAAGGTATTAATAAAAAGCAAAAAACCATTGAAATAAAAAAAATATTTCATAAAAGAATTAATTCATTTAAATCTCTTACGAATTTAATGATCGCATTCATTCAAATACCCGTAATACAGATCAGCTGTGAAATATGAAAAGCAAACAGCGTTCACTGACCCCGAATGCAATGGAAATTTAAGTTACTTTCCAATAAGAAAGTAAGAATTTTAGGTCTGTTCGTTTACAATTGAAAACCAAAAAAGAAAAAGAATTTCTATTGAAGGTCCAAAAGAAGAGAAAAAAAATGCAATTTACGAAAGGAGATCAAAAAATTATGAATGTATATAAAAAAAAAAAAAAAAATATTTCTAGGAGGACTATATGAAAAAGAAATATTATTAGTTTAATTTTAATTTTATTAACTGAATTTTATCTAAAAATAGTTTTACTGATCCCTTATAAAACTAATAAAGTAGTTTTAGAAATGTGATGGAAAAAATTAAGGATTAATATTTAATTAATTACATCACAAAACAAATTGCATATGTTATCTGAAACAAATAAAATAAAATATAAATTTCGAAAAAAAACCAACGAACGAACCTATTGAAGGGTTAAAATGTAAACAAGCAATTACGGTTTATGCGATCGAATTATAATGTAATATCCATACGTACATACATATGGTATGCAAGAAAGAAGAACAAAGAGAATATTGCAAAAATAATAAAAAACAAAAACAAGTAATATCTTTGTTGATGGTAATAGGTACCAAGTAAAACAAAATTGGAATATATACTATGTATGTAATGTATGTAATTACAAAATAATAAAGTACGAACTTGAACCAAAAAATAAGAGATTTAATTGGAAATTTAAAGA
Source organism: Sarcophaga rosellei (assembly GCA_930367235.1). NCBI lineage: Eukaryota > Metazoa > Arthropoda > Insecta > Diptera > Sarcophagidae > Sarcophaga > Sarcophaga rosellei. The sequence goes on along the minus strand of OV884021.1, from coordinate 31,801,369 downwards.
AAAATATTTAAAAAATTATTACTTATGCACAAATTTATTATTAAATATTAAAGAACGGACTTTATATATATATGTATATATATATGTATGTAAACGAATGTTTAAATATATGTGTATATCTACCGACGGTCGTTGCGAACACTTATATTGGCACTTTTTTTTTGTCTGCACTTTTAAGCTAATTTAACTAATATAGCAATTACAAACGTACATACCTTTTTATTATTTTCGATGGAAAAAAAATAAAATTATGACTTGATGAATTGATGATGATATTTGATGGCGATGATGATGAATATGATGGCGATGATGATGAATATTTGATAAATTCCAATAAAAAGAAATCTTAAAGAGTATAAACCTATCCGGTTCGAAGGACCAAATGTTGGGGTGAGAAATTAATTCTATTTGGAAGAAATGGTTACTCTCTAAGCCGATGGATTAAGCGTATAAAACAGAAATGATTTTATAGGCTCAATCGGACAAAATCCCAATTTAGAATGAAATGCAAAAAAGAAAATAAAACAAAAGAGAATTAGGATCTTGGACTATAATTAATTTTATTGAAATAAATCGAAATATTACCTTATCGGACAAAGGATGAATCAAGAAGAAGGTTTTTGAAAGGACAGAAAAACGGAAGCAATATAAGGACGTTTTAGAACCTGTTGACAGTTGCATTCAGCAAATATGGCGTAAGCTCTTCACAATTTTCAGCTTTTATTTATAAGAGAAATATGTGATACAGAATAGTTTAAAATGCACTGGTATTTAATGCCAAGGGTTAAGTTTGGCATTAACAGTTTGAGCTAGGATTTCGACTATGGGAAGGACTCCTATTTGTTTTATATCAACTAAAATGAATAGCGAGAAGTATATTGAATTATTAGATGACGTTTTAATTAATTTTGGGGATGATTCGTTTGGCAACAATTGGATATTTCAGCAGGATACCGCCGGAATCCATAAATCAAAAGCAACAAAATCATTTCTGTCCTCCAGAAACATACCAGTTTTGAATTGGCCGGCATGTAGTCCAGATCTAAATCCGATAAAAGATTTATGGGCAATACTATCGGACCAAGTTTTCAATAATAACACTCAGTATAAGGATGTAAAATGCTTAAAAAGTGCCATCATAAGAGAATGGAGTAGGATTGGTCAAAATTGCATTGAAAATTTAATAAATTCTATGCCCCGTCGACTTCAGGAAGTCATTATTAATCACGGTGGACACACTAATTACTAATAAATACAAAAATTACTCAGTAGTTGTTTTTTATCATTGTTATTTTAGCTTTAGGTGAATATTATTTAATTTTGGTCTTATAATTTTTTCGTTTGAAAATGAAATTCATTTTGTGCTATCCTTTTATTGAACACAGGAAAAAATATTTTTTTTACATAAAAAGATTTATATTATAATTAGTTATATTTAACCCAAAAATGGTACGAATTGGTCTAAAAGATTTTAAGTTTTTCGAGAAATACGTTTGGTCTTATAAATATTTCGGGGAGTGTATTGAGTATAATCGTTTTTTAGGACAGCTACCTGTCCATGCTAAGCTCAAAGAATTTGAGCCTTATCCTTGAGTTCGAAGTCCGTCATCTACCAATGTATTTTTCTGGTGAGAACTATCACCACCGTTTTTCCATAATTCACGCCAACGCCTAACTCGCTAATTGTGCTCTGAGCAAGTTATGTCTTGTATCCAATAGGATTTACAAATCTGCCGAAATAGAGCGAATCGGATGTGCCATCTTTTAAAACATCGTTAGCAGATCGTTGATAGTGAGATTCCTCAGGACGGTGGGAGTACCCCACCCTGTGGAGTTCCTTGTCAAGAAGTAAATACATTCATACTTCTATCTTTGCTGACGATATTGACTTTCAGAGTATAAAGTAGAACTTCCCCGAAGACTCTTAGTTCCTATATGATCATATCTTTCAACCAGAGTTGAAACACGAATTAGGAACAAATTGCTCAAATTTAAGCTCTGTACCAGGTCCTACTAGGACTTGGTTGCTATCTGTTTTTGCCTAGAAATAGGGTCTTCGTTAGCTATCTTCCTACAGTGGATAGATAATTTGAAAGTTGATTCAAGAACTGACATTTTAAAGAAATAAATTGTTTACCTTTAGATCTATTTGTTTATTGATTTAAATAAATCTTTTATTTACTTAAATCAGAAACAATCTTTAGCTGATAATATTATCCTATAAATTTCATTACACGTTGCTTTTATTGCAAACATCAAACATCCCGGCTACGATTATGGAAACTTTGAGAGTCGTACTGTTTTTATGAAGTTTTGTTATTGTAATTTGATCTTTGTTTATTCATATTTCAGTGTTGTTCTGTTTTTGTAGCCTTTCAGCAAGGGATCTGCAATACTATCTTTCCAATAGGTATGCCGACAACTCATATAAGTATATTTTTTAAGCATTATGTCTGAGTTTACAGGGAAGCTTAGGCTTTAGATAATACGAACTGAATAATATTGATTCCGTCTGGGAAGTGCTATAACGATTTCAAGCGACTTGCGAAATAGAATAGAATATTTTTTTTGTATGACGGAGTACTGACTTAGCCACGACTCAACTTAATCGGATACTGAAAGAAGAAGAGAGCACTATGTTAGAGCAACCGATTGATCTTTGAAATATTGTCAGACAGAAAAACGCATTGTAAAACTGAAAAGAACTGGAGATTGAGGTTCATCGGAAGGACAAACGCAATGTGTTAGACGAGAGATTACAGTTCAAGAGCCAAGTCAGATTTATTGAACAAAAAACGGAATATGAGTAAATACTGGGCTATCCATTTCGTGGTTTCAAAAGTATGGGACTGGAATTCGACATCTGTCCAACTAAGTTGTGAAACCAATTTTTTTCTTTTCAGTTGAAAGTCTGACATTGACGAAAAGGGATCGCTTAGCTATCACACAACGAATAAAAATGATCAAAACCTACTACAAAAATGGTGATTCTGCCACAGCCACGTATCGGCAATTTTTCGAACAAAATTTTCTTCAGCGATGAAGCACATTTCACACTCTGTGGGTATGTTAATAAACAAAATTGTCGTATTTGGGGTTCTGAGAATCCTGATGTAATTGAAGAGAGGCCATTACATCCAGAAAAAGTCACTGTTAGGTGCGCTCTTTGGTCCGAAGGTGTGATTGGACCTTACTTCTTCGAAAACGACGATGGAACAACTGTCACCGTCAATTCGGAGCGTTATGGTCATATGATAACCGACTTTTTTTTGCCTGCTATTGAAGAATACGACTTGGAGAATATGTGTTTTCAACAAGACGGTGCCACATGCCACACAACTCGAGCGAATATGGCTTTATTGCAAGAGACATTTCATGGCCGCGTAATTTCTCGTCGTGGCGATATCAACTGGCCACCAAGATCATGCGATTTGACACCATTAGACTTTTTTGTGGGGCTACGCGAAAGACCGTGTTTATGCAGATAAACCTTCAACTCTTGAGCACTTAAAAACCAACATTCGTCAAGTTATGGCTGAGATACCGCCCAATATGTGTCAAAAAGTGGTCGAAAATTACCTCAAAAGAATCAATGCTTGCAACACTTCGCGTGGAGGTCGTTTAAATGATGTAGAGTTTCACACATAATCTCAACGTTCAAACTTTATAATAAAAAAGATATATCATGAAAAAATTACTTTATATGTGTTTTATTGACGTTTACTTTTGAAACCACGAAATGAATAACCCTATATATCTTCGACAAATTCCTCTCAGCTGATTTCTGGATAAAACTCTCTGAGCTTCAAACTACTTTTTGATAAAATTTAACAGCTAACGTAAGTGGTGTGAGAAACTAGGTCGTAACCCTGACTGAAGAGTTTCACTGGCCAATTAAGTATGTAATTCTATTACTAGAAGTCTAGCTGGGAATAAATTAATGGTACTTTGTATATTAGGACCTTGAATATGAATGACAATTGGGTCTTTAATAAATATAAATCATGGCGACTGTTTCTAAGACTAGAAAATATATTACGGGATTACTGAAACTCCATAGTTTCAATATAATGGACATGGAATTACTCATGGAGTTATTTTAGGACAATATCCTGTTAGTATCAGCGTTGCGAAAAGTATGATACTGTGAACAAAATTACCCGTAATTTCATTTCATTTCGTCGTTTTCATTTCAATACTTTTAATGAAACAGCGTACCACTCTCAATAAGAGAAATTGTCGAAAATGTTTATGAAATAATCGTAAATTTTGATTTGCCGGGAGTTGAACATTGCTCAAAACCTTTTAGTAAGAATAAAGACATAAGTTCGATATGCGAGGCCCAGACAATTTCACAAAAAAAACCTAATCAACAGAATTTCCATTTGCGATTATGGAATCGTGATGACTGATATTATTGCGTCGGTTATTCACAACAATGTCAGTCTAAAACGACAGTATTTGAAACTCCGCGGTCGAAAAGGATTTATTGTGTTTTCTGGGATTGGTAGATTGATATTGATTTTTTCAGTATGGACAAGCTTTTATTTTAGAACTACATACGTATTCCGAACTTCCTTCAACCGTCTAATTAAAGTTGTCGCCTGAATTTAAGATAATTTGTATACCATTTTACATTAAATTATGCACAGCAATAGTGAATTGCCTGAAATTCTGCTAGTGGGTTGGTAGGTTCGTAAGAATTTATTTTATAGTATGGGTTTGGCTTTTGGGTATCGAATGTATTGTGAATTGACAGAATCCTCTTTAGTCTGATGGGTTATTAATATAGGAAATAGGCACGATTTTTTAAGTGCATTAGAGTACATAATCATTATGTTAGTGGATAGTTTGCCGTTTACAGGCAAGTTCACTCTGTGGCCCATATGGCCCATTCTGTTACCGAGAGTGAGGTAAGCCAACTTGTTGTGATTCATTAATGGTGGATTTAAATCACCGGGAGCTCTGGAAGAAACTGGCCAGTTCCCTTAGTGATACGTTCGCCACCATGTCCAGATCTTCATTTCCATGTCTTTCACATTCTGCCAGCTTCTGTTAGAATTCCTGTTAGAGTGCCAACTGCTCTCTGGCTGAACTCAAGTTGTTCCCTGGTTTTCCTGTTGTCCGCTGCTGGACACAGCTGCTTTGAAATTCGACATTATGGTTTTTTCAATTTGAAAAAGTATTCTTGTGGGGGCGTATACATCTCCTCTATCGTATCTTCCACAGATATCTCCGATCCCTTCCATGTCAGTTTGTCCGCCTTTTTTTTATTTATGCCATAGTGGCCTGGAACCCCGTAGGCGCGGGGGTTGTGTGGGTGTAGAGAATTCATGCAACTGCAATCCATGGAGGAATACTAGAGCACCGAATATATTGTAAATATTTCTTTAAGTAAAATTGAAATTATGTAACTAGCTTAAGCTGTATGGCATCGGCTATTAGTAAATCTTACCTGAGTCTCTACGATAATCGAATATATTTTTGATATTTATTGATGTTTAAATCAAAATCACTTTGTTTATGTTGACATATGGCGTTACAAACGGACGAAAGTCCCACCGACCAGTGTTAAAATAACGGTCGTTGAGGACCATCATCCGGTCGCACCGAACCATTAAAATAAATAAAATGGAGACACAATGAGCCACTAAATATGTTTAAAGGACATACACTCACACACACACAATCACAAGTATATATAGACACATATGAACTCTTTGAACACTTAAAAGCACCGTTTTATTCTTTTACTTACCGACACAAACACGCTTTCACACACATACACATGCAATAAATTTTAAAATGAAAATAAAAAGAAGGAAAGCATAAAAGGAAAATCATCAATAACGGAATGACATAATTTATGTTCCGGTTCAAACATACGCTATCCAACTCGTTGACAGACAAGTGCTGTTTGTGAGTCAAGGGCTAACGGAAAGAACGCGAGAATAAGAGAGAGAAAGAAAGAAATGAAAAGAGATGCCAAATCATAAAACCATTAGAATATGATTATAATGATCAATAGTTTTTAAAATATGTGACAATGAGCAACGAATAACGAACAATAAAAAATATTAAAACGTATCGGATGATGTCAATAAAAAATACCCGTATTTAATACAATAAATATAGCAGCACTGTGTTGGAAAATTTTAAAGAAAAAAACACTGAAATAAATAAAACAAAAAAAGAGAAGAAAATTATTTTAAGTATAACAGTAAAAGACTAATAAATGAAATATAGAATATAAATTGTTTCTGACCGACCACCCGTTCTCCTCTGTGCTTCGAGTGAAGCTCAAGGCAAAACTATTTTTCTCCGGTTGACAACGTGTCGTCGTGCAGGATAATATGGAGACAGAAGTAGTTGGCATTTCTGTTGCTCGTGCTGCTGCTGCTGCTTGATTGCCCTGACACTGAATGCTGGCAGCCGGATGCTGCTTGTGCTGCCACTGCCAGTAGTTGTATACTTGATAATTTATGATCTGAAAAATTGTAACTATAAAACGTTAAGTTTAAAATAATTTGTTAAAAATAAACATGATGAACAAAAATACAAAAAAAAAATACATGCAAGCAGAGGAAATTATATAAAAGGAAACCCTTGTTTTAAGTTAGAAGAAAAAAAGGAAATAAAATAAAAAAACTACCCAAATATTTTTGCAAAAGTATGAGAACAAATAAATTCATAAATAATGGCCAATCAATATGTATAAAATGAGATTTTAATGCAAAAAAATATTTTATTTTTCTATGGACAAAAATTTTACGTACATACATACATACGAGTACGTACTAAATCTCTTTTTCATTTATTTTTTGTTTTAGTTATTTTTTGTTTCGAATGAATTTTTATTTCTTCTGCTTGCCATTTAAATACAAATATCAATGCATTTATTGCTTTTCCTATATATCATTATATATATACATACGTATGTATGTATGTAACAATTTTTTTGTATAAAAACAAAATTTATTTCATATAAAAAAATATATTTTTTATGCTAAGCAAAAGCACTTTTTTGATGTAATAAAAGCACTCAACATGCATGCATGCCTGAAACATTCGGAGTCCTGCTTAAAAACCACGTTCTAAGTTGTGAAAATGATATGAAGATAAATTGAAAAGAAAAAAGTTTTATTAATAATAATTATATGAACGACCATAACATATTTGAAAATTCAAATCATACAAAAAATTCTGTTTTAACTACTTTAATTAAGCTTTACTTTATTAAAATTTAATTCAAAGCCTTCAAAACATTTTTAACAAACTTACCCAAAATTTGCCTCATTTTGTTATTTAATGCATTAAAGAATAATTAATAATTCATAATAAACACTTGCAGTTAAAGTTGATTCGTTGATTTATGGCGTTACAAGCGGACGAAAATCCCACCGACCAGTGTAAAATAATACGGTCGTTGAGGACCATCATCCGGTCGCACCGATTACAGTTGCGGCATTGCTTTTGTTTCATTTTGCATTATATAATCATAACACTTTATTTCAAATTTCACAAAACTAAACTTACCTCTTAGGACCTACAGTCCGCCAAGATCATTCGTCTGTAGTAATAACCCGGCCTTGGAAACAAATATTAAAGCTGCCATCGATAAGACACTGATCAAATATGTTGGAATAAATTTTGAAATATTTCTGTGCTTTTTTGTTTTACTTTCATCAATCGTTACATACATGCATTACAACCCTCAGTCAGGATTACGACATAGCTTCTCACACCAATTATGATGTGTGTCGCCTAAGAAATATTTGTTCATATTCCGTTTTGTTGCACATGTCTGAAGTGGGGCTTTAACCGTGGCCTCAGGTCTAATAAGCCAATACACCAACTACTAGATTATCGTTACATTTACATTCAGTTGCTATATTTGACGTCAAAATCAAGTTAAATTAATCTCAATAACTATTTTTCTTTTCCTTTAATACAAAATAAATCCAAGTTTTCATTTTTTTTAAGTTAAGACTACGCTACAAGGGGCTATCAGAGTTCTATCCCGAACGAAACTATGAACGAAAGATGGTTAGTTTTGTACGAAATTATTTCAATATAAAAAAATAACTTCTATACTGCGTTTGAAAATGTTGATACTCATGGTATCTCTGCTGCTGCTATCTTACTTATAATTAATACGCCTGCAGTTTACCTAATACGGTGTTCAGATATGCACCTTTATTGCGTAAATCGCAATAACGCCATAATTGAGCTTAATATTTCATATAAAGTTTCAATTAATTATTGCGCAATAAATACGCAAATTGTTATAATATTGAGTAAAACTTAAAATGCAGTACTGTCATAAGTATGCTCAGTGCGCATATTACAATTATCCGAATACTTTCTGTTGATATTTGGCAACTCAAATGTCAACAACGACAAAAAAAAAAAAACAAAAAGCAACAAAATAAAAACAATGTTGTTGAAACAACCAGCTGTTTAGTTTACCAGGTGTCAAATGAATATTGAATAAGCAGCTGAACTGCGTATATTATTACACTTGAACACTTAAACTATTGTACTCAATAAACCGAATATTGACTCAATAAAAGTGAATATCTGATCATAGTATAAGGCTGCAATTGCAAAATTATTGTGTTGTTGTTATTTCATGAAATTGAAATGAAAAGTTTCTTAGAAAATCTATTGTTCGGAGTCGAATTTTAACTGTAGCTCCCGCTATTCATGCAAAAAATTAACTTACAAAACATGGATTGTGTGAGAAGCTACATATATCCTGACTAAAGAAGTTAAGCATGTAAGTAAAAAAGTAATACGAATAAAGAAAAATGGACTCAAATTAAAATAAGTTTGATTATTCAATCTAAAAAATTCTGTAAATCCAAGTGGCCTTAAACTGGTACAGAATATTTCTTTCATGTAACTGGATGTGAACGTTACTTCAGATGCATTTGGGAATAACCTCAACGGAATTTTTCGATTAATTTTCGCGACTAGTTGGAAATAAAAGAGTAAATAAAATTGCCATGAATGGCTTCTCAAAAATCTGTCGTTCAAAGTCCACTTTAAACTAAAGGTCCCGCCACTCATGTATAAAATTAACCCACACAACATAAGTGGTGTGAGAAGCTAGGTCGTAATCCTGACTGAAGGGTTGTTATGACCAATTATGTATGTGTGTATGTATGTGTAGTTGGAAATAAATTAAGGCTAATTTGAATATCAGAATATTCAGAATATTAATACATAATGGATTTGAAAATGGAAACAAATAAAAGCAATTTTGTTGCTATTATTTTAAGCATTAATGTACTCCCAGTAATATTTATTTTATTTTTTATTTATTTTATTTATTAATTACAATACAATTACAAATTATGTTCTAAGTTTATACGAGCGGAGTAACTTGACCATATGCTTGGTGTAATGTCACAGACCAGAGTCTCTGGTGGAAATCGAACCCACGACCCTCACGCTAATAGTCTAGCACACTACCCACTAGACTACCAGGGCACCCACTTGTGCGAGAGTGTATGTGTTAAAGCATTTAAAATAATGAACATTTTAATGGTTTTCGGAAATGGAAAATAAATTCCATTTGCCCAAAAGAAAAAAAAAACAAATAGAAGAGAAAGCAGTATTTTTTATAAATTTACCACATGGAACAGTTCTATTTGAAGCAAAGTTTGAAAAGAACAAAAGTCAATAAATGCGAGAAATCAATAATATATTACTTACTGATGGGGATGTACATATGTATATACGTATGCATAAAAATATGAAAAACATTTTTTTTTTGTTTTTTTAATTTCGCACACTTAAAGTTTATGTGTGAACTACTTTGCCATCGATTTATGCATAATTTTTGGCCAGCTTACTTATCCAACAAGAAAACAAAAAAATTTATTCGGCTTTATTGAAATCAAAGGCGCCTATTTGTCTGGTGCTATATGCACCCAACAAACCCTGATATACTCGTATGTATGTGCGCACATTACACCAAATACTCATTCCCTCTCATTTCGTGGAATAGTAAGTAAAATCGTTTCGCTATAAATAAAAACATTTGAGATATTAATAAGAATTAAAAAAAAAACCAGCAACTAAAGAAGAAAGCATTTCAAATAAAAAAAGACTATTTTTCTGTTTACAGTTTAAATAATAAAGAAAAAAGAAAAGAAGAATGAAAAAACGTACATATTCAATGGCATTAGTTGGCAAGAATAACAAATAATTTTGCTGCATTGCGGTGGGTTTTAAAGGAAAAAATTTCAAACAAAAAAAAAAAAAGAAACGCAAACACAACTAATGGATAGACGTGCGGAATAAAACATTTTTTAATTTTTTTTTTCACATTTTTTTTGGCTTTGATGTTGATTTCTTTAATACAAAATTATACGAGAGAGCATAGAAATTCCCAACAAACGGCAACAAGGACAATAAACATAACAACAACAAGAAAAAAAACCATTCAAATAAGAAACAAATATATTAATACACACACATACATACATACATGGGGTATGTAAACAAGTATAGTTAAATAAAAAAAAGAAAGAAACTCACAATTTTACACAACAGAAAATAAAAACAGTCGCTGCAACGGTGCAGAAACACACAAATTATAAAAGAAATTGAATTGAAAAAAAGCAGCAACAACAACAACAAAGTGGTAAAGAAAATTTTATATAACTACAACAACAAAAGAAGCCAAAACAAACAAAAAAAGAAACAGTGAAATAACACTAAATGCATTTTAACACGACTAAAACAAACGGAAGTTACTCATACATACATACCTTCGTACACATAAAAATGGCTTCTCGCTCTCTCACACACACACTCCTTGGTGCATATCCTCACACATACACATAATAAAAAGAAAATAGAAAAGGAAGAGCATAAACATTCTTCAATATGTGAACTTTACAGCAGCAACAACGTATGAAAAAAAAAGAGTAAAGACGGCGAAAAGCAACATAAACATCAAATATGTTGTTGTTATTGTTTTAACATGTTTGACTCAGTTTAAGAAACACGAAACTAAAGTGTTGCCAGATGTTTAAAAAATACTATCGGGTGTAAATATAATTTTTTTTTGAAATGTATAAGCAATAGAGTTAAAATTGTTAAATATTTTCTAAACACAATTAAGATTTAGCAGAGTTAACCTCTAAATTCTTCCATATCATTTGTAATCATTGTTGTGTTAAGGTCTTTAATACAACCACGATGGATCTCATAAGGTACCATTGTAATACCAATTATAGTTGTTTAAATATGAATGATGTTTTGAGCAGTATTTAGAGCAATTGTCTCCGTATTCTAGTGGATAGTGTGTTGGCCTATTAGATGTGAGGACACGACAGGGCAGACATCTCCAAGAAAACGAAATATGAAAAATATATTTCTTTGCGACTTTCCCCAAGCAGATTGCCATGAAGAGTTTCTTAAAAATCTGTAGTTCGGAGTCGATTTTAAACTGTAGGTCCTGCCACTCATATGTATATAAAATTAACACACACAACATAAGTGGTGAGTGAAGCTATGTTGTAATCTTAACTAAAGGGAGCACTTTTGCCAACTTATGGTGATTGGCACATTGTAGGATGATTGGATCGCCGTCTTACATTGAACAGAAACATTGCTCTCTACGAAAATATAATGGATGCAGTGATGACGAATTTTGCTCCTTGAGTCCCTATTCTTTTTTAAAATGTAGCTGACGCTGCCTGATCTGATCCTCTCTCCGGATGTTGTCTTTACTGCTAAATATTTGGAAAATTTGATAAAAAGATAAAGAATTTCATTTTTCAATTCAGAATATAATAACTCAATATAAACCATTTTTCAAGAGGCGGCTGGCACTGCATCTCTTGCATCTTAATGTTATCCTCTTTGGCGGATGTAATTACTTCTACCAATGACTACTTACATACATAATTGGCCATTACAACCCTTCAGTCAAGATTACGACCTAGCTTCTCACACCACTCAAGTTGTATGCGTTAATTACAAATTATACTTAATTTATACGAGCTGAGTAACTTGGGCCATATGCTCGGTGCAGTGTCACAGGTCAGAGTCTCTGGTGGGAATCGAACCCACGACCCTCACGCTAATAGTCTAGCATACTACCCAATAGACTATCAGAGCATCCAAACTTCTATTAAATTTTGTACAAATAACTGTATCACCGTTCCTCGAAAAGACGCGAAAAAAACCGAGTAAAAAAGATAGAATTTTCATATTTAATTAAGGAATTGGTTCCACGTATGAAACGTAAGATAAATAACTCAAATTATGTTGTTTTTCATCGTTTCATCATTTAATTTAAAATCCATAAAATCTAGTGCAAAGAAGGTTTTTTTTGGTAAAAAGCATTGCATTTATTGATCGCGCTAAATCATTCAAACTTTAAATACTATGTATAAAGAACTCATTAGAGTCATCAACCTTGCTTGCGACTGCTAAAATATAAGGACATTGAAATCGTGTCTGTGGTAAGAAACGTTTTTAATGGGACTTTTTGCCAGAAGACCGCTGAGTAAAGTGGTATTAGATTGGTTACAATTTTTATTCTTGATTTCGAAATTATTTATTCCAAAGTCTAGTTTAATTTTTTAAAGTGCTATGTGCTTAATTTAAAACCTCCAAATCCAGCTTAAACAATGTTTTTTTTTGGTAAAAAGAAATACATTTTCACATCGCGTTAAATCAGATCAAGTCGTGTAAAAACAAAATGAAATATTTATTTCGAAAGGCGAGAACAGAATTAGGTGTACGCAAAACAGAGATCAGCAATGAGTATTTAAAAAGATGAGTAGATTCGAATCATACTAATATTTTCTGATACTTATATGCATTTATGCTTATTTTAATAACGTGGAACCTCTACTCATATTCAAAGTTTGAAGTACTCATCGTACTCATACTTAACAACACGTATGATGCTATTGAATCTGACTCTCCATAACTCAAAATATACACGAAGCACAAAATAAGTATGAATCGCGTACGAACACTAATATACTTACTAGAAGGTTGAGTGTTTGCTTTGCTTGCTGTCTTTGTCTTTTTGCTTATGTGTGTTTTTTTCTTTTTTTTCGTAATTTCAACAACAACTAAGACTGTAAATTTTGATGAATGATTCAAGTCACACGAATCATTTATGAGTATTATAAGTATTTTCCTAAAATTATGAATCTAAATAAGTAGGCTTATGAATCAAACGTATTTCGAATGGTATGAGTTTGATGTCAACGTTGTACGCATACTCATTACGTCCTTATAAATCAACGTTGTAGTGAGTACGAATGAATCAGAGTGGTTAAATTTCAATATTGTTGCCTCACTCATACTCAAAATGTCATGAGTGCTTATGAGTAGCGAAAAAACGATTTATTGCTGATCTCTGATACAAAAGCGTTGTTCGAACTACTCTGGTAACACTGGATGACTTTTGTTTTCTTACTTGTTTTTAGTGCCAAATACATACATACGACTATATGAACGTTCAAGATTTAACGGTGTTAACAACAACAATGTCTCTTTATGATAATCAGAATGTTCCATAAAGTTTTGTTCATATTGAAAACGGAAATGCAGTTGAATACTCAGTTTTATGCTCAGCTGCAACGCTTGTACTATCGCAATGACAATAACGATTTTTACATACTTGTTACTGCATGTGTCATTGGCTGTGTGTGTAGAGTATTTTGTTTTATAATCTTATTTTACAACAAATTGAATAAAAAAACTTACGAATTGTGTGATTTTGACAACAACTTTTGTATTTTTTTGTAATAAAAACTATGCGTTGTTGAATGTTGTTCAATTTTTTAAAAGAAAATTATGAACCCTTTTGAATTGAATAACAATTTCTTTGCCTAAAATTTAAATAAAAAACTTCTTGAATCAATTTAAGTTTTTAAAATTTTTGACAATGTCAGTTTGCGCTTAATTTTATGTAATAAAGGGAGGGCCATTTAAAAGTTCAAATTTAAAAATGCAATGAAGCAAAAACGGTGTAAAATTATGCCGAATTTATTTTTATTTGTTGTGAAGTATAATTGTTGCGATTAGAAATGGAATATTATTTCATTCATATGGCTGCAGCGGCTGGCCTTACAGTATCTCATTTAGTCGGACCAATTTTCGTGCATATATTCGAGTGTATGGGGTCGTATCTCGGCAATGGCATCACGAATGATGGGCTTCAAATGCTCAATTGTCTTTGGTTTATCGGTATAACACTTTTCCTTAACAGAAAGTTGTTCAACGATGTCAAATCGCAACTTTTTGGTTTCCGACTGACATCACCATTTCGGCTAACTAAACAGTCATCAAACGTTTGACGCAATAAGTCGATTGTAGTATGAGATGTGTGGCAAGTTGTATCATTCTGTTGAAACTAAACATCGTTCACATCAATATCATGAAGAGCGGTGCAAAAAAAATCGCTTATCATGGCGCGATAAGCGATAACCATTGACCGTATTGGTTGCGCCGTCCTCATTTTCAAGCCTCGCCAAACAGTCACTCGTAATGGGTGCATTGGCTTCTGTAGAACCACGTGTGTGTTTTCTGAGCCCCAAATACGGCAATTTTGCTTACTAACGTACCCATCAAGATGAAAATGAGATTCATCCGAAAAGATAATTTTTTTTTTGGCAAAATCAACATCATCGTGGAGTCTCTAGTTGGCCAATCTAGTGAAGCGAAAACGTAGCGGTTGGTCATGCGGCTTCAACTCTTGAACCAATTGAACTATGTAAGGCGTCATACCGAGATCTTTTTATAAAATTCGATGTAAAGTAGTGAGTGAAGTTTTCAATTCTTGAGAACGATAACGAGTTGATGTTGATGGATTCTAAGGCACACTCTCAGCCACAATTTCGATATTTTCGAGTGTACGCACTGTACGAGCACGCTCACGTCTTGGCGCATCAACAATGAAATCTGCTTCACGAACTCTAACAATAAACTTGCGCGAACAAATTTTGTACGGCATTTTCGTACAATTTTCGACCAATTGTCTTTGTTTTGAAAATAAATTTCGAATAAATCTTAACGTTGATTATACGGCGTTCAAATATGCATTTGCCAACTCAAATGTCAACAACGCAAACAAAAGAAAAAAAAAAAAACAAAACAAAAAAAAAACAACATAACGAAAAAACAAAATAAAAACAAGGTTAATGAAACAACCAAATGTATATTGAATTAGCAGCTGAACTGTGTATATTGTTATGTCAGAACACTTAAAATACTGTACTCAATAAACCGAATATTGACTCAATAAAAGTATGTACTGTACATAGTTTAACCGTAAATCGATTCATTACGTTCAATAATTTAATAGAATGGAATGACATTAGTATTGTCAGATTCGAAATAACCGATGGTTCAAATTTAAACCGATGTAAAAATAATATAATATATTACACTTGAACTGTTATTATATTTTTCATTAAATAAATTCTCTAAATTTAATTAAAATTCATTTTTTCTAAAAACCTTACTTTTAGACAGTTTAGATTGCGTTTTATTAAAATTTGCATACAATTTTTATATCATTTAAGTTGGTTTTTTTCTTTTTTAATTTTGAAAACATATTTAATTCTGCGTTTTAATCTTTTTATCAGTAACATATTTATTTTATCGCCAGACTCGTTATTTTTATTCTTTTTTTTATTATAAACAAATTTCCTTTTTTTATGTGTAAATATGGGGGAGAGAAAAAAAGAGAGAATTTTTTTTTAACCACAAGTGCATAAATTAAGTTGATTTCATAACAACCGCTAATTGTTGGCTTAAATGCGCTAATAAAAATGGCAATAATAGTTAAAACTAAAACCAAAAAAAAAAAATGTAGAATTCATACAAGTCAAAAAGTTACTGAAAATATTTATAAACAAACTAACCAACTGACCAGTTGACAAAATGACTGAATCACCATGAGATAGATAGATAGACAGGCAGATGGAAGCACATACTAATGCACCAACCAAAAAATATCATCAAATAAATGTTAATAAATATTTTTGTTTTATAACCATTACGATTACCACAACTACTATGAGTAGTATTACTACTGTCAGTAGCATTACAAATGCAACAAATATTGCTATTGCTTCTGTTGCTGCTACTACTACTGCTACTGCTATTATTATGAATATTTTAGAAAAACTTGTTAAAATTTTAATGGCCACAGACAGGAAATTCATGTTGAAACAACAACCAAATTTTAGCAACAGGATTGTAATGTTATATGTGAGAGAGAGCGAGAGGGTATGCAAGAGAAATATATGGGTTTGAGTTTAAATGGAACACGAATTATGGTCGAAAAATAATCTGCGTTGTAAGTAAGCGTGTTCATCTATATACATACATATATATAGTATACAATATATACATACATATGCATATTTATACAATATATTTTTGAAAAGAAGTAAATATATGTATGTGATGCAGTATACAGTACATGTTCACAATTTATGCATGTGTAAGGCTACTATTTCTTTTCATAGGAGAAAAAAATTAACAAAAGCCGAAAAACAAGTTTAAACGTAAACAGTTGTGTCGAAAATAATAGCAAATTCAAAATCAACTCATGAAAAATTAAAATGGAATTTTAAAACTTTCCAAATGCTACTAAAGTCTATTAATTAGACTGTTTAAAGGCTTCATAAGCTTAATAATGTTCGGTATTTAATAGGATTCAATATGTTGATTGCGATATTTTAAAACGAAAATCAAACACACATTACAAATGTAATTCATTACGTTCATTACGTACCCCCACCTGAATGCGTAAATATCTTAATTCGTTTGGTAAAGGTTTTAGTGGGCTATAGCAATTGGCAAAGAGTGTTTTAAGCGAACTTAATACGGTGTTTAGACATGCAGCTTTATTGCGTAAATCGCAATAAACGCCATTATTGAGCTCAATATTTCATATAAAATTTAAAATAATTATTGCGCAATAAATATGTACGCAAATTGTTATAATATGTAGTAAAACTTAAATTGCAGAGTATTTTCAGTGAGCATATTACAATTACCCGAACACTTTCTGTTGATATTTGACAACTCAAATGTCAGTAACGACAAAAAAAGACAAATCATAATAAAAACAATGTTGCTGAAACAACCAGCTTTTTTGTTTACCAGCTGTCAAATGAATATTGAATAAGCAGCTGAACTGCGTATATTATTATGCCTGAACACTTAAAATATTGTACTCAATAAACCGAATATTGACTCAATAAAACTGCATATCTGAACATAGTATAAGGTTGAGTTTGAGATGGTAGTTTTAAAAAAACAGGAAAAAATCTGTCGTTTGTTATTTAAACATTTTATGGAATTATTTTTTACAGAAATTTTGTTAACAATATAGTCACATTTTATCGTCTTGTTTAAGCTACATACTATTCTTATTATTCGGTATGTAATAATATCATTATCCGGCAATAATCGCATAATTGTTCATTATGACCGTTTAGCTGGATTATACCTAGTTCCTCACACCTCTTATGTTGTGTGTTACTTTTATTCATAAATGGCTGGACTAACAGTTTAAAGCCGACTCGGAATGACAGATTCTTGAGAAACTTTTCATGTCAGTTTAATTTACTCTCAGAGTTTTTGCCAGAAATCTGCTGAGGGGAAGTCAACGAAGAAATATTTTTTCGTATTTTGTTTTGTTCTAGATGTCTGATCTGGATTTTGAACCGTGGTCTCATGTCTAATAATGAAACACAATATCTACTAGACTACGGCGTTTTAGCAGCATATGGATAAGATGTATTCTCAACAACAGACTCAGAAAGTCTTCAGAGACCAGTATGTAATTTTAAAACCAATTCGCAATTCAGTGTAATGCACTATCAATATCTGAAGCAGAGTTGCAAAATTTAAATTTTTAAATGGTACTGTGCTATAACTGAAAGAATAATTTCTTGCATCCAATGGTAAATTAAAAATATTTATTTGTACTTAATACACGTATGGAATGATATAAAAAAAACTAACGACTTAGACATGTTTCGTACATACAAAACAAAAACGTCAAACGTTGACGGAACGTACGTTCGTTTTTAACATATAAAGAGCCATTTAAATTCTTATCGAAATTGCATTACGGTTGAGCAAGCGTTCCTGCTGCTTTTCGTATTCTAGAACGAACCTACTTTCCGTACACGTTTGGCTAACTGAGACTAAATAATTTTGAGCATTACCTTGAACATGTTGTTAACGTATTGATAGTAGAAAAGCGCAATACATAAAATATGTAATAATAAAAAGGTACTAAGAGTGTGACGGGGGTACTGGGGTATTTTTGAACATTGATCTGAAGTATTTTATGAATTAATGTCAAGATATATTAATATATTTTAAAATTATAAAATTTCTGAATGAAGTAAATTAAATTTTTCTTTACTCAATTCTTTTTTAACGATTTTAATAATTTCAGTTAATTTTGCCAACCATGAAGTTTAGAAAATTGAGTTTAAATCCCTATTTAACTGTCCAAGGTGGATACTTTAATATGTATATGTGTAGGTAATATGTCGCACTTTAATAGAGTTCGTAAGTGCATTTGGGAGTTGTATGCGTTTTTATCTAAGTATGTACTATGTACATACATATGTGTGCTATATATTCAAATAAATTTCTTTTTTTTTGTAAATTTTTTGTTTGGTTTTTTTTCCTTTCGGTAATATGCCACATGCTGCTGCTGCTGCTGAAAACTATTAAAAAAATATATAAAAATTTGATTTATTATTTTATGTGGTTATTTGCTTGTTTTATTATTTCATCCTTTTTTTCACTCTCTTCTATTTTTTATTTTTTCTTTGTTTTTGCCTCGTGCACGACCATTTGTTATAAAAGTGTACACATTTTTTTCATTCTTTCTTAAACATTTGGCACATATACTATGAATTTAAATGTTTAACAAACTAAATATTTATTTAAATATTTTGTCACATTTATTAGTTTAATATGTATAGGGAGTATGAATGCCCACACACATACACCCAGGCACATGAACACATAGGATTGAAATATTTTTTGTTGCTGTTATAGAAAAGAGAGAGAAAAAAATGGAATAAATTGTATATTTAAAAGGTAAATAAAGTATAATTTAATTTCAAATGCCTCAATTAAACATCAAATCCATTATAAACGATGTTCACGTGTTCATGAATATGAACTCATAAGCCATGAACTAATTGTTCACAATACTTTCATACATATGTGTACGTATGCATGTGTAGTATTAAAAAAAAAATAGGAAAACTGGGGAAAATATTTAAAATGGCGAAATAAATGCAATAAAATTAAATGTTAAATTAAAAATAAAATAGAAAAAACAAAAAAATATTGTCAACTAATTGAAATTAAATTTCAAATATTTTAAAAGTGAAAAAGTTATATGAGCACACAAAAATATTCGTTGAATTTGAAAATAAATTCCATTTAAATGCATGAAGAAAAAAAAAAGAACGTATTTTTATTTTAAAATTTTTAATTAATTGATTGTCCATTTAAAATTGCACCAAAATGAAATAGAAATATTTATATTTATTGAACTTCTGCACATACATGTGTACATACATATGTAGTTTTTTTATAAACATTTTTTTTTGTGGCAATGAATTGAAATCTTCAATGGCCACATAAAAGTTTTTAGAAATTTTTATTATTCAGACTTTTGGAATTTATAATAGTAGTGGGAATTATTGATTTTTTGTTGTATAAATATGTAATTAAATTAAAATATTAAATATTTAAATAATTAAAATGTAATTAAAAATTAAGAAATTAATTTGATAAAGTAAACAGTATTTAACAAATAGGGGAAGAACCATATACTGTACAGATTTTAAACAGATTCTGAATAAATGATTAAAAAATAATTTAAAAAAAGAAGGAATTATTTTAGGTTTCTGTTTAGGAAAAAAATGATAACTTGGATGGGACGAAGCCCCTGGAGTTTCTTGACTCCAGTTTTACAACAGGTGACTTTTTGAGCCGTAATCTAGTAAGTAGTGTGTTTGCTTATTAGACGCAAGGCCACGCTTCAAACCCCAGCTCAGACATCAAAAATTAAATTATGAACAAATATTTCTTCGGCGACTTCCTCTCAGCAGATTTCCATGAAAAATTTCTCAAAAGCCTTTCGTTCAGAGTCGACCTAAAACTGTATGTCCCTCCACTTATGGATAAAAGCAGCACACACAACCAGAGTGGTGCCAGAACCCTGGTTGAAATCCTTACTAAAGGGGTGTAGTGATCAATAATGTTATGTTATGTTACGATAGTTTTGAAAATTTGAAGAAATCCTTGAATTTTGTTATCAAAATTTGTGCTGTATGCGAAATATAGTTCTATCGAAAAACATTATTCTCAGCTATTAACTTACTTTTAAGGCTCAACGTAAACTACCAGAATTCCCAAATAACGGCCACAGATAGTTCAAGAGCTGCTCATGCACTCTGAAAGCTCGCGTTACGATATAGGCAATGGTATCAATCCATAATGAAACTCCAGCATTGATATTATTGGAGTATTTTTTAAGAAGCTAAATAAACTATAGAATGGACATAGAGTTCACTAAATATAAGATAAAATATAAAAAATGGATATAACTAACATTTTTTGGAATATGATAAATGTCTGTACATAAGTTTGATTTCAATAACATGAACATTTACTTACAATTATTATTTAATTTCCACTAGAGCCGTCTTTATATATCTGAAAAAGAAAGATAT
Organism: Sarcophaga rosellei; assembly: GCA_930367235.1. NCBI lineage: Eukaryota > Metazoa > Arthropoda > Insecta > Diptera > Sarcophagidae > Sarcophaga > Sarcophaga rosellei. The sequence continues at coordinate 31,780,598 of OV884021.1, read as the reverse complement.
GAAAGTTAGGATGTGTTTTAAATAAAAAATATATTTATGTCAACATAGATTATAAAGTTCACAGTGAATATTCTCTTTTTATTTATTTCCTCTTGACTCCTGAGACTGTTAAAAACTTATATTAAATTGGATATACACTGTCTTAATAATAACAATACATAGCTATGTAAGCCGTAATCCTGACTGAAGGGTTGTGATGGCCATTTATGTATGTACATATGTATATATGTACATAGTTTGCAATAGCGACATAGGCATAATCTGGCCAGAAAAATAATGAAACTGTATGATTATTTAAAAATGTTAACAAGCATTTCTGTAAACTCTCCTTAACATAACTACAGAGCTGTCAGTAATGAAAGAAATTTTTTAACCGTTGATCACGCATCGATCTTTTCTAGGTATCGATTGATTTTTGTAACAAAATGAAAGTAATTAAAACAACATGTTTTTACATTTTGTTGCATAAAGATAGCAGAGTACAGTGATCAAATGACTTGCTGTACTTATTGCCTGTCGATTGCCCAAAAATTCTTCACATTATCTGGCTTCCTGCCCTGAGTAGCTGAGTGCGTGATAGTCAGGTCAGATAGTATTGCTGTGCTAAACTTCAAGTGCCGACGCTGTGGGTTCGATTCCCACCAGAGACAATGGGTGTTTCGTGATTGTCTGATTGTTGACATTAATTATATATGATTAACTGCAATATAAAAAAAGAATTGCAAAGCAATTCTCGAGATAAAAGGTGAAGAAGCCTATATTTTTCTGAAGGATCGAGCACCCCCGCTTCTGTATCACCATCTATCTTTAAACCAACCGCATATACAAAAATATATTACCAATCTTACAAATTTTCCAATTTACTTATTTTCGTACCGACGCATTTCTACAAATTATACAGTTTACTGCAATTACGGTGGGAAACAACAGACCTGACGTATCTCACGTTACACTTGTCTCTGATTATTTTAATCATATTTTAAATAGCACTGGTCCTCACTACCACACAACAGAGCCCAAAGCACTATTATAGGACTCTCATTGCTTTGTATATTTCTTATACAACTCCATAGGAGCTTTTTCCAAAGTGTATTTAAATACGGTTTATTACACCTGTACATACATAATTTGTCATTACAGGTGTGAAGTAGTTTCTCACACCACTTATGCTGTGTGTGTTTATTTTATACATGAATGGCGGAAACTACTGTTTGCTCAACAGAGTTTTGCGAAATTTTTCATAACAATTTTGTTTTCTCTCAGAGTTTTGCCAGAAATCTGCTGAGAGAAAGTTGGCGAAGAAATATTTGTTTTCATATTTCGTTTTGTTGGCGATGTCTGACTTGGGATTTGAAACGTGGTCTCATGTCTAATAAGCCAACGAACTACCTACTAGACTGTGACGACTTTATTTGTCTTAAGTTTTTAGTACCGATGAATCAAATACAAAGCATAGATGCCTTATCGATACTGAGCCGAAATTGTTGTCGACCTATCGAATTGTTGCTGACCAATCGAATAGTTTCGATATATCGATAATGTTGTTTCGATACTCCACATGTGCAAAAATTTTATGGTACTTCGATGTAAAAGATTTGATAAGTCAGCGAAGACCCATGCCCCTATGTTTTTCCAGATATGTTAAGACGTTTTGACTTTATTGGGTTTGCTGGTGTATGCAAATATTTTTCTTCTTACACTTCCAAACAATTCTTGTTCAAAACGTATTGTCAGAAGAAGAAAAAAAGATATAACAACAATTTTGTAATCAAAATCAAACGTTACACCTAGTTGTTGAGAATTTTAATACTGCTTAAAAGTATGCCTAAATTATTCTATGCGCACTCCTAATATTTATTTTGTAAAAATTCAAATGGAAAACTAATAATTAAAATTTCTGGATAACTTGACTTCCTAAATTAACCATGAAATAAATTAACATTACTTTCTAGATCGTTTTTAACAAAATTTGATTTGTTTTATATTTATTTCGTATAAAAGAAAAAAATTTCAAGATTTTTGACTTTTATAGTTTATTTAACATTGTTTCTTATTAGGGTCAACATCAGATGTTTAGTGCAGAAATAATTTTCTAAATGTTGGCATATTGTTATGAATACACGACTTAATTTTTGTTTCTATTCCATCATGAAATTTTGATTTTATTAACATTTTGTTTCTCTCTTAAATAATGCCTTTCTTTTATAATTTTTTTTTGTTTCTATATTTTTAATTTAAATGTATTTGCCTCTGACTACTATTGTACATTTTTTTGTTATACAATACTTATACACAATAAGCCTTTCAATTAAATTGATGATGCCATAGGGGTTGATAATTCAACCATCTGCAGTGCAGTCAGTGTTTTTGTTTCGGGGTTTTCTTTTGTACAAAAATTTTTTCGGGGTGTTCGTTTCACTTAAAAAATATTTATTTTTCTTTCTTTCAGTGAGTTAATTTTACTCAAAAAAAGAAAAACATGGAAAAAATGAAGAGAAGAGAAGAAAAGAAAAAGTACAAGGAAACTAGCGCAAGAAATGTGTACCACGTACAAGAAAACTTTAAAAAAAAAAACAATTTTTTTTGGTAGTGTATTGTACTATAAAGAAACTACAAAAAAAAACACGCTCAAACATTCTGTTATAATCTGAGTTGCAAACATACCTACTTATAGCCCCAGTAATCTTTTATGCACTTTAATGGAGTGAGTGAGGAAGTGATTCACTTTTTTTTGTATTTTTCGAGAAGTTTTCTAAGGTAAACATAATATTTAAATAATTTAAATCGTTTGCATTATGAATTTAAATTAGATGCATAAGATGAGTTTAAATATTAAAAATTCAGTTTACATACATTGAGACACTGTACATTAAAAAATATAATGCGCTAATAAATTACCGTTATTGTTATTTTAAAACTGTTTCATTGCCAGTTTTTAAAATTGTAAAAAAAATTACAAACAATTTCGAAATATGTATTGACAAATTTTTTCGGGCACTCTCTTTAAGTGGTAAAATTTCAATTTGGTGATTGTTAGAATTGTTTAGAAAAATTGTTAGAAAAATAGAAACATGTACAGTTTCTTTTGACGCTCACTGTACATAATTGGTCATTACAACCCTTCAGTCAAGTTGACGACCTAGCTTCTCACATGTTGTGAGAGTGGACCTACAATTTAAAGTCGACTCCGAACTACAAATTTTTGAGAAATTTTTCGTAGCAATTTTTATTTACTTTCAAAGTTTTTGCCAGAAATCTGCTGAGAGGAAGTCGCCCTAGAAATATTTTTTTATATTTCGTTTTGTTGGAGATGATGACCTAGGGTTTGAACCGTAGCCTTTCGTCTAATAAGCCAGCACAAATTAAATGTACACTTTTCTATAAATTAGTTGCTTATTTTCTAAAGCCATATCATTTTATCAAAGGCGTATGAATGTTCATCAATTTAACATTATTGCCACACTCATACGCCACATGTATCTTTTAATTTTGAGACAAATATGTATGTATGTATGTATGTACACATGCATAAAACAATTATCCATACATTTCTATTTAATCATTTATCTGCTGTAGACTTTCAGTCACAACAGCAGTAATATTTTATCACCATCCATCAAACAACATCAGTCAGCAACAGATTTATATTACAAATGGTACGAAAAAAAAACAAAAAAAAAAGGACCAGGAAAAATTTATATTTGGAAGTAGAAAATAATAATAAATTGCATTCAATCGAATTGATTCGCATTGAACATTAACTAAATTGTTGATAAATAAACACAATCATTTGTCATTCTGTTCATTATATTGAATATTTTATTTCATTCCCTGTATTCTGTTTTTTTTATAGGCCTGATATGCCCGTATTCATATCCTATAAATGATGTTAGTTGGCTCAACAAATTTGATGAAATTTAAATTAATTTAATTTATTGAGTAAAGGGGGTAAATGTCATAGATGGGCACTTTGCAGTACCAGTAAAATTTCAGTAAAAATTGATTTTTACTGATTACTGAAAAAAATTTCAGTATTCAGTAAAATTTTACTGTTAATGCAATCTAAATTTAAATGAAATTTATATGAAATTTAAATGAAAAAAGTAAACTTTTACTGTTAATGCAATCCAAATTTAAATCAAATTTAAATGAAATTTAAATGAAATTTAGATTGCATTACCAGTAAAATTTTACTGAATACTGAAATTTTTTTCAGTAATCAGTAAAAATAAATTTTTACTGAAATTTTACTGGTACTGCAAAGTGCCCATCTATGGTAAATGTAAAGGCTTTTTGAGACTATTAAATAAAACAAATGAGAAAAGGCTAAGGGGTAATCGGGAGCTATCACAGTTAATAGTTCGAATTATTTTTTATATTCGTTTACTTTAATACAGAATTAGGTTTAAGGAATGCTTTAAATTGCTGAGAGAAGAGCATGTCTTATAAATTAATTGTAGAGGAATTCAAGTTTTTATCGAACTTTTAATAGCATATGCGGCAGAGATCCGTAATGAATCGTTTTTCCGCTACTCGTCAGTACTCTGAAAATTTCAGCATGAGTGAGTCAGTAGTTGAAATTCAACTACTCCAATTCATTCGTACTCATTACAACACAGTATGAGTACAATGTTGACATCATACTCATAACATTCGAAATATGTTTGATTCATAAGTCTATTCATTTAGATTCATAAATTTAGAAAAATACTTATAAGGCTCATAAATGATTCGAGTGATTCGAATTATTCATCAAAATTTACAGTCTTAGTTGTTGTTGCATTTACAAAAAAAGATAAAAAACGTATAAGCAATAAAGAGCAGCAAGCAGAGAAACAAAAACCTTCTAGTGAGTATTTTAGTGTTCGTACGCGAATCATACTTATTTTGTGATTCTTGTAAATGTTGAGTAAAGGAGAGTCGAAATTAATAATATCATGCGTATTGTTAAGTATGAGTACGATGAGTACTTCAAATTGTGAATATGGTTAGTATGAGTATAATATTAAAATAAGTATGAATGCGTATAAGTATCAGAAATTATGAGTATTATTCGAATCTATTCATCTTTTTGAATACTCATTGCTGATCTCTGTTTCGGATATTTTTTTATATTCGTTTACGTCAACATAAAATTAGGCTTAAGGAATGCTTTAAACGGCTGAGGGCTGAGGGAAGAGCATTTCTTGTAATTTAATTGTAGAGTCAAATCATTCATTTTGTTATGCGACTAATAACTTTAAAAGATCCCTTATATTGGGTGTTTTTCCCCATAGTTATACATTATAAATAAAGTGGACAGTGCTGAATAAAAAACGATGGCGTGTACAAGACGTGATCTGGAATTCAAGTTTTTATAGAACTTTTAACAGCATTTGCGGCAGTTGTCTCTGGGTTAATGACGTAGACAAGTGACTTTACATAGCCTCAAAAAATTTCCTTTTTCTATTTATTTATTAATAACAATACAATTACAAATTATATTTTATTATAAAAGAGCTGAGTAACTTCGAACATATCGTTGAAAATATGAAAAATCTAGATACTGGCGTTTTGCTTTTACGGCGCTTAACATTAAAAAAAAAATAAACAAAAGCTACAAAAACAAAACAATGCAGTAAAGAAACCTGTTTACAAATTATCGTACTGCTTAATATATAAACAACGATGTTTACATTTATAGAGATTTCAAGAAGGCGAAGTCATGAACATTCGCCAGGCAGTGTACTCTGTCATATAAAAGACTAGGCAAAAAGTCAAGTGACCGTAGTAGTGAAGTTTAGTCAGTTTTGTGTGAAGAGGCGGTGTGTTTGAAGAGAGTAATCGTGGTTTGAAGATATCCCTTACAACGATCTGTCGAATAATTGCCTAGTAACTGTAATAGTTATGCAAAGGGTATAAACAGAGGTAATAACAAAAACAAAGCAATTGTTGTTGTTTACATAAAGTTGTGAAAAATGGTACACAGTATCAAGCAAATAATAAAGAATTTTAATTAAAACTAAACACAAATTTATTTTTATTATATTTTCAATCTACAAGCTCATATTTTAAACGTTTTGAAAAGGTAAAAACGTAACAATATATTCAGTGCAGTGTACCAGATCAGAGTTTCTGGTGGGAATCGAACGTACAACTCTCATGCTAATAGTCTAGCACACTTTTCATTAGACTATCAGAGCTCTCTGTTAAAATATTATATTTTTTACTTGATTTTTGAAAAAAAAAAAAAAAACAAATTAAATTTGGAAATATCCATTTATACACCATCAAGTATTCTTTGTCTACCCTTTTAAGATACAAATAAAAATATCTGTAGTAATTTATGTAAAACTAAAATAATAAAATTCAAAATATAAGAAGAAACGAAGTAATAACTTGTCATAAATTCTTGATAATAAATTTTCATTTTGTTACGGTTTCGGTAGTAGTTTTGCCTTCATTGTTTCTTACAGTGTATTTAAAAAATAAAACAACAGCAATAACAACAGCAAACAAACCCAAAATATGTGAAAAACATTCTACCATGATTAGGTTTTTCTTTTATTGTCATTGTATTCCTTTATGGCATGGAAAATGGGAATAAATGCCACCAGCAGTTTAGAAGGAAAAACAAATATGAGAATACGAAACCAAAAACCAAGAAAAAATGTAGAATACTCGTACACACACACAGAAACAATAAAAAATAATGCCAAGACTAAAACTGCAGCAACATTCCTTTAACCACAATCATACATAAAGCAGGCAGAGCGGGAGAAAGAAAGAGAGAGAGAGACAGTCAGAGGAGAGAGATGAAGTTTTTGAAAAATGTTACTATTAAATTGTTATTATTCTTTATTATTTCATTTCATTTTATTTTATTTTATTTCATTTTTATTATATTTTACATACGTACTTACGTACGTACATTTATTCTAAGTTGTATTGTAAGGCATTGCATTGCATTTCATTGTGTTTTTTTTTGTTTGTTTTATCCTTTTTCGAAAGATAAGAATAAATATTTATCATAATAAAAATATTTCTGTGGCAAAAACAATTCATCTTGTTGTTGTTGTTGTTTTATTTGTATTTATTTACTGCAACTTATTCATTTAAACGAGGCAATAAAGTAAATATTTCTTTAAACACCTTACTCTTGCCATCTTCCTTGAAGAAAATTAAAATGACATTTGCTTAATATCATCTCGAGGATTTCTTTTTCCTAGGGAATTGCGTACACAACTATATAAATCAATTCATTTCTTAAAGAAGAAGAAAAATAAAATAGCTGACTAAAGATGGTACTAATACAGTGAGTGTCAAAAGAAACTGTACATTAAAAAATATATACATTAATAAATTACCGTTGTTTTTATTTTAAATTGTTTCAGTGGCAGTTTTTAAATTGAAACAAAAAAAAAATTACAAAAAATTTCAAAATATGTATTGCCAAATTTTTTCGGGCACTCTCCTTAAGTGGTAAAAGTTGAGTTTGATGATTGTTAGAATTTTATCCATAGTGTACAGTTTCTTTGGATGCTCACTGTATATACATATGTATAGCACATGTACCATACCCGTACCCTGGTATCTATAAATATATTCATTCATTCATGGTAAAATAAGAAACTTATTAATCATTAGTTAATTAGTGAAATATTTTCTATTTCACTTAATTTTAACAATATGTGAAGTGGGATTTTCTTTCGTTTTCAGCATGTATCACGTATAATAATAAAAATTTATTGTATGAAAGTATAGGAATTTCTACGATCTTGAATTAGTAATTGTGGTATCTGGAGTTTTTGGTTGTTAAATGAGGGTAGCATTAGTATAGCTTACTCATTTTTATTATATTTCGTTTTATAGTAAATGCATGTAACTTTTTACCATAAATCAAGTTAGGGATGTGCGTAAGGTATATCACTGCTGGAGTTTGTGTGCGTCTCAGAATGTATGAGCATAATTAAGACAATTTATTTTAGTATCTTATTTATTTATTTTTAATTAGAATGTAATTAAAAATTAAACTATAATTATTACGCTCTGAGTTTTACGGTGTTCAGATATGCACCTTTATTGCGTAGATCGCAATAAACGCCATTATTGAGCTCAATATTTCATATAAAGTTTCAATTAATTATTGTGCAATAAATAAGCAAATTGAGTAAAACTTAAAGTCTAGCACAGTCATAAGTATGTTCAGTGAGCACATTACAATTATCCGAGCACTTTCTGTAGATACATATTTGACAACTCATATGTCAACATCGAAAAAAAAACAATGTTGTTGAAACAACCAGCTGTTTAGTTTTCCAGCAGTCGAATGAATATTGAATAAGCAGCTGAACTGCGTGTATTGTTATGTCTGAACACTCAAAAAATTTTGTACTTAATAAACCGAATATTGACTCAATTAAAGTGTATACCTGAACATAGTATTATATAGACACAGACTTTATGTTCGGTGTAGTATAAATGACCAAAGTCTCTGTTAATAGTCTAGCACACAACCCACTAGACTACCATGACACACTTTTTGTATATTAGTGGGAGCACAAATAATTTCCATAAACTAGCAAACGACATTTAAAGACATTAGTTTGAATTTAAAATTATTCCCCACTTTTTATTATCAAAGTTTTTAGGAGGAAGGGTTCCTGTCGTGGGCGGTGTGCTCGTTGTATAATTCTACGTAAATTCATTCCAATTTGTTACAGTGTGGAACATACGGACATCACAAATAAATTGTATTCATTTCTATTAAGGATACTTTAATTTCAATTCTGGTTATAGTTGTCCCCCTAATTTTGATGTGGATGGGTCTTCTTCTGATATGGACAGGTCTTCCTAGCTTTCGCAGTCTGTACTCAATCCAATTCCACTTAAGGCTGAGGATTTCTGAAGCTGCCATAGATCGTGTGTAGTAATTTTTGTCGACTAAATGTTATAAATATTCTTCCTAAGAATATTTTGATAAAGACTTGCAGTACGCACTGATATTGCATTTTTATTCTCCGAAGAGAGAATGAATGAAGAACGTCATATTTGGTTAACATTCATACATACATAATTAGTCATTACCACCCTTCAGTCAATGTTACGACCTAGCTTCTTACACCTACAGTTAAAATTGAAACTTTTCATAACACTTTTCTTTTTAGTCTTAGAGTTTTCGCCGGAAATATGCTTAGGGAGATAGCCGAAGAAATATTTCTTTAAATTTCGTTTTGTTAGAGATGTCTGATCTGGGTATGAACCAGGGTTTCTAGTAAGCCAACACACTACATGCTAGACTACGGCGACTTTTTATTTAAACTTCTTATTGAAAGTCTATCTCAAAATTGGTGTAATTAAAAATTAATTAATTACTTTATATATTTTTTTACTTAACATTTAAATTATATTTCCTTAATAATAAGCAATGGCTTAATTCTGTATCAGAGATCAGCAATGAATGGTGTTTTTGATACTCATTAAGCACACATGCAATTTTGAATATAAGTGAGTAAACAATATTGAAATTTAACTACTCTGATTCATTCGTACTTACTACAACGCTGATTGTGATAAGTACAGGTTGCAATGAGTATGCGTACAACGTTGACATCAAACTCATACCATTCGAAATATGTATGATTCATAAGGCCACTCATTTAGATTCATACATACATACATACTTAATTGGCCATTACAACCCTTCAGTCAGGATTACGGCCTAGCTTCCACTCATGTTGTGTGCCTTAAATTTTATACTTGAGTGGCGGGACCTACAGTTTAACGTCGACTCCGAACGACAGATTTTGAGAAACTTTTCGTGGCAGGTTTATCTACTCTCACGGTTTTTGCCAGAAATCTGCTGAGAGGTAGTCGTCAAAGAAATATTTTTTTTTTCATATTTCGTTTTGATGGCTGGCCTGTGGCTCGAACCCGGGCTTTTCATCTAATAAGCCAACACACTACCTACTAGACTACGGCTACTTCAATTTAGATTCATAACTTTAGAAAAATACTTATAAATGATTCGTGTGACTCGAATCGTTCAACAAAATTTGCAGTCTTAGTTGTTGTTGCATTTACAAAAAAAGAAAAAAGACACATAAGCAGAAACGACAGAGCAGCAAGCAGAGTAGTTACATAACCTTTTAATGAGTATTTTAGTATTCGTAGTATTTTGCGTTGGTGTTGAGTCATGGAGAATCGAAATCAACACCATCATACGTGTTGTTAAGTATGAATATGATGAGTAGTTTAAACTTTGAATATGAGTAGAGATTCCATGATATTAAAACAAGTATGGATGCGTGTAAGTATCAGAAATTATGAGTATGATTCGATTCTACTCATCTTTTTGAATACTCATTGCTGGTATCTGTTCTGTATATATACCAGTAATGAAATGATTTAACAAAAATTCTTACAATTCCCTAAAAACTTTACTAAATAAAGTAAAATGTAACCAGATTTCACAAAAGAAAAATGAAAAAAAAATGGAATTGCTTAACAACCATTACGTGTTAATGAAACAAAAAAAACAGTTTCTCTTTGAATTTTTCATTAATTTTACAACCAGACTATAAATTTCTTAAACAAATGAAACCCTCATTTAGAACATCACTATCAAACACATTAAGTGTGTATTTTATGGTCTAAATAAAAGGCCCATTGCTATACACCACTTGGTCTAGCATTTATTTTAAGTTTTTTTCTTTCTTTCATTCTTACCATTTCCTTTTTTCTCTCTTGTTTTTTTTTTTCTTTTCTTGGTCTGTAAATATTATCTTTCATTTCCTTAAGCCTTTGAACTGAAACACAAATACAATCAATGAAATCGTTTTGTGAAATCAACACAAAATCAGTACAACCCATAATGATAACATTTGTTAAAGAGCAAAAAAACGATGGGCTCTATACACTACAGTAGGCAAGGTTTGAATTTTGAATCTTTGAAGAGAGAAAACTATTTTAAGAAATAAGAATTAAACTGTTTTCTGTTGGGTAAATGGAATTTAAGGAGAAAATTTAAATGTTGTGGAACTGTCATGGCCAATTAAGTAAGCAAGTAAGTAAGTATGGAGCTGTCAATTGCTTACAATGTATTTATTGGTAAAATAGTATACACTATCTTCAGATGTGCACTTTTATTGAGTCAATATTCGGTTTATTGAGTACAAGATTTTAAGTGTGCAGACATAATAATATATGCAGTTCACCAACAACATTGTCAAAAAACTCCTTGCCTATGTCCCTTGATTTGGCATGATATACTAACGGTCTCCAAATATAAAAAATCGCAATCGCCGTGGTCGTAGTTCGTTAACAAAAGGAAATATAAAAAATATTTCTTTGGTGACTTCCCCTCAGCAGATTTCTAGCAAAAACTCTAAGAGTAAATAAAATAACCATGAAACAATTTCTCAAAAATTTAGCATTCTGAGTCGACTTTAAACTGTAGTTCCCACCACTCATGTGTACGATTAAAACACACAACATAAGTGGTGTGAAAAACTAGGTTTTATTCCTGACTAAAGGGTTGTAATGACCATGTAATGTATGTATATATGTAAATATGGGTATATAACATTCGATATAGAATGTATATTTCTAGTCATTATTTTAGGCAATTTAGTACTACAATAATCGGGAAGTGCAGAGGGACAATCTTAACTCCAGTTGTTCTCAAAATATTCCTTGCCTTTGTCATTTGATCTGGTAATGATATACTAAAGGTTTCTAAATGTAACCTGGAGTAACATCGTATGAAAGAAGGTTTATTTAAAAAAAACTAAACACAAATCAATGTGACAGATGACTATTAATGGTGGATTAAGAGGATCACGCAAGTCGTGGGACATATCAAGTTTTTATGTAGAAAAGAGCTGATAGTATCGTGTAAACTCAATATGTATGTAATCAGAGCGTACGGCATTACAAGAAAATAAAGACGCAAAATTGGGCAGTCGTAGGGATCTCTTCATACATACATACATAATTGGTCATTACAACCCTTCAATCTGATTACAACCTAGCTTCTCACATTTGTGTGTTTTAATTTCATACATGAGTGGTGGGCTCTACAGCTTTAATTCGACTTCGAACGACAGTTTTTTGTGATCTTTTCAAGGAAATTTTATTTTATTCACAGAGTTTTTAACAGAAATCTGCTCAGAAGAAGTCGGCGAAGAAATATATTTTCATATATCATCTTGGTGGATGTATGAAATGGGGTTTGAACTGCGGTCTCACGTCTAGTAAGCAAACGTATGGATTTCCGCGTTGTTTTAAGTTTTTGAAAGGTTATCACACTTTATTTAATCAGGGAAAACAGTCAGAAAACGTTATTTTAACTTCCCATTAAATTACGTGTACCAACTGGATGACCAACTGCATATGCATCTTCTGTGGTGTAAAGTGTTTTAGAAAATGAAAACTGATTGTAAAATCAAATAACAATTTTAATACTGATGACTACAAGTCTAAGAAAGAAATACAACAGCAACAACAACGACAATTGTCGTTATTGTTGTCGCCATTGTTGTTCTTGTTGAATACCAGCAACCAGAAAATATCTTAAAAGTGCGTATTCTGTATTGAGATAGTGAGTTTGTGTATGCGAGTAAGTGTGTGTATTCGAAGAGTATCTGTTTCTATATGTTTCAGTTCATTGAAGTGAATACAAATGCATTTGCAATTGAAATAAATTGAGGTTAATGCCTGTTAACTGCATGTACGATTCGATGAACGAATTCGAATTCGCATTCTACATACTCGTAAGCGTTTGAACGAATTTTTGCCTGAAACATGGAACATCGAACATGATACAATCTGTGTTGTTGTTATTGTTTGTGTTGTGATAACAGCACAATAGCAAAAAAAAATTGAATCTCTACTTATGAACATTTAAGATTTGTGTAGCAACAACAATAAAAAAGAAAAAAAAGGAGAAAACATGCGAAATATAGAAAGAAAAGAAATTTCGAGAGTGTAAAAACAAACGCAGAATATGAAATGGAAAATCTGAAAGAAGAAAACATGCAAGCAACAACTCGAATATTGGCCAACAGATTCAGATTGTTATTTGTGTATCATAATAATGGATTTTACAGTAAAAACAAGATAAGAATGGTAATACTGCAACATCATGAACAACACCTTACCACAAGAAAAAGAACATGAAAATAGAATTTGAAAAACAAGAATATATGAATGAAGACATATATTTGTTCTTGTTATCGGAAGTCCATCTATTTCGCTGTTTCTTTTCAATAAAACGTATGTCATTTTTGTAAATATTTTGTAAAATCTTTGAATTTCTGAAATATGGTAAGTTAATGCGATATGATACAAGCATTGAAGGCGAAAAGAATTTTAATTTTCAAAATTTAAAATATTACTACGGAAATGGAAACGTCGTTTAACATTAACTTGATTAACAAAAGCTACGCTAACACATACAACGAACTTGTTACAAGTAAACCAACAAAATCGGTATGAAGGAAAAGGGGATAGACAAGTTAGCGAGAACGCAACAACAAACAATGTGAATAAAATACACAAACAACAATGAAGTCGCAATAGAGTTCTCAATAAGGCGAAAACACGAACATTCTACTTCAAGAACCTTCATTACACTGATTATGTGGGCATATAAAAAGGCAAGACAAAGCAGGCAACGAGTAGTAATAATTCAGTCAGTCTTGTGTGAAGACGCGTTGCGTGCGAAGAAAACAGTCGTGGTTTGAAGATCTCCGCTATACAGATCTAACGTACAAGTGTTGTTGCTTACGCAAAGGGTGCAAAGCAAACGAACAAACAAATTATTGTTGTTGTAACGTTAAGTTATAAACGGTGGCACATAAAAGTAGTGCGACAATAAAGAGTTTAATTTAATTTAAACACATATTTATTTATATTTTGTTTGCAATCAACGAACCCATATTCTAAACGTTTTTAAAAAGATTAAAACGTAACAATATTAAAGTCGTGTTGACTTATTAGACGTAAGGCATCGGTTCAAACCACAGCTCAGACAAAAAAACGAAATATGATAAAATATTTCCTCGGCGACATCCTCTCAACAGATTGCTGGCAAAAACTCGGAGAGTAAATAAAATTGCCATGAAAAGTTGCTCAAAACTCTGTCGTTTGGACTCGACTTTAAAGTCAAGCTCCAGCCAATCATGTATAAAATTCACACACGTAACATACATAAGTGGTGTGAGTAACTAGGTCATAGTCCTGACTAAAATATTGTAATTTTATGTATGTTGTATGTATGTATTTATGTGGTGAAAATCATTTTTTTATATTTGAATTACTTTAGTATAATAAAGTTAAAATATAAGCCATTTTGTTTTAAAAATATTATTTTTAAGAATTTTTTTGACTTAGATTAAATAAAGCTGGTCACTTTTTATCTCTTGTCCTCACAATAATGGTTCGCATTAAGATACTAAAAATGAAGAAACACTTAAAATGAAGAAAACCTTATCTATCCTGAGAGTATAGAAGTGTGCAAGTTCGTTGCTGTTAAACCACAACCGTTTCGCTTGATGTTGTCGATTAGGTCTTAAATTTATCTATTGAAACAGTGTTCCTATGCCATAACATTGTGCTATTATGACATCAAATCAAAAACAAGTTTTCGCCTTTAAAGTCGCCTCTTGCCTTGAATTTTTGATAATTTGATATTCACAGTAAACATCAGTTTCACCCTCAAAGAGCAAAAAAATTTGTTAAAAAGAAAACACATAATCGCAGGCTCTAAAATTTTGTCAAAATGTCGTAAGATTTCTACAAGAAACACGGCCCGCAAGTGAAATGTCTCCAGTTATTTGTTTGAAATTTTAATTTAATTTTTTATAAACCGCTCTTCAGACATTTAAAGCTTGAAAAGAGAAATTAAAAAGAGAAATATTGAAGAAAAATTTATGGAAAAAATTTAAGTATATATTCGAAAATTTCAGCAAAATAGGAAATAGAAGGAATTTCAGGAAAACATTAAAACATTTATTAGAACCTATTAAAGTCATAATTCTCTTGTTATACATTTAAGTTGTAATAGTGTTTTCACAAATTTAAAAGGAATTGTTACCTTTAAGTTTAGATTTTATGAGGATATGTGAGGTTAGGTAGGATGGCGGACCCCACATGCAGGAAGAGGAGGATTAAGCATTTCCTAGAGGAAACCAACTGGATCCCAGAAAGTATTTTATGACAAGAGCAGACACTGACGCATAAAGTGAAATACAGTCTCTTTCTCAGACCCAAAGCTTCTGCAAAAGTATTTTGACGAAATGCTTATCTTTTCGATATACCTTCTAAAAGGAAATTAACCCGTGAGAAATGCTATTGTGAGATAAATAGCCATACGATTAAAGGTTAAAAGTGAGCCAAACAGGTTCAGTAGAGTCTAGCAATATTATTCCTACCCTTTTGCTGTTAACAAGATTGAGTTTGCCTGTAAAACGATTGGAAATATCTAATTCAAGTGAAATAGTTATGCCGTTTTACATGAACCTGGTGAGCTCACTTTCCAACGTTATCCCTATGTCACAGAACCCATATAAGAATTTGTTTTGAATGATACGAAATTTTCCTAAACAATCCTCTGTATATGGACAAGGACATATGTTGAGACTACGGCTGTCTAAGTATATCAAGAGATTTTCAGCACCAGAAACCCACAAGCATTGCGCCGCTTGTGGTCATGACCTCCGTCTAGAGACACAGCAGTCAGGAAATCTATATTATTAACCCGGTAAATAAAATATGTCTGGCCTATTAAGTTATAAAACCACAGTAGGTAAAAGCTTAAAAACCATCCTAAATTTTAATTTCTTCTATGTACGTATCGTACAATACTTTAAATGGTAGTTCCAGAGACGTAAAATAACTGTGTATTAAAATTTTGTAATGCAATAAATTGTTGTCACTGTACAACATTACTTTAACAAAAATTTTATGTGTATATTGACATACATACATACAAAACTATATGTGTATATGTATTGGAGTAAAAAAAGTGTTATTCATTTCCTTACATGTTACAGGGTGTTGTAAAATGTACAACAAAGGCCCGTATGCATGTTGGCATGTAAATCCCAAATAAAGCCATTTTCTCTTTTACTCATTTCGTCGTCGCTCTCTCTCTCGGGCGTATGGAGGTGGACGACTGACTGTTTCATTGTGTTAGTTTAGGTATGTTTCTGTATGTGTGTATGTACGGTAATGGTAATGGTTCAGAGCATATTACTTTCAACAACAAGTTTTGTGAAGCAATTTGGTCTCTGATTTTTGTTGGTCTTTTTTGGTTCTCTATTTTCGTTTTCGTTTTTTTTTTTTAGCTTTTTGTATATAAAAATCAAATTTAAATTCCATTGTAGTCGTTGCCAATTATTTTGCATTATGAGCCACGATTGTAAAAGCCAGTAAGTGGAACTATGCAGTGCCACATAACATTCGTATCATGTATGTTGGTTGACTACTCTATACACACACATCCATACATACATATGGTACACTTGAAAATATAAGCTTCTCTCTAGAATATAAGAAATATAACTGTACTCTTGGTATACTCATAGTATAGTATTGTGTTCCATTAAATTATATATTTTGCTTATACAGACATACATACATATACCTATGTTGTTATTGTTGTTGTTGTTAGTTTTCTACTATATTGTATGCAGTAAATATACATCACTGTATGCCATTCATAAAATATACCAAAACAGAGTTACAGCATACATACGAAACGACAAGTATATGTACGACGAGAATATAGGTATGTACGTACAGTGAGTAGTGAATAGTCTTAGTGATTGTTACGTATGTACGTATGTATGTATGTAGATATGCATATATGCGAACATATTTTATCATATTCTAAATGCTTGAAATACTTGTCCATGTATTGGTTAAATTGTATCATTGCGTTAAAAGGACTTGTGTTTATTTCGAAGCTGTGTGTCGTCCAAACAGAAGACAATACTTTGCTTGCAATTTATTTTTTCTCTTATTTCTCCTCCTGTTTTTGTTTTTGTTTGTTTTTTTTACAGGCTCTCATTTATTTTCTTTCTCATTGTTTCTTTATGTCCTGTAAATTCGTGATATCTATGCAAGAGTCGGTTAACATGTATACTTTTGTGTGTATGCATGCGTGTGTCTGTCTATTAACAGCAACAACAATAAGAAAATTATTCGATTTTAAATGTGTTTTCAATGGTCGCCATTGCCGTCACATATGAAAAGTGTTTCTCATAAATCTTAGCGTTATTTGCAAGTGTGTTTGTGTTATTCTTCTTCTCTTTGTATATTCGCAGGCTTTTCATTTACAGTCTTTTTTGTTTTCCTTTTTTTTAGTTGATCTCTCTCTCTCTCTCTCTCTCTCTGTGAGTTTTTGGTAGAGTTTTTCCATTGTTTGAAATGTCCCATGCTGGGTGCATGAGAACATTGTTTATAATTTGGCCGTATTCTGTATTGTATTTAATCGTGCATGTGAGTTATTTAACCCTCTGATGGCTATGACCACAAAATTTCTACAGAAAATTCAGTTTCCTTTTTAAATACGTTTAAAGCCGTATTCGTTTTATTTTTAAGCGGATCGCATCGATTTACATATGCGTTAGTATCCGTGTCAATGAGAAACAATTCTTTGAAAACGTTAAAGGCTCTGTTAGATTTAAGCATGTTGTATGCGGTAGGGAGGAAACGATTTATCACACGGCATAGTGACTTGGCAAATCAATTTGCTGACAGTTTCCTCATTAATTGTCTTCGCGACAATCTCAATAAACTCGATGATTGCGTGAAATACTTCTAACCAGAATGAGTAAAGAGAGCCCAAGGAATAATTTGCTTAGTAGTTATCTTTTAAGAGAGAGAGAGAGAGACTATTTTGTGATATACCTATGGATCAATGACATATAGTGAGCAGAATCTGAGTGTTCGGTACCAGAGCAAAATATTCCAAGGAATATTGTTATGTTTTTACCTTTTTAAAAACGTTTAAAATATGAGTTCGTTGACTGCAAACAAAATAAAAGTATATTTGTGTTTAGTTTCAATTAAATTCTTTATTGTACGCACTATTTCTGTGTGCGACAATTACAACTTGATGCATCCAACAATAAAAGTTTGTTCGCTATTCTCCTTACAGTTTTGTTCACACAAGACTGACTGAAGTCTTACTACTTGTTGTCTGCTTTGTTTTGCCTTTTTATATGCCCACGTATCCAGTCTGATGAAAGTTCTTGAAGTAGAATGTTTGTGGTTTTGTTTTCTCGAACACACATTGCTTGTTGTTGCGTTCTCGCTTACTTGTCTATCCCCTTTTCTTTCATACCGATGTTGTTGGTTTACTTGTGACAAGTTCGTTGTATTTGTTAGTGTAGCTTTTGTTAATCAAGTTAATGTTACGATGTTTTCATTTTCGTAAGAATATTCTAGAAAAATTGATTCGAGATTTAAATAGAAATCGAGGCAAACAGTAGACCAACTTTCGAAAAGGTTGTTCCTTCTACGCTGCTGATAAAGCCAGAATCGTTCAGTGGAATGATAGGGTATGTATTTCTAATGAAATCAAAGATGAAAAGAAACTGCTTCTCGTCTGAGGTTAAAAGTGTTTGATTAGGTAATTACATTGAGAAGCGATTTATCCATGTAATCTTACAAAGATGTATGAAATTATTACAGTAGCACCATGGTAATTATTCGAAGGTATACTTGAAAACTCAGATTGCCCTGTGGCTCATAACATCTTGAAATACCGACACTCACATAGCATTTAACAACACAATGCAATTAATAAAATTGTTTTATCAAAATGGATGTTCTGTGGAGGTAATGTACAGCGCTATCCGCCTTAATCGCCCTACTGACAGAATGCTATGTGGTGGATAAAATCGATTCCACTAGTTCAGTAAACGATCGATCAGCACCCACAGACAATGACGTACATATGTTCGCTTCAGCTATCGGCGATTAACACTTAATATCATGAAAAAATCATCTTCAGGAATGAGATTCATAGCTGGATGAATGGGATTAGTAAATTAACAAAATTATGGAATTTAAATTCATATGAGATCCGAAAACGCACAAGACAAACCAAAAAATTCATAGTTTGGTGTCTGTTTTGGATTGGCGGCGTCAACTATCACTATTTCTTTGAGTAGAACGTTAATCAGGCCATTACTGTTAATTTCGAGCACTGTATCCATTTCTTTTAGCTTGAACTGAATAATTTGGACATCAACAATATGTGGCGCTATTTGCCGCAAAGCTAATGTCATATTGGATATTTTGGATAAGGCATTTGATAGCATGGTCACCACACATAAATGTGATGCAAACTGGACATGGAGATCGAGTGATTTGAGTTTGCTAGAGTTTTTCTTGTGAGGTTTCCTTTAGATTCAGGGTTATGTGAATAAAATCGATCAAATTCAGCTTTATTTATGAGTCTTAGCATGGAAAGTTTGAGATTTCAGAAGCCCTGCACCCAGAGAACACATGACGGATATTTGATTGATGTTAAGTTCCGTATGTGTAGAACTATACATAATGTGGTCATTACAACCCTTCAATCAGGATTATGACCTATTGAAAGAAACAATTGAAATGGAACAAGTATCTTGGAAAACCCTTTGATAACTTACATGCCATATTCCACAATTTTACGAAATGTAGTACCACTTCCGTAAATAATTTTAATTATCTTCATTACTTATTTCATTGATAATATGTTTTTAAAGCACCTTTTTGCCGATGATATAATTTTAAATCGCAATTAAAGAATTTCCTCTTTAAGAGCACATTTTAATTAAGTCTTTTCAAAACCATTGAAATTTAACAAGAGTTGTTCATCTTGTTACCACCACCCACTCACTCCAAACGTTAACAGAGTCTTATGCATTCAGTTGAAAATTTTTTCAAACTTATAAACTAGAAAACTAATAAAAAAAAATTAAGAAAACTATAATAACTAAATAAATACGATAGTTTTCTTTCTTTATGGAGTGGATGCATTGAAAATAATAAATGCGTAAATCTCTATACACTGTATAGCGTATTTACATACGCAGAACCTACTTAAAGGTAAAAAACTTTTTCTATATATGCATGTATAGTAAAGGCTTAAAGAACAAAACACAAATGCACATGAACTTTTTATTTAAGCCCCCCTCCCCGTATTATATTGGATGAACTCTTACCAAATGTGAATAAAAACAAATTTAAGTTTAACTTTACATAAGTATTTCAGCGAAAATTTCTCCGAAAGTGCCCTCTTTTTTTCACAAGTTACAGCAAATTTATGTTTGAATTGTATGAGTGCGTTTCTATTTGAATTTGTTATGAGCAGTTTTAATTTCATTCAAAAAGTGATTTGTGCTAAAGCTTTAAATTCTAAAAATTTTTTGTTGACTTGAGTTGAGATTTTTCTCAAAAAAAAAAAAAAAAAAAAATTCAAGAAATTCATGTGCAGCCATTAGATACCAAGGTTGGATGTTACAAAAAAATTAAATGTTTTTGGGGGTAAGGCCATTATTTCATCAATGTGGTTCTTCTTGATCTGATCCTATTAAACATTTCAAGCTTCTGCGGAATTTATACTCCAGTTAGTCCATTTTATGGAGGTCGAAACAAATATTAATCTGAAGATGCTAATTCGAGACTATGTGACAATATGCATCAAAACTTTGCAGACTATTTCTCTCAGTTTCTGCCGGATTATTAAAAATGTCAGGCTGATGCATAACACCTCAACATAACATAACACCTTACCTCAACATTTTTCCCACATTATTGCCATCTGCTTTTTATACGCTTCATGAATGGTTCGATCCCGTTTAAATGGAATTTTCACTGTTAAAATTATGTTGCACCCAGACATTGAGCTTTTCCTTATGTCTATCTACATTTTTCCAAATACATAGTTGACATCGATTTAGTGATGAATGCCTATTACCCTAGGAACGATCGTGCTGCATATATGTATGTTGAACTGTCTTAATATTCTCTACGACTTTATTAACTTTTTTTGGAGAAAAGTCAGCCAGAGCGAAGAGAATATTTAGCACAAAAATTTTCAGATCGTAAACGAATAAATCTTTTCGCTGCTTAAATTGTATCGTCTCCGTAAACTTTACAAATGTTATTGGCAGGCTGCAGCTAGTGATGAACATTAAAATAAAACAATGATGTGTTTTTCGATGCAATGCATCATAAAGATGCATCGATATTATATCGATTTATAGCAAAATACGGCGATGATTTCTGTGATTTTCGTAAAAAAAGACAGAAAATGAAACAGAATGTAACAGAATTGATATGTAGAGGTATTGGGGTACCGAGACCATACGATTTATTGTACTGCCTTAATGTAACTTTTCCCACAACCCTGTTGCCCTGGCAAACTTCAGAAAGCTGTTCTTCTCAATAGTCTGATTCATAACTTAGTCTAATTACCTAATCAAACCTTCTAACCTTAGAAGAAAGTCCGTCTCTTTTCAGCTTTGATTTGATCAGTATCACACCACTGGAAGAGCTTTATAAGCGATGTGGAAAGAGCAACCTTCTCGCAAGTTGGTCTGCTTTTTGCCGCGACTTCAATTATAAAGGGCTATCCTTTTCGTGGTTTCAAAAGTATGGGACTGGACTGGGTTCGGCATCTGTCAAACTAAGTTATGAAACCAATCACACAACGCATAAAAATTATCAAAACCTACTACAAAAATGGTGATTTTGCCACAGCCACGTATCGGCAATTTTTCGAAAAAAATTTTCTTCAGCGATGAAGCACATTTCACACTCGGTGGGTATGTCAATAAACAAAATTGTCGTATTTGGGGTTCTGAGAATCCTCAAGTAATTGAAGAGAGGCCATTACATCCAGAAAAAGTCACTGTTTGGTGCGCTCTTTGGTCCGAAGGTGTGATTGGACCTTACTTCTTCGAAAACGACGATGGAACGACTGTCACCGTCAATTCGAGGCGTTATGGTCATATGATAACCGACTTTTTTTGACTGCTATTGAAGAATACGACTTGGAGAATATGTGGTTTCAACAAGACGGTGCCACATGCCACACAACTCGAGCGAATATGGCTTTATTGCAAGAGACATTTCCTGGCCGCGTAATTTCTCGTCGTTACGATATCAACTGGCCACCAAGATCATGCGATTTGACACCATTAGACTTTTTTTTTTGGGCTACGCGAAAGACCGTGTTTATGCAGATAAACCTTCAACTCTTGAGCACTTAAAAACCAACATTCGTCAAGTTATGGCTGAGAGACCGCCCAATGTGTATCAAAAATTGGTCGAAAATTACCTCAAAAGAATCAATGCTTGCAACACTTCGCGTGGAGGTCATTTAAATGATGTAGTGTTTCACACCTAATGTCAACGTTCAAACTTTACAATATAAAAGAAATATCATGAAAAAAATATTTTATATGTGTTTTATTTACGTTTAGTTTTGAAACCACGAAATGGATAACCCGATATATGTATGCTTGTTAATATTTTTTATGGTTTTGGTTACATGTTAACATACAAAAACAGAACTTGAATTACATTCAGTTGAAAACTGCCTATCTAACCAATATATTCGATTTATACGGAATTAATTATGATTCGTTACTCTTGAGGTTTTAACACATAGCAGCAGGCCATTTAAATGTAATCGTATAGAGAGAATTTCATTATGACCCAATAAAAAAATGCCGTATTTTTGGTGAAAGTATCTCAAAAAACAGTTCACCATCTATTTAACTCTTTTAATGTAACTTAAGAGTTGTTAATAAAATGACTATGAATTTATTTGTGCACAAAATAAAAACGATAAAGTTTTCATTAAAGTTTAAATAAATTCAATATTTATGCAAAAGAAAAACAAATTTTCTTGTAAATCCCTCTGCAATGCTCAAAATCAGCTTCAAATCTCATGCAACTGTGTGACTGACTGAGTCATTGTCTTAAATATCAATTTAATGTGACTTTTAAATTGAGATTTATTAACAATAATTAGTCAAATGAAGTGTAAATGAAGTAGATAATTACGATTATAATTAATACGCATACCACCATGCACTAGTTACCCACACATACATATGCATAAACACATATGAAGACACATAATTTTGGTGTTATTTATTTTTGTATTTATTTTAAAGTTTTTTTGTTGTTGTTTTTTGTTTTATTGTTCTTTGTTTATTAAAAGGCAAAATAAATAAATTAAAATGTCACATGTGCATTTAATTTATATTTGCATGTTTATGGCAATGCATACAATTACACACACACACACGTACCTTTTTGTATTCATATTCATATACTAATACCGCATAAATATACTACATGCACATTACTTACATACACACATAAACATTAATAAAATAAATATGTACACATATATGTATATGTGAGTGTGAATGTTTGTATATAATAATAATAGTGGTTTATAGTGCATGTTTGTAATTGAGTATGTATGTATATGTGTAATGGTGTGTACACAGGATAATTTTTGGTTGACCAGTTGATAAACAAGCTGCTGCTGTTGTTGTTCCTGCTCCTGCTGTTATAGGTCGACGACATATATAAACGCACATACTGACACATACATGGAAACACATCTTTGTGTTAAACTATTCACAAGTTGTAGAAAAGATTAACCCATTCATACATTTATTGTTGTTATAGTTGTTATTGCTGTCATTATATAGTAAATAAATAAAAAGGTAAACAAATACACGAATACAACAACCCATAAGCACACCTACATGCCTACATTCACGTAACATACTTGTAACTGAATCCATGTAGAGTTCTAAGTGCTGAAACTGTTGGTGTCATGCATTATAAACAAATATTTGTGTGTGTGTGTTTCCAAAGACTGTTGTCCTCGTACAGTGAGAGCCATAAAAACTAGCCAATTTCAGTGCAAACCGTTTTTTTTTCTTTTCCTTCTTTTGATGGTTCATTATTATTTAAAAGTAAAGCAAAGGGTTTACGTGTTACTTAATTATAATTTAATTACGTATTAAAGTACTTTGTTAATTGCCTTGTATACGATATTTACTTATATAACATGAGAAATTGGTCGCCTTTTTTTCACAATAATTACTATATAAATAATCCTTTTTTTAATTTTCTTCTTCTGTTTATTTTGTGGGTCTGTTTCAAAACTACTTTTTAATTGGGCTACAAACAAGGTGAACACCATGTGGGGCAAATAAGTAAATAAATTTTCAAAAAACTAAATTATAATTACGGTTGAAACTGTTGAAACATGAAAATATTAAAATAATCATATGGAAGGTTATAAAGAAACGGTAAGTACATGAGTATGATATGGTATTAGTTTAAGTATTTGAAGTTTGGTAATTGTCGTGGTTGAAAGCAGTATTCGTTTTCAAATACCAAAAAATATCCACAATTTGATTGAATCTTAGAGAAATACGTGAATAAGAACACCAAACAAATAACTCAATGAAGGAAAACACTATTGTGAAACATTGCTTTTGGAAAATTTATTAAAATACTGTAAAGAAAAATACATAAGATTAAGCAAATTCAATTTTTTTGCAAAGTTTTCTGTTTACCTTTTTTTTAATTGTTTAAAAAGAAGCAAACGCACTCAAAAATTAATTTTATTTTTGCTGTTTATAATATATATTTTACTCCAAGTCTAGTAGATAATGCGAGTCAGGCGTTTAAACCCCAGCTTAGGCAACTTGAATAAATCGAAATGTGAAATGGCGTCTTCCTCCTAGCAGTCTTCCGCATTAAAATTTGAGAGTAAATAAATTTAAATGAAAAGTTTCTTAAAAATCTTTCGGAATCGACTTTAAACTGTGGGTACTGCCACTCATGTATAAAATTCATTCACACAATATAAGTGGTGTGAGAAGCTAGGTCGTAATCCTGCCTGAAGTTGTAATGCTCTATGTAATGTTGTAATTCTCCATTCTGTATGTATAGGCTCTTAGTACAAACATGAGAAGATGTTCTGCTTATGAAAAGTAGGCTCCAAAACATCTTTTTTGTCATTGTTCGGGACTTGGGAACCTAAGACGAAGTATTCTTGGGCACACGAATTTTATGCACGCATGTATTTAGCCAAACTATTTGGATAGAATCAACACAAATTTAAAACAGAATGTTTTGCTAATGCTGCTAGGAGTCATAATTGAATGATGGCATATGTACGAGCAAAACAAAATTTACGAATTTTTCTCAAAATATGAAATGCTTTACCATTCGTTGAGATCTTTATGGATGGAATTGACCTGCTGAACTCATAGTCAAGTGCACCTTAACGTTATGTTTTGATTTTCTGGAGCTATAATATTTTTCATATTCATTGTAGAAATTCATTTAATTTTTCAATAACAAGCGTAAGAAGTAGTTGCTAAGTTTCCAAAAGAATACGGTAGTAAAAAATGTTATGTTTTTATATTGGCAAGAAATATGTACAGTCGTATGAAGTCGCCGTAGTGTAGTAGGTAGTGTGTAAACGTAAAGCCAGGGTTCGTATCCCAGGTCAGACATCAAAACGAAATTTGAAAAAAAAAATATTTCTTCGGCAACTTCCTCTCAGCAGATTTCTGGCAAAAACTCTAAGAGTAAATAAAATTGCCATGAAAAAGTTTTTCAAAAAAATCTGTCGCTCGGAGTCGACGTTAAACTGTAGGTCCCGCCACTCACGTATAAATGCAAAGCTTCTCAAAAATCTGTCGTTCATAGTCGTCATATGTTATTGGATCCAGATGTTTTGCATTACAGTCCAGTAAAGGCTTGAGTGAATGTTTATAATTATATGTATTTCAAATAGCTGCTCAACTGCAGTTTTACATTTGTAGTAGGCAGTAGTTTATTCGATCAAAAACTAGACTTAAAAAACACTGATTGTGATATCATCTATGGCAAGCAGTCAGTTTTAATGACGTGAATATCGGGTAAATTGAAGTACCACCACCAATACTACCGCCAATAAGTAGTACCGACTATGTAGAAACCATACGAAATACGTACACAATCAGAATAATCTGTACTACTTTAGCTTTGGTTAAATTGGCAGGCGCTTTAAAAACAAAGTACATATTCTATCATTCAATTAAAACTCCTGGCTAACACTTCCAAACCATTCTGATAGTTTTATGATAATGTGGATTCTATTCAAATCAGCTTTAGCTAGGCATGCGATAAGAATTCTTCCTTTTAGATTGCCAAGTCCCGGACAATGATAAATCAGATGTTCTCGAATCTCCTTTTCGTAATCAGAGTATCTTTCCATGCTTGTACTAAGAGCCTATTCATACATACATGTATAAATGATCATTAAAACCCCTCAATCAGGATTACGACTTAGCTTCTCAATACCACTCAAGGTTCTTGTGTTAATTTTAAACATGAGTAGCTACAGTTTAGGGTAATTTCCGAACGACAGATTTTTGTGAAACTTTTCATAGTAATAAAATATTTACTCTCAGAGTTTTTGCCAGAAATTTGCTGAGAGGAAGTCGCCGAAGAAATATTTTTTCATATTTCCTTTTGCTGGAGATGTCTGACCTGAGGTTTGAACCGTGACTTCAAGTCTAATAACCCAACACGCTACCTAGTATAGTTCTTCGTTTATAGCTCATTTTAATTTGATACCCTAGAATAAAATTTAGAAAATTCAAATTTTTAATTCTTAAAAAATGATTTTAAATTCGGAAAGAGAATGTTGTTTAAAGACTACAAACTTTCTTCCGCACTGCTACGAGTTAAGCGTACACATATTTGCGGTTTTTAAATTAAACGTTTCTCTACACATTAAAAGTTTCATGGAAAATTATTAAAATGTAATTAAAAAATATTTTAAAAATGATTACGCTAATTTGCCATTGGCCGCCATTCGCCACAAAATTTTCAAATAATTTCCCTAAAAATGCAAACATAGTTTCATTCATACCATATGCGATAAATGTATTACACAAAAACCAACAACAATGCACAAAAAATTCTCGCAAACTAATTTAATTTGTAAAAATATGTTGATAAAAACAAAAGCAACAATAACAGCGATAAAAATGAAACCGGGTACAATGAATATTAAATGATTCACATATATATTTATTGAATACATTCATATTTATATGAATACATATGTATGTATTGTTTTGTTGTATGTATGACAAACAAATTCATAACAAATTTATGATATGACTTCCTCTCACCTCCAATACAATACCACATTCTCATACATATATACACATGTTTGTGGACACTTGTATGATACTCTCTAACTTGTAGATTTTTTGTGTATAAATATTAATAATATTCACATCTGTGTATAATTTAAAGTCAAACCATAATATGAATATTGCATATGAATTGGTGAACGTTTGTGTGCATGGGTGTGTATAAACATTTGCACTAATATTTCTGTATCAGCAGCATCCATTAAACTCTATAAAACACAATGTGTTACAAGTATATGTGCGTATACATATGTATGTATTTGTATGAGTGTATTTAAATGTATATTTAAATATGACCATTGTATTGTGTTTATGTTTCTTGTGGTGGTCAAAATTTATTTATGTATGTGTTAGTGCTTCAAATAACTGATGATAATTTGAACATTACGATCCTGCTTAATTGCACCAAAAAAATGCATTTCAAAACGATTTTTTTCGAATGATTGTTCAGAACCATGTACGACTCTAATAACAGTTCCTTTAGGAACTTAATTATAAAAAATATCACAGATAATGTTTATAATATAATGGTCTTTATAGCATTAGAACGGACAAGCTGATAACAGATTGGATTAGACAGACAGCACCTTAGATTTTAATTTCAATTTCACACTCTTCTCGGATAATATTCTGTTACAATTCTGCTATGAAACCTTGTTGTAAAAAATTAGCTCCCATAACAATATGAATGACGCATACCTCTTCGTTGATTTCGATATTGTAAACCAAACGTCGATATGATATAAACTGAAATACATTGGACGAGAAGCCATGGTTGAAAACCCAGACATCTCGAATAAAACGAAATACGAAAATATATTTCTTTGGCGACTTCCTCTCAGCCGATTTCTGGCGAAAACTCTGAGATTAAATAAAAGTTTCATAAAAATCCGTTGTTCGGAATCGACTTTAAACTGTATGGCTCGCCACTCGTGTCTAAATTTAACGCACACAACATAAGTGGAGTAAGAAGCCAGGTCGTAATCCTGACTGAAAGGTTGTAATGACCAATTATGTATGTATGTGAGATGATAGGTTGTAATCTGTACTAAAAGTGTTGTAATGACCAATTATGTTTGAATGTTTGTGGTTGTAAGATTTGATAAGTTAGGTTATGTTGGGTTAGTGTGGTAGCTTTGATACCAAAAGCTCACTTGAGCACGCATAGCCGCTCATTCTGAAGCCACACGCGTACGCAGTCTCTGTACTGACCAAGTTCATCCGAACCAAGGAGGGAGAAGTTGGTCAGCGCAAGGGCTGCACATTTAAAGCACGACTACCCCATGATGGAAAACCAGCCCGAAAGCTTGATAAACGAGGCTATATCCTTTACATCAATGGACGATAGCTCCGTGAAGCTGACAAGCGTTGGAGAGCCAAATAACCTACATATATCTGCACCTCGCAAGATATGGGCATTGGCAAAGAAAGTGGATGACAGTCTCCTCTTCCTTAGCGGATCTGCACCCACGGCAGAAATCGTTAAATGGATTTTTGAGATTTGATAAGTATTGTGCTAGATATTATTTCTGCTTCTTTATGAACACTCTCGTGTTAAAAAAAAACAAACTGAATTTGTACTAGTACTAAAATTCGATCATCATTTTAATGATAAAATCAAAATATACTTTTAAAAGCTGATAGTACCAGTCAATATTCCCACTTTGGTAATGAAGTGAATTTGGAAAGAAACAAATAATTTCCTTGCAACAGAAGTAGGGTATTATCTCTTCAACTGTGTACGAGTATGTTTGACAAGAAATTTCTTCTTTGAATTTATTTCTCTTTTTTTCATTAGCTCGCTCTCTCTCTAAATTATGAGCGTGTAATGAATGCATAAGTAAAATTTCTTTTTTTTTCCATTTTTATGTGTGAGAAATTACTACGAGTTGTACTAAATATAATACGGAGAGACTCCTTTGTTTACTCCCTTAAATGCCACTTGTACTTCCTTTTAATTTTCTTTATAACTGGCAATCTTTTTTTTTCGTTTTATATGTGAGTGTGTTACGAGAGTGTGTGTTGGTTCTGTTCTGTTGTGTTCTGCGTTATGTCTTGCAGTAGAGTTTGTGCATATAAGTGGCAAAGTGGTAATTTAATTTATTGTTTATTTGTCATAAATTTACGAAGACATACACTTGATGTGCTCAAACACACATACATACACATTGTCATGTATTCTTCTGTCGTACTCTTTAGCACATGTTTGTACAATGTATGTACATGCTAAAGAACACGCAAACGTAGATACGTATTCATTAACAATATGATGTTCCTTTGAATGTTTGTTGGTGTGTGTAACATTGTATGCGTATGATGACTTTACATGCATATTGATATCCTTTTTGACTATTTGTGGTAAATAAATAATATTGTGACCACTTGTTTTTACATACACTCTTACGCCCTTGCACATGTATGTCCATGGACATTCGTATACAAACATTTTGAATTACAATCGGCCTATGTGTGTTCGTTTGTTCTCTTTACACATTTACTCTCGTATTTTATTCTTTTTCATCGTGTGTATTTTCTTATATTGGATTCCTTTTGCTATTTTTATTATTGTTTATCATACGTATGTATGGACATACATATGTATGCATATAAATAAACGTCTGTTCCTGTTTGAATGGGTGAGTGTGTGTATGTATGAAGTAAATCATAAATATTGTTGTTCTGCATCTTAAGTTTGTTTTTTGTTTTTTTTTACTGCAAAGGATATCATAAAGAAAATAGCACGTTATGGCAGTGAAACGTGTGTATAACTGAAAATTGATATAAATGACTAAAGAACAATAATAAAGAGAAACAACAACAACACCAGCACCAACTATAAGAACAACAACAACACCAACAATAAAAGTAACGTAAGAATGAAATGAATAAAAAGATCTCCACTATGTGGCTATAACACTGCTGCCTGATACACTTTACAAATAAGGCATAATTCTTATTATGGCCCCTAGCCTACAACAACGACAACAACAACGCCACTAACAACACTAAAAACAATAACTACTACAATCGCAATATGGTAGGAAATGTTTGTGTTTTTGTATGTATGTGTGTTAACAATATCCTGATGTGCTCTTTATTGTTTTATTTTTCTTCGTTTTTATTGTTATTTGCTTCTTCTTCTTTTTTTCTTTTTGAATGTGGAAAGAGCGAGAGAGGAAGGAAAATGAAAATGGTACTTAATGATGCGTATATTGCTTGTGTATGCAGAGGAAAATCAAATCAAAATCAAATCGAAAACAACGTATCGAGTATGAGTCAATATATTGATGTATTTCCTTTATGCATAGCCGTGATTTCATTAGGGCTGATCATATTTTGTTGTAATTGTAAATGATTTACATTTGTTTAGTTGTATTTAGTTGTACTTTCCACCATTTCTAATGTTACAGAAAATTATTTAAACTTTTTAAATAATAAAACAATACAAGTTTATATTATTTTCATTTCAAATTGAGCTGTTAAGCTCAAAGTTGTGCAGATATGAAATATTTAGGGCCATTATTATAACTTGCCGTTAACTAAAGGCAGGATTTTAACTGGCAGATAATTTGTTTTTCATTATTCTAAGTGGGAAACAAGGTAGAAGTGAGCGTTAAGCTAAAGGGAAGGTCCTCTTACCTGTAACTTTTAAAGTTAACTTTAGGTCCGAACTTGCCGTACTATTTTACTATTTTCAATATGGCAACCTCATATAACAAACGCAACAAAAAGAAAAAAACTTGTTTAATTGAACAATGTTATCGACATTGCTCCGGCACTGATATATTTTTGAAAATGCTAACTTTATTTTATTTGTAGGTTGTTATAACGAAAATAAATTGAAGCTGACTTTAAAGTTCACTTTAGATAAAGTTACCTTTTAACGGCAAGTTATAATAACGACCCTAAGAAATATAAAACATTACATTAAATGTGCGTGAATAACTTTGTTAATGGAATTATTTTCTTTATTGCCTCGAAGGGTTCAGTTTTAAAAAATTTTAAAGCTTCTCCAAAATCTAGGATGTAAATTTTTAGCCTTCTATCGTATTCAAATCTATCGGTTTATCAAGCACTGTAGTCACTACACCACACCACTTCTAACTACTGTATATTGCTTGTATAAATTTAAACTCATATCGGGTGGGCCATCTATCGGCTTAAAATTGAACCTTCTATTATTTCGAATCTGTCAATACTTTGTCATTCTATTCTATCACAAAATTCAGTATACTATCTCCAGTATATTATCTCCACTGAACATAATAAATTAATTTACGCTTCAACAACGTCGAGATTAATTGGAATAGATGGCCAACGAGAAACTGCACAATGATGTCGATTTTGCCAAAAAAAAATTATCTTTTTTTATAAAAGTCATTTTCATCTTGGTGGATACGTTAAAAAGCAATATTGTCGTATATGGGTCTCAGAAAACCCACACGTAGCTTTACAGAAGTCAATGCACCCATTACGACTGACTGTTTGGTACGGCTTGTGAAGTGGAGGCATTATTGCCTCATGTTTCTTTGAAAATGCGGACGGCGCAAACATTACGGCAGCATGATAACCAATTTTTTACCAATCTTCATGGTATTGATGTGAATTATGTTTGCTTTCAACAGGATGGTGCAACTTGCCACACATCTCATGCCACAATCAATTTATTGCTTCAAACGTTTGATGACCTTTTAATTAGTCGAAACGGTGATGTCAATTGGCCGCCAAGAAGCTGCGATTTGACACTGTTGGACTATTTTCTGTGGGGCGCCGTTAAAGAAAAGTGTTATGTCGACAAACCAGAGACAAATTGAGCATTTGAAGGTCAACATTCATGATGCAATTGCCGTGTTCCGACCCCTTATATTCAAAAAAGTGCACGAAATATGGTCCAATCGAATGAGGTACTAAGAGGCCAGCCGCGTTAGTCATATAAATAAAGAAATATTCCATTTCTAACTTCGAAACAAAAATATAAATTTGGCAAAATTCCAAACCGTTTTTGTTTTATAGCATTTTTAAATTTACTTTTAAAATTCCCACCCTATATTGCCGTTAAATAGAAAATTATTTGTAAAGTTAAGTTCTGAAAGCGATAAAAATATTAAAAACATCAATTTACGGAGGCCTTTTGTTCAAATACTTATTCCGACTATTACTATTGTTCTCGTGTAGAAGTACCATAGTATTATACTGTACTATAATGTCTTTGCTTCTCTCTATATTGCCTTTTGCGGAATATTCCTTTGCCGAACATTTCCTTCCATTTCGCAGAAGGGTTCTGGTCTCTAGGAACCTCGATCCTTATAAGATCATATGCTTATTCATTGCTGCGAATTCAGGCAAGACATGGCTCCCAGCAGAAGCTAATTCTGGAAAGTTTCACACTATTCTTGAGTTACCTTCTTAATAAGCGAGTATTTGAAATATTTCACTCTGAAACTAATAATCTGTATACCACAAAATGGTTCCTGTTTTCGAAGAGTACATAGACTCTAGATTATTCCATACCATTTTTTAAATACGACTGAGAATTGTGGTTTCTGAAGGCCTTCTAATCAATGAAGCTTTTGAGATACTTAGCTAACTTAAC
Organism: Sarcophaga rosellei; assembly: GCA_930367235.1. Classification (NCBI taxonomy): domain Eukaryota; kingdom Metazoa; phylum Arthropoda; class Insecta; order Diptera; family Sarcophagidae; genus Sarcophaga; species Sarcophaga rosellei. The sequence continues at coordinate 31,747,769 of OV884021.1, read as the reverse complement.
TGATAATACTTTTTGTGTATAAATTCTTAACGATTTTAAAGTGTATGCTTACCAAAATTTACACATATTATTGAACGACCCTAATGCATTTGTAAAAAAAAAAAAATAAAAAAATATGTATTCTTCCTGATTAGTTTGCGTATGAATATCATCATCATCATCATCATGTACAAATAAATCGTTATCTATGTAAACGTACGTCATTGTTTCCCTATACACAGTCTCATTTGTATTCGGGTCTATAGCGGAAATCGTTAATAAAACATATTCTTCCTGTGTCTATATGATTTATTAAATTTGTTTTAATTTTTTTTCATTCTTATTTATTTTTATGATTTTTTGATTATCAGTAATATTTGCCTTTTTTGTTATACACTTATGTATATTATATGTGGGTGGTTGCAGAAGAATTTGAAATGAATACTTACATGTTATCATTATGGCTTTTACGTGTCACATTATGAAATCGATTCCTTCCGAATTTATCATACGAAAAATCATCTGCAATGGAAAGATACAGTTGAAACAGAAATTAATTAAATTTTTCATATTTTAAGAGTTTTTTTGTATAAAAATATATGTTTTTTAAATTTAATTAATTTTAAGTTATCGATTATATTGCCTGGTTCCGTTTAAATTGTGTTCGGTGTTCAAACTAAAAATCAAAATCATTAACACTAGGGATCGAGTATGGGTAATAAATGAATGTCAAAAAAGTACTAAAGTTACACAAAATATTGTGATACTCTGCTCATGGCAATGATGTTGCTCAACATATGTACATCAAAACGGTTATGAGACATCTTGATACCAGAATGGCAAAATTTTCCAGATACAACAGTATTTATGTGCTAATATTACAATTTGCCGTTAACTAAAGGGAGGATTTTAACCGGCAGGTAAATTATTTTTTCATTATTATAAGTGGACAATACGATAGAAGTCAGCGTTAAGCTAAAGGGAAGATCATCCTACCAGTGACTTTTAAAGTTAAGTTTATTTCTGAAAATAAAAGAAGCCCGTCGTTGCCACTGCGTTTAATAAAAAACTTGTTTTTTAGGTAGTGTTATCGACATTGCTCCGACACTGACATATTTTTTGAAAAAGTTAACTTTATTTTATCTGTAAGTTGAAATAACGAAAAGAAGTTAAAGCTGGCTTTAAAGTTCACTTTAGATAAAGTTACCTTTAACTAAACCCAACTTTAATGGCAAGTTGTAATAATTGCCCTAAGCCTTATAAAGATGAAGCAACGGAGATGAGTTCTCTTTCAATAATAAAGCATCTTGGCATAAATTTCACAAGCTTCTGAATTGGAAACTTCACGATTAAGCATTATTGTCATAAGTAATGTTGAAACTTTTTGGCATATGTATATTGATTGAAGATCTTGTCTAAGACTGGACCATAAACTTTTACTGTGCAGTACATACATAACACATGATTAATTGGGCATTACAACCCTACAGTCAGAATTATGATCTAGTTCCTCCCACCACTTATATTGTATGTGTTAGTATTTTATACGTCACTGGCGAGATCTACAGTTTAAAGTCGACTCCGAACCACAGATTTTTGAGAAACATGGATATTTCATTTACTCTCAGAGTGTTTTCCAGAAATCTGCTTAGAGGAAGTGCCGAAGTAATACTTTTTCGTATTTTCTTTTGCTTGAGATGTCTGACCTTGGGTTTGCAACGTGGCCACACGTCTAATAAGCCAACATACTACCTGCTATACTACGGTGACTTCATAATAATCTTGTAAAACAAATATTGTCCTATGCTATCTACCAGAGGTCAGCAATGATTCTTTTTTTCGCTACTCATAAGCACTCATAAAATTTTGAATATAAGTGAGCAGACAATATTAAAATTTAACTAAGTACATACTCTGATTCATTCGTATTCACTACAACGTTGATTTATAAGTGCAGGTAGCAATCAGCACTAGTAAAACGTTGACATCAAACTCATTCCATTGGAAATATGTTTGTTTCATAAGCCTACTCATTCAGATTCATAACTTTAGAAAAATACTTCGAGTGACTCGAATCTTTCATCAAAATTTACAGTCTTAGTTGTTGTTGCATTTGCAAAAAAAAAGAAAAAAGACAAATAAGCAAAAAAGACAGAGCAGCAAGCAAAGAAAACATACAACCTTCTAGTAAGTATTGTAGTGTTCGTACGCGAATTATACTTATTTTGTGATTCTTGTAAAAGTTGAGTCATGGAGAGTCGAAATTGACAACATCTAACGTGTTGTTCAACATGAGTATGATGAGTATTTCAAACTTTGAATATGAGTAGTATGAGTATGATATTAAAATAAATATGAATGCTATAAGTATCAGAAATTATGAGTATGATTCGAATACTCATTGCTGATCTCTGGTATGGATAGTATGAAGGAAAAAAAAAATGAAGTGCTCGATCGCAAGAAACAGTAAAGCATGATGGTGGTAATACAATATTTTTGGCAGTTTGGAATATATTAAGGAAATAATAAATAAAGGAAATTATTTAAACATTCTAAAGAAAAAATTCACTAAAAGTACGGAAGAATTAAGAATTCGTAATGCTTTTTATTTCCAACAAATTATTGAAACTAATCATACTGCTGTTAATGTGAAGATGCGATTTACCTACCAAATCGCCACAAGCTTAATACTTTTGAACAATGTCTCGATATGATTCCAGGAGAGTATTTAGGAGATCATTTGAAAGCACGGTGAAGCAGTCGCTAAATCTCAACTCAAAGTCAACTAAAAAACTTGCTCATGAGTGCATGGCGGCAAATATCAACAGAAAGCGCCTAACAAAACTGGTTCATTCAACGCCAAATGAGTTGACTGGAGTGTTTGACCTTAAAGGATATCCTACTATGCATTAGCTGCCACGTTTTAATATATTGGGCTTTAAAATTTTAAATTTGACCTTAAGTCTTCTTGCGGTGCTAAAATATGGAGGCGCCAGAAAGTTTATCCTTTTGTTCTTCTTATTATAATAAAATAGAAATAAATATATAAAATAGATATAAAAAATATCAATTTTTATTATTCAGTCAGGATTAAGACCTAGGTTCTCTCACCACTTATGTTGTGAGTGTTAATTTTTTATATATGAGTGATGGAACCTGCAGTTTCAAGTCGAACTGCAGGTTTTTGAGAAACCTTTCATAAAATTCTGCATTTTTAAGTATTTGTGCTTTGTGGCACATACATACATATATATTTACGCTACTTTCATATTACTTTGAAAAGTTTGAGCTAATGCTTACACATTTAATAAATTAATAAATTTCAAATTAGATAATAAATTTTGTCTTTAATATGATAAATGATTCACTCAACGTTCAACATTCAACATTCATTTGCCAAATACCCATACTTTGTTTTCTAATCCTTTTTTTTTATTGTGTGTGTGTCACTCTTTTTAATGTATGAATAGCTATTTGTCATTGATAAATTGAAAGTGTTCGAGTGCATCTGTTGACGTCTAAAAAAAAGTGAGAGAGAAAGAGAAAAAAGAAAACAAACTGTTTGATGTCGCTTATACATCATCACTTTAATCAACGAACAAAGAAAAGAAAATAAAAATAAAATGAGAATGAAAAGCACCGTATAAAACATTTATCATTGATTATATGTAAAAATATTTCAAATAAAATAGTATAGTTTTGTTTGTGTATGTGTTGTAACGCAAAACTGATGCATCAAAAAGTCATAAATATAATGGTGTTTAAATACAAATACAAACATAACGACAAAATATGAAAAAAAATGAAAGAGACAGAAAAAATAATAAAAAATCGGACTTAAATCAATATTTGTTTACCTTTTTAGTAGTTTTTTTCATGTTTTTTTTGTGACGATTAAATTTTTTTCTGTTTGTTTTCTGTTTTTTGTGAGTTGGTTGGATTAGAATTTCAACAACAATAGAAAAAATATTGCTGATGTGATCGAAATTTGATAAAAAGAAAACAACACAACATACACAAACGTATACTACTAATATTAGAAGGACCATGTAAACATGTATGACTGCATACCAACAAACTATGCCACAGTGACTGAGCCACACTGACTGCCTCTGTGTATGTGTGTTCGTATGTTTGTTTGTTTGCTTGTTTGAATCAACTAAAAATCAATCATTTTCTACAACACAGCGACAAAATTGTGACAAAAAATGTACGGGGTTGGGGGTGAATAATGATGGCTATATATTAGGTGAGGGTGTGATGTAGCGGCGGCAGCTTAAATGCAACATTCCGCATTGAATGATTGAGGTTAGACATGAATATGGTTATGGATTGATAGATACACCTCAATTGTATTACTAGAAAACAATTTTCTCTCTGTTTTTATTCTGTAAATGTCATACATTCCTACACATAAAGGAGGTGATATACATACATACATATGTATGTAAGTAGATATGAGTGAATGAGTGTTAGTATTTGTATTAAAGTTTATCAAACATAACAAATATAACAATTCATAGAGGAATACACATACATACAAATGTGTATATATACACACATGTGTATACATATGTATATCTATGTGGACTTTCAATTCAGTTATCTGGATTTTTCCAAAATACCATATCAAATGACAAACATGATACTTGAAGGATAGTGACAGCAACAATTTATTAACACTGCTATGGGAATTTCAAAACAAATATTTATCGCATACACACATACATACAAACACATTCTTTCACAAACACACACTTAAACGTAGGCCATTTCAAACATTTTCTATATTTTAAATGAAATTTCATACAAATATTTTCGGGTTTTTCAACTTAAATCATACAAATACAATATTAAAGTTTATTTATAAATTACAAAAACAAAAACAAAAACAAAAAAAAAAACAAAAATAGAATAAATATTTTCATTTATTTAGTAAAAATATTTTCTATTTTCTTTTCCTTTTTTTGCACAAACAAAAAAATTTATTTTTTTTTTTCTTCATATTTTGCAAAATGCATACGTTTAAGATTGACATTTTGTCAGGGAATATTTTATAATATTGGACAAAATAAAATAAAATCAATTAAACACAAATACAGTAGAAACTCACTATTATGAATATAAGCTTTCAGAAACATAGGGGTTCCAGGAAACAAACTAAAGTAGTGTAAAAACACAGCAGAGCTAAAATATTGTGAAGAAAATTAGTTGCTTTAGTTAAAATGTCGTCGCCGTAGTCTAGTAGGTAGTGTGTTCGCTTATTAGGCGTAAAGCCCGGGTTCGAGCCCCAGGCCAGACATCAAAACGAAATATGAAAAAAATATTTCTTCCATTTCTTCCGATTTCCTCTCAGCAGATTTCTGGCAAAAACTCTGGGAGTAAATAAGCCTGCCATGAAAAAGTTTTTCAAAATCTGTCGTTCGGATTCGACGTTAAACTGTAGGTCCCGCCACTCAAGTATAAAATTAAGTCACACAACATAAGTGGTGTGAGAAGCTAGGCCGTAATCCTGACTGAGGGGTTGTAATAGCCAATTATGTATGTATGTGTTAGTTAAAATATGTATTAAAAGTAAATTTTTAAAATTATCTTGAAATTTGAACTGTTAATTAAAATAATGAAATTCTACTTCCAAATTATTGGATCCGTGGTACTTATAACATTTTAACTAAGGATGAAGTCTTATTTCAATTCATAAACTACACGCAATTAGTCCATATAAGAAATACAAACATTAGAAAGTATCTCTGAATCAGAGATCAGCAATGAATATTCAAAAAGATGAGTAGATTCGAATCATATTTATAATTTTTGATACTTATACGCATTCATACTTATTTTAATATCATACTCTTACTACTCATATTCAAAGTTTGAAGTAGTCAACGTACTCGCATTAACAATACGCATGATGTTATGGATTTCGACTCTCAATATTTTCAAGAATCACAAAATAAGTATGATTCGCGTACGAACATTACAATACTCACTAGAAGGTTATGTGTTTGCTTTGCTTGCTGTCTTTGTCTTTTTCTTTCTTCTTTTTTTGTAAATGTAATAACAACTAAGAATCTGAGTGAGTAGGCGTATGAATCAAACATATTTCGAATGTTATGAGTTTGATGTCAACGTTGTACTCATACTCATTGCAACTTGTGCTTATAAATCAATATTGCAGTGAGTACGTATGAATCAGAGTAGTTGAGTTTCAATATTGTTGGCTTACTCATACACAAAATTTCTTGAGTACTTATAAGTAGCGAAAAAAGGATTCATTGCTGATCTCTGCCCTGAATAGCGTTCGGATGTCGCCGTACTCTAGTAGACGTGTTGGCTTATTAGACGTGAAGCCGGACAGACATCTCGAACAAAACGAAATATGGACAATTATTTTTTCGGCGACTTGCTTTCAGCAGATGTCTTAAAAACACGCTGAGAGTAAATCAAATTGCCATGAAAAGTTTCCTTAAAATCTGTCGTTCCAAATCGAATTCAAAACAGTAGAGCCCGCCACTTATGTATGTATTACATTAACATCCACAATATAAGTGGTGTGAGAATCCAGGTCGTAATCTTAATTAAAGGATTGTAATGATCAATTAAGTAATTAAATAAGTAAGTAAGGATGTTGAGAAAATTATGTTCAGCTTACGGAGACAATACTTGTGCGTTTTCTGTCTGATAATTTTGGTGTTAAAGATGCTCCTTAATCTACTCCAGCAAATACAAAAAAGTCAATGGAATCAAAGAACGCTTTCTCAGCGTTAGTTTTGACGGGGAATTAGGCTTTCATTACTAAACAGTTATCAACTATTTAAAGATATTAACAGTGAAATGTTGAATGCAGTGAAGTGAAAGATAATAAAGTGGGACTATGAGCATAAACAACGCAATGTGCAGCTTCGCAACGTAGTGCGGAGAGTGGAATTGGAAGACAATTATTTATTATAAGCTTCTACAACATGATGAACCATAAAGCATTGATGAATTGAGGCGAACGATGCATTTAAAATGACCATTATTGGTCATCAGGAAAGATGCAGGCAACACCAGGGTACACATATCTTAGATGATCAGTTTGATGCTGATAGAATTTGTTCGGAAAGTTGGGATGCATTCACCCTATATCTCGGAGCTTGCACCTTCAGATTATTTTGTCTTTCTACTTCTATAAAACACCCTAAATCAGTTTATTGCTCAGAAAAGTCTGAAGATTATAATGATGATGGCTCTTCAGATTATTTTTTCTTATGATTGCTGTAAACTTACATACTATAGAGGCCTGCAAAGGCGCAACTAAATCAGTTTATGATTGTAAACATGGCTTTATTTTAATAATTTGTTTAACATCTTTAAATGTTTGGAATATTATTTATTTAATGAACACTTCATGCATGTTTTTTGTTTATTTAAATGCGAACATTTTCCAAATAGAAAGCAGTGAATAGACGACACTTTAGCATTGTAAGACAATTACATACATACATAATTGGCCATTACAACCCATCAGTCAGGATTATGGCCTAGCTTCTCAACACCACTCATGTTGTGTGCGTTAATTTTATACATGAGTGGAGGGACCTACAGTTTAAAGTCGACTCCGAACGACAGATTTTTTGAGAAGCTTTTCATGGCAATTTTTACTCTCAGAGTTATTGCCAGAAATCTGCTGAGAGGAAGTCGCCGAAGAAATATTTTCATATTTTCGTTTTGGTGTCTGACCTGGGATTCGAACTTCGTCTAATAAGCCAACACACTACCTACTAGACCACGGCGACAATGTAAGACAATTACCCGACAAAATTATACAGATTCCCTCTTCAAATACTAAAGAGATAATCGGTTTTACTTTTATAAAGACTATAAAAATGTCGTCTATGAAAGCATTTTACATTATAAGACTTATTTAAATAGTTTTTAAATGTTTAAAAATAATCAAAAAAGCATTTCATTCGTTATACCAGCATTCGATTGTAAATGTAGAATATTAAATGCTTGTATTAGCAAAGGCTTAAATACTTAGTATACATTTTATTGTTTAATGTTTTTTTACATAGTTTTTATTATTATTGTCATTAGTATTATTGTTGTAAATAATATATAAGCCAAGTTAAATATGGACAATCCCTTAAGAAACGGAATATAAATCTTGTAAAGAATTTAAATTCTCAAGCACGTTAGGTTTTCAAAGTTTCAAACCTAAAATTAAATCGCATATGACATGTGAGTGATTTTTGTAATTAAAATCAATGAAAAATGATTTTAATTAAATTGTTTTTCTACAAAATTTATATAAATGCAATTAAATCTGAAGATAATAAATAAAACTACAAACAAGTACTTAGTTAAGCATACACAACCTATGTTGAGGATTTTAATTATTTTAAAATTTTTTTTTAATTCAATAAATTATGTAAGTTTACTTAGTTTTAATTTTATAAGATTACAATAGAAATTTGTATTATTTTAAAGAAATTCAAATAAAAATTTAAATTTATGTATTTAAACTTTTATAGGCGTATTTACTTACTTCCTTGTATAATTGTTCATTACAACCTTTAATCAGGATTACAACCTAACTTCTCATACCACTCATGTTGTGGCTGTTCATTTTATTCATGAGTGGCGCGACCTACATTTCAAAGTCCACTCCACCCGGCAAATTTGAGAAACTTTCCATTTACCCTCAGAGGTCTACTGAGAGGAAAGTGCAGACAGAAATATTGTTTTGAGATGCTTGATAAGGATAGAAGAAGCCATGACTTAATAAACCAGGACACTGCTTACTAGACTACGTTGACTTCTGTGTATAATAAACGGGTGTATTAACTTAACGAAGTAATCTTTCATAAAAAAATAATATGTATATATAATGAATACGAATGAAGATTAACTCTTAAAATTTTAAACTGAGCTAGACTATCAGCGTAAAAGTTGTGCAATCGACTGTTACAAGTAACTCTATTTGAAGAAAAGTTTTTATCAAAATGAGAAATTTTCATTGGAAAGTACCAATAATTTATGTCTTACATACATACATACATACATAATTGGTTATTAAAACCCTTCAGTCAGGATTGCGACCCACTTATGTTATGTGTATTAATTTTATATATGCGAGGAGGTTTAAAGTTGAATCCGAACGAAAGATTTCTGAGAAACATTTTCTTGGTAATTTTATTTACTCTCAGAATTTTTGCCAGAAATCTGCTGATGTCTTTCATACCAAATCAAAAATCAAAGTTAGGCTTGCGATGGCGGCATCTATCACCTACTAACCAAATGCACATACTCGATGTCAATGTGAAAACAGAAACGAAACTTGGTTCTTGTCTAAAGAAATAACGCGAAATATTATTTTCGTTTGGCGAACCCACGAGAGGATTTATAATTCAGAAGTTTACAGAAAGTTCAGAAAAACCTCCATTGTACTGGAACACGTACTGCAAATTGCGACATAGAAAAATTATGCCAAAAACTGCATGTATGCGAAGCTATGGTCGACCAGAAGGAGCTTGGGGAAGAAGCTTTTTATGCTAAACACAACTTCAAAGTCTGACTAAACATCGTTATAGATCCTGTTTTCCCTAAACTAAGTATGTGTTTATTCCCCTTAATCATTTTTTGAAGAATATTTACAAGCAGTTTCACAAGTTTTATAAGGCGCTTAACATATGTATGTATGTTTGGTGCAGTAAAAAGAAATCCATAATTGTTCTTTGAAATTGAGTCACTTAACTAAATAGCGTAGATTTATTGCGTCTAGTTCGGTTAAATACTCACATCTTCCTGTCTATTGATGCAAGAATAGGTTGCTATAATTTTAATTCAGAACCACTACAAATAATGCTACTTATTAAGCTTCCATTCGAGCGCCAGAAACTTTGAGCTTGCCGCTATCGATGTGTAAGACATGGTATTGTAATGAAAAAAAAAATCTCTTGGCCAAAATTGGGCAATAAAGAATTTTTTTCAATGAGCCAATAATCAATACATTCGTGAATTTTTAAAAATTTCCTCACTTTGTGCTTGGTAGTCATTGCCAACACAATGGTGAGAGATTTGTGGAAAAAAATTAAAGAAAAAAATTAATTTCGAGTGATCACTAAGCGTTAATTTTTTCGTTTGTTGGTGGTAATAACTTCTTCGACTGAATTTCGCCTTTGCTGTACAGATACGGAAAATATCGAATTTCACATATGTCCCTTAGAGGTCTCTACGATTAAACTAATTGAAATAGATTCACAATATATTGGCTCTTAGAAGAACTATTTATTGCATATTTTGTACCTAAATAGGGTCTTTTCCTTCGCGGAGAGTCCTGGACCTAAACTAAAATCGTCAGCTTTAAAATTGAGCGAATATTGAGATGATAAAATGAATCTTAAGATGAACATGTTATAAAACTTCGAATAGAATTGCAACGTGGAAATCGTAGGAGTATCAAAATTACTCGTCCTTTACTTTGTAAAATTTTGAAGCAATGAATTTTTTTTAGCGAAATTGAAATCATGGAAGCACTTATAATTTAATTTCAATAGTTGTAAATACCTCCTAAGAAATTTCTTAAATTATGAAGCCTATGATATCGCCCACATTTTCTTGGGGAATATTGTTGGCATTTCTTTTTAATTCTTTTTTGGTGGCCTTAATTCAATTTACAAATTTTTTATTAAATAAATTCACTGTATCATTAAGTCCCTTATTCATTGTATTTTTTTTTTCTGTGTTGACCCCTCGTTTATACTGTACACGCATTATTTGTAGTATGCCTTCGGCTGTGGGGTAATATCTTCTCTTCCTATATAAGTATACGCTGCACAATTTTTCCGTAAATTAAGCGCGGATACGGAAGTGAGTCATTATAAATAATATATTGGAGTTTCTTTTGTGTAAAAAAAAAATAAGAAGTAAGAGAGGAAGTTCTTATTTTTCTGCAGCTCCTTCTACGAAGGACTTTATATTTGTTCTTTAAGACGTTATTACACGCTCCTACAAACCTAAAGACAAGAAGTTAAAGAAATAACAGCACTTTGCACAGATTTTTGTTGTTTTTGTTTGTATATCTGCTGCTGCCTTTTACCTCACGCTCTCTTTATTTATTTTTCTGTGTATGTGTGTGAGTGTTTTTTTATTTTTCTTTAACAGTCAATTATAATCGTTAAATTCTTACGACTGAAATAGAGTGTAAATGCAAAAGGAAAGGAATGGCTGTGGTAGTGGTTGAGGATAATGTTTGTCGGGCAGGTGTTTGGGGAGTAGCACTGTAAGCAAAGTGGGTGTAAAGTTTGTTTAATGATAAGGTTGGTTTGCTTGCTTTGTTGTTCTTGGCCGTTATTGTCTAAAGAATTTGTTGTTGTATGGAATTTATTAACCGTGAAAGTTTATAAATTTTAAATGGCTTTTATGCTTTTCGCAAAACTAAATATTAAATTAAAGTGATTGAATTTGATTTTCTTGCCATGTTCTTTCATACATTCATTCATTCTGCTTTCCTATGCTGCTTCTATTTATCCTTAAGGCATAAAGCACAAGGCAGCAGGAAGGCATGAAGGCAACTAATCAACAAAGCCAACAACCGACATAAAAGAAAACAAAATTTACAACAAAAAAATAAGAAAAAATCGGCCAGGCTGCTAGTCTGCTAACCAACAAGGCATGACCGAATAAACAAGAAGTGAAATAAAAATTTCAAACATTTTCTAGATCATTAGAATTATGATTGTTTTCCTCTTTGTTTCTCTTTATTTTATTTCTTTTTTAAGTTTAGACCAAAGCACATATAAATTCCGGTTGATTGAAACTAAAGACAAGAAATAACTTGAATGGAAATGGTTAATAAAATTAAACCATAAAAGTGGTATAAGTTTTGGTACCATATACATAATAATTTACACAAACTAAGCTTAGAACACATTTTAAAATCTCATAATAATTGTAGTTGACATGGGTCTCTTACGTTAGGTGTTAACATCAAGCTTTAGGACCATGTATTTTAAAGTTTGTAAGGGTTTGTTAAACACGTATTAAGTCAAATGTATGTATGTTTTGTGAAAAGAAGTCAATTATTTTTTAATACATACATAATAGATACATACATAATTGGTCATTACAACCCTTTAGTCAGGATTACGACCTAGTTTCTCACATCACTTATGTTGTGTGCGTTAATTTTCTACATGAGTGGCGGGACCCACAGTTTAAAGTCGATTTTGAACGACAGATTTTTGAAAAACTTTATATGGCAATTTTTATTTACTTAGAGTTTTTGCCAGAAATATGTTGATAGGAAGACGCAGAAGAAAATTTTTTTTTATTTCTTTTAGTTGGAAATGTCTGACCTGCGGTTTGAACCGAGGCCTCACACCTAATAAGTCAAAATGTAATACACTTTAGCACACGTAATATTTGATCATTGGCATCATGTTAGTTCGAAAGTTGTTTTAAATTTTGCTCCGTTTTAAAATTTTTCTTAAATGACATTGTTATCAAAATCAACTGTACAAATATATACACATCATCGGTCATTAGAGCCCTTCAGTTAGGATTACGACTTAAACTGTGTGTGTTAACTTTATACGTAGGAGTCAGGATTAACATTTTGGATCCGAACGACAGATTTTTGAGAAACTTTTCATGGCAATTTCATTTATTCTCAGAATTTTTGCCAGATATCTGGTGGGAGGAAGTCGTGTATGAATTGTGGCCTAAAGTCTAATAAGCCAGCGCACTACCTGCTAGACTACGTCGACTTCATGGCATATGAACTTATAATTATACAAGGAGATTAATTTAAAAAAATTTAAATATACGTATTTTTTCTAATTCTAATGAACTCTCTCAGAAACATTACCTATATGGAATACTACATAGAAGTGAAAAATATACTCATTACACTCTTATACGGTTAAGTATTTACTTATTTAATAAGTCATTAATTGCATATCTTTAGTCAGGATTACGAGCTGCTTCTCACACCACTGAAGTTAGAGTGGTGCATGAATAGTGGGACATAAAGCTTAAAGTTGACTGATTTTTTAAGAAACTTTTCATGGCAATTTTATTCACTCTCAGAGTTTTAGCATGAAATCTGCTGAGAGGAAGTGGCGAAGAAAATAAGACAACATACTTCCCTCTTTAAATTTTATTTGTTTTAAATAAATAAATATAACCCTTTGCACTCGGCACCGATTCGATAGTTACCTACCAGCAACTCGACGCCACTTTTTAACAAAAAGGTACATTCTGGAAACGTGATATTATACAGTATAATTTTAGAACCAAGTAAGGAATTGTAATGAAATTTGTTTTATATGAATTTGTGGACATTGAAGAACACATATTTCCAAAAAAATATAGAAAATTTTTTCTATTCGCTTCAGTACTAACTGAGGTCTTGTACATTTCTTCTCTCGGTTATCGGATTTCCTTATTATCGTATCAAGTTTCATACTTCATTGAGCCACACCCTTGTAGCTTTGGACGCCTACTCCACTATATCTACAATTTGCTCAACGGATCAGAGAAATATACCGTCCGTCGTGAACTCACTTCACACGTTCTTTTTCGACGTGTAAAACGGTTGATTTATTTACCATGCATCCTGTTAATTTGATCATATTTTGATTAATTTTTTGTGCCATTTTAACAGAAAACTACAGGAGAACAAGCATGTCTCCAAAAAATTGCGGTGGAAAAATTTCGTTGTTCGTAATCGCTACCAAACTATCATGTCCCCTCAGAGGGGACAACCGAGTAAACACTTATGTTGTCCCCTCAGAGGGGACAGCCGAGTGCAAAGGGTTAAAACAAAGGAACTCCATACGCCGTTCCTAGATAGAGCGCATTGCTACAATATCTTGCAATTAATTATAGATTGAACAGTAATAATGATCTCAACATGGCAACGGCCAAACCAGAGATTGATAAATATTCAGAGATATAATTGAAAAAGCTTCCATTACAATCTAAGTACTAAATTTGTCGTGTGTTGAAGCGAAGTTTGAAGTCGCAGTAGCCTAGTAGGTAGGTAGATCTCATATTAGACACAAGACTTTGCTTCAAAGCTGTGAGAAGCTGTAAGTTGTAATCCTTACAGAAGGTATATAATGTATGAGTGTTGAAACTGAGTTTAATTTAAATTGGCGTCCTGTTCAGGTACTTTAGGTCATGTATAAATTGCCAAAAAATTTCTCACAATTTCCAGACCTCAAAAATTTATGAACTCTTGTAGCATAAATATAAGTATACAGTTTACCCTATACGCTTCCATTCTATAGTACATGTGATATTTTTTTTTGTATCGATTATTGCACTTCACTACGAAAACAAAATAAGAACGGTAACTAGCGATATAGAAAAACGAGTATAATTGCTACGATAGGTTTCCAATACTTAAAGCACAGTACATATCATAATAAGAAAATTATTATTTTAACATTTAACATTGCAAACACCTACAAACGTTTATATACAAAGATACTTATATACATATAATTGACGTACTTTTTATGGCCTATAAATGGGTAATTAAAGAATAAAAATTGCTTTCTTATCAAGTTAATAAAATTTTATTTAATATTTATTAACTATAAGTAGAGATATTAAAACTAATGAGCTCATTTAAATTATTGCCCAGTTTTTTTTTATTAGTTTTTAATTTATTTTTCTCTACTGAAATGACAAGGGCGACCGAAGGGAAGAGAATAAATTTATAAAAAAAAATTGAACGAAATGCAATGTATTTTCAAAAATCTGTTACATTTGAACACAGCAATCACAGAAGAAATTATTTTTTATTACAATATAAAGTAGGAAGGGGAATGGAAATGAATGAATAAATTAACTGTGGGACAGTATGACTACTTTATCAGACTCTCCGAATGGTTCCGATCAGAGATCAGCAATGAACCGCTTTATCGCTCCTCATAAGCACTCATGAAATTTTGCATATAAGTGAGTCAACAACATTGAAATTTAACTACTCTGATTCATTCGTATTCACTAGAACGTCGATTTATGAGTATGAGTACAATGAGTATGAGTACAACATTAACATCAAACTCCATACCATTCGAAATATGTTTAATTCATAAGCCTACTCATTGGGATTCTTAAATTTAGAAAAATACTTATAATACTCATAAATAATACGAGTGACTCGATAATTCATCAAAATGTACAGTCTTAGTTGTTGTTGCATTTACAAAAAAAGACAAAGCAGCAAGCAAAGCAAACACACAACCTTCTAGTGAGTATTGTAGTGTTCGTACGCAAATCATACTTATTTTATGATTCTTGTAAATGTTGAGTAAAGCAGAGTCGAAATCAATAACATCATGCTTATTGTTAAGTATGAGTACGATGAGTACTTCAAACTTTCAATATGGGTAGTATGAGTATGATATTAAAATAAGAGTATGAGTATGATTCGATTCTACTCATCTTTTTGAATACTCATTGCTCATCTCTGGTTGCGATACTAATGAAAAATAGAAAACTGTAGTATCCCAATAAAATGTGTGTATACAACTTCTTTCGTTAATGTTGCATAAGCAGATTAAGGTAAGGGCAAGGCAGCACTATAATTCAAAAATCCTACTCTCAGTCTAAAGGAATATTTTCAGCATAGTTGCAATGAATATTTCATTCCGGTTACTTCTGCGAAACGTATTGGTCTTAGTCATAAATTCCTTGAAATACTCAGCAATTCAGAGTCGAATTACCGAGGGAAACTATTCTTCACCTATTGGCTGTATACACACTGCTATGTTGCAGGAGAGAAAACACGGGCTTCAATCATAGAGATAACCTTAATGATCTGTTGACGATGAACATGAGGATAATATACGGTTTCATCAGCAAGAAGATAATGATCTCGAAGATAATAATTAATCGTGTTATAATGCAGTGTTAAATTTACCCTCTCAAAATGAGGGCCGCTTTTACCTACATACCTAACTTGTGAAACTACTAAGTATGTACTAACTTTTCAACTACATACATACATATGTACATAATTGATCATTGCAAACCTTCAGTCAGGATTACGACCTAGTTTCTCACACCTCTTATGTTGTGTGTGTTATAAAGGGTGGGCCAAAAATAGTTTAGATTTAAAAATACAATAAAACAAAAACGGTTTGGAATTTTACCAAATTTATTTTTTTTGTTGTGAAGTACAATTGTTCCGGTTAGAAGCAGAATATTATTTCATCCATATGGCTTGCCTCGCTGAGGTACTCCTCATTCAATTGGACCAAATTTCGTGCAGTTTTTCTAGTGTATGGGGTCGTATCTCTGCAACGGCATCATGAATGTTGGCCTTCAAATGCATAATTGTATCTGGTTTGTCGGCATAATACTTGTCTTTAACGGCGCCCCACTGAAAATAGTTCAACATTGTCAAATCGCAGCTTTTTGGCGGCCAATTGACATCACCATTTCGGCTAATTAAACGGCCATCAAGCGTTTAAAGCAATAAATCGATTGTGGCATGAGATGTGTTTCATTATCCTGTTGACATCAAACATCGTTCACATTAATAACATGAAGAGAGGATACAAAAAAATTGATTATCATGGTGCGATAGGTGTCTCCATTAACCGTAACGATTGCGCCATCCTCATGTTCAATAAAACATCTTCAACTCTTGAACCAATTGAACTTTGTAAGGCAACATGCCGAGATCCGCTCCGAGCAATTGTCTTCGTTTTGGAAATAAAGTTCCAATAAATTCTAACGTTGCTCAAGCGTAAATCGATTCATTACTTTCTGTGGAGATAATATACTGAATTTTGTGACAGAATAAGTATTACCAGATTCGAAATATCCGATGGTTCAAATTTAAACTGATAGATGGCCCACCGTATCGACACCGAACAACACATTATTTTGTTTTTATTTGCTCTCAGATTCTTTGTTATTTTCTACAATAAATATTTACTTTATTTACGGCAATTGCTAACCTGACATTTTTTAAAGTAATTTTTTTTAAACGACTATCTGTTGTGGCTGTAACTTATCAACTCAATTTTCTTAATTTTCGATTCTTAATGAAATGAAATGCATTAAAAATCGTATACGAATTCTCCGCAAATTACGGAAAATAATCAGAGTTAAGGCTCTTATTCTTAAACGTTGCAATTAGCACTTTAGTGGCCGGCAAACATCTTTAAAAATGAATATGTATTTGAAACGGTTTTCATTAAAAGAAATTACGAAGTTTTGCAATTTATTTATTTTTTAATTGCAAACCAATACACAGACATAAATTTGCATACTTTTGAAAAATTAAGCACACATTAAAAATAATGCAATACGATACGTAAGTATGTATGTACAACACACGTCACGCCACGATACACAACACGCCACACCACAGCACATCATGGATTGCCATGAAAATAGTACGTTTAAGTATAAATTAAAAGGGCAGATTACACTATTCATGCAGACAGACAGACAGACGTAAATCAGTTTTAATGTATTGTCTGTATGGACGTAACATGCATACATGCTTAAACATACATACATATGTATTTAAACTACAATACAATACAATATTTATAGAAAATAAAAATCTTTATAGAAAATGAAATAGTATGCATGTATATGTGTGTAAAGAGTATGTGTAAGTGATAGTGCTGGTGTTGGTTGCCTGGTTGATTGCCTGGTCGGTTTAATGGTCTGAATTGTCTGTCTGTCTGTCCGTTGTGTTTGTCAATGCCGGCCGATCTGACTACAGGCAAAATTTCACGCACTTACACACATCACACACACTCTCTATCTCACGCACTTACGCTTACAATTATATATAAAATGCATAATGAGCATTTTAATACAATTTATTTATATCCAAATGTACAGTGAGTGTTAAAAGAAACTGTACATTAAAAAAAACATACACATGCATACATACATCAGGATTACGGCCTAGCTTCTCAACACCACTCATGTTGTGTGTGTTAATTTTATACATGAGTGGCGGGACCTACAGTTTAAAGTCGACTCCGAACGACAGATTTTTGAGAAACTTTTCATGGCAATTTTTATTTACTCTCAGAGTTTTTGGCAGAAATCTTCTGAGAGGTAGTCCCCGAAGAAATATTTTTTCATATTTCGTTTTGATGTCTGACCGGGGATATGAACCTTGAGCCGACACACCACCTACTAGAAAAATATACATTAATAAATTACCGTTATTTTTATTTTAAAATTGTATCATTACCAGTTTTTAAAATCGAAACAAAAAGGATTACAAAAAATTTCCAAATATTGTGAAATTTTTTCGGGCACTCTCCTTAAATGGTAAGACTTGTGCTTGGTGATTCCTAGAATTTTATCCATACATGTAGAGTTTCTTTTGACGTTCACTGTACATATGTATGTATATGTAGTGCATATGTATATATGTAGTGCATATATATACATTTTTATTTCTTTTAATTTTAATTTAAAACTACAACGCAACAATGGCAAGATATATATCGTATTGAAAATAGTACATGATAAGCCAGTATTATACAGACCAAAAGCAGCTTGTACTATAGCGCGATGGTGGTTTCAGTTCAAAGATTTATAGGGTTACACACCAGCAAAGCGGATATTAAAGACTATTGCTTACAAAACATTCTAATGCTTTACGGCAACAATTTCATTAAGGTGTATGTTAGTTTAGATCATTACACAAATATTTTCATAAATTCCTGGGTAATTTGCTTATAACTCATTTTACATGGCTTTGGTAACCCTGTTATTGAATGCAAATTGGAAAAAAATCAAAAAATGTTGCTGAAAATTGCAAAATGCTTTAAGAAAATAAACGCGTACGTATGACAGCGCAATGAATAACCAAATAAATGTGATTATACGCCCAAAAATAAGGAGTAAAAAAGAAAAAAGACAGCGAACTGATATTTAAATTAATGTGATTTTGTAATTTATGAGGTGTAAATAAAGAAACGTTGAGAATTACAACAAGAACAAAGTTGAAAAGGAAAAAAACGTAAATGTTGCTCATAAGAATAATATGAAAGTGGGCTTGTATGGCGGCGTTAAATGCCTTAAAGTCCACCACAACGTATACGTAATATTTAATTAATATAATCAGCGAATGCAATTAAAACTCACACTACAATTGTTCTGATAAATTTTTTGGTGTTTTTTCTTATTTTTTATGGCATTAAGAAATCAACCTATGGACCATAAAAAGTCAAACACTTAAATATTTATTGGAAGAAATATTTATTTTATAAGGTTTTCTTAAAGTGTCATAAATATTTATTGCATGTTTTTAATCTCTTTCCAATAATTATTATGTATTTCATGTGATTAATTAATTAAATATGAATAGGAGATAATTATAATAACTTATGTTGGAAATATTATTTCATGGTTTTTATTATTGTATATGCAACAACAAGTAAGACTGTAAATTTTGATGAATGATTTGATTCACTCGAATCATTTATAAGTATTATAAGTATAAGTCCTTATAAATCAACGCTGTAGTGAGGACGAATGAATCAGAGTGCTTAAATTTCAGTATCGTTGACTGACTTATATTTAAAATTTCATGAGTTCTTATGAGTAGCGAAAAAAGATTCATTGCTGATCTCTGATGTGTACAAATAAGTGAATGACCCCTTTTTTCATATAATTTGAGACTTAGTCTTAATTTTACTGACATGAGCTTGGGAGCCTCATTTTGATGATCAAATCGATGTATCTAACATACCGCAACCAAATTACATGGCCTTTATTTAACATATGTTTTTGAAAATTCTGTGAAAATTGAGAATTATTAAATATTTCCTGTTAGAGACTGAAATATAAAATAGTAAGGCTAACTGCTGACACGATCCTCACAGGCTCATATAAAGTATTTCGTTTTTGTCTGAAAAATTTCTTCTTTTTAACTTTGTAAGCCATATTATGTTTATAAAAATGTTTATCTTTCATATACAAAGTAACCCTTCATATGAAAAAATAGAGAAATTGGGAAATCCTTTTTTATTTAAATACAAAATTAAGTGCTTCGTATATCTGAATACAAGAGTTAAAAACATTAATTCCGGTTAGATATTGTAAAGAGTGGAACTGGGTATTGTAAAAAATATGTTACAACCTTTTTTTTCGTAAGAATAAACCCGTAGTTTTTATATGTGAGCCTTAGAGGCTCATGTCAGTAAGATTTGTTACATTGTTAGTAAGGTTATGGTTAAAAAACGCAATGCTTACAAACTTCGAACGTTGTTATCCAAAAACCGGAGTAATGAGCAGCTGTCTGTAGTCGGCCTTTACATTTTAATAGTGAAAACCGAAGGCATGCAGCCTATGGTTAGAATAATAAGAGACAACAAATCGAGTGAGTGAGAGATCTCTTCGCAATTGGGCAACTGCCAGAACCATCTAACTCTGTAGTACTCGCAAAGTTTTTGCAACAAGACTATGTAATGAAAATATGTAAATGGAGCACACTCTTTTAAGAGTGGAATCAATCTGTAGTGTATGAATACTTTAAAGATAACTAGTGAGGCTGTTGTTATTCGTACACAGAGCAAAATATTGAAATGGTTGTTTACACCATTGAGAGTTGTGCTCAATACAATAGAATATAGAATCTGTGCTGAGGAAGACGAATCGCTTGAATTCACTCCTTAAAACTGTGGAAACGTTAATTGGTCGCAGCAATAATTAGAATAATATTGTAATGGTGAGTCGCTGTCGAAAGGTATCCGCAAAAACATGCATTTTTCGGATCCGTATTTTTCAAACGCTTAAGATAATTATCACCAGCAAAGTGAAAATACACATTCGCGGATAAAAGCAGAAATGGTAAATAAGCGGTCAATTACAATCCCAAGCAAGTTTGATTTCATGGAAAGCCAATTACTGAAAATATCGCTACAATAATCGCATCAAATAATGTTTTTTCAATTGCTTAGTTTTAAATAAAAATCTGGAATCGTTTGTGCAGTGGAACACTTGAACCAATACTTCACATACAGTAAAAAAGGTAGTATGTTGGTTTATTAGACACGAGAGCACGGTTCAAACATCAGGAGAGACATCTCCAAAAACCGAAATATGAGAAAATATTTCTTCGGTTACCACCTCTCAGCGTCTTCTGGCAAAAACTCTGAGAGTAAATAACATTTCCTTTAAAAAGTTTCTCAAAAAACTTTTCGTTCGGAGACGACTTTAAACTGTAGGTACCGGAACTCATTGATTTAATTGAAACACAAAACATAAGTGATGTGAGAAGCTAGGTTGTAATCCTGACTGGGTTCAAATGAGCAGTTATGTACGTATATGTATATATTAAAAACTATTGCAAAATTTCAAATCAAATTTAAATCGATCTGTCTCTTTAGGCAAGGAAAAATAATATATGCACTTGGTTACGTATTTTCTCAGTTAATTAACGGGTATTACACGGAGCGTATTGCGTTTGTTTGTTTGTGTTGTAAGTGAATAGAATATTCGGTTTTATGTGTGGAAGTTTCGTATTTCATGTCCCATTTTATGCATGCATTAGCAAATCAAAATTTCTAATTAAATGTCTTAACTTAATATGCAGTATTCTTCAAATTAATCTTCTACTTTTACTATATATTTCATGCATTAGCATGCTTCTTTAGGTATTTTTCTTTTAAATAAAATTTAATTAAAATCTAAAATAAATTTTAAAAGTTTTCTTTCTTTTCTTTTTTGCATTTTTTATTTTCGTTTTCTTAAGTGCACGTACATGTGTATGTACACGTGTATGAGTTTGTATATTCGCTTTTATCAAACATGACCTTTTGGCTCATTTTAGACTTTTACGTTAGTATGGTTCTAAGAAATTATGCCTGAATTTTGTTGCATGGCAGAAATGGAGAACAAATTTTTTAAAGAATAAAATATCCTGTAAATTATGCAAATAAAAATTATTACTCTGCATAGTTAAGAGGCTATCAAACCGCCATTCTTTGAAAATTATTATTTTCTATGGAATAACAAAAACAACAGCAACAATAATAAGGGCAACTAGGAATAACGAACAAAACGAATAGTTTTTCATTTGTTAGTTTTAAGTCTTCATTGTTCTAACAAAAGGAAGAAGGCAAAGTTAAAGCAGTAGCAGTGGCAGTAGCAGTGGCAGTAGCAGTTGCAGCAAAAAAAATAAGTTGAAACAGCCAACTATTGTTATTCTTACAAACAACTTATCAGATATTTAAGACGATTTGTTTTACTCCCCCAAAAAAAAAAAAAAAAAAAAAAAAACATTATGAGAATTCCAAACAATAAAATGAACCAACGAACTAATTTTTTTTCGGGTATAATTTCATAAAATTCATCTCTGTCTTCAAGACTTTTTTGTTCTATTTTCGCTCCCTTGCTCGATGTTGCAGTATTTGAGTGGAATTTTTAATAGTGATAGTGGTACTGGCAGCGGTGGTGATGGTGGTGGTGGTGCTGGTGATATTAAGTATAGTAGTTATAAAACTATTTACACTTACATATACACACACACAACTACAATAAGTTTTAAGCAAAGATAATGATGGTAAATTTAAGTACAACAACAATCTATAAGTGCATGTAGTTAATGACGTTTTTTTGTTCGTCTTGTTTTTGTTCTCATTCTCATTCTTATCCTTGTTTTTGTTGTAGCAACAATAATAATAGTTAATAATAATGATAATAATAGTATTTAGTAATTTCTATATATGCATACAAATGCTTTATTTTGTACAATATTTATGCCTTTTATCAGGGTATGTACACACTGGCATTGTATAATGACGATAGCAGTGGTGGTATCGGCGTTGTATTCTTCCCTAACGATCCTTAAGGAATATTAAGTGAACTGGAAATGCGATTTTAATTTTCAACACACACGCACATGTACATATATACATAGAATTACATTCATACATTCATAATTATCTTGCCATTAACAAGAACAATGGAGTTTAAGAATTTCATTTCGTCTGTATTTCTTTTACAGTTTATGAATGTGTGCAACATTTTAAGAATTCGCTGCAACTGTTTATTTGTGCAGCGCTACTAAACGACTTGGCAAAATCAACGAAATAAAGTTTCATTTTATTTTCTTTCAAATTTGTTGCAGCATAGGCTGTTTGTTTATTATTTTCATGCAAATTTGTTGTATTGTTTGGCAATTTAAATTTTTTTTAATTACTGCCTTAATCAATAGTAACGTCTTGACATGACTTTTCTATTCAGTTTCTCTACAACACTTGTATCATATGCGACCTATTCTTAGGCTCCTTTGTATCGGGTGGGCCCTCTATAGGTTATTTCGAATCTGGCAATACTTATGTCATTCTATTCATTCATAAAATTCAGTACGTTATCTCCACTGAAAGTAATTAATCGATTTGTGTTTTAACAACCTTGGGTTTTATTGGGCCAACGAGAAACTATACGATGATGTCGATTTTACCAAAAAATAAATCATCTTTTCGGATGAAGCCCATTTTCATCTTGGTGGGTACGTTAATAAGCCAGATTATCCTATTTAGGGCTCAGAAAACTCACACGTGGTCATACAGAAGCCAATGTAGCCATTACGACTGACTGTCTGGTGCTGCTTGTGGACGTCGCAAACATTACAGTCAATGGAGATACCTATCACACCATGATAACCGTATTTTTTGCACCCGCTTTTCATGGTATTGTTGTGAACGATGTTTGGTCTCAACACGATGTTACAACTTGCCACACATATAATGCCACAATCCGATTACGGAGTCAAGCGTTTGATGGAGGTTTAAATAGCCGAAATGTCAATTGAACTATTTTCTGTGGGGCGCCGTTAAAGAAAAGTTTTATACCAACAAGCCAGAGACAATTGAGCATTTGAAGGCTAACATTCGTGATGACTTTGCTGAGATACCACCGCATACATTCGAAAAAGGACAAGAAAATTGGTCCGATCGACTGAGGTACTGAGAAGCCAGCCGCGGTAGAAATATGAACATTTTACTACAGATTTATTGGATTCAGTTTCGAACTCACTACTAAAGATGGTGCATTGTGAATGGATATGTAATTAGATCTCCATATGGAGTTGGAGAATAATATAATATCGCCATTACTACTCAAAAGAAGCAATCTATTGGCTTCTCGACATCCATCACACATAATTGCCTAAAGGCGGTTTTCTGCCCAAAGTAATTATGAAACAGTCTACCAACTTATTACAGTTTCAGAATGTATGTGATTTGGTTGAGACATGTCCCAGATAACCCATAGGGTGAGTATATGAGCAAAATTCTGCACATATATGTAGATAAGTACGTTGTAGTGGCAACTTTGATACCAAAGCACACGTGAGCATGCATAGCGGCCAGTTGTGATGCCGCAGATAAACGCAGCCTGTACTGACCGAATTCCACTAAACTTATCGAAGAAGATGATCAGCCCAGGGACTACACACTAAAGCACGACTCTTCTACGATAGAAACCAGCCTGAAAATATAATGAAAGAAGCTATATCCTTGACAACAATGGATGATAACTGCGTCAGGCTGACAACTAATGGAGAGCCAAGTAACCTATATCTGAAACTCGCAAGAGGTGGGCATTGGGAAGTGGATAACAGTTTAACCCTATTCAACATACAGACAATCTCAGCAAAGTTCGTTTGATGGGAGCTGCAGTCTTTCCGACTGTCTTCCCATGACACAATGACTTGTAAGCATGACATTACGTTCAAGTTTGAGTAGTTGGTTGGTACGCCTCCTATCCATTGTGTGTCAAGTCAATCAGGCAGTGGAGCAAGATTCCTCATTGACCCAGGCTAGGTAGGCGTCCTGAAAGACTTTTTGCCTAAAGGCTAATTTAACCGAGGTAAGTGCCATGTAGTAGTCGTAGTCGCCATAGTCTAGTAGGTAGTGTGTTCGCTTATTAGACTTAATGCCCGAGTTCAAAGCCCAGGTCAGACATCAAAACGAAATATGCAAAAAAAAAATATTTCTTCTTAAGGCACACAACATGAGTGGTGTTAGAAGCTAGGCCGTAATCCTGACTGAAGGGTTTTAGTGGCCAATAATGTATGTATGTAATGTAACTGCCATGAAGTCGCCGCAGTCTAGTAAGTAGTGTGTTGGCTTATTAGCCGTAAGGCCACGATTAAAGCACCAGGTCAGAGATCTCTAACAAAACGAAAAATAAAAAAATATATTCTACGGTGACTTCCTCTCAGCAGATTTCTGGCAAAAACTCTGAAAGTAAATAAAATTGACATGAAAAACTTTCTCAACGAATCTCATGTATAAAATTAAGGCACTCAACATACAGTGCTGTGAAAAGCTTACTACCAAGCTTCTTTGCTGAGGGTTTGTAATGACCAATTATGTATATAAGTGCCGTACGCAATGCCATTGGCGAGGGTTCCTGAAGTAGTCTACCTGCTCTGGCAAGCTCATCGGCCATCCGCCACATATGCAACGGCCACTATATTCAATCAGTTTGTTATCGAAGATAAGGGAAATTAATTTGGAAACCTCTGTTGTCTAACCAATGGAATTTTTGCGCTGCTATACAGTTATAATACAATAAGTTCTCATCACGCTGACCCAATTGAATTGTTTACATTAGATTTGATATTGAGATAAAGAAATCTTAAATCATTTAATTTTTTTTTTTCTTTTTCTTGAATTCAGTGGTAGTGATTTCATTTGTAAATGGTTTGTTTATATGTATGTGTGGTTACGAGACCATTTTCTAAAACAATTACTCTGTGGAAAAAAAATTCCCTTCTGAGTTTTCTTTGTTTCATTTTGAAGGAATAGAAAAACACTTCCCAAGTTGTTTAAGTTTAAACATGTTTAAGTAGTTCTTAATTTACAAAACTAAGTGCGAGTATAATACGATTCTTTTTTCTTTTTTTTTTGCTTTTCCTCTCTCTCTTTGTCTTTATAAATATTTAGTTAATTTAAGTTAAGTATTCTTTTTTCTTTCTTATTTCTTTTCATTTAATGTTATTATTGTTGTTGGTATTGTGTAATGCAAGGATATAGCATATATGCAGAGAGCAGTAGCAAGCAACAACTCACATGGTAATAATAAACACTAGTTCACTAGAAGCAGTATACATATGCATGTAAGAGAGTGAGAGAGAGTGTATAAGCAAGTGTGCATAGCGAGCAGTGTACTTGCCGTTGGTATTGTTTTGCATGTGTCTGTTGTCTCTCCACACTTACTCATGGACAACCATGTTGCACCAAGTTATTTAAGAAAATTGCACAAATCTTAAGAAAAGCACCCAAGGAAACTAAATGTTTACAATGGGAGAAATGAAAATAAAAGAAATTCTACTAAAGGAATGGGAAGGCAAAAAAAGAAGAAAATACAAAACTATTAAAAGAAAATTTTCGAAATAAAAAAATTAAAAAAAGAAACGAATTGAAATAAAAAAGTAGAACAACAGAAGAAGAATGCAAGCAAACGGAACAAACGGAAGTTGCCGCATACAATCAAACAGATGGTAAAATATAACATATACAGACATACGGTTATACACACAAACACCATCATATAAATACATACACAGACAGACAGAAAATAAAATGAAATGAAATTTTATATATGAAAACCCCAACAAATTCTTTTGAACGGGGGGCTCTTCATGGAAATGGACAGACACGTTAAACACACACACATAGAGAGAGAGAGAGAGCGAGGGAGTGTAAGATATGATAGTGGAATACATAGATTTTTGCTGTTGTTTTCTTCTCATTACATATTGTATGGATATTGAATTGTATTTGTCTATATACATACATACATACATACATACATATAAATACACATGTGCTTATGTGTTCTTGTGTGAGTCGTTTGAGCATCGACAAAAAAGTTTATTTAGCCAAAACGCTTGAGGCAAACTTGGTGTTAGAAGTTGTAATATTTTTTCGTTTCGTTCGTTTGGTTTTTTTTTCTGTTCATTTTTCATTTTCTAATTTTTCTTCATCAAATTTGTTTTGTGAACTTTTTTTTCTGCTTTTTTTAGTTGCCATTGTTGTCTTCGTTATTCTTTTTGTGTCCATGTGTCTGACTGCAACTTTCAAAAACTATTTCACACATAAAACATATAATTTCTCTTAAAAATTTCTGTATGACATACACAACTATATAAGCATATATGCATGTATGTATATACCAATGTATATGTATGTCTGTGTGTTTGATTGCATTGTCATATACAATACAATAGTTTGGACAGAACTAATGCTGCTGCTTATCCAACATGTCGTAAATTTTTTTCAAATTAACTTTTTAAAATTTCTTTTGGCGTTTATTGAATAGAATGGCATATAAAGATACATACATAGAAAGGACGCACACACGCACACTAAATTGTGAGACATATTCGAGGGTAGGCATAAGTGATTTTAAACAAAAAATAATAATGTTACATATCGTACGTTAATTTTTTACAAACGAATTTGTTTTCTTTGATATTTTTTTCTTTGGAAAATCTAGTTTTTACTTACGGCATATCTGTTTTGAATGTCATCAAACAATTGAAATCTACAAAGAGAAAAGAAAAACAAAATAAGTCAAATGATTTAAGGATAACATAAAATATCTTTGATATTTTTCTTCTTATTAAAATATGTAATATGTGTAGCAGATTTTTAATGTGTGATATTTTATATTACAGATCTAATAAGATTTATCAAATGACTAGAAATATGTTGTGTTTGAAATTTTCACTTCAATTACAATGTTGGCTTATTAGATGTGAAGACACGGTTCAAACTCTAGCTCAGAAATCTTGAATAAAACGAAGTATGAATTTTCTCAAAAAAAAAAATTTGTCATTCGTAGTCGACTATAAATAAACTCTAGGTCCCGCCACTCATGTATAAAATTAATGCACACATCATAGCTGGTGTGAGAAGCTAGGTCGTAATCCTGACTTGAAGTATTGTAATGACCAATTACGTATGTATGTATGTATGTAATATGTTCAATAGCTGTTGTTTCTCTTCTTTAAGAGGTTCATATATCGGGTCCGCCATTTAACGTTTTTTTTTCAACTAGTGCTTATTTCGTGAATGGTAACACTTAGCTCATATCTGATTTGACAGATAATTAGTTTTATCCTTTCGCTGAACGAATATGGTTGTCCATACGCGTTTTCGCTTTGCTAAGTGGGTCTGCGATCGACTTACAGAAGATGCCGACTTTGGAAAAAAAAATCATCTTTTTAGATGAAGCTTATTTTGATCTTGGCGGGTATGTAAACAAGCAAAATTGTCGCATTTGGGGCACAGAAAACCCGCACGCATACATTGAAAAGCCGACGCACCCAAAACGAGTCACTGTTTGATGCGGATTTTGTTCCAGAGGCATAATTGCGCCATTTTTCTTCGAAAATGAGCAATGAGTGGCCGTTACACAATTTCACAAAAATTTAAGAGGAGTATTGTACTTTCAAATAAAAAAGAAATTTGAGAAAATATTCAGTAGTTTTTTTTAAAGCATGTAAAAAAAAAGTTATTTTGCGGACCCTGTACTTCCTAAGGTTTTTTTTTATCGAATTTAGTTAAACAAATGATTCTTTTCATATGTAAAATAGAAAATTTGTTTGTTTGTTTATAAAATTTTGTTTTTCAAACACGCTGAAGTCCGGCTGTGGTACGACACCCTAAAGATGGTCATCTCAAAAGCTAGCAACCAGCAAAAATGTATGTCTGTAAACAAAAATCAAAATGAATTCCATAGCCTGAACTAGGATATTATGAAAAAGGTAAAAATATAACAATGTGGCGGCTTTTTGAAGTCCTGTTTTCATATTTTCTTGTTTTTCGTTTTTGCTTTTTATGTTGATAACAATTACTTTTTGGTAGTTTTGTCTAAAATATTTAATATTTTATTTTTACGCTGTAAAAGATCAAAAACTCTTTAAACGTGTAGGACAGTTATGCTCACTGTTTTCTTCTATTCGTGTGGCGTAGTTTTAAAGTCCAACTGATTAATGAGTTTATATGCTATCCTAAATGCTGAGGTTAATTAATTGTTGTGAGCTCAACAGATATGATATACAAAGAGTTCATGGGCAGAGCCATAATAATAAATAAAAAAATAATAATAAATAAAAATAAATAGTCTTTCAAAGTGGAATCATTGGCATTGGGAATGTTAATTACTTAGACAAAAAAGTTTTAACCTAACTTAACTACATACATAATTGCTCATTACAACCTTTCAGCCGGGATTGTGACCGAGTTTCTCACACCACTTATATTGCATGTGTTTTAATTTTATAGATGAGAGCGAGACCTTCAGTTTAAAGCCGACTCCGAACGACAGATTTTTGGGAAACTTTTCATTACAATTTTATTTACTCTCAGAGTTTATGACAGAAATCTAGTGAAAAGAAGTCGCTATAGAAATATTTTTTCATTTTGAGTTTTGTTGGAGATGTGTGAAGCGTGGTCTTACGTCTGCCAATACAATTGACTGATGTATGTTGCAGTGTTGCCATTTAAGTAAATAGAGGCAATACATACAATTTGTTTTCAAAAACTCGATCCGTAAGCGTCATATAATAAAAATTTCTAAAACCTCACTTACATTTCAACTCATTACAACCACCATTGAATGAATTCTGACAAGAGTTCTATTTATATATATTATTGATTGTACAACAACTTGTCCTTGTACATAGGGCACACAAGTCCAGTGAAAGAAAAAGAAAAACTTGCATTAAGTTTTGCTGTAAACAAAAGAAAAAGATTTAAAAAGTCGAGGGAAAAATGTGAAACAAAAAGCGGAAAACAAGTTTAAACAAATTTTTTTATTTCCTTATTTTGTAGATTTTCTTTTAAACAAGAAAAAATAAATAAAAGAGAACGCATATGAAAAAAGGTCCAAAATCCTCAACGAAAAGACAAAATTTCACATATGCGAAGGCGTTTTTAGCACGTGTATATGATGATGTTGAAATACCCCAGTTATTGTACTCTAGACTCGCCAATTTGTAGCACTTCTTTCGTACAACGCTTTTTTTAGTTTTTTAAAAGAAAAAATCTTGAAGTTGTTTTTGTAACAAATTTTAACTTCACCTTCTTCTTCTTTTGCCAGCAGTCTTCGTCTTCGTTTTCTATTCTATTTTACAGGCTTATCATCTTTATTTCCGTTTTTGTACATTTGGTCTCGGTGAAAGTCGTTGAGAGTGTTGCATTGGGTATTTTAAATGCAATCACAATTGTTGGAATCATGTTGTAGCAACAATCACACATACGTACACACATGTATGTACATACCAAAGATGTGTTAAAGAAAACTACAACAACAAAAGATTGTAGGAAAAAAACAAACAAAAATAACAAGAATTGAGAAAAACGATGAACATGGTGTGAATTAAATGTCTTGGTTGCATTGTGGGTGTGTACGACATGTAGTCGTACATGTGTTTTTAACATTACATACATCTCTCAACAATAGCTCTACTCCTCTCTCTCCATCTCTCTCTTTCTTTTTGTTGCTCATCTATTTTCATACAATAATTCTTTTACTTAAGCCTCGTCGCTTCTTAGTTGGGGTTCCTTCCTTTTTTTTGGAAATTTTTTTTGCTCGAATAGGGATCTATGTATGTATGCTTTTCTTTTTCTCTCTTTCTTTTTGCATACTTTTCATTGAAAAACTTTATGTAAATTAAGCTGTCTTTGTACTGGGAGTATGAGTTCTCTGTGTATTTATGCGATAGTGTGAGTGTAAATAATTTGCTTTGCATCATTGTATGTTTGTTTATGTATGTAATTTCATAAGTGAGTTCAGGCATGTGTGTGTGTGCGACCCAGAGAGTGAACAAGCGTTAAAATTCTTAATTAAAAATTATTGTTGACACTTTTTCTCTCTCCGACTTTTATCTCCCCTTATGGCTGTGAGTGTTAAAGGAACATTTTTTTTGGGATCAAACACAAACACACGCATAAAAATGAATAAATCTCCCGAAAAATAAAACTTGAAATGAAATTTTAGAAATCTCATAAACTCACACAAATACATATAAACGTATACGCACGTACATATGTGCATGTATAACAGAACTAGGATACTCTGTTCCTACATCTCGTCTCTTATGCTCAGGCTTTATGCCCCGGCAATGTTAAAAGTTTCATGTTGTATAAATATTTATATAAATTTACACTCTATCAAAAGGATAAAAAGGATAAAGTTACTCCTCGTATACGTCTATGAGGAGATCTGTTTCGTTTTTTTTTGCGCTGCACAATGCAAATATATCCCCCTCCCCCCCCCTAAGTATGAAAATCATTCAACTTGTGTGTGCACAAATGTCTTGGCTTGTCTTCTTTCTCTACCCCATTCGTTTTGTACTTCTATTCTTGTTGTAGTTTTAAATGTTTTCTCAAGTTAAAGGATAGGAGAGCAAAAACACAAAAAAAAGAAATGTAGAGTCAGTTGAGAAAAAGTTTATGTTTCATAAAATATTCAGTTATTTGACTTGATAAACATTTAAATTGAAATCGTCTCATTTGCATTATTTGTTTAGTGAATTGCTTTAACTAGATGCAGTGTGATATATTTAATGTTATAATTAAAAACAACAACAATAATAGAAACAACAGCAACAATAATTTAATTTAAAACATTAACGCCAAACTAAATGTCAGTTTTGCATTCTATTCCATAATAGCATGCAATTATGATAAGAGGGAGTGTTATGATATAAAATGTTGCAATTCTAACAAAATGATCATTTCTTTGATATAATTTGCAGTAATTTTGAATGCGGTAATACTTATGTCATTCTATTCTGTCACAAAATACAGTATATTATCTCCACTCAACGTAATAAATCTATTTAAATGCCAGTTACCCGAACGTAACGTAACGTATAGTACCGAACGTTCTCTTTTTAGCATATGAGGAGCAATGTAAACGCTTACAGAAACGTTCTCTCTCGTTACAAAAATGGAACGATCTGTATAAAACAGAATTCTCTCAAGTTTTTACGTGACATATGATCACGAGTGATGGAGCTATTGTATACAGAGTTGCATTGCGGCACAAATATCGTCTTTGCTATTTTCATGATTATTTATATACAACTTTTAAATTGTTACGTTCGCATTTATATAATGAAATTTTTAATTTTTGATTAAAATAATAATAAAAAAATCGAATACATAAAATTCTCGTGTCACGGTGTTAGTGGTTAAACTCCTCCGAAATGGATAGACCGATTTTCATGAGATTTTGTGTGCATATCGTTCAGGTCTGAGAATAGGACAACATCTATTTTTCATATCCCTAAATGTTAAGAGGGCGTGGCAAATCGTTAAAATTCAATATTTAGATACATATTGATCGTTGACGAATAAAATTTGATGGGTAAGTTCGTAGATTCGATATCGGACGAAGGTTTCTAAGTTGGTATGACCAATTTCCGACATGTGGCGCCACTGAAAGCTACTTAAAATGAATTAAATCGTTAACTGTGCATTTGATCATGCTATAATCTTTAGCAAAGTTGTTGCGCATGAGTCGATGGGTTTCTAAGTTGGTGCGATTAATTTGCGATAGATGGGGCCAATGAAAATTATTCAAAATGAATGACAAGCAATTGGTCGACCTACACCTCAAGCACCGCAGAAAAGAACATTACGGGCCTCAGAATCAGACAAGCAATGAGCATGAATCATTTGAACAACGAGAAGTGAAATTAGAAACTGATCGAATGCGTACTACTCAGGCCCGTTCGTCTGAATCATCCGGACAACGGAAAACAAAATCAATAAAATGATTAAAAATTAATTGAATATTTGTGTAATGTCTTTCCTTCAGATTTATTTTAGTTGGCGCAGGGTACTGTTAGTTATTTTATAAAATTATGCACG
Organism: Sarcophaga rosellei; assembly: GCA_930367235.1. NCBI lineage: Eukaryota > Metazoa > Arthropoda > Insecta > Diptera > Sarcophagidae > Sarcophaga > Sarcophaga rosellei. The sequence goes on along the minus strand of OV884021.1, from coordinate 31,714,896 downwards.
CCTAAATAATATTAACAAAATAAATAATACGAAAAATTGCCGTATTTGGGGCTCAGAAAACTCACACGTGGTCTTACAGAAGCCAATGCATCAATTACGAGAGACTGTTTGGTGTGGCTTGTAGAGCGAAAACATCGGTGGCCCATATTTCTTTGGAAATTAGGACGGCGCAACTATTAAGATAAATTGAGACACCCATCGCACCAAGATAACCGATTTTTTTTGCATCCGTTCTTCGTGGTATATATGTGAACTATGTTTGGTTTCAACAGGATAATGCAACTTACAACACATCTCATGCCACAATCGATTGATTGCGTCAAACGTTTGATGGCCGTTTAATTAGCCAAGAAGTTACGAGTTGACATCGTTGAACTATTTTCTGTAAAGCGCCGCTAAAGAAAAGTGTTATGCTAACAAACCAGAGCATTTGAGCATTTCAAGGCCAACATTCATAATGCCATTGCCAAGGTACGACCCCATACACTTGAAAAGTTGCACGAAATTTAGTCCGATTGAATGAGGTACTGAGAGCCCACCCGCAGCAGCCATATAAATGAAATAATATTCCATTTCTAACCGGAACAGTAGTACTTCACAACAAAAACAAGTAAATTTTTCAAAATTTCCAACAATTTTTGTTTTATTGTGTTTTTCAATTTAAACTTTCAAATCAACTTTAGAATATTTTGTTAATGTTTATAGTCATGTATTGTAAAAGTTGTAGGAATGAATTTAAGAAGAAATCTGACTTAATTCTGTTTTTTTATAAAAAGCACAAGTATTTCTACTCAATTAGTGACAATAACTAAGTTTAACGTGATTAACTATTTTACGCATAATTGGCTGATTATATATTTTTTGATAAACTTCCAAAAGTGCTGTGTCCTTCCAAAAGTTGGCTAGTTGATGTCAAAAATTAAAGTTAACTTTCACTATGTTATGTATGTATGTATAGCCAGCCATGTACGCTAAATAATGAGGCTTCTCTAAATGGATTACAGTTTAAATAATTACTTTGTTTGGAAATAATTTATTTTAACATACATACATAATTGGCCATTACAACCCTTCAGTTAGGATTATTGATTTTTGAGAAACTATTCATGGCAATTTTATTTACTCTCAGAGTTTTTGCCAGAAATCGGCAGAGAGGAAGTCGCCGAAGAAATATTATCTTTTTTTGCATATTTTGTTTTGATATCTGACCTGGGGTTTGAACTCGGACCTTAAGTCTAGTAAGCCAACACACTAGCTACTAGACTACGGCGACTTCATGAAGGATGAAGGGAATAATTTTATTCAATTTAGTTGAAAAAACTGAAGTTTTTCTAAGCAACATGAATGCCCTTTTTCTTTTCTTTCACATTAAATATTCACTTATATATGGACTTATAAAGTACGATATATTAAATATAGTAGAATACCCTATTCGTGAAGGAAATAATTGAGCTATTCTGAGCACATTCTTAAAAATTTAAAAACGTTTAAATATTACAATAAATTTTTTTAAAAATTCAATATCTTAGCTAAGCAATCAATTGTTTAAAATATGCCACCAGTTTTTGTGTAGGAGACTGGGTACTTGTGTATAAGGGGCTGTAATAAAAGCTCATCAAATTAATGGCCTTGTATATCTAATCAGCTTAGCACTTTGCCTCAATGCCATATAATCCATGATTACATTGAGAGAAAAAGTAAAAAAAGGAATGGAAAAAAGCAAAAGCAACAGCAAAGACGGAAAACGGAAATAATGTAACGACGTTTCAACATTAATTTCTAGCCGATGTGTAAATTAAGCGTCATAATTTAATCTTATGGAAGAAAAAAATTGTAATAAAAATAGTTAAAAGGCACATTATAACCATAAAATACATTTAAGAATACAGTAGTCAGTCGGTTGAGAGCGTGTGTCTTGTGCTCTGGTATTGATAGTTTCTCAAGACACTGGCTGGCCACACAACAAAGTGGTTTTTGAGTTGCTTCTACTACTGAACTGCAGGTTCATAATTTCTTTTTGTTTTACCAATACATTTGCATATTTTCCTATAAGTTTCAGAATATTTCCTATACTTTTGTATATATTTTATGGCTTTTTTCTTCTTCATCTTCTCTTTGCTTTTTTTAATTTCTCTATTGTGTGTGGTAAGAACTTCGTGAAGGACATTTTGAAGGTAACACAACGTTAATGTAAAGTGGTGGAGGAGTGTGTTTAAGTATCTTGGAATTTAAATTCAATTTAAACACTTTAACTCAACTAATTTTAAATATTAAACGCCAATGCTTTTGGGGGGGTAACATTTTCTCATACACGTTCATACATCTTTACAAATAAAAACTAAAAAGGGGAAGTAGCCGGAAAACGGGGAAAAAAGAAGTTTAAATTAAAAACTTTAATGTTATAGAAAGAGAACGAGAAACGACAAAGGACATGATGATTTATAACATTTTGCTTCTTTAATGGTCCTTTTGTATAAATTCAACAAGATGACATAAAATATCAAGAAAAAAAGAGAAAATTTAATGTAGAAAAGATTGTTCAAGTGGAATTGCAAAAAAACTTTAGAAAAATGAAAAACTAAGTTATGCGTTCGCAACACATAGTTTTCTTTCTATTTTTCTTTCATAAACGAATGAAAATCATTTCGGTAAACTCAAAGCAACGAGTGAAAATAAATGCAGTACGTTATTAAAATTTTATGGAAAGGTAATGCAAATTAAATTATTATTAGGTTACGGGAAAATTAAGTTACATTTAATTGATTAAATTTAAATTTCTCATGAGAGATTTCATGCGAAATGTTTTCAGAAATAATTTGATTTATAGAGCCCTCGCAGTTGCCTGCTTTTAGGTGGCCTTTGATAATAGTTCGATTACATGTATGACTACATTGCAATTCAGCCCTTCTTTTTGTCAATTAATTTACATACATACATAGTTGATCGTTATAATCTTTCAGTAAATATTATCACCAGAGATCAGCAATTAATCCTTTCTTCGCTACTCATAAGTAATCATTAAATTTTGAATATATGTGAGTCAACAATATTGAAATGTAACTACTTTGATTCATCCGTACTTCCTACAACGTTGTGTACAAGTACAGGTTACAATGAGTATGAGTACAATGTTGACATTAAACTCATAACATTAGAAATATGTTTGATTCATACTCCAACTCATTCAGATTCATAAATTTAGAAAAATACTTATAATACTCATAAATGATTGGAGTGATTGGAATCATTCATCAAAATTTACATTCTTAGTTGTTGTTGCATTTACAAAAAAGAAGAAAGAAAAAGGCACAAACAGCAAGCAAAGCAAACATATAACCTTCTAGTGAGTATTGTAGTGTTCGTATGCGAATCATACTTATTTTGTGATTCTTGTAAATGTTGAATCATGGAGAGACGAAATTAACAACATCATGCGTATTGTTAAGTATGAGTACGATGTGTACTTCAAACTTTGAATATGAGTATTGTGAGTATGATATTGAAATATGTATGAATGCGTATAGTTATTAGAAATTATGAGTATGATTATGTGAACGATGTTTGGTTTCAACAGGATGGTGCAACTTCCCACACATCTAATGTCACAGTCGATTTATTGTTGCAAACGTTTGATAGCCGTTTAGTTAGCTGAAATGGTGCTGTCAATTGGCCGCTAAGAAGCTGCGATTTGACATAGTTGGACACTGTTTTCGTAGGGCGTCGTTAATGAAAATTGTTATACCAACAAAACAGAGAGACAATTAAGCATTTGAAGGACAATATTCGAGATGCCATTGCCGAGATACGATTCGAAAAAGTGCATGAAAATTGATCCGATTGAATGAAGTTCAGTGAGGCTAGCCGGGGCAGCGATATGAATGAAATAATATTCCATTTCTAACCGGAACAATTGTTCTTCATTAAAAAAAAAAACTAAATTTGGGATATATTGAAACCATTTTTCTTTTATTGCATTTTTAAATTTAAACTTTTAAATGGCCCTCTCTATACTTAGTCAGGATTACAACCAAGTTCCTCACGCAACAAATGTTGCATACATCAATATAAACCATTAGTGATAGAGCCTACAGTTTAACGTTGTGTCCGAAGGACAGATTTTTGTGGAACTTTTCATGGCAATTTTATTTTAATCTCTGAGTTTTTACCAGAAAATTGCTGAGAGGAGGTTGCCGTAAGAAATAATTTTTCTTATGCTGGGTTTTGATCCATGGTCTTTTGTCTAATAAGACAACACACTATATTTTAGACTATGGCTGATCATAGGACAACTAGGATTGATTATTTCTACCGCTGTGATGTGATCGACTTCGGAATTTTGCTGCATACACATACATAATTGGTAATTACAATCCTTTCGTCAGGATTACGACCTAGCTTCTCACACCACTAATATTGAGTGTTTTAATTTTATACATGAGTGCCGGGACCTCCAGTTTAAAGTCGACTCTGGACGACAGATTTTTGAAAAACTTTTCCATGGCAATTTTTTTTACTCTCAGAGTGGTTGTCAGAAGTCTGCTGAGAGGCAGTCCCCTAAGAAATATTTTTCCATTTTCGTTTTTTTTGCAGATATTTTAAATATGGTTTGAACTGCGGGGTTTGAACTGGCGGCTATTAGAGTGAAGTTTATTAGGAGATAGCTATAGAAAGGCATTCGGGAATAATAAATTTTATGATACTAAAAAATAATAAGCATTTCCCTCTCATTTTAAAAAATTCTTACTCTTACATTCCTTTCCTTAACAATTTGGTTTCTAGGAATTTAATCGTTTAAAGCCTTGTTTTTTTTTTTTTTTTGGATAAACTTCCAATGTCAAACGCTTAAAATATCAATCAATAGACAACATCTTTCATAACAAAATCATCTCCAATAACAATAACAATTGAAATGCCATCAACAGCAATAGTAACAATAAAGTTTGTATTTGAAAGAATTAAAACAAGTTTAAGAATAAACATTCGTTTCCTTAGGTCTGTATTTCATTTATTCTTATCGGTAATTCTGTTTCAGCATCTCTCTACGTGAAGAGATTCAACGAACAGTAAACATACTTAACATCCCCCTGTCGAAGTGGATGAAGTGGAGAGGCAACGCAATAGGAAAATTATCTTTGTTTTGCTGTTGTTGTTAAGTGTAGTTGAGTTGTAATTGTTGTTAAACGAATACTTTTCCAATTTGGAATTTCCTTCCAGAGATTGCTGAATGATAATAACAACAACAGAAACAACAACAGCAACTAACTGTATTCATAGACTGCAATTACAACAACAATTTTATTAACAATAGAAATGAAAACAACAACAACAAGAACAATAGTTAATTTATTTTACAACTTTTCATTTTTCTTATTTTGTTGCTTTTTACTGTTATTACAGTAAACTAAAGACTGTTAATAACAGGGTTTGGGATTTTATTTTTTAAGGAGTTTAAATCTTTTAATGAATAGATGGATTCGAATGTAACTCTTGTGGATTGTTGAAATTTGTTTGCAAAATAATGGATCTTCTTGCGATATTGAATTCATTAATTATTGGCTTCCATGTTCAGTCAATGGCAATATCTGGTAGGAGGTGTATAAAGTCGCTGTAGTCTGGAAAGTACTATGTTGACTTATTAGACATAAGGCTCCAGATCAAACCATAAGCCAGATATCTCGTACAAAACGAAATATAAATAAATATTTTCCCGTGACTTCCTCTCAGCAGATTACTGACAAAAACTCTGAGACGAAATAAAACCTCTGCCGTTCAAAATTCAGACTTTAAACTGTAGGTACCACCACTAATGGATAAAATTAACACACACAGCATGAGTGGTGTAAAAAGCTAAGTCGTAATCTTGACTAAAGGGTGGTAATGACCAATTACGTATGTATGTTCAGATCCATTATAATTCTCGTATGAGGTTTACGTGATTCTTTAAAATTGAGTATTGGATTTGAGGGCGATTTGACGGATCCTCACAAATAATTAGTTAGAGTTTGAGTGGTGAGTGTAATCTATGCGACAGTCATCTCTTTAACGAATTTATGAAAATTACAAATGAAATGATGTTTTAGAAAAGAATTAATTTTTTTTATTATGCAAGCCTTGGTTGGAATAGGAATTACATACATACCAGAGATCAGCAATGAGTATTCAAAAAGATAAGTAGATTCGAATCATACTTATACTTTCTGATATTTATACGCATTCATACTTCTTTTAATATCATACTGATACAATTCATATTCAAAATTTCAAGTACTCATCGCACTCATACTTAACAATATGCATGATGTTATGGAATTGACTCTCCTTTACTCAACATTGACAAGAATCACAAAATGAGTATGATTCGCATACGAACACTACAATATTCACTAGAAGGTTGTGTGTTTGCTGTCTTTGTCTTTTTCGTTCTTCTTTTTTTGTAATTGCAACAACAACTAAGGCTGTAAATTTGGATGAATGATTCGAATCACTCGAAACATTTATGAGTATTATAAGTATTTTTCTAAATTTATGCATCTAGGCTTATGAATAAAACATATTTCGAATATAATGAGTTTGATGTCAATGTTGTATACCCAGTGCAACCTACACTTATAAATCAATGTTGTAGTGAGTATGAATGAATCAGGGCAGTTGAATTTCAATTCTGTTGACTCACTCATACTCAAAATTTCATGAGTACTTATGAGTACTGATCTCTGATACATACATTAGAATCAACGTTACATTCCCCCAGTCATTATTATGACCTAGCTTCACACACCACTTATGGTATGTGTTTTAATTTTCTACATGAGTGGCGGGACTAATATTTTAAAGTCGACTGTGAACGACAGATTTTTGAGAAACTTTTCATAGCAATCTGCTGATCGGAAGTCGCCCAGGAAATATTTTAATGGTGGTTTTAACCGTGGCCTTACGCATATAAGCCAGTACACTACCTGCTACACTACGGCGACTACAATTAATTGTAACTGATTTAATACTTCGATCCATCTGATATGAGGTTTGACATCGGTTAACGAATATATTACAACCATTATAACGATGTATGCTTAGTCAGGATTAGAACCAAGTGTCTCACACTACACATGTTGAGTAGGTCAATTGTTTTCCTTTAGCGGCAGACCTACAGTTTAACATCGACTCGACAGATTTTTAAGAAACTTTTCATGGTTAATCTGCTGAGAGAGGAAGTCGCCGATGAAATATGTTTTTAAATATCGTTTTGTTGGAACCGTGACCTTAAGTTATATAACCCAACACACTACCTACTAGACTATGGCGACTGTCTATTACTAAGTTTCATTTAATTTTATTTAAGGGTTTCTAAGGATGATGTTGACTTTGCCCGCCAATGTCTTGCACTGTCAATAACTCTGAAAAGATTCCAGGATATAATGTTTCTTGATGAATTGCCACATAGCTGAAGGAATGTTTGAATTCTCGATATAATTCAAGACTAAGTTGCGTTAATTAAATTAGCTAAGTAGTCTATTGACGTTGCCTGTCTTTAAAAGCAGTCATGGTTTGGTTCTGTGTTGATTAAGTTTTGCTTCTCGAGTAGCATTTTAGTCTTATATATACGCACACCTCCATTGCTGCAATAATGCGCACTTAAGGGGAACAACTATGGCTGTTATCCATTGTCCTTAACACCATTGTTCGCTTTGAGAGATGTGGGTTTCTCTAAATGAAATTGCCTCCGGATTGTAATGTCCACGCGACAGATACATAATTATCCTTGCGATAGAATCAGTTTCATGAGATCATGAAGAATATTTTTTTATTTCATTTCAATACAATCTTGTGAAACTTTAAAAGAAACACCCTTTATTACAACTACAACAACAACAATTGTTACAGAAGTACATTTTTCTTTATAAAAATCTGTCAAGAAATCAAAAATTTGTTGCTTTCAAAAGGAAATCGAAATCGTTTTGACATTAGCAACAGCTGTTGCAATAGTAATACAGCACCAAACAGAAGCAACAATCAATGTAAGCAACAGCAGCAACAACAACAGTTAATAATTCCATTTATGAAATACTCGAACAACTTACAAACTTTCTTTTCCTGTCCCTCTTCATGTCTCTGCTGTGTCTCTTCCACAAAATGTATGTCGAATGACAAGGATAAAAAAGGCATTGAATGAATGGTATGGAATGGCAAGAAAGGAATGGATGGAAGAAAATATTGTTTATCAGTGAATAAGAAAACGACGGCATCACAGGAACTACGCTGTGTTTATGACTGTAAATAAATCAAGAAAAGTTAAGAATTCTTTCAATTGTTACAATAAACAACGGCGACGTAACAATGATTTGTAAAGAAACTCAAACAAAAACAACAACAACAATCATAAGAATTCAATGCTTGACAAATATAAGAATAAAATCGTTAAAAAGATTGTCAATAAGTCGTTGGAGGAAGAAAAAAATCGTTTACAAGATGGGCAAAATAATTGGTAATTATTTATAATTTTCACTATTATAGACAGTTTTTAAGCAATGTTTCATTGTTTAATCCTTTTTCGAAGGCTCCATGTCATAAAAGTTTAATTTCACTTAGGGATCGCATAAAATTTATAATTAAGTCCACTATACAACCGATAAATCGTTAGAAGCGACTTAAGAAAAATAATAAAAAAGAAAAGGTTTACACAGGAGCAAGACTGTTGAACTTTGCGAATTATATGAAACTAGCTGTACCCTGCGCGCTTTGCTGCACTACAAACTAAAATAAATTTGAAGGAAAGACATTAGACAAATATACAATTAAGTTTGAATCATTTTATTGATTTTGTTTCCCGTTGTCCAGATGATTCAGACGAACGGGCCTGAGTAGTACGCATTCGATCAAGTGATTCATTGTTCAAGTGATTCATGCGAACGGTTCTGTGCGGCATGTACTCGAAGATTTTTCAGTCTCAATGCTGATTCTGAGGCTAGTAATGCTCTTTTCTTTTCTTTTCAACACAGGATCAAATGCACAGTTTACGATTTAATTAATTTCGAAGAATTTTCAGTGGCGCCACCTGTCGGAAATTGGTTATACCAACTTAGAAACTTTCGTCGGCTCATGCGCAACAACTTTGCTAAAGATTAAATGCATAGTTTACGATTCCATAAAGTACATTCATTTTTATATATATAGATAATTTAAACTTGAAAAAAAAAAATAAATAAAACAAAAGTCTACGAATTTAATTTTGGTTATATTTTTTCTTATTTGGTGAATTTTTTCACAAATGTTGGTTACAAAATCTTTTTCTTTCCCTTCTATCTTTCCCCCGCGTCGTTCTATACACTTTATTTTCTTTGGTTTTATACATCAAGAATCACAGATAGCATACTTGTAGGGGTAACTACTATGCGTATGAGTAATATATTTCAAATGCAATTAAATATTAAGTATGTAGTATGTAGTAGTATACGAGGGCATGGCCCCTCGCTCATTTGGAATATCAACATAAAAAGTAGCCTATAACTCCTTCCAGACATACAGGAAGATACTGTGAAAATTTCAAGAAAATCGGTTCAGCCGTTTAATCGTCTATAAACTTCAAACATACAAACATACAATCAAACACATTAATTTTTATATATAAGATAAGTTTGCTCTTAGAAGTCGCCGTAGCGTAGCATGTAGTGTGTTAGATTATCAGACGTGAGACCACCGTTCTTGCGCGACTTCCTCTCAGCATATTTCTGGCAAAAATTCTTAGAGAAAATAAAAATTGCCGTGAAAAAGTTTCACAAAAACCTGTCACTTAGAGGCGGTTTTCTACTGTAGATCACGTCACTCATGTATAAAAACAACACACCCGACATAAGTGGTGTGAGAAGCTAGGTTGTAATCATGACTGAAGGGTTGTAATGTCCAATTATGTATGTATTGGTCTTATATAATTTTTTTTAATTTGTGTATGTATGTATGATTTTGTTCTTAAGGTAAAGTACACATGGTGCCAAAAAAAAAGTCATCTGCAACTCCTTAATTTCATTATAGGAACGACAAATCGTCCCTGCTAAAAAGATAGACGTGTTGTGGCCTATGTTTTTAGCCAATGGTTGTAGTGCATACGATTCAAATACAATCTTAAGATGTACTTATCTTCAACGCCATCTACAAAATTTTTGTTTTACTAGTTGCATGCATGATGTAGCATGCCGTACAGCGTAGATAGAGAAGATTAACTTTAAAAAAATCTGAAGGACTATCCTCGCCATGTTAAATTAACGCTTTGAGAGTAATTTCGGCGGGTCTATCTTAAAGAAAGAATTTATTAAATTAATCTAGAAATACATTTCAGCCTCAAAAGAAAGCATTTGGCGGACATAGGCGATGGTTGTCATTCATAAATAGAACTAAACTTGTCTACTCGTTCTGATTCTTTAGGCAAAATTTGTAATTGAACTTTTCCATACTCCGCTGCGTGAATGTTGGTTGAAGTTGCAATAGTCCAGTCGATCCTTTTAATTTTTAATATTTAATAACCAAGACTTTTTCGTAGTCTGGAGGTATCGAGGTCAAGTACATTAACCACTACGATTTAAAGAAATATTTGAAATATAAATTTCGAAAATTTTAGACGTTTTCATAGTGTAGTTCGATGTCTCGAAGTACATCATGTATTAAAGTATGTAACAAATATTGAAAGAAAAGGTTTAAGTTAGTCAGGATTACGACCTGGCTTTTCGCACCACTTATGCTGTTTGTGTAAATTTTATACATGAACGTAAGGCCTTACAGATTAAAGTCGATTTCGAAAGAGAGATTTTTGAGATATTTTATTAGCTCTCAGAGTTTTTGCCGGAAATCTGCTCCTCCTCTGTCTTCGCATATGACTGCAGAAAATGTTACTTATTTTAAAACAGGGGCCCTCTTACAAACTTTGCTGTCTTGCTAACTAACATCTGTCTTGATAACATCAATATCGTCTCCGTGCACCAATACTATTTACAGTACTGATCGAATACTTTTGAATTTTCAAATTATTATTACTTTTATTCCATCCGATCTCTTTAAATAATCAGCAAACTCATTCCAAAAATTCAATTGACATAATTGCGATTTTACATCCTTTGATTACAAACTTTATTAATGAAAACTTACCGAAATTTTTAGCCTGCAATTAGAGAAGAAAAAGAAATATGGTGATTAATGAATTCTATTCACATAATTATAGTTAGTCTGGTAGTCTAGATTTGTTTTGTATTTATTAATATTTTTAAAGAAGTGTTGTATTAGTTTTTCCAAATCTATTCATACCTATATTTATTGATTATATTTAAAATAAACATTTATTAGCCAATAAATGTGACAAATTCTAATTTGTAGACTGAAAATAGGAATAAATTATTGCGGATATCACGTACTACACAAATGTGGCATAATTTTATATAATTGTGGCTTATCTCATCTTGTACAGTCGAATTTTTTAAATAAATATAATCAAAAATCAATGAATAATAAATTTTTTTATTTTAGGGATGAATTTTACGATTTTGGATCTCGTGTGGATTATGATTCAGAGATCAGCAATGAGTATTCAATAAGATGAGTAGAATGGAATCTTACTCATAATTTCTGATACTTATACGCATTTCTACTTAGTTTCATATCATGGAAGCTCTACTCATAATCAAAGTTTAAAGTGTAAACATCATGTTCATGTTTAACAACATGTATGATGTTGTTGATTTCGGCTTTTCTGTACTCAGCATTTAAAAGAATCACAAAATAAATATGATTCATGTACGAACACTAAAATACTTGCTAGAAGTTTGTGTGTTTACTCTGTTTGCTGCTCTGCCTTTTTTGCTTGTGTGTCTGTTTTCCTTTTTGTAAATGAAACAAGAACAATGACTGTAAATTTGATGAATGATTCGAGTCACTCAAATCATTTATAAGCTTATAAATCAAAAATATTTCGAATGGTATGAGTATGATGTCTACGTTGTACGCGTACTCATTGCATCCTTTATTTATAAATCAACGTTGTAGTGATTACGAATGAATCAGAGTGGTTAAATTTCAATATTGTCGACTCACTTACATATATTCAAAATTCATGAGTGCTTATGAGTAGCAAAAAAACGATTCATTGTTGACCTCTGGTATCGTAACAAATTCTACAATTTTATTGGTTTACGTACATGTTTACACAGAGATAAGCCTCATCGCTAAAGATGATTTTTTTTTTCAGAAAATTATGGTCGTTGTTCCTGTGCACATTCAGCGATTAAACGTCTTTGTCTATTGTCGTTTGACTTTAGTATCAGGGTTAGTATAATTTTGTACGTAAAAGTAAAGAAACAGCAATTTGGGAAGTGCATAAAAACCGAGTTCATGTAAAAAAGCGTATTCGACTGCCTCTTATTCTCCTGAACACTCTCATGCACAACGAAGATACCTTCGGCAGATCTTGGGTTTCTTTAGCATACGCTTGTTGATCCATTGTTTATTGAAACAGTGGACGCTAATTTATCCACCACATTATGATTATCCACCTCTAGGTACAACAATTGTGGCAATCGTTAAATGGAAGAAGTGCGCGGTATTTTTCCCGAACAAACGGCAATTTTGTAAAAAAAATTTTTAACGTGCACGTTAAATGCTATCTATCCGTGCATGGCAAGTTTTCAAAACACTCTGAGAGTAAATAAGAATTGCCATGAAAAGTTTCTCAAAAATCTATTGTTCGGAAGCGACTTTAAACTGTATGTCTAAAATTAACTCTGACAACCAGTGTGACCAGGTCTGAAAAATTTTTGCAGCTAAATCCTATCCAAAATAATGCTAAAAAAAATGCTAAATGGATTTTTAAATGCCAAAAAAATGCTAAAATTTTGTAATAATATTATGAAGAAATTCTTCACTATCTGTACAGCTATTTCCACAAATTAAGTTTGATTATATAAATAAAACCACATCGAACTGAAAAACAATTTATTTATTCTATTCAAGAATCGCAAACTAAAATTATAAAACAAAAATTAAAAATACATATTTTTCAGTCTTTCTACATATATGTAAATAGATATGTCTTCAAACAATTTTGGACTAAAACGACCATTAATTCATGTAACATTTTATGTATTTTATATATTCTAAAATGTCAAAAAAACTATATTGCCATATAATAACATTTGTACTTCACAAATAAATTTGTTTAAACAAAAATACCAACTTTTGGCTACATATTAAATACTTCATCAAAAGTGTATTCTTCACATTCTGAGGGCTCTGTTATAATATTATATATATATATTTATCGCTTTTTGGCATTAATTCTTTAGTTATTTGAAAACTTTGGCAACATTTATTCAATCTGCTCAATCCACATCTTATATAGAGGAGTGAATTCATTGTATTTAATATCATTCTATTTATTATTTTAGTTTTTAAAAGATTCATTTTGCTAAATACACGTTCAACTTCTGCAATACTAAATGGAAAAACTAAAAATTTCATAACAAAATTCACAGCATTCTTGTATTCATAAACTTGTATCCAAAACTCAATAGTTGTCTTCTGATTTTCCCACTCGTATGAAGTTAATTTTTACCATTGCAGTTCTAAAGTTGTAATTTAATCATTTGAAAAATTTATCATTTCTTCTTTGAAATTTTTAAATAATTTACTTTTATTTATTTTCAAATTATTGTTAATAGCAAAAAAGTTAATATACTTTAAACTTAACAAATTTTTGGGTAATCTTTGCCTTAGTTGGCGTATTAACTCTGCTATGAAATTTCAACATATTCTAAATACTTGGTTACTATTAAACTATGTATGTACAATCAATAAAATTTTAATTGTAACAGGAGTAAAAATGAAAAATAAAATGAAGCTAGAAAATGCTAAACAAATTATTAAAAAATGCTAAAAAAATGCCAACTGCTAAATCGAAAATTTGCAGCTAAATCAAAATAAAAAATGCTAAATCTAGCTGCAAAAATGCTAAAATGGTCACACTGCTGACAACTTAAGTGGCAAGTGTGAGGAAATAGGTCGTAATTCTGATTGAAAGGTTGTATTGACCAATGTATGTATGTACGTAATTTGACAGATGTATCTTCAACAAAATGGCTGTTGTCAACTGCCAAAATTCGGAAGTTATTGTTGGAAGGTTAGGTATAAATCGTTACAATATACTGCAGAGCGATTAGATTTCATAGAAGTACGAAGTTATGATTTTGCATTTTTGGAGAAATACGCAGCTAGCATATAGGTTTTATATATGTACACATTCAATGCAAATTTTTCTCATTGTTTGCAAACCTTATGCTTGCATAAGTTTATGGTTTCTGAGGTTTCAAGTCTAGTAGTTGTAGTTGTAGTTGCAGTAGTGGTAGTTGTAGTTGTAGTTGTCGATATTTGAATTAAAATTTGCATGTTTATTTGTTTGTTTTTTGATTGTCGTTCTGGTTTTGCTTCTGATTTCTATGATTATTGTGTTCGAATTTGTACACTTTTATGTAAATTGTGTCAATCCAAAAAAGCCGAAATCATAGAGACAAACAAATTTATTTTCTAGTTTGACTACAAGGGGTTGATAAATAAACTTGGGGGTACGGAAACACTCACGTGTTTGCACTATTATTAGCAGTGGCAGAGAAATCATTTCATTTTCTGTTTATTTAAGGCTGTGAAATGACATTAATGTACTCGTATTGCAGTTTTGAAAATCAAATTTAATTTCAACTCTTTAAATAAGCCAGCCGCCTTCACCTGTCAGATTTGTTGAAAATGAGTTAAACTCTCTAGATTTTTCATGCACAATATATTATGTACTGTCGGTACAGGGACTTTTATTAAGGGTATGAGGATATATTAGATGGTAAGAATTAAAAAAAAGGAAAATATTGCATGTTTATTATGATTTATTATTAAAAAATGAATATAATGAACAATATTTTCCATGCTACGTGTATTAAACTAGGCGTCTAGGGGTGAGTATATGTTCAAAATACTTGAACTTTTTCTTTTTTTTTTGCAATTTCCTTTAAAAAATTTAAATTTTCGTTCGCTTTTTTTTGGAATAAAATTTAATACGATTTTAAAATTTGATTTCGTTCATGGATAATTATACCGTTATACTATGTTTAGACATGCACTTTTATTGAATCAATATTCGATTATTTGAGAACAATATTTTAAGTGTTCAGACATAATAATATACACAGTTCAGCTGCTTATTCAATATTCATTTGACATCTGGTAAACAAAACAGCTGGTTGTTCCAATAGCATTGTTTTGATTTTTTTTGTCGTTATTGACATTTGAGTTGTCAAATATAAACAGAAAGTGTTCGGATAATTGTAATATGCGCACTGAATACTTATGACAGTGCTGTATTTTAAGTTTTACTCAATATTATGACAATTTTGCGTATTTATTGCGCAATAATTAATTGGAACTTTATATGAAATATTGTATTGCTTGTACTAATTTTGCTGATTTAATACAATTTATTTCGAAAGTTTAAAATTTAATTTAAAATCTTTTAAATATTACACGGCAGACAGTTATTTGTATGTGTGTGTATTGAAAGCATTTATGGAACGGAGGTTTTATTTTTTTTTTTTTTTGTGTATTTGTTTTTTTTTTTGAACAACAAAAACCAAACCAAACCCAAAATTGTATAAAACAAAGGTAACCACCATTTGACCGGTTAAAACGTTTGTTTATAAATCTCGCATGCCGTTACGTTGTTGCTGATGTTGTTGTTGTTTTAATAACGTTTGACCACATGTGAATTTTATGTTTTATATTAACCACACATTCATACAACAAACGCACACCGAAACATACTTATACATGCTTGCATACACAAACACTCTGATTTACACATGTTTTCACATACAGAGGCATACATAAATGTTTGCACGTGTATTCCTGCATGTCACTGCTGTGAGCATTAAGAAGTTTTAGTCTAGTTATGCAGTGTGATTCTGTTTCTTTTAAATCTTTCCAGCTAATCCACGAATTTAATCCCATCAAATCTACCTTTATTGAATGGAAAAACATTATAAATGTTCAATATCTGGTACATATTTTAATAAGAATTGAAATAATTCAATTCGTTATTGGCATAAAAACTTATCAACCCTTGTATTTTGCTCATGTATACGCTCGTGCCAGAAATATAAAAATTTACATTCACAAGCACATGCAAATACACATACACGGTTTAAAACAGTTCGGCACGTAAGCCCAAGAACTATTTTAATTGCAGAACTTTAAAAGAACAATTTACACAAAAAAAGACGAAAACAACAAAAAGAGAGACAATTTTATTTCTCGATCCAAAATATAAACGTATGTAATTAATAAATAAATAAATTTTATGTAGCAATTAAATGTCCTTATTACATAAATATGAAATCATTGGCCATTCTATAATTGTCAATAATTTTTGTTTGTGTTTATTACTAAAATTTTTTTAAGGTACCTAGGATCATAATAAACATTTTTCAGACCATCTGATCAAGGCACGTACATTCAGTCGTTCTTATCTGTTTCTACGGATAGCTGTTCCATGTGTCTACAAATCGATCAAGATGTCTGTGATCGTGTATTCTAGGGTAGCTTTTATTATATGTTTCATAAGAAAAGACCTAGGTTAGGTTATGAAAGCGTGTAGCTTGCAAGTTTACTCGGTGGCCGTGTAGCCCATTGTGTTACCCAGTGTGACACAGTGGTGGGTTCGAACTACCCCGAGCTCCGGATGAAACCCGTCAGTTCCCTTAGTGGCACGTTCGCCACCATAACCAAATATTTTAAACGCTGCTTCTGTCAGCGAAACTACTAAGAGTGCAGTGTCCCGTTCGAATGTAAACGCGTTCTTGTCGAACTGAAGTAGTTCCGTGGTTCTCACACACAACAGTTTTATAAAATTGCTACCAGATATGTCGGAAGGTGAGTCCTATCTAACGCTATAATGAAAGGTAAATGAAAATTTAGGGTATCAGGGTTTTCTATGAATTTATGCTTATTGGTTTTGTACATACATACATAATTAGTCATTGCAACCCTTCAGTCAGAATGACGATCTAGCTTCTCACACCACTTATGTTGTGTGTATTAATTTTATACATGAGTGGCGGGACCTACAGATTTAAAGCCGAGTCCGAACGACAGATTTTTTAAAAACTTTTCATGGCACTTCTTATTTACTCTCAGAGTTTCAACAATATTTCTTTTTGTTGTCGTTGTCTGACCTGGACTTTGAACCTCGGCCTGGCGTCTAATAAGCTAATGTGCTGTCTACTATCCTACAGTAACTACTTGTTTTTCTTTTAATAAAGATTATACTTAATGCCAGTCAAGCAACCGGCAATTATGTGTGTAAATTATTCGTGCGATTATGCACAAAAAAGAGATGTTCTCATCTACTTAGTATAGATTCTCTAAGTGGTCTTGACAATTCCAACAAATACCTCTCTTGGACTGACTCCACTCTTGCCATAATTCGGTCCAGAACAATGCAAAATAACAATAGAGATGGCAACACCAAATCAATTCTTACTAATGGCTCTAAAGCAATCGTATCCGCGAGTTTATTCTAACATAAGACATGATAATTAGTCTCGAGGAAAAGCTAAGTCTAAAATGCGTTATTTTCTATTGGGACAGCTACGTGGGATAGTTTTTCAAAATCCAGGAATTCTAAATAAAGTTTCATTCAACAGATTTTTCCACTGTTAACCTAAGACTTTCTGATGGCGATGTGATAGTTGGTACCGATCCCCCAATATGTCACCTCTATGGCTTCATAACTGGATGGGTCAGTTGGAAAGAGCAGAGGCATTGGGGGAATGGATCGAAATGTTATATGTCTGGGTTTTTATGACCTGCTACAGTGATAGAACAGATTTGCTGCTGAGCTTAGATAAGGCCAGTATGTGGTTAGTTATTGGTTTCATCATAGGGCACTGAGAAATTAAATCACTGACAAGAATCGGGAACAGACCCCAGCCGGACCATTGAAGGGTATGTTTCGATGAGGAAGAATTGGAAACTATCAAACACTTCCTTAGTAACTGTCTAGCTCTTAGCAGGTTGAGGTTGAGAACCATGGGCAGGGGCTTTTTCGAAGGTTTGGACTCTTTGTCGAGAGCAGACATTAAGGCTCTCCATGGATTCATAAGTAGGTTGAGCTGGTTGAGAAGTGCTATGGCATCTTCGCGCTCTCTTGTCTGTTTGTGGTAAATCTGTTTTTCCTCCGTCTCTTTATCCTCCCCTTCTTACCACTTCTCCTTTTCCAATTTCCCTATTTCCATCACTATTCTCCCTCTCTCCCCTCTAGGACGTGTTCTAATTGATCATTTTGACCTCTGGGTATTGTACTTGTTCCAATGGCAAGTACACGTCCTCAAACCTAACCTAACCTAAGACAACTGACATGCTCTACGCATGATCATTTAGGCAAAAAGCTGCTTGCTGTTGCAACAAATCTTGCATTGGGGCAAGCTGTTAGCTATCACTCATTTTCCTTTAGTTTTCACATTTGATAAGGCTAGCTTCTTTCTATAATTTATAGACAACATATCATAACATAACAATGGGTTAATTCGACCTCCGGGTACTGTACTTGTCTTAATTGACAAGTACACGTCCTCTAACCTAACCTAACCTAACCTATCTTTAATAACCGCTTTAAGTATTCACATTTGAACTACTTTCAGCATCACTGGTGTAATATTGTCTTTAGCAAATGCACCATGAGTGTTTAGAGCACAAAGGAAAAAATGAACCGTTTTAAACAATATTCTTTTAAGTTCTGATGTCAAAATATTTTATGGGAAATTGTGAATGTGTGTGACGTACTATTAAAGATATATGATAGGTGTGTGTGTGTGTATATGTGCCTATGCCATATATGGGCTACTAATATTAAAACAGACAAATATTCGTCTGCATGTGTGGTTTGGTTTCATACACTATTTATGTATTTGTACATCGTGAATGAGAGTTTGTATACATACATACGTACTTATATAGATACATTTAAATGGCGTTTTCTACAGTTGTTGTGAAATACATTTTAACTTCTTTTTATAACATTTACCATATGATATTTATTTGCCAACAACAATAACAAAAATAGCAAAGGTATGCATATAGTATAAAAGTATAGCAATAATGGTTACTGCAGATACGAGTTGTTTTGGTTTTTATTGAAAAATAATCATAATTTATCCATAAATAAAATAAAAGAGCTTTTACGAATACATACATACAAACATACATATGTACTATTAAATAAATACTTAAATGTACGTACGTTTATTATTAGTATTTTATACGTCGCTTTTCTTTCCTTAAACATGAAGTGTTGTAGAATAGGGGAAGTAAATTTCTACTACACAGTATAATTACTCTCTTGTATCGACTCTGCTCCTTTTTACCGTACCATAGTAATCATTTTCATAATAGTACTTGAAGAATATCTTCTGAAACTAATGAAGAATTTTTGTTAACAGGAATTAAACAAGAAAAAATATTTCCTTATAATGAACTCCTCACATCATCATCACGAAAAATTAACCTACAATTTATAAAAGAGTCAACGCAAATACATCTGTATTGAAAGCTAATTTGAAAGGAAATTTTTATTATTAATGCCAAATTCCCTCTTCAAGAACTGAAAGAGAATCAACAAAAATGCGTTTAGTGGAGAACGAAGGCAAAATGAAGGTAACGTCTATAATGGTGAGAAACACTGGATGTCTGGGGTAATTCGAAATAGTAAAGAGAGTCTCTCGTAGAAACGAGAGAAATACAAATTAATGGAGTTGTGATTTTCCTATTGGGTTGTGGAGAACAGATGCTTCGATTTACTAAAGAATAAATTACCCGTTAAATAGCAGCCACGGCTCTAATGACAGATCATAAAATGTGTCATGACTTATCATACTGCTGTGTCTGAAGCAGAGATCAGCAATGAGTATTCAAAAAGATGAGTAGATTCGAATCGTACTCATAATTTCTGATACTTATACGCATTCATACTCATACTACTCATATTCAAAGTTTAAAGTACTCACCGTACTCATACTTAACAATACCCATGATAATGTTGATTTCGAATCTCCTTTACTCAACATTTACAAGAATCACAAAATAAGTAATATTTGCGTACGAGCACTACAATACACACTAAAAGGTTATGTGTTTGCTTTGCTTGCTGTCTTTGTCTTTTTCTGTCTTCTTTTTTTGTAAATGCAACAACAATTAAGACTGTACATTTTGATGAATGAATCGAATTACTGGAATCATTTATGAGCATTATAAATATTTTTCTAAATTTATGAATCTAAATGAGTAGGCGTATGAATCAGACATCTTTCGAATTGTATGAGTTTGATGTCAAAGTTGTACTCATACTCATTGCAACCTGTACTTACAAATCGACGTTGTAGTGAGTGTGAATAAATCAGAGTAGTTGAATTTCAATACTGTTGACTTACTCATACTCAAAATTTCACTTATGAGTAGCGAAAGAACGATTCATTGCTGATCTCTGGTCTGAAGTTCACCAAAAATGTGATGTATGAGCTTAAGAATTGTTTTTTTTCATTCGTATTAACCCATGATTTTCCATAACCACTTTAGCAAAATGAAATATGAAAGAGTATTTCTTCAACGACTGCTTCACAGCTGATGTCTGACAAAAACTCTAAGAGTAAATTCAATTGCCATAAAAATTTTTCCCAAATCCGTCGTTCAGAGTCGTCTTTAAACTGCAGGTTGCGCCATTGTTGTATACAATTAACCCACACAACATAAGTGATGTGAGAATCTAGGCCGCAATCCTGGCTGAAGGGTTGTAATGAACAATTATGTATGTTATGTATGTAACTTTAAAAACGTCTTGATTTTTAAAGATACACAAAAAGAGCTTATAATCAACAAATACCTTACATACGTACATAATTGGTCATTACAATCTTTCAGTCAGGATTACGACCTAGCTACTCACATCACTTATGTTGTGGGTGTTTGTTTTATATATAAGAGCTTCAATTTAAATTAGCAAAAAATTCATTTTTATAATACATTCACGTACAGTGTCAATTAAAATAAAAATTATTGACAGCATTTTATTGTTTCATTTCATTGCAAAAAAGTTCTGATGGGAAAATAACCAAATTTTATGGACACCCCCCCAAAAAAGTACCTGTCATAGCCTGAAACAAAAAATTATTAAATTGAAATAGTTTGTTTTTTTGTATCTTTTATGAATTCACATTTTACACTCAAATAATTGAAAATGAAAACGTTTTTCTATTACACATGAAAATATTAGAAAAAAAAGAATGTAAAATAGGATAAAAAAAAGAAAGAAACAAGAAAGAAAATTGCAAAGTTGGAAAATTAAAATCAACATAATTTGCATGTTTAATAGATGTTCTATTCAGATTACAATGTCGGCATGGCATAGAAATAAACACAATAACATATACGTACCTACACATAATCGTATACGTTCCTTTAAAACAAACAACTATTATTTCAACATACATGGTGGCACAGTATGTGTGTGTGTGAGAGAGAGATTTTTTTCCTTCTTCTTTCTAACAAATTTTGTTGTAAACTTAGTGACAGCTGCATTTGACAGTAAATCGTCTAGTTGTTGTAAGTATTTGTGTGTGTGTGTGTGAGTGTTGTGTGTTGAATGCAATGAAGCATGTAACTCGTCAATGTGTCAATTTTCTACATTCAATCTTTTACAGAAAAACAAATACTTTCAATGCAATCTAAAGGTTCTTTCTTGTTGTATTTTTTCATTTCTCTTTTAAATTGTTTTTTTTTTCTATTGGATGCCTTGTACAACAACAGAAAATATTGAATAAAAAAAGAAAACATAGAAAAAAAACTAAAAGAGATTAAAAAGAGAAAAAAAAATAAAACAAACGTCAATTGCATGTAGCCGACATCATCATATTACAAGCTTATATAAGATAAGAACAACCCACACATAACACACACATCATACCCATCACACCCATTCATACGCACATAGCAGCTATTCAATTACGGTTTACATGGACCCATGCACCAATACAAATATTAAAATGTATCATATCGTTTTGTATTTCTTTTTTTTTAATAAAATTTTTTTTATGAGAGCACTTGATGACCTTAAAATGAGAAATTAAAAATTAATAAACTTATTTCATTTCATTTCTGCCTCATCTATCTCTCTCTATGTATCATTTAAAAAAACTTGAAAGTTATTTATTTCTCTCATCAAAGAATTGCATTCCTTTATAGCACTGCAACGCAAGTACGCACACAAATAATACGCACTTGCGAGGCCATGTTAGTTTATGCACACACAAAAATAATGAATTTTTCGCAAACACACGATGTAAAAACATGCATTTTTCTTATTATTTTTGTTTCTGTTTTTCCATTTTTTTTCTTTCTTTTTTCAAGTACAAGTCCTTTTTGTCTTCGAGGTTTTATTTTTGGATTGTTGTCATGCATAAATGCATGAGAGTAGAGTGTGATGGAATATGCTATGTTTTTCAGCATTAACAGCATGTTGTTGGTTTTATGTTGGCTTCTTCTTCTTTATACTGTAAGTAGTTTTTTTCTTTCATATTTTGTTTTATAAAAGATAGCTGTTAAGCTACAAACACCAACACAAACACATCAAAGGAAAACTACTAAAGAGTCAGCCAACTTGCCAACCATCAAATTAAACACACATAACAACTACAAAACATAACAGTTACATGTAGATTCTATAAGTACGTGTAAGAATAAGAATGTAAATAGGTGTGAGCATATGTTTATACATGTATACAGTTGGCTTTATTATTGTGATTATTATTATTATTAGACAGAGACATCAAAGTCAATATTTCCATTGACATCCACTTCTATTTGTTACATTTCCATAAACATGCATATTCACATATACACATAAAGAATTTCTTGTTAAGAAACCGTTGTTACACACAATGATGTAAACGAAGATTTAACAAAGAAATCCGAAGTTTAGATGAAGAAGTAGTTGTAATGGCATTTAGGCATCAAGTGGAAGTTTTTAATCCTCTTACATGCCAAAATAGACCGTTCTACAGTCAAGATCAACATTTTCGTCAACAATTATTATGTTTTAAAGACGTTATAATACAAAAGTATTAATTTTTGAGATAATAACCTAAAAGCTTTAACACGATAAATAAGGTTTGAATATGCGTACGTAAACTAATTTATTACGTGTCAATCTTAATTACGAAGTTATCGTCCAGAGATTCTTAAACTTGGAGATCAACTGCAAATTAATTTCATTGATATTGGTATCGGCAATTGAGACGTATTTCTCAAATTTTTGTGGAGACCCATCAAAAGAATTTATAGTATTTTTTAACAGCACTTTTAAATTTTTCTACTGCAGTGATGCAATGAGATTCAACTGCGAAATGAGACACGCTGAAAATAAAAGGTGCACCATTTAAAAGTTTAAATTTAAAAATGCAATAAAATAAATACAGTTTAAAATTTTGTCAAATTTAGTTTTTTGTTATGAAGTACAATTGTTCCGGTTAGATATGGAATATTATTTCATTCATATGGTTGCCACAGATAAACACACAGTACCTCATTCGAACGGACCTATTTTCGTGCACTTTTTCGAGGGTATGGGTATGGGGTAGTGTCTTGGCAATGCCATATCAATTGTTGGCCTTCAAATGCTCAATTGTGTCTGGTTTGTCGGCATAACACTTTTCTTTAACGACGTCCCACAAATAATAGCTCAACGATGTCAAATCGCAGTTTCTTGACTGCCAATTAACATCACCACTTTGGCTGATTAATCGGCTATCAAACATTTGACCCATGATATGTGTGGCAATTTGCTACACAATGTTGAAACCAAACATTGTTCACATCAATACCGTGAAGAGCGGGTGCAAAAAAATCGGATATCATGGTGCAATAGGTGCCTCCATTGATCGCAACGGTTATTTTCATAGAAATACGGGCCAATATTGCCTTCGCTTCACAAACCGCACCCAACAATCGCTCGTAATGGGTGCACTTGCTTCTGTAAGACCATGTGTGGGTTTGCTGATCCCCAAATACGGCAATTTTGCTTATTAACGTACCCACCAAGATGAAAATGAGCTTCATCCGAAAAGATGATATTTTTTTTGGGCAAAATCAACATCATCGTGCAGTTTCTCGTTGTCCCAATACACCCTAACGTTCCACAAGTCTAAATCCATTCATTACGTTCAGTGAAGACAATATACTGAATTTTGTAACAGAATGGATAAAAATCATTGTGCCATTAAGGTTTTTTATTCGATTATCCAATTTTAATTCCCTAATTCTTTCGGCAGTTATAGAATATGGTATCTGCTTTTACATTGGTTTTCACGTAGAAATATTTTGTAAATAAATTAAAATTATATTTCAATAAACGTTTAACTGAACTTAACAGATAAAAAACAGGTAACAAATTTTGTAAAAAGAAAATTTCCACGTCTCTACTGCAGTCACATAATAAAGAATTTTACGTAAGGATTTAACTTTCTAAGCGTTGAAGGTTCTTTCTAGCTAGAATTGTGGTCAAACGACGGTAGTCTTCACGGCAGTCACCTCATAATGAATTTTACGTAGAGTTTTCACTTTTAAGCCTTGCAAGATTCTTTGTAGCAAGAATTGTGGTCAAAATGATCGTGAAAAATCATCGAACAAAAAATTTCAGATAAACTTTCACATTTTCTCAAGGAGTCTGATGATACCCAAAATTTTCGGTGATTTGCTTTTTCAAATGCTTTAAATCGTCAATATCAATCCAATTGTAATTGCTTTTTTCGTATGCCTAGCACGGTATTAACGTGTATCAATAAAAATGACACATTCATAAAAAAGTTTGTCACAACGCCTGTAATGGTAGCAAGTAAAATAATTTTGGAAACGAAAAAAAAAATCAAATGACATTCTAAAGGAAACGTCACATTATAACATTAAAAGAATTCAGGGAAAATATAGGCGACTTCAAATATTAACAGATTAATTGATAAACTTTGACTGAACCTACATGTCAAGCCATAAAATAAGCAGTCAAATGTTACATTTTCTAGCATGTAGTAATGCAAGGTGCACTAAAATTGATTTAATCAGAGTAACTGTTGATGAAAGAGTAATTTCACGTAATGATCCAATTACTTAGCCATCTATATCGTGTCATTTAACCCCATTGGATAAATTATTTTGAGGTTATGTAAAGTCACTTATCTATGATGTCATTAGTCACTAAAAGAGTCATGATGGCTAAATGTAGTCATATTAAACTGCATTGCCATGCATCTAAATGACTTATCAAACTTAGATGCAAGAAAGGAGTTTTCAGTCCTACAATTATTGACAATTGGAAGCATTAATTAGTAAAAACAATATGATTTTTAGTTGAAATGCTCTTAAGGATTTTGATTATTATTTTATTATAATGCGATACTTTATAACTAAACTTTGCCGAAAATATTTGATTCTGTGCTATTTGCCCTAAAAACTAGAACAAATGTAATCAAAATTTGGTCAATATCTCTGTTTTCTATTTTAATTGTCTTATTTGAAATGAAAAAAAATAAACAAAGAGATTGAATAAACAAAATCTGCTTACGTGTACAAATTTTGTAATTTTATATTTCAAATAGTAAAAATACAGCCGGGGGCTGACAACGATTTAAACGAATGAACATGTTCCCTAAACATTGGACATTTATTTTTGTTGCGAGTTAGTTTGGCTTTTTATCTCAACTGTAAACGTTTAATTGAAGTTTGGCATTATCAGTTCGAACATTAAATTTTGAATATAGCATAGCGTCTCATGAAATGCAAAATAAGAGAAAATGTTTAATTTTGAAATGAAATAAACATACTCAATATAGTTCACAATTTGTATACTCAATTGCCAATATGACTTAGAAGTTAGGTTTAGATTTAAACACATTGTTTAAGTGTGAGAATGATTTTGAAATGAAATGTAAATACTACGACTATTTTTAGCAACACCTCATACGTTATTTTATATGTTTAACGTGTTCATGTGTTTTTGTGCGAGAAAAAACAATTTTTTTGAAAATGTCAAAAAATTCATTTATTTTGTTATTCGAGTTTATTTTTACATACACATATGCAAACGTACATACATACATGGTTACCACCACTGTACCAATCACGATATATTGAAAATAGAGAAGTTTTTTTGGCAAATGTATTTGTGTATCTGTGCTAACACCATCACCATCATCATCGTCATAATCAATATGTATTTGATTTCAGTATGCATATGTACATACATACATATGCAGTACGTACGTCGATGACTATCTTTAAAATTAAATTGTGGCAGCCACTAGGTCTAGAATTATATTTTCTAAACGTGGTTATTTTTTAAACAGAACAATCCCATACATATTGTTTTCTATATAGACCAACGTATTGTATAGTGTGCTGTACTCTATCTATCATGGATATGCCATCAGTAGAAACTACAACTTACGGAAATTGAAATTTTATAAAATTTACATTTGCTGTTTGTGGTTTACAGTCGTTCAAACCCTATGACTTTTTATAATACCATGTTAAAAAAAATTATTTAAATTTTACCGAATTAGAGAACAGAGTAAGTATTTCAATACATATTCAAAATTCGTTGATCTAGAAAACCCAACAAAAAGAAGGATAAAAATATTGAAAATGTATTTGAAATTTATTTGGCAATTGATTTAGCATGTGATAGATACTCTCTTATAAAACAATTTCAAGCCAATTTCTTCTTTTCTTTATTAATTATAGAAATGTTATTGAAGTTAAGTTAAAAGAAATACGTACAATAATTTGAGGTTTCTTTTGCATTTAAATAGTTTTATTGTTACCCAAAACAACAATTTGGTAATAGGAGGAAGTTTACAGGCCCCTGAAAAATAGAACAACACAATACAAAGACAAATGGTGAGCATTGGAGAACAAAATTGGCGGTAGACTTGAGAATTCGACACCAATTGCAAGTTTGCCTGCAGAAATAATTAAGTTTTGTTAATACTTGCTGTAATACTAGGCCAGAATGCCATTTATGTCATAAGCACCTTCTTAATTGTCATTTAATTTACTAATACAGTAATATTTCAAGTCAAACATTATTTCATCTAAAAATAAGGTATTGCTTAACATATATACATACATACATAATTCGCCATTACAACGGCATAGCTTCTCACACCACTCATGTTGTGTGCCTTTATTTTATACTTGAGTTAGCGGGACCTACAGTTTAACGTCGACTCTGAACGACAGATTTTTGAGAAACTTTTTCATGGCAGGTTTATTTACTCTCAGACTTTTTGCTAGAAGTCTGCTGAGAGGAAGTCGCCGAAGAAATATTTTTTTTTTCATCTTTCGTTTTGATGTCTGGCCTGGGGCTCGAACTCGGGCTTTTCGTTTAATAAGCGAACACATTACCTACTAGACTACAGCGACTACAAGATATTGCTTAAACCGGATGCATTTTGTGCCAGACTATTAGCGTGATGGTAGTGAGTTCGATTCCCACCATTGACTCCGATCTGTTACACTACACCGGGCTTATGGTCTAAGTTACTCAGCTCGTAATAATTAGAAATAATTTGTAATTGTATGGGAATTAGTAAATAAATAAAAACAAAAAAATGAAATTAGTACATTTGAATTGATACGCAGTGATTTTAACGAAACAAATAATAGGCCTTCGAGTGTAATATATTTTCTGTTGTTTTAGAATTCATTGCCGCTGAGAAGTAATTTAACAATAACTACATTCCAAATGAAAAAAAAATTCATATTTTATTTAGAATTAATTTTTTTTCATAAGTTTTCTTTTCTTTTGTACATGTAAAGACAAGAGTAAATTTTACTAAAACTAAAGCAATACTCTAGCAACAGATATTGTCATTACAAACTTTTGGTCACTGTTAGCATCTATCAGCATAGGAAACCCGTTTTGTGTGTCTTAATTTTATCCATGAGTGGCGGGATCCACAGTTTAACGTTGATTTCGAACTATAGGTTTGAGACGTATTTTTATGGAATTAAAGGCATTCCACGAGTGGTGGAATCTACAGCTTAACGTCGACTTCGAACAGTAATTAGGAGAAGTCATTCGTCAATATCAATGATTATTTTGTAAGGTATGCAATATAAAGGTACGTCATTCCGGTAAATCTAATAGGGTTGATTAAGGAAAGTTAAAAGTTGACAATTCTTCCAGTAGCGAAACTATCTATCGTTCTAGCGTTGGAGAATCTAACAGTCTTCCCTAAATAAATGTACGATTTCTAGCACTTAGATTTTACGCTTTGTGGCCCTACCTAAATAAAAGCGGAAAATTTACGTCGAAACAATACATTTTTTTCTTGGTTTACATCCGATAAAATCCGATTTTCCGACTACAAAGTGTTGCCGCGATATTTTGGTTGGCATTCTACAAATTATATGGCTCTTATTTAGTGATGGCTGTAATTACGAACTGATAATACGATTTAAAATGATCTTGCCCATTCAGACGATATAATATATGTATATTCCACAGTACAGAACATATGAGTTTTGATCTTTGATAAGCCGCCGCACTCAATTCGTAGTTGCACAGGCTTTAGGACAAATGGAAGTAAGCAAGAGCAGTTTTTAAAATTCTATCACCTATTTGGCAAAATAGTAAGATAATGTACAAAAACATGGTACTCTATGCGTGTTCAGATGATGCACTGAGCAGGGCGAGTACAATCTTTAACATTAACAAGGTATAGGTGTTTTGAGCTTCTCATGTAAGCTGGGTATCGCCATGAAAGCAACATTGGTTGGATTTATATGGATAACAAGTTTATTACATACATAAGTTATTACAATCCTTCAGCCAGAATTACACACACACCACTTATGTTGTGTGTGTTAATTTTCTACATGAGTGACGAGATCTATCGATCGATTCCGAAAGACAGATTTTTTTGAGAAACTTTTTATGGCAATGTTATTTATTCCCAAGTAACTATCTTTCACACTAATGGCCTCTGGAGAATCTTGAGAATGATGTAAATAGGAGGAAGTAGCTGTATTTCAAATCAAGGGCTCTGAAAGGGTTGTGGCTCCTTGATTTCTTATTTGCTATCATGTTTGACTGAAGTCTTAGCAATAAGAATTAAAGCAAAAGAAAGCTTTATTTTAAAGTCATTAATAGTTTCCTTAATGAATTTAAATTAAAAATAATTTTCAACTATTGTCGTCGGCGTAAACCAAATTTATTTTTAAATTATTTGAATAACAAAATTTCAATTAATTTTTATTTAAATCAATTTAAAGATTATTTTTTTAAATACTTAAATCTTCTTGTTCTAAAATTATTCAAAATATATGAATAAAAGGAAGAAAAAACTTTCTTAGTACTGATCATATATGCTGTGTACCATTGTGTACCAATTTCTAAAGCAACACAAGGCGTCATAAAGCCGCCAAACATCAGTTGCTGTCAATATAAGCCACTATGTCGAAAAGCCAGTAAAATATGGCCAACAAAAAAAAAAAAACGTTTTTGAAATATTTCCTTAACGAAAAACATGAGTGTGAACGAAGAAATATACCTAAATGGGACATACAGACAAACAAACACACATGAAGACACCCACCAGCAAGGATATCCCCTGCAAGTATTTTAGTTTTTACGAATACTAATACAAGCATTAGAGTACATTTACTAATGATAGATCCTATTTATTTAGTTTGTTCTACAATATGTAGATGTATGTATGTATATTGTATGTGTGTATGCCTGCATAAAAACAGAGACTCATTGTAAGAGCAAAGAGTGTGATTTATGAACTTGTTTGTTATACAGTAGAGTCCATGACTATTTATCAATATGTTTTTGTTTTTTTTTTCTTTCTTTTGTTTTTCTGTGTGTTTCTGGCCATATTCTAACAACAACCATACTATCTTTAGTATAGCACAACAACAACAACAATTTTAATTGAAAAACATGGTTTATATTAAAATTTCGGTGTTCATGAATTTACATACACACTGGCATAGATTAAGTGAACAAATAATTTTAGTCCAAAAACAAGGCCGATAAAGCATACACCCACACACTCTGACACACACACACATATGCGAACTCTCATACGAACACTATTTAAGTTGAGAGTTGCTAGGAGAGAAAGAGAAAACATCATACGTGTTTAGAAAACGATGAAATCTTTAAAACTGTTTTGT
Source organism: Sarcophaga rosellei (assembly GCA_930367235.1). NCBI lineage: Eukaryota > Metazoa > Arthropoda > Insecta > Diptera > Sarcophagidae > Sarcophaga > Sarcophaga rosellei. The sequence continues at coordinate 31,684,599 of OV884021.1, read as the reverse complement.
GTAAGTGTGTCTGTGTGTGTGTGTGGCTGATAGGCAGGTGCCATGTGGGAGGTTAAGAGGAAATAAATAACGTCTCCAACTAAAATAAACTAAAGCAGACAAGAAGGACAGACAATAACAAAATATACGAACATCTTATTTGTTTGCGCCCAAAAATATGCTGTAAATGATTTTGTTTTCTTTTCAGTTTCTCTTTAACTGTGTATGTATGGTTTGTTTTGTTTTAGAGTCCTTCTCTTGCTTCTTCTTCTTTAATGTCAACCACACTCATAAACATACATACAACAACAGATAAACTTATACTGCCACAACAAGATTTTATAGGTACTTTATTTAAATTTCACTTAAACGTAAAGGAAATAGGGTCATGTTATTGCTATTTGCTGTTGTTTCTTTACTTCCCATTTCTTTTGTACTTTCTTACCACCGACAATAATAAACAATACCAAAGAGGTTAAAAGTTTTACTTGCAATGTTTTTTTTTGTTTTTGTTTCCTTGTTATGTTTTCGTAGTTTTTCTTGGAACAAATTTTAAGATATTCTGTTTTGGGGTTTTCTTATTGTGGGCTTTTATTTGCATATTTTTCATTTTTGCTACACTGAACTTATCATGAGACTGGGCAATAAATACAGGGTGCTTAAAGCCTATATATTTATCTTTTTCTGTTTTTTTTTCATTTTTTCTTGGTATTATTTAAAATAAGTCTGTATTCAATTAAGAGCAGCTTATTTTTAATAAGACTTCAAGAGAAGACAAGTGGATTGGGGTTTTGTTTTAGCAGGACATTTTTAAGGAGCAAATTAATTCTGGTCACTTTAAACTTGCAGTCTTTATTTAATTTTCAATTAAATTTGCTATTTTTCCTACTTCAGAAATAAATTATTTTATCAGGCTTTAGAATAAAAACTGATAAACTGATTCGAAATCTAAAACTAAACCCATACATGGCTTTGGTTATTCTCTACAATTTGTAAATGTTAAATTGTATTTAAAGGTTATTGGTCAACAAAATAAAAGCCAATTGATTGAGGTCAAGTGAATGTAAATTTAATGTAAAAAACCAGAGTTACACAAACATTTTCTTAATGTTCTTAGGTTAAGCAAAATAACAAAGACACTACACTAAGGAAGTCGAAATTAAATGTTTTGTATCGTAATTGATAAGAAAGTTCAATTCCATGTGATACAAAACATATGAATATATTGATTATACAGCAGTTGGTCTTCAAGGTCATGAAGCTCAGACTTCATGATCTATATAAGAAGCTTAAAATGAAGAATATTCGCATAGACACAAAACGAAATTAATTTTCCTTATTCAATACGTTAAACTATAGAGGATACTTAATCGATACCATATTACAAACTCACGGCACTCATGAGACTATAAGATCGTCTTAATTTTTCTATGCCTTCGGTAAAAGACGCTGTTTTCTGTTATATGACTTTGGATGATAACTAACTTGACAATACATAACAATGGTAGCAACCACTGTCATTGCAATCATCTGGCAATAAATCAAAGTATTATTAGGACCTGTAAGAACATATTGTGTTCAAATTGAACGTTACGGCAGTATTACGAAGTATCTCGTTTTTGTCTGTTCAATCACCAACTTCAGCCAGCAGAATGATACATTTCATTTTCTAAAGCTCTAAGCTTTATCCATATAGTAGTATTGGTAGAAGATTTAGCAATCAGCAGTCCTACGTTGCAACTTTCAAAGAAAAACATAACATAGAGAAAAACCTTCCATATGATAATAATGTGATCAGATCAAGTAAGAAGGTTATTTACAATTATTCCCAATTTTTTTTTCAGATTTTACTTGTTCTATTTGCACACCATTTAAGAAAATTTGTAGTACGATGGTATTTTTCAATACATATTTTGACTTTTTAGGATTGAGGCAAAGGCCATTATTTTCAGCCCAGATCTGAATTCTCCGAAGGTCGTTATTAATTTTAGTAATTTACATTCAATATAAATTTACACGTCGTCAGTGCACGTGTGCATATCGACGCCTCCATTCCATAACGTTCTAAGTGTATTTACAACGTTTTTAATGTTCTTGCATTTTTAAATTCTACGTTCTCTAACTTAGGTTAGGTTAGGTTAGGTTAGAGGACGTGTACTTGTCAACTGTGACAAGTACAGTACCCGGAGGTCGAATTGACCCATTGTACAACGTCCTAGCTTCTCACACCACTCGAGATGTGTGCGTTAATTTCATACATGAGTGGCGGGACCTACAGTTTAAAGTCGATTCCGAACGACAAATTTTTTTTGAGAAGCTTTTCATGGCAATTTTTACTCTCAGAGTTTTTGCCAGAAATCTGCTGAGAGGAAGTCGCCGAAGAAATATTTTTTTCATATTTCGTTTTGATGTCTGACCTGGGATTCGAACTCGGGCTTTTCGTCTAATAAGCCAACACACTACCTACTAGGCCACGGCGACTTCTTCTCTAACTTAAATACTGTCAAAAATAGGTTAAGATGCGCCGATCCGTTCCGAAGTTATAGGGACAAATCTACTTAGAATACACATATAGTCGTATGTCACGTGAAAACTTTGAGAGCTCATAGCTCAAAACACATTTTTTCGACTTAGAATGTTATAGAACGGAGGCGTCGATATTACAATGCATTAAATGATTTTCCAGATCATTTATAAAAATGATAAATAAAAGTCGTCCAAGAATTGATCCTTGATCCTTCTTAAGAGAAATGATTTGTGAAATATTTCGATATTCAAAGAATGTTTAGACGTTATAGCTAAATACAGTAGATCAGTACGGATCTACGTACACTCCGTTTGGAATTTTATTTTGTTGTGTGCTACAGTTTAAAGTCGGCTGCGAACGACAGATTTGTTTTAAATGCTTTTCGCTGGCAATTTTATTTACCTGTAGAGTTTTTGCCAAAAATTTGCTGAGTTTCATTTAGTTGGATATGCCTAACCTGGGGTTGGAATCGAGGCTTCACGACTATGTAATAAGCCAACACACTACCGAATAGACTACGGCGACTACAATTAAGAATATACAAGCTGCAATAGAGAGCTATGTATATAAGATATTAAATTCCTTTTATATGACACATAATTGGTCATTACAACCCTTAAGTCAAGATTAGTTTCTCATACCACTTATGTTGTGTGTATTAATTTAAACATGAGTGGGGAAGCTACAGTTTAAAGTCGACTCCGCACGACAGATTTTTTTGATAAACTTTTCATGGCAATTTTATTTATTCTCAGAGTTTTTGCCAAAAATCTGCCGAGAGGAAGTCACCGCAGAGATATTTTTTCATATTTTCGTTTTGATGTCTGACATAGGGATTGAACCGAGACCTAGACTAATAAGCCAACACACTACCGAAAAGACTACGGCGACTAAATATAGCAGATCCACCAAAAATTTATCTCAATAATAAGTAAAAGCGTTCCTAATGCTTTAATGAATTGTGAAAAACACAGCAACATAGAGCTACATAAGACGTTGGATTCCGCTGTCCATAACGGAGTCTATTTGTGTTTCTATACGAATGCGGGAATGGGCTTCATAGAGAAGATATGTGAAATAAAATGTAAGTATTATGGTTAATAACTGGCTGGAAAGAGTTTATAAATGATTTTGAATTAGAACAGACGATGAAGATATTGACACTGAAGATGAAGGACAGCCTCTATACAGTATAGAGCATTTATGCGTTCATCGTCGATAGTTATTATAGTAAACTATTGACATGTACAACGGATTTATTTTTTGACTTTATCGATTTTAACTATACGACATAGCTCACTTTCCTTGAAACTATTACACGCAAGTATACAAAAGCACGATGCGCCAATGGGCTACTGTGCTAAACTTCAAGGACCGAGACCGTAGATTTGATTCCCCCAAAGATTCTGGGTGTTTGTGATTGTCTGATTCTTTGTATGTGAGCACATATAGTATATTGAAAAAAGGAAGTGAGAATTATTACTAAAAAGGAATTTTCAGAAAAAGAGCGACGAGGCATATACACTGGTCATTAAAAAAATTCTCGCGCGCTGTTCCCCTCTCTTCTTTCTCCCATAAAACAATCTTTTCTGTATTCCAACACAATGCGTGAATTGGGCCTGTCTCCTGAGGGGGATAAAAGATCTCTCGGATCGTTGGTCTGCCTTAAATTATAAAGTTTGGGTTTGTTAATATAAAAAGAAGGTGATAGACAATTTTTGCTGTGAAATCTTCGAGATGGGATCACAATTATGTTGAAATAACATCGAAAATTTCGTAAAGCCAAATGAGTTGTGTAAGAGTGCTAGGACTGTTCTCCAATGGTTAATTAATAGTTTCTTGTTTATTTACCTAGAAAAAATACTGTTTTATGTTGAAACACATAAATGTATACCTTATAACTGATAATATAACAGCTTCCGGCAAAATAATTTAAAAATATTTGTGAAAAACATACGAATTTGATGGCAGTTCAATTCTTAATGATTCCAAAGAAATCATTTACAAATTACGGGAACATAATGACTTAAACAGTTGCTTCTATTTTATAAAACATATATACGCTCCAATGAACTGAATTTTCAATTACAGATGAAAAATGATAAACGGAAACAACAGCTGCATCATTAACAATTTGAGAATCACTTTTCGATAAACTGATTGCTTTGTGTCTTCGGTAAGCAAAGGGCCTATCAAATGCTTATACGAGTATGTATGTGCATCTGTGTAAGCGTCACAGCAAAAGGCCACAAAATTTATATTCTTTTAATAGAGAGACTCTAAGAGAAAAATTATATAATGGCTTGTTTCCCCCTCTTACAAAATAGACTAAAAAAAAATCCCAACTGAAATGAAATGAAAATAACAAATAAAAATTTGTTTTAAAGTTCGAATTCAATAGGAAATCGAAAAGTTTAATTTAATTTAAAAGTTTATTTTCCTTTGTTGTTGTTGCTGTTGAGTTTTATTTTGTAAATGATTGTGTTTGTATTTGTATTGTATTGAAATCCTTTACAGCACTCGGCGTCTCTCGCTCTCTCTCTCTCTCTCCTTGAATTCAGCACTGTGTTTTGCAGTGATTTTCTAGTTTAACATTTTTCAATTTCCTTTTTATAAAATGATTTTTCTTTTCCAAAAATAAAAAGCTTTTCTTTTTATTTTTACTGTTATTGCTCGAGTTGTTGTGTTTGTGAAATTACACAAATACATTTAAAAGATATTTCAATGGATTTGTATGGCTATACATTTAGTATATATAAATGTATGTGAGTGCAAAAGGGCATCAAAAAAATTGTTAAACTTTTTTTGTTGTTGTTGGTAGGGCTTTTTCTATTTTCCAAATCTACTTTCAACTTAAAATGAGCTTAACACTTTGCCATTATTTAATTGGGTTTTTTGTTGTTACTCTTAACGTTTTTATTTTTATTTTCGTTTTAATTTTTTTGTTCTTCGTAGTGTGGCAACACTATAGCTTTTAAGCAAAACTTGGTAAAACAAAAAACAACAAAAAGAAAAGTTAAGAAAAGTGTATTAATTACAAAAAACACAAAAAAAATGCAAAGACGAGAAGAGAAAATTTTGTTTGATAAAGAGCCTTCTTTTTGTATGTGAGAGTGTTTAAGTTTCATTTTGATAAAAGGAAAACAAAAAGTATTCAGCCAGCCTGCTCTTGTTGTTGTTGTGCGCTAAACTGGTTAAAACGTTTAGAAAAACATCAATTTTCCCAAGGCTTGACTCTGTAAGATGTTCTTGCGCCTCTTTCATTCTGTTTCTATTTCTTCTTCCTTCTAAAGGCCTTCTCTTGCTATTGTTTTGCAGTTTTTAATTACGAGTTTATTTGATTTTTTTTCTCCTTTTTTTGTCTTTCATCTCTAAATTTATAATGAAATGTATGTAGGTATGTGAGTGTTACTTTTGTTTTTATATTCACTCTTTATTACTAAATAATGTTTGACAATCTCATTTTAATACTCTTTGATATTGCGGTAGCGATGGCGGTTAATATAATATGGTGTTGGTAATAGGAAATAATTTGATCATCATCATAAAACCGTCATAAAAAACATTTGTATTCTTGTTATTATGGCCAGAAAATTGAGGGCATTAAATCAAACCTCAAAGAAATTGCCAGCACTGGGAAAGGCCAAAAGAAAAAAAATTTAAATGTTTAAATAAAGTTAAGGTCCATTTAATTTAATATTCTCAAGGAAATAAATTGGAAAATACAGTGATTTTTTAGAACCAGGGAACATCAAATAAAATGATTTTTAAAAAAATACATGAAAATAATAATAACAGAACAGGTGACCTGGTAATCTAGTGGGTGGTATGCTAGACTATTAGCGTGAAGGTCGTGGGTTCGATTCACACCAGAGACTCTGGTCTGCTACGCTACACCCAGTCTATGATCGAATTTATTCAAGGCGTATAAAAATAACAGAATATGGGAAACAAAAAAAGGGAATTTAACAATTTTTTTCTTTTAAACTTTTTAGGGAAAGAAACAAAATATTAGGAAGTCGCCGTGGTCTAGTAGGTAGTGTGTTGGCTTATTAGGCGAAAGACCCGAGTTCAAATCCCAGGTCAGACATCAAAACGAAAATATGAATATATTTCTTCGGCGACTTCCTCTCAGCAGATTTCTGGCAAAAACTCTGAGAGTAAATAAACTGCCATGAAAAGTTTCTCAAAAATTTGTCGTTCGGTGTCTACTTTAAACTGTAGGTCTCGCCACTCATGTATAAAATTAAAGCACACAACGTAAGTAATCAGAGAAACTTGTTCGAAGTCTTGACTGAAGGGTTGTAATGATCAATTTTGTATGTAGTATGTATCAGAGTTCAGCATTGAGTATTCAAAAAGATGAGTAGAATCGAATCATACTCATAATTTCTGATTTTAATTCGCATTCATACTTATTTGAATATTATTATCATACTACAAAGTTTGAAGTTCTCATCGTACTCATACTTAACAATACGCATGATGTTGTTGATTTCGACTCTCCGACTTCGACTCTCTTTACAAGAATCACAAAATAAGTCTGATTCTCATACTCACTAGAAGGTTGTGTGTTTGCTTTGCTTGCTGTCTTTGTCTTTTTTTCTTCCTTTTTTCGTAAATGCAACAACAACTAAAACTGTTAATTTTGATGAATGATTCCAACCACTCTAATCATTTATGAGTATTATAAGTATTTTTCGAAATTTATAAATCTGAATGAGTAGGCGTATGAATCAAACATATTTCGAATGGTATGAGTTTGATGTCAACGTTGTACTCATACTCATTGCAATCTGTACTTATAAATCAATGTTGTGCTCAGTACGAACGAATCAGAATAGTTGAATTTTAATATTGTTGATTCACTCATATTCAAAATTTCCTGAGTACTTATGAGTAGCGAAAAAACGATTCATTGCTGATCTCTGGTATGTATGAATATCCGATGATGAAAATATTTTAATCTTCAATTTCAATGAAGAACTCCCATCCATCCTCTGACTGAAATATACATATAGCAATAGAGTTTACTTAATGTTGAAGGACGAGTTTCTGCCTAAAGAAAGGCTTATAGAAAGTGGTCAGATCATCTCAACAAAAACATTTTTCCAAAGAAATGATACAGCTTCCAAAGAAATGATACAGCTTCGAGAAATCCATGAATCTTACAGAATATCATTGCTTCCAGTAACCTTGAAGGAACAGTCATATTCACTCCATATTTTCGAAACGAATACGTTTGTTTGACCAGAACCAGAATGACTGACTCAAGTAGCAAGACAAAGAATTTGTCCCCTTCTATTACAGGTCAAATTTCGAGAGATAAAATCCACTAGTGTCGAACCCAATAAATTACCTCATAAAGTGCCGATTGAACTGTCTTATATGGTAATTTAAATTGTCGCTTTTATTTTGAAAGTTTGAAAAGCCCTTGGTACGCACAATATTACGACGAAGTTCCAAATTTTAATTTTATTTTTAAAGAGTGAATTTTTTTGCAAAATAAATTGGTTTGAATAAGTCTTATAAAGTAAAGTAAAGCTTGAAATATTAACTCTCAAAGAAGCTTGTATAGTGTTGCCCTTGCAATGAATTTTACCCGGGATTTAACATTATTAAAGCTATTAACAGACAATTTATAAGAAACGTTCCAGAGCACATGTCATATGACAACAAAATAAATAAAAAAACATGAATTGGTATGCCATTAAATTATTAAAACATTCTGATTGAACTCTTCGGAAATTTACCTCCCAAATAATGTTTGCTTTACCAATATTCTACAGCTACATTGCCATATTCTACATTCTATACATTGAAAAAAATCCAAGTTTTGACAAAATTTAAGAGAAATCTGTATCACTACCCCCTAGTTTCATTCGTCCCGATAATACTTACGAAATAATGTAAATATTTATACATTAATTCATTAAATGTAAAATGATGTTACAAAGTTGAAGAATTTCTTCTTTCTGTACGTACGACAAGTGCATGTAAAAGTACTATTTATGTGTATAATTTTGTTCAAGCAAAAACCGATTTACATAAATGTAAAGAGAGTATATATTTTACATTTTACATGTCTGTCATGTAAGGTAAATAAGCATGTGAATGTGTTGTACTGCTGTTGAGAAGTGCAAGGAGCATATCGATGGCTTAATATAGAAAGGTCGTATCTCGTTTTTTTTCAAAATCGGGATTTTTACATATTCTGGTAGACAAAACCCCCATACACATCCTCTGAATAATTCAGGTTCCTCTGTTGACGAATAGTTGATTTACAGTAATTAAAAGAAACATAACATAACACTTTTGTATTAGATTTTATTAAGTTTTTTCCTTCTCCTGTAAAGTACTGAAAATGTAAGATACGACCTTTCTATATTAAGCCATCGATATGTACATATACTCGTATGTATGTGTTTATAGGGTATATGAGAAGGAGTATGTAAAGTATGATAAACATTTATCCCTTACGTATGTACATATATTATGTGTATAATTATATGTAAAGTAGTTACACTTCTAGCTCTCTATTTATCTCTGCTCTTAGCTCTAGCCCTTGTTCTATGAATAATATCCGTTTTTGGTACGAAGTTTCTTTTTTCTTCTTTACTTTACTTTATATTTTTTCATACTTCTTGACGTATGTATGCTCCAGGTAATGGCTCATATTAAGCATTTCTATGTAAAGGCAGCAAGACACTTTTGGTTGAGTTTTGTTGTATTTTTTTTTGTTGGATTTTGTTGTAAAAGTACTAAACGATAAAGATGTTTTACCTTTAATTTCATGCATAAATTATTAATTTATGTTGCAGGTAAAAATCTAACTAAGAGTCTGTGTATATGCCAATGCCTTAGCATGTACAGTGGGCGTCAAAAGAAACTGTACATTAAGAAAAAATATACATTAATAAATTACCGTTATTTTTATTTTAAATTTGTTTCATTAACAGTTAAAAAAAAAATTCAACGGATTTCGAAATAATGTCAAATCTTTTCGGTTACTTTCCTTAAGTGGTAAAAGTTAAGTTTGCTGATTGTTAGAATTTTATCCATAGTGTACAGTTCCTTTTGACGCTCACTGTATGTATGTTATATGTATGGAAAGGAGCATGAGTTAGTGTATATTTACATATGCTTTTAGTCATTTAAATCAACTTATAAAACGGTAGTTGGTAGGGTTATTAAATATAATACAAGCCAGCCATCCAGCATAGTATTTAAAATAATATTCATTTCATTTTCATACTCTTCGTAATACCATCATAAATAAAGATTTCATTCTTTTAAAGTTCTTTTTTAAGGCTTGCAAGCCTTTAAAATAACATATATGTATTTTAAACGTATTTCATATAAATGTGTGTGTGTAGCTTAACAATTTAGCTCCATTACACTACTTTATTTCTTGGCTTTGGCATATAAAATTAAGGGGAGCACTTTTATATACCTAAGTAGGCTTTATTCTAATACAACTACTATGAGAATTGTACTGGAATTGTTTTAATACAAGTAGTCTTTTACACATTTATAAATATGCAATGTGTATGTGTATTGTGTGTGTTGTTTTTTTTTATAGAAAGTTTTTGATTAAATATGCATAATTACCTGGTGTCGTTTAAGAAAATGAAAGAGGTTTGTTGTTTCTGTTCTCTTTGTCAACTTAACCAAGTGTACATAAGAATGTCCTGTGTTTCTATTATATCAAGACACTCTTAAACTCTTCGTTTATTTCTAGCCATGTACTACACACATGCATGTGTATAGCTCTCCTCTCTCTCTTTCTCTGTGTGTATGTGCAATGATGAAATCTTCCATTTTGTCTTCATTTACGAAAAAGGCTGTCATGTTGTTGTGCAACTAAAATGAAAACAAAGGTAAAAGAATATAATTTAGTTCGAGTTTTTTTCATTCCATTCTATTTCTAGTTATTCTTTTTGTAGTTGAAGGTTTTGTTGTTATTTTGCAAACAAGAAGTTGTTGAAAAAACCAAAAACAAAAACAAAAAATTTACTTTTATTATTTGTTTGTTGGTCTGTTTATAGGTTGGTTGGTTGGTTCCTTAAGTTTTAGTTTTATATGTCAATAGTGATTGTCTTTATTATTTTCTTTTACACAACTTTCATTTCTTTTCCGTGAATAGTTTTCATACCCTCATGGAAATAAACAGTTTTTATTGCTCATATACTCTCATGTTCTATTGTTTCTAAACAAAACTAATAAATTGAAATACAAAAAGAATGTTCTGGCAGTCTAGTTCGTAGTGTGCTAAAGAATTAGCGTGAGGATGGTGAGTGCGATTCCCACCAGTGAGGCAATCGCCTAATAAATATTTTTTCAGATTCCGTTTTGTTTTAGATATCCGACCTGAGATTTGAATCGTTCTCGCACGTGTAATAAGGCAACACACTACGTACTGGACTACGGCGACTACATAACAATGAAGAGACCTTCAAATTGGTACCGTTAGTAAGGATTACAACTTAGCTGTGTATACAGTTTAATGTCGCCTCTGATCGACAGACTTGAGAGCAAAGTTTATAGTAAATGGTCCTATTTGCAGCCACTGGATGACGAGTTTCGGGACAAAGGATATCTGGTTTTATAAGGAGGCTCAAACTACTTGGCAGCAGGAAGCTACGTGCAATATTACGAGACTTTGCTGGACATGTATGGACACCCGGGTAGAATGAATTGGGTATCACAAAGGGTCTGAATGCTGGCCTTTGAGGGTGTTCGCCACCTAACCTTGTAAGATCCACATATGTTTGCAATATTTTTTTTGTCAGTTGTTGATGATCGTGATATTGGTGATTTGTGTTATAAACAATCCATTTGGTGTTCAAAATTATTGAAATTATTGGGAAGAAAATTAAGAAAATTTTAAAAATATTTTTCAGGTAGATTTACATCTTTTAATTATTAGCGTTGGAAGAATGAAGTCGGCGTAGTCTAGTAGGTAGAGTATTGGCTTATCATGCCAATGCCATTAGCCATGATTCAAACCCCAAGTCAGACATCTCCAACAAAATGAACTATGCAGCAGGCTTCTGGCAAAGCTCTTAGAGTAAAATAAAATGCCATGAAAAGTTTCTCAAAAATCTGTCGGTCGGAGTCGACTTAAACTGTAACTGTCCCGCCACTCATGTATAGAAGTAACACATGCAACATAAGTGGTGTGAGATGCTAGGTTCGTAACGCCAACTAAAGGGTTGTTATAACCGAATTATGAATGTATATATGTATATTTGGTAGAAAAGTTACTTCGAATACAAAAAAAATTTCAATTTAAATTAATTTAAGAGTTCGAACTAAACTCTTATTATCAGCATTATTTTTCGAGTGTACGCATACGACCGTTTTAGCATTCCCATAGACATTGATGGTATTAAAGTATTGTTTTACGGTTTGAATGATACTGATTCGCAGTGATTGAAAATGTCACCGTAATTTTACAAACTAAAAGGCATACATATATACAAATACACACATACACACACAGTGCTAAAACTTGTTATAGTGTTTTAATTTTCCGGCTATTTAAGTGAAAAGTTTAAAGCACTTTGTAAGAAGATTAAAAAAGTTTTTCATTTTCTCACCAAAAACGACGAAAAAAGAAAAATTTTTTCTTTCTTTCACTTTTCGTTTTCATTTTCTGAAACTATTTTCTGTTACTTTAACGTTTTTATTGGATACGTTTTGGAATTCGTTTTGAATAAATAATTTCAATAAGGAAAAGTATTCATTTTCATCGAGTGCTCTCTCTCTCTCGCTTTCTCTCTGCTTGACATGGAATTCAATTCAAAGTCAAATCGTTTGGTACTTAATGAAAAATAATTTTGAACTTAGTCAACTCAATTATACAATATTAGTGAAGTTAATGGACAACTATATTGGACTATATGGTAAGTGAATATAAACTCCGTCAACGAGTAGTAGAGTAATTTTAGGCTTATAAACCTTCCTTCCAGGAAACGTTTTAAAAGCCATCATGATTAAAGTTCAAAGACTTTAAACACAAATTAATATTTATTGTACATATATTTCCTCTTTTTGTATTTGATTTTAATTTGTCAATATAGAATTTATGGTATTTATTTTGAAAAATTTATGCGTGACTGTGTGTGTATATGTGTTTTACAATTGCATAAATTATATGTTTAATTTCATATTTTATAAAATATTTGATTTTATTTCAATGTTTTTATTTTTATTTGCCACAATTTGCAAATTTACAATTGTTAATTTATTAATAACAACAACAATCATAATAATAATGGCATAGCAACAATAATAACAACCATAATAATATTATTGCATTACATTTTTATTATTCTTTTCGTACTTTAGACAATTTTAAATAGTTTACCACGTAACTGCAGTATTGACTGGCCTTAAACACTGCGTCCGCTTCATTGCAAGGGGGCCTTACCTCACACTGGGTAACACGATGGACTTTAAGGTCACCGAGCGAACTTGCCTTTGAATGGGAAGCTACTGGCTAACCTAAGCTAAAACACTTCGACATTAATCATGAAAATCACTTTCTTAAACCGTGATGTAGTGATAACAGAAAGCGTTTACAAGCCTGGGTTTCAAAACCGCATACAATGGAAAAAAGACAAGAGTTAACAGAATGAAGAACGAACATTATTTGCAAATTACTCAGCAACAGCTGTTGATTTAATGTAGGACTTTAAAGTTTGTCAACTGTATGCTCGATACAACAACTCAATGCACAGTGCGTCTGTTTGGTCAGGCAATGAAATATGCCAACTCGATTTGTCCTAGAATATGTAACAATAGACAATCACTTGATTAACTGGTAATATATTATTCAATTGATTTGTAGTCGGAGCTGTGACCTCACGTCTAATAAGCCAACATACTGCCACAGCGACCTCTACGATGCCTGCCTGATCTTCTGATCATATTCGCTGTGGACTTTATTCCTAAAAGGAGGCTTCCTAGAATTATAGTTAGGAGTGAAACAATATTTCTTAATTTTGTAAAATTGAAAATAATGATAAAAACGTTCGAGCTTTTTCTAAAAAAAAAACCTTGGTAATACCAGTAAGAAGTCGCCGTAGTCTAGTAGGTAGTATGTTGGATTATTAGATGTGAAGTCACTGTTCAAACTCCATCGAAATGAAAATATGAAAAAAACATTTCTTCGCTGACTTACTCTCAACAGATTTCAGGCAAAATACTCTGAGAGAAAATAAAATTGCCACGAAAAAGTTTCTCAAAAATCTTTCGTTTTGAGTCGACTTTAAACTGTATGTCCCGCCACTCAAGTATAAAATTAATACACACAACATAAGTGGTGTGAGCAACTAAGTTAATAATCCTGACTTAAGGGTCGTAGTGACCAATTATGTATGTATGCAATACCAGTAAATATGATGAGTATATTTTGTTATTGTCTGTTTGTCATATTTGTTTAGTTAGTTTATTTTTTTTATTAACTCGTGATCTTTATATTTGGAAATACTGTCGAACAAAAAGAAAAGAACGTGCATTTAACAAGTCCTGCCCACAAAATGTAGGTCTTCAAATAATAGTGGAAAAACTAGTTTTTAACATTTGCTACGTAAATCAAGAGTGCCTGGGCAATATCTATTGGATTTACAATAGACAATCAGATCAAAATTCCTATTAAAAGTGCACATTTTGGAAAACCCTAAATAAATCAATTTAATTTAATTTCAATACAAAAACAATATAATATTAAATTAAACATTTAAATGATTTATATCACACACATCACATACACGCATATTCATACAAGCAAGAATGAATGCATTTACGCACGTACACAATCAAAATCATGTAAACAATCACTCTCCATCATATACACACAAATAATCGCTCTCATTGTTGTTTCTTCCATTTTTAATATTTTAATGGGATTTGCTCTCTATTTTCTTATTTGATTGTAATTTGAGAGGAAATAATCACAGCAACAACAGCAATCAAATATTTGTTATGAATTATTACAAAGAAATACGACAACAACAATAACAATAAATATGTTAATATTATAAGTAAATATCATGTGTATGTAGAATTATAAAAATAACACCAAAAACAACACTAAGTGGAATACAATATGGTATGCTTACATCGGGTGGACCATCTATCGGTTTAAATTTGTACCAACGGTTATTTCGAATCTGCCAATACTTATGTCATTCTGCTATGTCACAAAATTCAGTATATTACCTCCACTAACCGCAATGAAACGATTTAGGCTTGAGCAACGTTAGGATTTATAGAAAATCCAAAGATAAGTGGTCGGAAATTGCACGAAAATGTCATACAAAATTTGGTCGCAGAGAAGGACCAACAGTGCCCGAAATACGCAAGTTTATTGCTAAAGTTCGAGAAACACGTTATTGAAATTCAACTACTCTTTTCCATTTGTGCTCACTACAACATTGATTTATAAGTACAGGTTGCAATGAGTATGAGTACAACGTTGAATCAAACTCATAACATTCGAAATATGTTTGATTGATACGCCTACTCATTCAGATTCATAAATTTAGAAAAATAATTATAATACTCATAAATGATTCCAGTGATCCGAAACATTCATCAAAATTTACAGTCTTAGTTGTTGTTGCATTTACAAAAAAAGAACAAAGAAGAACACAAAGCCATCAAGCAGAGCAAACACACAACCTTCTAGTGAGCATTTTAGTGTTCGTACGCGAATCATACTTAATTTGTGATTCTTGTAAATGTTGAGTAAAAGGGAGTCGAAATCAACAACATCATACGTTTTGTTACGAGGAGTACTTCAAACTTTGAATATGAGTAGCATGAGTACGATATTAAAATAAGTATGAATTTGTATTAGTATCAAAAATTATGAGTATGATTCTAATGTACTAATCTTTTTGAATACTCATTGGTGATCTCTGGCCTACACACAAAACTATCGAAACTGTGGCTGAGAGCGTGCATGGGAATCCATTAACATCTACTCGTCATTGTTCTCAAGAAATGAATATTTCACGCACCAGTTTATGTCGAATTTTGCGAAAAGATCTCCGCATGACCATTTGCTTCGTTCTCGCTTCACTAGATGGGTCAACGAAGAATTGCACGAATATATGTCGATTTTGCAAAAAAAAAAAATTATCTCTTCGGATGAAGTTCTCGGTGAGTATGTTAACAAGCAAAATGAAACAAGGAAATGAAGACGGCGCAACCATTACGGTCAATAGAAACACCTATCGCACCATGATAACCGATTTTTTGTACCCGCACTTTATGTTATTGATGTGAACGTTGTTTGTTTCAACAGGATGGTGCAATTGGCCGCTAAGAAGCTACGATTTGGCACCGTTGGACACTATTTGCTATGGGGAGCCGTTAAAGAAAAGTGTTATGCCTACAAACCACATACAATTAAGCGTTACAAGGCCAATATTCGTGGTACCATTGCCGAGATACGATTCCATAGACTCGAAAAAGTGCACAAAAATAGGTCGATCGAATGAGGTACTGCGAGGTACTGTGAAGTAATATTTCATTCCCAAGCGGAACAACTAACTTCACAACAAACTAATAAATTTGTTAAAATTTTAAACCGTTTTTGTTTTCTTGCAGTTTTAAATTTAAACTTTTAAATGGCACACCCTTTAAGAAACTAAAATAAAATAAAAATAAATCATTAATCTATAAAAGTTTATCATGATGATGTCATCCAGTATATGAAATATTTTTGTTTTTGTATTTATAACTGCTTTTCTATATGTTAGCTCTCGAGTGTAGTAGAACGGAGTGTTTGTTTACTTATTTGATTGAGTATTTATTTCTGTATAAGAGTAGGAGCATAACAGTTTATAATTTCAAATGATTGTGTAAGTATGTGTATGTGTGTTTGTATTTTATATTACGTATGCATGTATTGTTTTATACAAATATTCAAACGTGTTGTTTTTTGTTAAAGTATTAATTGTGTTTATTACACAGAATGATGATTTCCGATTAATATTTATTAAATTAAAACAATTTATGATTCTTTCTTCTTTTAGTATTTATTGTTTTTATAAATATTGTTTTAATAACAAAACAATTGTTCAAATTCAAACTGTAGCGATTTATTTTATTCACATGAAATGCAATTTTGTTTTATTTACAATAATTAATTTATTTTCATTAATAAAACAAAATTTGTTGATTTTCTGCTCTTCAACCATTTCATAAAGGATATGTTAAGATAATTACGTTGAAGGATATGTTAAGATAATTATGTTGTAATTATTCGTGTTAATTTCTAATAAAATATTTCCTTTCCATTTTAATTAATTGCAAATTAAAAAATAAATTCTAATCAAAAATTTATTAAATTTTATAAATTTAGAAGTTGCCGTAATCTAGTACGTAGTTTGTGATGGCAAGGTTTAAACCCCAGGTCACACTTCTCCAGCAAAACGAAATAAGAAAAAAATATTTTTACGATTTAAGGATCCATAATTGATCCTCTTTTCGTCGCTAGTGATAATTCAATGCAAAAATTATTTCAGACGTGTGAAATCGTTTCCAGAGTCTCTCGTCTCATCAGATCATATGATAATCAATTTAATTGATTTTGTGTGAATCCTGCTGCTTTTAAACACTTTAAAATGTTTGCTTGAATGACATCTAACAACTGTGCAAACTATTCTTGCATCTGATCGACTAAATCTTAAAATTCATATTCAAACTGTTTTGACTGACCCAAATAGTCTCAGTCTTTGAAGTATATGTGTTTTCTATAAAACGCCTTCACTGTAATATACAAGCGACCGATCAATTGAATTTCAAGATTTATTTTTTGTTTGTTTTTTTGACGGAATTTGAAAGATTTTCTATCGTGTTTAAAATATGATGTGTACAACTAAACAAAACAATGTTCATTTTAAGAGCTCAAGAATTGTACTTGCTAGATCAAAAGTACAATATTGTTGCGAAAATAGAAATATCGTTTAACATTAACTTGATTAACAAAAGCTATACTAACAAATACAACGAACTTGTTACAAGTAAACCAACAACATCGGTATGAAAGAAACGGGAATAGATGTGTAAGTGAGAACGCAACAACAAGCAATGTGAACAAAACACGCAAACAACAATAAAGTCGCAATAGAGTTCTCGAGAAAGCGAAAACACGAACATTCAACTTTCAGAACCTTCATCAGACTGTTTACGTGAGCATATAAAAAGGCAAGACAAAGCAGGCAACGAGTAATACGAATTCAGTTAGTCTTGTTTGAAAACGCGTTGCGTGTTAAGAGAACAGGCGTGGTTTGAAGATCTTCGTTGAAAAGATTTGCGTTGTAAGCGAAGAATAATAGCGAACAAGCAATTATTGTTGGATTCGTCAAGTTGTATACGGTAGCACAAAAGGGTAGTGAGAACAATAAAGAATTTATCTAAAACTAAACACAATTTTTTATTTTGTTTGCAATCAACGAACTCATATTCTAAACGTTTCTAAAAAGGTTAAAATGTAACAATATGTTGAAATACAATTTAATCTGAGCTAATGACGAGACGGTTCGGGACGGTAAGCCCAAGAAAATTTGTGCAAATATAACAGAACAAATCGCTAATTTGCATACTATTGGATAGGCAAGGATGCCATCTTTAACACCAAAAAATTGTATCACGTTTTTCAAAGAATTTTGAAAAACGTTAAATTTATTGACGAAACCGGAGTGAATCTATTTGGAAATAAAGGCAAAGCAAAATAATGAAAACTCCAAGACAAGTACAGCATTATATAAATAATTTGACAAATTTAATCCCAACCGACTTACCAGACATGAGGCCCAGCTTTAAACCCCAGGCCCGACATCTCGATCAAAAAGAAATATAAAAAATCTTCTTTTAGCGATTTCTTCTCAGCCCCAGACTTCTGAATAAAAATCTGAGAGTAAATAAAATTGCCATGAAAAGTTTATTAAAAATCTTTCATTCGGAGTCGATTTTAAACTGCAGGTGGCGTCACTCATGTATAAAATACATACAACATAAGTAGTGTGTGTGAGAAGCTAGGTCGTAAACCTGACTGAAGGGTTGTAATGACCAATTATGTATGCATGTGCCATGTAACACTACCAGCATAAACGTATATTTGAAATGAATTTGAATGAAAGTGTTTTCGGAATTAAATATCACATCATTTAGCACAATTATAGATCGATCAGTAAAAAAATTGGTGCTTTACCAAATAAAAGGCAACAATACTCATCACTCAACCTTCTGACCAGAAGCGTACCTACATTTTAAAACGTAATCGGTTACATCTTTATTTGCTATTGAATTTTAAGAATCATATTTCAGCATTCGCTTCAGTTTTAAATAACTTTTATACTTATTTAAGTCAATGTAAAGAGAGAAGCCACTCTAAACACAGCGTCAAATTGTTAATAAGGCTTCCGTGATATGCCAAAATTTAATTGAATTTTTATTCATTTAAAAATTGACGAAATGATTCTAATATATGAATAACATTTAATAAATTACCAAATAAGTATATTAACATAACCAGTATTGAGTACTCATGGTTGTTGATGTGTAAAATATTAACAATTTATTATAGCATTGGCCTTTTTTTGGGAGAAAACAAAAGACAAAAAATTGTAATTCTTGTGTAAATGGTCTTGTTTATGGCAAGTCCTTTTGTGGTTCCTTTTTTATAAATACGAATTAAATCGAAATTATCGCATTTAATTCGTGTATACAGACATCTTGGCATATGTTGCCACTGAAATGGTCTGTTAATTTCAGATTTCAGTAGACACAAGTGATGGTGCGGCTTGGCTTTTCGCCGCAACACAAGTTAATGATTAATGACTTGAACATTGAGTTAAAGTCAAAAGGGAACATATTTTCGGATCTGTTTGCGATAAGTTTTTATAAACACAACAGCATCAAGTAGTTTTTTTTTATTATTCTTTTCTTTGTTAAATATTTTGTAATATTTGCAAGTCTTTTAATACCACTTGGGTTTGATTATCCACTTGAATGAAATAATTTTTATAACAAAAAAAATTTTAATTTTTTATGTAAAATTATCGTTTTTTTATTTAAAAATTAATTAAGATTATACAATATATATAAATGTGAAATTGTTTCAGAAAGAATTTAATTTTTTTCTACAATTATTTGTGAAAAAATATATCAGCTTTATGTATACAGTGGAAATTTTTGTCGTGTTGCACTATAAATATAGTGATGGTGACTTCAAAAGCAAAACGAGTATGCAAAAAAAAGCTTGTGAATTATTTTTTAGATTATTTATTTAATTTTTTCATATTTTACTGTAATTATTGCCTTGTCTCTGCATATTCGGGTCATTGAAAGTTCGAATAGTATTTGGTTTACTTTAATAGGCCTATAAGTAATCAATTGACATGAAAACTGGCAACAATCTCGAAACTATTCAGTCAAAATTACAACCTAGCTTCTCACATCACTTATGTTGTGTGGGTTAATTTTATACATAAATGGCGGAACCTACAGTTTAAAGTTGACTCCCAACGACAGATTTTAAGAAGCTTTTCATGGCAATTTTATTTACTCTCAGAGTTTTTGCCAGAAATCTCCTGAGAGGAAGTCATCGATGAAATATTTTTTTTATATTTCGTTTGGTTGGAAATGTCTGATCTGTGGTTTGAACCAAGTCTTCATGTCTAATAAGCCAACACACTATCTACTCGAGTACGGTGACTAAATAACTATTCCTACAGTAATAAACATTCCTTGAAATTCTTGTTACTCGTCCATGAAATGCATGAAGTGTGTGACTACTAGACTTTGTTAAACTCAAAAGTCTAGTTCTAGAGTAATACCGCCTAATGGCGGTAAATGCCCAGTCAATGCATTTTGTTCTGCTTCAATATTTTTTTAACGATAATCATACAGTCGTTTCTTCTACGCGGTAAGATTTGGAACTAAAAATATAATTTATGCCAGTGAGGAAAAATAAGTTAGAATTTACGAATAATGTATTTGAATCTGATATTTGGAAATTGACAGGCAAAATATTATCGAGAATAAAGTTTTATGTATGTATGGCAGTATTACCGTAGTCTAGTAGATATTGTATTTGCTTATCAGAGATGAGGCCACGTTTTAAACCCCCATGTCAGACTACCTCTCATCGGATTTCTGGCAAAAACTCTGAGAGTAAATACAATTGCTATGAAAGGTTTTTCCAGAAACTGTCCTTTGGAGTTGTCTCTATAGGTCCCGGTACTTATGAAAAAATTAAAACACACAACATAAGTGGTGTGAGAAGTTAGGTCGTAATCCTGACTGATTGTCATTCTAACAATCCCTCTTATGTCACCAGGGAAGGGAAGTGTGGATCGTTAGACATAAACAAAGACACTTGAATGCTTCTTTGGATGTTTTAAAACTATGGTAACCGCAGTGAACATCGATTTGACCTTAAAGATCTTGAGTAATTATTTTCTATTCAAGTCTAGATCAAGGTTTTAATGTCACCTTTGAACAAAAATATTTATAGTATGTCGAAGTCTTTTGCGAAACACCTGTCAGGTACTACAGACCAACCAAGAGGATTTAAAATGATAGAGGTTCTACCATTTTTGCAAATCACTGCAACAACCGAAATTTACTTCACTTACTGAACTGATCATTGCTTACTTACTTAACTTATCGTTACAACCATACTTATCATTATATCCTCGCGTCTATTAAGCGAATACACTACCTACTATACTAGGGCGAGTTAACTGATCATTACAACTCCATGTTGTGTATGTTAATTTTATGCATGAATGGTGGACCTACTGTTTAAAGCGAACTCCGAGTGGCAGATTTAAGAAAAACTTTTCATGGCAATTTTATTTTCTTTTGGAGTTTTTCCCAGAAGACTGCTGAAAGGATGTCGCCTTAAATAATAGTTTTTTGCATTTTATTCGGGATTTCTCAGCTGGAATTTGAAACACAGGCTGTCATTTAATGAATTTAGTGCAAATATTATGACTTATTTCAATGGGAGTTTGTAAAAAAATATTAAATGTTAAATGGCTGTTAAATGGTCATTAAAAAATAATTTCGTCCATAAAATTGTCGCGCTATTGTAAATAATACTGGTTGTGATGATAAAATAGTCAACATTTTAGTTAAAAAAATTACTTTTTCAATTGGATATGACAGATTTTTTATGCTATTTCTGCATGACATTGGCCTTTTTGAAAAAGTTTTTATGTGGTGATACTGCAATGGAATAAATTAAAAAAAATTTTTTTTTGTGTCATTAATGTTATACACTCGTATTTAATGTTGGTTTAAATTGTAACCCGACTGTATCTCTTATTTTTTTCACAGTAAAGTTTTTATATGCTCAAGTATTTCATGTTTTTTTCTTTAACTATAATATTCAGTTTTATTTTTTTAATTTGTTCATAAAAAATTATAATATATTTAAATTTCAATTTATTTTAAACATTTTTTGTTGTTCATTATTGTTAGAAAAAATTGTTGTGTTATGTTTGCCTATGTGAGCGTATACGTAATGTAATGCAATGCAATGTTAGTATTTAAAATATAAATCATACGTCATGTATAATGATAAATTGGTAGGAAATATGCATTTAAATGCTTCATGTTCAATAATAAATATTATGTACATACATACATAAGTAGTCAAATAAAACAACATGTATGAGTGAATTTTATAGATTTGATAGGATTTATGTTGTTAAATTTTTAATGAATTTTATTTGAACATGAAATCAAACAAGTTAATACAATGATGACCATTTTAAATATGTACATACTCGTACATACATACAATACAATATTTTGTTAAAAACACAAAAACACAAGAAAAAACAAATAATAATAATAATAATAATAAAATATATTTATTTATGTATAAATCATAGAGTTTAATATGTGCATATGGCATTATATAATAAATATTATGAATGCCTATAAATATACTATGTACAGTACGATTGTATTGTTAAGGCAAATATATACAAGTCGTGATTTAAGCCTCGGAGATAAGAGAATATTTATTCTTGTTAATTAAGTTGATCACGAACTTCTACCGTTTGTCTAGCATTTTTCTTTTATTAATATAACTTGTATTCCTTTTGTTTAATCGCTCTCACAAATATTTGCTTAAATAATTTAGCATTGATAAAGTAAAATAAATCCTTTCATTTCATTCAATTCAATTATTTGTTGCAAATATTAGCTTTTCTTCTATAATCGAAATGAATTTATTAGCTCACAAAGAAGCGAGTTATGTTTGCTATGCTAGAGATAAAATTTATTTCTAATTTTGTTGTTAATTTATAGCTAATATGTATATAAAGTCAAGCAGAATGTCGGCGCATTTCAGCAAAGTTTTTTTGTATCATTATTTTTACTCATTTATTTAGTTGCATACCAAAAATCATAGATGGGCACTTTGCAGTACCAGTAAAATTTCAGTAAAAATTGATTTTTACTGATTACTGAAAAAAATTTCAGTATTTAGTAAAATTTTACTGTTAATGCAATCTAAATTTAAATGAAATTTAAATGAAATTTAAATGAAAAAAAGTAAAATTTTACTGTTAACGCAATCTAAATTTAAATGAAATTTAAATGAAATTTAAATGAAATTTAGATTGCATTACCAGTAAAATTTTACTGAATACTGAAATTTTTTTCAGTAATCAGTAAAAATCAATTTTTACTGAAATTTTACTGGTACTGCAAAGTGCCCATCTATGCCAAAAATATTGTTACGTTTTTCCTTTTTTGAAAACGTTTAAAATATGAGTTCGTAGATTGCAAATAATAATAAAAATAAATTTGTGTTTAGTTTCAGATAAATTCTTTATTCTCCGCACAATTCTATGTGCCACTGCTTTTCATTTGTTCGTTATTCTTTTTTCCACTATTGCGTAAACACTAACAACGCAGGTCTTTACAACGGAAATCTTCAAACCACGACTGTTCTCTTCACACGTTGTATATGGTGGCACACAAAAGTAATGCGAACAATAAAGAGTTTAATTGAAACTAAACACAAATTTGTTTTGAATTTTGCTTGCAATCAATGACTCATATTTTAAACGTTTTTAAAAAGGTAAAAACTTAACAGTATATTACAACCCTTCGGTTAGGTTTACATCACATCACTTATGCTGTGTGTGTTAATTTTATACATGTGTGACGGGATCTTCAATTTAAATTCTACCCCGATCAAAAACTTTTGAGAGGATTTTTATGTCAATTTTATTTACTTCAGAGAAATTTGCTGAGTGGAAATTGTCGAAGAAATATTTGTTTCATATTTTCGTTTTGATGTCTAACTGCCAAGACACTATCTACTAGACTACCGTGT
This sequence comes from Sarcophaga rosellei, assembly GCA_930367235.1. Classification (NCBI taxonomy): domain Eukaryota; kingdom Metazoa; phylum Arthropoda; class Insecta; order Diptera; family Sarcophagidae; genus Sarcophaga; species Sarcophaga rosellei. The sequence goes on along the minus strand of OV884021.1, from coordinate 31,660,711 downwards.
AATGTTCCGTAATGATCCCGACAACCATACTTAGCCAGCGACTTCGGAGTTTAAGCAGATTTATCTTATATGTACACTAAAAAGCTGGCATGCTATTTAGATTGGATTTCAATCAGTATATAACATAGTTCTCATTGATATTAAATTGATTAATTTCAGTGATATGAATATAAAACTTTTCGAAAAGGCAAATCTTTTTTAAATGTTTTTTAAAACGTTCACATTCACTTGGCTTAAGACAACAAACATTTTTTATTTCCTTAAACAATATATTTCTTCTTTTTGTTGTTGTTGATTAAATACCATTTATTGGTTGTCAGTCAAATTTTAAATACCCCTGATGGCATTTACATTCAATTTGTTTTTCATTGTACAATAATTCCATTAAATTTTAATGAAAGAATACAAAACAAATCAAATCAAAACAAATTCAACATTTTCAGTAGAGTCGCTTCGAAGGACAAATATCATTCTAAAGCATTTAATCTGTTACAATTAGAAGGGAATTGCCAAAAAATACAAGAAAGGATCATTGAGTCTTAATGAAATCAACATTTAAAATTTTTGTTAAATTATTTGACAATTTAAACATAAACAATTGACACTTCAAGCAACATGATGATGATGATAATACAGAAAAACATACAACGGAAATAATATAAAAACAACTTTTGAGATGACAACAAAAATGCCAATGACAATAATCAAAAATATAAAAAGAAAGAGAAAGAGAACAGAAAAAGTTCAACCTTTTTAAGAACTTTACTGGACGAGATGATGCCGAAAAAGGCATCATCATCTAAAATCAATTTGTGAAATAATAAAATAAACTAAATGCCAATTGACATTGTCAATTTAATACAACAACAATAATAACAGCAACAACGACAACAACATTAATAACAAAATAGTTTTTATGTTTAAATCGTATAGCAATACACGAACAACCATTACAATAAACAGTTACCACAACTATGGCTGTAACTCAATGTTGAAACGGAGATGAACTGAAATGTGTCGATGTATTGGTGTATATGTGTGTGATACTGTATAAATGATAGAAAAGAAAAGAACAGCTCTTTAAACTCCAGCCACATTAAGGTACTTGTGACTACAATATCGACAGCGCCACCACCACTAGCTGTAAAAGCAACAACAACAACAATAAAAAAAACAAAAGCTGTAATAACAAAAAATCTGTAAAAAGAGCTAATACAACAACAAAGACACCATACAATTACACATACATACCTATATAGGCATACAGATACAGCCGAATGCAGACATGAAATTAAATACTTGTACACAAATACAAGCACAATCATCATCATCACAACAGCCATTTATACAAATGTATGCCATTGTGCGGTGACCATGTCAAGTGCAGGTTTCCAACTGGTTTCACCGTTTTATATTTTATATGAAAAAAAAACAACAACAACAACAAGCAGAAGCAGAATACAAAAAAATTCAAGAGTAACGTATACCAACGTGTGGGTGTTGGTATTCATATTACATTCAATATAAGCACGTGAAGTTGAGTGGGTTTGTGCATTTGTGTATGTGTGTGTATGTTAAAGAGTAAAGAATAACGGTCTGCTGGTCACATTTAACACCGTTGATATTCTAAGTATTATTTACTCATACAATTTCCCCCAAACACTCGAAAAAATAGTGTTGGAAACACATTCTTTAATGGCAACTTAAAAAAGAAAAATTATGGAAATTGACTTCAAATACAGCACTGTTAGGCATTAGTATTTGACTTATAAAAAGCCTAATGGCCCACGGGTGGTCTATTTATATTTAGATTGTAATCCTGACTGAAGCGTTGTAATGACCAGTTATGTATGTTATGCATGTATAATTGTGAAACTTATAACAAAAATTTGAAAGGTTATGCTCAAACCGCTTGCGAACTTGGAAAAATGTTCAATTGGAAAACTGGATTTGATGTGAACAATGTATGAGCTCCTCAACGACATAGGCGTTGTGCAGCGTATTAATATCCAGCTGCTGCGCTTGCTCAACCATGTCGTTCGAATGGAGGAGGATGCTCCGGCGAGACGGATAATTGATGCGGGATCTGGTTCAGTCGGCGAAAAGGACGACCTTGTATGCGCTGGAAGGACCAAATCGAGAAAGCCCTGTCATCGATTGGTGTGACCAACTGGCGTAGGCGCGCAAGAGACAAAGGTGCCTGGAAGGATGTGTTGCGACAGGCCGAAATCCGTTAATCGGGTTGTTAATGGCCAAGTGAGCTGGGTTTAAAAGAACCTACCCTGGAATAGAAGTATACTATCCCCTGATAAACTTACCGAACCCACATATTTGATTTCTTTTAGTTAATCCTGGCATACCCACCTTCTGCTGCGATTTACCATTCTACTTCTTCTATTTGTGTACCCAAGATTATGGAAATTTGACTTGACGTTTAGTTCATCTAAATAAAGCTCTTGTATCGAATAGCTTGTGGACGTTATCACTGCAACATAATAATTTAAAAATCCTTTTTACGAAGAAATTTCTACGGGTGTATGCTAGGAAAAATATTAAATGTTATTGTGTATGTGGTTCTATATAGGTTGTGGCGATAGGTATGAATGTTAGTGTATATGTATGTATGTATTGGTTAAAAACTAAAAAGTAACCATAAAAATCAAGATATGTAAGTTATTGGATTTGTAGCCTTTGTACTCCGGATACACTACAGGGGGGGAAATGATTGTGTGAGACCGTTGACTGAATGAATGAATGAATGGAAAATTTTTGAACAAATGAAGGTATACTTCTGTATGAGAGTGTGTGTGTCTGTGTATGAGTGAACAATTTAACTCTCGGTGGACTTTAGCTACTGGTGATATGCTGTCGCCAGTTTTATACTAGATTAATTGCTGGTTTTTTTTTTGCTCCTGGGATTTTTGCTATTTTTATCATCCGCTAACAGCGTAATAAGGCACTCACACAGAGAGAGAGAGAGCAAACTTAGAAAAGCGAAACCAGTGTAATAGAACATTAAATCTATGTAGATATGTATGTATGGAAGTGTATGCATAAGTAAGTAAGTATTTAAACTAAAAATCAAAGTGGTGTGAGTATTTTTTTGTACGCGCCATTTTCATTTAAAAAAATCCATTTTAAGGAATAAATCTGTACGTTTTCATTTAAATGTATTTGTTGTAATATTTAAATACTTTATACGGGAAAAAGAAGAGATATTTTGGTCTTTAGTTATTATATGGCCCTGCCTGCTTTACTTAGTTTTATTCAATTTGATTTTATTTAAGTTTTCTCTTTCCTTTTCATTCTTTTTTTGTGTGTGTTTTTTTCCGTTTCCGTTTTTAATGCGAAGTGGCGGTAAATTATAATTTAGCAAGTGCTTTAAGCCACAGTAAGTATAACAGATTTACTTGTGTTGAAGTGGCATGTATTACGCTTAAGGCCACTATAGACTCTCTAGACTGTTTTACAATGCGGATATTTCGTGCGGTGGTTTGTTGGTTGGTATAGGTTAAATACTTGAAGTTTTATTGTTTGATTCTATTATTGCAACGTTATGAAATGCCACGAATCTTTCGTTTATTTTATTGCAAATTCAAAAGGAAATCCCTATAATTCTTTCTCTCTCTCTCTCTCTCTCTTGATATTAATATTTTAGTAGCTTTTCATTTTTCCCTTTGTCCACAATAAGCAGATTAACACAATTGTTTTTCTTTCTTTTTTTCTTCAATCTTTTTTTCTTTGTGTTATTTTTGTTGCTTTATCTTGACAATTTTATTATTTTTCTTTTTTGCAAGGAGGAGAAAAAAACGAGGTTGCTGAAATTAACTTGTTTTCACAACTGTGGCAATTTCGAAAAAAAAAAACAAGTTAAACTTTTCACTACATTAGCGGTTGACTGTAATCATGGGGAAAAATTTAATTATTTTGCATTTGAAATACATACATATTTAATGTAGAAGGAAAGTGTGCATGTCAACACAGAAAATGCATATTTTTGTAGGAAAAAATTAATAGATAACCAAATACATACGTACCATACCTATATACATATTAATAAGATTGTCCAAAGAAAACGAATTTTTAATTAAATTTGTTGTAATTAATTTAAATTTCTTATGTTTCGAGATTATCAAGGGCTTCCTTAGCCCATAAGATGCTCGTCATATTGTTACGAAAATGAAAAAATCTAGATACTGGTGTTTTGCTTTTACATCGTTTAACATTAAAATTGTAAACAAAAGCTACAAAAACAAAACAATGAACTTGTTTACAAATTATCGCACTGCTTAATGTAACAACAAACAACAGCATAAAAAATGGTAAACAAAAATATATCAACAATACTACAATAATAAACGTAAACAACGATGTTTACGTTTATAGAGATTGCGAGAAGGCAATCTCTATAAAATATAAAAGGCAAGGCAAAGCAGGAGACTGAGTCAGTAAAAGTTCAGTCAGTCTTGTGTGAAGACGCGTTGCGTTTGAAGATCCCTGTTAAAAAGATGTATGTAATAATTGTCTAGTAATTGTTATTGTTTATGAAAAGGGCGTAAACAGAGGAATAACAAACAAAGCAATTGTTGTTGTTACATCAAGTTGTGAACAGTGGCACACAGAATTGTGCGAATAATGAAGAATTTTAATTGAAATTAAACACAAATTTTTTTTGATTTTATTTGCAATCTACGAGCTCATAGTTTAAATGTTTTTAAAAAGGTAAAAACGTAACAATATTTTTTTCATTCAACCTATTCGTGATCATTTCAAAGTCAAGGAAGCACCATGCTCTGGAAACCAATTGCAATATTTCCCGGAAATAAGCACTTTCAAAAATGCTTGCATGATAGTGCTTATAAGCGCAGAATTCTTATATCTTATAGAACGCGTATCATTCAAGCTAATAGACTTCTACTTGTCTCATTGACAGCAATAGTTTCATATTCGATGGAATGCCGGCTGGTTGGAGTGGCTTTCTATAGCTCAGTGTAGTGAGCAAAGTTCTTATTTGCTGGCCATCGTGTCACTTCGGGATCACTGTGAAGAAATAGCTGGATCGACAGCAGACTTTATAGAAATAGTCAATAGTCCTATTGTAGCAATAACTGGTTAGAGAATGAGGTCGGTGACTTGGCCGAGATCTGCACCATGTCAGATATTAGTACAAAAAGACCCATTACGAAAGGCGAACATTAGGGGTGGTAACGTCAAAGCGTTTTTTAACGTTTTGTTCCGAAATGAACACTCACTTCACAAAATTAGAAAAAAAAATAAATACTTTGATTTTTATAAATTGTCAGTTTTATTGATTTCACAAATTTTTAAAGTTAAATAGAAATTTTGTTTTTATATAACTGTTTATTTATTTTTTTGTACAGTTCAAATTATGTTGGTCGCAGCAGAACAAAGTTTACAAGTTGATGATCACTTTACTGATGATAATTTCTCTTTCAATGTCTTTTTATATAGTCTTCAATTGTTATGTACAAGATATAACGGTTACATCACGCGATTTTTTGTTCTTATTCTTTCTTATTCTTTATTTCTTGTTATAATTGTACATTGTAAATTTTTGGAGACCTTTTGTTTTTGTTGTGAAGTTTTGTAATTTCTAAGTAATTAACCCTTTGTGGGAGACACAAAAGTGCAAATTCTTAACATTCTGCCCCCCCCCATCGGAAGCTCTGCTTGCGATGGTATTGTCTGGCTCAATTGGAAGCTTGCATACCTTCGTTATTGCTCTTTTGTGGATGCCATCTGATGTTTTGACTGTGACCACACGTACTCGTCCATCATCACCTTGGTTTATTTGTACAATACGTCCGATAGGTCATTTTAATGGTGCACAATTTTCGTCTTTTAGGAGGACCAAGTCGTTTACCTTCAGGTTTGAGCATGGATGATTCCACTTTAGTCGTAGTTGCAGCTGCTTAATGTATTCATTGTGCCAGCGACAACAAAATTGTTGCTGAATCGATTGTATATAATGATATCTTTTTAATAGGTTGAGATTTGTATTCAGCAGTGTTGGTTCTGCGATTGTTGTGAGATTTCGACCAATTAAAAAATGTCCAGGTGTTAACGCGGTGAGGTCGTTTGGATCATTGGACAGAGGTGTAAGTGGGCGACTGTTTATGACAGCTTCAGCCTGACAACAAATGGTATGTAATTCATCATGTGTCAAAACGTGATTACCAATACAACGTCGAATGTAATTTTTTCCTTGCTTGACCGCACTCTCCCATAATCCCCCAAAGTGTGGCGATCGGGGTGGTATAAATTTCCAAGTCGTGCCTTCATTACGACATGCAGTTTCAACGTCAGTAATATGTTGTTGTGTATGAAAGTGTGCTAACATTTGTTGTAGTTCTCGGTTAGCGCCAACGAAGTTGGTAGCATTGTCTGAGTATATGATCCGGCATTTACCGCGACGAGCAAAGAACCTTTTTAGCGATGATATGAATGCTGTGGTTGTTAAATCTGGTACCAATTCTATGTGTACCGCCTTGGTGACGAAACAAATGAAAATTGCTAAGTAGACTTTAATTGGTGACCTACCTCGTACTTGTTGAGTTACTAAGAATGGTCCACAGTAGTCGACGCCTGATACTTCAAATGCGTATGATTTTACAACTCGATCAGTCGGTAGGTTACCCATAATTTGTTCTGATATCTGAGGCCGAAAACGATAACACAATATGCAGTCGTGAATTACTCTCTTTGCAGCATTTTTTCCATTGATAATCCAAAACTTTTCACGTAATATGTTGAGTAAAGTTTGTGCACCAGCATGAAGGTTTACTTGATGATAATGACGAATGATAGTTGTTACGAATGGATGTGTAGATGGTAAAAGTACTGGATGCTTTGCATTAAATGATAGGGTTGAGTTTTCAATTCTTCCTCCTACCCGAATCACCCCATTGTGCATAAAGGGTGTAAGTTGCTTAATTTTTGACGATTTATCGACACAATTATGTTGTTTTAATGATTTTATTTCAGCAGAAAAATGAATTTGTTGTATTATACGACACACGAAAAGCAGAGCATCTTCGATTTCTTCAGATGTTATTGGCTGTTTGGACGAATTTTTGATGATAAAGCGACGAATGTAGACCATAATGCGTAGGAATTTATTGTAATTGTTTATGTATTTGTGATTATTGAACGATTCTAATGATTGTGTGCACACTAAAGCGATTTTACGACGACGTTGTTCTGGGATGTTGTCCATACAAGCAGAAGGTGTGATGGGCCATAAATTTTTGTCTTGTTTGATGAATTCTGGACCACAAAACCATAACTGATTACCGATTAGTTCTTTGACACTTGCTCCTCGCGAAACTATATCCGCTGGATTTTTTGATGATGGAACGTGATGCCATGCGAATGTTTTAGTCAAATTTTGGATTTTGGTTACTCGATGAGCAACAAATGGTGACCAACGATATGGTTCACCTTTTATCCATGTTAATGCAATGGTCGAATCGGACCAACAGTGAATGTTTTTAGGCTGCAACGAGAAGATCTTCAAGACATAATGTAACAATTCTGATAGTAAAAGTGTTGCACAGAGCTCTAATCTTGGCAAACTTATTTCTTTTGTTGGTGCTACCCTAGATTTAGCACATAATAACGACGACGAAACTTCACCATTTGCGTTGGTCACAGCATAAATGCACGCACCGTATGCTTGAGTACTGGCATCTGAAAATGCATGAATTTCTGTTGAATTGATAACAGGTACATATCGAGAAATGCGTATGGCATTTAGCGAAGCCAACTCGTTCTGGAAAGAAACCCATCTGGTGTAAATTTCCTGAGGTACACTTTCGTCCCAATTTAACTTAAGTTTCCACAGGTCTTGCATTAAGATTTTGCATGTTACAATTATTGGATTCAATAAACCTAAGGGATCGAAAACACTTGCCAACTGTGGCAATATCATTCGTTTTGATACTTTCAACTGTTTGTCTTGTATATTGTAGTTAAACAAAAAGCAGTCGTCCTTTGGAGACCATTTCAAACCAAGTGCTTTTATGTATTCGGTTTTTCCAAAAGCGACAGTTTCTTCTTTGTCGCATTCAGCAACATCTTCAAGAACTTTGTTGTTGTTTGATGCAAATTTACGAAGGGGAAAACCACCCCTTTCCAACAATTCGATCACCTCCTTTTTAATTTCAACAACATCTTCGATTGTTGACCCACCAGTAAATAAGTTGTCTACATAAAAATCTCTAAGAGTGACAGTGGAACCAATAGGGAAGTTGACAGCTTCTTCAATAGCCAATTGTCGAAGACATTTTACAGCCAAATATGGTGCGCTACTGGTTCCATATGTGACGGTTAACAGTTCGTACAAATCAATTTCATTCTCACCTGAATTTCGCCATAATATGGTTTGCCATCTAGTATCTTGTTTGTCGATAAGAACTTGCCTGTACATTTTGGCTATGTCTGCCATTAGAACAATTTTGTGTGCTCGAACTCTAATTAAAATAGTGGCCAAGTCGTCTTGCAATGTAGCCCCAACTCGCAGGATGTCATTAAGGGAAAGTCCGCTTGAAGTTCGACACGATGCGTCGAACACTACCCGCAATTTGGTGGTAGAACTATCGAGTTTTGTGACACAATGATGAGGGATGAAATTACGCGATTCTAAAGAGTTTTCAATACGAGCCATATGATTTAGTTGCTGATATTCCTCAATGAACTTTGAATACTGGTTGTGAAGATCTACATCTCGTTTTAATTTTTTCTCAAGACCAAGAAATCGATTTCGTGAGATGTTATACGAGTCGCCAAGACAGTTTGGATCTTTTTTAAATGGCAATCTAACGATGAATTTTTTGGTGATTGAACATCGAGTTGTTGTTTTGGCAAAAAATCGTTCACATTCTTCTTCTTCGGTCGTAAATTGTGTATGTGGTGATGAATAAATATGTTCTATTAACCAAAAACGTTCTAACATGTCGTCCAATTTGGGTTCAATAATTGTTGCATGAAATGATGTATGTAATGACGATGCTATGTTCTTGTGAACTGGTCCAGATACAACCCAGCCCAGTTGAGTTTTTTGTAGTATTGGTAGATTATGACCTAACTTAATCTGACCTACCATAAGTAATTCATAAAAAATGCTGGCACCAATTAAACAATCAATATGTCCCGATTTCTCAAAATGTGGATCGGCTAAGTTGATGTTAGACGGTATACTAATTTTGTTTTTCTCAATGGTACTTGTAGGTTGAAGGTTAGTTATATGCGGTAGAATAATTGCTTGTATGGTTGAGCTGTATGAATTTTGAAGCGATTCAATAACAATGGAACATACCCCTAGAGATTTGACGGTTGCCGTACCAATGCCATTAATTTGTATATTTGATTTTTCTCGACGTACTTGTAGATGTTGTGCAATGAAATGAAATTTACCTGGGATCCGGAGTCTAATAACACACGAGCTTTTATTTTGATGCCAGATGGTGTACCAAGATTCACGATTGCAGTTGCCAATAGGATGTCACTTTTGAATTCTGTTGCTTGACACGAGGATGGTGAATTATCTGGTGAAGGTGTAGACGACTCTTTTGTTGACTCCAAATTTGATTGATATTATGACACCTCACGATGTAATAACGTATGATGCGAAGCATTACAAACCTGACATTTGTGTTTAGATGGACAATTGCTCATCATATGATTCACGCCTAAACAATTTAGACATAATTTGTTGCGTTTTGCCAGTGCAAATCTATCTTGCGAGGTCATTTTCATAAATGATAGGCACTTAAAGGGACTATGGATTCCTGATTTGCATAGAGTACATTTATTCCATTGTTCACTAGCCACGAACGACCCCTTTTGTTTGCATGGATACAATTTTTGTTGATGTGACGATGGCGAAGGATGATTTGCGAGGGCTGAGTCAATGAAACTGATGGTTTGACAACGCTTCTCTAGAAATCCAGCCAAAGCTTCCCAATCTGGAAGCTTAAAAGAAGTGGAGTCATTTTGATTAAATTTTGACGATACTTCTTCCTCCCAAAGAGCTTGTGTTTCTTTATCTAAGCGTGATGTTACCAGATATAGCAAAATTCCGTCGGCGATTTGTATATTAGATGCAAAAGATTGAAGCGCTCGAACATTAGCGTTGATTTGATCGATGAATTGACGTAGCGATGACACATTAGGTCGCGTGATTTTTTCCACTTCAAACATTTTACTTAGATGGGCCTGAAAAATGTACCTCTTATTGTCATACCTAGCCTTTAACAGTTGAATAGCCTTGTCGTAATTGGACCCAGTGATTTCTAGTGAATGAATGATGTTTGCTGCATTACCTTTCAAACTTGATTTCAAATATTGAAACTTTTCAACGGGTAATAAATCTTTGTTTTGATGAACTAATACGTTGAAGGTGCTATAGAAATCTGTCCACTCCTGTGGTGCTCCCGAAAATGTTGACAATTGCAAATTTGGTAAATGAGTTCGCCCAGACGTGGTTTCCAATCGAGTACTGTTGAGGTTGGTCTCCGATTGAGACTTTAAAACTGCTATGTGCTCTACCAATTTTGCTTTAGTCTCGGCGTACAGTTCTTCCACCGATTGTCGAATAGGGTCATCTAGTTGTGTTTCGTCTAATATTTCGAGCTGTGATTGGAGCTCTTCAAACTGCTCATAACTGCGATCCAACAACGATATTTTGATCTCGGTGTAATGAAGCGAAAACGTGTCTAAATTGTTTAAGTTGTTTTTTGCCGATTGAAAACGATTTTCTAGTTGTTTTCTTTGGTGTAATTTGAACTGAACGTTCCGATCTGATGGAGGAGTTTGCACCTCACAAGTTTTTCCCGATTTACCTTCGTTCTGCATATTGACTAAAACTATTACGATTAGGAGACCGAATTTTTTTTATACCGATTGAGGTATCCGGTTCGAAGGACCCTATGGTAACGTCAAAGCGTTTTTTAACGTTTTGTTCCGAAATGAACACTCACTTCACAAAATTAGAAAAAAAAATAAATACTTTGATTTTTATAAATTGTCAGTTTTATTGATTTCACAAATTTTTAAAGTTAAATAGAAATTTTGTTTTTATATAACTGTTTATTTATTTTTTTGTACAGTTCAAATTATGTTGGTCGCAGCAGAACAAAGTTTACAAGTTGATGATCACTTTACTGATGATAATTTCTCTTTCAATGTCTTTTTATATAGTCTTCAATTGTTATGTACAAGATATAACGGTTACATCACGCGATTTTTTGTTCTTATTCTTTCTTATTCTTTATTTCTTGTTATAATTGTACATTGTAAATTTTTGGAGACCTTTTGTTTTTGTTGTGAAGTTTTGTAATTTCTAAGTAATTAACCCTTTGTGGGAGACACAAAAGTGCAAATTCTTAACAAGGGGATTATAGGTTTTCTGTCAAGTATCAATTATCTGAAATTGCGTTACCTCAGTTGCATTGCGCTGTCCAGTTTTTTACTAAGTTTTCCAATAAATCTACCGTATGGCACTAATGCAAACTATTTTCTGCCAATGGCTCAACATATAAAGGAATTTTTTAAAGTAAAATTAAGTACGAGGTACATTTTTCGGTTTATAAGCGGGGAATACTTAAAAGCGCGACGCGTATACCGAAATAGTTGCATTTTAAATTTTTAAAGTAAAAATGAAAATTGCATAAGTATCAGTGCTACTAAGAGGGAAATTATTATATCCAGGATGGTGTACAGATAATTATGTTGAAATTATGAAAAAAGCACACGTTCGAATCCAAACGGAGTTGACAGAAATATGGTTCATGGTGGTTTTGAAACTTTAAATTAAGTGGTTTAAATTTAATTCAATTAACGGTCTTCAATCTACCTAAGAAGCCAAGTAACCATTGTTGTTAATCAACAATCAGCAAAAATCCCCAGGACTATACCAAGTGCTCGGAGGCAACGATAGATTGCGGCGCTATTATCCTAGGACTTGCTGCAGCAGATCAATCACCTGCTTAGATGGAACAACAAAAACTAGATTAATGAAACTGAAACAAGGCAAAAATGTTTTGTGAAAGTCATATGCTCCCACGAGAAGTAGTGGAAAATTTGTTTCAAATATATACAAAATTGTAAGAACTGTGTGGAACTAATATTTTTCATATTTCGTTTTGTAAGAAATGTTCGACCTGGGGTTTGAACCGTGATGTCACGTCCAAAAATGCAACACACTACCTACTACACTACGACGACTTCACTTAATGTTCTGTGCAATTAAATTCCATACGTTGTTCACTGAAATCTGTATATTTTTCAACTGTCGCAAGAAGCATATAAATACATTGAGTGTCAAAAAAACTGTACACTATGGATAAAATTCTAACAATCACCAAACTTAAGCTTTACCACTTAAGGAGAGGGTCCAAAAAAGCTTGACAATATTTCGAAATTGTTTGTAATTTTTTTTTTGTTTCAATTTTAAAAACTGGCAATGAAATAATTTCAAAATAAAAATAGCGGTAATTTATTAAGATATATAGCATATTTTTTTAGTGTACAGTTTCTTTTTACGCTCACTGTATATCGTTTTCGTAAGATGGTACAAGAAATATTTTACGTCTAAAATTATTATTGTTTTCATCCACTTTTCACCAACCGAAAATGACTCTTATATATGGGTTGATGCTTTTAAGTGTATTTACTGGATTTATTTGATTGATCATAATAAGCCTGTTGGCCTGCTTAAAGACCTAGTTTCTCACAATACCTCTCGTTGTGTGTGGTAATTTTATTCATGAACTGTGGGGCTTACTGTTTAAAGCCGACTTGGAACAACAGATTTGAAAAGCTTCTCATGGCATATTTTATTTACTTTTAGAGTTTCTCTAAGAGACTGTTGCCGATAGAAATTGTTGTTCATATTTCGTTTAAATCGGGATGTTCAAAAACTGTTGAAGGTTTAATCAGACATTTTAAAGTTTGCAGAAAAGGAATCATAATTTTCTAGTATTTTGCCATATGTTGTCTAGACTGCTGCATTTCATAAATGTTTGGAGTAATTTTATCCAAACTTAACTATTATTTTGACATTTTTTATGTTTTAAATTTAATTTTTATTCATATTCCGTATATTTTTGGCTGATAATAAAATAAAATTTAAAACTTAAGTTAACTATTATGATTCGAATAATAAAATAATTTATTAAAAGGAACGATTATAAAACATATTCCCGTATATATGTTGTGCTATGTATATATTTATAAATATAATTTTCTTTTGTTATGCCATAGAAATACAAACATGCCAATTATCTGGGGGATTTCAACTTTAACTTTTCAACCAAAATTTGTTGATATAAAAAAGAACTACGAATTATAATCGCAAAGTTGATGCGGTTGGTTTATAGCGTAAAATTAGAGCAAAAAAATAAAAATAAAAAAAATAAAAGAAGCATTCACATGCCACATACAGGACATAGAGAAGAAATAGAATGAATATCGTGTATCGTATAAAAGATAGACTGGAATATGAATACAGCAACAGAAAGCTGTATACATGGATATATATTCGTGTATATGATACAAAAACAAATAAACACAGAATATTTACGCACTCATGGTTTTTAGAAACTAGGGTGTCTCAAACACTAAATGAAATAAATTGTTTGAAACGAACATACTGAAACTGGTTGTCATTGTGTTGGGACATCCTAAATGGCTTCAAGTCATAAAACTGGAACAACTTAAATCAGTAGATAATTGTTAGAACACAGCATGACAAGCATGAGTAGTGAGTAACAGCAGTAGCAGCAGCAGTAGCAGCAACAGTAGCAGCAGTAGCACTAGTAGTAGTAGGAGTACTAGCAGTTGCTGCGGCCAAAATTTAACCAAAACCTAACAACAGCTTCAGTTTATATATTTCTTTTTTTTTTTTTTTGAAAATTTAAAAATTTGTCGCTTTTTCCGTTTTATCCTGTCACCACGGAATTACAAGATTAACTGCAATGAAAATAGATTTTCTATGTGTTCTCAGCGTACAAAACTGTGTAACAAAAATTAAAAAAAAATTTGGAGGAAAAAAAGATACAACAACGATAATGGAAAAAAGACAAATTTTATACATTTATTTAGCAAATTAGTTTTTCGGCACACATACACACACACACTCACAAAAACAAGATTTGAACGATTTAAAATGTTAAAAAGTTTTGTTGTTTTTTTTTGGAAGAAATAAGCATTCGTTCGTTGCTTTACAAATTATTATGGAAATTTGTAATGACAATCTGGAATGATTGTCTGAAAAGATAAAGATGACAAGGGGGTGCTAAGACGGAAATTGACGATTTAAATTAAATGATTCGTTCATGTTTAAACAAATGTTGGAGAAATTACAATTTTTTTTAAATTAACGACACGATATTACTTGCTTTGAGGTTAATTGGAACGTCAAAATAATATTTTCAAATAAAATTTTCAATTTCAAAATTCTTCATATGATTTTCACATCGATTATATCCTATAGAATATTAACTACCATCCTACCTTTAACTGTAATTTTGTTTGTCATAATCGGAAGAAGAATGAAACGTTGTCAATATTTATTTTGATTTATTTTATTGGATAGCCTTCTTGGTGAATGATTTTCCTCTTTGGTACAGATTTCACAAGATTTATTGCATAAAAGGGCCATTTCAGTTCTGCTTGATTCCAACAGTATGCTCACGATCATTATACTGGCGAAAACCAAATACGTTATCTCAAGAATCTTCAATAAGGTTTTCTTTTACAATTTTCAAATACTGTCCAGCAGCCGACAGTTTATACCATTAAGACCCCCTGCACTATGTTTTACAGTAGGATACATGGTGGTGTTCGGGTCTTGTAATCATTTCTTACAATTTGGGGACACTTGATCTTGTCGATTGATCTGGTTGGCGGTCCTCCCTTGTAAGTGTGCTGAAATTTAAAAATAAAACCTAAGGAAGAATGTAAGACAAATCCTACTTATTTTTCATAGCAGCTCCATAGTGGACCATTTTTACTGCGACCTGAATTTCTTATTATCTTTTTACACATTTTTTTCTACTAAACTGACGTTATGTATTTTTGTTTATTCGAGGATTAAATACAACGATCGAACCTATAAAAACATAATTTTTAGATTACATTTTTTTATTTCAAGCACCGAAATTGAATTACAACAGATTATTTCTTTGCTTTGTTTCAGTTTTATTAATCAAATTTTTTCAACTAGGCAGCTATGCTATACTGTAACAGGCATTAGGGTTGCCAAATGCCGTTGTCTATAAACATCGCCAGCTATGAGAATGAATATTGTATTAATTACAATACAATTGCAAATTATATTTAATTATATACGAGCTAAGTAACTTTGACCATGTGCTCGGTGGGAATTGAACCCACTACCCTCACGCTGATGGTCTAGTACACTACCCACTAGACTTTTAGGGCGCCCTGTGAAAATGTAGGTTAGGTTAGGTTAGAGGACATGTATTTGTCAACTGTGACAAGTACGGTACCCGGAGGTCGAATTGGCCCATTGTACAACGTCCTAGCTTCTCACACCACTCGTGTTGTGTGCGTTAATTTCATACATGAGTGGCGGGACTTACAGTCTGAAGTCGACTCCGAACGACAGATTTTTTGAGAAGCTTTTCATGGCAATTATTACTCTCAGAGTTTTTTCCAGAATTCTGCTGAGAGGAAGTCGCCGAAGAAATATTTTCATATTTTCGTTTTGATGTCTGACCTGGGATTCGAACTCGGGCCTTTCGTCTAATAAGCCAACACACTACCTACTAGACATGAGTGGTGTTGAGAAGCTAGGCCGTAATCCTGACTGAAGGGTTGTAATGGCCAATTATGTATGTATAGCCACAATTATGTGGAGATATCATCGAATATTTCACCAAATTTCCAACACAAGTTATCTTACATTTATTAATACGAATGCAATAAAACCATATGAAATATTTGCTAAGCTCTGTAAGCTCTTTCTTTTTATTCATCAACAGCACTGTATAGAATTCGAATATTGAAAAAGCTGATATAAACGCTTCTGTATTTGAAAGTTATAAGATGAGCGCAAGGTGAACATTTAGATCGCATGACGGGATTAGACAGAAATTACTATTTCAATTGCATTCGTTACAATAACCTGTAAACGAAGTTCTTGAGGTTTCTATTGAACGGCATGATCCTAGGCGATATGTACTTTTCGCAAGACAGCTGGCACTGTGCACATGCTATAATCGATTTATTGCAACAACGATATCAAGAATAAATGCATACATACATAATTGGCCATTACAATCCTTCAGTCAGGATTACGGCCTAGCTTCTCAACACCACTCATGTTGTGTGCGTTAATTTTATATATGAGTGGCGGGACCTACAGTTTAAAGTCGACTCCGAACGACAGGTTTTAAGAAACTTTTTTATGGCAGGTTAATTTACTCTCAGAGTTTTTGCCAGAAATCTGCTGAGAGGAAGTCACCGAAGGAATACTTTTGTATTTTGTTTTTGATGTCTGGCCTGGGATTCGAACTCGGGCCTTTCGTCTAATAAGCCAACACACTACCTACTGCAAGATATTCTGATGTCAACTGGTTATCAAAGTCATGCCATTTAACGCCATGTTAATTTATTCTTTCTAGTTTTGTAAATCGCATAAAAATCGGAACGAATTCTGAGTTAATATCCCAGATCCAATGTGTTTCCAGTGAGATACAGTCACATCTCTTTAAAAAGCTTGGACAAAGTCGTGAAAAAAAATTGCTTATGTGAGAGCCGTGGCATCTATTTGAAGGATATTTTATTTCATACTTAATAGGAACACCACTTATATTTTGTGTAGTAATTTTATACACGAGTGGCGGGAGCTAAGGGTGAAAATCGATTTCGAACGACAGATTTTTGAAAAAGTTTTTATGATAACTTTATTTACTCTAAGAGAGTTTTCTATCTTGGTGGTCAGTTAACATTATTATTTTGGTGGTAAAATGTTCAGGAACTTATTGTGAACTGTTGTCTTGTTGAAATAACATGTCACGAATACAAGAACTCAGTTATCGCCTTCATGTGACGACTGCCGTTCACAGTATTACAGCCATATCTTCAAAAATGTAATGCCCAAACACACTGCCTTACAAAAATCTTCACCCGACAATTACTTGTTGTGGTTGCATTTGTTTAACAAGGATTACCATTCAGATGTCAAATTTTGTCATTGATTTGACTTCGTATGAGTGTGGAGCTTCGCCAAATTTGAAACAATTAAGAGCGAAAACGAATTAATATGTTGCGGATATGGAAGACACTGTCTTTTACGGGAGCAATGTTTTCAATAGACCGGTCATTGACGTTGACGCACAGGAGCCTTATTAGCCCATTGTTTTACACTTGTTGTTTTACAAAACGGTTCATATAAACATAACATACGAGGTCATTACATAACTTGTCATTACATTACTTCAGTTGGGATTACGATCTAACTTCTCATAGCACTTATGTTGTATGTGTTAAACTTATATATGAGTGGCGGGATCTACAGCTTAATGTCTACTCGGAACGATCGATTTTTGAGCAACTTTTCATGGCAAGTTTTTTGGGTCTCAGAGCTTTTGCCAGAAACCTGTTGAGAGAAAGTCACCGGAAGAATATTTTTTTTTGTTGTTTTTTTTTTTGAGAAGTCTGACCTTAAAATAAAACATGCATTTATTTTAAACTGAAAACTTACATTCCTACTGAGATCTCCTTTACAAAGACAGCAAAGTTGGTGATGCATAAGCAACATTAATACCACTCTTCTCATGTTCGATCGCGTTAAAACAGGAAAAGGGAATTGATCAGGTTCGAAAGAAAGAAAAAAGGCCGACAAAATAAAATCGAACCTATTTCATGATGTTCAACTGACAATTTTTCTTAGGAATAAAGTTAGGTATTGCTGGCCCTCTACATGAATATCTTTTGCTTAAATATAAAAAAGTAAAACAAAAATCATTTAATTTAAAATATAAAAAACCAAAAATTATTCGTACTTTTATCATTAAGTGTAGTGCCAATTCTCGACTCTTCTCATTTTGTTAAAACATTTATGATGTCGTTATGGCGTGTTGGTATAATTTGACAGTTGTTAATGTCATTTTTCTTATTTTTTTCCTGTTCTGTTCTGTTCGCTCTATTTTGTTACGCCCTGAACATTTTCTGATTGAGCAAAAAACAAAAAAAAAAAAAAACAGAATATGTAAGTGTACGTGTGTGTAAATGTATGAAAGGAAAGCTAATTTTATTTTTATAACAGTACCAGTACCAGTAGTCATTGCAGTAAATGTAAAAGTAACGGTAAGAGTGCTAGGAGGGATAAAGCAATTTATTTAAATTTTATGGCAACATTAACACCCATTCGTTGACATTCATACACAATCACACACACACACATACATACAAGCCCTGTACATTTTTGCTTTGTTGAAAGGCTTGTAACTTTTTGTTGTAATTGTTTTTGTGTTTTTATGTTTTTTGTTGTTGTTGGAATTTTATTTTCAAAGTTATTTAAATTTTTTTATGGTTAAAACACCAATAAAAACAATTATTAATTTGACTAATGCGTGTTTTATTTACTTTTGACGGTTAATAAAACAATTTGTGTTTTCTCTTGTTGTTTATAGATGTATTAGTCGTATTATTATTATTATTATTATTATTATTGGTAATTGTTGTTGTTCTTGCTATAACAACAAGTATTGTTTTATAATTGTTATTGTTTTTCTACGTATACATGTTAATGTTTCATAGCGATTTTATATTCATGGTTTTTTTCTTCTATTGTCGTTTATTACTCTGGGTTTTTAATAAAATTTTCCGAAAAGTTATTATTACAGTTATGTACATCGATATGCGTGTTTGTTTTAATTTAACTGTGTGTATGTGAAAAAGTATGTGTTTGCAGTTAACAGTTTGCGTGTTTTGTTTTGTTTGTTTGTTTTTTTTTACATTTCGTTGCATATTTTTAGGATAATTTTCTGTTAAATTTCATGAGTAGTTCGCATGTTTACACATTTTAAGCTTATTATATCGCAAAATGGACAAGTGCATACTCAACATACAGTTTCTTAAATTCAAATCTCTGTAACGGAAATCATTTGAATTAATTGGCGGCTTAAGACAACACAAACAAAGGCATTAGTTCAAAGAATTTTTATCAATTGTATGTATTTATTTCAACATCAATTAGTTCAAAGAATTTTTATCAATTGTATGTATTTATTAAACCTCAGATAAAGTTGTCATAAATTAGAAAGTAATTTTTCAAGATTAAATGAAAATGTTTCTTTTTTTTTAAATTTGGAAATAAATGTTTTATGACACTCCAGATAAATAAAATGCCATGTGCTTGTGTTAATAGTAAACGTAATAAAAAGAGTCTTAAATATTCCCATGACTTAACTAAAAATAACAAAATAAAGATAAAACAGTATGACAAAGAGCTTTTCAAACCAACTGTAGATTTGAACAGTAGCTTCCAAAACGCATTCTTTCGTCAGGATTGCGTCCTAACTTTTCACAGCACGCATTAAATGTGTATTAAGTTTATCCATGAGTGGACTTAGAATTTATTGCCGACTTCATTCATTATTACGACCTAGCTTCTTACACCACTTATGTTGTGTGAGTTAATTTTATTTATAAGTAGCGGGACCGCCGTAGTCTAGTAGGTAGTGTGTTGTGAAAGAAAAATATTTATTCGGCGACTTCCTCTCAGCAGATTTCTGGCAAAAACTATGAGAGTAAATAAACCTGCCATGAAAAAGTTTCTCAAAACTCTGTCGTTCGGAGCCGACGTTAAAATGTAGGTCCCGCCACTCATGTATAAAATTAACACACACACCATGAGTGGTGCTGAGAAGCTAGGCCGTAATCCTGACTGAAGGGTTGTAATGGCCAATTATGTATGTATGTATGTAGTAGCGGGACCTACAGTCTAATGTCGATTCCGAGCAGAGATCAGCAATGAATCAGTTTTTCGCTGCTCATAAGTACTCATGAAATTTTGAGTATGAATGAGTCAACAGTATTGAAATTCAACTATTCTGATTCATTCGTACTCACTACAACATTGATTTATAAGTACAGGTTGCAATGAGTATGAGTACAACGTTGATATAATACGCCTATTCACTCAGATTCATATATTTAGAAAAATACTTATAATACTCATAAATGATTCGAATCGTTCATCACCATTTACAGTCTTAGTTGTTGTTGCAAGCAAAGCAAAGGCACAACTTTCTAGTGAGTATTTTAGTGTTCGTATGCGAATCATACATATTTTGTGATTCTTGTAAATGTTGAGTATTGCGTATTGCTAGGTATGAGTACCATGAGTACTTCAAACTTTGAATATGAGTAATATGAGTATGATATTAAAATAAGTATGAATGCGTATAGGTATCAGAAATTATGAGTATGACTCGAATCTACTCATCTTTTTGAATACTCATTTCTGATCTCTGATTCCGAACCAATCGATTTATTGCGTCAAACGTTTTATGGCCATTTACTTAGCCGGAATGGTGATGTCAATTGGCCGCCATGAATTTGTGATTTGACATCGTAGGACTATTTTCTGTGGGGCGTCGTTAAAGAAAAGTGTTATGCCGATGAACCAGAGACAATTAAGCATTTTAAGGCCAACATTTGTGATTCCATTGCCGAGATACGATCCCATACATCCGAAAAAGTGTACGAAAATTTTTGTAATCGAATGAGGTACAGTGAGGCCAGCCGCATCGGCCATACGAATGAAATAATATTCCATTTCTAAACGGAAAAAAAATTAATTTGCAAAACTTTAAACCGTTTTTGTTTTGCATTGCATTATTAAATTTAAACTTTTTAATTACCCATCCTTTATAAATGTTTATTAATAAGCATTTTATTTACGTACACTTTGAGTT
This sequence comes from Sarcophaga rosellei, assembly GCA_930367235.1. Lineage (NCBI taxonomy): Eukaryota > Metazoa > Arthropoda > Insecta > Diptera > Sarcophagidae > Sarcophaga > Sarcophaga rosellei. The sequence continues at coordinate 31,639,739 of OV884021.1, read as the reverse complement.
TAAATACAAAATAAAACTAAAAATATAACAAATGTAGACACAACTTACTGTCCCACTGTATTGTATTTAATCAAGATCAGAAGTCGCCACTGAATATGCCTAATAAGCGAAAACAATGATAGAATGGAAACAATAATTCCACTCTCTGTGTTGAAATATTAATTCGGCGACAAGAGAGAAGAAACAAATGCTTTGAGATTTTATTTTTATTATAGACTAGGCTAACAAAACAAATTGTTAACAAAAATGTAACACAATAAAAATATGTGTCATAAAGCCATTATGTTAGAACAACTACAATAGAAACTAGAAAATACAAAAACAAAGAAAAAAGTAACAAAAATTATAAACAATTTACAAAACATGAGAAAGTCACACAATCAGAACAACCAGAAGACGGTTTTTCGTTATTAAATTTGACTTTTACAGTGAGCGTCAAAAGAAACTGTACATTGAAAAAATATACATTTTAAATGTAACCGTTATTTTTATTTTAAAATTGTTTCATTGATAGTTTTTAAAACTGAAACAAAAAAAAAAAATTCGAAACATTTCAAATATTTTCGGGTACTCTGCCGGTTAGTACTGACCAAGTTCCCACGAACATAGGAGGGAGAAGGCGGTCAGCGCAAGGTCTGCATATTTAAAGCACGACTACCCCACGCTGGGACACCAGCCAGAAAGTTTGACATCAATGGACTATAGCTCCGTCAAGCTGACAAGGGCTGAAGAGCCAAATAACCTATATCCGCACCTCGTAAGAGATGGGCATTGACAAAGAAAATGGATAACAGTCTCATCCTCCTCAGCGGATCTGCACCCACGGCAGAAGTCGTTAAATCAGAGCCGCATTCTCTTCGCGTGTTTACCAATAACACAGTAACCTGTAAGCATGGCCACTGTGATCCAAGTAACTGGTACGTACGCCTTCTCGGAAGAATTTCCGAGCGGTGGTTTGAACGAGGTAAGTGGCGTTCCGGAAGTAGTGCGCCAGCTCTGGCTAGCTCGTCGGCTCTGCAGTTTTCTGGAATGCCACAGGGTCCGGGGACCCAGACAAGTGTGACACTGAAGCGGCCAGTAAGAAGGTTGATGCAGCGACTTTATGGCAGTTTGGTGATTGTTGGAATTTTATCCGTACTGTACAGTTTCTTTTAACGCTCACGGTACAGAACATATGTTTGTATAGACGTATGCATCTCCGGTGATTTATATGTCGTTCTGTTTGTTCTTTTGTAGACGTTTTTATTATTATTTTTTTTTATTTGTTAACATAAACCAAAAAACAAGAGATTCCTTTAGTTGCCTTCCTTTTTTACTCGTTTGAGTTTTCTGTTGATGACCCGTAAGTTGACAAAAAAATCTCTGAATGTAACAGTTACAAGGCAAAGAAAAACTTTTGAAAAACAAAACAAAAAAAGACTCATAAAAAAGCAATTGGAAAGGTAAATATTTTACCAGTCACACTTGTTAAGGGGAATTTGAAAAAGAGATTTTATTTTTGAGGGATTTATACGATGTGTCATTTAGAAACACTTTAGCAACAACAGTCACAGAGGCATACAAACAAACGAATAACAAAAGAAATGTTGTAAAAGACAAATCACCGTGAATTCATCATCATATCCAGTCAACAGAAATCAGTGTTAAATGAAACGCTATTCAGTGTAATGTTAAGCTAAATCTGTTGAAATAAATCAGAAAGTTAAACACGAATAAAATATTAGAAATTTGGGGGCAATTAATACTCATCTAACATTTTAAAGGTGATAAATTCTTTAACGATTCACATATGAATTGCGGCATTTTTTAAAAGGTGTTCCGTTATTGACAGGTAATTGATTCGTTTATTGTTAATACCATTAAATTAATAAGTATTGTTTGATTTCTTACGGTAGCCTATTAATTACTTCATAGGAAGTTAATTATACGAATGCCATGAATGCCACGAAAATTTAAAATCAAAGTTCACTACACTCTAGGGAAAGTCTCTTAACCATACCAAACAGAGGCGCTGCAAAGATCAAAAACATTGTGACATTATCGGCGGTTGAAGTCAGGGTACCATGGTAATCAGAAATTAAAGAGATTTTCAAAAGTTAATATTTCAATTGAGTAAGTATTTGTCGTTGTAGCATCACAATACAAGTTTATTTATTTATTTCTTAATTAAAATAGTGTGAAAGACCACAGTCCGTAGTGAGAATCGAACCCACGACCATAGCTGCCAGATAAATGAGGCACCAAATCGTCAAATATTAAAAAAAATCTTCTAAATTGTCAAAGAAAAAATGAATAATTAAATTAAAAGTTTTTAAAACCCAAAATTATTTCTATTGTAGTAAAACATACAAAGACATTGTATGTATGTACATATCTGAGTGAAAAAATAAAACATTTGAAAAAGAAAAAAAATTTTTAGCAATTAAAAGAAGAAAATGAGGGACGCTGGCCTCATATTCATTTATTAATTTTTTTTCCAAAAATGGAGAAATTTTATATCATTTTCAGGAAAAAATTGTTTAAGGATTAAATAATCTATCCCAGTGTTGTTTATTGACACATACACAAGCGCAGCAATAATATTGCATTATCTTAATCTATGGGTGGTTTAAATATTAAGGAGTCAAAAGCTCTTGGCATTCTGAGCTTGAATATTCAATGTAATGTTGGCTTCAACCGACACATTTTTCAGTTCCTTTAGTACCTTCTTGAGATTTTATCATCTGATTTTACTTTTAACCGACTGAGAAAGGAATACATCTCTCATGTATGGGTCGGTGCCTCAATGTCTATTTTGAGGTTTCTCGACCATGTACAGGAGAGGCGGTAGTAGCTCATTAATGACGGTAGTCTATCCAACTCTATTGAAGCATTGGAGCATCGTTGCAATGTGGTTTCTGTTTCACTGTTCTATCGCTACTATAAAAGAATTTTGCTCGAACGAAATAAGGGGACTTGTTCCCGAAAATCATATATTCCTACGTAACGCTCGTCTGTCTCGGCCAGCACATCCGTATGTGGTCGATTGGCCACTGGATCGCACACTGCATTACAGTAAAAATACGTTTTTTAGTCGGACTATTCGTATGCGGAGCTCAATTCCTGCAGAGGTCTTTCCTGTTATTTATAGTATAAAAATATACAAGCCTAATGGCCGTAAACATAGTTATCTCTTTCCTTCTTCCCATAACATATTTTCATAGTTCGAAACCCATAGAAATCCATTCCATGAGTATTGGTCATACGAAAAGAAATAATAACGCCGTTTGCCTTTGTTCTTTCGATGGTAATATTAGAAGCTATACTCAAATTTTTAAAAAGGACTAAAATACAGAACAATCATCACAGTTATCTGTGAATGAATATAATAAAGGGTCCGCCAAATAACTTTTTTTTTTGAAAATGCTTGCTCATTTTCGAAGAAAAATGGCCCAATTATGCCTCTGGACAAAAATCCGCACTAAACAGTGACTCGTTTTGTGTGCGTCGGCTTTTCAATGTATGCGTACGGGTTTTATTTGCCCCAAATGCGACAATTTTGCTTGTTTACATACCCGCCAAGATCAAAATGACCTTCATCTGAAAAGATGATTTTTTTTTGCCAAAATCGGCATCTTCTATAAGTCGATCGCAGGCCCACTTAGCGAAGCGAAAACGCATTGATTGGTCAATTGGCTTCAACTTCTGAACCAATTGGACTTTGTATGGCGTCGTAATACCAAGGTCTTTATGCAAAATTCGTCTCAATGATGTCCCGAAATGTTCAATTGTTGAGAACGACGGTGAATTGATGTTGATGGCGGTTCACGCACACTTTCTGCCACAGCAGCAATATTCTCGGGTGTACGCACTCTTTTTGGCTTTTCACACTTTGGTTTATCGATGAGGATGCCAGTTTCTTTCACTTTTTTCACAAGATAACGAACATACGGCGCTGATGGTGCTTCTCTTCTTCCAAAATCCGTGCGCAATTTTCGCACACATTCTGCAACATTACTATGATTTTCAAAGAAATGTCGCAATATTTCCCAGTGTTGTTCAAGCGTATACACAACCATATTCGTTCAGCGGAAGGATAAAACTAATTATCTGTCAAATCAGACATGAGCTAAGTGTTACCATTCACGAAATATGCACTAGTTGAAAAACTCGGACCCATTAACTTAAAAATATAATACTTTAGTCCTTGTTTTCACTAACATAAATTTGCAATAGTTACAATTGCAAAGTAAATACAAAGCTTAAAGCGGATTTTAATGTAATGTACTAAAGTAAAGAATATGAGGTTAATTTATATTTTTTAAAAATCGTCAAAATAAGGGCATAAATGGTCAAATCGTCAATATGATATTTTTTGGGAGCTCAAAATTGTCAAAATGACTATAAATCGTCAATTCTGGCAGCTATGCCCACGACACAAATAGTCAAGCACACTATCCACAAGACTACCAGGGCATCTAATAAGTATACATTCTTATGTCAACTTATAACCCAGGAAAGGCCATGTCTTTACAACACCATTGAGATAAAGGAACAGTAATTGTACTGTACAGAATTAGTAGAATCATGCTAAAAAGTTATTATTATTATTATTGCTAAAGTCGTTATAGTCTAGTAGGTAGTATGTTGGCTTGTTATACTTGAAGTCACGCTTCAAGCCTCATGTCAGACATTTCCAACAAAACGAAGTATGAAAAAATATTTTTTCGGCGACTTCCTATCGGCAGCCTTTTGCCAAAAACTCTGAAAATAAATAAAATTGCCATGAAAAGTTTCTTAAAAAAGCTATCGTACGGAGCCAACTTTAAATTGCAGATATCGCCTCGCATAATTAAATTTCATACACACATGTGTGGTTTGAATAGCTAGGACGTAATAATGACTAAAGCGTTGCATTGTCCAACAAAGTAAAGAAGTAATTTTGAATCTTTGCCTGTAGCCACAAAGTAGCTACTACTACCACTTCACCTATATAGGCGATAGTTGTGCAGTACGTTCTTTCTATAGCCTTCAGTACATGGTTGAGGTTAAGATACCATAGCAAAGGCGAATGTAAACCGTGTGGTAACTCCTGAACAGCCACTTTAAACATACTTAAGGCGCCCAAAGTGGATTTTATGCAACTGAAAAAGTACTAGGAGCGACCGATGTTTCTCGCGTCACATCTTAAATAGACATGGTAATAGGCTGATGGATTTTAAAACTTTAGTTTTAAAGTGAGATAATTTTCCTACCTTGAGAATAAACACAACCTTGTAAAACATCCATTTCAATGGTACGTGAAACAGCTGTAAACATGCTCTGAAGATTATCAAAAGTCATGGCATAAGAATATCTGTATTCATTTATAACTCCGCTGATATGATACCATAGGGACCCATAGTAATTTAAAAGAATAGAAGCTTTTCTCTGACCATTTAATGTAATGTTCTGAGGTCAGTATCTTCGATATAACATCCAGAGAAGTGAACCTCGAAGAATACATCCAGGATGTCTGTTCTGTCTGTGTAAACCAGAATCAATCAGATTTTTAAAAATAAATTGGTATTGGTGGGACTTGTTGATAAAAATCTGTCGAACTTTTTTCATTTGTATATGGAACAGTGTCTATTTTCGTTTTGGCTACTTTACATAGTTTATTATTATAACAAACCTTGTGTTTTTTTCAATTTTCACATTCTGCCGGTTGAGCTTGGCCTTAGCATTCCTAATAGTTGTTTTTTTTTAGATTATTGTAAGTATTATTGTAGTGAAGTTCAATTTGGACTCGTCGCAAAGTGATGGAATTATAAAATTGGTTTGAATATGTTTCATTTTCTGACCGTCTATTCACAGATGTTCTGTTTATTATTGTAAGAAAGAATACAGTAAATGTGCTCTAAAATTTTAAACTTTAACTCGCATTCAATTCGTATATTAATTTAAGTTATCTTAGGAAAAAGGCACAATAATTTTAATTTTCCAAAAATGTTCCAACCTGTATTCAAATATTTGCGAAACTACACATACATACATGTAATTCTATGAAAATGTACACACATATGTCACTGACTATGTTGATAAACTTCCATTATTTTCTGAAAATTTTTTATTTTTCCCCCATTTTTTCCCAGATTGCCCTCATGTCTAGCTGACTGTCTGTCTATCTGTCTGTCTGACTGTCTTCATTTATATGTAAATATGCGTAAATATCGTTCCTGACATTTTTGTTTTACTTTCTGTCAATTTTATTTTGTTTTCTTTCGATTTTATGTAAAACAAGTGTTGAAATTCTTACTCAATCAAAAACACCTATGCATACATATACTCATATTGAGTGTATACATACATATCAATGGGTTAGTTGTATTTATTGTATTATAATAACTTTAAATAGATTCCTTAGAACTCTTGACTTAACAACTCTAGACATTGTCATTCAATCCATTTGAGGTTGATAAATGTTTGTTTTTCATTTCATTCCTTCAGTTTTTCTTTTTTTGTGGCATTTTTGTTTCGTTACCTTTTATTTAATATTGATTGAGTAGATTATTCATAGAATTGCTATATTTCTTACGTTGCTGTTGTTGGCTTATGTATGCAAATCCTACAAGTCAATAATGTCAAACTTCTCAAAAAGGATAAACGTCATCAAGTCACACGCACATGTACTGCAATATTCAATACCCTTGCTAGAATGATAAATTTTACATGTATACACTACCACAAGAAAAAGAAAAATGAAATACATACATACATACATACCATCAATGAGTACTAAAAATAACTGAATATTCTTTTAAATTCAGTTAAAGAGCTAGGAAAAATACTTTTAAAGAAGTCTGTTGAGAGAATACCATCTTCCAATAATGCTTAGCGAAATTGAAAGCAATCATTTGTACAATAGAAGCTACTGAACAAATTTCAATAATTAAGTGCAAAATTAGGATGTTCCGCTGAGCATAAATTTGGAATCCAATTCATTTATTGATCGATGTGAAACCAGAGTACAGCCAGCTTGATCATGACCAGAGATCAGCAATGAGTATTCAAAAAGATGAGTAGATTTGAATCATACTCCTAATTTTTGATACTTATACGCTTTCATACTTATTTTAATATCACACTCATATTCAAAGTTTGAAGTACTCATCGTACTCATACCTAACAATACGCATGATGTTGTTGATTTCGAAACTCCATAACTCAATATTTACAAGAATCAAAAAATAAGTACGGTTCGCGTACGAACACAACAATACTCACTAGAAGGTTGTGTGTTTGCTTGCTATCTTTGTCTTTTTCTCTCTTCTTTTTTGTGAATGCAACAACAACTAAGATTGTAAATTTTGGTGAATGATTCGAATCACTCGAATCTTTTATAAGTATTATAAGTATTTTTCTAAATTTATGAATCTGAATGAGTACGCATATGAATCAAACATACATATTTCGAATGTTATGAGTTTGATGTCAACGTTGTACTCATAGTCATTCCAATCTGTACTTACAAATCAATGTTGTAGTGAGTATGAATGAATCAGAGTATTTGAATTTCAATATTGTTGACTCACTTATATCAAAATTTCAATGAGTACTTATGAGTTGAGAAAAAAACGATTCATTGCTGATCTCTGATCATGAGTTTCAAGGCAATGCACACATTTCTGCGGTTTTTAGACCAGCAGGTTTAAAATACTTTGGGCACCAATTAATTGACTAGTCGTCGTAGTCTAGTACTAGTACTGTGTTAGCTCACTAGTCCCAGCTTCGACATCTCCAACAAAGCGAAATATAAAAGAAAATATTTCAGCAACTTCCTCTCAACAGATTTCTGGCAAAAGATCTGGAAGTAAATGGAAATTGCCATGAAAATTTTCACAAAAACCTGGCTTTCGGAGACGACTTTAAACTGTAGGTATGAAATTAACACACACAATGTAACTACTGTGAGAAACTCGGTCGTAATCCTGACCGAAAGGTGGTAATGACCAATTATGTATGTTATGCTCGACGTAAAAGTGTTTGTCTTTCAAGTGTTACATATTTCGAAGGAAAAGTCAAGTCAGGGGATTTTCATAAAACTTTCTTTTTTATTTTTAACGAAAAGTTGTTTCACGATTTATAGGCACTGATAGGTACTATCTGTGGCCCTTTATCGTGTGGAAATTAAAAAAGATGTTCCAGAGATAAATTTTGAATAACATACTGTTACGAAAATGGAAGCCTCGTTTAACATTAACATCGGTATGGAAGATAAGTAGACAGACATGTAAGAAATAAAACAACAACAAACAACGTAAGCAAAGTACACAAGCAACAAAGAAGTCGCAATAGAGTTCTCGAGAAAGCGAAACCCTGAACGTTCTACTTCGAGAATCTTCGTCAGATTGTTTGTGTGAGCATATAAAAAGACAAGACAAAGCAGGCAGCGAGTAGTAAGAATTCAGTCAGTCTTGTGTGAAGACGAGTTAAGTGCGAAGTAAACAGTCGTGGTTTGAAGATCTAACATGCAAGAGTTGTAGCTTACGCAAAGGGTGTGAGCAAAGAATAATAGCGAACAAGCAATTATTTTTGTTGTAACGTCAAGTTGTATACGGGGGCGTACAAAATTACCGCGAACATTAAAGAGTTTAATTGAAACGAAACACATATTTGTTTTTATTTTTGTTTCCAATCAACGAACTCATATTCTAAACGTTTTTAAAAAGATAAAAACGTAACGATACATAGTTGTTGGCTGTTTAGACTTTCCTTGGTGATTTTCCTATTTTTGATTTTTTTATTTGAATTTTAAAAATATTAAATTGAAATTAACGATGTCGTCTGTCTGCGGTATAAATTAGAATAGAATTTAAATTCCTTTCAACAAGTTTTGTAATATCGTCTTCAAACTGATATTACTATTACAATCTCGGTCGTCCTCTTCAGCGTCTTACCTCGTGTACAAATTCGGAAGATCTTATAGGCTCAGCATCTAAGCTAATGCACACGACTTGCCTTCGATGCCACACGATGTCTATACTCGTTGCCAAGGCAAACGGAATCATAAAGAATCAAAGTCGTTTAGAATCGACCTTAAACTGTAGGTCCTCACCACTCATGTATAAAATTAATACACGCAGCATAAGTGGAGTGAGAAGCTATGTCATAATCCTAATTGAAGGGTTATAATGATGTATGTATGTAATGAAGTCATCGCACAATCATACCTAATTTGATAGTTTAATTATTCCTTTAATTTTTGAAAGGAATAAAAACAATTGAGGATCGTTTGATTATGTTGAAAAAATTAACTGATTTCTTACGCAAAAAACCAGTGCTTCCTTAAGGAAGCCAAGGAAACATATTGGTTTTTAATTTGTACATATTATTAAAATTATAATTTTCCTAGGCATTCCTACACACAATGTAATAAATTACATCAATTTTAATCCATTATTTATATACAATTTATAAACATTGTAACATTTCCACACATCTTTAGCATGTTTTTGAAAAATATCAATCTGAATACATAAAAAACTCTTCTGCTAGGAGTTTATATAATAAATTCATACATTTTTCCGCCACATACATACATAACATACATATGTACATCACGTTGGAAAATTATTGTAGAGGCACGAAAATTGTTGTATGTGAGTACTTATTTGGAATTTTTAAATTCATTTTCCTTGATACGAATTCCAAGAATAATATTTGCATGTAATTTCTTAAGAAAATTTGTGTATATGTGTGTGTGTGGTAGAGTATTTTTTTTTACTTTTACAAACATTTTACATACTTTTACATGAATGATTTGTACACGAGGATACTGCCGTAATGTTGCAATAACGGCTTCGCAACTACAACATCTTATTTGCATTTAGATTTTTATCAAAAATTTCAACAACAAAAAAAAAAAAAAGCAACAACTTTTCACATGAAAATTGTTTCTTGTTCTCGTTCTTTATTTATTTTTTAGTTGAAAATATTGAAGAAATTTTATTTAAATTTTTCTATAAAAACTGAAAGAAAATCATTTCTAATGCAATACTTACTTGGAGGAGAGTAATGTAGAAGAATCTGTAAGAAAAAATTAAATAAACTTTGTTTAGAATTTTCTTTTCATAATTCAATGATATTCATTCGATTAATACTAACAAAAATACATGTATAAATAGAATAGAATTACTCAATTTAATTTTCTAAATTAATAGCAAAATAAAGAAAATTATCGAAATTCAAAACTTTACTTCTTTAATATTCAGTTGCGCAACTGTTTTGTTGTTTGAAGCCTTAACCTAAAAACTCTATTTGAAAGCCATGGAAAGAACATGTTGCATGACTGTAGAGAAAGTAGGTTAGGTTAGATCGGAGTGGTAGCTCTGATATGAAAAAGCTCACCTGAGCCGGCATAGCGGCCTGTTGTGATGCCACTGGTGGGAAGAGGAAGAAGTTGGTCAGCGCAAGACCTGCACATCAAAAGCACGACTCCCCTACACTGTAAAACTAGCCAGAAAGTTTGATAAAAGAAGCTATATCCTTGACATCAATAGATGATAGCTCCGTTAAGCTGACAAGAAATGAAGAGCCAAATAACCTATATCTGCACCTCGCAAGAGATGGGCACTGACAAAGAAAGTGGATAATAAAGAAAGTGGTCCTCGGGGGACCTGCATCCGCGACAGAAGTCGTTAAATGGGAGCCGCATCCTTTCCACCTGTAAGCATGGCAAATGGGATTGAGATGATGCCACAGCCTAGTCCAAGTAACTGGTTGAGACGCCTTCTATCCATCAGGGGCAAGGCAAGTCTAGCGGTGGAACAGGACTCCTCGTTAATCCAGGATAGGTTAGCGTCTAGAAAGCCAACTTGACCGAAGCGAGTGGCATACCCAAGTCTACTGAGGAGGATTCCGGAAGGAGAGCACCAGCTCTGGCGAGCTCATTGGCCCAGAAGTTCTCCGGGAAAGTGGGGAATGTAAGGAATGTAGGCAAAGATTAAAAATAATTTTCAGAAATTTAGTAGTTTTTGTGTTCTGTGATTACCATCTAAATAATTTGACCACTGTAGACGGGCAGCTAACCCAACGACAACAGGGTTATTCACTATTCACAAAGAGCTACAAATTCCCTAAATTGTAACAACCAAATAGCTCTCTATATGTAGCTATAAGGTGCGCCATCTATCGGTGTAAATTTGAACCATAAACGTTAGGATTTATTAGAAATTTATTTCCAAAACAAAGACTATAAATCGGTAATTGTACGAAATTTTATCGCAGGGAAGGACCAACAGTGTCCGGATAAATGTAAGTTTGTTGCTAAAGTTCATGAAGCTGGTTGCATTGTTGGTGTACCAGCGTGCTCGTACACACGAATTTATTGATTTACTTATACATGCACTCGGCATCGTTCTCAAGAATTGATCACTTCACGCAACATTATGCGTCGAATTTTGCCAAAAGATCTCCGTACGATGCTTTATAAAAGTTAATTTATTCAAGAATTGAAGTCGCATGAACATCCGCTTCGTTTTCGATTCGCTAGATGGACCAACGAGAAACTGCAAGATGATGCCGATTTCATCCTTTTCGGATGAAGGTCATTTTCATCCTGGTGGAAAGTTAATAAGCAAAATTGCAGTAATCGGGGCTCAGAAAATTCACATGTGGTCTTACGGAAGCCAAAGCACCCATTAAAAATGACTGATCTTTGGCCCATATTTCTTTGAAAATTAGGACGGCGCAATCATTACGGTCAATTGAGACACCTTTTATGTACTCGCTCTTTATGATATTGACGTAAACGATGTTTGGTTTCAAAAGGATAGTGCAACTTGCCACACAACTCAAGCCGCAATCGATTTATTGCGTCAAACGTTTCATGACCGTTTCATAAGCCGAAATATTGATGTCAATTAGCCGCCAAGAAGCTGTGACTGGCGTTGGACTATTTTCTGTGGGACGCCATTAAAGAAAAATGTTATGCCGACTAACCAAAGATAGTTGAGCATTTGAAGGCCAACAAATTACCATACATCGCATGCTACACTCGATTTATTGCGTCAAACATTTGATGACCGTTTAATTAGCTGAAATGATGATGTCAAAGGCCGCCAAGAAGATTGGATACCGTTGGAATATTGTCTGTGGGGCGCCATTAAAGAAAAGTGGTTTACATACTAACCAGAGACAATTGAGCATTTGAAGGCTAACATCCGTGATGACATTGCCGAGATACGATACCATACACTCGAGAAAGTGCACGAACTTTGGACCTATCGAATAAGGTACTGTGGGGCCAGCCACATATGAATGAAATAATATTTCATTTATAACCGGAACAATTGTACTTCACTAGGAAAAAAAAATTTGCCAAAATATGAAACCTTTTTTGGTTTATTCCATTTTTAAATTTCCCACCCTGTAATAACGCCAAATATCTTGGAGTCATATTGAACAGTAAGCTTAACTGGTATATAAAACACAATTAGAAACCATTAAGACGGTAACTGCTCTGCAGAATTATGTAACAGATGCTCTTAGTACAACATCATACCCGTCTACGACACGATATCTGGTTTTATATCCAAAATAATATATGGATGATCGCATGATAATATTTTATACCCCCGAGAACATCGCCCAAGTATTTAACGATGGATTCATATCATGCGACAAAGACGTACATTTTTGTGTTGAATTATCTCTTGACAACTTTCTAGCATTAAATCGTTATGACAATTGATAACTTTCGACTCAGCATGGTTGATGGCAATAAAAGGTCTCTCAGGGTTTTATACATGAGTTTTTATTTATTCGGAGAGTATTTGCCAGAAATCTGCTAAGAGGTCGAGGAGAAAGTAGCTGAAGAAACCTTTTTTTTTATTTCTTAGTTTAGTTGGAGATAAGCACAATTGAAAACTTAATTGAATTAAAACATGAGATTGGCATTCCTCTACAGAGAAGCAAACAAATGCTCTGTTATAATGAGACCATGGCCTCTGAGAGAACGTGCTCGGTGACAGGGAGCCCTCAAACGAAATTTGCGGTAACTGTAACGAATAGGAAGAATACCATAAAACATCTTCTTTGTCATTGTCTGAAGCTTTTTTAAAATTTTTCATAACTTTAAACAACACATTAATTTTTAAATCCGTTTTATTCATTTATTTAATACACAGTTAATAATTGTGCTTTAAAAGCAGTTGAGGGATGTGGATAATCTAAAGTTGGCGCCATATAACAAAGATTTTAAATACTCACAGCAGAAAAAATGAAAACAAAAAAAGAAAAACAATTAAACATTGGCTAAATAATACCTCATTTATTTTTATGAATTTTATACGTTTTTGCAATTGAAAATTTATTGTAATTCATTTAAGCAGAAACCATTAATAAGTATTTAAATGCGATCAGCTATTTAAACCAAATACGTTGATAAACCAATTTTTTAATTTATTTTATTTTTTATTCTTGTTTTTATATATTTTTGTTGTTGTTTGTAACAGATAAAACAATAACATTAAATAATTTTAAAGCCACATGAATGTATTTTATTACGTTTGAAACGTTGAATTCATTTTTTTATATGTATTTGTAGCGAATTAATAATTATAAATATGTATGTGTAAGTAAATGTATTACATATGTATATGTATTAGATGTGTGTGTGTGTGTGTACTGCACCTGTCTACAAACAATATTTATATTAAAATAAGCCATTTAAACTTATCAACAAACGTCAATTTACGCCAAAACACAAGCATATTACGGTTATAAATCCAAAATATTAAATACACTTACAGTAGCACACATTGTAAATGGTTCAATATTTAGAGAAAAGTGTTGTAAACTGTATATTGCAACTCTGTGTTTATAACTGTCAACAATTTTTTTTGACATGAAACCATTAACAGTTATTTAATTAACCGTTGCAATTTCTTTACCACCAATGACGCTAACTTTTAAGGTTTTCTCAAATTCTTGAAATTCCTACAACCTTTACTTTATAGATATAATTTTATAGTGCACTGTAGTATACTAACAGGTTTGTTTTGTATTTTGATATGTAGAAAAGTGCGTAAAATTTCATTTTATATTCATATTTCAATTCATTATAAATACACCTATCAATGCAACGTTTAACGTCAAAATTTTTTTTTTTATGCTAAGCACGAAAGCATTTAGCGGGCGATTACTGGTAAGGAAAAGTGTTTCCAGACCCATTATTGCATTGTTAGGTATTTTTGCCATTTGATTATCTAATTAGTGCAACAGAAACTCTCAACTTGGAATCCCTGAATTATCATCGAATGTATATTTTATTTTCAAATACATCACTCATATACTAGAATTAATACTATTCGCCATTGCACCCTATTCGAGATTGGGTCCGATGCTCGACTTTGCCTTCAAAACTGTTCTATCACTGCTAAACCCTTTGGAAACCGAATGATAAGTTTATATTTTTATATCAGCCCGGATTATATAAAAATATATACCCGACAGTGTTCTATTATTTTGTTTTTTTTATTTTAGTTTTATTGTTAAATCGCCGTAGTCTTGTAAGTAGTGCGTTGGCTTGTTAGAAGTAAGGCCCCAATTCAAACCACAGGTCAGATATCTCCAACAAAACGCAGCAGATTTCTGGCAAAAAGTCGAAGAGTATAAAAAAATTGCCATGAAAAGTTTCTCAAAAATCTGTCATTCGGAATCGACTTTATACAGTAGGTCTCGCCACTCATGTATAAAATTAACACACGCAACAAAATGGGGTGAGAAACTAGGTCGTAATAATGACTGAAGTCTTTTAAGACCAATTATGTATGTATGTATGTATGTATGTATTACATACGTTAGACGTATATTATGTGATCTGGTATACATGCTTCCTTCTTAAAAATTTTTATCTTTCAATTTTTTAACCTATTGCCATCCTTGAAAGAGAACAACGTTGTCACAATTCATATCCCTTGAGTTTTTTATACTATACCGGTTCTACAGGGTCGACGCTTAGAGCCAATGCCCTCTTTGCATTTATATGAGTTGTTGTCGCTTTCTCAGTCCATTACATTGTGTGCTTTGTTGATCTTATGCTCTGTGTGAGTTAGACTATTTTCTAAATAACTTATTTGGGATAAGATTAAAGGCCTCCAGATGTTTAGAATTTGATATCATGATGAACATTTCTTTGTCCGCCGAATTTGTATCCAGATGACTTGGGTTTAAAATCTAACACTCCCGCTAACAATACATTGTATTCAAATCTTATTTCTTAATTGCATAGGGGTCGTCTTGCCAGTATATTGAAATTCAGTTTGTCCCAGTAGCACAACATAAGCTGTGTGAGAAGCTAGGTATTAATCCTGACACAAGGGTTGTAATGACCAATTAAGTATAAATTGATATTTTCTTTATGTATGTAGAATAGGCCCCATATTCTTTGTAGACTTTGGGCATTAGATGTGCAGTCTGCTTCTCATAACTGGCTACTACCATGATTTTATAATTCGTTTGTGTAGATTACTCTAGTAATTTATAAATAATATTGAGTTTGAATATTAGCGAATTTAGCGATCTCAAGCTTTATAGCAATCCTTTGAGACTGTACATGGTAGCAACAGATAGATTTCAAAATATTTATTGTGGTTTTGAATTGAGGCGGTTATATTATTTATTTTTGTCCTCATTGTTTAACGATATATGAGCATATTTCGACGGATTTGCCTTAAATTTTCATTTTTTAAGTCATTTCTCAAGTTAATCGTTTGAATTTGTGTTATTTCTGTGTCAGAAGCATATACTAATTTTCAAATATGGTGTGGTATCCTTTTAAAAGGTTAACGTATTGTTACGTTTTTACCTTTTCAAAAATGAGTTCGTTGATTGCAAACAAAATATAAATAAATTTTTGTTTAGTTTCAATTAAATTTTTTATTATTCGCACTACTTTTACAACTTGACATATACAACAATAATTGCTTGTTCGCTATTCTTCTTTACACTTCTGTTCGCGCAAGCAAAAACAACTGTTCGGTAGATCTTCAAACCACGACAGTTTTCTACACACGCAACGCGTCTTCACTTAAGACTGAATGAATTCTTACTACTCGTTGCATGGTTTGTTTTGCCTTTTTATATGCCTACTTAATCAGTCTGATGAACGTTCTTGAGATCGAACGTTCGGGTCTTCGCTTTCTCGAGGACTTTATTGTTGTTTGTGTATTTTGTTCAAATTGCTTGTTGTTACGTTCTCACTTACTTATCGATCCTATTTTCTTTCATGCTGATGTTGTTGGTTTACTTGTAATAAGTTCGTTGTATTTGTTAGTGTGGAATGTTAAACGATTTTCGTAACAGTATGTTTATTAGAATTTGCTGTTGTGTATGTCGCATGTCAGAATAAATTTTGCTTATTGAAGAAAATAGATCATTGGTTCGTACTGTGAGCTTTCTATCAGTCAAATTACATTGAGGAGATTTGTGTGAATTTACTCACAAAACACGCTCAAATAGTGATAGGCCACTCTTTGAACATGCTATGGTATGTTTCTCCGCGCTTAAAAATAATGCTCGGCGTTTATGTTCATCGAGAAAAGATGCTAAGCATTTAATGTTAATTCAAGTAAATATTTTGAGGGCGTTAACAACTGTTGACACAACATCCAAGATGGTGAGGAATAACCAACTCACAGCTTAGATGTAAACAGAAGCATTGCAACTCTGAAGCATGCAGTGCAGAGTTGTAATACTGTATTCCTCACAAGTAAATTTTTATACAATCAGTTCGACTCATTAAAAAATTCCAACATTTTTTAATTTCACTGTGATAAAAAAATAAAACAGTTCCACTTACTTTTCGTTGTCACTGTTTATGTTGTCAACTTCTCTGATTTTAATTGCATTTAAAAGGAATTACAGACATTTTCTACACGTGTTTGGTAAATATTGTTCATGAACCCATTTATAATGAGGCCAGTTAATAATATTTTTTATCCATTTTGTGTTGTGTTGTCACTTAAATGAACACAAATACATAAATAAAAACATTCTTATCTCGTGGTTCATCATTAGCAATAGCTTACGGGCCAAATGTATTACATGACAGAGGCGATTCGATATCCTTGCGATGGCATTTCGTTGATTGTAAAAATATTTTTAAAATGTTTTCTTTATTATTTTTACTTTTTTTATTTTATTTCTGTTAACAAAATAAAAACCAAAAGTGCAATAAAATAAAAAATTTACAAAAACAAAACAAAAAATAAAAAAAATTACAATGAGCAACAAAGCGGAAGTAAATTGTATTTCCGTTTATAATAAGTTTTATTCTGGTATTTGTATGTGTAAGTGTGTGTGTGTTAATGAACGCACACACGTACATATTTAATGCAATAAAAACAGGAGAGAGCCATCAACGTAATTCATATTCAGACACAGGTTCAATTAACAATAGGCTCAATTAATATTAAAGTTTCATCTTAATAGCAACAACAACAACAACAACCAGAACAAAAGTACAATAATAACAAAAGTAAATGATACTGATTGTATACAAATACCATTGCAATTGTAATACGCAATTTATATGAGACCATACGCCATACATACATATGTACACATTTACCATACCAAAGTGTAATGTATACGCACTTTTGTACGCAAAATACTTGTAAATACGAAATGTATTATGGCCACAAAATTGAATGTTTGCTGTATACATAGGACATTATCTACATACATGCATGCATACAGGCATACAGGCAGACAGATGCTCACACGAAATTGCAAACACTCAGTGCATGCAGTGCATGGGCGTAAGTGTTTTAATTTGTTGCCGCCGACCGTTTTATGCTCCCTAAAGGCATGCATATGGTAAATTGATCATGTCAGGTGCAAGCAACATCATGATAATATTCATTTAAGAGATCATCATTGTGATTTCCTTTGACAATTTGCTTAACAGCACAATCTGCTCATGGGGTTGTGTTGCTATTGTCTTTGGTAATTAAATGATTGATGTATGGTATACACAGAGACGCTGTCTTAAAACAAGTTCATGAATTTACTGCATCAGTTCTATTAAAACGAAAAGTTCTACTTGGAAATTCGCAGTCCTATCCAGAATCTTATTAAAGGCTCAAACTATTTATGAATCTATGGTATAAGTGAATGGGCTCTGAGTAGGAACGTTGAATTCATACGTTAAATATTGAATACATACGTTGAATGCACACATATATACATACATAATTGGTCATTACAACGCTTGAGCCAGGATTATGATCTAATTTCTCACATCACATCAATGCTGTGTGTGCTAATTTTATACATGAATGGCAGGACCTACAACTTAAAATCGATTCCGAACGATAGGTTCTTGAGAAACATTTTATGATAGTTTTTATTTACTCTCTGAGTTTTTGGTAGAAATTTTCTGAGAGGAAGTCGCCAAAGAAATATTTATCTTATTTCGTTTTGTTGGAGATGTCGGGATTTTGATTCGAGGCCTCACATATAATAAACCAACACACTACCAAGGTTATATACGCTTGCTGAAAATATTTTAGAGTGGTTAAGAGCATTGCCACACATGTCTAACTAGTATCTTGAGTGTTTACGATGATATATCGGGTGGGCCATCTATCGGTTTAAATTTGAACCATCAGTTAAATTGAATCTGGCAATACTTCTGTCATTTTATTCTGGCACAAAATTCAGTATATTATCTCCACAAAAAGTATTGAATGAATCGATTTATGCTTGAGCAACGTTGGAATTTATTGGAAATTTATTTACTAAACTAAGACATTTGGTCCGAAATTCCCCAAAAATGTCGTACAAAATTTGGTCGCAGAGAACCACCAACAGTGACCGGTATACGCAATTTTATTGCTAAATTGCGTGAAACTGGTTCCATTGTTGATACGCAAAGACGTGAGCGTTTTCGGATGTACCCGAAAATGTCGAAGCTGGGACGGAGAGTGGGCGTAAGACTCCTTCGACATCAACTCGCCATCGTTCTCAGGAATTGATCATTTCACACACCAGTTTACGTCAAATTTTGCTAAAAGATCTCGGTATGACGCCTTACAAAGTTCAAGAATTACAGTCGCAGCGAGTCACATTTATAAGTATTTTTCTAAAGTTATGAAACTAAATGAGTAGGCTTATGAATCAAACCTATTTCGAATAGTATGAGCTTGATCTCAACGTTGTACTCATACTCATTGCAACCTGTACTTACAAATCAACATTGAAGTGAGTACGAATAAATCAGAGTATTTGAATTTCAATATTGTTTACTCACTTATATTCAAAATTTCACGAGTATGAGTAGCGAAACAACGATTCAATGCTGATCTCTGGTTGAAAACCCAGGTCAAGATATCTGCACCAAAACGAAATACTAAAAAATATTTCTGCGGCGACTTCCTACTAGCAGATTTCTGGCAAAGACTCAGAGAGTAAATAAAGAATTGCCATGAAAAGTTTCTCAAAAATCTGTCGTTCTTTCAAAAAACCATGTTCACTTAAGTGGTGTGAGAAACTACGTCATAGGCTTGACTCAAAGGTTGTAGTGACCAATTATGTAAGTAGTCAAGCATTTTTTAGGCGTTTTGTTTCTGAGCTAATAATTAAACAAAAATCGCTCATTCTCAACTCTTATAAACATAACATATGAGTTTACAACATAATCAGATTCTTTACGTTGCATTACAGCAGATAATAAATTTACACAGCATTTAAGCGTATCTGTAGTTGGAGAGTGTTTCTAATTCGACTCCAATAAGAATAACAAATTTTTATTCATTTTATGGCAGCTTACATTATATTGCACAAATATTGATTGTTTACAAGTGTGTATGTGTGTGTTAAAGTCAGTAAATGTATGCATGTGTACATGTAAGTATGTGTATGAATAAAATAAATATATGTTTTACTTGGCATGCAATAAATTGCATTAAATTGCATTTAAATGTGTCCGACAGCTTAACAATGCTCTACAATCCAATGAATGAATGAATAACTTACATTACACACCCATACATGAACGCCCATACGTTCAGTATATGTATGTGTCTGGTTGGCGTATGAGTACAGCTCATACATATTTTATATTTTGTAAATTTTTACAAGTGTGTTCTGTTGTGTGGGTGTTTAAATTTATTCCGGTTTTTTCCTTTTTTTTTGCATTGTGTTTGTGTTTGTAATATTGTAAATATAAGTGGCGGCTATGTGTGTTAAGGTCGTCAGTTATTCGAGTTATTCTTAATGAAAAATAGGAAAAATTACAAAAATTTCAACAATTATATGCAAGATCTCAATTTAATTATGTATAGCATGGTAGTAAAAATGTGAAATATTTCTTGCATTTGGTCAATGTTAACCCATTGATCCCAGTGGTATATTTATCAGGAAAAGCGCTTAATTAATTCCTTAATAAATGGAATTTCAAATAATACCACAATACATACATACATACTTGGTCACTAGAACGCTTCAGTCAGGATTACGACTTAGCTTCTCACACCTTTTATGTTGTGTGTCTACATCGAACGACAGATTCTTGAGAAACTTTTCATGGCAATTTTATTTATTCTCCGAGTTTTTGCCAGAAATCTGCTGAGAGGAAGTCGCCGAAGAAATATGTTTTAAAATTTCGTTTTGTTGAAGATGTCTGAGCTGAGGTTTGAACCGTGACTCCACAATACGCACTAGACTACAGGGACTAAGTTTACTGTTTAAAGCTTTCTCCTCTGATGGAATCAATTTTTCTACTTTACGAATGTCTAGGGTTAAGTGTACAGTCCTTAATGAATACTTAAGTCAATTGATTTTAATCGAATAGTTTCAATTCGCATTATATCCTTCGAAAAATGTAATGTAAACGAATTCACATACTTTTACATTCTACGGGTTTACAACGAAACTTTAACTGGTATTCCAATATTACAACGAACAAATTACAACAACAAAATAACAGAGAACAAGAACAAACATTTAAATAATTGATTATAAATTTAAATTGAATTTAAATTACAACCATCAACGACCAACACGTTTGCCAGGCAGGCAGGCAAGTGAGCTGGCGGCCAGTCAAAGAGTTGGCCATGTACTTATACTCTCTGTCGTTTAATTTATGGCCCAAAATCTACAATCAAAGAATCTCAAATGCAAGTAAAAAACGTAAAAAAAATAACTGCAAAAGAGCAAAAGAGAAAGATATGAAAATACATGCAGTTTTTAGTGTCACAAAACTGGCAAAATAAATTTTGAAACGTTTTTTTTCTTTTTTGGAAAGCATTTATGTCAACGAATACATAAATTTTTCACCAACCAATGCATTCCAATTTAAAATTGTAACTGTTTTGAAATATATTTAATGGAATCTAGTTTAGTTAAGACTGGTAATTTAGAAAATAAATATTTAAAGACATTTTTCGCATTTATGAAATGATGAAAAAAGGTAAAATCCGATATTAAGGCATTATATTTAGGCTTACTTTATCTACCCACATAATAATCAACAGAATTATCTCTTCATCACCGTCAAGGCTCTATTTGTGCAAACAGACACCTTCAATGTAAAGACCGCCATAAAACAGGTTTTACTTAATTCGGTTAAGCAATACTCAGTAAGAAGTCATGTAGGAGCTGTCAACTAACTGGATTGGATTTAGTCGAGATATTTCCGAACATCACAAGGTTGTTCAAAATATGGAAAAGTTGAGAAAAGATGTAATTCTCAGTATAAGTGAATGCAAAACCAAATACATGCAACGAAGTGAAATAGAGTCAAAATACAAAACATTCAAATTCAAATTGCTGACAACTTTCAGTTAAAAAAACATGCATGACGGAATGGTCTAATGCCCATATTTTATGGGTATCGGAATACAGGAATATTTCACATAACAGCAGAGCGGATGAACTGGTCAAGCGAGACATAACTGTTCAAATCTCCTATGAATTCTCGACTTTGTAAATCTCTCTGGGGACCTGTAAGCTTATAATTGATAATCGATTCTGTCCTAAGCAGATGGGCGGCTTGACGTAAAAAATCTGGCCTTACCATAAATGGTAAGAGTGCTTAAACTCTAAACAAAAACGCTTTGTACACTTCGCAAATGATTTCTGTAGAAGCTGCTGCAATGAGGAAGATGATAAAATTCACTGGGAACATGCAATGCTCTATCTCAAAGAATAAGGTACATAATACACATACATACATGTTTACATAATTGGTCACTACAACCCTTCAGTTAGTATTACGACCTAGCTTCTCACACCACTTATGTTGTGTGTGTTAAAGTTATACATGAGTGGTGGGACCTACAGTTTTTAATGTCGATTCCAAAAGTTTCATTGCAGATTTCGTTTTATTGCAGACGTCTGACTTGGAATTAGAACCGTGGCCTGACACTACCTAGACTTTGGCGACTACAAAGCGTCATTTTCTGGTACAAAATTCGGCATCTTTAATACGACAAAAAAATGTATGACGTTTGATGTTTGACAGATGTCATGGACAACATTAAAAAATTTTAGATTCGTTCACAATGAATATTAGTTCTGTATCATGACGCTCACTTCATAACGTTACACCTGGCTTCAAACGCTTTTCAATTTCTCCAACTATGTGAGCTCTCACATCGGATGAAATTAACAACGAACGCCATATGAAAGTTAGGCAGATCCGACTCATAAGAGACAATAATATAGCAACCAGTTCTATATCTTAATGCAATACGTTGTTTAAAAGGTTTTCAATATTTTCTGTAACTTATGAAAGAGTTCACAATCAAGTTTGAGGAAATACCATACATAAATATTAAAGTGCAAAAATATATTTTATGTGGACCAGAGTCAGCAATGAATCGTTTTCTCGCTACTTATAAGTACTCATGAAATTTTGAATATAAGTGAGTCAACAACATTGAAATTTAACTACTCTGATTCATTTGTACTCACTACAACGTTGATTTGTAATTTGTAGGTTGCAATGAGTATGCATACAACGTTGACATCAAACTCATACCATTCGAAATATGTTTGATTCATAAGCCAACTCAATTGGATTCATAACTTTAGAAAAATACCTATAAATGATTCAAGTGACTCGAATCATTCATTAAATTTTACAATCTTAGTTGTTGTTGCATTCACAAAAAAAAAAGCAGCAACCTTTTAGTGAGCATTTTAGTGTTCGCACGCGATTCATACTTATTTTGTGATTTGTGTAAATATTGAGTAGAGCAGAGTCGAAATCAACAACATCATGCGTATTGTTCAGTCGAAATCAACATCATACAGGTTGTTAAGTATGAATATGATATGTATTTCAAACTTTGAATATGAGTAGATGTTCCATGATATTAAAATAAGTATGAATGCGTATACGTATCAGAAATTATGGGTATGATTCGAATCTACTCATCTTTTGAAATACTCATTGTTGATCCCTGCTTTGAACCACAGCCCTATGTATACAACTTTACTGTACTGTACTTTAATCCATACTTTGCAGTACCATTTATTGATTTCTCTTTCTTTCATTTGAGATAAAGACATGAGCATTATTAGTTCTTTAAATTCATATTATGAAGTTTACATTAAATAAACATTGATTTTATTTGATTAATTGCTTAATAACTGATGAACTATTTAATACACCACCACTATTTAGTATTTAATAACTAAACTACTACCTTAACGATACTTTAAAAGTATACAATATGATGCGTGATTAACTGAAATCATCATATAATTGTGGCGTTATATGTTTCTCAATAAACATTAAGATGCCGTTAAACCATAAATTATGTAAACATGTGTGTGTGTACGTTATGAATATGTAAATTTATATTCAGAGTATCGGATTATAAATACAAACCAATTAATTACTTGACTTAAATGCTTACACTTAAGACTTTATAAACTGAATACCTGCAGAGAGTTTACTGGTGAAAAAAATATATATACAAAGTTATGGACTTTTCAACCTGCATTTGTGAGACGTAGGAAAGAAAATTGCAGGAAATTAAAGGAAAAAAAAGAAAAACATCATTAGCCAATCAGTTGTAATAAAAGCCATATAATGGTAAATTGCTCTTGACGCCTTGGGTGTGCTAAAATTATAATGCCAATAAAATAATAAAATTAACATATACTTAAACATTCAAATACACGCACACAGCCACACATACTCAGAAGCATACACACAAGTCATCTGACCAATCAAGCAGGTGTAATAAAATTATTATACATGAGCGCTTACATACAAACACGTCAGTGATATGGTACAGAGAGAGAGCGAGAGAGCGTGTGTGTATGTGTAAAGTGCTTAAATATGCATAAAATATAATACTTTAATGGCCAAATGCGTTTTGATCACTTGATAAGTAGTTTTTATTTTCATTTTCTCAGTTTAAAATGAAATTTTTTAAAATAAAGCCTTTGGAAATGGAAATACTGCAGTAAATCAAAGACTTTAGCAATCCTAATAAAGCGGATACCCTCGTTTTTGTTGAATATTAAACAAGAGAAGCAATAGGAATAAACATTTGCTTGTTGTTGTTTTTTCTTTCTTTTAATCTCCGGTATAATAAAATTGAAATCGTTAGTTAGTTAGAGTTGTGCATTTAAATTGCCACGAGAATTACGCATTTGCTATAAGCAAACATAACTATTCTATGCTAATAAAAGATTTCGATTGGGGTTGTGAAAACACCAAGCAAAATACAAAGTAAAAGAAAATGAAAGAAGAAATAAAAAAATGCTTTTCATTTTATTATCATTCATTATACGCCCCTATAAACACTTTGTAAATGAAACATTTTCAATGATTATCATTTATATACACGTCGTACTTATTCTTAATTCAGTTGAATTTATCTCTTAGCCCCTTTGCCGTTATAATGGTACTAACAGATAAACTGTGTATATGTGCGTGTGGGTCTATCTCTGTGTATGTATGTAGTTGGTCAATGCCTTAAAATAGTTAACATGTAATTTACTGTCCGATGGATATTTTAAATTTATTGCTTATAGTTTAAGCAACTATCAGAGATATAAGAAATGATAACCAATTTATTATACATACTTAGAATGGAGAAGCTACTTGTAAAAGAATTAAAAATGTTTAAAACTAAAGAATATCATAAAAATTTAATGAATAATAAATAAAACTAGTCACTTATTCATTATTCAATACAATCTTATTAAGTTTGTCTCAATACTATTACGTTTTTACTTTTTTGTCTCAATACTGTTACGTTTTTACTTTTTAAAAACGTTTAAAATATCAGTTCGTAGATTGCAAATAAAATAAAAATAAATTTGTGTTTAGTTTTAATTAAAATTCTTTATTGTTCGCACAATTCTATGTGCCACTGTTCACAACTTGATGTAAACAACAACAATTTACTTTGTTTGTTATTCTTCTTTACGAACAATTGTTCGACAGATCTTTATAATGAAGATCTACAAACCACGATTATTCTCTTCAAACACCGCGTGTCTTCACACAAAACTGTAACTGTAACTGTGAATGGTGAGCGCTACCGTGAGATGATATTCAACTTTTTTTTGCCCAAAATGCAAGAGCTTGACTTGCATACCATGTGGTTTCAACAAGACGGTGCCACATGCCACACAGCACGCGTAAGAATGGAGTTATTGAGAGACGAGTTCGGTGAACATTTTATTTCACGTTCTTGACGACCGGGCAATTGGCCGCCTAGATCGTGTGATTTAATGCCTTTAGACTATTTTTTGTGGGGCTCTGTTTAACTTTAATTTCATGTCTATACAGACAAGCCTGCTTCAATTGACGCATTGGAAGACAACATTGAAGCATTTATTCGTGAGATACCGGCCGAAATGTTGGAAAGAGTATGCCAAAATTGGACTAAGAGGATGGACCATTTGAGGCACAGTCCCGGTCAACATTTGCATGAAATAATCTTCAAACATAAAATTATATGGATTTCATGCATTTTTCTGAATTTTATGTGAAATTTATGTGAAATGCTTATCGAGGCACTTGGTGATCAATCTCTATTGGAAACAACACGCAGAAAATGGTCTCGACGGTTCAGATTTAACGATTTTCAGGTGAGAAATACAGAACGTGAAACATCAGCCAAAATATTTGACGACGTCGAATTGCAAAGATCTTTTTTAAAATTTTGGGAAATTTCCAAAAGCCCATAATATGGCTTGAATGATAGGCAGATTGAAAAACCTAAAACACACTTGCGGAATTTTTCTTGAAAAATATGCGACAATCATCAACTGCGGCTGCAAAACCACATGGATTCGGACAATATCTGTCTGATGGTACCAAAAGGTGTATTGTAACCTGATGAAACAGATAATACAGATCACTACCGACAACAAATGACCAATTTGAACTACGTATTGATCGAAAAACTACCAGAATATACCACAGACGCCGCAAGATAATTTTGTAACAGCTGTACAATAAGCAGACTTAGCTCCTTGCAACCATTATTTGTTTTCATAAATGGAACACGTATTGACTGAGCAGCCAACAATTTTGCTTCATTCGGAAATGTTTTGTCGTCAAAGGATAAAATTTTATTATTAATTAACTATAATACAATTATAAATTAAATTTAATTATCTACTATTTGACCATATGCTCGGTGTAGTCTCGCAGACTAGAGCCTCTGGTTTGAATCGAACCCACGACCCTCGCGCTAAGTGTTTAACACACTAATCTCTAGACTACCAGGACACCCGAGTATAAAATTAGGAATTGGATAGTCTTGAAAACGCCTTTTCGCGGATTACCCATGGGGCCATTACTTCAACATGCCGTTAGCTAAAGGGAGGATTTTAAATGGCAGATAAATTGTTTTTCATCATTATGAGTACCCAATAAGACAGAAGTGAGCTAAAGGGAGGATCATCCTGCCGGTAACTTTTAAAGTTAAGTTTATATTCGAACATGCCATATTATATATTATTTTCAATATGGCAACTTCAAATTTAAACAAAATGAGCATATACAACAAAAAACGCAGCCCGTCGTTGCCACTGCGTTTAAAAAAACTTGATTAATTGAACAGTTTTATCGACATTGCTCTGGAATTGCCATATTTTTGAAAACAGTTAACTTTATTTTATCATTAAGTTGTAATAACGAAAATAAGTTAAAAGTAATTTTGCAGTTCCCTTTAGCTAAAGGTACCTTTAACTAAACCCAAGTTTAAAGCAAGTTGCAATAATGGCCCATTGTCATGTATTTTTTGAAGTCGCCATAGTTTAGTAGGTAGTGTGCTGGCTTATTAGACGAAAAGCCCGAGTTCGAATCCCAGGTCAGACATCAAAATGAAATATGAAAAAAATATTTCTTCGGCGACTTCCTTTCAGCAGATTTCTGGCAAAAACTCTGAGAGTAAAAATTGCCATGAAAAAGCTTCTCAAAAAATCTGTCGTTCGGAGTCGACTTTAAACTGTAGGTCCCGCCACTCATGTATAAAATTAACGCTAACAACATGAGTGGTATTGAGAAGCTAGGCCGTAATCCTGACTGAAGGGTTGTAATGACCAATTATGTATGTATGTATGTATGTGTCATGTATTTTAATCATTGATTGAAACAATTATCTTAATTTTGTTGTTTGTTCTAAGAATTAATTTCAAAAAATAAAAATGATATTAAAATCTGACTTAAATGACTTAAATACTTATGTTCGCTATTAATTCTGTTTTAATTTTCTATAAAACGCATTAGCATTTCTACTCAATTAGTAACAATAAGTAGGCTTAACATGATTAACTATTTTACGCATAATTGGCTGATTATATATTTTTTTGATAAACTTCCAAATGTTGGCGAGTTGATGTGCTTAAAAATTTTAAATAAAATAGTCAAAATTTAAAGTTAACTTTAACTATATTATGTATGTATGTATAGCCAGCCATGTACGCTAAATAATGAGGCTTCTATAAATGGATTACAGTTTAAATAATTACTTTGTTGGGAAACAATTTATTTTAACAATTTAACAAATTTTCCAATATGAAAGGACATATTCTGGCATAATTTGAATTGTCCCTCTCTCTCTCTCCCCTCTCTCCCTATCTCTCTCTCTTTGAGCCATAATAATTACCCTTATGGAAGTTAGTTTTCGTATTAAAAAGTCAGCATCATTAGACTCATCTAATGAAGTCACTTTAAAACAAATGAAAAAAGAGAAAAACTTTACACAAAGCAAAATGAAAATTATTTGTTAAAAAGAAAAAAGTTTTCTTAAGTTTTTTGTTTAATACAACATAAGCAACAATACACTTTAGATTGAATTTTAATCAGACGCATGTATTATATGCTCATTAAAACTGTCATTAGTTTTTGAAATAAATTTCAATTTGCCAACAACGTACACTACTAACTACACACTACACATCAGCCTTGTTAGCTGGTCTTTTAACAACACATACATGGCCGTACACATACATATATGGATATGGGGTATGGTATTTCCGGTATACAAGACGAAACTAAATCTTGTTCTCTTTCCCGGTAAAATATGATAAAAGTTTAAATTATTATTTTTAATAATAAAAAAGAAAAAAAAAATAAATAATAAAAGTATGCTTTGCATAAAATTTGTCTCTGTATTTGTCAGTTGTTTGTATATATGTGTGTGTATGTGTTTGAATTTTGTATAAAACAATATGTCATTTGCATAATAGAATGAATGAAATTTTAAATTTCAATTTTCCAACAATAGAAAAAAGAGTCCTAGTTTGTTTTTCTTCCTTTTTTTCTGTTCATCCTCTACTCTCGTTGCTGTTTGGTCTGTTATTCTTGTTAGTCACAGTCCAACCACAAGATAATTTATGAGCATGTCATATGTATGTATGAAAAGGATGCAAGCGTGTGTGAGTTATGGTTTTTGTACGTGTATGGCGTGTATAGTGTAGTGTTGGAGGTGTGTATAGGCCCTTTATCTCAAAACGTATGTTCAAGTCAGTGGGAGAGATGAAGTTTTGTTGTTACGGCCGGTCATAATTGTTCCCTTTTTTCTTTTCTTTTTTTGTTGTCGATGTTATTTTGGTTTTTTGTTTTCATCATTTCCTCTTGTCGTTTGGGCCACACAAATGACCAAAAATAGCCATAAGGTAGCAAAATATAATAATGAAAGGCAAACTGAAACTATAAACAATTTTACATACATACATAAACAGTTTTTGTAATGTTATGGTATGTTTGTTTAAGACTGTCGAGGCTTAAATGGAGGTGGACATATTGTTTTCATATTTTGACAGCAACTTCTCTTCTAATCTTGTTTGTAGTGCGATACTGATCTGAATACACTGGGTAGGCTTGTATGGTGTTATGAACTTATTTTCTTTTTTCTATTAAAAGAAAATTTAAATTTGTTTTAAAGAACCCAAAAAAAAAAATAAGAGAAACTAAAAGAAAATTTTGGTTACCTTTGACTGAAAATATATTGACGTCTTTTTTATGTACAATATTGTCTAGCTGTATAGGAGTTGGGTTATTAACTGATTTATTGATGTACATATAGCTAAAGCCGTGTCTAGTAGGTAGTTCGTTGGCTTATTAGATGTGAAGCCACGAATAAAACCCCAGGCCAAACATCAAAACGAAATTTGAAAAAAATATTTCTTCGGTGTCTTCCTTTCATCAGATTTCTGGCAAAATTGCCATGAAAAGTTTCTCAAAAATATGTCGTTCGGAGTCGACTTTAAGCTGTAAGTCCCGCCTCTCATTTATAAATTAAACGTACACAACATAAGTGGTGTGAAAAACTAGGTCTATAATCCAGGCTGAAGGGTTGTATTTACTATGTATGTATGTATGTATTATGTATGTATGTATTATGTATGTATGTATAGCTCAAGAATTTCTTGATACTATTTGTTGATAAGGAACATAAGTGTCATAACTTTTTCAGAAGAGTGACTGAACACGTACTACAACACTGTACAATATCTTAGACTAAAGCACGTGAAACAATGTCTACCGTCATTATGTGGCCCCCAAAAATGTAACCAATTTTTCCAAGAGTACCAGTTATTTCCCATTCCTTTTTAGAACTACAAACGCAAGGGTAAGCCAAACAGAAGATATTTGGAAAGAAATCAAGGATTTAACATTTAAAAGAAGAGATTTTAACAAATTTGTAGGGGCCTTCTATTCAATTCAACAACTTCCAGCGTTATATAAACATATCGCGTTGGCCTTCACTCGGTTCAAATTTGAACCATTGGTTATTTCGAACCTAACAATACTTATGTCATTTTATTCTGTCACACAATTCAGTATATTATTTCCACTGAACGTGATAAATCAATTTACGCATGAGCAACGTTGGGATTTATTAAGCCAACGAGAAACTGCATGATGGTTTAGCAAAAAACAATCGTATTTTCGGATGAAGATCATTTTCAATTTGGTAGTGGTGGTATTTGGGGCACAGAAAACCCACACGTGGTGTTACAGAAGCCATTACAACCATTATGAGTGGCTTGTGGAGCGGAGCCTTCAGTGGCCCATATTCCTTTGATAATGAGGACGGCGTCACCCTTATGGTCAAATGAGACACCTATCACACCATGATAACCGATTTTCTTGTACTCGCTGCTCATGGTATTTATTTGAAGGATGTTTGGCTTCAACAGGATGGTGCAACTTGCTCATGACACAATGGATTTCTTGCCTAATTTTTTTAAATTTCCCACATAAGTAGGAGCGACATGGAGGCTATAATATGAGTCTTAGAGGAGAAAAGTGGCCTGACATACAGGATCAACAACCGCAGAAGGGATATCTCTGTTTTCTCTAGGCTGCATGAAAAGTAGACAGGAATGTAATTCTACATATCTATGGTACCTTATGTCATATAAGT
The DNA here is from genome assembly GCA_930367235.1 of Sarcophaga rosellei. Lineage (NCBI taxonomy): Eukaryota > Metazoa > Arthropoda > Insecta > Diptera > Sarcophagidae > Sarcophaga > Sarcophaga rosellei. The sequence goes on along the minus strand of OV884021.1, from coordinate 31,608,861 downwards.
TATGATATCGAATGTGGGATGTAGGTAATCGTTTGTGAAGTCGCCGTCGTCTAGTAAAGGGTCCGCCAAATAAGTTTTTGTTTTTTGAAAATGCTGTAAAAAAAAACTACTGAATATTTTCTAAAAATTTCTTTTTTTATTTGAAAGTACAATCCTTCCGGTTAATAATGGAAAATAATTTCATTCAAATGGCTGCCTCGCTGTCCCTGCAGGCCAAACTAAACGATTTCGGCGTCCAGACACGTGAGACTACCTCGAAACGCTCGTGCAAAATATGCAATATGGCATAAGCTGTGTGGCAAGTAGCGACACTCATGTATAAAAAATTAAAAACCCCAACATAAGTGATGTGAGAAGCTAGGTCGTAACCCTGACTGAAGGGTTGTAATGGCAAATTATGTGTGTATATATGTACGTACGGGCTCATTCTTTGTCAGCAACTAACGTTGTTTTCTGTTTTCAGTTTTCTATTCCCGAAGTGAAGGCAAGCGAACAGCCTTCTCAAAAGCATAGAATAGGATAAGTTAGGAGGTTGTGACTACTTTGTTGCTACCAAAGCTCACACGGAGAACCATAGGGGGCCGCAAATATATGAGATATTGTAAAGGTTTGAAATTCATTGTCATTTATTAAGAGTAGATTGCATTTCTATCCAATTGTAAGACCATGAATATTAATTAAGTCTGATTAATATCGAGGTTTATCAATTTCCTGATTCTGTTTTTAAATGAAATGAAAATGAAATTTTTTCCGAATATGCATACTGTGAAAAGACAAATGGAAAGAGGATAATTACCTTTGACCGCCGTTTTTCTCGTTGAAAGTCATGGATTATTTTATCTGAAAAGAGAAGATAAATAGAATTTATTTAATATTTTAGTACTTAAGTAAACATAATTAAGGCTTAAAATTTTTTTGACAAATTTTTATTTTATTACAACTTAATTTTACACAAGAATGTTGCCTGGGTTATATGTAAGCCAATGTTAAACTAAATAATTGTAGTAGTGGTCCAATCATTTAACCGAACATCAGCTAACAAAGGATGCTACTGATGACAGCATTTATTTATTTTAAGTGGACCTCTTTCCAAAAAAAAAAACCAAAAAATTATAAGAAATCCTTAAAACGAACAGAATGAAGAACCATTGAAAATCTTCTCTACTTCCTACCACACTTTCTTTCTTTCGTTTGGTATGTATTCCCAATCCATTTTGTGTGAAATAAAAAAGAAAACTTTTCGTTTTTCGTTCTTCTTTTTCTTATTCTCGAATACTAAAAAGTGTTATAAAAGTGACCATAATTTAAGATCATCATAATGAAAAGAAATTCAAGCAACTCACAGACACACTCATACTGATGTACACACACATGCATGCATAAACTTAAATACAATGAAGAAACTTTTGTTTTAGAATCCTTATGTTACACTTTTCACTTTTCACTTTTCTTTTATTTTTTTTCCTTCTTTCTGTAGCAGACATGTTGAAGTCTTCGGAAATAAACTTTTTACCCAAATAAAATAAAAGGATAGGAGAGGGGGAGGAGGGGAATGGAGGAAAGGGAAAATAGAAAAGCTAAAAATAAATATGTATGGCAGGAAAACAAAATTCAATATAATATAAATCAACAACCAAGCGTCATCATCATCATCATCCGGAGAACCTCTTCTTGTCTGATGCTCTTTACAAATACATATACTCGTACACACACATACACTAATAATCTTACACTTCCGGTTTTGCTAGAGAGCACAGATCCTAATAATCTTTTTTTTTACAAACACATGACCCGAATTGTTGCTGTTGTTTGTTGTTGTGGTTGTTGTTTTAAGCAATAGATTTTCTTATCCATTCGACTTGGGATTATTAAGTTTTAATGTGTGCGTTTGGGTGATGGCAAAAAAAAAAGAAAATGAAAGAAAACTCTTGACAAATACGATTTTTATAGCAATGAATTGTTTCCTCCATTTCATTTCATTTCACTTCAAACTTTTATTCTTTCTTTCTGTCTTTCTGTAGCAAAAACTCAGATCAGTTTTAAATTGTTGATGTTGTTGTTCACTCTTTCCTTGCTTCTGTAGCATGGCATAAATGAAGCAAAAACTATATTTCTTTTGGTATTAATTTCAAATTTTTAAAAGTTGCAACTGCTAATAACGTTTTTATTTATTTGTGTTGTACGAGTGCATGTGTCACATGGTATTACAAGTAATAGATGTGTGTGCGTGTGTGGGTTTGTATGAATTAAGCTTCGAAATAAATAAAGAAGATCTTTTCTAATGCCACTGAGCAAAAGTTAAACTTATTGAAAAAATTATATTCAATTTAATATTTATTAAAGTATTTTTCAAACAGTTTTCGATACATTTACGTTAGCAACACGCAACACTAATGTTATAATGGGCGATTTTTTAAGATTTAAATTAAAAAAAAAAAAACACATAAAATTCAGAAAAATGCATGAAATCTTTAATAATAATTTAATGTTTGAAGATTATTTCATGCAAATGTTGACCGCGACTGCGCCTCAAATGGTCCATCCAATTTTGGCATACTCTTTCCAACATTTCGGTCGGTATCTCACGAATAAATGATTCAATGTTGTCTTCCAATGCGTCAATTGAAGCGGACTTGTCTGTATAGACATGTGCTTTAACATAGCCCCACAAAAAATAATCTAAAGGCGTTAAATCGCACGATCTAGGCGGCCAATTGACCGGTCCCGAACGTGAAATAAAATGTTCACCGAACTCGCCTCTCAATAAGTTCATTGTTACGCGTGCTGTGTAGCATGTGGCAACGTCTTGTTGAAACCACATGTCATGCAAGTCAAGCTCTTGCATTTTGGACAAAAAAAGTTGGATATCATCTCACGGTAGCGCTCACCATTCACAGTTACGTTACGATTCGCAGCATCTTTGAAGAAGTACGGTCCAATGAAACCACCAGCCCATAAACCGCACCAAACTGTGACTTTTTCTGAATGCATTGGTAGCTTTTGCAATGCTTCTGGCTGATCTTCATTCCAAAATCAACAATTCTGCTTATTTACGTATCCATTGAGCCAAAAATGAGCTTCGTCGCTGAGCACAATATTTCGATAAAGAAGTGGATCTTCGGAGCACGCATTTTGATAACAAAACTCAATGATTTGCAAGCGTTGTTCGTTTGTAAGACGATTCATGGTTAAATTATAGACCAAACTGAAGATGTTTGACATCAACGGATTTGTAACTCAAGTAACGTAAGAATTTATAGCTTTAAAATTATGTTCGTAATTAGTTTGTCTCTAAAACATTTCAATAATTATTCATTCAAATTTTGAATATAAGTGAGTCGAAAATATTGAATTTAACTACTCTGATTCATTAGTACTCATTTCAACGTTGATTTATAAGTACAAGTTGCAATGAGTATGCTTGCAACGTTGACATCAAACTCATACCATTCGAAATATGTTTGATTCATAAGCCTACTCATTTAGATTCATAACTTTAGAAAAATACAGTCTTAGTTGTTGTTGCATTTACAAAAAAAAAAGACACATAAGAAAAAAAGACAGAGCAGCAAACAGATCAAACGCACAGTCTTCTAGTAAGTAGCTTAGTGTTCATACGCGATTCCTACTTCGTTTGTGATTCTTGTATATGTTGAGTTATGGAGAGTCGTAATCGTTAAATATGAATATGATGAGTACTTCAAACTTTGAATATGAGTAGAGGTTCCATGATATTAAAATAAGTATTAATGCGTATAAGTAACACAAATTATGAGTATGATTCGATTTTGCTCATCTCTTTGAATACTCATTGCTGATCTGTGATTTGGATTAAATTTTCTGATGTCCTAGTGCCTAGTATCGAACTCTGGTCTGTAAAAGTAAAGTAGTAAAGTACATACAAAAAAAAAAGATTTTTTTATTAACGTTGTAGCATTTGCAAATGGAACCAAAAATAATTTGAAAGAAAAGTGTCGAACGATAATTTCATTTTCTTATTTGCTTGTTATAATTGCAATTGGCCAAACAAATGAAACTCTGGTACCTTAGTATTACTTGGTGTTTAATTTGAAGGAATTGAAATTGTTTTTCTTTTTCATCGTTGCCCTCATCTAATTGTGAAATCTGACAGGAAAATTCATAATAAAAATTGGTTAAAAACAAACATAAAGGAAAACTGAAAAAATATACGTGAACATTTGCAATTTTTGTTTTTTTTAAAAGGTTTGCAATGCATGAAAAGGTAGATGACACCAATGAGAGAACAACATCTTGCTGTAAATGTTGTTCACAAAAATACATACAAAATATGCTTTACACCACTACATAGTCTGACAACAAGTACCACCACATACAATGTGCATACATATGTACATACAACTAAAAAAAAGCCATAAGTAAGCAGTTAACAATAAAATTGAGCATAAAACTTAACCAAAAATGTGCTTAAAGCCAGAATGAAAAACGAAGAAGGAAAAAAGGAGAAAATGTATACAGGCCAAGAAGGTTAGGAAAAATTTTTTTATAATTCTTTATTCCATTTTTATTCTTGCAAATGTCACATACTCAAGTGGCCACACTTGAACACACACTCATGTACACTACACTACATACATATGTACATTGATTTTTTCTTTTTTTTTCTGTTTCTGTTTCTTTTAGTTTTACAGGAAAAGGAAAGGAAAGAAAAGAAAGATGACGAAGAACTAGTCTGCCATAGATGATATAGAAAAACAATAAGAAAAACAAGGGACTCAGTTGTAGGATAACGGAGTACATGTTTTATGCCTACTAAGCTCTTTCTAAACCACTCCACTTTACTTGAGTCCCTTTTAATAGTGGCAACAGTGAACAGTAAAACAACAGCTAAAACAGCTATATTTGCTTACATACACCCATATGCCCACACATTTGTGTTGGTGTTTGCATTAGAGTTGTCTCTCCAATCAGTTGCTGTCAATTGCTATTTTGTTTGTTTGTTGTTGGTATTATTTAGAGAAGCCTTTACGGCTGAAACTGAAAACACATTTTTTAATATGTTTCTACTGTAGTCCACTAGTATTTAATTTATATTTGGAAACAAGAAACTAACGCCGGGAATGGGTGCCGCCATATATTCTCATATTTAATGAGTTTCTCCCTTCTACACATTACTGTAGCGTTCGTTTACCCCTCTTTCAAAAGACCCTATTTTCCCCACTTGATTTTTTGCATTACAACATATAACCCTAACGCCCCCTTTTATTTTTCATTTCTCTTTCTTTTTTTGCTTTCAAGCCAACTATCACTGACAGTGTGCTAATTAGAAGACAGTGTTTCTGTGGCCACAACACATAAAAAATAAAAACCACAAAGTAAAATCCAAAAGAAGGCATACGAAAAAAGAGGGAAGCAAACTCATTAGTGCCATGTGGATGGGGTCTGTCCCCCATGTTGTAAAATGTATAAGAAAAGGAAAGAAATTGAATAAATAAAAAAAAAGAAAATTTAATGCATTAAAAATGGCCAAAATCATGTCATGTACAAAAGAAAAGAAAAAAAAAACATTTCATAGCCAATACATTTGAACATTCAAATGACCGAGAAATATTAATGCCTAGATGTTAAACAAGTTTATGTATGGTAGACCAAAATGAATATATTGTTATGTTTTTATATTTTAAAAACTTTTAAAATATAAGCTCGTAGATTGCAAATAAAAAATAAATTTGTGTTTAGTTTTAATTAAAATTCTTTATTATTCGCACAATTCTGTGGTGCCACTGTTCACAACTTGATGTAAACAACAACAATTTCTTTGTTTGTTATTCCTCTGTTTATACCCTTTTCATAAACAATAACAATTACTTCAAACCACCGATATTCTCTTCAAACACACCGGGTCTTCACACAAGACTGACTGAAATTAATTTACTCAGTCGCCTGCCTTGCTTTGAATTTTATATGGCAAAGTAAATAGTCTGATGAATGTGCATGAAGGCGAACGCTAAGGACTTTGCCTTCTCGAAATCTTCTCTGCAAACATCGTTGTTTACATTTCTTATTGTAGTGGTGTTGGTGTATTTTTGTTTACCATTTTCTATGCTGGTGTTTGTTGTTGTATATTTGTTTATTTGTTTACAATTTTTTATGCTGGTGTCTGTTGTTATAAAATTAAGCAGTACGATAATTTGTAAACAGGTTTGTTTACTGCATTGTTCTGTTTTTGTAGATTTTGTTTATAATTTTAATGTTAAGCGATGTAAAAGCAAAACACCAGTCCCAATATTTTTTATTTTCGTAAGCAGAAAACTGCATTTACTGTCTTTGTGTTGCGGAAATTTTCAAAGACATAATATTTTTACCATTTCAACCATGTGATGTTAATTTTTTGTGAGTGACTAGTCCTTTAGACTCCGTGCGACATGTTTGAGAATTTTTTTCATGGCTATTGGTTACTCTCAGACTTTGGATATAGTGGTATAAAGGAAGAAATATTTCTTTATATTTGTTCCTTGTGAATAGATCAGAGACCAATTTCGAACTCGTAGCGCCCAATAAGCCCACTAGACTAAGGTGTTCTTTTGCTTAATTGCTCATTAGAACTCTTCAGTCAGAATTACGACCTAGTTTCTTACACCACTTATGTATTTGGCGTGAGTTAATTTTATACATGAGTGGCGGATACTACAGTTTAAAGTCGACTCCGAACAACAGATTTAAGAGAAACTTTCATGGCATTCTTGCCAGAAATCTGCTGAGAGGAAGTCCCCGAAAAATTATTTTTACATATTTCGTTTTGTAGGAGATGTTTGATCTGGGATTTGATCTCAAGTCTAATAAGCCAACACACTACGTGCTAAACTATGGTGAATCAATGTTTCGACGACGTGGTAAAGAAATTACGATTACCAAGAATTTCTAGTTGGGATTTTAAGCTCAAATGTTCATTTCAGAATTTTAAAACGAACTATAAAATCGATAGAGCCAGACTAGGACGGTCGGTCACATTTTTACCCACATTTTAAAGGTATTCAGTCTCATGGCTGGTTTTTATACTCTTAAGTATGTTATGCTTCCAAGACAGTTTAGAATTCAGAATAACTCTCGGATTCTTTAGCCTCTTGGATTAAATATATGGAAGTGTGCTGTAATCTAGTAGGTAGTGTGTTGGCTTATTAGACGTCTGCAACAAAACGAAATTTGAAGGAAATATCTCTTCATTGATCTCCTCTAAGTAGATATCTGACAAAGTAAATAAAATTGCCATGAAAAGTTTTTCAAAAAATTGTCATATGGAGTCGACTTTAAACTGTAGGTCGCGCCACTTGTGTAAAACATTAACACACACAACATAAGTTGTTTGAGAAGCTCAGTTGTAATCCTGACGGAAGGGTTGTAATGTCAAATTGTGTATGTATGTAACTGTACAGAAAAACATCAATTCTGCTCATCGCGGCTTGATGCCTAAACCATACGATGGGCATCATTCTGACATAACCTCAAAGAGCAGGTTGTACCTTTAAGCCCAATACTATAATAACCAAACTGTGCGCATAACCAAGATCTTAAAACCACATCGTTGAAGCTCCTTCAAAAGATCTGCTGCAAGACTATTCCATGGCAAGTACGAGATATAGTCAACGTAGTCTAGTAAGTAGCGTATTGGCTTACGTGAGGTCTCGGTTCAAACCCCATATAGACATCTCCAACAAAACGAAATACGAAAAATATTTCCTCGGCGACTTCTCCTCAGCAGTTTTCTGGCAAAAATTCTGAGGGTAATTAAGATTGCCGTAAAAAGTATCTCAAAAGCTGTAGGTCCCGCCACTTATGGATAAAATTAAATGGATTGAGAAACAAGGTGATAATCCTGTCTGAAGGAATGTTATCACCAACTATGTAAGGTGATATATATCCATCTTCCGATTTGCTTCTATTCTACGAGCCTCCACAGTGGATATAGTAGTGACCTCTATGTTCGCAATATTATTAACAATGAGGTCATTGACATTCTTATAACAACTTACGAATGTACACTGTTGAAGCTGTATTTCACATCAATGAAGGCTCACCAAGTAGCTTAGAACACTCTCAATACAGAAGGAAAGTGAGAAGAGGAATAAACTTATATTAAAAATGAACCTGTATATAATAATCATGAAAGAAAAGAAAATAATACATACCGACATAATTGGTCATTACAACTCTACAGCCAGGATTACGACCTAGTTTCTCAAAACGCTTATATTGTGTGTGCTAATTTTGTAAACATGAGTGACAGGACCTACAGTTAAAAGTCAACACCGAAGTACAGACTTTTTTTGAACATTTTTGTGGCAATTTTATTTACTCACAGCGTTTTTGGCGGAAATTTGCTGTGAGGAAGTCCCCGAAGAAATGTTTTTTCGTATTTCATTTTGTTGGAGATGTCTGATCTGGGGGTTTAAACCGTGGTTTAAGTAGTAAGCTAACACACTACCTATTAGACTACGGCAATGAAAATAAAATAATGACAATACCAAATCAATAATAAGGTTCTAGAAGTTGACACACAAATAATAAACTAAGAAGAAATGGGTTGTAATTAAAGTTTTCAGTTAGTAGTAGTAAGAAGCGCAACATGAAGGCAGAAATAATGTCGAATTAATTGATGTATGGACTTATATGTATATCCTTGAGTTTAGGAAATTTTAAATAAAAAAGATATTTGAATTCTTGAATTATAAATTCAAAAACTATTTTGCCATATTGAAAGTTCATAACGCCATGTTATAGGCAAATGAAAAATTTCACAGAACTATTATAATATTTCAGTATTTTCAAATTAAATCAAAAACTTGGAATGTGATGCAGAACCATCAGACGGGGCAATAAGCCATTTTCTTAAAAATTATTATGAATTTTTCCTTCATCCTTTGTTTTTTTCTTTTTCTTTTCTTTACTTAACCTTTAATGCTTTGTTGCCACAAAGATTCTTATTCGTGTTTAACATTATGAAATATTAACAATTTGCATAAATTTTACGTTAAACTTAAACTAAAAAAAAAATATTTAAGTAAAGAAAATACAATTTTTTACCTCAACACTAAGTTTTGCGTTTCAAATTTAAAATTTTCCATCACAGTCAAACAATATGAGTAATTTAATAAGCACAGCACAACAGTTTTCTGTCTTTATTTTCGTTCGTTTTCTTTTCTTTCCTACTTTGCCAAATAATGTTTAATTCAAAGTCAGACGCGAAATAAGGAACGTAAAACTAAAGGCCGAAACTATAAAAAGCAATAGGACTAGGACAAGCACAAGCACAAGAACAAGCACAAGCTCAACATTTTCCACTGATGAGCAGACGTTTGTTTATTAACGTACGTCTATAAAGAAATGCACGTTAAAATATTCTAAGTCTTGTATTGTTATGCTAGTGTAATGTCTATGTGTATGTGTATGTGTGCCTGTGTTTGCATTTAAGTTTCTGTAGCAACCAGCTATCATCATCATGGTGACATATAAGGAAGCACAAGCCTGAAAATGTTAAGCTGCTCATCTTTAGATTGTGTGTTGTTGTTGAAGGATTTTCACTACACGGCAAATAAGAAGACGATGACAAAATATAAAGAAAATACTCATACAAATGCAACTACCATACCATTAATATATAAACTTATGCTGAGAGAGAGAACGATAGAGAGAGAGTAATGTGTAAGTATAATAAGGACACTAACACTGCTACCATTACTTTTGTATGATGTTACCATACTTGTACTATAAATAGAAAGGAAAAAAGCAAATATGCACACATACTGATGTATATCGATATACGAGTACATACAAAAACACAAACCGAATACAACTTAGTAATCATAGAGCTTTAGACTTTAACGTTATTTCATGACGTGGAAAAAATATGTTCAATGTCCTTCATAAAGCGAAACACACACACAAAAAAAGAGTACTCAACACAAACAGAAACACATACACAGCCAAAAACATTCTGTTTAAGGCTACACACTAGTAAAGGTGCAAAGCAGAAAAACATATAAAAATAGACACGAAGGAGGAATAAAACGAACGAGAGCAAAAGGAATTGTGTCAGTGCTAGAGGTAACGACTGCAACGACAATGACAACAACAACAACACAATCCCACAATATAAAATGAAAAGTCTGGCTATACATGGCAATGTGTAGGTGTTTGCATGCTCATGCCTATATGTATGTGTAGGTAAGTGAGTGCTATGTTTGTATGTGAAGTCTAACATATTGCCTTGACTACGATTTTTGGTGTAAAAAGAATTATAGCAGAGAGAAAATAAGTGTACAAAAGTGTAACAAAAAATATGTTGAATTCTTTATACCTGTGAATTTCTTTTGCCAGTGAAATACAGAAAATTTTAAGCCTGAATGTTTTTTTCTCTCTCTCTCTAACTCTGTACAAATATTGTAGCATTGGCTGAAATTGTTCTTAACACGGAACAAAAAATTAAAAAAAATATGAAAATAAGACATGGTTTTACAACCCAAAACCCACACAAAAGACTTTCCGAATATCTACAAGTTTCATTGATACAAAATGAAAATAAAAAAGAAGAAAGAAAAAACGAATTGAATGAAATATTTAAAATACAAGTGCATAAAATGTATTCCACTCGAATAAGCCAGTCGACGAATATATAAAAAAGCAGTTATTATGGGCAGTAGTTAAGAGATTTTACGACTCTTACCACAAACGAAAAAATGAAATGAAAAAAAAATTTTGGTAAGATTTCTGACCAGAAAGAAAATGAACTCAATGAAGGGGAAAAATATGGATTATTTAAGAAATATTTAAGAAACTGAAAATCAAAAATGTTTTTAAAAATATTAAAATTTTTATTGGAAGTACTATAATCGTTCGATGGAAATTTTCAATTCATAAGATTTGTTCATAAGATTTGTTTGTTGGAATTTGAAATTGTATAATGGAACGCCAATCTCTTTAAACAATCTTGACTACGGCGTAATTGGTACAGTGCTAGACTTCAATTGCCGGGGTCGTGGGTTCGTTTCCCACCAGAGACTCTGGGTGTTTGTGATTGTAAGATTGGGTGTGTGACATTATATACTCGTATGATTACTCGCAGTAGAAAAAAGGAGGAGAGAATTATCACTAAAAAGCAGTTTTTGGGAAAATGGAGACGAAGGCATATATATACATACATATATACATACATAATTAGTTATTACAACCGCTCAGTCAGGATTACGACCTAGCTTCTCACACCACTCTTGTTGCATGTTGCTAATTTTACACATGAGCTAATTTTGCACAAGTCTGCTTCGAATGAGAGATTTTTGAGAGGAAGAAAGGAAGTTGCCGAAGAAATATTTTTTTGTATTTCGTTTCGCTGGAGATGTCTGATCAGAGGTTTGAACCGAGGCCTCACTTCTAATAAACCAAAACACTACCTACTAAACTACAGTGCCTTCAGTTGAGGTATATACACGGGTCATTAAAAAGATTTGCCGGACGCAATGCATGGCATTAACAGGGACCATCTCCTCAGTGTTGATATAAAAAACCGATCTCCAAATAGCAATATATTCTATACTTTTCCAAGTTACGGAAAGTTACAGAATTTACGCATAATACATACCTACACAATTGATCATTAAAACCCTTCAGTCAGGACTGCGACCTAGCTTCTCACACCACTTATGTTATGCCGATACAATATCGTACTACTATATACGTAGACAATATTTTCTTTTTTCCCCTCATTTAAACTATTTTTCAAAACCGAAAGTTAGCAACTGTATGAGTAGAAATCATCTCCAGTACTGCAAACTTAAACAATGGGCTACCAATAGTTACTATCTTACGTACTAGAAAATATTTATAATGCTGCCAGGCGAGAATTACTCAATTACATGGATTATAACTCTTCAGTCAGGACTTCGACCTAGCTTTGCACATCACTATTGTTGTGTGTGTTAACTTAATCCGTGAGTGGCAGAACTTACAGTTTAAAGTCGAATCCGAAAGATAGATTTTTGAGATTTCCTCTCAGAGTTTTTACCAGAAATATTTTTTTATATTTCGTTTTGTTGGTAACGTCTGACCTGGACTTTGAACCACGGCCTCACGTCTAATAAGACAACATATTATTCACTAGAATACGGCGACTTCAAGGTAAGGGAGCTGGAAGTGCTGCTAAGTTACATAATAGTGGACTATCGAATTAGATTATTCGGAGTACCTGGTTAATGCAGGACTAGTGGCAACGAAGTTGTAGATGATTCGCAAGACCAGGATTAACATTGTAAATAATGACAGGAATTATTGAAGAAAAGTTTAATTCACTCATCAATTAGTTTATGTTAGGTCGAAGTGGTAGCTTTCATTACAAAATCTCACTTGAGCACGCATAGCGGCCCATTGTGACGCCACATTTAAGCGCAGTCCCTGTACTGACCATATTTGCCAAACTGGGGAAGAAGTTGGTGAGCACCAATTGCTTCAATCGAGCATTTGGAGCAGAGATTAGCAATGTGTATTCAAAAAGATGAGTAGATTCGGATCATACTCATAATTGCTGATACTTATACGCATTCATACTTATTTTAATATCATATTCATACTACTCACATTCAACGTTTGAAATACTCATCGTATTCATACTTAATAATACTCATGATGTTGTTATTTTCGACTCTCAACATTTACAAGAAGGTTGTGTGTTTGCTTTGCTTGCTGTCTTTGTCTTTTTTTTATTTTTTTTTTTTTGTAAATGCAACAACAACTGAAAATTTTGATGAATGATTCGAATCACTCGAACCATTTATGAGTATTATAAGTATTTTTCTAAATTTATGAATCTGAATGAGTAGGCTCATGAATCAAACATTTTTTAAATGGTATGAGTTTGAGGTCAACTCACTGCAATCTGTACTTATAAATCAATGTTGTAGTGAGAACGAATGAATCAGAATAGTTGAATTTCAATGCTGTTGACTCATTCATACTCAAAATTTCATGAGTTTTGATTCCTTGCTGATCTCTGGTTTGGAGCTTACAATAGCCTATGGCGTAATCTTAATCCCACAGATACGAAACTGAATTCATGACTAAGTAGGAGTTGGTCTGTAATTGAGTAAATGTAGTCTGAAAAATTTCCTAAAGTTTGTAAACGTAACGGAAGTCCGTTGACTGGATAGGGGGATATCTTTAGCATTGTATTTATCTACGGGACATTATGTCACTCGTTTCTTTTTTATCTCTGACTTTTTTAATTTCTTTACTTTACTGTCTTTCTCTATCTAGCAATCTATTTGATCGCCATCCTTTTTAATCTAACATAATCTATTTGAAGGCTAGTATGCAAATTTCGATATCGTAATCAAAGAATAGTGGATGTTATTAATAAATTAAAGTTTTTGCTGGGCATCACCAAATCCAAATTTATTTAAAAAAAATTCTTTAAATTCGAACTTATTAACTAAACTGCTATGCTGGAATTTTATTAATAAATTTTGTCTTCAATGAAAGATCTGTTGCAGTAAGTGAAGATTTAAGAATCATTCGCATAAAAAAAATTCAATCTTCTAGTTTTGTAAACGAAAAGAATCCTTAAAACTGAAGCAGAAAATCGAAAACGAATTGAATAGAATTTCTGGCATAGGACTTGCAAAAAAAGCAGAAGAAGAAGAAAAAACAATGAGTGGATATAAATTAAATTGAAAATGTAATAAAACTGACGAATATTGGATTTGGTATATAAAAGCTGCAACGACAACAACAAATAAAAACTTATGATTTTTGTCCTCCTTTTTAATTTCAGGTAAAAATTCTTTTCCTTTCTTTTTTCTCCTTTTTTTTTGTTGGTTTTCTTTTTCTAGTATTTGTATTTGTAAATTCGTGCTTTGCATGAGATCCTTTGGTTTTAAGGATTTCATTTTTTTTGCAACTTTGGCTCACTCTTCATATTAATTTCGTTTCATTTCAACTTAATATTCTTGGCTAAAACTGTTTTCGTTCTTTAATTTCAATTTTCTTTGCCTTCCTTTCATTCTTTGCAAACATTTGCGAGATCCTTTTTGCTTAAACACTTCAATGGCCCAACATTTTGTTGCAGGGTGGCTTCGGTGAGTTTCTTCTCTTCTCTACGGCACTTTAAAGTATCCTTTTGCCATCACCTCTGTTTGCTTTTTACAAACACGTTACAAAAAAGAAAAGAGAAGAAAAAAAGCGAAAAGATTTCTTTTAATTTTATATTTACAAAGTGTCATTCACTAAACATATAATACAAACAGACAGACAGACGAACAGACGATTGTACGTATATAACTTTAAAGGGAAGGATGGAAGAAATAAATTTTGTAGAAAATATAACAGTCAACCGAGTTTTCCTTACACCGCACAAGGTAAAAGAGAAAGAAATGAACTAGGGGTACCGGAAAACAGACCCCCCTCTTTGCTGAAATGAAAATACTGAGCACAACGGTTTGGGGGGCAAGAGTGTTATCATCGTCAGCCAGTCAGTCATTCAAATATATGTACATACAACATACACCTCTGCCTGAAGATTCATTTGCTGCCACAGAGGGCGTATTAAAAAAGTTTTTATTTAGTTTTTCTATTTCTATTTTAGTTTCTATTACTTTTCCTTCAATTATTTTTTTCGTCTTTTTCATTTTTATTTCACTTTTTTCGTGTTGGTGTCACAAATCCTTTTAGCAGCATTTAAAGTAAGCAAAAGCAACGAAGAACTGCAGCAGCGTCAAAATCCCTGCCCTATGCTAAGAGCCATGCCATGGAAGAACAACAACAAACAACTGGAAAATTAAACGTTTAAGAAATATTTCATTTGTTTTCAAGTAGTTTTTTTCGCTTCCACAAAAACATTCGACAGTTTTTGTAGGCCTGTTCTGTTCTAATTTCATTTCATATTGTCTTTTATCTTTTGGGTGTTTTATCACGTAATATTATTATTAAATTTAAGTCGTTTATGGTTACGCAGAACTCTAAAATAATTAAGTTTAAGGGTGAAAAAAATAAAATAGAAACCACATTATGAGTCAATAAATACATCGTTTTGTATGATACTGTTACGAAAATGAAAAATCATCGCTAAATATTAAAATTATAAACAAAAGCTACAAAAACAAAACAATGCAGTAAACAAAGCTGTTTACAAATTATGCTGCTCTTAATATAACAACAAACACCAGCATAAAAAATGTTAAACAAGTAAACAAAACTATAACAACGAACACCACCATATAAATACAGGCGATTGAGTTAGTAAATTCAGTCAGTCTTGTGTGAAGAGGCGCTTTGTATGAAGAGAGTAATCGTGATTTGATGATCTACGTTACAAAGATCTGTCGAATAATTGCCTAGTATTTGTAATTGTCTATGCAAAGGGTATAAACAGTGGAATAACAAAAACAAAGCAATTGTTGTTGCTTACATAAAGTTGTGAATAGTGGCACACAAAATTGTGCGAATAATAACGAATTTTAATTAAAACTAAACCCAAATCTAATTTTATTTTATTTACAACCTACGAACCCATATTTTAAACGTTTTTATAAGGTAAAAATATAACAATACTTTTCGAAGAGCAGTGTCAAATCGATTGTTATTGACTCGACGCGATTCTATCACATGCACAATTAAAAAGATAGGGTTCTCACGTCAGAGTAACTGTATATGATGAACAATAAGGACAGCAATGAGACGCTCTCCTCTTAAATTTTACTGCTTTACATTTATTATTATTATACCGAAAGCTAACCGGCTAACTTAATATGAAATGTTGGGTTTACGAAGGCTAAATAATAAAGTCAATCGTTACGAAGACCTCTCTGTAAGCTATTTAATATTGGGATCTTGGGTTTTCGAAGCAAATCAATCAATCGTTTCGAAATGCTTTCTGTAGGCCATTCATTTATTATTGCCGACCACGTTTATGCGGTTCATATGTAAATTTAAGGCATCCAGTAAGTACATTCTTCTTTACTTACTTAATTGGTTTGGATTACGCCCTAGCTTCTCGGACTACTTGTCACAGTTGACAAGTACACGTCCTCTAACCTAACCTAACCTACCTAATGTACTCTAGTCAAGATCATAATTTTATATTTCCAGCATAAAAAATGTTAAACAAGTAAACAAAACTATAACAACGAACACCACCATATAAATACAGGCGATTGAGTTAGTAAATTCAGTCAGTCTTGTGTGAAGAGGCGCTTTGTATGAAGAGAGTAATCGTGATTTGATGATCTACGTTACAAAGATCTGTCGAATAATTGCCTAGTATTTGTAATTGTCTATGCAAAGGGTATAAACAGTGGAATAACAAAAACAAAGCAATTGTTGTTGCTTACATAAAGTTGTGAATAGTGGCACACAAAATTGTGCGAATAATAACGAATTTTAATTAAAACTAAACCCAAATCTAATTTTATTTTATTTACAACCTACGAACCCATATTTTAAACGTTTTTATAAGGTAAAAATATAACAATACTTTTCGAAGAGCAGTGTCAAATCGATTGTTATTGACTCGACGCGATTCTATCACATGCACAATTAAAAAGATAGGGTTCTCACGTCAGAGTAACTGTATATGATGAACAATAAGGACAGCAATGAGACGCTCTCCTCTTAAATTTTACTGCTTTACATTTATTATTATTATACCGAAAGCTAACCGGCTAACTTAATATGAAATGTTGGGTTTACGAAGGCTAAATAATAAAGTCAATCGTTACGAAGACCTCTCTGTAAGCTATTTAATATTGGGATCTTGGGTTTTCGAAGCAAATCAATCAATCGTTTCGAAATGCTTTCTGTAGGCCATTCATTTATTATTGCCGACCACGTTTATGCGGTTCATATGTAAATTTAAGGCATCCAGTAAGTACATTCTTCTTTACTTACTTAATTGGTTTGGATTACGCCCTAGCTTCTCGGACTACTTGTCACAGTTGACAAGTACACGTCCTCTAACCTAACCTAACCTACCTAATGTACTCTAGTCAAGATCATAATTTTATATTTCCACTTGGAAAGCCGGGGGCATATTTTGGTTTCTGGTTTTACTTTATAGAGGCCCAGTTCCGTCCAACCAATATGTGCAGAGCCATGTGTGTAACAACATGTTCCCACAGGTTTCTGTTTCATGGCTCCGTTTGAACATGAAAGTGAAACTGATATAACAGTGATGCAATTCGTCACAATTGATGGGTTAGGCATTCTGTCAGATAATTGTGTTTTTATCACAACGCTCAGCAATATAGAAGTAAAAAAATTGTCGTTTGTAATTAGAGTGCGTATCACTCTACGTAAGCTTTAGTGCTTTGCTAACGTGATAAAGAACAATAATGGATGAACAGATTAACAGTTACAGACGCTAAGGTTTGTAAAGTTTTGATTGACTTCAGTCTTCAATTAAACCTCCAATCAAATAAAAATAGTCTTGGATCAATCCCAACTGGACACAACCGTAAATTAAAGTTCACAAGGAAGTCGAAGATGAGCACCTTGTAGTGACGCTATGATCATCAAAGAAATAAAAGAAATTTCAAAATCTTAATTTTGATATCCTGACATAACACTTAAACTTGTTTACGTTTTTGTACTTTACTGATATTCTGTTCCCAAATCTTTATAATGAATGAATTCTTTTTAAGTTCTGCTGGCCATTATTGCCTGCCACTCCATTCAAAAGGAGTGGTTAGTAGAGATGATTTTTAACGTCGCCTTTTGGATTTTTTGGGATTTTTTTTCACCGCCTTTACAGACGACTATCAACTTACCTGACCAGTTGCCTTCAATTGCCAACTACTACTTGCCTGCCTGCACGGCCGTGAGTACTGTGTTGTATTTTGAAACAATTTTTGTTTGTTTTTAATTAATTGCACGCGTTTGTTTAGCCAGTTATTTACGAAAGTTTAACAACAGGATTTCAGCTCGGTTTTGTTTGCCGGATTTTATAGCAGAAAATTGAAATTTGATTTTGTTTCTCTTAATTCATGTCTGTTTGTCTGACTGTTTCTCTGCCTGTCTGTCTGTTAGTTTCGGCCTTTTTGAAACACCGTGTTTGTTGAATTTAAGAGTGGTAGCTGCGTGTCTAGTGTGTATTTAAGCGCTTTCATTATACTTCAGTTTTATTATTCTTTTAATGTTTTAATGCTGTTTATAAATCTATGTCGCATTAAGTTAAGATAAGATTAACTTGCTTAATTAGTTTCTAAAGTAGGTTTGATGGTTTTGATTTCTATTTTCACTCAATGTAAAAACACACCCTCAAACGTTTTAATTGATTGTAATGCTTATGCTCTATTGCATTATTTGGTTTATAATCTAATAGAACAAAGATTCTAAAAGGTTTCTTCGTAATAATTGATGAAATTTATAAAACTTTCCTCGGAATGTTTTTAACAAATAATGTGCCAATGTAAAGTTGTATAAAATATTATCAAATTTCTTTTCTAAATTTCCACACACACATACATATGTACATACATAAATGCTGATTACAACCCTTCTCACACCACTCATGCTGTGTTTGTTAATTTTATATATGAGTGATAGCTATTATAGTTTAAAATTTGATTTTGAAAGTTTATTCCTGATGTAGACGACATCAGACGGCTTAACGATTATTTTTTCCCTATGTTTCTAATAGTTGTTAGAGCTGAGGTTTAAACTTAAAGTTATCGCCTAAGATAGCTTCTGAATTACAGCGAGTACAGTGCAATCTATTATTCAAAAATATCGTACACCGTTTGAAGACTTCTCGAGTAAATTTGAAGAGTTTATCAGTATTACAGATATCTGACATTAGTCATTAGAACTATTCAGTCAGAATCAGAGATTAGCATAAGAACTCATGAAATTTTGAATATAAATGAGTCAAAAATACTGAAATTTAACTACTTTATGATTTATAAGTACAGGTTGCAATGAGTATGAATACATCGTTGACATCAAACTCATACCATTCCAAATATATTCGATTCATAAGCCTACTCATTTAGATTCATAACTTAGAACAACACTTTTAATACTTACAAATTATTAGAGTGACTCAAATCATTCATCAAAACTATTTTTATTTGTCGTGTGCTCAGATTCTACTAGATGGAGAAGTAAGTGTCCGCCGAACATTCAGCCATTTTATATTCCAATTCGGGAAATTTAAATTGATGGTATGGGTGCAGCGACTATCAAATCATAGTGATTACAATCGGGGTAATGTGAAAAACCCTTTAGCCGAGAAATGTCAAGATATAATTGTATCAGTCAGTATTACAGCCTATCTTCTCCCACCACCACACCATATTGTATGTGTTAATTTTTCCATGACTGTTTCAAGTCGACTCCGAATGACAGATTTTAGAAAAACTTTCTCAAGGCCATTTTATTAACCTCCGATTTTTTGGCAGAAATCTGCTGAGAGGCAATCGCCAAAAAAATATTCAATTTTCGTTTTATTGCAGATGTCTGATCTGGGGTTTAAACCCGTGGCCTCACTTCTAATAAGCCAACACACTAACTACTAGGCTATGTACGTATTTTACATACAAAATTGGTCAATACAACATTTAGTCAGGATTATAACCTGTCTTCTCAAACCACCCATTATCCTATAGTTTAATGTCGACTCCGAACGACTGTTTTTTGAGTAACTTTTTTCACAAATTTTACTTTTAATGACTTAATTATACGTTTGAATCCCTGCATAAGATAGTTTTTCTTATTACAGGCCCTCTTCTACTGAGATTAATTGCATTCAAATTCATTATTTCTATTTACCTTCAAACATTTTGCGAATTTCTCTGCAACTTAATGGAACATCTTGATGGAAACGATATGTCCTGCAATGAAAATAAATACACAAAAATTAAAGAATATTTTTGCAAAAGTAAAAAGAATATTTCCTTTGAATATTAAGGATAGATTTGGATATTTATTTGACATTAAATAAACACTTCTTAAGGACTAGAAACGTGAATTAATAAATTTGCGTTTTTTTTGGAAAAACAAAACAACTTTAATGCGGCTTTAAACATTTGAAAGCAGAAAACTGAATAAAACAAGAAGAAAGTCAAGAGGTTTGTGCAGATATATGGAGAATTTAGAAGGAAATTAAATTAAAAATCGCTTTTTAAATTTGAATCCTTTTGTGTTTGGATATTTTGTAGTTGACCCAATCAATTTTTGGGCCAATATTACAACTTGCCGTTAAACTTGGGTTTAGTTAAAGATAACTTTAGCTAAAGTAAACTTTAAAGTTACCTTTAACTTATTTTCGTTATTACAACCTAATGATAAAATAAAGTAAACTTTTTCAAAAATATGGCAGTGCCGGAGCAATGTCGATAAAACTGCTCTATTAAATAAGTTTTTTAACGCAGTGGCAACGACGGGCTTCGTTTTTTTTTGTTGTATATGTTCAGTTTGTTTAAATTTGAAGTTGCCATATTGAAAATAATATATAATATGGCAAGTTTAAACTTTAAAAGTTATCGGCAGGATGATCCTCCCTTTAGCTTAACGCTCACTTCTGTCTTATTGGTTACTCATAATAATGAAAAACAATTTATCTGCCCGTTAAAATTCACCCTTTAGTTAACGGCAAGTTGTAGTAATGGCCCTTAATCAAGTTTTTTTATAATTTCCTAATCTGTTTCATTAAAGATAACACGAAAATTAAAGTCTTCTTTGAAAAGATTTAATAAAAATTCTTTAAATTTTTTGCAGTTCTCTGTCACTTCCCCATGATTCAGAAGCAAAGTTCTCTACATTTTTCAATTTTTTTTTCACTCTTTTGCCGTTAAAACAATATTCGTATTTCATTAGGACCATGTTTCTCTCTTTTTCCTTTTTTTGTCTAAAGCGTGTATATTTTGTTTTAAAATAAGAAAAGTGGAGCAAAATGGAAATCCACTGTCATTTACTATGTATTGTTGGCACAAGAACAAATGCAATTAACATTGACGACATGTCTTCATATCCCCGATAAAGATAAACGCAACATTCATTATTATTTTGGAATTTTATTAACGCCGAAGTGGAGCAGAGTGGAGTGGAGTGGGGTAAAGAAGTGTAGTCGAGTTAAATGACAAGCTCAATATACCACTTTTAACAACGACAATTCTGTAACAGTTATGCTCGTGTTAAAACAATGTTAAGAGAAAATTAAAGTGGACTGCTTCTATATACAGTGAATTTATTAAATTTAATTCATATTACGAGTTAAATTTTACAAAATATTACACAGCACTGGAAGCACTTTAAATAAAGAGAATTAGTAAAAATTTACTAAAAAAACATATTTAATGATTTATAGGTTAGGTTTAATAGTCAGCCGCCTAAAGAAGCACTGCTCAACAGGAACCGATTGTAACTATAACTGCCAGGTTGGCATTCTTCATAAGTATGATCGTGTTATTGTTATTGAATTCGAGCATTGCAATTTGGATATAAAAAATGTTACTTATTTACACTACAATATTTTTACATATTAAAATTAAGCCATTTTTCCCGATATCACCGCGCTCTTAATTTTATTAAACTGCATTTACGCCACCCTTTTACTACTGCCCACTAATGTTGCCCTTTTTTCCATTTATACTTCACTCATTTTTAACTTGACAACTTCCAGAATCTTTTTGTTGATTTGTTATTGTTTTTGTTTTTATACCGTATTATCTCTGTGCAATTTTGTTATGTGCAAGTCGTTGTAGTTTAGTAATGTAGAGGTGTATTAGTGAGGCCACGGTTCTGGTCAGACATCTCCAACAAAATGAAATGTGAAGAAAATCTTTACCCGACAATTTCCTCTAAGTAGATTTTTGGAATAAACTTTGAGAGTAAATAAAAATTGACATGAAAAGTTTTTATCAAAAATCTGTCTTTCGGAATCGAATTTAAACTTAGGTTCCACTACTTGTGTATAAAATTAACACACGATACACAAGTGATGTGAGAGGCTAAATTACAATCCAAACTGAAGGGTTGTAAAGACCAGTTATGTATGCATGTATGTATGTAAAGATCACGACATAAAAAAACATATACCCCAAACAAACATAGAACCCCAATATATTGCTAGGCACATAAAAGAAAACAAAATAAAAATAAGCAAACAGACAACAGCAAAATCCACTCATCGTACGGTAAGAAGAATTCCATGAACAAACACGTAGGAATTTAAGAGCAATACTAAGCGATTTTATTCCTAAGAGTGAGATGATGTGAGAGGCCAAGTTGCAATCCTAACTGAAGGGTTGTAAAGATCAGTTATGTTACTTATAATGGTCATCACTGTCAACGGCCAGCACTGTAGGTCAATAATTAACAGCTTCTGTTGGTCTCAATTGGGTCATTCGGATACCGACAATATGTGGTTCGAATAGGCCGGCTGCGGCTTAACCTCTTTAGCTTTTTTCTTATTTTCTTACGTCGTCACCGGCCAAATTGAGCCTGATTTTTGCCTCCGAAAAATTGACTCTTTTGGATGGTTTGTTTATAGCATGATGTGTGGAAAGTTGCACCATCCTGTAACCAAACATCGTTGACATCAATAGCATGAAGAGCGAAGCGAGCACAATAAAATTGGTTATCATAGTGATATATGTGTCTCCATTGACCGTAATGATTGCGCCGTCCACAAGCTGCACCAAACAGTCATTCGTACCACGTCTAGGTTTTCTGAGCTCCAAATAAGATGATTTTTTTTTTTTTGCCAAAATCGACATCATCGTGCAGTTTGCCTAGTTGGCCCAATAAATCTCAACGTTGGAGATAATATTGTTACGAAAATGGAAATGGTGTTATTAAAATGATAAACAAAATCTACAAGAACAAAACAATGGACTTGTTTACATGATCAACGATTAAACAAGAATATAGCAACAACATCAGTATACAAAAAATTGGATAAACAAAGTAAACAAACAGGCAACAACAACACTGCAAGGACAAACGTAAACAAAACACACAAACAACATGTTTACATTTATAGAGATTTCGCGAAAGGCAAAGTCATTCTTCTTCGAGACCATTAATCAGACTGTTTACCCAGCGATATTTGTGAAGATCTCCGTTGCTAAGATCTAACGAAAAATTTTTAGTGAGTACGCGGAAGAGTGAAAAGAAGCATAAGAATTCAAGCAAATTGTTGTTGTTTAAATCAAGTTACAAAGGTGGCACACGGAATTTTGGGAACAATAAAAAATTGATTTAAAACTATACACAAATTAATTTTTATTTTATTTGTAATCTAGGAACTCATTTTTTAAACGTTTTTAAAAGAGTAAAAACGTAACACTGAATTTTGTGTAAGAATAGAATAAATTAAGTATTGCCAGATTCGAAAGTTTTTGCCATATTTAAACTATTTTCAGTTTCCAGTTCAATTTCCAATTATAAATTATATTTTGTACATACATATGTGTACTCGAGCTCTGGTTAAATTTCCATTTGTTTAGTGTTCAAGATAAATCACTCAATTTGTTAGTTTGGTTTTATGGGCTAAAAAAAATCCTTTTCTAACTGCTAAAGAACAACAACTTCAGCTCAACTTTGTGAGTTGGAAGGTTTTTAATTTTGTAATAAAGAAATAAAAAGAAAATGAAGAACATACTTGTTTTAGATGAATAGTGGATTATTTTTCTTATAAAACATAGTATTACACTTGGTTTCATTATTACCACTCCACTGCAAATCCGTGTGATAACATGCATTCCCATTCCCCCTTTTATGTGCTCACACAAATGTTGTCTCATATGCAAGGCACATAATATTTTTTTCTTTTTTTGCCAATAATAAACACCCGCACAACAGCTTGAGATACAAGTGAAATAAACTGAGAAGTGGTTTAAAAAAAGTAACGAAATGTAAAATAAAAAGTAAATTATTATAATAAACTAATACTCTTAGCCCCTTACCTAACCACACACATCACCCGTTCTCTAACGCTGTAAGCTGCTGACTTTTCCACAACACTACACAAAAACCCAGTGAACATTCATATATGCTGATCATTTATATTATTTTTAACATTAATTAAATCTCACACATACCTATACTATGTTAAGTAACAAGCCTAAAAGTAGACTAAAGTGCTTGTCATCTACTCGCCTTTAATTGTTTATTGGGTTACAGTTCTTTTGCCTGTGCTCACTCTTTTCTTTAGCTGTGTTCATTCAATATTGTGTTGTTGCCGTAGTAGTGTAACAGTAGAGTAGTAATGGTAGTAAGCGTACAAGTACATGCACTTTAAATACTCTGTCTTTGTGTATGTGTAGTTGTAGTATACGTGGGTTGGTTGTGTATGAGTTGAATGCATGAATGACTGTTCTTGGTGTGTAGTGTAGGCGTGTAAAGTACGAGTATGTGTTTTGATTTTCATGCAATTGTTATTGTATGTATGTGTGCGGTAATGTTGGTATTTTTCAATCCAAATATTGTTCTTAATATTCGTGTTGTTGTCGTTGTGTTATACATTATGACTATATTGTACTTTGCCAGCTGCTTATCTGCATTTTAATTTTAAACGAATTTTGTGTTAAAAATTCCAAAAAAAACACCAAAATGAACAAACAAAAAAAAAGAAATGAATGAAAAACAAAAACAAAGAAAGCTGAAAAAACACAACAACACAGCTCCAGCTACAGCTACAACATATAATTTTCTCTAGAGATTGTGATTTGTATAGTAAGTGGTTGTAATAAGACTTGCATTCCCCTAAAAATTCTTTTATTCACTAACGTATAAACACATACGCCCTCATACACTCAAATAGAGATTTACACACCCATGTACACGATCTTTTAAGTAAGCGTTTATGTGGAGGTGCGCTTCCGTTTACTTTTCAAGTTGAATTGTCTATAAGATGAGTCTCTACATACATAAGTGTGTGTGTGTGCGTTTGAGCATACATACATATGTATATGCGTTACTACAAGTAAAAATAACTATGAATTCACTAAATGTTGTTGTTGTTTTTTCATGTTGTTCTTGCCTTAAGGGTGTGGCATTAAACTAAATTTTATTTTATGCCAACAAAAAAAATGAATAAAAAACGAAAAAAAAAATAAAATAAAAATCAACATGAAATAGAAATTAAGCAACGAAATTGTAACAAGTAAAAGTTGAATTTTTACCAGCAGCAATCCATATTCACCCTACCAATATTGCATACAATAAAGTATAACAGGATGTAACTGAAAGCGGCTAAAACTCAGTGGAAGAATACATCAACATTTTAAATATCCTTCCTTATAAACAGTTTTAAACTTTTCATGCAGCATTTAAGCTCAGGAAAATTAAATAAAAACCCAAAAAAATAATGTTTTAATTTCACATTCAAATGTTTAATAAGAGGAGATATATTCTGGAGTTTGATTTGGCCTTTGACTTTGGTAAACTGATGTTGCAATGGAATCCTTTAAGACCCAAATAAGCTATGCTGTAATACTATGTTCAGATATGCACTTTTATTGAGTCAATATTCGATTTATTGAGTACAATATTTTAAGTGTTCAGACATAACAATACCCGCAGTTCAGCTGTTAATTCAATATTCATTTGACAGCTGGTAAACAAAGCAGCTGGTTGTTTCAACAACATTGTTTTTATTTTATTTTGCTTCTTTTTTTTTGTTTGTCGTTGTTGACATTTGAGTTTTCAAATATTAACAGAAAGTGTTCGGATAATTGTAATATGTGCACTGAACATACTGATGACCGTGCTGCATTTTAAGTTTTACTCAATATTATAACAATTTGCGTATTTATTGCACAAAATTTATTTGAAATTTTATATGAAATAATGGCTTTTATTGCGATTTACGCAATAAATTTGCATATCTGAAAACTCTATAAGGTGGTTGATAACTTAACCTAAACTAAGGTAAAAGTAGATAAAAAGAAATCCATTATGTTTGCACGTCGTATTGTTCTAAAATTATTTAACACTTCTGTTAGTTAGGTTAGGTTCGGTTGGAATCGTAGCTTTGATATTAAAACTCACTTGAGCACACATAGCGGCACGTTGTGATGCCACAGAGAAGCCCATCCCTGACCAAATTCCGCCCAACTCATGGAAGAAGTTGGTCAAGGCAGAAGCTACGCACTAAACCACGACTTCCCTGTTCTGGAAACCAGCCTAAAAACTTAATAAACGTAGCTATAGCGTTGATATTAAAAGATGATAACCCCATTAAGCTAACAAGGAATGAAGAGCCAAATAACCTAAATCTGAACCTTGCAAAAGATGGGCATTGATAAGGGAATTGTATTACAGCTTCATTTAATCAGCAGACCGACAAACTCGGCAAAAGTCGATTAATGGGAGCTGCAGTATTTTCTTTTCTTCTCACAACGCAATGATCTGTAAGCATGGCCACTGTGATCGTGACGACATTGCGACTATGGTCGAGTAGTTAATTAGAACGCCTCCCATCCATCGTGGGCCAAGTGAGCCTTGCAAGATTCCTAATTAATCCAGGATAGGTTGGCGTCCCAGAAGTATACTGATTCTCATATAAAAAAAATCTGTTGCTTTCAATTTTCAAACTTTCCCATTTTGTCAAACTCTTTACCTACAAAAGTTTTCGTCGCAGGCAAGAATAATAAATTTAGTCAAAGCCGCAATTAATTAGTTTGCATTGTCAATGTAGTGGAAAGCTATTATTACCTTCATATGGTCCAGTTGTTGTTAGTCCTTTCGAACTAAGAGTTTTGCCAGAAAGAAAACAAAAATAGATGATTCCCTGACAATTACATTAAAAACGACATAACGCAATGCCGTCAAGCCTGGCTTACAACTGGACCGGTGTCGTAAGTTATCTGTTTTTCATTATCATCCACTTCACAAATAAATCGAATTTCGTGGGCTTCAGCAGAGGATTCAGGATTCGCAAATAAAATTTCCGATTAGCCTTCCATAGTCCAGTCTGCAGTCTTCTGTAGTCAAAATATAGTTTAACTAGAGGCGACTGAAGAATTAATTCTACCTAGATGATCTCGCTGTAGTCTAGCAGTAGTCTAGTAGATAGTGTATTGGCTTATTAGACGCAAGGACGTGATTCATCCCATAACACAGAAATTTCGAACAAAACGAAGTTTGAAAAAATATTTCTTCGGCGACGTCCTCTCTGCAATACTTAAGTTGAGTGTGTTAATTTTATACATGCGTGATGAAGGGACCTACAGTTTAAAAGTCGACTTCAAACGCCAGATTTATTTGAGAGACTTTTTATTACTCTCAGAGTTTTTGCCGCAGAAATCTGCTGAGATTTAGTTCGTAGGTGACTTTAAAATAGTATGACGCATTGTTCATGCATAAAATTAACACAAATAATTTGAGTGATAGGAGAGGTCAATTAAGTAAGTAAGTTAGGTAGACAGATAGGTTGAAGGGTAGCAGACCAACATTGGGAGTTTAAGATATCTAGCTGGTTGGCGTACACCTAAGCTATCAAGTGGGGTTTGTACTGTGTACACGATTTACGAATACCAACATTCTTTCTAAATAAGTCTGTATCTTGCACCATTTTACTTAGATTTTTCCAGTGCACTACTCTGAAATGAACTCGGACTCATATAGTATTTCTTCCTAAAATAAAGATATCTTAAGCTACGCCTGTTGGCGTACACCTAAGCTAGAGAAGTTTAAATTCTGCCTTATCTTTCTTAGCTTTTTCTAGTCAACTAAAGTATCATATGTGTACCGTGTGACTCTTACAGTATTTTTTCCTAAAATAAAGAGATCTAAACTTTTCGAAGGCTGGGCAATGATAATGTTATTCAACGTTAAAATACTGGTGGTTTTCTCCTTAGCCGAATCGCACCAGAGTATCTTTTTAATTCTTCCTAATGTTCTTCAATAGTGGAAGCGTTGATCTGCTCTTTTTTTCTGTTGATTTTCAGTTTATTCAATGATATCAGAGAAACAACAAAAAAATAATACCACAAAAGGTTTTGAATGCTAAGGTTAGAGTTTGAAGATGCTGCAAAGGAATTAAAAAAAAAATAAATCCGTGACGTAATATCTCCTCATTTATACTTTTAGGTTAGATTATTTCAAAAACATAAGATTCGAATTTAAATTCAGAGCACAATAACGTTTTAAAGACCCTTTAGTCTGATTTCTGGCTTAACAATCTTGCCAAACTGTGTAATTTTTCTTATTTCTAACTATACATACCAATATAGCGTATTCGTTTACTGTTTACGTAGATCCATTGTTTCTTAAATATACTGAGTGAAAGGTTTAATTTTTTTTATGTAACAAAACTAAAGACGAAACAAAAAACAGACAAAAGCAGCAGCCTTAAAACGTTGAACTTAAGATGAGAAAGTATTATGGCCTAAAGCAATTGAAAGATGTATCCGAGTATTAATAGTAATGACTTGATCTTCTATTGACTTAATGCCTACACAGGGATTTAAATACAAACACATACACACATACTCATGCAGAAAATATTTACATACTTAAATAGTATTTGTATTGTTTTTAATTTCGATAACAGTATTTACATAGGAATTGTATTGCTTTTGCGATACAAGTTTTGCCAATAACTATGGCAGACAGTAAGAAAATGGAAAAACAAAAACTTATTTTAAATATGATATTACTATTTGGAATTCATATATATCATATATATACATATATGTACACACATATATATATAAAATGTATTAAACGCTCTTTATAACCCAATAAGCAATTTGCCAAAAAAATTTCAGTTAAATTTGAAAAATATTCCAAAGGAACACGCCAGGATTAAGTGAATTTGGTTTAATAAAATTGCCCCTCCAAACCATTACAATTTATTTTAGCCTTTTCCATTATGGCTGTTAAGAGATTTCAGGGGAAGATATTTCGTAGTGCGTGTGTTCAAGTCTGTTTGTGGCACCACAATGTCTCACAGTCGAATGAGCAACGCAATTATTTATCTTTTCTCACGCTGTCTTTATGCTGTCGTCTTCCTTCTTTCGGTTTGTTCTACAATTTCTTCTTAAAACGTAAATACAGTGAGCGTCAAAAGAAACTGTACATTAAACATTTTTACATTAATAAATTGCCGTTATTTTTATTTTAAAATTGTTCAACTGCCAGTTTTAAAATTAAAAAAAAAAAAAAACAAAATATTGCCAAATTTTTTCGTGCACTCCTTAAGTGTTAACGGTTGAGTTAGTGTACACTTTCTTTTAACGCTCACTGTATATAATTATTCAGATTATTTGGCATATTTTTTAACATTTCAATTTAAATTTTCAAAGTATTTTTTTAAATAATTTATGAAAACATTTGTGTTTAACATTTAATAGCTTCTGGCTTCCTATTGAAGTTTTTGCCAGCAACCGAAATATGAAATTTATGAGCCTTTCTTTGGAGTTTGTGTGAAGTATTTTACTTTCAAATTTAAGAATAATCTTATACATTAATATCCAAGGAAGCTGTGATTTACTTGTGAATTTAATTAAATGATGTCTGTTCGTTCGCATGTTTTTTAGAATGAGTTTATAATCCTCAATTCCAATTATTTAAACATAAGAAATATTAGAACTTTAAAAAAATTAAAAATTTTATTAAAATTTTAACATACTTAGACCACGCAATTTCAAAATTTAATTTTAATAACAGATACATCTTCACTTAAACGTTGCGCAACATACAATTTCCGGCCGTGCAAAAGCTTTGCATTGAATGGTTTTTTCGCTACTCATAAGCACTCCTGAAATTTTGAATATAAGTGAGTCAACAATATTGAAATTTAAATACTCTGATTCATTCATACTCACTACAAAGTTGATTTATAAGTACAGGTTGCAATGAGTATGAATACAACGTTGACAACAGACTCATAAAATTCGAAATATGTTTGATTCATAAGCCTACCCACTTAGATTCATAAATTTAGAAAATACCATAATACTCATAAATGATTCGAGTGATTCAAATCATTCATCAAAGCAACCATACAACCTTCTAGCGAGTATTTTAGTACTCGTACGCTAATCATACTTATTTTGTGATTCTTGTAAATGGTGAGTCATGGAGAGTCGAAATCAACAACATGATACGTGTTGTTAAGTATGAATATGATGACGTTCCATGATATTAAAATAAGTACGAATGGGTATAAATATCAGAAATTATGAGTATGATACGATTCTACTCATCTTTTTGAATACTAATTGTAGATTTCTGATCCAAAAGCCTGGAAAATGAGTGCTACATGAATTGAATGACAGATAGGTTAGAAAATATAGATTAGGAAACGGAGAACTTTTGCTACAAATACACAATAGATAGTCGGTGTTGCATTAACACGTGTTATTACTGGCGGTGAAAAATTAATTTATGTTTAGAAACCTAAAGGGAAACAATTTTGTGTCCAACCGGGACAATTATCAGCTTAGCATTTTGCAACATGGCAATGCACCTGTACCAGAGCTAAACCGGTTTAGGAAACAATCAATTTATTAAGCTGGGAGCTGCTACCCCAACCGCTGTATTCACCAAACTTGATGCCTTAGGACTACTATTTGTTTTCATCGATGGGACGCGCATTGGCTGACCAAATGACGAACAATTTTTGAATTCAAAAAATGTGTAGAGAGCAATGGTAAATAATTTTAATAAAATGCTTTTACTTTCACATTTTCCAAAAAAAAAATTATTAATGGTATGAGCACTAACCCATATAATTTGATGAATGGCATACCGTATTTCATAACTGTTTGTGCAATTGAATTACCAAAAGGGTAATCTTCGAAATCTAGTAGAGATGGCTTAATAGTTGTGGGGCCACGGTTCAATTCCCAGGTCAGACATCTTTAACAAAAATATATATCTTCACCGACTTCTTAAGCAGATTTCTGGCAAAAACCCTGAGAGTAAATAAAATTGTCGTAAAAAGTTTATTAAGAATATGTTGCTCCTAGTCAACTTTAAACTGTAGATCCCGCCACTTATGTATAACAATTAATACACACACATATAACAACATAAGTGATATGATGTAGCTAGATCGTAAACATATGCATGTAGTTGTAGCTGCTGCGAGGTAGGCTGAAGTAAAGCCACAGTTTAGTGGGTTAATCCGCAAGTGTTGGGGTTCGATTCCTGCACGAGATGTGGTCTCTTACACGTTTTGTGATATGCCTTTCCTTAGGGCCATTATTAAAACTTTCCGCTAACTAAAGGGAGGATTTTAACGGGCAGATAAATAGTTTTTCATTATTATGAGTGGACAATAAGGCAGAAGTGAGCGTTAAGCTAAAGGGAGGATCATCCTACCGATAACTTTTAAAATTAAGTTTATGTTTAAACTTGCCATATTATATATTATTTTCAATATGGTAACTTCAAATATAAACAAAGTCAGCAAATACAACAAAAAAAGAAGAACCCGCCGTTTCTACTGCGTTTAAACAAAACTTGTTTAATTAAGCAGTTTTATCGACATTGTTCCGACATTGCCATATTTTTGAAAAAGTTAACTTTATTCTATCATTAGGTTATAATAAAGAAACGAAGTTAAAGGTAACTTTAAACTTCAAGGTAACTTTAGCTAAGTTAACTTTAGCTAAAGTTACCTTGAACCTTAAAGTTACCTTTAACTAACCCCAACTTTAACGGAAAGTTGTAGTAATAGCCCTTAGAGGTATTAGCTTCCATGTTTTATTTCTGTAGTCTGAAGTATTAAAGACACTGGTATTGATTTATGAACACTCTAAAGTATCGTTGCCAAATGTGAATGCATAGATCATCACTCATATGGATATATGATATGATCGATGAAAGATAAGTATGTTTAGGACCGGCCTACGAATACTGCTTTGTGGTACAACAGCAGAGGTGATAGCTTTCGTTGTAATTTTATGTGTAGCGACTAAGTGATTTTAATTAAAAGCAGAAATAAGAATTTATTTTATAAACTCTTACATATTATTTATGGACAAATGAATTCCTTGTACTCACAAACAAAATAAAGTGGTTTGAGGTTAAGATACAATTTGTTAAGCCTTGATGGCAATCCTCGGGGTCATCGAATGCCAGGCGAACTTAGTATCTTTATAAAGAACCTTGCCATTGATAGACGAAGATGATGAGGATTCCTAATAATTATTTTCTTTTGAATTTAACGAAAATTAAGAAAACTTATATCCTTGGGTATATATATAAAGGTCGAAGGATACGATTCGATTTTTTTGTTTTGGTTTTTAAAAAACAATTTTTGTATTTACTGGAGTATAAATATTTTCGTTCATAATAATTCTCTTTATATTATTTTTAAAGCAGGCTTAAAGCATTGTAACTTGAAATTTCTTGAAACGAAAGCACTTTAATTCCGTTTTTCCCCCATACTTTGAATAAAAATCTGGAAAAATATTTTTTTTTTAAGTTAAATCTGCATGTGATGGTTTTATTTGCTAGAATAAGTGCATTTAACTTTTGGCTTTTAACCACAGCCATCATAACTAACATTCCTGGCATACAAACTACAAGAGCAAATGCATTTAGTCATACAACCAACTAAAAACAACACAAACACACATATTTAGGGAAAACGAAAAAAAAAACGAATACATACACAAATACGCACTTATACAGATACATTTTTAAATTCCAAATTTTTTTGTGTTTTTCTTCCTGAAAAAATGTAGAAATAAATAACGAGTAAGAACAACGTGAATATTTTGTATAAAAACCTCAAATAATAAAAAAACGAAATAATTCTTGACTTTTGTTTATAAAAAAAAACGACGAAAAAAATCTTGTAGTCATAAATAAAAAATTGCGACGAATGTATAATACTCCCCTAGAAATAAAAAGTAGCAACTATTGCTTAAAACAACATTTAATTTAAAAAAAAAATTATTTATTTTATGGAATCGCTATAGTCTAGTAAGTAGTGTGTTAATAGATGTGAAGGCGCGGCTTAAGCACCATGTCAGACATCTCCAACAAAATAAGAAAATATATTCCTTACTCTGGAGTAAATAAAATTACCACGATAAAATTTCTCAAAAATTTGTCGTTCGGAGTCGGCTTTAAACTGTAGCTTTCGCACTCATATATAAAATTAACATACACAATATAAGTGGTGTGAGAAACTAGGTCGTAATCAACCGGGAGGTTGATCGGTTTTAATGACCAATTACGTATGTAAATAATTATGTATTATGTATGAATGTGTACCACAGACCAGCAATGAGTATTCAAAAAGATGAGTAGAATCGAATCATACTCATAATTTCTGATACTTATACGTATTCATACTTATTTTAATATCATGGAACCTCTACTCATATTCAAAGTTGCAAGTACTCATCATAATCATATTTAACAACACGTATGATGTTTTTGATTTCGACTCTCCATAACTCAATATTTACACGAATCACAAAATAAGTTTGGATCGCGTAGGAACACTAAAATACTTACTAAAAGGTTGTGTGTTTGCTCCTACTTGCTGCTCTGTATTTTTTGCAACCTGCACTAATAAATCAACGTTGTAGTGAGTATTAATAATTCAGAGGAGTTAAATTTCAATATTGTTGACTCACTTATATTCAAAATTTCATGAGAAATTATGAGTAAAGAAAAAACGTTTCATTTCTGATTTCTGATGTGTGCATTTCTTCTTACAAACATTTTTTGTTTTGATCAATCCAACTGATATCCTTTTGAAGTCACTTGCTAAGCGTCTTCAGATGAAACAAAAACTATCGGTTTGTATAACAGTTTTATATAAAGGGACACTAAATACCATTTAATGCCCAAGCCAAAATATGCATATTTCGTCCCCCTTTCGTTCTCAACAGCAAATGCTCTCAAATGCAATATGTAAGTATGCCGCTAATTTATTCCGATTGCTAGAAAAGCTAGTATTTCAACATTGGGAATCTATTGTTTTATTATTTCAAAAAGAATTAAAAAAACCAGTGTAAGAGAATAGCATACAATCTAGTTCATATCCTTACATATTTATTTCATATTTAAATTTTTTATTTGTTAGTTAAGAACCAACTGTCTAATATCACATTCAAAAGATGACATAGTTTTCAGTGTAGTTTTTTCAAATATTGAAAATATGGAACAGTTACCAGTTAATTAGCCAGTGTTGGACTGTCTAGACCACATGACATAAAATGAATATTAAAAGTATTTCGTTTCATTAAAAATATTCTGTAATACATTGGATTTAAAGAAATTGTGCGAAGTTCAATAGGAAAAATACAAAATTGTTGAATGAATATTAAAAGTATTTCGCTTCATTAAAAATATTCTGTAATACATTGGATTTAAAGAAATTGTGCGAAGTTCAATAGGAAAAATACAAAATTGTTCATCATATTCATATATCAACAATTCATATATCATATGCCATTCACCAAATTTTGTTAGTTAGTGCTGATGATAAATAGATAGGTTGGAATGGCTGTCCATCAAAGTGAGTTGGATGTACATACTTAGGCCACATAGGGCCCAGTGTATGACCTTAGTTTTCCGGTGCCGGAACCAGTCTCGGAACTACTCGAAGCTCCTAATGAACCAACTTTGACTGCCAATGCTCAAGCGTGACGGTCCCTCCAGATCATCTATATAGTAAGCATCAAAGAGCACTTTTCTTCTTTGACAAAGTGCCGGACATGCATTCAGTAGATGAAAAACAGTCTCCTCCTCTTCTTTATCACTGGCAAAGACCCCGTAATGACTTCGACTGACTGAGCTCGTCTCTCTAGAGTTTAAGAAGACTTACTGAGCGCCCTTCATCCAGCCTTGGCCAGATTTTTCACTACGTTCCACTTGTGTGCTAGGCCTCCCATCTATCGTTGATAGGTTAAATTTAAAAATGGAATAACACAAAAATTATTTGAAAGTTTGCCAAATTTATTTTTTGTTGTTCCGATTAGAAATGGAATATTATTTCGTTCAAATTGGCCGACGCAGCTGGCTTCACAGTACCTCATTTGATCGGACCAATTTTAGTGCACTATTTCGGGTGTATGGGATCGTATGTCGGCAATGGTATCACGAATGTTGGCCTTCAAATGCTCAATTGTCTCTTACTTTTCTTTAACAGTGCCCCACAGAAAACAGTCCAACGGTGTCAAAACCTAGCTTCTTGGCGGCCAATTGACATCAACATTTCGGATGATTAAGCGGTCATCAAGCGTTTGACGCAATAAATTGCTTGAGGCATGAGAGGCACCATCCTATTGAAACCAAACATCGTTCACATCAATACCACGCAGAGCGGTTAAAAAAATAGGTTATCATGGTGCGATAAGTGCCTCCATTGATCGTAATGCTACGTTGTGGCGTCCTCATTTTCAACGAAATATGCACTCGTTGGGTGAATTGGCTTCTGTAAGACCACGAGTGTGTGTTCTGATTCCAAATACGACAATTCTTCTTATTAATGTAGGCACCAAAATTAAGTTGAGATTCATCCGAAAAGATGATTTTTTTGGCAAAATCGGGCTGTTTCTGGTTGGCCCAGTAAATCCCAATTTTGCTAAAATCGATTCATTATGTTCAGTGCAGATAATATACTGAATTTTGTGGCAGAATAGAATGTCATAAGTACTGTCAGATTTGAAATCTGTTTGATGGTTCAAATTTAAACCGATAGTTGGCCCACCCTATATATATTACATTGCTGCACTACATAAAACTAAAGTACGGTTAACAATTAATGATTCCAATTAAGGTTTACAGCAATAATAACATATTTGATCTAATTTCTGTTAACATAAATTGTTCAAAGGACTTCAGTGGTAGCATAGCCTTTAAGAACTTGCCAACTTACTCTCTGTACGCCATATAAGGAATGAAAATAGAATTCAAATTCCTTTGATTTCCTTTTCAAATGTCAACGAATACAAAAAAAAACAAAAACAGACAGACGCCAAAATGTCTTTCTTTTAAAAACTTTGTGTCAACCCAAAAAAAATTCACATAAAACGGAAGAAAGCTTTAACACAAACGTTATGCATAGAATTTATTTTAATTCATTTATTTTGGATCCTCTTTCTTATTCGATTCTTTATATGTATGTACATATATTTCGTGCATTAAAATTTTTTATCATACTTATTTTGAATTTTTTGTTTTTCGTTTGTCGCTCTTAAATGCAATTTTCCTAATTTTTTCCAATTTTTATTTTTCAGTTTTTTGTAAATATTTTTTTAGTGAGTTTTTTCTATGAGAGAATCCTTGTTTGTTCTATGAGATACATGCACCAGACATACATACATACACTCACTGTACAATAGTTTTGTTGCGTGCCAAATGTTAGTAAAAAAAAAGTGTTCTTTTAACAATTTTTTTCTCTTTGTCGTTTCTGTTTTAAATTTAAATATATTTGTATGTATGTATGTATGTTTTCCTTTTTTATGTATGTATGATGTATGTATGTATGTGTTTTAATTACTATTGTATTTGTTATTCATATGACAAACTAGAAAATACATTTTCAAGTTGTCCTTTTTTTTTGTTTCTTGTTTGAATCTGGCGCCAAAAGCACGAAAATAATTTCTTTTTTCTGTTAATTTGAGAAACACAGAATACATGTGAAGTTAAAAGTATAATTTGTAGTTGTATCATGAATATGCATAAAGTTATAAATACACAAAAACACACACATGCACATAGTGTCATGCAATGATATTTGTAAATCCTTTTTTCTTTTAAATTTTAATGGAAAGTTGAAAAAAAGAAAGAAAAGAGTGTCAGTACTCGTACAACATGTTTCTAAACATATTGCATAAATGTATGTACATATGTATGTACGAGGGCCTGCATGTGTCTGTATGCTAATTAAATGTGTTTTGAAAGAAAAAAAATACTTCTTTTGGCAATAAAGAATGTGCGAGTAATACAACAACTATAACTTTACATTATGGACTACAATGGAAACCAAAAAAAACGAAACGAAATTAGAATTTTAGGTTATAGAACTTTACAAAAACGTTTCATTTTAAACGTATAATTAAAATATGAAACCTAGAATTATAAATTTAATAGTATACTTGATTAGTTTTATAAATGAATACAATACAAAAAAAAATTAAAGGCTTTCCAAATTGCTTGTATAATGCTATAGATTTTCATGGCATAATTTTATATAAAGATGCTACGAATAAGTGCTGAAGTCGCTGTTGACCATACCTGTTAAGTAATGATTAGTAATCGTAATGATTAGTAATTTGATTACTTTTTTTGAATGGCAAAATAATGATTACAATTACGATTATTTTTGGTTAAAATAGTTAATAATTGATTACGATTACCAAATAATCAAAAAATAATTAGGATTACTGACGATTAGTCTAATAATCAAAAAGAATCAAAAGTAATCCAAAAGTAATCAAATTGTTTTCATTGATTCTTTTTCATTATTTTCAATAATTGAAAATTAATGCAACATCTTTCATGTGTAGGCAACCACATCTCATTATGAAAGACTGGCAGATCATCATCAATGTTATCTTCGAAATGATAATTATCCACTTTGTATTCTCGGAACGCTTTTACGAAATTTGAACCGTTATCCGGAACATTTAGAAGAATGGTTGAGCTGCTTAGGCCAAAACTACTGTTAGTCTCTGTTATAACCCCTGCAATGTTTTCAGACATATGAACTCTAAACATTCTTT
This sequence comes from Sarcophaga rosellei, assembly GCA_930367235.1. NCBI lineage: Eukaryota > Metazoa > Arthropoda > Insecta > Diptera > Sarcophagidae > Sarcophaga > Sarcophaga rosellei. The sequence goes on along the minus strand of OV884021.1, from coordinate 31,571,197 downwards.
TACATGCTAAAGCTATCGATTTGCGTTCAAAATTATCAGTATGCCAATGACATGTGTACCCTAAAAAGTTCTTTGGTTTGCAGACCAGGTGTTTGCTGTAGTACAAAAATATTTGGAAGAAAACGTTTTTTTTCTTTATATTTTGTACCATGATGTTGTATTTCGCCCTTAATTTTTCAGACGCTGTTTGGCTGGTCATCACCTTCATATCCGTGTATTGAAACGATCGGATTCGACTTTAAACTGTATATCCCGCCATTCATATATAAAATAAAAAAACTAAGTCGTAATTCTGACTGAAGGGTTGTAATGATGCTGCGAATAATATGGATAACAGGATATAGGATTTTGGATAATAACTCGAAATTTTGCAGACATGGTATCTTGGGCAAATTTTTCAAATTAAAAAAGTGTTTCGTAACATGCGATAATACAGACAATTTTGAGAAATTTGCCAATTCACCACGAATTGCATAATAAGCGAATTGCCCTTAAAAATCATTGCATTTTATTATTAAAGATTCGTGCTGTGTAGGAAATATTTTTCTATTGAAGCATTATCGAAGCGAAACGTTTTTGGATCAATTGCCCATGTAATCTGACGCGGTTTGTGGACTGCCATCAGCATCATTTGAACAGGATTAATGTTCACTCCATTTTTACTTCAAACTGGAAGAATTGGATTTGTTTGACTTGTGGTTTCAACAAGACCGCTAGCGGTACCATGAACCATATAGTGAGTCGTTGTTTGTGTGAAGATCAGGTGCTTTCATTCCACCAGAATATGTTGTGTAGCTATCAGTGGAGTCTCATCCTATAAACATAATAAACTCAACTCAGCAAACACTGTAATTTTGCAACAATACTTTGCTTGCTGTCGCATTACCTTTAAAATAATAATATACACCTATATATTATATTTTTGAGAGATTGTTGTGTTTACAGCATCACATGCAAAGATACACAACCGCTTCAATTCTAGCTCTGTAACATAATAATAACGATGCCAAAATACTAGAAAAAGTACGCACTATTTTTTGGTTCCCGAATGAACCACTTACAGCGAAGTCGTTGGCTATTCTTTTCAGAAAATAATCTTTAAAGTAAAAGTAAAACGAATGTTTATTCCATTAATTTTTAAAAATTTTCTGCGTGTTTTCAGTTTTCAAAAAACAAATGGTTATGAGGAGACTGTTGGTTTAAATTTGAACCATCGATAGAATCGATTTACTCTTGAGCATCGATTTATCGGAAATTTATTTCCAAAACAAAGACAGACAAAGCATTTCACGCACCAGTTTACGTGGAATTTCGCGAAAAGATCTCGGTATAACGCCTTACGAAGTTCAATTGGTTCAAGAGTTGAAGTCGCATGACTATTCGCTTCTTTTTCGCTTCGCTAGATATGCCAACGAAAAACTGCTCAATGATGTCGATTTTGCCAAAATAAATTATCAGTTACGTTAACAAGTAAAATTGCCATGTTTGGGGCTCAGAAAACTAGCACGTGGTCTTACACCTATCGCACCATGATAACCGGTTTTTTGCGCCCGCCCTTCATGGTATTAATGTTAACGATGTTTGATTTCAACAGAATGGTGCACCTTGCCACACAGTTCGATCGATTTATTGAGTCAAAAGTTCGATGGCCGTTTAATTACCCATTGGACTATTTTCTGCGGGTGCTATGTCGACAAACCAGAGACAATTTAGCATTTGAAAGTTAACATTTGTAATGCCATTGTCGAGATACGCTCCACACACTCGATAAAGAGCATGAAAATTGCTCCGATCAAATGACGTACTGTGTAGCTAACCGCGGCAGCCAAATTAATGAAATAATAATCCATTTCTTAGCGGAACAATCGTACTATAAACTTATTAAAATTTCAAACCATTCTTCTTTTATTGCATTTTAAAACTTGTAATCATCCACCCTATACTTTTTGGCTATGCGCACGATTTGGCTATTATAGTATCGGGCTTTGATCCGCATACTCTTTCTTTAAGGTACAACCTGCTCTTTGAGGTTATATCAGAATGATGCTCATCGTATGGTTTAGGCAGCAAGCCTTGATGAAAAGAATTAATGTTTTTCTGTATTCTTACATACACACATACATAATTGGCCATTACAACCCTTCAGTCAGGATTACGGCCTAGCTACTCACACCAATCATGTTGTGTGTCTTAATTTTATACTTGAGTGGCGGGACCTACAGTTTAAAGTCGACTCCGAACGACAGATTTTGAGAAACTTTTCAATGCAAATTTATTTTACTCTCAGAGTTTTTGCCAGAAATCTGCTGAGAGGAAGTCGCCGAAGAAATATTTTTTTTGGGCTTTACGTCTAAAAAGCGAACACACTACCTCTACCACTAGACTACGGCGACATCAAATCTTAATATACCAAAAAAATTTTTGTTTGTTTTTAATTTCATATATTTTTACGATTCCACCCAGCTACTAGGACAGTATCAAACCATTAATCCGTTTTAAATATTTGTTTCAGTAATGCACACACAAAATTAATTTTGAAGTCAAAAACGCTTTAAAAACATTTTTGCGGTAAAACTGATTATTTAACAAAGAAAAAAAATCTCCATACACCATACACTATATAATGCGTAAATATGTATTGTGTATTATACTAATTTGATTGTGTTTGTTGTTGTTGGTTGGTTGGCATTATTGTTGTTCAATAATTGCTGAATATTGAAATTAATATTAAAAGTAATTAAAATAAACCACCTACAAATTAAATACAATTTAAATTCATTTAAATATTGGCTACTACACAACGACGATTATCATCATCCAAAAAGGATTGAAATTATTAAAATTAATTCCAAACTCATTTTAAATACACACACACACACATACACATAAAGATAAACGGTATATAATAGGCCTTGATTTAATACAGATTAAACAAATTAATGAAATGAATGAATGAAAAACAAAAACAACAACAAAAAGAAAAACAAATGCACAGCTGATTATCAATGAAAAAAAAAATGGGTTTTATCTATAAATAGGGAAATAAAATGCATTTTTTTTATAATTAAAAGGAATTTAAAAAAAATAAAAAAAGTTTTGAAAGTCTAATTAAAAAAACACAATATTTTTGTACGCATACAAACGTGTGTTTAATCAGTGTGAAAAGCAAAAACGTAAAGGAAAGAACGAACAAAAAAAAGAGATAAATTGGATTATTGTTGTACACCCCTAATAAACTAAATATACCATACATTTAATTTTATTTCGCCACAAACAAACAAATATAAACGACAAAAGAAAAAAAAAATTAAAAAAAAATAAATAAACAAATACCGAGTTAAACAAACATAAACATTAAATGGAAAAAAAACAAAATTTTTTAAAAATAATACAAACTGCATATAAAACAATTAACTTTATGGCTATAAAGCCACAGCTGTTGGTAATGTTTTTTTTTTTTTTTTTACCAACTAAAGTACCCCCTTTACTTTTTTATGATATAAATTTCATTGTGTTCTTTTTTTTTTATCCCCTATTTGATTTCGTTAAATTACTGTAGAATATTATAAAAATCTATTTTTTTAATATACATTGTATACCAACATATGTATACGTATAGTATTTAATTGAAACAGTTTCTTAGTAGAATAAGTAGTGACGCAAAAAACATTTTTTTAACGCTTTCCTAAATAAAAAATCACTGAATTCGATTTCTTTACCACATATTGTTTAAACTAAGTACCAATAGTCAATTAAATGCCAGTGTAAAATATCGAAAATATGGCAATAAAAACCGTTTTTCAATACCAATGGCTACAGAATCGAAGCATCTTGTTTATAAATACATCTGTATATAAATATCGACGCCTCCATTCTATAACGTTCTAAGTGTACTTAGAATGTTTTTAATGTTCTTGCATTTTTAAATTCTACGTTCTCTAACTTAAATACTGACAAAATTTGGTTAAGATACGTCGATCCGTTCCGAAGTTATAAGGAAAAATCTACATAGAATACACATATAGGGTTATGTCGCGTGAAAACTTTGAGAGCTCATAACTCAATACACAGTTTTTCGACTTAAAATGTTATAGAACAGAGGCGTCGATATAACTTCTTGAATGAGGCTTACTTACATACTTAATTGGTCACTACTGCTCTTTAGGCAGCCTGGCTTCTCACAACACCAATGTTGTGTGTTAATTTTATCTAAATATAAGTCGCAGGAACTGGAATTTAAATTGACTCCGAACGAATATATTCTTTTTTAGGATGTTCTTTTGGCAATATTATTTAACTCTCAGGACATTTTACAGAAAACTGTAGTATTTTTTTAATCATATTTTGTTATTTTCGAGATGTTTGATCTAGGGGTAGAACCACAGTCTTTCGTTTAATTAGACATAACTCCACCTGCTAGCAAAATTTTTCTTCGACGACTTCCTGTCAGTAGATTTCTGGCAAAAACTCTGAGATTGAATAAAATTTCCTTAAAAATTTTCTCAAAAATATGTCGTTGGGAGTCGACTTTAAACTGTATGAAATCAAGTATGAAATTAATACGCACAACATGGGTGCTGTGACAAGCCAGGTCGTAATCCTGTCTAAAGTTTTGTAATAACCAATTAAAAAAGTAAGCAAGTAAGTGAGGCTCTCACCCCCCAGAATACATAATTTGGGGCAATGTAAAGCTTATCTCAAACAGCCGCATGGGCCAACGAGTGATCTTGCTTGTGAATGGCAAGCTATACGCTAACCTAACCTAATCTTTTTTAAAATTTATTAATTTATAGTTAGTGTGTTGATATAATTCTTTAAGAATTAATTGTTTACATGTAAAATTCAGATTTTTTAGAATATACAGTGAGTGTCAAAAGAAACAGTACACTATGGATAAAATTCTAACAATCAGCATACTTAACTTTTACCAGTTAAGGAGGGTGTCCGAAAAGATTTGACAATATTTCGAAGTTTTTTGTAATGTTTTTTTTTCTTTTAATTTTAAAAAACCAGCAATGAAACAATTTTAAAATAAAAATAACGGTAATTTTTTAATGAATTTTTTTTAATGTACAGTTTATTTCGACGCTCACTGTAGATATTTCTTGTTTAATTTAAATAGTTTCTTTGTAGATTGAATTCTCAAATTGAAATTAAAAGAGAATTCAACACTTTTTAAGAAATGAAATCTAGGTTTAAAAGAGACAAGTACAGTACCCGGGGGCAAGTTGATCCATGTGAAATCTAAATTGATTGCAAAATCAATCTCTATTTCCCTGTTGCAGTAGTTACGTTTAAAACCTAAAATGATAAGTAACGCATGCCTATGGATAGTAATGGAAGTAAGATATATAACGAAGATATCTTAACACTAAATAACGGTAATTTTTTAATGTACAGCTTCTTTTGATGCTCACTGCAACCACATGCCTATGCGCAGTATCAGACAGACTTTGATTAAACGACAAGCAATCATTGGACTCTTTTCTAATTTACTGACAGGATGATATGAAGTCATTATTTTTCGTGTATTAACGCTCAATGAAAAGGTTTTGGCTTAACAATTTCAAATATTTCCACTCATATTATCATCATGTTACCATAAAACTATGTATACGGAATTAAGTCATCAGGCATTTAAAATAAATAAAGATATCAAGATGATCCGAATGCATGTTCTTTTTTTAAACCTTTTGCTATACTTTACATCGTATCTCTTATTTCTTGCATCTCTTCAATTTTGGTTTTTTTCTGTTTCTGTTTCTATTTCTTTTTCGTTTTTCTATTGTTCCATTATGGCGTCAATATAATAATATTTCAATTGATTACGACATTTATACTGGTATTTTATCTGCATTGTTTGTTGTCAGAGAACAGAGAGACTTTGCAATTATACAGACATGGAAGAGATGAACAAAGAGAAAAAAAAAATTAGAATGAAAATAAATCAGAAAGTAAGGAAAGAAATGAATACTTTTGCTGCATTTCCTATACTAAGAATAGAATGATTGTTTTTTGCTTTTTTATTACTGTTATTATTGTTGTTGTTGTTATTGTTTCTTGTCACTATACAAATTTTTATAACCGATTCTTATTGTTTTCCTATGATTTCTCATACAAAAAAAAAGAGCTTTTCTTTCGACTTGTGTTTCATTTTATTTTTTGTCTTTTGCAATCGAATTAAAGTGTTGACAGTGACACTTGTCGGTGGTAAACAATCTATATAACACACACACACACTCTCACTCACACACTCAGTGTTTAAATATAGAAGAAGTTTATTTGCAACATGATAATAGAACATAGCAAATGAACCAACCAACCAACGTCACTACCATGCCATACAGTGAATATGAAGGTATAACTGTAGGCTTAAGTAAGCGTGTATGTATACGTGTGAGTATCTGAGTGTAAAACTGTATAAATCTGGGTATATTTGTCTACAATAGTAACAAATATGAAGTGTAATTTCAAGTGACAGTCGGTCGTCGTCATCGTCACAATCACAATTATCATCATCATCACCAACATCATCATCATTGTTGTCATTATCAACGTGAATGCCACATCAGGGTTAACATGCAACGGTGGTAACAGTGGCAGCTTGCAGTAGCAACATCATTGTCATCATCATTATCATTAGTTTAGTTGCATGCTGCTGCTTACAATGCTGGCTTGGTTGTTTTGGTTTTAGATTCAAAGAGAAAAATAATACAACAACAACAAAAAAAAACACAGAATAACAGAAGTGATATGTGCATGTCGTTCGTCTACCTCAGCACAATTCAAAATTCATATGTTGGATGAATGTAGACAAACCTATTCAAATTGTCAGAAACGTGCCTATCAGGCGCTTCATCAGCATGTGAATCGCATCATCGTCATCGTCAGAGTCATCATAATCACCATTTAGATTTTGTATTGTGTTTGCTGCTGTGCATGTGTGTGTGCATGTCATTCCATGTTGTATGCAATAACAGCAACAACAATAACAAGAAAAGCTTTCTTCATGCAATTTTCATTTAACAAAACCGTAGTGACAATCGAGAAACAATACAACAATACTTTTTTTTGTTATACTTACGATTTAAAAGAAAAAAAACGTACACATACACATACACATACACATTCACATACTTCTATAATACATATATGTATGTGTGGGTGTGTGTGTATATATTATTTTCTAAAACATCTACAAATTAAATAAAAACTGCTGTGTTTTGCATTAAAAAAATATATAAAAATTCTTGTGAAAGTAGGAAAGCTTTAATAAAAATTTAAATATTGAAAGCAAATATTCTGAAATAATTTAAAATTTTTGCAAATTAAAGTCAAAGATTTTAAGTTTGATCTCTCACCATTAGCAACAACAAATCGGTTAAATTTTCACAATGATCATACTTTCATTGTGATTGTGAACACAAATTTTTTTTAATATTTTTTTTTTTAATTTTTATTTGCCAACACCTTATGTCAGATATACTATTACCATACACAACAGTCGCCGAAACAGAGACAATTGGTCGGAAATTGCAAAAATTGCAAATAAAAAATGTTTTTGGATACAGCTCATTTTACCTTTGGTGCGTCCATTAATGAGCAAAATTGCCATATTTGGGGCTCAGAAAACCCACACGTACTCTTACAGAAGCCAATGCACCCATTACGAGTGACTGTTTGATGCGGCTTGTGGAGCGAAGGCATCATTGGCGCATATTCCTTTGAAAATGAGAACGCCACAAAGCAGCACTACGATCAATGGAGACATCTATCCCACCATGATAACCTATTTTTTTGCATCCGCTCTACATGGTATTGATATGATAGGATGGTGCCACTTGCCATACACACCATGCCACAATCGATTTATTGCGTCAAACGTTTGATGGCCGTTTAATTATACGAAATGGTGATGTCAGTTGGCCGCTAAGAAGCTGCTATTACACACCATTGGACTATATTGCGTGGGGCATCGTTAAAGAAAACTGTTATGCCGACAAACCAGAGACAATTGAGCATTTGAAGGCCAACATTCGTGATGCCATTGTCGAGATACGATCCCATACACTCGAAAACGAGCACGAAAATTGGTCCGATCGAATGAGGTTCTGTGAGGACAGCCGCAGCAGCAATATGAATGAAATAATATTCCATTTCTAACCGGAACGGTTGTACCTTACAACAAAAAAAAATGAGTTTGGCAAATGTATGTTTTTGTTTTATTGCATGGGTTTGAACTGTGCTCTTAAGTCTAATAAGCTAACACACTACCCACTAGACTACGGCAACTTCTTCATTAAAATCTTTAGTATTGGTTATTTTGGCAATGCATTGTGTTGTGTAACTCATTAAGTTCTACTTGCTTTTCATAGTAACTAGGGTTTTTATCATTTAGTGGTTCAGCCTTGACGGCATATGGTGTTCAGATATGCACATTTATTGCGTAAATCGCAATAAACGCCATTATTGAGCTCAATCTTTCATATAAGTGTGGGAACAGGACGTACCACCAGGAGTGGCAACACTTACTGATATGAATACGACAAAATGCAACACTAGTAATATTGAATGCGACTCTACGATGACAGACGCTATTTGAAGTTTAACGAATAGTTTTAAGTTAGATTTTAAACGCTTGTAATTTGATCGCCAAGAGAGCAACATCTCTCATACTTTTAAATAAACATTATTAATTACACTAATAATTAAAAAGTGTTTTAATTAAAAAAGGCAAAAACTACATTTTGGGGGCTCAACCGGGATGATTCCCACCTTTGTTACATTTAAATAGTATGTGCTGTGTGCCACAATTATTTGAAAATATTTAAAATTCTGAGTGAATTGGAGAAAAAGACTGAGTGTCGTCTGGAATATAAGAAATAAAGGAAAGACTGAGTGTCAATCCAGTTTAAAGAGTTAAATAAGTAAAATTGGTAAAAAAAGAGAAAATATTAACTGTCGAGTGTTGTGAAATTGCTATAATACTAGAATCTAAACTGTGAGACTGAGTGTTAAATTCTTTTAAGTTTAAAGAAAAATCTAGAATTTGTGAAAAAGAGAGAATTGAATTCGTTAAAATTCAAAATTTAAGAACAAAGAACTGTATGTGAAGAAACAATAGCAAAGTTAAAAGCAACGAATCTTAATAAGTGAATGTGTTTTAGAAAAGGACAATAGTCTGAAAAACATAAAATATAAATTGCATTTTCGTTATTTAAAAATTTACAAAAAGAAAAGACTAACGAATAAAAAACAAAAGTGACAATTGTATGAAAGACAGCAGCAGAAAGCAATAAAACTAATATTAGAAAGAGAAACTAAATAATCATAAACTGCGCATATTATGAAAAAGACAAAGATGGTAACTAAAATATAGAAACGAGTGAATCGTATTTTGATTGTATTGGTAATACATTGTTCGCACCAAATTTAAAAAGGGGAATAACATGAACAAATACGAATCGTCTCATTTTTAAAATGCTACAGCGAGTACTATGTGAAACAGCAACAAAGATAGTGAGTACATAAAGCAACGAAAAAACGTTAATTTTAAAATTTTGATAACGAGTGCATATAAAGTCTATTGAAAAGAAAGAGATGCATGGTTGAGAAATTCTCATATACTACCACAGCAGCAATTCTAAGAAGAGAGTGAGAGAAAGACAAAATCAACAACAGCAAAAGAAGTTCGTCGTGGGATCAGCCTATGTTAAGTTGTTTTTTATATCTGATTTTTATTCTTTTTTAGTTATTAGTGAGCGAGGTTCGATAAATTCTAATTGGATGTTTATTTTATTATTTTTGTATACAGAATTCAAATAGGAATTAATTTTTTTTTTTTGTTTTGTAGATACACTTTCTATTTTTGTTTTAATAAGAATTCAAATAGGAATTCCTTTTTGTAGTGTTATACGTACTTTTATTTCTTTTACTTTTTCTTTACTTTAATATTCACAATATCTATAATTACTTTTAATAATTTGAATTTAACGTAAAATTTTGAAGTAAATTTTTTTTTCATTGTAAGTTGGACGAAAATAATTTTTAGTTATAAGTGAATTAAACTGAATTATTGTTAATTATTTAGTTTATATTCTTTCCGAATTGATTGAATTTGAATAATTTGAATTTAATTTCTTTTCTTACATTTTATTTTATTTTTAATTGATATTTATATTTACACTTATTTTTTGTAATTGGACAAGATGGACATACAGGAAATTTTACAATTGAACGTTGAGGGCTTAAGGAATAAACTGACGGAGTTAGGTTTAGAGACTACGGGACGAAAACAGGAGTTACAGGATCGACTTAAGGATCACTTCGGCCTTAACAATGATGAATCGGAGTCCGTTAACGATGATGTTTCCTCTCGACATAATGATGCCACGGTTGGTAGGGGCGGCATGTTCACTTTAAGGGACATAGAAGATTCGCTTACTTCATTTTGCGGCACTGATAGTATCGACATTAGAAATTGGGTGGAAGATTTTGAAGATAACGCTGAAGCTGTTGGATGGAACCAGCTTCAAAAATTCATTTACGCTAAGCAGTTATTAAAGGGTGCAGCTCGTTTGTTTATACGCAGCCAAAGTGGAGTAAATAGTTGGAGAATGCTTAAAGAAGTATTAATAGAAGAATTTGGAGAAAAGATAGCAGCGATCGATGTGCATCAGATGCTTAGAAATCGGAAGAAGAGGAGAAACGAAAGTTATAGAGAATACCTCTATACGTTAATGGAGATTGGTAAGCCTATACAACTGGATGAGAGTAGTCTAATACAATATTTCGTTGATGGTATTCCGGATTCAAAGTTTGGAAAAAGTATTTTGTATCAGGCTAGAAACATTGAAGATTTAAAGCAGAATATTAAAACGTACGAAAAGATTCGTGGGTCGTCTCAACAAGCCTCGACTTTAAAATTTACTCCTGAGTCAGCGGAACGAAATCGGGATACACAGAATAATAATTTAGGTGTGAGGAGGAAATGTTATAAATGTGGCGGGAGTGACCATTTGGCCAATAATTGTTCATCGACAACTGTCAAATGTTTCAAATGTGGTAAACAAGGACACAAATCATTCGAGTGTAGGAGTCAGACGCAACCTACTGTGAAAAGGGAATTTTCTACTTCGTGTATGGTGAAACGTTTCGGTAATTTTGTTCAGGACACTAATCCAACGGCAAATCGAAATTTTAAAGAAATCGAAATGAACGGAATCAAATTTCCTGCAATTATAGATACGGGTAGCGATATTTCAATAATAAGGTTTGACGTTTTTGAGCACTTAGGCAATTTGAACTTTATTGAAGGAAGGAAAAGTTTCATCACAGCTGGAAACTACAAATTGATAACAATTGGTTATTTTGAAGCATTGGTCAGTATAGATGGTGTTGATATCAATGTTAGATTCTTTGTTTCAAAACATTTTGTATATCCGGCAGCAATCGGCAATGATATTTTGAAGCAGGTCGACATAAAAATAACTTCTGATGGAGCAACTTTGGTGGCAAAATTAAAACAGGTCGAAAACAACTTGAATATCAATGAGGTAGGTGGATTGGAAGAATTTTGTTCTACCTTGCTTTTAGAAAATGGAAATAAATACGATATATCTCACCTGCGTGGGGAAACGTTTATTAAAATAAAGGAATTACTTGACGGATACTGTCCAACAAGACAAGACCCGTCACCAATTGAGATGAAGATAATTTTGTCAGATGAAATACCTATCTATCAGAGGCCTCGTCGTTTGTCCTATGAAGATCAGAACATAGTTGCGCAGCAAATAAAAGAGTGGTTACATGATGGTATTATACGAACAAGCACATCGGAATATGCGTCACCAATCGTATTAGTATCCAAAAAAGACGGCAGTAAGAGATTGTGCTGTGATTTTCGCAAATTGAATGAGAAAATATTAAGGGACAACTTTCCAATGATGCTTATAGACGACGTTTTGCATAAACTACAATCGGCTAAGGTTTTTACGACGCTTGATTTGAGAAATGGATTTTTCCATGTACCAGTTGAGGAAGAATCAAGAAAATACACGTCATTTGTCACCCATAACGGTCAATACGAATTTAATTTTGTACCGTTTGGTATTTCTAACTCCCCGGCAGTTTTTTCCCGATATATCTTTGCAATATTTAGAGAACTTATCCAGGATGGAACAATCGTAGTCTACATAGATGATATTATCATCCCATCATTAAACGAAGAAGAAGGTATCATTAAACTAAGGCGAGTACTGAGTATAGCGGAAAAATATAATCTGAAGATAAAATGGGAAAAATGTCAATTTTTAAAGAGAAAAGTAAATTTTTTGGGATATATAATTGAAAATTCTACTATTAAACCATCATCTGAGAAGATTTCAGCAGTTTCAAATTTCCCAATTCCAACAGATAAGAAGTCACTTCAAAGATTCTTAGGACTAACATCATACTTCAGACGTTTCATTCCTAATTTTGCAATTATAGCAAAACCCCTATCGGACTTACTAAAAAAGGATGCGGTATTCGAAATCAAGGACGGACAAATAATAGCGATTGATCAATTGAAGGCAAGCCTAATAAATGCACCAGTTTTAAATTTATTCAATCCGAAGGCACCAATTGAAGTTCATACCGACGCAAGTATGCACGGATATGGAGCTGTTTTGTTACAGAAAAGTTCAGATGACCAACAATGGCACCCAGTTGAGTACATGAGTCGGAAGACTACTGATGCTCAAAGGAAGTATCATTCGTATGAGCTGGAGGTACTGGCCATAATTGAGGCACTTAAAAAGTGGAGGGTTTACCTAATGGGCACTAAAATAAAAATAATCACTGACTGTAACTCATTCGCGATGACAATCAAGAAGAAGGATGTACCATTGAAGGTTTCTAGATGGGCTATGTTCCTTCAGGAATTCGATTATATAGTAGAACATAGATCTGGCAACAAAATACGACATGTAGATGCTCTTAGCAGGGTCTCTTGTCTTCTGGTAGAGGATTCAATTAAACATCGACTTAACGAAGCACAACTACAAGACGAATGGGTAAAAGCTATAAGAAAAATAATCGAAAAGGACAACTATGAAGATTTTTACTTAAAACATGACTTACTTTATAAAGATCCGAACAAAGAACTTTTAGTAATCCCAGCCAGTATGGAAGAAGAAATTATTCAAATTGCTCACCGTGAAGGACACTTTGGAATAAAGAAAACTCGAGATTTGGTTGAAAGAGAGTTTTACATACCTAATGTTTTACAGAAGATTACTAAAGTCGTACGCAATTGTATGGAGTGTATTGTTAGTGAGGCCAAGATGGGAAAAAGCGAGGGTCTCTTAAGTCCCATTGATAAGTCTGACAGACCTTTAAGAACGTATCACATAGACCATATTGGCCCAATGGAGAACACTCAGAAACATTACAACCACATACTAGTAGTCGTGGATGCATTTTCCAAGTTTGTGTGGCTATATCCGACTAGAGGAACAGGTACAGAGGAAGTCATTGACAGATTGAAAAGACAATCGGCAGGTTTTGGAAATCCTGAAAGAATCATTTCTGACCGAGGAACCGCCTTTACCTCCAATGCATTTAGGGAATATTGCGAGGAACAAAGTATCCAGCATCTATTAATAGCAACAGGTGTCCCTAGAGGTAACGGGCAAGTAGAAAGAATTAATAAGATCGTAATTTCATTGTTATCGAAACTGTGTGTCAACAATCCTAATAAATGGTATAAGCAAGTCGACAAAGTTCAACAGTGCATTAATAACACTCCTCCGAGGAGCACGAAAGTATCTCCATTTAGAATTCTTACGGGTTGTCATATGCGTACCGAAACACAAACTGATGTTCAAAAATTAGTTGAAGAATTTGCTATTTCCGAATTGGATGAAGAGCGGGATGAAATTCGCACAATTGCCAAGGAAAATATTGCCAAACTGCAGGCTGGAAATCGCAAGACATTTAATAGGAAAAGAGTGCAAGCACCTGTATACAAGTTAAATGAGCTTGTGGCGATTAAAAGAACCCAATTTGGAGTTGGTCTAAAATTGAAGCCTAAATACTTCGGACCCTATAAGGTCGTAAAGGTATTGAAACATGATCGCTATGAAGTTGAAAAGGTAGGCGAGGTGGAAGGTCCGCGGACAACTACTACCGTGGCGGAATATTTGAAGAGATGGAGTTCATCATTCGGGGCGAATGATCATTCAGGACGGCCGAATGTGGGAACAGGACGTACCACCAGGAGTGGCAACACTTACTGATATGAATACGACAAAATGCAACACTAGTAATATTGAATGCGACTCTACGATGACAGACGCTATTTGAAGTTTAACGAATAGTTTTAAGTTAGATTTTAAACGCTTGTAGTTTGATCGCCAAGAGAGCAACATCTCTCATACTTTTAAATAAACATTATTAATTACACTAATAATTAAAAAGTGTTTTAATTAAAAAAGGCAAAAACTACATAAGGTTTCAATTAATTTTTGCGCAATAAATACGCAAACTGTTATAATATTGAGTAAAACTTAAAATACAGCACTGTCATAAGTAGGTTCAGTGCGCATATTACAATTATCAGAACACTTTCTGTTGATATTTGACAGCTCAAATGTCAACAACGACAAACAAAAAAACAAAATAAAACCAATGTTGTTGAAACAAACAGCTGTTTTGTTTACCAGCTGTCAAATAAATATTGAATAAGCAGCTGAACTGCGTATATTGTTATGTTTGAACACTTAAAATATTGCACTCAATAAACCGAATATTGATTCAATAAAAGTGCATATCTGAAAATAGTATTAAACAAATGTTTTAAATTATGAAAACAACACATTTTAAATTACTCACTGCATATGCTAGAATCAACATTTAAATTTTCTAAAATTTTCAAAGTTTTAAATTCTTTCTTAAAGCATTCGAAATGACTTAAAGTTGTATTTCATTTAAACCAAACGAAATAATGAAAATTCTTAATATTAATTACGTCTGTGGATACAACATACGCATGTTGCACACAGGACATCTACACATGCATATATGCCTATCACATGTATGAGCACACGTAAACAACATCAGTTTAATTGTGGTGGATTTTGTGTTGTATGATGAAGAATAGCAATGAATCCTTTAGGGGATAAGCGCAAAGTTAAATTAGAAGACAGCAGTGAGTGTATCATTTGAAGCTTAAAATGAAATTGCGTATGTGTATAAGAGAGGAGAATATGTTCCTTAAATGAGCGTATACATATGTGCAGCTAATGAGGTCATTGTTTGACAATTGCATTTGGGCCATATATTCAGTCATATTTACTGTCATGATACGAAATTATTATAAAAAAAAAAGAGAAACAAATTTAAAACAGCCAACTACTGTTTACTAAATAACAACAACTATTACTACTACTAGTACTACCACTACTACTACTACTACTAATTCAACATACTATAAGGAAGAAAATAAATAAAATGACAGACAGACATACAGACCAAACGAACGACAACATTGCACAGAAATTCAAATAGAAATTTTACAATTAAATGTTACAAAATATACTTGCTGTTGTTATTGCTTGCAGTTGCAACATTTGTTGTAGTAGTGGTAATAGTTAATAGTATGGCGCATTTGGTGTATGGTTTTATATCCGTTTCCGTGTTTCTTCATCGTAACCCAAAGTAGACAATAATAAAGAAAGAAAAAACCGTTTATTCTCTCTCCCTCCCTCTCTCATTCACTTGCTTTTCTATACACGTGCACACGCTGATACAGCGTAAATATTACTGGCACAATGCACGCATACCAACACCGTGTCAGCCTGAAAGTATGCACTGCTATTGCCACTGTTCATTTTAAATGAACAGCCAGCCTGGCAGAGAGGCAGGCAAGCAGCAGGCGAACATACATACATACATACATACAATGCCAGTCAACAAAGTCATTAGATGTTTTGTCTTCTGGGAAATTCATTCTTCTCGTTGTTTTATTTATTTAAGCTGTAGCAGTTTTTTTATTTCTATTTTCATTTCTTTTTTAATAATTTTTTTCATTTATTTTATACTGTTTGTAGCATTGCATTGTCTCCCTCATAATGTTGCATTTTTTGGTTTAATTTTCTGTTTTAACCCTAATTTTATTTAACCATTTTCGTTCTGTTCTACAGTGTTCCCCTACAGTGTTACGCTAAAACTCTTTTGTCGTGAATTTTCAGTTATTTTTCTCTCTTTTTTTTGAGCAATTTAGTGCATTGAATTGTATATGTGCCGTATATTTCTCGTATTTAACGTAATTTATGTGACAATACAAGATAAATTTCCAATGGAAATTTTTATATTGCATTCCTTTATGTATTAACAACAAGTTTTCCTCCTTTTTGTGTCTAGCATTCATAGAGCAAAAAAAAAATTCTATGAGTTTAATGAGCCAAAACTCTAGTTTAACAAACACACTCGTACCGAGTGCTATAGAACTGTTTGCATTTTTTTTTTCATTATTAAAAAAAAAGAGAAAAAAATAGTCATCGTGTGGAAAAAAACTAAAAACTGATTGTCCTTGTAATTTGTTCTAAATTTTACGTTCCTCTTCTTCTCCTTCTTTTTCTTTCAATTGAGACAAAGAGAAATATTTAGATTATTTCGAAGCAAACAAACAGAAACAAAAAAAAAAACTGAATTTCTAGCTTTTGTTTTAATTATCATTTCTCTTCTAACATACACTCACTCAACTGCACACAATTGCTGATGAATTGTCGTTTAAATTGAGCCTGTGGTATACATAGTTAAGGGTGTATAGAGGACGGGATGGGTACATACCTGCTGCTTTGATGTTTTTTTCACTTTGTATGCCATATCTTTATCTGCAAAGAAATAATTGATGAAACAAAAGAGAATTAATACACAGCTGAGACGACTTTAATTTTGAAGATTCAAAAAATAAAAAAAATTAGAAAAAGAAAAAGAAATCAAATGGGAAAAAAATATTTATGAAATGCTTGTGAGTCAAAAGGTTTGTGGATTTTAATTTCATTCTCAGTCTTAGGTTTCATAGACTATTAATCTCAATAAATTAAAATATAATTCTAATCTAAATTATATGGTAGAGTACAGTTCTCAGAACGACAGACAATATTGGAAAAATTTTAGACCTCATGATTAACATATAAAACCAGAAAAAAATATAAATCGTGATTACAACTGTTCAGTCAGAATTATGACCTCGTTTCTCATAAAGTTTTCATGGCAATTTTATTTATACTCAGAGAAATATTTTTTCATATTTCGTTTTGGTGTCTGACTTGGGGTTTGAACCGTGGCCTCACGTCTAATAAGCCATCGCAATACCTACGACGCAATACCTACTAGACATACATCTTGAACAATTCTAATATATTACTCCAATTGAGCTTATATGCTAACAATTGATCAGATTTTCAGACGGGATATAATGCTTCTGGCCAACAGGTCAAAGAACCTACGACGCAATACCTACTAGACATACATCTTGAACAATTCTAATATATTACTCCTATTGAGCTTATATGCTAACAATTGATCAGATTTTCAGACGGGATATAATGCTTCTGGCCAACAGGTCAAAGAAGGTATAGAAGGTCTTCAAGATAATATCAGATGAAGCGCTAGAAGCCTTTAACAGACCCTTTAACATAGATCAGTTTTCGCGCCTGCTACTCTGCTCCTCATGAAGATTTCTATGGCAGCAAAATTTTGAAAACCAACCGCATCAGACCAAAACTGTAGGGTTATCATACATACATACATAATTGTTCATCACAATCCTTTACTCAGGATTACAACCTAGCTTCTTATACCACTTGTATAAAATTAACGCACACAACACGAGTGGTGTGAGAAGCTAGGACGTTGTACAATGGGTAAATTCGACCTCCGGGTACTGTACTTGTCACAGTTGACAAGTACACGTCCTCTAACCTAACCTAACCTTCTTATACCACTTAAGCTGTGTATCTTACAGCAGTTTAAAGTCGACTCCTAACTAGAGATTTATGAGAAACTTTTTTATGGCAATTTTAATTACTCTCAGAGTTTTTGCCAGAAATCTGCTGAGAGGAAGTCGCCAAAGATATATTTAAATTTCGTTCTGTTGCAGATGTCCGATGTGGGGTTTGAAAAGTGGCCTCACGTCTAATAAGCCAACGCACAACCAACTAGACTACGACTACTTGAATATAGATGTACCATACTGATGCCAATCCCTTCAAAGTTGCTTATTATTATTTTTCATCTTCTAGGCTGGTTTAAGTCCCAACTACTTTCATGTTGTCCACATAATCACGTTAAGAAGTACAATATAGAGCAGTCGAGCGAAGGGAAAACTGCGCTGCAAATCACTTTTATTAGTTATAACACAGAATTTGGCATAAAATAGGAATTATATCTAGCATGCAGTAGGAATTTGGAAATGTAGGCATTACATTTAAGCCACAAATAATTTGCTAGCTTATGATCTCCTCTAATCATGTTCGTTCCCTCAAAGTTTTGTTTAATATTCAATTATTTCTGTTGACAGTATTTTTTTCTATGCAGGTTACATATAAAAAGTATACAATTTATAAAATTTCTACAAACTCACTCGATAATTATACATACTTACTTAATTGGGCATTACAACCCTATAGTCAAGATTACAAACTAGGTTTTCATACCATCTATATAGTGTGAGTTAATTTTACGGCTGAATCAGCTGCAAATGCCGAGCGACAGATTTTATGAAGTTTTCATGGCAATTTTATTTATTTTCAAAGGTTTTGACGAAGGAGATTACGGAAGAAATATTCTCTCATATTTCGTTTTGATTGAAATGTCTGAGCTAAGGTTAGAACCATGGTCTCTTGTCTAATAAGCCAACACACTACTTTACTTGACTATAGCGACGTCGATAATGGTAAATAAATAATAAAAGTCAACCAGCAAATCGGTGAAGCTGTGGAAATAGCTGTGAATATATTTGTTCAATATAATATTTGCAACTTCGACAGTTTATAATACAATCACAACCTGCCTAGCTTAGCATTCTAAGCTACAAATGGTGAAAGAAATGAAGTCACTTACGATAACAATATTTCTGAAGAAAATAATTTTCTTGGGATAGACTCTGTTTTTAATGCATCCATAAGAAATCTATGATAATATGTACAGACGGTTTTAGGTTCTATTTGTGTTAATATTTGGTGTTGATCATTGGGTCCAACTTTTTCTTGAAAATTCAATTTATGAGAGCTTACCGCCAAAGAAGATGTTAAATAATGTTCACGATAACAAATCAACAGTATTATTCTAGAAGTTTCCAGACTTAAAAATAATGGATCAAAGAGTGAACGGTGACGTAGCCAAACTAGTCAGTTGTGGTAATAGGCGCAACGTATGTGTATGTATGGGTAGTCCATTTAAAAGTTGATATATAAAAATGCAATAAAACAAAACCGGTTTGATATTTTGTATATATAATTGTTCCGCTTCGAAATGGAATATTATTTCATTCACATGAATGCCGCTCAATTGTCGGTCTGACAGTTTTATTTAACGACGCCCCACAGAAAATACTCCAACAGCATAAAATTGTCGCTTCTTGGAGGCCGATTGACATCACCATTTCGTCTAATTAAACGGCCATTGAACGTTTGACGCAATAAAACTATTGTGGCATGAGATGTGTGGCAAGTTGCACCATCCTGTTGAAACCAAACATCGTTCACATCCATGGTATTGATGAAGACTGGATACAAAAAAATCAGTTATCATGGTGCGATAGTTGTCTCCATTGACCGCAATGGTTGCGCCGTAATCTTTTTCAAAGAAATAGGGGCCAATAATGTCTCCGCTACACGAGTCGCATTAAACAGTAACTCTTAATAGGTACATTAGCTTCTGTAAGAGACCACGTGCAGTTTTTCTGACCCTCAAATACGGCAATTTTGCTTATTAACGTACTCACCAAGATGAAAAGGAGCATCACCAGAAAAGATGATTTTTTGTTACAATTTCCTACCAATTGTCTTCATTTTGAAAATAAATTTCCAATTAATCCCAACGTTGCTCAAGCGTAAATGAATTCTTTACGTTCAGTGGAGATTATATACTGAATTTTCTGACAAAATAGAAAAACATAAGTATTGCCAGATTCGAAATCTGGCCGATGGTTCATATTTGAAACGACAGATGGCCCACACGATTCATTGTGATATAATACATTGTGAAGTTTGGGCTTCAGATCGTTACATTGTTGTGATAAAAAAAAATATTTTTTTAAATGCAAAATACTGCTCTTTATAATACTTTAATTTGAAAGTGTTCAAATGAATTCAATAATTATTGCAATATTTTAGAGACAAACTAATTAGGAACACAATTTTAAGACCAAAAATGCATGTTACTTGAGTTAAAATACGAAAGAATAATATACTTATATATATTTATAAACACATATACATATGTATGTACATATATCCGTACAAAAAACACATATATAAAAGCATTTATCAGTAGTTAATACAAATACGTTAAGATATTTGTTTCAAATACTCTTGAGATTTCCAAAGAACTTAGAATTGCTCGCAGCTATTCCGTTTACTGTTCTTATGTGCTCGTACATATTTTCAAGGCATTAATGGACTCATACCACCCGAATCATTTATTGTACATAGTTTCTTACGATTGTTTCCGTTTTGGGTTTTTGCAGCTGAGGATGCCTTAATTCTCTGAACAATTTTTCAAGCAATCCATCTTGTTAAACATAATCATTGGTGGCGCCACAAAGTCTGCGTGTCTGCCATAAAAGCACAAGCAGCAGCAGAGGCAGCAGAGAGGGCACAAAAAAAACACGAAAAATGAGTGTATCAATGCCACTTAAAGAGATTTTAGCGCATTTAGTCAATTTTTATTTTTAGAGTCGAGTCTTGTGTGTGACTGCAAACGTTCCAATGTTGGCTAAAACTTGTCTGTCAATTTATTTCACTTTTTTCCAACATTTTCTGTGTGTGTTTTTTTTCCTTTTCTCACATTGTGTTGGTCAAAGAGGTGTCAGAAAGGCGTAACGGTAACCTTTGCGGTATTAATATGTTTGAAAGGAAATAAAGCCAGCAAAAGTATACGAAGAACAGAAAAAAAGAAAGGAAAAGAAAAAAAGTTGAAATGATTACATGTGGCTTTTGGGAATTTTATGCATAACTTGACGCGTTAAATGCAAAGACTTTTTACCCGTATCTAGCCACGAGTGAACACTAAACGTGAGAAGCATTTAAAGCATGCATCGATTGTGAGTCAGTCAGTTACACTGCACATAAGAAGCATAAGGTTAAAGAAATTAAGCAAATGATGTGAAAAGAAAACTATAATGAAAGAATGAACATTCAACGACTATCTAAGTACACTTTTCCAAGTGGTAAAAGTGCAATACAAATCAAGACAGATTTGTTTTAAATATCTTTATATTTTTTAAAACTTTATTTACACCTTTAATAGACACCAGATTCCAAGAAGTCTCATCTTTAAAAATATACCTGGAACGTTTAGAATAGGTAAGGTTAGGTTAAAGGACGTGTAGTTGTCAACTGTGACCCGGAGGTCGAACTGAACCATTGTTCTAGCTTCTCACACCTCTCGTGTTGTGTTCGTTAATTTTATACATAAGTAGCGGGACCTACAGTTTAACTTCGAATCCGAACGACAGATTTTTGAGAAGCTTTTCATGCCAATTTTTACTCTCAGAGTTTTTGCCAGAAATCTGCTGAGAGGAAGTCGCCGAAGAAATATTTCCATATTTTCGTTTTGATGTCTGACCTGGGATTTGAACTCGGGCCTTTCGTCTAATAAGCCAACACACTACCTACTAGACTACGGCGACGTCAACGTTTAGAATAAATATACAATAAAATTACTTATTTTGGAGTGTCAGGCCAGTCATTAAATGATTATTCACTCTGAGTACATCCACAGAAACTACTACCTGTCAGATGTCATTTTCAATGACAATTTCAGGAAATCGGCCACGCAAGCCAACATTGCCTTTTTGTTCTTTTCCCAGAAGCCATTTATCGATACTAGCACTGATATAATACGATCTTATTCGTAGCTACACAAAAATGTCAGGTTTACTGAGTACGAGATAACTCGTAGTTGGCATCCTAGAAGGGAATTCAATCTACGAATTATCTCATATATCAACGTATTAAACAGACTCCCGTCTTATAAAGCAACACATTAACTTCTACGCTACAACGGCTTTAATTATTGAAATAACAACACACTTTATCCGATAACACTGCGCTATTAGTTCTATTCATGCTCCTTATTCACAAAAATTAAACTTTCAGTGTTAAATACATCTCGCAGTTATTGAGCACAGATATTCCTTAATTTTATGTCTGACAACTTCATGGTCTTTCTATTAAAACTGTTGTTGATTTATTTTTAATCTTTGTTTTCTTTTCTCCTTATAAACGTATTGTATAATTCTGTGTACCGTACAATATGTGTATTTTGTTGTTGTCTGTTTACATTGTTCATTATTGTTCATATTAACAATATTTATTGTAGTCGCCGCTGTCTCGTAGGTAGTGTGTTGAGTAATTAGATGTGAGGCCAAATATTTCACAGACGACGAAGAAAAAAACTCCATTAAAAGATTGTCAAAACTCTGTCGTTCGGAGTAGACCTCAAACTTCAGGAATACAAAAATAAGACGATTATGTTGCTTCTAAGAACTCCTAATTGTAATAACCCAGCGATGCCAAAAGTTTTCCATTCCCGTGCTTCGTGGCAGGCGTCAAAGAATAATCTTCCGAGGTTATGTCCAAATCAATTATCTTTTTATTTGTTATTCGTTGGTAATTATACGAAAGTTTTAAATATATTACGCAGGCCTTTGGAAAAATGCCTGATGTAAGCGACCCAGAGTAGAGAATCCGTAGTGAAGAACTGAATAGAGGCAGGCATAATAAATGTGTAGTTTTGTTTAAGGTGACCATACCAATATCCGAAAAGAATTAGGTTTTAAACTTATTAGGTATTCTTTTAAGTAAAGACAGTTCAATTAACAAAATATTTCGTTATGTTTTCTAAAGCTTTTTAGTTAAATCGTGTTCTAAAGGGTGATTTTTTAGCTATTATCTTTTTGGCAACACTGGTTTAAACAGCTTACGCACGTTTCGTGTTTTGTTTCACTGTCAAACATCTTCAGTTTGGTCGTCTTATAAACGAACAACGCTTGCAAATCATTGAATTTTATTATCAAAATGCGTGCTCTGTTAAGAATGTTCATCGCGCGCTTCTTCCATTTTATGGTCAGTTTAATCAACCTACTGAAGCGGCTATTTGGGATACGTAAATAAGCAGAATTGTCGATTTTGGAGTGAAGATCAGCCAGAAGCATTGCAAAAGCTGCCAATGCATCCAGAAAAAGTCACAGTTTGGAGCGATTTATGGGCTGGTGGCATCATTGGACCGTACTTCTTCAAAGATGCTGCGAATCGTAACGTAACTGTGAATGGTGAGAGCTACCGTGAGATGATATCGAACTTTTTTTTGCCCAAAATGCCAGAGCTTGACTTGCATGACATGTGGTTTCAACAAGACGGTGCCACATGCCACACAGCACGCGTAACAATGGACTTATTGAGAGGCGAGTTCGGAGAACATTTTATTTCACGTTCGGGACCGGTCAATTGACCGCCTAGATCGTGCGATTTAACGCCTTTGGACTATTTTTTGTGGGGCTATGTTAAAGCTCATGTCTATACAGACAAGCCCGCTTCAATTGACGCATTGGAAGATAACATTGAAGCATTTATTCGTGAGATACCGGCCGAAATGTTGGAAAGAGCATGCCAAAATTGGACTATGCGGATGGACCATTTGAGGCGCAGTCGCGGTAAACATTTGCATGAAATAATCTGCAAACATTAAATTATATGGACCGTACTATCGATTCAAATAAAGATTTCATGCATTTTTCTGAATTTTATGTTTTTTTTTTTAATTTCATATAGCTCTTAAAAAATCACCCGTTATAAAGGCGCATGGCGACACATAAAATTTGCATATATGTTGGTAATATTTATTTTGCTTAGCCCAACAACACATCAAAATTGTACCTTCAAACTTAGGACCATTATTACAACATGAAGTTAATTAAAGGGAGGATTTTAACGGGCAGATAAATTGTTTTTTATTATTATGAGTACCCAAGAAGTGAAAAGTGAACGTTAAGCTAACGGGGGAATTATTCTAGCGACAACTTTTAGAATTAAGTTTATGTTTGAACTTGCCATAAATATATATTATTTTCAATACGGCAACCTGAAATATAAACAAAAGGCTCGCCGTTGCCACTGCGTTTTTAAAAAACTTTTTTTATTTAGGTAATGTTATCAACACTGCTTGCACACTGTCATATTTTTGGAAAAGTTAACTTTATTTTATATCTAAGTTGTAATAACGAAAAGAAGATAAAGGTGACTTTAAAGTTCACTTTAGCTAAAGTTACATTTAACTAAACCCAACTCTAACGGCCAATTGTAATGATGGCCGTTAATTGTATAATTGTTGTGAAGAAGAAGAAATCGTATGATGTACATATGCAACGTATTTGGTGAGAATTAAAACTCTCCTCGGCCTATATGTGTGAGTACTATGTACATAGAGAATATATAAAAAAGGTGAGTTTGATATGGTATTTCATATGTGGCCAGGCAACTTAATACCATTGTTGATTTACCAATTTTGTACAGATAATTTGGATAACTGGCACTCTATAAAGCCGCCATTGTGTACCATTACAAACAATATTTTGTTAAAGATTGCCGTTATTGACTACTACTTGTTTAAAGATTTTTCCTTATTTAAATTTTCCGTATGGCAAATTATTCATCATCTCTATGGTATAAAAAAATCACAATTCTGATTGAAGATTTCACTTTAATGCCGTAGAATCATGCGGATGAGAATGGTTGAGGAAACAATAAGGTTGAGGAAAAGTAAATTGAAACGAAATTTATTTATGAAATCATAACTTAACAGATGCTATTCTCCTGCCCTGATTCGCATAAATTTCAATTCCAATTGGACTTCTTCTTCTCATTTTGTATTTCAGTTCTTTAACTCCTGCTCGTTGGGGAACCAAAAAGTCATCAATATGCGTATTGTGGTGGGGGTACTACTGAACTGAACTGAACTACTGCAAATAAATTTATGACTCTCATAAATTCAAAACAAACAAAACAACCAACATACATACATATATACAAACAGATGTACGTATACGTATACGACTCAATTGGAGAAACTGAAATTGGAAATGTCAAATTTGACAAGCCAATACACTTACATTTGAACACAACAGCAGCAGCAGCACCAGGTGGGACCCAAGCAATACGCAGAGTAAAACAAAAGCAGAACAACTCAATCACTTTTTAGTTTTCAAACTTTTTTTTGTTATTTTTTCTAAATACTACGAGAGTTTTGCTGGAGAATGAGAGAGCGAAAGTGTGTGTTTGAGTGTATGTATAAGTGTTAGAATGATCAACAAGTTATTATTGTTGTTTTGAACAATAAATTTTGAGTTAATTAGCACACCATGAACTAAAAGCAACAACAGAACAAAAAGGGGGTGTATCTCTTTGAAAACACAATTGTTTTCTTTCGATATTTTCGTTTATTTATTTTTTTTTTTGCTCTTTAGTTAATTGTTATTGTAGTTGTTGTTCTTTACTAAAAGGGAAACGGTAAAATGAAGAGACCAGATTCAAAATGTGTGTTCTGTGCTTTCTGTTTGTTACTGGTAGTGGTGGCCGTGGTACTTAATGTTTAAATTTTTGGTCTTGAATCCAGACGAATGAATTTTGTGTATATTTTTTTTGCGTTTCATTAAGTTTTCGTTTCTCTTTTAATTTTTTTTTAACAAAAAGTAAATAAACTGGCTGTGCTGACTGACGTAATTGTGACAAAAATAACAAAATTTTTATTCTTGAAATGAGAAAAAATTCCATGAATTTTTTTTCTGCGGTGAAATAAAAGTTATTCTTCAATGTTTATAGCACTCACTCTCATTCTCTCTCTCTCTCTCTCTCTTTCTCTATCACTATCTCTCTTAAAAGCCTCCATAATTGTATATTTTATAGTTTAACAAATTTACGTAGGTTGGGCGATAGGGCCTTAATAAGAAATTGTTGATTAGGTCAGTGATAGAATTTTAAAGTGAATCACTTTAAAGATTTTTAATTTTTGATATGTAGGTGAGTTGAGTTGTACTCTGGTAAACATTAAACATTCCTGGGTTTTTACATAAAAAGTTCTTAATGGCAATATAATCGATTTATTTTTCTATTCCTAAATATTTTCTTTAATAAGTATCAGTTTCTGCTCTCTGGGAGATCGAAGAAATCCAATGAGATGGATGTCGTAACGCATGCAGGTAGTGTAATGGATAGTGGTTTCTGATGGTTCTGATTTCCATCATAGACACCCTAGTCTGTTAAAAAAAATCCTAACGTTGCTCAACCATAAATTGATTCATTACGCTCGATGGAGATAATATACGGAATTTTGTGACAGAATAGAATGACATAAGGATTGACAGATTCGAAATAAACGAATGGTTGAAATATAAACCAATAGATGACCCTATATAACTGTTCTAAATTTTAGTTCGTAAGGAATATAAATCCAAGTTTCGCCTCTGTATAATTTGCTCAATCCCTTGGTCTGCCAAGATAACCTTTTCGAGAAATAAATTGTGAATTTGAATTTAGTCCATGCCAACCCCATTGTACTTTTGTTTTACTGCCGCTCTGTCACATTAAAATTATTGAGTGAGTATGAGTAACTTATAAACTCATAATATGCGCGTAGATATAATTTAGATAGATAGATAGATATAAAGATGGCCCACCTAATACTAGAATGTTCAAGTGAGCTATGTCCTTCGAAGCAAATGCTAAATTAAACTCATCTAAACTGCTCTATTTTAAGACATGGTTAAACATGTTTTCCATTCTATGTTTTTATTATGACTGGTTTCGTCATTTAGAATTGTGACCCAATTTCAATTCGTACAAATACAATTCATATGCAATTATTTGTGTGAAAAAAATCATTTTTTTTGTTGTTGTTTTTATTTTATTTTATTTATAACATTTAGTTTTAGTTCAACAAATTCTTGGCATCTCAGCATAAAATTATTTTATGTTTCATATTAAAAAATAAAAAAAAAAAGAGGTTGTTTGTTGGCTTTGGAAAAGTAATTATAAAAACACAGAGTGTCCTTGTTTACCAACAACAACAACTACTACTCAGATATTTTCCAAAAAATATAACCAAAATATATGCTGGGAAAATAAACAAACAAATGAAAATAAAATAACAAAATTTAACAACAAAAGAAAGCAAAAAATTTGAACAAGCCAACCAACCAACCAACCAACAGTATAAATGATTCTCATGTTTGTTTACTTTCCGTTTGTAAGTGTAATTAGAGTATGTGTGGGCGAGTGTGTGTGCTAGTAGTAGTTGTGTTTATTAATGAATTCTAACAGTCTTATGCAAAAAAACTTACAACATGCTTACTAACCGTTGTTAAGCTAAATTCGATAAAAGTATATCCAAAAACGATAATTAGCTTAAAACACCTGTAGTAAACCATTGTTAAATCTGAGAAATTTAACAATGGTTCGACCCTATTTTAAACCAATTTTAAGAACTTTTATTGAAAAATATTTTTAACTTATAAATAACGTCATTGTAGAGTGTGAGAAGCTAGGCCGTAATCCTGACTGAAGGGTTGTAATGGCCAATTATATATGTATGTGTATGTCATTGTAGATCTGAGTATTTTCAGGAAATAATAGAAACATTTTTTTTTCAGTTCATAAAACATTTATTAAAAAAACAAACAAAAAATCCAAATTATTCTCTTTCCAAAAATATAAATTTTGTTTACAAAATAGTTTAGTGATGTCTAAATTATCAAAACAAATTTAAAGAAACCGGTACTCGAATACTTTCTTTAATCAAAATATAATATTTTAATTACTTTGGTCGCCGTGGTCTAGTAAGTAGTGTGTTGGCTTATTAGACGAAAGGCCCGAGTTCAAATCCCAGGTCAGGCATCAATATTTCTTCGGCGACTTCCTCTCAGCAGATTTCTGGCAAAAACTCTGAGAGTAAAAATTGCCATGAAAAGCTTCTCAAAAAATCTGCCGTTCGGAGTCGACTTTAATCTGTAGGTCCCGCCACTCATGTATAAAAATAACGCACACAACATGAGTGGTGTTGAGGAGTTAGGCCGTAATCCTGACTGAAGGGTTGTAATGGCCAATTATGTATGTATGTATGTAATTACATTGGTTGTTTTATTTTATTTGTACATTGTTTTTATTAAATAAACAAATACAATCCCATTTTTATGTTAATAAAAACAATTATTTTGCATAAAAACATAAGAAAAATAATATTAGACACGAATACCAAATGAACTAATAATCGTTCATACACAACATTAAGGAAAAATTGAGAGAATAAAATAATGGTATTGCCAGCATCAAATAAAAAAAAACATTAAAATGTATATCAGTTAAAATACTGTTTTTGCATATACTTTTTTAATAATGGATTATTAAGCTAAAAGTCGTTGTTAACTAATGTTCATTTTAAGGTCATAATAAGGTTTTTTTTTGCATAAGACTGTAAGAGTGTATGTGAGCGAAAGTAGTGTCAATTTGTATATGTATGCATAAGTGTTCGTTGTGTGTGAGACTTCCTTTTAACCTTTAACAAATTACTTTGGCAAAGTGTACAAAGGGACCAAGAAAACCCTGTAGTAGGCTAGAAGGACAAACGGCAGTGTCCACAACACAAGGGGAAATGACTATAATGGAAACCACCGCTTTAAGAATCAAGCTGTCACAGTGACAGTTTTTGCCAAAAAATTGTTGTTTTTTTGTTTTTGTTTTTCTTGACTCACTGCATTGGTTTGTGCAGTCTCACCGTATTTTTTTCTATAGGGGGGGTAAGGAACGCAAGCAAAATCTACCTTGATTTATTGCAGTGGCCCATTTCCTTACATTTTTTAATATCTCTTGTAAATTTGGGCGCATAGAGAACCAACAACAAATTCAAGAAATCTTAGCCAAAAAAAAGCATTGCAAGACATAAATCGAAAAGTTAGAAATCAGGTCATTGCTGTGATATTATGGCGCCAAAAATTGCCTAAATTTCATTGCTGATAATTTTTTAAACCACATTCATTGTATTCATGTGAATACAAAGAGTGTGTCTGTGTGTGTTTATGTAAAAATCAAAATAATTTCGCCAAGGAAATCCTTGCTGGTATTATAGAGACTTTCAATGAAAATTTTAAGGCAAAATAAAACCACTCATAGTTATGATTGAAGCAACAAATATACATACATATTAAAGCAGATATTAATTAATTGGATAGGTTGGTCTTCTGGTTGTGGAAGTAAATCTCGTTTAAATATTGAACAATCTTGTGCAGATTCATCTCAGTTTCCAACGCACTCGTTCTCTCAGAATTTCGAAGGCAATTGAATGCAATATTTTTTTAGTGACAAATATCATTTGCCAGTAGTCCAATTTGAAGTCGTCGTATTTAGTAGATTCAAACCGGTTCAAACCCCCAGGCCATTCATGTCGAACATAATGAAATATGAAAAAATATTTCTTCGGCGACTTCCACTCAGCAGGTTTCTGACAAATACTCTGAAGAACAAAATAAAATTGCCATGAAAAGTTTCTCAAAAAAATATGTCGTTTGGAGTCGAGTTTAAACTGTACGCCTCGCCACTCATGTATGAAATTAACAGACACTACATCAGTGGTGTGAGAAGCTAGGTCGTAATTCCAACTGAAGGTTTGTACTGAATAATTCTGTATGTATGTAGTAACAAAACCATAGGCAATTTAGATTTGTGGATCCTTTAAGCGGTAATGAGCTAATTAAATTCTATTCTCTTCATTGTCCGAGGATCCTGGTATTCAACCTGGCAACAATCTATTGTAAGCTAGTCTGTTTGTTTACCAAAGGCAATTAAATATTGTCACAGTAGACTAGTAGGTAGTGTGTTGACTCCAGAAACGTAACGCCACGGTTCAAACCCCAGATCAGACATCTCCAATAAATCGAAATATGAAAAAATATTTCTTCGGCGACTTTCTCTCAGCAGATTGCTAGCAAAAACTCTGAACTTAATTAGAATTGTCTGCAAAAGTTAACAAAATTGCCATGTTCATATTCGCGGCGTCACAAGGAGTGCTATGCCTGCCTCAAGTGATCTTTGGTATCGAAGTTACAACCCCGCCTAGCTTATCCTAACCATCGTAACATATCCAAATTTTCTCTGAGCAGATTTATGGCAAAAACTCTGAGAGGAAATAAAATTGCCATGAAAAGTTTCTCAAAAAGCTGTCGTTCATAGTTGACTTTAAACTGTAGCTTCCGCCACTCAAGTATAAAATTAAGACACACAACATAAGTGGTGTGGGCCGTAATCCTTGAATTGAATGGTGTAATGACCAAGTATATATATATCAGAGATCAGCAATTAGTATTCACAAAAAAGGAGTAGATTCGAAGCATACGCATAATTTCTGCATTCATGCTTATTTGAATATCATACTCATACTACTCATATTCAAACTTTGAAGTCCTCATACTTAACAATACACATGATGTTGTTGACATCGGCTCTCCCCTACTCAACACTTACAAGAATCACAAAATATGTAAGTATGATTCGCGCATGAACACTACAATACTCACAAGAAGGTCGCGTGTTTGCTTTGTTTGCTGTCTTTGTCTTTTTCTTTCTTCTTTTTTTGTAAATGCAACAACAACCAAGACTGTAAATTTTGATTAATGATTCGAATCAATCGAATCACTTATGAGTATTATAAGTATTTTTCTAAATGAATATGAATCCAACATATTTCGAATGGTATGAGTTTGATGTCAACGTTGTACTCATACTAGTTGCAACCTGTACTTTTAAATCAATGTTGCAGTGAGTACGAATGAATCCGACAGAGTAGTTAAATTTCAATACTTTTGACGCACTCATATTCAAAGTTTGAAGTACTCATCATATTCATACTTAACAATTCGTGTGATGTTGTTGACTTCGACTTTTCATAACTTAACATTTACAAGAACCACAAAATAAGTATGATTCGCGTACGAACACGATATAGAATACTCACAAGAAGGTCGTGTGTTTGATTTGCTTGCTGCTCTGTATGTTTTGCTTGTGTGTCTTTACTGTATGTTTTAATGAATGATTCGAATCATTTATGGGTATTATAAGTGTTTTTCTAAATTTATGAATCTGAATGAGTAGGCAATGAATCAAACATATTTCGAATGGTATGAGTTTGATGTCAACGTTGTACTCATACTCATTGCAAACTGTACTAGTAATTCAACGTTGTAGTGAGTATGAATGAATCAGAGTAGTTAAATTTTAAATTTTAATGTTCGTACGTACGCGAATCATACTTATCTTGAGTTATGCAGACTTGAAAACAACAACATCCATACGTGTTGTTGAGTACTTTAAACTTTGAAAATGAGTAGAGTTTCCATGATATTAAAATAAGTATGAATGCGTATAAGTATCGAAAATTATGAGTATGATTCGATTGTACTCATCTTTTTGAATACTCATTGCAGATCTCTGGTAATATCCTTAAGTTGAGTGTGGTGACTGTTAGAATTTTGTCCATAGTGTACAGTTTCTACACTACAGTTACAGTCATCGGAGTCTAGTAGGTAGTGTGTTCGCTTATTAGACGTAAAAGAAATATGAAAAAATATTTCTTCGGCGACTACCTCTCAGCAGATTTCTGGCAAAAACTCTGAGAGTAAATAAACCTGCCATGAAAAAGTTTCTCAAAAACTGCCGTTCGGAGTCGACGTTAAACTGTAGGTCCCGCCACTCAAGTATAAAATTAAGGCACACTACTTGAGTGGTGTGAGAAGCTAGGCCGTAATCCTGACTGAAGGGTTGTAATGGCCAATTATGTATGTATGTATGTACAGTTTCTTTTGGCACTCACTGTGTATATTACGGAACAAAATTATTGTAAGTCAAGTCACTAAAAGAAAAGCAATCTGATGGTGACTGCAAGTATTTAAGGAAATTGTATTTCGAATATTTTTCTTTTTTTTTTGCATCATACATTACGATATTGTAGTTGAATAATGTGGACATTTTTTAAATAATATTTTTATAATAATAATGACACATAGAGGAGTACTTGTATGGATTAAAAAAAAAAACAGAGTTATAAAGTCATCCCATAACACCACCTTAATTTTTTATTGTATTTCTTTTTTTTTATTTATTTTTGTAGGCCAAAATAATCATGAAATTGAGTGGAATTGTGCACTCAACATGAAATCCCATAATGGCTGTCAAGACAAAACATACAGAAAGGCGCCAATAAAACGGGGCAAAAAAAAGTTCTGGGTAACAGAAATAAAAACGACCAAAACAATCGATATACATTTGAAAGAAACATCACATCCTTTATTCACGTTGAGATATTGACATTTAAAAAAGTTTGTCGTTTTTTTTTAATAAAATGCATACGCTTTACAAAAATATCCTAAAAAAAACAGAAGGATACCAACCGAATATGTAAAGCAAGAAAAAGAAAATGTACATAATGCCTGAGTGACTGCCTGCCTTTGATTGCTTTGCCAGCTAGCTAGCTAGCCTGTCTGCATCAACAATATGTAACGAATGTCAACATCATTGTAAAATTTTATGAGCCTATAAAAGCGGAAGTAGGCGTGGCATACTGCAGTTATATGTGTAGAAATAAAATGAAGGAAAAACAACAAATGTTGCCAAAACTAACGTCAATGCACCGATAATGTTAACGTTTCCTAGATTTTTTCATTCGTTGTTGGTTATTTTGGACACTTTTTTAATCCAATTTTTTTTTGACTGCCACCGCCTCATATATTCAAACACATGTGAAAACTCTGCAATTTGATGAAATATTTTTTTAGTTCTGTATATATGTATGTATGTGTTTTTTCCTTGTTGAGAAATTATGGCCAAATGGGTGGAATGCAGAAAAAAAACGCTGAAATGAAATTTATACTTGACTTCAGAACAAAAAACACACAAAAAAAAAAAATACTCAAAACTGCAGAGAAAAAAAACTGGAAAGTTGAAATGAATTTATGGCTGAAGTTTACCTTGAAATTAATAAAATTGGTCATGAACAAAAACACTGTATTTTATGAAATATAAAATATAATAAAAACAACTTTAATCGCTTATTCACTTCAAGTAGAAAACAAAAAGAAAATTATACGCCATTAAAATACCAATGAAAATGGGTTTTCCTTGACTGAATTATATAGGTTTTGTTTAAATATGTATGCATGTGGCATAAATTATAAAGAAATTTTGTTGAAAATTTCATATCTTTCCATTTAAAACAGAATCTTGAGTACAAAGTTTCTGTGCAATTCAATCTTGACTAACAATCTGGTTTTATCGTCACTTTTTAATTCATATAAGAGATCAGCAATGAGTATTTAAAAATAAGAGTAGATTCGGGTCATACTCATAATTTCTGATAATTATACGCATTCATACTTATTTTAACGTCGTTGAACTTCTGCTCATATTCAAAGTTTGAAGTAGTCATCAGATTCATACTTAACAACACGTATGATGTTGTTG
This sequence comes from Sarcophaga rosellei, assembly GCA_930367235.1. NCBI lineage: Eukaryota > Metazoa > Arthropoda > Insecta > Diptera > Sarcophagidae > Sarcophaga > Sarcophaga rosellei. The sequence goes on along the minus strand of OV884021.1, from coordinate 31,537,427 downwards.
ATATCGACGCTTCATTTGACTCAACATTTACAAGAATCACAAAATAAGTATGAATCGCGAACGAACACTAAACTACTTACTAGAAGGCTGTGTGTTTGCTTTGTCTTTTTTGCTTATGTGTTTGTAAATTCAACAACAACTAAGACTCGAAGTTATAAATCTAAATGAGTAGGCTTATGAATCAAACATATTTCGAATAGTATGAGTTTGATGTCAACGTTGTACTCACACTCATTGCAATCTGTACTTATAAATCAACGTTGTACTGAGTACGAATGCATCAGTGTAGTTATATTTCAATATTGTTGACTCACTTATATTCAAAATTTCATGAGTGCTTATGAGTAGAGAAAAAACGATTAATTGCTGACCTCTGATCCATAGGCTTCACTGATTTTATTGTACCATTAAACACGTCAAATAATGGTATTTTTTCTACGTAATATAAGCTAATCCGCCTTCAGTTTCCAGAATTCAACCAGCTTAAGATATTTTAAATTTGTAAACGGGTTAATTGGCTAGAGAAGCAAATCATTTTTAAAATCGGGCTTCTACAAAGAAAGAGTTATACTGCTCGTGTCAACAGACAAAACGTAAACAATCAGATTTGTTTTATGCGATAATCTCATCATTTAAATCAAATCTCTTCCCACCGAGCTATTACTTTGTGCTTTGGAAATAGGATTCCATGCTATTCTGGAGCCAAATTCATGGAAGAAAGCGGATGAGAGAGCAATTCGTTGCCTAATTAATGGATATTTGTCATGAAAACTATACGCGTGGTATATAAGGGCAACCTAGCACTAGTGCGAAACGTTTTTCCTGACTTAAAGCCCAATTTTTGTTTTGTCAAATCCTCATTAAAAAAACGAATAAGTTCACATATTCCGGTCCGTTGGCAGCTAACCATTGATGGCGTAGAGTTTCCATAATGTTTGACGTGCATACGAAATTCACTTTTGTTGAATTTTTTCATCAAATCGCATGGATAGTCTGCTGTCAGTAGCGATTAAATGTAAATGAAATAACGCAGAGGTCGGCGTAGTACAGTAGGAAATGTGTTCTCTTATTTGATATGAGGCCATGGTTCAAATCCCAGGTTAGGCATATCCAACACAACAAAATGGGAAGAAAATATTTCTGCGGCGACTTCCTCTCCACCGGATTTCTGGCAAAAACTCTGAGAGTAAATAATATTGCCATGAAAAGTTTCTCAAACATCTGACGTTCGAAGTCGACTTTAAACTGTAAAGTAAAATCAACACACACAACATAAATGATGTGAGAAGCTAGGTCGTAGTCCTGGCTGAATGGTTGTAATGACTAATTATGTATGCATGTATGTATGCATGTATGTATGTATGTGTTCTATCTTCTATAAAGATTTGAAACGTCAGAGTATATTCATGTTAATAGAAATTCATGCAGATGAGTCCAGAGTATACATTAAAAAGATTTTCAAATTTGCTGCTGTATTAGTGCATTAAGAAAAATTCACTTTTGCTTCAAATAAAATTTTTTTATAATTTCAAGAAGAAGAATATCAGTTATAACACTAAAAAAAATTCGCCACAGATTAACCTTCAGAGCTTCTTAGACTACATGGAGCCTGTTTCTATTCCATTAGTATGTATCAGCAAATAAAGCTAAAAGCAGCAGCATCTTATCTAAAAAGCCAGCAGTAACAAAGACTTTTTCACATATTCATTAAATTTTTTTAATATTTAATTCTTCTTCTTTTTCTAAACAAAAAAATATTTAAAAAATGTTCACACTTTGAATCAAAGGCGATAATAACAAAAACAAACAAATACTACAGCAACAACAACAATTAATGGATGCTTATCAATTGTCGTCATTTTTTTTATTTGTATTTCATTGTTATTTAATTTTTATTGTATTTCGTTTTGTTATTTTTAGCTGTAGACATCATTTTTAAGAGAAGGTGTTTAAACAACTCATCATTAAGTTTGAAATCTTTTCGATGAGATACTGAAACATTGAAGTAAAAACAACAAGAATGTGGGAGATTTTTAAACAAAAATCATCGCAGAATATAAAAATAAAAACAGAGAACACGACTGGCACTCATATAGAATATACCCTGAGAAACAATGACCACATTAGCAATGAGTCAAAGGATAGTGATAGATCGTTTGATTCGATTGACCAGATTGTTCCCCATCAGTTGTACTATTTTAGAAAGAAATTCTCTGTGACTAAAGGTAATAATTACTAAACAACATACGCTAGTCAGGAAATATACTCGTACACATATGGTAAGAACAGTATTGTCCACTGATCTTTAACATTTCTGGGATAAAAACATACATACATATGTATATACATAATTGGTCATTACAACTATTCAATCAGGATTACGAGCTAGCTTCTCACACCACTTATGTTGTGTACCTTAATTTTATACAAGAGTGGCGGGACCTACAGTTTAAAGTCGACTTCGAACGACATTGTCATTGAGAAACTATCTGGATATGATAAGAATCAATATACATATATATGTACATGTATGCCAACAAAAGTTTAAAATTTTTTTCAATTTTAAAGAACATTTAAAATCAAATTGAATTTTTATATGTATATTAAGTCCTTATTTTTCACTCGTATTCCTTATCTTTATTGCTTTTCGTAGGAAGGAACACATGCTACAAACCGTAGGCACAATTATGACAAATTCCTCTTTATTTAACTGCAGTGTTATAAATTGAATTTTTTATTGGAATTTAAATTTTTCATTTCACTTAATATCGTTGAATTTTTTCTTTTCGTCATTCATTTTTGGCATTTCGTCTCCCCATATGTGACAATCAGCATAAATAAGCAAGAGAAGCGTGTTAAGAGAAATTCAAAGTAGAAATACAGGCACAGTTGACGTGAAAAAGTAAAACTTCGTAAATTTACTTTCAGTTCAATGCTCCACTCCACTCGCATTTAAAAAAGGGTTCCCACCCGTTCCTACTAACGCAATCACTAGAACATAGCATACCATACAGCCGAGGAGTGGAAAAAAAGGCATTAAAAAGGACCCGTGAACAAAGAGAAAAGAAACATTTAAGCCGATATGATACAACAACAACTATTATATTTAAATCGCTTAATTTTATTATTTTTTCTTTATTTATTTTTTTTTTCTTTAAATTTTGGGCCACAATTATTTCACGTACAAGTCGACGTATGTATTTGCTTTTGGTGCCATTGCCAGTATAACTATTTTTGGGTACTTTTTTGCATATGTATGTGGTATATAGGAGTGTAAAATAAAGCTTTTTTGTTTTTGTTTTATTTGGCGATGTCCCTTTTAATAGTTGGTACATTTTTAATATGTACGCCGTCATACAGTACATGTATGTATATGTAAATAGAAGTGTCTGAATATTTTGCAAGTGAATGTTTGTTCTAGAATTTGTTATTTCCCTTTACTGCTGCTGTATTGGTGAAGGGAAAAAAGATTCAAAATTGAAAATTCAAATAATTTAAGAAAAAATTTTTTCTTATTTAATTCTGCTTTACAATTATTTTTATGGTGATTTATCTTCAAATTGAAATTACTTTTGCCCTTCATTAATATTTTTATTTTAACGAGTATTTGCTGTACAGGTTTAAGTCATACCCATTTCTGGAATAGCTAGGCCATGCTAAAGTACTTTCAAAAGTACTTTCTGCAGACCCATACTCATACCAAATGTACTGCCATGAATGTAAAAATTCTTTTTTTTTTTTGAACAGCAATTTTTGTAGAAAAACTAAACCGAAACCTTTTTATTCATTCATATGAGCACCAAATAAATAGTTACACTGACATACACACATTTTGGTATCCTAAAATTTTAGCCACCAGCAGTTTCAAAAAATGTTTCTTCTTTTTTCTTTTGTTCGCTTTCTAATATTTTTTTTTTGTTGCTGCTACAAACGTAAACGATAAAGTAATAAAATTGTTATGGCTGCAATACGATTACGAACCTCGATTTGCTAAGCGTCTCCAAAGCTATTTCCCGTATGTTAAAAAGGTTTTGTTTTTTTTTTTTTTAATTTACAGTAAGGAAAACCAGCCCGGATCATTGTTATTGGTAATGTTTATGCAATTACACTACACTAGTAGCTGGATGGTGTAGACGATTATGTTTTAAAATTTTATTTTCAATATATTTAAACGATTTTTATGGTCGATATACATATATTCATTTGATTTATCGATAACTTAAAGGTTTAAAAGGTAATGCACAATTAAACTGTTTTTTTGTAAATGTTACATTCTGGTGTTGTCTGGCCTGGGGTGTCATATATTATTTGGTTCAATAATTAACGCATAAAATCTTAGCTCAAATAACACAGTGCGACAATGAAAAAGATATGGTGTAGGTTGAGATTTTTGTTGAGTAGAAATCAAAATATTTTTTTCGAACCCTCCAAATTTGTTTTACATATTTGACAAAAAGGGTATTTTTAATCTTTTCACACAAAATTATTGTCTACCCAAATATTTTTGAACCTATTTTCAAAATCTGAAGTTTTTTGAAAAGGAGAGAGATAAGGCTTTAAAATGGTCTACATAAACATATGGTTCAAACTTACTTGTTATGAGTTTTGATCGGATGAACTAGGCAAAAATGAAATTTGTTCTTATTTTTTCAAATTAAGCCGTTTTTAATTGCCAAATTTAATTAAAAACTATAAAATAAGTGATGACTTTCTGAAAGTGCATTATGCTGTGAAGAGGTTGATATATTGTTTGATAAAATCGGGCAAAAATTACCATAGTTCTTATATAAATAGTATAACAATAGTAATATATTTTTTTGTATATGTTTCCTTATCAAATGAACTTTCAGTTCAAAAATTTTCTAAAGTTTTGGTGGATCCGATTTTTTACCGCAAAATATGTCAATTTCATGTTTGGGTGACTACCACAAGTCGGCTAATATTTGTGTTTTTTGCAAATATTATTATTTCGCTTTGCGCAAATATTCGCTCCAACGTGAAATTGACCTATTTTCCAACAAACAATTAAGATCTATCAAAAATTCTAAAAATTTTTTAACTGAAAGTTCATTTGATAAGGTGAAATACAACACTGCTGTTATATTATTTATATAAGAACTAAGGTAAGTTTTGTTCTATTTTATCAAACGAAGTGTCAATTTCTTCACTAGAGAATGCACTTTAAGAATGTCACTACTTAATTTATATTTTTTTATTAAAGTTAACTACTAAGAACGGACAAACTTGAAAAAAATATGAAAAGATTCGTATTTTTCAAGTTAACCTCATCAAACCTCATAGCATATTAAGTCAAATAATATACATATGTATAGCGTTTTAAAGGTCCGTCTTTCCTCTTTCTAAGAAAGTTATAATTTGTGACATTGGTTCAGAAATGTTTGTATAGTCGATAAATTTGTGCGTAAAGTACAAAATAACAAAAAAAAAAAAGAAAAAAAAAGTGTGGAGGGTTCATATAAAAAAATTTTTTTGGAGTTCTATTCAACAAACCTCACAACCTACACTAGATCGTTAACTGAGTTTATTTAATATTTTTTTTATTTTCTGATTTAAAACAATTCGTTATATTATGTTACAATAAATGGTACTTTTTAAGTTTCCAACTGAAGTACCTTTCTCAGTAAAAGTTTCTTTAAAACATAATTTGAGTTAATTTTTTGAGAGTATCATTCTTATAAAATTTATTGATTCTTATGACCTGCTTGTAGAAATCAAGAAGACTTTGCTTGCTCGAGGGAAAGAAGAAGAATGGCAATTGAATTCAAAAAGATTTATAAATTACAAGTGCCTCCTCCTCCTCTGGTACTTAATACAAGGGTACTCTTCTATCTACATATACATAGTCTCAGTCTCTCTGGCAACAATGAAATGAACATTTTTTTCCAGCTTTATTTCTATTACTCATGTTGCCATTAAGTGCAGGTTAAAATATGGAAAATTAATTGATTTTTTTTCTCTACTTTTTCTTCTATTTCTAACTATAAAAAATTGCATTTCAAAAAAAGAAAAATACCGACAAAAAGAATAACGCTTTTGCAATAGAGGGAGAGAGAGAATAATGCAGACAAAAACTGAAACTGAGTCAAATGTTAATACATTTTCAAATCCGCCGAGATAATTACGCGAACATTAAAAATTCCCATTTACAAAATTTAATAATAAACTGTGCCTCTCTTCCTCCGTAACAGTAGAAGGCAGAGGAAGAAACATTGCATAGACGCAGGAATTCACAGAAGGCTAACATTAATGCTGGAATACATACATAGGTGAAATGGTAATGTAAGGTAAAAACAAATGCAAATGAAATAAAAATTATATGCGGCTCCCTGTCACCCCTTGGTCTCAGTAAGCACATAAAAGGGAGAATTTCACAAAATTAAAAGAGAAAGAAAGAAAGAAAAAAATCCTAAAGAATACATAATCAAGAGCCCAGCAATGACAGCAGTAGCAGTAATAGCAACACAGGCTAGCAGCAGTTATAATATGGGAAAATGCTTACATTTGTTGTTGTTATAGCTGATGTTGTTGTATTTTTAATATTAATTAAAACTGAAAAATAAAAAAAATAGGAAAGAAACGGTAGAGGAGAGGAGAGGGAATAATGAAATTGGTGTTTGCAAATGAAGAGGAAAAATCAAACGACGACGACAGTAAAAGCAAAAATAATTTCACCTGTTCGGCAATGGCCATATGTCAACAGCCATAATGGAGTAGCATAGATTCCAGCCTGAGGTGAGGTATATAAATCCATTGCTGACAGCCAGCATTTCGTATTGTGAATATAGGGAAAAGGGTTTACACTGTGTGCCATTTTAATTTAAGGCATAATTAAGCGAAAAATCAACTGAAACGAATATTAAACGAATACGAGAAGAAAATGAAAATAAAAAGAACACAAGAAAAAAATGCACAACAAAATTGCAGAACATGAAGTAAGAAAACAGTGTTCTTGTGTTGGTTGTTGTTTGGCTTGGGAAAAATGTGTGTGTGGAAAGTGTATGCGCCGCCCTTGTCAGTGGTACACATTACAATTTATTACAATTTAATTAAGAAAGTAAACATAGATCATATTATCAACGACATCATCATTATCATCGTCATCATCACCAGCGTCATGGATGACTTATACACTCACTCACTCACTCATTTTATTTCGTGCTCCCACTTTCGTTCTTCACATATTCTCACAGCAGCAGTGAGATCAGCGTTGGGAGTTGTTTTATTTTGGACTTTCGTAAACTGAATATGTATCACTTTTCACTGTTCAATTATGGTTTGTCACATTAAAGATAAGATTTATAGGAGCTTTAAACAAGGTTGTTAAGAATTTTGATTAGAAAAATGTGTTAAGAAATGGCTTTTTTGTAAGAAATCTGTATAAAATGTTTGGAAAATTTTAAAACTTACTTCAATCCAATTGCAGAATATAATTTTATACACATTTTAGAGTTCCAAAATAAATTATATTCCAATACCACAATGCAATACCACCTGCATGAATTTGCATACCCGACAAGAGGATTTTCTGCAAGTTTGTTCAATTCTTTGTTCCACAAAAATGAATGCTATACCCCACTCATGTTGAATGCTGTTAATTTTATACATCAGTGGGAGGACCTACATTTTAAAGTCGACTCTAAAGGACAGATTTTTGAGAAACTTTTCATGGCAATTTAATTAACTATCAGAGCTTTTGCTAGAAATCTGTTGAGAAGAAGTCGACGAAGAAATATTTTTTCATATTTCGTTTTGATGTCTGATCGATGACTTGAACCGTGGATTCGCGTCTAATAAGCCAACACACTTACTACTAGACTACGGCGACTATATCTTGAGATAAGTATAAGACAAAATCGACTGCCGACAATTAAATTCTTGCAAGCGGAGCAAGCATCTATTGTTACACACATTTTGTTAACGATTATGGCAGTGGAATTTTTGCTTAATGCCCTAAACACAATAAACGCAACATAGCGAACGCTACAATTTTGAAGTTGCAGCCTAAGTTACCCTGCAGGCAGCAGCAGCAACGTGTAAGCAAAACAATTTAAGAAGTTCAATAATTCCTTATCAATGATGGCACTAGAATGTATTTGCGCGTTCCGATTTTAAGACCTCTATTCCGTGTGTGTTATTGGATTGATAGCATTGATGTTACTCATTGTCATTGCAAATTCTCTCACTGTAAGCATTGATTCACTCATTGCTGCAATCAAAAATAGAAATTAGCCGAAATACTTTCATATACACCCATGTATTCTATTTTTGAGAGATTTCTACTTTTGCTGCGTTGCGTTCATTGTGTTTATAGTATAAGATGTAATTTTTATAAATTATTTCAGTTGTACAGACAAACCTCCTGTAAGATTAATTTGATTAAAAAAAATTTACAAAATTTTGTTGTGGTAGTGCAGCAAAATGCAATAGAAATGTTAGATTAGATAGCTAGGCTACAATGAATAAGTTTCGCTAACATGAATAGGCCACTATCGGTTTAAATTTGAACCATCGTTTATTTCGTATCTGTCGTATCGTATGTCATTCTATTATGTCAGAAAATTCAGTATATTATCTCCGCAGAAGGTTATGAATCGATTTACGCCAGAGCAACGTTGGGATGTGTTGGAAATTGGGCCAAGGAGAAACTACACGATGATGTCGATTTTGTAAAAAAATCATCTTTTCCGATGAAGCTCTTTTCCATCTTGGTGGGTACGTTAATAAACAAAATTGTCGTATTTGGGCGCTCAGAAACTCCATACGTTGTCTTATAAAAGCCAATGCAGCCATGATGCGGAATTTGGAGTTGAGGCATCATTGGCCAATATTTTAACGCAACCATTACTGTCAACTATCGCACCATGATACCGATATTTTGTACCTGCCCTTCATTGTATTGAAGTGAACGATGTTTTGTTTCAGCAGAATGCTGCAACTTGCCACACATCTTATGCCACAAGCGATTTATTGTGTCAAACGTTTAATGGCCGTTTAATTGGCCGAAATGGTGACGACAATTGGCTACCAAAAAGCAGCGATTTGATATCCTTTGACTATTTTCTGTGGGGCGCCTTTAAAGAAAAGTGTTATGCCGATAAACAAGAGACAATTAAGCATTTGAAGGCCAACAATCGTGATACCGTTGCAGAGATGCAACCCCATACACTCGAAAATTGATCCGATCGAATACGACACTGTGAGGCCAGCCACTGCAGCCTTATGAATGGAATAAATATTTCTAACGGGAACAGTTGTACTTCACAGCAGAAAAATAAATTTGAGAAAATTTCAAACCGTTTTTATTTCAGTACATTTTTAAATTTAAACTTTTAAATGGCTCACCCTATATGAAATAGCTTTCAAATAGATTTTGAATTGATGGAGACTTGTTCAAACAATTTGAGATCAGGTGCGTTTAAAATTTGTTGTATTTGTTGTTGTTGTGAGTATTTATTCTTGAAGCACTCTTTGACTCATTTAGACAGAAAATCAGACTAAACAATTCAAATTCATCGGATGATTTCCATCAAATATTTTTAATCTTCAAGAAAAAATTTGTGTTTTTCTTACTGTCATTACAAATACGATCTCAAAACGAAACAACACTTATCACAAATAATTCAAAAATGTTCAGTTACATGCCATCTTATGAAAATAAAGTTCGATTAACCAGCCCTGATGCATAAATTTATCACAGGAGTGCATGTGTAGTTGTGTTTTTGGGTTTTTGTGTATGAATAAATGTAAACAAATGATTTGATTTAATTTTTTTCAATACATTATGCATACATTTAAGTATGTGTGTGTGTGTTTGTGTTTGTGTGAGCATGTAATTATTTGTGCATCAGATTGTTTGCATTAATGTGTGGGCGCCGTGATTTTTATGAATGAAAAATATTTTCCAAGTAATTGTTGACAAGTGTAACAGTGAATCAACATAAAATTCTCATGTCATACTTATACACACATACACACACACATGCTCTCATTCAAATATAAGGTTTTGACTTTGAATTTTTAAGTTTTTGTTTTGTGTACCTCTATACACCGTAATTGTTATTGTTTTTGCATTTTTTGCTGTTTTTTTTTGCATAGACTGGACCAGACTAGACATCCGGTTGGACGACTGTATTTGTAAAACAACAAAAAATTACATAAAAATAATGGAATACAAACGTATTCAATATAATCGGTTATTGCGGTATATACGAGTTCTAAACTCATCTCCATATTTTGAATGCATCAGAGGAGATTATTTTAGGAGTAAACATTTATTGAAGAAATTTTGAAATTTTCTCTTTAAGTAGATGCCAAGAATATTAACATTTTTGTATGTCATTAACAAGAATCATGACCAAAATGGTTACATCAGTAAAATGACTATCAAATCTGTTTCACTACAGTGCCACTAATTCACTACAGTGCCACTAATTGTTTGAATAACAATAAAAGGTTTTGATTTAAGGATTTAGAAATACACGAATTATTAGACGAAATCTATGCCATTTGGACCTTATGTTGTAGCAGGTCAAAAGATTCTTTAGGTTGTTAAAGTACGTGCTTCCGTACTAGATACGAAGGCAGGTTAACTAGTCAGGAATTTTTTGCATTCCTCGCCTTTTAAATGTAGTATTGAAACTGAGATTAGCAGTTGAATCCTGTCAAAATCATTTCGCAGTCAATATCTTGATTTCTGCCTGAATATCGCTTGACATCAGAAGAAGATTGAACAAAAAATATGATTTAAACCAAAGCTTCTAAATATATACGATATTAACTCTGCACCATCAATTTCAATGAACTTAGAACTTTGGTTTGCTTTACCCGATTATAACTACTAAGCGGAGAACGGAAAGAACCTCCCCTCTCTGTTCAGAGCGAAGAATCGACTTGTTCCCATGTTGTGTTATAATCGAAAGGCGAGGAGTGTTAATCGGGGTTTTCGTGCATAGGAGGGGAGTTTAGTGCGCAACTTACATCTAAATTGTAACTTACATCTACTTATAAAATTATTGTCTCATTTATATGGTGTTATCTGTTTCACGAACAAGTAAAGGCTGGTGGTACCTAAACTGTTGTAAAGTTGTATACCCTCTTTACAACGTAGACGGCTAGGCTAATCAATTTCAATGATAAAAAGATATTTAAGACAAGATTTAAGACAATTAAGAAATTTAATAGACAAGCGTTGTACATAGTTATCGTACATTTTGTTGAAGTGTCGCAGTTGAAATCTCTACTTCTGGAACAATTGAAAAAGACTCATGACATGGTGTTGACCGACCAGAGATCGAAAGTGTGAAAGATTGAAAGTCATAAACATCTCAGGCGACTCAGTGGTTACAATTTAAAAGATATGAAAAAGTTATCCCCAAAATATGTACCCCGCTTATCTACAATCGAATTGAAACACACAAGTGTGAGAACTTTGCAGGAGTACTTAACGATTAACATCTCAGGCGACTCAGTGGTTACAATTTAAAAGCTATGAAATAGTTATCTACAAGATACATACATATATGCCACGTTTCAATCAACCAGAAACGCAAATGTCTGAGAACTTTGCAGCAATGTTTAACAATGTTCAATTGCAATATAGAAGAGGGTTTGCTTCGTAACTCTGATCGTAACGAGGATCCATCCACCATCACGGCAGACAAAAAACTGCATTTACTGGATACGAGCCAAAGCAGGCTAAATAGGTTTTGTGATCCAATAATGTAATGGCTGTGACTTTTTTATATGCTTACAAGGTGAATACTATGCCTACTTATTAGGCTACTAGAAGACGGGCACATTTTAATCCTCCAGTTTCGACTATACGAGGTGGTATGCGAATCTTGAGCTTTGTATAGGTATAGGATGATAGGAACTTCTGCGCCATCATAGTATACTAAAGTAATGGTGGAACACACGATACGTTAATTGGATAATGTAAGGGTTGATACTTCCCTTTTCACAAAAGACTCTCAATTATATATTAGGTTTGATTCCAAAATGCATATTGCATGTTGACATCATGGACCCTCGTTAGTACAACGAATGTTGAAAAAAAACAAGTTATTCTAAAAATGTCGCCGTTGTGTAGTAGGTATTATGTTGGCTTATTAGAGGTGAGGCCACAGTGCAAACCCCAGGTCAGACATCTCTAACAAAACGATATATAAAAAAATATTTCTTTGACTGTTTCCTCTCAGCTGATTTTTGGCAAAAACTCTGGGAGCTAATATAATATCGCCACTTATGTATAAAATTAACACACACAGCATAAGTGGTATGAGAAGCTAGGTTATAATCCTACAGGATTGTAATAACCGTATGCATTCTGGGCATTTTCCAAAGTATCAACTAAACAATATGAGACGGTTAAGCCTACTGCTTACTTACGGAGTACGGGGCAAAAAGCGTTTTGTAGTCTTCTTAAAGGAACTCTTTGTATGTCAAAAATGTAAATGTTAACGCCAGTATTTATAACTTTCAAGAAAAATAAGACTTGAGACTATAGTTTTACTCTCAGAGTTTTTGCCAGAAATCTGCTGAGAGGAAATATATTTATTTTTCATATTTCGTTTTTGATGTCTGACCTGGGATACGAACCCGGGCTTTACGTCTAAAAGGCCAACACACTACCTACTAGACTACGGCGACAAAGACTCGGTAACAGTTTTGTAAATTTAATATTAAAAAATAGATTCCTCAAAATTGTATAACTACATACATACATACTTATAATAAATTATTCATTAATTAATACTTAAAAGCATAATAGCTTATACAAATATTTTGGACGTCAGCAATAAAATTTTATATGAAACTTTAACATTCATTCTGAAATTGGGGGTTTCCCCCTTTTTTTTGTTAACAATTTTAAAACATTTTAATACCTTCTCTTTATTTTAAATGGCTTTCGCAGACAAAAGTTTTTGCTGCAGCACTGCTTTACAAAGGCAAAGTCAACAATATTTGAGTTGGATTTGGACTTGATGCCTAGTTAAATGGCCACACTGGATTCTATTGGTATGTTATTTGTTTAGATGATCATGGCACTTTTTTAAACACAAAAAATACATTATTTTTAAATTATTAATTCAGGATTTTTTATTTATTTTATTTTTTTTAAGGTTCAGTTTATTTACTCATAATTTTTTTTTAAATTTCTTTGATTTTATTTAAAATTTTTCTTTTTTTTTTGTTTCATTACTATTGTATACGTATATAATTTTTATTATTTTGTTTCATTTCTTATAACGATTTATTTTATTTTAATTTTATTTTTTGTTTGTTGTTTTTCATACGATTTCTTTCACAATTTTTTTTTTGTTTTCTATTATTATTGTGTGTTATTTCTATTTATTTTGTACGGACAGACGGAATCTAAACCGTAGGGTAAGAGATGAAGAACAGCAACAACAAAAACAAACACACATCATTAAAGACATAAATAAATGTACCGTTATTTTGTACTGCGCCATTGAAGCAACGGAATGCGAATGATTATTATTACGGTATAAAAATATTGCCGACTAAAAGAGACGAAACGACGTTATACACGAGCCGCACGAAGTTATACCATAAACTAGAACAACAACAACAATAAGAAGCAAATAATATCGCTCGTTTATATTGTATATGTATGTATGTCTCGTTGAATATAAATTGTATGTATGTAAGTACACGAGTACACGAATATACGTATGTTCAAATTTTATTGAGAAAGAGAATATATTTGTGCCTTAGACAATACTAGCGATGAATTGGCAATATTTATTTATGTACTTCACTTCACTATTGACTCTGGCTTAACACAAACACTCTCTAGTTAAAGAGCTGCTATTGAGCTGCGTTTTTTTAATCGTTCTAGAAAAGAACCGCCGTAGCAGACAGCTAACAAACGAATGAATGAAAAGAAATGATGAGTTCATAGACGAAGTCTACATTACGTTGAACAACAGAAATTTTGTATGAAGAAGAAAAACGAAGTTTCATCTATTACGACTGTAATTGGGGGGAAAGTCAGAGCGCCAGCGTTAGCTAAAAGGCAATGATGCTAAGCACAACAGCAACAAAACAAAAAACATTCAATGTGAGCCTTAAAAAACTTTGTAAAAGCTTGCAGATTAATTAAGAAAAAAAAACAAAAACAAAAACAATGAATAATACACTCACACATATAAAACCGGCTTGCTCCCCATGCTCCACTTTAACAAAACAGCATTTACTCTTAAAATCTTCTCTCTCTCTCTGTGTCTCTTTAAAATTCTCTGTTCTGTATTGAGTATATAATTTCTCTTCTTTTTGTATAGGTATAGGTACGTTTGTGTTCAATTGTGGAATGAGAGCGTAGGTCGTCTAGAGGCCGTTTGCTAAATATGTGAGCTTTTGTTTTTGTTGTTGTTGTTACACGAGTCGTTGGCATTCTTTACAAGTCGGTCGCAAACATAAACAGCCAACCAACCCATTTTCATGCATTACTCGAGCACACAATTAATAAGGTCTTGTATTAGGCGAGCACTTTAACTCACAACGAATGTTAACAATTTAGCGATTTTTCTAACCGTTTCTGGTGGAAAAAAATGCCAATTAGTAATGAATATTAATGGAATTTTATGGAAATTAATTTTGATGCAAAAGCAAACTTTTGTAAATAAAAAGAAAACAAAAAGAAATCGAGACATCTTACGTCGTAAATAGTCAACTAAGTACATATGATTGAAGCCTGAAGGAGGCTAAACTAAAATAATAGTGCTTTGTCATCCTGTACCAAGACTTCGAATTTCCGAAGCTTTGTTGGTTACTTCAAGTAGACTTTACGTAATCCTTAAATAATGTACGAGTCACGGTAGATACCTATTTCGCGCCAAACTATAAACCATAAACTATTTCTTATAGGAGGTTCATCTCCATATAAACAAATAATATTCACACATACTTTACTTATGTATATTTAAAGATATGATGAGAAAATGAACCACAAGGTCAGACTAATCTGGCTCGTTATGAATGAAATTTTCATTAAATTAAGGCTTATCTTAAGAATCTCTCAATATTTACGACGGGAAGGTATTACATAGGCATCACACGACCGGTGGTAGAGAATACATCACAAAGCTTTCTGAAGAAGTTGAAATGACAAGTATGAAGAGAAGAGGACATGGCATCTTCTTTATTATTGCAGGACACCTGTGGCAAAAAATTTGTTGGCAGCCAAAATTTATTGAAAAATCCATTGATGGAATGTGCCCAGCCAAAGATGGATTGGAAAATCCAGCGAAATGATGATTGCAAAAATCCAGCCACGTGTAATAGACTAATACAGTGAAATTAAGTCATACATAACATAATAGGTCAATGCAATCCTTCAGTCAGGATTACGACCTAGCTTCTCACACCACTTATGGGATGAGTGTTAATTTTATACATGAGTGGTGATTTCCGAGAAACTTTTTATGACAATTTTATTCACTCTCAGAGTTTTTGACACATATCTGCTAAGAGAAAGTCGCCGAAGAAATATTTCGTTTCATTGGAGCTGTCTGACCTGGGGTTTGAACTGCGGCCTTGTGTCTTATAAGCCAATTCATTATTAAATTGATTTTAAAGTAAGCTTTTTATTATTGAAAAAAAGGTAAAAACATATTGAAAAATTGTAATTCTAGTAAATGTTCCATTATTTTTCCAATATTCTTTAGAATGACTGTAAAACCTGGGGTTAAGAAACTGACGTTTGAACAGAAATAAAATTTCTTGGTCTACGTTCAAAATTTTTGACTATATATAGACTTTGTTCATATGAATTACAACGCTTTTTGCGTTTCACCTTCTATCAAGGTAACAACCAAGGCAAATTCATATAAGGTAGCCGCAAGTCTACAACAAGTACAACAATGCAAAAACAACAGGCATTTTGTTTTTGTTAAACCTCCATTCGGATGTCAAAATAGGAAGAAAAAAAATGGAAAAGAAAAAAAAATTAACAACAACACACAAACGCACAACAAACACACACAAATTTTGACAGCCCAAGACAAGTCAGCTGTTTCCTCAGGGTCACTTGTTATGAATTCGCTTTGGTAACAACACTTTTCAGAATATCTCCCTCTCTCTCTGTCGACATTTATTAACTCTCATTTAATCTCAAAATAAATAACGAGTTCTTAACAAATTGTGTCTTAAAGCTTACAAATTTCTCTTAGTTTACAATATTATGCAGTAAAGAAAACATTGTTTAATTATTTTAAGATTTCTCTTTTACCGTTACTCTCTCTCTCTCTCTCTCTTTCTCTTATAATTACAAGACACTCTCTGTTATTAAGTTTATTACACACACACATACACTTATAAGCTCTTTTGGTTTGTTAATGTTTGTAATGAAATGGTACGATTCTCTTACACATGGGAAATCATGTGTTTTTTGTTGTTGCTGTTGTTGTCGTTTTTATTTTTTTATTTCATCGTTTTTTGTTTAACTGCAAATCAAAGTCGAGGTCGTTGTACGACCGAAAGAATGTTGGAATGGTGCTGATGATGTTAAAATTTATTTTCTTTGTTATAGAGAGTTGCGTTACCGTTTTTTCTTTTTGCTGTTAGTATACTTGTGCATTTGGCATGTATGTATGTGTGTGTGTGTTCGTTCATAGAATTGTGTTCATTTACTCGTTTGTTGGGTTATCCAATTGTCTGTCCGCTTTGTCTTTTGCAAAAGCAGTATTCGTGTGTGTTTTTGTTTGATTTTTGTTTTTGTTTTAATATTGCTTTTGGCCACATTGTATTTGTTTTATTGTTGTTATTGTTGTTGGCAGCTAAAAGCCGTATCTATTATAGTGGTGTTCATACTGTTTTTGTATGCCAGTCGTGATAACTTTAAACGGATAAGTTGGTTTACACAGTTACGACAAACACTTATGCAGGCACTACTCATACATACATACAACCAACCGTGTATGAAAATGCTATGTTTTCTGATTTATTTCGATAAAAACCAATAACAAAAACAACAACAAACAGAAGAATCATCTTATAAATATGCAATGGGATCATTGTTTATAAACTTGGCTTAAATATGAAATGAAATAATTTCGTTATTGTTGTTGTTGTTGCTGTTCTTTTTTGTTAATATTTTTTGGATTAATTAGTGCAATTTTATAGACAATTTTTCTTTTAATTCGGTAGATGATTTTACAAGGCATTTTTGCCTTGTTTATTGGTGCCTAATCATCTGCTGGCCGTGTTTGTTGTTGTAGTTGCTGATGCTGTTTGTAGTCACTAGACCATCATAGAGCGTCTGTCTTTATTTATTTTTATTCATGGACGTGTGTATATGTATGTATATTGAATTCTCCAATTCAATTCTAGTTTCTTTTGCTTTCTTTATATTTTTTGTTTCCTCCATTTTTTTCTTTTTGCATTCTATTTGGTGGTGTATTACTCAGAGTCAGTCATACACAGTCGAGAAATACTTGTTTCTTCTCATTTCTGCTCAACTATTCCGACATTAAGTTGTTGTCTAAGGAATGTTGTCGTTAGAAAAACCGTAAATCTTGTCTTCTTGGCTTACAACAGTACATTTTTGCTAGAATACAACAACAACAACAACTGCAACAACGTTATAATAACGGTATGCTGCTGCTGCTGTAGTATGTATGTTGGCTGGTATGTATGTTGACGTTGCTGATATTATAGATCAGAGCCCGGCAGCTCTTGCTATTGGTCAGTTGTGCGAGAGCGAAAAATAAGAAAAGAGAAAAATTTATACTCTTAAATTCACTACAATGCAGGCATGGAAACTTTGAATTTTTAAATGGTGGTATTTTAATTAAAAATATTAGTTTATTAAATTAAAATTTGTAAAATTCGTTTAGACTTCTTTGATTATATTGATTTAAGAAAGCATTTTAGATTAAAATTTGTTTTTTTTTTGGAAATATACATATTTAATAGAAAACTTTCTGGGATATTCATACTGTACATCCCTGCATTAGCAGAAACATGCGACTACACAACCTCTTTCAATGGATGCTCAAATGAGACTGAGTGTATTTTTGATCGTGAGAGAACATTGTTGTAAATTTAATAATGGCTGACATGCACGCGTGCATAGGTTTTGCCGGGCTCTGTTATAGATACAAATTGAAATGGGTTATCAATACAACACAGAGCGAAATAGGCAAATCGAAACTGGAAATTCTTTTTTTTTTTTACTTTTTTTCTATTTTTCGAAATATTTTTAATGGCCATGAAATTATGTCACCCATCAACAATGTAGCAAAAGTAACGCTATTGTACTCAATATAAGAAAAAAACAAATAAAAATATTTTAAAAACTCCACTTGTAAAGAGAAATATGAACTTTAATACAGATACTAAGATTAGTTGCACCACTTAGATTCACCTACTAAAGTGCAGTATTAAAATTAATTTCTGTTCGAATATTTACATACTTAAAGCAAAAATTTCGATGAAACCTCTGTTTCACTATATTACTGGGACCTTGTCATTATGTACGGAGTGGAATGTCATTGACGATTTGGTTACAGAAGTCAAATCCTTTTAAAATAGTTTTCGAACATTTTTTTGATCAAGTTCTCCACCTTTTAATGGCACCAAATAGCATGATCGTGCTGATCAATTGATGTTGTCAAAAACGAAAAATTAGTCGATCACCTTGTGTCGCTCTTTATTCTTTATTCCTTTCAGTTTTTATGCTTTTTTTAAGTCCTGGCAATTATCCTCATGAGTGGAAGATTGCTCTAATTAAATCGAACTCATACAGTTCCATAAATTTATTAACAATAACCTCAAAGTTTTTTTTAAAAACCGTTAAAATCTTGAAATGCATGCTAAAAATTATCTAATATTATACGACAATCGGATATTATATGACATTTTGAGGATACAAAGGCTGCTCTAAAGTAATTTCTAAGTCATCTGACTCCCTATATGTTAGGAGTTGCATGGAATCTCTACTTCGTATACGTCGACACAATACCCACCTCTACTAGGCGGGAGGGCATAGGGGTAAATGAAATGGCGAACGAACTGACACGCAAGGGATCGGAGGTGTCTGAGAAGAGATGATACCTCTAAAGGAATACTTTCCAAATTGGAAAAATCAGAATGAAATTCAACAAACCATGGCTGACTGACGAATTTCAAAACTGCTGTGTGCAGTAATGCTAGTGCATATCGCTGTAGTCTAGTAAGTAGTGGCTTATTAGACCTGAGGCCGCGATTCAAACCCAGAGGTCAGACATCTCCAACAAAACGAAATAAAAAATATTTCTTCGGCGACTTTTTCTCTGCAGATTTCTGGCAAAAACTCTGCCAGCAAATAAAATTGCAATGAAAATGTTTCTCAAAAATCCGCCGTTCGAAATCGACTTTAAACTGTAGGTCTCACCACTCATGTAATCCTGACTTAAGGGTTGTAATGACCAATTATATATGTGTCCAGTAGTGGGTAGCAGGAGAACCAGGGCACTTCTTGAGTTCGTCAAGAAAACCATTTGCATTCTAATAGGAATTCTCACAGGACACTGCGCTACTGGTAGTTTCGCTGGTAAGCTCAGTCGCCCCCCCCAGGATTAGCATACTTTTTATGCGAGTTTTTTGGTGACTAGACGTTTGAAGATCTGGGCATGTTGGCGAACATACCACTTAGGGACTGACCCGTTTCATCCGGAGCTCGAGGAGGTTCAGACCGACCACTGAAGATTACGACAAGGCGGCTTACCTCACAGTGGGTAACAAAATGAGCCATATGGACCTGCAAGTAAAGTTGCCTGTGAATGGCAAGCGGCTTTCTAAACTAACCTCTCGCTTTACGTATTAACCAAGTAAGAAATAAAGAAAATTTTATTGGAAAAAATCAGCATTGAAAAGGCTGTTCATCTAGCACTCAGTCAACATATCACCGACTTTACAAATGATTGGCTGGCGTTTATTGTAGTAATAAATAAGTACACATGAGTTGTATGGAGGTACATATCAGAGAACATCAATGAATCGTTTTTTCGCTACTCATAAGCACTCATGAAATTTTGAATATAAGTGAGTTGGCAATATTGAAATGATTCATTTGTACTCACTCAAATGTTCATTTATATGTAAGTACAACGTTGCAATTAGCAACAAGCAGAGCAAACACACAACCCTCTAGTAAGTATTTTAGAGTTGTGCTTCGTGTATGTGCTAAGTCATGGAGAGTCGAAATCAATAACATCATATGTGTTGTAAAGCATGAGTATGATGAGTACTTTAAACTTTGTATGAGTAGAGGTTCCATGATGTTAAAATAAGTAAGAAATCGTATAAGTATTAGACATTATGAGTATTATTCGATTCTACTCATCTTTTCTTTGAATACTCATTGCTGATCTCTGGTGCATATACTATAATTCCAAAATATGTCAGCATAAGAGCACCAATATTTTTGTAAATGACTGCATTACAATAACGCACAGGCCGGTAATGGTTTCGGTCGTTTGAAAGATCCCTATAATCTGCCTAAAACGACTCACCAGGTCGATTAAGACGACCACAGGCAACCCTGAAATGCTCGAACAATGGAAACTTTTGAATCATCACTTGTGTAGAACTATGAATACAATAAAGAGTGGCCAGACTTTTATTCAATACTAAGCAAACAAACTACTATCACTTCTGTTATATTAAAAAAAAAGTTTATAAGTAAGCTTAAGCTTAAGTTATAAATTTAAAATTCTCACTTCATTGTATACTTAAACAATTCGGTTACTAAAGCAACATCAATAAAATTCAAATGAATTTTTGCTTGTGCATTACGCGCAGTTCTTCGAACACAATTAATATTGACTGTGAGCGTTTTGTGGCAATAAAGTTTGGCGTTAAAATGCAAATCGAATAGAAATCGTAAAATATGCATTTTTTTATTCTCAGAATTAGACAGAAAACGGAATGCAATTGTATGATAATCTGTGTCAGTAAATATGTATGTGAAGAAAAAAAATTATAAATTTAATGCAGGGCAACAACAATTTTTTTGTTGCTGTTCTCGTCTTAAGAATGCTGACAGCGGATTAGGTGTTATTACGTTTCCGCTTAAGTATTTCCGTTTTTTTGAAATTGTCGCCGCCAGTAGAAACAATTATTTCTAAAGCTCTGTTTTTGCTCTGAACATTGTTTGCTTGAAATACTTACAAATAGTTACAAATATTCGAATAACTATTAACACTAAATTGTAATGGGTTTTTTCTAATTTTTTTCTTTTTTTTTTTGTATTTTTACTCTCACATTCCAACATGTCGTTCACGGTCAATAACATTTTGCCACCCAAATAGAAATTTCTATTAATTTTTTTCTATTAACAACACACTTGATTTATAAATATGTAATTAAATAACTTTTTATAAATCAATTCTATTTTTGTATATGTTTATGACAATTAAAGCATAATTAACAAATAACTTTTACAAATAAAAAATATTTTTTTTTTTGTAATTTTACAGACAATAATTATGTGAGAAATAAATAATAATGATAACTATTATTATTAATAAATATTTTATAACACATAATTACAATAATAATTAACGGAAATAGTAATAATATTAACTACAAAACGAACAAAACAAATCTTAGTTTAAATGTCAGTCAGGTGAAGTGGACAAAAAAGCTTTCATTGCAGCTTCCTTACTCATTAAACAAAATTCGTGCCTAAACTAACGCAAAAGCAAGCTTGTTAACTGTTATGAAAGGTATAAAATCAGTTGTGGACTTACAAAGAAAAAATTGGAAAAATGGACGCTATTAAGCAAACAACTGAAGGAAGGCATCCGAAAGGTCACAACGGTTACAATTTGATTTTCATGGTCTAAGGAAAGAACGAACTGGCACTAAAGGGAGCGGAGAGGTCTGAGGAGAAGACGACACCTCTATAGAAATACTTTCAAAATTGGAAAAAGTAGCTTGGAAGTCAACAAACCCTGGCTGGTTGATGAATTTCAAAACTGCTGTGTACAGTAGAGTCTAGTCTAGAGCCTGGGGTTCAAATCCCAAGTCAGATATTTGAAAGAAAACCAAATATGAAAAATATTTCTCCGGCTTTTTTGTCTCAACATGCCTTACTGGCAAGAACTCTGAGAATATATAAAGTTGCTTTGTTTCTCAAAAATCTATCTATTAGACCTAAAACTGTAAGTCCCTCATATGTATATAAAATTAACACACACAAAATAAGTGGTGTGAGAAACTAGATCGTCCTGACTAATGGGTTGTAATAACTAACCATGTATATCGAATATATCGCACTCACAACGATGAGTTCAAAACTATTAAAGTGCTTTAATTATGGTCCATAACAAGGCAACAGGTACATATGTTACAAGAAAAGCTATCTCTCCTCAATTTTTTGAATCTCCTTTCAATTGGAATTAGTTGGCGAACTAGTGCCTGGTTACTTCATTAGAAGGAGTCTAATAGTCTACTCGTAAGTCTGGTCTACAGCTTAGTCTTAGAACGGTAAGTCTCTTACTGATTTTTTCTGTTATGGTATGACTTTTAGATTAAGCAGTCAGCATTATAACAGAAGTCGTTCCATGGTATCACGTCTAATAAGCCAACACATTACCTACTAGACTATGGCGGCTTTATACGTCAATGTTAGCCGCAAGTAATGTGACCTACCGTTTTATCATACGAGAAAAAAATTCGTCTAAAAGAGGCTACTTTGTTACTGGGCCCCATGAAACACTGCTTTCACTATTAACGGCTCAGTTATTTGAAGTCTAATAATTAAAAAAAAACATTTGAAAGTCGAATGCCCAAATGCTAACAAATTCAGAAAAAATTTAAAATTTGTTATAATCTAAAAGTCGCCGTAGTCTAGTAGGTAGTGTGTTGGCTTATTAGACGAAAGGCCCGAGTTCGAATCCCAGGCCAGACATCAAAAACAAAATACAAAAAGTATTTCTTCGGCGACTTCCTCTCAGCAGATTTCTGGCAAAAACTCTGAGAGTAAAAATTGCCATGAAAAGCTTCTCAAAAAATCTGTCGTTCGGAGTCGACTTCAAACTGTAGGTCCCGCCATTCATATATAAAATTAACGCACACAACATGAGTGGTGTTGAGAAGCTAGGCCGTAATCCTGACTGAAGGGTTGTAATGGCGAATTATGTATGTATGTATAATCTAAAAATTAATTGATACTATTTTTTAAGCAATGGAATAAAAAGAATACAAATTTTCTTTAATTAAAGTTTAAAATAATTCAACCATTAATATTAGTTTTTCTAAACATATGTGTTTTCTAAATTTTTTCGTATTCACTCCTTTTTTTAGTAATTGGAACCATAGATCAGCAATGAATAGTTTTTTCGTTACTCATAATAACTCATGAAATTTTGAACATTAGTGTGTCAACATTATGGAAATTTAACTCTTCTGAATCATTCGTACTTACTACAGTGTTGATTTATAAGTACAGGTTGCAATGAGTGTACGTACAACGTTGACATCAAACTCATACCATTCGAAATATGTTTGATTCATAAGCCTACTCATTTAGATTCATAAATTTAGAAATATACTTATAAATGATTCGAGTGATTCGAAACATTCATAAAAATGTACAGTCTTAGTTGTCATTGCATTTACAAAAAAAAAAAAAGACACATAAGCAAAAAAGACAGAACAGCAAGCACAGCAAACACACAACCTTCCAGTGAGTATTTTAGAGTTAGTACGCGAATCATATTTATTTTGGGATTCTGTGTATATGTTGAGTTATGGATAGTCGAAATTAATAACATTATACGTGTTGTTAAGTATGAATATGATGAGTACTTCAAACTTTGAATATGAGTAGAGGTTCCATGATGATAACATAAGTATAAATGCGAATAAATATCAGAAATTATGAGTATGATTCGATTCTACTCATCTTTTTGAATACTGATTGCTGATCTCCGATAGGAACACACATTAGTGTATGAATAAAGTAAGTGACAATCCTTAAAAGCAATTATATGAACTGGATTTCTAGTCCAAAAATTGTTATCTGTTGCACGAAAGTAAGAATATTTGGAAAGATTTCGAAACACTCTAGAAGTATTGATAAAAAATGTTTGATCTGTCAAATACGATCCAATATTTTGGAGGCAACGAAATCTTTGAATATATTTTCAAGAACAATAAATTGAAATAAGTTCAAAAAATATTTCTTACTTCTGCCCATGACGGTAAGAAACTACAAATTTTCTTAAAGTTTAACAAATTATTTAGTGCCAATTAAAAATTATTAAAATTATCTACAAAAGTTAAACAAATTATGGAAAAAGGCATTTTTATAAATAAATAAAATTAAGAACATATTGTCTGTCTATGAGAATTGTTAAGAAAAAAATTTATTTTAATTTGTTATTATTATTTGCGCTGTTGTCATACGCCTTTATTTTATCATTTCGAAACGAAATACGACAATAAAAGGTGCTGATAACAACATTTACAGCAAATAATAATAATTTTCCTATAGAACGTCAGTGACGATATTAAAATGACAACAATTAAAGCACACTACATATTAATATTCTACAGTGATGCCTCAATTAACAATTGACTTTCTTTTCATTGACAATTCTTTGTAGTTAATTTCACCAAACAATACAACGCAATTCAAGATTTCACTGTATGAACTGTTATGTGCGTACAATTGATAAGAAAATTTCCCAGTTTAATGCATTGCAACAGCAACACTTGAGTATAAAAATAAATGGAAAGTCACCCGTCCTCGTGGCATCTAAATTAAGCGGAATTCATGTGAAATAACTGAAAGTTCACGTGAAGTCAGAAAAAAAGAAAATCATCATCGATATGTGATTGCGAATTATTTTGACAAATATGACAGACCAATTATCTGCTTAGCTGAAACAACAAAAATTTGTTAAAAAACTGAAACAAGGCAAAAATGCTTTGGCGTTCACACGTGCTCCCAAGACAGATACTGAGAAGAACAAATGACGAAATTATAAAAATTATATCGTTTCTCGATAAACTTTAAATACCATTATACATAAGTAAATAAATTAAAAACTTTTGAAATAATCTTTCAAACAACTAAATTATTCTGACAATCATAAGGATTGCAAAATAGCAAAACTTAAGTGGTAAACATATGAAAAATGCAGGGTATTTTTAATTACGATTTTTTGTTTTTTTGTGAAATTGTTTCCATTGTTTGCAATTTTCTTTCTTTCCTTTGGGCTGGTAACAGATGCAAAATTAATTAAATTTAAATCTCAAACCGTAGTAAATTAATTAAAATTCAATACCAAACAAAAAAAAAATGGTGAATAGAAAAATTTTTTAAAATTGGAATTGGAATTGTATTCCAGGTCGTCATAATATTTCAACTGAAACTAGAATAAAAAGGCTATCGAAAATTTAGCTGTGCCAGGCTTGAAATAACACATAACAATGCTAGTGCATCTTTCCCTAGATTGGTCAAACAAAAATACCTTCTCTGAAAAAGAAAGAATTTAAGGAGGCCAAGGTTTCACCAACCAACGAAATCACTTTAATTTTAAGCTGGATTTTGACTTTTAAGGATTACATACATTCAGTTGATCCAAGAATCGTAAATAATCCATTAGCAATCTCGAAAACTCTTTCATTTTAATTATGAGAATGCTTAGACTAGGCTTGCGGACGTTTAAGTGCCATGATGTCAAGTATAATTTCATTTAGGGGTAATTGGCCTTAGAGAAGGAGAAACAGCATGGAAAAGAAAAGGCGATGAGATAGAAATGTATATAAAGATAATACATAATGCAAGAGACGAAGAAAACTGATCAGATGAACATGCATCACTCAGACAGTATCATTATTAATCTAAAGATTGCCCAAAATTGTTAGCTTCTTACAGAGAGTTTAACCACTAGAACAATCTCCTGCTTAGAGAACTCCATTTTAATCATGCATAGGCCGGACAGCTGCGGTGGAGATGATTAAAATATCGGTTTTGTTTAAGAAACAGACGACTTTGATTTCAATTTTGATGTAATGTAGGTCCCGCCACCCATGTATAAAAATTAACACACACAACATATGTGGTGTGAGAACCTAGGCTGTAATCCTGACTGTAAAGTTACAATGACCAATTATGTATGTATGTATGTACCAGAGATCAGCAATGAATCCTTTTTTCGCTACTCATAAGTACTCATGAAATTTTGAGTATGAGTGAATCGACAGTATTGAAATTCAACTACTCTAATTCATTCGTGCTCGCTACCACAGTTTGAAATGAGTATGAGTATGAGTACAACGACGTTGACATCTAACTCATATCATTCGAAATATGTTTGATTCATAAGCCTACCAATAACTTTAGGAAAATACTTATAATACTCATAAATGATTCGAGTGATTTGAATCATTCATAAAAATTTACAGCCTTAGTTGTTGTTGCATTTACAAAAAAGAAGAAAGAAAAAGACAGCAAGCAAAGCAAACACAAGATTCTTGTAAATGTTGAGTAAAGGATAGTCGAAATCAACAACATTATTCGTGTTGTTAAGTATGAGTACAATGAGTACTTTACACTTTGAATATGAGTAGTATGAGTATGATATTAACATAAGTATGAATGCGTATAAGTATCGGAAATTATGAGTACGATCCGAATCTATTTATCTTTTTGGTCTCTGGTATGTACATATGCTTGTAAAACATCGCGACCTTATTCTAATGACAAGCAGTGTATAATCAAACTAAAGTGAAGGTGCATTGTTCATTACATATTTTATTTGATATCTGAAGTGAAGGCAAAATTAGCACAAATTAAGCAGAAACTCTTTGAAAAATATTGACTAATATCTCTAACAAAACGAAATATCTCAGTAAAATTCTGGCAAAAAATCTAAGAGTAAATAAAATTGTTCCTCACAAATCTGTCGTTGGGAGTGGAATTTAAACTATAGGCCCCATTAAATGAAATTAACACACCCAACATGAGTAATGTGCGAAGCTAGGTTGTAGTTCTGACTCAAGAGACGTAATGATCAATTATGTTATGTTAGGAAGTTTTGCTATGGAGCTATGGGATATTTAAACTAGGACCTTTAATCAGGTGAACGTTCATCATTTGAACGTTCAGAAGATATCGACATGTTAATAATTTAAACTGAAATTAGAAAATATTCAAAGATTTACTTGAACAAGCTCATTCTATATCCACAATTTCTGTTTCGTGGCATTTTTTACTGTTCTAAAAGGAAAAATTTTAAATATTGTAAAAAAAAAAATAATGCAGTAAACCTAACTGTTAATGACTTCAAAAAAATGTTTAAATAATCTAGAAATTGCATTCCAAAAGTTATAATTGTAATCATTATCATAATAATCATCATGCCACTTACCTTTTAAGTCGAATATAGTTCTGTATCTATGACTTTTTGCCTCACTGGCCAAGAGTTGCTCCAATTAAAGAACTGCTTTTAAATTCTTGTTTAAATTGCCCAATATGGGCGGTATTCTCTACCATTTATTTCTCTTTTTTCATATTTATTTGTATTTATTTTGGTTTTTATTTTTCCGTATTTTTTTTATTTTTTCTTTCATTATTTTATTTAAAATTCTTGTTTAGAGAGAGAGAGAAAAATAATCACTAATTAGTTGTAATTTGCGTAATGGAGATTTCTTACGCCATTTAGGCCATATTTAGCACTGGTCGTAGCAGCAGCAGTGGTAGTATATGTATGGTGTTGTCATACTTAGTAAAACAGTTTTTAAACAAGTTTAGACCGTTATTTTTTTCAAAAAATATTCTCTCTAATGGTAGTTTTCTTTTTAAAGTTTTCGTAAAACTTTTCGTTGTTTTTTTTTTCTTGTTGCTGTTATAGCTGTTGAGGGAAGAAGTTTCATGAGATTATTATTGTTTTTTAGCGTCTTTTTTATGATTTTTAATTGCATTTCGTTCGGTTTTTTTTTTTTTTGTTTTTTACTTTGAACACATACCGAACGCTAGTGTTTGATGATGACACTGGGTCTGACACTTGAAAAGCTACAATTCATTACACCAATAAAACTAAAAAAAAACAACAAAAAAAATTAAATGTCGTTAAATGCAGGCCACTTTTAACAGCCAACATACTTTCGTCAGATGTCAGGCAGTGATTACGAAAAATGACTGATGGACAGACACTAAAACCGTTTTTCAGTTTTTTTTCTTTTTTAAGTTGTTTTTGCTTGTTTCTTTATTATTTTGTTTGTGTTTCTAATTTGCTTTTTCTATAACTTAAAGACAAGTTGTTCTTGTTACTTTTGCTGTTAAAGTTGATTTGCTTAACATTTTTCTTTTTGAATGACGTTTTGGTAACACTAGTAGCAATATGGCTAGATGTGGCAGCAACAAATCAAAACCAACTACACAAACATTAAAAGCAAAAAGACAAAAACCCAAAGAAGAAAAGAAAAAAACGTCTGTCTTGTAGTACGTATGTATGTATGTACGTATACCAGAGAGAGTACAAGCGAGTTGCAATGTCAATAGTTATGAGCACTTAAAATTTCTTTACATATTCATTGAGTTTTCAATTCACAATCACTTCAAACACACACACACACAGTGACATACACACACAGAGATACAAACATATGATTCGCATGACTATAAGCTGTAGTTGAAGCAAACAATTGTAGACTAAATGGTATTCAATGGTTGAATGAACCAATAAAATACACACGTACACACATACACTCTCGAATTCAAGAAAATAGCAGAGCAAACAAACGAAAAAAAAGGCCAACAAAATATCGGTTAAGGCAGCGGGTGTATGTATTTTTTATATGAGAAACGCTGTAAAGCAAGAATGAGTAAGACAATGGGGGGGCTAGGTAAAGGGGGAAGCGAGACACTAACTTGTAATTGTCTAGTAGGTATGTAGGGTAAATAATATTAATAACAATAATAAACCGAGACGTTCAACGACCGTTGGACGAATGAATATTGTTACGGCGAACGTCATGCGATAAAGCCATAAAAGAAGAACAAACACAACAAAAAAAACAAAAACCGTATATAAAACGATTTTAAGAACAACGTTAGCCAATGAACGAAAGAGAAGACGAAGGGTATATAATGGTAAGCACGAAAGCGATTGGAATAAGAAGCAGCAAACATCATCAACAACATGATGTTTTCATCAACATAATTATGGCCATCACTAACGCTGGCAACAATAACAACAACAGAGTACCACCACCACCAGTGCTTCTTACTTACTACACTACTCAACATCAACAACAGCTGCTGCAAATGATTGCAGCTCCAATGAAAGCAAATTTTGAGAAAAAGTTTTATAAGCTTTTACAAAATTTCGGTTTATTTTGTTTAAGTTTTATTGGTGTTTGGAATTAAAAACAGTTTTTTTGAAAAACTAATAATGAAATTCAATCCAATTCCATTAAAAAAATTACTTTATTTCGAGAGGATAGTCTATCTGACGAGTGATATGAAATTTTCACTTTCCAATGGATTAGAATGATTTTATTTCTATCAGCATATGCTGCTTAGTGTCCGACTGACTATTGAATAACTATTATCATACACGATGTTTTTTTTTGTTCAATTCGCCTGTATACAGATGCATATTGAGAAATTTAAAATTTTTTTATTCAAATTTTAAAAAATAATAGGGAACTAAGTTTTGAAAGTTTAAAAAATAGTAGGGAACTAAGTTTTGAAAAAATTATCAGAAATATTACAAATTTTTTTTTATGATTTAAAGATTCCCGATCGATTGTTTTTGATGAAGGAAATTTTTAATTTAATTTTTATGAAAATCGGGCTAGATCTCGAGAAGTTTCCTATTTCTTTTTTTGACAAATTAACAAATTCTGAATTGTATTTATTTTTGGGGAAATATTTTATTTTAGTTTAATTACTCTAAAAGAATTTAAAATATGTTTCCTTTTCTTTCTGTTAAATTTGATGAAACTTTTTTAGCTATAAAATTATGGTCATAATAAACTTAATGTTAGCAAATTAATAAGACTAGAAAAGATTGCAACAGATTTCTGGCAAAAGCTCTGAGTGTAGATAAAATTGCCTTGAAAAATTTCTCAAAAATCTGTTGTTCGAAGCAGACTTTAAACTGTAGATCCCTCCACTCATGTATAAAATTAACAACTAATACTGGGTAGTTGATGTGTGTCACTACAGATTTAAACATAGCATTTGATATTTGCTGTCAATTGCAAGTCACCGTAGTAGAAATCTCAGCTCTCAGACATGTCATGCGAAAGGAAATATGAAAATATATTTCTTTGAAAAAACTCTGAAATTGCCTTGAAAAGTTTTCGAGTCGACTTTAAGCGGTACATCCCGTCACTCATGTATAAAACTAACACACACAACATAAGTAGTGTGAGAAGCTAGCTTGTAGTAGATAGTTTAATGGCTTGTCAGAGGTGGGACTACGCGTCAGACCCTAGTTCAGATTTCTCTAAGCAAACGAAATATAAAAAAATATTTCTTTGGCGACTTTCTCTCAGCAGATTTCTGGTAAAAACTCTGAGAGTTAATAAAATTGCCATGAAGAGCTTCTCAAAAATCTGTTGTTCAGATTCGACTTTAAACTGTAGGTCCGCCACTAATGCAGACATTTAATGCACGCAATATAAGATGCTAGGTCGTAATCCTGACTAAAGGGTTGTCGTCCTGACTAACTTAGTAGGTTTGATGTTATGACCAATTTTTTACTTTTTTTGATTGGATCTACAAAAAAGTCGTCCAATAATTTATTGGTACTGAATTTATTTTATGGCAACCAGATATTTAGGGTTAACTGAGGTCAAAACATCAAAAACGTTAACAGAATGAAAAATAATTTACTAGACATTCTTATATAGATTCAAATAAATAAAAAGACAATATTACATGAAAATTTTCAAGATTGTTTAATTGTGAATATATGCCCTCATGTGGTTACTTTTTAAAATTTTTTCAACAGACTCCAATAGGTATGTATATAAACATTTTTATAGCTCGATGTAACAACCAATGCAATATTTATCACTTTCGAAATACTCTTGTTATCTTCGTCCATTAAAGCCTGCCCATAGATCCGATTTTGTGTACAAACAAAAATCGTCCATATAACTTTGAGGAGACGATTCGTATAAACTAATCTGTTCTATTAAATAAACTAGAATCTCTCTTGTTCTTATTGCTAGAACATTTTATAGTCATGGTTTATTTTTGTGGGTATTTAAGTATACCCCTTTGTGGGTAGGCCATGCATCACCAGTTTCTGAGAAAGAGTGCTCACAACTTCTTTAATCAATGAGATAGATGCATGAAGGAAATCAAAATAACAGGCAGATTAGTAGAAATACTTCGTGGCAGTTCTATGTTCCTTAAAAGAACGAAAAGGTATAAATATATTGCTTCTCAAGAAAATTATGTGACATATTGTCGGTAGACGACTTTAAAATTAAATATTGCCAACAACAATACAAACTTTTTTTAAAGACAATATGTTAAGCTTGACTTTATTGGAAGTTTGTAGTTCGCATTTCTAAGCTATATTCTACAGACGATGCTGTAGCTATGAAAGGCAGCTGCGAAATTGTTTGCTCGTTTTCGGTCTGATAATTTTTTACGACGAATCATATAAAAAATTTGATGAAGTCATTTGAACAATTGAGAAAGTTCATAGCTTAAGGGGTGTTAGAGAATGAGTGAAGAAATTAATGAAACGGATTTCCACTTACGATTGCAAATGACTTATAAATCACGTCAATAATGTGGGTATTCGATCTTGGATGGAGTAAGGTGAAGCTTCTTAGATGATAGTAAATTTAAGACTGAATATAAGAAAAGTATTTCGCTTTGTCTAGTAGAATTGGAAGGCAATTGTTCATTATAAGCTGCGTGTAAGTATTTTTCTAAATTTATGAATCTGAATGAGAAGGTGTATGAATCAAACATATTTCGAATGTTATGAGTTTGATGTCAACGTTGTACTCATAGCCATTGCAACCTGTACTTATAAATCAATGTTGTAGTGAGTACGAATGAATCAGAGTAGTTGAATTTCAGTACTGTTGACTCACTTATATTCAAAATTTCATGAGTGCTTATGAGTAGCGAAAAAACGAAACATTGCTGATCTCTGGTGTAGATGCTTGCAAAAACAGATTAGAATCTGTTGTTTTGATTAGAAAGCCTAGCAATTGGATATTGATGGCTATTCACCAAACATGACAAAATGTCATCGATCAGAACGCCATAGATTTGCTTTAGTAAAGTTTGTTTCGAAATAAAAAAAAGGTGTTTCATGTATTATGTGCCGAATTTATAAGCGAAGTTTCTCGAGAACTCAAATATATATATATTATTGCACATGATCGAAATTGTCAATATTTTATTGGCAATTGAATTTATACTTTTACAATGTCCTTCGAATTTATTTTTGTTTTTTAGTCTTGATAACTCGACTTTCTTTAAACGTGAAGGAGTTACAAATTTTTTCGTAATCTAATACTTGGTTATGCTTGATCTGACATTATTTATATTGGCTGTTATTGTCCAATGCTGCTGTTTTCGTTCTGGGCAACAAAATTAAAAATTTTAGAGAAAGAAAAAAGTTGGAGAAATTTTTTATCAAAAATAAAATTTTTTTTTAATTTTCTCAACTTTTTTACGTTTGAAAAATTATTTTCGATTATTTGTAACACGAAAATTAAATTCCATTAAAAATTAAACAAAAAAATTTTGAAAATCTTATCAGTTTGACGTATATAGTTCGACTTAAGGGTTCCTCTTTCATCTTATCGATAACACTACTTACTAGTATTTGTGAACACAAAATTACACACACACACATGTATAGGTTGTAATTGTAAATTGTTACATTTGTTTTTTGATGTTTCATTGATTAACATTACAATTGTTTGTCTTATTGTCTATATTTTTGTAGTTGTTGTTGTTGCTGCTAATAATAATAAAATTATAACGTCATTAGCAACATGTTTATGATGATTGCAATAAATTTGTCTTTTTTTATATTCACTAATAAGGCAAATTATTAATAATTATTGCCATTATTCACTATACTCTTGTAATTATCTTCTCCTTTTTTTGTTTCAATAATTATTTTAGAACGGTTGCACTAGTGTTAATATTCACTTTATTTTTATATTTTTTTATTTTCTTCACCTAACATCAGAAGCTAGGCTTACAGACTGTGTATATTTTGTTTTTGATTTAAAAAAAAATTCTTCATTCATTAGATTTTTATTTATTTTTTTTTTTGTTTATACTTTTAATTAATTTTTTTGTTTGTAGTTATTGTCGCTATCGGTTGTTGTTTAATTTTTCTATTTTTTTTTTTTTGCTTTTCAAGTCCCGTATTTGTACTCTCTGATTTCATTATTTGGTTGCATTTGATGTTTTATAGTATTAAAGTGATTTTATTTCCATTTTGATTTTCTATTCAAGTGCATATTTTCATTTCTTTTCCATTCCTTTCTTTTGTTCTTCTTTCTTCTTCTTTTGTATTAATTTGCAATTGTATGTTTTATATTATTGTTAGTCATTGAGCCAGCAATCCAATCCGCCAGCCAGCCAGCCAACCAGCCAGCCATCGAGCCATCATCTAGCCAGCCAGACGAGTTATTTGAACCGTTCCTTGTGAAAGTTCCGTTTTAACTGAAACGCTTGCATGCCAAACTACAACTTGAACTGACTCAACGAGAAATGTGTGTATTGCAAATTTCTGTTTTCAGTTTGTTGTATTTTAAAATTTATTTATTTTCTGTGTGCTTTTTTGCCAGCTTTTTTATTCCCCCATTTTTTGTTTGTTTTTGTTGCCTTCTTTTTAGCAATTTTATCAGCAATGTTTATCGTAGCCAGCCCGTAGTATAAAAGTCGTTGTTGCCGTTGCTGCTGCCGTTGTCGCAAACGTCTACGCTGTAAAATTGCAAAAAAAAGAATGAGAAAAAAACAGTAACAAAATAAAGCTGCTGCAGCTCTGTTTTAATGTTTGCCAAACAAAATAGAAAGAAAAGAATCACACTAACTCACCAGCACAAACATTGCGGACAAACCATACAGTCAGTGTATGCATTTACATTCATTCCGAAAGGCAATTCCAACAAGAAATTGAGTGACTTTCTTTGCAGATGCCACAAGGTGACCAGATATGAAAATTATACTTCATTATGCCACAGATTAAATGAAACATAATCATAATACTAACAGCTGAATTAGAAACACATCCGGAAATGGTGTGATTAAAAAACATCTGACAAAAATCACATACATACATACATATATGATTGTTCAGGATTAGGACCTAGTTTCTCTCACCACTTACATAAGTTGTGTGTTTTGATTTTATACATGAGTGGCGGGACCTACAGTTAAAAGAAGACTCCGAATGACAGATTTTTGAGAAGCTTTTCATTGCAATTTTTATTTACTATAAGAGTTTTTGCCAGAAATCTGCTGAGAGGAAGGCGCTGAAGATATATTTTTCATATTTCGTTTAGTTGGAGATATCAGACCTGGGGTTTTCAACCAGAGATCAGCAATGAATAGTTTTTTCAATACGCATAAGCACTCATGAAATTCATTCATACTCACTACAACATTGATTTATAAGTACAGGTTGCAATGAGTATGAGTACAACGTTGACATGAAGCTCATAACATTTTAAATATGTTTGATTCATAAGCCTACTCATTCAGATTCATAACTTTAGAAAAAAACCTATAATACTCATAAATGATTCGAGTGATTCGAATCATTCATCAAAATTTACAGTCTTAGTTGTTGTTGCATTTGTAAAAAAGAAGAAAGAAAAAGATAAACACAGCAAACACAAAACCTTCTAGTGAGTATTGTAGTGTTCGTATGCGAATCATACTGTTTTTGTGATTCTTGTAAATGTTGAGTAAAGGAGAGTCGAAATCAACAACATTATGCGTATTGTTAAGTACGAGTACGATGAGTAGTTCAAACTTTGAATATGAGTAGAGGTTCCATGATATTAAAATAAATATGAATGTGTATAATTATCAGAAATTATGAGTATGATTTGAATCTACTTATCTTTTTGAATACTCATTGCTGATCTCTGATACATACATACATATATGATTGGTCAGGACTACGATCTAGTTTTTCACACCACTTATGTTGTGTGTGTTGATTTTATACATAAGCGGCGCTTACAGTTTAAATTCGACTCCGAACAATAGATTTTTAAGAATCTCTCCGTGTCCATTTTATTTACTCTCAGAGTTTTTGCCGGAAATCTGCTGAGAGGAAGTCGCTAAAGATATATTTTTCATATTTCGGTCTGTTCACGTCTACTTAATAGACGGTTATTTAATCCATTTTTATTAGGCAAATCCTAAAATTCTTGATAAAATTAATCTATCTTCCGATAATTTTGCCCACAACTAACGTGAAACATTAGTGAAGCCACGTAGGCGTTCCTCTATTTACATAGAAAACCTGATAGCCTGACTATAAACATGTGCAACCAGTTTTGACCTGAACTATTAATGGGAATGCTTCATTAATGGCCAAGATATCCAGTTGAAAAACAATTCAGATACAGATTAGGAAAACTGTAGTGATGGTTAATACATATGTATATACTACATATATAATTGGTGATTACAACCTACCTTCTTACGCCCCTTATGTTGTGTGTATTATTTTTATATATAAGTGGCAGGACCTGCAGTTTAAAATCAGCTCCTCAGACTTTTTGCTAGAAATATTCTGAGAGGAAGTCGCTGAAGAAATATTTTTTCATATTTCGTTTTGATGTCTGACCTGGGGTTTGAAAAGTGGCCTCACGTCTAATAAGCCAACACACTACTGCCTACTAGACCACGGCAATTGTGATGATTAATATCGACCACTATTCATCTTTGCGACTTCTGTATAGCCTCGATTGTACCTAGTTCATTACGAACATGATTTCATAGTCATCTCGAACTTGTTATCGAGATCAACTTCGAGAGTATGTGGTGGTTGGAAGTAGTGTATCACGAATCCTAACACTAAAAGCAAATTCGTTCGATAATCCCTAATACTATATTCAGCCATACACTTTTATTGAGTCAATTTTCGGTTATTTGAAAACAATATTTTAAGTGTTCAAACATAACAATATACGCAGTTCAGCTGCTTATTCAATATTCATTTGACAGCTGGTAAACAAAACGGATGGTTGTTTCAACAACATTGTTTTTATTTTGTTTTGTTGGTACTTTTTTTTTTGTTTGTTTGTCGTTGTTGACATTTGAATTGTCAAATGTCAGCAGAAAGTTTTCGAAGAATTGTGATATGCTCACTGAACATACTTATGACAGTGCTGCATTTTAAGTTTTATTTAATATTATAACAATTTGAGTATTTATTGCGCAATAATTAATTGAAACTTTATATGAAATATTGAGCTCAATAATAGCGTTTATTGCGATTTACGCAATGAAAGTGCATGT
Source organism: Sarcophaga rosellei (assembly GCA_930367235.1). Lineage (NCBI taxonomy): Eukaryota > Metazoa > Arthropoda > Insecta > Diptera > Sarcophagidae > Sarcophaga > Sarcophaga rosellei. The sequence continues at coordinate 31,500,907 of OV884021.1, read as the reverse complement.
CTGAACATAGTATAATAATTTAACTTATTAATTACTATACAATTGCAAATTATGCTGGATCTTATGATCAGTGTATTGAAAGAGGCCAGAATTATGGTAGGAATTGCACCCACGATCTTTATATATATATAAAGTAATTGTGATTAGATTATGGAAATACAGCACTGTATGGCTATATCACTGAACGTAAACTGGTCACCCTAAAATGTTTGTCCAACAGACAAACATTTTTGCTCATAGTCAATAAAGGAAATACCGATGCTGATTAAAGCAGTAGCAGAGTGAGCAGATGCAGACAAGCAGACGGACACACAGAAATGAATGGATAGACAGACAGACAGACGGACATGCAACATGAATACTTGCAGCGCCAACAATTGTGCATTTGAAAATGTAAAGAACACAATAAATCTGGGCTTCTACTACTAAAAAGAATGAAATGCTGAAGATACAAAAAATTTTTGCCAAAAAGCCCCGTTAGCGCATACATACGTCTGCGTTTGGCGTAATATTGCAAAACGAATGAAAAATAAATCGTGTAACCGACATACTTGCACACACGTACAGACAATCATCGAAATAAAGTCATACCTAGTCGAGTACGATAGTAGTACATGGAGCATAAAGAAGAGGCAGCCAGCTAGCAATATGCATATCCATGTGCAGACAGAGTGAAGTTTTTGTTGTTTTTTTAATATGCGTCGGCGCCTTAACACTACCAGAAACAGAAATAGACAGACCCTAAAAAAATGTTAAAAATAAAAACAAATATTAAAAACCATTGAAAGAAAATACAATAAAAACGATAACAACAAAAGCACGAATACCGTTTGAAACACAAATACTCGTTTTACAGTCACTGGAACAATAAACTCTTGTCAGTCACACCAAACAACAGCAGCAGCAACGATAACAGCAATAACAATAATAACAACAACAATAACAGACAAAAAAATGATGATGATAAAAACCACCGTACAAATATTTCAAAAAAGCCAAAAGAGTGCTAGTGCTCACACTCACACTCACGCACACACATACTCCTGTGTTTTGCAATTGCTGCTGGTTTCAGACTAAGGAGACCATGCAGCAGACGACCTCATTCCCTTGCTTAACAAGGCAAATGTTTAAACTGTTGTTTTTTCTTTTATTTTTTTTTTAGTCTGCATGCATATTCACACAAGCACACATACATAAATTTACTTACTCAGTTACTCTCCAAAAATAAAACAGAAAAAAAATTGTCTCTGTTACACGCGCGCGTACTAATTACAAACAAATTTTATGTTCTCTTTAATGGCCATGCAAATGTGAGCAAAAATATTTTGTCGTTCTCTTTCAATTTACGACTGCTGGTGAGACTCTTAAACGAAAGACCTTTTTTGTGTGCACATTTTTGACTCGTAAACGCTTGCACTCTTCTGTTGTAGACGAACGCCATGCGTTTTACTCCTAACAAAACTGTAAATTTAGGTGCATGTGGAGCGTGTGTGTGTGTGTGTGCGTATGTGAATGTGTGGGGTCGCTGTTATTAGCTGTAACCTCCCCTCCTATAGGCCCTGCTATAGCTACACAATAATGCGCCTCGTCTTGTCCATGGTCTAGGCTTGTGCCAAACGTATAGTATAACACGAAGTACTATTTCTCGTGTTTTGGAATTCGTTAATTCGTTTCAGACAAATGCAACTGCTTCACCCCCCTGCTGCTGCAAACAGTGAACTCAAAATAAGTAGACGACAAGCGAGTAGCTGTAGTCACGATTGTAAAGGAATTCCCCGAAACGAAGCGCCGTTTGTTAGACTTTGGACCCCATTTAATTGCTGGAAGTATTTTATTACGCAGCAACGGAATTTCAATGTTTTTTGCTGTTGTTGTTCGTTTTTGTTTTGCCTCTTTATTGTTATTATTGCAATTCATAGATGCTGCTGCTGCTGTTGTTATTGTACTGCAAACGATTTGTTTAACTCAGTCATCGTTGTACTCTTTATATTTGTATACATTTTTTGTTGTTGCTTTTTTCGTTTTCTGTACATATTTGTAATTTTTCGTTTTCTTTTGTTTTTGTTGTTGGCCCAGCTCGTTGGTCGTATTCATATTGCAGTTTCATGTTTGTGTGTACTCGTGTGTATACATTTGTTTATATATGTTGGCATCCAACTGACGCCCTGTGGTCCTTACTCAATTTTGTGATTACGAATAACTGTTATTTCTGCATATGCTTATTATGCATGCTGGTTTATGTGTGTGTATGTGTGAATATGTATGCATTTGCTTGTTTGATACTGTCCAGCAAACAATTGCTTCCGACATGTTTGATGTCAAGCATGTCCTTCACTTTAATGGTTTATCAAGCGATTTATTTTAATATTTCAGGAACCATTAGCTTCTGGAAAGTGTTGCAAAACTGAAATTTTGAAATGATATTGAACTATAACTGAACTATAACTTTTTTTTTGCACCAAATGGTACTTTTGTAAAAAAAATGCATACATAAGTACTTAAATAATTGGTCATTATAACCCATCAAGCAGGATGATGACCTAACTTCTCACACCTCTTATTTTACGTGTGTTAATTTTATACATAAGCGGCGGGACCTACTGTTTAAAGTCGACTCCGAATGACTAATTTTTGTGAAACTTTATCATGGCACTTGCACTTTACTCTCACAGTTTTTGCCAGAAGGAAGTCAACAGGAAAACTAACGACTTATTTCTGTTCCTCACAAGAACAGCTGATTCGGAACGTAATAAAACGTAAAAGCCCCGCTTAGTAAAACGTCGATGGAACGTAATGTAACATACGCATATGAAAAGCAATGAAAATACTTACCGAAATTACATTTACGGTTCGACAAGCATTTGAATTGCTTTTGTTGTTCTAAAAACGAATGTACGTTCAGTTTACGTTTGGCTAACCGGGGCTAAACACTAATTCTACCGCTAGCATTACGTTGACCATGTTGCTAATGCATTGAAAAGTACAAGACAAAAAATGTGTAATAATAAAAAAGTACTGAAAATACTGAAGAGTATTCTTTAAATGAAAAAGTACCGATAAAAGTAGCGAAGTACTGAATTTTTCAACACTCCTTCTGGACATTTTTCTTTAAAAAATAATTTATTTCTCATTGAATATTACACCGAAGTGTTTTAAGGGCCTGTTCCTATGTTGTTTAATAATTAGTAACGATCTAACGATCGACTTAATGTATGCCTGTGTTGAAGGTATGAACTAATTTCCAACGATTTGATAGAAAATGTTCAGTGGGTCTTTATTATTGTTCGTTTGTTGTTGATGGTGTTGCTGCTGTCGTTTTTTCTGGCATTATTTAAACTCATTGTATTGCTCTTTAGTCATGTTTGAAGGCATTGTATAATTTTCTGTTCATTTTGGATAACAGTGCTGCTGCTTCTGTTCATTGTTGGTTGTGACAATTTCTTGTGTTGGGATAGGTTAGTCTTTGATTTAAAACTACTACTACTACTACGACGACGACGACGACGACTATGAAGTGTAAGTGCAATATTTCACATGCATTTGCTACATGAACACAAGGGGATCATAACGTAGAGGTGCTTTCGTACTACATTGCATACCTAATTACGAGTGTGTAAAATTAAATAAATATTAAGTGTCTCCAGTTGTGTGTGTTAATAAAACTAAAAACAAAAAAATCAATTTCATCTTAAAGGATTCACAAAGTCAAACTGTATTCCTTTTTCCATTAAAATTTTGCCGCCATTTCTTTCAATGTCCTTCCTCTTTGTTAGAGTGGTTGAATAAATATGTCGTTATTATGAAAATTCTTGAGAAAATAAGAAAAATAATTTAGTTTCTTATCTGTGAGACTATTTCCTATTTCAAAAATTTTGTGTTTATGACATACAATACATATGTACATACATACATAATTGGTCATTACAACCCTTCAGTTATAATTACAACCTAGCTTCTTACAGCACTTATGTTGTGCTTGTTAATTTTATACATGATTGGCGGGACATACAGTTTAAAGTAGACTCAGAACGACAGAACGTTAAGAAAATTTTCATTCATGACTTGAGGTCAAGGTTCAAAACCCACGTCTGACCTATGGAAAATATTTCTTCAGCGACTTCCTCGCAGCAGATTTCTGTCAAAAACTTTGAGAGTAAATAAAATTGCCATGAAAAGTTTATCAATAAAAATTCGAAATAAAGGAATACAGAAAAGTTTCATTTAAACCGCAAAAACCTTAAAAAGTATATACAAATTATTCAAAATCAATTGGTCAATGTTCCGGTCTTACGACAGAGGAGTTTAAAAAAATTATTCATTTTAGGGATTTATTTGTACTCTTTTTGATTGTCCGGTGCTGCAACAGCTACCAGTCATTGTAAGCTTTTCTCATATTCTATTCAAATCCAATACAAATTTTAATGAAGATAACAAACAATATCTCAATTAAAAATATGACTTTATGTTAATCTGATATGTTCATCGTAATATAGTAATTATTAGACGCGAGCCTAAACCTCAGCTCAGATATTTCGAACAAAACGAAAAACAAAAGTATTTTTTGCATCGATTGCCTCTCAGCATTCTTTGCAATGAAAAGTTCTGAAATCTGTCGTTGAAAGTCGACATTAAACTATAGGTACCGTTACTTATAGATAAAATTAACACACACAAGATGGGTGGTGTGAAAAGCTAGGTTATAATTTTGACTTATGGTTACCTAAAGTTACCTAAAGCCATTCACCATGTAAACACTTTATTTCTGGAACGATTTATTATTAAAATTTTACTTAATTTACACTGTTTCACACACGATAATGTCGCGATTGGAAAAATTCCAAGGTTTACATTTGAATATGTTGAAATTTTTTCTAGAAGTATTAGGTGCTTTCAATACTGTATTGAGAAGATCAAAGGATTACTTGGCACTATTAACCCGATGTGATGTCCCTGCTTCATTGGTGTACTGCCGAGATAGCAGAAAGTGTTAACATGTTCAAACGTGGTACTGTTTATTTATAAATCATGACTGTTTTCTGTTTACGTTTGCATAGATTTTGTCTTTCCCAAGCTTATTATTAATTCTGTTCTCGCCGGCATTATGTCTAAAAGATATACCATAGAGAAGTCGCCGTGGTCTAGTAGGTAGTGTGTTGGCTTATTAGACGAAAGGCCCGAGTTCGAATCCCAGGTCAGACATCAAAACGAAAATATGAAAATATTTCTTCGGCGACTTCCTCTCAGCAGATTTCTGGCAAAAAACTCTGAGAGTAAAAATTGCCATGAAAGGCTTCTCAAAAAATCTGTCGTTCGGAGTCGACTTTAAACTGTAGGTCCCGCCACTCATGTTTGAAATTAACGCTCACAACACGAGTAGTGTGAGAAGCTAGGACGTTGTACAATGCGTCAATTCGACCTCCGGGTACTGTACTTGTCACAATTGACAAGAACACGTCCTCTAACCTAACCTAACCTATACCATAGAGAAGGTCTCCTAGCTCGAAATCTGCTTGATCTTTCGTCGACGAACATTACAATAAACTGTAGTGGCAATGTAATCCAATTTTAATGCCATTTTCTAGTCAAGCAACTTTCTCAATTAGTATCAACATGGGGACAATGTGTAAGAATCATATAATACCATCGTTGCTCAACTGTAAATCTATTCTTTACGTTCAGTGGAGATAATATACTGAATTTTGTACCCGCATAGAATGACATAAGTATTGTCAGATTCAGATATCTTTAGGTTGGCTTCCTCTTGGGCTATCAATAATTTACTTACTTATTTGGCCTAGCTTCTTATACAACCATCTTTGTTTGTGTTAAACGGTAGTTTATAGAAAGCTTTTCAGACTAAATTTATTTGCTCTCATGATTTTGATTAAATAATTGTCGAGAGGAAGACGAGCCTAAAGAAGTGCTAATATTTTGTTCGAGCTGTCTGAACACAGACATGCACCTAATAAGCCAACACACTACCTACTTAACTACTGCAACTTCAATCTATAATTTTAGAGTCTAATTCTATTCTATCCACTGAAATCGTAAGATTTTTCTATATTTAGCAGGTTACAAGTTGGTGAGACAGTGTACTGGTTTCAAAATGTTTTTTAAGGTTACGCGTTTTATCAATAAAACTTCCATCAGAGATCAGCAATGAATCGTATTTTCGCTACTAATAAGCACTCCTGAAATTTTGAATATAAGTGAGTCAACAATATTGAAATTTAACTACTCTGATTCATTCGTACTCACTACAACATTGATTTATTAGTACGCATTGCAATGAGTATGATTACAACGTTGACATCAAACTCATACCATTCGAGATATGTTTGATTCATAAGCCTAGTCATTTAGAGTCATAACTTTAGAAAAATACTTATTATACTAATAAATGATTCGAGTGACTAGAATCATTCATCAAAATTTACAATCTTTGTTGTTGTTGCATTTACAATAAAGAAAAAAGACACATAAGCAAAAAAGACAGAGCAGCAAGTAGAGCAAACACACAACCTTCCAGTGAGTATTTTAGTGTTTGTATGCGAATCATACTTATTTTGTGATTATTGTAAATGTTGAGTCATGGAAAGTCGAAACCCACAACATCATACGTGTTGTTAAGTATGAATATTATGAGTACTTCAAACTTTGAATATGAGTAGAGATTCCATTATATTAGAATATAAATACTCATTGCTGATCTCTGACTTCCACCCACTATCAGTATTTCCATTTCCATATTCTGTTTATACCTACTCGATTAGATTTGTGTATCAAGATTTCAAGAGATTCTTATATTTCCCCGAAAAATTCAGAATTTTTACTTTTAAAGACTCCTTCATAAGTAACAATATTTCCTAAAAGTGCTACTTTAATGAGAGAGTTAAAGATAAAAACCAAAAAAACCTTCATATTCATGGCATCTCTAAATCAGAAGAAGGCATTTTTTAAGATATCTTATGGTAGGAAATATGCTCGAATTCAATATTTTTTTTTTCTTTTTTTTTGATATTTTGTTTGTCTACTGACGTCTACTCTTTGCTGTGGATATTATTTAACAAAATTGACTTTTAACTACGCCATTAATCATATTAAAACCTCTCTACTAAAACGCAAATACGTACATACCATACAACTGCATAGAAAAACAGCTAAAGACAGAGAGTGTGTGTGTGATGGTACATTATGGAGCACACTAGGCGAAACTAACAATTACAAGCATAAAACTGGCCCAGCTTACAAAACCCCAAAAGAAAACGAATGGCTGGGATAAATGGGTGATATAAACAGGGTAGGGTACATGGGTACTTACCGCCAAAGACAAAAGTATCAAACGGCAGAGAACTCCCATAAAAAACCATTCTTAAAAAAGACGCACAAAATAGAGAAATATTACAGGGTACAAGTCGAATTTGTGTGGCGTATTTTTGACAAAGATTTGAAAAATTGAAATTGAAATTTTTAAAACTGCACTGAGATTACCCTCGAGCGAATATGGATTGGGAGAGCAATAGATCTAAACTTGGGTATAAAATAATGTTAAAATATGAGCTCGTCGATTGCAAATAATATAAAAATAAATTAGTGTTTAGTTTTAATTAAAATTCTTTATTATTCGCATAATTCTGTGTGCCACTGTTCACAACTTGATGTAACAACAACAATTGCTTTGTTTGTTATTCCTCTGTTCACACATACATACATACATACATAATTGGGCATTACAACCCTTCAGTCAGGATTACGGCCTAGCTTCTCACACCACTCAAGTTGTGTGCCTTAATTTTATACTTGAGTGGCGGGACCTACAGTTTAACGTCGACTCCGAACGACAGATTTTGAGAAACTTTTTCATGGCAGGTTTTATTTACTCTCAGAGTTTTTGCCAGAAATCTGTTGAGAGGCAGTCGCCGAAGAAATATTTTTTTCCATATATCTTTTTGATGTCTGGCCTGGGGCTCGAACCCGGGCTTTTCGTATAATAAGCGAACACACTACCTACTAGACTACGGCGACTACACACTTTGCATAAATAATAAGAATTAATAGTCAATTGTTCGAGAGATCTTTGTAACGGAGATCATCAAGCCACGATTACTCTCTTCGAACACACCGCATCTTCACACAAGACGGACTGAACTTTTATTGGCTCAATGGACTGCCCTGCCTTGCCTTTTATATAGCAACTTAAACAATCTGATGAATGTTCTTGATTGCGAATGTTCGTGGCTTCACCTTGTCGAGATCTCTAGCAATGTAAACACTGTTGTTTCATTATTATTGATTGTGTATTTTGTTTACATTTATTTTTGTAGTGTTTAGTGTTGTATTTTTGTTTACTTGTTTACCATCTTTTAAGCTGGTGTTTATTGTTGTGGGACCGGGGACAGGACGCACAAGAAGTGGGCAACCCTACCAATAACAATAATTGTGGTAGGCTTGCGCAATAACAACGACTGACGAAAATACTAACGACTAAACATAGTTGGCTTTTCCAATGACAACGATTGACGAAAATACTAACGACTAAACATAGTTGGCTTTTCCAATCACAACGATTAACGAAAATACCAACGACCAAACATAGTAGGCTTTTCAGTAATAACGACTAACGAAAACAACAACAACTAACGTACCGAACATAGTAGGCTTAGCAAATAACAACGACTAACGAATTGAACAAAGTAGGCTTATTCAATAACGACTAACAAAATAACGAACAAACCATAGTAGGCTGATATAAAAACAACAAATAGCAATGACTAACAAACTAATACATTTGGTGAAATAGTTTTTTAGTCTTCAAACTGACACCGAAAATAGAAGAACACTTTTCTTTACAAAACACCATTAAGTGAAATTGTGTAATATTTTAAATATAACTTTTCTTTTTTATTGTTAATTGTTTTTTTTGTCATATTCAATAAAATATGTTATTAAATAAAATGTTAAAAAGTGTTTCTTTAAAAACAAATCCTACATTTTTGGGGGCTCAACCAAATTAAAGCTTGTGTGAAGTTGAACGTGAAAGTTTGGTATATTGTGTAATTTAAAAAAAAACTAAAAGGACGTTGTGTGTGAAAGAAACAAAAAAAAGGAAAAAATTTAAAATAAAAAAAAACTGAAAAAAAAACTCCAAGAAGGAACTAAAGAAATGTTTTTTTTAAACTCAAAACTAAAACGAAATACAAAAGGAAAAGAAAAAATGAAAAAAGAAGAAAAAGAAAGAAAATAATTTAAAATAGAAATTAACGAAGATAGAATAAAGAGAGAGTGAGAGAGAGAGTGTCGACAAAAACCTGAAAAGAAAGAAATCAACATGTAAAATCATCAAAAGACAGAAAGAAATTTGCGTGAGAGACGAGAAACCTGAAAAGATAAAATTAACTAATAAAATCAATAAGAGTGAGGAAAAGATTTGCCAAAAAAAGAGTTAAAAAGCCTGAAAAGACAAAAATTAACTCAATAAGAGAGAGAAAAGTGAAAAAAAAAACTGAAATTAGAAAATTAATTAACAAAATAAACAAGAGAGAGAAAGAGAGTTACGAGAGAAACCTGCAGAGACAGAAACTGGCGAATAGAAAAACAACCCCTAAATTGAAAGCTGAAGTGCTGTGGATTGGTGTAAGTGGAATGCGGTTGCGTATAGTCAACGAAGAAATCTAATTGGAAGTATTTGCGTATAGTCAACGGAGAAATCTAATTGGAAGTATTTGCGTATAGTCAACGAAGGAATCTAATTGGAAATATTTTGTTTATTTTTGTACGACACAATTGTGGTTCGATTGAGTAAGCTAAATTTTTAAAATTCTATCTATAATTTTTTAAATTCTAAAAATCGAAATGTTGTTATTTTATTTAAATTAAAAACATCTTTAATTGAATCTGTAAACTAAAATTTTATTCTATTTAAAAAAGTCCAATTTGAAATTTTGTGCTATTTTTAAAAAAAAAATCCAATTTGAAATTTTGTTCTATTTAAAAAATCCAATTTGAATTTTTGCCTTGTATGTTAATATTCCAATTTTATTTATGATTTAGAGTTTCAATTTCATCTGAATTTTTTTTTACGTTATACTTTTGTTTTCACTACATATTATTATTACTTTAATTACATACAAATTAATTTCATCCTTATAATATTATTCATTATTATTATTATTATAATTATTATTACTCATACTTATACATATATACATATTACTACTAAATTTGTGAATTTTTTTTATTAATAATCGGACGAATAATTAATTTGAATAACATGGACATAAATGAAATTTTTGCTATGACAGTTGACGGTTTGAAGGGCAAGTTGACTGAGATAGGACTACCTACAAATGGACGGAAGGCCGAACTTCGAGATCGACTCATGGAATATTTCGGCTTAAGTGCACCTAATTCTGACTCGGAATACATTGATGTCCCTTCGCGACATGAACCGGTTTTAGTTACTGAAAGAAATATATTCACGCTGCGAGATATTGAGGATTCTTTGACTAGTTTTTGCGGTACAGACAACATTGGGATAGATGAGTGGGTTTCTGATTTTGAGGATAATGCTGAGGCAGTAGGTTGGAGTAGTTTACAAAAATTCATATATGCAAAACAGTTGCTGAAAGGGGCGGCACGTTTGTTTATTCGCAGTCAGAGTGGGATAAAGAATTGGAACTCTCTCAGGGAAGCACTTGTAAAGGAATTTGGGACTAAGCTAGCAGCGATTGAAGTACATCAGATTTTGAGAAATCGTAAGAAGAGGAATAGTGAAAGTTTACGGGAGTACCTCTACACATTAATGGAAATAGGGAAACCCATTAAGCTTGATGACGATAGTATAATTCAATATTTTGCTGACGGAATTCCGGATTCGAGATTCGGAAAGAGTATCTTATATCAAGCTACTAGTGTCGAAGATTTAAAGGATAAAATTAGAATATATGAGAAAATTCGAAGACCTACTTCACAGGCGCCAACCTTGAAGGTATCTTCAGATTTAGGACAGTTAGATAGAACAAAACCGAATAATTATTCGAAGAGCAAATGCTATAACTGCGGGAGTGATGGTCATTTAGCAAAATACTGTAAATCAGGGAACTTTAAATGTTTTAATTGTGGGAAAATGGGTCATAAGTCGTATGAATGTAAGGTAAAGTTGTCGAACCAAATCAAGAAGGAAAACGAGAACAGATTGTGTACGGTAGGGAATGGTAATAAGACGGTGCGAAATGATAAATTTGTTACGACTTGTATTGCGAGGCCAAATCGAGTTTTTAAGGAAATTAAATTAGACGATCTTAGAATTTCGGCGATTATCGATTCGGGTAGTGATATTTCGTTAATTAGGTTAGATATTTTTGAAAAGTTACAGGACATTGAGATTCGCAATGGAAGGGAAAGTTTTGTAACGGCCAATGTTGGTGAATTGGTAACTTTAGGACACTTTGATAGGATCGTTAATATAGATGGGTTTGACTTTAATGTTAGATTTTACATAGCTGAACAATTTCCATATGAGGCTGCAATAGGTAATGATATATTAGACCAGACAGATGTGATATTGACCTCTAGTGGTGCAACTTTCAATGGTAGGAATGAATCTGTAGGAGAACAAAGTGGTGAAGTAGACGATTTTAAGATATTTTGTTCAACGGTGGTTATCGATGATGATGTTGCATTGAACTTGTCACATTTACCGAAAGAGACAGCAGGAGAGGTTAACAGGTTAGTAAGGGACTATAATCCGGAGAATCTTGAACCATCTCCTATTAGTATGAAAATAATATTGTCGGATGATATTCCAATATTTCAACGACCACGTCGTCTATCTTATGAAGATCAAAGCGTTGTGGAGCAACAAGTTAAGGATTGGTTAAATGAAGGCATTATTCGACCGAGTACTTCTGAATATGCATCACCAATCGTTCTTGTGTCTAAGAAGGACGGCACAAAGAGACTTTGTTGCGATTTTCGTAAATTAAATGAGAAAATTATGAGAGATAACTTCCCAATGGTTTTGATTGATGACGTGTTGCATAAATTAGAATCTGCTAAGATTTATTCCACACTTGACTTAAAGAATGGTTTCTTCCACGTACCTGTTGAGGAGCAGTCGAAAAAGTTTACTTCCTTTGTAACACACAATGGCCAGTATGAGTTCAATTACGTACCTTTTGGAATTTCTAATTCTCCAGCGGTATTTTCTCGGTTTATTTTTTCGATATATAGGGAATTGATTCAGGACGGTACTATAATTGTGTATGTCGACGATATCATAATACCATCGGTGGACGTTTCGGAAGGAATCGTGAAATTGCGGAAAGTATTACAAGTAGCTAGAAAACATAACTTACAAATTAAATGGGAGAAGTGTCAATTTTTAATGAATAGGGTTAATTTTCTCGGGTATATAGTTGAAAATTCGACGATAAGACCATCAATTGAGAAGACAGCAGCAGTTGAAAATTTTCCAGTTCCAAAGGACAAGAAAGCGCTACAACGTTTCTTGGGCCTCACGTCGTATTTTAGAAGATTCATCTGTGGATATGCTACAATTGCTAGACCTTTATCTGACTTACTTAGGAAGAATAGTGATTTTGTAATGGGAGAAGCTCAAATGGTATCATTTAGGCAACTTAAGGAAAGTTTGATGAATGCACCTGTTTTAAAATTGTATAATCCAAATGCTACTACAGAAGTACACACCGATGCAAGTATGTATGGCTATGGAGGTGTTCTGCTTCAGAAGAACGCAGACGACCAACAATTTCATCCGGTGGAATATATGAGTCGTAAAACTAATGATGCACAGCAAAAATACCATTCCTACGAACTCGAAGTTTTGGCAATCATCGAAGCATTAAAGAAGTGGAGAGTATATCTAATGGGCCATAGAATAAAAATAGTGACAGATTGTAATGCTTTTGCGATGACTATAAAGAAGAAGGACGTTCCATTAAGAGTGTCTAGGTGGGCCATGTTTCTTCAGGAGTTTGATTTTATAATAGAACATAGGTCTGGGAGTAAAATGCGGCACGTTGATGCTTTAAGTAGGTTTTCTTGTTTGTTGTCGGATGACTCGATAAAGCATCGACTCAAACAGGCACAGATGCAGGACAATTGGGTTAAGGCGGTTAGAAATATTCTTGAAAATGGAAATTATGAGGATTTTTATTTGAAACATGACCTAGTTTACAAGGATCCAGATAGAGAACTTATGGTGATTCCGGAAAGTATGGAGGAAGAAATAATCCAGATTGCTCATAGAAAAGGTCATTTTGGTACTAAGAAGACACGAGATCTTTTAGAAAAAGAAGTTTATATACCCAATATTGTATCGAAAGTTGACAAAATAGTCCGTAGTTGCATAGAGTGCATAATAACAGAAGCTAAGACAGGTAAACCAGAAGGACTTCTTACCACCATCGATAAATCAGATCGACCGCTAAGAACGTATCATATTGATCACGTTGGCCCTATGGAGGAAACAAAGAAACGATATAACCACATTCTTGTGGTAGTTGATTCGTTTTCTAAATTTGTTTGGTTATATCCAACCAGAAGCACTGGAGCGGAAGAAGTCATTGATAGACTTCAACGCCAATCGGCGATTTTTGGAAATCCGGAAAGAATTATATCGGACAGAGGAACAGCTTTCACATCGAATTTGTTCAATAAGTATTGTATAGAGCGTAATATTCAACACCTTCTTATTGCAACGGGGGTTCCTAGGGGAAACGGTCAGGTAGAACGAATTAATAAAATAGTAGTAACATTACTTTCGAAAATGTGTTCAGAAGATCCCGGAAAATGGTACAAGCATGTAGATAGGGTTCAACAATGTATAAATAATACTCCTCCGCGTAGTACGAAGTATTCACCGTTTAGGATTCTTACAGGATGTGAAATGAGAATAGACGAAGGAAAAGACATACGAAACATGATTGAGGAATTTGCTATAGAAGAGTTAGATGAACAGAGAGACGAAATTCGGAATACAGCCAGGTCGAATATAGCAAAAATCCAGGCGGAAAATAGGAAAACGTCTAATAGGAAGAGAATTCAAGCACCATTATATAAGGAGAATGATTTAGTGGCTATTAAACGAACTCAATTTGGACCAGGTTTGAAATTGCGACCAAAATATTTAGGACCATATAGGGTAATTCGGATTATGAAACACGATAGGTATGAGGTTGAAAAGGTTGGTGAAGGTGAGGGTCCAAAGAGAACCAGTACCGTAGCTGAATATATGAAAAAGTGGAACCCGTCATCCGAGTCGAATGACCGTGCAGGAGGGCCGAATGTGGGACCGGGGACAGGACGCACAAGAAGTGGGCAACCCTACCAATAACAATAATTGTGGTAGGCTTGCGCAATAACAACGACTGACGAAAATACTAACGACTAAACATAGTTGGCTTTTCCAATGACAACGATTGACGAAAATACTAACGACTAAACATAGTTGGCTTTTCCAATCACAACGATTAACGAAAATACCAACGACCAAACATAGTAGGCTTTTCAGTAATAACGACTAACGAAAACAACAACAACTAACGTACCGAACATAGTAGGCTTAGCAAATAACAACGACTAACGAATTGAACAAAGTAGGCTTATTCAATAACGACTAACAAAATAACGAACAAACCATAGTAGGCTGATATAAAAACAACAAATAGCAATGACTAACAAACTAATACATTTGGTGAAATAGTTTTTTAGTCTTCAAACTGACACCGAAAATAGAAGAACACTTTTCTTTACAAAACACCATTAAGTGAAATTGTGTAATATTTTAAATATAACTTTTCTTTTTTATTGTTAATTGTTTTTTTTGTCATATTCAATAAAATATGTTATTAAATAAAATGTTAAAAAGTGTTTCTTTAAAAACAAATCCTACATTGTTATATTACTCAGTGCGATAATTTGTAAACAAGTTCATTGTTTTTGTTTTTGTAGCTTTTGTTTATAATTTAAATGTTAAGCAAAACAACAGTATCTAGATTTTTCCATTTTCCTAACAATATATACCGGCTGAAGGACGAACTCTATACCGTGGTTTGGGAGTCGGCTCGAGAGAAAAGGAGTCATCAAACCATGTTTCAGGATATTATAAGGATGGTAACGCTCATGATAGCAGGTGCTGTCAGAACTACATTATGGAGGGCATTGTTTACTATCTTTAAATGGCTATCATTAAACATGTTAGCCCAACGTGTAGTTGAGAACGCGGACCTAAGAAAGAGCGCAAAGAGCATAGAAGTATAGAAGCTGTGATCATGCAAAGATCTTAGGAACACTTTATTGTTGTAGTTTTGTTCAGTGCTGACATTAGACACTATCTGACATGTGTCACCCGAAAAAGGATCAATTTCAGTGCTTGAAAGTGGAAATTTGTAGAAATATATTCTCTAAGTACAAGAGTGAGTTTTAGTCCCTCTAGATGCGACAATCGATGGTTTCTCTCATATGAGTTCCTGGAGACGGTTATATGGAAGGTTACAATCAAATACCGATTAAATTCATACGTGAGGTATGACGAAGGATTCTTTAGCACCAAAATTTGTCTAGGCAGAGATGACCTGAGTAGAAACCACATCTTAAAGAAATTATCGGGATGGCTGAGATACATATGTCAGCCAGGAGATATTATTGGATAACAGAATATGTAAGGTAGTCATCGTATTCACACACAACATAAGTGGTGTGAGTAGCTAGGGCCAACTTCCTTCTAAAATTCTTTTAGTGACCAATTATGTATGTGTGGAATATGTAGTATTGGTACTAAAAAAATTAAGTTTTTCTACCTCTTGTAACGTAGTCTGAACTACAACATGTTTAACTTAACCATCACTTTATATCCGTGTTCAGAAGATCCAAAGCCGTTATGAGTGGTTGCAGTGTATGAATTTAATTTTTTTTTTCAAAATATGCAAAATTTCTTCTAAACGCCGTTAGTCAAACTAATTGTTACATCTGTAAATAATTAAAGTCATACCTACGGAGGTGTTACAAATATTAGATGAGAAGTACATTTGTACACAGTGATGCTGTAGGGTATAAAAAAGAAGAACTAAAGGCAGAAACAAAAAAACGTAGAAAGAAAAAATAAAAACGTAAATATCTCAACGAACGCATTACAATATACACTTGACTATGAGAAGAACAAGAAGAATAGAATAGCTCAGCATAGCATTGCATAGAGAATAGCTCAAAACAAGAAGAACAAGAGGAATAGAATAGCTCGGCATAGCTTGCATAGGATTGCATAGAGAACAGCACAGAATGCTATAGAAAAAGGGTACTTGAAACAACGATGAGTACTTGCAACACTTGCTGGTAAAGAAAATCAAAAACGTAAGAAATATGAGTTTTTGTTTGTTTGTGTGTGTTTGTGTCATTCTATATATTAAACACTAAGAAGTCTTCCTTTCAGTATAACATTGTCGTCGACGATATCATCGAGATATATTATGAACTTACAAACACATACTCAGTCGCACGCTCTCTCTCTCACACAGACTCACACTGACGCTTATTCAGTCGTATAAACTGAAATATAATTGTAAAACACGAATAAGTTTCTTAGAAATTAAAAGAAACAAAATTTATTAACAGTGTTGTCACTGCTCAAATAGTTTTCACATACATTAAGGCAATCATAAAATAAAATGTGTAATTAAATGCCGTAAAAGACAAGTTTTGGACTTACAGAGATTCAGATATTCACGATATTCAGAGTTGACATTAATAGCTTCTTCGGCACCTTCAGCAACTTGTTTCCGTTTTCGATTTCTTCCGCCACCAAATTCTCAAATTCGGCGCCGATTTTTTTCAAATATTTTCTTTTAAATCTTTGCATGTGATAAATGTTTGTCCAGCTTATGTGAAATGTAAAATGATTCAAATAAATTGCAGAGATTTAAAAGAAAATATTTGAAAAAAAAATTTTTTTCAATAAAAAATCGGCGCCAATTTTTGAATTTGTCATTAATAAAGACAATGAAATTATAAGCTTTGAGAATTTGGTGGAAGAAGCAATCGAAAACTGTAACGAAGTTGCTGAAGGTGCCGAAGAAGCCATTAATGTCAACCAGGTGGCAGAGGTCTTAAGTTGTATAATTTGCGTTAATAAATCACGGGATGCACTCTTGATGCCATGTAAGCATTTTCTTTTGAAATAAAATTGATTTTTGAATATTATGGACATTATGTCACTCCATGGACTCTACGACACATTATATATGGACATTATGACACCACGCGAAGTGACATAATGTCCATGGACATAATGTCACTTTTAGGGTGACACTTCGCGTGGTGTCATAATGTCCACGGACATAATGTCCATAATTCGTCAGACATTCCGTCCAAACATTCGTCAGAGCAAGACGCACCTTTTCCTTAATAAGAGCCACATTTCTGCCTTTAAATTGTATGTTTAACGTAATTGGCAGCCAATAACCCAATACCTGACCTGTTCCAATATCACTAGAAGCTCTTTCATCACTGAATTCCATAAGGAGGGGTAAAATACTCCACCTTGTTAATTTCTGTTTCCTATCGTTCTGTTAATAAACGGGCACTCTAGTGTCCAGTAGGATGTTTTTCCGCAATGTAGTACCGATATTCAGTTTACAATAGTGTCCTGTACACCCAATCTGGTTAGTGCACCCGATACAAGGCCTATTTCCACGTTGTTGAACTTCACGACATTTTTTGTGTTTCGTTTTCAAAATCTTGTGTAGGAATTATTGCCTTTTCTAAATAAAAACTCAGTTGACATTACTTTTAAGAATCAAAACAACGGTAACAGCAACAAAAGCGACTTATTTGAAGTTTCGCTAAAGGCTCATATAAAAGCGAAAAAACACGTTCACATCGCCCGCTTAACAAGGAAACACCTCGTGGGACACACTGATACAAACAACACAACACACACACTCAAACTCTTAAGCAGAAATCCTGAGAAACAATGAAACATAAGGAAACACTGGTTAAAAATACAACGAAACATTTCTTTGTTGCCATTGTATGCTCAGGAGGAGGAAAAGCTTCATTGTCGAAATCGAAACCAACAAACAGACAAACACAAGTTCATCACCCACGTAAACACTAAATAAAGAGAGTCAGTCAGTCTCATACAGAGAGAAATTAAAGCGGAAATCGAAACAAAATTTCAAATTAACCGGTATATCGTTGAAGCATCCGTCGGAAGAAAGAAAAAAAAAACAGCGTTTGAATGACACAAAAGCATTGTTGTTGTAACAATGTTAAGAGTAACTTTGCTAAGTGATACCAACAACAATATGGGGATACTTTGCAAAATTTTGAAGAGAAATTTTTGAAAAGTTTCTCTTAATTTCCATGTGAAATTGTTCTCCTTTTTCGTTTGAAAGTTAAAAGTTTAGGATACCACTAGGTGAATCTGGCTTCATAGGGATACAATTGAGGCAGGTCAGGACAAAAAATGTTTAAAGCTTTTTTCATTTTTTTTTTAACTCTGTGTGTTCAAAATACAACCAATTAATTAAAAATAAAAACTGTTCAAATTAGGCATTCAGTGTATGAATTCATAGGTTAAGGATGATATAAAAAATCGAAATGAAATGCTGGTACTAGATGGCGAAAAATCGCTTGTTGGGTCTACTCTTGTGGAACGTGATATGTGGTGGAAATCACTGCCAACACCAGCACACAGATCGTTAGACATACATAAATGGCCATTATAACCCTTCAGTTAGGCTTACGCCCTAGCTTCTCACATCACTTATATTGTGAGTGTTAATTTTATACATGGGAGGGTGGACCTACAGTTTCAAGTTGACTCTGAACGTCAGATTTTTGAGAAACTTTTCATGGAAATTTTTACGTTACTCTCAGAGTTTTTGGCAGAAATCTGCTGAGAGGAAATCGCTGAAGTAATATTTTTTCATATTTTCGTTTTAATGTCTGACCTGGGGTTTGAACTCCTGCCTCACGTCTAATAAGCCAACACACTGCCTACTAGACTACAGAGCCTTCGTTAGATCTTGACTCTAAGTAATGGAGGCGGTCGACCCAATTAGTACAAAAGATAAGATGGAACATCGGAGTATTTTGTATGGCGACCATACCAGATATACAAATTTATTGGGCCATTGAATACCTGCCCCGTCCCCACTATGTATGGCAATACTAATGTATTCTATTTTGTCGCAAAATTGATTATATTATCTCCACTGAACTTAATGAATCAATTTAAGCTTGAGCAACATTGAGATTTATTGGAAAAACGACAAACTGCACGATGATTTCGATTTGAACAAAAAATCTTTTCAGATAAGGCTCATTTTCATCTTGGTGGGTACGTTACGCTTTTACATCGCTTAAAATTAAAATTATAAACAAGAGCTACAGAAACAAAAAAATGTAGTAAACAAACCTGTTTACAAATAATCGTACTACTTAATATAACAACAAACACCAGCATAAAAAAATTGTAATCAAGTAAACAAAAATACACAAACAACACTACAAGAGTAAATGGAAACAAAATACACAAACAACACTACAATAATAAATGTAAAAAATGATAGAGATTTCGAGAAGGCGAGGCCATAAACATTCGCTTTCAAGGACATTCATCAGACAGGCAAGGCAATGCTGGCAACTGAGGGAGTGAAGTTCAGTCAGTCTTGCGTGAAGGCGCGATGTGTTTGAAGAGAGTAATCGTGGTTTGAAGATCTCCGTTGCAAAGATCTGTTGCCTAGTAATTGGTATTGTTTATGGGTGGGGTTTAAAGGGTGTAAACAGAAGAATAACAAACAAAGCAATTGTTGTTGTTTACATCAAGTTGTGAACTGTGGCAAACAGGATTGTGCGAATAATAAAGAACTTTAATTAAAACTAAACACACTCTTATTTTTATTTTATTTGCAATCTACGAGCTTATATTTTAAACGTTTTTAAAATGTAAAAACGTAACAATATATCAATTTTGTGCCAAAATAGCACGACATTGTTAGGTCCGAAGTAAACAAATGGTTCAAATTTAAACCGATAGATGGCCCGCCCTATACGTTGTCATAGCGTTTCTTTGGTTGCACACCTTTTTTATCCTAACACTGAAAAATATTAAATTAAAATTTATAATAAGCACTCGAACATTTTCTATCCGCATTCCTAGATTTAGAACCTAGTGAAAAGGCTATGAAACACATAGCTTCCTTATATCTATAGCAACCTTATTCCCTTTAATCAAAACCTTTTTAGACATACTGTACTCGTATATGAGTTTAATTTCAAATCTGCCTTGAACTTTAAAAAGTGTGTGCGGGCATAAGTAGAGTATAACACACGTATTATTCTTAACAACCCAAATTTCTTTTGTCTAATCGTTGAGTTTATTTAACCAGATTTGCTTTTCGTTTTTTTTTGTTGCCCACTTTTTCAACATCTTAAGCTCATTATTAAAATACGCTTATTTGCTTCCTACTGCTCATACAGTTGAGTTTATTTAACCAATTTCGCCGTCATCCATGATTTGAGTTCATTATTTAGCAATTGTAAATGCAATTGCTTCCTTTCTTATCCTTTGGATTTTGTTGAAAACAAAAACACAAAAAGAAAGATAGGAGAACAAAAATTGCTCTTTCGTAGCACTTGAAGGATGTTCCTCTTACATTTCAAGTATTTGCTGTTGCTTGGGCTCTTTCATTACAGCGAGTTTTTCTTATTTTACTTGTCTTGTCTTGTCTTCTCTTCATTTGAAACAATGTAAACATTTGCCAGTTCATACTCGCGGCGAATGTAGGAGTTGAGTCTGTGTGTGATCCTATGTGTACATATTTGCTTATGCTGCTGACAGATCTTTAAAAGAGTTCGTTGTAAAATCAAAGAAAAACTGCGAAAATATTGTTAGGTTTTTACCCTTTCAAAAATGTTTCAAATATGAGTTCGTAGACTGCAAAGAAAAAACTTTATTTGTTTGTAGTTTTAGATAAATTCTTCATTGTTCGCACAATCTTTACAACTTGATGTAAACAACAACAATTTACTTTGTTTGCTATTGTTCTTTCCATTCTTTTGCTTAGACACTAACAATTGTTCGGCAGATCTTTATAGCGGGGATTTTCAAACCACGATTATTCACTTCACACGCAATGTGTCTTCACACAAGACTGACTTAATTTTTTACTGAAACCGTTGCCTACATTGTCTTGCCTTTTATATCGCAGGGTAAACAGTCTGATGAATGCTCGTGAAGGAAAAGGACTTCGCTTTCGCATAATCTATATAAATGTAAACATGTTGTTTACGTTATTGTTGTTTGTGTATTTTGTTTACGTTGGTCTCACCAATCGATTTGGTGTTTACAACCCTAACAATGTCATCCTCTTCGTTGACTTCCACAAATCCCCGCACCAAATACCCGTCTCACCGGTACATCCTCTTCCATTCGAACGACATGGCCGAGTCAGAGCAGCCAATGGATGTAAGTACGGTGCACAAAATCCATGTCGTTAACGAGCTCATACAGCCCATTGTTGAATCGAATGCGAAAATCATAACCAACTCGCACTGGATCGAAGATCTTACGTAGGGCTTTTATCTCAAATACTTTCAAGGCTGCTGCATCGTGCTTAATATTATCCATGCTTCTGCACCATCGAAGCCAATCATTTCAGTTTATATGCCTAAGGTTTACAGATTTTCACGTATGAAATCACTATGTTTGATGAGAAGATTAGTTTGGGTGAAAGAATCTCCTTACCCTCACTCTCTAAATCCTTTCTCTCATTTAAATAACTCTTCTAATCCATGACAATCTTCTTAGATTTCGAAAATTAAAACCTCCGGTTTTCTCATTGTTCACAATTCTCTTCCAGAAATTAGCAATTTTTCCTCAATATTGGCTCTTTGTCTACTCAATCTCTCACAATTGAACAGAGTATTTTCTGAATAGTCGATCTCCGCATGTATATGCGCCTAGTTTGCCTATTTTACACAGATATTTGCAAAAGTATCCGTGTCTAGACAACAGTCGTGTTAAATAATAATAAAATTCGTCAAATTTTCTCTCCGTCTATAGGGTGATATCTGAGAGAGGTTTCTCAGTTCATCTTCAGAGTTTCATCTCCACTGCCACAGTTGTAGGGTTCGTCGTCTTTCGTCGTAATGAGATTATTTTTTGATTGCTAATCTGTAGTCGCCGTAGTCTAGTAGGTAGTGTGTTCGCTTATTTCGCAATTACGTATGTATATAATCTGTAAGAGCAAGTATTACTCCGTTGACAATTAATACTGCTGAATTAGAAACTATCCTTTATGCTTTTGCCACCCTAAGTGCAGCGATTCGATGTACTAACGACAAAATGTTTATCCTACAATTGGTTTTTAAAAGTTTTCCTAGATTTCAATGTCATATCGCATGATTGAGTCCATTATAGTTATCAACAATCTGCGTCTGCTTTGTATAGTACCACCAACATTTGCTGAATAAGCCTGTGGCTTTAACAGCTCTTTTTCCAACAGTTTGTTTCTAAGCCCAGAAAATCAATTTAGACTCCACTCTAATGCTGACTACCTCAGCATCAGTCTTTAAAGTGGTTTCACTTGCTAACATGTCGATGTCCTGCGGTTAGAAAAATCTGATAAGTTTCTAGAGCCACGACTGCCTTCTTATTATTACCTAATTGAGCTTTCTCTTAGCTTACCTTCTCCTTACAATTACAATCGCAACATCAACGACTTAACCATAAAGATCTTGACAGAACTCACAGGTTATGTTGTAAATGTTAGAGCCTGTCCCTGTCCCTGTTGTATCATAGCACAGCTCATGATCTTTTACGTAGCTTTCCAGTTTGTTCTGCATTTAAAGGGAACGGCAAATTTCGTTTTTTAAGGGATTTTGAACGTCTAAAGTCGCCAGAAGAACTACATCTATAAATGATCATTACAATCCTTCATTCAGGATTACGACCTAGGTTATGATTACGACACACCAGTTATGTTAAAGTCGAATCCGAAGGACAGATTTTTGAGAAACTTTTTTGCCAAAAATCTGCTGAGAATAAGTCACTGAAGAAATATTTTTTCATATTTCGTTTTGTTGGAAATGTCTGACTTGGGGTTTGAAAAATGGCCTCACTAGACTACGGCGATTGCTATCTCGAAAAATGTTTTCAGGTTTATGTGGCCTTTACGTTAGTTACTTCATTTATGGTCTCCATTGTTAATCTGTCCACTCTAAAACACTACGCATTTTTTACTACAACTAACTGGGCACGATGCCATTCGTTATAGTCCCCATTTATATTCGCTTTGGCATTGTCTAGAACTTATTATTTTTGTTTTGTTATTTTCCTGTTATTTTCCATGGTCTCTCTATGTATTTTTGTTCTTGTAATTTGTTTGTTTATTCTAGAAATTTTCATATTTTTGTTATTATTTGATTTGCTTGTTCCTTTGGTGTTTATTCTGTTATGCATCGTGTCTGTGAAAATCGATGCATCCTTCCTTTAACGAAATTTTGTAAACTGCTGTGTTACAGTTTTAATCCTGTATTATTTTAATAAGAAAACATTATTTTACTGATCTGATGTCCGAACCTCCATCATTAAGTAGGTTCCTAATGTTAAATGTTATGTGAAATAAAATTACCAACATTTTCCTAAAGAGTTCAACAGAAAATTCGCACTCGATTAAATCCAGCTTAGAAAAAAAGGACTCTTTACCACTCTTTGAAAACTTTCTAATTCCAATCAAAACTGCGAAAAACATACATTGAAATTACTTCATTAAAATGTAGCCAAACAATTTTGGTCCACCCTAATGTGTCTTCTAATTGCCTGTATAATTGTGTAAGATTAGCTCTTGAACTTTAATGTTGTGTTTCTTTTGGTTCTTAATTTAATAAATCCGATTTTAATGCAAATATTTAATTAGCCACACTCTTTTAAGACATCCTATTTATTATTCAAGTACCAGTAGGGGTTTTTGGACCTCTGTTTTACATCTTTTCTTAAAGTTTTTTTTACTTGTGATATTACATACAGAGAATACATACAAAACTATGAGTACAATGAAAAAAATGTGGGTCAATTGTATTTAGACTAGGCTATGTCAGTTCTTAAAGGAAATTTGGGTTATTTCATACCATACATTACTGAAAGGGTACCACAATTTTCTTTTGTGCTAATTTTATAATCTTGTTATCTGGTGATTGGCGAAACAGTTACACAATTTAGTATACAGAAGCTTTAAAATTTAAATGTTTTTCTTTCGAAAGTTTTTGGTTGAACTGTTAAAATCATTTGTTTCCATTAGGAAAATAGGTTCAGGGACGGAGTAAAGAGGGAGTAGTGTTTATGGACATTAGATTTAAATCTACCTATATTGTATGTAAAGTCGCCGTAGTCTATTAGGTAGTGTGTTGACTTATTAGACATGAGGCCTCCGTTCAAACCCCAGGTCGCGCATCTCCACTCAAACTCTGAGAGTAAAATAAAATCGCCTAAAAAAGCTTCTGAAAAATCGGTCGTTCGGAATCGACTTTAAACTGTGAGTCCCGGCGCTCATGTATAAAGGTAACACACACAACATAAGTGGTGTTGAGAAGCTAGGTCGTAATACTGACTGAAGGGTTGTAATAACCAATTATATATGTATGTATGTAACAGGAAAAATATCTGCGGATAGAGCGCTAAAGTAGAGCGAATAGTACGGCTAAAGAACGAATTCTGTCTATAATGCATTGTGCAGTCTACTGGTCAGTCTGCGAGAGATATGAGTATACGATTTTTGGGAACAAGTCCATTTATTTTGCTAGAGCAGGATCCGTTGTAGTATCAATAGATTAGTGAAACACAAGTCACATTCCCCCAATGCATCAATCGAGTTGGATACCCTACCGTCATTACTGAGAACCTTCGTCCTTTCCTGTATGCCGTCAAGAAGCCTCAAAATAGACTTTGAAGCATCGGCCCATACATGAGAGTTGGAAATATATGCCGAAATATTATAGCATATGGCCTTCTCAATTTGTAAGTGTTTCCACATATCTTAAGGTTAAGTTAGTACTGGAGTTGGAGTCAATAATTTTATTGCAAATTAATCCAATCGATTAAAATCCAATTCCAAACCAATCCGATTCCAATCCTATTGCTTCCCCATTTGACCTGAATGCATTTATTTAGATTGCGCTCTTCACAGACGTGTATTTAGAAAACCTTTAATGTTTTTAATGTGTTACTGTTTCATGTAGAAACATCTCTGAAATTATCTTCTCACGGACTTCTGCACATTTTGTAGATAGGTTGAGACATACATTACAACCCTTGAGTCAGCTTTACGACTTAGCTTCTTATAAATAGGTTGAAACCGATTTTCCAATATTCGTTTCTGTTTCGACGCAGGGGTCTACCACTTTCTCGATAGCCTATAATAGCTAGCGCTACTTTACTCGCATCTATCACTACATTTATTAAACTTTCAATATGATTTTCATCTGATTCTAACTGAGTCACACTTTAATACAAATGCCTGGTAATAATTGCAGTGGTTTGCTGCTACTTATTAGCTTAAGGTCATCGCTTTATACGATTTCTCAACGGTTCACTATATGTGCTCAACTGAGATATATTTGGATTTCAGTGAAGCTGCCACTACTTTCTATTTTTTATGCAACTTTTTCTATGATAAAGTTGAACTATTTTTCTTTCTTACTCTAAACGGAATTATTAATGACATCGAGAAAATTATTATCTTCTGCAGAGCACACAAAACAATTCTATGCAATAAATGAAGTTGAGGGAAAGAATGACAAGAATTAAAATTTATGTACAGTTAGCGACTTTAAGGAACTACTTGAGTTCGATGATCTCCATGACGTGGAGGAAATGGTATCGGTACAACACTATTTATGTGAGTGCCATGTACACATGGAACAGATGTCATCGGTTTTTAGGTCACTAAGGGAACTTGCCGGTTTAGTCCGGTTTAAACTCCAAACGAAATATCAAAAAAAATTTCGGCAACTTCCTCTCTACTGATTTCTGGCATAGAGTCTGAGAATAAGTAAAATTGAAAATTTTCTCAAAAATTTGTCTTTGTCAGTAAACTTTAAACGGTCGGTCCCGTTACTCAATTACTTCAAGAGGTGCGAAAAGGAAGGTCGTAATCCTGACTGGAGAGTTGTAATGGCCAGTTATGTCATGAACCACCATGTACTGTTAAAGGCGGGAGTGCATCACAATGGCACTATTTTTTAAAAAAGCGTGCAGCTTCTTATGTACGCTGACGACATTTACATCATAGGGCGTACCAAGCGAGATGTTACTGCTGCCTTAAGTGCTATTGAACGGGAGTCTTCTAAGATGGGCCTGGCAGTAAATGAGGGCAAAGCAAAGTATATGTTATCGAAAAGTAGAGACGTGCGATGTATTGATTCTCAGATTACGGCCGATAATTATGCCTTTCATATATTCAGGGAATTTATTTATCTTGGGTCCGCCCTTAACACCAAAAATGATGTTGGTCTGGAGATCAAGCGCAGGATCACTCAATAAGCTCAATAATAAGTAGCAGAGACCCCTCTCGTACGACAAAACTAATGCTCCACAAGACGCTCATCCTACCCGTGCTTCTTTATGGTGCAGAGGCATGGACCCTACTAAGCACTGATGCGGCAGTGTTGAGAGTATTCGAGGGAAAAGTCATACGTAAAATCTTCAGTCCAGTGCGAGTTGGCAATGATTTCCGCATCCTATACAACAATGAGCTGTATGAGTTCCTCAACGACATGGATGTTGTGCAGTGTATTACCATCCAGCGGCTGTGCTGGCTACGACATTTCAATCTAATGGAAGAGGATTCTCCGGCGATATGTGATGTGAGAATATGCGGAAGTTGGCGTAGAGGACGACTTTGTTTGGTTTGGTCAATTAGAGGAAGGTCAATTAGGTCAATTAGAGGAAGCCCCTTTATGGATTAGTGTGACCAACTGGCGAAGGCAATGAGAAGAGGCTTCTGGAGCAATATGTTAAGGCAGGCTGAAATCCGTAAGTAAGTAAGTAACCCTATCAAAAGCCAGATTGTCTGTTGGTAGTTATAAAGTATACCTTCCCGTATTTATTAATCTGTATAGTCTGGTTGGTAGTGGCTCATTAGACGAGAGCTCTTGGTTCTATCGTCAGCTCAGACTGTGTAACAATATTTTTTCTGATTCTTTCTCTCAGCAGTCTTGTGGCAAAAAGGCTCACTCCACTCATGGATGAAATTTATACACAACGTGTATGCTGTGAGAAGCTAGGTCGTAGTACTAATTGGAGGGTTGTAATGACCAATTAAGTAACATAATATTACAAATCAATAACAAAAAAAGAAGTCAAGTGTTCTGCAAAAACGATTTATGCACATACATATGCATTATTGGATTTTCTAAGAAATTATCCGCATTGTTCTCACAAATAAAAGGAGTCGATGTAGAATGGTAATGTATGTATGTAATTTATATACGTGTAGAATATAATAATTTTTAGACATTGATTTCGGCCTGATTTAAGTTTAAATTTTAATTTATTTCCTGCATTTTCATTTATACCTCATTATATTTGCGTATAAATATTTATAGTTAACATACATATACATATGTATGTATATGTGCCATATATACCATACGTACATACATTTATATATTTTTCTCTGTCTGTGCATCTATCCATTGGTAATACATACATACATATGTATTTTATATTTGTGTATAGAAAATATTTGGTAAATAAATTGAATCTGATAAACCCACAAAACACTTTCATGGAATAACGCCATATTTGCATTTACGACCACATTTTCTAAATATTCACATACACACACACACACTTATGCACACATAACTCCATAATTTTATAGCAAAAATTAAAATTGCATTTTAGCCATTTTCAAATGTTTTAGCCATTCATTCCTGTTTCATCGTGTTGCATTGTGTAAAACAAGTGATGAAGATGACCATAAAAATAATACAAAAACAACAAAAAAAAAAATATTTTCTAAAAAGTATACGGACAAGCAAAACCAATAACGTATACGTCAGAGATGCGGGTGACAATAGTAGTTTGCCCAAAAAAATGTATTTAAATTGTATATTTTAGTTTAAATGTATCGAGGGTCTGTAAGAAAGGTAGACGAGAAAAATAATTTAGTATTTAAAGAAAAATATCTTCTGATGATATTTATTCCAATATTTACTTTAATAAGAGATTTTTTATATTTCATGGGTGGGCGTGAACTTCCCTCTCTCATTTTAGGTTTAACGGGTAGCTTGCCGTTGACAGGCAAGTTCACTCGGCGGCTCATATGGTCCATTGCGTTACCTAGTGCTTGGCAAGACCCCTTGTCATGAACCGATCACCCCAAGCTCCGGATGAAACCCGCCAGTTCCTTAAGAGGCACGTTCGTCACCATAATCAGATCTTTAAAAGTTCTGCTACCAAAAACCGATGACGTCTGTTTTGAAGTGTAGGGCACTCACACAAAAGGCAGCGATTCCGTTTCTTCCACATCATGACAGCTTTTTCAGTAATCGTGTCACTGCAGATCGACCTTGTCAGAGAAATTGCCAATATCGCAGTGAACCGAGTGTGAGCCGTTCTCTTGTTGAACTCAAGTAGTTCCCTGGTTCTTTTGAAATTTTGGCAATCATGTATGTTGGACCAATGAATTTCATGCTGCTCTTTCAAATTTAGAAAGAAATTTTTTTTGAGGCGGTTATATCCCCTCTATCGTCCCCTCCTTGGACATCTCCAATCCCATTTTTAAGAGATGCAATTACCTGAGATATTTGTCTGATATCTGGATATCTGACAGTTCTTTTATCATTATTTGAGTATGACTTTATTGTATCTTGTTTAATAATGGCGATGGATAAGGTCAACATGTTTTTGAAATTTTTTTTAGAGTTTCAGCTGTTATTGTTTGGATGTGAAGAGTTCTCCAGCAACCTCGCTGCTTAGATCACTTGTGGAATATTTGCAACTATCAAGTGATGCTTACATGCGATATCTGT
This sequence comes from Sarcophaga rosellei, assembly GCA_930367235.1. NCBI lineage: Eukaryota > Metazoa > Arthropoda > Insecta > Diptera > Sarcophagidae > Sarcophaga > Sarcophaga rosellei. The sequence continues at coordinate 31,471,849 of OV884021.1, read as the reverse complement.
ACCTCTCAATACAGATATGAGGGCGATATGAGGACTATATGAGAATTCCTCATATAGTCCACTAATGCTAATGTAGCCGATTTGGGGGTTTTTAACTCCATGTGCTCTTGAATGAGGATATGTGTGTACCACCAATGACCAGATTGTTGGTTGCGCATGTCTCCCGGAACATATCTTCATTATTTTCTCCACAAAGCAAATCATTTTTACCCATCGGAAATTAAACGATTTCTCCTTAGAGAACTGATGCACATACTCTATCAAAAAGTTTATAAATATTTATTAATTTAATAGAATATAATGAGGAATGTGAAACTGGATCTGCGGTCTACTCCGATAAACTGGCACTGAACGGATCATATAGATTACTTAACCAGGCCCGCGTATTTCAGGCGGAGATATTTGCTATTGAACAAGCTGTTGGAAGAGAGAGCAGTAATCAAAGGGCGCCAGGAGTTATTTGGACTCTCTACACTGTGGCATAGAGGGAAACGAAAAGGCGGACGAAATAGCATGGAAGGGATTGGAGATATCTGAGGAGGAGACGATAAATACAAGAATACTTTCCAAATTTGAAAAATTATTATGCAAAGCAGCAAACCAAGGGTGGTCCAACATACCTGGTTCCCGAATTTGTGTCCAAAAGTGGAAAGCAGGAGAACAGGGAAAGTACTTGAGTTCGACTAGAGAATGTTTCGCATTCTAACAGGAATTGTAACGGGACACTACGCTATTGGCAGTGTTACTGACAGGCTCGGTCTGCCCCACCAGGATTACTACAAAAGCTGCCATGATGTGGAGGAAACAGATTGTGTTCTGTACTTCAGAACAGACGTCATTGGATTTTAGGTGACCAGACATTTGAAGACATGGTCATGGTGGCTAAGGGAACTGATTTTATCTCGGAATGATTCAAACTCACCACTAACGGATCATTACAAGGAGGCTTACCTCATTCTGAGTAGCACAATGGATCATATGACTCACCGAGCCAACTTGCATGTGAACGGCAAGCTACCGAAGCTAACCTAAGCTAACATAGAATATAATAGAACTAAGTTGCTTTGTTGTTCGTATATTATAAAAAAATATAAAAAACACCAAGTGGTAGTTTTTTAGTTTTTATGTAAAACTTTCTTAAATATCAAGTTTGTTCACATGAACAGAATATTTGAAGACCTGCAACATATTAGATGGTATTAGATTGCTGAAGTAGATCCACAACAATGTCAAAATGTCATCGCCAATTTCATTTAAAAGAATTGATACGATAGATATTTACAGACCTGTTAGTTTATATATATACGTACATACATAATTGGTTATTACAACTCTTCAGTCAGGATTACGACCTAGCTTCTCACACCACTTATGTTAAGTGTGCTAAATTTATGCATGCAGTACAGTTTAATGCCGAATCCGAGCGACAGATTTCTTGGGAAATTTTTCATGGCAATTTTATTTACTCTCAGAGTTTTTGATAGAAATATTGCAGACCATTTAGTTTATATACCACATGCATTAACGACCCTCGCATTGCAATTTCAACTGCATCTGCATTTACTATTTTTTTCTTTGTGTTGCTATTGTGGTTAAAATTATTATTTAAATAAATTGTTGCTACTGCAAAGGCATGTGCTTACCTAAGAGTAGGCAATATATTCCAACACTGATTCTCTAAATGGCTGCTTAATGGGTATGTGAGAGTGCGAGTGTGTGCAATAAGAGTCATTTAAAAATAAATACGCATACACCTACATTCGTACATACACGTGCAGAAATGTATATTGAAGTGTAAGTTAAAATGTGTAAATACATATGATTTTATTACCCATACACACATTTATACACTCATACGCTTACAAATTAATAAGTATTTTTATGTGTAGATTTATGTATGTGTTCATGTTTGTTTGTTCCTGTTTGTGTACCTTGTGGTTATTTAAACATTTCCTGCATATTGTGCTTCTGGTATTTCCGTTGAAATGACAAAATATATCATTAGAATCGTATTGTATTGCTATGAAGTTGCCAAAAAATAATAATAACGACTAAGAGTATATGACAACAACAATAACAACAACACAAACAACAACAATAATAATATTAGCAGCAACAACAATTGCAGATGTACAAGTATTTTACACCCGCACACACATATGGCAAACATAACAACACATACCAGCATAAATAAATTGGTGTTGATTTACTCTTGCAACTACTACTATAACTACTACGAGTACGACTACGACTACAATTGCAATTGTATTCTGTGCAATAGTAGTGTTTGTCTTTTTATTGTATTTATTGTCATTGTAGCAGTTGTTGTTGTTGCTGTTATTGCTGCTGTTAGTATTTGTTTTTAAACTGCAGAACATGACACACAATCAGCCACTTAAGCTATAGTATTCATCTAGTATGTTATTTTTGTTGTAGATTGTTGTTGTTTTTTTTATTATCGTTGTTATTTGTTTAAATAGCAACATACAATTACAAAAACAATTATTGTAAATTATATTTACGCGCATATTACGAGTTCATAAGTTACTCATACTCACTCAATAATTTTTTTATGGAGCAGAGCGGCAGTAAAACGAAAATATAGTGGGGTCGGCATGGGTTAAATTCAAATTCGAAATTTATTTCTTGAGGAAGATACCTTGACAGACCAGAGTATAAGGGAATTTATGCACAGAAGAAACTTGGATTTGTATTCTTACCAATTCCAATTTGGTGGGCCATCTATCGGTTTATATTTGAACCATTCGAATCTGGCAATACTTATGTTATTCTATTCTGTCACAGACTTCAGTATATTATCTCCATTGAACGTGATGAATCTATTTACGCTTAAGCAACGTTGGGACTTATTGGAATAGATGGGCCAAAGAGAAACTGCACGATGAAGTCGATTTTTCCAACAAATCGTTGGAAGTCGTACGTTAACAACCAAATTTTCAGTATTTGGGGCTCAGAAATCCAACACGTGGTCTTACAGAAGCCAATGCACCCATTACTAGTGACAATTTGGTGCGGCTTGTGGATCGGAGGCATCATTGGCTCATATTTCTTTGAAAATTTGGACGGCACAACTATTACAGTTAATGAAGACACCTATTGCAGCATGATAACCGATTTTTTGAGCCCGCTCTTCGTTATATTGATGTGGACGATGTTTGGTTTCAACAGGATGGTACAACTCGCCACTCATCTCATGCCACAGTGGATTTATTGCGTCAAACTTTTGATGGCCGTTTAATTAGCCGAAATGATGACTTCAATTTGCCGCCGTGAAGTAACGATTTGACACCGTTGAACTATTTTCTGTAGGACGCCGTTAAAGATTAGTGTTATGTCGACAAACCAGACACAATTGAACATTTGAAGGCCAACATTTGTGATGCCTTTGCCGAGATACGACCTCGTACACTCGAAAAAGTGAATGAAAATTGGTTCGATCGAATGAGGCACGCTGAGTATGTTATTGTAATACCTTTCACAGACTTGAAACATTCGCAATGTAATGCTGCTGAAAAAACCTTAAAATGTTGTGGATGGATGTAGTCGCCTTAGTCTAGTAGTAGTGTGTAGTGTGAAAATATTTCTTCGGCGACTTCCTCTAAGCAGATTTCTGGCAAAAACTCTGAGAATAAATAAAATTGCCATAAAAATTTTCTTAAAATCTGTCGTTCCGAGTCGACTTAAAACTGTAGGTCCCGCCACTCAAGTATACAATTAAGGCACACAACATGAATTGTGTGAGAAGCTAGGCGGTAATCCTGACTGAAGGATTGTAATGGCAAATTATGTATGTATGCTGTGGATGAAGTTTATGGAAGAATGGATTGCAATTGCCGATTAATAAAAGAGAATTGTTTATTTGGTTTATGAAAAGACCAGGTATGCGATGAAAATAAATGTCCTTACTGCAGAACGCAAGAAATTAGATGGACCTCGGAACAATCAGGCGTTTATTACATACATACATAGCAAAACGAAGGCATTAAAATGGAAACTGAAGGCATCGCATAGGAATCTGAAGGCATTGCCGAAGAAGCTGACTGTGATGAAAGACATTAAAGAAAATTGATGGCGACAAATTTGGCGATACTTAGAAAAAAGATAACTGCCTTCAATAGCAGCGAAGAGGATAATTGCTCGCTATTAATTTTCAAATTTAGATTTGAATTTGTGGCTAGGATGGATGCTCTCGCTAGATTAGGTTCACTTTCTGAGGGCGATTTGATAGTTGGTCCGGATCCTTCATCTGCCACCGCTACGGTATCATCACTGGATGGGTAAGGGGAGAAGCAGCATGGAGAAGCAAATCATGATGTTATGTATCTAGGTGTCTATGGCCTGCTATAGACAGTGATAGAACTGGTTTGCTTAGACAAGGCCAGTCTGAGGTTAGATATTAGTTTCATTACAGGGCTCGGCGAGATTAGATCTCTGACTGGGATCTCGAACAGATTCCAGCCGGACTATTGCAGGGTATGTTGCCATGACGAAGAGTTGGAGACTATCGAACACATCCTGTGTAACTCTCCATTTGAGGTTGAGGACCTTGAGTAGAGGCTTTTTTAAAGGCTTGATCTCTTTGTCGATAGCCGATGTTAGGGCTCTCTATGGATTCATAAATAGGTTGAGCTGGTTGAGAAGTGCTAGGGTATCAATGTTGTACTAGCGTTCTCTTGTGTATTTGAGGTCTGTGTTTTTCTTCCGTTTCTTATATCCTCCCTTTCCTACCTTCTCTCCTTTCCAATTTCCCTGTCTCCTTCACTATCCTCTCTCTCTCTCTTCTAAGGCGAAATTACAATAGATCAAGAATATTGTATTCTTTCTAATGACATGTACGCGTCCTCTAACCTAATCTAACCTTGTGGTTAGAGGACAAGGACAAATAGCAAGCGGGTCAGCGCTAGGCAACAAGAACAAATTCTGCCAGCATTGATAATAATCACTATGTGGAGAAGTAGAAAGGCTCGACTGAACTGCACAGCTTCATGCGTCCCCGAATTGATTAAGATCAGTGTCAGAATGTACGCTTGATGTGACTGAGCAGCAAAAGCTAAAGAATTCAAAGTATTGCTGAGCAACCCAGAACAGAAAAAGGACTGTTTAGCGAATTACAAAATTACAGGGATGGACTTTAGGAAGTAATCAGAATGTTAAATTATGTGGTTTCAAGGTTAGGTTCAAGGACATTACAACCCGAATGAGTTGCAACCTAAATGATGGCAAGTAAATGTAAACATTTTCGAACTCAGGTGAAGGGAATAATTTTTATTTATTTTTGACTACAACTCTGTACGTTTACATGCATATCAATAGGTACATACATATATTGTATATGTATATATATGTACATACATAAATTGTCTTATTTGTAAATATGCATGTATGTGTGTGAATATCATATAAAATTGTTCAACTTATTCGAACATAAAACATTGCGAGAGTTAAAAAGTATATTTGCGTTTTGTTGCAAGCGGGGCGGTTTAACAACTACAATTAGTTGGCAAACATGACTGAAATTTTTATTCATAAATTGCATGAATTTTCCAAATTTTCAAATTTCCAACTAGAGTACGTATGTATAATAAAATGTAATAGAATAATAGTACATGGCATATAATGACACTAAAACGTTGACACTCATACACTAGGACATCTTTGTACAACTATTTTATTTATTTATACGTCTATGTAGTAGTGGGTGTATGTATGTGTGTAGTTTTAAGAGATGACAGACATTCATGCCATGTTTCATTGTTTATTTTAAATGCTGATGTGCACAAATTAGTTAATGAAACATTTTCTATGAAATTTAATTAACAACACATTCACACATATATAAATTTACACATGCAAACACATTTCTATGCATGTATATGTATGTATGTGGTCTTAATTTACTCAGATGAACATGTAGTATATGTATGTATTTGAAACTCAAGTATTTAATTTAAAATTTACAGGAATTGAAGAGAAAGGAGCAAACAGTCTTCATTCAGCTTAAAGTTATTCAAACGGATTTAAAGAAGAATGAAAAATTCGAAGGCTTTTAATAAATCCGACAGCATAGAGTGTATATTAATTAATTTGCCATAAATTAGTAATCGTACATATTCATTAACTAATTGCTTCAGTTTTCTTATTACAACGGAGTTCGCTCATAATGAAATCCTTTAAAGCTAGAAATTATATTGACACTGAAAGTATTTCCATATATGCTTCCCGATTTAAGGCACTCCCCGGTTATAAATGAGAAAAGCTGTACATTTGCTTTAATTTTTATATTGTTACGTTTTTACCTTTTAAAAACGTTTAAAATATGAGCTCGTAGATTTAAAATAAAATAAAAATTAATTTGTGTTTTAGTTTTAATTAAAATTCTTTATTATTCGCACAATTCTGTTTGCCACTGTTCACAACTTGATGTAAACAACAACAATTGCTTTTCCTTATTATTCCTCGGTTTATACCCTTTGCATAAACAATAACAATTACTACATAATTATTCGACAGATCTTTGTAACCGAGATCTTCAAACCACGATTACTCTCTTCAAACACACCGCGTCTTCACACAAGACTGACTCAACTTCAATAACTCACTCGCCTGCTTCGCCTTGCCCTTTATATGCCGGGGTAAACAGTCTGATGAATGTTCTTGAAGGCGAATGTTCACGACTTCGCCGCTGATAGGGCTAAAAACTATTTGTTTATTGGCAAAAGTTGTCTGGAAGGGTATATTCGGCGAAAGGGAAGATGTAAAGAGACGTAGGCTTCTTTCAAACCAAATGGACTTGAGACAATGCAAACTTTTATTATGTTGTTACAATCAGTGGTTAGTAATTTGCTTTTACCGAAGTCAGAGATAATTTATTCACCGCAAGGATCGCCTCGGGTACAATAATTAGATTCTGTGATGAGGGAAATAAATTAGAAGAACTTTTTTTAAAGGATTAAACAATCTATCTCAGTCTTGTTTTCGGACACATAAGCGCAGCAATAATAGTGCATTATCTAAATCTATGGGTGGTCTAAATATTAAGGAGTCAGAAGCTCTTCACATTCTTAGCATAAAAATTCAGTGTAATGTTGGCTTTAACCGACACATGATTTGACTACTTCATTTATAACCGACTGAGAATGGAACAACTCTCAGGTATGGATCAGTGCCGCAATGTCTATTTTGAGGTTTCTCCACCGTGTACAGGAGAGGCCGTAGTAGTTAACCAGGGTAGTGTATCCAACTTCATTCCATAATTTCCATCGTACGGATTTTAGTCGTTTGAATACACTACTATCCTCTGTAGATTGGTCGTCTGTACTTATTTCACCACCATATGACTCTCTTTCACTTGATAGGATCTTAGATGGTTTTTATGAGGTATTATTTAAATGTTTTAGGGAGTGTGTTCCGTTTGTAAATAGTCGTTTGGAGCGTTCTGGTCCTCCGTGGAATTCGGCTAGATTGTCAAAGTTGAGGAACAGAAAATCGAGGTTATTTAAAAAGTTTGTTAGATCGGGTACTGATATTGATTATGCTCTTTACTCTAGGGCGCGTGCGGATTATCGTAGAATGAATCACTATTGTTATGAGGAATATTTGACTAGAGTCAGGTCGAACTTCGCTAGTGATCCTAAGTCGTTTTACGACATCGTTCGAGCTAAACGTAAATCATCTTTGTTTCCCTCTGAGATGTTTTACGGTGGTGTATCATCCTCTAGTTACCTTGATATTTCGAATATGTTTGCTGACTTTTTTCAGTCTACTTATAGGCAGTTGGACTTGGGCCAAGATCAGGGCAGCAGCTTTTCGTATCCTTATTCAGTGGGAAGTGTCCCTATTTCTAATATATATTCATTTGATGAGGAGTCTGTTCTTGAGTCTTTGTCTGGACTGAAACTTACATACTTGCCTGGCCCTGACGGGGTACCGGCCTGTATTTTGAGAAAGTGCGCTGTTGTCTTGAGTGGTCCTTTGACCTTTATATTCAATGGCCTTCTGAGGGCTGGTCATTTTCCATCTATTTGGAAGAGTTCGTTTATAATTCCTTTGTATAAGTCGGGTAATAAGTCCAATATTTCCAATTACAGGGGTATTGCCAAACTCAGTGCTATTCCTAAGTTGATGGAGAAACTCGTGACGGATTATCTCTTTTTTAATACGAAATCTTTAATATCCCCTTTCCAGCATGGTTTTTTAAAAGGTAGGTCGACTGTCACTAATCTTCTTGAATTTACTACACGTGTTTTCAGGGGTTTTCTTGCAGGCGCTCGGACTGATGTGATTTATACTGATTTCAGCAAGGCTTTTGATAGGGTTGACCATAGTATTTTGCTTCTTAAACTGTCATTAATCGGTATTCCCGATATTATTCATCGTTGGCTAGACTCCTACCTCTCCCTTAGGACTCATAGGGTATTGTTTAGGAATGTATTGTCTAAGACTGTATGTACATATATGTTACTTCTGGTGTTCCGCAGGGTAGAAATTTGGGTCCTTTACTGTTTTTATTGTTTCTTAATGATCTTCCTTGTTCTAATTCTGATTGTAATATTCTAATGTATGCTGATGGCGTTAAATTATTTTATACTTTTGATGATAATCATGGTCAGGCTGTTCTTCAGCGGAATATTGATTTGTTTGAAACTTGGTGCAGAGTTAATTTAATGGATCTTAACTTGAAAAAATGTAAATGCATGGTTTTCTCTCGCGGGGGCGTGATTTCGCCCACTTATGTAATTAATTCTTGCCCTTTGGAAACTGTGACTACATTTCTTGATTTGGGAGTATTATTGGATATGAAACTGTCTTTTGTTGATCATATTAGTATGATGACTGGCAAGGCTCGGGCTGTTCTCTGTTTTGTGAAAAGATGGGCTAGGGAATTCATTGATCCTTATATAATTAGACTGCTATACATTTCACTTGTTAGACCTATTTTGGAGTATGCGTCTATTGTTTGGAATCCATACTATCGTTGTCATAGTGATTCAATAGAGTCTGTGCAGAGGCAGTTTCTATTATTTACGTGGCTTAGGATGGGATTATGCTAATGGGTTTCCGTCATATGAGGCCAGATTAGGTTTGATTAAACTTCCAACTTTGGAACGTAGAAGAACTGTTTTAGGTGTTTGTTTTGTTTTTAATCTGGTTAAAGGTGATATCGATTCTGAGTTTTTGCTTTGTAACCTGAATTTCAGTATTCCTGCAAGATTTTCACGGCACTATCGCCCTCTTTCTCTAGATTTCTATAGAACGAACTATGGATGTAATTTTCCTTTTCGTAGATTATGTAATGATTTTAATTTATATTATGATTTTATTGATTTTAATTGTAGTGTTTGTAATATAAAACATAGCTTATATGCTGACATTAATCTGTAAATTGTTATATAAGGATGCATTTTCGTTCTAGTTATAGGTAATTCCTGTTAATTGTTAGTTTATTCAGATTGTGATTAAGTTCTGTAGCTTATTTATGTTCTTGTTGCCATTACTTTTCCCTTACCCGCTACAGTCCGGACTGTGGTGTGTACGTGTCCCTACGTTATGGGGACGAGCCATCCGCGGTCGGGTGAGGGTGGGTTAGTGTGTGGCCGGGGACGTTCGAAATAAAAAAAAAAAAAACTCCATTGAATCATTGGAGCATCGTTGCAATGTAGTTTGTGTTTCACTGTTCTATCGCTACTACAAAAGGATTTTGCTCGAACGAAATAGGGGACTTGTTTCCGAAAATCTTATATTTCTACGTTACGCTCGTCTTTCTCGGCCAGCACATTCGTATGTGATCGATTGGCAGTGGATGATGTAAATTTTTAATTTTTAAAAATCGTCAAAATGGGGGCATAAATCGTCAAATCGTCAATATGATATTTTTGGAGCTCAAAATCGTCAAAATGACGATAAATCGTGAAATCTGGCAGCTATGGGTAATACTGGCAATAATTATCGATTGAGAAATATGCTGACTCCAAAAAAAAAAGCATTCTATAGTCATAACAAGTACTTTTTAGATCATCAACTGGTTGATTTGAAGTCTATTGTCTTTGGATTGGAATGGTACTTATCTCCTTGGAAGATACATTTTCTTAAAAAATTACTCAAAACAAATGAAGTGGATTAAAGAATGTAGTTTTATCTTTCTTTGCTGCGTGTTTTAAATCTTCTATAGGCTATATATAGGCAAAAAAAGTCGGGTATCATATGACCATAACGCTCTGAATTAACGGTGACAGTCGTCTCCTCGTCGTTTTGGAAGAATTAAGGTCTAATCACACCTTCGGACCAAAGAGCGCATCAAACAGTGACTTTTTCTGGATGTAATGGCCTCTCTTCAATTACTTGAGGATTCTCAGAACCCCAAATACGAACGACGAGGAATCGACACATTCGGGTCTTCGGCAACACTTTCACTTACAATAGCGATATTTTCAGCGGAACGAGCGAAACGATGATGCACAGGTCTTTCAATATTTGTAACCACTCCAGTCTCTTCAAATTTCTTCACAATTTTGCCAATTGCTTGCGTAGTTGGACGATTATGTAAACCATAATCTCCTCATAAAGCACGACACGTGGCTGTTGCAGAATCACCATTTTTGTAGTATGTTTTGATAATTTTTATGCGTTGTGTGATAGTTAAGCGATCCATTTTCGTCAATGTGAGACTTTCAACTGAAAAGAAAAAAATTGGTTTCACAACTTAGTTTGACAGATGTCGAATTCCAGTCCCATACTTTTGAAACCACGAAATGGATAGCCCTTTCTACTTATACCGTTTTAAAGACCCATTCCTCTCTTTTTTAATAAGGTTTAAATTTTGGACATCGGTAATGTCTAAAAAACAGTTTTTGTCAAATAACAGAAGTTTGGAGGGTTCAAGAAATATAAAAAAAATATTTTTGAGTTGTACTCAACAAAACTCTCAACTTACACTATGTCATTAGCTGGGTTTATTTACATTTTTTTTTTAATTTTGTCGCTTTGAAAAATACGTTGATTACAAAAGCTTAAGCATTCGATACTTATACCAAGAACATATTGAGTCATCAAGGGGTTGATTTGGAGTCTATTGCCTTTGAATTGTTGTACTGACTATTAGATGTCAGCTTGGTATTGCTTCCTTGCATTATAACAAATATTGTTAAAAAATTTCTCAAAACACTCGAAGGTATTTAAAGAAGACAGTTTCAATATGAGATTTTACTTTCTTTTCTACATGATGTAAATCTTCTATAGGCTTTAGCTAGTTTTCATAATGTCCTTATAAACATATGGGTATGAGATAAGTAAATGCAGGCTTCTCGAATGGATATTTAACACTGTCAGTACCTTTAGGCAATCAAGCGTATTATGTATTTATTTAAAGCCATTTTACTATTTAACTTATATAACCGCCACAAATAAAATTTGTGGATTTTATTGCCAAATACAAGCATTACCCGCCAGCCAGCCAGCCTGTCAAATAAGACTATCACCATATCTGTGTTTGTGCTTGTGTTCTGTGTTCTGTGTCTGTGTACTACATATATCTGACTAGCTGCGTTAATGACGATGGGTTTGTTTATTTTAATCTTAAAACGTTTTATACGAGGCTTAATAATATGATCCTCCTATTTATTTAAATTTAATTTAATTTCAAATTTTCAAACACAATTCACCTGCATTCATTGGATTTGACAGGTGAGCCATAGTTGTGGTTGCATCTATAAAATGTTGTGCCACTATCAACTTATTAAGTCGGCATAAACTAGGTGTTTAGAGGTATTCGTGTGTAATTTGTGTGCCAGTGCTTTAACATAATAATTCACTTGAGTATTTTTTTTGAGGGGTAGGGGGGCTGCGTGTTATTATTTTGTAAATTTTCGATTACACTATTGGTTATCAACTAATTTAAATGAATAGTCAGCATAATTTCATCTAATCATCGTAAGTATACCCAGTAGCTATACACCGACCGAACGACCAAACAACCAACCAATCGACCTATCGCCTGTACATTCTAATTATTCCCTTCAAAAATTTTCCAATGCTTAAATAGACATACACGGGAACACATACTTAAGTACTTAAGCAGTGTGATATGAATGGAGGATAGAGGCAGTGTTGGTAAATTAACTAAATAAGGTAAATGGTCTCATAGCCATTCATCCATTTAACCATTCATTCAGTTATTGATAAACCCATGTACACATACAGTAAAAATATGGACACGTTATGTAAAGATACAGTGTTACACAGAGAAAATTGATACTGATGATGGAAATGAAATCATCATTAATAAGGATGAAATTTATGAACTGCTACAGGAATTTGTATTCGTTTTCTTTTAGCAACTTGTGCTTTAAATAATTCCGAACCTCAAAGTTAACATTTTTTTTATTTATTTGGCGATACATTGGCAAAAACTATATTTAACACCGAATCTGAATCATAAGGTTTGAGCATCTATTTCATGTCAATTATTTACAATCAGAAGACTTCTGAAATGGAGTTGCGAAAACAATTAATTTTTAGAAGTCAGGGCTGAGTTTTGAATGTATACTTAAAACGATATCTTTCAAGTCTAATCTAGTCTGTTCTTGGTTCACTATTATCCATGCGTTCCTATCTATTCTTTGACGTCAGATTCCCAACACAGCCACAAGATAATCTTACGAGTTATTTACTACTTACAGCAGCTAATCATTCTGAGGGTCAAAATACTCATAGCATAGGGTGGGTGATTCAAAAGTTTAAATTTCCAAATGCAATAAAACAAAAACGGTTTGAATTTTCGCCAAATTTATTGTTTGTTTTGGAGTACAATTGTTCCGGTTAGAAACGGAATATTACTTCATTCATATGGCTGCCGCGGCTGGCCTCACAGTAACATATTCGATCTTCGTGCACTTTTTCGAGTGTATGGGGTTGTACCTCGGCAATGGCATTACAAATGTTGGGCTTCAAATGCTCAATTGTCTCTGGTTTGTCGGCATAACACTTTGTTTTAACGGTGCCCCATAGCAAATAATCGAACGATGTCAAATTGCAGCGTCTTGGCGGCCATTTGAAATCACCATTTCGGCCAATTAAATTACCGTCAAACGTTTGACGCAATAAATCGATTGTGGCATGAGATGTGTGGCAAGTTGCATTATCCTGTTGAAACCGAACATCGTTCACATTAATACCATGAAGAGCGGGTACAAAAAAATCGGTTATCATGGTGCAATAGGTGTCTCTGTTAACCATAATAGTTGTGACGTCCCCATTTTCAAAGAAATATGAGCCAATGATGCCCCCGCTTCAGAAGCCGTACCAAACAGTCAATCGTACTGCGTGCATTAGCTTCTGTAAGACCAATAGCTTCCAATATCCCAATTTTACTTATTAATATACCCACCAAAGTAAAAAAGAGCTTCATCCGAAATTATGATTTTTTTTGGCAAAATCGACTTTATGGTGGAGTTTCACGTTATCCCAATAAATCCCAAAGTTGCTCAACCGTAAATCGATTTATTATATTCAGTGAAAATAATATATTGAATTTTGTGGCAGAATAGAATGACATAAGTATTGCCAGATACGAAATAACCGATGGATGTCCCACCCTATATAAATCCAATTTAGAACTTGAGCGTAAGTAGATCATATCCTTATTAAATTCCATCTACGCGATTATTTTCTTCTAATCATCAATTTCCACTGGATAACATTTTTATTAACATCGCCTGATAATGTCTTATTTTACAATATTTACTGAAGAACGTTGTCGATATTTCTTGAGGATTTTCGGTGTAATTAGTGTAGAGGTCTCATGCCTCTTTTTCCTTTAAGTATCAAATCCCTTTTTAAATCATTATTTCCACAATAACATCTCTTCACATTTCTCTTTCTAAAGGAACATACGTACAATTTTATATTGTCATCTTATTTCAATCAACCTCTATATCATCTAGACAACGTTTATTCTGTTGTGCTTCCATAGAGGATTTAAATCCTTACGATTTTATAATTCTTATTGAAATTGTGTTTTGCATAAGCGACTTTAATTTATAATTGTTATCCAACTACCACAGTCTATCACAGTAGCGATGTAACCGCCGTAGTCTAATAGGCAGGGTGTTGGTATATTAGACGTTAGGCCACGGTTCAAACTCCAGGTCAGATGTCTTCAACAAAATTAAATATGAAGATTTCCTCAGCGACTGCTTCTCAGCAGACTTCTGGCAAAAAAAAATCTGTTGTTCGGAGTCGACTTTAAATTGTAGTTCCTGCCACTCATGTATGAATTCAACACTCATAACTTAAGTGGTGTGAAAAGCTTGGTCGTAAAAGGTTGTAATGACCAATTACTTGTGTATGTATGTATCCAGCTACCATCTGGAAGGTACTTCCAGAAGCATGCGTGATCAGTTAAAAACTGGGTCACGTAGAAGTTCAAATCGCAATGTTCGTTCTACATCCAAGGGGTTATATTAGGAACATGGCGAAATACCCACCTTTCCTTTAAACTATTCTCCCATCGTGACTGCATGGAGATCCTTTGTTACTTCGCTTTTATAGCCGCTGTTTGTGTCGGGTACTCAACACAGCAAAAGTACTCGTATATCTGCTTCATCGCGTCAGCTACTAATCCTCTAAGTACCTGTTATAGCCAACACCGGTACCGCTTCATCAGACACTGTCCTGAAACTGCTTACCTGTCTAATAGCACAAGTCTTACGGCGAGTTAAGCTTATGTGCAGCAGAGAGAGTATTATGCACACTCAGTACTGTACTGAGAGCGTTCCATATTGAGAGAAAATACGAATTAAAATTTTGCAAGCGTATGCTTATATTCCAAAATTTTTAAAAACCGTTACACTCCATTAGATTAGCGATGCATTAGTTTTATTTTATTTTGGTAGTTTACTAATCATGTAGACGCAAAATATTCCGTGGTAAAATTTTTTTTCTCATTTTTAATAGACAGCTCAGAGTTCAGCAATGAGTATTCAAAAAGTTGAATAGATTCGAATCATACTCATAATTTTTGATACTTATACGCATTCATACTTATTTTAATCTTATACTCATATTCAAAGTTTGAAGTACGCATCGTAAAACACGTATGATGTTCTGGATTTCGACTCTCCATAACTCAACATTTACAAGAATCACAAAATAAGTATGATCTGCGTACGAACACTACAATACGCACTAGAAGATTGTGTGTTTGTTTTGCTTGCTGTCTTTGTCTTTTTCTCTCTGCTATGACTGTAAATTTGTTGAATGATTCGAAGCACTCGAATCATTTATGAGTATTTTTCTAAATTTGTGAATCTGAACGAATAGTCGTATGAATCAAACATATTTCGAATGTTAAGAGTTTGATGTCAACGTCGTACTCGTACTCATTGCAAATCATTGTTGTAGTGCGTACGAATGAATCAGAGTAGTTGAATTTCAATACTGTTGACTCACTCATACTCAAAATTTCATGAGTACTTATGAGTAGGGGAATAACGATTCATTGCTGATCTCTGATACGGGTGCTGTTATATTTTCTCTCCCTCTGGCTTTACGTACTTAAATACTTATCGTGCAGGTTGGCCTTAACTAGATGTTCCATTGAAATTAAAATTAAAAGAACCTATCTTCAGTGGAACTTATTTAAGCAATGGCATTAACAAGTCCATTTCTCTTATCTTTCACTTTAGAGTGTATAACACAATAACACTACATTGGCTCATGCCAATATACGAATTTGAATTGCATTTCGTAAATTGTTTATTGGAATATGCTTTTTTTACAATCAACAAAATAATAATATTTTCTAATACCGGAGATTTATAGTTTTCGTATCTTTTTTTGTCTTCATCTGTTTGGCATAACATTCCCATGAACTCCACTCTCTCTAGCCTGCCATCACAATGTAATGCTTATTTAATCCACTAAGCCAATTGGTATCGTGCCCGCTGTTTATAATGAGATGAACAACCCTATAAACAATCAAAAACCGGCCAGCCAACACACGCATATCGTGTAATGGGAAAGTGTGTGTGGATATGGAGAGGTGTAAGCAATCGAATAAACATTGTCTGCCCGAGTAATTGTAGGTTGAGTCAATGGCAACTGGACGTCACATGTCGTCATCCCGAGTGATTATTGTTTGCTTAGCCAGGATTGCGATTTCCATATCCATGTGGTCTGTGAATGTTTTACTTATAATCACACATGTATTGCTACAGTACTGACCTGTCCTGTCCTGTTTTGTTTTGTTGCCGTTGATGTCATTGTGTGCTTAATGACTATATTTTGAGAATGTGGCCTCATCGCAATTTACATAATTTTTCTAAATATTCATTCAACTGATTACAGGTGATGGCATGAGTTTAAGTACGCAAGTACCTGCATATGTGTGTCAGTACGTGTATATGTCAATATGGGTGTCAGTACGTGTATATGTCAATATGGGTGTCAATATGCTATGCTTAGTTTTAAGTGCATGCAAATATTCAATCCACTAAATATCTGGAGGTTATTTTCATTTTTATTTTTTGGTACAATTTTATCAATTGCATCAAATTGTTATCGGAAGTATAAAGCAGCATATTCAAGTGAATAAAGTGATAATTTACTTAAAAGCTCAGTCATAAGAGAATGAGTTTAACTCATTAAATTTAAAAAGTGTGATGTATTCGGAAGAGAAATTTAATTCGAAGTTCAAAAAAGAAAAAAAAAACACCTGAAGGAATATGTTATGAAGAGAGAGAGAGAGTGAATTGGAATATTATTAGTTACATGGGTAGACTACTAAGGGCTAGCCTCAACATCAACGAATTTGGTTCGCATTGGATAAAAAATTTGCAAGCAAATTTTCTGAAGTCTAGAAGGTAGTGTGTTGGCTTATTAGACGTGAGGTCACTGTTTAAGCCCCACGTCAGATTTTTCCAACAAAACGAAATATAAAGAAATATATCTTCGGTGACTTCCTCCCAGCATATTTCTAACAAAAACTCTGAGAATAAATGGAATTGCCAAGATAAATTGTTCAGATATCTGTAGTTTGGAGACGACTTTAAACTGTATGTCCAGCCACTCATGTTTAAAATTAGAACATAAAATTAACCTACTATACTACGGAGACTTCGAATCGACACCTATTCTAAAGCAAGTGTTAATTGATTCCGCAATGCCCGCTAAAATGACAGTTTCAATTCTCAGGCTGCTTCTCGACAGTCTGAAATTACTCTCCATTGTAATTACCCAGAGGTTCTGGTTTCGGAAGTAGCATGAAAGCTACCCTACCGGCAGGTTGATGTATCTGCTCAAGGCCAGTGCTTTATAGCAGCTAAGCTAAGCTCAAACTGACTGTTAGATATTTTAGTACTGTTCTGTCCAAGATAAAATGAGTACATATATCGATGGTGCAAGTTCCTTCATGGGCTCTGAATATTGTTAAGTTTTTACATTTTAAAAACATTTAAAAGAATTCTTTTTTATTCGCACAATTTTGTGTGCCACTGTTCACAACTTTATGTATACGACAACAATTGCTTTGTACGTTAATCCTCTGTTTACACCCTTTGCAGACAATTGTTCGACAGACTGGGTGCTTGTTGTTATATTACGCAGTGTATATTATGCTTTGTAAACAAGTTCACTGTTTTGTTTTTGTGGCTTTTAATTATAATTTTAATGTTAAACGATGTAAAAGCAAAACACCAGTATCTAGATTTTTTTTATTTTCGTAACAATATTTTATTCTGAGGTTGTGACACTATATATCCTAAGAATAGCCACCATCTTAAAACAGAATGTAGCAGCCGAAATATTCCTTAGGGAATGCGCAAATCCAGTACATATAGGAATACTTTTTTTGACTGATAGTTACCGTATTTAAAAATTTTTTTATATAATATCCTAACAACTTAAGTTTCTCCTTGCGGATATCTCCTACTGACATCTCAAATTTAGACTCGTCTCTAAAAATTATAGATTGTCATTGTCTGCGAACCCAGGCTTGCCGCTCTCTTGCCCTTGCCGGTTTTTTTTTTGTTCCAGTTTCAGTAGGAGATGCCCGCAGTAAAGTAATATAAAGGAAAATTTATTTTTGACGAATACATGTTTCTGCTAGACGGAGCCCTTGCTCATACCAATAAAACCCCAAAAAAATAGCTCCAGGATAATAACATCAATGTTGTAGAGTGACCATCGTGAATCCTATCGAGTCCGTCTGGGCTATTATGAAAAATCGGCTTAGAGGTGGTCTCCAAACAACCATTTTTGGTCTTAAAAAAAGATACAGGAAATATGGGATTCCATTACTCCTCGAAAATGCCTGGACTTGATAGGACTTGCCAAATGTGATGTTACTCCATATTGATCCCAACTTTTAACATTGTACGAAACAATACTGGTCAATATTTTATTAAGTTTTTATTGTTTTAAAATAGTTAAAGGAATGAATTAAATTTTAAATTTGTGTTAAATTGTTTTTTGTTTCAATCGCTCCCATAACATGGAAAATACAAAAAAACATAGCGTACGAAACTCAAGTTCATAGGGTAGATGTATCCACTTTAAAAAGACCTTGTGGGATATGATGTGGACATATAGAAAGTAACGGATCATGTAGTACATACATAATTGGCCATTACAACTGTGTGTGTTAATTTTATACAAAAGTGGCGGGACCTACTGTTTTAAAGTCGACTCCGAACGACAGATTTTTGGGAAACTTTTCCTGGCAATATTATTTACTCTCAAAGTTTTTGCCAGAAATCATATTTCCTTTTTTGATGTCTGACTTGGGATTTGAACCGTGGCTTCGCGTCTAATAAGCCAACACACTACCTACTAGACTACGACGAATTCACGGATTATGTAGTAATTTCATGCGATATTATTTCGACGTAGTCTAGTGGGTAGCGTGTTGGCTTAGTAGACGTGAGGTCAGGTCAGACATCTACAACTAAAAGAAATGTCAACAATTATTTCTTCGGCAACTGCCTCTCAGCAGAGTTCTGGCAAAAACTCTAAGAGTAAATAAAATTGCCATGAAGAGTTTCTCAAAAATCTGTCATTCAGAGACGACTTTAAACTGTAGGTCCCGCCACTCATGTATAAAATTAACAATCACACAACATAAGTGGTGTGAGAAGCTAGATCGTACGCAAGTGTTGTAATGACCAATTATGTATGTATACAACCGCAATTAAATGATTTGTGATATATAAACTCTGAGTGTCACATTGGTGTCCCTATTATTTTTCCCAACACTTTACCCATAAAGCTAAGTACAACTTTATTGATTTCAGTATATACTATTAAACATTTGTGTTTATATTAGTAAGCTTTTCTGTTTAATAACAAATTAACTCTTAAAAATGTTTTTAAAAAATTTCCGAGACTTTTTCTGTGCCCTAAATTCAGTGCATGTATGAATGAATGAATTTTTATTAACACATATACATCGTATGTACATACACTAAGAACACATACATGCATATGTGTGAGTATATTAAACAAATGAAACGACAAGAAGCCATGAGAATAAGACCGATGGCAAAAAGCCTTTGGAGAACATAAATATTTCATTATTTCGTTACGTTTTGTTTCTCAAGACACTTTTTAGATGCTTGCGCCAGGCTTTGTTACAATTTCATACGTTTTCATATTATTTTTCACTATAAATTTTTATTAGTCATCATCATCATCAACATCTCTCGTCTCCATCTTCATCAAGACAATACAAACTAGTAAGGGTTTTGGGGGAAATGGGTGAAACAAAATTGGAAATAAGACGTACGTACATAGCAGAGAGGAGACGTAGGCTAACAGGTACTATATATTACTAGCTTGTTTAAGACCATTTTTTAAGCTGTATTAAACAGTAAATTTCAACATTTCAATGCAATTTTTTAACTACAAAAACTATTTTATCGTAGTAATTAAACTTCTGCGATGTCTTGATTGAAATTTAAATCGCAAGTTGGTTCATTTAACTGAAACCTATACGATATATACACCATGTTAATATGAAAATATGTACATCACATACATACATTCCTGATAATGTAACCAGAGGAAATATCGATAATATTTGTAAGACGCATGCAGGCATAGAAACTTGCTGCGCCAGTTACGTGCATTACATTTAAATCAATGAACACAATTGCATGCACATGTATGTGAGCGTATAATTGCTGCTTTTAGAGAAATGTTGCATAATCGAGACCCAATAGTTATAACACTAAATTATTTATGCACTTTATACAGAAATAAATTTTAAATGTCTTGCAACTGTTGGATACTTTTTTGTAAAAGCTATTTGAAAGATTAAAGAGCCCAGTAATACTGTTTTGGTTTGTGAAAAGTATTCCAGACGTCTTTCGTCACTTAATTTGAAGCAAGAATGCCCTAAAATGTAAATAAGTACGCATTAAATAATTACTTTTAATACGTCAGCCTATTTATATAACCTTACACTGGCCACAGGGTTTGACTTTAAAAGAATACACATAATTAGTTATTAAAACCCTTCAGTCAGGATTACGATCTAGCTTCTCGCACCACTTATGTTGTGTGTGTTAATTTTTATACATGAGTGGCGGGACCTACAGTCGAATCTGAACGACAGACTTTTGAGAAACTTTTCATGGCTATTTGATTTACTCTCAGAGTATTTGCCAGAAATCTGCTGAGAGGAAGTTGCCGAAGAAATATTTTTCATATTTTCGTTTTGTTGGAGAGCTGAGGTTTGAACCGTAGCCTCATGTCTTATAAGCCGACACACTACGTACTAGACTACGGCAACTTCATTTGTTTACGTACCTATTAAGTCATAAATGAGAATGAACATTAAGGTATGAACCCAATAAAGCTCTAGCTAAAGTTTTGTGGTGCAGTCTCTGTTACCGAAACAATCACACAGAATGTATTGTGAACTCTCAGCGGCATCTTTATAAAATTTGCAAACGTAGACATCAGAGCGATTAATTGTGTTCAAGTTCGTCTACTGAATGCAATGGCTTAGCAGAAGCACTTTATCCAATAATATTAGGTTAGGTTAGGTCAAAATGGGAGCTTTACGAAAGCACACTTGAGCAAGCATAGCGGCCCGTTGAGATGCCACAGGTAAACGCAATCCCTGTACTGACCACCTTCCACCAAACTCATTGAAAAGTTGCTCAGCGTAATGGCTGCATTGTCCTGAATTTAACTCTTTAAATTATTTTTTTTTTATTCCAGCAAATTTTCTAGTTCCAGTTCCGCCATTTTAGTACTTCGTCCATTACAATATCTAAAAGCCCAGCTCTCCAGCCTTCGCCATAATTTATATTTGTGGGTAAGCTTCAGAAGAGAACTGTACTAGGCGAAAGTATACCCTAATTCAGATGACTCAAAGTGCATAAGGAGCCGAAGAAGAGCCGCTAGAAGTCTCCTACTTTCTAATCCTAAATTACAAGAAAGAGGTTTGCTTTCAATCGAGACAGAAAATATGACGCGCCATAGTCTAGTAGATAGTGTGTTGGTCTATTAGACATGAGGACAAAGTTCAAATCTCAGGTCAGACATCTCCAACAAAACTAAATATGGAAAAATATTTCTTCTGCGCCTTCCTCCCAACAGATTTCCTGCAAAAACTATGCGAGTAAATAAAATGAAAAGTTTCTCAAAAATATATCGTTCGGAGTCGACCTTAAATTATAGGTTCCGCCATTCATGTACAAAATTAACATACACAACATAAGTCGAAATCCTGACTTAAAGGTTATAATAGCCAGTTATGATTTGTAATGATGGAGAGTTATTTGACGACTTCGAATTTGGGTTGTTTGTTAGTTGAGGCATTGAGAATTGACAATGGCCGCATTTATGTTATCCAGCAAGCGCGCTTCAACTCTAATAAGTGTGTTTTCCCTACGCGGTTATCTCCGAACTTTATTCAATGTTGACACGAATCAGGGCACCTATTCTGATTATTTCATACATATTTAAAATAAGTGGATCAGGGGTCAACTTAGGAGTTATGATCTTTAAACTTCTGGTTTACTTCTTAGCTTTTTGAGACTGAAGTTCACGAATATTGTTCCGTTTTCGCCTTTTAAAACCGTTTAAAATATGAGCTCGTAGATTGCAAATAAAACAAAAATAAATCTTTCAATTAAAATCCTTTATTATTTGCAAAATTCTGTGTGACACTTGTTACATCAAGTGTCACACATTGCTTTGTTTGTTATTCCTTGGTGTACACCCTTTGCATAAGCAATAGCAATTACTACTCAATTGTCCGACAGATCTTTGCAAATCACAATTATTCTCTTTAAACACACCTCATCTTTTACACAAAACTGACTGAACTTTTACTAACTCCATTGATTTGCCCTGCCTTTTATATGGCACCATCAACAGTCTGGTGAACGTTCTTGAAGACGAATGTTCGCCTTCTCGGGATCTCTATAAATGTAAACATCGTTGTTTCCTTATTGTATATTTTGTTTACATTTATTCTTGTAGTGTTTGTTGTTGTATTATTGTTTACTTGTTTATCATTTTTAATGCTGGTGTTTGTTGATATTTCCCGCAATGCGATAATTTGTAAACAAGTTCATTGTTTTTGTTTTCGCAGCTTTTGTTTATAATTTTAATGTTAACCGATGTGAAAGCAAAACTATCTAGATGTTTTCATTTTCGTCACAATATATAAAATCTGCCCTTTACGTCGCCAGCGCTTCAGAAGAGGCTTAAAAATTAGACCCAATTAGGATCTCGTTTAACATACACTTTCAGGTACTTATTTTGCACAGAAAGAATATTTGGAATCTTGTCAGTAGAGTTACTGTTTTTTTTTCTGTGAAATGGTCTGCGCACATTTGAGCGAGCGGTGTATTCAGCCACTGCACAATTTTCAACTGCGCTTCCTTTTGCGGTGTTAGTTTAGAAATTGTTTTCTCCAGTCTTTAATAATCATGAGGGTCTCCTAAAAAACATAGGGCTTTTGTGTTGGTGTATCGCAAAAGGTGTCTTCTTTTTGAAGACATATACATACGTATGTACCTATGTATACATATACTCACACACACACAAACATCGCTTGCATTACGACTTGTTAAAGATACATCTTCAATTAGTTTATGATGTGATGACAGTTGCTTAAGGATAACAACTAATTAATCGTATTCACACATATATTTTTCCTTTTCCTATTTTTCTCTGTTTCTGTTTCTTTTCCTATTTCATATTTTACGTTGTTGTAGATCTTATTGTAGTTGTTGTAAAACGTAAGATTTTTATGGAACACTGTGTAATAACGTAACGAATAAAAAAGCAATGAAAAAATGAATCAAAATAAGAGAGAATGAAACACTCATTTGTACTTTAACGTCGTAGTTGTCTGCTAAAATCATTTACGAGATATTTCTCAAGTATTATGAATTGCTTTTAGTGTCAGCAGAAGCCAGCACTTTTTAGTTTTTCCCTTTCTCGCTTTCTTTTCTATTTTTATTATTTTAATCTGTAGTTCTTGGATGTATGTACGTACGTACATATACGCTTTTGGTTTTTTTTTTATTTGTGTTAACCCCTCGAAGGGGTAATTCACACGTTGTCGTTGTTTCTGTGCAAGAGATTTGAAATGTTTCACTTTGAATTACAATTCTTATGTTTTTCATATTGCCTTGATGGATGAATGGAAGGATAGATGGATGGATGAAGAGAAGAATGAATGAATCGGATGATGAGTATTAAACTCATAAGCAAACAATGCTAAGTAGTGTCTCCCAGAGGCAATTAATTAAATCAAAGAATTGTAAGTTTCTTAAGTACGCCAAAGAGTTATTAAATGTTTGTAATGATATGCTTAGAGATGCGTTCATAAACATAAAAGTCCAAAGCGTCTCATGAATTTCGCATTTTCTTTAAATTATTCGAACTTATTAAACAAGTAGTCTTCATGCACAAAAAAAAAAGAAAAGTTAACATATGATTGTGAGATTAACACCTTGATGTTACTGTTCTTAAACGACTTGTTGTAGCATTAAAGGCAAACCGACTGTGAACACAATTCGAATAAGAATTGGGTATGTAAACTTTATAAACACATGCACATTATGTACCGCACATAAATGCGCCATTTTGCATTGATATGTGTGAGTTTTATCGAAAACACCTGGAATTCTTAGATGAATTTAAATTATTTTTCGCCCCAAATCCAAATTTATATCCTTTCTTTTATGCCACATGGTTAAACAATATTTAACATCATTTCAGTTAATTTTCTTTTTTCCGTTAAATCGAATTATTTTAGGCTTTAAATTTAGAATATAAATCGATTTTTGGGGGGTTGAGAAATAAATGACTACCTGTTAGTTCCAATTTTCTTTATTATTTTTCCAGAATTTGGCTCGGTATATTAGCAATCCATGGTTTCTATAATGTTGTGTTCGAGGGTTGGAATTGTTGGTGGTTTATTTCTGTATATGGAACTGGAGCTGAGGCCTATTCCGATAAACTGGCACTGAACAGGCTAACCAGGCCAGCGTATTTCAAGCGGAGATATTTGCTATTGAGCAAGCTACGAGCATGGTTGAAACCGTGGACCTATATCCTTCGAACTTGATCATATGTGTTAATAATCAATAAGCAATTGAAGCGCTGGTATCCCATTTCGTCGAATTAAAGGGCGTCAGGAGTTGCACGGAACACCCGCCAGTGCTAGGTTCCAGGCCATTGTGCCATAGAGGGGAGCGCAAAGGGTGACGAACTGGCACGGAAGGTATCAAAGATGTCTAAAAGGAGACAAAACATATGCGCCTCTGCAAGAATACATACATAATAGGTCACTACAACCCTTTAGTCAGGATTACGACCTAGTTTCTCACACAACTTTTGTTGTGTGCGTTAATATTTATACATGAGTGGCGGGACATACAGTTTAAAGTAGACTCAGAAAGACAGATTTTGGAGAAACTTTTCATGGCAATTTTATTTACTCTCAGAGTATTTGCCAGAAATTTGCTGAAATATTGTGAATAATTTCACATATTTCGTCCAGTTGGAGGTACCTGACCTGGGGTTTGAACCGAGGCCTCACGTCTATTAAGCCAACACACTACCTACTAGACCTACAAGAATACTTTTCCAAGTTCGGAAAAATAGCATGAAATTCAGAAAACGTGGGTGGTCCTACATATCTGGTTGCTGATTTTCAAAACTGCTGTATCCAGCACTGGACAGAGGGAAAATAACTGCCCTACACTTTAGAGCAGACGTCATCGGTACCAAAACATTTAAAGATCTGTGCATGGTGACGAACGTGCCACTAAGTGAAATGGCTGGTTCAAACCCACCATTAGTACAATGGGTCAATTCGACCTCCGGGTACTGTACTTGTTTTAATTGACAAGTACACGTCCTCTAACCTAACCCACCATTAACGAATCAGGATCTCAGGCAAGCAACCCGCTAACCTTACCTAACCTAACCTATTCCTTTGTATATTGACGCATTCTCATAAAATATATTCCGAGCTCCTTTAGTTTCTGGCTAGTCAGTATGTGATTTTGCATTATTCTGATGACACAGATCACCTTTTCTGTAGGCTAGCTAGCTTTAAACGGTCCAGTTGTTGACATTTGAACTTGGTGTTTGGCCATACGGATGCTATTCATAAGAAATAATTTCTTTCATGTGTTACAGTAGAACCTTTCTAGGCGTTAGTCCTGATTTGGTCACCGTTTGAACTGCTTCACCACGCCCAGTTGTATGTAACCCATTGCTAATCCATTCATTCCGCTTTGCCAAAGTTTTGCATATGGAAATTCGATTCATCATCCTTCAGGGTGTGGCACTCAAACTTTTTGAATCCAGCTTTGCGCAAGTCGCTTAAAACTGTTTCATAATGGATCTTAAGCTCTTTGGCAATACTACTACTATGAACATGACGCTCCATTTCGGTTATTTGTGTGATTTTATCGACATTTTCGTTGATGGGCCTGTCTGTGCGATGTGCGTGTGTTTGAAAGGAATTGACTAAATCAAAATTTCAAAAAATTAGCTGTTACACTATTGCCAACTGGGTGTCCGCATAGTCTAGTAGGTATTCCAGTAGGTATTCTACTAGACTATTAACGTAAGGGTCTTGATTTCGATTCTCCCCAGAGACTCTGATTTGTTACACTATACCGACTATAAGTATAAGTATGTTTCCCAACTCGTAATAATTAAAGTGTAATTTGTAATTGTACTCTAATAATTTAATAAATACAAATAAATATGTATTGGCACCATATTTAATTGATCGCATTACAACCCTTCAGTCCTTCAGTTACGACCTACCTCCTCATACCACCTATGGAGCGTGTGCGGTAATTTTTTACATGAATGGCGGCACCTATGGTTTAAAATCGACTCCCAACTACAGATTTTTCAAAAGCTTCTCACAACAATTTTATTTACTATCAGAGTTTTTCCGAAAGTCTGCTGAGAGAAGGTCTGACGTAGGGTTTGAACCGTGGCGCAAGTCTTATAAGCCAACACATTATGTACTAGACTACGGCAACTTAATTCTATTATAGTGTTACGTTTTTACCTTTTTAAAAACGTTTAAAATATGAGTTCGTTGATTGCAAACAAAATAAAAATAAATTTGTGTTTAGTTTCAATTAAATTCTTTATTGTTCACACAATTTGATGTGCCACTGTTCACAACTTGATGTTACAACAACAATTTGCTTAGTTCATTACTCTTCTTAACACTTCTGCTTGCGTAAGCACTACCAACTGTTCGGTAGAACCTCACAACGGCGATCTTCAAACCACGACTATTATTTTTACACGCAACGCGTCTTCACACAAGACTGACTGAATTCTTACTGGTCGTTGCCTTTTTATATGCCTACGTAAACAGTCTGATGAAGGTTCTTGAAGGTTCGAGAGAACTCTATCGCGTATTTTGTTCACGTTGCTTGTTGTTGCGTTCTCGCATACTTGCCTATCCTCTTTTCTTTCATACTGATGTTGTTGGTTTACTTGTAAACAAGTTCGTTGCATTTGTTTATGTAGCTGTTGCTTATCATTTTAATGTTAAACGATGTTACACCGTTTCTATTTTCGTAATAATAGTGATTAGAAAACTAGTGTCATCACGTAGATTTTCGTTGTCTGCTGAGAATGATAACGATACTAGTCCGGGGGTAAATGGCGAGAAATTCGTTTAACAAAAACATCAAATTTTATTTAATGTTCGTTTTAGAAAACAGACAAAAAATCACTGGATTTACTTTGTGTCAGACACAGTCAGACGAAAATCAAACATTTCATTATTTATTCATTTATTCCATTACAGATATATGTATGTATGTATGTGCTTAGATTGACTAGCATGATAAACTTAATTATTTGAAATACTTTAATTAATGAAATTAAAAAGTTTTTCCCTGTTTAACCAACTTCCTTTTTATTTATTCTTGTTCTCTTGTTCTTTTTTGCTTTTTTTTTGGAAAAATCCATCAAAATTATCATTATAATTACAGACAAAAATTAAAGTCCACAATTAATTCAGAGTTGAGACATGCAAACAACACTTTAATCAACGTAAGAGTAATTAGAAGATATTTTAGCTGAACTTTAAATGGATATGAATGCCAACCAACCTTAAGGTAAGAGCCAAATACTTGCCTGTACATACATACATACGTGATATATGTATGTGTGTGCATGTGAGTGCTCGTAAATACCGTATTTCTTACCGCCAACAAGGAATATGATTATTGTGGCAAAACTAAAACACACACACACATATGTATGTATACGCCACTTAGTTAACTACTTACACACACGATTGATAGCATATGCGCGGCGGCAAGTACAACCATTCAAATGCTGATAAACAGCATGAGTACTCGTATATGTAAACAAATGTATACCAAATGTATATACAGTAGGTACGTATGTATTTGTGTATTGTGTGTTGTTGGTAAACTAACATCTTAAAGAGGCACGTGAATATATTTTTGAATAATGAAGCCACATCTTGAATGTTGCATGTGCTCCTAAACTGTATTGTGTTGGTAGTGTTGTGTGTGAATTCTTACCGCAAGAAAATACGTCTCTTTCTTATGAAATGTTTCGCTGGCTTATTTTTTCGGCTGTCAGTCACAAGTTTCATCGCCTGTATTTTAAGGAGGGCGCAGCAGAGAATATAGGAATTATTTATAAATAAGAATAATAATTTGAAGTTTAAGACCCTTCAACAAATAAATTATAGTTGGCGTGAATGGAGGGTGTGGTATTTATACTATTTTTCTGTGGTAGGGGTTTTGTAATTTATCAGAAAATTTAAATAAAAAAATATTCGTTAAATGGAACTTTACGTTTAAATGTGCACGAAAATGCTAAATTTGGTTAAAATAAGAATTTTTCAAGCTCTAAAATCAATGGTTCTTGTTGGATTGACATAGAGAATGTTGAATGTCAAGACACGGTCTGATTGGTACGAACACAGTTAAACGCATTGCCTATCTTGGTCCTTCAATCATCTCAAAAGGATTTTGTGGTTTCAAGTGGACGGGCATTGAATTCCGTAGTAAGTAGTATGCTAACAGCGCAACTATTGTAACGGGTTTATAACTCGTCTCTAGAAAAACAAAAACGCCCTGGAATGAAAAAGGAAGAATAAGAATAAGTCTTCAACAATACTACATCTTTATACGTAGTGGCTGTTTTATTACTCTACTGAAGTCGCCGTGGTCTAGAAAGTAGTTTGTTGGCCAATTAGACGTAAGACCGAGGTTCAAATCCCCGCCCAGAAATCTCGAACGAAACGAAATATAAAAAGATGTTTCTTCGACGAAATTCTCTTAGATTTCTGGTAAAAACTCAGAGAATAAAATTAAGCTATTGGCCCCGCCACTCTTAGATCAAATTAGTATACACAATATTTGTGGTGTGTGAGGATTTAGGTCGTAATCCTACCAAAAGTGTTGGAATGACCAATCAATCAAGCATACCAGGAGGATAATACTTTCTCTTTAGTTTTTACTACCAATAAAATTGTTACGTTTTCAACTTCTAAACATGAGTGTTTCTTGCAAATTGATTCCGTTTAACTGTTGTTTTTTTTACTGAAACCAAACCTTAGAATATGTTAGCGGGTTCACTCGACGGCCCAAATGGTCATTGTGTTACCTACTGTGAGGTTGTCTGAACTATCCCGAGCTCCCGATGATACCTGGTAGTTCCCTTAGTGGGACGTTCGTCACCGTGACCAGACTTTCAAACGTTCTGTCACCAAAAACCTGGTGAAGTTTGTTCTGAAGTGCAAGGAACTCGCAGAAAACCCACAGTATCGATTCCGTTTCCTTCACATCATGACAGCTTCTTCAGTAAGCCCTATGAGCCGACCGAGCCTGTCAGCGAAACTGTCAATAGCGCAGTGCCCCTTTTTCGAACTCCAGTTAGAATGTGAACCGTTCTCCTACATCGAACTCCTGTCGAACTCAAGTAGTTCAAAATAACCCTTAATTAATTTAAATTTAAAAACATATTTTAACTGATAATACCGGGTTATTACTAAAGGAATTAATCTTCAATACTTAAAATTTTTACTGACAAGGTTGCCTTTCGTTATAGTTATAGGTCATTAATTTTCAGTCTGGCGACTTCAAGAACCCCATACATAAATATTTTTTCATGCATGCTCTAGCGCATTACCTTCGGTCTTAGTATGCGCAACGATTGGATTCTCAATGTCCACAGTCCTATTGTGAAACAAGTAGACTCTATAATATCCGCCAACTATAGGGATATAAGCTTTGTGGCCATGACTAAGGCCACTCGTCAAAACAATGATTGGAAGTTATCAATGCCGCTGCAGAGCTGGTGATTCCACCAGATCTTCACTTTCTGTCAAATCCTGAAGAAGACTCATGAAAAACAAGTTGACAAATAATTTTTTGTCGGCCATAACACAACCTTCGATAGCCATATAAGGAGTCGGGTTTTTGACGCAATATTTAAGCTTTGTATCCCTGCTAAACTAATATGCAAAGTGCCATTGAGGAACACCTGTATTTTAATAACGTGTGAGGTTTCAGACAATACAATCTCTTATCTCATCAATAGACCTCTTCGACTTCGTCATGGAGTGTGTACAACGGAAGATGGGACTATTTCGAAATGACACTATTTTCTACAAAAGTGCCCAATTGCTTGGGTCCGCTGTTCAAAACGAAATATTACTTCTGATTTTAGAGCTTTTGAACGGGAGTCTATCAAGATAGGTTTATGCACAAACGCGGTCAAAACAAAGATGTCAGATTACGGTCGATGTCTATACTTTCGATGTTGTCAGCGAATTTGTTTATCCTGTCTCCGCTACCAGCAAAAAATTACGTCAGTCTTGCTAACAGGTGCTGTGGCCTCAATAGGCACTTGAGTAGTGCATAGAAATTAATACTTGACTATGAACCATAGACCCTTTTAGGTACCGATGCAGCATGCTTGGAAATATTCGAAAGAAAAGTCCGATGTAACGGTTTAGTGAGTGTTGGCGGTGATTTCCACATCCGTTTCAAAATGAGCTGTATGGGCGTCATAGGCAGCTAGCGCCTGCACTGAGTTGTTCGAATGGAAACTGATGCTGGGATTAGCGGAAGTCGGAGGTTGACATTGTTTGCGTTGGAAGAAACAAATCGAAGAGCCCTGTCATCGATTGGTGTGATCAATTGGTGAAGACGTGCCAGAAGCAGAGGTAGGTAGGTAAGTAAACTTGTATAACACAATGCCTTTTAATGCGTTGCTTCGGTGACTTTCTCTGAGCAGTTTTCTGACAAAAATTCTGATGGTAAAATAAAATTGCGATGAAAAAATTTCCCAAAAATCTGTATAAAATTAACACACACTACATAAGTGGTGTGAGAAGCTGGTAATCCTGACTGAAGCGTTGTAATGACAAATTATGGATGTTTGTATTTAAAACGACATTCCTTGAAATCGCCCTAGTCCAGCAATTAATGTGATGAATACTTTTGAAAAAGTTCTGAGAAACTAATAAATGATATGCTCGAGTATTTTTTACGATTTTGATCCACTTGTTCCTTAACTTTTATGTCTAATCTTACAATAAAATGCTAATTTTAGGATTAGGCCATGGAACAATACAAGAGAATGGAAATTGTTCGAACGAATGTCAAACTGCCGTCTTTTACCTTTTAATTCCTATACTCAGTGGTACATGTTCTACCAGTATTGAAGAGTATTAAAACTAAAAAGCAAAATTTACCTACTACCACAACATGGTAGATATTCAAAATAAAGTGTAATCGATTAGTTCAGATGAAACTTGTTAAATTTCTTTCAATCATCAGTAAGATACTTTAAATAAAGGAACCTGGTCAAATTTAATACAATTGAAAAGAGTTTTTTCTCTGAGAGAGAGAGAGAGAAAGGGAGGGATTTTGTTAATTTTTATTCTAAAAACTTCATAAGCATTGCGTGATATAAAATATTTGGCTACAGGTACGATGAAATGGTTTTGTAAATGTTTAATGTATGTATATTCCATCTAGTAGTTGTGGCATAAATGGACTTCACTAAACTGTACTATTTTAAGCTTTTGTTCTGAAGAATATTTTAAATTTTATTTCCAATTTGTTCTTCTGTACTATTTATACCCTACACCACAATGGCAAATAAATTCAGCATTGATAGTTTATTGTTGCGTTAACCCAAGAATTAATTGTAATTACTGTGCTGAGTTGAAATTGTTTTTGTTTTTTTTATGTTTAGATTTAAAACATAGGAAAATATATATTGCATGGCATGATCGAATCGAAACATGAACATCAACAACACCTGCTTTGCCAACTTCCCAATTTATTAACAGACTTTATGCCCTCACGCTAAAAGAAGTCCGCATTATATATTTAATTAAGTCGCCAATGGTCTTAAAAATTATCAGTCATAGTCGTGAGTGTTGCAACAACCGCCAGCAAACAAAATATTATTCTGGTTTTGTATTAATGGATTTAAAATTAAGGAACTCCAAATTAATATCCCTCCAAATTAATTACATCCACAAGATCGCTGCAGACCTGACTAACGATCTTCACAGTAGGACAGAGCGTATTCCCCATCACTGAACAATCAATTCAACCATGTCAACCATGTTCAACCGTGTTAATTTTATACATGAGTGGCGGCACCTACAGTTTACAGTAGACTCCGAACAACAGAGTTTTAAAAGCTTTTCAAGGCAATTTTATTTACTGTCAGAGTTTTTTTTTTTTTTGCCAGAAATCTGCTAAGGGAACGTCGCCGGAGAAATATTTTTCATATTTCGCTTTGTTGGAGATGTCTGACATGGGGTTTGCACCATTGCCTCAGGCCTAATAAACCAAAACACCACCTACTTTACTAAGGCAACTTCTATTCAATTCAACAACCCATCATATTTTAGAGATACCGAAAGATGGCAACTATATTATTACGAAAATATAAAATTTAACATCGTTTAACATAAAAATTAATAACAAAAGCTACAAAAACAAAACAATGAACTTGTTTACAATTTCTTGTAAAAGTAAATAAAAATATACCAACAAACACCTGCATAAAAAGTGATAAACAAGTAAACAAAAATATAACAACAACACTACAATAAAACACGTAAATCATATTTTAAACATTTTAAAAGGTAAAAACGTAACAATATTATTATAACATTCAGTAGAATTACTTGTTGATCTGTATTAATTGCATTACGGAAACTTAAGCAAATCGAAGAAATAATAAGAATATGGGAGACACTTTGTGCAAGCTAAGTTCCATAAAGAAATAAAAAAGGAAGAAAATATGATTTTTATGTCATTCATTCCATCTCTCCTAATGCTCAAAATAAAGTAGCAGATCCAATTCCACCAGTGTTTTAAGTATAAGACCATAAAGTCGCTTTTATCCTACAATTCCGCCTGGATCGCTTAAAAACATTTAAGTAGCCTGCCTGATTCATAAAACTGCAAATATCCATTTCAGCCTTATTATATATAATCTTGTCAATAATAGCAACTCAACATCTCCAGTTAGATGCAGTTCTACCTAGAAAATGCATCCCACTGTATTCACGTGCTTAAGTCGATAAGAAAGCAGTACTCCAGTCTGTCTACATTTCAGTATTGATTTTATTGCGACGATTCTTGAGTAACTGGATGGTGCAGACATTTTAATCCTCCTGTTTCGATTATACGTGCTAGTTTTCGAATCTTGAACTTTGTTCAGCATAGGGTGATAGGAACTTCTCACCCATCCCTGTCTGTCAAACTAACAGTATCTCCAGTATTCAGTAAAAGATAGTCGATGTCGAAAGGCGCATCCTCCAAGACGCCGAAGCGACATCGATCGGATGACTCACTCATATGGCGAAGATCAAGCGGCTGAAACCTTCAGTGAGCTTAGACTCGCCACCTTCGCCAGCTGAATGCCATTATGGCACCCCGAAGGGAAGCTGATTCAGGAACTCGTTTTTACACCACAGTTGCCCTTAAGTTCGGTATACTTTCTCCAACGTCGGTTCAATTTGTTTATACTTTTCAAGAAATAATCACTCGAGGTTAAATTCGAAGATTAGGATGGATGATAGGGCTATTCGATTTATATCAAGGGCTTTCAAAATAAACTAAATGATCAGGATCTTTAAGATCACAGTGATCTGCTGACAATGGGCAATGTTGACCTTACTATTCAGAGACATAAAGTTCGGTCCCGATTTATCCACGCTCCTTTGTGAACGTATTGTTAAGTTTTTGTCGTTTAAAAACGTTTGAAATACAAGCTCGTAGATTGCAAATAAAACTAAATATTCGCACAATTCTGAGTGCCACTGTTCACAACTTGATGTAAACAACACCAATTACTTTGTTTATTCTTTCGAATGACTTCGCCTTATCGAAATCTGTATAAATGTAAACATACTGTTTACATTATTGCTGTTTGTGTATTTTGTTTAAGTTTGTACTTGCAGTGTTTTTGTTAAATTTTTGTGTAGTTGTTTATCCCTTTTTTATACTGGTTTTTTGTTGGCATATTTTTGTTTACTTGTTTATCATGTAAACAAGTTCATTGTTTTTGTTTTTGTAGCTTTTGTTTATAATTTAAACGATGTGAAAGCAAAACACCATTTCCATTTTCGTAACAGTATAAAATAAATTTCTAGTTGCGATGGCTTGGCAGTTGGTAGTATGCCAGTATAACGATTTTTCTTCGCAGGTGTGATTAAATTTATTAACCTGTAGTACAAAAATCCAATGAAATTATACTGAATAAAAATAATAATACCAAAAAAGTCGCAGATTGCGTATTGCATTCTTACATGCCAACATTCCGGAATTTGTTTTAGTCTTGTTCCTGGTTTATAAACACCTTAACAGCAGTAAGTTAAGGTTAAGGTGGCTATACACTCAAAATAATTGTAAAACTAAAACAAAAACAAGAGAGGAAAATATTGAAACCTTTGCGGTGACACTTATGAGCTTGTATTTCAATACATTGTCACATTAACACGTAAACTGGCAAAAAAAAACCCAACAACATAACAAAACACATCCCCATAAAAGCGTCACAACAATTGTGGTAACGAATGAAGTGTGAATAAGATTTGTGGCCAAAAAAAAAAAACAATGGCAAAAGAGTGTGAAAGCAGAAAACAATTCATACGCCTTTTCGCCTTCTCGGATTACATTTAAGACGTATTAAAAATATCACTTATGGCCAGTGCAACTTGTAGTCGGACATCAGCACGACTGTTGCTATGACACAGGGTGCAACATGTTGTACTATTACGTTGTAAATTACTTCGTTCAACCTCACAGTTAGTAATCGATATTATATTTCATATATAATGCGTTGGAAGTCAGTTTGTAAGTCATAGGTTTTGTCATGAGGTGTTAATAAAATATATTTAGGGCCATTATTACAACTTGCAGTTAAGTAAAGGGAGGATTTTAACGGGCCGATAAATTGTTTTTCATTATTATAAGTGGACAATATGATAGAAGTGAGCGTTAAGCTAAAGGGAGGATCATCCTACCTTTAACTTTTAAAGTTAAGTTTATTTTTGAACTTGCCATATTATATATTATTGTCGATATGGCAACTTCAAATTTAAACAAATTGAGCATACACAACAAAAAAAAAACGAAGCACGTCGTTGCCACAGCATATTTTTGAAAACTGTTAAATTTATTTTATCTGTAAGTTGTAATAACGAAAATAAGTTAAAGGTAACTTTACAGTTCCTTTAAGCTAAAGGTACCTTTAACTAAACCCAAGTTAACGGCAAGTTGTAATAATGGCCTTTAAAGAATGAATTGAAGTTATTTTTGTAATTACCCCGATAAGTTGTTAACTTTAACTTATTGAAGATAAACGCCATTTTTGACAAAAAAAAGAGTTTTTTTATTATTTAGTTTCCGTCTTTTTATAAAAAGCATTCAACCTTAATAAAAATATTAGTTCACGTCTCTATGATTGTGATAACGCCTTCAATTCTGCTAATTATGTCGGTCTCAATTTGTCTTATTGGACATTTATTTCAACAGCAAGGACAATTGGTCGGAAATTGCACGAAATGTCGTACAAAATTTGGTCGCAGAGAACGGCCAACAGGACCCGGTATACGCAAGTTTATTGCTAAAGCTCGTGAAGCTGGTTCCATTATTAATTCGCCAAGATGTGAACGTGCTCGTACAGTGCGTACACCATAAAATATCGAAGCTGTGGCTGACTGCGTGAGAGACCATCAACATCAACTCATTATCGTTTTAAAAAATTGAACATTTGACGCACCAGTTTATGTCCCATTTTGCAAAAAGATCTCGGTATGGCTGCTAAGTTCAATTGGTGGAAGAGTTAAAACCGCATTACCATCCGCTTCGTTTTCGCTTCGCTAGATGGATCAACTAAAAACTGTACGATGATATCGATTTTGCCAAATAAATCATCTTTTCTGATGAAACTCATTTTCATCTTGGTGGGTATCAGAGATCAGCAATGAATCGTTTTTTCACTACTCATAAGTACTCATGAAATTTTGAGTATGAATGACACAAGAGTATTGAAATTCAACTATTCATTCATATTCACTACAACATTAATTTATAGGTACAGGTTGCAATTAGTATGAGTACAACGTTGACATCAAACTCATAACATTCAAAATATGTTTGATTCATAAGCCTACTTATTCAGATTCATAAATTTAGAAAAATAATTATATTACTCATAAACGATTCGAGTGATTAGAATCATTAATCAAAATTTACAAGATTAGTTGTTGTCGTGCTTTGATGTGCAGCCCCTGCGCTGACCAACTTCCTTCTCTTCCCTGATTTAGGTGGAACTTAGTCAGTACAGAGACTGCGTTCACTCGTGGCATCACAACGGGCCGCTATGCGTGCTCAAGTAAGTTCTTTAATATCAGAGCTACCACTTTGACCTAACCTAATCTGTTGTTGCATTTACAAAAAAACAAAAAAGACAAAGACAGCAAGCAAAGCACACAATCTTCTAGTGAGTATTGTAGTGTTCGTAAGCGAATCATACTTATTTTGTGATTATAGTAAATGCTGAGTTATGAAGAGTCGAAATCAACAGAATCATAAGTTTTGTTAAGTATGAGTACGATGAGTACTTCAAAGCTTGAATATGAGAAGAAGTACGATATTAAAATAAGTATGAATGCGTATAAGTATCAGAAATTATGAGTATGATTCGAATCTACTCATTTTTTTAAATACTCATTGCTGATCTCCGAATTTGGGGCTCAGAAAATCCACACGTGGTCTTACACAAGCCAATGCACCAATGGGCTATTTTTTTGTAACCGCTCTTCATGGTATTGATATGAACGATTTATTGCGTTAAACATTCGATGCCCACTTTCGATGCAACAATTGTGCTGTCAATTGGCCGCCAAGAGAAGCTAAGCCGTAATCCTGACTGAAGGCTTGTAATGGCCAATTATGTACATATATGTATGGATCACCAACGATTGTTGATATCCTCACACTCCATGGATCCCTTGTTCGAAGCTATAATTGTCCCAAGATAGCAAAGTTTACTGAGAGTGGAGCCAGTTAACGTAGTACCTTATAGAGCTCTCCGTTAAACTATAGGCGAATCATCAACACGAAAATTAAATTTTTAACAAAAAATTAATCTGAATCTGATAAGGTTTGAGGAGAAGACCTCATGGCGACTTATCGTAGATGTCGTCCGTAGAAACTACAGGAATGACTGCTAAAGAAATGAATTAGCAAAACTGTACTGTAGTGAAGCCGATGGAGCAAGATGAACATGGTGATGATGTACTAAAAGGAGAGAATTTTATTATTATCCTACGCTCCACTCTAGAGTCATGCACCAAACATACAATTATTGAAACCTCTAATCATTTAAGTTCTATGTGTTCTTTTGCTGTTTTCAAAAAAATGTCTCAAAGATTTCAAATCTTTAAAGTATGATCTCTAATAATGGCGATAAAAAAAATCATTTCATCTACACCAGTGTCTATAAGTTTTAGGATGACAATAAATTAACTGACACTAGCGTGTGTCTGCCCAGCACTCTGCTTCCTCGGTAAACAATTGTTTGTTGTTGTTTGTGTCATAAATTTGGCTGCTGCTGCTGTGTGTTCTAAAGGTCTTCTATTATTAATGGTGACAGTGTGTGGAAAACCATCATCACCACCATCACCACCCTGATGATGCCAGTGCGGGTATCAGTGACAAAATGTGTGCCTGATTGTTTATGAAATTGTTTATTTGACTTGTTGGCTGTGTTGTTTCTATATACATATATATATGTATGTGTGAGTGTGTATGAGCATTTGTGAAAAGAAAAGTGTTGCCCTGCGGTTTGAACTTTTTTTTACTCCAATTCTGGCTAAAAGTAATAAAAAAGTAAAGTTTACTCGACTTTTTACGGGTGTTGTTTTTATTCTCTGCTCCAAAAACCATAAACACACAAACAAACAACAACAACAATAACAACAATATTTACATCAAACTAAATACACAACAACTACAACAACAATAATGCACGCATACTATTATTTCATAAAAATGTCTCGAAATATATTAACTACACACATACACATGCAAACATAATGCATTCACGCATACTAACTTATTTCAAATATAAATATTACTTTAAAGTACAAGTGTAAGTACATATTTATAAACACGCACACACAAACATACATACATTAGTTTCCACAGAAGATGAAATAATAACCGCTTGGAGAGAACAAATTGGAGAATTACACCCATCGGCTATCAGGACGATAAGAAGTGCTCCGGGGGGTACGCGGACGGCAATAATTGCAATACCAACGAAGTTGGCTTACAGGGCCGAGGAAGTGGACAAACTGCGTGTCGGGTGGACAGTTTGCCGGTTAATGAGGAAAGTTGTCCCAAGGAGATGCTTCAAGTGCCTAGACTTCGGGCACATAGCCGGAAATTGCCGCAGTAGGAGTGATTGGTCAAAACACTGTTTCAAGTGCGGAGAGCAAGACCACCTTGCCAAAACTTGTCGCAGTGACCCTCACTGCCTACTCTGTAGAGGCGATCGAAATGTGGAAGCGAATCACGTCACGGGGGGACCTAAGTGTCCACAGTACCTGGCAGCTCGACAGAGGATGATGAACGGAGGAAAATGAGAATTTTGCAGCTGAATCTGAATCACTGTGAAGCGGCGCAGGAGCTCCTTAAACAGACTGTCCGGGAGCGGAAAATAGACCTGACGATATTGAGCGAACACTACAGGGCACCCGACAATCAGCGTTGGGCTACCAGTAAATGCAACAAGGCGGCGATATGGACATGCGGTAAATTCCCAATGGGAAATATTGACAACAGGAGAGAGGGCTTTGTGAAATGCACCGTTAATGGGGTACATTTCCTCAGCTGTTATCTCCCCCCCAGCTTATCAATGGAGGAGTACAAACTCAGATTGGATGACATCGTTAACGAGGCTAGAAATCTAAGACCCCTGGTGATTGCCGGGGACTTTAATGCATGGGCTGTGGAATGGGGTTCAGCGTACACGAACCAAAGGGGTGAAAGCCTGCTTGACGCATTTGCAACCTTGGAGGTTGTCTTACTCAACTGTGGGCAGATTGATACATTCTCGAGAAGTGGACGGAGTTCTAAGATTGATTTAACATTCGTCAGCGATACACTGGCAACGACATCGAATTGGACTGTGTCCGATGTCTACACTCATAGCGACCATCGGGCGATCATTTTTGAAATACAGGAACGCCCTGCAGTGAACCCCATTATTGCCGCCCCTCCTAATCCTTTATGGAGGGACTCTACTTTTGATGAGGAAACCTTTGTTCTCGCGATGGGCGACATTCGGTTGGCCGGAAGCGCAAACAACATGGCGATGGAACTTATGCGCTGTATAACGGAAGCCTGCAGCGCGTCTATGTCGAGGAAGTCTCTCCTGCCGGGCAGGAAACACGTGTACTGGTGGAACGCGGAGATAGCTGATTTAAGAAGGAAATGTAATCGAGCGCGGAGGATATTCCAGAGGGCAAGGGGTCGCAATGACTTCATTGTACTTCGGGAAAGATACAAGGTGCTCAGAGCCAGCCTTAATAAGGCCATTGACAGGAGCAAAAGAAGGTGCTATAGAGAAATGTGCGCCGATGTGGATGAAAATCCTTGGGGCACGGGATATAAGGTGGTAATGAGGAAGCTGAACTGCTTTCGACCACCGGCCACGGAAAGTGCGGAGAAGCTGCGATCAATTGTCGAAGGCCTCTTTCCGGAGAGGGCCGAGATCACATATGCTGTGCGAGACAGCATGCCTCACGATGACATTCCTGGGGTTAGCGGCCAGGAATTCGATGCAGTCTGGAGAGGAATGAAACTCAGGAAAGCGCCGGGGATTGATGGGATCCCAAACGTCGCACTTAAGGTGGCTATAGAGAACAATGTTGAGGTGTTTAGGAAGGTATTTGATACATGCATTCAGGAGAGGAAATTCCCAAGGATATGGAAGAGACAGAGGTTGGTTCTCATCCCGAAGGGCAACGGCGCGCAGGATGCATCAGGTTACCGCCCACTTTGTATGATTGATACCGTAGGTAAACTGCTGGAGAAGATAATATGTAGAAGACTCGAAACGATTTTGGAGAGAGATGGCCTGTCGGATCGCCAATTCGGCTTCCGAAAAGGGCGCTCCACTGTGGATGCAATGGATGCGGTCATAACCGTAGCGAAGGAAGCCATCAGCGGTGACCGCTGGTTTGAGGGCGATAAGGAGTATTGCGCAATCATCACCCTGGACGTTAAAAACGCATTTAATTCGGCAGATTGGGACGCCACCTTGGCTGCACTTGATGAGAGGGGCGTACCTGGATATTTGATGGAACTCATAATGGACTACTTTAAGGATAGAGTACTTTTGTATGACACAGATCAAGGCAGAAAGTCATACGCTGTAACAGCAGGGGTACCACAGGGATCGGTCCTGGGCCCAGTGCTATGGAATGCGATGTATGATGGCGTACTGAGGCTTAGGCTTCCTACGGGTGCACAAATATTCGGATTTGCGGACGATATAGCCCTCGTGGTGAAAGGTAAACACCTTGATAAATTGGAACGAACGTGCAACGCGGCAGTTAGCAGAGTTAGAAGCTGGATCGCGAGTATAGGTCTGAAACTTGCTGATCATAAAACGGATGTCGTATTGGTAAGCAGTAGGAAGAAAATGGAATACATCACCATAACGGTTGGCGAACAAAGGATAACATCGAGGCAGTCTATCAAGTACTTAGGTGTTATGATTGACAACAGACTCACATTCAAGGAGCACCTGACGTATATTAGTAGGAAGTGCGCGGCGACAACGGGCGCACTCGCGCGGATAATGCCTAACTTGGGAGGTCCGAGACAGGAGAAGAGGCAATTGCTGATGAGAGTGGTTAGGTCGATTGCTCTATATGCAGCCCCTATATGGGCCGAGGCCATGGATAAGAAGACATACAGAATAGGAGTTGATGGGGCCTACAGGAGATCTGCCCTCCGAGTAATTTCTGCCTTCCGTACAGTATCTACGGATGCAGCATTGGTGATTGCAGGGATGATGCCGCTACGAATGTTAGTAGAGGTTGAAAGGAGGAAACACTTAACAAGAAGGAGAACGGGGCTAGTGCACCCTGACCAGGCGAATGACGATGCAATGAATAGGTGGCAGCACGAGTGGACTTCTTCCACAAAGGGAAGATGGACTTACAGATTAATACCAAATATAGAAGAATGGACTAGAAGGAAGCACGGCGAGGTAAATTTTTACCTTACACAGTTCTTAACGGGTCACGGTTGCTATAGGACATACCTCTACAAGTATGGGCATGACGTGGATGAAGCGTGTCCATCATGCCTAAATACGGGCGAAACAGCGGAGCATGTATTCTTTACTTGCCCGCGCTACGAATATCGACGAAATATCCTGGAGAGGACGATCGGATCCCAGGTGACCCCCGATAACGTGGTTAACCTGATGCTAACATCACGCGAAAACTGGAACGCGGTATGTTTATTCGCGAAGGAAGTTCTAGTGCAACAGAGGATAATAGAGAGAGCAAGAACAGCAGAAATGGATAGCAGCACTCGCTGAATCTTTACCTCCCCCGATGTAATACTTGATTGTGGTCCCGGGGGGGGCGACTTAATGGAAGTGTGACGAACTTGGTTGGGTTTAGTACGTATGCGTTTAGCAAGCCGAGAGTAAGTCTTGCGGCGAATCGTGCACATTGTGTAGACCGGGCTACCAATGTCTTTTGAAGATTCCCAACCTTTAGCTCGCATAGCTATAAAAAAAAAAAAAAAAAAAAAAAATACATTAGTTTGTATATGAGTTGTGTTACACTTTGTCGTTGAGTTGCAGCAACTATTTGAGAGCGAAAAAATTATGCTTCAGCAACACAAGAAATAAAAGAACCAAACGAGAGAGTTTTGCAAACGAAAAAATTAACGAAGTTGTAGTGGCCCTACTATATAATATCCGATGCCACAATTTACGGCTGTCAAAAGAAAATTACACCTTTTTTAAAAAAACTATTAAAAAAAATTTGGTCCCACTATCGGTCAGTTCAGCCTTCTTTCGCCGTGGCGCGTAACATGGCAATATGTAGCACTAAGTTTCAGCACCTCGACATTTGGATGTCCCCCGATCGATCTGCATCCAACCAGATCGATCACATTGTGATTGAAGGAAGGCACGTTACCAATGTACTGGTTGTGCGCACATTCGGAGTTCCAAATATCGACTCGGACTCCTACCTTGCCGCAGCCAGTTTTCGACTGCTCATTATCGCCTTGAAGTCTGCGCGTGCTAGTACATTGCGTAAGCTGGACGTCAAGAAGCTGTCATCACAAAGGACAGGTCAGGCGTTCTTCGTTCAACTCTCGGATAAGCTCC
The DNA here is from genome assembly GCA_930367235.1 of Sarcophaga rosellei. Classification (NCBI taxonomy): domain Eukaryota; kingdom Metazoa; phylum Arthropoda; class Insecta; order Diptera; family Sarcophagidae; genus Sarcophaga; species Sarcophaga rosellei. The sequence continues at coordinate 31,429,372 of OV884021.1, read as the reverse complement.
GTCGTTCTCCTTCTAATATTAGTGATATTGCTGGACTATGAACCAATATTTCGCATTCCCTGGGCAATACTGCAAAGACAGTCCTTGGTTTCGAGTGCCCACCCCAAAGAAATCAATGGTATGACACAGCACACCAGAAAACGTAGCAGTCTGCCGTTACGCGAGCCATTATCGACAACAATAGAGAGACGAGAAGGGATGAGAGACGCCTTTACAGATGCAAGAAGAGGGTGCACGAACGGCGAGAGCGTGCGAAAATTGAGATGTATAAATGTAGGAACGATGCTTGAAAATTCTATAAAAAGGTTAAACTCAAGGTATTCAGCCAGGAACGTATTCCTGCATAGTTCAGAATGTAACAGATTTGCAAGACGTGCTGAGGTTATAGCGACAACACTTCTCTACTCTATTATGAGCCGATGTCGAAACCAATCCCGCCTCTAGAGATATTGATGTTCCAAACATAACCAATGATGATGGCGTGGAGATTCTGCCGTCTAGCTAGAAGATTTTAAACTCTCAGACATCAAAACGAAATTTGAAAAAATATTTCTTCGGCGACTTCCTCTCAACAGATTTCTGGCAAAAACTCTGAAAGTAAATAAAATAGCCATGAGAAGTTTCTCATAAATTTGTCGTACGGAGTCGCCGTGGTCTAGTAGGTAGTGTGTTGGCTTATTAGACGAAAGGCCCGAATTCGAATCCCAGGTCAGACATCAAAATGAAATATGAAAAAAACTTTTCTTCGGCGACTTCCTCTCAGCAGATTTCTGGCAAAAACTCTAAGAGTAAAAATTGCCATGAAAAAGCTTCTCAAAAAATCTGTCGTTCGGAGTCGACTTTAAAATTGTAGGTCCCGCCACTCATGTATAAAATTAACGCACACAACATGAGTGGTGTTAAAAAGCTAGGCCGTAATCCTGACTGAAGGGTTGTAATGGCCAATTATGTATTTAATCGACTTTAAACTGTCAGTCCCCCCCACTCATGTATGAAATTAACGTAAGTGATGTGAGAAGCTACGTCGTAATCCAGACTGAAGGGTTGTAATGACCATTTATGAATGAACAATAAAGCTGCAGGTCCTAATGACCTACCCGCTGAGTTGCTTAAGACCGCAGGTAATGAGCTGGTAGGATGCATGTACCAGCTTATTTACAAAGTATGGCTAGAGGAAAGTATGCCCAACGATATGCGCCAAATAGGCCTTACGTAACGCATACAAGGTCTTTTGTGAAAAACTGAAGCCATTCGTCAAAACATTAATTGGCCCTTTTTAGTGCAACTTCAGACCTGGCATGTCCATCATCGACCATATCTTCACCATACGCCAAATCCTTAAGAAGACCCATGAAAAACAAATCGACACACACAAGCCTTCTGTAGCCCCATAAGCCCCGAAATGTCTGAGCTCAGAAGTCCTACGAAGCTGATATAGCTATGCAGAATGACTGTAGCTCCACCAAGATAAGAATGGAACTCTCCGAATCTTTCGATACTGTACGAGGTTTCAGACAAGACAATCCTACATGTGTCCTCTTCAGCTTCTTAATTGAGAGTGTTCTACGAAAGGCGGGAGTACATCTCTACGACAATATTTTTCACAAAATTGTCCAGTTGCTTGCATACGCTGATGACATTGGCATCATAGGGCGTACCAAACGAAATGTTACTGAATAGGTGCTACTATGATCTCAATAGACAATTGAGTAGCAGAGACCACTCTAGTACAATGAAATTTATAGTCTACAAGTCTCTATGATGCAGAAGCAAGGACACTCTCAAACTCCGATGCAGCAGTCTTGAGAGTATTCAAGAGAATCGTCTTACGTAAGGTCTGCGGTCCATTGAGAGTTGGCGATGATTTCGACGTCCGATTTAATAATGAGCTGTATGAACTCCTCAACGACATTGGCGTTGTGTAGCGCATTAACATCCAGCGGATGCGCTGGCTTGGCCATGTCGTTTGGATGGAAGAGGATGGCGAGACATGTATATAATGCGGAGAATTTCGGAAATCGGCGAAAAGGATGACCCTGTCGACATTTGAAGAGCCGAAAAGAGGAAGCCCTGTCATCGATTGGTGTAACCTCGGAAGACAAAAATAGTTGAGGCAAACGCATCTGTAATGGAAAGGGGAAAATCAACTGTGGGTTGAGTACTATTTTTCAAGTACTATTTAAAGTACTATTTTTTCCTACCTACGCGTATCTACGTTTAGAAAACCACTGGGAATCATAATAAATTTTGTTGAAAATTCATTCAAAAGTTAAGATAATCATGCATGTATTGCATAGAACTCAATGTGTAACCACTCTGGTGTAGGGTACTAAAAGTTTTTGTAAAACTACGCTACTACTTGTTACTAAAACATACACAATTTTACATTTTACACATGAATATTTTGTTTGTTTCTTGCAGTTGTTGTGGTACTTTTGAAAAAAAATTTATTTTGTTTTGTAAAAACTACAAGTGCTGGTACGAGTATTTGTAGTTGTTGTTGACGTTGACGTTAACGCTGGTTTACTATGCGACAATACTGAAACGTATCGAAGTTTACTGAGTTCCTTTGAATGTAGAATTTTAGATGAATAACAAATGAAGTCAAATTATTGCATATCAATTGAGTAAAGTAATCAAAACATGACTCTTTTTTTGCATTTGGGACTCAATATTGAACTTGACAATGTGTGTTACTTATCGGCCTGTGATCCACTGTCAGGTGCCACTGTTAAGAAAAGTTTTTTTTTTGTTTTTCCCCATACTTTTTTTGCCACTTGTAGATGCAAATCTCAGAACAAACTTATGCATGTTTAAGTAGTTCATAGTTTTTTTTTCGGTGGCAGCATGGGCTCTAGCTATAGAATAGTAACGGTGGCAACGGTAGCTGTGTGATGGCAAATTGTGAAGCAGTTGATTTACATGAAAGCGCTTTAAGTGCCATAAGTTTAAGAAAAAGTTATGAATACACTTTCAGTAGCTGTAGCTTTAGCTGTAGCTGCTGCTGCCGATGTTCAAAATCGCTGTAATAAAGACAAAAGAGTCAAGTTGAGTCTTTAATATGAAGTGTATTTGAATTTTGTTTGTTTTTGTTTATTTTTAATTTTGTTTTTACTTTTCATGTTTTAAATTTTTATGATTTTCTAATCAAATTTTATAAACAGTTTTCATTACACTGTTTATTATAGCGCCTCCCAATAGAGACTTTCGAATTTCGACAGTTGTTAATGGCCATTTTGCTGTAGCTACTTCTGTTAAATTAATCGTAATTTATTCAGCATATTTTTCCAAATCACCATCCACTATCATACACCTACGGTTCGTGTTCGCTGTAAGGGCTCTGAATCAGCTGGCAACTGGTACCAATTTTGATTGATAAATTATCTTCAGTGATGAGACCCATTTCTGGATGAATGAGTAGGCGAGCAAACAAAATTGTCAAATTTGGAACGATAGCAATAAACATGTGTGACACAAGATCATCCAATGCGTACCGAAAATATCACTTTTTTATTGTGGATTTTGTGCTGGCGGCGCTATCGGTCTATATTTATTTGAGAACGACTATGGGAAGATACTCACTAGTTTCAACAGGACTGCCATTAACAACCTGATTAATGGATTCTGGCCTGACTTAATATATCGTTCTAGGAGCCTCTTTCTCGTCTTGGCCAAATGGTCGCACTAGGGTTTCCTTGATTTGGTCTTTACGGTGCACAAGGTCGTCCTCTTCGCCGATTTCCGTCAATCTCCGCATCAAGTACACGACTCGCCGAGGCATCCTCTTCCATTCGAATGACATGGTCTGTAATGGTACGGTTTGGTGGACTGTGTTGACTACTTCATTTGCCTTCAAAATGACTCTAACCTTTAGCACGTGCTTGCTTTAAGGGTCTAGCTCGCCGGATGGGGAGGGGGTCTTGTTAGGTCACCTTGAAACCTCACTACAAAAGAAAATATCACGTGCTAAATCTCTCAGCTGTCTCAAATTGGTTTTACTTCAGATTCGGGGAAATTAGATGTTGTATTTCCATATGCCCTATCCCTACCATGTTACCATTCATCCAAGGGAAATCTATTGGTAACCCAAATACAAGTCAGAAGTGGTTTGGTTACATCAAGCTATTTAAACAAATTTTTATTAACAATTCATATTTATCAAAATTTCAGAAAAAGGTTTTATAAAAGAATTTAAATCATATCGAACATAAAAGTTCATTATAGTCTATAGTTATAGTTCACATTAACATTAATTTACATAAAAAAATTAGTACCTACAAATTTCTTTGAGTGTATCGATATCTCAGGCCTTTTAGATGGATTTTTTTTTTTTTTTTTTTAAGAGTACAATAATAATAATTTTTAGTGAGAATTTAAATATTAACTACAACAACTTAGAATAAAGCTAAATTACAAATTTACATACTTATCAATGTAAGTTGCTTTTGATTCCTAATTCCACTCTCTCATTCATGCTTTCATAATTTTTAAAAAGTACCAAATAAACGAAAGTTCTCTTTAAGTAAGAGCTGATCTAAACGGATCAATGAAATGAGACAAAGGAAAGAATAAAATTATGAATGAAAAGCAACTTACTACAATGAAATATTTTTGTTTTTGTTTTTATATTATTTTTTTAAACTCAAAGAAAAGTGTTCGTTATTCGAAACGTGTTAAATGAGAATTATCCTATATTTAGAGAAAGTTTAATTATATTACTTATTTACGATTTTTCATATTATTAATAAGTGTATAATTCAAATTCTTTTCTTATAATTCAAATTCTTTTTCTTTTAATTCAAATTCTTTTTCTTTTAAAATTGTGATTATTTTATAATTTAAATTTATCTTATATTAGGTTAAATTGAATTAATTCATAGTTAAAATGTGGTATTAAATAATTCAGATTTTTTTTTTTTTTTTTCTTTTCTCAAATACATATTAAGAAACTGAATCTTTCACGGGTTATGATGTATTGGGTGCATTGGATGTTATATTGAACTTACGGTTTTTCCTTTCTTTTTCCTCATACTCCCGTTATAGAAAAGTTAGTTTTCCGAGTTCGGTCCAAAGAAAAGTTTGGAGCACGATATCTATTGTCCCCAAAAGAAAGGTGAACCCCGATGTATTTTCTCCAGGAGTAATAATGGAGCACCAGGACTTCTGTCCAATAGTAATGTGGGACCACGAGGTCTTTTGTGGATATCGGATTAAAAATATCCTAGGACAAAATATTCGTTATTTTCCACCAAACTCCTGATGGAAATATTCCCTTACCTTCCACAATTCAACACCAGATGTAATTATATGTATATGATGGGGTCACTTTCTATTACTTTTGGAACAATAATCACCGAACTTTATTTATATACAAGCTTAACTTTAACTTTAACTTTTATTTTTAAATTTAATTTATTTCGCAAGAAATAGTGCTTTTCAATAGAACAGTTTCTTAATCAATGAGTTGATACCGTTTTATGGAAATTTTCAATGAAGTTGTTAAGATCAACTTTGAGAAAAAAAATTTAGAACAATTTCATTGATGGAATTGAAACAATATAACGGGATTATGAATGAAACCAAAATCCATTCATAACAGAATACCCTTGAAAAGGTTACATTTCATTCAGTAAAAGAAGTATGAAAAAAATAGACTCGTTATTTAAGAGAGGTTTGGATTTAAGAGAAAGTGGTAGAATAGAAATTAGTAATTTAACAACTGTGATCAAAATTTTAGCACAACCGTCACAAAACAGAAGATTTTGAATTAAAATTGATTTTTATATGAAAAATATTCTGGAAACGGTTAGATTAAGTTGGGTTTTCGAGTCGGTGTGATTTTTGAAGGTCCTTAGCATGATAGACTCCGACATCTTTACCATTCATGTCTACTATCCTATAGTTACAATAGCCTATTTTCTTTGAGATTTTTGATTTTAAAAATTTAGGGGCTAATTTGGCATTATATGCTAATGCTTTATTACTTAGAGAAAAATTACGTCTGTAAACTATTTCACCCTCAGAAAAATTATTGGTCCTAGTCCTCATATCATATAACCTTTTATTAGTCTCATAAGCTTTTTCCAAATTTTGTTGAACCTTCTGTCGAATAAAATGTAATTTGTCCTTGTCATCTATGGTATCTAAACCGTCCTCCAGTGTATCTAGTTTCCTGAAAAGTTCATAAGATTTGGCATGTGTGACCATCTGCTGTCCAAATAAAACAAAATAGGGTGAAAATCCTAATGAACTGTGGTAGGAACTTCTCAAGGCTACTCCAATCTGACTCAGATTCGTATCCCAACATCTATGATCTTTGCCTAGATATGATCTTATTCCTGATATTATTGACCTATTTACCCTTTCCGAACTGTTGGCTTGAGGAGAGTAAATTGCTGTGAATATGTGCTTTACACCATATTTTGTCAAAAAACTTTCAAATTGTGATGAATGAAACTGGGATCCGTTGTCTGTTACAACAGTTTCTGGAACTCCAAACAAATGGAAAACACTATTCTCCAAGAATTCTATTACGGACGACGTTGACATTTTACGAAGGGCTTTAAATAAAGGATATTTCGTGTAGTGGTCTAGAACTAAGAAAATGGCTACATTTCCAGATTTGGAGCGTGGATATGGTCCAATAAAATCCAAATATAATCTTTGGAATGGTCTATTTGATTTTACTTGTGAACCCATTGGTGGCTTCAATATGAAATTAGGAGCTTTACTCTGTTTACATATTTCGCAATTTAAAACAAATGATCTTACTTGAGATGCCATATTAGGCCAGTAAAAGTTTCGCCTTAGCCTTTCGAGCGTTTTGCCTATTCCTCCATGGGCAAACATAGGGGGATTATGAGAGCGTTCAATCAGACAAGAGGTAAGTCCCTGTGGGACCCACAACTTCCATGATCGAGCCTCTGAAATATCGTCACGAGAAAATTCCGTACGTTTATAGATGAATCCATCTACTATTTTCACATCTGGTAAACTACTTTGCCTACTTTCAATTTCCTTACGTAGTTTAATATATTGTTCCGAAGCAAATTCTGGGGAGGATAAATCTATCTCAGGTTCTAAAATGTCTACACTCTCAATATCATTAGGAACTAAACTATTCTCATTGTCAGATGGTAACCGCGATAAAGCGTCAGGCACTACATGCTGGCTTCCTTTACGATGGAAAATTCTAAAATTATAGCCCTGAAGCTTTAAGGACCAACGCGCGAGTCTACCATTTAGATCGGATTGACGCATCAACCATTTTAACGAAGCGTGATCCGTTATAACGCTAAACTCGTGGCCTTCAACATATTCACGAAACTTTTCTATACTCAAAACTGCGGCTAAACATTCCAATTCAGTTATTGAATAATTTTGTTGAGCCCTATTCAATTTGTGGGAGAAAAATGCAATGGGTTTTTCAACACCACTGGCATCTTCTTGTGCAAGTACACCGCCCACTCCCGTTTTACATGCATCACAAAAAATTATAAATGGACGATCAAAATCTGGAGTAACCAGGATTGGAGCTGTCGTTAACTTTTCTTTAATAAGGTCAAAAGCCTTTTGGGCTTCCTCATTCCATTGAAAAGTTTTAGACTTTTTCGTAAGGTCGGTAAGGGGACTAGTTAAGGAGGCAAAATTTTGTAGAAATCGCCTATACCAACCTACTAAGCCTAAGAACTGGCGAACTTCTTTAACTGAACGAGGCGGAGATAATTTCTGAATAGCAGATACCTTGTCTTTATCAGGTTTAATACAACCGTTACCAATAATATAACCGAGGTATCGTACTTCTTTTACACACCACTTACACTTGTCAATATTCAATGTAAGACCAGCCTTACGCATTACATTTGCAACTTCAAGCAACAATGACATATGCTCTTCAAAACAATCACTAATTAAAAGCAGGTCGTCTAAATAGACGAAAACTCTGTTTTTCAGGTGAGGGGGAATAATGATATCCATCAGACGACAAAGTGTCTGTGGTGCATTCGTTAAGCCGAATGGCATTACCTTGAATCTATATAAAGGTCTATTTGGCACAGTAAATGCGGTCATATCACGAGATGATTCCTCTAAACTTACTTGCCAAAAAGCATGTTTTAAGTCTAGGGAAGAAATGAATTCCGCCTTCGGCAATCTTGATAAGATACCATTAATTTTAGGCTGCGGATAAGCATCTCGGACTGTCACACTATTAAGTTTGCGGGAATCAAGGCAAAGTCTGAATTTTCCCTCTTTTTGCACACAAGCTATTGGACTACTCCATGAACAAGTAGGTGGAGCTGGTTCTATCACGCCGAGTTGTAACATTCGATCTATTTCCTCATGTATCCTCTTTTCCACGGCAGGAGATACAGAAAAATATCTCTGCTTAATAGGTTTGGTTCCTGGCAACACTTCAATCTTATGTTCCAACACAGTCGTTTTTCCTAGTCCCTCTTTAAGAAAATCCGGAAACAGTGATATCATTTTAGTTAGAATTTGTTTCTGATCATAAGTCAAAAGGTGTTCATCACAAGCTTGATTAAGCTCTTCTATTTCACCCGTAATATTTCTAAAAATCCTGCTCGTTAGTCCAAATGAATGCCAAAAGTCAATACCCAAGTATAAATCCTGTTTTAAGTCTGGTATAATGTATAATCTTACTAATTTAACTGTATTTTTGTAATTGATATTCGTATCCAAATAACCAAGGATTCTATATTGTTGGCCACCTGCAGCCTGAACGAAATTAAACAATTTTTTATAAGGACGATTTTCCCTAAGAAATTTTTCCGCTGCAGAACCACTTAAACACGACAATGAAGCACCGGAATCTAAAAGTCCTAGTAATTTCATTCCCAAGATGTCTACTTGAATATACGGTCTGATGTCAGATTCAGATTTTACTATCGCTTCAATGCATGATTTGAATTTGAGTCTATTTTGTTTTAAAATTTTATAAAACTGTCTTATTCTTCGTGTATTTCTTCTAGGAATTGTTCGCTCTATATTATTATGGAATGAACTATCTATGGTTTCACAAAATATTCTTTTTCTAGCTAATTCATATAATCTCAATCTCTCGTGGTATGGTTTTAATGGAAACAATATTGGTTTATAATTATCACCTCTATCGGGTAGTGTTTGTGTTTGAGTACCAGAATCCAATTTGTAATTGTCCAAAATTTCGCTTTTTCGGACTAAGGTTTCCCTTACAGGTGGTAAATCTATTGGATTTTCGAGCGTAAGCTGATGTTGTTGCTGACGCTCACTTTGGCGTTTCCCTGACATTTCTCGCACTGGGGTCTACAAACACCTACTAACCCGCAACCGTAACAGAATATGGTTCTGTCTTCCAAACAATCTATATACCTATGGCCGTCTTTTCTACAGTTCCAACAAATTGTTTTCTCATTTCCTCTTCCTTCTTCTCTTTGTTTTCCAATTTCACATACGTCCTCAAATAACTTATCATCTTCTAAGCTTTCGTCCAAATCCACCTCATTAATTTGCCTTCTAAATACCTTTTGATTTCTATCTAATTCAAGGCCCAAAGTTTCTCTTCTCAAGACCAATTGGCGTAGATGGGAAACACTGTTTATTTGAAGATAAAATAATTCTCTTCTCAAATAAGGTTTAAGGTTTCTTCTTAAAATTTCTACCATTTCCTGTTCACTTAATGGATATTTTAGTCGATCACACAGTTGTAAAATAGAATGATAAAAATCATCGAAACATTCATTCAAATTTTGCTTTCTTTCTCTTAACATTTCTCTAACATCAAGATCTGACAGGTGATCATTAAAATGTACTCTAAGAGCATTACATAAACCATCCCATTCTATTTGGCCTACACTATTCCGATACCGCCAATACCATTCCTTTGCTTTCGACGTAAATAATAGGTGACTATGTTCGCATAACAACTTGAAATCTCCAACCAAACAATCTTTCGTTAATGAAGTTATCATATAAATGAATTTTCCTACAGGCATGTTCGATCCACTGAAAGTAATATTCCAGCTCGTTATTAGACTGGCGATCTTACCACTATTGTTAATAGTTGTAATAGATACGGAGGGTCTCTGCCGACTTACATTTATAGAAGAAGCTGTTGATTGTGGTACATTTGAACGTGGAGGAGGATTTTGGTATCCATTTTGAATAATATGCGCAGAGGCTGCTGTTGAATTTTGTATACCTGAAGAATGAGAATTTACATTCTGTCCATTTGCAGGTATTTGAAAGTGATCCCTAGGCCATTCTGGCTCTCTAGATCCATGCAAATTAAGGTTAAGAAATTGCTGCGACAACCTTTCTACGACATTCTTAAGTTGACCTAGTTCCTCTTGTAAACTACTCTGAACACTAGAACGAATTCTGTTTTCCAACATAGTCATTTCCGAGTTCCCAAGTACTCCACCTTCTTCAATACTATTATGTTGGCCTGAAATGTTCCTATTATCATTAAATTGTCTACTACGTTTCTTTCTTCCTGATAGTATTCTTTCCTCTAGTCTATTTATGGTTCCTGTATCCTGTCGTATGTTTGCATTGTTTCCCTGAAAAACGAATTCTAATAAACTAGTCTTTGTAACTGCACTATTGCACTTTGGACAATTAGGATTTGTTTTTAGAAACTCTAAAGCACATTCACGATGAAATACATGCTTACATCTTGTTGATACTAAAGTACTAGATGAATTATAATTAATACCACAAATTAAGCAAATATTGCTTTCAGTTTGCAAATCTGCAACTAAATGTTCAGGACTATGTCTAACAGCCATTTTTAATTATTTAAATATTCAACAAATTAAATTAAATTATATATATTAAGGAAAATTATTCAATTTCAAAACTAGTCGAACCCACGAAATTTAAGTTTTCTTCTTTTGAAATTTGCTAAAACATAACTTGATATAGTGTAACCAAACCAAAACTGTAAAATTATCTGAATTGTAAAACACACCCCAAAATAAGTCTTTTCTATCTTGTGATTCCACAATCTTTCTACTAAATGATTGAAAACCGCCTTGTAGAGTTAATTCGGACAAGTCACCAGTTCCTTAAGAACGAAATTCTTGTATTCCAGAGATTAATCTTCTAGACCAAATCATTGAATAGAATCACTTGATAATATTAATTTGAAAACTACTTAGGTGATTGTAAACTCTCTAATCAGCTTTAATTTGGTACAATGTAAATAGTTCAATAACTTATTTAATTATAATTCCGAAGCTAAAGACTAGATTGGAGTCCACAGACACGAAAGTGGTAATTGTGGAACAACATATGGCTTTCCCGGTACCAAGATGTTTTTCAATACATAAAAATGTATATTAATTGGTGTGGAATGTTGTACTGTCCCATATTGCCCCACGTTGGGCGCCACTTTTGTAATGGTACGGTTTGGTGGACTGTGTTGACTACTTCATTTGCCTTCAAAATGACTCTAACCTTTAGCACGTGCTTGCTTTAAGGGTCTAGCTCGCCGGATGGGGAGGGGGTCTTGTTAGGTCACCTTGAAACCTCACTACAAAAGAAAATATCACGTGCTAAATCTCTCAGCTGTCTCAAATTGGTTTTACTTCAGATTCGGGGAAATTAGATGTTGTATTTCCATATGCCCTATCCCTACCATGTTACCATTCATCCAAGGGAAATCTATTGGTAACCCAAATACAAGTCAGAAGTGGTTTGGTTACATCAAGCTATTTAAACAAATTTTTATTAACAATTCATATTTATCAAAATTTCAGAAAAAGGTTTTATAAAAGAATTTAAATCATATCGAACATAAAAGTTCATTATAGTCTATAGTTATAGTTCACATTAACATTAATTTACATAAAAAAATTAGTACCTACAAATTTCTTTGAGTGTATCGATATCTCAGGCCTTTTAGATGGATTTTTTTTTTTTTTTTTTTAAGAGTACAATAATAATAATTTTTAGTGAGAATTTAAATATTAACTACAACAACTTAGAATAAAGCTAAATTACAAATTTACATACTTATCAATGTAAGTTGCTTTTGATTCCTAATTCCACTCTCTCATTCATGCTTTCATAATTTTTAAAAAGTACCAAATAAACGAAAGTTCTCTTTAAGTAAGAGCTGATCTAAACGGATCAATGAAATGAGACAAAGGAAAGAATAAAATTATGAATGAAAAGCAACTTACTACAATGAAATATTTTTGTTTTTGTTTTTATATTATTTTTTTAAACTCAAAGAAAAGTGTTCGTTATTCGAAACGTGTTAAATGAGAATTATCCTATATTTAGAGAAAGTTTAATTATATTACTTATTTACGATTTTTCATATTATTAATAAGTGTATAATTCAAATTCTTTTCTTATAATTCAAATTCTTTTTCTTTTAATTCAAATTCTTTTTCTTTTAAAATTGTGATTATTTTATAATTTAAATTTATCTTATATTAGGTTAAATTGAATTAATTCATAGTTAAAATGTGGTATTAAATAATTCAGATTTTTTTTTTTTTTTTTCTTTTCTCAAATACATATTAAGAAACTGAATCTTTCACGGGTTATGATGTATTGGGTGCATTGGATGTTATATTGAACTTACGGTTTTTCCTTTCTTTTTCCTCATACTCCCGTTATAGAAAAGTTAGTTTTCCGAGTTCGGTCCAAAGAAAAGTTTGGAGCACGATATCTATTGTCCCCAAAAGAAAGGTGAACCCCGATGTATTTTCTCCAGGAGTAATAATGGAGCACCAGGACTTCTGTCCAATAGTAATGTGGGACCACGAGGTCTTTTGTGGATATCGGATTAAAAATATCCTAGGACAAAATATTCGTTATTTTCCACCAAACTCCTGATGGAAATATTCCCTTACCTTCCACAATTCAACACCAGATGTAATTATATGTATATGATGGGGTCACTTTCTATTACTTTTGGAACAATAATCACCGAACTTTATTTATATACAAGCTTAACTTTAACTTTAACTTTTATTTTTAAATTTAATTTATTTCGCAAGAAATAGTGCTTTTCAATAGAACAGTTTCTTAATCAATGAGTTGATACCGTTTTATGGAAATTTTCAATGAAGTTGTTAAGATCAACTTTGAGAAAAAAAATTTAGAACAATTTCATTGATGGAATTGAAACAATATAACGGGATTATGAATGAAACCAAAATCCATTCATAACAGAATACCCTTGAAAAGGTTACATTTCATTCAGTAAAAGAAGTATGAAAAAAATAGACTCGTTATTTAAGAGAGGTTTGGATTTAAGAGAAAGTGGTAGAATAGAAATTAGTAATTTAACAACTGTGATCAAAATTTTAGCACAACCGTCACAGGTCAGGGCAGCGCAGCCGCTGAATGTTAATACGCTGCACAACGTCCATGTCGTTGAGGAGGTCGTACAACTCACTGTTGGTTCGGATCGGATGAAGAAATCATCGCCAACTCGTACTGGACCGAAGATCTTAGGTTAAGTTAGATTAGTGTGGTAGCTTTTATACCAAAAGCTCACTTAAACTACCTCACGCTGGAAAACCAGCCCGAAAGCTTGATAAACGAGGCTATATTCTTGACATCAATGGTCGATAGCTACGTCAAGCTAACAAGATGGGCATTCACAAAGAAAGTGGATAACAGTCTTCTCTTCCTCAGCGGATCTGCACCCACGGCTGAAGTTGTTAAATGGGAGCCGAATTCTTTCCGCGTGTCTACCCATAACACAGTGACCTTGTAACGACACGTTTCCGCTTGGGTGCTGGGGTAGATCAGCGGCGTCCAGTGGTTACATAAAAAAACACTTCGTAGAAGTTTTAAAGCTATTTATTAACAATTCTGAAATAGCTTACGCACTAAATTAAGTAAAATTAAATAAAAGGAAAAAATAATTTAATTGGGAATAGATTAAAGTACCCTATGCCGGCCAAACAACTGTCCGTCAAGTCCACCAAAGGAGGTTGTCAGAACGTCAATCAAACGGCCTACGCACAGGATGATTTTGGTTCTGAAGTCTCCGGTGTACGTCCAGTCAGTCAAATTCTCCGGAGGAGGATGTCAACACGACAATCAAACGGCATACGCACAGGATGATTGTGGTTCTGAGGTCTCCGGTGTCCGTCCAGTCACAGTTGCCAATGTTTTGCTGGCTGTAAACAAATCACAATTGGGGACAACCGCACCACTTGGGATTTATTATATTTCTAGCAACAGCCGATTTCTAGATCGACCTGCCTCACCAGCAACTCATCACCAACTGCCCCGACCGCTGAAGTCATGCTCGCTTTTATACACAAAAGTAACGAGTAACGGATCAAACATGATCGAACATCAAACATGTTGTGTCCCACTCTACAACTTATCAATGTCAGAGAATCAATTGAATTCAGCAGAGAGGTCTTGTAGGTCGAATGTGAGTCGTACGACAACCGTTATAAAGAATAAAAATATTTCTAAAAATAGATTTTAAGTGCTGAGCAAATATTACTTTAAATATTTTAGGCACAGTGGGGCCTGGTATAAAACTTACAAATAATTACTACAATGTTATTTACAATAATTCATACAGCAAAAATATAAAAGTAAATAAACAATATATTAAATCCTAAATATCATCCAGTGATATGGTGTGGGCAAAAACAAGGTCTCCGACTTTTGTCGTCACAACCTGTAAGCATGTCATTGATCCAGGATAGGTTGGCATCCCGGAAGAATTTCCGCGCGATGTCCAGTTTGAAAGAGATAAGTGGCATTCCTAAGTTGATTGAAGAGTAATTACGTAATTTTTTTTCTCTCTTCAAGGTTGCTGCATCAGTGCTTCATAGTGTCCATGCGTCTACGCCATAAAAAAACACGGCGAGGATGAGCGTCATAAAGAGTATTAGTTTTGACGTAAGTGAGAAGTCTCTGTCATTATCAAGAGTAATACTGCTCTTGATCTCAAGACTGACATCATTTTGGTGTCCCTACGTCCCAGTGTCGATAACATACATATACTTCGTTTTGCCCTCATTTACTGCCAGACACATAGCGCAGGCTATATTAGATATTCTGCAGGAGAATTTGTAGGTACAGTTACCTCATGTGGTGATGATTTGAACTGGCCATCGAGATCGCGCGATTTGTACCCTTTAGACGTTTCTTATGAAGTTTTCTTAAGTTGGAGGTGCATATGAATAGCCACAAAGTATAGCGGTCCTCACTGCCAACATAATCCATGTCATCGGTCGAATTCTGCTTGATTTATGCGACAGTTTCATAGAAAATTTAACATTACAAATGCGTTCCACTCAAAGAATCCGTGTCAAACATTTGAACTATGTTATATTCCACATATGATGACACCAATAGATCTATCAAATGAATAAAAAAATTCTATGACGTCTCACGCAGACTTTGTTGTATTAAAATTTAAAGATAAGAAGTGCTTAAAGAGAGACCCTAGATACATACATAATTGTTCATTAAAACCCTTCATTCATGATTATGACCTTGCTTTTCACACCACTAATGTTGTGTGCGTTAATCCGAACGACAGAATTTTGAGGTAGTTTTCATGGCTATTTTACTTACTCTCAGAGATCTTGCTAGAAATCTGCTGAGAGGTAGTCGCTGAATAAATATTTTTTTCATATTTCGTTTTGATATCTGACCTGGAGTCTGAACCGTGACCTCATGTCTAATAAGCCAAACAACTACATAGTAGACTACAGCGACTGTGATACCCAAATTTGGATAATACCGTGTGGAAACCGCATTGATTAAATTGCCTTCTACAACTTTTCCAAATTATACATACATACGTACATAATTGGCCATTACAAACCTTCAGTCAGCATTACGGCCTAACTTTTCACACCACTAATGTTGTGTGTCTTAATTTTATACTTTAGCGGCGGGACCTACAGTTTAACGTCGGCTCCGAACGACAGATTTTGAGAAAGTTTTTCATGGCAGGTTTATTTGCTCTCAGAGTTTTTGCCAGAAATCTGCTGAGAGGAAGTCGCCGAAGAAATATTTTTTTTCATATTTCGTTTTGATGTCTGGCCTGGGGCTCGAACCCGCGCTTTACGTCTAATAAGCGAACACACTACCTACTGGACTACGGCGACTTTAGCGTTTCTTAAGGAAGTCAAGCTTGTGCGAGAGGAGCCTCTTTCTATATCGTACTCCTACGAAGCTTTTTTGTTGCATTTCTAGATTTTTAGATGTTTGTATACCCATGTACACATCTACGACATAGTTTGGTCAGCATTGATTAAATTGCCTTCCACAACCTTTCAAAATCACTTGGTCAATCCACACGACTTTGTATCGTATATGTTGTATTGAATACACTTGGTTGTTCGTAAATCCGCAATGTTATGCTGTATTGTGTATTTCGTATTCCAAATGTATTCTTCTTATTCTTCTGCATAATTTTTGGCATTCAAACAATTTGATAGCCCGAAGCCAATACAACTTTTAAAAACATATGAAAGAAGCGTATCGGATTTTTATATGAAAATTATCATATTATATAATTATGTCGTATATTTGTCCAACAATAAACTCAATACAACGATACAACGGCTTGTGTGAACTGACCAATTATTGAGTAGTTCAAGTTTGCTAAGGATTACTAAAGCGCGCTTTAAAAGGATCGAATAGCGTCTCTTTCACTATAGTATTTTATTTCATTTTATGAGTAATTTTATGTAAATATCGGTCGGTAGCTAGAAATATTTGTTAACAATATCATAAAATCTTCATAGTATTGTTGATTAAAACGTCTTCTATCGATCAGAATATTTCATCCTTCAATTGAACTTTTATTTCAACACAGTTTATTGAGTAAAAGTAATTGTTTTTAGCAATGAGTGAACCTTTAAAACTTTTCAGTAATTAAAAACACAAAACTATCTTTATATTGTTATTATTGTTATTGTAATAAAAATATATTCATTTTTCCCTCATTTAGCAATGAACTTCCTTATCATACATTGCAACTAGTTAAGGCCATAAAAGGATAATTTAACGAAACCTTTTAAATGTGGTCTTTTATTATAAAATCTGTTTTCAACACGTTACTTTCACCCATTCTCAACCATTTTGTATTTTCATTTCATTTTCCTGCCACCAGATTATGATTTTCTCACATTGTTGGCTTTATTTGCATTTAAAATCTCCATTTAACACAATTAGACAATCATGTGAAAAAAATAATACCGTTAGGCAATAACAACAACAGGACTAATTTAAATCCCCTACTCATGGCTGGCTGGATACTTATGGAACAACAACAAAATGGATGTTGAGAAGGAGACAGAGAAAGAGAGAGATCAGTATGAATACATTTACTAACGGATGCTACAGTTAAAGAGCTTCTATACTCTATGAAAACTGATTAAGGTGTATGCATGTATGTATGGATGTGTATGTTTGTTGGTTTAGAAGTATGAGTATTATTTCATGTGTGTGTGGTTGTGTAGAGGAATGCTAATGGTGTAACTTCCGTTGTTTGGTTGGCCTCGTGTTTGTCTGTCTAACCATAATGTGTTCATGCACACACACACACACAAAGGTGCCATACAATGATACATACGGTATGTATGTGTTTATATATATATACGTTTATTGCAAAGTGTAAGTGTGTAAATAATTTTACACGTTTGTATTAGAATTTAAATTCAACGCCATGCAATGTTAATATGAATGTATTTGTACGCAAGTATAAGTTTGTTAGAGAGCGTTGGTGTTTGTGTGTATATATTCGTAGTAGGCAAAATATCTATGAAAGTTTTAAACATAACTGTTTGTATATTTATGTGGCAGACATGTGGTTTACCGTGAAAATACCGGGTTAAGATGATTAAGTGTTTCCGCATATGCGCCCGCACTTCAAAACTCACAAAAAACAAAAAAAATGAAAGACAAAACAACCCAAAAAAACATTTACAAAACAAAATAACTATGGCAATAGCGACAACAACAACAAGCACAACAAAATCATCTGCACCCACCACAAAACAGCAACAACTGCTGCAACACATCATCATCATAATATTTTTCTGTTACACAAGTTACAAGACGTGAAATATAGGGTACTCTGGGTAAAGCAGAATTTAAAAAAGTTCCAAATATAACTGCTTTCGAAATAGTACCAATGAAAATTTTCCAGTTATGGAAGTTCAAAGACCGAGTCACATAGAATGTGTTCTACATTTCTATCGGTTTTCTTACGTGGCATGTTTCATTCCGCGTTAATGCTACGCACAAATTTGGGCAAGTTTTGACTAGCTACGACATCTACAGAGAGCAGCAATGAATCGTTTTTTCACTACTCATAATCATTCATGAAATTTTGAATATAATTGAATAAACAATATTGAAATTTAACTACTATGATCATTCGTACTCACCAAAACGTTGATTTATAAGTACGGGTTGCAATGAGTATGAGTACAACGTTGACATCAAACTCATACCATTCAAAATATGTTTGATTCATAAGCCTATTCTTTTAGATATTCATAACTTTAGAAAAATGCTTATAACGCTTACAAATGAATCGAGTGACACGAATCATTCATCAAAATGTAGAGTCTTAGTTGTTGTTGCATTTACAGAAAAAGAAAAAAGACACATAAGCAAAAAAGACAAAGACTGCAACCAAAGCAAACACACAACCTTCTAGTGAGTTTTGTAGTGTTCGTATGCGAATCATACTTATTTTGTGATTGTGAATATGTTGAGTTATGGAGAATCGATATCAACAACATCATACGTGTTGTTAAGTATGAATATCATGAGTACTTCAAACTTTGAATATGAGTAGAGGTTCCATGATATTAAAATAAGTATGAATGCGTATAAGTATCAGAAATTATGAGTATGATTCAATTCTACTCATCTTTTTGAATACTCATTGTTGGTTGAGTTCACTTATTATTTTAGAATTTTTTGTTGTTCGCAGGCAAACTCAATAAGGATACCCCAAAGTACTGATAGTTAGTTTGCTGTCAGTTGAAAGTGTCAAAGTACAACTTATGGTGGATTCCAAGTTGCCTAGCACCTTTTCCATTATAATGCATTAGAAGTAATTTGTATTCGAATTTATATTTTCAGGCCATTAACAACACTTTTAGATTTTCTTCCTCTTTTTCCCATGTACCCACGTACTTAGGATTACTTATTACAGAATAAATGTCCAAACTTCTAAAGTTTAATTGACGTTTACTTTGGTTATAACTATGCTATTACACATTACTGTTAATACTCTGAACCGTGAAGTTGCCGTGTCTAGCAGGTAGTGTATTGGCTCATTAGACGTAAGGCCCTGGTTGAAACTCCAGGTCAGACATCAACACGAAAATTTAAAAAAAAAAATTTCTTCGGCCACTTCCTATTATCAGAAGATTTCTGGCAAAACTCTGAGAGTAAACTAAGCTGTAGGTCCCGCCACTCAATTATAAAAATTATAGCACATAACATAAGTGGTATGAGCAACTAGATCGTAGTCCTGACTAAAGGGTTGTATAGTAACGTACTCCTAACGGTAAATCGCTCTCTCCATCAAGGCATATATTCTAGAACCTTTTTTAACCCCGAGTTTACTCTAGTTTAGTTTCCTTTTGGCAGATTATAAGCCACTTGTCTTGGTAAAGATCTGAGTACAGAACACCACTTTCATCCATGTTTATGCCTGATCTGCTGAATCTGGTTTTTTCTCTCCCCATTCGTTCATTTTAATGGCACAAGGTGCCAATTTCCCATCTCCGCTATTTATGCATTTATGCAGCATATTTTCAGTTTCCAGTGTTATTCACGCCAACGAAAGCATTTCGAGAAAAAGTGTTCGGCATATTCTATAACATTCCGGTATTCATGAAGACAATATTGTGCATTGCATTGTCATATCATTGTTCAAATACTTACAATAGCCTCCGTGACGTGAGAGTACCTACTTCAAGCAGTAGTTTACTTCCCCAATTCTCTTGTTATTCTATTAATCGTATTTGTAATGGCCGTGGCTGCCCATTTAAATTTCCTATTAACAGCCGTCATTATTAATTTACGACCGCTTGATAATGGTTCTTCTATGTATGCTCCTTGTAAGGTGGCACGTCGTAGCACGAGTATATTATTTTCGAATTATGTGTTATTCCCAAACATTTCACTACCAACTTAGTGGGTATCACTTTGTCGATGTGTATATTTATTCGAACTAGTTTTCCTGCAACCTGGTGGGCAGCATTCCGTTAAACTGTCACTAATAAGTAGTAAACACAAAGAAAGGTAAGCGTATTTTTTAAATAGTTAAACACATAATATTATGAACATTATCGATAATGGAATTTGGTACATGGACTGCGCTTACCGGTTGTGTCACAACAGGGCGCTATGCGTGCCTTTGGTGTCAATCTAAACACATAATAAAGTAATCAAATAAAGTGAGGTGTTGTGAGAAACCAATTCGTTTGAAGTAAGATCATTTCTAATCCAATTTTTCGTAATAGAGACCTCATAGTTTTAGATTGTCTGATTCGACCATACCGGATTGTCATAAGTATTATTAGAACTGTACTGTCGCTGACTAGACCAAAGACAGCACGTTCAGTCCGCATTTTACTATTATCCGAACACTTTCTGTTGATATTTGACAACTCAAACGACAAATAAAAAAACAAAATAAAAACAATGTTGTTGAAACAACCAGCTGTTTTGTTTACCAGCTATCAAATGAATATTGGATAAGCAGCTAAACTCCGTATATTGTTATGTCTGAACACTTAAAATATTGTACTCAATAAACCGAATATTGATTCAATAAAAGTGCACATCTGAATATAGTATAAGAGAGTTAATGTTACCATGGTTGACCGTCACAATGACTGATCCCAACGATTCAATTTTTTGCTTCTGTAGAAAAAATCTGTTAAATGGGGAGGAATTTATATGTGCTGGGCGTATTTTCCGTTGCCTGTGCAGACAATACTGACCCAAGTTTTCACATTAAAGCGCAGTAACAGTGTCATTAGTACCAAAACTTTTTCCAGAGGCCTGATCGGAATTATAAATACAACTCAAGGCATAGATTACTTTAACCTTTTAGTAAAAAAAATAACTCCTTTGTTGCCAATAAACTTTTGTTAGCAATTAATTTGTTAATATTATTTATTATTCAATTTAGTTTTGAGTACTTTTCTAAAAATACGGGAGCATCTTTAGTACATGAATATCAGGCAGAATTTATTTACAAACAAAGTTACTTGGAACAGTATCTGTTGAGTGTTTTTTGGTTTCATATGCTTTAGTCTGCTTTAGTGCCATCAGCTGTAACACATACTAGTACAACAACAATACTACTACCACCATCGCCACCACCACCACCACCATCATCACCATGAATAACAACAATAACAAAAAGACTAAATTTTTAACAGAACAAACGAACCATTCAAAGCAACCATTAGTAGCAGCAGCAGCAACAGCAGGTTGTTGTTAATGGTTTCTCGCTCGTTGAAACATTCATTCATTTATTGCAACATTTATTTCATTTTTCTTTTATTTTTGCTATTGTTACCCTACAATTGGCATCTACCATTAGCTATCAAGGTAATAAATTATACTCAATTAAGTGCACATAAAATGTATCTGTCTTCATACGAAATATTTTTTTTAGAATCTGAAACAGAGAGCAGGAAAGAGTATTCAAAAAGGTGAGTAGATTCGAATCATACTCATAATTTCTGATACTTATACGCATTCCTACTTATTTTAATATCATACACATACTATTCATATTTAAAGTTTAAAGTACTCATCGTATTCATACTTAACAATACGCATGATGTATTTGATTTCGACTCTCATTTACTCAACATTTACAAGAATGACAAAAATAAGTATGATTTGCGTACGAACACTACAATACTCACTAGAAGGTTTTGTGTGTGCTTTGCTTGCTATCTTTGTCTTTTTCTTTGTTTTCTTTTTTGTAAATGCAACAACAACTAAGACTGTAAATTGTGATGAATTCAAATCATTCGAATAATTTATGAGTATTATAAGTATTTTTCTAAATTTATGAATCTGAATGATTAGGTGTATGAATCAAACATATTTCGAATGTTATGTGTTTGATGTGAACGTTGTACTCATACTCATTGCAACCTGTACTTATAAATCATTGTTGTAGTGAGAACGAATGAATACTCAAAATTTCTTGATCACTTTTGAGTAACAAAAAACGATTCATTGCTGATCTCTAATTTGAAATTATTCCCACTAAATTGTAGGGTATTTTGAAGTCTTCTATTATTTCCATCATTTGTTTTATTTGTATTTCTTATATTTCTCTCCATTTACAGCTTTTTGTATCAGTTTTATTATAATTTTTATTTGTATTTTTTCTCTCTAGTTTTTCACTTTATTGTTCTAATTGCTGTCTGTTGTTGTTTTTGATTTTTCTGGATTTTAGTTTTGCTGTTGAATAATTTTTTTTATTCACCCCTATTCTGCATTTCGATTACGTCTCCGCATTCAGTTCCGTTACGATCGAAAATTGGTATTCTGCAGAAAAACGGAATCGAAAGAATAAGAACAAGATAACAATGTTTACAAAATCACTTGTATCAATGTGGAATGTGGAAATGGAACAGCAGAATAATCATTTTCATAAACAAATGTCAAATTTAATAAAACAAGTTCTATGTATAATAAAGTAAATTGTTTATAAATTTAATAAAAGAAAAATGTTGAAATAAAATAAAAAAGAAAAGAGTAAAAATAAGTTTTGCATAAATATATAAGTGTGTATAATCTAGTGAAGCTGAAATTAACTAAAAAAAAGTAGAAAATAAAAGTGTTGTGGTTAAATATGTAAAGACAAAACGTTAATAAAAACTGTTTCTAAAGAAATAATTTAGTGAGTTGAATTTTTATTTAAAATTTAAGGAGAAATGGAGTCTATTGTAGCTGCATTATTGTTGGAAGAGGAGAACAACGACAGAAATACAGATATAAGGCTTGAAAAGCGTAGGATCAGAGACAACTGCAATCCAGGTCTAATACATTAAGGACTTCTGTAACCTCCGCCCAGAATGCTGTTACTTCTTCCTTTGAACGCTGGTGATAACCACAAGCTATGCCAGCTTTATCCGCCATTATATTTGCCAGTTTCTCGTACTGCTCCGGTGTTCTTGTTTTTGACCTGCATAGATACATAACAAAACACTCATATTCCAGTACAAAAAATAACAATTTAAAACAAAAAAATTATAATAATAATTTTTATTTAAATCGTTTCTAAATTTTTTAATTTTGTACTTTCATTTTTTCACTTAAAAAACAAAAGTAGAAAAAACCTCCGTTAACAAAAAAACAACTGAGAGAAACGGAGCTCCGATCGTAATGCAGAATACATACAATCGAAAGAAACTGAACGGAATCGAAACGCAGAATACCAAAATTGCCAAACGGAGAAAATTTCGATTAGAATCGAAACGCAGAATAGGGGTGATTTTTTTTCATGAAATTTTGCTTTTGTGCAATTTAATGGAAAAACTAATTTATTTAACATCGTATATATTTATTAAAAAGTTATTATTTTTTCATTTTTTTTTGTTGTAATTTGGAAAAATTAAAATTCAATCTCAATTTGGATAATCAGAAATAAATCTGGCACCTATTATACGTAAGTCGTCTCATAAGCAATGAAGTGAGAATTTGCAAAAAAAAAAGTTTAAACAGAAGCACAAAGGAGACAAACAAAAATTGATGAATATGACCTCATGCATACCAGAGATCAGTAATGAATCGTTTTTTCGCTACTCATAAGTACTCATGAAATTTTTAGTACGAGTGAGTCAACAGTATTGAAATTCAACTACTCTGATTTATTCGTACTCACTACAACATTGATTTATAAGTAGAGGTTGCAATGAGTATGAGTCCAACTTTGATATCAAATTCATACTATTCAAAATATGCCTGATTCATAAGCCTACTCACTTAAATTTATAAATTTAGAAAAATACCTATAATACTCATAAATGATTCAGTAATTCGAATCATTCATCAAAATTTACAGCCTTGGCATTTGAAAAAAAAGAAGAAAGAAGCAGACAAAGAGAGCAAGCAAAGCAAATACAAAACCTTCTAGTGAGTATTGTAGTGTTCGTACGTGAATCATACTTATTTTGTGATTCTTGTAAATGTTGAGCAAAGGAGAGTCGAAATCAATAACATCATGTGTATTGTTAAGTGTGAGTACGATGAGTATTTCAAACTTTGAATATGAGTAGTATGAGTAGGATATTAAAATAAGTATGAATGCGTATAAGCATCAGAAATTATGAGTATGATTCGAATCTACACATCTTTTTGAATACTCATTGCTGATCTCTGATGCATACATTTGTTTGTACAGAAAACAGCATTTACCTTGTTTTAGTTTCATTTCTAATGAAAGAAACTTCCATGTCACACTTGCGGACTATAGGCTAATTAGTTTCATCTCATTCCTGCTGACGACCATGGAAAGATTCATTGTTGTGAATCTACTCCAGACCATTGATAGGAAACTCCTATCCATGGAACCTTAAACAAAGTGAAACTAGGCGCAATATCTGTCGGATTGAAGGATTAGCTATACATTACACTATGGCGAACTGGATATCGAAACTACTCTGTGTGCTAGAGAGGAGGTTGTACACTTTACTAGAAGGTACAAACCGCCGTCTTTTCGTCCACTAAGATTCAATTTCAATAATAACTACTTGATTTTGTAACCGTCAGATGATAGGAAAAAATGTAAAAGGTTTTTTGGACTTAAGCATGTAATACCCAAGATGTCGATTACAAAAATTGACTAATTGAATTTAGTTTCTTTGAAAAAAAACTGTCTAAACTTTCAATAAAATATTGGGGACAAAAGGCTATCTCAAACCTAGATGCCTAGTGTGGTAGGAATTCTTTAGCAGGACAACTAACTTGAATCTGGCATGTGGATACAATGATCTGCGTGCAAATTATCTGTGTTGCGCTCTCTTTCTTGTAAAAGCTTGGCGGCTAGGGTTAGAAGATTTGGATCAAATATTTGTCAGGCGAATTCGAGACTATAGGATGTATTGATTATATGATAATACGATATGACTTCTCAGAGAAGTTACGAACAACCGTTCTAGATAGAGTGGTTTGGAAATATGGTACAGTACACGTTAAGGACTCAGTTTAGATTTTCACTGTTGGTTGCAAGTTAAATGGATGAAAAAGTTTATACCATCAGAAAGTGAAAGGTATAGTGAACTAGATGGAGACAATACCATCTGACTCTACTCTACTGGGTACCAGGTCATGTATAGTTTATTAACAATAAGCGGGCAAGGATCTCCTACTCTGATCCTAATTTTGAATATGATATTGAATATATCAACTTCTGATTCAAATTCTTAACATCTTGATGTTTAATATTCCTGTTATCAAATTCTACAGGTACAATTTTTTAATTTTATTTTCCACTGGTATCCACATGATGTGATAAAATTCATAGCGTTTTGGGGCTTTTCTATAGATTTCTCTCTGGTTTAATCACAGTGGGAATACAAGTGCCTTTATAAACAGTTTGCAATAAAAGTACTAAAGGGAATTGTATGAAACCTACTCATATCCGGCCAATGCTACTGTCCTATTCCCCTATTCCACCTCTTCTTCTATGAATGAGTATCTCCATATGATTCAATACAAACCAATAGGTGTGTCGGATGACACTGTCTAATTTTGTAGACTGGATTTTGATTTATGAATCCCGAACAGGATATTTGAAATTTAAGCGCTCGTTTTAAATTACAAAAAAACAAATTTTGTGCCAGATATCATCGAAATTTTTATTCATTTTAAAGGCCTGTTAATGACGTCATATGTAGAATTTATTAACTGCTCTGGGTGGAGAGCATTATAAATAATAAATTTTTCACGACTCTGGAGCATAAATCAGACTAAATTTGACCGATGGCATGCTTTTGTTAGATTTGAGGACCTTTTGTTTGAGATGCCTGAGCAGAGGTATGAACCGTGGCTTCAGATCTAACAAGCCAACACACTACCTACTAGACTACGCCGACTTTAAGTTGACAAGATTGTTAACTGGTATTCGTTATTTGACGATTGAGATTTAAAGCGCATAACTTTATACATTCATTTTTGAGCTGATATTGAGCGAAAGTAACAATTTCCTTAAAAGAATTCAACAAAAGATCATTCCTATCAACCTAAATAGGTCCCCTACATCCCTACGATCTAGAAATCGATAATATATTGCAAAGTTGCTAAAGAACGCATGGAAATAATACATGCATACTTAAGTAGTATTCATTGTTTTCTACTTAATTTTTCTACCACTTTTCTTCCAACAAACATTATTGAATCAAAAGTGATAAAATTTGGCAAACACAGTCTTACTCCCTTAACAAACTCCCTGCATTGATAAAAACAAATTCCAATAATGACTAGTTGACTTTGTAAGCATCAAATGACAGGAAAAAAAATCTTAAAGATTGTTTGTACTTAAGCATGTAATCCCCAAGATATCGATAACAAAAATTGACTAATTGAATTTAGTTTCTCTATTTATTAAACAAATTTGTTTACATCCTTTAGTCATGTTCGTTCTTCTATGGAATTTTTATAAGAAAAAGAAAGAAAGAAAACTATTTTATTTTATTCTCTGTTTTTTCTCCTCAAGCTAAAGAAAAATTCCTGGTAAAATGTGATACAATTCACACTTGTAGCATCAATTTTATTTATTTTTTCTAAAATGAAAAAGATTTTAAATTTTTTTTTTTGTATGCAAACAATGTAAATTGTGCTGTAAATATTTACAAACAAACACACAATAGTTTTTAGTAGTAAAAAAGGAAAGAAATACGGCAATAAAGTACAAACATATCGGGTGGAGCATCCATCGGTATATGTTTGAACCATCGGTTATTTCGAATTTGGCAATACCTATGTCAATTTATTTTGTTGCAAAATTCAGTACATTATCTCTAGTAAATGTAATACGGTATTCAGATATGCACCTTTATTGCGTAAATCGCAATAAACGACATTATTGAACTCAATATTTCATATAAAGTTTCAATTAATTAATGTGCAATAAATACGCAAATTGTTATAATATTGAGTAAAACTTAAAATGCAGCACTGTCATAAGTATGTTCAGTGCCCATATTACAATTATCCGAACACTTTCTGTTGATATTTGCAACTTAAATGTTAACAACGACAAACAAAAAAAAGAAAACAAAACAAAAAACAAAATAAAAACAATGTTGTTGAAACAACCAGCTGTTTTGTTTACCAGCTGTCAAATGATTATTGAATAAGCAGGTGAACTGCGTATATTGTTATGTCTGAACACTTAAAATATTGTACTCAATAAACCGAACAGTGATTCAATAAAAGTGTATATCTGAACATAGTATAATAAATCGATTTACGCAACGTTGGGTTTTATTGGGCCAATAAGAGCTGCAAGATGATATCGGTTCTGCCAAAAATAAATCGTCTTTTCGGATGTAGCTCATTTTCATATTGTAGCTCATTCATGATTTTACAAAAGCCAATGCACCCATTACTAATGACAGTTTGATGCGGCTAGTGGAGCAGAGGCATCATTGGCGCATATTTTTTTGAAAATTAGGATGGCGCAACCATTACAGTCAATGGAGACACCTATCACACCATGATAACCGATTTTTTGTATCCGTTCTTCATGGTACTGATGTGAACGATGTTTGATTTCATGCCGCAATCTATTTATTGCGTCAAACGTGTGATGGCCCTTTAATTAGACGAAATGGTGATGTCAGTTGGCCGCCAAGAAGCTGCGATTTCACACCGTTAGACTATTTTCTGTGGGGCGGCGTTAAGGAAGAGTGTTATGCCGATAATACACACACATACGTAATTGGTCATTACAACCCCTCACTCAGGATTACGGCCTAGCTTCTCACACCACCCATGTTGTGTGCGTTAATTTTATACATGAGCGACGGGACCTACAGCTTAACGTCGACTCCGAACGGCAGATTTTTGAGAAACTATTTCATGGACAGGTTTTGCCCGAAGTCTGCTGAGAGGAAGTCGCCGAAGAAATATTTTTTTTTTGTTCATATTTCGTTTTGATGTCTGACCTGGGGTTCGAACCCGGGCTTTACGTCTAATAGCGAACATACTACCTACTAGATACGGCGATAAACTAGAGACAATTGATCATTTGAAGGCCAACATTCCTGATGACGTTGCCGAGATACGAACCCATACTCGAAAAAATACACGAAATTTGATCCGATCGAATGAGGTACTATGAGACCAGCCGCGTCAGCCATATGAAGAAATAATATTACATTTCTTATCAGAATAGTTGTACTTCACAACAATAAAAATATAAATTTGGCAAACATTTCAAAGATTTTTGTTTTATTGCATTTTTAAATTTAAACTTTTAAATGACCCACCCTTTACGATATTTATGACATAATAGTGCGTATAAATATATTAGTGTGGTTCATATGCTTCCATAGAAAAAAATTTGAATTCATTTAAGTAAAGAGTAAAGCACTTGAATATTCAAAAATACATCCTTTCTTATATTGCCTTACTTAGTATTCATTATTAAGATTTATTTACAATATTTGTTTAAATTCTCTATTTTAGCATTTAAATATTATGAAGCTTTAAAACTTTATTTACGACTTTGAGTGACAAAAAAAAAACAAAATTTTTTTTAATAATTGTGCTCACCTGACAGACCATCCGTAGAGACTCTTAAGCAATAAGTGAATCTTGTTGCTACAAAACAGTCTGTCTAGAGTGACACTAAATAACAATAAATAACAACAAAATACGATAAATATTTAAAACAAATAATAAATGACTACTGACTGGATGAATGATAAAAAAAAGAGATTAAATTTATTTTAAAACTGCAATAAAATAACAATAAAAATCTATTTTACATTCCTAACCATTCCCCCAGAGAATCTAAACAGTTTTGCTGTTAATTTTTTAATGTATAAGTTTCATTTATTACACACAATATTTGCTTAATATTCCCAAAAAAAATCTGAATCAATAAAAAGTTCTGCATATGCAATAGTCACAGAATTTCAAAAAAAAAAATAAAAATCAAATACTAGGTATACCGGTATGGAATGAGCGTTATTTTTCTGAAAAACAGAAATTTGGAATGGGAAACTAAAACAAAATATTGGCCATTGCTGGCTGAATATTTTCAAGCTTTTTCATGCAATTTTAGGATGACATATAATTGGCCATTACAACCCTTTAGGGTTACGACCAGAGATCATCAATGAATCGTTTTTTCGCTAATCATTAGTCCTCATGAAATTTTGAGTATAAGTGAGTCAACAGTATTGAAATTCAACTACTCTGATTTATTCGTACTCACTACAACATTGATTTATAAGTACAGGTTGCATTCATTGCAACGTTGACATCAAACTCATAACATTCGAAATATGTTTGATTTATACGCCTACTTATAACACTAATAACTGATTCGAGTAATTCGAATCATTCATCAAAATTTAGAGTCTTAGTTGTTGTTGCATTTACCAAAAAAAAAAAAATAAAAAGAAGAAAGAAAAAGATAAGGACAGCAAGCAAAGCAAACACACAACCTTCTAGTGAGTATTGTAGTGTTCGTACGCGAATCATACTTATTTTGTGATTCGTGTAAATGTTGAGTAAAGGAGAGTCGAAATCAACAATATCATGCGTATTGTTAAGTATGAGTACGATGAGTACTTCAAACTTTGAATATGAGTAGTATGTGTATGATATTAAAATAAGTATGATTCGATTCTACTCATTTTTTTGAATACTCATTGCTGATCTCTGGTTACGACCTAGCTTCTCACAACACTTATATTTTTTGCGTTAATTTTATACATGTGTGGCTGTATCTACAGTTTAAAATCGACTCGAACAAGAGATTTTTTTAAGAAACTTTGCTGAGGGGAAGCACCGAAGAAAATTTTTTTCATATTTTGTTTTATTCGTGATGTCTGTACTAAGGTTTGAATCAAGGGAACGCGTCTGACAAGCAGACATACTAGCCACTAAACTACGGAGACTTGAATAAAACTGTTCGTCCTTTGAAGCAAACCCTTGGAGCAATTATACATATATCTAATTTTCGGCATCTTCTTAGGAAACGAAGAGCTACTTAGCCAATGCGTGCCCCATTTATAAAAGCAAATACTAGTCGGAAGGAGTCAAGTCTGGTGAATACAGGGGAAAGAATACCAGCACTCAACGTAATGCTTTATTTCTATCCTTAATCGTGTTTGCATTAAGTGTAGATACATGGTCATGTTGTATAATTACCTTATGGAGTCTTCTGACTCATTCTTGTTGTTTTCCTTTCAATGCATGGTTGAAATTGTTGTCAATAGCGATCTATATTAACGGCTTTACCAGGTTTTTGGTGCTCGTCGAATACCACGCCTTTCTGGACAGAGGCACATCATAGTCTGCCTGCCGAATTGATCCGGCTTTGCCGAAGTTGATGATTTTTCCGCACTAACCCATGATTTATTCCGTTTATGATTCTGAAAATAAGTGCATTTATCATCGATTCGATGGAACACTGAATTCGAAGATTGTAAGTTGTTTACTCTTATGAGGTTAAATTGTAGATAGTATGGGACTTTCTGGAAAAATTGAGTATGCTAGGAAAGCAATTAGGATAACCCTCTGCTGGGCACATTCTCAATGGAAGCGAATGAAAGTCGACATAATTTTATTACTGATTACACAATATTTCAAGTTTGAGGTTTTAGTAACATTTTATTACAATTGCCAAATTTATCTCAGATTTCGTTTTGCAATAATCACATTCACTCGAAAAACTGATTTCGAAAATTTATTGAAATATTCAACTGGCACTAAAGGATTGAATAGTAGAAATGCTTGATACAAAGATTTGGTATTTTAGAGGATAAAATACCTCTCGGTTAACTCTTTGCTGCTCATTTAGATAATGTGATGTGGATGTTAAGTTAAAGTAGCAGTGCAACTTGCTAAAAATTAGCATACATACATACATAATTGATAATTACAACCCTTCGGTCAGGATTACGACCTAGCTTCTCACACAACTTATGTTATGTACCTCAACAGTTCATTATTTCTTTACCAATAGTGCCACTAAAATATTGAGTGCATTGAGTTTTTAAAACCTCTATTTCATGCATCTTATTATATTGAGAGCATTAACCCTCTCACTATTAGCACTATTTGCTGCGAATAAAAAGCCACGATTGTTATCGCGCCGCCTTTAAAATCATCACTTTAATATACTCCTAAGTATTCTCTTGCAGTGTTTGCTGCGTTGCGTCTATTGTGTTTATAGCATAATGCGTAACATATTAGGATTTGATTTATGCATCTGCACCAATTAATTCCATCAATTATTCCAGTTTAGACTTTTGCTGCTTCTAAATATTTTCCACAATATAACACTGAAATATTTTAAAGTACTGAGTACTACAGTATACATACTTACAATCTCTATTTTTAAGTATATGTCTGTTGTCCTTCAATGAAATTAAAGGTAATTGCTTGCAACATGAAACTTTTCTAAGGAACAAAAAATTTAAAGGATTTTCATAAATTTTGTGGTCAATATTTCGTCAAATTTGACAAGTTTTTGTCAAATTAAGATGAAATGAAGAGACTCTTTAATTTTGATGATTTTTGTTAGATGAAGACGAGAAAATAAAAATGAACAACACAGGATAATAAATTGAAAAGTTTTATTTCTCTATAAATCCACGACCGTCTAAGTGTCTGTCGGTTATAATGTCTCTTTATTTATCAAGAACAAAATAAAAAAATTACTTTTCTGCCAAAATTTCTGTACGGATAGTATTTTAGTTTGTTTTACCTCTTTTAGTACTTATTGAAACAAGTTAAAAAGTAATAGTCAGTTAGGATCAACTTTAAGATACCATACGTGGATTAAAAATATCAAAATGTATTGGCACTATAACTTGGCAGTATTGAATCCCATTTCAGTTCTATGCAATAGTTGGTTGTGAAGTTGTACTCACTTTAATATTTTGTACACGTTCCACCTGACACTTTAAAAAATTAAAAGAAGGAAAAAGATTTTCAGAAAGAAATTTATTAACAAAGGACTCTGTATATAGAAATTCTGATTCATAATGATCTGAAATTTATTTTAAACTGCTCATCCTCTTAATTTGTGATGCATAGGCACTTCAACTTATCTGATTGATTAAATGATATTGACTAAGTTCATGATATTCATCTTATCGTACATCGAATTGGTGGCATACAGAATAAAATCTAACATCTTACTTACAGGGTGGTGAATGGAGGGTAAATACATAATTCGGCATCGGTCCTTCTAATAAAGGGTGGGCATTTAAAAGTTTCAATTAAAAATTTTTTTTTTGTTGTATAATTGTTCCTATTAGAAATGTAATATCATTTCATTCATATAGCTGGCGCGGCTGGCCTCACAGTACCTCCTTTGATCGGAGCAATTTTCGTGCACTTTTTCGAGTGTATGGGGTCGTATCTCAGCAATGGCATCACGAATGTTGGCTCTTGGATCAAAAGCTCAACTGGCTTTGGTTTGTCAGCATAAGGCTTTTCTTTAACGGCGCTTTAAAGAAAATTGTTCAACGGTGTCGCAGCTTATTGTAGGCCAATTGGCATCACCATTTCGACTAATTAAAGGGCCATCAAACGTTTGACGGAAAAAATCGATTGTGGCATGAGATGTGTGGCAAATTACACCATTCCGTTAAAACTAAACATTACACGTTCGCATCCAAACCATGAAGAGCGGGTACAAAAAAAAATCGGTTATTATGGGCCACAGTCGCCGCCTATGAAATATGGGCCACAGTCGCCGTCGCTCCACAAGTCGCACTGCTTGTGGATTTTCTGAGCTCAATTACGGCAATTTTGCTTATTAACATAGGTACACACCAAATTAAAATGAACTTCACCTGAAAAGAGGATTTTTTTTGGCAAAATCGACATCATCGTGCCTATCTAGCGAAGCGAAAACAAAGTGGATGGCCATGCGGCTTTAGATCTTGAACCAATTGAATTTTGTAAGGCATCACACCGAGATCTTTTCGCAAAATTCGACGTAAACTGGTGCATGAAATATTCAGTTCTTGAGAACGATGACGAGTTGATGTTGATGGATTCTCACTCACACTCTCATCCACAGCTTCGATATTTTCGGATGTAAGCACTGTACAAACACAATGAAAACAGTTTCACGAACTTTAACAATAAACTTGCATATTCCAGGCACATTTTCGTGCAACTTCCGACCAATCAGATCAGACATCAAAACTTCCGTTTTTGAAAAAAAAATATTTCTTCGGCGACTTCCTCTCAGCAGATTTCTCGCAAAAACTCTGAGGTAAATAAAATTGCAATGTAAAGTTTCTCAAAAATCTGTCGTTCGGAATCGACTCTAAACTATAGGTCTCACCATTCATGTATGAAGTTAACACACACAACATGGGTGGCATGAGAAGCTAGGTTGTAATCCTGGCTGAAGGGTTGCAATGACTAAATTATGTATGTATTAATAATTGAATTAATAACCTTCTAAGCTTATCAAACGTTCTGCAAAGTCTTCCCAGAAAGCAACATTTTCAAAGATACAAATTTCGTTGCTGTTATAGTAGCGATACAACAACAATATTAGTGTAGGGTATAAATAAAATATTTTTTGTTTCTGTATCTGTTTTTTTAATTTTACATAAACATGAATTATTTGCATTTTAATTCGTAAATGGAATGCCATAGACTGACTATTATTTTTACATCTGCTGCTGCCGTCATTTTTAGGCATTTTTTTTCTTTTCGACAAACTGAGGAGGAAACCCTTTTTATTTCGTTTTTATATCCTTTTTTTTTAGATTTTTTCCTTCTGTAGTTTTCTTTTGTCTATTTTTGCTTTTGCATCAATGTCTACATTTTGTGGTAATTATGGTATATTTTTTGTTTTTCAACAAATAATTTATGTTTTCATTACTCAAGATTAGAGAATAAAAAAAATTGCAATTTTTGTTCATGCAAATCCTCCTCCATTTATCCTGCCACCAAATGAGAAGAGGATAAAATGAAACGAAACGATGGTGTCAATCTTTTTTCCCCCAAAAAAAGGAGGGAAGAAATAAAACGGAAAACAAAAAAGAAAACGTCAGTAATTTTTTCATGTAAATATTATTCAAAAAAAATAAAAGACGGGAAAAATTCTTGTCATTTTTATGTGTATTTTAGAACGAATTATTTTATTTTATATTGACCATCGATAGGATGAAAGCACCCAAAATTTAGTCATCCAATTGGGCTTCATACTACAAATGCAACGAATGAATGTCCAATGCCAAGTGCTTTGAATAGTTTTTTTTTCTCTCCATTTAATTTGGAAAAATATGCACGATATGTGTTGTGTGTGTGTGTGTGTTTTATAGTACCTGTCACACTAAATCAAACATTTATTTTAGCATTTATTCAGCTTCAGTCCATTTGATGTTTGATGTAACTCCCCTTGAATCCCTTGGGCTGCAACACCGATTTTTGGGAAATGGTATGTACAACAGTATGTCCTCTCATGTCTACAATGATTTTTTTTGGCTAAATCGTTGCAATGTTGTAGTTACTGCCTTAAAAATTTCCGTTCCATATGATTGCTTTGGCTAGCATAGTTTGCTCCTTTGGTACCAATACCATATTAAAGGTTGTGTTGGTAACAACATCTTCTTCATCATCTTGTGGAGAGTAACTTAAGTATTGACACATGCCTGAATTGACATGTTGGCTTCAAGCATTGAAATTCTACTTTTGCATTACTAACAAACTAACACACACACATACATTCTTCCGTGTATCATATGTCAACAGTCCATATAGTTTATCCGTCGATATGCCTTCCAAAGCGCAGACATACACACATAGAACTCCATACACAGGAATTACTAATGGACACTTGTATTGTGTACAGCCGGTTGACCAACTCAATGTATTTGATTTTTATTTTCCTTTAAAACTTGTGTGTGTGTGTATTGCCTCTCTGTCTGTGCATTTCCTCTTTATGTTCAAATGCTATCCTGTAAGAGTACATACATACGTACCAGATTTCTTACAAACTACTCACTCTCTTTCTGTGTAAAAATTCATTGAATTTCAAATGTTATTACTGAATGAATTTGTAACGTCCTCTTCAATGTTGATTTAAGATTTTGTCTTTATTTTACTCGTTTTATTTTGTGTTCCTTCACTATCAATTTAATTTGTTGATCTAACAGATCTAAACATCTAAATATTGTATGTTTGATGTTGTACTCGGAGTACTCGTAGTAGATTCTAGTTGAGGTAAATAAAAATTGCATTTCAATTGCAAAAATATTTCACATCGAATTCAACCAATCAATCAGTTTTGCATGCAAAGTATTACCAAAAAAAATATTTAAGAAATACAGAAGTTCTTGAAATGTGTGAAATGGAAAAGATAAAATTAAATCCTGTTGTTAAATTAAAATTCACACATTTTGTGATTGAATATACAATACATTCTCCCCTGAAACACTAAAATTTCGTCAATACAGTTGACAGTTTCCAGTGGTAACGAAATCAATGCAAGTTTGAGAGCTTCCATCACATCATCAGGCGAAAGATGACAAGGCATTAATCTCACTCACGAGAGAACTAGTTTCCGAAATCGATTTTATTGAAAACGAGAAATCTTCTTTCCTGATGTTTTCAAAAGGTTTTTTAAAAACAAAAAATTTAATTTTACTGTACAAAAGTGCTAGGTTTGGATCAAAGATCAGCAATGAATCGTTTTTTCGCTACACATAAGTGCTCATAAAATTTTTAATATACATATGTAACTGAGTCAACAATATTGAAATTTAACTACTCTGATTCATTCGTACTCAGTACAACGTTGATTTACAAATACAGGTTGCAATGAGTATGAGTACAACGTTGACATCAAGCTCATAACATTCGAGATATGTTTGATTTATAAGCCTACTTACTCAGATTCATAACTTTCGAAAAATACTTATAATACTCATAAATGATTCTAGTGATGCGAATCATTCATCAAAATTTTCAGTCTTAGTTCATTTGCTGTTGCATTTACAAAAAACACACATAAGCAAAAAAGAAAGAGCAGCAAGCAGAGCAAACACACAACCTTCTGGTGAGTATTTTGGTGTTCGTATGCGAATCATATTTATTTTGTGCTTCATGCATATGGGTGTTGAGTTATGGAGAATCGAAATAAATAACATCATACGTGTTGTTAAGTATGAATATGATTGAATATGAGTAGAGGTAAAGTAAGTATGAATGCGTATAAGTATCAGAAATTATGAGTATGATTCGATTCTACTCATCTTTTTGAATACTCATGCACACACGAGAAACCTAGTTCCCGAAGTCGATTTCATTGAAGACGAAAAACCTTCTTTCCTGATGTATTCAAAAGGTTTTTTGAAAATCAAGAAATTTAATTTCACGATAAAAAAGGTGTTAGGTGTGGATATGTCAGAAAAATATCCTATAGCCGTACACTAAGTCTGAATTTTAGACAAAACCGAGCTATGAAGGTCTATTTAAAAAAAATTGTTGTTCTGTCCTGATGCAATTTTTTCTAATTTTTCATCTTATTATTTAAACATTTTAATTCGTGAAAAATTTCGAAACATTCTGTAAGTTTACACTAAGTTTATAAAAAACTTACTGCTGCTAATTATTTATTTCTTGAAAATAATTACACAATTTTTTATTGCACATCAAATAATTAAAATTCACATATTCTAGACAAATATGTTGAAAGGAGAAGAATTAACTGTTCGTGTGGCTAAATCTGCTTAAAATTATAGCATTTCCTTGGATTTATTACTGTCCAGATTTAACAGCAAATCAGCATTAAACCCACTCTATTGCATTATTTATTAATTACATACTAAAGTAGACAAACAGACGTTAACAACTAATAAAGAGAGCACCCAGAGAGAGAGAGAGAGAGAGAGAGAGGGAAATAAAAATAAAAATAAAAACAAATATCGGTCACATACCAGTAATGCAACCAACATGAATCAATACACAAGGAATTAAACTTGTATGACAACTTTGTTCAAGAATAAACCAAAAAAAAACTGATTTCAATGCCAGCAACACAATGAAATTGTATGCAGCATGAGTAAAATACTGCTGCTGGCGCTGCTGCTGCTTGTTTAACATGAAGCAATGAAATATTGAGAAACGGAAAAAAAAATATCAACGTCTTGTTGCCAAGTGCATTGTCATGCAACAGCAATTGCAACCTTGTCACACACCACATTATGCAGCAAAAAATAAACAAAAAAAGAAACAAACAATCACAAACAGAAAACAGAAACAGTTAAAACAATGACGGCTGAATGTAATGAAATCCACACGTACACACACTCAAACACACACATATACACACTCACTCAATATTGTATACAATAGCAATCATGGTTTGTGCAACATGCTACGAGCTGTTTCCAAATTCAGCTAGCATTTTTTAACCAATTAATGCCAAAGAAAATGTTAAAAATCCGTTTATTTCAAACGGAACTATAACTGCACAAGAACAAACACAACAACAAACATAATAATAACAACAACAACTAACAACAACTCCAAAAGCAAACTCTAAGCGCATGAAGAATGAAAAAAAACTTAAAATAGCAATCGGGATTAGAGCAAAAGATACTTATTTTTCCTTTTTTCTTCGTTCTTCTATTCTTCTGCTGTGTGTGTGTGTGTGTGTTGCAAAGAAAAAAAATTAAGTTGCTGATCCAAAGTTAATCACACACACACGCACACTCACTTAAATGCTTAGATATGAGAACGGCACAAAATGCAGATGAATGCATGCTGCATGGAATGTTGCATACACGCGACAGGCATACGGACAGACAGACAGATTTGCAGACAATCAACCCAGCCATCCAGCCAGCCACTTAACAAATAAAACCCCAGCTGTAACTGCGAACGAATAAAGAACAAAAAGTATCGAAAAAGAAAAGAAAAACGTTGAAAAAGAAGAAGAAAAAGCACAACTCGTAGATCAAGCCATTTCTAAAGTGATTTTTCTATTAGTCAGCCAGCCAGTCTTCTAGGACAGAGGTTCACAATATTTTCATTCGATAAGATTGTCTTTAATTGTATTTAATGAATTTGATACCATTCACTCGAAGCAGCTAGATCGATGCAGTGATCAGTTCTAAATTAAAGCACTCCCTGTTGAAGATGGTAGCTTGCCACACCATTTATCTATTCTATCAAGTCCTTCATTAAAATCTTCCTGCGTTTTAATTTAAATAAAACAAAGTGTGTATGTATCATGGCCATTTTTAATTCGGGGTCAAGTCGTACAATCTCAAAGGTTAGCTCACACCACAATGACCCCTTGATATCATATCGGTTCTGGGTTAGATAACCATCATTTTTAGCGAAAAATGAGCTTCTGTGACAAATTCCATTTCTAGGTAAATTGGTATGTAAACAAACAAATTTTGAAGTTAGGACAGATCCCGAATGTATCACACTTTTTAACTGACGACAAACAAGAAGTCGCCGATGAAATATTTGTTCATCTTTGTTGGAGATGTCTGACATGGGGCTTGAACCATGGACTTATGTCTACGGCGACTTCACAAAGAATTCTCATTGCAAGTGTTTATTAACAAGTGCCCCTGAAGACATTCTGTTCCAATGAACTATCCGATAGGTGCCTTTGGAAAGTGTCTAGGCAAGTTCCTTTTTATGTCAAAATACGTATGTGGAGGTGGGTTGTATGACTAACGTGATGGTGATGTGTCAACTGGGTACTATGTAATTTTTGGTTATATTTTGCCCATAACTTAGATATGCTCTTGATTCTTTTTAAATATTGTCATTCTATGTTTCATATGACTCTGCTTTATTTAAATAAATTTTTTTTTTTACTAAATATCTTCAACTTATAAAACTTTGGACCAGTTCACGTGGAAATAGGCTATTTCCGACATATTCTTTCACTAAAATTATTTTATATTCAGATATGCACTTTTATTGAGTCAATATTCGGTTTATTGAGTACAATATTTTAAGTGTTCAGACATAATAATATACGCAGTTCAGCTGCTTATTCAATATTCATTTGACCAGTTGCTGCTTTCACTTTTGTTTTTTTTTGTCGTTGTTGACATTTGAGTTGTCACATATCAACAGAAAGTGTTCGGATAATTGTAATATGCGCACTGAACGTACTTATGAGAGTGCTGCATTATAAGTTTTACTCAATATTATAACAATTTGCGCATTTATTGCGTAATAATTAATAGAAACTTTATATGAAATATTGAGGTCAATAATGGCGTTTATTGCGATTTACGCAATAAAGGTGCATATTTGAACACCGTATTATTCATGTATGTAAGAATGAAATCAATTTATTAACGAACTAGTTACTCCTCTGCTACGAAATACATATATTTCTTACGACTTACCTTCGAACAAGACTTTATGGAAGATTTAAGGTTGAAGACATAATTTAAAAAGTTTAAGAACCACTAACCACCATCGTCATCTGGCTGGCTAGTCAGTCAGTCAGTCAGTCAGTCAGACAGTTAGCAAATATTTTCTGTTTGATAGTTCGATGCTACTTAAGTTGTCTGAGAATCTACAAGTGCGGCCTACTTTCTCCACATTCCATGCGAATACTTTTTCATATAAAAAGAAAAAAAAAAAGAAACAGAATCGTTATTATTGGCAAAAAAAAAAATAAAAGAAAAGAAACGTGAGTTAACTAAGAATGAATTTTATGCAGTTTCTGAAATAATAATAAAAATTGTACAATTCATGAAAATTATGCATAATCTAATCAGAGTTTATTTTAGAGAGACACCCTGCAGCACTCCATTGATAATGCGATGATACTTGGAATGCACTTCAAATGATTTTAATTATAAGAAAATAAATAAATTGAACGATATTTTGGTTCCAGCCCATGATGATTCATGATGACGATGATCATTTTAATAAAAGTGCTGGAGATTCGTAGCGAATGCTTTTCGAGGCATATGGTGGTCATGCTCTATCCATAGGATAATGAAGAACGTGGAAGGCCATCAAAAAAATCTCAGGATGTTGTATTGCAAAACTGACTTAATTTTCACAATTCCAAACGGAAATAATCATGAGTCAATCAGGGACTACCATCAACTGCATCTGCAAAACCAGATGGATTCAGCAGCAAGACAATGCTCTGTGTCTGGTGGGACCAGAAAGGTGTGGTGTACCAAGAACTGGTGAAAACGTTAATACATATATCTCTACCGACAACACATGATCAATTTGGACCATTGCATTTTCCATTAGAAACTAATGTTTTATATAATTTTTTATATTTTTTAAGGCTCCGTAGTCTACCTACGTGCTGGCTGACACTACCTACGTGCTGACTTATTTGATGTGGCCCTCGATCACACATCCCCAACAAAGTGAAATATGAAATCCTCTCAGCAGATTTCTGGCAAAACTCTGAGAGTAAATAAAACCTGCCATGAAAAAGTTTCTCAAAATATGTCGTTCGGAGTCGGCGTTAAACTGTAGGTCCCGCCACTCAAGTATAAAATTAAGGCACATAACACGAGTGGTATGAGAAGCTAGGCCGTAATCCAGACTGAAGGGTTGTAATGGCCAATTATGTGTGTATGTATGTCCAAGCGATTATTATAATAGATGTCTGTAAGAGGGAGAAGAATAATCAGTACGACAAGAATGAATGAATGGGCAATCTCGGAAGTAAATCTGATAGGATTTGTAAAGAGCATTGGGAATATACATAAGATAAGATTAAGCTGGTAGAATTAAATGATCGGCGAAAATAATAATTGGCGCATTACAGGAATAGCTGTAAATAAAAATGATATAAATAATACGAATTTTTTTTTAAATATAGAAATATGAAGTGAAGTCCGCTTATTGTCATTGATCAGTAAAAGCCAAAAGAACATACGAATGGTTATCCAAATAAATCGGAAATACTCTAATAATAAATACTCCAATAAAAGCATATTTCACTATTAACTCTTTCACTACCATAAGGTTACGAGAAGCAAAATAATTATTTTGTGATGATTCATTATATGCCCTAAACCAGAGATCAGAAATGAGTATTCAAAAACATGAGTAGAATCGAATCATACTAATTTTTTGTGATATTTATACACATTAATACTTATTTTAATACCATGGAACCTCTACTCACATTCAAAGTTGAAGTACTCATCATATTCATTCTAAGCAACTCGTATGATGTTGTTGATTTCGACTCTCCATAACTCAACATTTACAATAATCACAAAATAAGTGTGAATCGCGTACGAACACTTAAATACTCACTACAAGGTTGGCTGTTTGCTCTGCTTGCTGCTCCGTCTTTTCTGCTTAAGTGTTTTTCTTCTAAGACTGTAAATTTTGATGAATGATTCGAATCACACGAATCATTTATGAGTATTTTAAAGTTTTTTTCTAAAGTTATGAATGAGTAGGCTTATAAATCAAATATATTTCGAATGGTATGAGTTTGATGTCAACGTTGTACGCATACTAATTGCAATCTGTACTTATAAATCTACGTTATAGTGAGTATGAATGAATCAAAGTAGTTCAATTTCAATATTGTGGACACACTTATATTCAAAATTTCATGAGTGCTTATGAGTAGTTACAAAAACTCTTTGCCGATCTCTGATATGTCTCTCTGTGGTCGCTGAATTGTAAATTATTATAACAGAAGTAAATCAGTGTCCTGAATAGATGTTCCTGAAAGAAAATAATTCCTTAAATTCAAAAGACTAGTACATGCAAATAATTAATAATAATAGACAACATTTTAGGAAAATTATTTAATATTTATATAAATTCAAATAAAAATAAACACTCAACATTTCTTTTCATTTAGGATACTGAGTACGCCAGACAACATTATTCTGATATGTATGTTACGCTGCGGTAAATTGTTGGTTTCGAATTGTGCAACGGGCGTGCCAGCCGTCAAACTAAATGTGTTTAACTAATTAACGTCATTCCTCACTTTTTGCCTCCTGGCTTTATTCTTTGCTTCTTATCTTATCCAATACAACAGGCACAGACAGAAACGTTACTCAACGGTAAGCTCAAATTTAAGCAATACTCTTGCGCCTGTGGCTCTCTCTCTATAACTCACACACACACTTAAAACTAAACTGTATTGAAATAATCGGACAATGAATTGTGTTATAAGATCTCTAAAGCAGTCGGTGTATTTGGAAGCGTAAAAAAATAAAATTCAAACGTGAAAAGCCGGCTGTGCAAAAGGTCATTAACACACATACACAACTGAGGAAGACGCCCTATAACAGTCACGCTTGCGCAATGTGTTAAATGAATTGTTGTTATGCGCGTTTTAAAAAATATTTTCACATAAAACCACTTTCGTTGCATAGAAATTAAAACAAAAATCATGTAACGTTTCTTTTTTATTTTTATTTTTATTTTTATTTTGTTGTTGTTATTGGTCAAATTGTATACCGAATAACAGATACAGTATTGCCCAGAATTGGTGAAGTTGTTGTATAAAATAATACCTAGAAAATTAATATGAAAAATGGAAATTTATATGAAGTATGTATACATATGTACATGTAGAAATGTTTTAAAATTTATTCCTAACAGTTAACCTGATAAAATCCATTAAAAAGTACACTGTGCTTAAGTTCTCAAAGCATACAGTGTGGGTCATAACTGACTGAACAAATCAATACATACAAAATAAAATATAATATTTACAAAGCCCGAAACTAGACACTAAGAAAACTTTACAGTTTGTTTAAAATATTGTTACGTTTTTACCTTTTTAGTAACATTGAGAATATGAGTTCGATGATTGCAAACAAAATAAAAACAAATATGTGTTTAGTTTCAATTAAACTATTTACTGTTCGCACTACTTTTGTGTGCCACCGTATACAATTTGACAAATACAACAATAATTGCTTGTTCACTATTCTTCTTTGCTTACAACGCAGATCTTTTCAACGGCGATATTCAAACCACGACTGTTCGCTTCACACGCAACGCGTCTTTACACAAGACTGACTGACTCCTCGTCGCCTGCCTTGTCTTCACTTTTTATATGCTCACGTAAACAATTCGACTTCTCGAGAACTCTATTGCGACTTCATTGTTGTTTGTTCACATTGCTTGTTGTTGCATTCTCGCTTACTTGTCTATCCTAGTTTCCTTCATACCGTTGTTGTTGGTTTACTTGTAACAAGTTCGTTGTATTTGTTGGAGTAGTTTTTGTTTCTCATGTTAATGTTAAACGATGCTTCCATTTTCGTAACAATGTTTTAGTTTTACGGTTTATATCGGGTATTTCAACAGCGATTTTTGAACTTTGATAGTTTATAAATTATAAACATTACATTACAAACATACACAACTCACACACACTTTATCTTACTTAAAATCAAGTCGCCATGGAAAACTAGATGACTGATGTTTTTTTTTATTAGGAAACGATGCTGAACAATTTCATGTTTTCTTTTCTTGGTCTCAATTACATACATAATGAGTCATTACAACTCTTCATTAATGTCTTACGACCTAGATTCCTACAGCAATTATGTTGTGTGTGAACAACAGATTTTTAGTAAACTTTTCATGGCAATTTTATTTACTCCCAGAGTTTTTTGCCAGAAATCTGTTGTGGGGAAGTCGCCAAGGAGATATTATTTCATAC
This sequence comes from Sarcophaga rosellei, assembly GCA_930367235.1. NCBI lineage: Eukaryota > Metazoa > Arthropoda > Insecta > Diptera > Sarcophagidae > Sarcophaga > Sarcophaga rosellei. The sequence goes on along the minus strand of OV884021.1, from coordinate 31,385,490 downwards.
TTCTTTTTGTTGGAGATGACTGCCTTATGGTTTGAACTGTGGCCTCACGTCTAATAAGGCAACACACTGCCTGCTAGACTAGGACAACTTCATTTATCAAATTAGTTGTCATTTATTCAGTTTGCTTTGTCATATCACCATGGACGGGTTTGGCATTGAACAATACATGAAATTGTTCTATTAAAAGGGGTTGTCTCTTTGGGGAATATACCTCGCGCTTTTCATAGAAATAATATTTGCAGCGATGAGGCCCATATGTAAATGAATGGAAATGTGAACCAATCCACATGAACCCTAAGAATGTCAAACACACTCCGACTAATTCACTGTTTGAAGTATATTCTAAGCTGGCGGCGTCATCGGTCTATATTTCTTTAAAGACGACATTGGCCGGACCACCACTTTTATCTACAAGCATATAGGCCGATGATTATCAACCTCTTGTGACCTGTATTGGATAATCTCTTCACCAACGCCATCGATCATAATTCGATGATTTCACACACTTTGTTTTATTAAAATCCATAAATAAATGACCCGATATCCATTAATTACGCTGCACAACAAAAAACCCAAATAACTAATCGCCTTAGTCTAGTAGGTAGTGTGTTCGCTTATTAGACGTATAGCCCGGGTTCGAGCCTCAGGCCAGACATCAAAACGAAATATGAAAAAAAATATTTCTTCGGCGACTTCCTCTCAGCAGATTTCAGGAAAAACTCCGAGAGTAAATTAACCTGCCATGAAAAAGTTTCTCAAACTCTGTCGTTCGGAGGCGACGTTAGACTGTAGGTCACGCCACTCAAGTATAAAAACTAAGGCACACAACATGAGTGGTGTGAGAATCTAGGACGTAATCCTGACTGAAGGGTTGTAATGACCAATTATGTATGTGTAACTAAATAGCCTAAGTCAGACATTTAATTGAGAAGACCTAAAAAATAAGTATTTTTTATTATTTCTGGAATCCTCCAAACTTGATTTATTTGACAAAAACTGTTTTTTTTAAATTTCGCACAAAATGATGGACCACCTAAATACTTGTGAACCGATTTGAAAAATTCAAAGGTCTAGAGATAACTCTTTAATGTGTAATGTGTAATGAGTTTTGATTGGTTGTGAGAAGCTAGGCTAGGTTGTGAAAAGTTAGACTAGGTTGTGAGAAGCTAGGCCTTAATCCTGACTATGTATGTATGTATGTTTCCTATTTTTTTCAAGTTTAAACATCCATAATTGCAAAGTTTATTTAGAAATAGGTACTGATGAATTCTCTTGTGAAGAGATTGACACTTTGTTTTGTATATTTATTATTTAAATCATATAACAATCAAGACATAGTTGCACTGTCGTATAGTGATATACGTATGTCATTTACTTATATAGGGTGCGCCATCTACCGGTTTAAATTTGAACTATCGGTTATTTCGTATCTGGCAATCCTTATGTCATTCTATTCTGCCACAAAATTCAGTATATTATCTCCACTGAACGTAATGAATCGATTTACCCTTGAGCAACGTTGGGATTTATTGGCACAACGATAAACTGCACGATTTTGCAAAAAAAAAATTTGGTATCGAATGAAGCTCATTTTCATCTTAGTGGCTAGGTTAATAAGCAAAATTGCTGTATTTGGGGCTTAGAAAATCCACACGTGATCTCGGAGAAGCCAATGCGCCCATTTCGAGTGAATGTTTGGCTCGGCTTGTGGCCCGCTCTGCGTAGTACGATGTTTAGATGGTGCATCTCAAGTCATAAGCAATTTATTGCGTCTAACGTTTGATGGCCGTTTCATTAGCCGAAATTGTGATGTTAATTGACTGCCAAGTAGTTGTGATATGACACTGTTGGAATATTTCCTGTGTTGCGTGGTTAAAGAAAAGTGTTATGTCGACAAACCAGATACAATTGAACATTTGAAGGTCAACATTCGTAATGACCTTGCCTAGATACGACCCCATTCACTCGAAAAGGTGCACGAAAATTGATCCAATCGAATGAGGCACTGTGAGACCAACCGCGGCAGCCATATGAATGATATAATAATACTTTTCTAACCGGAACAATTGTTCTTCACAACAAAAGAAAAAATTCGGCAGAATTTAAATTCTTTTTTGGTTTTCCTGCATTTTTAAATCTAAACTTTTAAATGGCCCACCCTATAAGTATAATTTAAACCATCGTTTTTACTTGCAATAAATAGCTAAGGACGTAATGAACATTAAAATTGTATCTTCTAATCAACAAAAAACGAATCTTTGAATGATAACGCTGTTTGAGACATAAACTGAATGAATGTTTTTCTAATCAAATTTATTTCAATGCTTACGAGAAGTTTTCTAGTTTTATTGGAGTACATTGGCTACTTCATGTAGAATGTTCAGTATCTGCCAACTGTGTTTTAAATATCGAAAAAATTTCTTACATTCCGTTGTTGTTCACAATACATGATGTTCCTCCAATCAGGCACCAAACATCCATAATGGGCACGTTGTGTTTGATGGTTTGAACTGTAATAATTTATAAAACATTCTTCTCATATTTTTTTGTTGTTGTTGTTGTTATTTGTACTGAACATTCTTTTAAACACTTTTTTGACGTACTTTTTTATTTTTGCTTTTTATTGCTTTTTTGGTAGACGTTTTTCGATTTTGTATACATAAATATTTCAATCATGCTTAACAAACATTTTCTTTGTTTATTTTATAAATCCACTCTTAATTGAAAACGCATTTTTAACGAAAGTGTGACAATCATGTATTCGTACTACAACATACTGCAAACAAAATACACACGCGTACACACACACAGCTACAAAAACAATACAATGTTTACTTTGCTTCACTTTACTTTCAGTCCGTATGGTCATACCCCACATTGGCTTTCATTCATTCACTCATTCACTCATTCATTCGTTCGTTCGTTCGTTCATACAAACCTTTGGAAAGAAAGATACATGGAACTCGCATGCCTTCATTAATTTGGAATTCAGAAAAGCAGTTGTTGGTTTCAATTGCACAAACAGACAGAACGACCGACCACCAGACAAACTCTGATCGAAATACTTGATTTTTTCGGAAGTTTTTTTTTTGGTTTGTTTTTCTCTTTTTCTCTTCATTTTGCTCATGAATGTGTAGAAAATCTCAATTCCACTTAAAACATAAGTAAGTGATTTTATCTTTAGATTTTGGACATTAATTGAATGGAGTTCATTTACCTTTTACTATACTATTTGCTATTTGTTGTTAGTTTTATAAATTTTATTTATTTCAAAATTTTTATTTTTTTATTATTCGACAAATGCCCAACATACTCGGACAACATATGTTCATTGAAAATACTTTCATTATTACATTTTATATGTAAATTAGAGATCAGCAATGAATCGTTTTTTCTCTACTCATAAGTACTCATGAACTTTTGAGTATGAGGGAGTCAATAGTATTGAAATTGGACTACTCCTCATTCATTCATACACTTCATTCGTACTTACCACAACATTGATTTATTAGTACAGATTGCAATGAGTATGAGTATAACGTTGACATTAAACACATAACATTCGAAATATGTTTGATTCATAAGCCTACTCATTCAGATTCATAAATTTTGGAAAATACTTATAGTATTCCCAGATCAGACATCAAAACGAAATAAAAAAAAATATTTCTTCGGCGACTTTCTCTCAGCAGATTTCTGGCAAAAACTCAGAGAGTAAATAAACCTTCCATGAAAAAGCTTCTCAAAAATCTGTCGTTTGGAGTCGACGTTAAACTGTAGGTCCCGCCACTCATGTATAAAATTAACGCACACAACATGAGTGCCGTGAGAAGCTAGACCAATTATGTATGTAAGTATGTTCTCATAAATGATTCGAGTGATTCGAATCATGCATCAAAATTTACAGTCTTGGTTGTTGCATTTACAAAAAAAAAAAAGAAAAAGAAAAGAAACAAAGACAGCAAGCAAGGCATATACACAACCTTCTAGTGAGTATTGTAGTGTTCGTATTCGAATCATACTTATTTTATGATTCTTATAAACGCTGAGTAAAGGAGAGTCGAAATCAACAACATCATACGTAATGTTAAGTATGAGTACGATGAGTACTTTAAACTTTGAATATGAGTATGATATTAAAATAAGTATGAATGCGTATAAGTATCAGAAATTATGAGTATGAATAAAATCTACTCATCTTTTTGAATACTCATTGCTGATCTCTGATGTAAATATTTCGAAAATACATACTGTTCACACGAGTGAACAAACATACACATTCCCAACCCTGACTTCAAACTACACAAACATCTCTGACAAATAATAACAATAAGATCACCAACACACATCAACATTCACTATACACATCAACATACACACATATCATCAATATCTCCTGCATGGTTGTTTTGATCCTTGCCGTTCAGTTGACTATCGATCTTCAAAGAACGCAAAACAAATCTCCAATCAGCCCTACGTGTGTGCAAATATAGAAGTGAACATCATATTAAATATAGTGCAAATTACAGATATTGTGAACATTAACAAATTAAAACCCAATTGTGAACAAAATAAACATTGTAAACAATAATATAATTTATTGTTACAAATTACAAACAAATAAAATACGTTTTATAACGATTTAAAAATACATACACAAAAAACATATACAAACATTTATTATTTACATATATACATTAATATAGAAAAGGTTTGTGTACTTTCTCGTATTTATACACCCTACCCCCTCTTACCATCATACTAACCCCACCCTATAACCCGTCTGTTCACATACATACATACATAATTGGCCATTACAACCCTTCAGCCAGGATTACGGCCTAGCTTCTCAACACCACTTCTGTTGTGTGTGTTAATTTTACACATGAGTGGAGGGGCCTACAGGTTAAAGTCAATTCCGAATGACAGATTTTGAGTAACTTTTTCATGGCAATTTTATTTACTCCCGAGAGGTTGTGTCAGAAATCTGTCAGTCGACTAAGAAATATTTTTTCATAATTCGTTTTGTTGGAGATGGCTGACCCGCGGTTGGAACCGTGACCTCTAATAAGTCAACACACTATCTATTAGACTTAGGCGACTTTATAATTTCGAAAACTTATTACAAAAGTTTGTAAAGTTAGGTAGAGACAGAAGTCGAGGTGGTCGAGTAGGTAGAGTGTTGGCTTATTAGACGAAAGGCCCGAGTTCAAATCCAAGGTCCGACATCAAAACGAAAATATGAAAATATTTCTTCTGCGACTTGCTTTCAGCAGATTTGTGGCAAAAACTCTGAGAGTAAAAATTGCCATGAAAAGCTTCTCAAAAATCTGTCGTTCGGAGTCGACTTTAAACTGTAGGTCCCGCTACTCATGCATAAAATTAACGCACACAAAAAGAGTGGTGTGAGAAGCTAGGACGTTGTACAATGGGTCAATTCGACCTCCGGGTATTGTACTTGTCTTAATTGACAAGTACACGTGCTCTAACCTATATCAACCATTCTAAGTGTGATATGAACAAAGTGGGTTGTTTATGAACACTAATGGTGTTTTCTTTTCTACAAAAAAATTTGCACTTTCTTGTAAAAAATGCAATTTTGTGTTTGTTTCTTAAAAATGTTTCTCCCTCTAAAAGGGTGGTATGTTTTATTCTAAATAAATTGCACTTGAAAATGGTGGAGGGCATTGCATTTTACGCCCTGTATAAACCGAGAGTGCTGATAATGCCCTGTAAAGCAAATGACTTTTGTTTATTTATAGGGCTACCAGATGAAATTTAAAAAAGTCTCCTAGTATCGTTATCCAATTCTGAAGTTAATTTTTTCATTGTTTTGTGGGGTAACCTTAAGGGAACATTACATTATTAAAGCTACAGGTCAGTAATATAAAAAATTGCATTCAGTTTTAGAACTGTGTTAAACAAATTTTATTTGGTTATAAAAAAAACCCTAAAAATATGAAATCGAAAAATTAGCGATCTGGCAACACCTTTTTCATGTTTACATATTTTATTGAAAACAAATAAAAAATACAAATTTTAAGGGCACGGGGCATACCCTTTTTTCATATTTGTGTTATGTTCATCTCAAATAAAAATTACATTATAACAGGGTTGGTCAGCAATTTTTTTAATGCACCTTGTAAGAGGGTGACATTTTCTTTGTAGAAAAGAAAACACCATAAGATTCCTGTATATCAAGAAACTAGCGGGTGGCTTGAAAACATTACTGAAACGAGGGCGTTGCCGAAAACTTTAATTTGACATCGCCCTCAACACCTTTTGATTTCTCGATGCACTACGTTGTGAATTTTGTTACATTTTCATGCGGAGGTCATGAAAAACACCAGTAACTTGTCTAATGGGTAATGGAGAAAAGTTAATATCAATGCGGGCTCTGAACTTCCTCATGATAAAAAAATGCGCATACCTCAAGGGACTGTCTAGTGCGCATTTTGATCAGGCAGCTTGATGAGACCTGACTTTTCTTTAGATGATGCCAAAATTGCATTGTCTGTGTATGGTATTAGTTATAGGAACAAGACAACGAAGGTCTTGTGGTCTCAACTAGGCGGCATTAGTTCAGAATTATAACCTTTGAATAGGATTACAATCTAACTTCTCACACTACACATTTTGCGTTTTACCGAATTGGACTCCGAACAACAGATTGTTGAGACATTTTTCATGGCAATTTTATTTACTCTCAGTGTTTTTACCAACAGACTAGGGAGAGAAAGTCGCCCAAAGAAATAGTTGGGCAATTCACACAACCCGTTGTATCGTTGTATTGAGTGTATTGTTGGACGAATATACAAAACAGTGTATGTTTGTTGTTGATAATTTTCATGTAAGAATCCGATACACTTATACAATTTTGTTCATATGTTTTTAAAACAGTTGTGTTGCTTTCGTGCTATTAAATTGTTTGAATGCTAAAAATTATGAAGAAGAATAAGGCGAAGACATTTGGAATACGAAGTACACAATTTAGCATAGCATTGAGCGGTCACAAACCACCAAATGTTTTCAATACAACATACACGATACAAAGTCGTTTGCGAGATGTCTGAGCTGTGGCTTGAACTATATTTAACATTGTTTTTCATTCAATGAATACATCGTTAATTTCAAAACAATGTATCTCATAATCGAATTTATCTGACTTCAGCTTACTGATTTGTGGAATGAATGGATGACTGTTTTGTTTGTATATGCGCACTTAGCAGATAAATAAAAATTGTTTGCACGCGTATCATATTTGCAAGTCATTTATTCATTTTTTTTAAGTGAAACTAAAAACTATTGCGCAGATTCATTTAAACGTGTTTATTTCTTATTCTTTTCATTGTTACAGTGTTTATTAATTACATATACAACTTTAGATCTGTAATTATTAATGAAAATTATATCGTTAGTATAATTCGCAAAGACGCTAAGTCCACTTTTTTCCAAACTTGAGATTTTGATGCAAAACGGTAGCACTATACAAAATACATATATTATGACAACAAAAATGTCATTATGTAGTTTCAAGTTGTTGTAATTTTGTGGTTTGCAAAAACGCTAAGTCCACAAAACTACGAAAAATATTAAAAGCACGTGCTAATTTCACGAATATTAATTATTAATTATTATTAATTTTTGATCTAAGTCATTTAAAGAGAGATATTTTGTAAAACTAATTGCGTTTAAAAAGTTTACAAATTTTAAAAACTAAAAAAGCTACAATGTTTTTTGTGTCTCCTGTACAATTTGAAAAAAGGGACTTAACACATTTGCGAATTATACTAACGATATGTATGTTTGATAAATGTCATCGCCAACACCAAAAAAACATTTTTCGATTTTGACGAAAGCTTTAACTTTCGCACATTCCAAACATCTCATCACATCGATTTATTGCGTCAAACGTTTGATGGCCGTTTAATTAGCCGAAATTGTGATGCCAAGAAGCTGCGATTTGACACCGTTAGACCATTTTCTGTAGGGCGCCGTTGGAGAATAGTATTATGCCAACAACCCAGAGGCAATTGAGCAGTTGAAGACCAACATTCGTGATGCCACTCCCAAGATAAGACCCCATACACTCGAGAAAGTGCATGAAAATTGGTCCGGTCGAATGGGCTACTGTTAGATCAGGCGCTGCAGATATATGAATGAAATATGTCTTGAAATATTTTATAGTAAAGCATTTTTGGTAGATATTAGAAAAATGTTTATTCTGGTATTAAAAAGGAAGGAGTTCTCAAGAAATGCTATTTAATAATCAATGAGACATTTTAAAATTTTGTGTATTTAATATCATAGTGTTGAGAAAATATTTCATGCAATCACACGAGAACAATTATGCTGGCGTAAAATTATACTTCATAGGCAATAGAGATGAAGAGAATGGCTTTTTGGTGGCGTAAAGTTTCAACCAGCTACAACCCCGTATTACCAGCTCAAAACTAATACATGCACATTTTTAAAAATCAGCCAAACATCAAATGAATGCAAAAACACTAATACAAAGGGTCCGCCATTTAACGTTTTTTTTTCAACTAGTGCTTATTTCGTGAATGGTAACACTTAGCTCATGTCTGATATGATAGACAATTAGTTTTATCCTTCCGCTGAACGAATATTGACCATCCAAAGCGTTTTCGCTTCGCTAAGTGGGCCTGCGATCGACTTACAGAAGATGCCGATTTTGGCAAAAAAAATCATGAAGCTCATTTTGCTCTTGGCGGGTATGTAAACAAGCAAAATTGTTGCATTTGGGGCACAGAAAACCCGCTCGCATACATTGAAAACGCACCCAAAACGAGTCACAGTTTGGTGCAGATTTTGGTCCAGAGGCATAATTGGGCCATTTTTCTTCGAAAATGAGAAAGGAGTGGCCGTTACAGTCAATGGCGATCGTTATCGGGCCATGTTGAACGAATTTTTGTTCACAAAAATTTAAGAGGAGGATATTGGCAACATTTGGTTTCAACAGGACGGCGCTACGTGTCGCACAGCCGAAGCTGCACTCGATGTTTTGCGCCCTGTTTTGAAGATCGCATTATCAGCCGCAGAGCTGATGTCGTTTGGCCATCTCGGAGCTGCGATTTGACACCGTTGGACAATTATTTGTGGGGTGCCGTCAAAGATAAGTGTTACGCCGACAAGCCAGAGACAATTGACGCTTTAAAGGACAATATTCGTGAAGCCATTGGTGAAATACGGCTGCACACAATCGATAATGTGCTTAAAAATTGGACCGATCGTGTAGGCTACTGCATGGCCAGCCGAGGCAGCCATTTGAATGAAATTATTTTCCATTATTAACCGGAAGGATTGTACTTTCAAACAAAAAAAGAAATTTTGGAAAATATTCAGTAGTTTTTTTTAAAGCATTTTCAAAAAAAGAGTTATTTGGCGGACCCTTTACAAAGCTGTGTATACGTATAAATTTCATGCCAAACTAATATTTTTTTTTTTTTTTTGAAAGGAACAAAAATTGTACGACTAAAAATTGTTCTCGTGTGATTAGAGTCTGTGAGAACAAAATCGAATTATCCTAAAAAATTTACAGTATAGCATCCAATTTGAACATGGGGTAAAAGAAGTACTCAAACCCAAAAAAGCTTAAGTTAGCTAACTTCAAGAGAAGAAATGACCCTAAAAACCATGAGGTTGACCCAAAGAGTACTTCTGGAATATAGATTCATAAAGGCAAGAGGAAAAACCAGAGATCAGCAATTAGTATTCAAAAAGATGAGTAGAATCGAATCACACTCATAATTTGTGATAATTCTGATACGCATTCATACTTATTTTAATATCATACTCGTACTACTCATATTCAAAGTTGGAAGTTCTAATCAGATTCATTCTTAACAACACGTCGACTTTCCATAACTCAACGTATGCACGAATCACAAAATAAGTATGCCTCGCATACGAACACTACAATACTCACTTTTTTTTCTTTTTTTGTAAATGCAACAACAACTAAGACTGTAAATTTTGATTAATCTTTTGAGTCACTCGAATCATTTATGGGTATTTTTCTAAAGTTATTAATCTGAATGAGTAGGCGTATGAATCAAACATATTTAAAATGGTATGAGTTTCATCTCAACGTTGTACGCGTACTAATTGCAATCTGTACTTATAAATCAATGTTGTAGTGAGTACGAATGAATCAGAGTAGTTAAATTTAAATTTTGTTGACTCATTTACATATACATATTTAAAATTTCATAAGTGCTTATGAGAAAACGATTCATTGCCGATCTCTGGAGCAAATCAAATCTGATTGTCGAACAATTTGTCTGCCCCCAACAAAAAACCAGCTGATGGCTGTAAATTCCATGAATGTCAAAAGTAAAAAATTGCTTAATTTTACTCTTTGCGTCAACTGTGCAATAAAGTAATTAATTGTTGCCCTAGCCAAGCAGCATGCGCATTAGTCATTTTAATGGGTTGGCGTTAAAATATAAATAAAATAATTAAAAGTGAACAGATTGTATATTTTCAACAATATTGCTAAAATGTTTTTAACTCTTTAACTATCTAATTTTGTAGCCAAAACCATTCTATGTTCGCTTAATTGAAAAATTTAAGTTTTGCTCTGACGAGTTTTATTTAATGTATCTGAGTTATAAAAACTCTATTTAACGCATCTTATACGGTTTATAATTGTTATAATATTGAGTAAAACTTAAAATGCAGCATTGTCACTTTCTGCTGATATTTGACAACTCAAATGCCAAGAACAACAAACAAAACGAAATAAAAACAATGTTATTGAAAAAACCAGCTCTTTTGTTTACCAGTTGTCAAATGAATATTGACCTGAACACTTATGATAAAAATGCATATCTGAACATAGTATTATTGTATTGACAACACTAAGAAAGTCATTGCCTTATGCTATGAACACAATAGACGCAACGCAGCAAAATCGCAAAAATTAAATACAGGTGTATATATGGAAATGATTATTTCAAAGGCAGTGCGACAAGAAGAAACAACTCTGCTGCTTTGCATTTAGGCTAATTTCTATTTTTATACGCAGCAATGAACGAATTCGTACCAACAATGGAAGGATTTGTGACAAACATTAAAAGAAGTTTTAAAACACGATGTTTTAGATATAACGCAAAAAAATGCTTAAGTGGCACTGTTGATAAAGAATTAATAAACTGTGTATTTTTTATTTGTTTTCTTATGTTTTGCCGCTGCTGCCTTTATTATAATTAATGCATACGCAGCTTAACTGAGGCAACAATTGCAAAACTGTTGTGCTTGCTGCGTTGCATTTATTGTGTTTATAGTACTAGTGCGCAGAAGCAGCATCGAAGTTTGTTTACTCGCTGTTTTTAAAATAAATATTTCCAATTCAATGCCTTCTATTTTTGATAGGCAGCAGCGTAGCAGTTGGCGTGTCGAATGTGCTTATGGAATTATATTGAAATATGGATACATGAACTGTGTTTATTATTACGTTTCTGTTAAAATCTTTCCAATGTTAGTTAGTAGCTTTAGTAATGCGACTTTGTTTTTATTTGTAGAATTCTCATTCGAATTAAAACTGCTGTCTGTTGTATTTTGATGCAACATATTAAACTTTTACATCAGAAAGATAAAATTTAGTATTAAACAAAGTATAGGGAAATATAATGGAAATATTTAACTAAAAATGTATAAATTTACTACGTTGCCATAAATAAAACTACGCGCTAATATGTATAAGGTTAATAATAATAATAAATTTAATAATAAAAAACTAATTAATAAAAAGAAATAAAAATGTATTAATCAATTGCTTTAATGTAATGAATTTAATTAATGAAAATAAAAATGAATAAATAAATCAAACTACAGTCAAAGCCCGGTATAACAAATACTCGCTTTAACGAATTCGGGATATAACGAATTAGTAAATTTCTTACATTGACTACCTTATATAACGAACGTTTTATAATTTTCAAGCTCAATATAACGAATGATATAAAAAATGTTAAAAACAAAAAGAATATAACAAAAGAGAACACAAAAAATGTCCGTTGGTTTTCATTGTATACAAACACACAGTGCTTTTGAACAAGTGGTCCTAAAAATTTTAGTCAATTTGTAACAAGTTGTGAGTCCTATTTTATAAAAAGATGGTAAATTGAAAAAGAATTTCTTTAAGTGAAAAAATGAAAATTTTACAAGAGTGATTTCAAACAAATATAAAATATAAAATCATCCATATGTACATTTAAGAAAATGGAAAGTAAAATAGTTTCAAACCTTGAAACTACAAACAATGGATCAATAAACCGTCGATCCCTCAGAAAAGGAGAATATCCCATAATGGAGGAAAAACTCTTATCAGTGGACCAAATTCTAATAATGAAACGAAAATAAACCATTCTGAAGTAATGGGGTTCCCAAAATAATATTAATATTTCGAAACAATTAGTACTTCGAGAAATACAGGAAGAAGTTCTTCAAATGAGTCTTCAAGTTACTTGTAAACAAACGTCTATAAAAATTTTTTTTCACCAGCTTTAATAATTTTTAACGCTTTTACACACTTATTGATTATCAAACGTTATTCTAAGGACATACGAATATATATTTTTAATAAAATGAATGAATGAATAAATGTACTTTTCTTTTTTAATAATATTTTGATAAAAAAAACTGCGATATAACGAATTTTTCACTATAACGAAAAGGGCCGACAATATATTGTTCGGTATACCGAGCTTTGACTGTATTACAAATTTCTTCCAATTGTGAATTTTTTTTAAGATTCCATTGCAGAGTTACTTTATCAATTTATAGCTGAAGCAACGGAAGAATCCGTTAGGAAAGCTATTACGAAAGGCTTGTTGGAATGTTGAAATTGCGGAAATCTGCAGTTTGCAATTTTAATGTCAGTAAAGAAACGGCTGAAGTCGGCGTTGTCTAGTAGGTATTGTGTTCGCTTATTAGACGTAAAGACCGGGTTCGAGCCCCAGACAAGACATCAAAACGAAATATGAAAAAAAATATACACATATGGTCAAAATGATAGGTGTAAAAAATGTTTTTTCTTTCAACTTATTAAAAAATGCAAAAAATTATAACCATGCTAAAATTATTTTATATAAATTATAGTATTATTGTTGCAGAAAGAAAAAAAGTGCAATTTCATTAAAAATAAGCTTGTCTCAGATAAATAGTGTGGCATTTTTCTTTTAAGTGCGAATTTTACATGGACAAAATAATAGGTGTGTGATTTTTAATTTAGTTAAAATTTGATTTATTGTAAAAAAATTTAAAAAAAAAGGACGAAAGTAAGTGAAATAATATTAATTAAAAATAATTGTTATTGAGGACAGCTTCCATTCTTCGAGCCATAGACGAAATTAATTTCGGCAAGCCTCTACCCCAATATTGTACCAAACATGATGAACGTATGCCCATAATTGGTCTTTATTAAAACAAGGAAGCTTGGAAACTCTTCTTTTAATTCTTCCCAAAGGTTTTCTATCGGGTTCAAGTCGGGGGACTGACTAGGTCATTCAATAACGTCTATCTTCCTTTGCCGAAACCATGCACTTACTAACTTTGATGAGAGTTTTGGATCGTTATCCTGTTGAAACTTCCACATCAGAGGCATATTTTCCTCGGCAAAGGGTAGCATGACATTCTCTAATAAATTTTTGTACACAAATCTGTCCATTGTTTGCTCTATTCGGTGAATTGGACCTACTCCATACCAGAAAAAGCAACCCCATACCATGATATTGCCTCCTCCTTGCTTGATGGTCTTTTTTGTGTACCTACTGTCGAATTTTTTACCTTTTGGCCGACGAACATTTCTTTCTGCATCGTTTTTAAATAAATTAATTTTGGTTTCGTCGCTCCAAAGGATATTTCGCCACTTTTTTTCTCCCTCTGCTCCACACCAATCTTTGTGAGCCAATGCAAAATTTTTCCTCTTCTTTAAATTGTTTGTTCTAAGCAGAGGGACTTTGCGAGCTATCCTACCTTGTAAGCCTGCCTTCTGTAATCGTCTTCGCACAGTTCGTGATGACACTTTTCAATTTCTCTATCAATCGCTTTAGATGACTTAAAAGGGTCCCGTTTGGATAGTGTGACTATGCGTTTGTCTGTAGTTAATGAAGTTTTTCTATGACTACCTCGTGTTTCAACGTTATTTTTTTTTTAAAGCGTTGGCTACAAAATTCTTAGACCGATTTAAAGCATCTACAATGAATTTGTAGGTTTTAGCTTGCTCGCGAAGTTTAAGAACTAGGAGTCTTTCTTAATTACTGCAATGGAGCCCACGACCCGTCTTAAAAATTAATTATGTCTGATATAATGTTTAATTTAGTTTTAATTAATATTATTTCACTTACTTTCGTCCTTTTTTTTTAAATTTTTTTACAATAAATCAAATTTTAACTAAATTAAAAATCACACACCTATTATTTTGTCCATGTAAAATTCGCACTTAAAAGAAAAATGCCACATTATTTATCTGAGACAAGCTTATTTTTAATGAAATTGCACTTTTTTTCTTTCTGCAACAATAATACTATAATTTATATAAAATAATTTTAGCATGGTTATAATTTTTTGCATTTTTTAATAAGTTGAAAGAAAAAAAATTTTTTACACCTATTATTTTGACCATATGTGTATTTCTTCGGCGACTTCCTCTCAGCAGATTTCTGGCAAAAACTCTGAAAGTAAATAAACCTGCCATGAAAAAGTTTCTCAAAATCTGTCGTTCGGAGTCGACGTTAAATTAAATTAAGGCACACAACATGAGTGGTGTGAGAAGCTATGCCGTAATTCTGACTGAAGGGTTGTAATGGCCAATTACGTATGTAAAAAATGGCCATCAAGACAATCTCTGAGAACGTGTTGTAACATACGAAAATTCGTCCAAGGCAAGACGTCAATGGAAGATTTTATAGCAACATCCTACAATACCATCTCACATTCAGAAAATTTGGTAAATCTAAAACTGATTAGACACTCTGGATGTACTCTCCAAGACGACCTGCTCTGATTGTCAAGAACCGGTCTCAGATCTTATCACATTTTGATAATCTTCACCAAATCGTTAAGCATGTTTCGGATAATTTTATGTTGACTTGAACACGACATTTTACTAATTTGTTTTTATACCCAAGGTATACATTAAAACTAAACTTTTTAGGACCATCAACCTGTAGTCACGTCTTAGCGAATTATTGACATATATATCATCTCTTAGATCCTGTTTCCATTCAGCGGCATAACTGGAAAAGACGAAGAGTAAATCTAGCGACAATGCGCTACGCTCATTAGTAAATCATTTAGAAAAATCTCTGTAGATTATGGAATGCATGTTCATACTGCATGAATATAGTTTGTGCAGATGATTTGGCAAACTACAAACAAAGATCCAAAATTATTTTCTTCAATTTAAATCACTTTATACGTGGGATTGGAATTGTGGCAAAGCAAATGATTACATACAATCTGCAACAATTTTCGAAAGGAGAGATAATGAACCTAATTATAAAGAGCCCACATGATGAGATGTGGTCCAATATGAATAGATAGAGAATCGAATTGCATTAAACCTGGTTAACCTAAGTTACAAAGGGACACACTGGCCTCTGTATACACATTCCTGGAGACCGGGTATACCTCACAAGGACTTTCGGCAGAGGCTAGGAAAAATAATATAATAATAAAAAGAGACCAGCCTACCCTTGGTTGGCCCTTGGGATTCTTGGGTTTTTGAGCATCCAGAATATATTGACGAAAGGTCTATCCAAAGGTGAGTTTCCACCTTTACAAGACCTTTACAAGGCTAAATAGTGTCAGCCAGGGGTTATAGTTGTAGGACGGAATATATATGTACTATAGGTATTTCAACAGTTCCTCAACAGGGACTTTCAAACTTTGACAGTTGATAACGGTCATATCGTTGAAGCTAAATCTAACACATTAGATTTTATTTATTCAGTCAGTTGGCTACTGACCCTAGTTTTAAACGAAACAGTATTGTCAGCGATGAGGTCCATTTCTGGAAGACTTTAGACTTAGTTTCCATTGCATCCTGTTTGGTGTGGATTTTAGGTTGACGGTTTTATCACTATGCTCGAATTCTATAGGTCGCTGATTGACAACTTCTCTTGGACTGAATTGCATGATCTTTCAACGACGTATGGTTTTAACAGGCCGGCAACTTGCGCCACTTGACATCTTGGATAACCCGCACTACGGATTTGAGGTAAAAGTAAAAGTGATTGTACGATTTGAACCCGTTAGTCACTCTTGTGGAATGCAGGTCGCTGGTGTGAGTGGATACGCCACAAATCAAATCAGTCCCAAGGCTGGCAGAACCCCTACCATTGATCAAATTCAGTCTGACCTATGAGCACCTCTGATAGCTCCTGCCATACACTTTTGAACCCATTTAAGCCATTTTCTTAACAAAAAATTAATAAATTCTGCAATGATTGCTGAGCAACTAAAGAAAGACAACTCCAATTGGTTAAAACTGTAAGAGGCTACGAGTGGTTTGGCCAAATATGTTCGATTTGTAACCTGCACTTCAATTCCAAGGTTAACATTGTAGGTGAGCTAACAAATCCACACACAGAGCTAACTCCTTGCAAGTATGAGCACATGCAAAATTTCGAAGGTAAAGGGTATGAAAAAAATTAAAATGTTACCTTCAATTGTTAATATAATTGTGATCGAGGCCAAAGAGTTAAATATAAAACAAAACTTTATGGCGCATGTTTGCACTAAAATAACACACGCGCGCTTAATCTTGATTTTTATGGCACTTTTTTCGTGACTCTTTTTTACATTTGCAAGTCTACAATGATATTTTACGATAGATAGTATTTATACTTTGCAATAGCAAAATCTAATTTAAGGAAACGTGAAAATAAAGATATGTTTCTCATGGCGTTGGAGAGAAATTTGCTGTTACCTTCTGTAGAGGTTAATTGGTTGAAGACAAAGCACTTTTCAAGGACATTTGAAAGGGAGTTTATTAGGTTTGGGTCGATTTGGAAATACACTTAGTCAAGTTTTAAGAAGGATATATGATTTCGGCCACCTGGTATTCCCTAGTAGGTAGCATTGAAGTGATATGTATAGTTTGCTGATGCTGGGGATGGTATGCTGCTGTCCTGTTGGCTCATTAATAACTTCCAGGCTGAAGTGTTCACAATTACCAAATAAACTGATCCAGAAATGAATTACACAGAGTGACAGGCAGCTAATTATGTGGAAAATCAAGCTTATTTGAAGGCACTACTTGAAATTTGGTCAATTCAATGCTGGCTTTGGTCTAAAGGAACACTCTTATAAGACTCTTGAATGAGCTGAAAAGATTTGGCGCAGTGAAATACGTAAGTAGACCTGTTAGAGTAAGGCTTCTGTTGGGAGATTTCATAGTTCTGTTCAAATGATGATGAGTGACCAAACGAAGAGTACATACTTCCTGGTGGTCTCCATAAAGTTTTGGAATTCCCAGGCTAATATGGATTAGCTCAACTGTTCGAAAACAGAATGGATACTGGATCTGGATAGGAATTATATTATCTTGATACGTATTCTAACTGGGCATTACGCTCTAAGGTCAAGTACCAGTCTGTTGGGTTTAGACATGCATTCAGTTATTGTGTGTTGAATTTTGTTATTTTCCAAAACACATCATAAATGTTTTATGGGGTTTAAATTTTAAGTCTGCTTCATGAGATATTATTTTTATACCATTGTATAGAAATCATTCTTAACACATTTTGGATTAACCTTCAAAACTAGTTGTAAGATTTGGAAACTATTGTAAATTTCATAAAGAAAGATTCAATAAAAAAAAAAAATTATCGAGAAAAGATTGAAAATCGTATTGTACGTCCAAATTTAAAGCGTTCGTTTTAAAATCTTCTTTTCAAATATTTAAACAATTCAATTTGCCCTTCAAAATTGCCCTTTTTTGGTGACAGAACGTTTGTAGCTCTGGGCATGGTGGCGAAATGGCATCATCCGGGGCTCGGGGTGGTTCAAACCCACCACTGACGGATTATGACAAGGGGGCTTACCTCATACTGGGCCACGCAATATGTCTGTGAACGGCAAGTAAACTTTAAACTGTAGGTCCCGAGACTCAAGTAAAAAATTAATACACGTAACATAAGTGATTGATTTGAGGAGCTAGGTCTAAAATCCGACTGAAGGGTTGTAATGACCAATAATGAATGTACAAATGTGTTTTGTCAGTGCATATCGAATTTTTCATTAGTTTTTAAAAAATATTTTTTTTACTATTAACTATCGCACTCCATACACTGAAATAGTTATGTAATGCCTAAATACTATGTGTACAGTCAACCCTCCTACAACGCGGTACTCTCAAAACGTGGCGCTGATATTGCGACAGCCCTCCTATAACGCGTTACTTTCAGAACGCAGTTTCCATACAACGCTGTTTTAACATAACGCGGAGCTGAAATTGCGACAGACGTCCTATAACACTGTACTCGTACAGCGCGGTTTCTGTTCAACAACATGCCAAAGTTCCTTCCGCACAGCATCTGAATGAATCTAGTAACTAGATATTGTAAGAGGGTTTAATATTATCGACGCAAAAGCACAGCCGAGATATACAAACAACATTTTTATATAAAAAGGCCAGCTTATCTCATAGCCGTCTACGACATCCTAAAAATTTTTGTGCAACTCATATCTGACAGTGAGGATGAATGTTGAAAAATTACATAATTTTACAAGTCTTTCTTATTTTTGTGGGAAAACAGTATTTTAGTTTAGTTTCTGTTTCATTTCTTTTTGTCAATCCTTACATGAACTCTTTAAGTCAATAAAAATAAATTATAATTTATCTTGTCTTGGTCTCCATATAACGCAGTACGAATGATGTGATTTGTACTAATTTCGAGTTTCTTATAGCGCGGTTTCCATACTACGCGGTAGACGTTTTCCATAGAACGCGCTAAGAATTTTCCTAGTTTGTACGGTTAAATCCGAGTTTCTTATAGCGCGGTTTCCATACAACGCGGTACGCACCCACCACGTTATAAGAGTATTTCTTTTCATTTATTTAAATGGTATAATTTTAAGTGAAGGGAAATTATATTTATTTGACCAAAATGTCTATAACACTTTATAAAATACAGTCTACGAAATTGTCATAAGTCTAGTTATTTAAATATATGTATAACATTATATTCACTGCTTGTTTATTTTCAAATCTAAAAATGCTTAAAGACAGAGAAAAAGGTCTACTAATTATTATGTTACTTTTACCTCTATTATCACTCGTGATACATAGTTCTTTCTTTACTGAAAACATTACTTAGTATTGCATTAATAATTGTTATTAAAATAAGGGACTAGCATCTTGACCTTCGCTTTGTTTTAATAAAAAGTGTACTTATAATTCTATCCAAAACTGTTTGAAATCATTTACGTACAGATGTTTACACGTTTCACCGTAAATACGCTGTGTGCGGTTACGAAAGTGATCGTTAACGTTTTATGTAAAAGATTTGCACGTTTTGCTTTTATGGAATTTCCAACAACTATTTCTTTTTCGTTTCGTTTCTAAGTTTTATTTGTTCGCATTTTTATTGTTTTGAAAATTTTTTGTTTTTGTTTTACTAAACAACCGGAAGTTCATTCACCTTAAAAATAAAAACCTCAACAGAAATCAGCTAAAAATAGTCATACGAACTGTTCGTGTGATGACGACGATTGTTGTCTCAAGAGAAAATAGAAATTCTTCTTTTTTATTAGTTTAAACAAAAAAAAAATAAAATAAAAAAGTAAAAAGTATTATTGAAAGGCTTAAGAGAACTTTTAGATTTGCTTTTAAGCCACTTTTAAGCATCTACGATAACAAAAATTAATTCTCTTAAAATATTTTGTTTATAAAATTAATTGCTTCGAATGTTATAAAGTTTCATGCATTATTAAATAGTTGGTTACGAATGAATTGATTTAAAGATAGTAGGGACAAGAGGTTTTTTTTACTCTAGTAGAGTCTAAGCAGTTATTTACGGAAACAAAAAGGCGAACGTACTGCCATGGAAGGGATCGAAGATGTCTGAGGAGTAGGCGATAGAGAGAATATATGCGCCGCTACAAAAATAATTTTCCGAACTGTAGAAAGCAGCATTGAATTCAACAAATCGTGAGTAGTCCAACGCACTTGGTTGGTAAATTTCGTAACTTCAGTGTCCAGCGGAAGGAAATGCGAACTACATAAGTTCGACAAGAGAACGGTTAAGTTAGGTTAGTGTGGTCGCCCAGAAGCTCACTTGAGCACGCTTAGCGGCCCATTGTGACGCCACAGATGATTCTCATTTCATTTTATGTAACTTTACAAATAGAAAGAGCGTAATAGAAAATTGTGATTAGAAAAATATATCGTGCATCACAGGAGATTCACGAACTTTCATACAAAATCACCATGAATTATATTACGAGCTAAGTAACATAGTCCATATGCTCGATATTATGCCGCAGTCTAGTAGGTAGGTCCAGGTTCAAACCCCAGGTCAGATATCTCCGACAAAACGAAATATGGAAACATATTTCGTTGGCGACTGTCTGTCAGCAGCCTTAAGGCAAAAACTCTGAGAGAGTATAAAATTGCCATAAAAAAATTTCTCAAAAATCAATCGTTAATACATACAACATACAATGCCTTAAGCAGCTAGGTTCTAATCCTGTCTGAATGATTATATACTGTATGTATTGTTACGAAAATGAAAAAATCTAGATCCTGGTGTTTTGCAAACCAAAACAAGGAACTTGTTTACAAGTTATAGCACTGCTTAATATAACAACAAACACCAGCATAAAAAATAGCAAACAAGTAAACAAAAATACAACAACAAAGACTACAAGAATAAATGTAAACAAAATACACAAACAACAATAATGTAACAGTATACATATATGTGCTCCGTGTAGTGTAACAGACCCGAATATCTGGTGGGTATCAAACCAACAATCCTCGCGTAATAATCTAGCACGCTACCCACTGGTACCCAAAAACTAAACTTTGTGCGCATTCGCTAAAATTTATGTAAACGTCTTTTATTTCCCTTTTTGTAGTGTCCGTCGCAGGATTTTGTTTTCAATATACAGATACAACAAATATCTGTTAAAAAATTATATTTCATGCCATTGCAAAACATTTGTAAGTCCCACTATGCATAAGGGAACGTGTTAAGTTTTGAGTTTTAATTTTCCAGTGTAGGTTTGTTCACTGCATAGACAATTTGGCCAAACTTGATTATTGGGCATCTGTATCGTCTCTAGTGCGCAAGGACAAACCGGTCGTAATTCCAGTTCTAAAAGGTATAACTGTAGTTCTCATCGCTGAGATATTGAAATGCTGTTAAAAGTATACCAAATTGTATATTTAAGAACAGACCGTTTACGGGCCTCATATAAATGAAATAACCTTGAAAAAGAAAACTAATTTATCACTCCATATAAGTAGATCATTCACTTTAGATAATAGCTCTAAGATCGGTAATGGAGTTGGAAACAATATCTACTCTGGGAAACTCGACCTGAACATTTCCGTGTTTCAGGCGGAGATAATGGCCATTTACCAGGCCGCTCAATGGATCCTCATCAATGGTGCTTCTTTCAACCATATCCAATGCTTCTCTAATTGCCAAGCTGCTATACGATCCCTATCGACTGTTACGGCTAACTCTAGTTAGGCAGTGACGCGGCTGTCTCAACGTTCCCTCTAGGCTGGGTTCCTGGGCTCAGGGACATTCCGCTCACACTTACATACATACATACATAATTGGGCATTACAACCCTTCAGTTAGGATTACGACCTAGTTGCTCATGTTGCTTATGTTGTATGTGTTAATTTTTATACATGAGTGACGGGACCTACAGTTTAAAGTCGACTTCGAACGACAGACTTTAGAGAAACTTTTCATGGCAATTGGTCTGTTGAAGAGGAGGACACAGTTATCCACTTTCTTTGTTAATGTCCATCTCTTGTGAGGTGCAGATTTAGATTATTTGGCTCTGCATTTCTTGCCAGTTTATCTCACTTATTATCCATTGATATCAGAAATAAAACTTCGTTTATTAAACTTTCAGGCTAGTTTCCAGCATAGGCTAATCGTACTTTTAGTGTGCAGCGCTTACGCTCACCAACTTCCTCTATGAGTTGTTGGAAATTGGGTAGTACAGGGACTGCGCTTAGGGTTGGACTAAATAAAAAATTTAAATTTTTTTCTGTTTTCAATAGAAAATAAAATTAATTTAGACGTGCCCGTAGCCTAGTAGGAAGTGTGTTGACTTATTAGATGTGAGGCCACAGTTCAAACCCTATGTCAGACATCTCGAACCAAACGGAATATGAAAAAGTATTTCTTCGGCGACTTCCTCTCAGCAGATTTCTGCCAAAAGCTCTCGAGAGTAAATAAAATTGCCTTGAAAAGTTTCTCAAAAATCTGTGGTTTGAAGTCGACTTTAAACTATAGATCCCGCCGCTCATGTATAAAATTAACACACACAATATAAGTGATGTGTGAAGCTAGGTCGTAATCCTGACTAAATGGTTACAATGACGAATTTTGTATGTATGGTGGCCCTATGTAAAAAAATTGAACTCAACTCTTGGACATCAAATGATTTTAATTTGAAATTTGGAGCAATTATTTTGGCTTTTTCACTACTCCATTAGTGGTACTTATTCTTTCACATGATTCAGTACATGTCTGTATGCCTGTGTGTATTTTCAATTAGACTGATTTGAAATCTAATGAAATTACATGAGAGAGTATTTCTTTTATTTTTTTTTTGTTATTATAATTTCAAATCTCAGCGGAATGAATGAGCAGCAAAGAAACGTTGCAACCTTTTCAACTAATTAGAAATATTTTTTGTTAAACAAAAATAAAAAACAACATCATATTGCAACAAACATTATATACAAACATACTGTATGAATATGTGTGTATGAATATACTTATGTATGTACAACTACATACATACATGCACCAACTATAATAAAAAATTAGAAAATTGATATAAACGGCAAAGAAGACCGTAGGTAAGTACATACATACACATGCATTCACTGACAACGAGTATGAAGAAAAAAAAAATGGAAAAAAACCTGGATTTGAATGTAAAGGTGTGAGTGTGGGTGATTGTTTGTGGGAGTTGAAATGATATGTGGTTTTCTTCTTATTGTTGTTGTTGTTATAATATTTTGGCATATTTGAAAATCGGTTTGACTCGAAATGAAGTCGAAAAAAATGCGCATTTAGCGAAATGCAAAAGTGCAAATACATACTTCCGTTTCCGTTGCATCACTTTATATTTATAATTCTTGTTTTTTTTGCCACAATTTTTTTAAAAGGCGATTTTTTTGCTCTGCCTTTTTTTTCGGGGTAAATGTCAGAGATCTGTTCATTTTTTCGTTCTTAAAAGACTCGCCCACTTTTTTTTTTTTTGCTACTGAAATATGTTTATGTATGCATGTGTGAAGTTTGCAAAACAAGTAAAGTATATCATCATCATTGATAGATGATGTACAGGACGAGTTGGAGATGTACTCTCAAAAACTTACACACATAAGGATTTATTTGCTTCAACAGGGAGCATAAAATTAGTAGCGATAGTAGAAAAAAAATATATTTCTGTTAGATTAACACGAAATGCATAGTACTGAAACTCACAGTTGGTGCTATGGGGTTACATTTAATATATAAAAACAAAAGAAACTTCATATTGACCTGTTACGAATCCCCTCCCATTGGGACACACATAAAAAATTTGATATACCAACAGATATTTTACAGATTGTCATCCCAACCCGTAGTACAGCGGGAAGAATGCTTACCTCAAATACGGAGAAAGGTAGCAACAAAAAGTATCGATTGCAACAACTGTAGAGGAATTACTCTGCCTAACCTGTTCGCTACATTCTATACTTCTAGGTACATGTAACTTTATAGGCGTAAATCATTTGTTTAATTCTTTGGTTCTGGTGTTTTCATTAAAATAATTACTCCTTCCAAACTTTAACAGTTGATAACAGTAACATTCAGTCCATTGAAAACATAGCCGCGGTCCTTATGTAGGAATAAGAGAATTCGACCTTTGCCAAACCCCAAATTGACATATTTTGAGTAATGACTTGGGCATGCATACTGGTGGGACTAACAGTTTAAAGTCGACCCCGAACGAAATTGAATTTTTGAGAAACTTTTTCATGGCAATTTTACTTACCCTCAGAGTTCTTTGTCAGAAATCTGCTGAGAGGAAGTCGCCGAAGAAATATTTTTTCATATTTCGTTTTGATGGAGATGTATGACCTGAGACTTCCAGCGGCGACTTTCTAATTCTAGGTTAGGTTATGTTAGAGTACGTGTACTTGTCAATTAAGCCAAGTAAAGTACCCGGAGGCCGAATTGACCCATTGTACAACGTCCTTAAAGAGGAAGGATAATAGAGGGAATAGGATAGAAAGGAGAGGATGTAGGAAAGGGAGAATGGGAAGCGGAGGGATCACACAGACCATACACAACAAAAAAAGAGAGAGCGCGACTACCCTGATGAAGTTCCTTCCTAACTCTAAGTATAACGATATTTTTCTATCGTTGTAGCCGAAGAACTTGCGTTCAACACCATGCTGCTAAAGAAAAGCTTCACTAAACGATAAAAATTGTGAAGAATGAGGAGTTTTTAGTGGTATTACCTTTGGTTTCAGACGGAAGAGATTCTGACACTCTGTATTTGGCTGAAACTGTAAACAAACATGAATTTCTCATTAAATACTTGAGAGCTCCAAAAATCTATCAGAGATTTAGCTCATTTATTTGGAAGTCGCCGTGGTCTAGTAGGTAGTGTCTTGACTTATTAGACAAAAGGCCCGAGTTCAAATCCCTGGTCAGACATCATTTCTTCGGCGACTTCCTCTCAGCAGATTTCTGGCAAAAACTCTGAGAGTAAAAATTGCCATGAAAAGCTTCTCAAAAATCCGTCGTTCGGAGTCGACTTTAAACTGTAGGTCCCGCTACTAATGTATAAAATTAACGCACACAACACGAGTGGTGTGAGAAGCTAGGACGTTGTACGATGGGTTACTGTACTTGTCACAGTTGACAAGCACACGTCCTCTAACCTAACCTAACCTATGGGCCACATAAATCAAATAACACACAGATGAAAAACCGAAAAACAAGTTGAAATACTTTGCACCAAAAACACGATAAAAAATCTGTGTTGCATGCTGTTACAATGAAAAATGAATTCATTTTCAGAATTCTAAATGAAAACTTCATGGGTCATCAACTTCTACTGCAAGATCGATTTGGCTGGAAAACAATGCTATATGTCTGGTAGGTGCAGAAAAATGTGATGTATCACGAGCTTCTAAAACCTTATCAATTTCAATGTATTGATCGAAAAACGACCAGAATGGGCAACAAGATACAGCAAAGTAATCTTGCAACGCGACAATACACCAGTTACACCAATATTTGCCAGATTTGGCTCCTTCCGACGACTATTTCTTTTCATCGATGGGTCACAAATTGGCTGAAAAGCACTAGACTAATTGGTTTGCTTCGAATGACGAACAATTTTATTGGCGTAAAATCCACACATTGTCTAGAAGATAGGGAAATTGTGAAGACAGCGAGGTATTGTTCAGAGCGAAATTAAAACATCTTCATCTTTGAAATTCGAAAATCATGATTACAACTCTAACGCCCTTTCAGGGAAAATCAAAAATTTTAATGAATAACTAGGAATGTATGGTTTGTGAGAGAAAGAGAAGTCGCCATAGTCTAGTATATATTGTATTGGTTTATTAGCCACGTAAGGCCACGGTTCAATCCCCAGATCAGATATCAAAACGAAATATAAAAAAATATTTTTTCGGCGACTACTTCTCAGCAGATTTCTGGCAAAATCTCTGAGAGTAAATGGGATTGCCATGAAATGGCTCTCAAAAATCTACCTTTCCGAGTCGGGTGGCTTGAACGTGGCACTCACGTATAAAAATTAACACACACAACGCAAGTGGTGACGGAAGCTTGGTCGTAATTCTGACTAAAGTGTTGTAGAGACCAATTATGTATGTATGTATATGAGAGAAAGTGTGAATTGTTCTCATAAAATATGCAAAATATTTAAAATTTTAAACCAAATGTCCAATGTTTAACGGGCATTTTTCTAATATTGTAATAAAAGTATAACAGTTAGATGGAGAATTATTTGGCCACATATGTAAGTGCATGTGAGCTCGTATGCATAACAACAACAATTCGATGATGATGGTAAATATTATTTGGGCATATGCCAAAAATATTGCCAAATGCAACAACGAATGAATGACTGAATGAACGAATGAATAAGTGAATGAAAAGAAAACGTTTCGATGGGCACTAAAGACAAGTAATTCATCCTGATGATGTTGATGGCAGCCAGAATTTGGTTGTGCCACTACCATTGCTACCATTTCGTTTTTTTTTCTTTCTTTCACAGCCCCCAATGCTGTTGTGGCAGCATTTACCACAATCGCACACAATATACGCAGACATTTAGGACGGACGAAGTTTTATAAGTAAAAACGAGTATCATCATATAGTGATGATGCTGTTGTTGTTGTTGTTAATATTATATCACAGATGGTATGTTGTTGTGGGTTAAAGGCAAGAAATTTGCAGTCATTTTTGTGATGTCAATAATGTTTCTCGTTTTTTTTTTCTTCCTTTATTTATTTTTCTTGGCTCTTTTTAAATTTTTGTCCTGTACTCCTACAAAAAAAAGGCGAATCAAAAAAGCCAAAACGAGGAGTATAAAACTACTGCATTATTATCAAGTCCAAAATGGATATGAAAAGTTTATATGCGACATGAATTATATGATTAAAATGAAGCTGGTGATTGTTTCCAATTTATGGGTGTATGTGTGTGTCTGTGTTTTTTGCTGCGTATAATACATGTAATAATTTTCTTAAATTTTATAATTGAAAACGCATTGAATAAGTGCAGCCATATCATCAATATGTACTCGTATAACATTTCATTAGGGCGTGATTGAAAATCTGAAAATTACACATAAAATGTAACCTTTTTTTATAACGTGTATTTAAATGTGTGTTCATATAGTGCTCACTTTAGTTCATAATAAAAATAAAGTTGATTTTATCCGTTTTTTTGACGAGTATGCCATAGTTTGTGTATGAGTCCTAGCCAAACTTAAGTATGTATTTGCGTACGCATACGTTTTAAAGAATAATGACAATTTCATAACAAAACTGATGCCATTTTTCGCACGTATGCCATTTAATTAACCAGGCGTCATTGTAACATATAATCTCGGTTAATGGGCGCCCTCAACTGATCAACATATTTTACTCATAATGCCGTTGAAACATGAATATGTACACCAACAAATAAACAGCCACTCAAATGTTATACAATACTGTTAATATTAATAGCACTGGTCAATATATACGGGTATTCTTACTGTTTTAAGAGCGTTAAAGTGTTAGTAACTCTGACCAGTATCAGATGTCAAAACGAAATATGAAAAAAAAATATTTCTTCGGAGACTTCCTCTTAGCAGTTTCTGGTAAAAAATTCTGAGAGGAAATAAAATTGCCACGAGAAAGTTTCTCAAAAAATCTGTCGTTCAGAGTCGACTTTAAACTAGTTCCCGATTCTAATGTATAAAATTAGCACACACAACATAAGTCGTGTAAGAAACTAGTTTCATAATCCTGAATGAAGGATTATAATGACCAATTATGAATGTATGTCACATCAGGATATAGTCACTGCCGGCTCAGTGCTAACATAGGTTGAATGCAATAAAACTTGTTTGCTACTTGTTGCCGAGAATTCCTCCAAATGTGGCAACATTTTTATGAACTCTCTGTTTAGTCTGTATCTGCATTCCAGTCAATATCACTGGAAAAGTTTTCCGCTTCACCTTTATCTTCTAATTATATCTCGTTGTCTATTTTTTCAGGACCTCATTTTTGAATTTTCTCCAAAACTCCTGATTTTCATTGGGCATCATTAGGAGCAAAAATGATTTCAATCTGAAGATCTAGAGCGTAAGACCATTATTGCCAGCAGGTGTTACTATTGCCGCAATATGTAAACAATTGGTAGCAGAGACCCCTCCCGTATGTCGAGTTGGTCAGCAACTGCGCTAGCTCGGCCATGTCGTGAATAATGCTCCGGCGAGACGGGTAATCGATGACGGGGTTAACTGAAGTAATCTTATCCCCGATCTCCGGATCGGCTCCGGATCAGCCAGATCCCTAGACCTTCAAGCCAGATGTCCAAAAAATTATACGTTCTGTTACCCAAAAACCGATAACGTCAGTTATCGCACAGTGAAGTGCAGAGCACCCTCATAAAACTAATTGCAGTAATACTGATGGGACAGATCGAACATGTCAGCAAAATTGCCAATAGGGCAGAGCCCATAAGAATTCCTGTTAGAGTGAGAACTGTTCTTTAGTTGAACTCAAGTAGTTCCCTGGTTCTCCTGCGGTCCTCTGCTGGACACAGTAGTTTTAAAATGCGGCAACCTGTAATGTTGAATACCTAGGGTTTGTTGAGTTCCATGATGCTTTTTCCAATTTCAATAAGTCTTCTTGAAGAGGCGCATATATCCGCTCTATCGTCTCCTCCTCAAACATCTCCGATACCTTCCATGCCATTTCGTCAGCCTTTTCATTTCCTTCTATGCCACAGTGGTATAGTAGACTAAGTAGAGGTAAATGTTGTGTCGACGTATACAGTGTAGATAGTCTATGCAACTCCAGGCGCCTTGTCCACTGATATATTCCAGCCCGAAGGAGGTAGGTCCTCGGTTTCAAATTTGTTCAATAACAAAAATTTGCACCCGTAATACGCTGACCTGGCTAGGTAACCTATGAGTAGGGGTGCCAGACGTACTGTTTTTAACAGTACATGTACTGATTTTTTTCAATTGTACTGCTTTATTCACAACACCCAAATCAGTACGCAAATGTACTGTTTTTTACCATCTGTACTGTTTTTGTACTGTTTTTTTTCTTAAATGCTTTTTATGTAGCAATACAAAACATATTTCTATTTTAATATTTTAGAACAAAAAAATTTGTTCTGAGCTAGCGAGGAATCCAATGCCAAATGGAAATGGCGGTATTACTGATATTAAACGCCATATGAAGGCAGAAAAACATATGCGGAATTTAGAAAAGACTATAAGTCGTTTTTTAACAATAGTTCGAATAAAGAAACAGAAGGAGCAAGAGAGTCAAGTTTAATGGCAGAAACAGCTCTCGTCTATCATACCATCATACACAGCCACAGCTACGAATCCGCAGACTGCAGTAGTAAGCTTTTTAAACAAATGTTTCCAGACTCAAATGTAGCTTCTAATTTTACATGTGGTAATACAAAGTTATCGAAGATCGCTACTAATATTTTGGCGAAGTATTCTATTGAAACTATGCTAAAGGACTTGAATGATGATCACCCTTTTTCTATATCAACCGATGCGTCAAACAAAGGATATATTAAAAGCTTTCCAATTGTCCGCCGATACTTTTCTAAGCATACGGGAGTAAATACAAAACTTTTGAACTTTTATGAGTCAAATTCCGAAATGTGAAAAGATATTGCTGATTCGTTGAAGTCTAAATTGGAAGGCAGAAATGTAAACTTGGCCAACGTCACCAGCTTTTGTGCAGATAATGAAAATGTTAATTTCGGATGGAAACAAAGTGTTTTTTGTTGAGCTTAAGGAAAATAATCCAGATATCATCAGTATGGGACGTTTGTGTCGTATCGTTAATAATGCATTTAAGAATGGATTGAAACTTTTAAAACTCGATATAAAGAATATTGTAATAAAAGTTTTTAATAAATTTAGCTCATCAACAAAGAAGATTTCAAGTCTAAAAGAAATGTTCGAGTTCTGTGAACTAGAATGGAGTGAAATGCTTCGTCACCTGCCGACACGATGTGAATTAATTTTAAAAATAAACTATGAATACAATTTTAATGAATTTTACATTTTTTTAAAAACAGAATATGGGAAAAATGGAATTTTAAAACATATAAAAATAGCGATAAATATCTTTAAAAAGTAATATACAAAACTATTTTGTATTTTGAAAAGAAAAAATATAATATTGTAACTTTATATATACATATGTCTATCTATCTAAAAAGCATTTTAATAGTATGTACTTATATTTAAAAATATTTTAATATTTGTTAAAAAAAGCATATACTTATGTATATTTAAAATTAATTTACTATATGATCTCATATTTTAATTGTTTTTTAATTAATACCTCAAAATGTTATGAATTGAATAAATTGTTATGTTTTTTTAAAGCGTACTGTTTTTTCATTGATTGTACTGGTTTTTTGTACTCAGTGTACTGTTTTTCCGAATTCCAAATCTGGCTACCCTACCTATGAGACACGTTCCGTGACAGTTTATCGAAATAGACCCAAGATCCAGTTACACACGATTTCTGAGACTTCGTTGAAGATCGTTATATTACCGTCACTGCAGCCCATTCCTTTCGCGTAGGAGTGTGAGTTTTGTATATTCGTCGGAAAACTGTCTATGATACAATGTAGTCGCATCTAAAATTCGGGTGATTCATGCAGTATTGAAGCGTGACCCACCATACATGGCCTAACCATATCTGAGAATTTAAGCTTCAGTGCAGTTCTGGCAGCCGCGTTTTGAAAGAAAATGTCTAATGGTTGCAGAGACAATATGATACCCGCATGCTTAGGCAAAGGCTTTACGCAATTTCTAGATAATTATTTTGCACAAAACCAATTCTTAACATTCATTTTAATAAAATATAATGAAACGTCAATTTTTAATTACGGCACCGGGTGCCCTGTTAGTCTAGTGGGTAGTATGCCACACTATTAGCGTGAGAGACGTGGGTTCAAGTCCCATCAGAGACTCTGATCTGTGACACTACACCGAGTATATGGTCGATGTCGGTCGATGAATAAATAAATAAATAAATCAATAAATAATTAAGACACCATTCGTTATACAGTCTGCTATTATTATGATCCTAATTGTAATACTAAGTACGCTAAGTGTATTGGCGTACTTTTAATGAACTTTATTATTATTGTTGTCGATGCGTTCGCTCATTATTGTGGTCACAACATTTTCTCATAGTTTGTCAATAAAAACCATAAAGTGTTAAAGATTTCATATAAAAATTAATGCAAAAACAAACAGCATTTTTTTTCTTCTTCGGCTTCAAAATTATATTCATTTGTATCTCCTCAACTTTATTTGCGGAAGATATTTAATTTACCGTTAATTCATATTTAATCGATAAATGGTTAAACATAATACTGAGTGCTAATTTTATTGAAATAACAATATTAAACAGATGAATCTGTAAAACAAAATTAAAGAATCAATATTATGCAATAAGAAACTAAATAACTTACCGAGTTTTGTATATTTTCTATGAAAATAGATTCACTTGTGTTTCTCCATTAATGCCAAGATCCCATTTAAATATAGGGTGGGCCATTTAAATGTTTAAATGCAATAAAACAAGAACGGTTTGAACATTTTGCCAAACTTATTTTTTTGTTGCAAAGTATAATTGTTCCGGTTAGAAATGGAGTATTATTGCATTCATATCAGAGAACAGGAATGAATCGTTTTTTCGCTACTCATAAGCATTCATGAAATTTTGAATATAAGTGAGTCAACAATATTGAAATTTAACTACTTCGATTCATTCATACTCGCTACAGGTTGCAATGAATATGCGTACAACGTTGACACCAAACTCATACCATTCGAAATATTTTTGATTCATAAGGCTACTCATTCAGATTCATAACTTTAGAAAAACACTTATAATACTCATAAATGATTCGAGTGACTCAAAATTTACAGTCTTAGTTGTTCTTGCATTTAAAAAAAGAAAAAATAACACATAAGCAATAAAGACAGAGCAGCAAGCAGAGCAAACACACAACCATCTAGCAAGTATTTTAGTGTTCGTACGCGAATGATTCTTATTTTGTGCTTCGTGTATATGTTGAGTTATGGAGAATATGATGAGTACTTCAAACTTTGAATATGAGTAGAGGTTCCATGATTTTAAAATATATATGATTCTACTGATCTTTTTGAATACTCCTTGCTAATCTCTGATTCATATGGCTGTCGCGGCTGGTCACAGTACCTCATTCGATCGGACCAATTTTCGTGCATTTTTTCGAGTGTATGGGACCGTATCTCGGCAAAGCATCATCATCATCATGTTGGCCTTCAGATGCTAAATTCTCTCTGGTGTGTCAGCATAAGACTTTTCTTATAGAAAATAGTCCAACCGTGTCATATCGCAGCTTCTGGTCAGCTAATTGACATCACCATTTTGGCTATTACTACGTTCAGACATGCAATTTTATTGAGTCAATATTCGGTTATTTGAGTACGTTATTTTAAGTGTTCAGACATAATAATATACGCAGTTCAGCTGCTTATTCAATATTCATTTGACAGCTGGTAAACAAATTTTGTTTTTTTTTGTTTTTTTTTGCTGTGGTTGACATTTGAGTTGTCAAATATCAACAGAAAGTGTTCGGCAAATTGTAATATGAGCACTGAACACACTTATGACAGTGCTGCATTTTAAGTTTTACTCAATGCTATAACAATTCGCATATATGTATATTGCGCAATAATTAATTGAAACTTTATATGAAATATTGAAATATTGGCGTTTATTGCAATTTACTCAATAAAAGTGCATTTCTGAACATAGTATAATTAAACGGCCATCAAATTTTTGACGCACTAAATCGATTGTGGCATGAGATGTGTGGCAAGTTGCACCATATTGTTGTATCCAAACATCGTTCACATTAATACCATGAAGAGCAGGTACAAAAGAATCGGGGTTATCATGGTGCGATAGGTGTCTCCATTGACCGTAATAGTTGCGTCGTCTTAATTTTCAAGGAAATACTGATCAATGATGTCTCCGCTCCACAAGTCGCACCAAAGAGTCACTCGTAATGGGAGTATTTGGCTTCTGTCAGGCTACGTATGGATTTTCTGAGCCCCAAATACGGCAATTTTTCTTGTTAACGTACCTACCAAGATGAATAAGAGCTTCATCCGAAAAGACGATTTTTTTTGCAGTGACTCATCTAGCGAAGCGAAAACGAATCGGATATTGATGCGGCTTCAACTCTTGAACCAATTGAACTTTGTAAGGCGTAATACCGAAATCTTTTCGCATAATTCTGCGTAAGCTGTTGCTTGAAATGTTCAATTCTTGCGAACGATAACGAGTTGATGTTGATGGATTCCCAAGCA
Source organism: Sarcophaga rosellei (assembly GCA_930367235.1). Lineage (NCBI taxonomy): Eukaryota > Metazoa > Arthropoda > Insecta > Diptera > Sarcophagidae > Sarcophaga > Sarcophaga rosellei. The sequence goes on along the minus strand of OV884021.1, from coordinate 31,352,103 downwards.
GGCTCTCATCCACAGCTTCAATATTTTCGGATGTGCGGTACTGGCACATCTCACGTCTTGGCTCATCAATAATGAAATTAGTTTTACGAACTTCATCAATAAACTTAAGCTCGTATAACGGGCACTGTTGGTCCTTCTCCACGATAAAATTTTGTATGACATTTTCATAGTATTTCCCACTAATTGTCTTTGTCTTGGAAATAAATTTCCAATAAATGATAACATACTGAATTTTCTGACTGAATAGTATAACAAAAGTACTGCCAGTTTGGAAAAATAACCAATGGTTAAAATTTAAACCTATCGATGGCCCACCCGATATAACGATTCATATGGATTTACCAATAGAATTGTTTCTGTTTTATTTCTAACCATATTATTAAATTTCAAATAAACTACATTTCATTTTGAAATCCTTGCTCAAAGTACATACATACCTGTGTATGTATGACTTATGCTGGCATTAATATTTGTTGCTTGTCGCATGCATGACATATGTATTCCTATTAAAGTTCAACAATTTAGTTTCAATCACTGTACATATTATGACATCAATATATGGAATATTGTTTGTTTATATGGCCACTTATGTCCAAAACTAAACTCTTGAAGTATATTTACGGGTACTTAAACGAATTTAGAACGAACTCTGTCTGTCACATAGTAAAATTAAATCATTATTACTACTGATGTACAAATACATTTACAATATAACACCTTATTTTAAAATTAAATGTTGCAAAGCAACCGGAAACGGAACTGAAATATTGTTTTTGAGTGAAAATAACATGTTTTACAAAATGACCACAACGTATTCAAATAAAGTTCGACACCATATCAAATGGCTTTCAAGTCATTCAATTGAAACGTTTTCTATGTATGTATATCATACAGTCACAGTCACACACAGTCACAGTCTGAAACCACAAATTGTTTTTGCAATGTTGCATGAGTAGTAGTAGTAGTTGTATATATTACAAAGGCTGCGTTAAATAAACTTTATATTGTGCATAATAAATATTTAGTTGCATACTTTTAGGATCATTATCGTAAAGACAAAGGCCATCTCTATGCCATATACTATACGATTACGTACTGATTGTTGCAAACATAAAATGTATGCGGTAAAGAAATAATCGAAATTTAATAAAAATAAATATTAAATCTTGCATTTAATAAATACTACGAAAGATTTATATTTCAAATTCTATTCGAATATAAAGATTTGGAAAATTATATCTGATATCTTTTATTTTGATTTCTACATGGTATTTTGGAATTAAAGTCAAGCACGTAGGTTAGGTTAAGCACACTTGAGCACGCATTGCCGCTACAGGTAAGCAACTTCTTCGATGAAGTTGGTCAACGCAAGGGCTTACCAACCAACTTAGATGAAGCGAAAGTACACAGAAATTGTCAGAAATTTTAGTTTTTAATTTGGTTGTGCTAGGCTATTAGCGTATTAGAATGTTAATGATTTAGTAAGCTTACTAACTTACTTAATCGATCATTTAAAAACCTTTAGTCAGGACTACAACCTAAGTTCTTACGACACCCTATAGTGTGTGTAAATTTTCTATATGAGTAACGGAGCATACAGTTTAATGTTTAAAGGGATTTGAATCATTTATCACGCCTAATAAGCTGCCAACACACTACATACTACATTACGACGGCTTCAATTTATTTATTTAATACAGGTGACAGGTCATTTATGAACAGACATCGACAACAAGGTCCCCCCGGGGCTGAACATCTTCGGCTTTTTACACACATAGGACACGAACATAACAATGTTCGTTAAAAAGAGCGTAAAAATGCATTCAGTTGCTAGTCAGCTTCTAATGAAGAAGGTTCATTTCGCTTTTTTTCATGTTTCACACCCAAAAAAATATTTCGATAGGATTTACTGATATTCAATGAGATTCACTAATAACAATGAGAAATGATCCCGATTTTTGAAGAAAATTTCTCAAATTAAATACACAGTCTTTAGGGATTTATAGCTGTACATTCTTTCAATATTTTCCACTACATATTATTAGGTTACAGTTGAAAATATTAGTTTAAACTTGAAAATTTTACTAACAATTTTCCTCTGGGTTATACATATGCTTCTCTCAAATACACTCACATTTCACCATGTTGTTTTATGCCGACGTCTGTTAATGAAGCTCTCTGGATAGCATTAAGATTAGAAGCTTTTTACCTATGCTCATTACAATATGGCAAGAGACATCGGGCCTCTATGCATACATACCAGAGGTCAGCAATGAACAGTTTTTTCGCTACTCATAAGTCCTCATGAAATTTTGAATATAAGTGAATCAACAGTATTGAAATTCAACTACTCTGATTCATATGTACTCACTACAACATTGATTTATAAGTACAGGTTGCAATGAGTATGAGTACAACGTTGACATCAAACTCATACCATTCGAAATATGTTTGATTCATAAGCCTATTTATTTAGATCCATAACTTTAGGAAAATACTCATAAATGATTCGAGTGATTCGAATCATTCATCAGAATTTACAGTCTTATTTGTTGTTGCATTTATTAAAAAAAACAAGAAAGAAAAAAAAAACAGCAAGTAAAGCAAACAGACCACTGTCTAGGCAGTATTGTAGTGTTCGTAAGCAAGTCATACTTATTTTGTGATTCTTGTAAAAGTTAAATAAAGGAGAGTTGAAACCAACAATATCAATCTACTGTTAAATATGAGTAGTATGAGTATGAGATTAAAATAAGTATGAATGCGTATAAGTATCAGAAATTCTAAGCATGATTCGAATCTAGTCATCTTTTTGAATACTAATTGTTGATCTCTGATACATACACAATTGGTCGCTAAAACCCTTCAGTCACACCACTTATGGTGTGTGTGCTAATTTTATACATGAGTGGCCATATAGTTTTAATTTCGATTCAGAACGACAGATTTTTAAGAAACTTTTTCTTGTCAATTTTATGCACTCTGTGGGGCCTCTATGATCACTTGAAAAACTTCTTTTATTGGAATAACATACATACATACATACATAATTGGCCATTACAACCCTTCAGTCAGGATTACGGCCTAGCTTCTCAACACCACTCATGTTGTGTGCGTTAATTTTATACATGAGTATAACGACAGATTTTTGAGAAGCTTTTCATGGCAATTTTTACTCTGATGTCTGACCTGGGATTCGAACTCGGGCCTTTCGTCTAATAAGCCAACACACTACCTACTATAACCACGGCGATGGCGAATAACATCATATCAAAAATAAAATCTCATAAATTAAATGGCGGACTCTCTTTCGACGTAGACAGGAGGCTAGAACCATTATAATACCGCACCAATATCCAATGCAGCGATCAAATATTCCACAAAATCAAAAGAAGTGGAATAATGAATATGAGAAGTTTCAAACCTTTGTCTCTTCATGACAAGCGCCTAGCACAGGCACATGAGGTGATACCTTCTAATGCGACAGTGGACGATGAGAATCGCAATTTTGCTGTGAATGACCATGCGGTTTAAGAACAGAAGACAACCAGCTCCGCCAAATGACTTCTGGAGAAGTAGTGGTTTGCTTTTATATAAAATGACAGAAGCTTTTTGACCTCTCACTTTCTGACATCTCTGACAGGTATTGCTGAAAGAGCAAGATTTATTTTGGTCTCGTGTTAGTTTTATCTAAGGAATGTTTGATACCCGTTTAGATTTGTATTGATATTAAAGTGGGCCTAAGTGGAACGTCATCCTTAAAGATGAGTCCGCCACATTACCTAACTATCCTAAGAGAAAAATAAAATAATTCATTTACAAAATAATTAAATAAAAAAAAAAATAAAAAAAATTAAAAACTTTGTCAATGTGACTAAACCAGTTTAGCATTGAAATGTTCTTTCGTGATATTCATGCAAGTGATCCATGCAAAAGAGTGTTTAAAAAGGCAAACTGTCAAACTACTGATCGTTTTATTGCGATTTTAAATGTTAATCACGTCCTTCCCGCTTAATTGTTTCAGAACAAAGGGTGAATGTATCAGATTATTTACAAAAGATGACTAGAAAATAATGCCCAAAGATTGGAACCTCTGTCTACTCTGTTCTGCTTTGAAAATGGAAGTCCGCATTATAAGCGCCAACTAAAGGGTGTATTCCTTCTTTCTATAGTATACAAAGTTCTTATGGGCGTATTCGTCAAAACATCGATAGAAACTCAGACCGGTTTTAGAACTGATTAGTCCACCATTGACCAGATCTTTACATTACGTCAAATCCTTGAGAATACATATGTAAAACAAGTCGACAGATACGATCTTTTTGGCGGCTATAAGGCAGCCTTCGATAGCCCTATAAGAAATAGTGTTTTGTCGCAATTTCTGAGCTCAGAATTTCTGCGTAGTTGATAAATCTATGCAGAAAGTTAATCAACTCCTGCCAATCGGTCAAAGTAGGAATGGACCTCTCTGAACATTTTGATACTGTAAGAGGTTTCAGACAAGGTGATCATGTGACCTCTTCAACTTCGAATGGTGAGTATTCTGTGGAAGGCGGGATTGCAATACTACAGCACTATTTTCCAAAAAGTTTCTTGTCTACGCTGACGATATTGCCAACAAAGGGCTTGCCAAGCAAGATGCTACTACTGCCATTAGAGCTATTAGAAGGCTTCTCTATGGCGCAGACACATGGACGCTATTAAGTCCGGAGGCAGCATCTTTCAGAGTACTCGAGAGAAAAGTCGAACGTAAGATAGCGAACGTAAGATGCCAGTTAGCGATGATTTTCGCATCTGATCCTACAATGAACTATATGAGCTCATCAACGACACACTGTAGCTCTACTATGTTGTTCAGATAGAAGAGGATGTGAAAATAAGCGGCAGTCGATGTTGCCTGTGTTGAAAGAAGCAAATCGAGCCAGCCTAGTCATCGATTCATGTGACTAACTAGCGAAAATCTCCGGCAGCCGAGGCATCTGGAATGATATGTTAAGGCAGGCCGAAATCCGAAAAACGTGTTGTTAATGAGCAATTAAATAAATAAAAATATTTCTGCGTTATTAGTGCTCTCTGTAGCGCTTAATATACAAACCAGTCTTGCCTTTTAATGATATTTTAAAATTGTTCGAGAATATTTTGAAAATTTAAAACGAAACAGTTCTACGTATTTTAGTGTAGCCAGAACCGCATTACATTGTTACGAGAATGGAAATGTTGTTACATCGTTTAACATTAAAATGATAAACAAAAGCTACAAAAACAAAAACAATGAACTTGTTTACATGATCAACATATAAACAAAAATACATATAGCAACAACATTGGTATAAAAAAGGGATAATCAGGCAACAACAACACTATAAGGACACACGTAAACAAAATACACAAACAACAATAACGTAAGCAACATGTTTACATTTACAGAGATTTCGCGAAGGCGAAGTCAGTCTCCTTCAAAGGCATTCATCATACTGTTTACCATGCGATATAAAAGGCAAGACAAAGCAGGCAACGGTGTCAGTAAAAATTTAGTTAGTCTTGTGCGAAGAAGCGTTGGGTGTGAAGGGAACAGTCGTGGTTTGAAGATCGTATTTACGCAGAAGAGTGTAAAGGCGAACAGCAAACAAAGCAAATTGTTGTTGCTTATATCAAGTTGTGAATTGTGTGAATAATAAAGAATTTATCTAAAACTAAACACAATTTTTTTATTTGCAATAATATTTTAAACGTTTATAAAAGGCTAAAAACGTAACAATATAATAACAAAATAGTTCTATAACAACAACAAGAAAAATGTGTGAAGTTAAAAAAAAATGCTCACAAACTGAGAATGAAGCGAAATTAATTATGCAGAAATAAATACCACACATACATAAATGCCACACATTCGAAACCACATAAAACTTAAGATTGAAAATGATCAAAATGACGCATTTTTGATTAAATATTTGCAACTTGTGCAATATTTTATTATTTGATGCAAATAATGTGTATGTGTGTGTGTGTGTACTCATAAGTCTGTTGTTGCTGGTTATTTATGATTTCGTTGTGGGCAACATTTTATTGCACCTGAAATGTATACAACATTTTATGGTACAATTCGATTTTTATTTTCTTTTTTGGTTATTGGAAATTAAACAAAACGTCCTTGTTTTTATTTTTTTACCTTAAAAACATTGTTCTGGTTGTTGTTGTATTTCGTTGTAGTTTTCGTTGGTGTTGCAACAATATTGTTGTCGGTCGTGTGTGCTCAAATTGTGTTTTATGAAAACCAAATTGTATGTACTATTCATTTATGTATGTGTTGTTGTTGTTGTTATTGCTTCTGAAGTTCGATAGTTTTTATTGTTGATATCATATTTGTTGTTTTATTTAATTTTATTTGATTATTTTTATTAAAAATAATTTTATGTACTTGCATGCGTTTGTGTTTGTTTGTTTCTTTGTTTGTGTAATTGTATGTCGAAAGAGCCGCTTCAGTATTTACGGTACGCAAAGTCGATTTTTATTTTCTTTTAGTTTGTTGTTGTTGTTGTTGCTGTCTTGTTGTTTATAGTGTTGTCCTCCAATTCAGTCGAAATAAAAGAATTTTTTACCGTTGATTGTTGTTTTTGATTATTATTGTATGGGTATGTTGTATGAGTACATATGTGATTAAGGATTTATGTATGTGTGCAAATACAGATACATTGCGAACGCATTAAATTAAGACCATCTGGCTTAAATTTTCGATTAAGAAAGCGATTTTATAAAATTTAAAGTTTTTATCTGAAATAATTTTTTTTTACAATAATTTGCAATGAAGAAATAAATTCTATATCCGCTTAGGTTCAGAATTCGTCTGTATGCGTTCTGTATGTATAAAATTTGTATTCATATGTCGCATGTTGTACAAAATTTAAGTGTGTCGTATTTGTTTAGCAAAGAAGTAAATGAAATAAATAAATAAAAAACGCTGAAACAACATTAAACAAAAATTGTAAAAAAGAGAAACACGTAAACAATAATACAAAAAGCAAGAAAATCACCAAATTGAAAAAATAAACAAGGACAACAAAAACTTTAACAACTTTTGGTTAAATGTTTTCCAAAAACAGAAGACTAAAAAAACCCTCCAAACGAACAAAAATAATCGTGAATACACCAAAACTTAAAAGAGTAAAAAAGGTCAATACGAATACATGTTACTTTCAAGAAGCATAAGGACCTTGTCAGTGAGAAAGCCACTAGACCTCTTTATACGTATGCTAAATGAACTCTTATGGTTTGTATCAGAGATCAGCAATGAATCGTTTTTTTGCTACTCATAAGCACTCATGAAATTTTGAATATATGTAAGTGAGTCAACAGTATTGAAATTTAACTACTCTGATTCATTCGTACTCAGTACAACGTTGATTTATAAGTACAGATTGCATTGAGTATGCGTACAACGTTGACATCCAACTCATACCTTTCGAAATATGTTTGATTCAGAAACCTACTCAGTCAAATTCATAAATTCAGGAAAATACTTATAATACATACTCATAAATGATCGGAGTACCAATCCATTCATCAAAAGCTACAGTTTTAGTTGTTGTTGCATTTACAAAAAAAATAAAGACACAAGCAAAAAACAGAGCAGCCAGCAGAGCAAACTCACGACGTATTTTAGTGCTCGTACGCAAATCATACTTATTTTGTGCTTCGTGTATATGTTGAGTCATGGAGAGTCGAAATCAATAACATCATACGTGTTGTTAAGTATGAATATGATGAATACTTCAAACTTTGAATATGAGTAGAGGTTTCATGATATTAAAATTAGTATGAATGCGCATATCTATCAGAAATATTATGAGTATGATTCTATTCCACTCATCATTTTGAATACTCATTGCTGATATCTGGTTTGTATATGTTTTGGCAATAGATAGGAGCTTCTTTTGTATAGATATGTAACTTTGATAACCCGAGATGTTACAAGATGGTATATGTACATATTTCAGATGTTTCCTGTTCCTATTGTTGTGATTATTTACTTTCGGGAATATTGACGTCAAAGATGCTCCACAGACCAAAGAAGACCAAAATTTATAAATCCGATTATTATGAAAACATTTTTTCGATTGCCTAGATTGAAAAAAATTTGTGAAAACTGAGTTCGAAAACAAATCCGACCAATTTACTCCACGTGGGTTAATGTGTTGAATTACTCGAACCGGATTTCAATTTGTGAATCCCTACCAACTCTAAACGTTATACACATACACATATTATGAGCGAAAGATATCTAGTGGTGCAAACTAGATCACTTATGGAAAAGTGAAATGAAAATTTTCAAAGTTCAATTATTGTAAGTCGAAGCATTCGGAAGCCAGTATGGGTTTCCAATGCAAAAACTCAAGATCCGTATGAGAGAAGTAGGTTAGGTTAGGTTAGAGGAGTTGTACTTGTCAACTGTGACTTGAGAGAAGTAACTAAATTGCTCAAATTCGGTCAATAATATACAAATTACAATACGAATTAATTAATGTCGAAAGTGACCTCAGACTCCAAAAGGAGCTCGTGCCTGACCCGAAGTTAGTACTACTGGACGAAAAAAGCTGAGAAGTTTTACATCAAAAAGAAATTCTTCACCTTTTATAATAACGTATCACGCGACCTGCAAAAATATACGAAGTAATAAGGGCTCAGCTCAATCAAACGATGTCCAGGGGGTGGTGTTCTTATACCACTAATGTAGGGACTGTTTGCGGATGAACTCCTGACAAAACTATTTGAGACAGGCATCGACTGCCATGGATATGCACATAATTAAGCCTGGATCACTAAAGGAAAATTTGAAGACACTCTCTGCGATGTAAACAAAACACACAAACAACAATAATGAAACAACGATGTTTACATTTATAAAGATCTCGAGAAGGCGAAGCCACGAGCATTAGCCTTCAAGAACATTCATCAGACTGTTTACGTTGCCATATAAAAGGCAACTAAAGCGGGCAGTCTTGTATGAAGACGCAGTGTGTTTGAAAAGAGTAATCGTGGTTTGAAGATCTCCGTTACAAAGATCAGTCGAACAATTGTCTAGTAATTGTTATTATTTATGCAAAGGGTGTAAACAGAGGAACAACAAACAATGCAATTGTTGTTGTATACATGAAGTTGTGAACAGTGGCACACAGAATTGTGCGAATAATAAAGAATTTTAATTAAAACTAAAAACAGATTTATTTTTATTATATTTGGAATCTAAGATCTTATATTTTAAACGCTTTTAAAAGGGTAAAAACGTAACAATATTTTGATACGATAGTCCTCCACGGTACATTCTTTCAAATATTACAAAATTATTTCTACTATAAAGCATAAACAAATTAAAACTTTTCTACAAAAAAGTTAGCTTTGTACAATTGTAACAGCTCCACATGGAAAACGAGTATTCAGTGTACGAGTTACTTTAAAAATACCAACAAACTCAAAATACTAACGAGATACAAATCGTACAAATGTATTGTGGCAATAGTACACGGCGTGTATTTGTTCTCTTATGTATGCAATGTTGCACAGAAAAATATAGAAACATTTGTATGTATGTGTCAAGAAAAAAATTTTAAGAAGAAACTTGTAACATTTCAACTTAAAGAAACCGAATTGGACATCAGCAGCGGAAGGATAACTATAAAAACGGGCACAACATGTACGAAATCCTTTTTTTATTTGTTTTGAAGGCAACATTTTGAAAAACGTTAAAAATCATTTGAGAAAACATTCTAGTGAGTATTGTAGTGTTCGTAAGCGAATCATATTTATTTTGTGATTCTTGTAAATGTTGTGTAAAGGAGAATCGAAATCTACAACATCATGCGTATTGTTAAGTATGAGTACGATGAGTATTTCAAACTTTGAATATGACTAGTATGAGTATGATATTAAAATAAGTATGAATCCGTATAAGTATCAGAAATTATGAGTGTGATTCAATTCTACTCATCTTTTTGAATACTCATTGCTGAACTCTGGTGTGTATCCAAAAAAGAATGTGTCATGCCTAATCGACGTACATCCAAGCTCTAACGTAGGGTTACAGTCAAATCTAAATCAGAGCGTTCAGCGTCCATGTGACACTACAGCATCCACTCTGGACGCCAGTCAACATAATGCTCAATTCTCTTATTCAGGTGGATGTGTTACTGTGCAATGACCCCATGGGTAAAATGAGAGAAACAACTGCATAAATTCACAATAAATCAGTATTATGTACGTATTTAAATTAATTCTTCCAATACATTTTCTTTCTGCTTCGATACGGTCTGGTAAAGTACCACGTCTAAGATAGAGAGAAACGTATTGCTTGGCTTATTCACGCTCTCATCTGTCATGTTCCCCCTGCTTCTCTTCTCTTTCCGTTGTTCTCCACAATGGCGCGTTTAGTGAGGGATTGCAACGTTTTCTTGTATGCGGCGTATTTCCCATCGTAGTGTTAGTTTCGCTGGGACAGAAACTTAAAACAAAGGAATCTTTTAGCAATGTACTGATTGCGCAATCGATACTTGGCTGTGACAAGGTAGTGGTCCGAGTCGATGTTTGGAGTCTGATGTGCGCAAATCTGGTATATAGGAAACGTGCCTTCCGTCAATTGCAAATAAATAGTAAAGTTCTAGAAGTTGCCAGACCGAAACTGAATGAACGAAAATAGTCGCAAGTGATAAACAGTTTCGTTTTTATTTCAGGAAGTAGTCGTCTATAAAAAGTAAAATTTTTGGACCTTTTATTGTGACTTTTTGCCTTTTTAGATTTCTTATAAAAAATATTGTAACAATAAAGGACATTTTCTTGATCATTATAATTTTTCTTCTTTCTTTGGTGATTAAGTATTAATATAAGGACGAAGTAAGTATTATTTGCAACTCCTTTTTGCTGTGACAACATAAACATAAGGTCACTAACATAACTAGCTGGTAAGGGCCTTTTTCAAACAGAAAACATTTACAAGTCCAGAACAAAAAAGTGTAAAAATGGAATAAAAAGAAATCCATAATGTGTAGAAAATGAGAAGGAAAAAAACGAAAGAAAGAAAAAACAGGAACATGTTTTGGTTGTTATTGTGTTGGCAAGAATATTACATGCCAAAATGCCAGAATGTAATAATTTTTGATGGAAATGTACACAAAATATGAAAAAACCAGAAGATTGAGGTGTAAAAAAATAAACTGCAGTTGTAAAAAGAAACAACAACATTTACGTGTTGCATGTCCACAATCTTATGGTTTGTTTAGTGTTTTCTTTTTTTTTAACAAAAAGCAGGTTATTAGAAGAAATTCGTTATCAAAGAGTAATAAAGATTACAGGTATGGGTACATTTCGTTTTACACACATTTCTACTTTCGTCAAATTACGTAGAGAAAAAAGGAAAAAATCTTGGCAGAACATAAAATAAACGAAAGAAAAGAAAATAAGAATTAAATTAAGGTTTCTATACTTTAACTCACATAGAGTAAATGTATCAAACAGACCAAGTGATTAATCAAAAGGTTAAGAAGGTATTTTTGTAAAAAGGTAGATTCAAGATATTGCCATTTTCCATCTATCAAACTATCTATCTACATAGATATATCAAAATCTCAGTTCTCGTACTAAATTTCCTAAACTCAAGACTATCAAACACTTATACAACGAAAGTTTCTAATTATTACGCCCGCCTAAGGCAAGTCATGCAAATTTGTTTGCTATGTTTGAGAATTTTAAAATAAAACAGAGCATTGATTAAATAATATTGGAACACGAGAGGGGATCTACGGCAGTGTTGAAAAATTCAGTACTTCAGTACTTTTTTATTATTACATATTTTATGTCTTGCGCTTTTCAACTATTAATGCATTAGCAACGTAATGCTAAATGTAGAATTAGTCTTTAGTCCCAGTCAGCTAAACGTCCACGGGAAGTACTTTCGTTTTTAGAATTCGAATTCGTTTAAGTAGTTAGTTTTTCCATTAAAATAAATAAATAAATAGTTTAGTATGTAGTGTGCTGGCTTGCTAGATGTGAACCCATGGTTCAAACCCCCATGTCGGACATCTCCAACAAAACGAAAAATGAGGAAAGTATTTCTTCGGGGACCTCTGAGAGTAAATATTATTGCCATGAAAAAGTTTCTCAAAAATATGTCGTTCGGAGTCGACTTTAAACTGTAGGTCCCGCCACTAAAATTAACACATGTATAATAAGTGCTGTGTGAAGCTAGGTCATAATCCTGATTGAGGGTTTGTAAAGACCAATTAATGGGGTGATTAAATGTATGGAAGCTCTAGGTATTCACATTCTATGCAAAGCTTTCCGTAAAATTCCGTATGAGCTGATAACAACGGCCTAATGAAATAAATTTTCAATAAATGATAGAAATCACGACTATTTAAAGAGAAATCATTTGCAAATTGTAATAAAACTTTGCAACTAGAAACCAACTCTGATTCAACGGTCGGTAGCATGTCTAATGTCAGTTAATTTTACTGGGGCATTAGCTTTAATAGGAACTATTCACGAATCCTTGTAAGTGAAGGTATGTATGGTCTCTGTATTTTTTGCAATAGGGAGAACACATCTTACGAGGTCATAAATAAGGTGTTGGATTGAAGGAGTTTGCAGACTATGATATAAAACTGAAAGAAGAAGAACCTACACAGATGCTTTGCGGACATGTATGGAAATATGTGGCATTTCACGGGATAACAAATTGATAAGAAGATGCATTAGAGGGCATTTCTCGAAGAGCCTGACACACAAGGTTTGCAGGGAAATTCCTAGGATATAATCCACAAATTATGCATTGGATGTAAACCATGATTGTCAGACCTATAATGATGTCTGGGTCATACAGAACAAATTTGAAAACAGTTAAATTGGTGCTGAACAAGATACGGAGTGAGTGTTAGTATAAAAGGTGTAAGGAAGATGCACATTGTAGTGAAGGAACTATGATTAGATTGATAGATTAGATAGGTAGATAGATATCCAATCACAAAACCCGGGTAATGTTATATTAGAATATCAATACAACATACATATATCTCGACATTTAGATCAGGCTCAATAAATACACAAAACAGTTTAAAAAGTTTGGAAATCTTGCAGGACTGCATCTGTTACAAAATATATACAATATCCAGATGCTACACTAGAGTCAAATTAACCGTTGTGGTGTGCAACTAGGAATCTAAAAACATGTATTATATTTTAGCCTCCTTTACATACTTGAAATCAGTGTCCACACCAAATTTTTAAATAATGATGCTGGTAAAATCTTGGCTCCCACACCGACCAACTGACTCTAACCGACCTTGGTGGAACAAACCTTGCTCTTGCTGGTATGTAAATTCGAATACCTTTGGCGGCGGCTGATAGACAGAGTAGATAGTCAGCGAGCTGTTCTGACCACCCCAACTAAAGCATTATTTCTATAATCAATTTGTTCCTCTATGACATCCTATTAAGACAGAGGGCTGAGCTGGTGGCTGTGAGACACTATGCAGTAAAATCCTGGCCCAATCCGGACCATAAATATGCTGCTATTCTGGGAAGACATAGACACATTAAGGTCGATTATATGATTCCTTATAACTTTCTGAATAGAACATTCGTTCTTAGAATTCCTACTATTCACTTCTGTACAGAGGATCTATCCAAACTTCAGTTAAAACAATCGAATTATGATTCACTGGGCATTCCCTATTGAAGTATAATTGTTTATGTGTCAAATACTTTTTTTATTGTACAAATAAAACTCATACAAACATATACATTTTTATAACTTAATTTTTAGAAAAATGTTATTTGTTTGTTTAGTTTTTGTTGGTATTGTTGATGTTGGTACATATTTTCATTGGTCTGTTTGATTGTTTTTGTCTCGTATCTTTTAAATTGTATCGTGTTTTAATATGTGTGCGATTGTCCATTTCATATGACCAGTGTAAGTTTTTTTATAGTTTTTGTTGTTGCACTTTGAATTTCTGGTCCAGTGGCTAATTCTTCTACATTTTTTTTATTCTCTATGACTCTCTCTGTTCACGCTTCAACCACAAAACGGAGTGAAAAATACATTCAAACTTATGCAACCAAACCAACCAACTTTTACTCACTCTACATACACACATTCAAACGTTGAAATGTGTGTGAATCCAGATTATTTTTTATACAGACATACATACATACAGTGCTCATCTATGATTTTATTGTATAATTTTTTAGATGTATTCCAACGAAAAAAAAGGAACACAGAAATTGTTCGAAAATAAAACTAAAGAAACAAGCGAAACATAAATAAATTAAATAAACACTGGAAAACTGTGCAAATTGCAATTCGTTAACAATGAATTTGTGAGCCAAAAAAACCAAAAAACAAAAAACGAAGGAAAAAAATCATTTAAAACAAGAGAAGACTGAAGAGCAACAAAAAAAAGCAGAAATTACAACACTGGACATGCCTCACATATTGAACGAATACCGAATGTTGTCGCTCTTCATGGCGATGTTTTGTTGCAAATAAATGCGATTGTTTTAATTCTTTTCTATCACACATCTTTTTATTTCTACTGCAATATTGATGTTTTATTTGTGTTCCAGTCTCTTAACGGTTTGGTGCACATTTGGCCCCAAAATAACATCCTCAAGGCCTACCAATTATTTAATTATAATCATTGAAAATTGAGAAACAATTTCAAAATTTAATGCACAATTAAACTGAATTATAATAGTATTTCTTAAATATAATTGATGTCAATAATTGTGGTCAATAAAGAACAAAGGATTTTAATACAGGCATGAAATCATTCAATTTCGTATTAACACACTAAAAGTATACGAACTAAACCAGTCGCCAGACAAATTGTTAGTGTTTTGGCTTATTAGAAGTCAGGCCACGGTTCAAGCCCCAACGGAGTGAAATATGAAAAAATATTTCTTCACCTACTTCCTCTCAGCAGATTTCTGGCAAAAACCGTGAGCGTAAATATAATTGCCATGAAAAAGTTTCTCAAGAAGCTGTCTCGCCACGCATATTTAAAATTAACACACACAACGTAAATGGTGTAAGAAGCTAGGGCGTAATCCTGACTGAATTGTTGTAATGACCAATTAGAAATTAAATTATATCTTACTTACTTGCTTAATTGGACATTAATAAACCGTTTGCCGGATTTCGACTTGCCTTAACATATGCCTACATGCGCCTCTGCTTCTTGTACGTCTTTACTAGTAGATAGCAAGTTTTCTACAATTTAGTCTTTCCTACGCAGACAAGGTCGTCCTCTAGGCACACTCTCGCTAATTCATCATCAAATATCCGTCTCGCCGGATTATACTCTTCTATCTGAACAACATGGCCGAGTCGGCGAAATCGCTGCACCACGTCCACGAAATTGATGATCTTATACAGCTCATTATTTGATTGGATGTGGAAGCCATAGCCTACAAGCACGGGAACAAGATCTTAATTATTGCGGCTGTTCACGATACAACAACAATTGCTTTGTTTGTTATTCCTCTGTTTACACCCTTGGCATAAACAATAACAATTACTAGACAATTTTTCGACTGATCTTTGTAACAGAGATCTTCAAACCACGATTACTTTCTTTAAGTAGACGGCGTTTTCACGCAAGACTGACTGAACGTTTACTGACTTACTCATATGCTTTGCTTTGTCTTTGATATGGAAGGGAAAACAGTTTGAAGGCGAATGTTTGTGGCTTCGCCTTCTCGAGATCTCTACAAATGTAAACATCGTTGTTTCATTATTGTTGTTTGTGTATTTTGTTTACATTTATTCCTGTAGTGTTTGTTTACTTTTTCACAATTTTTTTGCTGGTGTTAGTTGGTATATTTCTGTTTACATTTTATTACCATACTTTTTATTACCATGAAAAGGCTTCTCAAAAAATCTGTCATCCATATTTGTGTCGTTTAACTGTAGATTCCGCTACTATCTAGATAATATGATGTCCCAACGACAGATTATTGAGAAGCTTTTTCATGGTAATTTTATTTACATACGTCTCAGAAATTTCTTAAGACACAGTCGCCGTAGAAACATGTATATGTTTGAACGGATCTACTAGACTACGGTGGCTTTTCTATACAATCAATTTAAATAGTTTGGAAGCTACATAATTTTGTTGTGAAGATTTTTTCTGCATACAGCACGTTACATATTTTATTTTCAGGAGAATAAATAAAGCTCCATACTCATTCCAAATTATGCTCTTCAATAGGGATAGAACGTATTGGCGGTCTGTTCTGGAAGTTAGACATTTACATGTATTTCATCTTTTTTTCATTTATAGTAAAGACCTCAGCCTTTCATTCAACATTGAGAATTGCAAACGACTACTCCATGTAGTAGATATTCCACGTTATAATTGGAATGTTACACGCATGGGCTATGAGCATTACCAGAGTTGTCTATTAAGCTACACGATCTTGCATGACTCCAATCTTTACATGAAATGTAGCACAGGTATACTAGGCAGTACGATCACTATTTGTTCGCAGAGGAGTTAGGAATAAAACCCTCTATGCAAGTGTGTAAGGTTGGTGTAGGTGTGTAGTGATAAGGAACTGTTCCACTCTCTCAAGAGAAGGAACTGATATTCTTTGTGGGGGGTTTTCAAAACGGTTTATTTATCTAATGAAATTCACCCGGATTCGAACATGTATTGCTAGGATTTGTATTTAAATCTTAACATCATGACACATTCTAATTATTACTAGAGATCAGCCATGAGTATAAAAATAGATGAGTAGATTCAAATCATACTCATAATTTCTGATACATATGCATGTATACGCAATCATGCTTATTTTAATATCATACTCATACTGCTCATATTCTAAGTTTGAAGTACTCATTGTACTCATACTAAACAATACGTATGATGTTGTTGATTTTGACTCTCCATGACTCAACATTTACAAGAATCACAAAATAAGTATGATTCGCGTACGAACACTACAATACTCACTAGAAGGTTGTGGGTTTGCTTTGCTTCCTGTCTTTGTCTTTTCTTTCTTTTCTTTTGTAAATGCAACAACAACTAAGACCGTAAATTTTGATGAATGATTTGAATCACTCGAATCATTTATGAGTATTATAAGTATTTTTCTAAATTTATGAATCTGAATGAGTAGGGGTATGAATCAAATATATTTCGAATGTTCTGAGTTTGATGTCAACGTTGTACGCATACTCATTGCAACCTGTACTTATAAATCAATGTTGTAGTGAGTACGAATAGATTAAAGTAGTTGAATTTTAATATTGTTGACTCGCTTATACTCAAAATTTCATGAGTACTTATGAGAAGCGAAAAAACGATTAATTGCTGATCTCTGGTCCACACCAAACCTAAACGGAATCCATTTAAAATTAAGCAACCAGGCCATCTCTGAAGTTTTACAAATACATGTGAAAGGGACAAATAGTTTTATGTTACGTACACATACGTTCCATGCTTGAGTGTGTGTGTGATCGTATACATGGATTTAAATTTGTTTTTTTTTGTTGCCTTTAATGAGTTTTTCGCTACATTTACTGTTAAAGTGTATCTGGTATATGCATATGTATTGATGTGTTTATTTCCGTCTATGTTTGGACTTGTGTGTGAGTGCTTGTGTATTTGTGTGTTTGACTGATTTTAAGCATTTTCATGTCCCTTTTTATTTTATTTCCATTTCAATTTATTTTCGTTTTTGTTTCGTGTTTTTTTTCACAATTTGCCACAGTTACTGGAAACTGCTACTTCTGCTGCTATTTTCGAGGTCCAGCTTAAATAACTAAATTAGGCAGACACATGGTACTGAATTGAATTTATTTTTTTGAAATGTTTTTTTTTCTGCGAATGTCCTCGTATAGTTTTTGTCATAGCCGTAGTATGGTTAATAATGTACACTGTGTACTCGTACATACATACATATGTATGTATATGTTGGCTGTATTGATTGTTTGTGTAATTGTTACAATTGTTTTGTATTGTATTTGTTATTGCTGTTGTTGTTGTTTGTTGTTTTATCTTGTGAAAAATAATCTTTTGTTAAATGTGTTTTTGTTGATTTTGTGATTTGTAGCCACAAAACAATTGACTATGCATTGTTTAATCCAAATTAAAATGTGGCCCAAATTATATTAGATCAACTCAATTTTTGTTTTTGTTTTTATTTTTTGTTGTTGTTGTTATTCATCTCTATTGTTGCTGTTATTGTGTGGTGTTTTATTTCAGACTCAATTTCGTTACATTCATTGTCGTCTTGTTTCAGTTGTTGTTGTTGTTGCATTGACTTACGAGCAATTTAATTGAGCAAATCAATTTATTTTGAGATTTTAAATGAATTCTTTTTTTAGGATTTTTTTTGTGCCAAGAAGTATTTTTCATTGCAATTGTCGTTGATAGTCAAATTAAAATGTAATGATTTTGAAAACATAGTTGTACGTCCCAACATTGGTGACGCAGTTTGTTTGAGAATTACTTTCGAAATACGGCCAATTGCCAAACTATTAGGGGCAGTCAATTATTTTACCGTCATGTAGATTTTGAGTGAATTGGTTTTTATGTCAGACGTGATTGTATTGAAAATTTGTTTTTAACAAATTCTTAAGGGTTAAGTGGTACATTAGTTTTTTGAAATTTTGAGCAGTCTATTAGGCAGTGTGTTGGCTTACTAGGCCCCTATTCAAACCCCAGGTCAGAAAGTTCTAACAAACGGCTACTGTCTCTCAGAGTAAAATAAAATTGCCATGAAAAATTTCTCAAAAACCCTTCGATCGGAATCGACTTTAAACTATAGGTCCTGCCACTCATGTATAAAATTAACACACACCATATAAATGCTGTGAAAAGCCATATCGTAATCCCGACTGAATGACCAATTATGAATATATAAGGATCCTACGGATTGTTGAAGGTACGAATCAAAAGGGCGAGTTTAAAACTTAGAGTCAGTATCGCTTTAAAATTTTTTACATTGAATTTATTTAAAGACTTTATGCTTCAAACATGAGTTGAAGATTCGACTTGAAGTTAAAATCACAAAGTACACAGAGACGATAATTATGACGTTTGAAAAACGCTCATAACAGCAGCATTACTGGCGAATTTAGAGGGAGAAAAAATGTTGTAAATTTTTTCGAAGCAAATGTGTTAGAAGCAACAGATATATAGAATGAAAACTGGCGGTTAAAGTAGAAAAATTATACGTAAATAAAAATTTATTTTGTGTTAAAAAAGGGAAAATTTGGAATATTTTTTAATTTCTTCCATGAAAAGTTTAATGATTCTTAAATATTTAATTATTAATCGAAATGTGGGTGATATTCAGTGACAATGAATATAGTTACGAAAGCGAAAGGTAATTAAGAACCTAAGTATTACAAGATCCGTATAAAAAAATTTTTATTGTTGAAAGTTGCCAATATTTTTTAATTTCTTGAAAGAAAAAGTTAACAATTGTTATTAGTTGTTTTTATTATTTGTTAATAGTTTTACACAAAAATTACATTTATTATACACTCTCGCCAATATAAAAACCCCACCACGAAAACTAAAAAAAACATAAATAAACAAAACAGAGAGAAAATCAGACAGGGACAGAAATACTTTTTGGTAATATTTGCTGTCTCTTTCAAGTTTTGCGAGTCATTGTCAACTTCTGCTTCATCTCTCTATACTCGGTGGTCAAAAGGCTCAAACGCAACAGACACCTCAAAAGGTAAAAAGGTCCAGACAGGATACAATCCCATGTATTGCAGGCTGGTAAGGAGGTAATGACTAAGACAACCATTAGACCAGTTTCCCTGGTGCCAATTGTTATGCAGGGCGATCAGATGAAGAATGATTCGAGATCTCTAAAGTATATCTTCTGATCTCAATAGCCGTGAAAGTTGTTGCTGTTGTTAACTGTTCATTTTTTGACCATTTATACCTTAAATTCGAATGTTCACTGATATCGAATCGAGTGAATGATTTTTTGAACAGAAAGAGGATTACTTGGTTTACTTATGCTGAGGTACTTAACAGAAAACTATCGTTATGCCCAGCCTGAGTTGGCGACGAGTTCACATGAGATTGCAAAAAAACGCAAGGTTTACAGGAAACTGTTCAATAACGCCAAAAGAAGTGGTTAATGAGCCACATGTAAATCTGCAAATAATGGTTTCTAACGTTTTAACAGGAAGAGAACAAGGCGGTCCTGAAAGGGATTCTGTAGGCTTATGTTAGCAAATCAAATGGATCCTGGACTACCAATAATAAAAATACCTTGGATGTACTCTCAGAGGCTCACTTCCCATTCTTCTATCTCTTCAAATTTTCGTGTCCTTATAGTATCATACCTGAGGATTTACAGATGGGCATAGACATCCTCATCAGAGATCAGCAATGAATCGTTTTTCTCTACTCATAAACGCTTATGAAATTTTGAGTAAGAGTGAGCCAACAGTATTGAAATTCAACTACTCTGATTCATTCGTACTCTGTACAACATTGATTTATAAGTACAGGTTGCGTTGAGTGTGAGTACAAAGTTGACATCAAACTCATAACATTCGAAATATGTTTGATTCATAGGCCTACTCATTCATACATATATACATACATAATTGGCCATTACAACCCTTCAGTCAGGGTTACGGCCTAGCTTCTCACACCAATCATGTTGTGTACCTTAATTTTATACTTGAGTGGCGGGACCTACAGCCTAACGTCGAATCCGAACGACAGATTTTGAGAAACTTTTTCATGGCAGGTTTATTTACTTTCAGAGTTTTTGCCAGAAATCTGCTGAGAGGAAGTCGCCGAAGAAATATTTTTTGATGTTTGGCCTGGGGCTGGAACCCGGGCTAATAAGCGAACACACTACCTACAGACTATTGCGACTACACGCCTACTCATTCAGATTCAAAAATTTAGAAAAATACTTATAATACTCATAAATGATTCGAGTTATTCGGCAGCAAGCAAAGCAAACACACTAACATCTAGTGAGTATTATAGTGTTCGTATGCGAATCATACTTATTTTGTGATTCTTGTAAATGTTGAGTCATGGAGAGTCGAAATCAGCATCATGCGTTTTGTTGAGTATGCGTACGATGAGTACTTCAAACTTTGAATATAAGTAGTATGAGTATGGTATTAAAATAAGTATGAATGCGTATAAGTATCACAAATTATGGGTATGATTCGAATTTAGTCATCTTTTTGAATACTCATTGCTGATCATTGCATGTTTACGATTATCTCATGTTCCGTTTACAATAGCTTCTTAACCAAACCTGATCACTCTGTTCTACACTAGCTTTAATTTTTCACAAGTTGTTATAGGAAGTTTAACAGTTTTAGTTTTATTTTTAAAAATATTTTAGAAACATTAAATCTTTAACTTAAAACTCGATGTAAATTAAATTAAAATCCTAAAAAAAAACAAAAAAACGTACAGAATGAAAAATGCAGTGATACAGAAAGTGAAAGAAATAATGAATTCATGAAATGCCTGACATTATATTTGTATTATTATTAATATTCTTGAATGTGAATTGTTTTGGTAAATAAAATGAAATAATTAAAACAAAAGAGGCTTTTGTTTGGCTTAACAGGAGGAAATCTCCAAAAGAAAAGTGAACTCTTGTATAGAAAACAACAAAAAAAATTGTCGAGTATTTGTGTCAGAAAACACAAGTACGACTACATACGTGCATATACAATACATTTGCAAATTAGCAGACACCCGCACAAACACATACACGTATCAACATTTGTATGCTTGTATGTATGAGAATAAAACTAACTATACTTAGGAACATTTCAAAATGTACATGTACATATGTATATGTATGTGTGAGTGTAAAAACAATCACACAAATAAATAAATTGAAAGATACAACATAACAAACAAACAAGCAAACAGAGAACAACAGCAATAACTATGAAAAATATAAAACAAACACTTATACAATCACAACACAGACATCATGACAAACTTAACTTGGCCAAAATGGGAACACAAAAATTAACTGTGCAGACGAATGAGTACATCAGCAAATAAATGATTTTCTAACTACTCGAACACACAGTAGTTGTCCATATTATTATGACCATTAGGAGGGCAATATCAGGCACATTATCAGAAAGTGTTTATTTCTAAATTGTTTCGAACTAATTCCCTGAATATTAAATGTATGACGTTTGCAGATCGGTTTGTTGAAGGGAAGAAAACCAACAATATGGGTTTCAGATCTCGCGGCGTTTGGTACACAGCTAACTACTGTATTTGCCTTTTTATTTCTTCTTTTTTTATTTTTTTTAATGCAACAACAACTAAAACTGTAAATTTCGATGAATAATTCGAATCCCTCATATAATTTATGAGTATTATAAGCATTTTTCTAAATTTGTGAATCTCAATGAGTAGGCATGAGTATGACTAGTATGAATTAAACATATTTCGACGTTGTACTCATACTCATTGCAACCTGTACTTATAAATCAATGTTGTAGTGAGTACGAATGAATCAGAGTAGTTGAATTTTAATACTGTTGACTCACTCATACTCAAAAAACCATTCATTGCTGATCTCTGGTAGGCATCTGTCAGTTGACTCCTGTTTGACTACCATTGAGCACACTACAAAGTGATTTGATAATTTTTCTCTAAAATCTCTAAAACATTATCAAATTAGTAAATGAATAAGATGGCTCATCATTCAATGTCTTACATGTATTATAATCCTAATATCAGCTGCGAATCGCTGCTAAAACATGTACCCTAGTCCACAACTACCATAACGAACGTAACATCAAGTGGAAATGTTATCGAATGGAGGAGGGTTAACACAAAAGTTATAAATTTATGGTCAAGAGACTTTTACTGAATAGTTTAATAGAAAATAAAAATAAATTTGCTGTCCTTGTATACCTTAGACGCACTGTAGGTATAATTTTTCTTTGTATTTAAGCCAACAATGCAACGAATAAGCCAGTGAATGAACAAGCGCGTTAGTTTCGTTGGTAACAATATCACATACCAGTCAACAAAATTTTAGAATATGACAAGGTTTTTAGGGTATTCTTTTACGTTTTTTTTTCGGCTCTTTGTTGTTGTTGTTGTTTGCATTTTAAATACTCGCGAGCCAAACCACTGTAAACAATGATGACGGGTCACACAGCAGAGGAAGCAATACTCACACACTTTGCAAGCAAAGAAAACAAAATAGAAAAAAAATTAGAAGCCCTTTAACGCAGGCCAAAGCACGTTTGTTAAACAATGGCGACGGTAAACTTCATTAGAAACTGGCAAAAGGACAGCTCAAATAGGACACACAGTTTAACAACACACAGACGGAATAGTGGATCACTTCAACGATATGAAACCCAAAAATAACCAGCGACGAGAGCGACAACAATGCCATGCCAAACAATAGTAGCAAAAAAAAAATGCTACTCCAAAGATGATGATACAACAACAAACAAAAAAACACAAACAATTCGACTCATGGCCAAACTTTCTAACGAACTAACCAAGTGGCAATTAAAGCAATTGCAATTGAAATTAAAGGATCCTTTTGGCCAGTTCTGCTTGCGTTGGTCAACACAAGCAAAAAAAACTTCTAACTCACCACCCCTAGCCTAGTGTTTCAAATGTGTTTGAATGCTTAACATTCGATTCGTGTGCTTAACTTTATATATAAATGTGTGTATGCCTGTGTATTTGTGTACACATGTAAGTAGATAAAGTGGTTTGTGGTGGTGGTGGTGATGGTGATAGTGCAGTTGTATAAAAGCGTTTAACGACACTGATTCGTGTAACACTTTTGGTGAATTTTAATTAGAACAGACCGAACGGAAAAATAATATAAAAAAACGCTTTAAACAAGAGATTTCTATTCTGTTTCTCTATTCTTTTTCATTCGGTTTTCGCATTTATTTGCAAATATTTACCGTTTGTTTAGTGCTCTCAGAGATGATGTTGTTGTCATTGCGTAATTTAGACTCGTACAAATAAGAAGAAGCATTTTAACACTGCTTAACACTGTTCACACGTTGACTGTCACGGTAATTTTCAGAAAACTAGCCACGCAAGCCAACATTGAATTTTTGTTCTTTTTCAAGAAGCCATTAATCGATACTAGCACTGATATAATACGAGTTTATTCGTAGCTACACAAAAATGTCAGGTTTAGTGAGTACGAGATAACTCGAAGTTGGCACCCTAGAAGGGAACGCAATCTACGAGTTCGTTCTTGTAGTCGGCAGTCAACTTGTTAATAATGCATTTATTTTTTGAAATTTAATAAGACACTCAACTTCAAATAACAACGATTTGATGGGACAACCAAAAAAGAACTCCTAGTAAAGTCGCGTTTGAAGTGGCTTAATATATGCCCAGAGGCCAGTTCTGAATTGAGACCTATGATCTCAAATTGAAGGATTTTGTAAAACTCATCACAAATAGTTCATCATTTTGGCCTGAGAACACCTAAGGGTATTTGGGATGTATAGGGTTATCCATTTCGTGGTTTCAAAAGTAAACGTAAATAAAACACATATAAAATATTTTATTCATCATATTTCGTTTTTATTGTAAAGTTTGAACGTTGACATTATGTGTGAAACACTACATCATTTAAATGACCTACACGCGAAGTGTTGCAAGCATTGATTCTTTTGAGGTAATTTACGACCACTTTTTGACACATATTGGGCGGTATCTCAGCCAGTAAGGTCCAATCACACCTTCGGACCAAAGAGCGCACCAAACAGTGACTTTTTCTGGATGTAATGGCCTCTCTTCAATTACTTGAAGATGCTCAGAACCCCAAATACGACAATTTTGTTTATTAACATACCCACCGAGTGTGAAATGTGCTTCATCGCTGAAGAAAATTTTATTCGAAAAATTGCCGATACGTGGCTCACCATTTTTGTAGTAGGTTTTGATAATTTTTATGCTTTGTGTGATAGTTAAGCGATCCATTTTCGTCAATGTCAGACTTTCAACTGAAAAGAAAAAAATTGGTTTCACAACTTAGTTTGACAGAAGTTGAATTCCAGTCCCATACTTTTGAAACCACGAAATGGATAGCCCTATACATAAGGACAGTTGCTTGTGTGATTGTATAGGGTTGTTCTATCGGGGGGGCCGAACAAAAGATTTTTAAAAACATTTTCATCGCAATCTGCTTAGAGGCGGACGACGAAGAAATATTTCGTCTTGTTTCGTTTTGTTCAAGATGTCTGATCCATTTATCTTTATTTTGTTTAAATGTCTAAGCAGAAAGCACTCTTAAAAAAGTCCTATAGCTTCCAAAATACTAAAATTATTGCCGATATTGCTTTGTTGGAAGCAATTTGTGCGTTGAAACAGTATAATTCTTCACAGCCTCAGCACAAGATGCCTAACTGAAAGGTGACGCTGATGTTCAAGAAGAATTGCTAGTACGAAGGACATATTTTCGTTGGCAATTGACACTGTTCATATACTCAGTTGTTGCTATTAATAAACATTATAACACTTCTTTTAAAATCAACTATATATGTATATTGTACCATGTGTTTATGCAAAATAAATTTGATCTTGCATGAAACTGTGTAATCAAAAACTCTTCCTTACATCGATAACAAATGTTATCACAACAATTGCTAACATAAATACTGTTTTCTGTAAATCAAAAAATATAAAATTTTATTTAATAAATTGCATGATTGGAATCGTGATTGCCTTTAAGAATTCGTGAACTTGAACTAATTGTAAATGAATCATGAAAATTTCCTCACCAGAGATGTTAAACAATTTAAGCAAATATAGGGTGTGTCGTATATCGGTTTAAATTTGAACCATCGGTTATTTCGAATCTAGCAATACTTAGGTCAATATATTCTGTCAGAAAATTCCGTATATTACTTCCTCGATTTACACTTGAGCAACGTTGGGACTTATTGAGCGAACGAGAAACTGCACGATGATGTTGATTTTTGGAAGAAGCTCATTGTCGTGTTGAATCTAGCTTGTATAGCGAAGGCATTATTGGCCCATAGTTGTTTGAAAAAGAGGATGTCGCAACCATTATGGTCAAAGGAGGCACGTATAGCATCATGACAATTGATTTTTTTTACCCGTTCTTCATGGTATTGATGTGAATGATGTTTGGTTTCAACAGGATGATGCAACTTTCCACACCTATCATGCCACAATTGCTTTTAAATTTCCCATCCTATATATGAGATATGTATAGGGTGTTAAGAACTCTAATTTTTTTGTACATTTTGATTGTATTTTATTATTTTTATTAAACAGTCTTCTGTATTACGCGAATAGCCCGACAAAATTGTACGATTAAAATCAAATTATTAAACGGTGACGTCATGTCAACTAAATATACATACGTGGCAGGTTAATTTGATAGTAGCATGCGATAATTGTGTCAAATTATTAAACAAAAAATGGCATTCAAAATCAATACCGTTTATCACTTTTATTTTTGAATTGTAACAATCATTTGTAATTAACTCAATAGCCAACATACTTGCATTTAATTTTAATGAAATCGTATATAAAACAGATTTAAGATTTAAACAACGAGTACGAAAAAAATTCAATTTAAAGTTCTCACTAAACTAGGAATTGAGTTCAAGTATATTGTTGTTGTTGTTGTTGTTTATGCATTATACTCGCCTTGTACGATATCTCAACAACAATTAACGTTTTCTTCTTGCGCTCCAACCAAGCAAATAAATTAAAAATTCAAATTGAAAATCAAAATCTATGCAAGAAATATAAACAAAACAAAACGAAGAAAAACGAAGAAAAAATTTGAATTTTTCTTTGTTCATGTTAAACTTAAACTGCCTTTAATTTAAGATTTCTTTTTTTAAATATTTTTTTTCCTTAATAACTCAGTGGTTTTTGAGCTAAGGAGTCGTGTAGTTTTGGTTGTTTTTTTTCCTCTCTTTTAATCATTTTAACCCTCCGTTGGTTTGACACGACGTAGCATGAAAGTAGAAGCAGAAGAGGAAAAACAAACGCACACTTTGAGTTTTTACCACTGGGACCGCAATTTCATGAAATACATCCGCATTAAGTTGAGTAAAAAACTTTTAATTGTCATTTTAGCTTTAAGTTTAACAAATAACCAACAACAACAACAACAGCATGATTTTGCTTAGCAAAGAACAAGCAAAATGGCATAGATAGATACGAAACGAAATTTAAATTTAAACACAGAATTAAACTTCAAAGTGTGTGATTAACTTTTAAGAGGAATATAGAGTTCGAGAGTTACAACATTTTGAAAACTCTTACTAGCTGTTTCCCTTCACCCAGGATTACGACTTAGCTTCACACACCACTTATATTGTTTGTGTTAATTTTTATACATGAGTGGTGGGAACTACAGTTTAAACTCACTCTGAACGACAGATTTGTAAGAAACTTTTCATGGCAATTCTATTTACTCTCGGAGAGTTTTTGACAGAAATCTGTTGAGAGGTAGTCGCCGAAGAAATATTTATTCATATTTTCGTTTTGATGTCTGTTATAATTGTACAGAATATCCGAATTAGTCTCCGTGGCACAACATCTTTTCAATAAAACAGGGAAAATTTATTATCCACTAATGCATCAACGTAGGTTGAAAGATTTGATTAAAATTTCTTTTTCTCTTTCTTTCTTCCTTCAAGCTATGGGTTTGGTCAGGTTAAATTAGCGAGTAACTTGCCGTTCACTCGGTGTCTCATATGGCCCATTGTGTCGCATAGGGTTAGATAAGCCACCTTGTCATGATCCGCAAGTGATGAACCACCCCGAGCACCGGATGAAATCGGTCAGTTCCCTTAGTGGCACTTTCGAAACGATACGAAGATCTTCAAACATTCAGTCATCCAAAAACCGATGACATCTGTTTTGCAGGGTTTGCTCCACATCATGGCAGCTTCTACAGTAATCGTGGTGGGGCACACCGAGCTCGTCAGCGAAACTGCCAGTAGCGCAGTGTCAAGTATTACCCTAGTTCCTAAGCTGTCCACCGTTGGTCACAGCAGTTTTGAAATTCGGCAGTCACGATTCGGCCACGATTTGTCGAATTCAATGTTGCATTTTACAATTTGAAAAAGTATGCTTGTAGAGGAGCATATATTCAGTCTATCGTCTTCTTATCAGACGTCTATGATGCATTCCGTCCCGTTGATCTGACACAGTGGGCCGGAACTCATTAAAGGCGAATGTGGTAACGTCATATACGGTGTAGAGAATGCATGCAACTTCTAACGCTCTTCGATTTGATGAGATGGGACCCCAGCGCTTTCATTGCTGATTAATTGCCCTCACATATGATCAAGCTCGAAAGAGGCAGGTTCCTGGTTTCAATCATGCGTACAGCTTGTTCAATAGAAAAAATCGCTGGCATGGATAGGATGGGTTTGGTTAGTGTTTTCACCATTAGACTCAGTTTAATAATAATTTTTGCTAAAGCATCCTTCCACTATTTAGGGTAACATTAAGGACTTAAGATATTATTAAAAACAAACGGAACAATCTTCAATATAACTTAAGGCAGCCCTATAAGTATCACAAATCAGTCATATCATTCTAGATCTCCTATCACCTACCACTAGCACTATTACTTACCTACCATTTACCTATCAGTGCCTCTGGAAGGAAATTCAAATTCAGTATTTTAATGAAACAAAAACGGTTTAAAATTTTGCCAAATTCATTTTTTGTTGTGAAGTACGAATGTTCTGGTTAGAAATGGAATATTGTTTCACTCATATGGCTGCAGCGGCTGTCCTCAAAGTACCTCATTCGATTGGACCAATTTTCATCTCAGCAATGGCATCACAAATGTTGGCCTTCAAATGCTCGGTTGTCTCTGGTTTGTCTGCGCCCCACAGAAAATAGTAAAACGGTGTCATATCGCTGTTTCTTGGCGGCCATCAAACGCTTGACGTAGTAAATCGATTGTGGCACTATACGGTTGTAATCAAATATCGTTCACATCAATACCATAAAGAACGGGTACAAAAAAGTCGGCTATCGTGGTACGATATGAGTCTCCATTGACCGTAATGGTTACGCCGTTCTCATTTTAAAAGAAATATAAGCCAATGATGTCACGACTCCACAAGCTGCACCAAACAGTCATTTTTAATGTGTGCATTGGCTTCTGAGCCCCAAATACGGCAATTTTGCCTATTAATGTACCCACCAAAATGAAAATGAACTTCAACCGAAAAGAAGATTTTTTTGGCTCAAAGTGGCTTGTGGATTGCTTGTGTCTTAAGATATCCCCGCAAAAAAGTCTAATGGGGTCAAATAGCACCATCGCGTGATATTTGTGGCAAGAAACGCTCTTCTTTTGTCGTAGAAGTCCACATCACCCAATTTAGGTCAAAAG
Source organism: Sarcophaga rosellei (assembly GCA_930367235.1). Taxonomy (NCBI): domain Eukaryota; kingdom Metazoa; phylum Arthropoda; class Insecta; order Diptera; family Sarcophagidae; genus Sarcophaga; species Sarcophaga rosellei. The sequence goes on along the minus strand of OV884021.1, from coordinate 31,322,682 downwards.
AAGTTGTTAGTCAACGAGCTAAAATGCTCACCGCCAACACAAAATTTACACCTTGTGGTATGCATTTTACTAAGAATATTGGTTGGTCAACTCTGCATACCAAAAACCATATCTTAATCAATACAGGACGATCCACAAAGATTTTAATATATTTTACCCAGAAGTGCCTCTTTTAATAGAGGGTCATTTTCAAAGACTCCATAATTCCAATCACATCATGAAGTTTCTTCAAATAAATTATATTTTTGGTAAGAGTTTTATTCAATACAAAATTATAAAGATTTTATCTAAGGAATAAATCTACCACCCTAGATGACATTTATTTAGTCTGTTTTGCCAAATCATAGCAGTAGAAAGCGACGTATGTTCGTCGAATGTACATACTCTGAAGTAGTTTTCATCAAAAACAATCTTCAGCGATGGAGTACATTTCTGGATGAATGGACACGTTAACAAACAAAATTTTTGAATTTAAGAATTTGAATTTAAGAATACCAATTCACATGAGATCCATGAGCGTCCAAAGGATTTCCAAAAATTCACTGTTTGGTGGGTATTATAGGCTAATAGCCTCATCGATTCAAAGTTCTTTGAGAACGACGTTGGTCACACCATTCCTGCTAAAAGCCAGCACTATAGATGGAGTCTAGTATGTAGGCTTAGTAGACATGAGGCCACCTTTCAAACTCTATGTGAGACATCTCCAATACGAAATTTGAATATTTCTTCGGCGACTTTCTCTCTGCAGATTTCTGGCGAAAACTCTGAGAGTAAATAAAATTACCACTAAAAGTTTCCTAAAAATCTGTCGTTCGGACTCACGTATAAAATAATAATACACACAATATAATTCGTGTGAGAAGCAGGCTCTTAATCCTTAGTGAAAGGTTGTAAGGACCAATTATGTATGTATGTATGTATAGATAGCCTGAACTGGATGATCTGGATACCCACGATATGTGCTGTCAACAAGATGGCGCTACTTGCCAAACAGCTTATACAACATTGGATTTTTTGCACGAGCAGTTTGAGCACTTTATCACTATAACTGACCACCGAGATTCATCGCGTTAAATTCAGGGACCGTAACTGTTATAACTTTTATCGTAAAAGTCAGAAAATAAAAGTTATTTTTTGACTTTTATTTTTTCGAGCAGAAATAAAAGTTATTTTTTGACATTTATTTTTTCGAGCAGAAATAACAGTTATTTTTGACTTTTATTTTTAAGAGCAGTAATAAAAGTTATTTTTTGACTTTTATTTTTAAGAGCAGAAATAAAAGTTATTTTTGACTTTTATTTTTAAGAGCAAAAATAACAGTTATTGTTGACTTTTATTTTTTCGAGCAGAAATAAAAGTTATTTTGGTTTTTTCAAACCAAAGATTAGTGTTTAATATACCCAAAACTTAATTCTAATAATTTTCTGACATAAATTACTTTAATTTTTTTAAAGAATTTTTTAATAAATATTATGAATTCATCATGAATTGAAACAAAAATAACTTTTATTTCTGCTCGAAAAAATAAAAGTCAAAACATAACTTTTCTTTCTGCTCGAAAAAATAAAAGTTGAAAAATAACTTTTATTTCTGCTCGAAAAAATAAAGGTAAAAAAAAACTGTTATTTTTGGTAGAAAAAATAAAAGTCAAAAAATAACTTTTATTTCTGCTTGAAAAAATAAAAGTCAAAAATAAGAGTTATTTTTGCTCGAAAAAATAAAAATCAAAAAATAACTGTTATTTTTTTTCTAAAAAATAAAAATCATGTTTTTAAAAAGCATCACATTTTATAAAAATTTGGTCCAAGACAATCAAAATGGTATACTTGGTTTTGTTCTCCGACATTTCCTTGGGGTTGCTTTTTTTAATCAAAAATTCAAAAATAACAGTTATTTTCGGTCCCTGGTTAAATTTGTTCTTGTGGGATTTTCTTAAGTCACAGATATGAGTGAATAAGCCACAAACCTCGGAGATTTTCAAAGCTAGTAAAACCGGCCGTGGCGAACGTGCTTAAACAGTAAATGTGAAAACAGATCAGACTTATTGGGACACATTATCCACAACTGAGGGTCAGACGTATTTAAAGTTAACATACCAGAGGTCAGCAATGGGTATTCAAAAAGATGAGTAGATTCGAATCATACTCGTAATTTCTGATACTTATATGCATTCATACTTATTTTAATATCATACTACTCACATTCAAATTCTGAAGTACTCATCGTACTCATACTTAACAATACGCATGATGTTGTTGATTTCGACTCTCCTTTACTTTGTACTCATACTCATTGCAACCTGTACTTATAAATCAATGTTGTAGTGAGTATGAATGAATCAGAGTAGTGGAATTTCAATACTGTTGACTCACTCATATTCAAAATTTCATGAGTATTTATGAGTAGCGGAAATACGATTCATTGCTGATCTCTGATATGAACTTTAAATACTTGTTTCCGAAACATTTGCGTTTTTTAAAATACTTGCATAAAATATTGGAAATAAAATTTAAAACAGTATTCCAATTAGTATTTGGAAAATTGTCGTAATTAACAATTTGTTGGCCGGAAATGATAACTGAGCAATGCAATAATTATTGTCTTTTGACAATGTCGTTTAAAGTTGTTACAATGACAAAATAAATGTTCAACATAAAAACGAATAACAACCAAAAAATATGTTGTTTGTTTTTTGTTTTTTATTTCATTTTACCAATAAATTTGCAGAGTTTTATTAACGCGACTCAAGTTTAAATTGCTGCTAATTTCCGAACAATATATTCAATTACATTGCATTGAGGTAAAAATTGCTGCAGTTTTTTGCAATTAAAAAACATGTCAAAACGAAAACTCAAACTAAAGAAAAAACGGAAAAAGAAAAACCAAAAAGGAAATTAAAGTGCAACAACGTTACTACAGCAAAGACATGGGGAGGCTCAAAATACTTTTGAAGTTTTTCAGTTTTTCTCCTTCTATTCCTTTTTAATGACTCACAGTCATGATTGAAAATTTTCCTTGTCATAGTCGTCTCCCTTTTAACTAACCGCTCACTCATACTCACTCTCTCTCTCGCTGTTTACTTGTGCATGAACAAGCTGAACATGGAAACTAGAAAAATAAACTTTAAAACTCAATTTATGAACTTGCGAAATTCGTCTTCTCCTGTGCTTTTTTTTCTCATTTCTTATGCCTTTCCTTTGTGAAAAGCAAAATATAATACAACAGAATTAAATAAAATAAAGAAAGAAACATTTTAACATGTCTCCTACTCGACCCTTGGCACGATAAAACGCGACACATTAAAATTGCGTGTCACTGCTCGTTAATAACGCGCGACAACGCAGCCAACAATCAGTGTTATATAACCGCAGCGCCGAAAGCCCAAGTGAATTATTAGAACACAAGTTTAGCCAAAAAAGAAAAGAAAAAACAATACAGAAGAGCACACTACTGCCGAACATAAAACTAAAGCAGCCAACAAAAGAAAAAAACCAAACCCCAAAAGAAATTTAATGTATTTAACTAAAAAAAGAAATGAAAAAAAAAGAAACAAAACGTTAAGAAGCATTACATTACTAAAACACTATAGGGTTTCAAACTCGTATTTGGATTCCGAAATATCCCAAATCGAATAAGTTGCATTGACCCGTATTCAGAAATTCAGGCTCGTTGGGTCCAGAGGCCAACAATGAGTATTAAAAAAATTGAGCAGAATCGAATCATACTCATAATTTCTGATACTTATGCGCATTCATACTTATTTTAATCTCATGGAACGTCTACTCAATATTCAAGGTTTAAAGTACTCATCATACTCATACTTAACAACACGTATGGTGTTGTTGATTTCGACTCTCCATGACTCAACATTTACAAGAATCACAAAATAAGTATGATTCACGTACGAACACTAATATACTCACTAGAAGGTTGTGTGTTTGCTCTGTCTTTTTTGCGATAACTAAGATTGTCAATTTTGATGAATCATTCAAGTCACTCGAATCATTTATAAGTATTATAAGTATTTTTCTAAAGTTTGAATCTGAATGAGTAGGCTTATGCATCAAACATATTTCGAATGGTATTAGTTTGATGTCAACGTTCTACTCATACTCATTGCAACCTGTACTTATAAACCAACCTTGCAGTGAGTACGAATGAATCAGAGTAATTAAATTTCAATATTGTTGACTCACTTATAAATTTCATGAGTGCTTATGAGTAACGAAAAAACGATTCATTGCTGATCACTGTTTCAAACTCGTATATGGATTCCGAAATATCTCAAATCGAATATATTGCACATCCGTATTTAAAGATTCATGCTCGTTGGTTCCTCTTTATGCGGCCACTATTCTCAAAACTATTCATTTAATAAACAAAAAATACCGTCGTCTTAAGGAATGCGTATGTCGGACGTTTTTTTTTAATTTCATACGTACTATCGATTCCTATTATAAGCGGAACCAGACTCAAGTTGAATCCCGGGGTTAAATATCTAGGCCTGAACCTTGATCTCCAGCTCTGCTGGGGGGCGAATCTAGCTGCCAGGGCATGCAAAACGGCTTTTGGGGTCTTCGCCCGAAGGACCACCCCCACAAAGCCTTTTTGGGTTAAGCATAGCGATAACTGGCTTCCTACTGTGCTTCTCGCTAAGCAGGTAGCTAAGTTGACTGCAACTATACTCAATGCCCTGTTTCATTAGCGCTTCGTTCCGTCTGGTCACTCCTCTATTTTGGAGATTGATGCTGTGGCTCTACTGGACATTAATTATCTCCCTGTGGAATATTGTTTTGACAGGGGTTTTCACTTTCTGATTACGAGAAGGGGCCGAAACTGCAGGATGTATACTCCGATGGCTGTAAACTCGACTGGACATATGCCCCCGACTGCTGGATTATTGTAGCGTGTTTCAGGCGGAAGTAATGACCATCTACTGGGCTGCTCAATGGATCCTCGACAACGATGTTTCTTTCACACGTCTTGTTCTTTTCTGCTAGTCAGGCTCGTCAGAAAATGTGGCCTCTGTTTGGACCTTCTTTCTGGGCGCTTCAGTGTCGCACTGATCTGGGTTCCTGGGCACAGTAACATTCCGGGAAACTGCAGGGCCGACAAGCTAACCAGGGCTGGTGCTGTACTTTCGGAATTGTCCTCATTCGGATTGGGAATGCCACTTGCCTCGGTCAAGCTGGTCGAGACGAACAACTATCCTGGGTCAATGAGCGGTCCTGCTCCACCGCTAGGCTCACTTGGCCCTCAATGGATAGAAGGCGCATCAACCAGTTACTTGGACTTGGTCCTAACAACATCTTGATCACAGTGGCCAGGCTTACAGGTCACTGTGTAATGGAAAGAATGTAGCTCCAATCCAACGACTTCTGCCGTGGGTGCAGATCCGCTCAGAAAGTGGAGACTGTTATCCACTTTCTTTATTAATGGCCATCTCTTGCAGATATAGGTTATTGGGCTCTCCAACCCTTGTCAGCTTGACGGAGCTATCATCCATTGATGTCAAGGATATAGCTTCGTTTAACAAACTATAGCGCTGGTTTTCTAGCGTGGGGCAGTCGTGCTTTAAATGTGGTTTGAAGGATGAAGTACAGGGGCTGCCTTTACCTGTGGTGTCACAACGGGCCGCTATGCGTGCTCAAGTGAGCTTTTGGTATCAAAGTTACCACTACAACCTAACCTAACCTAAGTACTATCGGTATCGAAAACTATTGTGTGACATTTCTGTTGAGTAAATCAATTTGACAAGTTATTATGAATCGATTAACGTTCAACTAACTCTTCTAAATTGTGGAAATTTACACTGTTGGCGAAATTCAGACAGCATTTACTTAATTGGCCATTTCAAGCCTTTTAAAAAATAAATGCCCTGAACGTCTATAACACACTTTGAAAGACTATTACAGTATTTCTCGTATATATCGTCCGAAAATTGGTCCTGTTCAATAGCTGCCTTATTCGTACGATTAAACGTTTCTGGATTTCTTTTTAGGCGGATATGTTAAGTCATTGGGTTATGTCGATAAAATAGCAACTTTTGTAAGAATGTATTAGAAGCGGAACATCCACTGCTGTGCGAAGGTACTCGAAGACAATGCTATGAGTTAGCCTTGACTTTATTATACTTTTATAAAGATGAGCCTCATAAGATCGCAATGTAATTCCATAGAATGTTTCTTATGGTTGCATTCTTTTAGAGACAGAGAAGGCGTAACCAATGGAGGCAACGTATATTTAGATAATTGATTCCTGATAGAAAACATACAATCCACTCATATTCGAATTTTGTAAGTTCTAAAGCTCTTCTACAATCTGGTCTGGTGAAGGGGTATGGGACTAGTCAACGACATGCTTCTCTGACTAGTTAATGCTACAGTACGACTATTGAAAATGTCTATGAAGTCTGTTACTGATCCATTTCCTTCAGCAATTCAGCAGTGGTTCCAAAGTTACACGGGGGACCCAGGAAATTGCAACTTTGTTCACCACACAGAGTTATAGAAGATGATCAAGCTGGCAATCCACCGAATACGAGACAATGGGATATGCACTATCCTGCAAGCATTTTTGAAAATGCTTATATCTGGGAATACTGTATCACAGATCAGTAATGAATCGTTTTTCGATACTCATAAGTACTCATGAAATTTTGAATACGAGTGAGTTAACAGTATTAAAATTCAATTACTCTGATTCATTTGTACTCACTACAACATTGATTTATAAGTACAGGTTGCAGTGAGTATGAGTATGCGCCTACTCATTCAGATTCATAAATTTAGAAAAATACTTATAATACTCATAAATGATTCGAGTGATTCGAATCATTCATCAAAATTTAAAGTCTTAGTTGTTGTTGCATTTACTAAAACAGAAGAAAAAAACTCAAAGGCAGCAAGCAAAGCAAACACACAACCTTCTAGTGAGTATTTTAGTGTTCGTACGCGAATCGTACGTATTTTGTGATTCGTGTATATGTTGAGTAAAGGAGAGTCGAAACCAAAACAGCATGCGTATTGTTAAGTATGAGTACGATGAGTACTTCAAACTTTAAACATGAGAAGTATGAGTATGATATTAAAATAAGTATGAATGCGTATAAGTATCAGAAATTATGAGTGTTATTCGAATCTACTCATCTTTTTGAATACTCATTGCTGATCTCTGTACTGTATACAATGTAATTGAGAAAATATTCAGTCTCTTTGCTTCGCTTGCAAATTAAAATGAAGAAAATCAGAATTTAAGAGAAAATCAACTAAATTCCTAAATCGAATTACTTAAGCGGACTACTAAAATAAACAATAAACAGACTGTAGACTTTTAATCAATTACGCATTTCCCCCAATCACATCGTCTAATTTTATTTACGAAAAACCCTAAATGTCTGCAAAATGTTGGGGAAGTAAAAACCAAAATGAAGTGTTGGTTTTACAAAGAATTTTGTGACTTTAATTGCCAAAAGACTAATGGTGTCAAACAATCGCACATACATATATACATACATACATACATACATATATTCCTGTTTAACTCTGCTATATAAAAAGGACATTGCCTTCATATTTCGCTTTTCCTTTTTCGCTTGTATTGTTGTTAGACGCTGCTCCCATTATAATATTCATAAAAGGCCACATGAATACAGGGATGCGTGGCAGGTGCGGTGGTTAAATTGGGTAAAAGAAAAATGACGATCATTAAAAAGGAAATTGAATTTTTGAAAAAGACTTTAAATAGCAGACATGTTATTGTCACTGGCAAAAGTATGAGTGTATGTACGGCACAACTAAACTACTAAAGATGGTCATTTGTTTAAGACAAAATAAGTGGTTTAGAACGGTTATGCAAATACAGTTACAGTTTAAAAAAAAATACCTTCCAGTTAAATTCTGAATCAGAAAAGAAATTAATTGAATCTAACTTTCCCCCAATGCAACCCTGTGATGCTCCTGACAAAACTATCTGGCTTTCAAGGATATTGTTACGTTTTTACCTTTTAAAAACTTTAAAATATGAGCTCTTAGATTAGAAATAAAATAAAAAATCTGTGTTTAGTTTTAATTAAATTCTTTATTGTTCGCACAATTATGTGTACAACTTGTTGTAAACAACAATAATTGTTTTGTTTGTTATTTGTCTTTACACTATTTTGCGTAAACAATAACAATAGTTCAACAGATCTTTATAACTGAGATCTTCAAACCACAGTTATTCTCTTTAAACACCGCATCTACATACAAGACTGACTAAATTTTTACTGGCTCCGTTGCCTGATCTGTCTTACTTTTTATATCGCAAGGTAAACAGTTTGATGAATGCTCTTGAAGGCAAATGAATTCGTCTTCTCAAAATCTCTATAAATGTAAACATGTTGTTTACATGTTGCTTACACTTATTATTGCTTGTTGTTGTAGTTCTATTTATATTTATTCTTGCAGTTTTTTTTGTTGTTGCATTTTTGCTTACTTGTTTATCGCTTTTTTATACTTTTTTGTTGGTATATTTTTGTTTACTTGTTTATCATGTAAACAAGTGCATTGCTTTTGTTTTTGTAGCTTTTATTTACAATTTAATCGATGTGAAAGCACAACACCATTTCCATTTTCATAACAATATTATATGATAATATAGTCTTGGTAGCTGAAGGCAAATTTTGAAAAGAATTGCTGCAATATCATTCAAAAAGATCCTGAGATTGTAAATCGTTGGTGCATGAGTATAAATCCAGGCAAGATCACAATTGTACCATTTATAAGAAGAAGAAAACTTACTAAATGGAAGAATATGGAGAAATAACACTGGATAGTAAATTGACACGGAGGGCTCACATAGAGAGCATCGCAGGAGAGGCTAGACATGTCATAATGATTAGCAGAAGGCTTTCATTGTAATCCTGAGGATGCAAACCAAGAATTGTGCACTGAATGTATCCCATAATAGTCAGACAAATAGGGATCTATTTGACAATTATGTGAAAAGATGGAACGAATACGAAAACTCAAATAGAGTAGGATAAAATACAAAAACTAGCGTGTTTTTCCATAAAACGGCTAACGAGAAACAGTTCTAAAGCTCTATTGGGTGTATATCTATTGCATATGTTAGTCAAGAACAAAACTTTGGAAACTATGGTTAGACCAATCAGTAGACCTTATGATTTTGTAAAGTAATTTGCACCTAGACTCTGTGACAAAAATGAATGGATCTGCATATTATTTTGAAAAGGTAGTATCTCGTGGTATACACATGGGTCAAGAACGGGACATTTGCCTTTTTAAGTGCTTGTATATTCAAAAACTTATTTAGTGATCATCATTGTAAAGTAATAAGAATCGGAATGGAATGGAAAAAATTTAATTATGTATTAGCTTTGTGAACTTTCACACTCACGCTTTCACAAATCATACATAGAAGAAACAAGTATATTCCTTGGGCTATTTATGTGGAATTAACTAACCTTACGCTTGCTAAAAATAAGGCACACAACATAAGTGGTGTGAGAAGCTAGGCCGTAATCCTGATTGAAGGGTTGTAATGGCCAATTATGTATGTATGTATATGCCTCTGAGATTTTCTAAAATTTGACAACGAAAATAAATAAACGCCTCAACGACTGATGGTCGTACAAACATAGTGCCATTCTTTGTTCCATGTCACAACATCTCAACAAAATATCCTCAAAGAATGTCTAAAAGAATGCTGTGTAGTTGAGCAAGACAATCTATATATATATAATGTTTGTATGTTTGAACTTTATAGACGATTAAACGGCTGAACCGATTTTCTTGAAATTTTCACAGTATCTTCCTGTATGTCTGGAAGGAGTTATAGGCTACTTTTTATGTTGAAATTTCAAATGAGCGAGGTGGCACGCCCACATATACTACATACTACATACTTAATATTTAATTGCATTTGAAATATATTACTCATACGCATCATAATACTTACATCTACTACCGTAGTTACCCTACCAAGTATGCAATAAAAAATCTATGATTTCTTGTCGTATAAACTTAATAAACACATTAAATATGACTCATACGTCACATATGTAATTTTTGTAATGAATTTTACATCTATACGTATACAAAAATTAATGTGTTTATTTGTTTGTGGGTTTGTTTGTTTGAAGTCTATAGACGGCTAAACGGCTGGATCGATTTTCTTGAAATTTTAACAGTACCTTCCTGTATGTCTGGAAAGAACTATAGGCTACTTTTTATTTTAAAATTTCAAGTAGGCGAGGTGCCACGCCCACATATCCAATAAGTATTTAATGTCGCATATCTCATAAACTGCAAAAGCTAGAGGCCTCAAATTTTGTATATAGAAACAATTGGGCGGATTGCCTATAGTGGGCGTGTCACCTCCCATATAAAAAATATTTAATAATTATATCAAAGAAAATATAATAGTTAGAGTCCTAAAACTTTGTCGAATCCACTTTAGTATCAATATAAATATTTTAGACAAAAATGGGCTGACTAGCAAAAGGGGGCGTGGTACTTCCCATAAGAATTAAATTGAAAACTTTTTATATCTCGGAAATCATTATAGATAAAATCATCAAAGCATATGAATAATTTGTGAAAAAATTGTCGGGCTAGCAATAAGAGCGAGACCCTGCCATATAAATATGATACAAAAGTTCGTGTACATGGAAAACTATTAGAGCTAGAATCTAGCATGAACCACTTTGACACACATATGAACATTTCAGGTTACGGAAATAAATGGACTCTATTTTTATATGAATTCTTAGACAGAAATTAAATACTAAACATCATATGTCTGATAAAGTATTGCAGCTAAAGTCATGTGTATTGCCCGTTCATTCCAATACCTGTTTTATAATATGTTTGTAAGAGTACGCATAGTGGGATATGTGTAACTTATACTCTATTAACAGTAGACACAGACCATTGATGGCCTTATATTGCCTTAATTTATTAACTACCTACAGCATACATTTTTAAAGAACCAATTGTTACCTGTTGTTATATAATACAGACCAAACCTTTATGGTCAGGTCAGTTATGGTCACCGTAATAAAAATATTAAATATTTTCTATTGGCCAAAATTTTTTATCTTGAAAATAAAAAAATTTGACCTGTTATGGTATATTTGCCTAATAATGATTGAAAGGAAGTAGTTAAATAGTACTAACAATCTTTTTCGCAAATCATTTGAATCCCAGATTCTAAACGAATTAAGCATTTATTTTGTGAGTTATCATATTGTGATAAATTAAAAACAAACAAATACCACCCAAATAATCTTTGCTTTCTAAACGCACCAAAAATTCAGTTAATTTAAAATCACAAAGGGCTGACGAAACTCCCGAAGAACGTGATCTTCGTCTGAGTGTTGAAAGGTCTAGAGCCTCCACTTCTAGAGCTGCTGAGACTCCAGTTCAACGTGATGAACGTTAAGAAAGGGAAATACGTGGGAGTGGCACTAATGGACTGTTCAGCAATGACTTCAACAACCACACTGAGCATGCTGCCTTGGAGTTTAGGCAGACTTTGTAATGTCGTTGACAGCATCATATCAACATGTCATTACAGCCTATCTTTCTTACATGCCGGCATTAAAAATGTTTAAACATTTAATAATAAAAAAATATAAAAATAATTATAATTATAGTGATTGATATATGATTATTCATATACCTTAATAGCTGAGATCTCAACAAACTGTAATATCCAAACAAATGTTTTGATTACCTACAAACCCATTTTGTTCCCGATCAGTCTTTGCTACTCTGTTTCTTTCCTTGCAGTGAGGATACCTTTACAAAAATCTGTAGCTACTACACAAAAGGATTGTGGCATGGAAGCGGCCCTCTTAGCAACCTGTTGTTTACACATTGCCAAGAATTCTTACATAATCTTGGATCCTGAAGGGGATAACCTTATTTTACCCACACAGTCAATGCAACTTCCCCAGATAGTTGCAAACAGTCTTCGTATTAACCTTATAAGATCCGAGTAAACGAATTGATTTATTCCTACGTCCTGATTTTTGTACATCCTATCCAAATTGAATTGAATACATCTTTCGATTGCATAGACTTTCGCGTGGAAGTTACCCAAAATTTTCACCAAAAAAGTAGTGTTGTAAAGCCAATCGTAACATGCAGGGGCACATAAGAGTTAAGCGATAGAAACCCGTTCCGCTTGTCGCTCTTATTTAGGTCTGGCAGTTAGAATCATTTAAAGTCTCGTGGTGGTGCCGGACATTTTAAAAAGCATGCTCAAATCACATAATTCAATTCATAAGCAAATCAATAGAAAATAACATACTGTTACGAAAATGAAAAAATGTGGATGCTGGTGTTTTGCTTTTACATCGCTTAACATTAAAATTATAAATAAAAGCTACTAAAACAAAACAGTACAAGTAAACAGACTTGTTTATAAATTATCGTACTGCTTAATATAACAACAAACATCAGCATAAAAAAATGGTAAACAACTAAACAAAAATACAACAACAATCACTACAATAATAAATGTAAACAACGATGTTTACAATTATAGAGATTTCGACAAGGCGAAGTCATGAACATTCGCCTTCAAGGACGTTCATCAGACTGTTTACTCTGCCATATAAAAGGTATGGCAAAGCAGGCGAGTGAGTTAGTAAAGTTCAGTCAGTCTTGTGTGAAGACGCGGTGTGTTCGAAGAGAGTAATCGTGGTTTGGAGATCTCTGTTACAAAGATCTGTCAAACAACTGTCTAGTTATTGTTATTGTTTATGCAAAGGGTGTAAACATAAAGTTGTTAACAGTGGTATACAGAAGAAATTTAATCAAAACTAAACACAAATTTATTTTTATTTTATTTGCAATCTACGAGCTCATATTTTATACGTTTTTATAAGGCAAATGTCCAAACTCTCACAACTATGAGTCTTTATGTGATCTACAATTTTTAAAAACAATATACATTGGATATACACTTTAGGAAATTTCCAACTTTGCGGTGATTCGGTTTCATTTAATATTTCCTTAATTATTGTCATCTTCCATCTTTATTATCGAAAGTTTTGTTCCATATTATTTGCCTATTACTTCATTTTATAAATTGTCTAACGTCCTAATCTTTGAACTGAACATGCAGTAATTTTTATAATCAGAGAAATCTTATTTGTTTTTTTTTTTTTTTAATTTCACTTCTGTCTCCTAACTCCGAATGCAGACAAAAAAAAAGTTTGTTTTCAAGTTTCAGTTTACGGAAATCTATTATCCCGATTCCGTAAGAAGAATTAGAAGAGAAAAGAAGACGACATCCAGCAATTTAACGATGTTCTTCCATGCATCCAACATGCAACAACTAATATTTCATTTTGTTTTTCGTTTTTGGGTCATTTCAGTATTGTCAACACCTAACAATGGAATAATGCACAAAAGAAATCAAAAATAAAAATAAAAAGAAGAGAAAAAAGAAGAAAAAAAGAAAAAAAGAAGAAATGAAACTTAAGAGGACAAAAGTGAAGAAAACTTTGTTAATACGCTCAATTTCGCTAAAATAACAAAGTTTTTCATAATTGCTAAAGTCGCACTTAAAGCATGCGACACATTTTACACCCCGTATCTTCAACGGACGATTCTCACATAATTTTACAAACCTTCAGCAAGCAGTAGCACTTAAAAGTTAAGTTTGTATGTGTGCTCTGTAATAACTGTTGTGATGTAAAAGTTACCAGATTTACTGCAGTTCGTATTCGCAGTCGCAGAATATATTAGTCGAGTTATCGTTTTGGTTTGATCTTTTGTGTTTAATGTTCGATGTTGCACAATGGCTTCCAATCGCTCATTTCGCGATCGAAATGATTCGAAATGATCGTTCGATTCTTAAACAAATAAAAACTCCGGGTTTTCTCTGCTTGGCATTCAATTGCAACTTAAGTGTTTTAAAAGCGTTGGCACCAAGATTACATTCTATCATTATGTGTTGACATCAAACTGACATACGACACAATTGTTTCAACAGCAACCGACGAACGAAACTGAGCCAACTTTATATCAAGATGGGGAGGACTTCTGCGAATATTGTTGCCACAAAAAAAGAACATTCCCAACAACTTAAAATTTCATCTCCAATAATACAAATTACAGGCAACCTTACACCAACAAAATGCCGACTTTACAAACGACTTCGTTGTTGCAACATATCTCCGTTCGAATGGCTTAGTGAGTGATAAAAATTTTCAAATATGTGTCAAAATATCTGCTACAGTTAAAAGACGCCTTCCGAGCATGACTATAGAAATTATATTTACAATCTAACTTACTTCCTCGAACATTAAAAACCCGTTTATCGGATTTCGAACTGCCTCTACACATCCTACCAGGTGCGTCTGCTTGAGCGGCTTCACCCTAATGGTCCCACCATCGGATGATAGGTCATTCTGGATTTGGTCTTTCAAAAGCGAACAACGTTCTCCTCCAAGCCGACTTCTGGTAATCCCCACATAAAATACCCGTCTGGCCGAAACATCCGCTTACTTTCGAATGACGTGGACGAGTCAGTGCAGCCGATAAATGTTAATGAGCCATGTCGCCAAAACGGTTTAGACCGAACATTTTACGTAGGACAATTCTCCCGAATATTCTCAAGGCTGTTGCATACTTAATAGTCTCCATGCTTCTGCTCTCGTCACACGAGAGAGATCTCTGCTACTCAATTGCCTATTGGCAAGTGATCTAAAACTTGATTTCCAGACTAGTAACGTTAAAAAAATGCTTTGCAATATCAAAAATGTTCTTATTGGCAGTAATCTGGGACCCGATACGACACATGTCCTTACTTTTCCTTCTTTTACTCCTAGACTTATCTTGATAAGCTCCAGCTTGGTACGCCTATGATGTAAATGTTGTCAAAGTACACAATCAACTGAACACTTTTTTGTGAAAATATTACCATAGCGATATAATCTCGCTATCTGCAAAACACCCTCCATGACGAAGTTGAAGTAGCATGATAAGAGATCGTCTTGTCTAAAACCACGCACAGTATCAAAAAGTTCGGAATGGTCCACTCCAACATTGACGAAACAGATTCCTCATAGGGCAACTGAAGGCTGCCATGAAGTCAGCAAAGCGTTGATGTGTGTTTGCTTATTTTTAATTTGTGTTCTCCAGGATTTGACGCAATGTGAAATTCTAATCGTTAGCGGACTTACCAAGTCTGAAGACGCACTGATAAGGTCAGTGATTTGACGAAAGGGTTTAGTCGCTTATCATGGTGTCTCCCTTTTTAAAGACACGTTATGACACGGCATATTTTCCATATCGGCTGTTATCTTCCATTTTATACAACAAAGACATAGAATTACAACTTTGGCTTCTTCATGGCATGGCAGCAGAATATGAATGCCATCATCATCGATTGAGTTCAACATCAACACCAACATCTCAAGACGCGAAATTGGTATCGTCATCATCTTGCGAATATGTAACGAAATTTCCGTTTTAATCCTTGCGAGAAGATGCTCTGGATTTGAAATCTTCGGTTAGACGCTTATCCCTTAATTAAATGCTTTCAGCATCATTCCTACATCCGCCCAACTCGACTTACTCATGCTTTTGCCTTTCCGGATCGCTCTACTTTTGTCTCTTCCCTTTGCCTTTCTCTGTAGTCCACTGCAAGGGCTTCCGTAGCGGCTAATTGCCGCGTTTTGATGTACGTGGCGTTTTTAGTTGGGATGTGTGTTCGAAACCAAGGACTATTTCCTCAGTAGTGCGCAAATAGCGCGTGATATTGGCCACAGTGCACCAAGGTCGTTGAATTTCTATAGTGATTGACGGAGCTTCTACGAAAGTAGGGCAGAAAACACTTCAGGTGTTCTTTCTAATCGCAGCTCATTGACGTCCAGCTTTAGCAATGTAATAGATGTCGCAGACTTTGTAGCGCTAAGGTGCTATTAAAACCTAAATTCGACTAGGAAGTGGTCCGAATCGAAATTTGGACCTCTGAATATGCGCAGAAACGTGTCTTCCATCAAAATATAACTAATCTGGTTGAACGATCGTGGTATAACCAAGTTGCGTTGTGAATATCATGATGATGAAACTGATACTTCAATCAGTATCTAATCATTGAAGGCATAGGGACCGACAATGGGATCAAAGATAATTTTCCGCCTGACCTTCGCATTAAACTCTACGGCGACTATTTTGTATCATGAGCCTGGATCTTATCTTATATGTCCTCGAGATTAGCAGTGAAGGCATCTTTAACAGCATCGGTCTTTCCTTCCGTCGTGGAGTGAGCATAAACTGTGGATTGTGGCTATTCACAGGAATGAACCCTGTGAACACAGAACCACAATGTCAGTGGTTTTAGTTATACATTTCATAAGATTCATCGGACAGCTGGATGGAAGCTGGATGGCTCCTCTAAGGAGCCTAGATGTTCCTTGTGCCTAATCTTATATCATAGTCCACGTATGACATGATTGTCATCTTTTGAGGTGACCTTGTGTTGCGGTTTTCATGAACAGAGTTTTTACTTGGTGGGTCCTAAGTAACAACTCGAATTAAAAGTCCAGGGGACTGGACTGCGCTGTACGCATGCTTAACAATTTGGCGGTTGCTCGTATACCACTGAGGAGAGGCCTCATGGAGGCTGCTTGACAACTTGAATAAAGCAAGACGTTCTGGAAGGCGCCATGTTGGCTACAATCAGAAACCTTACCTTGTTTGCATCACATTCCATTATATTTATAAGCTCAGATTAAATTCCTCTCTCTTTTAGCTATCGTTATTTCTTTGCAATAAACATCGGTCTGATAGAACATCAATCTTCTGCGCTGTTTGCTTCTATTTTCAATCGTTAAAGAAAGATTTTTAATATCGCACAATCTTAGGTCGGTGTCCTGAAAACTATTCTTTATAGTTGATGAAGATCTCTTCAAATCCAAACATTTTCCATGTAATCTGGCAATATTTCGTAGAACTGAGAAAAATTGCCACTTGAAAAATGTAACAAACTTAACAACAACAGGAACAACAACTAAAACAATAACGAGAAGAAAAAAACTAAAGTTGTCTTTACCATAACGAACGGATACACAAACATTCAAACATGCATACTGTGATGATAGAAGAAGAAGAAGGTGCAGAAGTGAAGTGAAGTGACTTAAGTTGTCATATTTTTCATTTCTTTTTCGTTGTTTTTTTTCTTGATTTTTCTCTGCTCTCTTCCACACTTTATTGTTTTAAAGCTGGAGGAGCAACAAATGTAACAAATACTTGAAAATTGCATTCGAGATGTTTGAGAGTATCACAGCGATGGAGCGATGTATGTATGTACGGGAGTAAGTGAGTTTGTGCAAATAAGTGCGGCCAGTGTGAATAGTGAGAAACTCAAGGAAGAAAAAACCAAATTTCAAGGAAGAAAAAATAAAAAAAATAACAACAACTTTAAAGAAATGTGAATAAGTAGGTATGTGTGTGTGTGAGTGTGTTTGAGTTTCACATGCCATTGGCTACTATCGACCCACTTAGCATTGCAGATATCCTGTTGGGTTACCGTTTGTTATAACAAACAAACAAACACTGTCATACAAAAAAAAAACATTCTCGCATACACACGGACAAACCCATATACTCATATACTCACTCTAAAAGCATAACCAACATATCAGAGTTGAAGTGTGAATGAATTTGTGTGTATGTGTGTATATCTTTGAGCATGAGTACAAGTGCCTGTGTGTTGTTTGTCTGTATAAAATTGCTTAAGAGTTTAAGTATTCCAAGTGTTTCCTTTACTTTTGCTGTGTTGGACTGTTTCTGTTTCTTTTTCTTTGTATGTTTGTTTTTTTTTGTGTTTCTTATTGTTTGTTGTTGCTGCTGTTGTTATTGCAAATATTTTAGTGCATCTGCAACACATAACTAAAGTGTTTTCTATATATTTTTTACTATTGTTGTTGTTGTTGGTGTTGCTGTTGTTAACCATTATGTCTTAACTTTGTGTTAAATACACGTTCTGCACGAGATTGTATGTGTGCTCGCCTAAATGTATGTGTGTTTAGTGAGAGTTTTTTATTTTTCATTTTGTTTTTGTAGATGACTTCCGTTTTTGTATGTGTAGTATTTTTACTTTGTCTTTATTTACTGTTGCACTTACATCAGTTACGACACTTATTGGTGTCTTGTACGCCTTTCTTTAAATTTTTTCTTAGTTTTTCCTTCTCCTTTAGATTGTTTTCTTTTTTTCTATCGACTTAAATTTGTTTGGTGTTTTGTTTTATAGGGCCAGCTTTCAGCTTTCATGCAATCAATGATTTTACATGTTGTAGAATGTCTAGTGTGTCACCTAGTAATTTAATTTTGGCTCTTTTGCACGACAAACTTTACTATCCCGTCCAGAGAATTAATTTAAAGCTGTGGGGTTACTCATAACTAATAATGTTTATTACATTCCCTATAAGGCGATTAAGGTTAAAGAAATATAAATTTGATATGCCGTACATGTGTGTCTGTTTTTGTTGCATTGTGTTAAATAAATAAGCAAACAAAGCGGCGAAAAATATTCCTGAACTCGTAAAAAATATTTAAAAAGCCTCGATGCTAAATCAGAGACAAGCTATTCATTGTTGCATACGACTAGGAATGCTTAAAGACCTGTTATAAAGGGTGGGTCATTTGAAAGTTTGTATTTAAAAATGCAATAACACAAAAACGGTTTGAAATTTTTCTAAATTTATTTGTTTTGTTGCGTACAGAGATCAGCAATGAGTATTCAAAAAGATAATAATTTCTGATACTATACGCATTCATACATAATTGGCCATTATAACTTGACCTTCTGTCAAGATTACGGCCTAGCTTCTCACACTACTCAAGTTGTGTGCCTTAATTTTATACGTGAGTGGTGGGACCTACAGTTTAACGTTGACTCCGAACGACAGATTTTTGAGAAACTTTTTCATGGCAAGTTTATTTACTCTCAGAGTTTTTGCCAGAAATCTACTGAGAGGTAGTCGCCGAATAAATATTTTTTTTCATATTTCTCTTTTGACGTCTGACCTGGGATACGAACCCTGGCTTTTACGTCTAATAAGCGAACACACTACCTACTAGACTACGGCGACTACTACGCATTCATACTTATTTTAATATCATACTCATACTACTCATATTCAAAGTTTGAAGTACTCATGGCACTCATACTTGACAATACGCATGATGTTAAGAAGAACACTACAATACTCACTAAAAGGTTGTGTGTTTGCTCTGCTTGCTTCTCTGTCTTTTTTGCTTATGTGTCCTTTTTCTTTTTTGTAAATGCAACAACAACTAAGACTTTAAATTTTGATGAATGATTCGAATCACTCGAATCATTTATGAGTATTATAAGTATTTTTCTAAATTTATGAATCTGAATGAGTAGACGTATGAATCAAATATATTTCGAATGTTATGAGTTTGATATCAACATTGTACTCATACTCATTAGGTTAGGTCGGAGTGGTAGCTCTGATGTCACAAAGCTCACTTGAGCACGCATAGCGGCCCGTTGTGTTGCCACGGGTGAACGCAGTCCCTGTACTAACCAAGTTCCACCAAAATCAGGGAAAAGGAGGAAGTTGGTCAGCGCAAGGTCTGCACAACAAAAGCACGACTACCCCGCACTGGAAAACGAGCCAGAAAGTTTGATGAACGAAGCTATATCCTTGATGTCAACAGATAGCTCCGTTAAGCTAACAAGGAATGGGGAGCCAAATAACCTATATCTACACCTAGCAAGAGACGGGCACTGGCAGAGAAAGTGAACAACAGTCTCCTCTTCCTCAGTGGACCTGCATCCACGGCAAAAGTCGTTGAAAGGGAGCCTCATTCTTTCCGCGTGTCTACCCATGACGCAATGGCCTGTAAGCACGGCCACTGTAGTCTAGATGACATCACGACCAAGAACAAGTAATCGGTTGGTACGCCTTCTATCCATCTTGGGCCAGGTGAGTCTAGCGGTGGAGCAGGACTCCTCATTGACCCAGGATAGGTTGGCGTCCCGAAAGAACCTCCGCGCAATGGTCAACTTGACCGAGGCAAGTAGCATACCCAATTCAACAGAAGAGTATTCCGGAAGGAGCGCACCAGCTCTGGCGAGCTCGTCTGCCCTACAGTTTCCTGGAATTCCACTGTGGCCGGGGACCAACAAAAGAGAGCTACTGGTGAAGCGCCCCGAGAAAAGGTCGAGACAGCGGCGACATTCCCTAATGAACCTAGAGTTAATCACGGAACCCGATAGAGATGCTATCGCGGTCTGACTATCAGAGAAGATCGAGACTCGAGTGAAAGGAGCATCGTTGACGAGGATCCATTGCGCGGCTCGGTAAATCGCCATCACCTCCGCCTGAAACACACACTCATACTCATTACAACCTGTACTTATAAATCAATGTTGTTGTGAGTACGAATGAATCAGAGTAGTTGAATTGCAATACTGTTGACTCGCTCATACTCAAAATTTTATGAGTACTTATGAATAGTGAAAAAATCATCACCATCAAATGCTCAATTATCTATGGTTTGTCAGCATAATACTTTTTTTTAACGGTGTTTCACAGAAAATAGTGCAACGGTGTTAAATCGCAGCTTCTTGACAGAGCGGGTACAAAAAAATCGGTTACTATGGTGTCTTCATTGAACATAATTGTTGTGTGTTCCTAATTTTTAAAGAAATATTGGCTAATGATCACTCAACAAGCCAAACAGTCACTCGTAATGGGTGCATTGGTTTCAGTATGATGACTTGTAGGTTATCTGAGCCCCAAATATGGCAATTTTGCTTATTTACGCACCCACCAAGAGCTTCAAGCGAAAAGATGATTCTTTTTTTTTTTTTACAAAAATAAGCATCATGGTCAGTTTCTCGTTGGCCCATTTAGCGAAATGATAACGAAGCGGCTAGTCATGCAGCTTCAACTCTTGAACCAATAGAACCTTGGAAGGCGTCATAACGAGATCTTTTCGCGAAATTCGACGTGGTGAATGAAATATTCAATTATTGAGAACGATGACGAGTTGATGTTGATGGATTTTCAACCACACTCTCAGTCACAGCTTCGATATTTTCGGCAATAAACTTGCGTATACCGGGCACTGTTGGTACTCCCCTGCGACCAAATTTTGTACGACATTTTCGTGAAATTTCTTTGTTTTGGAAATAAATCCCAACGTTGCTCAAGCGTAAATCGATTCATTACATTCACTGGAGATAATATACTGAATTTTGTGACGGAATGGAATGGCATAAGTATTGCCAGATTCGAAATAACCGATGGTTCAAATTTAAACCGATAGATATCTCACCCGATAGTTCATATCAGTCTATATATTACATTCGAGAACAAAATAAACAGTCCAACGACTGGTCATATGCTTGCATGTGTAATTCGCTATTAATTGGTGAAGTGAATCAACTCCAACGTTTGTTCTGTTGTAATGGTATATTATCTCAGGCTTCTTAAATACGCATAATTGTGAATAGAACTTAATAGAAGGACGTACTTGTTATTTTTTTTTTTTTAATTTCCGAACGACAGGCTTTTGAAAGACTTTTTGCCCGAAATCTGCTGAGAGGAAGTCACTGGAGCAATATTGTTTCATATTTCGTTTTGCTCAAGGCCTAGGGTTTGAAGCGTGACTTTACGTCTAATAAGCCCCTACAGTACTTACTATACTATGGCATTTTAACTTTATTTAAATCAAAAATTTCACAAAAAAAAAGAAATACAATTTAACTCAGCTCGTTACTCACCTTTTCATTATAAAATCCAAAGCTTTAAAACAAAATATTTTGTATTTAAAATTCTTCAATTGTTATAAATAATAAATGAAATCTTTTTCAAAGCAATTTTTTTTTATCAGTTCACAATACTCCCAGAGGAAATTTTGTTTTCAGTAGTCAGTAGCCAGCTAGTAACGCAGTAAATGTAGCGTAGCCAGGCGTTTGTACACAATAGGCCAATACACAAACACAAAAACGGTGACAGAAATTCCTTTCTGAAATTTAAAATATTTTTCCTTTTTTCTTGTTCTCTTTTTTTTC
Organism: Sarcophaga rosellei; assembly: GCA_930367235.1. Taxonomy (NCBI): domain Eukaryota; kingdom Metazoa; phylum Arthropoda; class Insecta; order Diptera; family Sarcophagidae; genus Sarcophaga; species Sarcophaga rosellei. The sequence continues at coordinate 31,300,605 of OV884021.1, read as the reverse complement.
ATTACAAAACTGTAGTAAATTAAAGGGTGCGTCTATTTGGTGTACGAAAAATGTAGGTGAACAATGGTATAAATCATTGAATTTTCATACTTATCATTGTTACTCCCTTAACTGTACGCCATTTTTTTTTGTTATTGGAACTTTTGTTGTCTTTTTTTGTTTGTATTTTCGCAACTGCAGTAATCAATGATATTTATGGCATTTCAGCCATTAATACAAGTGGCATACAACTACTTTTTCGTAACCATTCACAATGTGGTACTTCATCATGGCAATTACATGACGCCATACAGCCGAAATTGTCGTCGTCATCAGCAACAAGGCAACTCTATCGTCATAATGATTATCATCGACATCGGCATTATCATCGTTGCCATTATTACATCATTATACACCATATTTTGCCATCAGCATAGGCTGATTCATGTATTGTTTGATTTCCTGAAAGTGTAATGCCTTTAATTTATTTTTCCTCCGTTTTAAATTACCATGAAGATCTCACTCACCATCAACAGTGAGCATCATCATCAGCACCTTCTTCAACACTATCATCGCCATCGTCAGCATCAGCAGCATCAGTGGAAAATGCAATTAAACAAGAAACGCTACAGGCCAAATAAACACTTTTAATGTGTCACATACATATTTATAAATATGTACTGTATAGTATTGAGCATGACTTGATTTACAGTGGGCATCATAATTTAAATCGATTTAAAAAGCCTAGACTTTTATATAAAAAGCATTGGATTTAATATTGCTTTTGAGGAAATAAAGACAATTCTGCCTTAAATACAAGAAATCGAGAGCGAGTACCTTCACCCATATATAGTGAAATTGGAACCTGAGTGTATTACAATAAAATTACGAAAAAACTAAATTAATCCCATATATCGGGTGGTCATTTTTTGGTTTAAATTTGAAGATCGATAAATTCGAATCTGACAATACTTATGTCATTCGAGAAGTCGCCGTGGTCTAGTAGGTAGTGTGTTGGTTTATTAGGTCAGACATCAAAATCGAAATATGAAAAAAATATTTCTTCGGCGACTTCCTTTCAGCAGATTTCTAGGAAAAACGCTGAGAGTAAAAATTGCCATGAAAATCTTCTCAAAAAATCTGTCGTTCGGAGTCGACTTTAAAATGTAGGTCCCGACCTGCGGGTACTGTACTTGTCACAGTTGACAAGTACACGTCCTCTAACCTAACCTAACCTATGTCATTCTATTCTCTCACAAAATTCAGTATATTATCTCCACTGAACGTAATGAATCGATTTATGCATTAACAAGGGCTGTATGACAGTTAGGTACTACATCCGGTACTATCTTCTATCTATTGGATTAAGTATATCTTTCGTTGGTTTGAACTTTCGCTTGGTAGCTTCTATAAAGTTTCCCCATATGCTCTGAATATTTCACTCAGATTTTTCTACCCCCTACTACGATGCCTCCTGAGTTAGGTTATATTTTATTAACTTAACTATAGTCTCCATGAATCTAGTGCTCAATATCTACGCAATAGACTTTTATCCAACAGAGCCAGCAGAGTTGTTAAACTACGAATAAAATTTGTAAGCAGGCGTAATTTTGCGCCTGTTTCAATACATACATACATACATAATTGGTCCTTCAGTCAGAGTTACGGCCTAGCTTCAACGCCTGTTTCCGCTGAATCTTTTTTATAAAAGCTCAGTAGCTAGAACTAATCAACGTCTAAAGGTGAATAATAATGGCACGTATGGAATACTGGTCACTTGAGTATTCTAGCAGAATTGGTACTTACAGATGTACTGATTAAATGGCACCACACTATGACTCTAGGAGGTTCACGACCTCCTCTTTTGACATAGGGGAGGGTGTAAAAATGGTATTACATTGGCAAACCCATGGTGAACATGCAAGTTTAAAATTGACCACGCAGAAATAAATGCCTCATTTCGAGCGGTCTTCTAGCCGTAACAACTTAAAGAAAAGATGAGATTAGTTTCTGGAATCCCAACATGAAGGATTAGACAATGTGGTCATTCTCTTGGAGTTGATAGATAGATAGAAGAAGATTAAAGGGCGTAAAGTAAAGCACAGATATAACGGAAAATATTGTTACGAAAATGGAAAAATCTAGATACTGGTGTTTTGCTTTTACCTCTTTTGACATTAAAATTATAAACAAAAGCTACAAAAGCGAATAAAAAACAATGAACTTCTTTACAAATTATATCACACTGTGTAATATAGCAACAAACACCAGCATAAAAAGAACCGATAAACAAGTAAACAAGTAAACAAAAATGTACCAATAAACACCACAAGTATAAATGAAAACAAAATACACAAACAGCAATAATGAACCGACGATGTTTTAATTTATAGAGATCTCGAGAAGGCGAAGCCATGAAATCAATTCAATTTCAGGAACATTCATCACACTATTTACGTTGCCATATAAAAGGCAAGACAAAGCAAAGAGTTCTGTCAGTCTCGGTACGTTTGAAAAGAGTAATCGTGGTTTGAAGATCTCCGTTACATAGATCTGTCGAACAATTGTTTAGTGATTGTTATTGTTTATGCAAAAGAGTACAAAGAGGAATAACAAAGAAAAGCAATTGTTGTTGTTTACATAAAGTTGTGAACAGTGGCACACAGAATTCTGCGATTTATGAAGAATTTAAATTGATACTAAACATAAACTTATTTTTATTTTATCTACAGTCTGCGAGCTCATGTTTTAAACGTTTTCAAAAGGTAAAAACGTAACAATGTGTTTGGTACCCCTTAATGGTAAGCTCACAACAACTTGATTTCTGCGGTGTATGTCGAACAATGAAAAGATAAAAAAGGTTCTTAATTTTAAGCAAATAATGATTTTTTTTTTAAATAAAATTATTAATAATGTAAAGGATCAACAACTGTAATGCTTTTCAATTAAATCCACTGTGACAGGAAAGGTTATGACGTCTCCAAAAACGCAAACAAAAATGGAAAAACAAGAAAATTATCCAAAAAGAAGTTCTGAAAAAGGAAAATAAAAATTCGAAATTTACCGTAATGAATTGCCATGGAATCATGTGTATTTATGGCAGTAACACACAATATTTATATGCCCTTATTGTGCATACATACATATGTATGTTTGTATATGTACATCAATGACATCTTAACAGGAATGCAACTTAAACAGCAATTGTTACAGAAACATTTACAAAACTCAACTCAAACAATAAACAAGAAATTGCTGCACACGAATAAACGGAAAGGCAAACACCTACTGCGATAAGTGTGGCACATTGAAACAAATCAATGTGATAAGGGGCCAAAAGCGAACGGTTTGTTTGCCATATATACACAAACACAAATGCCAATACACGTAAATAGTTTCGGATACAAACAAGTATCTCAATAAGTATGAAATTAAAATACACGACAAATGAAATGATTGCCACCAGACCGACCTTCTGGTCTGGCCTGTATATCAAATGGTACAAATTCACTTTCGACACGACATCAACGATGCCACCACCACTACCATTGGCAACGAAATGAACAACGTCATCATCATCAGCAACAGCATCAGCATCAGCATGAGTATGCAACATCAGCAGTAACAACGATAGCAACAGAAATTGCCACAACATCAATAAAGGAAATCAAAGAGATTTCATGCTGAGTTTTCACAACTTCAACAGATACTCACTACTCACCAAGATAGAGGTGGCGAACGAAACGTTCCCACTCTCTACAATCGAATAGCGAGCGAATTAACCATCAAACATCCATTCATTCATTTGTTCATTTATTCAGTTATCCATTCATTTATCGTATCAGGCAAGTAAGCAAGCAACAGTAGCAGCAACAGCAGCAATAACAACAACAACAAGCAAAAAAAAAAATGACTGCAGCAGAAGTTCCCAATGAGAATGACTTTAAACGACTTCACGGTATAATTTGTTGCTCAACTCTAGTTAAAATTGACTTTTTTTTATGGATGTGTGTGTCTCTTGCTATCCTGTATCGTATCCTTTTTTATTGCAACCTTTTATGGTAGACATGACATACAATTTTTATCCCACATCCTACTAACAATAATACGCACATTGAAAGTGAGACCCGCTCTCACATTTTTTCTCTGCCTGACACTGATACACAAATACCGGAAGATTGGATTGATTGAGGAGTAGGGTGGCTACTAAATATTGATGTCTTAAGATCGGATATTTACTTTTATTTTTAGAAAGAGTTGGGGAAAAAGGATTTCAATGTATTTCTGCTGAGTGGCGGAACCTACTGGTTAAAGGTGACTCTCCGAACGAAAGACATTTTTGGTATGCTTTTCATGGCAATTTTATTTACTCTCAGAGTTTTTGCCAGAAATCTTCTGAGAGGTAGTCGCCAATGTCTGATCTGAGGTTTGAACCAGAGATCAGCAATGAGTATTAAAAAAGATGATTAGATTCGAATCATAATCATAATTTCTGATACTTATATGCATTCATACTTATTTTAATATCATACTCATACTACTCATATTCAATGTTAGAAGAACTCCTCATACTCATACTTAACAACACGCATGATGTTGTTGATTTCAACTTTCCTTTACTCAACATTTACAAGAATCACAAAATAAGTATGATTCGTGTACGAACACTAAAAGGATGTGTGTTTGCTTGATGAATGATTCGAATCACTCGAATCATTTATAAGTATTATAAGTATTTTTCTAAATTTATGAATTTGAATGAGTAAGCGTATAAATCAAACATAAGTATATATTTCGAACGTTATAAATTTGATGTCAACGTTGTACTCATACTCATTAAAACCTGTACTTATAAATCAACGTTGTAGTGAGTACGAATGAATCAGAGTAGTTGAATTTCAGTGCTGTTTGGCTCACTCATATTCAAAATTTAATGAGTACTTATGAGTAGCGAAAAAACGATTCATTGCTGATCTCTGATGAGGACTTTGACTTACGAAAGCGGTACAATTACACAAAAAGACATGTATTAATAATTTTTTTTCCACTAAATTACGGTGATTAGGTGTGCATCTAAGGAGAATGTTAATTTGCCTACTTAGGTCGCCCTTACATATATACACACGGTCAGTATTACGACCTAGTTTCTCTCAGGTCGCCCTTAAGTAGTTTTAAATTACTAAAGATCGTCTGCTCATTCGTGTATTTATAATTAGCTCCTCGCAAATACTGTTCAGATGTTCTTGTAAGGCAGAATGTTTAGTAAATACACTCATTAACGTGCTCAGATCGACCTTATTTTGGTTTTAAAATACTAATGGTTCTCTTCTGCTGTGCCCTTATTCCTAATAAAATTTGATGTGACATTTAATCTTCAATGCACTCAAAGGCCTTTCTTTTCGATATCTTCACTACATGTTATTTCTTTACGCCAACACGGTTCAGGTGTACATGTGAAGCGGAGTGCGCTTATTAGCGTACTCAGATCGCCCTTAATTTGGTTTTCAAATACTCATGGTTTTCTCTTGATTAGGATCGCCACAAAGTATTTTTGTTACTCTGCCTACTGTTTCCTTATGCCATAATAGTTGATGTGATGTCTTCGCCCACTTTCCAGTTTAGTCGGTAATGTACTGAGTTGAATTTCAATACTGTTAACTCACTCATACTCAAAATTTCATGAGTATTTATGAGTAGCAAAAAAACGATTCATTGCTGGTCTCTGATTTGAACCGTGCCCGCACGTCTAATAAACCAACACACTACCTACTGGTTATCATGAACTGTTAAACACAATTTGTTGAAGATATTTTCAAATAACTACGTGAACAGAAATTTTTTGTTGTTTGTCGTACACATGCATTATCCAGGAATCCATGCCTATCTCTTAATATCACCTATGTTGCGTATATAAATTAAATCCTTGAGTGGTTTCCAGACAGCGTTTGAGTGTATCAAGATAAATCACTTTCAAAGTTTTTGCTAAAAGACCGCTGAATAGGGTTTGGGTGCCGAATAAAATATTTGTTTGATCTGCTTTACAAGCCTATAGACAGGACTACGACCTAGCTTCTCACACCACTTATGTTGTGTGTCTTAATTTTATACACGAGTGGAGGGAGTTACAGTTTAAAGCCGACTCTTGGTTTGAACCACGGTATCGCGTTTAATGGGCCAATAAACTATCTTCTAGACTTCAGCGACTTTTTGTAAATAGACCGTTATACACGTCATTTTACCATTATGTATGGGCCTCCCTATTAGATATTATTCAAGAGCATTGAATTGCAGAAATAATTTTCTCATCTCACACTTAGGAACACAGCGACGTACATAGTGTTCAATGCATATAAATGGAATGTGCCTCACGCATTCAGGAGTAACGTGATAATTGTCGTATTGTTGCATGGCCATACAAACGTGTGTCATCTACTTAAATAAAGATACCATGTCAAGAAGTAAGGTACACTGAGAAAAAAAACTGGAGAGCTATGGAATGGTATTTCGTTTTTATTTTAAATAAAATCTCGTATTCAAAAACATAGACATTTTTAATTAATTTTACTTAATAAATGCCGATCAAGACTTTGCAATTTATTGAATTATTACACTACAATACATAGATTTTGCTTGTGATTATTTCCTTCAGTGTAGTTTGAATAAACTTTCCTTATGCACTGGTAAGTGCGTGTGTGTCAATTAGTCCTGACACTGTCATTGTCTTTGGCAAATTATAACAATCAAAGTTATTGCAACATTGTTTGCTAAATCTCTCTCTCTCTCCCTCTTACCCTCTTTATTGTTTGCCGGTTAAACGATTTGTTGAAAGTGTTGGCATTTTGACGGCAGCTGCTGTTGTCAGACTCAACATTATCATTAGCATCGATAAACAACAATTGTTTGTTGAATGATTTTGGGAATATCGTTGGCATTGCTGAACCCATGATATCAATCAAAGCTTCATGCAATTCTTGGGCATCAATTACCATTTTCATTACGATTTGATTTCATTACTTAGAGATGAAAAGCAAACGAACAAACAAAACAAGAAAAGAAATCGAATTGAAACTAATCAGTTAAGATATTACAATCAGTAGAGATGCTTCACTTATTATGGATTTTGTATTTGTTTGTGAAATAATCTGCAGTTCTCCATCACTTAAGCAATTGCTTGTATTATTTTCTTAATTATTTTGTTATCATTTAAAAATTATTTTAATTTTTTATTTACAATTGTGGTTAAAAATTATTTTGGGATTGAATCGCTAGAAAATATGTAAATGTTAATGGCGACCACTCAAAACGCAGTCGGAAATCGCTTGAGTAATTAATATTGACTGATATCCTGACTGAGTTGCGAAGCCAAATCACTCTCAAATTACATCTGAGATGAAATCAGACTCATTGATAGCATAATAACGAGAAAAAAACAGCATTGACATTCAAGTCATTCCAACCTTACAAATCTCTGGGAACGGATAGCATTTACCCAATAATGCTACAACGAGCGGGCGACGACGTCATCTATCGCATCAAGTGGATTTTAAGGGGATGTATACTTTTGAGTAGAAGTGTGGGTGGTTTTCATTTCCAAGGTGGAAAAAACGAGCCACATTTCCTCATTTTTACTGAAAACCTTCAGCAGTGCACAGAACGTCTACTGTAAGGCTTGGTGGACACAGCAGTAAACACAGTAGTTGGCACCACAAAGAAAGCTCTTGGCTTTAAGGAATACAATTGGCTTCCTTTCTAGATATAGAAAGGGCGTTTAACAATGTAAGCACTGATGCAATACCCAAAATTGACTCGAGTAACATGATAAACAGATGGTTTAAAAATATATTAACATCTAGGAGCATCCAATCTTCATTGGGATTATTGTTCGTCAGGAAACAAGTAACTAGAGCCACTTCACAGGGTGAGGGTGATAATATCACCACCGCAGTATCACCACTGAATAATTAATCCAATTCTGATAGAAATGAAAATCGGAGGCCTTAAATATAGCATATGCAGATGACGCTGTGATACTGGTCACGGAAAAGTATCTTTCAACGATCAGCGATCTTATAAAGTCAGCACTGGCAATGGTACACCCGTAGGCGGAGAAGAACGGCAAGTAAAACTGAACATGTTTTGTTCACTCGGAAGTACAAGTACCATTCCGAAAATGAACGGAACGCCTCTGAGACCCTCTAATGAGATAAGGTACTGGGGTATCATTCTGAACTGATCTGGAAGAGGAAAACGGAGGGAAGGATAAAAGGAATTCTTTGAGTTAATGGGACCTGCAGCCTCCTATCATCCACTGGATGTATACAGCTATACAAAGGAGGACCTATCACGCTACGCTGCATAAAGGTTGGCATGGCCTCGAGGCTATCTTGTCTCTGTAACCATTGTTCATCTTCCACAGAAACGTGGCTGCTAGAACTATACTGAGGCTTAAGTTCTCAGTTATGTCTAGGCCATTTACGGCAGGCCACGCTTCAATACTGCTTGAAGTAGAACCCAATCACGCGGGCTTTAGATGTGACTACATGGTACCGGAGACAACATTCGAAAGAACATACAAGACTCACACTCTCACACGAAAAGAAGGGGTTGCAGGTGGCGGTAATATAATGATTTTCACCGATGGCGCAAAAATTGAAAGCAGAGCTGGAACTGGGGTCTATGCCGATAAACTAACACTAAACGGATCATACAGATTAGTTCATTAGGCCAGCGTATTTCAGGCGGAGATTTGTGCTATTGAACAAGGTATACACTTGATAGAAAACGGAAGCCTGTCTCCTTCGAACTTGATCATATCTGTGGACAGTCAGCCAGCAATTAAAGTGCTGGGATCCAATCTCGTCAAATCAAAGGGCGTCACGAGTTCCATGGACTATCTGCGCAGCGTAGGTCGACACAACACCCACCACAACTGGGTTCCGAGGGAAACGAAAAGCTGGACGAACTAGCACGGAAAGGATCGGAGATGTTTGAGGAGGAGACAATAGAGGGGGTATGTGGGAAATATTTCACCAAATTGGAAAAATTAAGTTCAACAGCTGGTGAACCAGGGGATTGCTTGAGTTCGACAAGAGAACGGTTCGCACTCAACCAAGACTTCTAACGGTACACCGTGCTATTGGCAGTTTCGCTGACAAGCTTGGTCTGCCCCACTAAGATTATTGCAGAAGCTATCATAATGTGATGGACGCGGAATCGGTGCAACACCTTTCATGGGAGTTTCATGCACTTAAAAAGAGATGTCATCAGTTTTTGGCTGACAGGACGTTTGAAGTTCTGGGCATGATGCCGAAACTATCACTTAGAGAACTGACCGGAGTCATCCTGATCTCGGGGTGGTTCAAACTTACCACTATGGGATCATGGCAAGGAGGCTTACCTCACACTGGTAACGCAATGGGTTATATTGGCCACAAAGTAAACTTGCCTATGAAAGGTAAGATACCCTTTATCCTAACCTAATGTAAAAGGCTATACTCAACGGAAATGAAGAAAAGATATAAGCAGAGACGCCTTTCAAACTAAATGGGATATGGAATTGAGGTAATCTAAACTTTTGTTAGGCAGTTTCAATATCACGACATTTAAGTCATTCATCACACAGAATAACAAGAGTTTAGTAATCGGCGCTTTTTAAACGGGCATTGTAGACCAAAATATCACTTGTTCAGAAGGGGAATTGTTTCGAATCCAGTATGTAGGTTTTGTAAGGTGGGAATACATTTTTAGAACGCATACTTAGAGCTCGTGAGTCACTAATACACCCCAGAAGGAAACACCTGGAAGTTTATCAGATGCTGAACGGAAAATTTCCTTGTCAACACCGAACAGCATTCTGAAGTTTCTCATTGGCTTGCAGGAGATATTATACGGATACCCTGTATATATTGAGGGTAATACAATAGATATTCTGACAGCAATATTATGGGCAATACAAAATAATAAATAATCCACTGGTCTCTAGGCCGTGTAGCATTTCTGATGTCAATTTTAAAGGAATTAGATAGCCGACTTGTGTTTTCAATTTTACTGAAGAAAAACTACGAATAAAGTCGCACTTTCCATTTGTACGAATCCTAGGATAATGCAGTCGCATGCATATAACTCCAGAGATATTATTAAGGAAGTCGCCGAAGTCTAGTAAGTAGTGTGTTAACTTTTTATACGCGAGTCTGTGGTTCAAGCCCCAGCTCATATCGATCAAAACGATATAGAAAAGAATATTGCTTCCACGACTTCGTCTCAGCAGATTTCTGGCAAAAACTCTGCGAGTTAATAAAAATTGCCATGAAAAGTTTTTAAAAAAATTTGCCTTTCGGAGTCAACTTTCGGAGTCCTGACTGAAGGGTTGTAATGACCAATTACCTATGTATGTATTGTATAGTGGACTTCTTTTTATTCCACTTTATATAAAAGAAATTCAGTCCAGTTTACCACATGCAATTACATAGTTTTGTTTTTTGCAAAGAAATTCAAAGAAAATAATTCTGTTGCAACAAAACTTTAATTCGTTTAACGTAAGTGCGTTGCAACAAAATGCAGTATTTTCTTTCAAGTCCATAAAAGCCATTAAGCTTTCATAATCGTAATTAAATGCTCCAAATTATGGCCAAGAATATACGAAGATTTCTTGCATTTTCTTACAAGTCATTCAAGCGTTAAGCAAGGCAAAAAGAAAAACCAAACGGCAAAAAACTTAAAGACGTAAGTGATACAACTGCCACTACTACTTATAGAATCATACACTTTACAATTGTAATAAAAAGCATTGTTGCCAGTTACTAGGAATAACAACAACAATGACAACAATATTAAGTAGAAAGTAGACTACTTTAGTGACACTACTTCAAAGTTCAACTCGGAATCAGCAAATCTAAAGTTAATTTCTAATAACTTTATTAACTGCAACAAACAAACACTCAAAAGTACAAGTATGTGTGTGTGCTACATAATTCCACAATACGCTAATATGTATATATGTACATACGCATGTAGACATTTTCGCAAATGTCATTATGGTTGTAAAGGCTACACATCAGAAGGTCAGCTATTCTCAACGGGTGTACGATAAAAACTCCTGTCAAAATAATATTCTGTAAGGAGGTAATCGATGTTTAATGGGGTTGGAGGATTAACCTTTAAAGGGGGGTGTCCCGAAGGAATGATGCCTCAGCGAGACATGGCATTGAGGCTAGTTGCGGCGACTTTGGCTGTTTGTTGAGCAAGAAGCCCAGTAGAAAGTCAGTGAAATATTGCGAATAAGGCTTCTGTAGGGGTGGAACGTAGAGCATCGGTGATATAAATAGCTGCAGACATTCCGACCTTGTCAAGAAGTGTGATATTATGTTGTCTGTCCGGAGCAGTCCATCAGAAAGCAATTCCATATAGTAGATTGGGTTCGATGACTGCTGAATAGCTACAGCGCTTAATTTTGGGGTGGAGACACAGTCTGGATCCAACTGCTCTATTACAGCAGCAACCAGAGCAAGCCACTTTGCGTTCGCTTTCCAGTTGAGTTTGGAGTCGAGGATCTGGCCTAGATAATAAACTTCGGGAGTCAGCATAAGTCTAGTCCCGCTTATTCCAGGAATTGTGAACATCCGAATCTTGTATCTTCTTATGAAGAGAATTGTGTCGGTCTTGGATAGGTAACAGACAGCCAGAGTTCCCTAGCACCAAGTTGATACAGTTGAGAGCGTGAAGTTAGTTTGCGAGATAGCGTCTGTAGACAAATTTCCAATGCAGCAATGACAATATCGTCAGCATAAGCTATGGCATTCCTGCCAGGGCATTCGAGCTTTTTCAAGAGTAAGGGTGGTTCATTGATTGATCTGATGGAGATCTTAACCCTCAAGGTTGACACTTTCTGGAAAGTGAGTCTTAAAGAGAAGTTCAAGCTTCTCTGAACTGGACGCAGTCCAGCTCCTTCAGGCCGTTGGATGCAAATATATGTATGTGTGGAACTATAATTTTAAGAAAATTTCTCGTTTCGACGAAGGACTTCACAGTCACGCCGTAGAATCATTCTTCGCCCGCCTAACAGCATATTTAAGTTCCCCCTTTTTGGCTTTATAAAGTGTCCCTTCCCCCATGGTCTTAGCCCTATTAAAGAGCTTGCCACTGAAACGGTGGAGATCATAGACCTCTTGGTTTAACCAGGGCGATTTGAGCTTACCAATGTGGGCATAGAGTTTGACGGAGGATATGGCCGCCGACTTAGGCGTCGCGAACAGTATGTCCGCATCCCTATCTATATCAAAACGGGTTACAATAGTTGGGGGAGCCACATGAAACGAGAGTCACAATTTTTCCCTGAAGATGGGCCAATTGGAGATTCGCCCTGTGTGGAGAATCTACCATGGCCATATTAAGGTAATGTATCTATGATCCGAGAAGGAGCATTGCTGAGATATAAACCAGTTCCTAAGATAGTAACAAATCAGAGCTGATCAGAGTATTGTCCAGTACTTTCCTTCTATTAAAAGTAAAGAAGCTCGAATTCATTCACTGGTTTGACAAAATAACAACATATGCTACAAACGAATTTAAGTACATTTAATTATTGTGTAAAATGGGTATTTCTCTACATGTATACAATACATGAAATCATTCATTACAAATTTTCGTTGTGCATTAGTATCGAACACTGTTCACTCGAGTATCCCAGAGAAATTTGAGGCTGTCGAGGACATTGACTATATGATGCCGCGATATGGCTTCTCGATGAAATTAATGACGACCATCCCGGATAAAGAGGTCTGGAGGAATGGTGCTGGGCACTTAGTTAGGAACTCCAAATCTTTAATTTACTTTTTCCAAGCTGGGAGGAACCGTTGGTGGCGGAATTTACTCGGAGCCAATAGATATAGCCGAAGCGATAAGGCTACCGGATTACTGCAGCGATTTCCAGTCGGAGGTGTTGATGGCGGAATTTACTCGGAGTCAATAGATATAGCTGAAGCTATAAAGGTACCGAATTACTGCAGCGTTTTCCATGCGGAGGACTGCGGTTAAGATTATTTGAGATTCGAATGTCCTCAATGGAAACATTACCATACTCTTCGATAGCCAGGCGGCTATTAGGGCTCTGGGCTCCAATGTGATGTCGAAAACACGTAAACAGGCTGGCGAATAGGTATAATGTACACAACATTTGGGTGCCGCGCAACTGCAGAGCGGATGAACTGGTCAGATACGGCACGATCATCAAACTCTCCTACGAATTCTTGAATATTGGGGTCCCTTTGGGGACTTGCAAGCTCACAACTAGGTCATGAACTTTGTCAACCGCATGTGGGCAGTTTCGGTAAGGGGAGAATGGCAAGCATAATCTGGCCGTCATTGGAGTCGTGACGGGGTATTGCATTATGAGTGTTCACGCGATGCGCATTGGCCTGGGACACCTCTCAAATGATTTCTGTAGAAGCTGCAGAGACGAGGAGACTGCGAATATGCCAGGCATTATGCCAAAGGAGAAAAAGACATCTTGGTGCCTAATACATCGATGAACTGGGTGATTTGTCGAACATTGACGTCGGCAGTTCGAGTCTTTTCATTAGATGTTCTAAGTGGTTTCAGGATATGAACTGTGGTATCACAATGGGCCTCATGGGACCTAAGTGCGTCCATCCGATTCTTTGGGGGGATAGGCACTTAAACCTACCTACTTACCTACTTAGTATCGAACACAAGTATTATCAACCACCAAATAAATCAATCATTGTCGTGAAGTTGAACAAATTGTCTTACCACCACTATTCTCACTCACTACCGAATTCAAATATTTATTTCTTTCGAACAAAAATGTAAAAAATATTTATGTGTGTCAAGTTTAAGAACGCCTGACATTTTCAATGTATTTGTTCTGTGTTGTGTGTATGTAAATGACAAGAAGAAGAAGAAGAAGCATCAGATTCTAAGACAACTCGAAATTAGTTTGCGGTTATTTTTATACAGTATTCGTACATAATTATTGTTGCTGCACTGTGCTGCAGCAACATGTTGTTTATGAACACCCGGGGTTACCCAAAAGCATTTTAACCATCTCATATTCCTTAAAGCTTATTTGTGTTAGTCTATGAGTATGTGTGTATGCATTTGGTGTTGCTGTATACTCGCTTTTCTCAAACGTACATATATTTTCTAAAACTGTTAATAATGTCTTAAAGGATAATTACTTCAGCTTAAGTTTTCCTTTCAAAACAAAAATACTCTTCATAAGCAGCAATCTGTAGTAAGTAACAGCATTCAAGAATAATACTTCTTGCTCCTCTAATGTATTCAGCCAGCCCCCTATAGAGATTGAGCAAAAGGAATGATAGTAGGTGGAAGAGAAAGGGGTTTTTCAGAGGGTGTCTGAATTATATGGACATTTTTGGAATATATTAAAGTGGTGACACCGGTCATTTGTATTGTGCACAGCAATAAGGGGCTGCAGCCCCAAGACAAAGACAGGAATGGAAGATGTAGAGACGACAGTAGGAAAAGTCACAGCTAAAAACCATCATCATTAGTTTACGTCTTAAATACCAAGCTAATAAACTTAAATAACAGCAATAACAACAACAGCATCATCATCAGCATGAACGACAATTAGAAGGAATAAATATTTGGCATTAAATATATTGGCCAAGAATCAGCATAAGCATAATTAAACTGATTATAACACTCAAATACATCCAAATTACATGGATAATGTTGGCTAATTTTGTATTATGACACTGGGAAATTGTATTGAAAATTTTTTAGAAAATTCTTAAAACAGTCAATGGATTCGAAAAATACTCGAGTTCCGTTAGCACTTAAGTTTTTAAGAGTGGTATCTATCGAATCGCTATATTGTTAGGGTAGTGTCCTTGAAATTCTTACGAAAATGGAAACAGTGTAATATCGTTTAACATTAAAACGGTAAACAAAAGCTACACTAACAAATACAACGAACTTGTTATAAGTAAACCAACAACATCAGTATGAAAGAAAAGGGGATAGACACAACAAGCAATGTGAACAAAATACACAAAAGACAATGAAGTCGAAATAGAGTTCTCGAAAAGGCGAAACTAAGAATGTTCGACTTCAAGAACCTTCATCAGAATGTTTACGTGGGCATATAAAAAGGCAAGAAAAGCAGGCAACCAGTGATAATAATTCAGTCAGTCTTTTGTGAAGAGAACGTTGCGTGTGAAGAGAACAGTCGTGGTTTGAAGATCTCCGTTGAAAAGATCTGCGTTGATAGTGTCTACGAAATAGTGGAAAGCAGGTTGTATACAATGGCACACAAAATTGTGCGAACAATAAAGAAGTTAATTGAAACTAAACACAAATTTATTTTTATTTTCTTTGCAATCAACGAACTCTTATTTTAAAAGTTTTTAAAGTGGAAAAAACGTAACAATATCTATACCTTTGTGCCAATAAAACACCTCAGCGGTGCCACTGGCAATCTCCTGATCTTCGGACTGAAAGGCAGTAGTTGGAATTCTAGAATGTTTTATTTGTATGTATATTGTATTTAGAAATTTGTAGAGGACCACTATACGCCGTAGTCTAGTAGGTAATGTGTTGGCTTATTACACGTAAGAATACGGTTCAAACCGCAGCCGATCAAAACGATATATGAAAAATATTTCTTCTACGACTTCCTGTTTTGGCAAAAACTATGAGAGTTAATACAATTGCAAAGAAAAGTTTTTTTTTTTTAAATCTATCGTAAGAGATCATAGTTCAAACCCCAGAACACACATCTAGATCAAAACGAAATATGAAAAAATATTTCTTCTTTCTTGCCATGAAAAGTTTCTCAAACATTTTGTCATTCGTAGTCTACTTTAAACTGTAGGCCATGCCACTCATGTATACGAATACGTGACATAAGTGGTCTGAGAAACTAGGTCGTAATCCAGACTGAAGTGTTATAATGACTAATTATTTGTGTATATTTGTATATGTATGTATATGCCTTTTTGGGATTACAGCATGTTCCTCTTCTAGATTGTGTCAGGAGTTAACAGGACTGAGCCTTACTGCCACCAGCCTCTGTGTCCATAGAATGCCAGAGGGGAGCTAATTGTGTATAGCTAACAATGATTTAATGAAGCAGAATAAAGAACACTGGTGTTTACGAAAGCTGACTGCCGGCGTACTTTCTTTATTAGTCTGCAGTAATATTAGTGTTTGCGTATAATCCACTGAGCGTGAGTATTGTACAGTAAGATAGATTCCGAAGTGACCCGAAACACGCAGTATAATATGGTATATTACCCTTCTTGAGAGTTTTGGATCACTAATATACTTTAGCCACCTTGGACAGTGATATTTGAATATCATTAAGGATCAGCAAGTTGAAGCCGCCGAAGTCTAGTAGGTAGTGTGTTAGCTTATTAGGCGAGAGGTCACGTTCCAAACCTCAGGCCAGACATCTTACACAAAAGGAAATATGAAAAACAGATTAATGTCAAAAACTCTGAGAGCAAATAAAATTTTCACTGAAAAAGTGCCTCAAAAAACCGTTGTTCGGAATCGACTTTAAACTGTAAGTCCCGCCACTCATGTGTAAGAATAACACACACAACACAAGTGCTGTGGGAAGCTAGGTGGTAACCCCCTGACTGAGGGGTTATAATGACCAATTATGTCTTTTAAAGAGGCCAATATTACTAGTTGCTCTCTCAGTCGCTCCTGTGTTTGGGATCCCTCAGATAGTGATAGTTGAATACGGCAAGTTGAAGGCAGGTATCAGGTATCGATCGGTAAAATGCAATAATACTGTGTTACGTAGATCAATGTCTAAGCCATTCAGTTGCAAGTCTTGAGGCCTGGTTGGATTCCCAAGAAATGGTGTGCGAGTACACCGTAGTGATCAAATCATTTGTATAACCAAAGATTCTAAAACAACATTTTTACAGCTTTTGCAACAGAAGCTACAGTAAGAGCTAGAGAACACTAACTAGCGAAGTACTTGACTCCTTTTGCCCTCTATTACAAGCCAGATGGTCTAATTTGAAGTCAAAGAAATGGTGTGTGAGTAAAATCCCTACACTATAGTGGTCAAATCAGCTGCATAACCAAGGACTCTAAAACCACTGCTTCTGCAACAGGTACTCCGTAACGATATTTTACAATAAGGGCAAGAGAGCGCTACTTAGTGATGTATCAGAATTCTCTTGCATCCCCAGAGCAAGTACTTGGGTTTGACGCATCTGGGTAAAAAGTTTCACACTGACAACAGCTACCCAATGGATATTGTTGACAGCGCCTATTAAGTCAATGAAGTCTGCTAGTACGTACTGCTTAACGCCAGAGATTTTTCAGTGTTCACCAACAAGGAGCTCAGTTGAATCTCGGTAATCCGACCTTTAGTATAGGCATGTTTAGTAGTACTAGCCTGAGTATAATAGTGCTTAGATATTATTTTGTGGTTCAGAATCGTCTCAATGTTCTGAGAAAGAACAATGTTTGGGGTTCTTCGCATTCGAAACCGATGGTCTGCTAGCTCCAGGACATACGAGTACTTAAGACAGTCACAGCAGAATATTGTTACGTTTTTACCTTTTAAAAACGTGTAAAATATAAGCTCGTAGACTGCAAATAAAACAAAAAATAAATCTGTGTTTAGTTTTAATTAAATTTAATTTAATTTATATTTTATTATTCCCACAATTCTGAGGTGCCACTGTTCACGACTTGATGTAACAACAACAATTGCTTTGTTTGTTATTTCTCTGTTTACACCCTTTGCATAAACAATAACAATTACTAGACAACTATTCGACAGATCTTTGTAACGGAGATCTTCTAAACACGGTTATTCTCTTCAAACACGCCATGTCTTCACACAAGACTGACTGAACTTCACTAACTCAACAGATAAACAGTTGATGAATGCTTTTGAAGGCGAATGTTCATGACTTCGCCTTCTCAAAATCTCTATAAATCTAAACATGTTGTTTAAATGTTGTTTACATTTATTCTTGTAGCCTTTGTTGTTGTATTTTTGTTTACTTGCTTACCTTTTTTTATGCTGGAGTTTGTTGTTATATTAAGCAGTGCGATAATTTTCAAATAAATTCAATGTGTTGTTTCTGTAGCTTTGTTTATAATTTTAATGTTAAACGATGTAAAAGCAAAACACTAATATCTTGATTTTTAATTTTCGTAACAATATACATCATGAAATTACCATAACAGATATTCCGTATATATCAACAGATATGATGTCATCAGTAACCTTCGATCAGGTGTTTCAACTCGAGCAGAGTTGCACTTCTTCTCACAATTATCTGCAATTTATAGTGTGCCTTACGATTCTGGATGGATTCATAGTCAGCCAGAGCCTACATCCAAAATACAGCAACAAATTTTAATTTATTTAAAATAGCTTACAGCTAACTTCATAACAATTAAAGACAGCCCTTTTGAAATTAACGAAATTAGTTTGTTCTTTGAATTGTGAATTTAATTTCTGTCACATTTTGTCATGTTAATGCAGTTCATCCCTCCCACCTGCCACCCACCAAATAATAACATAAACAAATGACTCAAATAATTGTTAACCATTACGAGAATTATCCTGCTTTAACTTAAGCATTTAACATCTCAAAGCTGAAACGCCGTTGGCATCACAATAAACTGTAGGGTATGAGTGAGTGCAATGGAGAAATAATTCAACACCTCAAGGCATTGACACCAAAGTTGTGAGACTTACTGACACCAGAATACAGTTTCAGTTACTGGCAGTAACGCAATTTATTAAAACGGTTACGAGTACGACTACTACCGCCACAGCCGGATATGCTGTAGCACTCCAGTGGCACAAGGATGCAGAGAGAGATACAAGCATTTTGAATCGATACCCTGGTATCATGAATGATTGATTGATGTAGTGCGTGTTTTAGCATGTATTATATGGAAAGGGAAGCTATACAATATTACTATAACACCGAAATAAGAGCTGCTGCATGTTGAGAGCCATTAACATTAAATGGGGGGGCTTTAGTACAGTATTTCCCTCTTTCCCTTTTGCACTATTTCTTTTTTTTTTTTTTTGCTATTGTTGGTTTCCTTTGTTTTTGGGCTGCTATACTTTACTTTTATCTCGTTAATGTGGCCAATAAATACAATGCCACAGACTTAGGGGCGCTCAAGTGTCCTCCATAATAATTTGTTCGCTCATATTGCTTTCTCTCTCTCTTTTTTTCCCAACCACTTAAAGTTTTTCCCATATTTTTTATTATGATCCACTTTTTTTTTTTTTGTAGAGCACACCACTAACAGCAGCAGCAAGCACTACTGGTAGCAGTAGCAAGCAGAGCAAGGGAAGGTTAGTTTGCACGAAGCTTTTTTATAATTTCTAGTTTGATTTCCTTTACAGCCTCAAGAAGTTTTCAGTTTTTTTTCGGCTTTTTTTTTGTTTTATTTCTTTTAGGAAAAATTTCTGAAAAAAATTGGCATGAATTTCAGTTGGAGTACAGAGTGTGTTTTGTTTTTTGGTTTTTTGCGTTTTCTTAACTGCACTAATAAATGCGTTTTTGTGTTCTGCCTCTCGAACTTGGATACTTTATTTCATGCAGCACATTAATTTCTCACTCCACTCTTGTTGTAAACGGAAAACGACAAATAAAATGACAAAACAAATAGTGAGAGAGACAGAAGAGCACAGAAAATTCTATGGAATATAAATATAATTCAACATTTAACATTTTGGCGGCAACTTGGCCAAAAATTATCACTGCAAACAATAAATTAACAGTGGGCCTAAATTTAATTTCCATTCAAAATTAATTTACTTCTAAGTATTGTTACGAAAATGAAAAATCTAGATACCGTTACGATGTTTACATCGCTTAACATTAAAACAAAGGCTACAAAAACAAAACAATGCAGTAAACAAACTTGTTTACGAATTATCGTACTGCTTAATATAAAAACAAACACCAGCATAAAAAAATGGTAAACAAGTAAACAAAAATCCACAAGCAACACTACAAGAATCAATGTAAACAAAACACACAAATAACAATAATGAATGTTGTTGTAGCAGTTCGGCTGTTGCTTCCAGAAGCTTCTCCCTATATATAAGATATAAAAGGTTATTGTTATTCATGCCTTCAGTTGGTTGTATGCCATGTGATTTTTGAGGATGAGGTGGGTAAGAGATGGGGTTGATTGTAGTAGGTTATGTAGGTGTGTTGTCAACGTCATGTAGTCGGCAGTCCTAGGAAGTCCGCAGTTGTCCTTGGGTTCAGCCATAGGTCTATGGGTCGCAGAGTTGTCGGTTTTACTGGGCAGCTAAAGATATGCACCGTATCGTGTGGTGCCAGGTTGCATAAGGGGCAGGTATCCTGGGTTCCCGGGATGATTCTGGCCCTGTAGCTGTTCAGGATGTTTGACCATCCTGATCTCAGTTGTGCCAGAATGGTTCTCGTTGACCTTGGTAGCTGCCTTTCAGAATCCGATATAGGTGGTGGGTGTTGATTAATGACCCTGTTAAGGCTGAGCTCGTCCCTGGCCGTCGTAACAGCCGTTTGGTGTAAGGCGCTTTGCGCCTCTCTCACAGATAGTGGGTCCGCTATTGTGGGTATAAGGTGTGTAATGTCGGGTTTGTAAACGGTGAAGTCTTGTCTTATTCGGCGAGGAGGGGGATCGTCCATAACTAGGTGGTGGTTTGGATGGGTAGGAAGATAGCAGGCTATTAGATACTGTTTTGTTAGTAGCACATTGTGCGTCCTAACAGTCAGCATTTTGGACTCATCGTGGAGGTGATCGATACTGGACATCTTTACACATCCGGTGGCTATACGCAGGGCGTTGTTTTGTGTCGTCTGTAGTGCCCGCCATTGGGTCTCACTCAAGAAAGATGTCCAAATTGGAGCAGCATAATTGAGGAGTGACCGTCCAATAGCCTTGTAAGTCGTGATGATGGTTTCCTTGTCCATGCCCCACTTGGTGCCTGCCAGAGCCTTGAGGACTTTGTTTCTCTTCTTCACTTTTGCGTTGATGTTGGTTGCGTGTGCCGCGAAGTGAAGTAAGCTGTCGAAGGTTACCCCGAGAATCTTTGGGTACCGAACCGTGGGAATGTTATTGCCTTCCACTTCGACGTTTAACGTTCTTCTTACTTCCTTCGTCCAAGTAGTGAAGAGAGAAACCGTTGACTTGGGCGCAGATATGCGCAGTCTCCTGCTTCGGAAGAATTCCGCTACGGACGAAAGGTAATTCGTTATTCCGGTACAGATTCCCTCAATGTTCACACCCGAGGAAAATACTGTACAATCGTCCGCGTAAGAGACCAAGGAGATGTTTGAAGGTGGTTCTGGGAGTGGAGTGAGATAGATGTTAAAAAGTATAGGCGACAGAACTCCCCCCTGAGGTACACCCATCTTTATCCTCCTGTGAGGAGATTTCTGCCCTCTGAACTCAACGAAGGCCTGCCTACCTCCAAGGTAGTTGGAGGTCCAGCGTTTAAGGTCGTTGGGCAAGGTTGAGTTCATAATGTCTCCTAGGAGTATGGAGTGGTCGACCGTGTCAAAGGCCTTTGAAAGGTCAAGGGCCGCCACACCAGTACGTTGACATGGTCGTTGTTGGTTGAGTCCGTTCGCTATACTTGATGTAATTTCGGTGAGGGCCGTGGTGGTACTACGACCTTCCCTGAAGCCATGCTGGTGGTCAGCCAATGGGAAATGTCTTTTGAAGGCAGGGAGCAGAAGGGTTTCCAGGATCTTTACCACTGGTGATAGTAGGGAGATCGGGCGATATGACTCTCCTTTGGTCGCTGGTTTGTTGGGTTTTAGGATCGGAATGATCCTTGCGACCTTCCAGATGTCGGGTATCACCAGGCTGTGCATTGAAAGGTTTATTAGTCTGGAAAGGAACCTTAATGCCTTTATGCCTAGTTTCTTAAGCATAAGCATGGACAGTCCGTCGGGTCCCAAGGCTTTTGATGGTTTGGCATTGGAGATGGTGTAAGCTACCTCGGACTGTTCGAAGGATTGTTGCTGTTGGTCCCTGCGCAGGTTCCTTAGTACCCTCAAAGTTGCTCTTTTGCCTTTGTTCTGCTCAGTTGGGTGTTCTACGAACTGTTTGCAGAATTCTTTGGCGCATTTTTTGCCTTCTATCTGTTGCCTGCCATCAAATTCGATAGCTGTGAGGTTAGTATTGGTTTTAGAGCCGGATAGGTTTTTTATGGTCCTCCATAGTTTCTTGGGTGCTAAGGAGCAACGTTCAAGGTGTTCTAGCCACTTAGCACGTCTGTGCTCGTTCACCAAGTGGTTTATTCTGGAGGTCATTGATTCCAGCCTTTCATCCGCAGGGTTTACCGCTCTTATGTTATCTCGCTGCTGAGCCAGGTGTGCGGCCTCTGTAGGATAGTTCGGTCTTGTGTTGTTAATCCTACCGGCAGGGATAAAACGCTTCGCAGCATTCTGAACAATTGTTCGGAATTGCCTTTCACCAATTCTGACGCACGTGGGGGAGGGTAGACGTTCGATATTATCCTCAATGAAGGTTGTGAAACCCTCCCAGTTGGCCTTATTGTAGTTGATGTAGGTATGTCGGTCAGGTTCCAGGAAGTCATTGTGTTTCTCGATATTGACCACAATGGGTATGTGGTCTGAGCTCAGGGCAGTGTGTGTCTGCCAGGTGGTATAGGCTAGGAGAGACTGACTTACTATGGTCAGGTCTGGGGAGCTTGAGCATCTTGGTGTGACCCTGGTCGGCTGTGGCTCATTTATTGTGGCGAAGTCTAATTCGTCGATTTGATCAGCTATCGCAATTCCACGTTGATCGTTGGGAAGTAGGGAATACCAGCTCTCGTGATGTGCGTTGAAATCACCAAGAATAATTTTATTGTCACCCTGGAGGAGATGAGTGATGTTCGGGTGGTATTGGGTTCCAATGCTATTTACTGGTGGAATGTAGACGTTGATGATTTCGATATCGGTGTCCTCCGACCTTATGGATATGGACATCACCTCAATGAAGTTGTCTGGGTTGGGGGGAGCTGGTGTATTCGTCACCTTATATTTGACATTGCGTTCGAGTATGAACGCTAGTCCTCCTCCATTATCCCTATCCCGGTCTTTCCTCACAATATTATAGTTGCCCGCAGATGTTGTGGGGCACTCCCTGGGCAGCTTGGTCTCCTGTATGGCGGCTATTCGGATGTTGTTGTTGTACATAAAATTTGTGATGTCTGTTATTTTATTCCTAAGTCCGTTACAGTTGAACTGCAAGATACTGAAATCGAAATGTATGCTGTGGTGGATGGTAGGTTGTTGGGCTATGGGGGTTATGGATGGGGGAATGGATAATATGGGTTGTTGGGTTATGGTTGTTGTTCGTCCCCGTCGATGAGGGGGTCGTGCAGTCGTTGCGCCTGTGTCATTTCGTGAGTCACTGTGTGTCTTGGTCGTGTGTCTCGAGGGAATTCGGGGAGGATCTGCTGTGGTTCGTGGTTGTTTACAGCAGTCGGCTACAAAGTGATCATACCACTCCGTGTGGCGTGTTAGGTTGGTGCACTTCCTCATGTGGCACCATCTACTGCAAATGTTGCATTTCACCGTTGTAACGTTCCTCCTTATGTTATCCCCACAGACAGAGCAAGTCCATGTACTACTTGTACCATTGTTGGTCGGTAGGTCGTTTGAGTTATGTCCCCTTTCCATTAGGTCGGCGTCCTGTTGTCTACTACAGCAGTGGGCTCTGTAGTTTACTGTCCATTCCCTGTGTGAGGAAAGGCCAGAGCATCTCTTGAAGTGGCACCAATTGCCACAGCCATTACATCTCACTGATGTGGTATTTGTCCTGATGGTCGTATGGCATACTGAACAAATCCATATAGGACCTGGATTCTGTTCAATGCCAGCTCTTATTAGGAGGGTGCAGAGCAAAAGTGCTGGCATATTTTGCTCACCTTGGGAAAAAACTTCCGGTTGATACAGCTTTCGCTGGGTTGACAATCCTTGGCCGATGTTGAGTCGGGTCGTTCCGGAACGTAGATCCGATTGTCGCGGGAACGAATAATGAATGTAAACAACGATGCTTACATTTATAGAGAATTCGAGAAGGCGAAGTCACGTACATTGGCCTTCAAGAACATTCATCAGACTGTTTATCCTGCCATATAAAAGGTAAGGCAAAGCAGGCGAGTGAGTAAGGGAAGTTCAGTCAGTCTTGAGTCGCGGTGCGTTGAAAGAAAGTAATCGTGGTTTGAAGATCCACGTTACAAATATCTGTCGAATAATTGTTTAGTGATTGTTATTGTTTGTGCAAAGGGTATAAACAGAGGAATAACAAAGAAAAGCAATTGTTGTTGCTTACATCAAGTTGTGAACAGTGGCACACATGAATTGTGCGAATAATAAAGAATTTTAATTAAAACTAAACACAAATTTATTTTCATTTTATTTGCAATCAACGAGCTCATATTTTAAACGTTTTTAAAAGGTAAAAACGTAACAGTATATACATACACACATGTATACGTACATATGTATATAATAATGCTATTTTCTGCATTGCATTCCTGCTTATACCTGGTCGCGAAGAATTCGTATCGTATAGTCCTCGCTAAATACAGAAAATTAGTGGCATCTTCAAGTTACAATCAATGAAAATCAGTCAATGAAAACGTATGTAACATCTCTCCGTCGGCTTCATATTATTCGTTTAATTCATTTTCGATCTCCTTTATCTAATTAAGTTTTCTTTTGACTAAGCAGCCAACTAAGTTGTCAACTGTCATTACTTTGAAACAAAGCGCTTTTTTTAAATGGATAAGGTGGTAGGTAATAAGTCTGTAAGTCGCCATAGCCTAGTAGGTAGTGTGCTGGCGTATTAGATATAAGGCCACTTCAAATTCCAGGTCAAACATCAAAACGAAAATATAAAAAAAGATTTCATCGGCGACTTCCTCTCAATAGATTGCTGGCAAAAACTCTGGGAGTAAATAAAATTGCCATGAAAATTTATTCGAAAATCTGTTGTTCGGAGTCGACTTTAAACTGTAGGTCGTTCCACTCATGTATAAAATTAACACATACATACATACATGGATGGTGTGAGAAACTAGTTCGTAGTCCTGACTGAAGGGTTGTAATGACCAATTATCTATGTATGTATATATTCTGTTATAAGTCCTCCCTTATCCTAATAACGTTATCCTCTTTGATAATTCGATGAATTATTTTAAAATTTCCAACCAACCCAATTGAAAAATTATTCGCTATGATTTTGGGCCCGAATGCATTAAAACTTCCTAGACAGTCGATAAAAATGTCCAATGGTTTACAACTTTTGCAGTCATAATATACTTTTTCCACCCATAAAAGCCCAGACTTTTCGCGCGAACTGTAAATATTTATTTTTATAATAGTGAGAGTCAACTCCATATTGGGTTTAATCGCATTACCGTCGAATTGTTTTCACTAATTCCAGGAGGAGTTCCGAACTTTGATAGTTAATAATTACCATCTTGTTGAAGCTGCAACTTGCAAATTAGTTGGCATTTATTAAGCCTCTATTGCGAAATCTCCATGGACGGCCATGAACAACGACGTATATTCGCTGAACAGTTAGCAACTGATCCTAATTTCCATCAATAAAATATATTAAGCTATCAAGCTTACATAACATACATACATAATTGGCCATTACAACCCTTCAATCAGGATTACGACCTAGCTTCTCAACACCACTTCATATTGAGTATATAGTGACCTATATATTTCGTTATGTTGTAGATGTCTCACTTGGAGTTTGAAGAGGGGCGTAATTGTATCTAAAAGGTTAATGACCAATGCTTCAGCCAGTTGATTCCGCTAATGAATATCGTTTTAGATTTGTCCGCTATTATCCTGGCTATAGTCCCTAAACCCATGGTCTACACCACAATGTGCAGGACACTGCCTTCCTCATGACCCTGGTTATACAGTACAATATTTTAAGTGTTCAAACATAACAATATACGCAGTTCAGCTACTATTCAATATTCATTTGAGAGCTGGTAAACAAAACACCTGGTTGTTTCAACAACATTGTTTTTATTTTGTTTTTTTTTATTTTTTTTTTTTTTGTAATCGTTGTTGACATTTGAATTGTCAAAGTGTTCGGATAATTGTAATATGCTCACTGAAGTTTTACTCAATATTATAACAATTTACGTATTTATTGCGGAATAATTAATTGAATTTTTATATGAAATATTAATCTCAATAATGGCGTTTATTGCGATTTACCCAATAAAGGTGCATATCTGAATACCGCATTATGAGGCCAATTAACTCGATGTCACCCAATGAAGTCGACAGAAAAAATTACAAGACCATAAACGTCATGCTATACACACATACATAAGATAATTGGTCATAACAGCTCTTCAGGCAAGATTACAACCTGTACTCTCACACCAGTTTTATAGTATTATATATGATTGACGTGACCTACAGTTTACAGTCGACTCCGAACGACAGATTTTTGAGAAACTTTTCATGGCAATTTTGTTTACTCTAAGAGCTTTTGCCAGAAATACGCTGAGAAGAAGCCAACACACTACCTGCTCGACTACGGTGAGTGTACACCAGGGTATATCTTTAAGAAATGGATTCCCAAATAGTGTTCCGATAACCGTATTCGTCAATTTATATTCGATACTCTAAATAGCAACTTTCTTTCTCTACAACAACCTGCAAGTACTAATATGTATATTATTTGAATACTATTCCTAATTAAAATTCAAAATTTGTTTGCGATTTAATTCACGAATAATCCAAGAGAAATTTTTCAAATGATTTGATTTGAATACATTAGTCAATGTATTGCATATCATGGAATATTTAAATACACGGATTACAAAAAATCTTTGAGTTTCTTTATGGTTTTTTTCGTGTTTTATTTGATAGCCGAAAGCTTTATATCAATGATCTCTCATGAAAAACTTTGCGAAATGGTGTTGAAAGTTTTGCATTAACATCAGCAACAACAATAAAAATGCTTTCAATACGTATGTATTTCAATGGTAGTAGAATCTGAAAGATTAAAGAAAATCAACATCAAAGCATTGTCTTCTTTATTTCGACTGCAAATACACACACACAAGGTACACAGTACACTGTACATTTAGATGAATTTTTATTTATGTACATACACCTTCTAAAGAAGAGCTCACATATATACATACATACACATATACATGCATAGAAATCCATTGAAATGATGGAAATTTTCTTTTAACTCAACTCCCTTTGATTGGTCTTTGGTAGTGGGTTCTTGTGTGGGTATGTAAGTATGTGTGGTTGTCTGTTTATATGTTTATGTGAGAAAAAGAAAACTTTGCTTTTATTATTATTGTTTAATGTTGATGTTGTTGTTTTTATGTGTTTTTGTATTATACTTTCCACAAAGTATTTTAACTCGTTATACGCACTACATGAAGCCTGTGTGTGGCAGAACCGAGTGAATTATTTTATTTCATGCGTTCGTTTGTTTGTAGGGATTTCAATGAATTTATTTTTCTTTTTTCTCTCATTTTCTTCATCTTCTGCTTCAAAGAGAAGGCAAAAAAAAACAACAACTCAAGTCATACAGCTTTTGTGCGCTCAATTTGCGCGCTTTTGCAAGCAATTATTCAACTGGCGGCTTAAACTTGCCACAAAACACAACCACTTTGTTCTTGTGCAAAAATGTATTACGACCCATATTGGCAGGTGGCCACCGTTATCGTTAATTCTTTACTCTACTCTCTCTGTCTCTCGTCCCTACATAGCCACTGCCGGCATAGCCCGATGACTTGCTGGCTGACTAACTGCCGCCATCGCCTGTATAACATCCGCCAACAGCCACCTTTAAAATTTATGAAATTCAAAGAAGCAGCTACAACAAAAACAACAGAGGAGAAAATATGGTAAACGAAAAAAAGTATGTTTTTCCCCAATGCTCCTGCCGAAACAAAAAAAAAATAGGAAAAATGATGGTGAAAAAACAAAAACAAAATTCCAAATACGAACAAAATAAGGCAGCAAAAGAAGTGGTAAGTAGTGGTAAATACTTTACACACTGTTCTGAATACTTTCGAAAGCTTATAATCTGCATAAATGTTTGGTTGAATGCATCGAATTCGCGATGAGCTGTTCGGCACTCTGTTCTGCTCCAGGTTGGATTTACACTGACTACGTGATTCGTTCTGTTCATTTTTGCCATCGTTTTTCTTTTCTCTCTGTATGCAGTTTCGCACATCACAGCCAGTTATTGAATTGTGCGAATACGAAACTTTGTTGCTGCTGACAATTTTTTTGAATGGGTGTGCGTGCGTTTTTTCCCAAAGCCTTTATGTAGAGAATGTTTCTATGTTTGTAGGTGGAAAGTGTTTTTTTTTTTTGTGTGAATAGCGTATTTGCTGCGTTTATTTGTCTTTTTTTTGTTTTTTCTTTGGAATTGCATCAGGCAAATAGTAAATTTATGAGTGCCTTTGAAAGTATTAGATTTTCTACTGACAAGGTTGCCGATGTGTATATTTTTCCAATTGATTGACTTAAGTGCATTCTTAAAACCTATTAAATAGATTCAATGCGTTTAACTCAAAAAGTTATTAAAATTTTAACGAGTATTTAAAAAGATGAGTAGAATCGAATCATAGTCATAATTTGTGATACTTATACGCATTCATACTTATGTTAATAACATGTAGTCATTGTCAAAGTTCGAAGTACTCATCATATTCATACTTAACAACACTTATGATGTTGTTGATTTCGACTCTCCATGACTCAACATTTACAAGAATCACAAAATAAGTATGATTCGCTTAGTCACTAAAAGATTGTGTGTTTGTGTTTGCTTATGTGTCTATTTTCTTTTTTGTAAATGCAACAACAACTAAGGCTGTAAATTTTCATGAATGAATTGAGTCAGTCCAATCATTTATATGTGTTATAAGTATTTTTCTATCTTATCTTATGAATCTAAATGAATAGGCATATCAATCAAACATATTTCGAATGGTATGTATGAGCTTGATGTCAACGTTGGTCGCATACATAAATTAAGGCACACAACATGAGTGTGTTTCAAAAAAAAAAAATAAGAGAAAATATTGTTACGTTTTTACCTTTTAAAAATGTTAAAAATATGAGCTCGTAGATTGCAGATAAAATAAAAATACATTGGTGTTTAGTTTTTAATTAAAATCCTTTCATATTCGCACAATTCTGTGTGCCACTGTTCACAACTTGATGTAAACAAGAACAATTACATTTTTTTGTTATTCCTCTGTTTATACCCTTTGCATAAAGAATAAAAATTATTCGGCAATTATTCGATAGATCTTTGTAACGGAGATCTTCAAACTCTCTTCAAACAGACCGTGTCTTCACAAAAGACTGCCAGAACATCATTAACTCCGTCGCCTGCTTTGCTTTGCCTTTTATATGGCAAAGTAAAAAAGTCTGATGAATGTTCTTGAAGGCGCATGTTCGTGACTTCGCTTTCACAAAATCTCTATAGATATAAACATCGTCGTTTACATTTATTATTGTAGTGTTGTGGGTGTATTTTGTTTATATTTATTGTTGTAGTGTTGTTTGTGTATTTTTGTTTACTTGTTTACCATTTTTATTCTGGTGTTTGTTGTTATATTGAGCAGTACAATAATTTGTAAACAGGTTTGTTTATTGCATTGTTTTATTTTTGTAGCTTTTGTTTCTAATTTTAATGTTAAGCGATATAAAAGCGACATACCAGTATCTAGATTTTTCATTTTCGTAACAATATTTCTTCGGTGACTTACTCTCAGCAGATTTCTGGCAAAAACTCTAGGAGTAAATAATATTGCTCTGAAAAGTTCCTCAAAAATGTGTCGTTCGGAGTCGACTTTAAACTGTAGGTCCCGTCACTCAAATTAACACACATAACATAAGTGATGTGAGAAGCTAGATCGTAATCCTGATTGGAGGCTGGTAATGACCAATTATGTATGGATGTATATGTATGTACATATATGTGCCTTGATCCCCCATTTTTAAAAACTATGTCTCTTATCTCATCAATTTTGCTGGAGAACCATTTGACCATTTGATATCTCTCTCTATATTGAGTTTGAATATTTGATCTCATTCCGAAGGAAATAATTTGTGCGAAAGTTATTTCATGTTTTGGAGTTAGAAGGTAATTTTAATTCCTCATCACCAGAACCTCAAAAGAAATAAACGCAAAATTATTCCTGATTCCAATTCAGTCTGTATTTAAATGTATAACAAGGTTTAGAAAGTGTGACCTTTAAATCGTATTCAAATATAAATCTGCTTAAAAATATTGTATTTTAGTGAAATACTTATAAGCAGTCTGCTCGACAACCCTGACTGTTGGCATCATAAATGTAGGCTAATGCTCACCACTGCCAGTGCATACAAATATATGTATAACATAGCTTAACTTACAAATGAACGGTTCAATTGTTTTATGAGTTTATGCCAGAGATTTTATTTTTGTTTTGTTGTTTTTGTTTTTATTTTTATTTTCAATTTAAATTTCTTCTCTCTTATTTCATCTTCCTTGGCTTTCTTGCAGAAACCGAATAAAATTTTTCAATTGTAAGTTTGTGTGTTTGCATTACATGGAAATCTTAAGGATTTTTAAGTTGTATTCCTTTTTGCCTTTCGTGTTCTTTCATGTAAAATCAAACTTTGAGAATTCTTTTCCTTTTGTGCCATGCATGGATTTCAATTCGAGTCGATAAATAGTTTTCTTTGTGTGTGTTTGTGATTTTATTTTCATTTTCTCTTCATTTAATGGTGGAATATTGCGTGGCGAATGGATTTATGGAAATAATATTAAATTTAAGTTGCTCAAAAACAACTGATCTTACGGCAACAGTACAAAATTTAATATTTGTATGACATGAGTAGAACTGGAGTGTATATCTGTAACTATTAAGATCAGAGTAAGCTTTTTCAATCATAAGAATTTTTCTACGCTTGGTATTGTTTATGTACATACATCAATTCAAATTCGACTGGAAGCCACCTCAATGGGCTCAGCTAACTTGGATTCCACTGTAACACAAATATTAAAGAATTTTTTCAAATCGCCTTTGGCCAGATACGTTATGTAACTAAATTTTTGGTACTCAAGAATTCTTCTCCATAGGTTCCCAAGCGCCGGACAGTGCCAGAGAAAACGTTCAGTTATCTCAACTTCTTCCTCTTCAGAACAGCTTCTGCAGAAGCCACTATGAGGTATTTACATTTTAACTGCAATGACACTCATAAGAGGGAATCTTTATAGGTTTAATGTAATTTCTGCTCTACATACATACATATATCCATGTTCGGTCCCATCTATCTATCTAGTATCTCCACAAATGAGTTCAATATCCCATTTTATGTCTGCTAATTAAGGAAATTTTTCTGAGAACATTTGTTTGTCACTCTGTAGAGGAACGCCATTCTCATGTAACAATTCGCAGAAGTTGTAATGACAAGGAAGAACAGGAAATTACCGAATATCTTATCTGTCCATTGTCTGGCACTTGAGTACCTGAGAAAAAGGATTCTTGGGCATTCAGAATTTATTGACGGAATATTTCTAGCCAAAGGCGATTTGGATAGAATCTACAACTTCTGATGACTGTGATTTTCCATCTAGGAATAGGTAATATCGGTGTTACAATGGGGACTTATAGGACTCAAATAAACTATTGTGGTTGAAGCGACTGTCAACTAACTACCACTACTTACCAAAAGCCTTAAATGGTAATTTATTTATTGATTACAAAACGAATACAAATATTATCATATGCCCGTATATAGTGTAAAGGACCAGAGTTTGCGGTGGGTATTTAACCTACGACTGTCGCACAAAAAAATATTTTTTTTTTCTTTATCGCTCTTGGGAGCATATCCCTTCTACCAAGTATTTCCATCTTATCCGGTTGAATGCTGTTATATTTGTGTCTTCCCATAAAAGATTACAGTGTTCTAGATCATGGAGTATCGAACGTCTCCTTGGCAGGCCACGCCTTCTTGAGCCTTGAGCAGTATACTTAAGTATCATTAGTATTATACTTTCAGTATTCTTTCTGATAGTATGGCTGATCCATCATCATCTGGTAAAGTTTCAACGATCCCTGCTGCTAATGTTATTAGTCCAGAATATTTTGAATAGGATTCTAAGGGTACTTGTTGAGGATTACCTATAGTTTTTGCGCGCAATCATCGATAGTAACCAGGTTTCATTTCCGTAAAACATGGTCAATTTTACAGATGCGTTGTATATTCTAAGCTTGGTTCTGGATATTTGTTATCTTCGCCATATTGGCTGTAGTCGTCCTAATGCTGCTCTCGCTTTATTGAACCTGTTGATTACTTCTGTTTCTGCGCCGCCATTTATTGTTACTATACGGCATAGATAGCAGAAACTATTCACGTATTCAACTGGTTCGCCTTGTTGCATGATGTAGTCGGTGCTTATGGTGCTAATTCTCGTTGGTTTCCTTGATATTGAGAAATAAACCATCCAACTCAGTAACAAACGATTTCACACTTAATTTTTTTATATATTTGCCATGAGTTACAAATAAAAGGTATTTAAAGTTGGAGTTTCTTTTTTCCCACAGTGTTTTCTAGCTTCCAACAAATGTCAAGGAAGATGTGAACAATTATCTAAAAAGAGTTCACATTCAATACCATAAAAACTAGCAAAATAAAATACCAAATAGGTGGCTCTGTTTAAAACTTATTTCGCTAAGTGAACATTTTTGGTTACTCTAATCATCCAAGTCAGGTCGTACGTAAACAATTTGTAAGCTTTGTTTTGTTTACAGCTCTTGGGTCTATCAATGACCACCACTTAATATCACATCATAATTAATTTTAAAGACTTACGTAGCGCGCCAGTTTACAACCTGCTTGCTGGTTTTAAATGCAGACGTATTTCTTCTCCCAGTTTTCCCTAAGCTTGAAAACTGTATACCTACATGCGTCAGACTCAACCATTTTCTTTAGGATAGAAAACTCCGCAATTACGTCAGCTTTGAATTTCGTCTTACTCTCTGTCAGGTCTTCAACTCCGTAAATGACATCCTCAACATTTTTCAAGTTTGTTGCAAGGTTTTCAGCTTATTTTGCAACTCTGTCAGCTTTCTCAGAGCCAAGCCTTCAATTTCTTTCGCAGGTTCTCTAATCCTTTTCGAAACTCTTTTAGCTTTCTCTGTTAAAGCATATATTTTTTTTGCAATTTCTCTAACATCCTATGATACTCTTTCACTTTCCTTTTATACGCCCTTAATTTCTATCACAGTATCTTTGGTTTCCTTTGCTCCGCCTTCAATTTCTTTTACGAAGCCTTCTACCTGCTTCTCAGCTGTTTTTACTTCGATTTCATCTGCTCCTACCACTTTGTTTTGAATTTAAATCAATTCGCTGCAAAATTAATAACATCCGGAATCTGTTGTCTATCCAGTCAGGATTACGGCCTAGCTTCTCACACCACTCATGTCGTGTGCGCCTAATTTTATACTTGAGTAACGGGACATACAGTGAAACGTCGACTCATGGCTGGTTTATTTAGTTTTAGAGTTTTTGCCTGAAATCTGCTGAGAGGAAGTCGCCGACAACTACAGTTCTCTATCCATACATAAAAGACAAGGCTTCAGTCTCTTATCAATTTATTAAAACCTTTCGCAATCACATTTTGCCGATCAACAATACGAATTATAAAAGAAAATTATTTGCACCAGAAGAACAACTATTCAAAGAAGTTCCCTACAGGGATTCGGGCTTAATTAAAAATATTAATCAGAAAATAAAATGTGCCGCTTTAGAGTCATTGTAGAGTGCTTCACGTTTAATTAATTTCCATGTAGTAGAAAAACTTAAAATAACATTTAGGGCCATTATTACAACTTGCCGTTAACTAAAGGGAGGATTTTAACTGGCAGATAAGTTGTTTTCCATTGTTAAAGTGGAGTCTCCAAGCGGAACGTCACAATACTTTCTCATAGCCAGGCGGCAATCAAGGTTCTAAGTTCTAACGTGATGAACTCTAAGTCGGTGTACGGCTGTCGTAGATATCTCGACGAGATAGGGGAACGATATGATATCCATATCGTATGGGTACCGGTACACAGTGGTATTCCGGGTAACTGCAGAGCTCATGAACTTGCCAGGCAGGGCACGCCCATCGAACTCTCCGATGAATTCTCGAATTTGGGCATCCCTATGAGGACCTGCAAGCTCATAATTGATAATGCAATGGTCGATTCCGTCAACGACAGGTGGGCGGCCTCGGACGCGTATAGAACGACTCGCAAATCTGGCCAAGGTTGGATGAGAGGCGCACAATAAGTCTACTTAAACTCCAAAGAGGCGTGCTCAGTGTAGTTGTCGGCGTCATTAAGGGACATTGCATTATGGGTACGCATGCGAGGCGCATTGGTCTTGGACATCTTGCTAACGACTTCTGCAGAAGCTGCGATGATGAGGAAGAAGAGGAGACTATCCCACACCTGCTGGGTACATGACCGGCTCTGTGCCAAAGGAGGAGGACATATTTATATTATATTAAGTTTATGTTTGAACTTGCCATATTATATATTATTTTCAATATGGCAACTTCAAATATAAACAGGATGAGGAAACACAACAACAAAAAAGAAGCCCTTCGTTGCCACTGCGTTTAAAAAAAACTTGTTTAATTGATCAGTTTTATGGACATTGCTCCGGCACTTTTTTAAAAAAGTTCACATTATTTTATCTATAAGTTGTAATAACGAAAATAAGTTCAATGTGACTTTAAAGTTCACTTTAGCTAAGCGCAAGTTTAACGGCTAGTTGTAATAATTGCCCTTAAAACTATTTAAAAATAATTCTGTTTATATTGGGTATTATTGTATTCTTTACAGTTAGACTCCACTATACATGTTATTAAATTAGGATCACAATACTACCAAGCCACTTCATGCAAGTCACTGTGTATGAAGGCTGTTGAAATTGCAATTTGACCTTAGAGACCCAAAAAAAAGAAGAAACAAGAAAAAAATTATTTAATATGAACATTGTTTCCTCATACAGCCAAGACTGCAACAATAACAATGAAATTGTTTAAAGGCATAAAGTGTAATAATATCGTATTTATATCAAGAACAATTTCACTTAAAAAATATTTTTATGATTTACAATTTATTACATCACAACGAGACATTTAAGAGAATTTGTGGCTTCTGACAAAGAAGGAATAAAACAGACACCTTTCATTAAACAACGCCACAAACACACATACACATGCGAGTACATGCATGTACATACATATATGCTGGAGAATAAATTTAAAAATCCTTGCACATAGACAAACAATCTTACAAACCAAAAATTTTAAATTACGTGTATGCAACACACATACACACACAAATATAGGCGCACATACAAATAATATAAATGCAGGCATTTACTAGTGTTGCACAAACTCTTTAAATCGTGCATGGAAGACGTTGTTCGTCTAAACACCATATGCAGCACCATCATACAAACATACGAAAACGGGTACGAATACGAATACGTACGAGTATACAACATGTGTAAACACACATAAAACATGAAATATTTTTCAGTTTTTCAATGTTTTTTTTCAGTTTTTTGTTTAAAATTTTTGCAGTAAAATGTCACTTAAGTATTTCAGAGGCCCAGGCACACAACAATACACCATTCAGCCCATCATCATATTATTGTATACATATACCGAGTTATACTTGCCTGGGCTTGCCATGCCAGTTAGAAAACTATTAAGATTCATATTAAGCCGCCATTCAGGCAACAGAACTTCTAACGCTCTTCAATGCTCAAAGTGGAAAAAATATTTGCAAAGATCTCTGCTCCCAACTGAAAGTCATTCTGTCTGTCAGTTAGGCTAGTTAAATCGACACACAAGCACACTATTGCTTAACAATAAAGAGAAAAATAAAACATCCATATGGCATGTGGCAGGTTAGACAAACAGCACGTACATATTCCTGCACCATTGTACCTACAGCAATAAGCAAAACAAACACTCACAAACACACACACACATGTAAAGTGTTGTAACATTTGCTTGTGTATATGTGCTGCAATGGATAGAGCCACAGACAGCACTTTTAGCATTTAACTCCACCGTTTTGTGGCACACACAGTAGAGCTTCACAACGTAATACTAATCTGAAGGCTTTCATAAGATCCCAAGTGTTTATGGTTAGCAATGCATTTTGAAAATAAGGTTACGAGAATCCAACATTATTGAGCAATGTCAGCCACGAAGCCACTTTGATAGACACATTAACATTCGAGATACTTTATTTGGTGAAAACAAATTTTTTCCTATTAAAACGAAATCCTATTTTTAAACTTTTAGAAATTTGAAAAATCTAAATATTTCTCAGATTTTATGGACTTTTATTTTATATTAATTATTCCCCGAATATATTAAAAACAATTTAAATTGAATTTGAATTTGAATATACCAGTAAAACATTGAAATAAAGTCTGAACCGGAAATAATTATCAGACAAAATCAGAATCATGCTTAAATATTCTCTTTTTCTCACACAAAACAAAAAGAAACAATAAATCGCCAACCGAATTAAAATAAAAGAAATTAATATCCCCATAGTCTGGTAGGTACTGTGTTGGCTTATTAGACGTGAGGTCACGGTTCAAAACCCAGGTCAGATATCTCGATCAAAGCGCAATATGAATAAAAAAAGATTTGTAGCCACTTCCTCAAAAACACTCGAGAGTAAATAAAATTGTTATGAAAAAGTTTCTTAAAATTCTTTCATTCGGAGTCAACTTTAAACTTTATATATCTCCGGATATTCGTGAATAAAATTAACACACACAACATAAGTTGAGTGAGAAACTAGGTCGTGATCCCGACAGAAGGTTAAGTACATACATACATAATTGGCCATTATAACCCTTTAGTCAGGATTACGGCCTAGCTTCTCAACACCACTCATGTTGTGTGCGTTAATTTTACACATGAGTGGCGGGACCTACAGTTTAAAGTCGACTCCGAACGACAAATTTTTTGAGAAGCTTTTCATGGCAATTTTTACTCTCAGAGTTTTTGCCAGAAATCTGCTGAGAGGAAGTCGCCGAAGAAATATTTTTTTTTTTTCATATTTCGTTTTGGTGTATGACCTGGGATTCGAACTCGGGCCTTTCGTCTAATAAGCCAACACACTACCTACTAGACCACGGCGACTTCAGTATGTATCTGTAAATAATATTAACAACAAGTGTCAACGTTGTAACTTTAGCTAAAGTGAACTTTAAAGTCACCTTTAATTTTTTTTCATTATTACAACCTGCAGATAAAATAAAGATAACTTTTTCAAAAATATGGCAGTGCCGAAGCAACGTCGATAACATTTGTCAAATAGAAGAAGTTTTTTAAAAGATAACGTTTAAAGTAGGCTCCAAAGTGTTTACATGCTTGGAAAAGTTCTTTAGGTGTCCCTTATTATTATTTACTAAACAAACATATTGAACTTATGAAAAATGAACAGCAACATTTGCAGACGATGCTGCATTTGTAGTGAACAAGGACAAGAAAATTTATACAACAGCAAACTCCTGCCTAAGATCCAGAAGAAAAACTTAATCGTTCAACTGTTTAATTTTGTTTCCTAACTAACGACTGCTCCAAAATGTATATTTTTTCTCATGGAAAAAAATTGCAGTAGATTCGTTAAATAATATGCAAAAAAAAAATTCGTTTCGCTCTGACAAGTATTCTTGACACTTGACAACAGTTAAAGGGTTAATATTTATTTATTAATGACAATACAATAATAAATTATATTTAATTACTAGCTAAAACCCGGTGTGCTTCGCTACTCCTATCGATATTGAAATATAAATATTCAATATATATTGATATATATTTTATCTTATGTATATTTTTATTATTTTTAGTCAGTAACCTCAACGTAAGTCTGGATTTTAAAATATTTATTTTGTTACTGATATGTATTTACAATGTTTCATAATAATTATTTCTTATTCTATTTACTCCTTCTACACGTGCATCACGTTGATCTGGTGTCTCCGCAACTCTAGATGTTGATGCTCGTAGTCTCTCTCCTTCTAGGCATACATCGCGTTGATTCGGCGTCTCATCAATTCTTGATCTTGATGATTGGGATCGTTTTCGTTTAAGACGTGCATCACGTTGATCAGGTGTCTCAGAAGCTCTAGATGTTTATGCTCGTAGTCTCTCTCTTTCTACACGTATATCTCGTTGATCTGTTGTTTTTGCAGCTGCTGCTCTTTGCGATCGTATTTTTCCCCTTTCTAAACGTTCATCACGTTGAACTGGAGTCCTCAGCAGCTCTAGATGTAAAGGCTCTAGACCTTTCAACTCTCAGACGAACATCACGTTCTTCGGGAGTTTCGTCAGTCCTTTGTGATTGTAAATTAACTGCATTTTTGGTGCGTTTAGAAAGCGAAGGTTTTATGATCACTCACGCTCACTATAGCCAATCCGCCCATTTTGTTTATATATACGTTAAAGTCGTCCATACAAAATTTGTGGACTCTAGCTGTTGCAGTTTATGAGATATGCGACATTAAGTACTTATTGGATATGTGGGTGTGGCACCTCGCCTACTTGAAATTTTAAAATGAAAGGTAGCCTATAGTTCCTTCCAGACATACAGGAAGATACTGTTAAAATTTCAAGAAAATCGGTCCAGCCGTTTAGCCGTCTATGGAATTCAAACAAACAAACCCACAAACAAGTAAACACACATTAATTTTTGTATAAATAGATGTAAAATTCATTAAAAAAATTACATATGTGACGTATGAGTGATATCTAATTCACAAAATCATAGATTTTTTATAGCATACTTGTCAGGGTAACTATTCTAGTAAATAGATGTATTATGATGCGTATGAGTAATATATTTCAAATGCAATTAAATATGTATTAAGTATTTAGTATATGTGGGCGTGGCACCTCGCTCATTTGAAATTTCAACATAACAAGTAGCCTAAAACTCCTTCCAGACATACAGGAAGATACTTTGAAAATTTCAAGAAAATCGGTTCTGCCGTTTAATCGTCTATAAAGTTCAAACATACAAACATACAAACAAACACACATTCGTTTATATATATATAGACATACGAACTGAGCAACTTCGACTATATGCTAGGCGTATTGTAACAGATAAGAGTCTCTGATGGGAATCGAACCCATAACTCTCACACTAATAGTTTACCACACTACCAATTTGACTTCCAGGACACTCTTAAAGGTTTAATAAATGGAAACTGGAATTAGAAAACTAATATCCCTATTAGTATCACTATATATCATAACTGCTCTAGTCCAAAATAACCTCAGATATCTAGGAATCTATTTATAAGAAGCGTGTTATCTCTGAACACCATACTGAGATTAAAATAATTACTATTAAGCTAAACATCGTTTAAACGTATGGCCTAATATGGTTTTAGGGGATCTAGTTATGGTGGATCTAGTTATGGGAGGGATGGGATGCATGCAAACAAGGTAAAGTTTCTGACTGTGGCCAACGTGGCGACCACCAGGACGATCCTTGCCTTGCTGTATTCAAGTTGACACGCAGCCCTCCTGGATGGCATTCTAGCACCCGCTAGATGTTAACTAATGCGTGCAGCGAAGTCCAATCCCCTGGACGTTAAATTTGGGTTGTGCGTAGGGCTTGGAACCCACCACGTAAAAACATTCTCCAATGAAAACCAAAATAACAGCCTCTATAAAGATCCCCTCAAAGGTTGACGACCACGGCAAACGTTTAAAGGACTATGATTTACGAATAGGCACATGGAACGTCCGAACCCTTTACAGGGCAGGCGCTTCCGCCCAGCTGGCGGAAATGAAATGTAGGACGGACATCACTGCCATCCAGGAAATGCGATGGATAGGACAAGGATGCAAAAGGCTAGCATCTTGCGATGTGTATTACAGCTGTCAGGTTGATAAGCACGAATTCGGATGCGGATTTGTGGTTAATAAGAGACTTCGCCACCTTGTCTCTGGGTTCACACCTGTGAACGAAAGGATAGCCACATCCGCATCAAGGCAAAATTTTACAACATCAGCCTTATTTGTGCTCATGCCCCGACGGAAGAAAAGGACGATGTGACTAAAGATGCCTTCTATGCTAAACTCGAGGACGTATACGATAAGTGCCCGGCCCATGACGCCAAAATCGTCCTCGGGGATTTTAATGCGAGGGTCGGGCGGGAAGGTATCTTTGGCCCCACTGTCGGACAGTTCAGCCTCCACGAGAACACTACCCCCAATGGTATGAGGCTGATCGATTTCGCCGCGGCACGTAACATGGTAGTATGTAGCACCAGGTTTCAACACCTCGATATCCACAAGGCCACTTGGATGTCCCCTGATCGATCTACGTTCAACCAAATCGATCATATTGTGATTGACGGAAGGCACGTATCCAGTGTACTAGATGTGCGTACGTTCAGAGGTCCAAACATCGACTCTGACCACTACCTTGTCGAAGCCAAGTTTCGATTGCGCATTAGCGCATCGAGGTCTGCGCACTCTAGTACATTGCGAAAGCTGGACGTCAAGAAGCTGCGATCACAAAGGAGGACTGTGGGCCAACATCTCCCACTCCTTGGGCACTACTGCGGAAACAGTCCTTGGTTTCGAGCGCCCACCCCAACGAAATCAATGGTACGATGAGGAGTGTCGCGAGGCAGCTGCAGCGAAAAACGCCGCATACAGAAAAACTCTGCAGTCTGCCGCTACGCGAGCTATTGTCGAGGACTATAGAGAGAGGAGAAGGGAAGAGAGACGCCTTTTCAGACGCAAGAAGAGGGAGCAGGAAAGGCGTGAGCGTGAGGAAATCGAGGTGTATAAATGCAGGAATGACGCTCGAAAATTCTATCGAAAGGTTAAGCGTCTAACCGAGGGTTATAAGCCCGGAGCGTCTTCCTGCAAAGACGAAAACGGAAACTTGGTAACAGATCCGCAAGGAGTGCTGAGGTTATGGAGGAAGCACTGCTCTTCTCTGCTACAAGGCGATGACGACACCAATTCCGCCTTTAGAGATGATGCTCCGAACCCGATCAATGATGACAGCGTGGAGATTCCGCCGCCTAGCCATGAAGAGGTCAAAGACGGATAATGCGTCTTAAAAACAATAAAGCGGCGGGTCCTGATGGCCTCCCTGCTGAATTGTTTAAGACCGGATGTAATGAGTTGGTAGGGCGCATGCACCAGCTTATTTACAAAATATGGCCCAACGATTGGAACCTCAATGTCCTCTGTCTGTCCTGAAAAAGGGAGACCCTACGATATGCGCCAACTACAGGGGTATAAGCCTTCTCCCTATCGCATATAGGGTTCTTACAGGCGTATTGTCTGAACGACTGAACCCACTCGTCAAAACACTGATTGGACCTTATCAGTGCGGCTTCAGACTTGGCAAATCCACCATCGACCAGATCTTCACACTACGCCAAATCCTGGAAAAGACCCATGAACAACAAGTCGACACACACCATCTTTTTGTCGACTATAAGGCAGCCTTTGATAGCCCCATAAGGGATCGTGTTTTTGCCGCAATGTCTGAGCTCGGTATACCTGCGAAGCTTATAAGGCTATGCAGAATGATTTCAGACAAGGCGATCCCTTATCATGCGACCTCTTCAACTTCGTCATGGAGAGTGTTCTGCGAAAGGCGGGAGTGCATCGCAATGGCACTATTTTTCAA
Source organism: Sarcophaga rosellei (assembly GCA_930367235.1). NCBI lineage: Eukaryota > Metazoa > Arthropoda > Insecta > Diptera > Sarcophagidae > Sarcophaga > Sarcophaga rosellei. Next base: position 31,258,856 of record OV884021.1, on the reverse strand, counting down.
AAGAGTGTCCAGCTGCTTGCCTACGCTGACGACATTGACATCATAGGGCGTACCAAGCGAGATGTTACTGCTGCCTTTAGTGCTATTGAACGGGAGTCTACCAAGATGGGTATGGCAGTAAATGAGGGCAAAACAAAGTATATGTTATCGACAAGTAGAGACGTGCGGCGTATTGATTCTCAGATTACGGCCGATAACTATACTTTTGAAACAGTCAAGGAATTTATTTATCTTGGCTCCGCCGTTACCACCAAAAATGATGTCAGTCTGGAGATCAAGCGTAGGATCACTCTTGCCAACAGGTGCTACTATGGCCTCAATAGGCAATTGAGTAGCAGAGACCTCTCTCGTGCGACAAAACTAACACTCTTCAAGACACTCATCCTACCCGTGCTTCTTTATGGCGCTGAGGCATGGACCCTATTAAGTACTGATGCAGCGGCCTTGAGAGTGTTCGAGAGAAAAGTCCTACGTAAGATCTTCGGTCCAGTGCGTGTTGGCGATGATTTCCGTATCCGATTCAACAGTGAGCTGTATGAGCTCCTCAACGACATTGACGTTGTACAGCGTATTAACATCCAGCGGCTGCGCTGGCTCGGCCATGTCGTTCGAATGGATGAGGATGCTCCGGCGAGACGAGTATTTGATGCGGGTATCTGCGGAAGTCGGCGAAGAGGACGACCTTGTATCCGTTTGAAGGACCAAATCGAGGAAGCCCCGTCATCAATTGGTGTGACCAACTGGCGTAGGCGCGCAAGAAGCAGAGGCGCCTGGAAGGATGCGTTGCGGCAGGCCGAAATCCGTTAAACGGGTTGTTATGGCCAATTAAGTAAGTAAGTAAGTTATGGTGTGCTACCAGGAGTTACAAAGAAGGCAGTCTAACTATGTAACTGTGATGAATTGCAATGAAATAGGCCCAGGAATTTTAGCATTTTCGCAGTTCCGAAGAAGAGTGTGTATTGACAAACTGATTACTCATCTCAATATTTCTGTGCGTGAGGTACTTCGTTTTGAAGGTCATCTTAGGATGATGTACTTCGAAATTAGGAGGACAACATTATATAAAATAGTTTACTTATGGCCATAATTACAACTTGCCTTTAACTAAAGGCAGGATTTTAATGGGCATATAATTTGTTTTTCATTATTATAAGTTAACAAAAAGGTAGAAGTGAAGGAGGTAGATCAGGGAACCTGACTTTTAAAGTTAAGTTAAAGTTAAGTTTATGTTTGAACTTGCTATATTATATACATACTATTTTAAATATGGCAACTTCAAATATAGGGTGTTTTTTATAGAGGTATAGAACTTTAAGTTGCAATAAAACAACGATGGATTATTCGATTGACATGAATATTATTTATCCGACAGATAATCTTGTGGCATTACATTTTAAATATGATTTCTGACATATGACCGCCACGGCTGGCGCGGATGTAGTCCAATCTGGACGTCCAATTTTCGATGACTTTTTCCAACATTTGTGGCCGTATATCGGCAATAACACGGCGAATGTTGTCTTCCAAATGGTCAAGCGTTTGTGGCTTTACCGCATAGACTAATGACTTTACATAGCCCCACAGAAAGTAGTCTAGCGGTGTTAAATCACAAGATCTTGGAGGCCAATTCACAGGTCCAAAACGGAAAATTAGGCGGTCACCAAACGTGTCTTTCAATAAATCTATTGTGGCACGAGCTGTGCTAAAACCGCATCTCCTGGACATCATGGTTATTCAATTCAGGAATGAAAAAGTTAGTAATCATGGCTCTATACCGATCACCATTGACTATAACGTTCTTCCTCAATGCTACGCTCTACAGCAGTAATAGCTTCTTCTGTACGCACCGTACAGCGTCTCTGGGGATGCGAGTTATCAATAAGAGTAAACGTGGTGCGAAAACGTTCCATGGTTAATCGAATTAACTGCTGTGATGGACGATTTTGTCGACGATAAAATGGACGTAGTGCGCGGTACGTTTATAAAAAACACCCTTTATAAAAAAATGAGCAAACACAAAAAAAAAGAAGCTCGTCGTTGGCACTGCGTTTTAAAAAGTTTTTCTCATACTAAACCTGATTAGTTGCCTGGGAGTTGTTAGTAGAAGGTGAAAAATATTGTTTCAACTCAAGTGATGAAGTGTGACGAGGCTTGTTGAGCAGAATCTGCGTTCTATAATAAAATTAAGAATTTTTAATGTCTTCTAAATTGTCAATCAATGCGAAGTATATGTAGTACGAATGGATTCGAATCTAACCTAAAAATCATTGGCCAAATTTCATAGGAGATTGTGGTGAATGATATCGCACTTGTCTAATTTAAAGTTTTATTACTAATAATCTGGTATATCATCGTTCATTATAGGCAAACTCCAGCTTAGTTTTGAATATGAAGAGGTAGAGTAATAGTGATACCTTCCAGACTGCATTATCCATTGATTTTTTTACGAAAAATAAGAAAGAATGTGTAAGCTTAGAAAGCGTTACTATTTCTGTGATATTACATCTGAATTTCAAATTAAACATGTTAAAAGATAAATCCTTAAAATGTTTGCTGGGTTGCAGTTGTATCTCGTTTTATTATATGAACTAGAATGACTAGCAAACACAGTGCAGGTCATTGGAAATTACACAAAAATAAAAAAATTTGGCATTTTAAAATTTATTAAAAAATCAAATATGTTTACTTAAGACTTTTTTGTTAACTTTTTAGTTATTTTTCATTAATTAACAGTCACTCACGATATTGAATTGAATATTACAAGTCGTTCTAATGACTCGAAAGGAGACTTTCTCCTATTTGGCGACCACAAACCAACGTTGTAGTTCGTTTTAAATTGTACCACGTGCCATAAATGTTTGTTATTGTTGTTTATCTCGTTCGTAGTTGGTAAAATCTGTTACAGTGTAAATTTTTGTCAAAATACAACACCAACAGTAACAGCAACAGCAGCAATAACAGTAGCAGCAGCAGCAACATGAACAACCCATTTGTTTGAGTAGGTCTCTGTTGATCAACTTGGGTTACGATTTTTGGTGGCGGAAGCGGCTTTTTTTTAGTCATAACTCAAACCACATATGGAAACGAGAACAAACACACATGCAATGCAAAGTACTAGCACTAGTACTACTACTACTACTACTACTGCTGCCATTACCACTACACTGTAAAAATAACGTTCTTCATATGGGCTTGTTGTGGCGTTAGTTTTATTTTTTATCTGAAGTTATTCGGTCTTTGTGGTTCGTATTTGGGTTTCGTATGTAATCGTTTCATTGGCTTATAGTTGTTGTTACGTTTATGCTTGTGGTAGTTTTTTTATCATTGTTGTTGTTGTTGTTCTTAAATAGTGTGAGCCAGTGTGTAGCAGTAAAAATATGGGTCAAAAAGTAGTGCAATGTCCTCAACATCCGCATTGCCGTAGTTTGACTTCTGTTCTATTTGGGAATTGCATTCAGGAGTATTTTATATTCGTTTTTATTTTTCATCAAATTTCATACTTCTTTTTTTTGTTCTTTCTTGGCTCTTTGTTTTCTTTTTTTTTGTATTCTTAGATTCAATGTTGTTGTAGTTTGTTGCTATTGTTGCTAAAACACTTTTTAAGTTTAATTTTAATTTTTTTCTTTGTGTTTTCTTTGCTATTAACCCATTAAAAGTAAGAGACATTCTGAAATGTCCTACTAAGTCCATCAATAAAATTGGGACAACAACAACCGCACTTGAGAATCAAATATTCATTGATACATTAAAAATCATGAATTTTCCAGAAGAAGTATTCACGTAAAAATGATATGGTGTGTGATTCTCGTTAAGCCATTAGCCATATTATGACTAATTTACATAGGACTTGACGTCAGAACTGAAAAGATAAAATTAGAAAGTATGATATGGCAGCAATTTTTCTAATTACATACATCATTACAATCCTTCGGGCATTTCCCGAATTAAATCTAGGAAACTATGTTATAATCTGCTAACCAAAATGAGGTTCGTTAGAATTATGCTGACATTAAAATCACAATACAATTCAACTCATTTGGAAACATAGTCATACATACACACCAGAGATCAGCAATGAGTATCCAAAAAGATGATTACATTCGAATCATACTCATAATTTCTGATACTTGTACGCATTCATGCTTATTTTAATATCATATACATACTACTCATATTCAAAGTTTGAAGTACTCATCACTTAACAATACGCATGATGTTGTTGATTTCAACTCTCCTTTACTCAGCATTTACAAGAATCACAAAATAAGTATGATTCACTTACGAACACTACACTACTCACTAGGAGGTTGTGTGTTAGCTTTGCTTGCTGTCTTCGTCTTTTTCTGTCTTCTTTTTTGTAAATGCAACAACAACTAAGACTGTAAATTTTGATGAATGATCCGAATCACTAGAATCATTTATGAGTATTATAAGTATTTTTCTAAATTTATGAATCTAAATGAGTAGGCATATGAATCAAACATATTTTGAATGTTATGAGTTTGATGTCAACGTTGTAGTCGTACTCATTGCAACCTGTACTTATAAATCACTTTTGTAGTGAGTACGAAAGAATCAAAGTAGTTGAATTTCAATACTGTTGACTCACTCATACTTACTTATGAGTAGCGAAAAAACGATTCATTGCTGATCTCTGATACATATATACACGATGGCAAAAATACTGGAGAAGACAATGTATAATCGACTGCTGATATGTGCCGAAGGAAGGGGACCTCCCTCGAGCCTGCGGTAAGGATTTAGGAAGGGACGGTCCACTGTGGACGTGTAAAGGAGAACGGTCGACATTGTAAGAGACTCAATAGAAGGCGAAAGATAGAGATTTGTCACCAAGGAATACTCCGCGGTTGTCACATTTGATGTTAAGAATTCGTTTAACTCGGTGAACTGGGGACGGATTATTAGAGCCCCTTTCAACATGGCTACACCACCTTACTTGATGGAAATTCTTAACGATTACTTTCAGGACAGAAGGGTAATTTACATACATACATACATAATTGGCCATTACAGCCCTTCAGTCAGGATTACGGCCTAGCTTCTCACTGATGTTGTGTGTGTTAATTTTATACATGAGTGGCGGGATTAAAGTCGACTCCGAAGGACAAATTGTTGAGAATTTTTTCTCTCAGAGTTTTTGCCAGAAATCAACATACAGGTATATTTTTGTTCGCATTCAATTTTGTTGGAGATGTCTGACTCTGAGGTTTAACTGTGGCATCACGTCTAATAAGCCAACAAACTATCTACCTGACTACGACAACTTTATTATATCATCAGACATTATAATTACAATCGTTAGAATTATAAGCGAAGAAATAATACAACTTGACCTCTTATTACAAATTCTGTACCGGAAACCAATACGAGAAATTTTATTTTGTAGTTTAGTACTCTATCAAACCGTTACCACATTAGATTGGTATAGCCTTTTTGTATCTTAAATGACGGACGATTGTTGGGTGGACTTTATTTTGCATCAGAACTGAATTCCAAATATTTCGATCGAATTCTGCTAGAAAAGGAATAAAAAGATTACCTTAACTTTCTATTAAAAAGGAGAGAGAACCATTTCTTGCTTAAACCAAACTAGCACCTGAAGGAAGATAAATTCTTTTAAATTCTCGGAAATTGTAGTTAGCAGTATTAAGTCGCTGTGATCTAGTAGGTATTGTATTGACTTATAAGAGGTTAACCTGGTTCAGACAACCCGGACAAAACGAAATATAGAACAAATATTTCATTCTGCAACCGTCTCTCACCAGTCTTCTGACTAAAACTCTGAGAGTAAATACAATTGCATTGAAAATTTGCCCAAAACTTTCGTTCGGTCCACCAGATGGATTAAATTAACACACATAATATGGGTGGTGTGAGAAAGTGGGTTTAAGATCTGAGTAAAGCATTGCAGATATTTTTAGTTATTTAATGTACATAAAAAGTATATACATTAAAAGAACAGAGAAATTAAGGTACGTATATGTCTTATAAGTAGGAAAAACATGTTTAGTTTTAATCCATTTTACTATACCCTAAACTCCCACTAACTGCAGAAACTATTCAAATGGAAGCAATGTGTAGTCGAAAAGTGAGATATAAATGTTGTCAGTTGGTCAATCGTAAGCAAATTCTTATTGAGGCTACGTCTGCCTATTTAATTATCACTGATAAAGCATTCAACAACACGTGCAAAAAAATAAATTTATTTTATGCAAATGGGTTTTTCATCGAAAAATTACGATGATGCTCATTTATGGACGCAAGAGTCCGTGAACAAGTTCACATGAGATCAAAGAGCGATCAATGCGTTTCGAAAAAATCACTGTTTGTTAGAGAGTTTAGGCTTTCGGCGTCTTCGGTTCATATTTCTAAAAGAATGACGTTTGCCAGGCAATCGCTTTCACTGGTGAACACTATATTACTTCTATTAACCTGGATTGAATGATTATGACATCAACGTCATGTGAATTCAAAAGGACACGTTGGATTGCCTGCGCGAGCGACTTGTGGGAATGATCGTCTCACGTGGAGATGATTTGAACTGGTCACGGAGATCGTGCAATTTGTTCTAGTTAGAATTTTTCTTGTGGGATTTTATTAAGTCGCACATCTAAGGATATTTCACACACACACTTTATTTTATTTAAATTGAAAGATAGGTAGCGCTCAATGAAAGACATGATGGATAAGTTGCCCAGTGGTTGCATGAATTGCACCATTTCGTCCTAAAATATCGCCCAGACAAATAAGACTCCAAAATTTTTTAAGTCTCGCCAACCGACAATCTGTTTATTTTCTATTTATTTTACATCCTGCAATACATACATACATAATTGGCCATTACAACTCTTCAGTCAGGATTACGGCATAGCTTCTCATACCACTCATGTTGTGTGCGTTAATTTTATACGTGAGTGGCGGGACCTACAGTTTAACGTCGACTCCGAACGACAGATTTTTGAGAAACTTTTTCATGGCAGGTTTTATTTTTACTCAGAGTTTTTGCCAGAAATCTGCTGAGAGGAAGTCGCCGAAGAAATATTTTTTTCACATTTCGTTTTGATATCTGACCTGGGATACGAACCCTGGCTTTACGTCGAATAAGCCAACGTATTACCTACTAGACTACTGCGGCTTCTAATCCTGCAATATTGGCTTATGCCATTTCTTTCTTTTACTTATCATTTGGAATTTTAATTAAAATCAGAATTTAAAAATAAACATACACCTGCACTAGTCAAAGGAATCTGCGTGCCTTATTACTCTCATTCTAGTCTATTTAAATTAGTTCATAATATTTCGTTGCTCAGAATCGGTCTGAATAATTGGTGCAATGATTTAGATGAATACATGGATATTCACTTCACTATCATCGTGCACGTGACTATACCATCCACAGAAAATTACTGTTCGTTGCAGTTTATTTGGCTGGCGAAGTTATTGGTCCATCCATATGTCGGCTAACCATGTTATGGTTAGTTACAGGACATGATTAAAAATTTGTTCGTACTTCAATCACCAGGCACTAATCTTGCTTAGAAGTGATTCCAACAGTACAGAGCCATGTGCCACACAGCGGACGCTACAATTAATTTACGCACACAAAAATTTGATGAAAGGAAATTTGACGTAATTATTCATCAGGTTGGCTGATTGTTCTCCCACCATTTTTCCCACAGGAGGCCTGTATATTGTAAAAACTTAATTTTCTCCTGTCGACTCCTCCAAATTGCGCTATGACTGCTATATTATCATTCATAAAATATTGGGATCTCAACCATATGAATGCTGGGTCATTGCCCATTTATCTCATTAGATGAACCATGCTCCATCGTTTCAATGTCATTCATTATATTTATAGAGTTCCGAAGTACTTCGCGTGTTGCTGCGCCGCTAACTAAAATAAATTTGAAGGAAAGGCATTACACAAATATCCAAATAATTTTGAATCATTTTATTGATTTTGTTTCTCGTTGTCCAGAAGTTTCAGACCAACGGGCCTGAGTAGTACGTATTCGATCAGTTTCTAGTCTCACTTCTCGTTGTTCAAGTGATTCATACAAACAGTCCTCAGCGGCTTATACTCCAGGATTTTCCAGTCTCAATGCTCGTCTGATTCTAAAGCTCGTAATGCTCTTTTCTTCCTTGATTGAGGTGTAGGTCGACCAATTGCTTGTCGCTTTGGAGGCATAATTGCAAGGGAACGACGTGAAAAATGGGTTTAAATTTATTAGAATCTCACAATATACCCAATCCAATTGCAATTGAACTTAACAGTATCTTTAACAATTTTCCAAAATTAAAATGTTTCAAATTTGTGATTGATATTTTACGGGAACAAACGGAATCCTAAAATGTCTGATATTTGTCCGATCAACACATGATCAAATGCATTATTTACGATTCAATTCATTTTGAATAATTTATAGTGGCGCCATTTATCGAAAATTACTCGGACTAACTTAGAAACCTCCGTCGACTTATGCGCAACAATTTTGCAAAAGATCATACCATGATCAAATGCACAGTTTACGATTTAAATCATTTTTAGCAATTTTCAGTGGCGCCACCTGTCGGAAATTGGTCATACCAACTTAGGAACCTTCTCCAGCTCAGCGCAACAACTTGGCTAAATATCATAACATGATCAAATACATAGTTTACGATTCTATAAGTTACATACACACGTACATTCTTTTTTTACATACATATATATAGATAGATTAGGCATTACAAAACAAAAGTACTCTTTTTAATTTTAGGAACGATTCCAATCAATTCTTAACCCTAATCTTACTTAGCATACTTTTTATCACAAACAGTTCCATTCCTTACAAAATCTTAACGGAAATAATGTTTCTAACTCTTGTATTCAAATATACGAACCACTTAACTTTTAATATAAATAAAAAGGGATTTCCCACCATTGAAGTCAGCAGAACAAACAAAAATCAAAAAAAAAAGGTTACACTGTCGTGTATAAAATATTACATAGAGCTGACGGGTGACGTATACGTAATATTTTGTTAGACAATAACACTCATACCTTTTTATTTTTTTTATTTTATTTTACTTTATTTTATTTGCCTATTTCAACATAAAAAGTAGCCTATAGCTCCTTCCAGACATACAGGAAGGTACTGTGAAAATTTCAAGAAAATCGGTCAGCCATTTAGCCGTCTATAGACTACAAACAAACCCGCAAAGAAATAAACACTGTAGCGAGGTGCTAATTTAATTCAGTTTTATATTTATTTATAGGTTGGGCCTTAAGAGTCTCTAAGGTCAGCTTAAGTCCTCAACCAAACAACTTCGCCAAGGGTCTTGAGAAGTCCACAAGGGATAAGTTGCTTTATTATTTATAAATGATGCTTACAGCTTGAGTGCTGGACAAGTAGTAATTTATTAAATCAAAATTCACTTAAGATTAAGTAAGCTTAGTTACAATAAGGATAAAGCATAAAAGAGAATAGGTGATAATCAAATTTACATGTGATATAATTCCATCACTCAGAGTTATATTTATTATGTATGCAAAAGCTAATAATTATGAAAAGTAATTAAAAATTATTTGGTATCACTTTTGTAAATAATAATAAAAATAATATTTAAATTCAATTTGAAAATATGTGAAATGAAATAATATATAATATAATATAAATATATAAGATAATATAATAATATAGTCCGCTACAACCTCCCCCTCTGTTGCATTCTATCGTCCCGATTGTGCAACAGGACCTTAACATCTTCTTTCAATATTTAGTCTGCTTATTTTGTAATCGGACTGATCTTCTAGGTTGTGTATTTGTTTCTACTGGATCATCATTGTCTGGCATTTGGTAAAGGATGTTGTTTGTAGTGTTGATTTCTGTGGTTTGGTTGATTTCGTTATTTTTAGGACGACCTCTTTTTCTCAATGGATATATAGGTCTACTAGATGTGCCTTCATACGGGACCAGTGCTGATACATGATGTGTCGCTATTGGTGTTTCAGGATTTTCTTCTTTAGCTATTGTGTAGCATGATGCTCCTCTTTTAGCTATTACGATAAATGGCCCATCACGACGAGGAGTAAATTTTGCGGTTACACCTTTACTTGCTTTGGATAAAATGTGTGTGTCCACTAGAACTTTGTCACCAACGCTTATATTTATTTGAGGTCTACGAGTACGATCTACCATCTTTTTGTTTTTATCTTGCATTTGCTCTTGACCTTCATTGGCTAATTTTAAAATGCTTGCTAGACGTAACAAGTGTGGGGTGATTTGCGGTATGAAATTTTCGGCTGTTACAATTGCCTTAAAATCATATGTTATCTCTGTTGGCGTTCTCATCTCTCTTCCAAAGGTAAGGTATGCGGCTGTATATCCGGTGCTATCACATTTGGCCGTATTCATAGCGAATCTTACTGATGGCAGCATTAAGTTCCATTTAGTATGCTCTTTCTTAACGTAAATCGACAGTTGTGTTTTTAAATCTCTGTTTTTCCTTTCAACAGGATTTGATTCTGGATGGTATATTGGAGTAAACGATTGTTGTATACCTAAACAAAATGTTAAATTCTGCATTATTGCGGATATAAATTGAACTCCGTTATCTGTATGAATTCTTCTAGGAATGCCATATCTAAGGAATACTTCATTTAGTAAGGTTTTTGCGCAGTTTTCAGCAGAAGCTTCTCTCAGTGGAAACAGTTCAATCCAGCGACTGCATAAGTCTTCAACTATTAAGACCCATTGGTAACCATCTGTTGTTTTTGGCAAGGGGCCAAACAAATCTACAGCAATTATTTCGAAGCGTTTATTACTGCTTACTGTCTGTAGCAGTCCAATTGGTTTCAAATTGGATGGCTTATATTTTCTGCATTCATTACAAGACTTAACATACTTTTCAATGTCACTTCTTATTCCAGGCCAATAAAATAGTCTCGTGATACGACTTATTGTTTTGTCTATACCATAGTGTCCGGCCGTTTTATCATCATGAAATTTAAATAAGATTTCTTTTCGGAGAGATTTTGGTAAAACGATTTGGCCGTTTTCCGAATCTTGTTCCGAGCAACATCTATACAAAATTCCGTTAATCATAATATATCCTCTATTAATATATCGGGTTGTGTTTTCATCATCATTTTCAAATGATTTTATTATTTTACTTATTTCTTCATCCTCAAGCTGTGCCCTACGAAAACCTTCAGAACCTTTTTTAGGGAAATCTACTTCTATGTGATAACATGTACACTCTTCTATACAATCATTATTCGAGCATGGTGGTCTGGATAAAGTGTCAGCAATAACGTTTTGTTTGCCAGGAGTATACGAAAAGTGCAGATTGTAACTTTGTAGCAATAAAGACCAACGCGCTAGTCTTCCTGTGGGAGACTTTAGAGTGAATAACCATCTAAGTGGTTGATGATCAGTAAGCACATTTATTTCTGTTCCTTCAATATATCCTCTAAATTTTTGTATTGCCCATACCACTGCCAAGGCCTCTCTTTCAGTAGTAGAATAGTTACGCTCAGAAGGAAGTAATAATCTACTTGCATATTCAATTGGTTTTTCTTCATAGTTCTCCCCCTGCAGCAAAACAGCTCCTAAGGCATAATTACTAGCATCGGTTCTTATACTGAATTTTCCGTTTTCTTTTACTTGTTGTAGAATAGGTGGTGAGGTTAGTAACTTTTTTAAGCTATCGAAAGCCAATTGTTCCTCTTTTGTCCACTTCCAAGTTGCATTTTTCTTGGTTAAATTAGACAAAGGCTTAGAAATTTCTGCAAAATTTGGAATAAAACGACGGAACCAAGAACAAGTTTGCTGGAAGCTCATTAGTTGCTTTAAATTTTTGGGTTCCGGTCGTTTGAGAATTGCTTCCGTCTTTTCAGGATCAACTTTAAGTCCACTTTGTGTTAAAATGTGGCCTAAGTATTTAACTTCAGCTTTACAAAAGAAGCATTTTTCTCTATTTAAAGGAAATCCAAGGGTTTTTAACTTTTCAAATACAAGTTCAAGGTCAACTAAATGCGTTCCAAAATCTTTTGAACAAACTATTATATCATCTAAATATGCAATTATAAGGACTTGAGGCAAGCTTAATCGGAATTTATCAATAATACGTTGAAAAGTTGCTGGCGCATTCTTTAAACCGAATGGCATACGATTAAAAACGAAAATACCAAAGGGTGTAGTAAACGCCGTTTTTGGCTTATCTTTTTCAGCAACTTGTATCTGCCAATATCCTGATTTTAAATCTAAGGTAGTCATAAAAGGTGTAGTTTTAGCCGCGTGTAGCACATCGTCTATTCTTGGCAATGGATAAGTATCTGTTACTGTTATGGCATTGAGACGTCTGTAGTCTACACACAACCTAATGTTACCTTCCTTTTTGGGAATTAAAACAACTGGAAAAGCCCATGGTGACTCCGTTTCTTCGATTATCTTTTTTTCCAGCATATCGTCTAGCTCTTGACGAAGTTTTATTTTCATGGCTGGAGACAGGCGATAAGGAGCAACTGCTATCGGCTTATGATTTCCTGTGTTAATGGTGTGTTCAAAACCACGTATTGGTTCTGCAATATTATCAAAAATTTCATTATTTGATTCTAAAAGATTATTTAGTTTTCCTCTCTGTTCTTCTGACAAATTTGGGGCTTCATTATTTCTGAGCTGGAAATCTATAGCATTTAGTTCAAAATAAGGGATTGTTGGTGATTCCTCGTTGGATCTTACTTTCTTTAGCGGTGGAAACAAATCTGATACTACTGGGTTTTCATATGTTTCCGGTAAGCAGTTTGCAAATATTTTATTAATACCTTCTGGAGAGTATGTATTTTTCATTGGGGAAGTTCTGTTTGGAGTTTTATTAATTTCTACAAACCAATCTAAAAAATCATCTATGGCCTTTCTGGGTTTTGGTGTTCCGGGAGATTCAATGATAGTAGTCTGGGCTATGGACACTTTGTCTATTATTTTTGATGGTTGATTTTTAAATTCGAAAATATTTTGTGGTTCATCTTTGAAGTACCAAGTTCTTTGCGCTAAATCCATCACGATTCCAATTTGCTCCAAAAAATCTATACCCAATAAAGTTCTATTATCTCGTGCCTTAGGCAAACAAATGAATCTTATACGTTTTAGACGATTTCCAATAATTATATTTGCTATTGTTGACAGTACTTTAGTTTTGGATACACTCCCATCTGCTAAAGTTATTTCTGCCATAACTTCTTGAAAAACAAGTCCCTTTTCCTTAAGTTTTGTGAAAAGATGATACCCAGCAACGCTTGTTCTAGCTGCTGTGTCCATATATGCAATTCCATTTAAACCATTTACGTTTATATTAACCGTTGGGACATTTCTACCAACTATTGTAGTGTGGATACTATTAAAATCTATTTCCTTTGGACTCTCTGCATTTGGAATTGTTTTGTTATTGCACGTTGGGCAATTGGATCTGTAATATTCAGAGGCCCCACATCCATAACAATTCAATCTAACTTCTTCTATTTTTCCTTTTCTTTCCTGTTCAATTCTTTTATAACAAACATCAGAGGAATGGTTCTTTTTTCGGCAAAATGTGCACCGAATATTCGATTTTTCCTTATGTTCTTTATTTTCCAATGATTCATTATTTTCACGAAAAGTTAACTCAATTTCCCTTGCTTCACGGAGCAAATCTTGGAAAGATTCTATATTTTCTCTATTAATCCTTTCTCTTATTTGGACATTTATCTGCGAAAAAATCATATTTATTGTAGTCTTTTCAGTAAGTTTATCCTTTAGCTGTGCAAACAAACGTCTCTTTCTACAAATAAACGCATCAGTTGATTCATTCAGCTTTTGTTTATCCTGAAAGATTTCCGAAAAAATTCTCCAATCAGGTTTTGGAGGGGAAAAGGCATTTCTTAAAAGCTCTACAGCATCATTAAAAGTTTTGGCTTCGTTCTTAACTCCCTGCCACCAGGTTGATGCGTATCCTTCCAGAAGAAGAGGCAAACTTAAAAGGGCAAATGAGTCCGATACCTTTTCAGCTTCTTTAAAAACAAGAATAGTGGCGATAAAGTCTTCTACCTTAGTAGTGTTACGACCACCATTAAATCTTGCGCTACAAGAACTAAAAGTTGTATTGATCTCCGTCCTAGCAGATATATTTCCTAAAAGGTCTGAAAACTGACTTTGCGTAAGGCTAACAAACTGAGGATTCTGTAAAACATTTGGGTACATATTTGGTATAGATGAAACAGAAGGACTAGGGCTACTAGCCAATAAAGGATCTTTTTGATGTTTCATGGAGTTGTTTGTTTTCTGCAAATTTGACTTTTTTCTCGGCATTTTCCTTTTTAACTTCCAGAATTTTGTAAGAGTATTAAACGTGATCTCGTGCAGCCGTGTATGAAATAATAACTACAACGAGATGATGCTTAGCAAAATGTAAGGTTATGATGTCTGGTGTAACGACACGTGTGTGGTGTTCAGACAAAATTGTACATGTAAAGTTTTTTTTTTACTTTTACTTAATTCTGCTAAATTTAATTAACGTTGGGCGCCAATGTAGCGAGGTGCTAATTTAATTCAGTTTTATATTTATTTATAGGTTGGGCCTTAAGAGTCTCTAAGGTCAGCTTAAGTCCTCAACCAAACAACTTCGCCAAGGGTCTTGAGAAGTCCACAAGGGATAAGTTGCTTTATTATTTATAAATGATGCTTACAGCTTGAGTGCTGGACAAGTAGTAATTTATTAAATCAAAATTCACTTAAGATTAAGTAAGCTTAGTTACAATAAGGATAAAGCATAAAAGAGAATAGGTGATAATCAAATTTACATGTGATATAATTCCATCACTCAGAGTTATATTTATTATGTATGCAAAAGCTAATAATTATGAAAAGTAATTAAAAATTATTTGGTATCACTTTTGTAAATAATAATAAAAATAATATTTAAATTCAATTTGAAAATATGTGAAATGAAATAATATATAATATAATATAAATATATAAGATAATATAATAATATAGTCCGCTACAACACGCATTCATTTTTATATATGAGAAGAAGAAGAAGATTCACGTACGGAACGAAACAGCAAGACTGACTGACTACTGTTTCTCATATGCATACATACATACACAATTCGTCATTAGAACTCTTCAGTCAGCATTACGATCACTTCTGATGTGTGGGCTAACCTTATACTTGAGTAGCGGGGCTTACAGTTTAAAATCGACTCGGAACAGATTTTTAAAAAAACTTTGCATGGCAATTTTATTTACTCTCAGAGTTTTTGCCAGAAATCTGCTTAGCGGGAGTCGCCGATTCTTCATATTTTGTATATGATGGATATGTCTGACCCAGGGTTTAAAACGTGGCCTCACGTCTATTAAGCCAACAAACTACTTACGTGACTACGGTGACATATTTCTCATATGCAAAACAGAATCAGCTGATACGGAATGTAACAGAACGTTATTCTACGTAAGCCGCATCTACTTAGTGTTGATGGTTGGAGATGTTTTACCTGGGATGTCTGAACAGTGCCTCACGTCTAACAAACCAACAAACTAGCCACTTGACTACGCTTGACTACATCAACATGTTTCTCATATAGAAAACAAAAAAAGGTGATTCTTAACGTAACAGAACGTAAAGGCTAATTTTACCTCAGTGTTGATATACTCATGGTTTTTCTACATCAGGATCATAGTGTTTTTCTTATTTTTTTCTTTTGGGTCACAGAAAGTCGATTACAACTACTGTACCTGTAAATTCTCATAAATTGTCCACGTTTCAATCTCCACTTTTGTACCAATTTCTAACTACTTTTAAGTATTCTTTGAATGCTAAACGATTCATATTTGTAAATGAGAAATCTTTCCTAAGGAAATATTACTTCAGATGAAAGATATGGTGCATGTCAGAGGTCAGCAATGAATACTTTTTTCGCTACTCATAAGTACTCATGAAATTTTAAGTATGACAACATTGATTTGTAAGTACAGGTTGCAATGAGTATGAGTACAACGTTGACATCAAACTCATAACATTCGCAATATGTTTTATTCATACTCCTACTCATTCAGATTCATAAATTTATACTTATAATACTCATAAATGATTCGACTGATTCGAATCATTCATCAAAATTTACAGTCTTAGTTGTTGTTGCATTTACAAAAAAAAAGAAGAAACAAAAGGACAAAGACAGCAAACAAAGCAAATACACAACCTTCTGCTGAGTATTATAGTGTTCGTACGCGAATCATATTTATTTTATGATTCTTGTAAATGTTGAGTCAAGGAGAATCGAAATCAATAACATCATGCATATTGTTAAGTATGAGTACGAGAGTACTGCAAACTTTGAATATGAGTGGTATGAGTATGATATTAAAATAAGTATGAATACGTATAACTATCAGAAATTATCAGTAAGATTCTATTACTCATTGTTGATCTCTGGTGCATGTGCACTCAAGCTGCCAACAAAGCTGGGGCCTGTAGGATGACAGCATAATACTCTGATTAACCAATGTAATTTGTTCACATATGCCCGGTGAAATACCGAATTTTGTGAGCCTTAACCGACGATATCCGTATACATATTCTGAAAGTGACTCTGAAATAGTGCAAAATTTTCCTGTGAACTCCCTGGCATAAATAGAAGAGGATAGACATTGAATTAAGATTCATAGGAAGCAATTGAATTTATAGCATGTGATTATTATATTAGAAATAACTTCTTCTACTACCCAATAGTTGTTAATTGTAATTTTACTGAAAGATAACGCACAAAGGCGTGCTGAAATGTATGCTTAAGTGCTGAAAAATTTCTAACGATTAGTGGTAATAGTGCATATGACGTTTCTGCTTATTTTCGGAGCCTGGTTTTTAGGACACTGAAAGATATTGAATTGGCGAACTAAATGTAAAATAGTTCTCCAGCTTTATTAATTATATTATTTGCTTTATCACCGATCACCCTTTAATGACTTCACACTCATATAGTGCCTATTGGTACATGCTTTGCATACATGCACACATAAAATAACGGGTCATTACAATCCTTTATTCAGGAGTACAACCTAGCTTCTCACAGCACTAGTGCTGTGTGTGTTAGTTTTATACATGAGTTTAAAGTCGACTCTGAACGACAGATTTCTTGAGAAACTTTTCATTTCCAATTTTATTTGCTATTGCTATTAGCATAAGGCGACTTCACATGCCTTGAGAAACCGTCAGTTGCCTTGATATCGTATCGCTGACTGCTATTGTCATTCAACACTCGGTGAAATTAGTTACTATTCCTATATTCCTATATCTTTCTTATGATTCACTTGTGAAAAATAAAGAAAAAATTTTTGTTAGTTTGTATTGCAGCTATAAAGCTGGTAAGAAGACGAAGCAATTTGCAAGGACGATCACACTAATAAATGTTTCTTTAAACTTCAATGGAATTTATAATCAAATTTATATTCGTATACCTTGTTATCAAAATAATAGATACGATACAATAAAAAAAACAAAAAAAAAGAAGTATGTCCTAAATTCTCAAATGTGTTGTGCTTACCATACATATGTATGTACGTGTATACATAATATTATTTTGAGGCCTATAAACATGCTATAAATATAGCATTTGGACATGAAGTTTGTGTGTGTGTGTGTAATTTTTATATTTTTATCGCATTGTTTTTGTTGTTTTTATTTTTCTGTTTTTAATATTCTATTCTCTTTTCATTTTGCTGTGTTTTGCTTGAAGGTACTTAAAAATGATGAAATGAAAATTGCCTTCAGCCATGGCACATGGAGCACTCATGGAACGATGAGTATTATAAGTTGCATACATATGTATATCCATGGCACGTACTTGTATGCACTGACAACAACAACAACTAACTATATTTGTGCAAAACGAACAAAAATACTGAAATCAACACACACCAACTGAGAAAATGGAAGAAGAAAAAAATTGAAAATATTGTTGGGAATCCAAAAATTAAACAAGAAGAATTCTACTAAAATGCCTACCTACTATCATATGAGATACTCAGTTTGGTTTAAGAAGCGTAATACTATGTTTGGATATGCACTTTTATTGAGTCAATATTCGGTTTATTGAGTATAATATATTAAGTGTTCAGGCATAACAACAATGTACGCAGTTCAGCTGCTTATTCAATATTCATTTGACAATTCAATATTCATTTCATTGACATTTGAGTTGTCAAATTTGCATTTTAAGTTTTACTCAATATTATAACAATTTTCGTATTTATTGCGAAATAATTATTTGAATTTTATATGAAATATTGAACTCAATAATGGCGTTTATTCCGATTTACGCAATAAGAGTGCATATCTGAACACCGTCTAATACTATGTTTAGACATGCACTTTTATTGAGTCAATAATATAATATAAGCAATATTCATTTGACAGCTGGTTAACAAAGCAGCTGGTTGTTTCAACAACATTGTTGTTTTTTGTTTGTCTTTTTTGTTTGTCGTTTTTGACATTTGAGTTGTCAAATATCAACAGACAGTGTTCGGATAATTGTTATATGCGCACTGAATATACTGACAGTGCTGTATTTTAAGTTTTACTCAATATTATAACAATTTGCGTATTTATTGCGCAATAATTAATTGAAACTTTATATGAAATATTGAACTCAATAATGGCGTTTATTCCGATTTACGCAATAAGAGTGCATGTGTGAACATTCACAATAAGAAAAATGTGACAAATTGTTGGACACATTAATTGTAATGACAGGCTGTAATATTCTGTCACTATTTTATATGTAAATTACATTTGATTTCAAGATTTTAGTAATCTGTAGTTATAGTTATAATCTGTTGTTGTTATAGGGTACTTTAGAAGTCTCTACTGATTAATGGTTTCGTTCTTTCTTGAATTGTTATGCTTTAAAAATATTCTTGAAATGTAATTACATGCATTATTCTACAAAATAAAGTATGCGAAAGAGAAACTAATTTAAATTTTCCCACAAAGAAACAGCCGAACGACAACTAAACTTAGGAAACCAACAAAAAAAAAATAAGAATGTTGAAAATAATTTATTACGGACCCCTATAATAATTCGTTGAGAATTATGCATTTTATAAATAGAAAAATAATTTCAATCTAGTGACACCACAAAAATGTGTTATTCGTATAATTATTGTTCATATAATATTGCATTTAATTAGAAATTTAATTTATTTATTTATTTTATACTAAGGATCTATTACGGAAATACATTCTATTAAAATTTTCTAATACTCAACGATAAAAGGGTTGTGAAAAAAGGCTTGCAAAAGTGAAATAAATATTTATTTGTTGTTGGTCATCACTACGAGGTATTTTAGTGGTTTTTTATAGCACATTTATACTACAGCGAAATCTAGTAGATTAGATTTCAAATCTTGCTCAAAATCTAGATCGTTTACACTGGATTTATTTGAGAGTAGCAAGATTTCATTTTAATAACAAAAACAGCTGACTGAAATTTAAAAGAAAATAATATTTCCAAATTTAGTTTAATACCAAACAAAAATGAAAAATATAGGACATTTAGTATCGTTTTCATCAAGACCAAATAAGATCCAATCAGAAATAAAGTTTTAGAATGAGCCACCAAACTTTTCAGTTGTTATGCTTGAAGCTAACATCCATAAACAAAACTGATAAAGGGTCCGACAAATAACTTTTTTTTTTGAAAATGCTTTAAAAAACTACTGAATATTTTCTCAAATTTCTTTTTTTTATTTGAAAGTACAATCCTTCCGGTTAATAATGGAAAATAATTTCATTCAAATGGCTGCCTCGGCTGGCAGTCAATGTGTTAATTAACAAGAAGGTACTGTTTTCCCATAAAAATTTCAGTGGAAGAAATATCTCACACGCACATGGTGGGTAAGTAGGTAGAGGTGGCTATACACGCATATAAGTCGGATGTACTCTCTTAGACCATAATGAGACCACAGTTTTTCCTGAAAACACTCAATCCTTGACAGCTCCTCCAGATCATGAATGTAGTAGGCACTATGATGTGTTTTTCTGCATTGACTTAATGACGGGCGTGTATTTAGTAAATGAAGAGCAGTTTCGTCCTTTTCCTTCTCTCTCCATAAAAATCAATTGAAAGGTGTCCTAGACTAATGCGCCTTGCATGGGTGATCGTAATGCAAAGTGCTGTTATGACCCCGATAAGCATACTGAACGTGATTTTTTTTTTGTGTTTAAGCAGAAATATCATCTAGCTTTACCAGATTTGCTGCGCCGTTCTGAACGTGTCCGGAGCCCGGCGGTTGACGGAATCGATGAACGCATTCTCAATTATATGCTTTCAGATCCTCAAGGCATGCCCAAAGTCGAGAGTTTATTGGAGAGCCTAGCCAGTTCATCCGCTCTGCAGTTACCTGTAATATAATTGTTTCATATGGTTCTGCTGACTCATTGGGATATCTGATGAATTCCAAAACGGTGTACATCTGAAACTCAAAGCCCTGATAGCCGCCTGACTATCGAAAAATATGGTAATTGGGGGATATTTGCGTTTCTGACAATTTTCATCCCCCACCAACGGTTCCGTTCAATTTAGATCTACCGGTGGTGGTTTGCACAGACATTTAATGAGGAGCGTAGCACAATTTTTCCAGAGCTATCTATCCAAGATAAATGTCCTGAATCTCCTTAAGAGTCCTATCGCGGAGTCATGTAATCAATGTTCCCGATAGTTCAGAATTTCTTTACGATACTTGAGTGACCAGTGTCTGATCCAAGTCATTGTCCAGTTGCCTAGTATCACCTGCTAATCTTGGCCGCCACGTCTCAACAATAGAGATCAAGCTAGTGAGGCACAAAATTCTCTCTCTAGCGCTAACGTAGGTGTGGTGCGCAGGGCACCGCTAATAATGAAGTTCATGTTACTTGTTCTATCGAGAGACTCCATCATACTAAGCATCCGTAGGTCAAGATAGATCCAGATCCAGGGAGCCATCCAATGTCGCAATCCACATGTTTTCACTAACACTTTATTACAAGCGTAGAAAGCAATTAATCTATTAATGAGCAAGTAAAAAACCCCCATCCTTTGGAGATCCCCTTCCTATCCTTCTAGTATTATGCGAGCTCCCTAGCGTCAGATAGATCGTTCTCCCATTCTCCAGTATACCCAATATCTTGTAGACCCAATCTTTTAAATGCGCCAGAAATAGCTCTTAGTTGCATATCCAGAAAGGTAGTTGAAGTATACTCTTACCGTACGATGGCACGTTAAACTATGTAGTGCATCTTAAATACCGTCCCTATATACAAGCTGTGCATAGATTTCCATACAGGGTCTGCGTAAGTTTACGTCTGCAAGCCAAGGTTATCAGTAAACGGTTAAGTGTCCAAATCCAAAGCCCACCACACTATTGGAAATCAACAGGTGCTCCTGGGATTCCCGATTGACAATAAGGGTCGCACTACGAGATCCATAGCGATCCTCCAATTTGGAAATTTCTCAATTGTGTGTCGGCAGCTTTGTATTCCACATTTCGATCATTTGATCACCTTCCACGATTGCTTTGGATTTAGAAGTATTCGAGAGCGTGTTCGTGGCCTTCTTGGGATAACATCTTCAGGCATTACCTTGCGTTTCCAGCTTCCTTCCAGCCTCGATATCATGATTGAAGAGGGCCATTTTATCGGAAGACATTCGACAATTGTACTTCATTATACAAAACGTTAGTACGATGGATTTTGACGGCTGCATACGTGGCTTACATTTATTCAATTTCGGCAAGTCTGTGCTTGGCGCATGGTGATTGAAAAGGGCCCTTTTATCGGAAGACATTCGACATTTGTACTTCACTATACAAAATGTTGGTACGATGGATTTTGACGGCTGCATACGTGGCTGACATTTATTCAATTTTGGGAAGTCTGCTCTTGGCGCAGGCCAGCGATTGCGAATCACGCGCCATTCGGCTGTCTATTAAGATTTTTGTAAGCCTATTCAGAACTCCCTTAGCGCATATTCTCAATCTTAATATTACCCAGTCCACTTTTGCAGGATGTACAATACAGGACTTTTTAAAATTTGCTAGGTTTTCACCACCCGAGTTTCTTAGCATTCTCGTATTAACGAAAATTGAGTTCTTTGTTTCTTACGTGGTATGTATCTTCCCGTTACCCTTTGATTAGTGTACAATGCCATCTTTTTTATTCGTAAGTCGCTTAAATCCCTCCCGAATTCTACCATTGTTAGATTTGTTGCTATCGCCTTACCTTGCACTAGACTTTCATTTCACATTCAGCGTAAAGTCTATATAACCTTTTGTCCATAGCCTCTTTGCTCCCCTTAGTAGTTCGTTTCCGTCGGCATTTTTCTCAGAGAGTCCTTTCAGTTATCGGTAAATATGTGTAAGTCATAGACTATTTGACACATCGGTTTACAAATATTAATAGACTGCGAAAATGTTCTTCCGTGAAGGAATTAAGGCTCTTTGAGATACAATTTTATACTTTCTTTAAACACAGAAAAAACAAAGGTAAAGAAAACACATTAAAATCATATGAATTAGCTTTTAGAGATGCTTTTAGATTTTGCAGTCTAGAAAAAAACAATTTCTTTTTTCTTTGTATGGCTCCTCATTATCTTTGTCATTTTCGTTAATTTTATTGAAAGAAAAGGCAGAAAGAAAGGGTTTCTTTCCTTTTTAACTGTAAATAAAATAAAAATAAAATGTCATTTTATAATAATTCATTGCAATTTTTATTTCAGTCTTGTTTGTTGGCCTTTGATCAAAATTGTTTACATGTCCTCTTCTTAAATTAGCCATAAAACTATTAAAATGTCTTGAAAAAAAAAACAGAACCAGACTCACATACCAAAAAAAGGAAAAAGGCAACAAAAAAAATACCTACTAAAACACACCACACTTTAACTCAAACACAAACGAAACACTTTTCCATGTACCGTAATAATGAGGCAAAAAACCTATGGAAAATTGTCAAGAGCTATAAATTGCTTTCATTGGACTTTTGCTAATAATAAAAAGGGACACAACAGAACAAGAACAAGACTTAAAAAAATACTTACAAAACTTGTAAAAACAGTAGAAGAAAAAGAAAAAAATTAAATAGAAATGGAAACAGAAATGGAAATGGAAAAAACCTCCACACAATTTACGATAATTTTAAAGATTTGTGTTCAACAAATACCGCAAAGCTGTTGTTATATTATTATGCCGCAATAGTATTTACTTTGGCCCACAATAATGATACATAATCACACATGCCACACGAAATTAAGCATGAAATACCCAATTGGAATTGTATACAATTTACAACATTAATAGCAGACGTAAATATAGCATTTTAAGTCGCCTTAGGGCCATTATTACAATTTGCTGTTAAAGTTGGGTTTAATTAAAGGTAACTTTCGCTAAAGTGAACTTTAAAGTCATCTTTAACTTATTTTCATTACTACAACCTAATGAGAAAATAAAATTAACTTTCTCAAATATATGACAATGCCGCAGCAATGTCGATAACACTGTTCAATTAAACAAGTTTTTTTTTAAACGCTGTAACAACTGCTGCCTTCTCCTTTTTTTGTTGTATTTATTTGCTCATTGTGTTTACATTTGAAGTTGCCATATTGAAAATAATACATATGTATAGTATGGCAACTTCAATAATAAACTCAAACTTTAAAAGTTACCGGTAGGATGATCCTCCATTTAGCTTAACGCTCACTTCAACCATATTGTCCACTTATAATAATGAACAACAATTTATCTGCCCATTAAAATCCTCCCTTTCATTAACGACAAGTTGTAATAATGCCCCTAAGTCTAGTAAAGTTGTTAATACTTTTTCTAAGCGGCCCTTATTCTAGTAGGTAGTGTGTTTGCTTATTAGACATGAGGTCGCGGCTCAAACCCCAGGTCAGACGTCTCTAACAAGACGAAATATGAATAATATATTTCTTCGACGACTTCCATTCAGCAGAGTGGCAAAAACTCAGAGAGTTAATAAAATTGCCATGAAAAGTTTCTTAAAAATCTGTCGTTCGGAGTCGACTTTAAACCCTGAGTCCCGCCAGACATACGCAACATAAGTGGTGTGAGAAGCAACGATGACTAAACAAACAAAAGGATTCGATTAAAGTAATCCTTTAAGAGATATCTGATAAATAGAAGTGACCATGTAAGTATGGGACATACTATATTAAAACGTACATTTTAAGTGGGTTTACGCAGGCGTAGGTAGGTCAACCTTAAAACAATAAGGTGTAGCAATGCATTGTGGCAAATAATTAGAAAGAGGGCAAATATTTTTCATAGTTTTAGCATAGTTGCTAATCGTTGTAGTAGAATTAGGTAGACCGTATTACGAGAAAATTTCCTTAATCTTTGTTGGACTTATGTAGTCCAAGGGAAGTGCATTTGATTGGCATCACTATCTATGGTGGCATATATTTATATTAAGTATTCTACCTTACTTACTTAACTGGACGTTAACAACCCGTTTAACGGATTTCAGCCTGCCTTAACACATCCTTCCAGGCGCCTCTACTCCTTGCGCGCCTGCCCAAGTTGATCACACCAATCGATGACAGGGCTTTCTCGATTCGGTCCTTCCAAAGCAAACGAGGTCATCTTCTTCGTCGACTTCCGCAAATATCCGCATCAAACACCCATCTCTCCGGAGTATCCTCTTACATCCGAACGACATGGCCGAACCAGCGCAGCCGCTGGATTTTAATAGCTACACAACATCCATATCGTTGAAGAGCTCATTCAACTCACTGTTAATTCGGATGCGGAAATTATCGCCAACTCGCTGTGGACCGAAGATCTTACGTAGGACTTTTCTCTCGAATACTCTCAAGGCTGGTGCATTAGTGCTTAATAGTACACATGTCTCTGCGTAGTTTTGTCGTACGAGAGAGGTCTCTATTACTCCATAGTAGCACTTGTTGGCAAGAGTGATCCTGCGCTTGATCTCCAGACTGACATCATTGTTGGTGGTAACGGCAGAAACAAAATATGTAAAAATTCCTTGACTACGTCTAAAGTATTTTTATCGGCCGTAATCTGACATCCAGTATGCCGCATATCCCTACTTGTCGATAACATATTCTTCGTATTCTGGTGCATCAGTGCTTAATAGTGCTTATGCCTCTACGTAGTTTTGTCGTACGAGAGAGGTCTCTATTACTCCATAGTAGCACTTGTTGGCAAGAGTGATACTGCGCTTGATCTCCAGACTGACATCATTATTGGTGGTTACGGCAGAACCAAAATATGTAAATTCCTTGACTACGTCGAAAGTGTTTTTATCGGCCGTAATCTGGCATCCAGTACACCACATATCCCTACTTGTTGATAACATATACTTCGTTTTGCCCTCATTTACTGCCAGACCCACCTTCATAGACTCCAGTTCAATAGCACTGAAGGCAGCAGTAACATCTCGCTTGATACACCCTATGATGTCAATGTCTTGTTTCGGATCGATTTGTCTGAAACCTCGCACGGTATAAGAAGGTTCGGAGAGGTTTATTCCTACCTTGACGGGGCCTGCTAGCATTTTTGAAAATAAATCCTAAGGTACAGTGACATATTGATATACGAAGAAAATACATCATTACGGTTACCACTCAATACATTGAAGCTTTAACAACGATCATTTGAAAACATACCTGAAACAGAGGAGTATGATTCATAAAATCTTCTTGTAATACGTAGTTAATTTAATTGGAGACGAAGAGCTCAGTTTTAGAAATGGGAATATAGGATAAAACTTATGGTCTAATCATACCTTGAAAAGGCAGGAAAGCTATAGTAAACATTACAAGAACACGAGCTGCCAAAAACTATCTCAGACGTCAATACTATGTCTTTGATGTCTTGCTGGATCTTACTATTTCTGGGAGCTTAACCAAGAGCCGATACAGAATAAACGAATTATATGGAACCCTCATTTATCTGTGGAAAATTTTACTACATGGTGCTGTTTAAAAGAACTGTCACCACTCAATTGCTTAATGGACAATCTTAATAAGAACGTTCTTTCAAGCGCAACTAGACTAATTGTGTACATGTACTTTGCCTTGTGTTCAAAAAAAACCGCCTTTGTCCTTCTGGCATGCCCTAAATAGCTGTATGCACCTTATCAATTGGAACATTTTCCGCAACTCGTATTAATGCTTCTTTAAGACCCCAATAGTATTTGGGGTATCTTTGGTGGCAAACAAAGTCTTTCAAAACTGTCCAGAATTTGCAGTTTAGTGGGTTCAAATCAAGACTACCAAACCACCAGAACTACGTCAGTTCTACGACCTAGTTTCTCACACACTTATAGTATATGTGTTAATGTTATACAAGAGTTTCGGAACCTACAGCTTAAACCGGACTCTGAACAACATGAATTTGAGAAACTTTTCATGACAATTTTATTTATTCTCATAGTTGTTGCCAGAAACTTGGCGTTTTGTAGGAGATGTCTGACCTGGGATTTGAATCGTGGCTTCACGTCTAATAAGCCAAAGCACTACCAACTAGACTATGGCGAATTTCACGTAATTCTCCATTTAATTGACTACCAAAATCAAAAGATTGGATTATTTTCTTTTGATATATGATAACACTTGTCAACGTCGATAAACCAGAGACAATAGTAAACTCGTAAAGCGACATTTGAAGAGTTACTGGCTGCATACTGCCGCATATGCTGCGAAAAGTTTCTGAAAATTGCGTCATGTACGCGTGAGCGGTGGCGACCATTGGCAATAATAGAATCATATTTTTCAAAATAAACTTACTTAATTGGTCATTACAACCTTCCAGTCAAGATCAGGAACTATTCATGGCAGTTCTATTTACTCTCAAAGTTTTTTCCAGAAATCTGATGAGAGGAAGTCGCGGATGAAATATTTTCTAAAAAGATAACACACCACCAGAGGTCAGCAATGAGTATTCAAAAATATAAAATATATTCAAAATATAATGGAACCGATACTCATAATCAAGGTTTGAAGTAATCATCATATTCATACTTAAGAACACGTATGATGTTGTTGATTTCAACTCTCCATAACTCAACATTTACAAGAAGAACAAAGTAAGTATGATTCGCGTACGAACACTAAAATACTCACTAACAGGTTGCGTGTTTGCTCTGCTGGCTGCTCTGTCGAATCATTTATAAGTAGTTTTCTAAAGTTATAAATCTGTATGAGTAGGCTTATGAATCAAACATATTTCGAATGTTAAGAGTTTGATGTCAACGTTGTACTCATACTCATTGCAACCTGTACTTATAAGTCAATGTTGTAATGAGTACGAATAAATGAGAGTAGTTGAATTTCAATATTGTTGACTCCTTTATATTCAAAATTTCATGAGTGCTTATGAGTTGCGAGAAAACGGTTCGTAGCTAATCTCTGCTCACCACCTACTGCGACTTCAAACTAAACTTATTTATACAAAATAATGGATTTTAAAAATATATTTTCATTCGATCTTTCTTAATCGAAAAAAAAGAGTTGAATTGTTCCTATTGGATCATCACTGCTATAACTACACATTGTTACACATCACACATCCTCACCGAGGTATAAATAAAGTCCTGATGACCATGATGCATGATGTCATGAAGTTTGCAGTCATTTTTTGGAAGTTTTATTTAAACGTTGTTAAGAAAGAAGTCAAAGAAATGGAAAGAAAAAAAAAAACGTTTATGTTTTATACTAGTAGTAGAGAGAAAGAGAGAGAGTGAGAGAGAATAAATGAAATTCTTCTTTCAACTTTCGTTAAGTTGAAAGATAAATTAATAGTTTTCAATTGGCTCAAACTCACATACAAACAAGCAAACAAACACATGTGTACTTACATAGATTGCATACATATGTATGTAAGGGTACTCGAGTATGTGTTTTATGGTACATATGTGTGTAAAACATACGGTATTTCGAGGTAAGGTATGGTATGTGTTATTGGTGCTATTTTCCTGGTGGCAGTAGTAGTGGAAAGAAAAACACACTTTAAAATATATTTTGGCAGTTACTTACCGTCTGTTTGTGTATCACTTTATTTGAAATGATTTCTTTCTTTCTTTCTTTCTTAATTTTTTCTGCTTATCGTAGATACTCGAACTTTTCCTTCCTTTCTTCGCTGCCATTGAGAAATAAGCTGTTCTTGTGTTCTTTTACTTGTTTTTTTTTTTACTTCAAATGGTTGGCTGTCCCTAAAATGACTGCAGCTACTAGAAAAAGTAGAAAACAACTGTCATTTGTCATTTCTTTACTTTAAAACATAATTTCTGTTCAAGAATTTCATTCCAAATAGACATTTTGAGTGGCATTTAAGAGCATGTGTTTAGTGCAGTAAAATTATAGATTAAAAGCCAAATAAAAAACACGAAGAATTACTCTTTTTTCATCTTCTCGAATATAAAAATAAATGTATTGTAAATAATTACCAAAAAAAAAACAAAAAGGCAAAATCAAAACCAATAATTAAATAAGATTGACATGGGCTTTCTATTTCTTTATTTTTTTTTATTTCTTGAGTAATTTGTTGATCAGTGTTTGCAATAAAATACGTACATACCTGTTGTCAAGTGCTTTTAAGAAGCACAATTTATTTTCTTTTTTATTCCATTTTATTTGTTCTTTTGTAATGTCGGATAGGCTTTTATTTATTCTGATAATATCTATTTTAGGAAGAACACTTTTATCACTCACTACCATAGATCATACTAAAAATTTAATTACGTACACACATTCATAATTGGCCATTACAACCCTTCAGTTAGAATTACAACCTAGCTTCTCACACCCTTATGTAGTGCGTGTTAATTTTATACATAAGTGGCGGGGACAGTTTAACCTCGACTCCGAACGACAGATTTTTAAGAAACATTTTCACAGGACTTTATTTTCTCACACAATTTTTGCCAGAAATCTGCTGCAAGTCGCCGTGGTCTAGTAGGTAGTGTGTTGGCTTATTAGACGAAAGGCCCAAGTTCGAATCCCAGGTCAAGACATCAAAACGAAAATATGAAAATATTTCTTCGGCGACTTCCTCTCAGCAGATTTCTGGCAAAAATTCTGAGAGTAAAAATTGCCATGAAAAGCTTCTCAAAAAATCTGTCGTTCGGAGTCGACTTTAAATTGTAGTTCCCGCCACTCATGTATAAAATTAACGCACACAACATGAGTGGTGTTGAGAAGCTAGGCCGTAATCCTGACTGAAGGGTTGTAATGGCCAATTATGTATGTATGTATGTAATCTGCTGAGAGGGAGTCGCCGAAGAAATATGTTTTCATAGTTCGTTTCTTTATAGATATCTGACCTGGGGTTTGAACCGAAGCCTCTTGTCTAATAAGCTAACACCCTACCGACTAGACTACGGTGACTTCAAAACTCGGAAAGAATAGCTTTTTAAAAAAGAAGGGATCGGCGACACTAGTAACACAGTAGTGGCTATACACAGCAGTTTTGAAATTCGGCTACCAGGTATGTCGGACTATTGACGATTTGTTGAATTCCACGTTGAAAAAGTATTCCTGTACTGGTGCATATATTCCCTCTATCTCCTCAGACATCTCCGATCAGTTCGGGGCCTTATAACCTTTTGTTTCCTTTACGCCACAGTGGCCCAGAACCCAGTAGACGCGGATGTAGAGAGGCAATGCCTGACGCCCTTTGATTCAAAGCTACGGTCATACGAAAATCTTTCACTCCGGTTTAAGTCGGAAGTCTTAGCTTGCCTCTAATACTAATCTATTATTATAGTATTTTGTAGGCTTAAATAGTAGCTATAAGGCTTTTGTATGGCAGAGTGTATTGAATGAACACATATTTACTGACAGTAGAGCGGCTATAGAAGTTACAGTAGTCTAGTAGGTAGTGTGTTAGCTTTATAGACGTGGCTAAGAGCCCTTGCTTCTTAGCACAGCTCAAACTAGTCGAATAAAACGAAATATGAAAATTCGGAGTAAATAAAATTACCATAAAAAGTTTCTCAAAGATCTGTTGTTGGAAAATTGTTTTCGCTTAATTTTACTAGTGTATGAGGTCCTATCATGGCAATGACATCACAAATGATGGACAAATGCTCAATTGTTGCTGGTTTGTCGGCATAACACTTTTCTTTAACGGCGCCCCACAGAAAATAGTACAACGGTGTCAAATCCCAACTTCTTGGAGGCCAATTGAAATCACCATTTCGGCTAACTAAACGGCCATCAAGCATTTTACGTAATAAATTGGTTGTGCCGTGAGATGTATGGCAAGTTGCACTATCCTGTTGAAGCCAAACATCGTTCACATCAATACCATGAAGAGTGGGTACAAAATAATCGGTTATCATGGTGCGATAGGTGTCACCATTGCGCCGTCCTCATTTTCAAAGAAATATGGGTCAATGATGCCTCTAGTCACTCGTTATGCGTGCATTGGATTCTGTAAGATCGTGTGTGGGTTTTCTGTTCGTCATTCTGTGCGACAAAATTTTGTACGACATTTTCGTGCAGTTCCCGACAAATTCTTCTTGTTTTGAAAATAAATCTCCCATAAATCCCAACGTTGTTCAAGCGCAAAACGATTCATTAGGTTCATTGGAGTAATATTGTTACGAAAATGGAAAAATCTAGATACTGGTGTTTTGCTTTTACATCGCTTAACATTAAAATTATAAACAAAAGCTACAAAAATATACCAACAAACACCAGCATAAAAAAAATGATGAACAAGTAAACAAAAATATACCAACATACACTACAAAAATATATGTAAACTAAATACACAAACAACAATAATGACATAACGGTGTTTACATTTATAGAGATCTCGAGAAGGCGAAGCCACGAACATTACCATTCAAGAACATTCACCAGACTGTTTACGTTTGCGAATAAAATGCAAGGCAAAGCAGACAACGGAGTTAGTAAAAGTTCAGTCACTCTTGTGTGAAGACGCGGTGCGTTCGAAAAGAGTAACCATGGTTTTAAGATCTCCGTTACAAAGATCAATTGACTAGCAAATGTTATTGTTTATGCAAAAAAGTGCAAAGAGCAATAACAAACTGATACCAAAATTGTGCGAATAATAAATTAAAACTAAACACAAATTTATTTTTATTGGTTTTGCAATATACGAGCTCATATTTTAAACGTTTTTAAAAGGTAAAAAAGTAATATTATATTGAATTTTGTGACGGAATAGAATGTCTTAAGTATTGCTAGATTCAAATAACCTATGGTTCAAATTTTAACCGATCGATGGCCCACCCGATATAAAGATGATTTAGAAATGTTTTCCTGATATTACAAGCGAGTTTATAAGACCCAATTGATCTCAGCCTTTTATAGCAGCAACCAATTTATCCTACCTAGACCAGACTAATCTAAACTTGACAGACATTTAAAGGAACTAATTCATTAAATTCTTAACATAAAATTTTAATTGTTGTATAAAGGTTATTCACATTGTGGGCTTTTTTTTACTAAATAAAGCAAAAAAATTTAATTGATTGAATTTAAATTATTGTCTTGGCTTGCTTGTTTTATGTCTTAAATTCAAAGTTTTGTCACACAGCAAAATGAATGTATGAATTAATATTTATGCAACGAAGGCTTTGCAAATAAACGTATGGGATTTTAATAAAAAAAATCAAGAATACAAAACAATATAAAGAACAGAAAAATTTAAAAATAGGCAACAAAAAGTTTTGAATATTTATGAACCTTGACCAAACCAAGCCCAAACTAAAAAACTACGAAGAGTTTCGAGACTACAAGTAGATACAATTTATTTTCGCTTATTTGTTTTCAGATTTTTCTTGTTTTTTTTTTTTTTTGTTTTATTGTTTTTTTTTTGTTTTTTTTTCATTTTCTTTTATTTTGTAACGAGATGAATAAAAACCAGAAAAACAAAAACAATAACAAAAAAAAAGTAATTCAATGTAAATTTTGTTTTCAAGTTTTATACACTAGGCTCAGAAATACTTCAACAGTGTTGCCATTATAAAATAAACAAAAAACGTAAAAAAAACCAGAATCGAAAAAGATTATATACAGTATATATAAAGGAACAACAACAATGAAATATATATGTGTTACAGTAGAGCCATAAAAAATGATAAACAACTGTTGTTGGAGAGTCATATAAAAAAATTATTCGAAACGCATGTGAACAAAAAAAAACGAAAAAACAACCAGAAAACGTCCAGAAATATTACAAAAAAAAAAAGAAAAATTGTGGACCAAAAAAAAAAAACAGATAAAAATAATAATAATTGTATGGATTTTTATGGTACTAAATTTATATGAGCCTGTATGCATGTGTAAAACCATATCTCCCTATGTATTTGTGTTTGTGTATGTGTGTGAGTGTTTAATAGTGTGCAATAGAGCTTCAATACGTTTTTTTTTTGTCAAGCGGTTCACAAAAAATAATGTTTCGCACTTCCGTTTCCGTTAGAGCCAATACACAGAGTTGAATATATGAGTATAGCCGAGTACTTTTTTCTCCCCTCTTTCTCTTATTTGCCAATGAAAAATAGGTGGAGAAGTTACAAAAAAAAACTCAAAAAAAAATTGTAATAAAATACATGGCGACTTGGTGACGTGAATCTGTAGAAGCTAACTGCTAATGCAGTAGCCGTACATGGATGGATTATGTTATGCTAGGAAAATTGTAACAGTGAACTGAGAGTTGCTATTAGAAGATTACTACGTACCCTTTTTTTTCTTGGTAGCATAATGTAATATTTTGTGCCTTGTATACATTTATTATTAGAGGTTTTATATGCGAAAACTCTGTACAGATTTTGTAAAAGCAGGCTAAATGTAACTTAAGCGTAATAAATTTAAAAAGTACTGCGTACTTTGACAGGTTATGGAATCTGTGTGTATTCTTACAATGCAAAGTTGAAAACAATTAAAGCATTTTTATTCTACTTTTCTTTTGTTTTTTAATATAAAATTGAAATAATTTAATTATTTAAACAATCAAGCAATCTGATGAGAAAGGGAATTTACGAGTTTTTAGTTGTTCATTTAAAGAGGAAAAAAATATCACTTCAGTACCCTTCCTAACACCTAATCTGAACAATACTCACAATATGCTTCTTAGTTTAGTAAAACAGAGAAAAGAACTCAATATTATCACACATAAACATAAACTTTCATTGCATTGGTAATTACAACCTTTCATTACGATTTAGCTTCTCACACTCCTAATGTTGTGTATGAATCAGAGATCAGCAATGAGTATTCAAAAATATAATTTCTGATACTTATACGCATTCATACTTATTTCAATATCTTACTCATACTACTCATATTCAAAGTTTAAAGTACTCATCATATTCATACTAAACAACACGTATGAAGTTGTTGGTTTCAACTCTCCATAACTCAACATTTACTCGAATCACAAAATAAATATGATTCGCGTACGAACACTACAATACTCACTAGAAGATTGTGGGTTTGCTTTTCTTGCTGTCTTTGTTTTTCTCTTTCTTCTTTTTTTGTAAATGCAACAACAACTAAGAGTGTAAATTTTGATGAATGATTCGTATCACTCGAATCATTTATGAGTATTACATATAAGTATTTTTGTAAAATTACGAATCTGTATGAGTAGGCGTATGAATCAGACATATTCGGAATGGTATGAGTTTGATGTCAAGGTTGTACTCATACTCATTGCAACCTGTAAGTACAGGCAAGCAATATTGTAGTGAGTACGAATGAATCAGAGTAGTTGAATTTCAATACTGTTGATGAGTACTTATGAGTAGCGAAAAAACGATTCATTGATCAGCTCTGGTATAAATTTTATACATGAGAGTCGAGGCCTACCGTTGAAAGTCGACTCTGAACAGATTTTAGAGAAACTTTTCATTGCAGTTTTATTTCACTCACAAATTTTTTGCCAGAAATCTGCTGAGAGAGACTCGCCGACGAAATATTTTTTTATAAAGGGTCCGCCAAATAACTCTTTTTTTTTTTTGAAAATGCTTTAAAAAAACTACTGAATATTTTCTCAAATTTCTTTTTTTATTTGAAAGTACAATCCTTCCGGTTAATAATGGAAAATAATTTCATTCAAATGGCCGCCTCGGTTGGCCATGCAGTAGCCTACACGATCGGTCCAATTTTTAAACACATTATCGATTGTGTGCAGCTGTATATAACCAATGGCTTGACGAAGCTCCGAGGTTGCCAAACGACATCAACTCTGCGGCTGATAATGCGATCTTCAAAAACAGGGCACAAAACATCGAGTGTAGCTTCGACTGTGTGGCACGTAGCGCCGTCCTGTTCAAACCAAGTGTTGCCAGTATCCTCCTCTTCAATTTTTGTGAACAAAAATTCGTTCATCATGGCCCGATAACGATCGTCATTGACTGTAACGCCCACTCCTTGCTCATGACCCAATTATGCCTCTAGACCAAAATCCGCACCAAACAGTGACTCGTTTTGGGTTCGTCGGCTTTTCAATGTATGCGTGCGGGTTTTCTATGCCCCAAATGCGACAATTTTGCTTGTTTACATACCCGCCAAGATCAAAATGAGCTTCATCTGAAAAGATGATTTTTTTTTGCCAAAATCAGCACCTTCTGTAGGCTACTCGTGTAGGCTACTGCATGGCCAGCCGAGGCAGCCATTTGAATGAAATTATTTTCCATTATTAACCGGAAGGATTGTACTTTGAAATAAAAAATTTGAAATTTGAGAAAATATTCAGTAGTTTTTTTTAAAGCATTTTCAAAAAAAAAGTTATTTGACGGACCCTTTATTTCGTTTTATTGGAGATGTCTGACCTAGGGTTTGAACCATGGCCTCACGTCTCATAGGCCAACACACTACCTACCTGACTACGTCGACTTCTAATTGACGAGTTCAAGTTTTTACTCTTTTAGGCATTTGAGAATGCAATTTATACACTGAGATCTGGTCTCAACTTTCGTGATTTAATTTATACAGTTTTAAGCTATTTTGAAGCAATAGGACAATAATCATTAATAGTTTTGAGACCAGAACCAAGGGTTATTTAGATCGTATCTTACGTTAAGCGATTCCTATCTTTAAATTTAAATAATTCAAGAGTGTGTCAGGGCAAAGCGAAGTATATACTGTAAATAAGTAGTGACATGGGACTTATTGGATCCCAGATTACGGCCAATAACTATACTATACGTTCGATATAGACAAGGAATTTATTTAACTTGGCTCCGTCGTTACCAACAAAACTGATAACAGTTTGGAAATGAAGTGCAGGAGTACTCTTGCTAACAGGTGCTACTACGGTCTCAATAGGCAATTGAGTGGCAGAGACCTCTCTCGTACGACAAAACTAATACCCTCCAAGACGCTCATTCTCCCCGTGCTTCTTAATGGCACAGATGCATGGCACTTTTAAGCAGTCATGCAGCAGCTTTGAGAATATTCGAGAGAAAAGTCCTACATAACATTTTTGGTCCAGTGTGAGTTGGCGATGATTTCCGCATTCGATCCAACAATGAGCTGTATGAGCTCCTCAACGATGTGGACGTTATGCAGCTTGTTAAAATCCAGCGGTTGCTCTGGATCGACCATGCCTTTCGAACGAGTCAGGTATTTGATGTGAAGATTTGCGGAAGTCGACGAAGAGGACGACCAAGTCGAGGAAACCCTGTCATCGATTGGTGTAATCAACCAGCTAAGGCGCACTTAAAGCAGAGACGCTGAGAAATTTGATAGTCCGGTTGTTAATGGCCAATTAATTTAATCTAAATGTGTGTGTGAGATATCATCGAAATGTTTTATTCGTTTACAAGATCTATTATGTGTCGTATATAACAACGTTCAAATACCTCGAAAGTTCCGATTCATGAAGAACTTCTATTAAATAATTATTACATACATAATTGGTCATTACAACCCTTCAGTCAGGAATGCGACCTAGCTTCTCACACAACTTACGTTGTGTGTGTTTATTGCATGCACAAGTGGCGGACCTAAAGTCGACTTCGAATGATAGACTTTAGAGAAGCATTTTTTTTGCGGTTTTATTTACTCTGCGAATTTCTGACACAAATTTTTTGAGAGGCAATCACCAAAGAAATATTTTTTCATACTTCGCTTTGTTGAAGATGTCTCACCTGGGTCTTGCACCATGGCCTTGCGTCTAATAAGCCAATACGATACCTACGATTTTAAATTATTAAAAATTTATTAATAATCAAAAAAAGAATCTGATGTTTCTATTGACACTGGATTACCCTAGTCTGTTAGCATGGATACATAGTACATATGTATGTATGTAGGTATGTTTACTTTATCTTCTTGCCATAAATGATGTTTAAGTACCTCTGCAATTTCTTTGCCACGTATATACATGGTCGTAATGTTATGAATAATATATCCTGGACATAATTATTTCTCCTGCCGCCACTCAAAGGCTACACAATGGAATAACAAACCTGAACAACAAATAAAACTTAAAAAAAACAACAAAATATGATCATAAAATTATATTGCCTGACTGACTGTGTGCTGAAAATTGAATTTAGTTGTAGTCATAAATTACAACATGATTACCTTAAATTACGGTATTAAAAGCCTCAAAAATATACGTATAAATAAAGGCTGAAATAACGATATGATGATTATAATATCTATAAATACTACTACATACATATGTATGTACATACTATACCATACATACATATATTTTACAAAAGTATACATATATGCATATGTGTATGTAAGCATACATGCAAGAATATTAGACATAAATTACAAACATGCATAACATCCATATACGACTGTAAATACAGAACACATGATAAATATAGCCAAACTAGTCTAAGCTTACCGGTAGTATTTTTACAGCACCCACCTTTGATTTCTTAGGTAAACGTAGGAAGTATAACAAAAATTTTGAGTACCTTGAGAAGATTTTAAAAATAGATTTACTTTTATTAAAAGCCAATGTAACCCGTAATACTTGATTATATCGCCAGCAAACTGACGTGAGAGATCAATAGTGGGGTATGATATGAAAAAATTGTTTCTTCATACATACATATATACATTCATAATTGGCCATTACAACCTAAACATGGTGGTGGAGAGATAAACTCTCTAAAACTGGATGGAGTGCGAACTGCAACTCCAAACTCCAAACAAGCATGCTCAGTGTAGTTGTCGGAGACGTGACGAGGCATTGCATTAAAGGTATTCACTCGTGGCGCGTTGATCTGGAACACCTCGCAAATATATCAAAGAAGAAAGAAACATCGGAGTGCCTACTATATCGGTGACCTTAGTGATCTATCGAACATTGGCATTGGGAGTTTGAGCCGCTTCATTGAAAGACCTAAATGGTTCCAGGAGTATGGGATGATTGAAAAAAACTATGGTGTCACACTGGGCCACATGTGGGCTACGTCCATCCGAATTCCTTGGGGAGGAGGGCCACCTCTACCTACCTACCTAAATTGTGCGTATTATATTTATACATGAGAGGCGGAACGGTCGCCACCGACCGACAGATTCTTTTGGAAAAACGTTTTCATGGGATTTTTATTTACTTTCAGAGTTTATGCCAAAAATCTGCTTAGAGACAGTTGCCAACGAAATATTTTCTCGTATTTCGTTTTGTTGAAGATGGGGTTTGAACCGTGGCATCACATCTAATAAGAAATCACATTACCTACACAACTACGGCGACTACTTTGTTTATTCATCGTTCTTTATTTTGATGTTGTGTGACTAAAGAGTTTTTTTTTAGCTGCTTTCGGTCAATGGCTAAGCTTGGTCAATATCATGTCATAGTGTTGTGGGCCTCTGATCATTCGAATATCCGAAGTAATGACATTGCTGACGGGTGTCTTACCAGAGTATGAATGATACAATCTGGAAGCTATATACTCTTTTAAAATGGGTACCATTTTGTGATAGATCGATGAGTCAAGAATGGATCTTGAGATAGGAACAAGAGTTTTTGGCACAGATTCAAATATTCCTATCCCATTGGGGAAATTTCCTGGTATTATGCAAGCAAAAGATATGCTCAGTTCAACGCATGCATGAAAACTAACACACGCAACATAATTCATGTGAGAAGCTGGGGTATAATACTGACTGAAGTGTTGTAATAACCGATTATGTATGTATGTATGTGTGTTACATTGTAACAAGCCCATTCGGATTGAGAAAATGTCCGTCGCTTCTATTTTTCGTTTAGTTAAATTCTTCCTCCGATTCCACAGAAAGATTCTGACCATACTCATCTGCCCACCCATAGGCCTTTAACTACGATGGAATCCTGAGAGAGGATATGCCAGAGGGAACCTTTTTGGTTGGATACGCGGATGATATTGCAGCTGTTATTACGGCCAGGAATACGGAAGAGGCACAGCGAAAACTTAGACGTGTCATATTAAGAACAAAAACATGGTTGGATTCCCACGGCCTAGACCTGGCCATGCATAAAACGGAATTACTA
Organism: Sarcophaga rosellei; assembly: GCA_930367235.1. NCBI lineage: Eukaryota > Metazoa > Arthropoda > Insecta > Diptera > Sarcophagidae > Sarcophaga > Sarcophaga rosellei. The sequence goes on along the minus strand of OV884021.1, from coordinate 31,220,322 downwards.
CTGATCACTGGTCGTCGTATCCCTTTGCACGTGGACATGAGTATTGGAAACGAGGTAATTAGGACCAAGAGCTCGGTAAAATACCTGGGAATAAGGTTGGATCCCAGACTGACATTTTCGTACCAGATTCAGTACTCTGCTAACAAAGCCCAGAAGATCGTTGGACAGCTCAGCAGATTAATGGCGAATATTGGAGGACCGCTACCGACGAGAAGGAGACTCCTGATGGAGGTCGGAAACAGTATTATGCTCTATGGGAGCGAGATTTGGGCCGAAACGCTAGATGTCAAAAAGCGGGCAAGGTCACTTGTATCGGTACAGAGAACGGCTGCATTGCGTATCACGTCGGCATATCGCACAGTGTCCGCCCCAGCCGTACTTGTGATAGCAGGTACAATCCCTGTGGATCTGCTGGCGGCAGAGCGGATGGAGATATATAGAGCGAAATCGGCTGGAGATCACATAACCGGTCACTTCAGGGAAAACACCGTCTCAAGATGGCAACGACGATGGAACGATGAAGACAGAGGAAGGTGGACGGCGAGACTTATCCCGGACATAAGGCCATGGATTGGTCGGAAATTTGGAGAGGTGAATTATTACGTTACGCAGATGCTATCGGGTCACGGATATTTTAGGAAATATCTGCACAGGATAGGCAAGACCGCTTCCCCTTACTGTCTTTACGAAGAAGGGGAAGTTATTGATGATGCAGAGCACACGGTTTTCGAATGTGCACGCTGGCAGAGCTATCGCTCTGTACTGACGTCGGAAATTGGAATGATCACGGCCGCTAACATTGTCGGTGTTATGACAGCAAGCAGAGAAAATTGGGCCTCAGTGGCGAATTACGTGGAGCGCATTCTAAGGCTGAAGAAGAGAGACCTTGAGGCTGCAGAACAGGCAGGCACGCCGGCATAATTTATACGGACATATGTGTCAAAGGAAACCGACACGGGATCCTGATCTAAAGGAATAGTGGAGACACGTGAATGTCTCCTCAACTTACGACACGCAATCCGGACGCGGATATGAACACGCAGGGGCCAAATGGCCAAAAGGACTCCACTCCGAAGTAATACCACCGTAGTTCCGGAGTGGGCACAAGTCCACGAGACGAGGGGGGGGAGTTTAGTGGGTGAGGGCCCCACACACGGAGGATGTGACGACTTCCTCTATGGTGCGGTTAGGAACATTCACCCCTCCTCGGCGTGAAAAAAAAAAAAAAAAAAAACCCATAGGCCTTAATTAAAAATGACCTGAAATCCAACGAGGGTTTTCTTTATCTTTCATGGCCAGTTAATGCACCCTGTCCATTGTAAGGTCAGAACTCTGGTTGAATCTACAAAACCTTGTCAAGCCGTAGGGCAGGTTGCAATTGCTCCGGTTGTGCCAGTGCATGCCAGTTCTCTGTATTATATTCAGCGTTTTGTTGTCTTAAAACATTAATACAACAGTTAATAAGTTCTAAAAGTCTTTAATAAACGACATGTATTTCAGATTTATAATAACGGGACATTGAGGTCAAATTCCTGAAAGCCGCCAAGAAATGACAAGATTTTCTGAAGCAAAAACTTAAAAAAATCTTGCAAAAATTCAAAATTAAATTTTAAAACTTTAAAAGAATATCCAATGTGAAGAAACGATAAATTGACTATCATGGTACACATAAATTCATTTCAGATTTAACGTGTTTAAAGAGAACTACAATCACCTCAACTATAACGATGTAGAGAATGTATATTTCTCAACAAACAAAAATTTATTGGATTTCAACAAATAAAGGCATACAGAGAGATAGACAGACAGACTGATGGTGGGACAATTCAATATAAAGTGGATTTTACTGGAATATCAATATCGATAAAAATTTAAAAGCGGAGGTGGTGTTGGGGTTGGTGATGGTGTTGGTGTTGCAGGACATACACAATTTAGTCGAGTTCATCGTATTTAGAACACAGAAAACAAAATGCCAAACAATTATGAGTGAATGAATGAATAAATGTTTATTTGTATGTGTGTGTATATACCGTACATTCACACACAGACATAATTGCAGTGGTCGGTTGGTAAAAGACTCTGACTGCATGGCATATTGACCGCAATCGTAATATGTTTATGGAGGAGACACACGAACACTCTCCTACAAAATACAAACACAAATTTCAATCACGAATTCATGTGGGTGGGTGTAGGTATGTATTACGAGAGGAGCAAGCGAACAGACGAACAAACTGAATGAGACCAATGCCAGAGTTTGTCGTACAAACAAACAATGTGGCAATAAAGTTAATTTTTATGTGGTACCAATATGACGATGACGAAGTTGCTGATGGTAGTGTTGCCTGCTGCCGATACGGCTGCCTGATGATGAAGATGATGATGAAAAATTTATTAAAAATGCAGACGTAACCGAACACAAAACATGGTCAAAATAAGTTTTAAATTAAAATATTGTTGCATCTCTATGTATAGGAATATGTATGTATATGTATGCATGTATTGATACCAAAATTTAAAGTGCTTGATTGAGTTGTTGATGATGACTTTTTGGTAAATATGACAGGCTTTGGTAAATTAAAAATTTCCGTATTTTTTTCTTTTTTGTTTTTTTGGTCGGTATTAATATTATAAAGCTAATAATAATAATAATGTTGATCATAATGACCATAATGATCATAATAATCTTTACCGATAAATACCTTCATATTGATGATGAAGTTCATTAATCATAACGATGATTACAGATTATATATTGGATCGGAGAAAAACTCATTTGTGTGTATGGCAGTTAAGTAAACGACATTATCAGCAGAAAATATACAAAAAATTAAAATAAATGGGTGGGTCATCCATCGGTTTAAATTTGAACCATCGGCTATTTCGAATCTGGCAATACATATGTCAATCTATTCTGTCAAAAAATTCAGTATATTAGCTCCACTGAACATAATGAATCGATTTATGCTTCATTTTCGCTTCGCTAGATGGGCCAACAAGAAACCGCACGTTGATGTAGATTTTGCCACAAAAAATCATCTTTTCGGATGAAGCTCATTTTCATCTTGGTGGGTACGTTAATAAAAAAAATTGCCATATCTGGGTCTGTTTTATAGAAGCCAGTACTACCATTACATTTTCACCGTAGTGAAAATTAGGACGAAGCAACCACTATGGTCAATGGGGACACCTATCGCACCATCACAACCGATTTTTTTTTTTTTGTAACCGATCTTCATGGTATTGATGTGAACGATGTTAGGTTTCAATAGAATGGTGCAACATGCCATAATCGATTTATTGCATCAAACGTTTGATGGCCGTTTATTTAACCGGAATTGTGATGTCAATTGGCTGCCAAGAAGCCAACGATTTGACACCGTTGAACATAAATTTGGAAAGATATCAAAATATTTTTGTTTTATTGCATTCTTAAAATTAAACTTTTACATGGCCCACCCTTTATAACCACACCATTGTACTGAATAGAAAAGTCTTTAAAGAGAGGTACAAGAAAAAGTGGCAATGAATTGATGACGGAGTAATCGCCCCCTTCAGAGTTTCATTACATTAATAACTTTCGTCCTGAAAACTAGGTTATCTGTTTGTTATTATCTGTGTTATCTGTGTGTTACACAGATGGCGCTACTAGTATTAAATCCATATGATTTTGAATTAACCATAACCTTCACAACCATTGTAGTCGCCGTATTCTAATAGGTAGTGTGTTCGGTTATTAGACGTAATGCTCGGTTTCGAGTCCCAGGCCAGACATCAAAACGAAATATGAAAAAAAAATATTTCTTCGGCGACTTCCTCTCAGCAGATTTCTGGCAAAAACTCTGAGAGTAAATAAACTTGCCATGAATAAGTTTCTCAAAATCCGTCGTTCAAAGTCGAGGTTAAACTGTAGGTCCCGCGACTCAAATATAAAATTAAGGCACACAACATGAGTGGTTTGAGAATCTAGGCAGTAATCCTGACTGAAGGGTTGTAATGGCCGATTATGTATGTATGTATGTATAACATTCACAAGCCACCTGTACGGACTGTACAATATATGAATTATTAGTTTATGGGTATTTTGTTTGAAGTCGCCGTAGTCTAGTAGTTAGTGCGTTAGCTTATTAGCAACTTCCTCTCAACAGTCTTCGGAAAAACCCAATAGGGGAAAATAAATTTGCCATGATAAGCTCCACAAAAATCTGTCATTCGGAATCAACTTTAAAATGTAGTTAACACCCTCAACATGGGTTATGTGAGAAGCCAGATCCTAATTTCGACTAAAGGAATATAATGGACCGTGTCTTCACATCTAATAAGCCAACACACTACCTACTAGACTACGGCCACTACAGCATGTGAAAACACAGGACTTAATCAGAGACCTGGTTCTTGCGGTGTTTTTGGCAACGAAGTTGCGGATGAACTGGCAAGATCACGCTCAGCTTTAGAGGCTACAATAGAGAAGAAATCGGCGTGACTATCAATTGGCTTCTTTACAGTATTATTGTGGTAAAATTTAAATGCACTCGTAAGCCAGTCACCAGTCCCGAACAGTTTGTGGTTCACCTGATAGCAGAATAAACTGCGAAGTCTGGCCGGAGGTTTAATTCTGGTACCAAGGGTGTCGGGGGCCCAGAGACTTGTCTCTGCCCGACTACGGTGAGGAGCCCTAGTGGGAGCAACGATATGGTTTGGGTTTATAACCAAATCGCGGGAAGAGCGCAAGTTCGATGAGACGTTACACTCTTAACCGTTTTCATAAAGGAGTTTAGATAGTTTCGGAACCCTAACTAAGAATGAAATTATGTCCAAATACATGGCTTCGAATTGGTCCCCACGTACGCTGATGCAATCCGTGGTATCCTTATCTTTCTCATTATGTGGAGACGTTGGCAGTCGCATTGTTTCCACCCATGCTGAGAGCACCGTCCTATGTGCTATCATGGCGATACTCACGTTAACCCAAACTATAAGAATGAAACTTATCTTAAGCATAGGAAGAAGGGGGAAGAGAGCAATTGTAGGAGTACTAATGGGGCATGGCGCCTTTAGGCACAGTAGTTGGAATGGGGATATGCCAGATTTCTGCAGACTATGCGAAGGGGTAGAGGCAACAGTAAGTGCATCATTTTCAATGTCATTGTTCTTGTTTACAGATGCGTAGGCAGACACGACTAGGTAGTCGGCTTGTTGATGAACTGCTAGATCTGAATGAAAACAAATCTAAAAGGATCTAATAGGGTTCATAAATGGGATTGACTGTTTAGGGGGATATCTTTAGGGGTAAAAATTTACTCTATGGGTGCCATGAATGGCTAACTGTCGTCGTTTACACCTTTTCTTCATTCTTTATTTTTTTCCTATCTTTTTATTTTCAATATTTTTTCTTCTTTCTCTTAACTTCTTCCTTTTTCTCTTTCCTCTTATCCCAATTGAAGGGTGACAATGTAGCGATAGGTGTCTGCGTGAAGGCGTGAAACTAATATAGTAACGTGTCACTCTCCCAACCTTACCTAACCGAAGATATACATTTTTGAACTTATGCTTCAAACTTACAAAGAATGACTAGGAGTTTCATTGATAGTTAAAAAAGCAAAGAAAACGGATAACTTTGCCTATGAATTTCTCATTCAAAATTTTTGCTTCAGTGATAAAATCCTTCAAATCTTTTAATCGCATGTTTTGTTCTGTCTAAGGCAACTGTTTATAGAGAGAAAATATAGGACTTGGGTGTTAGAATACCGTAGTTATTTCATATTTAAATTATTAGGGATTAACATCGTATAAGTAGAAGTCTCCATGGTTTAGTATTTAGTGTGTCGGCTCATTAGACTCGAGGCCTCGGTTGAAACCCCAGGTCAGACATCTGCAACAAAACGAAATATGAAAAGCTATTTTACTTCCTCCCAGCAGATTTCTGGCAAAAACTCCGAGAGTAAACATAATTGTCATGAAAAGTTTCTCAAAAAAATCTGTCGTCCGAAGACGACTTTTAACTGTAGATCCCGCCACTCATGTGTAAAATTAGCACACACACAGCATCAGTGGTTTGAGAAACTAGGTTATAATCCTGATTAAAAGGTTGTAATGACCAATTATGTATATATATGTATATATCAGAGATCAGCAATGAATCGATTTATCGCTACTCATAAGTACTCATGAAATTTTGAGTATGAGTGATTCAACAGTATTGAAATTTAACTACTCTGATTCATTCATACTCACTACAATATTGATTTATAAGTAAAGGTTGGAATGAGTATGAGTACAACGTTGACATCGAAATATGTTTGATTCATAAGGCTACTTATTCAGATTCATAAATTTAGAAAAATACTTGTAATACTCATAAATCATTGGAGTGATTCGAATCATTCATCAAAATTTACAGTCTTAGTTGTTGTTGCATTTACAAAAAAAGAAGAAAGAAAAAGACTAAAACAGCAAGCAGAGCAAACACTCAACCTTTTAGTGAGTATTGTAGTGTTCGTATGCTAATCATACTTATTTGTGATTCTTGTAAATGTTGAGTAAAAATGAGTCGATTTCAACAACATTATACGTGCTGTTAAGTATGAATATGATGAGTACTTCAAACTTTGAATATGAGTAGTATGAGTATGATATTAAAATAAGTATGAATGCGTATAAGTATCAGCAATTATGAGTAGAATTCGAATCTACTCATCTTTTTGCTGATCTCTGGTTGTAATCCAGATTTTTTATTCACAATCACCCCAAACAGAACTTACTTTCGCTACCAACCAATAGTGTTAATACGTATGTATGTACGTATGTACACTATCAAAAATTGTACGAGTATCGTTGAAATGTGAATGTGTAGGCTGAAAATACCATCATCGAACTGAACCCCCCCGTATTGATTGAATGAAGTGGAAGTGTGTGTACTGAATTGTAATTTGGTGAAACATTTTTAATTCGGTTTTATCACACATACACATCAAATAATGTCTGATAAAGTCTTTTATTTAAAACCAATAATGAAGTGAAAATTATTGAAATTATTATTGAAATATTTGAATATTTAACCACATTATGGTTGCAGTAAAATTGCTATCAAAAAACAATATTTTTCAAAGTTCACAACATGAAAACCGCTAAACATTAAAGTTTTCAAATATTGTTACAATAATTATGTATCAATAATAATGGTTTATGCTTTAGACAAAATCCAGCCATACCTGATGCTAATGCTAATGCTAATAAAAATAACAATAATAATTACAATATTATATGGGGAATAAAATATCATTCATATTTGGCAACATGTGTACATACCTTACCCATTAGCACTGTGTGTAATTGTGCACACTTTCATTTTAATATACGACGACAATATGTTTAGCAAACATGCATGTATCTATGTATGCATGTATGTTCTGGTTTAGATTGTAATTACATCGTGTGATATGCTGAAATTAAGAACAGTTATTAATTATTGATTAAGCAACTGACCGACCGACCGACCGATTAACTTTACTATTCAACTGACATATTTTGTGTTAAATTTTCAAATCAAAGCCAAGGTGAAGCCACGCGATTGAATTTATTGATTCATACATAAACAAAACTCTTCTTAGTATTAAAAAAATCAATTTTGCTGTATAATAAATAAAGAATTTATGGTTCTTATTAACTAAATAACTATTTTAAATATTGTATAAAATTTTGTATATAATCCCAGTTCTTCAATCGTTTCAAACAAACGCTGGAGTCAAGCAAGGATGCCTACTATCACCTCTGTTATTCACCATCGTGCTGGATGAAATCATAAGTGAAATCTGTTCAAAGAGAAGAGGAATAAAAAGCCAAATCGAGTGTTGGGATTATGCAGATGATATTTGTCTACTCTCGCACAAGGTCTCCAACAAGCAGTCAAAACTCAAACACCTAGAAAGATTGGCTTGCAATGTTGGGCATGAGATAAATTTCAAGAAAACCAATACCAGCAAAGAAAACATTATGCTACAGGGCTAAATCTATGACAACAAACGGCGGCGCAGAAACAGACTCAATAGAACAAGAGCAGCATTCGGTCGACTGCATACCGTATGGAGAAGCTCATATATCTCTAGGCGTACCAAGCTAAGAATATTCAACGCTTGTGTAAAGTCAACGTTACTATATAGTAGCGAAACTTGGCTTATATCTAATATCAGCAAGCAACTACTTCAGATATTCATCAATAAATGCCTAAGAGTCATCTGTAGAATATTCTGGCCCAACACCATCAGTAGCGCAGATATCTGGACTCTTACAGAGGAGGAACCCATACAGAAGCAGATCAAAAAGTAAAAAATGGGAGTGGATCGGGCATACATTGAGAAAGAAGCCAGACAGTATTACAATGGCAGTCCAAAATAACACCTGGAGAAGCACGGTCCTACAAGAACTATAGCTTAATGACCAGCGGAGAATCGTGTCAGATAGAAATCCTTTGTGGAAGCCATATGCTCCCTAGAGGGGTAATGGAAAAAAAATAGAAATTAAAAGTTTTTAAAAACATATCAAAAGTTAAGCAATGAGTTGGTGTAAAAGGAAATCTCTAACGTTCGATAACATGTTGTCATTTTGAAGATACCTCGTGATTTCGTATACACTTAAAAAATTGTGACGGTCGATATACCCCAAGCTACAACATCCGTGAATGTAAAATTTTTCACCTCATTCAAAACCAAAAATGACGACTTAGTGTCCGGTCCATAGTAAAGGGTAAAACAAAAACTGTTTGAACTGAACATTACTTTATTCACAGGTATAAATTATATCACCTCACAGCTACTTGGATCGGAACAATTTTCGCGCATTTTTTCGAGTGTATGGGGTCGTATCTCGGCAATGAGATCACGAATGTTGACTGCAAATATTCAATTGTCTCTGAAATTCACAGTAATTGGTTTCTGGGACAATTACTTCAAGCATAAGCACAAGTATACAAAATCTTTAATTACACTTCAGGCAGTAAGTAAACCAATATACGGTTGTCAGATAAATCTCGGTATGAAGGATAAATCTCGGTATGAAGGATCATGTAATTATAATACACACAATACTCTGTAATACTTGCTTGTTACCATATGAACTCAGCATTAATAAAATGTCATCTTTATACATGTGTAAAGTAATGCTGTGTCTTTAGTGTATTTGGAATCTTCTAGAAAGATTGGTAGTCTCGCCTACTTCTCTCCTGTTGTAGCATCCAAATCATAACCTACATACATACATACATAATTGGCCATTACAACCCTTCAGTCAGGATTACGGCCTAGCTTCTCACGCAACTCATGTTGTGTGCCTTAATTGTTTAATACTTTAGTGGCGAAACCTACAGTTTAACGTAGACTCCTAACGACAGATTTTGAGAAACTCCAAATCATAACCTGATCTTGCCAATTCATCCGCAACTTCGTTGCCTGTATTGCAGCAATGACCTGGGACCCAGGATAACCGGAGCTGATAATCTGACATAATGTCGCTTAGCAGCATTCTACACTTCCAGACCACATGTTGCCTAAAAACATTATGTACATAAATGGCAAATAGCCCAGTCAGCGATGAGTTTATCCGAACCTATCCAGAATTCCCTATCAGATGTTATCACACGACTATGTAATCCATCAAATATGTAACTTGAAACTGCCTCTTCAGTTCTTTCAGCAATGCCGACAGATTCACCCTACAGGAACTCTCTAGACCCAGCTCATTCAGTCTAAAGTGCCTTCTGTTTGCCACCTTCTTGACATATTCCTCAATCGGAAGTAAGTGGAGAATGACATCCAAATCAGCCTGAAATTTTTTTTCTGCTGGCACTTGTAATGCCAACACATACAAATTTCTGTGCGTTAGAAAAAGATGTTCATGTGGATTTCGTTTAAATACTTATTTATTTAAATACTTTATTTATTTAAATAACAATATCCTACAACTGATACCACTGAACTATCAATTTTATTAACGATGCTTATTAACAAAGATCAAACTGTATGCGCTTAACGTGCTCTTTTTAAAATCACAGACTCACAATTCATGATTGGCAATGTGGTTTGTTACTCCATTTATAATACCTTATTTTAGGTCTGACAACTTCATGGTCTACTAAGTTTTTTATTTTCGATCCTTATTGCGTTCGTATAGTAGTAATTCTGTGTACCGTACGATGTATATAGTTTGTTGTTGGCTGTTTGTTCTGTGTATTTGTTTTCTTTCAATTCATTTCTGTCCGCATAACAATAGAATTATAAAGATAATTTAAAGAAAAATATAATTACCTTGAAAGGATTCAGATCTTTTTTTCTTAAGCAAATTTAAAGATTTAGTACCACCTTAATGTTTGAACATAAACAAAAAATAACGTCAAGCTACAATATATGCCGTACAAGTGCGTGTTTGTTAATTTGATACTCAAGGCGTTGGTAAACTGTTAAACCGCAGGATAATGTTCAACAAAAAAAAAACAAACAACAATAAGACAGAGAGAGAGAGAGAGAGAGAGAGAGAAACGTGCGTTATCGCATCACAACGAGAAGGAAATAACAGTTAAATATATGAGATAAAGGAAAAGATTAATGTTTATCACACGTTTGTGGTCACTTGAGGTTTGAAAGTTTTCGTATTCTTGATTGTGCGAACATAAACGAACGTCCGTTTATTTGCATTCCAATGTGACAAATGTGTGCGATGGTGTTCGCATGCAAAGTGATGCGAGTGTAGTCCATCACACACAGAGGTGTCAGTCAGAAAAGATGTTATTTTTGCATAAATATCGTATAATATGACATAAAGAATTAAACATTTTGCACAATCAATTGTCGTCAACGTTGTTCTCTGCGGTATGTACACTTTTTTCGCTTTAATTAGAATTTTTGTCGCATTTACAACCGCGTTTTCCTACGAAGCAGCCAACCAACCAACCAACCAACCATCCAACCATCCATCCATCCATCCAACCATCCATCCATCCATTTATTCATTTATCTACCAATTCATTTAGCCAACCATTCCTTCATTCATTCTTTAATCACCCCAAATGCATGCATACATACGTTCAGCCGTACATCTGTCCATACGTTTGGGCATTCATTTGCTGATTCATTGGGTGATGAGTGACCACAAAACCCCCACAGATCCCAAAGACTTTAAAGCACTTGTGGCCAACAGAATGAATGCATGATTGCAGTACAGCAACGGCAACAACAAAAGTAACGCTGGCCTCGCATGGGCTGGCAGCTGGAAAGTGCACACAATAGTGGTGGTGGTGGTGGTGAGGGCGGCGTAAGTGAATGATGGTGATGGTAGGCAGCATTACTGCAAATAAATCTCATAAAATAATTACACATGTAACGGTAAATGTTGTACAATTACCGACACCAACACCAACACCAACTGACACATAATCTTGCACGAACTGAACAAAGCAAAATGGACGCAAATAAAAAACACAAAAAAAAATTGAATACCAAGAGAGAAAAACTCTCATAAAAATAGGTGTAACTGACCAAATCCTGACCAGCTTATGGATTCTTAGGTCATAAAAATTCAACTTGTGTCGGTGTATGTTCAAGTGCGTGTTTTTCACTTAAACTGCATTTAAATCTTCTTGTGATGTGCTGTGCTATACTATGCTATGCTGTGCTGTGGTGGCTTTTTGTGTAAATTGAATACGATTTTTTCCTTTTATTGTACATTTTTTCCTGTGTTGTTCTATTTGCCTGCATTCCGCTCCGTTTATTTGTTGATGCTGCTGCTTTTGGGTGCTGAGGTCCTTGTACAACATCTTTTGTAGTCGTTTGTATCTGTTCGTGTGTGCGTGCTTAATGGTGCCTTGGGTCGAATGTAAGAGTTACAATGTTTTTACAAGAAGTAACCTTTTGGCTCTTTAACAATTCGTGATAGTGTTTGTTTGTGTGTGTGTCCGAACATAAATGCAACCAGTGTTTACTTTTTGGTTAACAAAACGCGTACGGTCATGGTTAATTCTACTGCATTGGTATGGACCGATTGGTTGGTCGAGCGGTGGCTGTCTTACTTACTATGAACATTAAAAGTTGTGCTGAACGTAATAGCAATGAAATATAAATCGTAACTTGAATATAGCGTCATAAATATTACAATGAATTAATCTCAAAGAAAATTAGATATGCGTTAATCCAACTAAAGTAAATTTTCTACATTACATTATGCTTATTCAGAGGTGCAATTCTAATCTCCTTATTCGACACAAAATCCTTTTCCTTTCAGGACGTTAGGAGTGAAATACTTGGGACCTGAGGACTATGGCAATGTAGGCAGGTTGGATTGATAGCTTTGATACCAAAGCTCACTTGAGCACGCATTGACGCTCTTTTTGATGTCACAGGTAAGCGCAGTCCTGGTCTGAGCGAATGCCACCAAACTCATCGAAGAAATTAGTCAGCACATGGGTCTGATGTTCTGATGTTGTTTTCGATCAAAATACTTATCATCAATAAGCGCTAACTGAACACCTGTGTCATCATTACATACATACATACATACATACATACATATTTGGCCATTACAACCCTTCAGTCAGGATTACGGCCTAGCTTCTCACTCTACTCATGTTGTGTGCTTTAATTTTATACTTGAGTGGCGGGAACTACAGTTTAACGTCGACTCCGAACGAAAAATTTTGAGAAACTTTTTCATGGCAATTTTATTTACCCTCAGAGTTTTTGCCAGAAATCTGTTGAGAGAAATTGGCCGAAGAATTTTTTTTTTCATATTTCGTTTTGTTGTCTGGCCTGGGGCGCGAACCCGGACTTTGCGTCTAATAAGCGAACACACTACCTACCGGCTAGTAATGTCATCATTACTATTGTAAATTAGCGGCGTCATCGATGTTATTCAGATATTTCGGAAAATTTGCAGGCAGGAAAGTATGTGGATTGAAGGGAAAAGGATCAACTGTATAATTTAAGAGCTCCTGCCCATTAAGCTATCAAGTTGTCTTCCTGTACGCTCACTATTAATAGGTAACAATCATTTTGTTACGAAAATGAAAAATCTAGATCCAAGTGTTTTGCTTTTACATTGCTTAACATTAAAATTAGAAACAAAAGCTACAAAAACAAAACAATGCAGTAAACAAACCTATTCACGAATTACCCTACTGCTTAATATAACAACAAACACCAGCGTAAAAAATGGTAAACGAAAATACACTACAAGAATAAATGTAAACAAGATTCATAAACAACACTCCAATAATAATGTAAACAAAGACGGTTTACATTTATAGAGATTTCGACACGACGCCTCGAACATTTACCCGACTGTTTACTCTGCCATATAAAAGGAAAGGCAAGGCCTCAGTTAGTGAAGTTCAGTCAGTCTTGTGTGAAGACGCGGTGTGTTTGAAGAGAGTAATCGTGCTTTGAAGATCGCAGTTACAAAGACTGTCCAACAATTGTCTAATAATTGTTATTGTTTATGCAAAGCGTGTAAACAGAGGAGTAACAAAAAAAGCCAATTGTTGTTGTTTACATTGTTTACATTAGAATTGTGCGAATAATAAAAAATTTTAATTAAATTTAAATACAAATTTATTTTTCTTTTATTTGCAATCTACTAGCTCATATTTTAAACGGGTTTAAAAGGTAAAAACGTAACAATATATTTTTTGAGAAGTCTGTGTCTTATACAAAATTCCTCAGCTTTTTCCAAAGTACTACTCTGAGATGAGCCATTTCTGGAATAGTGTCTGCATAGAGCCTAGACGTAAGAAGTGATCCCTTTTTGTTTTTGATATGTCATGTATTATTGTACTCTACACTTGTAATGCTGAGGCTCTCATTATGCTCATAAGTTGCTTATATGTTGTGCGTCGCATCAAGATCGCCCCAAAGTATATTTGTTCTTCAGTTCACGTAAGTCAGAGATTTACGAAACCTTCACAAGGAAGGCGGCTAGATCTTGGTAACTAATCTATGCTTGCTTAAAGTAATCTTTGAAGTAAATAAAAGTGAAAAGTTGTATTTCTTTTTAATTTTCCAATCTGTATTTAGATTTTAGCGATCTCACTACAGTTGCTGACATTTTGAATATTAGCTTCCGATTTATTGACAATGTGTAGGCTACGTAGTTCGTGAGTATTTTTTAATTTTATAGAAGGAGTTTTTGGCCAATTCTCGTCGACTCTCAAGTTAATAGACTTGTCTTTTTTTTTTTTCGAACGTCCCCGGCCACACACTAACCCACCCTCACCCGACCGCGGAGGGCTCATCCCCATTACGAAGGGACACGTACACACTACAGTCCGGACTATAGCGGGTAAGGGAAAAGTAATGGCAACAAGAACAAAAACAGCTACAGAACTTAATCACAAGCTGGATAAACTAACAATCCACAGGAACTACCTATGACAAGAACTAAAATACATTTTTATATAATAATTTACAAATTAGTCCCAGCATATAAGCTACGTTTTATATTACAAACACTACAATTAAAACCAATAAAATCATAATATAATTTAAAATCTTTACATAATCTACGAAAAGGAAAATTACATCCATAGTTCGTTCTATAGAAATCTAAAGAAAAAGGGCGATAGTGCCGTGAAAATCTTGCAGGTTGTCTTGTCCGTACATCTATTATCGTTATCTTATTTTATTTACTATTTATTTTTAACAGATTTGTTTTCTATAAAATGACTTCCGAAATACAGCCATATAACAGGAGAGACAATATGCAGTCTTTTTTAGCACTTTTTGATATTGGAGCACTGCAGAACGTCTCGTTATACGCTTAAACATTCGATGTTAATTGTGAAAACTGATTTTTGGCACACCATATTTCTTTTTCTTCTATTCCAATCATAATCTCCATTCGTTGTAGCAAAGATTTTGTCAAAGCAAAAGAAGCTATCTTTATGAACATCGCGACAGTTTTGTATTAATACTTGGACAATAAGCAGCGTTCTTTTGTTATTATCTCGTTCTTAAAAAACTCTTTCTTCTTCATATGTGTCTCGAATTTTGTAAAGATTTGTCTGTTCGTAATCGCAAATTCAAGTCTTCCAACGAGGACTTCCGATCTTCATCTATCAAATTACATACATACACAATTGGTCATTACAACCCTTTTGTCAGAATTACGACCACTTATGTTGTGTGTGACAATTTTATACATGAGTTGAGGTATCTACAGTTTAAAGTCTATTCTGAACGACAAATTTTTGAGAAACTTTTCATGGCAATTTTAATTTACTATCAGATTTGTTGCCAAAAATCTGTTGAGAGGAATTCGCCGAAGAAATATTTGTTCATATTTCGTTTTGTTGAAGATGTCTAACCTGAGACATGAGCATTCTATGCATTTTGTAAAAGCCCTTTTAGGTTGACAGACACGTCGGTCAATATTTCTTGGAACGATGTTGACCAGACCATCACGGCCTTTTGTTCTGAATCCACTGATTTGGATACTAAAACTTTTCTTTTCAAAAATATGGCGCTACGTGCCACACAGCCTTGAACACATTGAAAATTCTGCACGAGCGAAGTAGGGATATGTAAATCTCACGTGATGGTAATGTGAAATGACCATTGAAATTGTGCGATTTGACCCAATTAGGGCCATTATTGCAACTTGCCGTTAACTAAAGGGAGCGTTTTAGCGGGCAGATAAATTTTTTTCAATATTACAATGGACAATATGGTAGAAGTGAGCATTAAGCTAAAGGGAGGATGATCCACCCCTCTAACTTTTAAAGTTAAGTTAATGTTTGAACTTGCCATATTATGTATTATTATTTTATACGGCAACTTCAAATATAAACAAAATGAGCAAATACAACAAAAAGAAAAGAAGCGTTTAAAAATAACTTGTTTAATTGAGCAGTGTTATCGACATTGCTCCGGCATTGCCATATTTTTGAAAAAGTTAACTATTTTATCTGTTGTAATAACAAAAATAAGTTAAATGTGAGTATAAAGTCCACTTTATCTAAAGTTACCTTTAACTATACTCAACTTTAACGGCATGTTGTATAACGGCCCTTACACTTTTTAAGTCGTAAGTTTTTGTAAATAAGCCATAAACCAGAGCGGACCAGAACCCATACCCTTGATCAGATTCAATTTGTTTGTAAATTTAACATTTCGGATGCATTTAAACAATGTTATATTCCACACATAATGACATCAATGCTAATAAAAAGTTTCGCTCATACACTTTGTTTAATTAAAATGTAAGAGAAGAAAGCTCTTAATGAAATACCCAATATTTTCAGAACCCATAATTTATTTAATGGACATCATTTTACTTAAAACGGAATGGTCCCAAAGAAAGAAAATGAGCATATAACTTCCAATGCAAAAGTAGGCAACAGGTTGCCTGCTACTTATTTTCAGGTTTCAACGTAGACATTAAAAAGATTCGCCCCAATTCATATTTTTCATAGGCAAAAAGCCAGAGATACGAGATCACACGCTAGTTCGATCAAAAGTTCCATTGTTTTCTAATGTTTACTTTCTGCCAACTTTGAAATCCCTTAGGTATTTATCAACTTCATTCAGGGCTCGAATATATATACGTCCGTGGTGATGGCATGAAATCGTATAATTTTTTTTTCTCAATAAGACTAACACTCATGGGATGGCCCCTACTCATGTAGTGCATTACGTTTGAATTAGTAAAATAGGTTAAGAGAAAGAGGACAAAGGGAGAGGCATTTGCAAATATTAGAATTGAATGATTTTATATTATCAGTGACAGTAAAAATCTCTGCTGGTAGGGAGTTTCATATACGGATTGTGCGGCTAAAGAACGAACGCTGTCTGTAATGAAGTGTGCAATCCACTGGCCAATCGGGCACAATCGGATGTGCCCTGAGAGAGATGGGTGCTACGTAAGAATACACGATTTTCGAGAGTCCCTTTATCTCTGTATAGTAAAATCCGATGTAGTAGAGGAATTATGAAATTAAAAACTTTCAGTTCTGTCTGCGTTTGCCCCACCATAAATAAGTTCGTAATACCCAAAAGACTATTACTTAACTTACATACATAATTGGTCATTACAACCCTTCGGTCAGTATTGCGACCTAGTTTCTCGGAACCTACAGTTTAAAGTCGCTTCCGAACGACAGATTTTTGAGAACTTTTCATGGCAGTTTCATTTACTCTCAGAGTTTTTGCCAGAAATCTGCTGAGAGGAAGTCGCCGAAGAAATATTTTTTCTGTTTTTCATGTGTGACCTGGGGCTTGGACCCGGGCCTTACGTCTAATAAGCCAACACACTATCTGCTAGACTACAACGACTTCAACTATTACTTAAATACTAGCTTCAAATACGCTTTAGTCGTTTGAAGAATAAAATATTTTTACAAAATATTGTCGTAAGTTACGCTCACAACTATAATTCGAACCACAACTGTTTCTATACACAGCACAAAATTCGGTATTCGGAGTTTTATGGCAGTGGTTTCTGAATTGTTTCTGTTTCTTACCAATAGGGACTCTTTTTTTTAATAAACTGCAGTATTTTTTCCATTGCAATAATTAAATTTACCCCAGAGACGGAGATACTTTTCAAAAGCATCACTCAGATTACTACCACCAGTTTTTACCCAAAATATTAAAAATAAAATATCAAATCGGTTTTAAAAATAAAATTGAAAAAGAAAAAAACAATTCTCTACTTGGCCAATACATTCATACATATATACATATGTATGTATGCGCACATGTATAAATATATAAATGAAAATTAATATTACGGTTCTTAAAATCAACATCACAATGTGTGTGTATTGTATCAATAATTAATTAATAGTGACCCTTTACCTTTTGGAACACAGGGCTTCTTTGTATTTAAACAACCATTTTTTGTTCTTGTTATTTAAAAAGCGATTAAATGCTTTACAATTGGAATCAACATTGGGGTTAATTTATTCAGTAACTGTGAAGCAAAACATGCATTAATTAGACTAATAGGTCAACAGGGTGCATTTTTTGATACGATTCCGATTCGTTAGTGCAGAACAGAGATCAGCAAAGAATCGTTTTTTCACTACTCATAAGTACTCATGAAATTTTGAATATGAGTCAACAATATTGAAATTTAACTACTCTGATTCATTCATACTCACTACAACATTGATTCATAACTACAGGTTGCAATGAGTATGAGTACAACGTTGACATCAAAATCAGTCGAAATCAACAACATCAGACATATTGTTAACTATGAGTACGATGAGTACTTCAAACTTTGAATAGTATGATATTAATATGTATGATATTAAAATAAGTATGAATGCGTATAAGTATTAGAAATAATGAGTATAATTCGAATCTACTCATCTTTTTGAAAAATGTTGAGTTATGGAGAGTCGTAATTAATAACATCGTACGTGTTGTTAAGTATGAATATGATGAGTATTTCAAACTTTGGATATGTGTAGAGGTTCCATGATATTAAAATAAGTATGAATGCGTAATCAAAATAAAAACCTATGCGCAATGTTTGATATTTAGTCGTAATACCCTGTTCATGCCGAGTATACTTATCTTCACTGGAAAATAATTAAGCAGGCAGAAAAAAAAATTTTAAAGAAAGTTAAGCAGTTAAAGGGTTAACAATTAATTAATATCACCCCTAATGTTTTTATAAAATGGCATATATAACAGACATAATTATATCTCTTTCAGTTTAAAACCGGTTCAACGACAGTATGATTTTCATTAGATACACCCTTCTTGTGCTCTATTGGAATTTCTTCCCGAAAACTGAAATCAGGGTATCCAACAATTTCCAAAGTGTTTACAGGTTCCTGTCTCATTAGACGAAAGGCCCGAGTTCAAATCCCAGGTCAGACATCAAAACGAAAATATGAAAATATTTCTTTGGGGACTTCCTCTCAGCAGATTTCTGGCAAAAACTCTGAGAGTAAAAATTGCCATGAAAAGCTTCTCAAAAATCTGTCGTTCGGAGTCGACTTTAAACTGTAGGTCCCGCTACTCATGTATAAAATTAACACACACAACACGAGTGGTGTGAGAAGCTAGGACGTTGTACAATGGGTCAATTCGACCTCCGGGTACTGTACTTGTCACAGTTGCCAAGTACACGTCCTCTAACCTAACCTAACCTAACCTATTCTGCTAAGTGAAGGTCTATTTTGTAGGATAGGATGGCTGAAATAGAAAGGAACGGACGGTCGTGCTTACAATGAGGTAACTTACGGGAAGTCAACGTGATTAAAAGATGTTCTTAATAACTACAACTTGTACTGAAAGTACCAAACAATAATTTGGTACTTAGCTTCTCACACCATTAATGTTGTGTGTATTAATTTTAACACATCAGTGGCATGACCTCCAGTTTAAAGTCCAAGTTAAGAACGACAGATTTTTTTGAGAAACTTTTCATGGCAATTTTATTTAATCTCTGAGTTTTTTTCAGAAATGTGCTGAGAGGAAGTCGCCGAAGAACATGAGTGGTGTGAGAAGCTAGGCCGTAATCGAAGTTGGAATGGCCAATTATATATGTTAAGTACGATTTAATTTAAAAAGTTACTAAGATGTCTGCAATATGATTAGCTACAATTTTTTCGCTTAAGACTTTTCCAAAGATGGCACAGGACTATTATCCCAAAATATAATTTTCCAAATTGGATTAACAGCCAGAAACTTCTTTTATTTTATTTATTAATTACAATACAATTGCAAATTATATTTCATTATTAAGAAACTGAGTAACTTCGACCATATGCTCGGTGTAATGTAACAGACCACTGGTGAGTATCGAACCCACAACCCTCACGCTAATAGTCTAGCACATTATACACTAGACTATTAGGTCAACCAATATCAGAAACTAAAAACAAGCTTTTCTTACAAATTATTCAAATTGTTACGAAATTGGAAAAGTGTAACATAAAAATGATAAACAAAAACTACACAAACAAATGCAATGAACTTGTTTACAAGTAAACCAACAACATCAGTATGAAAGAAAAGCGTATAGACAAGAAAACAAGAAGGCAACAACAAACAAAGTGAGCACAATACACAAACATCAATGAAACCGCGATAAATCTCTCGAGAAGGCGAAATAATATTTCGATTTCAATAATATTCCTCAGACTGTTTACGCGGTCATATAAACAGGTAAGACAAAGCAGGCAACGAGCTATAAGAATTCAGTCAGCCTTATGTGAATATGCGTTGCGTGTGAAGAGAACAGTCTTGGTTTGAAGATCTCCGTCGTAAAGATCTGCATTGTAAGCAAAGAAGAATAGTGAACAAGCAATTATTGTTGTATACGTCGAGTTATAAAGAGTGGCAAACAAAAATAGTGCGAACAATAAAGAATTTAATTGAAACTAAACAGCAATTTATTTTTATTTTGTTTGCAATTAAAACCCGTAACAATATTTTATAAGTCTAGAGATGTCGATCTGTGCATTGCTTTGTAAATTTCGTACATAAAACTGTATTCACTTTGTATTCTAATAACCTTATTTGTGTTTAAAAAAAATCAATTTTCATTATAATCCAAAAAGTAAACAACACTGGACAACCTGTTGAACATCTTCCAATACGTTTAAATCTAAAGTTCACATAAAAATATTTTAATAATCCACGGATACTGTCCATCAAGCCATCTACATAACACATAACACAGTCTGTCCCACATTAATAATCTTTAAAGACAACGACACCACTCCACTTAATCTTACATTTGCAACGAATGTTGTTGTTTAAATTTATTAAAAATCCATCATCATCCAGCACAGAAAAAAAAGAAAACGCTGTGATTTGTGGTACAACCATCAAAATCTCTACAACGAAACGAAAATAACTAACAAATCTTAATAATTTAATACCTTTTGCAAAATATCCTCATGTGACAGGAATAAAAACCTAAAACTAATATTTCTTTTGATATTTTGGGGTATTTACGACAGACAATACGGGGCGTCACATGTGAGTGTGTGTTTGTTTTTTAATGGGGCATATTGTAGTATTACAATGTAGTAGTAGTAGTAGAACATCTAAAAAGGCTTGCAGCAGGCATACACATACTCCCATGAGGGTTTTCAATTTTACTGCATCATAAATTAAATTACCCCAAGCTGATGCCTGCTACCACAGCCACTATTTTCTACTCATACGTATAACGTATTACGTATACGTAACGTAACATATCGTTCGTAAATATGGAGAATATTGTCATGAGATGATGATGCCACCGCATCTACCACCAAATCTACTGCTGCACCTTTATCAACTGCGTGCCTTAAAAGACACACATATGCACATACTTCTTCATATAGTACTTTTACACATGCTGTGTTTTTGTTTGCATGTGTATGTGTATTAGTACAGGTATATTCGTATATCTTTTTATAACATCGCCAACCTTTGACTTTTGCCAACTAAGAATAAAAAAAATAAAAAAATAAAAAATAACACAGAATATGCAAAAAGTATGCGCAAAATCTTCAATCAAAAAAAAGGAATCCTACATTGGGGGAAAATAGAGACAAACAAAGCCGAATAAGAAAAACAGGTGATGACAAATTATAGGGTTACTCAATAGATACTTCAGGCTAAGCGGATATTTGCTGAATAATTAAAATCTTACAGGAATGTTTAACTATTTACTCGCTTGAACTCAAAGTACATATGGAATCCTTACAGTAGTACCTTTCCGGTACCATAGCAAAAAAAAAAATAATAACATTTCTACCATTTCTGTTGGAGAAAGCGTTAGTGAAAAAGCTACATCCATTACTGAGTCAAATCGAGTGTATTTCAAATCATCAATCAAACAAACTCATAGATTGTTGAGTGCCATAAGAAGGACTTTTGAGGAGGCATTCGATAGAGCATGGCATGAAGGCTTAATTTATAATTTGAGATGTAATTTACCACAAAATGTCTGCACCGTATTACTAAGTTTTCTATCAGAACGAAAATTTAGAGTGAAGGAAGGCGATTATGTAAGCGAACCCAGACAATTAAGGCCGGTGTACCTCAGGGAAGCATTCGAGGTCCTTTATTATATTTAGTATATACCTCCGATATGCCAACATGCAGCAGTACCCTTACCTCGACTTTCGTTGATGACACAGCCATCCTAGGCATCGATGAAGACCCGCAGGAAGTATCTATATATTTGCAAGACCATATAGTACAGCTGGAAGCTTGGTTAAAGCAAGGGAGAATAAAGGTTAACGAACAAAAATGCACTCACGTAACAGTCACATAGCGTAGGGAATCATGCCCACCCGTTCAAATATAAACAACCTCGGAGTACGGGTTTTAAATATTTGGGCTTACATTTTCACCGGCGACTAACATGAAAGAATCAAATAGATGCTAAGTTAGCACAGATTGAGTTAAAATTTATAGAGTTAATTTGCCTAAATAATAGAAACTCGGTCCTTAGCTTGGACTGCAAGCTTCTTCTATATAAAGCAATATTAAAACCAATCTGGTGCTACGGAATACAGCTATGGGGCACTGCCTCATCTACAAACATTAATAGAATACAAAGGCGCCAAAATAAAATTCTGCGACTGCTGACGAACGCCCCTTGGTACATAAAAAATTTAAACTTACACAAAGACCTAAACGTGCCCACGGTTATCGCGAAATATGCTGAAAAGTATCTAGAGAAGCTAAGGGGTCAATCGAATCTACTAGCTAGTGCTATTTTGAATGATGCCGGCCATATCCGACTAAGGAGAAGATACACTGTGGACCTCATTAGAAGACGAGCGCAAATAATGTCAAATTGACTTAAGATTCTATGAAACCATGAAATTTAGTCCCTTGCTGCCGGGTCTTAATTATTGTTATTAGTTTTAAGATTTGATATAATAATTGTTAGTTCACTTTTATAGTCAAGATGCAATTACATAAATAAACTGACAGAAAAAAGTTTAATTCAAGATAATGAGAATTATAAACCATATTAACAACAACCAGTCAGAAAATTTAAGAGTAATCTGGGGAACAAAACCTACGGTTTGCTATAGAGCAGAAAAGCTACATTAAAAGGTTTGAACGTAGTTTTCTGCAGACGAAAACAAATGAAACATGAATAAGCAAACAGACAACAACAAAATGCACCTATCATACGGTAACAAGAAAATACAAAATACGTAGCAATTAACGTCAAGTAAACCTTTTGTTCTCTTGATTAAAAATCCCACAATAACATAGAAAAATCGTGAACTTACCACACAGAAAATAAAGAAGTATAAATAGAGCTGCAGGGGTCACCGTAGTCTAGTAGTTAAGGCGTCAGCTAATTAGACGTAAGGCCGTGGTTCAAACCCTAAGTCAGACATCAAAACGAAAATATGAAAAAATTATTTCTTTGGCGACTGCCTTTCAGCAAATTTCTGGCAAAAATTCTGAGATTAAATAAAATTACCTTGATTAACTTCTCAAAAATCTGTTGTTTGGAGCCGACTATAAAGTATAGGTGACGGCACACATTTATAAAATTAAAGTACACAACATAATTCGGGTGAGAAGCTAGGTCGTAATCCAGACTAAAGGGTTGAAATGACCAATTATGTACATACTTATGTGTGTTAAATCACGATAAAAAGTACTATTTAAACTGCTTTTTAGTTTCTTTAATAGCCTATCATTAGAAACGAAATAAGTATCCCAAAACCAAAATCAAAGTTCTCGATGAAGAGTCTATTACAACAATGACCTTCACAAGTAAACATAATGCATGTATTCTATGATTAATCAAAATCACACAACACTGACGAATGTGGATTACTTTTAAGGCAGTGGAATTTGAGATCCTCCCTTAAACTGCTGAATTATTGCAGTATCATTTCGGATGTAATGAAATCAGTATCAGAGTATGTTGACAATAAATAGAGTATGTTGAGAGTAATACAGAATTCGAACTTTTTAAAGACCAGACTCATTTGGCCCTCGATGAATAGCAGGGGCACCAACCAGCTACTGGGACTTGATCGTAATGTCATCTCGATTGCAATGGCCATGCTTACAGGTCATTGTGTTATGGGAAGACACACGGAAACAATGCAGCTCACATCTAACGACTAGTAGATCTACTGAGGAAGAGGAAATTAATGTCCAATTTCGTTGTCAATGTCCATCTCTTGCGAGGTGCAGATTTAGATTATTCGGCTCCCCATTCATGTCAAAGATATAGCCTCATTTATTAAACTTTCTGGCTTTCCAGCATAAGGTAGTCGTGTTTTTAATGTGCAGCCTTTGCGTTGACCAACTTCTCGGTCAGTACAGTGATAGCGTCACAACGGGTCTGACGACCTATCATATCGTAAAGACCAGACATATCTGGCAGCCATACAGTGGACGCCCTTTAAGTCAAGTAAATCGACTTAAGAACCTTATGATTAAAAATCTTATGAAAATGGAAATATCTTGCAATGGCCACGATTTTGTCCACAGACTTCCATCAGCCAGACGAGACTCAAATGGGTTAAGACGGCTAAACAATTTACTTACTTATTTACTTAATTGGTCATTACAACCTTTCAGTTAGAATTACGACCCAATTTCTCCACAACCCTTATGTTGTGTGTGTTACTTTTACTTACGGGGCCTACAGTTTAAAGTCGATTCCGAACGACAGATTATTCTTGGCATTTTTATTTACTCTCCGAGTTTTTGCCAGAAATATCAGTCGCTTAAAAAATATTTGGATATGTTGGCGACGTCTGACCTGGGTTTTGAACCGTGGTCCCCTTACTAGACTACAGCAAATTCAATTAAAAATTTAACTTAACCTCACTTATCAATTAGTTTAAAGCTCTTTAGTTCCTTCAAAGATTCCTCAATGCGAAATTTCTTTCGTTAGAAACCCTACATTCAATTACCCATTAAAAACAAAGATAAAGAATGTATGTGCATGTGTGTACAACCACATACAAACATTTATGCATACAAATACATATAAATTCACAAAAGCAATAAGAAAAACTCGAGTTTTATATTCATTTTCAAATGTGTGCGTGTACGGATGAATGTGTAACGCTATACACTTACATTTCTAATACCACTACAAACATATTTAAGGTAAAATAGTGACAGCAGCAACAACAACAATAACAATAGCAACAGGGAGAAAAAAATGGAACAGAATCTGAAAAGTATTACAAAATAAAAAGCGTAATACGCCATAAAATAAACACTCTTGAATGAAATAAAATTAGATGGCGGATAGAACGGGTTGAGGTTATGAGAACGAAGAAGAAGAAGAAGAAGGACAACACCAACAACAACAACAGGCAAATAATTCTAACTGGAAATGGAATGCACATTCATTGAAGCACAAAACCAATTCCCAAACTGCAGCAATATGTAACAAATATTCATGCTCGTACATTAAAAAAACTTGACTATGGATACGCAGCCAATGCTTGTGCTGGGGCTGATACTGACGACGCTGGGTTACGAACAACTTCTCAGCCAAAACGCAAAAATCAAAAAAAGTAGAAAATGAAGAGGATGTTGATGTTGTTTTTGGCTTCCAAACACAGCAGAATATTAAAAGAATATAAAAAATGGTGTTTTTTTGAAACAAACACAAACAGGACCATCACAACCAAACGCACAGTGTGTTGACCACAAAGTCTATTCAATTTGAATTTTTCCTTAACATTGGATGCACTACTCTAACCACCATCACCATCACTATCACTTCTACACCAAAACCAAACAGATATGCATGCTTACCACAAAAGAATGTTAATTTGTGGCACTCTGCTCTACTCGTGCACAGTTTGCTCAATGTAGCCTCAACGTAAATTTATTAAATTCTTGAAAAGATCATATTTTTGTTGTTTTTTCAGGTTTTTTTAATTTTGAAAATTATATGCAATTTTTAATTGCTTGACCCTAATACTTATCCATTTATGTGTGTTAAGATTTTTCTACTATGGAGGATGGAGCATGACACAACCCTTAAGATTAATAGTTTGACACAAAAATATTCTAAAGGCTAGTAATATACAAACATACGAGTACATGATGTATGATCCAACTAATGTGCCAGACAGCATTTACTGTGGAGCATTTACTGGAGGCCTTGAACTTAATGCTCAAAAAGTTATGTCAGCAAGAAGTACGTAATGCGTCGCAGAAGGAAATGCCATTGTAAAATTTTGTACAAAAAATAGGAGGAGTGAGGATGTTACAAAATAATAAAAAAAAATTAAATACACCCAGCTAATGATATAGTGTAAGTTGTGAGTTTTGTTGAGTAGAACTCAAAAATATTTTTTTTTTTATTTCTTGAACCCTCCAAACTTGTTTTATTTGACAAAAATTGTTTTTTTTTTGTGACTTTACGCACAAATTTATTGATTACACAAACATTTCTGAAGCCATGTTCAAAATTTGAACCTTATTAGAAAGGAGAGAGATGGGACTTTAAAACGGTATACATATAAATATTATTTGATTTAATATGCTATGGAGTTTGATAGGGTAAACTTGACAAATGCGAATTTTTTTCATATTTTTTCAATTTTGTTCCATCATAGCAGCAAACTTTAATTAAAATATAGGAAATAACTGATGACATTCTAAAAGTACATTATCTTGTGAACTCATTGACTCTTCGTTTGATCAAATCGGACTAAAACTACCGCAGTTATTATTTAAAGAGTCTAACAGTCGAAGTATATATTTTTCATATGTATATTTCTTTAAATGAACTTTTAGTTGAAAAATTTTCATAATTTTTGATGGAACTTGATTGTTTATCGCAAAATTTGTCAATTTCACGTTTGAGCGACATCAAAACTTTTGAAAATTTTTTAACTGAAAGTTCATTTGATAAGATGACATATATATGAAATATAACACGACTGTTATACTATTTTAATAATAACTACGGTAATTTTTGTCCGATTTTATCAAACGGAATGCCAACCTCTACACAATATAATGCACTTTCAGAATGTCACCACTCATTTTATATTTTTTAATTAAAGTTTGCTACTTTGAATAGAAAAACTTGAAAAAATGAGAACAAAAATCATCCTCTCCAAGTTTACCCGCTCAAAATTCATAACATCTAAGTTTGAACCGTATGTTTATGTGTACCATTTTAAAGCCTCATCTCTCCCCTTTTCAAAAAACTTTTGATTTCGAAAATAGATTACAAAATATTCGGGTAATCAATAATTTTGTGTGAAAAGATCATAACTATAAAATAAAACAAGTTTGGATGGTTCGAGAAATATAAAAAAATATTTTTGAGTTCTACTCAACAAAACTCACAACATACACTATGTCATTAGCTGGGTGCATTTTGACTGTCGCATCGAGTAGTTGGCACTAAGTATTCTACTGATTACATTAAGAAAAAAATGGAATTTTTAACAAAAATTTGCCACACCCATTGTTCTCCACCCACACAATTTAAATTGATGTTTTTGCATACATATACACATGGTCATTACAACTCTTCAGCCAGGATTACGATCTAGCTTCTCACACTATTTATGTTGTGTGTGTTAATTTTATACTTATAGCACTGCATGAGAAGGAGCTCATCCCCTGAATGTTGTTCTTGATTTTGTTTAGAGCTCATCAGCCTACAGTTATAACCTAACTATGCCCGGTGTAAATGTTAAGAAGTTATAACCTTTTGATTTTCTAGACACACGCTTTCTGCAAGATAAACTTTACATTTTGCTCTTTACATCTTATACTACCTACATATGTATATACGACCTAAAACAGAATACCTGACTTAAAACCCACTTTGAGACTCTTTTAAATAACACCAGAGCAATGTTGTTGTGTTTTCTACATGTACTCTATTAAAATAATTGATCTTATTCATATATGTGGTTGGTTGATCGCATAAGACTTACTTACTTAAGTAGTCACTACCACACATTAGTTAGTATTGCGATCTCGTTTCTTACACCACCCATGTTACATATACCTATATACATAACACATAGTTGGTCATTACAAACCTTCAGTCAGGATTACGACCTAGCTTCACACACCTTTTATACTGTGGGCGTTAATTTTATACATGAGTGTCGGGATCTACAGTTTAAAATCGACTCCGAACGACAGATTTTTGAGAAACTTTTCATGGCAATTTTTTTAATCTCTTAGTTTTTGTCAGAAATCTGCTGAGAGGAAGTCGCGGAAGAAATATTTTTTCATATTTTCGTTTTGTTGGAGATGTGTGACCAATACACTATTAACTAGACTACGACGACTGTGGCCTCACGTCTAATAAATCAATACACTACCTACTAGACTACGGCGACTTCAAGATATTGTATATTTTAGATGTACTGAAAAATTTTCAAAATTCAACACGTCATCCCCAAATAAAAGCAATCTTATGTAAAATACAGGGAACGAGTAAAATCTATGGCCATATAGACAAACAGAACATCTATTGCGGCAATGTAACGCTCAGTGTTTAGTAAATAGTACCATAAGAGTTTCATCGATCTTAAGCTGCTAAAACAGGCTAGACTATCGTAAGAGGCTTGTACAGGCAACAATTAATTCGATTGAAGTGTACATTAGCTTAAAAATGCCCAAAATATTTAACCAGACACGATACCGCAAATTTCTTTTACGACATATTGCGGCGCCGCACACTGTCGCGATTTCATGTAACGAGTGGCCTAAAATAGAAGGAGTAATAGTAGAATAATGAAATTTGGCACAACTATATTAATTGGTAAAACATAATCATACTTAAAATTTGGTCATTTAAACTTAAATTAAAAATTGCTATAACTTGGAGGAAAAAAAAAGATATGTTGATAAAATTAGGTACACTTATTAGTTTTAACATACTTAATACTTCCTCCAAATTTCGTGCAATTTGAAGCAAGGATACGCCCACCTCGAAAATGTCCTTTTTCAAAAAAGTGTAAAAAAAATTTAATATACATATATTTTTTGAATCACAAATTATGATTTAAATGTTTTACTAACTCATTAAAATTTAATTTTCTCAAATTCCGTATATCCTTAGACAATTTTAAGGATAAATTTTTACTATAGCTAAAATACTAATTAAACAATATTTTATTAAACAATTTTAAATTTGTTTAAATATATTAAAATATTTAAATGTATACATATAAGTGAAAAGACATTTGTACTTGGTTCCTAATTAAATTTATTTATGTTTAAATATAAAAAATCGATGATCTAGAAAAATTTACATCACTTCCTCAACTCAGTTTCAAACCTACTTTTTCCACGTCTATATTTTGTCCAATTATTACTAATTTTTAACAGAATAAATTTTAGTTAGTCCTTCTCTATATTTGCTAGAAATCTGTGAATACGACTTTCCACAAATTGTACAATATGATGTAACACATTTGTTGTATTATTTTTCTTAAGCTGCACCCATTGCTCAAAAATATCACGAATCTGCAATGATGTTGACACTAAAAACATTTATAACACCCACAAAAGCAGTCAGAAGCAGGTGAAATTTATATATGTTAAAGTACATACTTGTGCCAATAAAATATAAAAAAAATTCAAAAGTGATATTGGGTGTTTTTTTAATTCACTACTGAAGTTAATAAATGTATGAAAATCTTAATTTTTTGAAGACCTGTACTTTGGCTAAGGATATTTCATATATGATTAATATTTGTAAACAATTATAGCGTTGTAATTACAATTACATACCTGGCTTACAAATCTATTACAAATAATTTAGTCACTACCAAAAGAATTTTTGAATTGTAACTATGACAAAAATATGTAAAATTTCAAGTTTTCGCACAAATTTTCTATATTGCATGGGAATTCTTACTTTGAGATACAATAACTAAAAAACTACACAAAAGTTTATAAAAAAATTTTACATATCAACTAATAGAAGTGTTTTCTATAAGATAAAGGTAAAAAAATATTGAATTTCCCACATTGACTTTAACCATTTTTGGCCACGCTCGCGACAGTGTGCGCCGGTCGCAATCTATTGGGAAAGAGTGGTTGGGAAGTTTTACCTCACATGCCATATAGACCAGCTCGTGCCTCTTTTGACTGCCATTTGTTTCGATCGATAAGCAGTACGTTCTGTCCAGAAAACGCTTCGGTCCAGAACTGGATATCAACTCGATTTATGAAATCAAATAAATTATGAAAAAAATTTTCATGGCGGATAATTATTCTAACAGGGACTAAAGCAAGCCTTTAGACTTAAGTGGACATATTTTATTAAAATTAGAAATAGTTCATAATAATCTACTGTTCTTCACCAATACTGTTCTTATGCAACGAAATTTAATGAGATGAGTAGATTTTTTCCCTGTACCGAGTTGGCTGGCTTGGTTGGCTTTTGTCGTAAAAACGTTGCGTATTGCCCTTAGAAATGAAGGCACAAAGCAAAGCAAAAAAACGAGCACAAAATAAATAAATAAAAGAGTATGATAAAGCCAGGTAAATAGGAAAATCAAGGAGCATTAGGATTCAGCAGCAGTAGCAGCAACAGCAACATCAACAACAGTAACAATAATAGTATCAATAGCAATAGTAAAAACAGAGCAACACAATCGAGTTACGAAAATAGAGGAGATTGTATCTTATTTACGATGTTTTACACAGGAGTGCATTAAATTTTGAATACTTTTGATTTTGTAATCATACACGTAAACACACAAATACGAGTATGAGTGTATTTGTGTTTGTAGGAACATCTCATATATTCACATTTGATGGGCAATGATTGTAATGGCTTTTGACTGAATCAATTCCTTTGGTATTATTGGCTACGGATTTCTCTTCTCTTCTCTGTCCTCACTTCAGTTCAGATGAGTTGGTTCAATTTGGTTTTTATTTTCTATTTATGGCCGGTGGTGTTGGTTGGTATTAGTATTGGTATTGGTATGATTGTGATACCACAAACACTATCATCACCATAATAGTCGCCATCACCATAATAATGTACTCGCCGAAAGACTTCTCTTTTATAATTGTATCAGGCACACACACACACACATTCTCACTCACACAAAAGAATTCTATTCATGTGTTTGTATGTATGTGTATGTATTGATGCGTGCAGTGCATTTAAGGACGCATAGGTTTGGTTGTAGAGTCACCACTCTGTCTAATTTATGTAATTTGTCCTTGCGTCCATCTGCAATTGGCTTGCATCCCATTTGGCTTGGCATGTCGCATGCAACCAAAAAAAAAAAAACAACAACAATGAAATAAAAAAAACTGAAAAACATACAAAATACTGCTCGTACAATACAATATTTACAACATTGGACATATTCGAGTGCATTTATACGACGACGAGAAAAAAGTCTAGAAAGAAAAAAATAGGAGTGGAAAAAACAAACAACAAAATTGGGAAAGAATAAATGGTCCTGTTTTGTTATTTGTGTAAAACCATAATTAAAATTACCTGCCTGCGCAATATTTGCTCACTTGTTTGTATTCGTATTAAGTTGTTATAGTCCTTCAATGCCCACAATACACTGCGTTCAAAATTTATTCGAACGGTGTGTAGTTTACGAAAGTGGTTGGAATTTACGAAAATTCTTCAAATTCATTTATTAGAATAATTTCTCTACCGCATGCATGCATATGCCAATACAGCTCATAGGGAAACTTACCTTTATTTGTCTTACAGATTACAAACATACATAATTGGTCATTACAACCCTTCAATCAGGATTAGGACCTAGTTTCTTACACCACTTACATTGTGTGTGTTAATTTTATACATGAGTAGCGGGACCTACAGTTTAAATTCGACCGACATATTTTTAGAGAAACTTTTCATGGCAATTTATTTTCTCTCAGAATTTTTTGCCACAACCTGCTGAGAGACAGTCGTCAAAGAAATTGTATGTATGTAAGTATATGGATTACATGATATCGCGCTGTTCCAAATTATTCTACGACTAGTAGCAATAATTTGCGATTTTATTATTTGACAGATATAAAATTTCCCATATTTTCTAAAGCTGTCCGTTTCAATGATTTTCCTTTTAGGACATTAACATGTTACTGACATTAAAAACAGAGAGCCCTGGGGACCCAGACTTAACTTATTACCAGCCCGTGCATTCAATGATCGGAAACAATTCTTCTTGGATTGCGTCATTGAGATTTGCGCCCCCTTTATAGCGTATATTTTCAGATATACTCAACAGATAGAATCAAAACTCCTTAGGTCAGAAAAGAAGCTTCCAGCAGTCATTCTTCGATCTTTCTTCAAGCCATCCACGATGATGGAATTCTTTGTAATAGTTTACATCGAAATCCCGTCGTCGCTAGATTGCAAAAAATATTGAAAAGTTTAGAACATAATCTGTGACATGTAACCTGTGAGACTAACTTTACCCTGCATTTCCTATAATATCCTCGTGACAGCCCGATCATGCAACAGTCCATTATCCTGTCTGTCTCAGTAACTATGACATAATATTTCTTCTATCGGGAGCTTCGCCCATTTTACGATCGCCATAATCGTCCTGCCAAGAGAGCTATTGAAAGTGTGCTGGATACACTTGAGTCCACTGGTACAGTTAAATAGCGACCTGCACCTGATTTGGCAAACTATCCGTGAGAGTGTGCATGAGAATGCGAGGAAATCTATTTCGCGTCGCTCACAAGAATTTGACAAATTTTTGCATCGCGATTTTAGCCTACACCCATACAATATTCAACTAATCCACGAACTAAAGGTAAACGGATATAGACAATAAGGCATGATCGGGCTTTGGGGAAATTTAGAATTGTCAATTAGCATCCCTAATTCACATCAAAAAATCATCTTCAGCAACGAGGCTCATTTATGGATGAACGGGAGTGTAAACGATACCAATTCACATTAGATCCAAAAGCATTCAACACATACCGAAAACTTCTTTCTTTTGTGTGGATTTTAAGCAGGCAGCATTATTTGTCCAAATTTACTTAAGAACGATGTAGGGCCAGGCGATTATTGTGAATGGCGAGCCATAAAGGTTGGTGGTAACTAATTTTTTTGATCTAAATCAGGACGGCCCCAAATGCCACACAGTTCATGACAGATTGTAAATTCTGCACGAGTGATTTAAAGGCATCGTTATCTCACGTGGAGGTACTATGATTAGGCCACCGAGATCGTACGATTTGTCCCCGTCGGACTTTTTCTTGCAATATCGCTAGTGTATGGGAATAAACCACAAACTACAGCGATCAACTTCAGTCTGATTTATGCGTTAGAGTCATGGAAATTTTTACATATAAGATGCGTTCTACTCAGAGAAGCAGTGGGAAATATTTGAACGAAAATATATTACACACGTAACGGGTCCATAGGTCTTTCAAACGAAGAAAAAATTTCGATAATATCTCAGACACACTTTGTTGATATTTTCCAATATCTTTATTGAAAAGAAAAACTGGGAAGCGCTTAATAAAAGACCCAATATACATAAATATAATATTTTCCAATATCTTAATAAAAATTTACTATCAAAAATATGCAAACAATTTTTGAACGTGGGAAAAATTTTAACATGCAGTATACGTACGTAATTGTATATTGTAGACAACACGTTTGTGGTTGTGTGGTATTGTTGATTTTATATGATTTTCAAAGAGATTTTTTATGCTGACAATTTTTAGTTTATTACCTTACATTGCAGATATAAAGTCATTTGGTGTTCAGTTCATATATTTTTTTTTACTTTTTTTTTTTTTGTTTGCCTTGGTATTTTGGCAATTCAATTGAGGTTTGAAGACTTTAGTCGTGCACTTATTATGTGTATTATTGCTTTAAACAGATCTAAACTTTCATGCGTTTCAGTCGCATTTAGTATTTTGGCCACATTATGGCTTTAATTAATTTTTACATCACAAGCCAATAATAATCAATGGAATTATACGGATTTACTCACAGAATTCTAAAGGAGACAACACCCAATACATATACTTTTAAAGAAATTTAAAAGAAAATTTCAGATAAATTTTTAAATTAAGAATTTCTAATTTGATTTCAGAAAGTAATTGCTTTCTAATGCTTATTTAATAAGATTTTTATGATTTTTGTACAAATGTGACATGGGTTTTTCAAAAGTTTTCATAGCATAATGTTACGCAGACAAAAACAAACTAAACATAAATCAACAAACAAGACAAACAGGCAACAACAAAATTTACATGCAGTACGGTAACAAAAATTACACAAACAAGTACTTAAGAAATTACTAGCTAGATCGAATTTCTTTGTTAAAAAGATACATGGCGCATATGCCATGGACGGGATTGGAATTGGCATTCATGGAGAAGAAGGAGAAATTCAACTATGTCTCCGGCTAACGAACACAAAATACGATTCTTCTTGCCGTTGTCGTTGAGGAGCTCATACAGCTCATTGTTGTATCGGATTCGTAAATCATCGCCAACTCCCACTGGACCAAAAATCTTACGTAGGACTTTTCTCTCGAATACTCTCAAGGCTGCTATATCAGTGCTTAATAGAGTACATGCCTCTGTGCCATAAAGAAGCACGGGTAGGATGAGCGTCTTGTAGAGTATTAGTTTTGTCGTACGAGAGAGGTCTCTGCTACTCAATTGCCTATTGAAGCCATAGTAGCACCTATTAGCGAGAGTAATGCTGCGCTTAATCTCCAGACTGACATCCTATATGATGGTAACGGCGGTGCCAAGATAAATAAATTCCTTGACTGTTTCAAAAGTATAGTTATCGACCGTAATCTAAGAATCAATACGCCGCACGTCTGTACTTATCGATAACATATACTTTGTTTTGCCCTCTTTTACTGCCAGTTCCATCTTAGTAGACTCCCGTTCAATAGCACTAAAGGCAACGGTAACATCTTGCTTTGTACGCGCTATGACGTCAATGTAGTCAGCCTACGCAAGCTACTGGAGGCTTTTAAGAAAAACAGTGCCATCGCGATGCACTCCAGCCTTCCGCATGATAAGGGATCGCCTTGTCTGAAAACTTGCACTGTATCAAAAAGTTCTGCATAGCCTTATCAGCTTCGCAGGTATACCGAGCTCAGACATTGCGGCAAAAACACGATCCCTTATAGGACTATCGAAGGCTGCCTTATAGTCGACAAAAAGATGGTGTGTGTCGACTTGATTTTCGTGGGTCTTTTCCAGGATTTGGCGTGGTGTGAAGATCTGGTCGATGGTGGACTTGCAGGTCTGAAACCGCGCTGATAAGGTCCAGTGTGTGTTTTGAACTTATATACGATAGGGAGAATGCATATACCTTATACAATGATCATGGAATGTAATAAGAGAAGCATCGAAAGGTACGCATTATATGGGTACCTAGTCATCAAGCAGTGATTGGTAATGAGGAATCGAATATTCGGGCTAATACAACTTAGGCTTCAAATTGAGAAAATGGTCGGAAACGTTACATCGAATATTGTGAAACAATAAGTCATGATGGTTAGAAAACCATGAGTACATAACACTAAGTACAGGCGACTTAAGTACACTAATGATCGTCTTTACGAGACACTCTGTCTTACATGTATGCCTCAACCGTATCGCCGTGATAGAAACTAATACAGAAAGTAGAGCATGTGGAGAACACATTAAAACGATAGAACAGTTCTTATGTCACCACCCAACATCCGTAAAGCTTAAAGGACAACGGCGAGAATATCACTCGAAACTTACAGGACTTAACAAAGAGATAAGGAAAGTTCTGTGAGATCGTAGGATGTTTGCCGCAGATGGCAAAACAATATAAAGCAACGGCTACTGAGAGAAGAGGTTCTTAAGGAGAGAAGATGAGAACTTTGCAGATAGCGAAGTAGGAAGGTTACAAGCACACTTCCCAGAAGTAGGAAGAATATTAGCGGGTAGCCAGATAATAGGTCTGTAATCATAAATTCTGCAGACGAATTAGTCTGACATCTTTGATCTTGAAAACACTTGCTAAAGTTGTGGGCAATTATATAAGAAGTGGCATATTAAAAACTGTACCAATATATCCTATCTATTGAGGCAGATCCTGTAGATTTCGTAGGGGCCATTCAGAAGCCTTTAAATATGAAAGAGATGACGATATGTGCATTCATTGACAGGACGTATTTGTAACATTTCTCACAGAGTCTTAAATAAGGAGTTAGATAGAGCGGATGGCAGAGATCCTATATATGCAATCTCCGGAAACAATTTCAGTCAACGAGGTAATAAAGTTCAACACATTCAGAGGATACACACAGAATGGGGCCCGTTCACCACTCATTTGGAGTCTAGTTATGGATGAACTCCTGGCAAAACTTTCGGATGCAGACATTGACGGTCAAGGGAATGCAGACGATATGGCTTTGATGTCATCATTCAAAGAGTTATTGAAATTGTAAGTCGTTGGTGCATGACAGCTTATGGATAAGCCCATGCAACTCCTCAATAGCATCATTTACAAGATGGAGAAAACTTCTTATATGGAAGAATATTCGACTCCAGAGAAAAAAACAAAAAAAAAAATTGTAGTAAAATATGTGCAAAAAAATTTGGATAAAATTTGACGTGGAGGGCTTATGTAGAGAGCATCCACAAGGTCATCTTAGAAGAGGTCAGACATGCTATAATAGCATGCAGAGGGCATTCAGAGAAATCTTGGGAATGTAACCCAGGAATTATGCACTGGACGTATATCAGACTAATAGTGATCTATGGAGCCATTGTCTTACAGACAGGGAAGAAATCCGAAAACTGCTCAAATGGAGTAGAGCAAGATACAGACCGGTTTGAGAGGAAATTCGATGAGGTTAATTACTATTTATTCTATTCGCCGTAGTCTAGTAGATAGTCTGTTCGCTTATTAGAAGTCAAAATGAAATATGAAAAAATATTGCTTCGGCGACTTCTTCTCAGCAGATTTTTGGCAAAAACTCTGAGAGTAAATAAATCTGCCATGAACAAGTTTCTCAAAATCTGTCGTTCGGAGTCGACTTTAAACTGTAAGTCCCGCCATTCAAGTATAAAATTAAGGCACACAACATGAGTGGCATGAGAAGTTAGGCCGTAATCCTGACTGAAGAATTGTATTGGCCAATTATGTATGTATATGTGTAATTACTATTTAACACGGCTGTTGTCCGGACATGGTTATTTTTGTAACTATCTGATTAAAATGGAGAAGATGACACGACGAAATTGGATTTATAATGATTCGCCGATTGATGACGCGAAACACACTTTCTTTAATTGTGAGAGATGGAGGTTAGAAAGAACTAATCTTGAGGTCAAAGTCGGCGTCTGTACTGTCGAAAATTTCTGCGATATACTTCTGGACAGCGAAGAATATTAGAATAGCATAGCCAGTTGAATTGAAGCTTAAAAAGTCCTCCTAAAGGGGAGGGGGAGATTTAGTTGGGCCCCACACACGGGGGACAGTGACGACTTCCCCTATGGTGCATTTAGGTACATACATTTACCTCAGCGGAAAAAAATACCAAATTCTAGCATCGTTCTCTAATATAACCATTTTTACTGTTGGTTTAATTTAATTTGTCCATATACAGTGGTTGAAACTTATAATTGGACAATAGGTATGAGATTATTCAAATGCCAATTTTTCCACTTCAATAGAAACATTTCAAAAATATGTACAAAACTTAGCATTTTTAATTTAAAAATATTATTAGAAACAAAAAAAGGCAACAATATTAACAAATTTCATGCTCGCATAATTCTACAGTCAAATAAAAGCCACTGTTTTAATAATTGGAACCAAAACCCTATGTTTTTATTACTGCTTTCAACTGTCGAAGCATCGACTGCACGAACTTAGGTTAAAATTCCGTGGTTATGTTGTTCCATTCTGGTATAATTCTAACTTCCAATTCAACTGCTCCTCTGTGTTGATATTGGATTTATAAAGCTTTCCCAAATCTGCTCAATAATGTCCTAGTGTTTGGAATAGTTTTCAACAATTATGGATAAACTACAGCTTGGCAATGTGCTTCGCTTAACATTTTGCTTTAAAATGCCCAAATATTGGAATGAATCCATTTTACTGTCTATATAATGAACATATCTTACTCCTGCACTGGAAACATATCCCCATTCTAGTACCGACAATCCCTCTTGTTTGAAAATAGCCTGAGTATTGTTAGGTGAACACTCACTATTTGGCTTATGCGAAATGTACTGCTTTCAGTCTAATCCATGTAAGTTAAATTTATTTTCATAAGTAAAGAATACCTAATTATGTATTATGTAGGCACTATGCAATAGTTAATATTAGATGTGAGGCCACGGTTCAAACCCCATGTCAGACACCAACAAAACGAAATATGGAAAATATTTCTCGGTGACTTCCTCTCAGCAAATTTCTGGCAAAAACTCTGAGAGTAAATATAAACTGTAGGTTCCGCCACTGATGTTTAAAATTCGAATCCCTCGAATCATTTATGAGTATTATAAGTATTTTTCTTAATTTATGAATCTGAATGAGTAGGCGTATAAATCGAACATATTTCAAATGGTATGAGTTTGATGTCAACGTTGTACTCATACTCATTGCAACTTGTACTTATAAATCAATGTTGTAGTGAGTACAAATAAATCAGAGTAGCTGAATTTCAATATTGTTGACTCACTCATACTAAAAATTTAACGAGTACTTATGAGTAGCGAAAAACGATTCTTTGTTGATCTCTGATATACATAAAGACACAATAAAATTTAAAGACTAAATTAGAAAAATGAAAATTAATAATAACTAATAAAAAAAAAATAAAAGGTAAAAAAAGTTAAAATGTACAAAAACAGTGAAAATTACTTAAATAACTTGTATTATTCCTTTTTGAATTTAATTGCATTGCATATGTTCTGAATATAGTTTGGTAAAGTATTCCAAAGAAAAACTGGAGTTGTGACAAAAGAGTCTTATATCTATGTTGGGTAATTTTATTACCACGGCTTTCTGTGGTAATGACCTTATGGAGGAGAATAAGGCATTTAATATTTAAAAGGTTATCAAAATTAATTCCAAATCTCCGGTAAAAAAATTGTGATATATGGTCGCGACGTCCTTTAATAAATACATATCTAGCTATATTATTGTAAGCCAAGTTGAAATTACGCCTATCATCGGCATCATAGTTTGCGAAAATTTCAGATCCGTATAAAAGTACAGGAATCAGGTACGTTTTAGCCAGTTGCATTCGTATGGCAAATCGAGAAGAATCTATTACAGCCCATAAATTTCAAAGCATACCGTAAACTCTACCAACGATGGCTTTAATGTGGTTAGACCACGTTAGCCGGCCATTAAAGATAATACCAAGGATAGTTGCCGATTCAACAAAGTATATTTTATTTCCCCTGATAATTATATCTGGCACAACAAATGCTCTCTTTGTTCTGGTGATCAATAAACATTTAGATTTACAGCCATGGACATTAAATTAGCACAAAATCCATATATACTTTGATTGTGATTTTTTTCTCATTTATATCGTAATTAGGCCAATTGTTTTGGTCTCCAATGTTGCACGATGACATCTAGCTGTTGTTAACCAAAAAATATTGCCATTATCGTATATATTTTTTGTTTTGACTGCTAATTTGTATCGGTACCTAAATTCGAGCTGGACAGTAAATTAGCACAACGTGCCTAAAAGTGTTTTAGGTACAAGTTTTGTTCGAGTATTTTTATTTTTACGGTATATTCTTTCAATTTTGTGGCATTTAAAGTAATTTTTGAAAAAAATGGTACGTGGAAAAGATTACTCACCGGAGGAGAAGCGCATTATCGTTAACTTGTGGCATGATGGGAAAAAGCTGGCTGAAATTGCCGAAATTTCGAATTACTAGCGAAAAATTATTTATAACGTCATCATTTCCTTTAAACCAAACAGAATAATGTCGCAGAAAGCAAAAATTGAAGGCCACGTCTCAAGAAAACAAACCGAAATCGTTGGTCGTGCCATTGTCCGGAAGTCAAAGAAGGAGCTTCTCATGTCGTCACGCGATATTTTGAACGAAATTAACTCCCAATTCAGATTAAATTTATAGGACAGGCTCCTATAAAGACGTCTTAATCACAAAAAGCTCTTTGGACGCTCTTGCCGAAAGAAGCCACTTCTACCAAAAGAAAAATATACTCAAGCGTTTAACGTTTGCTCGCACCCACAATGCTGAGGACCTCTCATTCTGGAAAAAATATTTTGGAGTGATGAAACAAAGGTAAATCGTATGGGACCGGATGGTAATGTCAGACTTTCAATCCACGCTATGCTCAAA
The DNA here is from genome assembly GCA_930367235.1 of Sarcophaga rosellei. Classification (NCBI taxonomy): domain Eukaryota; kingdom Metazoa; phylum Arthropoda; class Insecta; order Diptera; family Sarcophagidae; genus Sarcophaga; species Sarcophaga rosellei. The sequence continues at coordinate 31,180,036 of OV884021.1, read as the reverse complement.
GGACCATAACGCTTGTTCGAGGACACACTATGGTGCGGGAAGCGTTTTCAAGGCATGGTGTAAGTCCCATTGAAAAAATGGACTGTTATCAGTATTTGGACAATATAAAGAACAAAATGGAACCATAAGCTTTTAAATACATGCCAGTTTTATTCATATTTATGAAAGATAGTGGCCCCAAACACACATCTAAGCAGGCAAACGATTGATTTTATGAAGAGCACATTCCCGTTTTAGACTAGCCATCGCAAAGTTTTGACTTAAACTCGATTGAAAACCCCCTAAAACGATGTGAAATGTACAATTGCTCAACAAAAGTACAAAAATTTGGACGATTTGAGCATTGGAATACGGAACGCTTGGACTCGATTCCCAAAGAACTTTCACGAAGAACATTGTTCCGTAGATGCTACGCGGCGCTTGAAAATAGAGGCTACTCTACTAAATATTAACCAAATAAGCTGAAAACATTAAAATTTGTACTATTTATTAAAGCACATCATTTTTATTCCAGAAATTTTATTTTTTTGTGCTATTTTACTGTCCAGCTAAAATCTGGCGCTTGATACGTTTCAGGCCTTAATGAGCAGACGACTGGCAATATCGTCAAAATTTTTGTTTCTTTTTAAAGAAGAATATGTATTTTAAGTTCCTATGTTTAAATTTTTTTATGGGTAGACCTAAAATACTATAAAAAATATGATTATTTTTATGACGAAGTTTTGTGCTAATTTAATGTCCATAGCTGTATATGGATTTATACAAAGTCTATTGGCCATAGCCCAGTTGTCAATTTTTTGTAAATCACAGTTCATCGAGTCTATACAAAGATTGATATTCTCAATACGAGTGTATGTATGTATGTATGTAGAAAAAATTTGAAAACTCAGTTATAAAAATTTCTTTTGAGCAAAAAAATTCACTCGGATGTTATTGATTCAAACAAAAGTTTTTATTTTTTTTCTACATTGAAAATTTATTAATGAATGCAATTACTAGTTGAACATTGAATACGTGCTGTCATGTTTCTAGTCAACAACGACATCATCACACAGATTTAATAAATTTTGATTAAAAAATCCTCTTGCATTCGAATAAGTATTGAAAATTGGAAGAAAATAGTTTTTTTTTGTTTGTCAATCAATGGAGGGCATTCAAGTAAATAAACAACAAATTTTTGTTTGGTTTATTTTACACAGAGTACACATATGCAGATTTTGTTTTAAAGCAAAAAGTCAATAATTGTACTTAAAAAAAGAGTGGGAATTTATTCAACTTTAAAAAAACCGATAAACATACAAAAAAAAATAAAATAAAAAGGAACACATCATGATTGCAAAAGAAAAAAAGGTGTTTAAATTTTTTTTATTTCCTCATACGACCAAAATAAAAAATCCACCAAAAAAATGAAAAAAGAATGGACTTTTCATAGTTTTTGTTAAGATTTTATTTAAATATCACATTTCGTGACTATAGTCCGGTAGTAAAAAATGTTCGTTTTTAGAAGTTCTCTTCACTTCTGTTGTATTTCCATTGCATTTAATTTCTTGTTTTTTTCTTTCTTTCTTTCTTTGTGGCCCAAAATTGGTGCTACAAAAAGTTTTTTATTTAGCAGGAGTGATAATAATAACACCTATTTTTTAACCTGCATGTCAATATAAGAGTATGTGGTCTCTCTCTTCCTCTCTCTGCTTTTTTCATTTTATTTTCGACTGGTTACCCTTTGAACTAATTCACTGTTTGGATGATGGAAGGAAACTATCTAGAGCACTACGAATCTGGTTATGAAATTATTAGTTTTTATTTAATTTCAAAATATACAGTGATGTCGAAAATAATGAGGGCACCAATATATCCCTTAGAGATTTGATGAGAATGTAAGTAAAATGAGAAATTTTTTAAAATTTTTTTCAAAGCTAAAATTATGTTTGAAATTCATCCTTTAAAAAAATATGAGGACAACCCGTTTTCTTTTCAAAATAGTTATTAAATAAAAATAATATAGTCATACATTTTCATTCTTGCTTACAACTGGTTAGGCGGTGTAAGCATTCTGTAAAAAAAATTTGGCACACCGAATCTGCAAACTGAATTATTTCCAAAGCTTATAAAAATTTTTGGGACAATTTCCTATTGTAACAATTTGTACTATAATTACGGTGACCATCCGTCCACTATTCTAGCGGACAGTCCGCTTTTTTAACCTCCTGTCCGCTATTTTACCACTATTTTACAACATGTAACTTCTAAAAAGTATTTATTTTCCAAAATGCCCACTTTTGTCCACTTTTTTCACTAATTCGGTAAAAACGCTTAAATTAGCTGGAATTACTATCTTCATATTTTTACATTTATACAGATAGAGTTAAAAAATTTAAACAAATTTGTGATAACATTGATGTAGAGTATAAAAAATGATTGGAACATATTAAAACACCTTGGTTAACTTTAATGCCACAAGAAAAATGCCCAAAAATATTATGCCTTCCATAAATATATACTGCGTTTAGAAAGTTAACATATTTCAATGCCTGAAGCGGCTATACATATATTAAAAGAATTTAAATCAAAGTTAATAGAACGTCACGTAATGAATTGATTTACGGTAAGCAACGTTGAGATTTACTAGAAATTTATTTCCAAAACAAAGACAATTAGGCAGAAATTCCAAAAAAGAAAAATCGTCTTGTCAGATGAAGCTCATTTACATCTTGGTTGGTACGTTAATAAGCAAAATTGCCGTATTTAGGGCTCAGAAAACTTACACGTGGTCTTATAAAGGGTGTTTTTTATAGAGGTATAGAACTTTAAGTTGCAATAAAACAACGGTGGATTATTCGATTGACATGAATTTTATTTATCCGAAAGATAATCTTGTGGCATTACATTTTAAATACGATTTCTGGCATATGACCGCCACGGCTGGCGCGGATGTAGTTCAATCTGGACGTCCAATTTTCGATGACTTTTTCCAACATTTGTGGCCGTATATCGGCAATAACACGGCGAATGTTGTCTTCCAAATGGTCAAGCGTTTGTGGCTTTACCGCATAGACCAATGACTTTACATAGCCCCACAGAAAATAGTGTAGCGGTGTTAAATCACAAGATCTTGGAGACCAATTCACAGGTCCAAAACGGAAAATTAGGCGGTCTCCAAACGTGTCTCTCAATAAATCTATTGTGGCACGAGCTGTGTGACATGTTGCGCCGTCTTGTTGAAACCACATCTCCTGGACATCATGGTTATTCAATTCAGGAATAAAAAAGTTAGTAATCATGGCTCTATACCGATCGCCATTGACTGTAACGTTCTGGCCACCATCGTTTTTGAAAAAGTATGGACCAATGATTCCACCAGCCCATAAAGCGCACCAAACAGTCAATTTTTCTGGATGTAACGGTGTTTCCACATACACTTGAGGATTACCTTCACTCCAAATGCGGCAGTTTTGTTTGTTGACGTAGCCGTTCAACCAGAAGTGCGCTTCATCGCTAAACAAAATTCGCTTATGAAAACCGGGAAACAAAATTTCACTATTTCCAAGCGTTGTTCAGGCGTGAGTCTATTCATGATGAATTGCCAAACCAAACTGAGAATAAATCACTTGACAGCTGTTAAATCGGTCGCCATCTTGAAAAGTAATGCCAACTTAAAGTTCTATATCTCTATAAAAAAAAACACCCTATATAAGCCAATTCAGCCCTTAATAGTGATTGTTTGGTGCGGGTTGTGGAGCGGAATATTTCTTTGAAAATGAGGGTCATTACGCAACCATTACGGTCGATGGAGACACCTATCGTCCCATGATAAGCGATTTTTTTCCTTTGAAGTGGCATATTTTTATTTGACATAATGTAGCATGAAAATTCGAACAATCAGAACATAATTCGTTTCGTGTTAGAATGCGAACCATTCTTTTTTGTTGAATTCCATGCTACTTTTATCAATTTGGAAAAGTACCCTTGTAGGGGTGCATATCCCTCTATTGTCTCCTTTTGTATTTGCCTGCAAAATGTTACGAATTTATATGAAAACTTATTATACCAACACAGAAAATGTTGATCCGTCACCTTCGTGGGATGGTGGTCTATGAAAATAAAAATGTTTTCTTTGTTACAGGTTTTTGTTTATGCGATATTGTGTTCTCTTTTTTTTTTTGTTGTTCTCTCCCGGTTTCCAACATTTTGGTAAAACGGTTTTAACTTTTATATCCGCCATTGTTGTTGTTATGGTGGTTTCTGTACGAGAGTTTTTTCCTCGTTTATAAAATATAAAAAATAAATACAAATAAAAAACGAGTTTAAATAGTAGAAAAAAATAAAATATCATGGGCCCAGTACAGTACAGTACAGTACAGTTCAGTGTTTAAAGTGTGGTAAATCAAAGTCTGAAAAGTCTGTTAAACACTTCTTGTTTTCCACCTGACAGGAATTGGAAAAATGTTCGTTTAATTCGTTTGTTTTTGTTATTTACCAATTTTTTGCTGTTGTTGTTGTTGCTGCAATTGTTGTTATTGCTGTTTTTAGTTTTATTGTTATTGTTGTTTGTGTGTGTGTATGTGTTTTTATTGAGTATATTTTTATTTATTTAAACATTTTATTTTTATTTCTCTCTATGCTAAGGTCGGTCGTTCATTCAGCCCCGGAGTCGGTCATACAATTTAAAGCAATTATCGCACATGATGTAACACGTTAAACACGAAATTGATGGCAAAAGGTGCCGCCATATTGTAGTGATTTCATATAAACTGCCTTCTAAAGGCCCCTTTTTTGAACTTTTGTACAACGGAAAAGGCCATTTAAAATAAACAAAAAAAATGGGAGTAAAGAGGACTTTTTAATCTATCTTTTGACTTTCTTCAATACACAAAATACAAAAACAAAATACTCTTAAAATATACAAGTGTTTTAAATACACGAGTATTTTAGAGATTATAAACAGTATTCGCTATATAATAAAGGATTCTGCTTAAAGTATATTCATTAATCCGAAATAGTTGGTTGTTTATATGGAAGTAAACAGTTTAAAACTAAGCTACAGGTGGATTAGGGACATAGCTGCCAGATTTGACGATTTATCGTCATTTTGACGACTTTGAGCTCCAAAAATATCATGTTGACGATTTATGCCTTTATTTTGACGATTTTTAAAAATTAAAAATTTTTATCATATTCTTTACTTTAGGAAAGAGAGAAGAACAGTGCTTATGGACACTAAGGTTGTATATTTTTATACCATATGTAACAGGAAAGACCTCTGCAGGATTTGATTTTCACATACGGATAGTCCGACTAAAAAACGCATTTTTTCTGTAATGCAACGTGCGATCCACTGGTCAATCGACCACATATGGATAGTCCGACTAAAAAAACTTATATTTTCTGTAATGCTGTGTGTGATCCACTTGCCAATCGACCGCAAATGGATGTGCTAGCGAGAAAGACGAGCGTTACGTAGGAATATATGACTTTCGGGAACAAGTCCTCTTATTTCGTTTGAGCAAAATCCTTTTGTAGTATCGATAGAACAGTGAAATATAAACCAAATTACAACGATGGTCCAATGATTTAATGGAGTTGAATACACTACCGTCATTAAGGAGCTACTACGGCCTCTCCTGTACACGGTCGAGAAACGTCAAAATAGACGTTAAGGCACTAACCCATACATGAGAGTTGTATTCCATTCTCAGTCGGTTATAACCTTATGATGCGGGCTTCTTGGGGACGATTGCTGTAGACTGTCTAATGGTAAAGGTATAACACTGGCCATTTTATAGTCACCCAGCAGCAACTCGTTTCCTTGCTGTTCGCATCTTGAGGTAGGGCGTTTGATTTTCATTGTTCCTTATCGTGATGACGGGTCACTTTCGCATCGATTTTTGTAACGTGCGTGGGCTGACAACTACTTTCCACCTTCCTATAACCTATTTTCCTAAACCTGCACAATGCACTGCATGAGTAAACAAACAAAACAAACAAAAAAAAAATAAAAAAAAATAATGTAAATAGTGAGATCAGACGATAATATCTTAAGAAGAAATTGAAAAACGTGTCGTGTAGCAGCCAACATTAAACAGAATTTTCATGCTCCGAATGTCAAGAGCTTCTGACTCCTTAATATTTACACCACCCATAGATTAAGATGATGCAATATTATTGTTGCGCTTATGTGTCAATAAACAACACTGGCAGAGATTGTTTAAACCTTAAATTTTAATTTTTGGAAAAAAATTAATATATGAAGTTGAGGGACGGACGCTAGCTTTTATTTTCTGACAAATTTTTTTTAAATGTTTTATTTTTAAACTCAGCTATGTACATTAGAGCAACTCAAGTTGTATGGAAGCAAAATTTGTGCTCGATGTACCCCCCTCAAAATGAACCTTGGACTTTTTTAAGATGACATCTAAAATATTTCGGCTCTAGCTTTGACCTCTCGTGAGCTGGACCATTTTGAAAAAGGGTCTATTTTTGAATGTTTTGTTAGTTTGAGAATCTGTTTCCTTACCAACATATACAATATCGGTATCATAAGAAAGGGTTTTTTAACTAGGGCGAATTTCAAAAAAAGCTGAGACCCGTATTTAATCAAATCGACTAAAGATTAAAATATGTTAATTTGGCATTTTTATTACAAACAACCCCGAACAAAAAATTCAAAAACCATTTTTTTTACAGAATATCCTTAAAAAAAGGACATGCATGATCGTCCTTGGACAAATTGTATATACAGTTGGAAGCGCCTTAAAAAATTTATTTGCGAAAAAATTGGTTCGGAAATTGCACGAAAACGTCATACAAAATTTGGTCGCAGAGAAGGATTACGACCTAGTTTCTCACACCACTCATGTTGTATCAATTTTTATACATGAGTGGCGGGACCTACAGCTTAAATTCGACTCCGAACGATAGATTTTTTAGAAACTTTTCATGGCAATTTTTAATTACTCTCATAGTTTTTGCCAGAAATCTGATGAGAGGCCGAAGGAATATTATTTTTCATATTTTCGTTTTGATATCGGACCTGGGGTTTGAACAGTGTCCTTACGTGTAATAAGCCAACACACTACCTACTGGACTACGGCGACTTCCGTAGGTACACCGAAGTTTGATACAGTGCGTACACCAGAAAATATCGAAGCTGTGGCTGAGAGTGTGCGTGAGAGAGTCCATCAACATCAACTCGTCATCGTTTTCAAGAATTAAATATTTCACGCACAAATCGAATATTGTGAAAAGATCACGGTATGAAGGCTTACAAAGTTCAAATGGTTCAAGATTTGAAGTCGCATGATCATCCATTTTTTTTTCACTGCGCTAGATCATCTTTTCGGATGAAGCTCATTTTCATACTGGTTAATAAGCAAAATTTAATTTAATTTAGAGCTTAAAATCCCACACGTGATCTTACAGAAGCTAATGCACCCATTACGAGTGACTGTTTGGTGAGGCTTTTAGAGCGGAGGCATCATTGGCTCATACTTCTTTGAAAAGTGCAACCATACGTTCAATGGAGAGACCTATTGCACCATGATTACCGATTTGTTTGTAACCGCTCTTCATGGTATTGATGTGAACGATGTTTGGTTTCAACAGGATAGTGGATGGTGCCTCACATTTCATGCCACAATCGATTTATTGCGTCAAACGTTCAATTACCCATAATTTTGATGTCAAATGGCCGCGATTTGCACTGTTGGACTATTTTCTGTAGACCCCCCATTAAAGAAAAGTGTTATGTCAATAAACCAGAAACAATTGAGCATTTGAAGGCCAACATTCGTGATACCATTGCCGAGATACGACCCGATACACTCGAAAAAGTGCATGAAAATCGATGCGACTGAAGGAGGTACTGTAAGGCCAGTCGCGGCAGCCATATGAATGAAATATTATTCCATTTCTACAATTGGACAATTGGACTTCACAACAAAGAAATAAATTTGGCAAAATTTCAAACCGTATATTTTTTTTGCATTTTTAAATTTTAATTTTTTAATGGCCCACCCTATATACCGAAGAAGTTATAATTTGATGCAAGCAATCTAGTGTTGATATGGGAATTAATATGTATTATTTACGTGATAATGAAATAGTCATGAATCTATTAGAACTGAAACTAGTCACATGATTACGTAAGGTAGCGGACCATATTAAAGGAAAAGGCCCCACTTAACATTGTGATACCACAATCAGTTCATCCCGGGGGTCATCACTGCCTAGACTACAAATTAAATCTTGCTATTGCTGCAATCTATGCATATATTTGAGAGATCGGTAACTAGTCACAAAATGATATCCCTTCCCAGAGAGAGAGAGAGGAAAGGCCCCATTACCATGATCCGCTGGTGATGGGTTTGAACCACAATGAGCTCCGGATGAAACCGACCAATTCCCTTAGTGGCTCAATCGCCACCATGGATGTTATAATCGAGCCATTGGACAGAATTCGTAGCGCAATGAGCTACTGTGGAATGTCAATTGTTCCAATGGGGAAAAGTGACAACTAAATTGCCTCCCCTGAACGACTTTCTTTTTGACAGACCATAGGTTAGGTTAGGTTAGCGGGTAGCTTGCCGTTCACAGGGAAGTTCGCTCAGTGGCCATATGGCCCATTGTATTATCCAGAGAGAGGAAAGCCCCCATTGCCATGATCCGGTATGATATGTTTGAACCACCCCGAGCTCCGGATGAAACCGGGCAACTCCCTTAGCGGCACGATCGCCAACTAAAACAGAATAATTTTAGAGTTTACTTATCTTTTAAAATCTCCAATTTCGTCCTCAGAAATACTTACTGGTTCCAGGTGAAAATATAAAAATTGTTTCATCTTTTTAAGGACAGTACAGTGAATTAATGTGTTAATATATTGCGTGTGCCAGTTTTTCACAATATTAATATTGAACTTTGTACTTTTATTTTTTCCACCACTGTTGTTGCAGTGTGATAGCAATAGCTAGCATGAGTATGAGTTTGAAAACTTAAATCTTAAATGGATTTCATAGACTAGACTAAAACTGAACTTCAAATCATAAATCACCCTTTTCTTTTTATTGTTTGTTATTGACGCAATAAACTAATTCTCCAATTGTTGTTATTGTTGTTGGAGCCAATGTTATTGCCTTTTTATTTCACTGGAAATACACATTCAATAAAGACTGTGCCATTATATGGAGTTCACTTTATGATTTTATAAGAATAAACATTTTGTCGGATAATAAAACATTATTTCGATGAGCACCAAAGGCAGAAGCCATAAATATAAGCCAAAACGTATTTTCATTTGGTTAATAGAATTATTATGAAATCGGTGTAGATCAGAGAACAGCAATGAATCGTTTTTTCGCTACTCATAAGTACATACTCATGAAATTTCGAGTATGAATGAGTCAACAGTATTGAAATTCAATTATTCTGATTCATTCGTACTCGCTACAACATTGATTTTTAAGTACAGGTTGCAATGAGTATGAGTACAATGTTCACATCAAACTCATAACATTCGATATACATACATACGTATGTTCGATTCATACGCCTACACACTTTTATCCATAACTTTAAAAAAAATACTTATAATACTCATAAATTATTCCAGTGATTCGAATCATTCATTAAAATTTGTAGTCTTAGTTGTTGTTGCAAAAAAAGAAGAAAGAAAAAGACAAAGACAGCAAGTAAAGCAAACACACAACGTTCTAGCGAGTATTGTAGTGTTCGTACGCGGATCATACTTATTTTGTTATTCTTGTAAATGTTGAGTAAAGGAGAGTCGAAGTCAACCACATCATGCATATTGTTAAGTAGGAGTACGATGAGTACTTCAAACTTTGAATATGAGTAGTATGAGTATGATATTAAAATAAGTATGAATGCATATACATAAATATCAGAAATTATGTGTATGATTCGTATCCACTTATCTTTTTGAATACTCATTGCTGATCTCTGGTTCCAATTCTATTGGAATATGTATGTAAGTCCAACCATGGACTACTATCTCATTAGTCTAAGGTCAATCTCTTATAATACTAAAATCTGAATTTTTATGGTTACGAACTATGGAATTGGAAGTTTTAATCAGCTATTGGACATAAAAGTCAGTATAAAGGAAATTATCAACACGGTGCTGACAAGCAACGTGATGTGATACTGACACAGTCCACATCTTTTATTGGCGATGTAAAATTATTTAACTGCTCATCGAGACTATTCCAGAACGCCTCGACGTCTGTCCTACCAACTTTTTAAAGTAGGCGAACAGTGAAAGAACGGTAAAAGAAGTCGCCGCAGTCTGGAAGATAGTGTGCTGGCTTATTAGACGTAAGGCCACGGTTCAAACCCCAGGTCAGACATCAAAACGAAAATATAAAAAAATTATTTCTTCGCTGACTTCCTCTCAGCAGATTTCTCGCAAGGACTCTGAGAGTAAATAAAATTGCCGTGAAAAGTTTCTGAAAAATCAGTCGTTCGGAATCGACTTTAAAACTCATGTATACAATTAACACACACAAATTGAGTGATGTGAGAAGCTAGGTCGTAATCCTGACTGAAGGGTTGTAATGGCCAATTATGTATGTATGAACAGTGACCGGCCTTTCGCTCAGACTTCAATCTCAGCAACTTTTGTTTTTCATTCATGTTCGCATCTGCAGAGATTTCGGTATTAGTTGGTTTCTAAGATGACTTGCTGATTACGCTAACACATGCAATACTGACAAGGTGATCAAGCTGCCCGAGAAAGTTTATACTGCCATGGGTCGATGTAGACATATGTACACCAGATAGCTTGAACCAAAGACGCCAAGTTCAGGTGCTCAAAGTGAAGTTGTCATTTTTAAGGATTGACTATCTGTGTTACTCTAAAAAAATTAACGAAATATTAGTCTCAACGTATAATGGAAATAATATTGTTATTATGTTGAAAATGGCGTTATTAAAACGATTAACAAAAGCTACAAAAACAAAACAATGGACTTGTCTACATGATCAACGAATAAACAAAAATATAGCAACGACATCAGTATAAAAAAGGGGATAAACAAAGTAAACAAACTGCCAACAACAACACTGCAAGGACAAACGTGAACAAAATACACAAACAACATGTTTACATTTAAAGAGGTTTGGCAAAGGCAAAGTGATTCTCCTTCGAGAGCATTCATCAGGCTGTTTACCCAGCGATATAAAAGGCAAGGCAAAGCAGGCAACGGGATTAGAAAGAATTCAGTCAGTCTTGTGTGAAAACGCATTGCGTATGAAGGGAATAATTGTGGTTTGAAGAACTCCTTTGTATAGGTCTAACGAACAATTGTTTGTGTGTACGCGGAAGAGTGTAAAGAAGAATAACAAACAAAGTAAATTGTTGTTGTTTAAATCAAGTTACGAACAGTGGTTAAACACAAATTTATTTTTATTTTATTTGCAATCTACGACCGCATATTTTAAATGTTTTTAAAATGGTAAAAAACGTAACAGTATTCAGCAGAAGAGTAAGTTGTCGTAATTTGACTGCCACCCTAATGTCGGCATATTTATTTAAATAAAATTTATACATACGATATGATATGAATTTATGTTCATATGTATGTTTATGAAGTTCAGTCATGATTGTTTTATTTGTTTTATTTTTTTATTATATTCTCTACCATTAAGAAATGTTTTAAGAATTTCCTCTTGTGAGGAAATAAAACTATTTATAGTCGAAACATTTAAAAATAGTTTTTTCTTGTTTTCATTTTTGCCTTCTTATTCATAAGTGTCAACAAGAAATGATTGATGAAACAATTCATGCTGAGCCATAACGGCATAAGTACGAAAAAAACTACAACATTTAGACAATCGTTCGTTCATTCATTCATTCATTCGTTCATTGCTTTCATTGACCAATAAAAAGTTTATTATTCGGGGTTTATTTTATTATTTCTATTCATTTTTCCTTTCAATTTATCTACAAAATAATTTCAAAATCGTTTTAGAAGTAAATCAAAATAAAACATTTCAGCCATTATGCAGTAGTTTTGAATGAAACTGGACAAGAAACAAATTTTTTTGCAATCAAAAAAAAGAAAAGAAAGTAGAAATGGCAGAGATAATAATATGACATGGCGCACTTAGAAAAAAAAAACACAAAAAAATAAATAAAATTTTGACGATGAACTGCATGTGCAATATTTATTACACTCGAAAAATTTATTGTATTACACATGAAATACCCTACATACCTAACACACATTATAACCCTTCAGTCAGGGCTACAACTTAGCTTCTCACATCACTTATTTTGTGTTATACATGAGTGGCAGGACCTACAGTTTAAAGTCGACTCCACACGACAGATTTTTGAGAAACTTTTCATGGCAATTTTATTTGCTCACAGAGTTTTTGTCAGAAACCTGCTTAGACGAAGTCCGCACAGAAAAATATTCTCATATTTCGTTTTGTTAGAGATGTCTGAGGTTTGAACCGTGGCCTCACGTCTAATAAACAAACAAACTACCTACCACACTACAGCGGTAGTATGGTGTGTCCTACATATCATATTGCTATGAAAATGGAAACGGTGTATCATCGTTTGACATTAAAATGAGCAAAAGCTACACAAACACATACAACGAACTTATTGCAAGTAAACCAACAACATCAGGGATAGACAAGATAGCGAGAGCGCAACAACAATCAATGCGAACAAATTACACAAACACCAATGAAGTCTCAATAGAGTTCTCGAGAAGGCAAAGTCACGAACATTCTACTTCAAGAACCTTCATCAGACAGATTACGTGAGCATGTAAAAAGTCAAGACAAAGCAGGCAACGAATAGAAAAATTCAGTTGGTCTTGTGTGAAGACACGCTGCGTATGAAGAGAACAGTCGTGGTTTGAAGATCTCCACTATACAGATCTACGTACAAGTGTTGTTGCTTATGCAAAGGGCGTGAGCAGACAAAAATAACGAACAAGCCAATTATTGTTGGATACATCAAGTTGTTAATAGTGGCACACAAAATTGTGCGAACAATAAAGAGTGCAAAATGAATCATAAAATGCCATTAGGTTAGGCTAAGTTAGGTACAGAACTCGCCTTACAGGACAAGACTCGTTTATTATACCGATTCGGCCTGTTGTGATACCGACACTAATATTAAACCCAGGAATTAAACATGCACTAAACGAACCCGACCTAAATCCAAATGTGGCTATTGCTGCAACCTTATATTTAATGGTTTATGTTATACCACTGGTTTATGTCATGGCACTGACACATGCAGTAAAGGATAATCTCTTTCTCCTTGAATTACTCCTTTCCGTATAAGTCCAGCAAGGAAAGCTCTGATGAGATAGTTAGCTAAGTAATTTCCGATAATATCTCTATGTAATGGAGCTCATTAAGGTTTAGCTTTGAATGATCCGACATCGAAGCTGTTTGTTAGGGACTTAATACTAAACCGAGTAAATCAAGAGACTTTTAGGGAAAATTCCGCACCCAACGCGCTTTGCGTCCTTTTCAATTTGGCCTTGATCTGTCTAGAAAACACTGCAAGAACGCCATACGAAAGTTTTGGAGCCATCGGTATCACTGTTCATAGGCTTATCTGCATTGAGCCTTTCAGCCACCAGTTCAGCCCTATGCTTCAAAAGAAGTTCAATGTAATAGTCGTAGTGGAATTAATAATTCCCTACGTACTCCGTCTATCAGCCGTGAGTTGCTTTGGTATTTGCCCGTCTCCTAATAAAACATCATCACCATAATGAAAGGCTCCATCACGGCCTAATAGAGCCAGCTGAATGCTGAAAAGATTGACTATTTGTCGTCGTGTAGAATTGCCAAAATATTGCGATTATATAAAAATTGCCCTCAATAAGGCACTAATACCTCACATTTTTCAAATATGTGTTCTAATAATTCATTCTCATCACCGCATAATCTGCATACTGGTCTTTGAGTCTACAGTACCTTATCAAAAGGCACATTACTAACCTCATGTTATTCTGGGATAGTCTGGCGCATGACTTAAATCTCTTTCTTTTGTAATTATCTAAGAAAAGTTTAAAAAAAAGCTGAAATTCTTTAGTTTGAGAAAAGTGCTCATCGCTCTGTACATATCTTTTCGCTGAGTAGAAAGTTTCTAGCTTCATGAGTGGCGGGAAAGCCGCTCTACCTAGTTGATTCTGCTTTCCCAAACAGTCCTGTACTATTTTCAGTCAGACTGACTTTTAGACCCTATTGCTGTGTGCTGTCCGTTGTACTTTCAGTTCAAGTTGAATTGAGCACATCCTTCGATCCGATAGAATTCTCAGTTTCACGATGTACACGGAATGATGTTTACTCTGGGTCCTGTTGCAATATCTGTTCCCGATTTATGCGTATACTACACAATGGTCGTTCTTTCAGTCTAATATGCAGTCTATATGACTAAGTCTCCATGGGTTTACTTTGCTTTTGTTATACAAGTACAGGCATCAAGCGACGTACGAAAAACAAATACTTTGATATTAAGATCTGCTAAACACCATAGTCGCCGTAGTCTAGTAGGTATTGTGTTGGCTTATTAGACGTAAAGCCCGAGTTCGTATCCCAGGTCTGACAGCAAAACGAAATATGAAAAAAATATTTCTTCGGCGAGTTCCTCTCAGCAGATTTCTGGGAAAAACGCTGAGAGTAAATAAACCTGCCATGAAAATGTTACTCAGAAATCTGTCGTTCAGAGTCGACGTTAAACTGTAGGTCCCACCACTCACGTATAAAATTAACGCACACAACAGAGTGGTGTGAGAAGCTAGGCCGTAATCCTGACTGAAGGGTTGTAATGGCCAAATATGTATGTATGTGGTCTATCAGATCACGTCTCAAGTCTAATAGGGTGGGGCCACGGTTCAAACCCCAGGTCAAAAATGTCGAACAAAACGAAGTAAAAAAAATACTTTTTCACCAACTTCCTCTCAGCAGATGTCAGGCAAAAACTCGTCCGTAGTCGGCATTAAACTATAGGTTCCGCCTCCCATATTAAAATTAACGCACACAATATGAGTGGTGTGAGAAGCTAGTTCGTAATCCCAATTGTAAAAATGTTCTTATGATCTAAAATAACGATAACATGAGCGAATCTAAAGCAGTAACGAATTTAAAATCTTTCTATACCTTCTAGTCTCAAATATTGCATAATCATTAAGGAAGCGCTAAGTGTCTCGTTTAAAAATAAGAAGTCAAGATCGTTGATAATTTTCAATGACAATATGTTTAAACAACATTTCAGCCTACGTCTGTAGAGTGCAACAACTTAATTAAGCAAGCAACTACACAGTAAATCAGTTAATTTCTTCAGATTTCTGTAATTTAGAAAAAAAGTTCTTATAATTTCAACAAAAAATCCTAAAAAAAAAATAAAACAAATGACAGCTTTGGCAACAACAACAACATCAACATGTTGTTGAAGATAAATATACAACGCGGAAATTTTGACAACAATAATACCATCCATCAGAGAGATGCGAGCAGCAGCAGCAATTATTTCTTCCACTTGATGAGTGCAAATTGCACGAAATTGCGGCATAACTTGGCTTAAAACTTTTCTGTCCATTTTTTGTGTTTTTTTCTTCTGTGATCTGGGAAAAAATGCAAAAGAATTAAAAATTAAAATAAAAATAAAACATGAAGAACATGATAAGACAAAAACATGAACTAAATTGAAATGATGCAAAATTGCAGTTGCAGCATAACAGTCATAAATCCTTAACAGAGTTGCCAACACATTGCAACCAAAAAGCGATTGAGACAGATAGTCGTTACTGCATTCCCACTACAATAGAATTGCTAACACAATTTCATTATCCGTTTGTATGTATGAGTGTGCTTCTATGTCCAGTATTTTAAAAACAAAAGTACGAAAGTAGTTCAAAATTTATGACGCAACCTGCCAAATGTGGAGCTTGTGTATTTCTTAGATACATACATACATACATACATACATACATATGTACATACATACATACATACATACATATGTGCGTACATTGGCAACATTTTTTTCTAAAATTTTTCTTTGTTCCATAAACATTGTTGCAACTAAAAGTTGTAATTTATGACCATAAATGTAGGCATTTGAATGTCTGTCTGTGTTTGTATGTGTGTGTTTAAGTGAGTAAAATTTGAAATATATTCTCGCCCTAAACACATTTTATACAATAAATATTTATAATCCTGTGAACAAGGAAGGGTGAAACGAAAATATCACAATTGAGAACATATTACTGCTGGGCAAGCAGGCTAGTAAACGAACTAGCTTTTTAAAAAACAAATAAAAATTATGAGTTAGTACGTGAATTACTGTTAAACTATTAGTGTACAAGGGCTGTGACAGAAGTTAAAAGTTATTTTTTTCTTGTGATACAGAAATGATAGTAGGATGCTTAAGATATTATTACGAGAATGGAAATGGTGTTACATCGTTTAACATTAAAATGATAAACAAAAGCTACAAAAACAATGAACTTGTTTACATGATAAACAAAAACATACCAACAACATCAGTATAAAAAATGGGATAAACAAGCAAACAAAAAGGCAACAACAACACTGCAAGGACAAACGTAAACAAAATACACAAACAAAAATGACGTAAAAAACATGTTTACTTTTATAGAGATTTCGGGAAGGCAAAGTCATTCTCCTTCAAGAGCATTCATCGGACTGTTTACCATGCCAAATAAAAGGCAAGACAAAGCAGGCAACGTAGTCAGTAAAAATTCAGTCAGTCTTGTGTGAGTGGATTGACCTGTAGTTAAACTACTCTCGAGTCGACTCCAAACGTCAGATTTTTTAAGAATCTTTTCATATCAATTTCATCTACCATCAGAGTTTTTGCCAGAAATCTGCTGAGAAGAACTCGCCGAAGAAATATTTTTTCATATTTCGTTTTGTTCGAAATGTCTGTACTGAAGTTTGAACCATGGCCCTACTTCTAATAAGACAACGCACCACCTACAAGACTACGACGACTTAACATTGCAAAATTTCCGATCGTTCATGTGTCAATTAATTCCTTCGCCAGTAACTACAAGTAAATTCTTTATAGTAAACCTGTCATAAATGTTTACTAAACAATTATCATTTTTTGTTTTATCATTTTTTGTTTTGTTTTTGTTTTTTTTTGTTGTTGCTTTTTTACATGCTTATAAATAAACAAACAAAAAACAATGAGCAAGTGCTTGACGTTAAGTGAAGATGCGTGAACATGTAGTTCCTTTGAAACTACAGTCGACTTTATTTAATAGTTCCAGAGCATTTATCATGCCTCATGTTCTGTTATTCTAAATGAAACAGTTTTACAACGAACTTTATTAAAATAAGAGACCTGAAAAGAACTAGAATATTACGACGTAATTGTTGAAGCTAATGATGTATCAGCAACTTTTCAAAGGCTGATTCGACGATTTCCTATTACATTTTAATTAATTATTGACCCACAGACAGGAGCAGATTGAGTTTTATCTTTACAGTCCTATTGTAATTTGTTTTGTAATATTGTACCCTTACCAATGAGTACTACTCATGATTTCTGATACTTATACGCATCCATACTTATTTTAATATCAAACTCATAATACTTATATTCAAAGTTTGAAGTACTCATCTTACTCATTCTTAACAATACGCATGATGTTGTTGATTTCGACTCTCCATGACTCAATATATTCACCAGAAGGATGTGTGTTCGCCTTGCTTCTGTCTTTGTCTTTTTCATTCTGTTTATTTTTTGTAAATGCAACAACAACTAAGACTGTAAATTTTGATGAATGATTCGAATTACTCGAATCATTTATGAGTATTAGAAGTATTTTTCTAAATTTATGAATCTAAATGAGTAGGCTTATGAATCCAACATATTTCGAATGTTATGATTTTGATATCAACGTTGTACTTAAGTATACTCATTGCAACCTGTACTTATAAATCAATGTTGTAGTGAATGTTGAATGAATCAGAGTAGTTGAATTTCAATATTGTTGGCTCACTCATACTCAAAATTTCATGAGTACTTATGAGTAGTGAAAAAACGATTCTAATAGTTTAAAAGAAGACGTAAGCAAGTCGCAGGCTTCACCCAAAATTTTCAATCTTACTTACATAATTGGTCTTTACAACCCCGTAGTCTGGCTTATAACGTAGCTTCGCACAACACCCATGTTGAGTGTTAATTTTATCCATAAGTGGCGTTACTTTCTCCGTTTTTACCACAAAACTGCTGAGAAAAAGTCGAAGAAAAAAATATTTTTTTTTCATATTTCCTTTTGTTCGAGACCTCTGAGCTGGGATTTGTAACTGTTGTAATTAGTCAAGTCACTAACTAATAGAATATGACAAGTTTAATCTTAAGGCGTATACAAACAAACAAACATAATTAATATTGTTGTTGAAGGTCAAAAATATCCGATTTTGCTCGACAATACATGTTCGAGATGATTGCATAACTCACTACTTAGAGTTGTGTCCCAAATTAACGCATACAACATAAGTAGTGTGAGGAGCTAGGTTGTAATCTTGAATAAAGGGTTGTAATGATCAATTAAGAAAGTAAACATTTCTAGAGTTTTTATTTATAGCTTTTGTTCATCTTTTGAAGATTTGAATTTTGTAATACTCAGAAAATTATGGCTCAAGCCAACCAAAAGAAAGGCTCAGGAGTTGATAAAATTAATAACAGGATGTTTATAACGCCGCCTTCCGTCGAATTTCTTATATTGTAATTTTATCCAATTTTATGTTTTGAAGATTACCCTCTGAACACTATTCTTATAGACTTTTCCCAAGCATTTGCGGGGATTGACAGGAAAGCCTGTATAAGTAGAAAGTAAATCCTTCTGTTACGTTGTTACTTTTTTATCTTTTAAAAACTTTTGAAATATGAGTTCGTAGATTGCAAATAAAAATAAGTTTGTGTTTAGTTTTAAACCAATTCTTTATTGTTCGCACAATTTCGTGTGCCACCTTTGGCAACTTGATTTAAACAACAACAATTTGCTTTATTTGTTATTCTTCTTTATGCTCTTCGTCGTACACACTAACAATTGTTCCTTAGATCTTTACAACGGAGATCTTCAAACCACGATTATTCGATTTAGACGCAACGCATCTTCACACAAGACTGACTGAATTCTTTCTGACACCGTTACCTGCTTTTTTGTCGTTTATATCACAGGATAAACAGTCTGATGAATGCTCTTGAAGGAGAATAGCTTCGCCTTCGCGAAATCTCTATAAACGTAAGCATGTTGTTTACGTTATTGTTGTTTGTGTATTTTGTTTACGTTTGTTCTTGCAGTGTTTTTGTTGCCTGTTTATTTACTTGCTTATCCCTTTTTTATATTGATGTTCTTGCTATATTTTTGTTTATTTGTTGATCATGTAAACAAGTCCTTTGTTTTTGTAGCTTATGTTTATTATTTTAATGTTAAACGATGTAACACCATTTCCATTTTCGTAACAATATTGAGAAGCTATTGGAAAGCACTGACATGAAAGTTTCTCAAAAATCTGTCGTACGGAGTCAGCTTTAAACCGTAAGTTTCGCCACTCATGTATAAAATTAACACACACAACATAAGTGGTGTGAGAAGCTAGGTCGTAATCCTGACTGAAGTG
This sequence comes from Sarcophaga rosellei, assembly GCA_930367235.1. Classification (NCBI taxonomy): domain Eukaryota; kingdom Metazoa; phylum Arthropoda; class Insecta; order Diptera; family Sarcophagidae; genus Sarcophaga; species Sarcophaga rosellei. Next base: position 31,160,389 of record OV884021.1, on the reverse strand, counting down.
TTGTAATGGCCAATTATGTATGTATGTGATGTATGTATTGAAAAGCACTACAGCCGTTATCCCCACACAAAATTTACATACGTATATAGAATTATTTCCAAATGTATATAAACCAGGGACCGTAACTGTTATAACTTTTATCGTAAAAGTCAGAAAATAAAAGTTATTTTTTGACTTTTATTTTTTCGAGCAGAAATAAAAGTTATGTTTTGACTTTTATTTTTTAGAGCAGAAATAGCAGTTATTTTTGACTTTTATTTTTAAGAGCAGTAATAAAAGTTATTTTTGACTTTTATTTTTAAAAGCAGAAATAAAAGTTATTTTTGTTTCAATAATAAAAGTCAAAAATAAGTGTTAATTTTGCTCGAAAAAATAAAAATCAAAAAATAACTGTTATTTTTTTTCTAAAAACTAAAAATCATGTTTTTAAAAAGCATCGCCTATTATAAAAATTTGGTCCAAGACAATCAAAATGGTATACTTGGTTTTGTTCTCCGACATTTCCTTGTGGATGCTTTTTTTAATCAAAAATTCAAAAATAACAGCTATTTTCGGTCCCTGATATAAACAGGTACAATATCTGAATTTCATTCTAGTATTAACCTTTTTTGCTCAACACAATCACTTTTTGTCAGTTTAAAATAGTGAACAACAAGTAAAGGAGCGTCAGATAACGAAACTAGCAACATTGGTGACTAGTAGACACTGTCTGCCATACTATCTTCAGCAATGAAAACTGATAAATGGATGTGTATGTAAAAATAAAACCCCCTATCAGCATGAAATAAAAAAGGAAATAAAAAATTTCAAATTTATATTTACATTGACATCATGTTGACTAAATCTATTACAAATGATGCAAAAATAGGATACAAGTGATCCCCAGATACCAGTAATACGTTGTAGCTTTTGATTTTACAAAAATATTTTATATTTCACGACTAAATAAATAAAAAAATATAAGAAATAAAGAACAATATGTCTTTACAGTGGAAGGCAAAAATGTAGGATTTTAAGAATGCTTTTAAATCCTTTTTTGTTTCAACATTTATAATTGTCATCAAATTGATTTTGCTTTTTATCGATTGTTAAGCGGACAGCAAAATCTGGCCAAAGCTGGATAAGGGGCACCGACGGCTTTGTTTAAACTCCAAAGAAGTAGGCTCAGTACTGTTATCGGGGTTATTGTAGGGTATTGTACTATAAGAACGCATGCAAGGCGTATTGGTATTGGTCAAAAGCTGTGGACATGCCCGGAGCTTGGCTGGAAGAGAAAAGGCACATATGTGCCTACTACATGTAGGATCTGCTTGAACTGTCATGCATGGATATTGGCAGTCTGAGTTGCTTTATCGGAAGCTCCAGTATTTCCTGGACTAGGGAAGAATGTGAAACTGACAAAGGGCCCTGTGAGCGGCATAAGTATGTCCACTTATGACTCCATCAAGGAGACAGCCACTTCTACATACCTACCTAAGCGCACAGTATAACGATTTGCTTTGTTTTGCTGGAACTAAATGTCGTTGATGTTCAGTTGATTAAGTTTTGTAAAAAAAATTTTGCGTCTGCATGCATCGATTTCTCACCAAATTTTCTTTATTTACGTCACCATTTGATTTCAGCACAGAATACAATTCTCTGATGAAATCACTATCTTCAGTTACAACAAAAATTCGACGCAAACTTTTGTCGTCTGGATTCAGTTCATGAACGAGCCGTCAAATTATGCACTTAGTTTATAGGCAAAAGCTAACAAGTTGAGTACACTGACGAATCCACATTTTGGTAACCTCTTCAAGACTGCGCTGTCGTTCAATTCTTTGCTTCGTTGATTCCCACGATTTGGAAACGTTCTTCAGGCATTGAACGTTTCATAATGATTTGTCAAATCTTAATAAACACTAATGCCAGCAACTGATAAACCATAGTCGTCAATAAAAATAGGTCTCATGCAATTAAAAATATGAACGAACTTCTGCAAAGAATTCTGATACCCAAATATTTCATTTACAGTTGTTAGTTTATTGTATTTAGTTTGTTGGGTTTTGGCTAACTAGACGAGATCACACGAGTTCGAACCTCAGCTTCGTCATCTTGAAGAAAAGGAAATATGAGAGTAACTAATTGTACTGAAAAAGCGTCAAAAAACTATTGTAAAGAATCGTCTGTAAGTTCATGTAAAAAATTAACACTCATGACGTTGTTAGGATCTTGTATGTATTAGAACAACCCATTTAACTGATAATGGAGTAGAAGAATATTTAACGGCATAACACTGAAGATGAACTCATATTATATGCTGAAGAGCAATTATACTTAGAATATGACATACAACTTAGAGTGCCCGAAATTATTGATTCCTCTCTGAATCATAAATTACTCAAGTTTGATCTTGGCACTAGATATCACAGAGCCTAATAAAACTATAAGGAGTTGGATCTCTGCCTGTGTTCGCTTATTAGACGTAAAGCCCGGGTTCGTGTCCCTGGCCAGACATCAAAACGAAATATGAAAAAAAAAAATATTTCTTCGGCGATTTCCTCTCAGCAGATTTCTGGCAAAAACTCTGAGAGTAAATAAACCTGCCATGAAAAGTTTCTCAAAAAATCTGTCGTTCGGAGTCGACGTTAAACTGTAGGTATAAAACTCAAGTATAAAATTGAGGCACACAACATGAGTGGTGTGAGAAGCTAGGCCGTAATCCTGACTGAAGGGTTGTATGTATGTATGTAAATTATTCATTTAGTCTCATGGCAAAAGCCAACAAGTTGAGTACAATGGCAAATCGACATTTGAGCATCTTCTCCAACACTTCGCCCAACAACAGCAATATTCTCTTTGCTTCGTACAATTCTTTGTCTTGTGAATAGTTTTAAATCGAGAAGAGTGAATTAATGCGAAAACGATCAATAACTATATGGATTGCTGACTAAATTAACTTCTGGCAGCGTTCTTCAGCAGTTGAACTATTCATGATTACCTGCCAAATCTGCATGAACACAAATATCAATAACAGTCAAACCATACATAAGTATGTACATAATATAATTGATCGTTACAGCTCTTCGCAGTCAGGATTACGAACCACTTACGAACGGGGGACCTTCAGTTTAAAGTCGACTCCAAATTTTTTGAGAAACTTTTCATGGCAGTTTTATTTATCCTCAGATTTTCTGCCAGCGATCTGCTGAGAGGAAGCGCACGAAGAAATGTTTTCTCATATTTCGCTTTGTTTGGTGATGTCTGAGCTGTCTAATAAGCCAACACACTATCTGTTAGGCTACGGTGACTTATGAAACAGCAAATACATTCGAAAAAAGTGACTGATAGGTGCGTATTTAGGTCGGGAGGCCGTATTTTAAACCATGGATATTAATAACATTGCTTCCAAACCGATATTATATGAAAGGACTTCAGCAGGGCTTCCTGCAAGTTTAATTCTGATTATTAACAGATTTTATATTGTTTTCTGAAATCGATATCCATATATCTGATTAACAGTTGTTAGTTTGTTCAATTTAGAATATTGTGTTGTGTGTATTGACTAACTAGACGAGAGCTCGAGAGTTCGATCCTCAGTTTTGACATCTTAAAAAAAGACATACGCGATTACCGAATTGTCATGAAAAAGCTAAAAAAAAATTCAAAAGTCGGCAGTAAACTGTAAGTTTCCCACTCATGGAAAAAATTAACACACACGATGTTGTTAGAATCTTGTATGAGTTAGAATATCCCAACAATTAACAGATAATGGAGTAAAAGAATATCTAACGGCATAACACCGAAGATGAAGTCATATTATACATACATACTATGACATACAACTTGGAGTGCCCGAAATTAAAGGTTTCTTTCTGAAGGAGTTAGATCGCCGACTTATTTAATTTTTCATTACTTTATTAAATTCTATTTAGAAAACTCGGCCTTATAGTTTTTCTAACAACAATATTGAATTTCGTATTGCAGGTAGTCTAGTTGAAATCACCATAGACTAGTATAGTATGTTCAGCGAGGAAATCACTTTTCGAGGCGTTCAACAGTCTTAGATGGAGCGGTGTATTAAATGCTTTGGAGTACAAATTCTCGGTGACACACTACATCCTGGCCATGATAAGTAGTTATTTGAGTAGCAGACAGCTGGTGTATAACACAAGCTCGGGACCAAGGGTGCAGCATATAACATCAGGTGCGGCACAAGGATCTATCCTAGGCCCCGACCTATGGAACGTTAACTACGATGGAATTCTGAAAGAGGATATGCCAGAGGGAACTTTTTTTGGTTGGATACGCAGATGATATTGCAGCTGTTATTACGCCAGGAATACGGAAGAGGCACAGCGAAAACTTAGACGTGTCATACTAAGAACAAAAACATGGTTGGATTCCTACGGCGTAGACCTGGCCATGCATAAAACGGAATTACTACTGATCACTGGTCGTCGTATCCCCTTGCACGTGGACATGAGTATTGGAAACGACGTAATTAGGACCAAGAGTTCGGTAAAATACCTGGGAATAATGCTGGATCCCAGACTGATATTTTCGTATCAGATTCTGTACTCGGCTAACAAAGCCCAGAAGATCGTTGGACAGCTCAGCAGATGAATGGCGAATAATGGAGAACTGCTACCGACGAGAAGGAGACTCCTGATGGAGGTCGGAAACAGCATTATGCTCTATGGGAGCGAAATTTAGGCCGAAACGCTGGATGTCAAAAAGCGGGCAAACTCACTTGTATCGGTACAGAGAACGGCTGCATTGCGTATCACGTCGGCGTATCGTACAGTGTCCGCCCCAGCCGTGCTTGTGATAGCAGGTACAATCCCTGTGGATCTGCTGGCGGCAGAGCGGATGGAGATATATAGGGCGAAATCGGCTGGAAATTACATAACCGGGCACTTCAGGGAAAACACCATCTCAAAATGGCAACGACGATGGAACGATGAAGATAGAGGAAGGTGGACGTCGAGACTTATCCCGGACATAAGGCCACGGATTGGTCGGAAATTTTGAGAGGTAAATTACTACGTTACACAGATGCTATCGGGTAACGGTTATTTTAGGAAATATCTGCACAGAATGGGCAAGACCGCTTCCCCTTACTGTCTTTACGAAGAAGGGAAGTAATTGATGATGCAGAGCACACTGTTTTCGAATGTGCACGCTGGCGGAGCTATCGCTCTGTACTGACGTCGGAAATTGGAACGATCACGGCCGCTAACATTGTCGGTGTTATGACTTCGAGCAGGGAAAATTGGGCCTCAGTGGCGAATTACGTGGAGCGCACTCTCAGGCTGAAGAAGAGAGATCTTGAGGCTGCAGAACAGACAGGCACGCCGGCATAATTGATACGGGCACATGTGTCGAAGGAAACCGACACGGGATCCTGGTCTAAAGGAATAGTGGAGACACGTAAATGTCTCCTCAACTTTCGACACGCAATCCGGACGCGGATATGAACACGCTGGGGCCAAATGGCCAAAAGCACTCCAATCCGAAGTAATACCACCGTAGTTCCGGAGTGGGCACAACGAGTCCACGGGACGAGAGGGGGCATTTAGTGGGTGAGGGCCCCACACACGGAGGATGTGACGACTTCCTCTATGGTGCGGTGGTGTGGTTCCAACCACTGTTTTTAGATATCCTGAACAAAAGCAAAAACTATAAGGGCCACTATTACAACTTGCAGTTTACTAAAGGGAGGCTTTTAACGGGCAGATAAATTGTCTTTCATTTCATCCTACCGGTAACTTTTAAAGTTAAGTTTATGTTTGAATTTGCCATATTATTTTCAATATGCCAACTTAAAATATAAACAAAATGAACGTATTCAAAACGAGGGCCGTCGTTGCCACTGCGTTTAAAAAAAAACTTGTTTAATTAATTCTTAATTGTTTAAGAAGAAGGGCACTGCCATACATATATTTGAAAAAGTCAACTTTGTTTTATCATTAGATTGTAATAACGAAAAGAAGTTATAAGGTGGCTTTAAAATTGACTTTATCTAAAGTTACCTTTAACTAAACCCAACTTTAACGGAAAGTTGTAATAGTGGCATTAAGAGTAAATGGAACTGCTATGAAAAAAGTTTCAAATTTGACGTTTAGAATCGAGGTTAAACTGTAGTACCTATTAGATATATTTTGCCTAATGAAAATTCTTCGTAGTTTGCGACATAACGCGTTATTTTTTCGTAAACCTCTGCATTTGTAATAATCGCCGTAACCTCAACTTGTTAAAATCTACAAGTGGGGAAAAAACTTCTGTCAACAATTAGATTTTAAGATTGCAGGAAATATAAAAAATCGGTGTAAACATACATATATGACAGTTCTCAAATTCCAGACTTGCCGCTTGGCCAAAAAAACTACACTTTACTGAGATCATCGTTATCATCATTTCGAATAAAAACAGATTCAACGTGTTGTTACAGTCAAGTCGAATTAGAGCGCCGATTACCATTTCATAGCACAATTGTGCAGAGCGAATTCACACACATTGCTTATGCTCTTTTATTTAGTCGTCGATCAGACTCCGGCGAGTGCACATGTCAGCGGATGCTATAATATTTTTTTGAGGATTACACTCAAAAAATATTTTATGTTAAAAAATGTTTTTATTAAAATCCAATGCCTTATATGTTCTTAAAACACATTTTGATTGTTTTAATATTCAAGTAAATAATTTAGATGTTATGAATAGAGAAATACTTTTTTATAGACATAGAGCAATAATTTGGAAAAATTAAAAGGTTGGTTATTGGTAGGAGAGCAAATTTATGGACCAAAATTAGATCCCAACAAATATCTAAAAAAAGCGTTCCCTAATTATAACCCTAATTATATAAATATTAAGATGTATAACTTTATGTATGTTGATGAAATATAAATCAAAATAACGTATATTACTACATAACACTTTTCCGTGACTGTAAACTCTCACCTTATAATACACAGCCAAAAAATTTTTGGCAATCCCTGAATTAGAGGCTCATGTACAGCTGGTTTTGAAGTAGAAATTAGAAGGAGATATTTTGATATGTCGTCATAGTCTAGTAGGTCGTGTGTTCGCTTATTGGACGTAATGCCCGGGTTCGTATCCAAGGTCAGACATCAAAGCGAAATATGCAAAAAAAAAATATTTCTTCGGCGACTTCCTCTTAGCAGAGGAAACTCTGAGAGTAAATAGAATTGCCATTAAAAGTTTCTCAAAAAATCTATCGTTCGCAGTCGACGTTAAATTGTAGGTCCCCGCCTCTCACCTATAAAATTAACGCTCACAACATGAGTGGTATGAGAAGCTAGGCCGTAATCCTGACTGAAGGGTTGTAATAATGTATGTATGTATGTTTTCCATTTCCTCTTATTGATGCCATTATTAATAAATATTTAATGTTCTACTTTTGTCTCTCACTGTAAACACTATATATCTATACATATATATACGTAAACGAATTTATAAGTACATATATGTACATAAGTATGTGAAATATTTTGCGAATTACTGAACTCTGTGTTTATGACCGTCGTTTTCAGTGGGATTTTGTATGCCTGCTGTTACTTCGAAAATGTTTCTGTTTTATGTTTTCATTTCCATTGTTTTTGTATCGCAAGTATCCTTAGTGCAGCCTAGTTCATCATGTGGCATTAGATTTATGTTCCATTTTATGTTTTACTCTTGTAATATTATAAATCATTTCCAAATTATTTAGTTCTACCTCTGTCCGTCCATAGCACTTTTTATTACGTTTCTATTTTTTTCTTGTTTTTTTTTAACACTTTGATTTTTATTATTATTTTATTTGCCTTTTGTTATTTGCAATTTTTTGATTATTTGAATAAGGATTTGATTAGTATATTATTTTGTACTGAAATAAAATAGACTTATTTTTGGTTAATTTAAAGGAACAGTGTCATACAAAATTAATATACTTTACAACGTTTACTATTGAACTAATTTTACTTACAATTTATAACTGTTATGTTATGGAACGTTTTAAAATTGATCCTGCAACATGCATATTGTTAAGAAAATGGAAACATCGTTTAACATTAAGAGTTCTCGAGAAGGCGAAAACCTGTCCATTCTACTTCAGGAACCTTCATCAGACTGTTTACGTGAGCATATTAAAAGCAGTAAGAATTAAGTCAGTCTTGTGTGAAAACGCGTTCCATATGAAGAGAACAGTCGTGGTTTGAAGATCGTCGTTGTGTAGTTCTACCGAAGAGTTGCCAGTGCTTACGCAAGCAGAAGTGCAGAGAAGAATAACGAACAAGCAATTTTTGTTGTTGTAACGTCAAGTTGTAAACCGTGGCACACAAAAGTAGAGCGTACAATAAAGAGTTTAATTGAAACTAAACACATATTTATTTTTATTATGTTTGCAATCAACGAACTCATATTTTAAACGTTTTTAAAAATGTAAAAACGTAACAACATTTGTCTTTGTCACACTAATGTTTTCACCCTACGCTACATTTAGAACCCTGCGATGCTAGTTCACATGATTTCCATATACAGCTACCACATTCGCTTTAACCTGTTTCTAACTTTCAGAAAGTTTATAGTACAATCGTAATTAAATTCTGCGCCCATCAGGACACATTAGGCATGTGTGATTGACTGCCTCTAGGTTCGTTTTTGCGCTTCGGGTTTCTATTTAAAAGTCCAACTGCAGAAGAATTGGTATGAGTTTCTAGTTTCCAGAGTTCAGCAATGACTCAGTACTCATGATATTTTGAGTATGAGTACGTCAAAAGTATTGAAATTCAACCACTCTTATTCATTCCTACTGACTACAACATTGATTTCAGGTTGCAATGAGTATGCGTACAAAGTTGACATCAAACTCATACCACTCGAGTGATTCGGTTCATTCATCAAAATTTACAGTCTCAGTTGTTGTTGCATTTACAAAAAAAAAAAAAAAAAAAGACAAAGACAGCAATAAAAGCAAACGCATAACCATCTAGTGAGTATTGCAGGGTTCGTACGCGATTTTGTGATTCTTGTAAATGTTGAGTCATGGAGAGTCGAAATCAACAACATCATGCTTATTGTTAAGTATGAGTACAATGAGTACTTCAAACTGTAAATATGAGTAATATGAGTGTCACATAAAAAATAAGTATGAGTGCGTATAAGTATCAGAAATTATGAGTATGATTCGAATACACTCATCTTTTTGAATACTCATTTCTGATCTCTGATACATAAATAATCGGCCATTACAACCCTTCAGTCAGGATTACGGCCTAGCTTCTTACACCATTTATGTTGTGTGTGTTAATTTTATACATAAATAGCGGGACCTACAGTTTAAAATCAATTCCGAACGACAGATTTTTAAGAACCTTTTCATGGCAACTTTAGTTACTCTCAGAGTTTTTCCAGAAATCTGCTGAGAGGAGGTCACCGATGAAATAATTTTTCATATTTCGTTTTGATGTCTGACCTGTTTTTCGGATCCATATCTAAAATGTTTAAAGGGTTTTCGAACAGTGAAGTTGTTTTAGTTAGTTACGTACAAATATCGTATATTAAGGAACTTCGTACAGTACCCTCGAATTTTTTCCTACTTTACATACTATAACGTGAAGATTTTGGCACCTCTTGTTTTTGCTTTCGTTCTCAGGACCTTATTCCAATATATCACCAGCTTCGTAATTTTCCTTGTTTTGTGTACAAAAGGGCACAATGGGATAAGCTTAATTACTTTTCCAACCTTGCAGCTTACAATCAGATCTAGAAAAGAAACCTTCAAAAATTTATGCGATTAAAATTGTGCTCAAGTACTTCAGATGCCGCCGTACTAAAACGCGGCTAAACGTGGCGGTACTACAAGATACTGTACTATCATATTGTTACGAATATGGGAATGGCGTTTTGCCTTTATATCGTTTTAATTGTAAACAAAAGCTACAAAAATAATAAACTTGTTTACATGATAAACAAGTAAACACAAATATACCAACAAAACACCAGTATAAAAAAACAGATAATAAGTAAACAAAAATACAACAACAATCATCAGCATAAAAAGTGATAAACAAGTACACAAAAATGCAACAACAACACTGCAAGAACAAACGTAAACAAAATACACAAACAACAGACATTTCGAGAAGGCGAAGTCATTTGCCTTCAAGTGCATTCATCAGACTATTTACCCTGCGATATAAAAGGTAAGTCAAAACAGGCAACGGAGTCAGTAAAAATTCACTCAGTCTGTGTGAAAATACGGTTTTTAAAGAAAGTAATCGTGGTCTAAAGATCTCCGTTATAAAGATCTATCGAACAAATTGACTAATAGTTGTTATTGTTTTCGCAAAAGAGTGCAAAGAGGAATAACAAACAAAGCAATTGTTGTTGTTTACATCAAGTTGTGAACAGTGGCACACGAAATTGTGCGAACAATAAAAAAATTAATTAAAACTAAACACAAACTTATTTTTATTTGCAATCTACGAGCTCATATTTTAAACGTTTTTAAAAGCTAAAAACGTAACAATTTTATTCTTCTTTGACAGCTTGCAGTCCTATCCACTCTTATTTAGACGACAATAAAGTTGGTCATTCATTTTCAAAAAAATTGAGATAAAAAATTCTATATGAAAGACTCGCCCGCTTCCAATCTACAGACAATCACAGAATGGGGTCGGGCGAATAGTGTCGATTATAACTTAATCATAAACGCAGCAGTAATATTATGTCATCTACAACTACGAGTGTAAATATGATGAAGTTAGAAGTTCTTGATGTTCTGTAACCGGAATATTTTCCAAATGTCGCAATAAACATTCAAATGCCTAGTTTTCTTATTATTAACCATACCCTACTTACCTTATATCCATTCAAAAATTTAATACAACTCTCGTATGCCTCGAAATCTATTCTGAGGCTTTCAGACAGCTTCAGGAAATGGCTAAAATACTCATCAATGACAGTAGAGTATTCAACTCTATTGCTTCATTGGAACAACGTAGCTATGAGCCTGTGTTTCATTGTTCTATCCCTAGTACAAAGGATTGCATTCTAGCAAAAGACGGAAACTTATTCGTGACACTTATTTACTTAGTAGTTACCTTTCTCCTAGAGCACATCCCTTTGTGGTCGTTTGGTTAATGGAACACATAATCCAAGAATGCTGATTTCTGTATTCCTCCTAAAAATATTTATTATTCGAAGTCGCCATAGTCTAGTAGGTAGACATTAGACATGAGGCCACGATTCAAAACCCAGGCGCGACATCTCGAACAAAAATATATGAGAGAACATTTTTTCGGAGACTTCCTCTCAGCAGATTTCTGGCAAATACTCTAAGGGCCATTATAACAACTTGCCGTTAAACTTGGGTTTAGTTAAAGGTACCTTTAGCTAAAGGGAACTGTAAAGTTACCTTTAACTTATTTTCGTTATTTCAACTTACAGATAAAATAAAGTTAACCGTTTCCAAAAATTTGGCAGCGCCGGATCAATGTCGATAAAACTGCTCAATTAAACAAGTTTTTTAACGCAGTGGCAACGACGGGCTTCTTTTTTGTTGTTGTGTTTCCTCATTTTGTTTATATTTGAAGTTGCCATATTGAAAATAGTATATATATAATATGGCAAGTTCTAACATAAACTTAACTTTAAAAGTTACCGGCAGGATGATCCTCCATTTAGCTTAACGCTCAATTCTATCTTATCGGGTACTCATAATAGTGAAAAACTATTTATCTGCCCGTTAAAATCCTCCCTTTAGTTAACGGCAAGTTGTAATAATGGCCGTAAGGCTAAATATAATTATATTTACGTTTCTCAAAAATCTATCGTAGGAGTCGACTTTAAACTGTATGTCCCACCAGTTATGGATAAAATTAACACACACAACATAAATGGTGCGACAAACTAGGTCGGAAGCCTGACTGAAGGTTTCTAATGATCAATTATGTGTGGATGTACTTATTCGAAGAAATTCTGATCATTTTATTTTGTCTCATAAAAAATTCAGAAATTAATCTGTTCTAGCACTATTTATAGCAGGCTATAGACTCCTAGACACATTACCACCCGATCAATTTCCCCAACGTTTCTGCACCTTCTCCCTGGCCCATCTAATGATGATGCAGTAGAAGTAGCAGATTGGGGGATCAGAACCAACTATCAAATTGCCCAAAAAACTGTACCTAACTCGCTACCAGGTATACCGCTATGTTTCGAAATCCAGCATAGACGGATCCGATCTGATCCAAAGAACTTTATAGACTCCTTACAATCATAAACAAGTCCTGATTTACACTAGGCCGACGAAATGACCCAACAGTCAGCGAGGATCATTTAATAAATTGCATCTGGTGGGCATATTAACTATGGCCGCAATAATCTTGAAGATAGCAAAAACTTTGCCCGAAAGACGCTACAGTCATTATCTAACTTAAAGTGAAGGTCAAGTCTGTGATCTTAACAGAAAACCCCAGCACCCGTGCCTCCAACCATCATCGACGTATCTGTGAAGAAGGGTATACCTTTCAGCTTCTATGGTAACCCACTATTCCTAGTATGACAATCCTCAAATCAGGCAGGAACATCGACTCAGGCATAATATAGTGTTTAGTTTTATATAAAGGTCTGTTTTTTCCCCTCAGGGAAGACCACGTTTACAATTCCAGAGCATATTGCTTCCTTAGACATGTGTATGGCACTACGTGCTGCTAATTTCTTAATATACCAAACAGACCGAGTCAGTATCAAGAGCAGTCTGTGAACAACTTTCATCACTCCGGTAATACCCAAGAAGGCAATCTGCTGATCCTTATCCAAAGTCGTTCGTCATTCAAATCTTGTCTAAGGCACTGCGCCAAGCAACACAATCATTAGTAATAACCGGTGTAAAAGTTGCTGTCTAGAATAACCCCTGATGCATAACCTTAGAAAATAATGAAAGTTCTCTATCACTTAAATTCAAATATAGATTGATAAGTTTTACATATTAATCTTTTAGACCACCTTCTAGGTTGGATAACTAAATACATGAATACATATGTACCTTTTTTACTTGGTGCATTCTTGCGCGTGTACTCCGTGTAAAAACAGGATTGGGTGTATTTATTTAAATCTATGTACACCCGATTCTGTTTTTACACGGTTTTGTAGTAACATATGTACATACATACATAATTGGCCATTACAACCCTTCAGTCAGGATTACACCCTAGAAAAAAGAAATATTTTTTTTCATATTTCGTTATGATGTCTGACCTGGGGTTTGAACTCGGGCCTTACGTCTAGTCTAATAAGCCCACACACTGCCTACTAGACCACGGCGATTTTGTAATAACATGGTCTAGAAAAAAAATGATTACGGTGATATTTAATATAGCACGGTTGAGAAAAGTTTATAAAAAATTTTAAATTTTAAAGAAAAATATATAAATTAACTGCAAATGATTTTTCTACCCGTTGTTTATAAAATAATTAGGGAATTTCCCTTTTAATTTATTTTCATGGCAGCTTAACTATGTATCAGAGTTCAGCAATGAGTATTCAAAAATATGAGTAGAATCGAATCATGCTCATAATTTCTGATACTTATACGCATTCATACTTATTTTAATATCAGACTCATACTACTCATATTTACAGTTTGAAGTACTCATCGTACTTATACTTAACAATACGCATAATGTTGTTGATTTCGACCCTCCTTTACTCAACATTTACAAGAATCACAAAATAAATATGATTCGCGTACGAATACTACAATACTCACTAGAAGGCTGTGGGTTTGCTTTCCTTTTTTTTTTTGTAAATGCATCAACAACTAAGACTGTAAATTTTGATTAATGATTCGAGTCAATCGAATTCGATTCTATTCACTCGAATCATTTATGAGTATTATAAATATTTTTCTAAATTTATGAATCTGAATGAGCAGGCGTATGAATCAAACCTATTTCGAATGGTATGAGTTTGATGCCAACATTGTGCTCATACTCATTGCAACCTGTACTTAAAAATCAAAGTTGCAGTAAGTACGAATGAATCAGAGTAGTTGAATTTCAATACTGTTGGGACTCACTCATACTCAAAATTTCATGAGTACTTATGAGTAGCGAAAAAACGATTCATTGCTGATTTCTGATAAGGATATGTGTACATATATACGTATATTTTTTAGTCTTTTGTTTAATTTGAATAAAACTGGATGTGTTCTGGTACAAGCTGACTAAGCAACACAAAAAAAGCTTTAATCAATAAGAGTTTTAGTGCGTTAAGAAAAATGTCTAATTCCGCAAATCCTAAACTGAAAAGGTATTTCTTTCGAAACTAAAATTATCTTTTTTTCTTCGAATTATTTTGTTTTTCCTTTTTTTGTTTGCAAAGTTATGGATATGGAACCAGTCCCCTTCTTTTCTATGTACTTCATGTCTTTTTTTTACACGGTTTTTTTCTGGAACGTATCTACCGTGTAAAAACAGAATTAAGTGTACATAATCTGTAGTAATAACGGCTCTGTTTTCTTTTTATGTTTCGAATTTAGTAGGTTTGTGTACAAACTAAATCTACAAAGTTGGGGTAACTCTTTTAAAGTAGATGTCTATGCTACAATAAATACTGAAAATAACGTATGGCATCTTTTTCCTCAGTCGACGCTCATCAAAAACGTATGGCAGCATTGGTTTTGTTTAGAATATGGCTATCAAAAGGCACATGGTAAAAAACAAACAAATCAGACTTACACGCACGTGAACTTTTAATTTTATTTCAATATTTATTTGAGAGAAATTCAATTCCAGTGGATATTTTCAAATTAAAAATTTCAACAAAGACAACCAAGGATGGAATGCATAGTTTGCCATCAAACAACAAATAAATACAAGTGCCCGAAATGTGTTGAATTTTAGTAAGAGTGTAAAGCTTTAAAATGACGGAGAAATATTTGTTAAATTCTGTTTGTTTGTCTTTCAGTTGTTCCCTAAATTGTTATAAGACACATAAGGACTCGCCAGAATGCCTAGAGAAAGATAAGGTTAAATTAAATGAAATTGAGGACAAATTGGAAACCAATGAATGTGATGAACCCACTGTTCATGAGCCCTTTAAAACTGAAGATACCGTGCCTGAATAGAAGTTAAAGAATTTGGGTAAGTTTAGTTCAAAGCAATATGTACCAGGACTATGAAAAAGCAACAGTTGCATATCAATATATGGGTTATATATCAAAGAATCTCGTGTCCGTCCATCTCAATTTTGTTTACGAAAGGCGGACGTGAGTACCCTGCTTTAATCAATAACTGGACTTTTCATCTGGACTTATAAAGCGTTGTGGTAACGATGTAAACGTCTTTTTGAAAACGTGATGTTGAGATGGCGATAGGACACATAAATTAATCGTTGATGCTTTTTAATGTTTCCAAACGTATGACCAAATCGCAAACAGTTTAAATGTTTTGGAACTCGTAGATGAGGGTTTTGCTTGGATAAATGCAACAGTCATATAATAAACTGCTCACAGTATCTAAAAATACTGAAATACTGCGAACAAGCCAGTACAAAATACATACAATCGACCTCAGTTATTAATTAACAAACGGCATTTACCATACGACATCATAAGTCTAAAAGGCTAATTTTTGATCTTTGGTACCGTAGGGGCCCAAGATCATGACAATGGGACTTATCTCACACTGGGTGACACAATGGGCCATATGGCCACCAAGTGAATTTGCTTGTGGGCGACAAGCTACCCTCTAACCTAACCTAATATATCGGTTAACAATTTTACACGGTGTCTCAATTAATACTTCTGTTAGTGAAATGTAGGATCACAATTGGGAGACCCGTACGGGGTTTAGGAATCTTTTTTTATAAGACACAAGAATTCACTAAACGTCTTTTAAAGCTCTTTTAATAAACTAAAACAGTTAAATACATTGGGCTCTCAAAAACGTGAATATTCATACATAAATACATCATTACAACCCTTAAGTCAGGATTACGACGTAATTTGTCACACCAGTTATGTTGTGTATGTTATTTACTCTCAGAGTTCTTGCTAGAAATCTGCTGAGAGGAAGTTGCCGAAAAAATATTTTTTTCGTATTTTCGTTGTGATGTCTGGCCTGGGGTTTGAACCGTGACTTCACATCTAATAAGCCAACACACTACCTACGAGACTACGTCGACTTCTTTTTGGACCTTACAGCGTCCATATATTACATACATACATAATTGGCCATTACAGCCCCTCAGTCAGGATTACGACCTAGCTTCTTCCACCACTCATGTTGTGTGTGTTAATTTTTATACATGAGTGTCGGGACAGTTTAAAGTCGACTCCGACGAAAGATTTTTGAAAAACTTTTCATGGCAATTTTATTTACTCTCAAAGTTTTTGCCAGAAATCTGCTGAGAGAAAGTCGTGCGAGAAATATTTTTTTGTATTTTTCGTCTTAAGCTGGGGTTCAAACCGAGGCCTCACGTCAAATAAGCCAACACACTACCTATTAGACTACGACGATTTCTTTAACCCTTTGACGCAGTGTCTCAAATAATATGCCTATTATGGAAATGTGTTAGAATCACAATTGGAAGACTCGTACAGAGTTTGTAAATCTCACCAAACGCTTCAATCTCTTTAATAAAATAAAACAGTTAAAAATTTTTATTCTGGCTCTCTAATCATTTAGCGGTTAGTAAATTGGTGCAAAAGTTGAAAAATAAATTGTTTATAATATATGCACTCACGAGAAAAACCGATCAATAAACAGAACTTATTAGTTTCATAACGCATCCACGAATGATTTAAGACCTTCCGCAGTATACATATGCTAAAATCTCACTCGCTGGTAAAATCCCAGCACATCCACATTTTAAACTGTTAATGCGGGCTTCGCAAGCATGTTGCGTTCCTTACATTGTTCACATATACATATTCGCAGTACATCTTAGAATAACACAAAATCGGTCACTTTTGAAATAGCTTCTGTTAAAATGAAAAAATAAAACTTATCAGTGACAAATAATCCTTCGCTGAGGGTAGACGATTGTGGATATACACATACACCAAATTATTGCTACTAGTGGCCGTTGTCTAGTAGCTAGTGCATTCGCTTATTAGACATGATGCAACTTTTCAAACCCTATGTCAGACATCTCCAACAAAATGAAATACATATGAAAAAAAATTTCTCCGTCGACTTTCTCTCAGCAAATTCCTTGCAAAAATTCAGGGAATATATAAAATTCCCATGAAAAACTTCTCAAAAATCTGTCGTTCGAAATCGACTTTAAACTGTAACTGTCGCCACTCATGTATAAAAATTAACATACACAACATAAGTGGTGTGAGAAACTAGGTTGTAATCATGACTGAAGGGTTGTAATGACCAACTAGATATGTATGTATTTCAATAGTTATTATTAAAATTATTTTTAAACATTTTTCTTTGGTTGAGAGCTTTTCATAATTAGATATAGACGTGTACTTATACTTATATAGAGGACGTGTACTTGTCATTGGGGCAAGTACAATACTCGGCGGTCAAAATAACCCGTTGTATTTAATCTATATATGGTATGATATTTTAAAAAATCTCAAAAGAATCTTGGTTTAGCGCGATATACATATGTAAAGATACTTGACAGTTGCGAGATGCACATACTATACTGCAAAAATAGCATTTAGCTATAACTGAGCCTAAAAAATTTATTTAGTTATTACTGACATAATAAGAAATTTGAACTCACAAAACTTAGTTTGAATACTAGACATATTTTAGCATAGGTTGCAAATGTTTCGTCCATACATATACTTATTTCTCTTAGAAACATAAAGCAATTATTTCTTGTAGCAATGTTACAAAGTTATTCATGATTTCAAAATTGTGTACCAATAATTTTTGTTCTGATAACTTTTATTTAAAACCATTTTTATATTTCTATGTTTTAATGAAAATATTAAAAACTTACTTCTAGGACTGAGTGAAGACTTAAAAGCATTGCTATACAATCCACATCTGCGAAATTTATTAAAGGAAATCGATACGGCACCAAATGCATGGAAAGCAATTAGAGCAGCAATGCATGAACCCCTATTTTTAGAATTTGCAGACGAATGTTTAAAAATAGTCGAACCAGATGGTGACTCAACAGAACAATGAAAATATACTTACCTACTATACCTACGATATCATTTAATTAATATAAGTTCCAAACTAAACATAATTGATATTGATGATATTTATACAAATTTTAATTAAAAATACGTTTATTCATAGTGTAAAATGGAGTGCGTTTGGAAATACAAAATTATATATTATGATTAATTATATGGCTATTCGTTTCTAAAATTTAAAAGCACCTTTATTCTAAGTCTAATTATCTATTGTGAAGTGAAGTTAAAAAAGAAAGTCGTCGGGTACGTCACATTCGAATAACTCATAACCTAAGATGTAGTAACGTTTTCTTAACAAATGAGCAGAAGTTTTTGGCTGACGGTTGCGGGTAAAAATACCTTTTTTGTTGCCTCCGACACGTGTAATCGCTGGAAATTTAAAGGTATTTTTTATGTTTAGTATTTAATTTAAGCATTAATTTTATTACATACATTGTTCTGTTTTAAAATCAGCAAAATTCCGTACAAATTCGCCTATAAACCATTTTTGTTGTCTTAATTCATCGAAAGCTTTGAAATGTTTTGAAAACAATTGCATTTGATAGTCTTCAGACCAAAGATATTCCGGTAACTATTAGAAGATTGATGAATTAGAAGTAATCAACAAATATAAAGTGAAGTAAAAGGAAATCCCTTAAGGATGTATGGAGTTCAATTTCTGTGTAAAATTTGTCCTCCTCTATGTATACAAGGCCTGGAATATAACATGACGCAAAATCAGTGGTATCCAGATATTTTTTGGGCGAAATATTACATATTATAGCAAGCTGTATGAACAATTTAACCTCAATTCACATAAAGCTTCGCCCACTGCATACTTGAATGCGAAAATTGCAATCAACCTAACGGGTCCAATTTGGTGGGAAATCAAACCAAATGTATCGAACAAAACCGAATGAATGGAGTTAATAGTGGCTGTTTGTCCTTGGGGACGATCTCATTCAGCACAGCAACAGGTAACAATTACTTTTTAACAGTTTTGTGTTATAAAATGTATCGAGAGCTTTAGTCACTATCCTTGTGTGTGTGGCACGGCATTGGAACACAAATCCTCGCATAATATCCATAGCATCAATAGTTGTTGTTATTGTAACAGTTTTGCTGTTATCTCCGGAAGTCTCTCTCTTGGGGGAAAAAACTTCCGGTTGATACAGCTTTCGTTGGGTTGACAATCCTTGGCCGATAATGAATCGGGTCGTTCCGGAGCGAAGATCCGATTGTCGTGGGAACGTGCCAAGCATAACATAGCAAAGTTTCCTTATCGCTTATTCTGTATTGACCGCCATTTGTACTGGCTAACCGTGACTTAATTACAATTGTTTTTACCTCTTCTCTTTATCGTGAAGTTGTTTGTGTTAAATTATGTAGAGTCCTCTTTTATAGCAATTTTTTTGCAAATTTGTCGCTCTTGGGCAATCGAAACTGCTTACAGTTGAACGGGACGATATTTCATTAATATTTTCGACAATTTCCTTTCCATAGCGTGATGGACCTTTGTCACCAAAATGAAACTTTTAATATTAAAAGGGCGAAATATGAATCTAAAATCACACGTAGATACGACAGTATTAGGATTACATATACTATTCATTCACATCTTTCACCCCTTTTTAGCCTGTAAGGCATGGCGTATTATTCCTTTTAACAACAGCTCAGTTTTAAAACTAAATGAATATCAAAGGTGGGCCCTAATCATTTTTCTTGGTATATTCTTGTGCTAAAGTCGTTTAACGTGATCATATCGCATTGATATATCGTGAGATATACGGAAGAAAGTAAGGATTTCTTTTTACTACAACTTATCCGTTAAAAAATCTTACTGAGTGCAAGCCTTCCATTGTGTCAGCGCCATATTCTGACATGATAATGGGACGGTTGTACTTCAGCCACCAATTAGTGGCTTCATCTTTAACAGCATTAGTTA
Organism: Sarcophaga rosellei; assembly: GCA_930367235.1. NCBI lineage: Eukaryota > Metazoa > Arthropoda > Insecta > Diptera > Sarcophagidae > Sarcophaga > Sarcophaga rosellei. Next base: position 31,140,305 of record OV884021.1, on the reverse strand, counting down.
TCATGTCCAAGTGGCCAGTATTCTGATACCATGCATTGTAGCGATTAATGCTAATTATATCCAAAAATTGAGCCTAGTTTTATTTATAAAGTTTTTATATAAATTGTTGTACATATATTTAAAATATTAGAAACTGCTTACCAGCTTGTCTTTGTTGTACTCAACATTAATGGAAGCGGTTAAAGGTCTTGTCGTGTCCAAGGTTTTAGCATATCTTACAATTTCTCTGAAAGCAAATTCGCAATTTTAAATATTGTCCATATTTAAAGTACTTCATTTACCTAAAATATGGTTCCGATTGATATTTAGCTGTTCGAGGTTCATTTGCTATTGACCACATTATGACACTGGGATGATTTCTGTCGCGATGTATTAACTGCTCTAAAGCTGATTTGTGATTATGCATGAGTTCTGAACCAAAGTAACTAAAATTTAATATGAAAATAAATTTATAAATATTGGATTGGGATATTAAATTGTATTATTAGATGGTCAACAGAGTTATCTTAAAATTAATGACGAGATTCTTCTCCTTCTTTATTTCTGTAAACGTATTCGAATCAGAGATCAGCAATGTGTATTCAAAAAAGATGAGTAGATTCGAATCATACTCATAATTTCTGATACTTATACGCATTCATACTTATTTTAAATATCATACTCATACTACTCATATTCAAAGTTTGAAGTACTCATCGTACTCACACTTAACAATACGCATGATATTGTTGATTTCGACTCTCCATGACTCAACATTTACAAGAATCACAAAATAAGTACGATTCGCATACGAACACTACAATACTCACTAAAAGGTTGTGTGTTTGCTCTGCTTGCTTCTCTGTCTTTTTTGCTTATGTGTCCTTTTTCTTTTTTTGTAAATGCAACAACAACTAAAACTGTAAATTCTGATAAATAATTCGAATTACTCGACTTCGAATTACTCGAATTATTTATAAGTATGTTTTATAAGTATTTTTCTAAAGTTTATGAATCTGAATGAGTAGGCTTCTAAATCAAACATATTTGGAATGGTATAAGTTTGATGTCAACGTCGTACTCATACTCATTGCAACCTTTACTTATAAACCAATGTTGTAGTGAGTACGAATGAATCAGAGTAGTTGAATTTCAATACTGTTGACTCACTCATAATCCATCAATCAATTTCAGTGATCAGTGCTTTTCATTTTGACAAGTACCATACCCTGAGGTCAAAATGACCCATTGTAAATTAGTCTTGGAAGAGAGAGAGAGAGAGAGAAAGGATAGTGAAGAAGATAGGAAATTTGCAAAAGGAGGAGAGGTAGAAAAGAGAAGATATAAGAGACGGACTAAAGAGATGGACCACAAACACACAAGAAAGCGCGACTACAACCTTGACGCCCTAGCCAATCTCAACAAGCTTAACCTATTTATGAATATATGGAGAGCCCTAAGAGAGTCCAAATCTTTGGAGAAGCCCCTGCCCAGAACTTTCACATTTTCTCTAAAAAAAAAGAAAAAAAAATAACTTGACCTATGTGACCTTGAGACAAGAATAATTTATAATTTGTACCTAAAAGAATTATTTCTTTTCACAATTCTTTCTCAAAATAGTAATGCGAGTAAATTTATAAGGTTGTCATTAGATCTATAAGTATTACTACCATATTATTACCTTATCTAATAGCACTTACTCAGTGTTTACACTTGAACATTCATCAATAATCATGATGCCATTTTCATCAGCAAACTGCATTGATTCCTCTGAATATGGATAATGTGAGGTACGATACGCATTAGCGCCAATCCATTTAATCAAGTTAAAATCTCTAGTTAATAAAGCATAATCCAAACCTTTGCCACGTAACTTAAAATGTACAGATAAGTTATGTCATAAATTTAATTTTTATCACTTTGACTTAAACTTACGTCAGAATCTTCATGCCGACCAAATCCATGTAAATAGAGTTCCTCTCCATTCAAACTCAGACTTAAATTATCCCACTCGATTTTACGGATGCCCACCTTCATGCGGTACACATCAATTAAGGAATTGTCGTTTGCTGAATGTAAATAAACTTCAAATGTATACAAGTATCCATGGCATGGATGCATAAGATATGGCCACCATAAATTCACATCCTCTATTATAAGTGTTCCATTAAATGGCATCTCTCTGCATTTTTGCTTGATAACAATTTCGCCGCTCTTGTCACGTAATTGTAAATGTAAATAATATAATCCAGATGTTGACTGTATTTCTTCCTCATTAACTTCATTGCTTTCATAACCCGAAATAGTAATGGAATAATTTAACACTCCCATAAATGGTTCCATATCGTATATATCAGGATCATTTATTATAACATCGGTTTTAATTGCTATATCCTGTATAAAAACTCTGGGTGTTGTGTATAACACAACAGAACGATGTATTCCGGCATAGTTAAAGAAATCAAAAGTATACATTTGAAAGCTTCTATTGCCTGTATCGGTAAGAGATCTTACTACTTCCCCTTGTGGCACTGTTGTACGTGTCAGAGTATTATTACAAAGGACACTTAAACGATTTTCAGCTCCATACTTTAGATATTTGCTTATTTCGACTTCGAAAGGCAAATGACCAATAGAGTGACGCGTAACTTCAATGCCATTTAACCACTAAAAGTAGAAATTCTTTATATTCGTAATATATATACATATATATACTCGTATATATAAGTATTAATAAGACTCCTTACTTACTGCAATTGCCGAATAATGAACGCTACCGAATCTTAGCCAAACCCTTTTGTCCAGTGACCAATCGTGTGATACGAAAAACTTACGCTGGTACCAAACTACTCCAACGTGATCTCGTAGGGTATCATCCGTTGTCAAATCATTGTAACTAGCTGGAACTGGCATAGCAATTGTAGTGCTGACCTGAAAATTCAATGCATTAAGATTTATAACATAATTCCGACAATGTTCGTTCTATAAGTTATACTTTTTGTAATAGAAAAGAATTTAAAAATTAATATATCCCGTTGAATCGGTCTTAATACGAATAAGATAACTAGATTTAGGGCCATTATTACAACTTGCCGTTAAACTTGGGTTTAGTTAAAGGTACCTTTAGCTAAAGGGAACTGTAAAGTCACCTTTAACTTATTTTCATTATTACAACTCACAGATAAAATAAAGTTAACTTTTTCAAAAATATGGCAGCGCCCGAGCAATGTCGATAAAACTTCTTAATTAAAAAAATTTTTTTTAAACGCAATGATAACGAATGTATTTGCTCATTTTGTTTACATTTGAAGTTGCCTTATTGAAAATAATATATAATATGGCAAGTTCAAACATAAACTTAACTTTAAAAGTTAAAGGTAGGATGATCCTCCCTTTAGCTTAACGCTCACTACTACCTTATTGTCCATTTATAATAATGAAAAACAATTTATCTGCCCGTTAAAATCCTCCCTTTAGTTAACGACAGGTTGTAATAATGGCCAATTGGCCCTAAGGGCCATTATTACAACTTGTCGTTAAAGTTGGTGTTAATTAAAGGTACCTTTAGCTAAAGGGAACTGGAAAGTTACCTTTAACTTATTTTCGTTATTACAACTTACAGATAAAATTTTTGCAAAAATATGGCAGTGCGGAAGCAATGTCGATAAAACTGCTCAATTTTACAAGTTTTTTTAACGCAGTGGCAACAGCGGGCTTTGTTTTTTTGCTCATGCTTTGTTTTTTAATGCTCATTTTGTTAAAATTTGAAGTTGCCATAATGAAAATAATATATAATATGACAACTTCAAACATAAAGTGACCTTTAAATGTTAAAGGTAGGATGATCCTCCCTTTAGCTTAACGATCACTTCTATCTTATTGGGTACTCATAATAATGAAAAGCAATTTATCTGCCCGTCAAAATCCTCCCTTTAGTTAACGGCAAGTTGTAATAATGGCCCTTAGACTTTTTGAATAAAGAGCGTTTACTTTACAACATAGTTTTCCTTAAACTATATACTCTTGATCTATTGTTTCACGAATATTTTAAATAGACCAAAGACCAATAAGATTTGATTGTGATATGATTTTATTCTAGAAGTCAAATATGTTTTCAAATATGTTTGAAACAAGCAATAGGCACCCGTGCTTAAATCAGGGGAATAAGGGTGTATCTGAAAACATTTCACTTTTGCATGTAACTCACTTTTTCCGTTCGCTCCCCAAATTACTCTGTCCGTGTAAATGGCTGTCAAACATAAACTAAATATTCCAGTTGTTTACATTTTGATAAACGTCAAGTGGAAGATGACAGTTGTCAGAAGTAATGTTTCGCGTTTAATTCATAGGCGGAACCGATCCTCCTGTTGTCTCCGAATGACAGATTTTTTCGTTGGAATTTTATTTACTGTCAGAAATCTCCTGAGAGGAAGTCGTGAAGAAATACTGCGTTTAGTTAGAGATGTCTAACCTGGGGACTCATTTGTTTTCAGTTAAAACTCTACCTACTAGACTACGGTCGTCTTAATCGGTCTAGTGAGTAAACAATGCGTGCAGTTATTGATTATCTTCACATCAATTTTTCTCTTAACAATTCAAAACCACCAAGAAGAATATTATTGCTGCAGCGTCAAGTCTTGAAAAATATTTGCTTCAATTTGTTATCGTTCTCAACTTGTTGGTCATTTTCCTCCGACTACGTGGAATATTTTACGTAAGGACACTGGCTTATGCCTGCAAAATACAATTCAGTACAGGAATTAACGAGAAACGACAGTCGACTTACGTGAATAAGCAAAATTGATGCATTTGGAGTAAAGACAATCCTCAAACCATAGCATGCATCCATTAAAACAAACTGTTTGGTGGAGTTAACCGCTAAAGAAAAAAAACATCTTTTTCCTTTGAAATAATCTAGAATGGCGAGCACTATCGAGCCATTTAGCTGAATTTTTGTATCTAAAACTACACGTCAACGACATTCATTGCATCAAGACTACACAACTTGACATATTTCGCTCTTAACGATTGGGTTACTGCAACAGATTCTGAATTACTCTTTATATATGTTCCTCTTACTCCTCTAGGGAGCATAGGGCCGCAACAAGTTGGTTCCAATGAGCTCGATCGTCAGCGTGGTGTTTGGCTTCGTTCCACTGTAGGTGTAATTTGGATAATTCCATTGTGATTTGGCGTTTCCAGGTGTGTGATGGTCGTCCGATGCGCCTGCTTCCCTGGGGGTTCCAATCTATGGCTTTCCTTGGGATGTCGTCCAATGGCTTGCGAAGAGTGTGCCCAATCCAACCCCACTTGCGTCTTCTTATTTCTATCTCTATTGGTTTCTGGTTTGTGTCTAACCAGAGTTGGGCATTGGATATTATGGATGATTCTACGCAGGCATTTATTAACAAATACCTGAAGAGACTGGGAATCGCGGGGTGCCATATTCCACGTTTCGCAACCGTAAAGTAGTGTGGACTTAACGTTGGAATTGAAAATTTTAATTTTGGTGCGTCTGGATATGTTAGGTGATTTCCAAACTGGGTTAAGTTGGGCAAAAGCGTTGCGTGCCTTATTAATGCGGCTGGCAATATCTGCTGATGAGCCACCGGATTTATCAATTATACTGCCTAGATAACAGAAGGACTCCACTTCGTCAATTTCCTTGCCGTAAATTCTGAATTTCCCCGTTGCGTTGGCATTCATTCTGAGTGATTTAGTTTTGTGAATACTCATCTTTAGTCCAGCTAACTTTGCGGTTTCGCTAACTAGATCCAGTTTCGACTGCATGTCGGAGAAAGAATGGCTTAATAAACATATGTCATCCGCATAGTCCAGGTCTTCTAATCTGTCTTGTAAGCCCCATGTAATCCCTCTCCTGTGACTTGTTGACTTTTGCATCACTACATCTAGGACGCAGTTAAAGAGGAGTGGTGACAGCACGCAACCTTGACGTACTCCGGTTTTTAACTTGATTGAATTACTCTTTATACAGCTATGCAATGTTATTGATTTACGCCGATAAACCAGCAACTTTTGAAGCAAATTAAATAAATCTTCAAGCAACGATTGATGTTGTATATATGTCACTCGCAGTGTTTTATAATTTTAAGTAAAACGAAACACCCGATACGATCATACAATCATTGTTAGCTCATCATATCTGAAATATGAGCATATATCACGTTACAGTTGACCTTAATAACGAACTTCTTCAATCACAGTACGAATTGCATCCGTAACACAAGTATGAAATGCTCCAATTAATCACCCCTATCGCAAATAACTATTCCCATAAAAAAATTCCCAAATTTCATCATTTCCTATTGTGAATCATTTCCAAAAAAATTTTTTGGGAATGAATTCGCAAACACAAAAAATATTGCATCGCCAATGTTTATTCCCAAGAATTATTTTGTAAAATTAATTCGCAACACTTACCAATGGGAACAAGAAGGGAACATGTAAGTTTGGTGTTGATTTTTTAAAACTAAGTACATTGTTTTATTTAAGGAACGCACATGTAATACTAGTATAGGTTGGAGTGTGATATTTACAGAGAAGACTGTTTTTTAGATTTAAGTATTCCAGAGAAGACTGGTTTTATTTTGTTTTGTTTTTATGTATGTACATATGTATATGTGTACAATTTTTATTTACGAAAGTAAATACAAAAGTGAAGAAATAAACATTTTATTTTAAACTATCAAAGTTAACTAGTACGACTGCTTCAGCTTCCTTGAATAACTTCATCAACATTTTCCAGCTCGTGCGCTTCATATAAAACTGTGTCTATGAGTGTTGAGCCGCACTTATAATATTGACAATTTGAGCACTTTTCTTTGGGGAGTAGTGTAACTCTCGTGTTCCAAGCAAACAACGCCGTCTGTTTTTAACTCCGTTGGTCCTTTCCACAATATTACGTGCTCGAGAATGTACTTCGTTAAATTTTGCTTCTGCTGATCCCTCTGCGGCATTTCTGTGGGTTCTATCATCCATGGCTCAGAGGCATACCCGCCGTCTTTGTATTAGATGTATTAAAAAATATGTATATGTTATAATTATTATAAAAGTATACCTAGATCTTCTCTGCAACCTTTCCATGGATTGTTTCTCCTCTTCCAGCACAAAAAAACAAAGATATACGCTTTTTATTTTTTAAGATTTGTATTTTTCTTTGAAAAATTGTTGAGAGGTAATTCACAATAAACAATTTTTGTTTATAGATCATTCATAACTAATTCACAATAAAAACTTTTACTCCCAATATATTTGCAATACCGATTTTTTGGGATGGGAAAAAAAGTTTACTCCCAAATAACTTATTCCCATAATATTCACGATAGGGGTGAATGTGTTGGAATGCAAGAATGTCATTGACCATAAATGAATTTAAATGTTGTATATACATATGATATACCTACACGCATATTTATACTATTTAAATTACCCAACAAACCAAAACCTTAGCTAAAATTAATTTAATTGTAGAATAAACTTATAACAACCGATTTTTTACAATAGTGTTTAGAAAATGAATTCGGTCACGAAAAAAAATATTTTTGTTGTTGAGTGTACAATTTACTCTGTACGTATATTATAAGGTTATATTCATGAGCTTATAAAAATGTTTCAGACATAAGCTTATCATAGCATGTTTAGAAAAAATATTTGTCTGCAAGCTTGTTCTATAATTAGATTTATAAGCTTCTAGCAAGGGTTCAGTTTTGTTTATTAAATAATTTTTAACAAACCTTTTACAATCGAATTTATAACAATTTTCTAAGCTTAAGGCTTATGTTGGTAAGCTTGTTACAAGCGATTTCTAAAACGTTTTGGTTTGTTGGGTACATACAAACATAATTATACAAACATACAAACCGAACTACAGTTGCATTGACTTCTGGCACCTGCAACAGACTACTAACAATTGTTTTCTATGATACATATTGAGCTTTAGATTAATATCCAGAAAACCATGAGATTTAACCGATAATATCATGCTATAAGGCCAATGATTACCAACTTATTTTTGCCTGAATTGGATGGTCTGAACTCCATGCCACATTCGATAATCTGACTGAGCGATTTAGGAGTACGATTTTCTCACAAAGAGATGATGTGATATTTAAACGATGTTATACTGCATACATGTAATCGCCGTAGTCTAGTAGGAAATGTGTTAGCTTATTAGGCGTAAAGCCACGGTTCAAATCCCAGGTCAGACATTTCCAACAAAACGAAATATGAAAAAACATTGCTTCGGCGATTTCCTCTCAGCAGATTTCTGGCAATAATTGTAATTTTATAAATTAAACTTTTATTAGTAAAAAGTATTCTTGTGTTAAAGTAAAGTGTTACAAATTTATTCAAGATCTTGTTGGTTGTTCAGCTAAAATGATATCTAACGCCAAAAAATGGGGAAGAAAAGCACAAATTACCCAATTTGAGGTTAAAAGAATATTGCAAACTATAAGAGTTGAGCCCAAAACTTAAGCCACAGAGTTGAAATAATAACTAAATCTTGACGTTCATCCTTGTACGATAAGAAGGTCGTGCAAACGCGAAATTGAAACATTTTGCGATAAACAATCAAGATCCATCAAAACTTTTGAAAATTTTTGAACTGAAACTTCATTTGATAAGACAACATATAAAAAAAATATATCACGATTGTTATGCTATTTAAATAATAACTACCGTAATTTTTGTCCGATTTGATCAAACGAAGTGTCAATCTCTGCACAAGATAATGCACTTTCAGAGCGTCATCACTTATTTTATATTTTTTAATTAAATTTTGCATTTAAGAATAGCTAAACTTGAAAAAAATACGAAAAAAAATAAAACTTTCCAAGTTTACCCCATCAAAACTCATAACATGTAAGTTTGAACAAAACGCTTAAGCATATCTTTTTAAAGGCTAATCTCTCCCGTTTTTAGAAAACTTGACATTCTTAAAATAGGTTCAAACATGTTTGGGTAATCAATAATTTTGTGCGTAAAGTCCAAAAAAAACCGTTTTTGTCAAATAAAACAAGATTGGAAGGTTCGAGAAAAATGAAAAAGTATTTTTGAGTTCTACTCAACCTAGTGAATAACATAGACTATGTAGTTACTCGGGTGTATTTGCACTGTCGCACCGTGTAATTTTTACAATAATAGGCATTGTCTAACTTAAAACTCTTCACTGCTATTATTTTGCACTGTACTGTATATCATATTTTTAATCACTTTTATCTTCAAATATGAGCCGACCTTAAATTGAAAATAACATGTCTATAAGAGCCACTAGTCCTTAACGGAATCATGAATGTGTGAATTAAATAAAAAGAGAAAATAATTTTAAATATTCTTTTTAAAAGTGAAATTTAACTGCATTCCATTAACCTTAGGGCATGAAAATAATTAAAAATTATTAACGAAAACAAACTTACTTCATCCAAATCATGTTTATACCAATCCTGCTCTTTGGCTGAAGTTGCATTAACGTTTGACTTTAAAAAACTCCACATACCATCCAATGAACGTATTTCTCGTGATTCCGATTCAAAGGGATACAATAAACCTTTTGTCGGAATGGGATCATTTTTTGGAATTTTATTCATAGTTAACTTCACTGTCCTAGAAGAGTCCTTAACGGAATCATGAATGTGTGAATTAAATAAAAAGAGAAAATAATTTTAAATATTCTTTTTAAAAGTGAAATTTGACTGCATTCCATTAGCCGTGATTTCTTAGGGCATGAAAATAATTAAAAATTATTAACGAAAACAAACTTACTTTATCCAAATCATGTTTATACCAATCCTCCTCTTTGGCTGAAGTTGCACTAACGTTTGACTTACCATCCAATGAACGTATTTCTCGTGATTCCGATTCAAAGGGATACAATAAACCTTTTGTCGGAATGGGATCATTTTTCGCAATTTTATACATAGTTAACTTCACTGCCCTACAAGAGGCTCTTATTAGTGTTAACATTAACAAATTAAGCCACAACATTATTGTGATATTGCAATAAATATTTAGTTTTTTGTTTATTATTTCAATAAATTTTATTTTAATACTGTTTATGCGTCTCTTAAAAAACAACTTCATACCAACTTGACTTCTGCTAAACTAAATGTGAGAACAATTTAAGCAAACTTTACGAATCATACCTTATCCCTGCGTACATATGTATGTAAGTATGTTAGAATGTTGTCTTATAACAAGAATTTAATTTTATTTTAACATACTCTGTATAATATTTGATAAACTTATTGCAGTAAGAGAGGCATTACTGTACTAACTTGCTTTACGGTATTTTGTTGTTCTTGTTCTTCTTGTTCTTGTATCAATTTACCCTCTATCAATTCACTCTACTCTCTGCATGCGCGTTTAATAAGTCCTTATAAATAATGCATGTTTGCTAAAAAGTCTTTAATTTTCAACAATAAATCCTCAATAGAGCTAAATCTTGTGTTAAGTTAAATAACCAACCCAAGACATTTTATTGCCGAAGTCATTATCACTTTGAGTCCCAATTGAATTCAGAAAAAAATATTATTGATCATGGTTTTCAAAGTTCATATTAAGTGGCTTCACCGCCTCCAATACAATCCATCTAAGAAACTCCCTTACCTCCTGGTAATAGAAAAAATTTAACATCACAGAAAGGTCAGACAGCACCACGACCTTGCGGGAAAATAGTAGGAATATTCCCCACCATTACAGCACATACTCGGAAGGCGTTGTTTCTAGGCAACGATAGATGATAGAATTACTTGCTTAGCTGGAACAACAACAGATTAACGAAGTAAAAACAAGGTAGAATAACAACCAACTGGAACTTACGGCAACAACAGCAGCCAACCGGATAAGACGGAAATGATTTATGGAAGCCATATGCTCCGAAGAAGAGTAATGGAAAATACTTACATACATAATTGCTTATTACAACCTTTCAACGGACCTAATTTCTCACACCACCTATATTGTGTGTGTTAATTTCATACATGAGTAGCGGGACCTATAGCTTAAAGTCGACTCCGAACGACGGATTTTTGAGTCGCCGAAGAAAAATTTGTTCGTGTTTCATTTCGTTGGAGATATCTGACCTGGGCCAATAGAAAATAAATAACCAAATTTACCGAGAAAATATTTTAAACGATGCTTTCTTATCTTGGCGAGCAAACATTTGAAGAAACGTCGTTTAAAAAATTTAAACACTCGAGTAAATTTTGTTTAGGGGTTAAGGGTTTGTTGTGTATACATACATACATACATATATACGAGGTGTGGTCAAAAGTAAATTAACAAGTACTTTAGCTTTTTAAATTATAGTTGAATTTGAAAATAAATAGAACTTTTCGACGTTTTGTGGAAGCGGTTTGTACTGTCTGTTGTAGATGAGAGAAGGTTAGAAATTCTGGTACACTTTTGATGCTTCTAATATCACTACCCAAGTGCTATGGTATCATGATTCAAAAGTATTTAATAAACATACATTTTGTTCGGTGTAGAACACCGATAGCTATTAATTTTCTTTTACGATTAAATACTGGTACACCTGGCGCGTAGCCTATATTATTTGCAGAACCAAAGTTGTACATGTTTTTTAAAATCGTTTAGAATATGAGTTCGTTGATTGCAAACGAATAAAAATAAATTGGTGTTTAGTTTCAATTAAAGTCTTTATTGTTCGCACTATTTTCGGGTGCTACTGTTCACAACTTGATGTATACACCAATAATTTGCTTAGTTCGTTAACCTTCTTTACACTTCTGTTCGCGTAAACACCAATAATTGTTCGGTTTACTAAGGCGATCTTTAAACCACGACTGTTCTCTTCACACGCTACGCATCTTCACACAAAACTGACTGACTTCTTACTACTCGTTGTCTGCTTTGTCTTGCTTTTTTTATATGCCCACGTAGACAGTCTGATGAATGTTCTTAAAGTCGAACGTTCGTGTATTCGCTTTCTCGAGATCTCTATCGTTGTTTCATTGTTTTTGGGTATTACGTTAAATGTTGTTGCCTTCTTGCTTACTTGTTTTTCCTCTTTCTTTCATACTGCTGTTGTTGTTTTTTTTTGTAGCTTTTGTTTATCATTTTAATGTTAAACGATGTTACACCATTTCCATTTTCGTAACAATATATATGTATACATAGTTTGCCATTACAATCCTTTAGTCAGTACTACGACCTACGACCTAGCTTATGTTGTGTGCGTTAATTATATACATACATGAGTGACGGGACCTACAGTTTAAAGCCCTAGTTATGCTACCGTAACGGAACGTAAGCGCAACAGTAAGAAACAGCTGATCGTTTTTGTTATGTATAAAGCAATACGAATGGTTATAGAAATGTAATGTAACGTAACCGGAACGTAAGAATCTGTAAAAAATAGGATTTTCTTACATTTTTACGTGACATTTGCTTAGCAGTGTTAACAACATGTCAATATTAAAAACCACTAAAACTGAAAATTTAAATTATAAACAGAATTTACATTTTGTATGTATGTTATGTTTGTCTGTATGTGGAATTCTCTTTAAATAAAACTTCACATATTGTTTAAGATTAAAAGATGTATTCACATTTAATCATTTTTAAGTATTTAAACTAGAGAACAGACGTTACAAACGATTGTGAATGAGATTAAACATATAGCATATGATTTGCCATAATCTATTATCAGCAATTCTTTATTTGACATTCAGGTTTTGATTTTACATTTTTACGTTCCATGCACGTTACATTACGTTACCGTTACATTCCGTTACGGTCGCATAACTAGGGCTTTAGTCTTAGATAAACAAAGGATAAAAACCGCTTACTATCGGTCAACGGAGCCACGTTAGCAAGAAATCAGAAACATTAATTTCTCGAGGAACTGTGCATGATATTCATTGCTCACTTACACTGTTTCCAGTGAGAGATATTAGTAAAATTATATCACAGCCTCTAAAAGTTTATTAAAAAATTAGGAAGAATTTATAAGAAAGTGGCGAACTGCCAGCAAAAATCGGTGGAACTTATTATACCCTTGTTATTAGGACAAAAACAATACCCGGCAGTCGAAATGACCTAATGAAAATTCATCGTAAAAAGAGAGGATAGTAAATGAGATAGGATAGCGGAGAAAAGGATGCAGGAAATATTAAAGGGAGGAGTTATAAACGTGTATAAAAGCACTACCACAAACACACAGGAGATCGCGACGACAGCCTAGATGTCCTAGCACCTCTCAACCAGTTCATACTACTTATAAACATCTGAAGAGCTCTAATGTCTACTCTCTACAGATAATCTAAACCCTCGAGGAAGCCCCACAAAGGATCCTCAATCTAATCCAACTAAGGGCTGGACAGTTGGTATCCGGAGAGGAGGTCTTCGATGGTCTGCAGCTCGTTTTCGACGCAACATACCCTGAAATAGTCCGGCTGGGATCTGTTCCAAATGCTTGTCAGCGATTAAACCTCGCAGTGCCCTGTAATAAACCCAATATCTAACCTCAGACTGTAATTATACAAATCCAGCAATAAATCTGTCCTAAGGCTATTATTACTTACTTAATTGGCCATAACAACCCGTTTAACGAATTTCGGCCTGAAGCAACACATCCTTCCAGGCGCCTCTGCTCCTTGCGCTCCTACGCCAGTTGGTCACACCAATCGATGACAGGGCTTCCTCGACTTGGTCCTTCCAACGGATACAAGGTCGTCCTCTTCGCCGACTTCCGCAGATACCCGCATCAAATACTCGTCTCACCGGAGCATCCTCATCCATTAGAACGACATTGCCGAGCCAGCGCAGCCGCTGGATATTAATACGCTGTACAACGTCAATGTCGTTGAGGAGCTCATACAGCTCACTGTTGAATCGGATACGGAAATCCTCGCCAACACGCACTGGACCCAAGATCTTACTTAGGACTTTTCTCTCGAACACTCTCAAGGCCGCTGCATCAGCACTTAATAGGGTCCATGCTTCAGTGCCATAAAGAAGCATGGGTAGGATGAGTGTCTTGTAGAGTGTTAGTTTTGTCGCACGAGAGAGGTATCTGCTACTCAATTGCCTATTGAGACCATAGTAGCACCTGTTGGCAAGAGTGATCCTGCGGTTGATCTCCAGACTGACATCATTTTCGGTAGTAACGACGGAGCCAAGATAAATAAATTCCTTGACTGTTTCAAAAGTATAGTTATCGGCCGTAATCTCAGAATCAATACGCCGCACGTCTCTACTTGTGGATAACATATACTTTATTTTGTCCGCATTTACTGCCATATCATCTTGGTAGACTCCCGTTCAATAGCATCATTCCTGCATTTATACAACTCGATTTCCTCACGCTCACGCCTTTCCTGCTCCCTCTTCTTGCGTCTGAAAAGGCGTCTCTCTTCCCTTCTCCTCTCTCTCTCTATAGTCTTCAACAATGGCTCGCGTAGCGGCAGACTGCAAAGTTCTTCTGTATGCGGTGTTTTTCGCTGCAGCTGCCTCGCGTTTGTAATAACACGGTCTAGAAAAAAAATTACTTCTGTTTCTACGCTGTGGTATTTGATACAGCACGGTTGAGGAAAGTTTATGAAAATTTTAAAGAAAAATATAGGTATCTATTAACCGCAAATGATTTCTCTACCCGTTGTTTATAAAACAATTAGGGAATTTCCCTTTTAATTTATTTTCATGGCAGCTTAGCTATGTATTAGAGATCAGCAATAAGTATTTAAAAAGATGAATAGATTCGAATCATACCCATAATTTCTGACATTTATACGCATTCATACTTATTTTAATATCATACTCATAGTACTCATGTTCATAGTTTGAAGCACTCATCGTACTTATACTTAACAATACGCATGATGTTCTTAATTTCGACTCTCCTTTACAAGAATCACAAAATAAGTATGATTCGCATACGAACACTACAATACTCACTAGAAAGTTGTGTGTTTGCTTTTCTTGCTGTATTTGTCTTTTTCTTTCTTCTTTTTTTGTAAATGAAACAACAACTAAAATTGTAAATTTTAATGAATGATTCGAGTCACTCGAATTCGATTCTAGTCACTTAAATCATGAGTATTATAAGTATTTTTCAAAATTTATTAATCTGAATGAGTAGGCGTATGAATCAAACATAAATATTTCGAATGGTATGAGTTTGTACTCATACTCATTGCAACCAGTACTTATAAATCAATGTTGTAGTGAGTACGAATGAATCATAGTAGTTGAATTTCAATACTGTTGACTCCTCATACTAAAAATTTCATAAGTACTTATGAGCAGCGAAAAAACGATTTATTGCTGATCTCTGGTTTACACCGTTGCGTGTATTTATTTAAGTGAATTTAACATTCACATATTTTGTAGAAATGACTGCTCTGTTTCGTTTTCATATTTCGAATTTAATAGGTTTGTGCACAAACTAAATCTACAAAGGCGGGGGTAACTCTTTTAAAGTAGATGTCTATGCTACAATAAATATTGAAAATTACTTATGGCATCGTTTTTCCTTCGTCAATGCTCTTTAAATACGTATGGCAGCAGTGGTTTTGTTTAGAATATGGATAACAAAAGGCACTTGGTAAAAAACAAACAAAGCAGACTTACACACACGTGAACTTTTAATTTTATTTCAATATTTATTTGAGGAAACTTCAATTCCAGTGGTTATTTCAAATTAAAAATTTCAACAAAGACAAAGAAGGATGGAATGCATTGTTTGCCATCAGACAACAAATAAATACAAGTGCCCCAAATGTTTAGAATTTTAGTAAGAGTGTAACGCTTTAAAATGGAGGAGAAATATTTGTTAAATTCTGTTTGTCTGTATTTCAGTTGTTCCCTAAATTGTTATAAGACACATAAAGACTCACCGGAATGCCTAGAGAAAGATAAGGTTAAATTAAATGAAATTGAGGACAAATTGGAATCCAATGAATGTGATGAACCCACTGTTCATGAGCCCTTTAAAACTGAAGATACCGTGCCTCAAGAGAAGTTGAAGAATTTGGGTAAGTTTAGTTCAAAGCAATATCCATAAAGAGTTGCAAAGAATCCCGTCCTTTACCGTGCACATCAGACGCTAATCGATATCTACTACTAGACCATTGGCTCAGTGTAACATAACAGATCAAAATCTCTGCTGGGAACTACATGTCAATTTGCAAAAGGCAGTCCTGAGTACATTGTTGTATTTGACAACCGCTGCTACACCCCATTAAGCTCGGAAGGGAAACAAATTAGGAGCTTGTACTAAAAAGTTAATCTGCACAGCTTTGTATAAAAACACAGACTGTATGTAAACGTTTTGAGATGGCGACAAGAGACCTGATTTGATCGTTGATCCTTTTTAACACGTTGACTGCCACGGCAATTTTCAGAAAACTGGCCACGCACTCCGACATTGGCTTTCTATTCTTTTCCCAGAAGCCATTTGTCAATACTAGCACTGATATAATACGATTTTATTCGTAGCTACACAAAAATGGCAGGTTTAGTGAGTACGAGATAACTCGTAGTTGGCACCCTAGAAGGGAACGCAATCTACGTAGCCTACAGTCAACGTGTTAATGTTTTCGAACATGTGACAAAATCACTTAAAGGTTTTGGTACCCGTAGATCAGAATTTTCCTGGAACAAATACCACAGTGTTATAATAGACTATGCATAGTATCTAAGGATACAGAAATACTGCGTACAAGCCAGTGCAAAATAAAGCCCACCTCAGATATGACTTAACAAACGGCGTTTATGATACAGTATCAAGCCTAAAAGACTAACTTTTTCGCCGTGTTTCAGTGATAATTTGTTGCCTTACTAGACATCAGATTCCTGCACGCAACACAGCTCTTAAATCTTGTTATAAAGGAAAATGGAAAACTATTTCTTTTGACAACACTCAATAGCCTTGTAGCTAAAATTCAAAAAATAACTATTTGCCATTAAAAAGCTTCTCAAAGCTGTCTTTCGGAGACGGCTTTAAACTGCAGTCGCCGTAGTCTAATAGGTAGTGTGCTGAATTAGGAATGAGTCCGCGGTTCAAACCCCAGGTCAGGCATCTCCAACTAAACGAAATATGAAAAAAAAATATTTCTTTGGCGACTTCCTCTCAGCAGATTTCTGGCAAAAACTCAGAGTAAATAAACATGCCATGAAAAAGTTTATATATAATTATATATATATAATTATATATATATAATTATATATATAATTATATATATATAATTATATATATATAATTATATTATATATAATTATATATATAAAATTAACGCACACAACATGCGTGGTGTGAGAAGCTAGGCCGTAATCCTGACAGAAAAGTTGTAATGGCCAATTATGTATGTATATTAGGGTGGGTCGAAAAAAAAGTTGAGCCAGTCACCCCCTAGAATTAAAGATATGTTAATAACGTTCCCAAAAATATAAAAATTATTTTTTTTGCCACGCCTACAAATACCGCCCTTTTTGTTTTTTATATACTACGTAGCCATTTTAAGTCCGATCGTAACATATCATATATCAGTGTTTGTGGCTTGACGGCAGCTATATTTCACTCTAAGACGATTTTTTAATTAGACGTCATATTCTATGCGCGACTTCTGATATCTCGGATCCTTCCCCAAAATCAGTAATTGTGGCTATGCAGGAATAAAGAGCATTCAATTATATAAAATATTCGCATTTAAAATGCTCATTTTTATGCATTAACAGCTATTTTAAAATGTTCAAATATTCATTCACAACCTTTCTCGCAACAAACAAAAAATGCATTACAATGTGTCGAAAACATTATTAAATAAATTTCTAAAAAAATATATGTATTTATTTTTCCGTTACAAACCAAATTGGATCTTTGGATGCTTAACTCCCATTATCAAAAACAAGAAATTCCATTTTATTCAGTGTAGTTGTTGATAAGTAAGAAAAATGTTATTAATAATTACTTAAAAATAATACAGTTGTAAAGAAATTACATATTTTGCAAATATGTAGGCAAAATATAAATAATTTTGAAATACATTTTTGAACGGTTGTGAATGAATGTTTGAACATTTTAAAATATCTGTAAAATAGCTGTTAATGCATAAAAGTGAGCATTTTAAAAGCGAATATTTTATATAATTAAATGCTCTTTATTCCTGCATAGCCACAATTACTGATTTTGGGGAAGGATCCGAGATATCAGAAGTCGCGCATAGAATATGACGTCTAATTAAAAAATCGTCTTAGAGTGAAATATAGCTGCCGTCAAGCCACAAACACTGATATATGATATGTTACGATCGGACTTAAAATGGCGACGTAGTATATAAAAAACAAAAAGGGCGGTATTTCTAGGCGTGGCAAAAAAATAATTTTTATATTTTTGGAAATGTTATTCATATACCTTTAATCATAGGGGGTGACTGACTCAACTTTTTTTTTGTCCATAGAGAGCGACCCGCTCTAATGTATATATACGTATGTGTAAGGGCTACTATTTTAATAATTATTAGTAAAAGTTATTTTTATACTTTTCTTATTTGGTTGAGAGTTTTCAGCGATTAGAGTAAGGTCACTTGCGGATTGAGCAATGAATGATACATGCAAGTCGATTTTGGTATGTTCTTTTGAAAAATCATAAAAAACATTCGCTTTACGCGGTATAGGTGATGATACTCCACTGTTACGAAGTGTGGATGGATGGAGTTGGAAATTTAAAAGTTTTAATTTAAAAATTGCAATAAAACAAAAACGGTTTGAAATTTTACTAAATTTATTATTTAGTTGTGAAGTACAATTTTTCCGGTCAGAAATGGAATTTTATTACATTCATATGGGCGCCACGGCTGGCCTTAAAATATCTCGCTCTTTCGCATCAATTCTCATGAGTTCGAGAGTACGAATGCGCAATTGTCTCTGGTTTGTCAACATAACACTTTTTTTTAACGGCGCCCCACAACAAATAGTCAAATCTTGGCGGTCAATTGGCATCATCATTTCGGCTAATTAAAGGGCCATTAAATGTTTCAAGCCATAAATCGATTGTTTCATGAGATGTGTGGCAAGTTTCACCGTCCTGTTGAAACCAAACATCATTCACATCAATACCATTAAGATCGGGTACAAAAAAATCGGTTATGATGGTGCGATAGGTGTCTCCATTGACCGTAATGGTTGCTTTGCCCTCATTTTCAAAGGAATATGGGCCAATGATGGATCCGCTCTACAAGCCGAATCAAACATTCACTTGTAATGGTTGTATTGGCTTATATAAGACCACATGTAGGTTTTCTGAGCTCCAAATATAACAATATTGCTTATTAATGTACCCACCAAGATGAAAATGAGCTTCCTCCGAAAAGATGATGATCATCGTGCATTTTCTCGTTGGCCCAATAAGTCCCAACGTTACTCAAGCGTAAATCGATTCATTACGATCAGTGGAGATAATATACTAAATTTTGTGACAGAATAGTACGACATAAGTATTGCCAGATTCGAAACAACCGAAGGATCAAATTTAAACCGATGGATGGCTCCCCCTATACATATTTCTCCTAGAAACATAAAAAAATTATTTCTTGTAGAAATATTACAATGATATATATGATTTCAAAATTTTGTACCAATAATTTTTGCTCTGATAACTATATTTAAAACCATTTTTATATTTCTATGTTTTAATTAAAATATTAAAAAATTAATTTTTAGGACTGAGTGAAGACTTAAAAACATTGCTATACAACCCACATCTGCGAAATTTACTAAAGGAAATCGATACGGCACCAAATGCATGGAAAGCAATAAGAGCGGCAATGCACGAGACTCTATTTTTAGAATTTGCTGACGAATGTTTAAAAATAGTCGAACCAGATGGTGACTCAACAGAACTGTGAAAATATACTTACCTACGATACCTACGATATCATTTAATTAATATAAGTTCCAAACTAAACATAATTGATAGATGATATTTATACAAATTTTAATTAAAAGTACGTTTATTCATAGTGTAAAATGGAGTGCGTTTGGAAATACAAAATTATATGATATGATTAATTATATGGCTATTCGTTTCTAAAATTTAAAAGCACCTTTATTCTAAGACTAATTATCTATTGTGAAGTGAAGTTAATAAAGAAAGTCGTTGGGCGCTTCACATTCGAAAAACTCATTACATAAGCTATAGTAACGTTTTCTTAACAAATGAGCAGAAGTTTTTGGCTGACGGTTGCGGGTAAAAATACCTTTTTTGTTGCCTCCGACGCGTGTAATCGCTGGAAATTTAAAGATATTTTTTATGTTTAGTATTTAATTTAAGCATTAATTCTATTACATACATTGTTCTGTTTTAAAATCAGCAAAATTCCATACAAATTCGCCTATAAACCATTTTTGTTGTCTTAATTCATCGAAAGCTTTGAAATGTTTTGAAAACAATTGGATTTGATAGTCTTCAGACCAAAGATATTCCGGTAACTATTAGAAGATTGATAAATCAGAAGTAATCAACCAATATAATGAATTAAAATATAAGGTGCAGTAAAAGGAAATCCCTTAAAGATGTATGGAGTTCAATTTCTGTGTAAAATTTGTCCTCCTTTATGGATGCAAGGCCTGGCATATAACATCACGCAAAATCATTGGTATCCAGATATTTTTTTGGCCAAATGTTACATCGTATAGCAAGCTGTATGAACAATTTAATCGCAATTCACATACAGATTCGCCCAGTGTACACTTGTATGCGACAAATTGAATTCGAAATCAACCTATCGGGTCCAAGTTGCAGGGAAATCAAACCAAATGTATCGAACAAAACCGAATGAAAGGAGTTAATAGTGGCTGTTTGTCATTGGGGATGATCTCATTCAGCATAGCAACAGGTAACAATTACTTTTTAACAGTTTTGTGTTATGAAATGAATCGAGAGCTTCAGTCACTATCTTTGTCTGTGAGCACGGCACTGGAACACAAATCCACTCGTAATATACAGAGCCATTGGGTTGTAAAAACTTTTTTCTTTAAGGTGTAGTTCCGACATTTTCTTATGATACATGATTTCTTGCCAAACATAGCATAGCAAAGTCTCTTTATCGTTTATTCTGTATCAGTGTTGCAAAGCTGAAATTTTGAAATGGTATTGAACTATAACTGAAAAAGTACTTTTTTGCATCAAACGGTACTTTTGTAAAGTGGAACCTACTGTTTAAAGTCGACTCTAAACGACAGATTTTTGAGAAACTTTAACGTGTGGCAATTTTATTTACTCTCAGAGTTATTCCCAGAAGGAAGTTGCCGGAGAAATATTTTTTCATCCACCATTTCGTTTTAATGGAGATGTCTGCCAAGGGGTTTGAATCGCGGACTCAGGTCTAGTAATCCAATACGTCGTCTACTCGACTACGGCGACCATGTTAATTGAGCTAAACATTCCCCTTCAAGCATTTTTCGTCACCTAATCTAGTCTACTATGCTGGCCACTGTATCAGTAGGTTAATGTTCGAATTCCTCGTCTTCTTAATCATATTAATTCAGTGCAGGCTAGCAAAATTTCACATGCGTTCGTGCTTGTTGAGGAATACAAACTCCGTACCAGCTCTGGCCATGTCATCGGACCAGATCAAATGATCCCAGGTTTCCTTGAAAAATATCCAGCATTTATAAGTGAATATAGAAGTCAGGGTGATGTTTGGTCTAGTAAGCCAGCACACTACCTACTATACTATTTATTACAGGACAAAAACATCTGATTCGAAACATAACAAAACGTAAAAGCTGCGTTTAGTCAAAGTCGTGGGAACTTAATGTAATATGCATGTAGTACTCGTATGCATGTAATGTAAAATGCTTACCGAAATAACATTACAGCTCGGCAAGTGTTTTCATTGCTTTTCGTATTCTAAAAACGAACATATGTGTGTTCCGTGGACGTTTGGCTAACCGGCGTTGAAGCCGAATTCCACCTTTAGCATTGCGTTGAAGATGTTTGTAAATGCATTAATAGTTGAAAAGAACAAGACATAGCATATGTAATAATAAAAAAAGTACTGAAAGCGTCGAGGGGGTACTGCGGTATTTTTGAAATGACAAAGTACCGAAAAAATTCTAAAGGGCTCTAATCATTTATCTTGGTATAGAGATTCTTATGTTAATTTCGTTTAACGTAATCATATCATATATGGATTTCTTTTTACTGCAACTTATCCATTAAAAAATCTTACTGAGTGCAAGCCCTCCATTGTGTCAGCGCCATATTCTGACATGATAATGGGACGGTTGTACTTCAGCCACCAATTAGTGGCTTCATCTTTAACAGCATTAGTTATCATGTCCAAGTGGCCAGTATTCTGATACCATGCATTGTAGCGATTAAAGCTAATTATATCCAAAAATTGAGCCTAGTTTTATGTATAAAGTTTTTATATAAATTGTTGTACATATATTTAAAATATTAGAAATACCTTACCAACTTGTCTTTGTTGTACTCAACATTAATGGAAGCGGTTAAAGGTCTTGTCGTGTCCAAGGTTTTAGCATATCTTACAATTTCTCTGAAAGCAAATTCGCAATTTTAAATATTGTCCATATTTAAAGTACTTCATTTACCTAAAATATGGTTCTGATTGATTTTTAGCTGTTCTCGGTTCATTTGCTATTGACCACATTATGACACTGGGATGATTTCTGTCGCGATGTATTAACTGCTCTAAAGCTGATTTGTGATTATGCATGAGTTCTGAACTAAAGTAACTAAAATTTAATATGAAAATAAATTTATAATTGTGTTAATAGATGTTAAACAGAGTTAACTTAAAATTAATAACGAGATGAACGTATTCGATTAATAACGAATAAACGTATTCGAATCAGAGATCAGCAATGAGTATTCAAAAAGATGAGTAGATTCGAATCATACTCATAATTTCTGATACTTATACGCATTCATACTTATTTTAAATATCATACTCATACTACTCATATTCAAAGTTTGAAGTATTCATCGTACTCACACTTAACAATATGCATGATGTTGTTGATTTCGACTCTCCATGTCTCAATATTTACAAGAATCACAAAATAAGTACGATTCGCATACGAACACTACAATACTCACTAAAAGGTTGCGTGTTTGCTCTGCTTGCTTCTCTGTCTTTTTTGCTTATGTGTCCTTTTTCTTTTTTTGTAAATGCAACAACAACTAAAACTGTAAATAAGTATGTTTTATAAGTATTTTTCTAAAGTTTATGAATCTGAATGAGTAGGCTTCTGAATCAAACATATTTCGAATGGTATAAGTTTGATGTCAACGTTGTACTCATACTCATTGCAACCTTTACTTATAAACCAATGTTGTAGTGAGTACGAATGAATCAGAGTAGTTGAATTTCAATACTGTTGACTCACTCATAATCCATCAATCAATTTCAGTGATCACTGCTTTTCATTGGGACAAGTACCATACCCTGAGGTCAAAATGACCCATTGTAAATTAGTCTTGGAAGACAGAGAGAGAGAGAGAGAGAGAGAAAGGATAGTGAAGAAGATAGGAAATTTGCAAAAGGAGGGGAGGTAGAAAAGAGAAGATATAAGAGACGGACTAAAGGGATGGACCACAAACACACAAGAAAGAGCGATTACAACCTTGACGCCCTAGCCAATCATAACAAGCTTAACCTATTTATGAATATATGGAGAGCCCTAAGAGAGTCCAAATCTGTGAGAAGCCCCTGCCCAGAACTTTCACATTTTCTCTAAAAAAAAAAGAAATAACTTGACCTATGTGACCTTGAGACAAGAATAATTTATAATTATTTCTTTTCACAATTCTTTCTCAAAATAGTAATGCGAGTAAATTTATAAGGTTGTCATTAGATCTATAAGTATTACTACCATATTATTACCTTATCTAATAGCACTTACTCAGTGTTTACACTTGAACATTCATCAATAATCATGATGCCATTTTCATCAGCAAACTGCATTGATTCCTCTGAATATGGATAATGTGAGGTACGATATGCATTAGCGCCAATCCATTTAATCAAGTTAAAATCTCTAGTTAATAAAGCATAATCCAAACCTTTGCCACGTAACTTAAAATGTACAGATAAATTATGCCATAAATTTAATTTTTATCACTTTGACTTAAACTTACGTCAGAATCTTCATGCCGACCAAATCCATGTAAATAGAGTGCCTCTCCATTCAAACGCAGACTTAAATTATCCCATTCGATTCTACGTATGCCCACCTTCATGCGGTACACATCAATTAAGGAATTGTCCTTTGCTGAATGTAAATAAACTTCAAATGTATACAAGTATCCATACTCTGGATGCATAAGATATGGCCACCATAAATTCACATCCTCAATTATAAGTGTTCCATTAAATGGCATCTCTTTGCATTTTTGCTTGATAACAATATCGCCCATCGTATCACGTAATTGTAAATGTAAATAATATAATCCAGATGTTGACTGTATTTCTTCCTCATTAACTTCATTGCTTTCATAACCCGAAATAGTAATGGAATAATTTAACACTCCTATAAATAGGTCCATATCGTATATATCAGGATCATTTAATTTAACATCGGTTTTAATTGCTATATCCTGTATAAAAACTCTGGGTGTTGTGTATAACACAACAGAACGATGTATTCCGGCATAGTTAAAGAAATCAAAAGTGTACATTTGAAAGCTTCTATTGCCTGTATCGGTAAGAGATCTTACTACTTCCCCTTGTGGCACTGTTGTATGTGTCAGAGTATTATTACAAAGGACACTTAAACGATTTTCAGCTCCATACTTTAGATATTTGCTTATTTCGACTTCGAAAGGCAAATGACCAATAGAGTGACGCGTAACTTCAATGCCATTTAACCACTAAAAGTAGAAATTCTTTATATTCGTAATATATATACATATATATACTCGTATATATAAGTATTATTAATACTCCTTACTTACTGCAATTGCCGAATAATGAACGCTACCGAATCTTAGCCAAACTCTTTTGTCCAGTGACCAATCGTGTGATACGAAAAACTTACGCTGATACCAAACTACTCCAACGTGATCCCTCAGGGTATCATCCGTTGTCAAATCATTGTAACTGGCTGGAACTGGCATAGCAATTGTAGTGCTGACCTGAAAATTTAATATATTAACATTTATAACATCATTCCGACAATGTTCGTTCTATAAGTTATACTTTTTGTAATAGAAAGGAATGAAAAAATTAATATATCCCGTTGATTCGGTCTTAATACGAATAGGTTAACAAGTTCGAGACTATTTTGAATAAAACGCTCTTTTACTTTACAGCATAGTTTTCTTTAAACTTCTGTTGTTTCACGAATATTTTACGTATGTCTCCAAAGGCCAATAAGATTTGCTTGTGACATGATTTTATCATAGAAGTCAAATATGTTTTCGCCGAATTATTTCTACAGGTTTGGAAATAAGAAATCCGGGGAACAAGGTTGGATTTGAAAACATTTCATTTTTGCATGTAACTTGCTGTCAAACATAAAGTTGTTTACATTTTGACAGAAGTGAAATGGGAGATGACAGTTGACAGGAGTAGTGCTGCACACACTTAGTGCATAGGCAGGAAATTTAAAATGTAACGGCCTTATTGACACATTCTCATATTCTGTGTTAGTTCCTTTGCATCCATTGCAGTGCTTTTAAATTTGAAAGAAGGTAGTAAATTGAAAATGTTTCGTTTAGTTGCATGAAAACTATCGATAACTATGATGTCATAGCTTGGAATGTCAAACTGCATTGTCATTTCAGTTCAGTAAAGTTTTTCAAGTTATCATAACTTTTATTGCCAGAACAACCCTTCAAAATTGTAGAAATTTACTTAAAAAAAAAACGAATTTGTTCGGGAAATGCAAAGAGAATTTATTTTACTTTAGACACATACATATGTACATACATAATTGGTCATTACAACCCTTTAGTCCGAGTTACAACCTAGCTTCTCACACCACTTAAGTATGTTGTGTGTTAATTTTACGAATGAATGGCTGAACCTACTGCTTAGAGACGACTCCCAATGACAGATTTTTGAGAAACTTTGCATGCAATTTAAATATATTTCCAGAGTTTTTGCCAGAAATCTGTTGAGAGGAAGTCGACGAAGATATGTTTTTTCATATTTCGTTTAGTTCGAGATGTCTGACCTGGGGTTTAAACCGAGGACTCATTTCTAATAGGTCAACAGACTACTTACGTGAATAAGCAAAATGATCGAATTTGGAGTGAAGACAGTAGTCAAACCGTTAATGAATCGTCATTGCATCCACTCTAATCAGACTGTTTGGTATAGGCTGTAGACAAAAAAATTTGTTTTCTTTTGAAATAACCAAGAAGCTGCTGTTACGTTGAATGGCCAGCGCTATCGAGCCATGCTAACTGAATTTTTTGTATCCAGAGCTTAATCAACTACACATCAACGACTTTACATATAGCGTTCTTAGCGATCGGTTTATTGCAAAGTCAATGGTGACAAATTCCTTCTCTGATGTGGTCTTGTTCACTGGCCACTTCGTTCTTGTGATCTAACACCCTCTGAATTGCTCCCCAGGCCAGACATCATCAACAAAATGAAAAAATATTTCTTCTGTGACTCGCTCTCAGCAGATTTCTGGCAAACCCTCTGAATTGCTCCCCAGGCCAGACATCATCAACAAAATGAAAAAATATTTCTTCTGTGACTCGCTCTCAGCAGATTTCTGGCAAAAACTTAGAATAAAACAAACTGCCATGAAAAGTTTCTCAAAAATCTGTTGTTCGTAGTCGACTATAAACTGTAGATCCCGCGACTAATGGTTAAAATTTACACACGTAGCAGAAGTAGTGTGAGAAGCTAGGCTATAATACCGACTGAAGGGTTGAAATGGCCAATTATGTATGTATGTATGTGTGATCACCAGTACCCCCTCAAACTCTGCTCCCTAAGATGGTTGACATTTTATCCTTACTTTCCATTTGGAATTTGTATAGCTTACTATGTTCCAACTATGTATGTATGGGAGTTACTTTTTTAGGGCTATGTTATGTTATTGGTTTACGCCGATAAGCCAGCAACTCTTGAAGCAAATTAAGTAAATATTCAAGCAACGATTGATGTTGTATATAACTTGTAACGTTCCTCATAGTGTTTTATAATTTTAAGTAAAACAAAACATCCGATATGATCCTACAATCATTATTAGCTCATCGTATCTGAAATATGAGCATACATCACATTACAGTTGGCCTTGATAGCGAACTTCATCAATCACAGTACGAATTGCATCCGTAACACAAGTATGATATGCTCCAATTAATATGTTGGAATGCAAGTCTGTCATTGAACATAAATGAACTTAAATGTTGTATATACATATAATACACATGCATATTTATTCTACTTAAATTACATAGTATAATACTTACATACATACAAACCGAACTACAGTTGCATTGACTTCTGACGCCTGCAACAGGTTGCTAACAGATTGTTGCTTCTATGATATATTTTAGAACAACTGACAACCCAATTGAAGTTCGCAAATATTGGGCTTTAGATTAATATCCAGAAAACCATGAGATTTAACCGATAATATCATGCTATAAGGCCAATGATTACCAACTTATTTTTGTCTGAATTGGATGGTCTGTACTCCATGCCACATTCGATAATCTGACTGAGCGATTTAGGAGTACGATTTTTTCACAAAGAGGCCGTAGTCTAGTAGGAAATGTATTGGCTTATTAGGCGTAAAGCCACATTTCAAATCCCAGGTCAGACATCTCCAACGGAACGAAATATAAAAAAACATTGCTTCGGCGATTTCCTCTCAGCAGATTTCTGGCAATAACTGTGAGAGGCTAAATAGAAATTGCTATGTAAAGTTTCTCAACAATTTGTCGTTCGGAGTCGACTTTGAACTGTATGTAGCGCCACTGTATAAAGTTAACACGCACACAACATAAGTGGTGTGAGAAACTAGGTCGAATAAAAAAATTTCAATAATATCTCGCACACATACATACAAACATAATTGGCCATTACAACCCTTCAGTCAGGATTACGGCCTAGCTTCTCACACAATTTAACGTCGACACAGTTTAACGCCGACTCCGAACGACAGATTTTGAGAAACTTTTTCAGGGCAGGTTTATTTACTCTTAGAGTTTTTGCCAGAAATCTGCTGAGAGGTAGTCGCCGAAGAAATAATTTTTTTTCATATTTCGTTTTGATGTCTGGTATGGGGCTCGAACCCGGGCTTTTCGTCTAATAAGCGAACACACTACATACTAGACTACGGAGACTAAAAGAAAAATAATTGTAGTTTTATAAATTAAGCTTTCATTGTTAAAAAGTATTCTTGTGTTAAAGTAAAGGGTTACAAATTCATTCAAGATCTTGTTGGTTATTCAGCTAAAATGATATCTAACGCCAAAAAAAAATGGGGAAGAAAGAGTAAAATTAGCCAATTTGAGGTTAAAAGAATCTTGCAAACTGTAAGAGTTGAGCCCAAAACTTAAGCTACAGAGTTGAAATAAAAACTAAATCTTAATGTTCATCCTTGTACGATAAGAAGGGTTTTATTTAACAATAATCTACCAGCAAGAGCTCACCGTAAAGTCCCGCTTTTGAGAAAACTACATGTTGTAAAAAATTAAAATTCGACCGTGAGCATCTAAATGACGTAATATTTTATGGTCTGACTAAACTAAAGTTATTCTGTTTGGCTCAAAAGGTCGCCGTCAGTACGTTAGAAGTAAGCCTAATACAGTGTTTAAACCAAGCAATGTTTTAACTACTGTAAAAGATACACACATACATAATTGGCCATTACAACCCTTCAGTCAGGATTACGGCCTAGCTCATGTTGTGCGCGTTAATTTTATACATGAGTGGCGGGACCTACAGTTTAATGTCGACTCCGAACGACAGATTTTTTGAGAAGCTTTTCATGGCAATTTTTACTCTCAGAGTTTTTGCCAGAAATCTGCTGAGAGGAAGTCGCCGAAGAAATACTTTTTGTATTTTGTTTTTGATGTCTGGCCTGGGATACGAACTCGGGCCTTTCGTCTAATAAGCCCACACACTACCTACAGACGTCAAAGATAGAGGTGCGAAAATAAATGTTTTGGGTCGTTTTTCCTATTACGACACCAGATAAAGGAAAACATGGATCCCCATCTATACGTTCAAATTTGTTTGGAAAATGTTGTGAAACCATATGCCATTAAAATGGGTTTTCCAAAATGATAACGACCCGAAACACACAAGCAGAGCAACTAAATCGTGGTTTTTTAACAATGGCATTGATGTCATGGATTGGCCTGCTCAGTCTCCGGATCTTAATCCCGTTGAAAATTTGTGGACCGACATCATGCAAGCCGTTTTTACAGCAAAACCGTAAAAACGAGCAGGAATTATGGAATGTGGTGGAATTCCGACAGAAAGATGTCAAAATTGCTTAACTCCTTGGGACGTCGATGCAATGCAGTAATTACGAATATTATTTTTTTCCTAAATATTTGAAATCTAAAAAAAGAACTGCTATTTTTTAGCAAACATATTTTGCTATAAGTTTTAAATTTTCCATTTTCACATTTTGCAAAAATGTTGTACAAAATAAATAAATTGTAACCTCAATGAATACTCACATTGTATATATTTGCTCATAAGTTCCGTTATTTTAAATTTTTGTAAAAGATTTCTTTTTTGCAAACAAGCTTGATTGAAAATGCGTATTATAAAAAAAAATCAATGAATTATCACTGCTGGTGTTCAGTTAATCGGTGTTTGAATTTGCGTAGGCAATTGCCAATGCCAAAGTGAAAAAATATAAATTTTTCAGACTTAAAAAATAACGATAAATTTTTGAATTTTTTTCATAAAAAGAGTGTGAATAATTAAAAAGGAGGTAAGAGAAAAATTATAAACAAAAAAGTAGGAAATGTGTTTTTAGTTTTACTTCAGTATTTTTTTAAACATTGGTCCATAATGTATAAAATTTACATTAAACTTTTTCTGCATTATATGGGGTCAAGAGCCGATGAGTGAGTGCAAAATATGGTGTCGGAAGGAGAAAAAATATATTGTTGAATGCTATAATAAGCATATGGGCGGTGTTGATCTTGCCGATAAGCTCTTGGTATTATATAAAATTAATCCCCGATCCAAAAAATGGTATATGCGTATAGTTTATTGATGCATAAATTCTGCCTTAGTTAATAGTTGGTTACGGTATCGCCGTGAATTAGAAAGTTCCTGTGGAACTAAGCACATGACGCTATTAAACTTTCAGTTAGATATTGCTAACGAATTATTAAACTCTACTAATGAAGTAACTTTAACACGAAAGAGAGGCCGCCCTTCAATCCTGCAGACAACAACTGAAAAAGTTTCACAGCCATCATATTCGTTACCATCAACATCTACCAAATGAAAATACTTAGCTGACCCACCAAAAGCCGTACGTTTTGATGACAAAAGTCATTGGATAGAATGGGGAGTAAAAGGTCGATGTAGACTATGCAAAACCGGATTCCAAGATCCAAATGTACTAAGTGTGATGTACATTTGTGCTCAATTCCACAAAAAACCTGTTTTCTTTTATATCATACTAAATTAGAATAAAGTAATTAAAAAATTAAGAATATATAAAAATAAGTCTTTCATTAAAAATGTTCCACTACTGCCCAATGTTGCTTATAGGCAACATTTTATAGCGGTAAAACCGGAATACGTAGGACTCTAAATTTAATATCACTTCATATTTATGCCATGACTAACAAACACATGTCCTAAAAAAAAATTTTAGCTCTGGCCGAAAAATTCGGGCATGAAAGGGTTAAAACTCTTCACTGCTATTATTTTGCATGGTACTGTATATCATATCGACGCCTCCGTTCTATAACATTCTAAGTCGAAAAAGTGTGTTTTGAGTTATGAGCTCTCAAAGTTTTCACGCGCCATAAAACTATATGTGAATTCTAAGTAGATTTTTCCCTATAACTTCGGAGCGGATGGGCGCATCTTAACCAAATTTTGACAGTATTTAAGTTATATAACGTAGAATTTAAAAATGCAAGAACATTAAAAACGTTCTAAGTACACTTAGAACGTTATAGAATGGAGGCGTCGATATTTTTATTCACTTTTAACTTTAAATATGTGCCGACCTTAAATTGAATTTAACATGTTGATAAGAGCCACTAGTCCTTAACGGAATCACGAATGTGTGAATTAAAAAAAAAAGAGAAAACAATTTTAAATATTCTTTTTAAAAGTGAAATTTAACTGCATTCCATTAGCCATGATTTTTTAGGGCATGCAAATAATTAAAAATTATTAACGAAAACAAACTTACTTTATCCAAATCATGTTTATACCAATCCTCCTCTTTGGCTGAAGTTGCATTAACGTTTGACTTTAAAAATCTCCACATACCATCCAATGAACGTATTTCTCGTGATTCCGATTCAAAGGGATACAATAAACCTTTTGTCGGAATGGGATCATTTTTCGCAATTTTATTCGTATTTAACTTCACTGCCCTACAAGAGGCTATTATAAGCGTTAATATTAACAAATTAAGCCACAACATTATTGTGGTATTGCAATAAATATTTTGTTATGCGTCTCTTTAAAACAACTTCATACCAGCTCGTCGTCGGCTAAACTAAATGTGAGAACAATTTAAGCAAACTTTACGAATCATACCTTATCTCTATCTTCTCCAGCGATGTATGTGCATACATTGTATATGTATGTATGTTAGTACAGACAGTAGGTTGTCTCTTAATAGGAATTCAGTTTCATTATACAATACTCTGTATAATTTTTGCAATAAGATAGGCATTACTGTACTAACTTGCATTGCGGCATTTTTTGTTGTGTTGATATCAGTTTACGCCCCTTATCAATGCACGCTACTCTGTGCATGCGCTAAAATTAACGTTTAATAGAAACAAATAAATTTGAAATTTGTCGTGAATAATCTCGTAAATAACCAACCCAAGAAAACTTTACTGTCGAAGCCATAATTACTTCCAAGTTACAAGGGGGTAGGTGCCTAAGTGTTTCTGACTCTATTTTATTAGAAACTTACGGATTCCATTGAACAGTGTTATTGTTTTTATACGGTTAGAAAATCGAACCATCCATCATTGATGAAATTACAATACTTATGAGTGAACAAAGTATTTATGTACCAGTCCCATTGCATTATACAGTGATACATACCGAGATATTATTCAAAAGGCCAAGGTAGATATAGCTCTTATGGGCCACAGATATTAAAAAACTAGTCTAGTAGGTAGTATTTTGTCTTATTAGACGTGAGGCCACGGTCAAACCCCAGGTCAGACATCAAAACGAAATATGAAAAAAAAATATTTCTTCGGCTACTTCCTCTCAGTAGATTTCTGTCAAAAACTCTGTGAGTAAATAAAATTTGCCGTTATATGTAGATTTCTCAAAAATCTGTCGTTCGGAGTCGACTTTAAACTATATGTCCCGCCACTCATGTATAAAATTAACACACACAACATAAGTGGTGTGAGAAGCTTGATCGTAAGCTTGAATGAAGGGTTGTAATGATCAATTATGTATGTATGTGCAAATTCATGCTCCAACTTGATATTTTTATATTTTCTAAACAAGCTTAGGTTAGGTGGCGGACCCTCTCAAGGGAGGAGGTCCTATTTAGGCATTTGTGCTCATTTTGACACCACAATTAATTTTACCCTGAGGTCAACCATTCCCTAAAGAAAACCAATAAATCCTGCTATTGTAGAAATCTTTATATTAGAGAGCTCAGTCAACGAGATGTCAGAGAATGAGTAGTGAGAAACCTCCGTCTCTTCATGACAACATCAGGGCACCTTTTCGTCAGACCCTCATGTTCTGCAGAAGTCATTAGTCTTTTGGCATGCCTACCAAAATTTCTAATGAAATAATCACCAAATTGGCACGTAATCATTCGAAGAAATTTTTAAACTTTTCTACAACACTAAGCTGCGTACTGAGGCGTTGGTACCACTATGCTTCGTGCACTGAATACGTAAACAAAGACATATATTGGGATTGCATTTACATTTCTTAACCTTCGGTAGCGCAAATTTCTCCTACCACACGGACACGCAGACCTTGATCTTGTTTCCTCTCAAACGACATAAATCAGATGAAAGAAAACTCTGCTAGAGTGGGATTTAAGACTAACTCAGGAAAAGCCGAGATGATGAGCTTCAATTCGCTCACGTCGCAACCATTTATTTGCTAAACTCCAATTAGTAATCAGAGAGAAGACAACGCGAAATAATTTCAGATTATAGTTATAGTGGCAGATTATAGAAGAGCGTATGGCAAATGATAGGGACGACTGCTAAATCAAACGATTATCAAATTAAATAATAAAGCAACCACGCTTTTACGCGTGGTTACGCATAACTTAAATTTTTCTTCATTTTGCCAATAAATAAAGTTGACTAGAATGTTGGCTTAGTTGACGTGCGGTTCAAACCCAAGGTCAGACATCTCCAACAAAACGAAATATGAAAAAATCTTTCTTCGTCATCTTCCTCTCAGCAGATTTCTGGTAAAAGCTCTGAGAGTAAATAAAAATTGTTATGAAAAGTTTCTCAAGAAAAAAAATTTTATTTCGGCGTCGACTTTAAATATTAGGCCCCGCCACTCATGTATAAAATTAACACAGATTATATGTAGATATCGCTTCACACTGTCTTAAAAATAAAATGGAGATTCGCAATTAAAGTTTATTAGAAACGTAAAATCTCTATTTCCGTTCATTCTTCATGAATTTACTGGTTTTTCTCTCTTCCATTCCAAGAAGTTGAGCAATATCTGTAGGCACTGAGTGTTTGCATCTGTGTTTTAGTTTTTGCTAGTTACGGGTAGGGTATCTCAAGACTTGTGTTTCGTAACTTCTTTGTTTAAATATTTTTTCATTCTTTTCGAATATTTTATTATTGTTTATGTCGGTTAAAAAATTTAAACACTCGAGTAAATTTTGTTTAGGAGATAATGGTGTGTTATGTATACATACATACATACATATATACGAGGTGTGGTCAAAACTAAATTAACAAGTACTTTAGCTTTTTAAATTATAGTTGATTATGAAAATAAATAGAACTTTTCGACGTTTTGTGGAAGCGGTCTGTACTGTTGTAGCTGAGGTTATGCTAGAAATTCTGGTACACTTTTGATGCATCTGATATCACTAGCCAAGTGCAGCGATATCATGATTCAAAAGTATTTAATAAACATATATTTTGTTCGGTGTAGGATACCGATAGCTATTAATTTTCTTTTATTATTAAATATTAGTACACCTGGCGCGTAGTCTATATTATTTGCAGAATCATAGTTGTACATGTAAAAACGTTTAGAATACGAGTTCGTTGATTGCAAACGAAATAAAAATAAATTGGTGTTTAGTTTCAATTAAATTCTTTATTGTTCGCACTATTGTTGTGTGCTACTGTTCACAACTTGATGCATACAACAATAATTTGCTTAGTTCGTTAATCTTCTATACACTTCTGTTCGCGTAAACACTAACAATTGTTCGGCAGGTCTTTACTAAGACGATCTTCAAACCACGACTGTTCTCTTCACACGCAATGCGTCTTCACACATAACTAGTATACGCCCACTTAGACTGCCCGATGAATGTTCTTGAAGTCGAACGTTCGTGTCTTCGTCTTTTCGAGATCTCTATCATTGTTTCATTGTTGTTTGCGTATTTTGTTTCCGTTGAATGTTGTTGCCTTCTTGCTTACTTGTCTATGCCTTTCTCTTTCATACTGCTGTTATATGTTTTTTTTTTGTTTTTGTAGCTTTTGTTTATCATTTTAATGTTAAACGATATTACACCATTTCCATTTTCGTAACAATATATGTATGTATACATAATTTGTAATGACCAGGACTACGACCTAGCTTTTCACACCACTTATGTTATGTGCGTTAATTTTATACATAAGTGACGGGACGTACAGTTTAAAGTCGACTCCGAACGACAAATTTTTGAGAAACTTTTCATGACAATTTTATTTAGTCTCAGAGTTTTTGTCAGAAATCAGCTGAGAGGAAGTGACCGAAGAAATATTTTTTCATATATCGTTTTGATGTCTGACGGGGATTTGAACATTGCCTTCGGGTCTTATAAGCCACCACAGTACCAACTAGACTACGACGACTTCATAATTTAAACAACAACAATTTGCTTTATTTGCTATTCTTCTTTACACGTACGTACGCGTACACACTAACAATTGATCTTTACAACGGAGATCTTCAAACTACGATTATTCTCTTCAACGCAACGCGTCTTCACACAAGACTGACTGAATTCTTTTTGATTACGTTGCCTGCTTTATCTTACCTTTTATATCGCAGGGTAAACAGTCTGATGAATGCTCTCGAAAGAGAATGACTTTGCCTTCGCGAAATCTCTATTAATGTAAACATGTTGTTTACGTTATTGTTGTTTGTGTATTGTGTTTACGTTTGTCCTTGCAGTGTTGTTGTTGCCTGTTTATTTACTTTGTTTATCCCCTTTTTTTATACTGATGTTGCTATACTTTTGTTTATTCGTTGATCATGTAAACAAGTTCATTGTTTTTGTTTTTGTAGCTTTTGTCTATCATTTTAATGTTAAACGATAACATCATTTCCTTTTTCGCATCAATATGTAGGGAAGAGCAGGTAATGTCCCAAAAATAAAATGTCGTATAATTCTTAAAACAACCCTCGTATTTGTATAATTATTTATCAGTATATTTTTGCAATTGAAATAAAACTTTTTCTTACGTATGCACATAGTACATATGTATGTAAGTATGTGTACCTGCATATTAGTATGCATATGTATGTAGTTTTTAAAGTAATAAACAAAAAATATTTTCAGAGAACGTTTTAAAAGAAGTAAAAATCAGCTGCTTCCGAGTGAATTTTACTTTGATACGTAGAACATTTGTAAACATTTGGAACATGTACGAATGTAATACTAGAATCGAAATTTAAATAACTCAGCTGCTGAAGTAACTCAATATTTTGAAAATGCTCTTGTCTTTAATTATGTTAGAACAATTCAGTAGATTTATAAAATACTTGGTATGTTAAAAATGTTTTTAAAATCTAGATATTTCAAATTACATACAAACATACTTACTTTTGTAAACCTAACAATTGAAGTCTTGTGTGGAGAGTATTTTAAATACTCTTCATATACACTTTCATATAAATTTTCAATCGTTTAAACTTTAAAGCGTTCTACTCTGTATCATATTATAATCTAAGAAAGCTTTGTGTCGAACAAAACTGAATTTAAAATATTTTGAATAGTAAAGAAGTTGAAGGTTGTGTAAAGCCGGCCAGTAGGCTAGGCTGATGCTGCCCCATTGACTTAGCTTTTCTTATCGCTTGTATTCTTGTAGAGCCCTCCATTGCTTTTGCTACAACAGCGAACGAGAGGTAATGGTAGCAAGGCGATTACTCGCTAGACTACATATGGCAATTGTTGTAATGCGACTTAATGCCCTGTTACGATGGCACGTTATTTCCTCTGTGTGAGGCCCCCCGACTCTAAGGAAAAATGGGCTGTGGAGAGATACTGAGTTTATTACCAGACTCAGCTGATTTAAATTTATTAAGAAGCGTACCAATGAACTACTACAATCAGGTCGTGGAGACTTCACTGTCACTCTGCACATTTGCTTACCGTCGCAAATTCCTCTAATTTGCCGCTATCTTTCTTGGTAGTCTAAAGCAACTATCGTTACTAAATATCAGATCGATCAGTAGATTCTATAAACTTTCAGCCCAGGTATCATTTTTTAAAACCATAGCGCTGATGCTGAGTGTCAAGACCAGTTAATTAGGATCAGCCAGCTAGTTTACGGGTCATCGCTTCATGCGTTACAATAACAGGCAGCTATGATATAAAAAGCTGCCCCGCTATCCTTTTCTGTCTTTACTTCCAGACTTTTAAAGTATCCATGCAGAAACAGGGTAGATCCAAAGAAAGTCGTTCATAAAAAATTTAATTTCTTCAGCATTTACAATTCAGTATTATCGACTCGGACGGCATGACGACATCAGAGCTAACTATTAACCTGGGATGAAAAAGTATTTGGACTTTCATGACTGCCTCTATTTTTATTGACAAACTTATTCAAAAACAAATTCGTTTCAAAGAACTAATGCAGTGACTACAAACGATTATTTTCGATATTACCAAGACAATGATCCGAGACACGAATTGGCCGTTGTGCAATTGAAGATAATCGAAGATAGCCGTGAAACTACTTATTTACTTATTTAGTCATTACCATTATCGATGAGCGTCACGATCTACCAGAAGACTGCGTCTAATAAGCTAAGCAGGTTGTGTACCTGCTGGACCACGAAACTACTCAAAAAGTTTATGAGTTCGCTTTCGTATGATGTTTACCAGCCATTCAAGTGTCTCGGTTTCTTAAGACGTTGCAAGAAACTCGTCACTTCATCTGATTATCCTACTATTTACATCATTTATATCCGATAGAGAAAGGAATACAAGTCGCATATATAGGCCGTTGCCTCGAAATCTATTTTGGGCCTTCTGGATCGAATACAGAAAAGGGCGAAGATGCTCATAAATGACGGTAGAGTACCCAAATCTATTGGTTTATTGAAGTATTTCTCAAGCGAAATAAGGAAACTTGTTTCCGAGAACCATAAATTCGTACGTAACACACTCTTCTTTCTCGCAGACTAGATCCGTTTGTGTTCGATTGGCCAGTAGATCGCACATTACAGGCAATATTCGTTCTTCAGCCAGACAATATTTATGTGGAATTCTCTTTCAGCAGAGGTCTTTCCTATCACTTATGATATAAAGAAATTAAAATATAGTGTCCACAAACACTACTCCCTGCTTCCTCCTCCCAAATCGTCTCTGTAATTTTCTGACGAATGGTAAGCTGAAGAGGAAGATTTTGGACACCCACAACTTATTAACTAAACATATCAAGCCAAAGGCAATTTGGATAAAATCCACACCTTCACAAAACTCTTAGAATGTTTTGGAAGTAAAGCCATGAGTTATAGATTTATGACGAATAGGTAAATTGCTGTCTTACAAAGGGATCTTACAGGACCCAAGTAAGCTATGCTTCAAGACGACTGTCAATTTAACCTAACCATGATATATAGTAGGTAGCATGCGATATTTGATAGTCCCAATGGATTGACTAACATTAGCTTAGAGCAATGGAAATCGTTTCTGTTAAGTTACATCATCTTTAGATGTTTTAAGAACAGAAGTCATTCTGGATGACTTAGGGCTTAGTCCCTGTTTTAGCACTATAATCTATTTATACATTTT
This sequence comes from Sarcophaga rosellei, assembly GCA_930367235.1. Taxonomy (NCBI): domain Eukaryota; kingdom Metazoa; phylum Arthropoda; class Insecta; order Diptera; family Sarcophagidae; genus Sarcophaga; species Sarcophaga rosellei. The sequence continues at coordinate 31,101,920 of OV884021.1, read as the reverse complement.
GGTACAACTTGAGAAGGTAATTCATTTTTTTTTTCATTTATCCCATTTTATTACTACTATAGGAACTAAAGTAACAAATGGGTTGTTCATGTTGCTGCTGCTTCTACTGCTATTGTTGCTGTTGCTGCTGCTGTTGGTGTTGCATTTTGACAAAAATTTACACTGTAACAGATTTTACCAACTACGAACGAGATAAACAACAATAACAAACATTTATGACACGTGGTACAATTTAAAACGAACTACAACGTTGGTTTGTGGTCGCCAAATAGAAGAAAGTCTCCTTTCGAGTCATTAGACCGACTTGTAATATTCAATTCAATAATGTGAGTGAGTGTTAATTAATAAAAAATAATTAAAAAGTTAACAAAAGAGTAGAATTCGCCGTGGTCTAGTAGGTAGTGTGTTGGGTTATTAGACGAAAGGCCCGAGTTCGAATCCCAGGTCAGACATCAAAACGAAATTATGAAAATATTTCTTCGGCGACTTCCTCTCAGCAGATTTCTGGCAAAAACTCTGAGAGTAAAAAAATTGCCATGAAAAGCTTCTCGAAAAATCTGTCGTTCGGAGTCGACTTTAAACTGTAGGTCCCGCTACTCATGTATAAAATTAACGCACACAGAATGAGTGGTGTTGAGAAGCTAGGCCGTAATCCTGACTGAAGGGTTGTAATGGCCAATTATGTATGTATAGAGGAACTAAAGTAAAGTAAGGCCTGGAACAGTAAAAAGTAGTTGCAGCAGAAGCTGGAAAAAAGATCTTTCGAACAATTGTTAGTGCTTAAGCAGAGGAGTGTAAAGAAGAATAGTAAACAAAGCAAATTGTTGTTGTTTACATCAAGTTGTGAACAGTGGCATACAGAATTGTGCGAACAATAAATAATTTAATTAAAACTGAACAGAAATTTATTTTTATTTGCAATCCAGGAACTCATATTTCAAACGTTTTTAAAAGGTAAAAATGTAACAATATATTGAAAATCATGGAAACTCTCTTTACAATTAATATTGTCGCCAGACAAATTTCAAAAATTTTAATTTTGCGCTTCAACTTCTACTAAACCGACTGCTATACCTACGTTTTCCTTTGGCACCAATTTGAATTGATGTTTGTAACGAGTAGCTTACAGCGCTAATCGTTACGTTGTACAACAGCGACTACTCTGTTTCCCGGTTAATAAAACTCTAGGAACAAAATACAAGCTATGAGTGACTTATATATGTACTTATACATATATGTATATGACATATATAACTTAAATATTCATGAACAAATGCGGGGAAAGCCATTTCTTTCTTTAAATAAATTCCAAAATATTCAACTAGAAAATATTTTTTAAAATTCAATATAAAAAATAGTTTATTTACTAATTTGTTTTTGTTTTTACTATTTTCTATACATATACACAAAAATCCACACACAATTATAATATTTAATACATTTACAATTTCATAAATCTTTTTTTTTTATAAATAAATACGGTCATAAAAAAAATATGAAAAATTATATACTGTTAATAAAAGCAAAAAAATGCAATGGAAAGATTGACAAAGAGGGTAAGAGAGCTGTAACGTAAAGCGTTAAAAGAGCGTCTTTATAAAATCTATTATAAATCGGAATCATCATGTTTGCCCATACGCGATGAACCAACATCTGTTATATAGGTGAATAGATCTTCAGGGAAATTGCATTGATCCATTTCACGGCCTAAAGCAAAATAGCGTTGACGCAAAAGATGGGCCACAGCTTTCGGTTGGCGATTACGCGTGAATACGCCCTTTTTATTACCGCCCACTCGGGTGACAGCTACATGAAAGAGAATTAGATTTTAAATTGTTGTTATGTACATATGTATTTTAATGGTATTTACTTTGAGCTGTTTTAAAATCAGCAAAATTCCATACAAATTCACCAATAAACCATGGTTTCTTTCGCAGTGTATCGAATGCTTTAAAATGTCTTGAAAATAATTCCGTTTGATATTCCTCTGACCATACGTATGATGGTAGCTGAGAATAAATGGTATAAAATACTTGATTAACTTTGTAATTAAACGTTATTGTTCAACACTTACCAGATGCAAACCCTCAACAGTATCTGAACCATATTCTGACATAATTACAGGCTTATTATGGCGTTTATTCCAAGTTGTCGCCTCATCTATTACACGTTTGGTGATCATATCTAAACGTCCTGGATTACTATACCAGCCGTTATAACGATTGAAACTAATTATATCTAAATATTTGGCCTGAAAACAACATTAATAGATGGATTATTGATTGTTAAAGATTTTATGAATATTTAGCTACTCACAGCTTTGTCATCTTGTGAAGGTACTGCAATAGCAGCAGTTACTGGCCTGCTTGGATCCAATTCTCTAGTATAGTTTGCCACATATCTATTATTTTTTATACACAATATAATATTATTGAATTATTTGCAAACATTTTTATTTATGTACTTACTGGAAATAAGAACCGGCATTCATTTGATTTGTACGAGGCTCATTGGCAATGGACCACATTACAACACTTGGATGATTTCGATCTCTATGTATCAATTGTTCCATGGCAGATTTGTGCTTATCCAATAACTCTTGTTTGAAATTTCTAAAAGTAATACGATTGAATACGTATAAATAACAAGATTTTGAATATCCACATTAAGTGATAAATATATACATACATACTTAAGTTTAATATAGACGAGTATCTTTGAAAAATGAGGTGAAATGTTTAACTCAACAACAGTTTAACACAAATAGTTTGGAAATTTAAGGAAATTAATTTGAGAAAAGCTATTTATTTATGTTGTTAATTATATCGGGTGGGCCATCTATCGGTTTAAATTTCAACCATCGGTTATTTCGAATCTGGCAATACTTATGCCATTCTATTCAGTCGCGAAAGTCAGTATCTTATCTCCACTGAACGCAATGAATCGATTTGCGCTTAAGCAACGTTGGGATTTATTTCCAAAGCAAAGACAATTGGCCGGAAATTGCACAAAAATATCGTACAAAATTTGGTCGCAGAGAAGGACAAATAGTGCCTGGTATATACAAGTTTATTACTAAAGTTCGAAAGACTGGTTGAGGGGCTAAGACGTGAGCATGCTCGCACAGTGCGTAAGCCCGAAAATATCGAAGCTGTGGCTGACAGTGTGCGTAAGAATCCATCAACATCAACTCGTAGTTGTTTTCAAGAATTGAACATTTCACGCAACAGTTTTATGTCGAATTTTGCGAGAAGATCTCAGTATGACGCCTTATAAAGTTCAATTGGTTCAAGAGCTGAAGCCGCATTATCATGCGGTTAGTTTTCGCTTCGCTAGATGGGTCAACGAGAAACTGTACGATGATGACGATTTTGTCCAAAAAATCGTCTTTTCGGATGATGCCTATTTTCGTCTTGATGGTTACGTTAATAAGATAAATTGCCGTATTTGGGTTACACGTGGTCTTACAGAAGCCAATGCACCCATTACGTATGACCGTTTAGTGCGGCTTGTGGAGCGGAGATATCATTGACTCATATTTCTTTAAAAATAAGGACGGCGCAAACATTACTGTCAATGGAGACAGATATCGCACCATTATAATACTATGTTCAGATATGCACTTTTATTCAGTCAATATTCGGTTTATTGAGTACAATATTTTAAGTGTTGAGACATAACAATATACGCAGTTCAACTGCTTATTCTGTATTCATTTGACAGCTTGTAAACAAAACAGATGGTTGTCTCAACAATATTGTTTTTTTTTTAGTTGGTGGTTGTTGACATTTGAGTTGTCATATATCGTTTTTATGGCCACTCTATTCACTCTCAGAGATTTTGTCAGAATTTCTCTGAGAGGAAGTCGCCAAAGAAATATTTTTTTCCATACTTCGTTAGAGACGTCTGACGTGGGGTTTAAACCATGTCCTTGCATATAATAAGCCAATACACTAATTACTAGACTAAGGCGATTTCATAAGCCAACACACTACTTACTAAACTAATGCGATTTCGTTGTCAATTACCATCTGTAATAACAATTTATGCTATTTTTGGCAAGAGACTAATCTCTCTATAAATTTATCAGAGCATATATCTAACAGAAAGCAAAAGAATTAAAATCAATAATCTTTCAAATGGAGATTCAAATGGAACATGTTAACAAGTAGGCAACAAAAGCATCAATTCCCTTGTACAGCTTACAGTAATGCAAAACTTGAACGTTCTAAATATGTTCACAGAATTAAAAGGAAATCGTTCGCTTCAAATTGCGGAGAACGTGAATGTAACCTCTAACATTGAAATTTCAGAGTACAAATTTGACTAAAACAGGGGTTTTAAAACCCTATTTTGGTTCAAGTTTACCTACTGCGACTGGGGTGAATATATGTAAATAAAGGAACTTCTTGAAAATTTAAGTTCATGTTTTAGAACAGTCAATGTAACAAAAAAAGCGTTAATGTTGCTGGAGTGTTCACGCTTCTAGATATTCACGTTTTCGCGAGTTCACTGTATTATTACCAGATGACATATCTTTAATTGAAATCCAATAAGTAACTACTTAAATAGAGTAGAAGATTTGCATAATAGTTGCAAAGGATTTTAGACAAGAGGAAATCCCTCAAAGAATTCAATGAATTTAAGAAATGAACAAATCTATTATTATGAGATAATAATAATACAAAAACAAAAATATACTTACTCTGTATCCACACTTGGACATTCATCAATAATCATAATGCCATTTTCGTCAGCGAACTGCATTGATTCCTCAGAGTAGGGATAGTGTGAGGTACGATATGCATTTGCACCAATCCATTTCAATAAATTAAAATCTCTCGTCATTAAAGCTAAATCTAAGCCTTTTCCCCTTATCTAGAGAAAAAAGAAACAAAAATATTTCATTTCTAATATTTACTATACACCATTTAACTAATTCATGATAACTCACATCGGAATCTTCATGCCTGCCAAAACCGCGGAAATATACGGGACGATTGTTTATCATAAATGTGCTCTCATTCCAACTTAAAGTTCTAACACCCACACGTAGACGATATACATCGAGTAGCACATCATCTGTGCCATGCAGGAAAACTTCCATTTGATATAAATAGCCAGGATCGGCATGCATTAAATATGGCCACCACGGCATAACATTTTGTAACTCCAAAACACCTTTCAAATCAGAATTTGACGTTTCATTGGCCACAATAACACCTTGTTTATTGCGTAATTGTACGCGTACGTATAAATTACTGGCAGCTTCATTGGCTGAGGTACCATTTGTCTTGACCTTATAGTAAACGAAACCAACTGAAATAAAAATATGGAAAGTATTATTTTAAAGTTTATACATGATAATATGTTTGCGTTACCTGTATTATCTTTTGTTAGATCGGTGGTTACTTCGATTTCTTCGATGAACGTTGATGGTGTAGTATATAAATGCACTGACCGGTGTATACCGGCATAATTGAAAAAGTCGAAAGTATATTTCTGTATTATTGCAACGCCATCATCTCTGTAATTCAATATGAATATTGGATAATATCGGACCATAGTTAATATAACTTATTTTTTAACACGTTGACTGCCGCGGTAATTTTCAGAAAACTGGCTACGCAAGCCAACATTGACTTTTTGTTCTTGTCACAGAAGCCATTTATCGATACTAGCACTGATATTATACGAGTTTATTCGTAGCTACACAAAAACGGCAGGTTTAGTGAGTACGAGATAACTCGTAGTTGGCACCCTAGAAGGGAACGTACATAATCTACGAATTATCTCGTAGTCGGCAGTCAACGTGTTAATACCAGATTTTATTTCTATATAGACCAGCAGGTAGCTTAGCTATTGTTATCTTTAAATTTAAGTGGAAATCGCTACTACTGCACTTAGCAAAAGCATTTAAAACTCTACTAAGACTTACTATAAGAAGAGGAGATTCTGTAACTGTCTAGACGTTGATAGCGTGGGGTTGAAGGGAATTTTTCGAGGTGCGTCCAGAGATGGCGTTAGGACTTTCCTGAATTTTACCATGGGATTGAACAGGCTAAAGAATGTACATCCGTCTTCCATGTAGTTCTTCCGTTTTCTTAAGCTTTTCGGCTCTAGACCTAATGACCTCCGAACGAAATTGTGCTTGCCGTCACTGCAGACACTATCTCAAACTTAACCTAATCTACTATATAAAACTACACCAATAACTGTGCGGTTCAAAAAGAAATAACATTCGGTACGGAACTTACTCATTGCCGTCCTTAAATGCTAGTTTTTCGATACCACTTTGAACAATTTTATAGTGATCTGATGACAGGCGTGAATCCACCTTTCTCGGGTGTCTAATATAACTTATATCTTACCTAACAGACAAACGTATTGTATAGGTAGGACCATCTATCGGATTAATTTGAACCATCTGTTATTTCGAATCTGGCAATACTTATGTCATTCCATTCTATTACAAACAGAATAAAATCATCTTTTCGGATGAAGCTAATTTTCATCTTGGAGGGCACGTTAATAATCAAAATTGCCGTATTTGTGGCTCAGAAAATCCACACGTGGTCTCACATAAGTCAATTATGGAGCGGCAGAGGAGGCATTGTTGGCCCATATTTCTTTGAAAATGCGGACGACACAAATATTACGGTCAATGGACCACTTATCACACCATGACAACCGATTTTTTTATGCTCGCTCTTCATGTAATCGATGTGAACGATGTTTGGTTTCAACAGAAGGGCCAACTTGCCACACATCTCATGTCCCAATCATTACAACCCTTCAGTCAGGATTACGACCGAAATGGTTGTGTTAATTGGCTGCCAAGAAGCTGCGATTTGACACCGTTGTACTGTTTTCTGTGGGGCGCCGTTAAAGAAAATTGCTATGCGAACAAACTAGAGATAATTGCCCATTTAAAGGCCAACAATCGTGATGTCATTGCCGACATAAGTACCACTCCACTCCATGGAAAAAGTCCACGAAAATTGGTCCGATTGAAAGAAATGTATTCCATTTCTAACCAGAACAATGGTACTTCACAACAATATTTGAAACCGTTTTTGTTTTATTGAATTTTTAAATTTAAACTTTTAAGTTTCCCAGCCTATATATGTAGTCGCCGTAGTCTAGCAGGTAGTGTGTTCGCTTATTAGACGTAATGCCCAGGTCAGACATTAAAACGAAATATGAAAAAATATTTCCTCGGCGACTTCCTCTCAGCAGATTTCTGGCAAAAACTCTGAGAGTAAATAAACCTGTCATGAAAAAGTTTCTCAAAAAAAATCTGTCGTTCGGAATCGATGTTAAACTGTAGGTCCCGCCACATATAAAATTAACGCACACAACATGAGTGGTGTGAGATGCTAGGGCGTAATCCTGACTGATGGGTTGTAATGGCCAATTATGTATGTACATATGTACCCTATATATGTATGTAAATGTATTTAATTTTAAACAGCTAAAGGATTTGAATCTGATATCGTAAAACGACCGGCTAGCGGGCTTCTTTTATCAATTTATACAATGAAAATTAATAAACTTACCTTGATACTTCTGTTATTTTTCCTTGAGGTATTGTTGTTTGTATTAAAGCATTATCACACATCACTGTAATGCGATTCTCTTCACCATATTTCAATTGATTGGTAATCTCAGCCTCAAATGGTAAATGACCCATTTCATGTCTTACTGCCATTTCACCATTTAGATACTACCGAATAATAAATGTATATGAAAACAAATTCTTACATTTTGTAGTTCAAATAATCGCTAAAAACTCACCACAAAAGCCTCATAATGTACACTGCCAAAACGCAGCCAAACTCTTTGATTTGCCCATGACTTTGGTGCAAAAAACTTTCGATCATACCATACTGTGCCCACATGATCACGCAGGGCAGTTTCTGTTGTTATATCATTATAACTTGCTGGCACCGGCATTGGTATTGTGTCCTCGACCCGACTTAAATCGTCCGCGTACCATTTATCTCTTACACCCTGTGTGGGATTTGTTATATCGGATTTGACAAAATTCCATATGCCATCTAAGGAACGTACTTCACGTGTTTCTGATTCTCGTGGATACAACATACCGACAGTTGGTGTAATTTCTCTATTCAATATTACCAGTGCTATGGCATAGTGTATACAGAATGCAATAACGCCCATGGCAATCAAAGACAGAGCTAAAAAATCAATTCAATAATACAGGTTAGTGAAGCTCATATTAAAAAGTAGACATTTGATTAAAAGAATTCAGGAAGTAAATAATATTTATGACTCCAAAACCATACCCATATGTAAAAATATATCTTAAACTGACTCTCTAAAATTGGAGTTTCTTTTTCGAAACAATTTTTTAACTTTTCAATAGTTTTTCTGGAATTGGGCCCGGTGAAGAAGATTTGATTGCTAGCAGAAGAAGACTAAAAACATCCGACTTTATATATCGGTGTTGTTGCACCCATAAACGAGAGTGACAGTTGTTTATCGCATGCTATAAAATAGTGCTATGCTTTTGTATATCACTGCGGAGGCGTTTTGGTATACCATTTATTCAAAAAGATGAGTAGATTCGAATCATACTCATAATTTCTGATACATATACGCATTCATACTTATTTTAATATCATACTCATACTAATCATATTCAAAGTTCGAAGTACTCATCGTATTTATACTTATGAATCAAACATATTGCGAATGTTATGAGTTTGATGTCAACGTTGTACGCATACTCATTGCAACCTATACTTATAAATCAATGTTGTAGTGAGTACGAATGAATCAGAGTAATTGAATTTCAATACTGTTGACTCACTCATAGGCAAAATTTCATGAGTACTTATGAGTAGCGAAAAAACGATTCATTGCTGATCTCTGCTCTGTATCAATTTATTTCGTACAAAGAAAACCGAAAAATGTGTTTACCTGCATAGAACTTCTTTCTCTAAAAGTGATACAGAGAAAACACGCTATTACACTAAACCGTATTAGTGCTTGCCCCAAGCTCAAGTAGCAATCTAAAAACGTCCTAGTACATGTCCCGCAGACAATGTATTAAAAATACATGGTTTTACGGCTAAAATATGATGAAGCAATAATTTCACGAAATTGGAAAATAATTTGGCTGCCGAGGTCACCAGATTTAAGGATTGTTGTCTGCGAGATTATCTGAACCAACGAACTGAACAATTGAAAATATCAAAGCCAATGTTCATGATACAATTACTGACATAGACCCACAAATATGGCAAAATATTATGCGTCATTTCCAACTTCATTAATAAGAGTGTTCTACGGAAAGCAAGTGCACTCGCAATGCCACTCTTTTCCATTAAAGTCTCTAGATGCTTGTGGATGTTGACATTGACATCATTGGTTATATCAAGCCAGAAATTACTATTGACTTTAGAGCTCGTGAATGGACGTCTACCAAGATGGCAAGTCTGACAGTAAATAAGGGCAAACGAAGTATATGTTGTCGAAAAGTAGGAACATGCGCCGTTCGGATTCTAGGTCACGGTCGATAACTATCCCTTTAATATAGTCCGTGAATTTGTTAACTTGGCCCATACAAATAACTGTTTTTATATTTCACATGATAAACTATTATTGATAAACAATTTAATTATTATGAAAATATGTAGGAACTCAATATGCAACTTTTTTATCTTATCATTTAAGCTGATAGGTATGGAAGAATTAACGCACGTCGTTAATTTACTGAACGTTATAATTTTTTTGTCACTTATTTTATTCAGGTTTATTTTTTATATTAAAATTTTACAACCAATGCTGTGTAGATTTGTGGAAAAAACTCGGTCCCGACACTCATTTATACAATTAACACACACAACACCGGTGGTCTGAGAACCTAGCTCTTAATCCACACTGAAGGGTTGTAATGACCTGTCAAGTATGTAATGCTGTGCGAAAGGAAACAACTATCTATTCGAATTTATGAAAATGTTTTCATAAATCTTACGAAATTTTCTGCTTACAAGCGTAGTAGAACATGTTTTCCACGTAAGAAACTTCTTTTTTTTATCGGATAGTGATATTAACTACAAAATTTATCAATAAGACCAATGACTTTTGATAAATAGTTGTAGGTGTTTAAAGACAAGACAATTTGTGTGACGGAACGCAAACACTGGGTTGCACTTACAGAATTTAAAAGCAATCATAGAAATTGGATTCAATTTAGATCTACATTTCTAACGGAAATTAAACTTTTAAAGTAATTTTTCTATCATCAAAAGTAAGAGAAAGTAGATCTTGAAATATTGTGAAAAGGGACCCTGCTTGCTCAATGTACGAACAATTGTTAAGGTCAGTGTATGAGAAAACTGTAAGCCATCAAGATTTTGAGAATTCTTTGGATATTTTTATTTTGTTTTCCAAATATACATAAATACAATTGCGTTCAAAGGAATGACCTCTAATTCTTTTTTAATATCAATCAGAGATCATCAATAAGAATTAAAAAAGATAAGTAGATTCGAATCATACTCGTAATTTCTGATACTTATACGCCTTCATACTTATTTTAACATCATACTCATACACTCATATTTAAAATTTGATGTACTCATCGTACTCATACTTATCAATACGCATGATGTTGTTGATTTCGACTCTCCTTTGCTCAACATTTAAAAGAACCAATAAATAAGTATGATTAGCGTACAAACACTAAAATACCCACTAAAAGGCTGTGTGTTTGCTTAATGAATGATTCGAATCACTCGAATCATTTATGAGTATTATAAGTATTTTTCAAAATTTATGAATTTTTCAAAAAAATGAATGAGTAGGTGTATGAATCAAGCATATTTCGAACGTTATGAGTTTGATGTCAACGTTGTACTTATACTCATTGCAACTTGTACTTATAAATCAATGTTGTAACGAGTACGAATGAATCAGAGTAGTTGAATTTCAATACTCACACTCACTCATACTCAAAATTTCACGAGTAGAGAAAAACGATTTATTACGGATCTCTGATATCAATGTGCATTTTTTAAGAACAAAACTACTGCGGTCAAGCGAACGTATGTATGTAAACATCCGAATTGTTGTAAATAAATCTTTGCTTAAGAGATGCCATGATGTTTATACATTATTTAAGTCATTTTTATGTTTGGAATTTTTAATGCAGCCCATACACTTGCGTTTAGTTGTAAAACCAAGTTGAATGGCTCTAATCACACGAGAATAATGTTTAGTCGCAAAATTTTTGTTATTTTCAAATCACACGAGATGAATATTAGTTTGGCATGAAATGTATACGTATACAAAGCTTTGTATGCATTAGTGGTTTTGCATTTACATTTTTAAAATTGTATTTGATTTATAAAAATATGAATGTATTAGTTTTGTCCTGGTAATGCGGTGTTGTAGCTGGTTAAACTATCATTTTTTGCCAGCATAATTGTTCTCGTCTGATTAGAGCCAATAAAGAAGTTGATCGTTTTCTCCAAATTTTTCTATTTTTCAATCAACTTTGCTTGTGAATTGTTTTTATCGTATCATTTTGATTGTCTTTTGAAAAAATATTACAATATACTTATTTATTTGTTCTATGACGCTTTAAAGGATTAAAAACCAGCTACAAATGTAAATAATTATCTATTTCGTACATAAAAGTGTCAATCATACTTACAGTGGGATGTTCATGTTTTATGGTGGAACATCAAGCGAAACGAAATGTAAAGGAAATATGAAACGGAAAAGTGTTGAATTTTTTTTTATATTCACTTGTTTAAAATTTAAATTCATTCCGGTTTTTTTTATTGCAAAAACACAAATACATATGTAAATAAAAAAAATGGCAAAACAAAAAAAAAAAATAGAAGAATAATAACAAACAAGTAAGTTTGTGTGCAGCGCAAACGTATTACGAAGAGAACGAGAGAATAATAATCAAAACAAAAAAACCGTATGACGTCATGTTTTTTTTTATTTCTTATACAAAACGAAAACGTGATTAAAATAAACATTTGCCGCGGCATCTCAACAATAAAAAACGCTCTCTCGCTTCTATTTCAAGAATTCCGTACCGTTTAATAGACTACAAAAATAACAACAAAAAACAACAACAAAAAATTGAAATGAAAACAAAAACAAATCAGCTGATTTAAAGCACATGCAATAAGAAAACACAATACCATTAAGAAGAAGAAGCACTTTTCAACTAAACTAAGCTAAAAAACAAAACAATTTACTTGAAATCTAATCAAATGATGTCAACAGTGAATACAACAACGTAAGTATTGTTATTATTACTCATATCACTTGAAACATAATTTAATTTTATTACGAGGGACAGTAGTAAAGTCGATGCGGCTTTGAACTGTTTCAAGTGATTTGTTATTATTCACCCGAAATTTTGCCATTTTTGTATAAAACAATGCGTTTTGCATGATTGCAAAATAAGAAATACATTTCAACACAAACATTTCACAAAACTACGTATTCCCATAATCACTAAACATGCCACTTGACGGTTAAATTTTCTATTTTTCTTTTATTTATTCCTTCGCGTTACACTAAAAACTACCGTTTTATATGCGACCGTTTCAGTAAATTTTAACTCCACTGAACCTCAAATAAATTTCAACTGGCAGGTTCCTAATAATCATTTATTCAATATGCGGCAGACGATGAGCAACTACTAAATTACGGCGAATTCATTCCATAAAATATTAGGTAAATATGTATGTACGCGATTATTGTTTTGTTTTTCTGCTTCATTTTTATCAGTAATTTTTGTCTGATAAAATGAACCGAAAATAAAAGCTTTTTGTGTGTTTTGCCTGCAAATTATTGAATTGAAGTGTTGCCATTGTGGTATGTTTTTCGAATACTAATTGTGTGTTAAGTATGTACATGATTTCAAAACCAAGATTGTCAGTTATAATTCGGGCATTACACGATCAATTTTTATATTTCAATTAGTGTTGGCAATTTTTGTTTTCGAAACTTTCAAAAGTTTAAAAATTAAAATTAAATTTTCAAAATTTTCACGGCGTAAATAAATATACCATATAAAGCTAGTAATTAATGGTAAATAAGTATCATAAAGAGAGGCTTTAACTTTGCCGATCTAAATAAAGTTATAAAATTCATCATGAGGCTATAAGTTTTCTTTTACTTATAGTTGAAACGTATGATATATTAAGGATTCAGTAACATTTTCTTGAAATCATTTATAAACGATTACGGATTAAGATTACGGTAACGTTTATAATAAATTCCCATAAGAGATTTTATTTATTCATAGGGCCATTATTACAGCTACCCGTTAAAGTTGGTTTTAGTTAAAGGTAACTTTAGCTAAAGTTAACTTTAAAGTCACCTTTAACTTCTTTTCGTTATTACAACCTACAGATAAAATAAAGTTAACTTTTTCAATTAAACCAGTTTTTTTTAGTATTGAAAATATTATATACATATGTATGTATGGCAAGTTCAAACATAAACTTAAGTTTAAAAGTTAAATGTAGGACGATCCTCCCTTTAGCTTAACGCTTGCTTCTACCTTGTCTACTACTTACAATAATGCAAAATAGTTTATCTTCCAGTTAAAATCCTCCTTTTAGTTAACGGCAAGTTGTAATAATGGCCCATAGTTCTTAAAATTAAAATTTTTCTAAGCATTTTTAATATGTTGTCGTGAAATAATTTTTTCTGTGTATAAAACTTTTCCGATACCAAATCCGTAACTCATATCCGCATAAACCAGAAATTAATTTATAAAATTGTCCTACTGAGGCAGGACTTAGGGGTAAGTGCCTGGCCAGAAACTTTCGTCATCAACTGACATTAATTATGTATATCAGAGCGATACTTTTGTTTTGTTTTTGGCGGCCTCTCATGCAATTATCTTTGCAGTAAAATAAAGCATCCGTGAGCTTCTTCAATTCTTGCTCAATTTCATTTAAAAATTGTTTGGTGGGGGCAAATCGTACGATTATGGCGGCTAAGACATGCATAATTGATCATTACAACCCTTCAGTCACGATTACGACCTAACTTCACACACCACCTATGTTGTGTGTGTAAATTTTATACATGAGTGACCGGACCTACAGTTTAAAGTCGATTCCGAGTGATAGATTCTTTCAGAAATTTTTCATGGCAATTTAATTTACTCTCAGAGTTTTCGCCAGAATTCTGCTGAGGGAAAGTCGCTGAAGAAATATATTTTTCACATCTCGCTTTGGTGGAGATGTCTGACCTGGGGTTTAAACCGCGGCCTCATGTCTAATAAGGCAACACACTACCTACAAGACTATTACGGCTAATGGGCTGCTCCAAAACGTGAGATTAATTGCTCACCAAAATCGTCCTTCAATAGGTTCCTGATATCGTGTGGCACGCGGCACCATGTCGTAGTCCAAACAAGTTCAATTCTTCCATTTTTAGAGAAGTTGTATATGAAGAAGTACGATTTAAAATGCACTCGAACTACATACACACTACAATCCTGGCGATCAAACAATCAAAAATGAGATTCGGCGTTGAAGATAATTTTTCATTAACAAAACTTGACTCTCATCAACTTTCCCGAGGTCCATTCAATAAACAAAGGACGTTGTGATACGTCACCTCACTTTAGCTCTTGCTGCAGTTATATTTAATATGGTTTCATATGGTCGAACACAAGTCCAATTGTTGCAATCTTCATTTACACTGGCCGATACAGAAGCAATATTCTTCTCTGTAAATTTGTTCACAACAGTATGCATGCCTTACGGTGGGTCGATTATAACGACTATGAAACAAACGTAACTTACGCTACACGCTTCTCACATACCACGCATTTTTACAATACGATTTAATAACTTCTTCGCTTATTAGTCTATTCATAGTGAAATGGTAAACCTTGTTTGGCATTTTCACGCTCCATGAATCTTAGTGCAGTATTCGAAGATCCGATGGAAGAGTTGGTATTCGAATTTTATATGTATAATGAATGATTGTACCCGAGATATATACATGACAGTCACAAAGAAAAATATAACACGGTAGTGAAAACACCCTGATTGGGGGCTGTTTTTCGGGCCAAATTATTGGATCATTTGAAAAAGTATGAAATGCAATCACAATGGATGATATTGAAAAACTTATGGCCTCAGTGACCACAAAATTTTTGAAAATGATTTGAAGAAGAATGGACTGACTAACTCAGTTGTAATCAGAGATCAGCAATGAATCGTTTTTGCGCTACTCATAAGCACTCATGAAATTTTTAATATGAGTGAGTCAACAATATTGAAATTTAACTACTCTAATTCATTCGTATTCACTACAACGTTGATTTTTATGCGTACAACATTGACATCAAACTCATACCATTGGAAATATGTTTGATTCATAAGCCTACTCATTTAGATTCATAACTTTAGAAAAATACTTATAATACTTATAAATGATTCGAGTGGCTCGAATCGACACACAACCTTTTAGTGAGTATTTTAGTGTTTATAGGCGAATCATACTTATTTTGTGATTCTTATAAATGTTGAGTTATGGAGTGTCGAAATCAACAACATCATACGCGTTGTTAAGTATGCAAATGATGAGTACTTCAAACTTTGAATATGAGTAGTATAAGTATGATATTAAAATAAGTATGAATGCGTATAAGTATCAGAAATTATGAGTATGATTCAATACTACTCATCTTTTTGAATACCCATTGTTGATCTCTGGTTGTAATTAAGCTCCGTATGTTTCGTATCATTTTAATTTGAGAATATTTTAATAACAATAATTTTGTTCATTGCAATTATTGAAGAAGATTTTAAATTAAACCAAATTTATTAGTTAAACACTTTTCATTACTTTTTTAAGATTTGCATAGTTTTGCAAATTTTTTTACCACAACTGTATATACACACATAAATGCCATATGAACCCACTAGCTCGTATTATCCTACACCATGGACGACATACTCGGTTCACAAGGCGAGAAGCAGTTGCTCTTAGCAGAGCACCATTGCCATTAACTAAAGGAAAGATTTTAACGGACAGATAAATTGTTATTCATTATGATAATTGAACAATAAGATGTTAAAAAAAACTTATTTAATTTGAGCAGTGTTATCGATATTGTTCCGGCACTGTCATATTTTTGCAAAAGTTAACTTTATTCTGTCATCAGATTGTGATAACGAAAAGGAGTTAAAGGTGACTTTAAAATTCACTTTAGCTAAAGTTACCTTTAACTAAACCCAACTTTAACGACAAGTTATAATAATTACCCTTAAATATATATATAAATAAAATATAATATATATATATAATATATATATATATATATATATATATATATATATAATACACCTATCCCCCGTTTTACACGGTATTCGTTGTACACGTTTTCGATCTTACACGGTTTTTGAAAATAAAATTTTTTTTAACGAAATTTATTAATTTTGCATTTACACGAAATTATAAATACTAAACTATAATTTGCTTATATCTACAATAACATTTTCATTGTTTTACTGTCAAAATATTTTACTGTCAAAATATTTTACTGTCAAAATACAACACTACAAAATGTATGTTACAGTTACGAATTCTCAGTAGTCTATGGCTATGATGGAAATATATAAGATGGGAACTCCCTGTTTTATGATCAAAACTAAATTTTATGTGTGTATAAGCCACAGAATACACATGTATTATTTTTTTTACCACATGTATTCTGTGGTATAAGCTAGTTTGTTTGAAATACCAAAACAAAGAGCATCATTGTTTTGTTATTCATCATATTAAAAACTGACAAAAAGGGCTTTTTTATAGTGATTTTCGTTTATCACGGTTTTTCCATGTAAGAGTGAATTTTTCGAGTTACACGGTTTTTTATGGAACCTATCTTCCGTGTAAAGCGGGGGATAGGTGTATATATATATATATATATATATATATATATATAATATAATTTAATTAATTTTAATTATAATAAAAAATTAATTAATTAATTTTAATTATAAAAAAAAAATTATAATTAATTATATATATATATATAATATATAAATAAAATTGTAATAATGGTCCTTAAACAATTCACTGAAATGACAGTGATGACCAATGTTGCATACACTAGTAAAACAATTTTCTTTTTTATAGATTTTAATTATTAAACAAATAATATTTTAAACTTATTAAGGATACGTGTGACTTTATTGTTTTTAGATATTTTCACTTTAGAGTTGTCTTAGATATCTGACACTAATATGGCTTTAACAACTTTTATAAAAATTTTAACGTCAATTTTCGGTATTAAACACAATATTTAATCCATTCTGTGATTAAGATTTAATGTTATTAACTTACAATAACTTTTAATTCAATATGAATGTGCAACTTAATATCAAATGAAACAAACTTTCTTAACACTGTCACTCTATTGACTGAAGTCGTTGCTGCAAATGGTGATTGTTTTTAAACTCTTGGTATCCCAAAGAACTCCAGTATAAGTAAGAAATTTGGATTACTAGTATTCCACTAGTAGTCCAGACATTTAGAAATTTTCAAATAAATAACAGAAGTTCTTAAAGAAAGCAGCCAAAAAAATCCAATTAAAATGCAAAAAGTAGCAGGTTATGGGTGCGTTTGACCTATTTGACGCTTTTGGCACAATGTAAGCACACTGTAAAACCCCATTTAAATGTGTTACAATAAGAAGTTCTTGTATATCAATGTGTAGAATGTGTAAAAATGTATTCGAATCAAAACACTGCTGGATTTCCCGAAATAAGGTTACACAGTGCTTACCGAAAACTTCAAATTTATGACATACTAAGTGTACGGAAAAGCGCATTCTTGATGTATTGTTTTGACAATTAAAAGAAAATATATTTTAAATGCAAATACTTTGTTGTAATGAATATCAAATAAATTTGAATTTAATTTATTTTGTTTTGTTACGATAAAGAGCAAACACTAGACTGATTGTAGAATAAAATTTAAATAAATTCTTTGAGCCGCTTTTGAGTCTAAACTCTATGTGGGAATTATATGTTGCACTGTAAGTAATCGTACACTTAGGCATATTTGATAAAAAGAAGAACGGCATAGTTTAAGATGTTTCTAAAATTATAGTTTTACACGAATCAGATGAATATAAATCGGTCTAAAGAGCTCTGTGTTGGTAATCTCTCCCCATCTTGTTAGTATTTACTGCCTTGTTTCACTTTCCTTTTACTATGGCAGTTCCTAGGATAATAATAGACAGTGTTACAATACTGAAATTTTAAATTGGTACTGAACTTTAACTGAAAAGGTACTTTTTTTACATCAAATGGTACATACATAAGTACATAATTGGTCATTATAAACCTTCAATCAAGATTATGACCTAGTTTCTCCTGCCACTTATTTTGTGTGTGTTAATCTGAATGACGGGACCTACTCTTTAAATTTGACTCCGAACGTCAGATTTTTTAGAAACTATATCGTGGTAATTTCATTTACTCTCAGAGTTTTTGCCGGAAGGAATATCTCCATCATATTTCATTTTGTTGGAGATGTCTGCTTTGGGGTTTGAATCGTGGGCTCACGTCTAGTAAGCCTGCACACTAGCTACTAGACTATTTATTTATTTATATTGTATGTGTAATACAGGACAAAAAACAGCTGATTCGGAACGTAACAAAACGTAAAAGCCCCGTTTAGTCAAACGTCGATGGAACGTAATGTAACATACTTTCGTTTTTACCATATAAAGAGCAATGCAAATGTTTATCGAAATTACATTACGGTTTGGCAAGCGTTTTCACTGCTTCTAGTATTCTAAAAACAAAGGTACGTTCCGTGAACGTTTGCTAACCGGGCCTAAAACCTAATTCTACCTTTAGGATTGCGTTGAAGATGTTGCGAATGCATTAATAGCTGAAATCGCAAACCATAAAATATGTAATAATAAAAAAGTACTGAAATCGTTGCGGGGGTACTGCGGTATTTTTGAAATGAAAAAGTACTGAAAAAACTACAAAAGTACTGAATTTTTCAACACTGATAATAGATACCATGATATGTCGATGAGTTGAAACTTTTTATAGATAGATTCCTGCTCTTTCATAAAGCATTACCACTGACAATACATGATTCATCGTTATGCTGGTCGTTATTGGGTGAACAGAGCAGAGATCAGCAATCAGCATTAAAAAAGATGAGTAGATTCTAATCATACTCATAATTTCTGATAATTATACGCTAGTAGCGGTTTAACCTTATTAGCCTTTAACAAGGAAAGCTATCTGAGTATATTCCTTGTAGCACAGGGATTGTTCCATGTAAACAACTAATGTGTGCAGCGCAGTTTCTGTTCCAAGGTATAATCTAATATAGACTCTGTAATTCTCTTAAGCGTCCTATACTGAAATGAGGATAAACTGATGGATTGTTTTTAAAATAATGACAAACTGAATCATGGACTTTAACATGAATTCAGATTTACGTTTCTGAGGAAGTCACCTAAAATCATAAAGAATGCACTCTAATGCGGTGTTCAGATATGTACCTTTATTGCGTAAATCGCAATAGACGCCATTATTGAGCTCAATATTTCATATAAAGTTTCAATTAATTATTGCGCAATAAATAAGCAAACTGTTATAATATTGTTCAGTGCGCATATTACAATTATTCGAACACTTCTGTTGATATTTGATAACTCAAATGTCAACAACGACAAACAACGAAAAAACAAAACAAAATAAAAGCTCTTTTCTTTACCCGCTGTCAAATGAATATTGAATAAGCAGCTGAACTGCGTATATTGTTGTGTCTGAACACTTAAAATATTGTATTAAATAAACCGAATATTGACTTAATAAAAGTGCATATTTGAACATAGTATAAATTAAAGCAATAAAACTCTTCCTGCATTAGTATGAATGGCATTTGTTTTAGAAATTTATCTGAGATATCAACAACAGCACTTAACAAATATCACGAAGTGTATGATATGTATACATACATACATTTGTATATGCGTGTTTATGTTGCAATTTGTAATTTGTTTCGATACTTTACTCCACATAATTAAACTGTATTTATCTTATGCTCAGTTTACATTGGAAAATAATTCGTTGTCACTTATTCTTTATGTTTTCCTCTTAAAAACTGTCTCTTTAAAGGGTTATTCGCTTTCAGTTTCTATATCGAAAAGTTTTTCTTTTCTTTTTGTTCGTCTAACACATTGTTATTCGCGCGTTTTCTAGATATATAGTTGTGTCAGTAGTAAGTCAGTGGACAGTAATAAGGTCAATTTATTCTCGTGATTCGTGAGCTGACTGACACGTACATAACAAAAGGGCTTACAGAGCTCAAATATCGGTCACTAGTGGTCTATACATACATACGATGATTTCGTTGTTTTATTCTATTATTTTGCATTTTACTTTAAAATGCATGCAGAACAGTGCTTATAAGCTGGGAATTCTTATATCGAAATCCCACACCTGAGAGCATATAGCCGAGTATCATTCAAGCTGATAGAATTCCATTTGTCTCATTGGCAGCAATGGTTTCGTATTCGATTGAATACCGGCTAGTCAAAGAGGGCTCCCATCATCTTCTACAGCTCGGTATGGTGAGCAAAGTTTAATTCTCTGCGTCACCTTGTGACTTAGGGATCACTACAAAGAAAGAGCTGAAGGGGATGGATTCGCAGCACATAGTTAAGAGTCCTATTGTAGTATTAACTGGGCTTAGAATCAGATTTTAGTTCGAGATCTGCACCAGGTCAGACTAACATTTTAAGATTGAGAATCAATTATCTGAGATTGCGTTGCTTCAGTTGCGTTACGCTGCAACTACTCCTTTTACTACTATTTACTACTACTACAACTACTACTACTGTTTACTACTTTTTGCAATAAATCCACCGCATGGCATTAATGGCGAATATTGAATTCCAATGGCTCAAGAAATGCGGAAACGGTTAATTTCACGAACGAGGGAGTTAAAGAACAGGACCAATTTTGGAAAGAAAGTTGTCATAAAGCGAGTGCGCATAACCGAATTACTTTTAAGTAAATTTAAAATACGAAGTACACTTTTTCGCGTTTATAAGGGTGGAATGCTTAAAAGCGGGACGCATATATCGAAATGGTTTCAGTACACTTTAAAGAAAAAATCAAGATTGCCTAAGTTTCAGTGCTACTAAGTACGGAATTATTATATCCGGCGAATACTGTAGTTATAAAGACTAATTGGCCTGTTGGCGTTACTCTCGGAGTAGAACCATTCTATCCTACAATTTAGTGAGAGCAAGTTTGTTACACTAGATATGGCATGTTGCACACTTCTCGTTATCGAAATTTATTTCTTGTGGGTTTGGTAGTCACTTCTATCGATTTATGTCAAGCTTTCCCGATTTATATTGGTGTGTTATAGATGAGATCCCATCAGACGAGTTCAGGTTAAACTGCAAGGCTCTGCTCTATCTCCAACTTCTTTATTAACGAACTTCTTTGTTTAACTTCCAATCCTGTCTACTCTTTAGCAAATGACAACAATATTAGTCATTCATATCCTTTTATTTGTGGGACAAGATTTGGAAGATTGGGGCAAAAAGATGCGATATGCGAATGACTCACTCACATCTGACATACGGTCAACCTCCGAATGGAGTCGTATAAATAGGGTCGACTTTAAGACGAGAGAGGCTCAGTGTTGAATACTGGCACACACGCGAAGCAATGCCTCATAATAAATATGAGGGAGTCAGAAGCTCTTGATGTTCTGAGCATCAAAATTTCATATGATGTTCGGATCTTCTTAATATTTACACCACTTATAACCGACCGAAAATATAATACAACTCTCATGTATGGGTCTGTGCCAGAGATCAGAAATGAGTATTCAATAAGATGAGTAGATTCGAATCATACTCATAATTTCTGATATTTATACACATTCATGCTTATTTTAATCACATACTCATACTACTCGTATTTAACAATACGCATGATGTTGTCGATTTCGACTCTCCTTTACTCAACATTTACAAGAATCACAAAATAAGTAAGATTCGCGTACGAACACTAAAATACTCATTAGAAGGTGTTTGCTTTGCTTGCTGTCTTTGTCTTTTTCTTTCATCTTTTTTTGTAAGGGCAACAACAACTAAGTCTGTAAATTGAAATGTATCAAACATATTTCGAATGTTATGAATTCGATGTCAACGTTGTACACGTACTCATTGCAACCTGCACTTATAAGTCAATGTTGTAGCGAGTACGGATAAACTAGAGTAGTTGAATTTCAATACTGTTGACTCGCACTCAAAATTTCATGAGTACTTATGAGTAGCGAAAAAACGATTAATAGCTTATCTCTGGTCTGTGCCTCAAAGTCTATTTTGTGACTTCTTGTTGCAGAAGAGGGCGAAATTCCTTATTAATGGCAGAAGGGCATCCAACTCTATTGATTCATTGGAGTATAGTAGCAATGTGACTTGTGTGCTACTGTTCTATCGCTACTACAACGGATTTTGCTCGAGCGAAATACGGGGACTTGTCTCCGAGAATCATGTATTCGGACGTAACCCTCATCTTTGTCACAGAGCACATCTGTTTGAGGTCGATTAGCCAGTGGATCGCATACTGAATTACAAACAAAATTCTTTCTTTAGCCGGGCTATTCATATGTGGAACTCGCTTATAATATAAAAAAACTTCAAATCAAATCACTACACCCCCTTTTCTGCTTCCCATAACATATTTCCTTAGTTGAATCATAACGCTCTGCATGAATAGGGGCCATACCCTATATCTTTGAAGCGGTTCAACAGCCTTCACACTTAGGGCCATTGTTACAACTAAAGGGAGAGTTTTAACGGGCGGAAAAATTGTTTTCCATTATTATAAGTGGACAATATGGTAGAAGTGAGCGTTAAGCTAAATGGGAGATCCTCAATACCGGTAACGGTACCGATGGTACTGTGAAGTTGTGTTTTCAAAAAAGTCAAGTACTAGTACCATTCCCTCGCGTAATGTTATTCACAGACACCTCTGCGGTATCATCCCTATCTTTCCTATTATTTTTTGCATATTTTGTCATAGTAACCACGTTACAAGGTAATAATAAAGAAAACTTTTTAATTTTATATCGCGGTTGTTCTTTAGTAAAAAATACGAAAAAAATTTTAAATTAAAAGAGGCTGAATTTCAAGTCAAAGTAGTATTAAAAAAAAAAAAAGATCGTTGTTAATGAATATGAACGAAAATAATTCAACCTTTGACAACATCCTCGATAGTATAGTGGTCAGTATCCCCGCCTGTCACGCGGGAGACCGGGGTTCAATTCCCCGTCGGGGAGAACATAATTATTTTTTTTATTTATTAACTCACTAAGAATATTTAACAAACTTAATAATTTTTTTATAATGCCAGAGGTCGTTTAAATTAATTAAAACTGGCTCTACGGCCAATATAATGTTATGTTCTTAAAGCTTTAATTAGCATGTGAATACGAGTATTGTGTGGCTAAACTGAAGATGTTGACTTATTTCTTTATAAAATATGACACTTAGGAGATGTATGTATGTATAGTACGCGTATACCTACATATATTACCAGCAGCCACCACCGATTAATTGCATATTCATTACATACATACATACTTTAAATTGTTTGTTTAAAAATTTTAAACAGCTAAACTAACTATTCAAGTACATATTTCAAAACTTGTATCAAGTATGTGCATATGTATGTATGCATGTTATATTATTGCATGCCTATGTTAAAAACCCACAATTTAATTTTAATTTCAAATCAAATTGATTGCAGGCTTATGAATAAGCATTACCAACAAGATCAATATATCCCATATGGTCTAGTGGCTAGGATATCTGGCTTTCACCCAGAAGGCCCGGGTTCGATTCCCGGTATGGGAAAATTTTTTTACTTCCTTTTCGTTTTCTTAACAAAATTAAATTTATAATTTTATTTTATTCTACTAATAAATCCAGCTGTACTAAAAGTTAATCGGGGATGATATGGAAACCAAGCCAGAATTTACAATCGGTTCTGATTTGAATTGGTGTTGGTTTAGTTAGTTAACAAAACCCATATTCGCATCAGCTATTTCACATTTTCATTAAGAAAAATAAATTATTTAAGAATTATTTAAATGGCTTTGGTAGGTAGTTCATTTGAGCACAAAAAGCTCCCCGTTGTAACGCTACAGGTAAGCGCAGTCCCTGTACTAACTGAATTACCCCAAACAAATGCAGGAAAATCAGCCTGAACGAAATTATATCCTTGATGTCCATTAATGATAACTCAGTTAAGGTGGCAAAGAATGGAGAGTCAAACAACCTAAACCTGCACCTAGCAAGAGATAGGAATTGACAGAGGAAGTGGGTAACAGTTTCCTCCTCTTCAACAGACCCAGAAGTCTTTAGATGAGAGCTGCAGTTTTTCCGCTTGTCTTCCCACAACGCAATAACCTGTAAGCATACCCACTGTGATCGATTATTGCACATGTGTGTCAAGTTGTGTGTCAACAGGGCAGGCCACTGTGCTATGCAATGCACAGCAAGAACAGCTCTCAACCAATAAGTGATATCCCCGTAATTTCCCAACAATCCTATTGACCTGTCTTACTTTAGGATACCGCTCGACGTCACTAAGGATAAGTCCTTGCGTATTGTTTAATTAACACCCAGGTTATTCTTTCTGTTGAGAAGCTAGGCCGTAATCCTGACTGAAGGGTTGTAATGGCCAATTATGTATGTATGTTATTCTTTCTGAAATGAATTATCGGCCCTGGAGACTCATTTACAAGAAATTTCTCTAATCAACCCTCCCCATTCGTGGCCAAGTACGAGCGTTGAATCTACGTTCATTAGGGACTTAATCGTATCCTTGGTATATGAAGATTTCAGGGAAAATCCCGCTTTCAAAATTGTCATGTGACCTCTGCTTGGAAAACACTGCAGTGATCAGGCAGCCTATAAGAAATTTTAATATTAGGATCCTTAATAAAGATACCATATTCTGCCCAGTCAGTCAACTTCGAGCCATCAGTGTAAACTTTAAGGGTCTCCGATTTCTCTGTCCAAAATTCCGTAGTCGATTGTTTTATTTGGGAAATTACAAGGAATCATATAATCGACCAGAGTATGCCTATGTCTTCCCAGTATAGCAGCATGTCCATAGTCCAGATTGGGTCAGGATTTGATCGCAGTCTTACTGTGAACACCTCAATCCTCTGTGTTAATAGCAGGTCGGAGGGGAATCTGTTGAGTGCAGCAAATAAAGCTTTGGTTGGAGTGGAATAGTGCGCAGTGATAATCAGAACAGCCAATTGCCTGCGTACTCTTTTTATTAGTCGACAGGGCATTGGGGGTCTGCGTACCGTCCACCAAACATGTACTTCGCAGAGCAAGGTTGGCATCCAAAATCATTTTTGATTTCAATTCTCAATCTATACAGTACTCAGCAATCTAGCCGTAAGAACCCCAAATGTGAGTAACATTAAAACTTTTCAGTACCTGATGCGGTTTTTTTTTATATAACTGGTCTGGTGGTTTTATAAGATTTAGGGCCATTATTACAACTTGCCGCTAAACTTGGGTTTAGTTAAAGGTACCTTTAGCTAAAGGGAACTGTAAAGTTACCTTTAAATTATTTTCGTTATTACAACCTACAGATAAAATCAAGTTAACTTTTTCAAAAATATGGCAGTGCCGGAGCAATGTCCATCAAACTGCTCAATTAAACAAGTTTTTTTTTAACAGGCACCAACCGTCGTCCTGTTAGCTAAATAAAATGAATCCGTTTTACCATATCAATGTTTTAAGATGCCACAGGAAATGTATATATACCGTTATTCAATGCATGTTATGTCATCATACTTTAAACCATAATTAAACAACTGGAAACTATCCTATCTGTTCTCTAAAGATGTATGGATAGAGAAAATTAAAAAAAATTATTACAACTTTCCGTTAAAGGCAACTTTAGCTAAAGTGAACTTTAAAGTCACGTTAAACGCCTTTTCGTTATTACAACCTAATCATGAAATAAAAAAATATGGCTGTGCCGGAGCTATGTCGATAACACTGCTCAAATTAAAAAAGTTTTATTTAAACGCAGTGGCAATGACGGGCTTCTTTTTGTTTTGTTGTATTTGCTCACTTTGTTTATATTTGAAGTTGATACAATGTGGCAACTTCAAACATAAACTTAACTTTAAAAATTATCAGTAGGTAAGTTATCTTCCCTTTAGCTTAACGCTCACTATCTATCTTATCGTCCACTAAAATAATGAAAAACAATTTCTCTGCCCGTTAAAATCCTCCCTTTAGTTAACAGCAAACAAATTTCCGGTAAATACGCTTAAGGGATTTCCAGAGCTATGCAATAGTGTTTACGTGACGCAATCAAATGTTTTCTGCGACAAAGTTTTGATATTCGATTATTAAAGTTATTCATTGCTTTAGCAGGAAATACTATTGTGGTTAAAAAAATAGAAAATTATACATCATAATCATCACCATCATTTATAAAAATAATCTTATTTATGAATTTATAAATAAGAAATGATTTAAAAGTTTTTTTTTATCAAATGGAGCGAAACGAAACAACAAACGAGTGTTGAAAAATTATAATTTATTAAAAATGAATTATTTTTCTGAACGAACTGACAGTACAGTCAAAGAAAAAAGTCTACATACACCACTGCTTTTTATCAAATTAAAAAAGATGTTATTGATTTGTTTATAAGGCATTTACAATCAAGAACTTTTGAAGAGCAAAACGAATATGAAAAAAAATATAACACAGAAATTTTTGGAAAGATGAATAAACAACAACAGTGTATGTAAACTTTTTTCTTTGACTATACATATGGTACGTGATGAAATATCTGAGTTAGGCAGTATTAAAGCTTATTCGGTTTGAATAACTAGCCAAAAGTATATTACTATTGCAGATTTTAAACTTGGAATGGAGCATTTCCGTACAATAGAAACGGTTTTTATGCACACAGAAGAGCCTTCACAAAAAGACAGACAATTTGAATATTCAAAAAAAAAAAATTTTTTTTTTCAAGTGTTTATAAGTATAATTTTCAATCACAAGTAATCGAATTCATTTCTACAATTAACATTATGTTTACTTGGTTATGTGTTCGGTTTTGTAATTATACACTGGTAATCAAAAGTAAGTGCAATAAAATACTTAAAGTATAAAAAATTATTGCTGTCAGCAATTTTTCTTTAATAAAGTCGCCATAGTCTAGTTGGCTTATTAGACTTGAGGTCGCAGATTAAAGCCCAAGTATTAGGCAAATATTTCTTAATCGACTTCCTCTGAGCAGATTTATAACAAACAATCGGAGTCGTAAATAAACTTGCAATGAAAAAGAGTCTCATAAATCTATCGTTCGGATTCGACTTTTTAAACAACAACTTTTTGATATTACCTTTTTTGATATACTAACTTCAATTGAGAAGCTAGGCCGTAATCCTGACTGAGGGGTTGTAATGGCCAATTATGTATGTATGTAACTTCAATATATACCATATTATCAACAATAAGGCATTAAAAATCCTTTCAGTGAACATGTTGGAATCTCTATACCCGCACAGATATCTAGTAACTATTAAAGTTAAGTTTATGTTTGAACTTGCCGTATTATATATTATTTTGAATATGGCAACTTCAAATATAAACAAAATGAGTAAATACTATAAAAAATAAGAAGCCCATCGTTACCATTGCGTTTACAAAAAACTTGTTTAACCTTTATGTCAACAGATATACCCGGGTATTTTTTGTGTTTTTAAATCGCGGTATCGCAGGAAGCTATAACTGTATTAACCTGAAATTTATATTTATGAATCCCCGCAAAAAACTCATAACTTCTTTGTTTTGCCGTAGTTAACCAAAAATCTGTTGGAAATGTGAACAAAATCAAAAATAGAAACACTGTAAAGACCGATGACGTTGCCGGCACAGGAGTATTGGATGACCTTAAATCTCATGTCGGTTGGTATTGTCCCAAATTCGATAATTCTGTTTGCTCTCGTATCAGAAATAAATCTCATCGCTAAATAAAGATAATGATGAAAATTAGGGTCAAATTCCAACATCTAAAGAGCTCAATTAGAGAACACAAAACTCACACAAGAACACAATTGCCTATGGTTCATGGCTGGCCATTGATGATCAGTATAGACCGAATAAATTATAACTTATTTGACAGATGTGGCCGTTATGAACTGTCGAACTCCGTTCTTGTTGGAACACCCTATATATACACACTCAAGTACACAATAGCACAATAATTATAAAATGTTTTAAGTAAAAACATAAAAATAAATAATGCAGTGCTCGATATTTTTAATATTTCTTTCACACATAACGGTCACAGAGACTTTTTCCCAACATTGGAAGATGCAACATACAGTTTACCGTACTTTCCCTTCGGAAAGTTGCAACAGCTCACCTTGATAATAATAATTCCAAAGGTTAAAGAACGGGAAACTGTAATTGTTGAAGTCCAAAAATCCGAAAAACGGACTTCTCTTACAAGGTATTTAGAAAGTCTTGATAATACACCAGAGCCAAACTATTATATTATGGCTTACAGGAAGGAATCTTAAATGGCCTGTTAAAGAATGGAAAACTATAATTGTTGAAGTTCAAAGAACATCGGGATCGGCATTTAGGATTGGTGTTAGGTATTAAAACAATTTCACCTTTGAATTTCCCTTTTGAAGTTGTTATAGCAATTACATAATTCTGTTAAGATTTTAACCCCAATTATTGACATGAAGTATTTATTTTGATTGTCAAACGTGTATAGATTTTATAAAACCAAAAAATCTTTTCAAATATTTCAAAAACTTTTAACACGTATTTATTTCAATTTTTTGACAAATTTCTCTTTTTATATAATTGAAATTCATTTGTTACAATTTAATTTAAATTTTCATATGAATTATGGATTTTCGACGCCGTATTGCTGTAGCCCACAATGTGTTTGTCGTTTGATTTCTAAGTGGGTGGTGTGCATTTAACGCGAACTACAGCCAACTGAGCTGAAGTTGATGTTTTGTGAATTAACGACTGATTTACAGCGTTTGAAGACTCCTTGACTAAACTAAGTTCAAATGGCTAATCATGGATCAAATATCCTTAAGGGGCTCATCAGTAAATAACGATGTAAACCAGTGTTGAAAAATTCAGTACTTTAGTACTTTTTTCGGTTCTTTTTCATTTGAAAAATACCACAGGGCCCAGGCGATGCTTTCAGTACTCTTTATTGTTACATATTTTATGTCTTAGGCTTTTCAATTATTAATGCATTAGCAACGTATTGCTAAAGGTGGAATTAGTCTTTAGCACCGGTCAGCCAAACGTCCACGGAACGTACATTTGTTTTTAGAATTCGATTAGCAATGAAAACACTTGCCGAACCGTAATGTAATTTCGGTAAGCATTTGCATTGATCTTCATATGCTAAAAACAGATGTCCCATAGACGATTTACTAAACGGAGCTTTTACGTTTTTTTACGTTCCGAATCAGGTGTTTTTGTCTTGTATGTGAGAAATACGAATAAGTCGTTAGGTTTTCTGTTCCGTGCCGTACGTGTATTAAATATAAATAAATAAATAATCCAGTAGGTAGTGTGCTGACTTACTAGACTTGAGCGCACCTTTGAAACCCCATGTTAGACATCTCCAACAAAACATAAAAAATATATATATATTCGGCGTCTTCCTTCTTGCAAAAACTCTGAGAGTAAATAAAATTGCCGCGATAAAGTTTCTCAAAAATCTGTTGTTCGGAGTCGACTTTAGACAGTTGGTCTGTATTTCTTGTACGCATACATTTTTTTTTACAAAAGTACGTAACGTACGTACGTACGTAATTGGCCATTACAACCCTTCAGTCAGGATTACGGCCTAGCTTCTCACGCCACTCATGTTGTGTGCCTTAATTTCTTTGTACTTGAGTGGTGGGATCTACAGTTTAACGTCGACTACCAAACGACAGAGTTTGAAAACTTTTTCATTGCAGGTTTATTTACTCTCAGAGTTTTTGCCAGAAATCCGCTGAGAGGAAGTCGCCGAAGAAATATTTTTTTTCATATTTTGTTTTGATGTCTGGCCTGGGGCTCGAACCCGGGCTTTACGTCTAATAAGCGAACACACTACCTACTAAACTAAGGCGACTACAAAAGTACCACTTTTTCAAAAAAGTACTCTTTCAATTACAGTTCAGTACCATTTCAAAATTTCAGTTTTGGAACACTAATGTAAACATGTAATGCCGTTTACGCGGAACAGGATGTAAAAAAAATCCACAAAAATATCTATGTAAAGTTTTTAATTTCCTGCTACTACGTTATCCGTTACGTATTTCGTATTAGAGATACAGGGTGATTAGAATGAAATGACAAATTAAAATTGATTTGATTTGTAGGATTTTTAAACATTTTTCTCAATTGTTTACGTGTAAATACGTGTAAAACACAATGAAACCAAATTGAATGACACTGACTGAGTAGAATAAGAATTTGACACAGACCAAGAAACCAAGAAATAAACTAGAAAAGGGCAACAAATACTATTATGATACACATACCCTATGTATGCAAAGATTGGCAATGAAATTGTTTTAAAAATTTCTTCTATACTTCTTACCTGATTGTTGTTTTGTTTAGAGGGTTTTTCTTTGGTGTAAACAAAATGATTTTCAAAAAGAAAATAAAACTGCTTTCAGACAAATATTTGTGCAATTGTTTTAACAAACTTAAATATCTACATATATGTTTATGTATTGATTGATATGAAATATTTATATTGATTGGCCCACAATTGTCAAATGCGTGTGTAGATTTTATAAAAAAAAAACAGAAAATCTTTTCAAATATTTTAAAAACTTTTAACATGTATTTCTTTAACTTCTTTTATAATAAATTTCACTTTCTAAACAATTGAAATTCAAAATTCATTTGTTACAATTTAATTTAAAATTTTCATATGAATTATCGATAGCTGTGTCCTATACGATGTTGTGTTCGTTCGATTTTTAAGTTGTTGGTGCCTTGCATTTAACACTTTCAGAAATTAATAATTGCAACCGTACGCGAACACCAACTACAGCCAACTAACTGAACAACTTAATGCTGAAAAAAGTTTTAAATTTTTCTAACTTATGTTGGCTATTTTGAAACGTATGTATGTACGTATGCACGTAAGTATGCATATACACTTGTATGAATTGTTTTGCATGGATGGTGTTTTGTTTTGGTCTTAAGGCGCGCGTATTCATTGAGAAACACAACTGCGAAACAGACAGCAGCATTGTTAGTTAAATTGTGATAATTTTTTTCCATGTGATTGTTTTTGTATTTATATTTTAATAAACAAATGTTAAATGTTAACAGTGACAATTAAATTATTTTATTTCATTTTCTCCTCTCTTCTCGCTTTATTGAAGTAGTTTAGTTTGTCATTAAATCTTCTCCTAAAGCGTATGTTGTTGCAATACTTTCCTTCTTGTTGTTTACAATTTGCCAACATAATTTTAGTTTTTTTTTGTAAACAAATAATGCACAAAAATGGAAAGTGCGAAATATCGAAAATGGAAGTGTAAATTGATTGGATTGATTTGAAATCAAACACAGAGGAGGTGGATGCACTGCACTCGTAGGTTGGGTTCACTGTATTGAACTTAGTTGTAATGTATGCAAACATATTTACCAAAATATTTTTTGATCTAAATCCATCAATCATCAATCACATCAATCATCATTCAAACCAATCAATCATCAATCAAATCAATCAATCAATACAGTAAGACCCCGCTTAACGCTGTTTCTGTACTACGCGGTAGAACAAAAGCTGTGCACTATACAGCGACGATGTATACTATGTACCTTTTTCAACGCTCTCTTGTTAGTCTGTCCAGAATAAAGATTCCAACTGTATTTTCCGAAGTCGCAATCACAGTACGAACGCATCTTCCCTGCGTCACAGTTGATTTATAGTTGTCTCGTTTAACGCTGTTTCGTTTAGCGCTGGAGCTTATCGGAACGTATCCCCCGCGTTAAGCGGTGTCTTACTGTATGTACATTGGCAGTCTTAGCTTAACACGTTGACTGCAGCGGCAATTTTCAGAAAACTGACCACGCGCGCCAGCATTGACTTTGTTCTTTTCCCAGGAGCCATTTATCGATACTAGCACTGATATCATACGATTTTATTCGTAGCTACACAAAAATGGCAGGTTTAGTGAGTACGAGATAACTCGTAGTTGGCACCCTATAAGGGAATGCAAGCCACGAGTTATATCGTAGTCGGCAGTCAACGTGTTAAGGTAAGACTGCCAATGTACATATTGATTGATTGATGATGGATTCGATTGATGATTGACTGCAAAAAAAGAAATTGCCATGTAAAGTTGTTCTCAAAAAAAATCTGTAGTTTGGAGTCGACTTTAAACTGTAGATCCCGCCACTCATGGCTAAGATTAACCTACACAACTCAAGTGGTGTGAAAATAATGACCAAGTTTGTATGTACATATATACAATGAGCGTCAAAAACACTATACATTATGGACAAAATTCTAACAATCACCAATCTCAACTTTTACGACTAGAGGAGAGTGCCAAAAAAAAATTTGACAATATTCAGTAATTTTTTTTTGTTTCAATTTTGAATTCTGGCAATGATATAATTTTAAAATAAAAATAACAGTAATTTATGTATATTTTTAGTTGCAATTACAATTGGTACTTAATAATTTTCTTCTTTCTTAATCTAGCCTTTAATGGTAATTCTGTAATATTATCATCTTCGTCCCTCACATTTTCTGCATCAAAAAATTCTTCCTCGTCTTCTTCATTTTCATCCCCTACTCTTTCAACGCTAACATTATCATTTTGTTCTGAATTTTGTGGAGTACTTAATAATATTACATCTTTTTCAATTAATTTTAATTGATTTCTATGAGCAACCCTTCGTCGCCTATTAACTTCAATCAAATATAGTGTTTCACAAATTTTTTTGCAAATGATACCTTTGACCCATTTTGCATCACTATTTTGATCTGGATTCAAATACAAAATTTTTTTTACCAACTTTTAAACTGAAATTATTAAATTTTTTGCTTTTCTGAAACATATCTTTCTCTAAAATCTTTTTTTCTTTGTAGTTTGTTGTATTAACTTTCGTATTTGATTCTTTTTTTAATTTAATGTATGATAATAGAGTTATTGGTTTATATGATAAAACAAATTCACTTGGGCACATACCTGTGACAGTGGATGGAGTGTTTCGGTATTTAAATAAAAAGTTTAATACGACGTTTTGGACAGAAAGTTTCCCTGACTTGTTAGATAGAAAGTACGATTTCAAACTATTTTTAACGGTTTGAACACCTCTTTCTGCCAAACCATTACTGGGTGGATGATAAGCAGGACTAAAAAGCTGACTTATTCCGTTTGATTTTAAAAATAATTTAAACTCCTCACTTCGGAATTGCGGTCCATTATCGCTTACTAGCGTACAGCAAAATCCAAGATTTGAAAATAAAAATTTTAATTTTTCAATAACCACCATTGCTGATGTTTTATATAAAATTTGTATATCAATCCATTTAGAAAAATCATCAACAACTATTAAAAAATCATTATTTTGAAACTGAAACAAATCCGCATGAATGCGTTCAAACGGAAAAGAAGTTGGAGGCCACGTAAAATTTGGACAATCTTTTGTCTTGTTTTGAGTTTTTTGACACGACGGACAATTTGAAACATAAGCCTCAATACTTTTGTCAATGGAAGGCCACCAAACCGAAGCACGAGCTAACAACTTCATACGAACGATCCCAATATGAGTATCGTGTAGCAACGATAGAAATTTATCTCTTAAAATTGTGGGTATAACTAAACGATCTCCATAAAATAAACAATTCTCCTTGACTTCTAGAGACATTTTTATATTATTATATGGAATTAGTAGACTATTCGATTTCATTTCCTTAGACCAACTGTTATTCTGAACTAATTTCATAACCTTCCGAATTGTAGGGTCTTTTTCAGAATATAAGACAATATCCTTCAGGGAAATTGGCGCTTCATTAACGAAGTTGAAAAAATTTATATTTAAATTATTAACATTAGTTTCGCCTTGTAGAGGTAGACGTGACAACGCATCGACATTTTTTTGTTTTGAACCAGGGCGATATTTAATTTTACAATTATAATTTGATAAAAATAGAATCCATCTATGAAAACGAACAGAGACAATATTAGATAAAGCCTTTTGATCACCTAAAAGTTTTTCAAGTGGTTGGTGGTCGGTGTATACCGTAAAATTATAACCATAAACAAACTTATGAAATCTGCGAATTGCAAATACCACCGCTAAGGCCTCTCTATGGATCTGAGAATAATTTTTCTCTGCTTTACTTAAAGTAGATGAAACCATGTAACACGGCCTCTCCTGACCATCAACAACTACACTTAAAATAGCACCAACACCGTATGGAGACGCGTCACACGCAATTACAATAGGTTTATTTGGATCGAAATGAACCAACAAATTGTTATTGCATAATAACTTTTTACAGCTTTGAAAAGCCAAGATGAATTCTTCATCCCAACTCCATTTTACGTCTTTACGCAATAATTTATACAAAGGTGCTAAGACTGTAGCACTATTTGGCAAAAATTTGGAGTAATAATTAATTAACCCTAAAAAACTTTGAAGTTGGTCAATATTACTTGGTTCAGGTGCTCGTATTATAGCCTCCATTTTGGAATTTGAAGGTTTTATACCTTCAGGGGTATTGACCCAAATACTTAATAGTATTTACTAAAAGTTTACATTTATTCCAATTGATTTTAACATTGTATTCTTGCAATCTACTTAAAACTTTATACAATTTAGATTTACAATCTTGTTCACCGTTACCAGAAACTAAAATATCATCTAGATATACAGCAACGCCTTCTAAGCCCTGCATAAT
The DNA here is from genome assembly GCA_930367235.1 of Sarcophaga rosellei. Taxonomy (NCBI): domain Eukaryota; kingdom Metazoa; phylum Arthropoda; class Insecta; order Diptera; family Sarcophagidae; genus Sarcophaga; species Sarcophaga rosellei. The sequence continues at coordinate 31,066,874 of OV884021.1, read as the reverse complement.
TTGATCCATCACCCTTTGAAAAATCATAGGTGCAGTTGAAACACCAAATGGTAAACGGCAAAATTGAAACAATCCCATATGGGTATTGATAGTTAACAACTCACGAGATGATTTATTTACCGATAGCTGTAAATAAGCCTTACTCAAATCAAGAATACAAAAACACGTTTTACCCCTCAAACTTGTGAGAATATCATCAATTAACGGTAATGGATATACATCCATTTCAATAACTGGGTTTATTGTTACTTTAAAATTACCACAGATTCTTATATTAGAATCTTTTTTTATAACACAAACAATCGGAGTTGCCCAAACACTTTTTTGGACGGGCTCTAATATTCCCTCGTCACGCATTCGACCTAACTCGGCCTCCACAGAATTTTTTAAACTTAAAGGCACCGTATACGCCTTAAAAAATTTTGGTTGAGAATTTGGCTTGACAAAAATATCAGCTGAAAAACTTTTAATGGGGCCTGGACAATCCAAAAATAAGGACGGGAAAGTACTTTTCAACACTTCCACGGTACTAGTTTGGCAGACGTTTTTTATAGATAAAATATCACTTGTATTACACAAGGTTACCTTAAAAAAATTTCTCCAACCAGGAAATAAAACATCTATCCAATTTCGTCCCATTAAAGGCGTGAATTGCCTGTTCGATTTCACTACCACCAATTCCAAACCACTTTTTCCATCAACTGTCACCAATATTCTCCCAAGAACCTCCACAGCATTGCCTGTTAAAACTTGTAAAGGAGGAAAATTAATACTTTTTAAATTTAAATCATTAAAATAAAATTCATAGTCTACATTAGATATAACGGACACGACGGCTCCGGTATCTATTTCCATTTCCAAAGTTTTACCGTTTACGATAAAGCTCTTTACCAGTGGTGACTCCGATCTATTTACCCAGTTCAACGATCCCAGCTTAAACTCCAACTCGTTAACATTGTTCTGCTTACTTAAATTCCTTTGTGTTGATTTATCCTTTTTCGAAAAACACGCCCTTGCCGAATGTCCTTTCTTTCCACAGGAAAAACAGGTCCACTCCTTAGCCGGACAACTGCCACTTGCATGCTTGGATGCACATTTTGTACATTTTTCATACTTCTTATACTTTTGACTATACTGATTTATTTTATTGACATCATACGACGATGAATGCATACTTTTTTGTTCTTTGTTGATTAGCTCGAACGATTGTGCTAATTTGCACGCCTCTTCCCAGTTCAAAGATGATGTTGACAACAATTTTGTCTGGAGTTGACTACTGCTTACCCCACAAACTAAACGATCACGCGAAGCTTCATTTAAAAATGCACCAAACTCACAACGGGCTGATAATAACTTCAAGTTTATTATGTATTCACTCAAGGGTTCATCAGGCTTCTGGGAACAACTATAGAATTTAAACCGTTCGGCAATAATATTTTTTTCCGGTCTGAAATGTGGCAAAATTATTTTAACCAGATCCTTGAAAGCTTGACTTGTAGGCTTTTCTGGTAACAAGACCGATTTTATTCTTTTATAGGTTTCTGGGCCAACCAATGTTAAAAATAAAGCCACTTTGTTTTTTTCTTCCACATTATTTATTATAAATAATTGCTCGACCCGTTCTAAATATTCGCCAAAATCTTCACCAAACACAAATTGTTCAATTGATCCAATTAACGACATATTCCTTTATATAACTTTTTTGTGGACTTTATTTTATACTTATAATTTTTTACTTTTTTTTTTTTACTGGGTTCCAAACTACTCGTAGCCAAATATGTTGTGTATTCTTCACAAGTTCTTCATTGAATAATGAAAATAAATTATTGTATTTTAAATACATAAAGCAAAGGTAAACTGATTTACAATTTCTTAATTTTAACAAGTGTAATTATAACAAGTACATACACTACAGTTTCCTTTATTAATGAAATCGTCAGTTGTAACTTTATTTTATTGCCTACATTGGTTCGTAAAATTCGGCTTAATATCGACTGTAGCTTGTCTTTAGATAGACATAGGGCCATTATTACAACTTGCCGTTAACTAAAGGGGGGATTTTAATTGGCAGATAAATTGTTTTTCATTATTATAAGTGGACAATAAGATAAAAGTGAGTGTTAAGCTAAAAGGAGGATCATCCTACCTTTAACTTTTAAAGTTAAGTCTACGTTAGAACGTGCCATATATTATTTTCAATATGGCAACTTCAAATATAAACAAAATGAGCATACACAAAAAAAAAACCAGATGCCCGTCGTTGTTACTTCGTTTAAAAAAAAAACGTGTTGAATTGAACAGTGTTATCGACATTACTCGGGCACTGCCCGAAAAAATTAACTTTACTTTTTCTGTGGGTTGTAATAACGAAAATAAGTTAAAGGTGACTTTAAAATTCACTTTAGCTAAAGTTAGCTTTCATTAAAACCAACTTTAACGGCAAGTTGTAATAATGGCCCTTAGAATATAAAGCTTTATGTTTACTTTTCACTAACAATTTGCCTTTTCAAGAGCACCCTGGGGTATTTTTATATAAATATTGTATATAAGTTAAGGTCAATAGTTTATTTTCCTTTAATTGTATTTGACACATAAATTTTAGGTTTCAATGTCATTGCCACTAATTCAGTCTTCTGTTTAAACAATTATTTAGATAGCCTATTTAGCCATATAATGTGGAGTGAAAAGAAAACAACTCCCATATTATTTATGAGAATTATTTTATTCGTTAATGAAGCCTGACAATTTATGGGCAAACAGTATAGTTCTTCTTACTCTAATTTGCAGAGTTATTACAACTGTATTAAATTTAATGTAAAGAGTGGGCCATTTAAAAGTTTAAATTTAAAAATTCATGGGTACTTATGAGTAGCGAAAAAACGATTCATTGCTGATCTCTGGTCTTCTGTAAGACCACGTCTGGATTTCTTGAGCCCCAAATAAGGCTATTTTGCTTATTAACTTACCCACCATGATGAAAATGAGCTTCATCTGAATTGTCTTTGTTTTGGAAATAAATCCCAACGTTGCTCAAGTGTAAATCGATTTATTACGTTTAGTGAAGATAATATACTGAATTATAGTATAGAATGACATTAGCAGATTCGATAGTTCAAATTTAAATCGATAGATGGGCCACTCGATATAACTGTATTAAATTTAATGCATATTTCTATTAATCGTTTTTATAACATTTAGGGTATTAGTTATCGATAAAACTTAAGAAAGAAAAATCAAAACAATTTGAACAACACATGTCAGACACTTTAATGAAATAATTGACAGCTGGCCACATTCATTATTATTTAAAAGAGGGACTAGTGAATGCATTAATTAATAAGTACTAACGATTTAGTATGTATGATTAATAGACAAATTTACATAAAAACTTTACCAATACAATAGAATTAATAAATAATAAAGTAACAATGTTAATATGATATGGAGTGAAAACTATTAAAGTTTAACAATAATTTGACAACCACTTTGCATGAAATTATTATTTTTGTGGAATTTTTTTTCGTTAACACCATTATTATTGAAATTTTTAGTATATGAAGCACGTACAATGAGCGCCAAAAGTGAGTAAACACCACTGAAATAATTCATTTTCTTAAAATAGCGATAAAAGTAAATGAGAATAGTCGAATAAATTTCCAAAAATAAAAACGTTTATTTATTACTTATAAAATGTTAAAACAAAAACAACAATTCATGATAAAGGAACTTTTTTATACTTAAGAACATTATAGAAAATTTTAAATTATGGTGGGTGTTGACTCACTTAAGGCGCTCACTGTATGTATGTATATAACGCTTTTTAGGTTTCAGCTGAACTTATGCCCCTGTAGTGGACAATTATGCTTACAAGCAATTTTAGATTCACACGGAAATCCAACTAAAAACGACCGTAATGCAACTATTGGATCCAGAGAGATATAAAAAGAATAAAAACTACACAAGGTCCGATTTTATAAACGTGTTAACATTGCTTAGTACACTAAAAACACATTATATGGGTATATATAAGCGAGTAATCAGAATTGAATGTGTGATTAGATTGGAAGTTTGAAAGAAACGTTGTAGAAACCCTAAGGTCTCAAGCTCTTATGCTTGTCACATCTAAGTCAACATCAGAGATCAGCAATGAGTATTCGAAAAGAAAAGTAGATTCGAATCATACTCATAATTTCTGATATTTATAGGCATATATGCTTAACAGTATGCATGATGTTGTTGATTTCGGCTCTCCTTTACTCAACATTTACAAGAATCATAAAATAAGTATGATTCGCCTACGAACACTACAATACTCACTAGAAGGTTGAGTGTTTGCTTTGCTTGCTGTCTTTGTCTTTTTCTTTCTTCTTTTTTTCTAAATGCAACAACAACTAAGACTGTAAGTTTTTTTGAATGATTCGAATCAGTCGAATCATTTATGAGTATTATAAATATTTTTCTAAATCTATGAATCTGAATGAGTAGGCGTATGAATTAAACACATGTATATGTATAACATTCGAATTATGAGTTTGATGTCAACGTTGTACTCATACTCATTGCAACCTGTACTTATAAATCAATGTTGTAGTGAGTATGAATGAATCAGAGTTGTTGAATTTCAATACTGTTGACTCACTCATACTCAAAATTTCATGAGTATAAGAGTATGAGATAAGCACTCGACGTTTTTCCCTGTACCACATATTTTTAAAAATACATATTAAGATAACTAGATCTCTAATTTTTAACAATTATAACTGTAATATATATTCAGTTTATTTTAATGTCCTTCTAGCCATAAAAACAAGTTTAAAGAAGTTACATTTTAAAATAGAAAAAATAATTCATTTAATGTGCATACATTCATTCAAGTGTAACCACCATAATCTATTTATTTAATCTTTTTTCACTTTATTATTCCAATGGGAATATGTCAACAATATTTTTAATTAATATGACAACTAAAATTAAATAAATCAATTTCATTTTAATACACTCAAATGCAAATGCAAAATTGTTTAAAAATGTAATGAAAATTAATAAATTTAAGTGGTTATCGTTAGTCACTCGTTCAAAGGACGCTGTTAATTACCCCTATTAGCAAGCGTACGTATGTTATATTTAAATCAATTTAATTTAGTTTTTAATTATTGGTAGTATAACTCAAGAACAAATCATTTTTATTGAAAATAAATAAATATTCTTGGAAGAACATATTTTTCAAAGTATTGTCCAATTTATGGATTCATTCCAAAACCCCCGTTTTCGGAGGCCAAGAATGAATCGAGCCAATTTTTGAGACTCTTCTCGAAAGTGTACAGTATTCCAGCGAGAGCGTTCAGTGTCGATAGAAACAAATGGTTGTCAAAGTAGGCATGGTATGGATGATAACACGTGTGAGTTAAATTGTTTATTTTCCAAATTTCGTTTTGACCGCCTCCTCTATATGTTGTCAAGCGTTGTCATGATGGAAAATTACGACCTCGGATTGCATTTTAAGGTATTTTAATTTCAGTGCAGGTCTCCCTTGATAGTCTGGCACGGTAGTTTTAGGAGCTCAGAATACATCGCACTCTTCTGATCACACCTAATATCGAGCATTACCTTGTCGAAATTGATATTCTTTTTCGCCACGGATTTTGCTCATATGCCTGCGCTTTACATATGATTCCTTGCGGTAATGTTTCACTCATTTCTGATGCCACTTAATACAGAACATTACCATGGGGCAATAGATATTCGTCTTGGTTGTAGATTTCGTCCGAGCCTCGCCAGCGTGACAGGGGACAAAAAGCACTTGAAAAACAGTGGGTAAGGTTGACTTTTGGAAAAGATTGGCTGTGTATGTGTACGTGTTTTTGAACACTTCACTTTCCCATTAGTCCCCGCAATTGGCAGTGGTAGTTCAATGCAAAAATGATTTCTTCCTAAAGCGATCAAACAGCATTTCAGACATACGGAATCATTTTTCAACGCCTCTCGGCTATGAAATAACTGCTTGAGTCACGACTAATGATTGCGCAAGCTATTCTTGCTATGACACAAATCTTGATCTTCTCTTTCCTTTTTTAACTGTCGCGAACGCTTTTTATCTTTGATGTCAAAATCATCACAGAGTATTTTATACGGTGTTTTTGATAGAGTGTGCTCACCACATAGTTGTACAAGGAAAAACCCGCACGTGCAGTTTTCTTCTCAAAAAAGTGGCTTAACAAAACTTCTCGCAAATAGCGTTTTCTCCGTAATTTGAGAGATTTTCCATCGTGAAAAAATTGTGTTGTACAGAGCCAACCAATGTTGACCGATTTCGAGAGCTGAAGAATTTCTCTTTCAAATGACGGTGGAAATGTAGTGATAGCTCACATATTGATGTATTGACCGTTGTAACAAAGATGTTATCTCTTCCGACACAAAGTTATAGCTTCAGATTGGCATCTCTCATACTTTCCGATAGTTTTATGGAAATTTAAATTCTATTAAAACCCTCATTGCCTAGACAGTTCTGTCAATAAATTCTGAGTGCCCAAAATAAAATACTTCATCCTAGATTCCAAAGGGCGGTACAATACATACATACATAATTGGTCAATACAACTTTTCAGTTAGGATTACAACCTAGTTTCTCACACCATTTTTGTTGTGTGTGTTAATTTTATACATGAGTGGCGGAACTTACAATTTAAAGTCGATTCCGAACGACAGATTTTTGAGAAACTTTTCATGGCAATTCTATTTACTTTCTCCGTTTTTGCCACAAGACTGCTGAGAGAAAGACGCCGAGGAAATATTTTTTTTTCATATTTCGTTTTGATGTCTGACCTGGGGTTTCAACCGTGGCTTTACGTCTAATAAGCCATCACACTACCTACTAGACTACGGTGAATTACAATGGCGAAGAATATATTCTTTAATCTCCTTATATTCTTTGTCATACTCCCAACCACCAGGCGTGTGTTTAAAGTATAACTGTTATGAACTATCAGAGATGAACTTTCTTCGAATTTGACGCAAATTTGATCTTACATATGTATATACATATATCGATATCGAGTCAAATCTATTTGGTCTTTCTGGTAAGTTATTCCATCTATCTTTCGCAAATGGGTGAGGTTTGTGTGAGACCATCTGTTGGCCTCTTTTTAGGGGACATTTAATTGAATGTATTTGTAAGCGTAGGCATAAAGATTAGAAATCAGCAATGAGTATTGAAAAAGATGAGTAGAATCCAATCATACTCATAATTTCTGATACTTATGCGCATTTATACTTATTTTAGTATTATGGAAAATCTATTCACATTCAAAGTTTGAAATACTCATCATTTTTACACTTAACAAAACGTATGATGTTGATGATTTTGACCGTCCATAACTCAACATATACACGAATCACAAAATAAGTAAGAATCGCGTACGAACATAGAAGGTTGTGTGTTTGCTCTGATTTCTGCTGTGTCTTTTTTCTTTTTTTGTAAATGCCTAACAACTAAGACTGTAAATTTTGATGAATGATTCGATTCACTTTATTTTATCATTAGATTGTAATAACGAATAGAAGTTAAAGGTGACTTTAAAGTTCACTTTAACTAAAGTTACCTTTAACTAAAACCAACTTTAACGGCAAGTCGTAATGATGGCCCTAAATGAGAAGGCTTATGCAACCTGTACTTATAAATCAATGTTGTAGTGAGTATGAATGAAGGAGAATGAGTGCTTATAAGCACTTCATTGCTGATCCCTGTTGTCCATCATTCGACGCCGTTTAGAAACTATTTAGAAAAGAGTGTATATTAAATTTTACTTCATCTGCCGTATAGCGCATATCTTACGCCTCTCACTACTCTTTGTTTCTGTCGATACAAACCTCTCTCAACGAAGTAAACTTTACTTCATAGCAGGATAACAAAAATTTACTCGAACAATGCGTTTTAAAAGACGTGCGATATTTTTGTGGCAGAATCCATATTTTGCCATAAAGAATTCATTTTGAGGCTGCTAAAACTGGGCTAGATTACGACGGGAGTCCTGAACAGATAACAATTAATTCGTTTGAAGGCAGCATTGGTCGTAAAATGCTTTATAATGCCACCCGATACAAGTTCTATATTTCCATACTGCAGCGCTAGTCAAAAATTATTTTGAAAAGAGTGGATAAGAAGTTTTATTTCATCTGCCATATATCCCATAACCTTCGTCTTCTGACTGCTATTTGGTCGATGCAGACCTGTCTTTTGGGCCATAAAGGTGGGAAAAAGACGTTGGATCCGATGGCCAATAGGTTGAATGATGTGGTCTTTCTTAATAAAAATTATTGGTTTTTAAGTTTTACTACCAATAATATACTCCAAACACTTATTCTTGATAATGTTGATGTCTTTTCAGAATTGATCTTTTCAACTTACGTAGGAATAGAATTAAAAATTTCCATTGAATTCGCAAAAACATTCAGTCCGTAATTCATATAAATTAATATTGAATTTAACTTTTGGATTCTTCCTTTTACTTTTTAATAGTAATTCACTCTTATTTTGACAAGAATTTTTCCCACGATACCAAACGAATGACTGATATTGCGATTATGAACACAAACAAAATTATTTAAAAATTTAAAACATGAACACTTGACAACATTCTGTTCTGTACAATTGAAACGGCCATTTACTATACATAGATATTAAATTTAATCAATTATTTAAATTTTGTTGTATTGTATTCACAATTTTTTTTAATTTTATTTTCAAGTTTCATTTTCATGTTAAACGATTAAGGACGCAAGACATTAACACGGTTAAAGGACTGAATCGTAACTGAAGTCCTTATAAACTGAAGAAAAATAATAAAAATAAAATAGAATAAAAAAAAACGAAATGAATACAAAAGAAGGAAAAAATAAAAACAAAACAAAATATTTTGAATACTATTTAACACACTTTTATACACAACTTTGACTACAAACAAAAAAAAGGACGACACGAATACAGAACTCATAATGGAAAAGCAATTTCTAAAGGAATACAGTAAAATACTGAATATTCTAATCTAATTTAGTTTAAATTTGTCAAATGGTATTCAGTCTATCAAAAATTTTACGACAACGTTCGTATATTAGAAACATTAGAACATATAAGTCAGAGATCAGCAATGAATCGTTTTTTCGCTACTCATAACCATTCATGAAATTTTGAATATAAGTGAGTCAAAAATATTGAAATTTAACTACTCTGATTCATTCGTACTCACTACAACATTGATTTATAAGTACAGATTGCAATGAGTATGCGTACAACGTTGACATCAAACTCATAACATTCGAAATATGTTTGATTCATAGGCCTACTCATTCAGATTCATAAATTTAGAAAAATACTTATAAATGATTCGAATGAGTATTATACTGGTCGTAGGCGAATCATACATATTTTGTGATTCTTGTAAATGTTGAGTCATATAGAGTCGAAATCAACAACATCATATGTATTGTTAAGTAAGAGTACGCTGAGTACTTCAAACATTGAATATGAATAGTATGAGTATGATATTAAAATAAGTCTGAATGCGTATAAGTATCAGAAATTATGATTATGATTCGAATCTACTCATCTTTTTGGATACTCATTGCTGATCTCACAAATGAAAATCATCATCTTCACAAAATTCGAAAATCAGTTTCATGTGACTATACATGAGAAGAGTGCTTAACACAAAGAAGATAAACAGTTCACTAAACAGTTCTACCGTGCCATCATACACTTGATTCAATATTTGGGTCGTGCCCTCCTGCCTTATCTTTGCGGTTTTTTTCTCAGCAAAGACATGGCAATTTTCAAAACGGCTAATGCTTATTGAGTGGCCCCTGCCTGATGACTGCCAAGCAGATATCATAGCAATTTTGGAAAGAACGCAATATTTGTTGAGTGGAGGAGTTTTCCCTGTAAATCTCTTGATTTACTCGGATAACCAGACTGCAATTAAGTTCCTAACAAACGTAGTTTTAAACTCCGTCTGAGTCCATGAATGCCAAAGATTTCGGATCATTTAAAGGTTAATCTTATATAGCTTCCGGGACATATAGATATTTTTGGCAATTGCATTACAGATGAACTGACCACGGACCGTACGGAGATGGCAATCTCCGACATATTACAGGGCATTGGTCATTACTACCCTTCAGTCAGGACCACTTATGTTGCGTGTGTTAATTTTGTACATGTGAGGCGGGACCTATAGTTTTTTGTGTCGACTACGAACGATACATTTTTTGAGAAACATTTCATGGCAATTTTATCTACGCTCAGAGTTTAGTCTGCTGAGGGGAAGTTGCCGAAAAAATATTTTTTTAATATTTCGTTTTGTTGGAGAGGTCTGAACTGGGGTTTGAACTGTGGCTTGACGTCTCATAAGTCAACACATTACCTAGAATACGGTGACTTCAAGATTTACTTATACGCTATAAATGCGAGTTGATAATAAAGCAATCAATCATATATCTTCAATCTTTCTGGATGATTATCGGGTTTTTAGTTTGGAATACGTTTTAGAAATTAAACATCTTGTAAGTTGGTAAAAGTCGCCGTAGGTAGCAGAAAAATAAGGGAAACTTTCTGGTGACTCTATATTTTTGCACCGCATAAGTGTAGGTACCTTCACAAAGAACTCAAAGTGAATTTAAAATTCAAAGGCCCAATGTTTTAAAATGTTATAACCAATATTTATTAGAGTACTCCTTAGGGTTAAGCACTACATTTAACTCGTTTTTCTTTTGATATTTGCCGCCATGCATTTACGATCAAATTTTTCAGTTGACTTTTTTTTTCATGTTTAGCGACAACGTAACGGTTCTTCCAGATGATCTGCTAAATACTCTCTTGGACTTTGGTAGGCAAATCACATATTCAGGTTAACATCAGTATTATTGTTTTCATTGACTTGTTGGAGCGGTTCTCGCACCCAACATAGCTTATTCTATAGGTCAAATTCAACTTATTAGGTCATGGAAATGTGGATATTTCAAAAGCGCTCCAGCTCCAGAAAAGCCATGTTGGACATTAGAAGGATGTTATAATTCACATATTATATCAATAGGTCCTTCGAACGAAATAAAAATTACGATGATATCGCATACATACTTAATTTTATTTGACTTTGAATTAGAAGCGCTAAAAAAGACTTTTACAATTTTTAGTACACAATTAAAAGGTAAAGCTAACTACAGACTTATTTTTCCATGATTTATCACTGTTGTGTTCCTATTACAAATTGCGATTATTATATCCCTTGGTTCCCAAGGCTGGGAAACCGTCCCACACTAAGGCAAATGACTACAGACCAATCAGTCCTTGTTCCTTTCTTCTAAAGATATTAGAAAGAGTACTTGATGCTTACATTAAGGCCTCCATCGATCCAACGCTTCTATCCTCATCCCAACATGTTTACACGATTGAGACCACACTACACTCTCTTATCTCTCGGGTGGAGAAGTCCCTGCACGTTAAAGAATAAACTCTGGCCATTTTTCTTGACATTGGGGGTGCATTCAATAGGGCTCTTAGCTCTCTCAACCTGGAACAAAATCTGGTCAGGTTTATTGAGCTTCTCCTTAAGTCAAGAATAGTAACCTCTACAGTGGGGGCTACACATTGTCAGAGAATTGTCTGTAGAGGTGCACCGCAAGGTGGTGTTCTATCTCCACTTCTCTGGAATTTGGGAGTCAACTTACTCCTGAGAAGACTTGAATACTTTGGTAACAACGCCATAGCCTACGCTGACGATATTGCCATTGCTGCGTTGGGAATATGTCCACAGGCGCTGTCTGATAAGCTGAACTTGGCGCTGTCGATTATACTGGACTGGTGCGGGGATTTTAGACTGTCTGTTAATCCCTCCAAGACCAATACAATTATTTTCACTAGGAGATACAAAGTTGCGACCTTCACCCTCCCTAGTATAAACGGGACCAGACTTGAGTCCCGAGGTTAAATACCTCGATCTGATCCTAGATCCCAAACTCCTAGATCCCTGGTGCGCGAATCTGGCTCCTAGGGAGCGCTAAGCGGGCTGAGCTTCTTACTGCTGCAGTAGGGCAGTTGAATCCGGATAGGATCTGCACCCCCACGAAGGCTTTGTTCTCAATGCTTGACTGGCTTCCTACTGTGAATCTCGCTAAGAAGGTAGCTAAGTTCACTGTGACTAGACTCAATGCCTTGTCTCGTTGGCGAGTCGCTGCCTTTGGTCACTCCTCTATTTTGGAGATTTATCCTGTGGACCCACTGAACATCGATTATCTCCCTGTGGAATATTGTTTCGACAGGGGTTTTCACTTCCTGATCCCGAGCAGGGGCGACTGGGCCTCTAACATGATCGTCCCCACGGAAATCCTGTATGTATACACCGATAGCTCTCAACTCGATAGCGGAGTGGGTAGCGGAGTCTACTCCGGGAAACTGGAACTGAACATTTCCCTCCGACTGACGGATTACTGTAGCGTGTTTCAGGATTAGGTAATGGCCATCTACCGGGCTGCTCAATGGATCCTCATCTACGGTGTTGCTTTCACCCTCATCTCGTTATTTTCTGATAGTCAGGCTGCCACAAGATCTCTGACGAACGTTGTAAATAACTTCAGGGTCGTCAGGGAATACCGCCACACCACACCGAATTGCAGAAGATGATCAATACTTTCTCCGAACAGTCGGCAATAGAGATCTATCAGCTTGAATTACACGCAGCTATTTGCTCTCAGATATAAGATTTCGATGCAAGAATTCCCCGCTTATAAACACTCTCATGCAGTACGGGGAATACAGCATTTACAGAATTTGTTAATGTAAATTTGTTGTTGGTACTTTACTATCCTCATAAATAAATATTAAAATGTATAAATATTCAAGATTTTACTGTTTACACGCAACTATCATGTTTGTTGTTACACTTATTTTTACGACTTGTGGTGTGTTGACGAATATAGTAAGTCACCGGCTAAGGTTTGCCTGATAATTAGAACGAATGAATTTTACAGTCTACAATGTCTGAATGGGCATACTTATTATGAATGTGGGCTAATGGTGATACTTTTAATACCCCTGGATAGTCATTTCCTTTTTTTTCCTTGTTTTCATTTTCCTGTTTGTATTTTCGTGTAAAAAAACAAAAAAAAAGGTATTAATGTCAGTCAGTATTAACAAGAGCGATAATTTCAAAACAAAAATATTTGAAGGTAGAATTTAATTACATCTCACAAAAACAGATATTCATTGAATTAATACTGTAGACGAATAAGTAAATTTTATGAGAGTTATAAACTATTATTCATACATCCTTATTCGCATACATCAATAGCCGTAAATACCTTCAAACTGTTTTATGTGTGATGAAAATTAAAAATATTGAAATAAACCTCTCACCCTTAACCTCTCTTACCTCTTTCAAGCTTATACGGCTTAAATAAAAAGGAAGAAATATGCATAGAAATAAAAGTTCAAAGAGCTTTTAATGAATGTCACCTGTAAGAAGGAATGCATGTCATGTCTACGCCGTGATATAACAACTAACTCACTCCACTTAATGTTCTAATGTCAGTACACTTGACATTTCATGTGACATTTGTCACTATGAATAGTCAAATTTATAAAATTTAAAAATGGAGAAACCACTTTGGATTGCACTAAGGATTTTTAAGGGATTACGTTATATTTTAAATATCCTGTCATAAATCCGCTGCACATGGCTACCTTTTCATAGTTTAAAATGTGTACCGGTATGACGTCAACTTTAAGATGCAAATATCTCCATGGGAAACGTACATTTTTTTTAGCGGGCGATGACATCTACACGTGACACCATGATTCAAACCCCAGGTCAGATATCCCGAACAAAACTGAATATAAAAAAATATCCTTTCTCAGCATATTAATGGCAGAAATTATTACAACTGGCCGTTAAAGTTGGGTTTAGTTAAAGGTAACTTTAACTAAAGTGAACTTTAAAGTCATTACAACCTACAGATAATATAAAGTTAACTTTTTAAAAAATGTGGCAGTGCCGGAGCAATGGCGATAACACTGCTCAATTAAACAAGTTTATTTTTTGTAACTCAGTGGCAACAATGGGCTTCATTTTTTGTTGTATTTGCTTGTTTTGTTTATATTTGAAAATAATATATAGGGTTATCCATTTCGTGGTTTCAAAAGTAAACGTAAATAAAACACATAAAATATTTTTTCATGTTATTTCCTTTTTATTGTAAAGTTTGAACGTTGCCATTATGTGTGAAACACTACATCATTTAAATGACCTCCACGCGAAGTGTTGCAAGCATTGATTCTTTTGAGGTAATTTTCGACCACTTTTTGACACATATTGGGTGGTATCTCAGTCATAACTTGACTCGGACCAAAGAGCGTCGCAAACAGTGACTTTTTCTATATGTAATGACCTCTCTTCAATTACTTGAGGCTTCTCAGAACCCCAAATACGACAATTTTGTTTATTAACATACCGAGTGTGAAATGTGCTACATCGCTGAAGAAAATTTTGTTCGAAAAATTGCCGATACGTGGCTGTGGCAGAATCACCATTTTTGTAGTAGGTTTTGATAATTTTTATGCGTTGTGTGATAGTTAAGCGATTCATTTTCGTCAATGTCAGACTTTCAACTGAAAAGAAAAAAATTGTTTTCACAACTTAGTTTGACAGACGTCGAATTCCAGTCCCATACTTTTGAAACCACTAAATGGATAGCCCTAATATGGCAAATTCAAACATAAACTGAATTTTAAAAATTACTGGTAGGATGATCTTCCCTTTAGCTTAACGCTCACTTCTACCATATTGTCCACTTATAATAATGAAAAACAACTTATCTGCCCCTTAAAATACTCCCTTTAGTTAACGACATGTTGTAATAATGGCCCTTAGAGTTTTGACAGAAGTCTGCTGAGAGAGGACGTCGCCGCAGGAATACTTTTTCATATTTAGTTTTGTTCGAGATGCCACACACGCTATCTACTAGACTACGGCGCACTTCATGAAGCATTAGGTGTCAATCTTCAATCCATCATTGGGCCTAAAGGTCCAGTTTATTTAAAAAAGTGATAAAAGAATGAACTGATTGGATGGATAATGTAACCCATAGGCATGACGGACTTAAGCCGGAAATAATATTTAGAAAAATAAATGTATTGATGCGAAAATGGAAAAATCTAGACATTGGCGTTTTGCTTTTATATCGCTTAACATTAAAATTATAAACAAAACCTACAAAAACGAAAACAATGAACTTGTTAACCAATTATCGCACTGCGTAATATAACAACAAACACCAGCATAAAAAATTACAAACATGTCAACAAAAATATACCAACAAACGCTCCAAGAATAAATGTAAATAAAATAAACAAACAACAAAAATGAAACAACTATATTTACATTTATAGAGATTACGAGAAGGCGAAGCCACGAACATTCGCCTTCAAAAACATTCATCAGACTGTTAACGTTGCCATATAATAGGCAAGGCAAATCAGGCCACGAAGTCAGTAAAGTTCAGTCAGTCTTGTATGAAGAGGCGGTGCCTTTGAAGAGAGCAATCGTGGTTGAGTTTCAAAGATCTGTCGAACAATTGTCTAGTAGTTGTTATTGTTTATACTAAGGCTGTAAACAGAGGAATAAGAAACAAAGCAATAGTTGTTGTTACATCAATTTGTGAACAGTGGCACACAGAATTATGCGAATAATAAAACACAAATTTATTTTAATTTAATTTGCGATCTACGAGCTGATGTTTAAAACGTTTTTAAAAGGTAAAAACGTAACAGCATTACCATTTTAAGTTCTCAACCTGCTAAATACACACCCTATATATATTTAACTCTCTGTGTTTTTTTAGTTTCAGGGTCAGACAAATGACATATCTTTTATGGTGTTCTTAATTACTTATATTATGCACATATTTTGAGAGAGTTAACATCTGTCATTTATGTTCACTTAGCTATTGACCGAAATACTGTAAACAATTAAATGTCTTCCGTTCGTGTTACGAAAATGTCGAATTTCTTTTTCAATGCTACAATGGAGATATTCTCAGTTGAAGGAAAAGGACGAATATATCCTCTAAATTTACGGTTAACTTTCTTTTAAACGACGGTTATGTGTAAATAATCAATTTTACGCTACTACGCATTTGAACGTACGTATGAATTTTATTGTAATGGCCACTCTAAAAGAAACAAACAGTCACTATTAAAGTCATTTCAATAAACATGACGATTTGAATAAAAATAACAACTAAAGGACTCACAAGGAAAACAATTATGTTTTAATGTACAATATTTTATTCGTAGTACATACATTATAAGCACATGGTAGGTCAATGAAAACAGAAAGAAAAAGAAAAAACAATTTAAAACACTTGTATTGAATGAAATTTAATATGGAAATCTTATAGGTGACTGACCATTTAAAGCTTACAATAGCAAAATATGTTACGTACGTTGTATTCATTACAGAATTAAATTTAATTAATATCGTGTTGTGTACTTCACTTATTAAGGGTCATTATTACAACTAGCCGTTAAAGTTGGGTTTAGTTAAAGGTACCTTTAGCTTTCGTTATTTCAACTTACAGATAAAATAAAGTTAACTTTTTCAAAAATATGGCAGTGCCGGAGCAATATCGATAACACTGCTCAATTAAACAATTTTTTTTAAACTCAGTGGCAACGACGGTTTTTTGTTGTTGTATATGCTCATTTTGTTCATATTTGAAGTTGCCATATTCAATATAATATATAATATTTCAAGTTCAAACATAAACTTAACTTTAAAAGTTAAAGATATGATGATCCTCCCTTTAGCTTAACTCTCACTTCTACCTCATTGTCTACTTATAATAATGAAAAACAATTTATCTGCCCCCTTAAAATCCTTCCTTTAGTTAACGGCAAGTTGTAATAATGGCCCTAAATGTTTTATTAATTTAAAGGCATGTTTTTCTATTACTAAAGTTTTGTGTGAAAGGTAATAATATGTTCAATTAATATGGTGGTAGTTAACAATAAAAGTTCGATAGACATCTTTATTTACATTTGTCACTACTACTAATAATTTGAATACAAACTAGCAAAAGGTGATTACTTTTGATGGTAAGAAGTTCTACCTTAGTCCTTCACAATTAGTCTGTGGCATTGGCTTTATGCCGTATATGTGTTTGGAGCACGCATTTTCGTTTTTGAACACAAATTTTAATGCAATTCTTTAAGATTTTTTTATACTTTGTTTCTGTAAGATGAATGATTTCAAACGTGCGTCTGTTCGTATGAAAAACACAGATGAAAATGAGTATTCCTGGTGTATGGACAATTGTTTCAGACCGTTTAAATTAAAGGTCTTCAATACACTCAACTTCAACACACTAAGGACCTGTTTTTGTAAGACGTATGGTTTTAGGCGAACATCTGTTTGTATGGAAAACACAAATTAAATTGAGGTTTCTTGGCGTGCAGACAGCTGTATTAAATTAGAAGTTTGAATATACTCAAATTGCACACATTAAAGGCCTGTTTATATAAGACGAATGGCTTCAGACGGACTTCTGTTTGTACGGAAAACATAAGTGAAATTACTGCCAAATTTTTACCTTCCAGCATACCCCATATATGCTTTATTTTGTTCAAATCTGTGAGATCAACAATGATTCCTTTTTTCACTACTCATAAGCACTCATGAAATTTTGAATATAAGTAAGTCAACAATGTTGAAATTTAACTATTCTGATTCATTCGTACTCGCTACAACGTTGATTTATAAGTACAGGTTGCAATGAGTATGACTACAACGTTGACATCAAACTCATACCATTCGATATATGTTTGATACATAAGCTTACTCATTTAGATTCATAAATTTAGTATCAGAAATTATGAGTATAATTGGATTCTACTCGTTTTTTGATTACTCTTTGCTGATCTCTGGTATCAATGAACAAAATTTTATTAGTTCTTCCATAAAAGTATAAAATTCCGGGGTTATGTTGTTCCATTCTCCTCTAATACCTTGTTTCAACTGATCCACTATGCTGATACTATATTTATAGGGCTTACGAGCAAGTTTTTCCCAAACATCCTCAATAATGTTGAAAAATAATTGGTTTTCCTTTTTTGTTTTTAAATAAAACATGCTAAGAATTATATATTGCTTTAAAGCTTTTTTGATTATCTATAAATATTAATATTTGCATTGAAGTTGAGAAATCGAGATTTGAATAAGCTCATACCTAGTGTCCAATTATTCGTTTGAGCCACTGTACATTTGCACCGTAAATATATGAATTGTAAAAAAAATTGTTTAATAATCTTATTTTTATTTAAAAAACCAAGTGGAAAATAATATCCTTCATAAAAAGATACTAAATCTTTAAGAAAAAGTTTTCAAGGATGTATTACAATGACACCAAGCTTAGGGCCATTATTACAACTTAACGTTAACTAAGGGGACGATTTTAACGGGCAGATAAATTTTTTTCCACTATTATAAGTGTACAATAAGGTAGAAGTAAGCGTTAAGCTAAAGGGAGGATCATCCTACCTCTAACTTTTAAAGTTAAGTTTATGTTTGAACTTGCCGTATTATATATTATTTGAAATATAAATACAACAAGAAAAAAAAAGTCCGCAGTTGCTACTGCTTTTAAAAAAAATTGTTTAAGTTGAGCAGTGTTATCGACATTGCTCCGGCATTGCCATATTTTTGAAAAAGTTAACTTTATTTTATCATTAGGTTGTAATAACGAAAAGAAGTTAAAGGTGACTTTAAAGTTCACTTTAGCTAAAGTTACCTTTAACTAACCCCAACTTTAACCGCAAGTTGTAATAATGGCCCTTAATGTATTAAATACAGACATACATACAAAGTATAAATTATACTTTTTATGAATACAAATTATTTTTTTAAATACTAAATACAAATATTCAGAAACAATAAATAGATTTTCAGATATTTTACAAACAAATAATTGCTGGAATTAAATCGTTTTGTTAATAACACAAAAAAACTTGCAATCGATTTAACTACTATCTTCCTTAAGACATGCTACAATTTACGATTCATTTTCAGCAATACTTCATATAATAATAACATGCAATAAGCTATTGTACGTTTATTGACACCTTAAATCAAGTGATAATATCCTAAAAAACGTTGGTACGTTTAATTTAAATACAAAAATTACATTTTAATGGCAACGTTTGACATTAATTACTATCGGATTTTGTTTTCTTAAAGCACACAAAAAAAGGTATTTATTTTCTAACATGTCTGTGTAAATTATTTTTAGAAATAATAATTTGCTACTAAATCAAGATATTTTTGCAGTATTTAAATGAACAAAAAGTTATATTAAATGTTTAACATTAAATTTGTATTCTTCGTCTCTAGGTATACACTGACACTATTATTAAGTTGCGTGACGCAATTTCTAATTTATTCGGTAGAAGAAAAAAAACAGCTAATTTTTAACGATTTTTCTTTTAATACTCCCCCAAACTTTGCTAAAACAAAAAAATGTATCATGTATTTAAATAATTTACTTTATATTTAGAAATATGTACATACATATAATTGGTATTAAAGAACAAGCAAGGAAATGTTTTAGTGAAGTTATTTAAATATTTTTGAGATCAATTAAAAAGACAAAAAAAAATTATTTCGCTTACAGTATTGTTGCGAAAATAAAAAAATCTAGATACTGGTTTTTTTGCTGTTACATCGTTTAATATTAAAATTATATACAAAAGCTACAGAAACAAAACAATGAACATGTTTACAAATTATCGCACTGCATAATGTAACAACAAACACCAGCATATAATACAGCTGTGTGTATTTTATTGATACATTAATATTCAATTATGGGTAGTTTTGAGTAAATAAGAAAAAGTTCGTTTAAATAAAGAAAATCGTCACGTCTAATCGTTATGTTACACAGTCTTACAACAAACCACTTGGAACCACCCACATTGGTATATAGCTTGGAACTAAAATTCGTTGATTACCTAGGAGTAATCACTTGTCCATCATAAATAATAATCGCTTCTATAGAAACTTTTCAAAATCGATTGGCCTAATTTCGATCTTTTGATTTTCCGAAACTTATATAAATTTTAGTTTCCTGCCTCTTAACTGAAGAAAATACCCATTCATAGCATACTCCCACGTGAGGAGAAAAGTGAATTCCGTGTACTGAAATCAGCAATGAATGGCTTTTTTCGCTACTCATAAGCATTTATGAAATTTTAAATATATGTGAGTTAACAATATTGAAATTTAACTACTCTGATTCGTTCGTACTCCCTATAACGTTGATTTATAACTACAGGTTTCAATTAG
Source organism: Sarcophaga rosellei (assembly GCA_930367235.1). Taxonomy (NCBI): domain Eukaryota; kingdom Metazoa; phylum Arthropoda; class Insecta; order Diptera; family Sarcophagidae; genus Sarcophaga; species Sarcophaga rosellei. The sequence continues at coordinate 31,046,493 of OV884021.1, read as the reverse complement.
TATGTGTAAACATTACAACATTAACATCAAACTCATACCATTCGAAATATGTTTGATTGAAAAGCGTACTCATTCAGGTTCATAAATCTAGTGTTCGTTTGCGAATCATACTTATTTTATGATTCTTGTAAAAGTTGAGTTTTGGAGAGTCGACAACAACATCGTACGTGTTGTTAAGTACGAATATGATGATTGCTTCAAACTTTGAATATGAGTAGAGGTTCTATGATATTAAAATAAGTATAAATGCGTATAAGTATCATTGCTGATATCTGGTACTGAATTTAGTTGTGACCACACAAGTTCTAAAGATGGCAGACATTCTTAACGTTAAATTGAGGCCTACACACCTAAAGCAATTAAAAACTTTATTATAAGACTTTGGTTGTTCGGAGCTTAGAAATACAAGTGATTGTGACAACTATACCTAACTCATGTACTTCATTCGTTTTAAATTTGAATATTTTCTTTCTTCTTAGAAATCATACTTGACAACAATGGCAAAAGTTTGCGAGAAACTGCTGAAAGTTCTAGAACACAACTGTACCCATCAGCTTTTTCACGAGGGGGGAAATGGGTTTGCAATAAATTGCTGAAAGTTTTAGATCAAGAACAAGTAACACAAGTGAACCCGGCAGGTTTTTCATCAGGGAAAAATCGATCAAAAGTAAAAGTTACTTCCTTAAGAAAGAAAATCGCTCCAATAAACCAATGCTAGGCAAAAGGAGAAATTAATCGAATTTATCACAACAATAAATTTAACATGTTTTGATCAAATCGTAAAAGAGGCTGAGCGACAACACTGCGTTGCAGTCAAGGAACTTAAAACCAACTGTCGAACATGGAGTTAGCTTGGTGGTGGCGTCACATGCTAGTGCCTCATAAGATATGATGGTAGTACCAAAATTCTAAACACTAAAATTTGATAACAAAATGCCATTTTTGATTCCTTCACGATAATGATTCAAATTATTCATTGAAAGTTTTAGAAGAATAATTTTAATGTTAAACAAGTACTCATTCATCAATCTTTTTCACGTAAAAACAGCGCGACTACTCCACGTTGGAAACCAGCCAGTTTGATAAACGAAGTTTATCAAGCTGACAAGCCAAATAACCTACAACTGCACCGCGCAAGAGTTGGGCATTGACAAAGAAAATGGGTAACAGTCTCATCTTTCTCAGCGGATCTGAACACATGGCAGAAATCGTTAAATGGGAGCTGCATATCCTTGATATCAATGGATGATAACTCCGTCAAGCTGACAAGAAATAGGAGTCAAATAACCTAAATCTTCATATCTCGAGTGAAAGAAAGTCAATAACAGTTTTCATCTCTTTAGCACGCACCCCAACCTCGACAGTAGTCGTTTGATGGAAGCTGCATTCTTTCCGCTTGTCTTCCCATAATATAATGGTCTGTAACCATGGCCACTGTGATTGAGTTGATGTTACGGCCAAGTCCGAGTAACTGGTTGCTGCGCCTTCTATCCATCAAGAGCAAAGCAAGTCTAGCGGTGGGGCAAGTCGGTTGAACAGGATTCCGGAAGGAGTGCACGAGCCCTGGCGAGTTCGTCGGTGCTGCAGATTCCTGGAATGCTACGGTGTCCAGGGACCCAGACAAGTGAGACATTGAAGCGTCTAGAAAGAAGGTCGAGACACCGCCGACACTCTCGATAGAGATCTTATGGCGGCCTGGCTATCAGATTATATTGAGATGTGATGTATTGGGTGAAGAACAAGAATCATTTTGACATATTAGAACTATTTGTGATTCGTTTCAATATAATATATAAAAATGCATAGAGTTTCAAAATATTTTTCAAGGCAAATAAAGTCAAATCCCAAAACAGTCTCAATACCTCTTTTTTCATGTATGAGCTTATGAAGTTAAATTCAGAAATAAACAAATTTTTCTTTTAAATAAGAATTGGCAACTCTGATAGTTTAATAACATGACAAGGTTGTTGTCTGTGATACAAATGTTATTAAATGTTTCTTACTGGCAATTATTTCTAAATTGAAATTAGCAATCACCCTGTAAGAAAGAAAATACGTACTATTTTTAGAATTTGAGTCTGCTTATTTATTCATTTTTATTTCATTTCGTGGTAGTTGCGACATAGCTAGTGAGAAAATTTATTGTAAACTAGAGGTTTCCAACTGTTTCCGTGGTGTAGTGGTTATCACATCCGCCTAACACGCGGAAGGCCCCCGGTTCGATCCCGGGCGGAAACAAATATAGTTTTTTTTTAAATTTATTTTTCACAATAAATTGCATACAACAGTTAGACATACTTTTAAGCCTAAAAATTTTGTAAAAATATGTTTTTTAAACTATTTATTCAAATTGAAATAACAATAACAAAAAATTTAAAAACATATATTAAAAATAATATATGTACTTAGACCAGAGATCAGCAATGAATCGTTTTTTCGCTACTCATAAACATTCATGGAAGTTTGAGTATGAGTGAGTCAACAGTATTGAAATTCAACTACTCTGATGCATTCGTACTCACTACAAATTTTATTTATTTGCACAGTTAGCAATAGGTATGAGTACAACGTTGACATGAAACTCATAATATTCGATATGTGAAACTTATTGGATTCATAAATTTAGAAAAATACTTATAATACTCATAAATGATTCGAGCGATACGAATCGTTCATCAAAATTTACAGTCTTAGTTGTTGTTACATTTACAAAAAAAGAAGAAAGAAAAAGACTAAGGCTGTATGCAAAGCAAACACACAACCTTCTAGTGAGTATTGTAGTGTTCGTACGCGAATCATACTTATTTTGTGATTCTTGTAAATGTTGAGTAAAGGAGAGTTGAAATCAACAACATCATGCGTATTGTTAAGTATGAGTACGATGAGTACTTCAAACTTTGAATATGAGTAGTATGAATAGGATATTAAAATAAGTAGTAGAAATTTTGAGTATGAGCCGATTCTACTCATCTTTTTGAATACCCATTGCTGATCTGTGATTTAGACTCAAGGAAAAATCATACTTTTATATTTTAATTGCATTCGTAACATAAATTGTTTTATAGGGAACAGCCATCGATCGTTTCTTTTCAAGCTAATGTGATCGCGAAAGACACAAAATGCTATGGGCAAAGAATTAGGATGTACTACGACCTAGTTGAAGTATCTTTCTAAATATTTTCTAGACTGATTTTTAACTGTCGGCAAGTCGACATCTTCCTTTATGGTAATGATATAGTCATCCATAAGATCTTATTTGTATTTAGTTTTCCGGAACTACATGCCAAAACATTGTTTTGAATTTGGAAAGACGTTAGACTTTTATTTTGTATTGTTAGGAAAATGGAAATGCTATTTTGATTTCACATCGTTTAAATTGTAAACAAAAACAATCAAATTGTTTACATGATAAACATGTAAACAAAAATATACTAACAAAAAACTAGTATAAAAAAGAAGATAACCAAGTTAACAAAATGGCAACAACAACACTGCAAGGACAAACGTAAACAAAATACACAAATAACAATAACGTAAACAACATGATTACATTTATATATATTTGGAGAAGGCGAAGTCATTCTCCTTCAAGAGTATTCATCTGACTGTTTACCCTGCGATATAAAAGGTAAAACGGAGTCAGTAAAAATTCAGTCAGTCTTGTGTGAAGAGGCGGTGTTTGAAGGAAGTAATCGTGGTTTGAAGATCTCCGTTATAAATATCTATCGAACAAATTGAGTAGTAATTGTTATTGTTTACGCAAATGAGTGCCAAGAGGAATAACAAACAAAGCAATTGTTGTTGTTTACATCAAGTTGTGAACAGTGGCACACAGAATAGTAAGAACAATAAAGAAATTAATTTAAACTGAACATAAATTTATTCTACTAGTTTACTTTGGACGTATTCCCTAAAATCTAGTCGAACATCAGGATTGGAACAGCAGGCAAAAGCGTATTCACCAAATGCAAGAGACTATTGAAGAGATATGTGCTAAACACACCACACTTTGTATATTGAGAAAAATGTTGGTAAAAAATCGTTGCTACTGAAAAAATTTCAGTTGGAAGAAGTAAATATTGTTTACCCACTGATTTAAATAGGATAGGAGACGTATTAACCAACTACTCAAACTTGATCTTGATGAACAGTGGCCATGCTTGCAGGTAACTGCGTTATGGGAAGAGGCTCGCAAAGAGTTAAGCTCCCATCGAACGACTACAGTCGAGGTTGTGTATCTGCTGAAAAGGAGGAAACTGTTGTCCACTCTCTGTGCCAATGCCCATCTCTTGCGGGACGCATATTTAATTTTTTTGACTCTCTACACCTTGTCAGATTAACTGAGTTATCCTCGATTGATATCAAGGATATTACTTCGTTTATTAAATTTTCTCCTAGTCGCCGCAGTCTAGTAGCCAGTGTGTTGGCTTATAAGACTCGAAACCACGGTTCAAATCCTCGGTCAGACATCAAAACGAAATATGAAAAATATTTCTTCTGCGACTTCCTTTCAACAGATTTCTGCCAAAAACCCTGAGACGAAATAAAGTTGCCATGAAAAGTTTCTCAAAAAATCTGTCGTTCGGAGTCGACTTTAAATTGTAGGTCCCTCCACTCATGTACAAAATTAACATACACAACATGAGTGGTGTTGAGAAGCTAGGTCGTAATCCTGACTGATGGGTTGTAATTGCCAATTATGTATGTATGTTATGTAGAGGAGTCGTGTTATCTCCAGCACTGACCAATTTCTTCTATGAGTTCGATGGAATTTGGTCAGTACGTGGACTTGCGCGTACCCGTGGCATCACAAGGGGCCGCTGCTTAAGTGATCTTTGGTATCAAAGTTACCACTCCAAGCTAACCTATTCATTAAATTAATTCCACTGAATTATGTCCTTCAGCAAATTGTTTACTTTATTGAAAGTTGATAAGAATATCCTCTTTCCACTTTAAATTCATTGTTTTGGGAGAACAACAAAAATGTTGTCAAATTCTCCAAATGTTTGGTTTTTAAATTGCTTTGTTTCGTTTTGTTTTGCGTTGTGTTCTATAGGAAACGGAAATATGCAGCCAGTGTATGTAATAATAATTTCCCGTAGCCTAATTAAAAAGTCATTGAATTTTTGTTTTAGAATTCGCTTTTTTTGATTTTTATAATTCCAATCACGTAATGCAATATAAGTTTAGCCAAATTCCAATTGCATTGCATTCTACTCTACCATACTACATACATACATACTACGCAAACAACAACGACAACAGTAAGCAATTGACTTGCCTTTGTAAGTGTTAAAGTAATAATCTGAATTGACTTTTTCCATCTGTTCTGCTCAACAAAAAAACAATACATACCACATTCATATAGGCAAACATTGTTAGCACGTCTAGATATTATACCTGAGCTTATATTGGCACACACAGAGAGAGAGAGATAGAGAGGCACATATCAATGCCTATCCATCTATAATATGTGGAAATTGTACGCCCAATGTAAACCGAAATAATATAAGAATTTGCATATTTCATGAAAGTGATAGGAAATATTGCAGAAAAACAAAAACTCATATCAATACACCAACAAACAAAAAAGAGGAAAAGTTTTTGTAGGCAGCAAAATTGTGCACCACAAAAACAAAACAAAACAACACAACAAAGGCAACGAAAATCATAGAAACTTAAGGATAAAGTTAACGATGTATACCCTCTTCAGCCAACTGATTCTTTGCAATGAAGCCGGGATTTTTTTCTGCAACACTCAAACGTTTTTCGGTTATGCAGGATCGCATCAAATGGGAAATTATTTGATGTCTTATGCAATTTCCAAACAAATTTCCCTACACTTTTTGGAACTCAATATCAACCAAGTAGGTCAAAGTAAATGAATTGAAAATTGAAAGATTATTATCTTAAGTAGTTTTGTTTAGGATCAAGTTATTCAGATTTCTTGAAACTTAAAGTCTAATAACCTATATTTAAGTGCGTATACATCTTTAAGGTGAAGATTTTATGTTTCTATAGGGTGAGCCATTTAAACATTTATATTTAATAATGCTATAAAACCAAAACGGTTTGAAATTTTGCTAAATTAATTTTTTTTGTTGTGAAGTACAATTGTTCCGATTAGAAATGGAATATTTTTTCATTCATATCTCTGCCACGGCTGGCCTCACATTGTCTCATTCGATTGGATCAATTTTCATGCACTTTTTCGAGTGTATGGGATCGTATCCTGGTAATGGCATCACAATTGTTGGCCTTAAAATGATCAATTGTCTATGGTTTGTCGGCATAACACTTTTCTTTAACAGCGCCCCACAGAGAATAATCCAACGGTGTCAAATTGCAGCTTCTTGGTGGCCAATTGACATCACCATTTCGGCTAATTAAACGGTCATCAAACGTTTGACACAATAAATCGATTGTGGCATGAGATGTGTGGTAAGTTGCACCGTCTTGATGAAACCAAACATCGTTCACATTAATCTCATGAAGAGAAGCACTGTACGAGCACCCTCACGTCTTCATCAACAATGAAACCAATCTCACCAACTTTAGCAGTAAACTTCCGTATACCGGACACTGTTGGTCCTTCTCTGCGAAAAAATTTTGTATGGCATTTTCGTAAAATTTCCGACCAATTGTCTTTGTTTTGGAAATAAATTTCCAATAAATCCCATCGTTGCTCCATTCAATACGTTCAGTGGAGATCACTAAATTTTGTGACAGAATAGAATGACATAAATTTGGTTGTTTCAAATGTAAACCCATAGATGTTTCACCCGATATTATCATATGGATTGCTATTGTTCTTGCATCGTCCTCAAATCTTCGCAAAACATGTCTCAAAATAGATAGATAGATCCGTAACCCTACTTAGAAGCAAACGTATAATGTAGAATGCCAACGTTTATAGATATTAAATCACCTCAGCTGTCCAGCACTATAAAGAAGCCTATCGCTGTTTATAGGTAATACTGGGAAATCCATCACATCTTCAAAAAATCATGGAGAACATAGCTTTCTTGCTTGAGCACCAATGAAGTAGTGACCAGTAATCAATTCAACAAGCATGCTTAAATCGCATCAGAGAATTCTAATCAAAGCAAATTATAACTTAACGGTATCGAGAGCATACTTTTGAAACGAGTGATCTATCTTAGGTTTTAGTGACTTAGGTAACCTCTCAGTGACTTGGTCCCATTCTCTGCTTGCATGATCATTCACCCAGGCTGTCGAACATTTACCAAACAGAATGGAAGTCGTATAAATACAATGCATAAGAATTAATGAGGAATCTTGATCCATTGCCAGATTCATTTGGCCCGTGGTGAAAGGAGAAGTACCAACCAACTACTCAAACTTGATCGGCAGGTCATCTCGATCACAGTGGCAATGCTTATAGATCATTGCTTTATGAGAAGACACGCGGAAAGACCGCAGCTCCCATCAAACGACTACTACCGTGGTTGGGGGTCTGCTGATGAGGTGGAAACTGTTATTCACTTTCTGTGCCAATGTCCATCTCTCGACAGGTTCAGATTTGACTCGCCATTTCTTGTCAGCTTAACGTCATTATCCATTAATATCAAGAATATACTAGCTTCGGTCATAAAAATTTTAGGCTGATTTCCAATTTAGGGGAATCGTGCTTTTAGTGTGCAGCCTCTGCGCTGACCAACTTTTTCGATGAGCTCGGTGGAATTCGGTCAGTACAGGGACTGCGCTATGCATGCTCAAGTGAGCTTTGGTATCAAAGTTACCACTCCAACCTAACCTAACTTAACCTAATACCATGCAAAGTCAGTCATCATATCTTTCATATACTCGGTAATACTTTAAACAGCCACGTAAATTGTGGCAAATTAGGTCTAGATAATGCTGAAGGGAAGGGATGCATGCAAACAAGGTAAAGTTTCTGACTGTGGTGAACGTGGCGACCTCTAGGACGATCATTGTCTTGCCGTATTCAAGTTGACACGCAGCCTCCACAATGCAGCTATCTCCAATCAGCTGGAGTTTAAATGCGTAGGGCTTGGTACCCATCACGTAAAATAGATATCCAATGAAAACCAAAACATAGGCCTCTATAAAGATCCCCTCAAAAAGTTGACGACCACGGCAAACGGTTGAAAGAATATGATTTACGATTAGGAACGTCTGCACCCTGCATATGACAGGCGCTCTGCCCAGATGGCAGATGGCCTCATGAAATGCAGTTCTGACATCACTGCCATATAGGAAATGCGATGGATGGATAGGACAAGGACGCAAACCAAACTGATGACATTATGAACATGCAGATGTCCAAATATCGACTCGGACCACTGCCTTGCCGCAGCCAAGTTTCGATTGCGCCCCAATGCTACTCTAACATGCCTCCGTTGTGGTAAACGTAGTGATCTTGCTTAACTTCTTCGATTCGATTCGACTTCTTCGATAAAGCCCATATGATATGTTCACTGCTTATATGATTAGTATTAAAACGATGTTTTCTCCATTGTTATCAGTGATATATCACTCCCGTGCAATTAACCTTGTATTAAACAGATTAATTATGACTCTTTTGAAAAGTCCTTTAAAAGACCAAACATTTTTGGGACAGCCATATGAGATTAACTTAAAAAGTGCTTTGAATATTTTATGCAACATGTAGCCTTTGGTATTGTTACGAAAATGGAAATGGTGTTACATTGTTTAACATTAAAATGATAAACAAAAGCTACAAAAACAATGAACTTGTTTACATGATGAACAAGTAAACAAAAATGTAACAACAAACAATGGAAACAAAATACACAAACAACAATGAAACAACGATGTTTACATTTAAGGAGTTTGCAAGAAGGCGAAACCACGAATATTCGAATTCAAGAACATTCATCAGACTGTTTACTTGGCATATAAAAGGCAAGACAAAGCAGGTTTATAACGAAAACAAACGAGTGTGTAAAAATGCTGTCAGTATTGTGTGAAGACGCGTTGCGTGTATAGAGAATAATCGTGGTTTGAAGATCTCCATTATAAAGGTCTATCGAACAATTGTTGTTACTTACGCAAAAGAGTGTAAAGGTTAATAGTAAGCAAAGAAAATTGTTGTTGTTTACATAAAGTTGTGAACAATGGCAGATAGAATTGTGCGAACAGTAAATAATTTAATTAAAACTAAACACAAGGAACTCATATTTTAAACGTTTTTAGAAGGCAAACAGTATAAATTAACAATTAATCCAAACATACTTCCGCAGAAGTCATATCAGACACTGGCAGTTACGTTGTTCAATGGCGATCATTGTAGCTGAAAAGAAAGAATTAAATTTCTGTCTCTACGCCCCTGACTCCCATTTATTAAAGTGTATTGAGATCTTCATTGAATTCAAATGATTTCATTGTATGTGAATGCGTTTGTATGCAAAATATGTATGTGTGTGTGTGTGTGGCCGTATGATGACATCTATATTAACTTTGGCGAAACATTTACTGAAGCCTAGTTCGAGGTTTTGCATTTACAATGTGACTCCTATTCCAAATCAGGTTGTTGGTTATTTTCGGTTGTAAACACTATGCGATACGAAATGAAGAGCGAATTTAGTCAAAATGACACATGAACACACATGAACAATCAGTTGGAACTTGTTCGCAATCAATGCTTATGTCGTTCATGGTAATACTACGAGTACAACTCGTATACGATTTTCTGTCTTTGCATTACATTTTGGTGTTATTGTCGCTGTCGTTGTTGGCTAAAACTTTGAATGTACGAATGCATCTTAACGACTTTAAGTCTCAATATGTGTGTGGATGTATGGATGTCTGTGATGTCAACAGAAAAGTTAAGTATGGAAATGTCTAGTGTGCGAATCCTTTTGTCTTTGCATTTGTATGCGTGTGTGTAAGACCTTTGAATGGGATTTGTGTGTATTTTTTTATTTTACCATACACCACATGGTGTACTATGGTACGTGAAGTCTTATTTGATAAACGTATTTCTAGAATTGTTTAAAGCCTGAACAATTTTGAAATTTTAGAAAAACATTTACATTTACGGCTAAAATTCAGAATCATAGTGCTGTTGTCCTCCTGGGATTGTAAGTAGACTAAAAAGAATATAAATATGCCCACGAAGCTGTCCTTAAAAAGTGCTTAATCTTTGGTAAAGTATTCAAACATATGAGGTCCGACCGCCGTAGTCTACTATGTAGTGTGTTGGCTTATTAAACGTGAGGCCATGGTTCAAACCAGAGATCAGCAATTAATCGTTTTTTTTGCTACTCATAAGTACTCATGAAATTTCCAGTATGAATGCATCAACAGTATTGAAATTCAACTACTATGATTCATTCGTATTCACTACAACATTTATTTATAAGTAGAGGTTGCAATGAGTATGCGTTCAACGTTGACATCAAACTCATAACATTAGAAATATGTTTGATTCATACGCCTACTCATTCAGATTCATAAATTTAAAAAAATACTTATAATACTCATAAATGATTCGAAACATTCATCAAAATTTACAGTCTTAGTTGTTGTTGCATTTACAAAAAAAAAAAGAAAGAAAAGACATCAATGTATGCATACAATGTTGACATCAAACTCATACCATTCGAAATATGTTTGATTCGAAAGCCTACTCATTCAGGTTCATAGCTTTAGTGTTCGTACGCGAATCATACTTATTTTGTGGTTCTTGTAAATGTTGAGTAAAGGAGAGTCGAAATCAACAACATCATACGTATTGTTAAGTATGAGTACGATGAGTACTTCAAACTTTGAATATGAGTAGTATGAGTATGATATTAAAATAAGTATGTACATATGTGTATAAGTATCAGAAATTATGAGTATGATATGAATCTACTTATCTTTTTGAATACTCATTGCTGATCTCTGGTTCAAACCCCAAGTCATACATCTGCAACACAACGAAATATAAAAAAATATTTCTTCGGCAACTTGCTCTCAGCAGATTTCTGGCAAAAACTTTGAGAATGAATTAAAATTGCTATGAAAAGCTTCTCAAAAATCTATCGTACGGAGTCAAATTCAAACTGTAGGTCAAGCTACTCATGGATAAAATTAATACAAGCAACATAAGTGGTGTGAGAAGCTAGATTGCAATCCTAACTAAAGAGTATGATGATTGTCTATAAGAGGCACTTAATTTCACAGATGCTTCTGTAGATTTCGCCGTGGACTAGTAGGTAGTGTGTTGGCTTATTAGACGAAAGGCCCGAGTTCGAATCCCCAGGCCGGACATCAAAAAGAAAATACAAAAAGTATTTCTTCGGCGACTTCCTCTCAGCAGATTTCTGGCAAAAACTCTGAGAGGAAAAATTGCCATGAAAAGCTTCTCAAAAAATCTGTCGTTCGGTGTCGAATTTAAACTGTAGGTCCCGCCACTCATGTATAAAATTAACGCACACAACATGAGTGGTGTTGAGAAGCTATGCCGTAATCCTGACGAAGGGTTGTAATGGCCAATTATGTATGTTCTGTAGATTTCTCTACTCCCATCGTAGTAGTAGTAGTAATTCCGTTCTGATACCACAATGATAAGAGAGAAAAAGATAACTCATCTTTGAACTGAGTTTTCACAATGATTTAGCTCACGGGCTTTTACAGTCGGGTTCCCATCATATGAGTTTAGGTGTGAGTTTAGAAGGTACTGTTCTATAACCAACTCTATTTCTTATTTTTCTTTTTAATTTCGAAAGCTTTCAAATCTCCAAAAGGGTAGATGCTATACTCCAAAAGAATAGATGCTCTCCACTAATTTATAAAACTCAACATAAGTGGTGTGAGAAACTAGTTCCTAATCCTGACTAAAGGTTTGTAATGACCAATTATGTATGGGCCCAACTGAATACAATACAAACAGTGCTTATTACATAACTGCAGAACTCAAAAATGTTCACGTTCTTAACGATAAATGATATTTCAAGGCGTAAGGGATAACCGTAACGGAACTGACACGAACTCCTTATAAAGGGTGGACCATTTAAAAATTTAAATTTGAAAATCCAATAAACTAGAAACGGCTTGAAGTTTTTCCAAATTTATTCTTTCGTTGTGAAGTGTAATTCTTCCGGTTAGAAGTGGAATATTATTTCATTCATATGACTGCTGCGGCTGGCCTCACAGTACCTCATTCGAGGTACTTTGAGGCACTTTTTCGAGTGTATGGGGTCATATCTCGGTAATGGCATCACGAATGTTGGCATTCAAATTCCCAATTGTCTCTGGTATATCATCATAACACTTTTCAATAATGGCGCCTCACAGAAAGTAGTTCAACGGTGTCAAATTGCAGCTTCAGTGCGCAATAAATCGATTGTAGCATGAGATGTGTGGCAAGTTACACGATCCTGCCATGATGAGAGGGTACAAAAAAACGGTTATCATGATGCGATAGGTGTCTCCATTGACCGTAATGTTTGCTCCGTCTACATTTTTAAAGAAATATGGGCCAATGATGCCTCCAATCCACAAGCTGCATTGGCTTCTGTAAGAACACGTGTGGGTATTCTGACGTACCCGTTCTAGATTATTATTATTATGTCTGAACACTTAAAATATTGTATTCAATAAACCGAATATTGACTCAATAAAAGTGCATATCTGAAGATAGTATAAGTATTGCCAAATTTAAAATATCTGATGGTTCAAATTTAAACCGATAGATGTTCTACCTGATGCTTACGTCTTTCCTTTATCGAAAAAGTTAATGGATTTTACCACGTATTTGGTCTGCTTATAGTTTGTCTATGAAAATAATTCTTGCATAAAACAATAGAAATAATGCTTGGGCTGCAGTTTAATTGCTTTCCTTGGTGTTCGTACTATTCAAACCCATTGTGCAGTTAGTGTGTGTATAAGTCTCTGTGTATATGATTAAGAATGTGAAACATTACGAAAAGGTTTTCAACTTCCGTTTAACATCTCCTTTTGCTGCACATAGTTTGCATGGAGATGTCTATTCTGTCGTTTCATCTCTTTTTTCCATTTTTTCTTTTTTTTTTTAATTTTCTCCCCGTTAAACAACATTTGCGAAATGTGTTCTTCAACACGTTTGGCATGCTAAATGCTACTCGTTTTCGTTTTTGTGGATTTAGCAAAAACAAAAAAAAAAGTCCTCTCTTTTAAAGATTTTGCTGCGTTTTTTCTCCTTTTTTTGTAGTTTTAAAATCAATGCGATTCGAGTAGAATTTAAACACATACTCGTACACAATTGTACAGACTCCAACGAATAAAAATGTATGCAAATCTGATGTTAAAAAAAGAAGGAAAATCGGATTTAGCAGTTGAATTGTATAAAAGTTAAATGAATAGACAGTCAAGTTTTGAATGCAAAGAAATGGTTATTGAGAGAAATTTAACGACTAGTTATGTATGCGCATAGTGGAGCCAGTGGGGAAAATATTTTCAAATATTAAAATACAAAAGCTTAGTAATTAAATTGTATGGTCTTAAATGGATTATATAAGGTGGGTCATCTGTCGGTTTAAATTGGAAGCATCGATTATTTCGCTATGTGGCAATACTTATGTCATTCTATTCAGTCACAAAATTATCTCCACAGAACTTAATGAATCGATTCACGCTTGAAAAACTTCTGAATTTATTGGGCCAATGAGAAACAGCACGATGATGTCAATTTTGCAAAAGAAAAAACATTTTTTTCAAATGAAGTTCATTTTCATCTTGGTGGGTACTTAATAAGCAAAATTATTATAAAAATTATTACATTAAAATTATTATATTAAGGCATCATTGGCCCCTATTTCTTTGAAAGTGAGGTCGGCTCAACCATCACGGTCAATGGAGACACCTATCGCACAATCATAATATATTTTTTGTACCCTCTGGTATTGATTTCAACGATGTTTGATTTGAACAGGATGGTGCAACTTGCCGCACATCTCATACCACAATCGATTTATTGCATCAAACGTTTGATGGCCGTTTAATTAGCCGAAGTTGTGATGTGAAATGGCCGTCAAGAAGCAACGATTTGGAACTGCATCAAAAATTCAATGAAATCCCAAAACAATTATTTCATTTATCAGCATTGTTTGCTTTCAGTTCTATACACTACGTTCAATGCCTTTTAAAGTTGTTTATAAACCCAAAAAATAAGTTTCTTAAGGTCATTACAGTTTACTATTCTTTATACGAGTTGTTGTGAAATTTCTATAGGTTTGGGAACAAAAAATAATCTCGCGGGGCTAAATCCGAAGAATATGGTGGAGGAGTAAGCAATTCTTGTCATAATACATATAGATTTTACACTGCCCGCGTCACTTGCATTGTTTTGACGTAAAATAATGTTTTTTCAAACATGTTGAGTTGTTTTTCTTTTATATCCTTTTTAAATAGTTTGATAGTTGTCAATAGAGATCGTATCACTTGTATATAATAAATCGGTCGCCATGAGTATTAGCTGACGAGCCTGTAAGTGGGCTGACCTTGGTTGTTAATGGATTCGATTCAGTCTGATTAATTTCTCATTAATCTCATGTGTGTTGCAATGTATTTACGTTTTGTCACATTTGGTCAAAACACTACTGAGATTCCGTTTGTCGCTGATTCTTGGCCGCAAGTTTTCTTAGAGTCAAGTGATTTCTTATAGCCAAGTGAGTTGTCGACGACTTCCCCAATCTCTATTACCCTACAAGATGTCATCCTTCCCATGGTTCTTTATGGCGCAGAAGCATAGACATTATTAAGCACTGATGCAACATCCTTGCGAGTATTCGAGAGAAAAGTCCTACGTAAGATCTTCGGTTCAGTGCGAGTTATTGATAATTTGAATAATGAAAAAGGATGTGAGCGTTGAGCAGCGTATTAACATCCAGCAGCTGTGTTGGCTCTGCCATGTCGTTCGAATGGATGAGGATGCTCCGGCGGGACGGGTATTTGACGCGGGGGTATACCAAAGTCGACGAAGAGGACGACCTCGTTTGAGTTGGAAGGACCAAGTCGAGGTAGCCCTGTCATGGATTGCTATGACCAACTGACGAATGCTTGCAAGGAGCAGAAAGAAAGAAAAGTCGTTAAACATCGTGAATTTTTCGTTATATAGAGTTTAAAACCCTTTACATCTTTCCAGCTAGTATAGGCATACGCAATTCTGTATTTTTTATTTTCAATTGAAATTGATTTTGCGGTGTTGCGTTAGTTTTTTTCGCGAAAAATAATGCATAATAAGCATATGAAATTCGAAAAATTTTTACGCTGTTGTCTGCTGTAAACAGTTATCAAATCCAAACTAAAGGGTTTACTGTGTTTCAATTTTTGGTAGCATTCTGTTGACAGCTTATTAAGAGTAGGAATATTCAACAAGTCACGATCTCGTTAACCCACTCTCGTAATTTACAACGTTGACTTTGTTGCTCTTAATTAGGTTGAAAGTGTAGACTTTACTAAGAACAGTACTATTTTACGTGAGAAACTAATTTTTGGGAAATAATTGGGCAATTCACACAACTTTGTATCGTGTATGTTGTATTGAATACATTTGTATTTTTGTGAACGCTATGCTGTATTGTGTATTTTGTGGCATTCAAACAATTTGATAGCTCGAAACCAACACAACTTTTAAAAACATATACATACACATTTTTTTCATCCAAACAATTTGATACCACGAAACCAATACAACTTTTAAAAACATATGGAAAAAATGTGTATAAGTGCATCGGATTTTTATATGAAAATTATCAACAACAATCATACATTGTTGTATGTTATTCCAAAAATACAATGGATACAACGATACAACGGCTTGTGTGAATTGACCAAATATTTATTGTTATGGTTAGAGGATGTGTACTTGTCCACTGTGGCAAGTACAGTACCCGGAGGGCGAATTGACCCATTGTACAATTTATTGTTATAGTAGGTAGTGTGTTGCCGTGAGGCCACGGTTCAAACCCCTGATAAGACATCTCCAACAAAACGAAATATAAAGAAATATTTCATCGGCGACTGATTCTCAACAGGTTTCTGGCAAAAAGTCTGAATAAAATTGCCATGTAAAGTTTCTCAGAAATCTGTCGTTCGGAATCAACTTCCCGTCCCGGCACTCACACAACATAACACACACAACGTATTTGTTGTGAAAAACTAGGTCGTAATTCTGACTGACAATTGATGCAAGGCATGAAAACACCAGTATGGACGCTCTGGCTGAATAGATAGCTTTGTGCCCTTTGTATTAGGAGTACATAGCAATTTATCACATCTCCAACTGCCATGTCTATAAGCAATGGCAACAACTCATTAACTTCAATGAAATACAATCAAATTATTTCTCACACGAAATACACTTCCATTTCATTGGTTACATAACATGTGAATTCCACTTAAGCAATACGACTGATTAGTAGCACCTTATTTGCAACAGGCAGTCACACTGTATTTCGATATTTCAGGTTTGTGAGCAAAATGACAGGAAACGGAAATCGTGAATTGCATTGTTTTACATAAGTTTTCGGTGTTAGTAATCGAAATTGAATGCATTGTTTTTATTTTTGCCTTTTGTTGTTTTTCTAATTGTTTTGTTTTTGTTCGGCATTTAGTTTTTATACAGAATTTCTATTGTTTTCATCAATTTTTCTATTACATTTCATTTCATTTCATTTCGTTCGATTTCTTTCTTACGAGCCATGCGAACAATAATAATAGTTCGTTCGATTGTTTGTTTGCTTAGATGATAGTTTGGTTGTGGTAAATAAGTATAAAGATTTAGTTCAGAATCCTATCTTTTTTTTTTTGTTTTTTTGGATAAATGACATAGGCTTTGTTTTTCGTTAGCATATGACTTTTCGTGTGTGTTTTGAAAGCAGCAAAACTGACATTTCGCAATGATTGCCTTTCGCTTTAGTTGGTATGTATGTATGTATATTGTTACGAAATCAAATTCACTGAAATTCACATGACATGTTGGAATAGAGAACTATGCATTCGTGTAAATGTTTGAAAATATTTGCACACGTATTTATGGTAAAACATTTGTTTGTTGGATTTCGATGATACTCGTATTGTTTTACGCTAAGAATACAAAAGAAAAATTTTCTCCCTGACATACAAATCATCAGAACCTCTGCTTATGCCATATGAAATGAACCAAATTTTAAAAGAAAGATTCTCCACTAAAAACAAAAATGTAAAATAATATGAAAGAAAGAAACAAAAAAAATTAAGCAACAGAGAAGAAATGATGATGTGGGTGGTATGGATTAGCTACAGCATGGTATAGAATATCAATGATATCATAACATAATCGTACACACACGCATACATATTTATATGGTAAAATAAGAAAAATATTTTACTAGGATGTCCCTTCAAAACTAATAGCATAGCATAGTATTGCTAAGATATTGTTGCCTTTTAAAAACTTTTAAAAATTTGAGCTCGTAGATTGCAAATAAAATAAAAATAAATTGAAAATTCGATTTTAATAAAAATTCTTTATTACTTGCACAATTCTGTGTGCCACTGTTCACAACTTTATGTAAACAACAACAATCGCCTTTTTTGATATTCCGTTGTTTACACCCATTGCATAAACAATAACAATTACTAGGCAATTATTCGACAGAACTTTATGAAGGAGATCTTCATTACACTCTTCAAACACACCGCATCTTCATACAAGACTGACTGAACTTTACTAACTCCGTCGCCTGCTTTGTCTTGCCTTTTAAATGACAGAGTAAAAAGTCTGATGAATGTTATTGAAGGCGAATGTTCATGACTTCGTCATCTCGAAATCTCTTTAAATGTAAAAATCGTTGTTTACATTGATACCTTAATATGGCAAGGATCATATGAAAGCCGAGGCTACAGAACTGTTCGAAAATCTTTTGATGTATAAGTTATCAGGAAGAAATATACAACAAACCTACATTTTGATGCAAGTCATAAGTAAAGGGTGATTTTTTAAGAGCTATAGGAAAATTAAAAAAAAAAAATACATAAAATTGAAAAAAATGCATGAAATCTTTATTTGAAGCGATAGTACGGTCCATATAATTTAATGTTTGAAGATCATTTCATGCAAATGTTGACCGTGACTGCGCATCAAATGGTCCATCCGCTTAGTCCAATTTTGGCATACTCTTTCCAACATTTCGGCCGGTATCTCACGAATAAATGCTTCAATGTTGTCTTCCAATTGAAGCGGGATTATCTATATAAACATGAGCTTTAACATAGCCCCACAAAAAATAGTTTAAAGGCGTTAAATCGCACGATCTAGGCGACCAATTGACCGGTCCCGAACGTGAAATAAAATGTTCACCGTACTCGCCTCTTAATAAGTCCATTGTTACGCGTGCTGTGTGGCATGTGGCACCGTCTTTTTGAAACCACACGTCATGCAAGTCAAGCTCTTGCATTTTGGGCAAAAAAAAGTTGGATATCATCTCACGGTAGCGCTCACCATTCACAGTTACGTTAAGATTCGCATCATCTTTGAAGAAGTACGGTCCAATGATGCCACCAGCCCATAAACCGCACCAAACTGTGACTTTTTCTGAATGCATTGGTAGCTTTTGCAATGCTTCTGGATGATCTTCACTCCAAAATAGCCCGGATAGCCGCTTCAGTGGGTCGATTAAACTGACCATAAAATGGAAGAAGCGCGCGATGAACTTTCGTAACAGAGCACGCATTTTGATAATAAAATTCAATGATTTGCAAGCGTTGTTCGTAACGATTCATGGTTAAATTATAGACCAAACTGAAGATGTTTGGCAGTGAAACAAAACACGAAACGTGAGTGAGCTGTTTAAACCATTGGTGCCAAAAAGGTAGTACCTAAAAAATCACCCTTTATATTTCACATATTGAGGAAATTTTGGAATTCCTTCTTTAAGGACCACCCTAAGATGCATGACTGAAAGTATATTTATTTTGTTTACATGTTTGCCCGATGTTTGTCTCAAAAAGATGGATGTGTTGTGATAAGAAATACAAGAATACGAGTATATTCACATGTAATGTATATATATACAATATACATATAGATTGAACATACATATTAATATTGTAGTATAGTTTTAATCCTTAGTTGTCAAATTTTGTTTAAATTGAAAAAAAACAAAAAAAAAATTGTTCATTTCAGCACAATTTTGTTGTGTAAAACTAATCGAATTTTGTTGACATATGGATTGTTATTCTTTTTTCATTTTCATTTTCTAATAAATTTAATGTTTTTTTTTTGTTAAACTATGATTTAAATATTGAAGAAAAAATCTTTTTCTTTCAACACTGCTAGTAAGGATGATTATCCCCAAGCTTACCTCCATAAACCAAACGAGTTTTAAAATTTTCTTCTTTTTCTTTAAGGTTATAAATAATAACGGTTTTTAAAGCTTTAGTTTTATTCAACATTGGCAAGTTTTTGTTTTTGTTTTTAATTCTTTTTCTGTTTTTATTTTATATTTTCGTTCTGAAAAATTGTTTCACTTTCGACTTCATGTTTTTTAAGACACTCTGTTTGTTAAACTGAAAGACATCTAAATTTTTCTTTTAATAATACTTCGTTTATCCTTGTTCTTCTTCTTCATCTTTTTGTTGTTGTCTGTTTAATTCTTATTCTTTCAGATGTTGTTACTCTGTTTGTTTGCAGCCTGTTGCAGCAATAAAATATACCAACACTTTCCACTTTAAGGCGACAATAAGTCTACTGTATATGTATAAATTCTTGTAAGTCTGTATCTATGTATGTATGTATCTGTTTATGCCATGGATATAGAATTTATTCAATTTAATTTTATGATGATTGAAAAATCAACACAGTAATTTTGGCGCCAACCGTCGTCCTGTTAGCTAGAAAAAAATGAGTCCGTTTTACCATATAAATGTTTTAAGATTCAACAGGATAACGAATAAATGCATACCGTTATTGAATGCATGTTGTGCTATCATACCTTAAACGATAATTAAATAGCTGGAAACTATGCTACCTGCTCTCTAAAGATGTATGAATAGAGAAAATTAGAAAAAATTGTTAAATTTTTATTAATTGTGTTGTAGTTTTAGCGCCATTATTACAACTTTCCATTAAAGTTGGGTTGGGTTCAGCTAAAGTGAACTTTAAAGTCATCTTTAACGCCTTTTCGTTATTACAACCTAATGATAAAATAAAAATAATATGGCTGTGCCGCAGCAATGTCGATAACACTGCACAAATTAAACAAGTTTCGTTTAAATACAGTGGCAACGACGGGCTTCTTTTTTTTTGTTGTATCTGCTCACTTTGCTTATATTTGATGTCACCGCATTGAAAATAATAAATAATATGGCAAGTTCAAACATAATGTGGACTTCAAGAGTTCAAGGTAGGATGATCCTCCCTTTAGCTTAACGCTATCTTCTATATTATTGTGCACTTATAATAATGAAAAACAATTTATCTGCCTGTTAATGCTGCCTTTAGTTAACGGCAAGTTGTAATAATGGCCCTTAAAGTATTAAAGGGGACACATCGAAACTATTAAGTAAGGTTTGACTTTTCTTCATGAGTAAACTAAAAATCTACAAATAATTAAATGCTGTAACGAAAATTAGTGGCGTGTGAGAAATCTGTTTCAGTGGTCGGGAAATTATGCTCAATGAAGAAGTTCATTTTTTATTCATTAAGTTCGTCAAAAAAATAGAATTGCAGAATATGCTGTCAAGAGCTCACACTGCGCACCAGAGATCAGCAATGAATCGTTTTTTCTCTACTCATAAGTACTCATGAAATTTTGAGTATGAGTAAGTCAACAGAATTGAAATTCAACAACTCTGGTGCATTCGTACTCAGTACAACATTGATTTGTAAGTACAGGTTGCAATGAGTATGACTACAACGTTGACATCAAACTCATAACATTCGAAATATGTTTGATGCACATAAATTGAGAAAAATACTTCTAATAATCATATGTGAGTTTGATTTATACGCCTACTCATTCATAAATTTAGAAAAATACTTATAATACTCATAAATGATTCGAGTAATTCGAATCATTCATAAAAATTTACAGTCTTAATGGTTGTTGCATTTACAAAAAAAGAAGAAAGAAAAAGCCAAAGATAACAAGCAAAGCAAACAAACAACCTTCTTGTGAGTATTGTAGTGTTTGTACGCAAATCGTACTTATTTTGTGATTCTTGTAAATGTTATCATGGAGAGTCGAAATCAACAAAATCACGCGTGTTGTTAAGTATGAATATAATGAGTACTTCAAACTTTGAATATGAGTAGTATGAGTATAAATTAAAATAAGTATGAATGCGTACAAGTATCAGAAATTATGAGTATGATTCGAATTTACTCATCTTTTTGAATACTCATTGCTGATCGCTGATACATACTGAAAGGCAATGGTGTGATTGGAACGTTTTTGTTCAAGAACGATTAAAATCTCAACGTACTGATATATTTTTTGTACCAAAGTATACGAATTTAACTCAATTCAGAGAGCAGTAAGAATTACTTGCGAAGTAAACAGTCGTGGTTTGAAGATCGCTGTTGTGAAGATCTACCGAAGAGTTCTTAGTGAACAAGCAATTATTGTTGGAAACATTAAATTGTTACAGTGGCACATAAAAGTAGTGCGAATAATAAAGAGTATAATTAAAACTAAACACAAATTTATTTTTATTTTGTTTGCAACCAACGAACTCATATTCTAAACGTTTTTAAAAAGGTAAAAACGTAACAATACTTATAAATCAACGTTGTAGTGAGTATGAATGAATCAGAGTAGTTAAGGTACAATATTGTTGGCTCACATATATCCAAATTTCATGAGTACTTATGAGTAGCGAAAAAACGATTCATTGCTTATCTCTGGTCCTGGCTTTTGTATTTTTTTTATATTTTCATATTATAGAGATGCGTTACAGTTGTGCTATTATTTCGATGGCTGCTGTTCTGAATATTCAAAGCTATTTACGTAAATAAATAAAATACAAGAAATACACGCACTGCATGTGATTTGTACTAACGTTTATACGCCTTTCTCAACCATAACGAGGACAAAGTAATTTTTTTTCAAAATTGTTTATTTCGTCCTCCATATACATACATACGAGTACATAGTTTTTGTGTTGGCCTTTTTCTATTTTTATTTGAACAATGACCGATGATGTTGCATGCAGTCGCAATTTGTTGTCCAACTTTTTAAATTTAGTTGTTGTTGTTGTCGTTGTTTTTGTTAGATTGAAACAAACAAGAATAACTCACGTTGACGGTGTCACGTTTGACGCATGTTGACAGAGGTTTCAAAACAAAACTTTGAAGCCGTACTTCAAAAAACCCAAACACAAGTAACATGAATAGAAACAAAAAAGTTCGAATCAACTGGAAGAAATTTTCGAACACGATTGTTTACAGAGATTATGCAACTCTGCCTCTGCCATGTTGCAGAACTGCGTTAAAGTTTAATAAGTTTAAATAGTACATATGCAACGTCAGTGTCGTAAGTTTTTTAATAAAAGAAAACTTACTGGATACAAATTGTTTTTGACTCGAACAATGGCAATGGCAAACTAAAAAAGAAAGAAGGAACAAAATAAAAAAGTAAAAAAATTGTTCAAAGTTGTGGTGATGCTGGTATACAATACTATGAAACATATGTTGGATTGCGTAGGTCAAACATTTTTGTTCACCAGTTTAATAGTTTTTCAATTAATTACAATACGTTGTTAAGAGAAATTAAAGTTAAAAACTAATAAGAAAGTACAGGCATGTGAAGCCTTATACTGCCATATTGTTACCTAATGTCTAACAGAGGTCAGAAATGAGTACCCAACACATAAGTAGATTTCTGATATTTATACGCATTCATACTTATTTTAATATTACACTCATACCACTCATATTCAAAGTTTGAAGTACTCATTATATTCATACTTAACAACACGTATGATGTTATTGATTTCGACTCTCCTTAACTCAACATTTACAAGAATCACAAAATAAAAATTTATGAATCTGAATGAGTAGGCGTACGAATCAAACATATTTCGAATGTTATGAGTTTGATGTCAACGTTGTACTCATACTATGAGTTTGATATAAACGTCAATATTGTAGTGAGTACGAACGAATCAGAGTAGTTGAATTTTAGTACTGTTGACCCACTTATACTCAGAATTTCATGATTGCTTATGAGTAGCGAAAAAACGATTCATTCATACATACATACATACATAATTGGTCTTTATAACCCTTCAGTCAGGATTACCACATAGCTTTCCATATGTGTGTAATTTCATACATGAGGGCCGGGAGGTATAGTTTAAAGCCGATTCCGAAAGACAGATTTTTGTGAAACTTTTCATGGCAATTTTATTTTCGCTCAGAGTATTTGCTAGAAATCTGCTGAGAGGGTGTCGCCGAAGAAATATTTTTTCATAATTCGTTTTTTTGGAGATGCCTGACCTGGTGTTGTCATTACTCAAGTTTTCAAAGGGATTCGATTTTCAGATGAATTCTTTACTTTGGGAACCGCTGCAAGCTGCTTTTAATTGACAATGCAAATATGGACTTATCCAATGCCGGATGGGCGGTTTCGGATATGGGCATAACGACGCAGAAATGTTGACCAACGCTAAAGGTTCACGCTCAGTAAGGTTGTTAGCATCAATACTGGATTTTTCTACAATCCCTGTAGAGATAAGATAGAAATTATTCTTCACCTAATGGGTACATGCACTGCAGCATATCATAGGGGGAATAGACACTTTGTTGCGTAGTGCATAGATGATTAGAATAAACTGTTAGTGTTGGGCATAAGTAGTCTAAGTTGCTTCAGCAGAACTCCAAATGGTTCTAAGACTGGAGAAAAGACGGGAAACTTTTGTATCACAGCCTTCCTTATGTAGCTTAAGTGTTTCTGTTCAACATATTACTTTACTACGTTCTTACTATCTTACTTAATTGGTCTTAACTCGTTTATCACATTTTGTTCTTCTCTAACTTTTCCTTCCAGATGACTAGGCTTCTTGGACGTTATCTCCAGATCGTTCTAATAATCGACAACATGGTTTCCTCGATTTGTTCCTTGCAATAAAGACAAAGTCTTCTTCTTCGTCGACTTTCGCTAATCGCCTCATCAAATATCCGTCTCGAGTGATAGTCTAGTCGAACGACAGATGTGTTGCACAATGTCCATGCTGTTGCGGAGCTTATGTAGACATTATTAAATCGAATGCGAAAATCATCGCTAGCTCACATTGGACCGAAGATCTTACGTAGAACTTTTTCTCGAATACTGTCAAGACTGTTGTATCCGTGCAAAGCAGCATCCAAGCTTCTGCGTCACAGAAAAGCACGGCGTGGCTGAGCGTCCTGTAGAGCATAGGGAGGTCCCTGCAATTCAATTGCCATTTGAGACCATAGTAACACCTGTTGCCAAGAGTGATCCTGCGCTTGATATCTAAACTGCAATTATTTTTACTTTTACGGCGAAGCCAAAATGTTTGAATTCAATAACAACATTGTGTTTTAAGTGCCTATTTTAAACCACACATACACCTTTAAACGTTTGCTGTGGTCATCAATTTCATACGGGCTAGTGTGGCGTTGAAAACAGTTTTCACTCGGTCAGTACCAAGCCCTAAGTAAAATCCGAATTTGAAATCCAGGCAATTTGACTGCGCTGCATACAATAGTTAACAATGCAGTTAACAATCAGAAGAAGCCTGCTTGGCAACTTGAATACTGCAAGACAAGGATCGTTTTGTAGATTCAAGAAAGTATTTAGGAGTGAATGCTCATGAGTGAAAGATAGTAAATACCAAAAGAGAACGCTAGAAAAAACAGGTAGATTTCAAATCTTAAAGGGGTTAAATGGAGTGCTTGATCGTTCCGGTTAGAAATGGAATATTGTTTCATTCATATGGCTGCCGCGGCTGGCCTCACGGTACCTTATTCGATCGACCCAATTTTCGTGTGCTTTTTCGAATGTTGGCCTTTAAATGCTCAATTGTCTCCAGTTTGTCAGAATAACACTTTTCTTTAACGGCGCCCCAGAGAAAGTGGTCCAAATCGTTTGATGCAATAAATCGATTGTGGCATGAGATGTGTGCCAAGTTGCATCATCCTGTTTAAACCCAACATCGTTCACCTCAATACTATGAAGAGCGGGTACAAAAAAATCGGTTATCATTGTGCGATGTCTCCATTGACCGTAATGGTTGCACCGTCCTCATTTTCAAAGAAAGCCTCATCAAATATTGGGTACATTGGCCTCTGTAAGACCACGTATGGCTTTTCTAAACACCATATATCGCAATTTTACTTAGCAGCATACCCACCAAAATGAAAATGAGATTCATCATTCATTTTTATTTTCGGCAAAATCGATATCGTCGTGCACTTTCTCGTTGGCCCAAGCGTAAATTGATTTATTACGTTCAGTGGAGATAATATACTGAATTCTGTAACAGAATAGAATGGCATAAGTATGGCCAGATTCGAAATAATCGATTGTTCAAATTAATGCTATGTTCGCACGAGCCTTCGAATTACTTCGCTCTCTGTTTGAATTACTTATTTGAATTATCATGTTCACACGGTAGTTTTGTAATTCTTTTTTACAGTTCTTCTTCTTTTTATTGTTAAATTATTATTAATATTTTTCATACAGCTTCTTCAAAAGCTGCAAATACTTTTCAAAAGTTTTTCTACATACATAGTGGCTTCCTCCGCTAATTTCGCGAATAACTTTCTTATAAATAATACTTTTTTAAAATATTATTTTTGGATGCCATTATTGTTTATTGTTTACAATATTTTTTGTTTATATTTTTTGTGCTTTGACAGTTGGTGATGGCAAAAATACGATAAAATTTAGAGATTACATTGATTTTTAAGTAATCCACAGGGTAATAGAAATTCGATTACACACAATTTGGGTAATTCGCTCACAAAATTTTGTATGGCGAATGTCGTAATTTAGCATATAATTGGATGTTGAATTGCGAATGAGAGAGCGAATTACGAAAAATTGCTGCCGTGCGAACATGGCATAAAGCCATTAGATGGCCACTAGTGTTTTTCCGCAAATTTTTCAATCCCGAAATCCCGGGAAATTTGCTCGGGAATTCCCGGGAATTATTGTCCATGAAAATTTTTGATTATTTAGCAACATTTAGAAATACTTCACTAGGAAGTACAAATTTTGAATCTCTTATATACCGAATTAGAGAAAGAAGAGATATAAAATTGTATACCTTCACAAAATACTTGAAAGATTCTGAAATTTTTAATAAAAATAATAAATTTTTTCCGAATGCTTCAAAACATTCAATTATTTTATATGCAGAACAAATTTGTAACCGCCTTTTTATTAAAAAAAAAAGTTTAGAATTAGAAGAAATAGAAAGCAACGATAATGATATTTTAGAAGATAAAAATTTTGAGGACATTTAAACGATACAATAAATAACATTAGTGAAATATCTACATCAAACACTAATGTAACTACAGGTTCGATAAAAAAAAGACTTACAATTTTTTGGAAAATCTGGTAAGCAAACGGAAAATATAAAAAATCTTTTAGAGGCCCTGTTAACTAAAAGCCAACATCTGTTGAAAGCGAGAGAGTTATCTCTCGAGGGTCAATATGTTACTAAAATTAGAAACCGACTTTCAGATGCATCAATAAACGCATTGTCGGTTTAAAAACTCATTTTAAACGTATTAAATAAATATGTTAATAGATATATAGTTTTAACTAGTTTTTAAAATACATTGAATTATTTTTTTTTTTTTAAAGAACTGTACCTTTTATATGTTTCTATTGTTATTTTATTTTATGTTTTTGATCTCATTAATATGAATTTAAAATAAAAAAATACATACTTAACAAAGTAAATATATGATTTTATGTTCTAGGCGGGAATTCCCGGGATCCCGGGAAATTTTAAAATCAGTCCCGGTTAAATGAATAAGTCCGGGAAATGAAAAACACCAATTTCAATATTTAAAGTAATTTGAGCAGAGTGTTGTTTTAAAAGACCGTGATTGAGAACTGATTCGTTAGTGTGAACATCTCACTAACTTAGTGTCTCATGCCGCCAATGTAGTCTAACCTGATTCATTCTTAAGACGCTGGAAAGAGTACAGGTCAAACCACATTCCCCTGCTTGCCAGTAATACGTATACAATTTTTTAAGTGAAAAATTAATTTTTCAAAGTGTTACTTGTTTCCAGAGAAAACTATTTTAGCATCAGCGATTCTAATATTTTTATGAAAATATTCCCTAAGTGGATAACAAAATAAGTGAAAAAAATTCTTATGTGTTTATTTTTAAATAACATTTTTATTTCTTTAATTTAAATTCTTTAATTTATTTACACTACAAATTCATTTATTTATTAACATGCCAATAATTAATCTGGGGACGTATATTAGATTTAAACTTAAAAACATATTTCAATTGTAATTCAATTATAACTTTAAACAAAACTCCACTTCATTGGATTTATAAAATAAAATAAAAAATAATTCAAAATAATAAAAATTAAACAAATATTCATTAAGTTTAAAATAAAAATTATAACACAGTTAAATTAGAAAGTGTTCATATAAAAATCAAGTAGTACTAGATGTTGGTATTCCACATCCAATAAACCACTTTTCATTCTTACAATATTTACAAAAAATTTTCATCCTTGTGAGTAAGACTGCCAATTGTTTGAATTGTTGCCATACAAACCAAATGCTATTTCCTCCAACAGCAATCGGTACAGCCGGATTCAAGCTCTAAGCCACAAATAAAACATTCTTCGCTTAAACGACAACCAATTTTCGCAATCGTCATCATCGGATGTGGTTTGTTTGTTGTTGTTTGCCGTTTCCAATAAAAACCAAGTGGTACCTTCTCCTCGTGTGAACAGGATTTGTGCTGATGTTATGGCACAGTACATCACTTTTCGTTTTCACGAAAACCCTTTATTGCTTTATGTCTTATGTGTACCGGAGCAATTCATTCATCTTCTTCTCATAATTTGTGTATTAAAGTCCTCAAGATGTTCTAGGACTTTTCACAAATTATTTAAGATGTTTAAGTAGTTTTAGGCTAGCTCGGGATGCTAGCTCTTCAACTGCTTAAAACGAATTGCTGACGATTTCAGAAACTGTTTCAGCTTTTATAGAAATTTTCAACACCAAATAGAGTTAAATAAAATCCTTTTGATAATTATTCTTGGGATTATCCATGAATATCTCCATCTCTGTCTATCTTCTTTTATCTAGCAGTTAGTTTATCCCTTCTATATCTGAAAATGTGTATGTATGTATGTAGTTTATTACCTTGTTTTGCTTTATGTACCACGTACCTAGCTTTATACATTTGGTGTAGTTTAAACTGCTTCCTAAATTTTTCCGCGCAGGTAATGTCATTTCATTTTTATTTTTTCATTCTTTGTTTGAAATTCTAACGAAGTAAAATGAATTTTATTAGTTGAACTCGCTTTCAATGTAATTAACCGTAGATCGAGCTTTGTATCAAAAATTATACATTTCATTTTTTGAGACAATATAACTTTAATGCAGAAAAAGTTAGCTGCCTGATATTTTTTGAATTCGTTGGTGTTGTTATCGCCATTATTTTAAACCAAATAGAAAAAAGAAAATTTCAAACAGGACTTAAAAAATTCAAAAACTTCATAATTCTGGCTTATACATATATCATTTTTGATACATACGACTTTTCTAGACATTTTTTTTTAATTTTTTTAAGTTTTCAAAAGATTTTGTGAAGTTTTATCAGGAATAATACATTATTTATGGTATTTGAGAAGGAATTGAATCGCTGTAGATTAGTAACTAATTGAATTTTATGATCGATACAAATTTCGTGGTCCACCGAAATCGAGTTGGCAGTTTTAGATTCAAGTATTTATAGCCGTATTTAAGCCTAGTGTGTGAATTTAATCAAGTGAGCTGGATAGGCATAGTCTTAATGATTACAAAACAGGTTTCTTTATGGTCGTGTGTTACTTGGGACTGGAGATATAGTCGTCGAAGCTAATTAATGCCTCCAAATAAGGAACAAAGGCTTAATCGGATAAAAATGGACCTAGTGGGGCAAGTGGACCTAGTGGGCTGGATAGCCAAAGCCTTAAGACTTCCAAAACAGGTATCCTTACGAATGAGCTTTACTTGGGACCTGAGATATAGCCGTCGAAGCTAATTGATGTCTTCAAATAAGCAACAAAGGCAAAATCGGATATAAAATGGACCTAGTGGTTGAACGGCCAGTATAGCCATAGTCTCCAGGATTCCAAAAGAGGTTTCTTTATGGTCGTGTGTTACGTGGAACCGGATATATGATAAAGTGGTCTATGTAATTACGGATAAAAATTAAATTTTAGTTAAATGGACTTAAAATTTGTAATAATTCTCATGGAGTTCATATGCATTTATATGTATATATACAACAAAAATGTCGTATTTTTTGCCAGTTGTATTTTTTTGATAGATGACTTGCACTTTTTTTCTTGTTGATGATTTGTATTTTACAGGTAGATGACTTGCATTTTTCTTGGCCGATGACTTGCATTTTTTCTTGGACGATGACTTGCATTTTTCTTGGACGATGACTTGCATTTTTCTTGGTCGATGACTTGCATTTTTCTTGGAAGATGACTTGCATATTTCTTGGTCGATGATTTGCAGTTTTTGGTCTATGACTTGCATTTTTCTTGGTCAATGACTTGCATTTCTTGGTCGATGACTTGCATTTTTCTTGGTCTATGACTTGCATTTTTCTTGGACGATGACTTGCATTTCTTGGTCGATGACTTGCATTTTTCTTGGTCGATGACTTGCATTTTTCTTGGACTATGACTTGGATTTTTCTTGGTCGACGACTTGCATTTTTCTTGGACGATGACTGGCATATTTCTTGGTCGAGGATTTGCATTTTTTGGTCAATGACCTGCATTTTTCTTGGACGATGACTTGCATTTCTTGGTCGATGACTTGCATTTCTTGGTCGATGACATACATTTTTTTTGTCGGTTGTGGACTATTAACATTAGGCGACTTGGCAATGTCGTTTGAATGGAGGATGCTCTGGCGAGACCACTATTTGATGCAGGCGTCTGCGGGACTCTGCGAAGAGGAAGAGCTTGTTTGCGTTGGAAGGGCCAGATCGGGGAAGCGCTGTCATCGATTAGTGTGACCAATTGGCGTAGGGACGCAAGAAGCAATGGCGCTTGGAAGGATGTGTTAAGGCAGGCCGAAATCCGTTAATCGGGATCTTAATAGCCAATTAAGACTTGTATTTTTTTGCTGCAATGTACAGCATGTCAAAAATGTTGGCGTAAATTTCATAAAAGTGATAACAAAATGTAATAACGTAAAATAGTTTTATTAAAATTAATTAAAATAAATAAACATATTTAAATTTTGTAAAAGAATCTATCAATAATTTGCAAAATTCTATGAAATACAGGTATGTATCAAAAGCGATACATAAGCTAGAATTATGAAGTTTTTTAAGGCTCAATCTACGGTTAAAACTAGAGAAAAAAATGAAGAACAACTTTAAAAGGTGTAAAAGAAGGTGGTGAAGGCGGTAGAGTTAAAGGTGGTAGTTATTTGCGAATTTTTTTTTTTTTTTTGGTTTTGTTATTTTGTTAGAGGCAGCTTTTGTCGTTTGTGATATGAACCTTTAAAGAAAATTGGTTCGCATTTGGTTGGCTACACATTGTTTCAATCTTTTTTTCCTTGGAGAGGGTATATTTTCGTTTTTCAAAGTGTTAAAAGAGGCTCAGGGTCAATTACGGTGGTGAAATATGATTAAAAAATTTTCTATGGAAGAGAGAAAGATGAATTAGTTGTGATTAAAACAATCTCCATATGGGGGGAAGGGCGCTGGGCCACGCAATGTCAGTAACTCCACTGTAAAGAGAGTCACTACTGCCAACATTGAGAATTTTTTTTAGATAAAGACACACTGCAAGCTGATGTCCTCTACTACTTCCCGCAGAATATCGTTCTGGAGGCAATTTTGCAGGGGCTGGCTATGATGCAACTTTAAGGTTTTTGCTAATTATATTATCCTCAGTTTTCATATTAAATTTCTTCAGGCCTAAAATTATGCCTTAGGTTAGGTTAGGTTAGAGGACGTGTACTTGTCAATTAAGACAAGTACAATACCCGAAGGTCGAATTGACCCATTGTACAACGTCCTTAAAGAGGAAGGATAAGAGAGGGAATAGGATATAAAGGTGAGGAGATAGGAAAGGGAGAATGGGAAACGGAGGGGTCACATAGACCCAACAAAGAAGGGAGAGCGTGACTACCCTGATGAAGCCCTAGCGCCTCTCAACCAGCCTAAGCCACTAATGAATCTGTGGAGAGCCTTGATGTCGGCTCTCGACACAGAGTTCAAGGGCTGGGCAGTTACAGAGGAGGTGTTCGATAGTCTCCAACTTCTCCTCATCGCAACATGCCCTGCAATAGTCTGGCTGGGATCTGTTCCAGATCCCCGTCAGCGAACTAACCTCGCAGTGCCCTGTGATAAACCCGACAACTAACCTTAAGCTGGCCTTATCCAAGCCCAACAGCTAAACTGTTCTCTTACTGTCCCATCCATTGATGAGACCGTAGAGGTGGCAGACCGGGGGGTCAGGACCAACTATTAAATCGCCCCCAGAGAGCGAACCTAACCTAGCGAGGGCATCCGCCGTCTCATTGCCTAGTATTCCGCTATGACCCGGAACCCAGCAAAGACGGATACGGTCTAGTCCAAAGGTCCTCAACGACTCCTTGCACTTGCGAACGAGCCGTGATTTGCACCAGACCGACTCAATGGCCCTAAGGGCAGCCTGACTGCCAACGAAGATCACGTAAGATTCCGAATCTGAAGCTGGGCCACCAGCTATGGCCTCAATAGCCTTCAAGATTGCGAAAATCTCCGCCTGGAAAACGCTGCAGTCATCATTCAACCTAAAGTGGAGTTCAAGACTGAGTTCCCTACAGAAAGCCCCAGCATCTGTACATCCACCTAACTTAGACCCATCTGTTAAGATGGGTATACCTCTCTGTCCCTGGAGTACCCCACCATTCCATTGTACCCTTTCCGATATAAGTATCCTTAAACCGGGCAGGAACACAGCCTCAGGCACAATATAATCGGTGGCTTTTTCCGAAAGTCCATATCTCCCGTCAGGAAAGATGACATTCAGAACTCTGGAGTGACCTATCGAGCGCTGTTTCCAGCAGCCCGATTCCCTCAGACGAATGGCACTGCGCCCTGCACACCGCTTGACATACAAATCAAGCGGAGTCAGGCAAAGCATAGTGTCAAGAGCAGCCTGAGGGCAACTCTTCCTCACTCCAGTGATACTCAAGGAAACAATCCGCTGAACCTTATCCAAGATTTTCCGCTGAAAACTCTTATCTAAGGCACACCACCAAACAACGCAGCCATAGGTAATAACCGGTCTACCAATCGCCAGATATATCCAGCGAATGGCCTTAGGCGGAAGACCCCAGCTCTTACCTATGGAGTTCCTACACTTGTAGAAGGCATTCAGTCCCTTATTCATTCTTTCCTCGGTGTTTCGTTTCCAGTTCAGCTTGCTGTCCAGGACAACACCCAAGTACTTGACCTCAGAAGACAACGGAAGCTCCCTACCAGCTAACCTCGGCGACCTGAAGGGTTCAATTTTGTACCTACGCGAGAACAAGACGAGGTCCGTCTTATCCGGATTTATACCCAGGCCACATTTCGTAGCCCAAGAGCAGACTCCATCTTCCACCCACCAGAATAGCCACATCATCGGCATATGCCACAACCCTAAAGCCCCTACTCTCTAGAAGCCTCAGACCAACATTAGCAACCAGGAGCCACAAGAGAGGGGATAGGACACCCCCCTGCGGTGTACCCCTGGTCGCACGCTTTACGATAGAACATCCACCCAGATTCGATCGGATTAGTCTATTACCCAACATGTGGATGATAAACCGCACCAGAAAATCTGGGGCATGTATATCCCTCAGTGAATTCTCAATAGAAGAAGTGGTGACATTATTGAAGGCCCCCTCTATATCAAGGAAAGCCGACAGTGTGTACTCACCCCTAGCCAGATTCGTCTCAACAAAACCTGTCACATCATGAAGAGCGCTCTCAACCGACTTACCCTTAATGTAAGTATGTTGCGACCCACTCAACAGAGACCAGTCCATGTTTGACTTCAAATATAGATCGGTAAGTCTCTCCAAGGCTTTCAAAAGAAAGGATGAGAGCAATATCGGTCTATAATCCTTCGGGCCGATGTGACTGGGTTTACCAGCCTTTGGTATAAACACCACGAGCACATCTTTCCAACCATCAGGTATATCACACCGCCGGAGACAGTCTCTATACACGTCCCCCAGACATTCGTGTAATTCATCACCAGCACGCTGAAGCAGAGCCGGAAAGATACCATCCGGACCAGGCGACTTAAAGGGCTCAAAACTATTTATCGCCCATTTGACCTTGTCTCTGTTAATGATATCCTCCAAATCGGGCATCAAGCCAGCATCACAGAAGGGATCCGCTACCCCCGACGGATAGCTTTCTGGATCCACACAATTGGGAAAATGAGTGCTCAGCAGAACCTGTAGGGTTTCTTTTCTCGAGGCTGTCCACGCGCCATCGTTCTTTTGGATGGAGCCTAGGATTTTGGGGTCCCTAGACACCATCCTACGGAAACGGGCCACATCGGCAACATTCTCGATACTCGTGCAGAAACTCAGCCAGGTGGTTCTCTTTGAGCGCTTTATTTCCCTTTTATACTCATTAAAACTGGCCTTATATGCAGACCAGTCAACATCCCTGCCCGACTTCTTAGCCTTATTAAAGAGTCTCCTGGTACAACAGCGGAGTCTACGGAGTTCCGCATTCCACCAGGCTGGCTGGTTCCTCTTACCCGGGTAAGTTAGAGGACAAGCATCTCTATAACAAGACAACAAAATATCCGTCAAAGACCCAACTCGATCATTGACGCCAGGAGTGGAACGACCCCTGAGGGTCTTAAGTTCCTCCTCCACAGCCCTCTCATATCTGATCCAGTCGGTTCTTCTTGGATTCCTAAAAGGCTTGTTAAAGCCACCTGATAGATTAATACTGAAGGATATCAATTGGTGATCAGAGAAAGAACACTCATCTGAAACCCTCCAGTCATTAATCATAGACCTGTCCATGTTAGAGAGCGTAATGTCAATTACAGTCTCCATAACACAGTTTCTAAACGTTGGCGTGTTGCCAACGTTACAAATGTTGAGCCTATTAAGAATAATAAAATTAGAAATCGACTCACCCCTAGTATTTATGTCAGCACTGCCCCAATTAAGTCATCAGCCTCGTACGGGATGTACACAGATGACAGCATCAACTCGATCCCAAGGTCATCTTTGTACGCCACAGTCGTTACGTCACCTGTACAAAAGGAAGGAGTGATTAACAAGTCTAAACTACCCCTAGTTAATATACAGGTTATTACCTTCTCGCTTGTTCTAGGAACAAGTAATCTATAATCAGGATCGCTCAAACCCAGGATCCTATCCCTAAGGATCCAAGGTTCCTGGATAAGAGCGATGTCAACTTCAAGGCGGCGTAAGGTGGTTAGTAGGTTGTGTGAGGCGGCTTCGCAGTGATGCAGATTAATCTGTACCACTTTTGGCCTCCTCTGGGTTCCTAGGCACCCCTTATTTCCCGATGACGGAACTTTAGGTTTGCCATCCCACACAACACCACGCCACCCCTTGCCCTTAGCCTCTGAAGTGAGGTCTGATCAATAGCGATCCGAAGATCGCAGCCCTTCTTACCGTCACCAGCCAGGAAGTTAACAACCGCCCATGTACTAGTGTTCAATCCATCGTTCTGCCTCCCAATAAGTTTGGCTATGATACTCACACGCCTAAAAGTAGGCGGGATCCATACCGTCACTATTGGACGTAGAGGGAGGTCGGATTGAGGGACCACCTCCAAGCGCGCACCGGGCCAGAGTTCGCCAAGGCGCTTCACTGATTCCTCGTTTTCACAGTCGACTACCTTGATGCCCCTGGACCAACCAATAGAAGATATGCGAGCATTCCTACCATCACAACTCTCCTCAGCTATGAACTCAATGAGCCGTTATTCAACTAGATTCCATCTTTCAGGAGAGATTTTACCATCCAAATCCGACCTGTCGATGAAAGCCAGCTGAAGGGAAGGGTTAGTTCCTAGGCCCCCTTGTTTCCTGGGACGCTTGCAGCTAGAGGAGGGCACCTCGTCAGACCAGTTGCTCTTCATGCGATCTCCCTTGCGAGAAACCTGCACAGAAGATCTATCCGCCGAAGTGACCCCCCCAACTCCTTGGCCTCTAACCTTACATCCTCCTTTTGGGATAAAGGATTGGCGGTAGCTTCTACCCCCTTTCCACCATCCCTTGTAGGAGTAACACCACCACCCATTCTATTCACCGAAGGATTGAAAACCGGGATGGTCTTCTTTGGTAAGGGTGTATAACCTTTGTGCCCCTTGCATGCGGCTTGAGAGGTAGAAGCAGTTGGCTCTACGCTCTCGTCCACACTCAAGGGTCCATCAGAGTCAGCGACTCGTGAGAGGGCACTGTCTGGGAATTTTTTCTCATACCGCACAACAGTGCCTCTGTGTCGAGCCAGCATCCTCTGCTCCTTAACAGAGAGGGAATCCACATCACAGCTTGCAAATCTTCTCAAGACAGTGCAAGCCCTACGATATGAATTCCTCTCCTTATACACAGCGGAACGTTTCCGCCCAGTTCTACCCCCCTTGTCAGACGAGCCACCCTTACCCATGCAGTCCGGATCAGTAGATGATCGTACTAGTGGGTCAGAAGCATCCTGTCTGACAAGTGGATTCCTTAAAGGGGATGTCACCACCTCATTGCTCCCAGTGGCAATTTGGATACGAGTGAGAGGGAGCCTTTCGATGACCGTATTGTCACAGTCTTCATCCGATAGTGGGGAGACAGAGCACATATCTTCCGTAGAAGTGAGGATCGCCAAAGCAGACTCCTCACCAAAGGCCTCCTCCACAGTCGTAATCCTCAGGCCAGCTGGGGCGAAATATTCTGTGCAGTTTTATAGGGTCGAAATAGAAAATTTATTTTTAACAGTAGGGGCCACCAGAGTCATTTTCATATTGTTACGTTTTTACCCTTTAAAAACGTTAAAAATATGAGTTCGTGGATTGCAAATGAAATAAAAGTAAATTAGTGTTTAATTTCAAAATCAATTCTTTATTGTCTGCACAAATCTGTGTGCACCCTGTGTTGAAATTTATTCACACAATAACAATTTCCTTTAATTGTTATTCTTCTCGTACACAACAACAATTCCCTTTGTTGTTCTCCTTGGTACACTCGTTCGTTAGCACTTCGAACTTCGATTCTCTTCACACGCAACGCAACGTGTCTGATTGAATTATCACTGTTCTGCTTACAACCCTTTTTGTAAGCAACAAACTTTCTGCTCGCGTAAACACTAACAACTGCTTACTTCGAACGCAACCGTGTCTTCTCACAAGACTGACTGAAGTATCACTCACTCCTCGTTGCTCGTTTTGTCTTGCCTTTTATATCGCTGGATCATCAGTCTAATGCATGCCCTTGGCAGAGAATGACTGCCTTCGTGAACAATCTAAAAATGTAAACAACTCGCTTCCCTTATTGTTGTTAGTGGATCTTGTTTACATCTATCCTTGTAGCGTTGTTGTTGTTTGTTTACTTTGTCCCTTTTCTCTTCTTATACCTGATGTTATTGTTGCTTGTTTACTTTGTCCCCTTGTTTACTGATGTTGTTGTTATATTCTCGTTTGTTCTTTGATCACGCGATCAAGCCCATTGTTTTTGTTGCTATATGTTTACTTCTTTGTTGATCATGTAAACCTTATGTTGTTTTTGGAGGTTTTGTTTATCACTTTATACATGATCAAGTCCGTTGTTTTGTTTTTGGAGCTTTTGTTTATTATTTTAATAACACCATTTCCATTTTCGTAACAATATTATATCCCGACAGATGTTGCCCACTGCCTTATATATCCACCGTCAGAAGGCTTATATTGAAACCAAAAACTGCTGTGTGTTCGCTAAATTTGTCCTCCGTATCTTTTCGGACATTAATGTTCTCTGTCTTTTGTGTTCCTAAGGTCTGTTCATGGCCCTAATGTCTTGACATTCTAATAGAAGTAATTTGTTACTGAGTTAACAGGTTGCTGAGGACATTGTAACTGCCTTAACAACAGATTGACTTTCCAGGAGTCACGTTTCTTATAAAATACCCTATCATTTCCAGAGCTCTGTCTGCATGATTGTGGTGTCCAAGTAAAATGTTATTAATCTTCATACCCTGTTATTAATCTTCATACCCATCTATAAGGTTTGAGGTGAGAGCAATAGATCGTATTACAGCAGTACTACGGTGACTTATCATGACAAATAATGTAAAGTAACCCATTTGGGGCCATGGAACTTTATGTTGTAATCCATAAAGCCCAATTCACTTGTATGTATTTCAATATTTAAAGTAATTTGAGCAGCGTTGTTGTTTTAAAAGACCGTGATTGAGAACTGATTCGTTAGTGTGAACATCTCACGATGAAGTATTTCATCAAACATAACTTTTATTCGGGACTACAACTTAGTGTCTCATGCCGCCAATGTAGTCTAATCTGATTCATTCTTAAGACGCTGGAAAGAATACTGGTCTTTGAGATAAGGTCAAACCACATTCCCCTGCTTGCCAGTAATACGTATAAAAATTTTTAAGTGAAAAATTCATTTTTCAAAGTGTTACTTGTTTCCAGAGAAAACTACTTTAGCATCAGCGATTCTAATATTTTTATGAAAATATTCCCTAAGTGGATAACAAAATAAGTGAAAAAAATTCTTATGTGTTTATTTTTAAATAACATTTTTATTTCTTTAATTTAAATTCTTTAATTTATTTACACTACAAATTCATTTATTTATTAACATGCCAATAATTAATCTGGGGACGTATATTAGATTTAAACTTAAAAACATATTTCAATTGTAATTCAATTATAACTTTAAACAAAACTCCACTTCATTGGATTTATAAAATAAAATAAAAAATAATTCAAAATAATAAAAATTAAACAAATATTCATTAAATTTAAAATAAAAATTATAACACAGTTAAATTAGAAAGTGTTCATATAAAAATCAAGTAGTACTAGATGTTGGTATTCCACATCCAATAAACCACTTTTCATTCTTACAATATTTACAAAAAAATTTCATCCTTGTGAGTAAGACTGCCAATTGTTTGAATTGTTGCCATACAAACCAAATGCTATTTGCTACAACAGCAATCAGTACAGCCGGGTTCAAGCTCTAAGTCACAAATAAAACATTCTTCGCTTAAACGACAACCAATTTTCGCAATCGTTATCATCGGATGTGGTTTGTTTGTTGTTGTTTGCCGTTTCCAATAAAAACCAAGTGGTACCTTCTCCTCGTGTGAACAGGATTTGCGCTGATGTTATGGCACAGTACATCACTTTTCGTTTTCACGAAAACCCTTTATTGCTTTATGTCTTATGTGTACCGGAGCAATTCATTCATCTTCTTGTCATAATTTGTGTATTAAAGTCCTCAAGATGTTCTAGGACTTTTCACAAATTATTTAAGATGTTTAAGTAGTTTTAGGCTAGCTCGGGATGCTAGCTCTTCAACTGCTTAAAACGAATTGCTGACGATTTCAGAAACTGTTTCAGCTTTTATAGAAATTTTCAACACCAAATAGAGTTAAATAAAATCCTTTTGATAATTATTCTTGGGATTATCCATGAATATCTCCATCTCTGTCTATCTTCTTTTATCTAGCAGTTAGTTTATCCCTTCTATATCTGAAAATGTGTATGTATGTATGTAGTTTATTACCTTGTTTTGCTTTATGTACCACGTACCTAGCTTTATACATTTGGTGTAGTTTAAACTGCTTCCTAAATTTTTCCGCGCAGGTAATGTCATTTCATTTTTATTTTTTCATTCTTTGTTTGAAATTCTAACGAAGTAAAATGAATTTTATTAGTTGAACTCGCTTTCAATGTAATTAACCGTAGATCGAGCTTTGTATCAAAAATTATACATTTCATTTTTTGAGACAATATAACTTTAATGCAGAAAAAGTTAGCTGCCTGATATTTTTTGAATTCGTTGGTGTTGTTATCGCCATTATTTTAAACCAAATAGAAAAAAGAAAATTTCAAACAGGACTTAAAAAATTCAAAAACTTCATAATTCTGGCTTATACATATATCATTTTTGATACATACGACTTTTCTAGACATTTTTTTTTAATTTTTTTAAGTTTTCAAAAGATTTTGTGAAGTTTTATCAGGAATAATACATTATTTATGGTATTTGAGAAGGAATTGAATCGCTGTAGATTAGTAACTAATTGAATTTTATGATCGATACAAATTTCGTGGTCCACCGAAATCGAGTTGGCAGTTTTAGATTCAAGTATATATAGCCGTATTTAAGCCTAGTGTGTGAATTTAATCAAGTGAGCTGGGTTGGCATAGTCTCAATGATTACAAAACAGGTTTCTTTATGGTCGTGTGTTACTTGGGACTGGAGATATAGTCGTCGAAGCTAATTAATGCCTCCAAATAAACAACAAAGGCAAAATCGGATAAAAATGGACCTAGTGGGGCAAGTGGACCTAGTGGCCAGATAGCCATAGTCTCCAGGATTCCAAAAAAGGTTTCTTTATGGTCGTGTGTTACGTGGAACCGGATATATGATAAAGTGCTCTATGTAATTACGGATAAAAATTAAATTTTAGTTAAATGGACTTAAAATTTTTAATAATTCTCATTGAGTTCATATGCATTTAGATGTATATATACAACAAAAATGTCGTATTTTTTGCCAGTCGTATTTTTTTGATAGATGACTTGCACTTTTTTTCTTGTTGATGATTTGCATTTCTTGGTCGATGATTTGCAGTTTTTGGTCTATGACTTGCATTTTTCTTGGACGATGACTTGCATTTCTTGGTCGATGACTTGCATTTTTCTTGGTCGTTGACTTGCATTTCTTGGTCGATGACTTGCATTTTTCTTGGTCAATGACTTGCATTTTTCTTGGTCGATGACTTGCATTTTTCATGGTCGATGACTTGTATTTTTCTTGGACGATGACTTGCATTTTTCTTGGTCGATGACTTGCATTTTTCATGGTCGATGACTTGCATTTTTCTTGGCCGATGACTTGCATTTTTCTTAGTCGATGACTTGCATTTTTCTTGGTCTATGACTTGCATTTTGCTTGGACGAGGATTTGCATTTTTTGGTCAATGACCTGCATTTTTCTTGGACGATGACTTGCATTTCTTGGTCGATGACTTGCATTTCTTGGTCGATGACATACATTTTTTTTGTCGGTTGTGGACTATTAACATTAGGCGACTTGGCAATGTCGTTTGAATGGAGGATGCTCTGGCGAGACCACTATTTGATGCAGGCGTCTGCGGGACTCTGCGAAGAGGAAGAGCTTGTTTGCGTTGGAAGGGCCAGATCGGGGAAGCGCTGTCATCGATTGGTGTGACCAATTGGCGTAGGGACGCAAGAAGCAATGGCGCTTGGAAGGATGTGTTAAGACAGGCCGAAATCCGTTAATCGGGATCTTAATAGCCAATTAAGACTTGTATTTTTTTGCTGCAATGTACAGCATGTCAAAAATGTTGGCGTAAATTTCATAAAAGTGATAACAAAATGTAATAACGTAAAATAGTTTTATTAAAATTAATTAAAATAAATAAACATATTTAAATTTTGTAAAAGAATCTATCAATAATTTGCAAAATTCTATGAAATACAGGTATGTATCAAAAGCGATACATAAGCTAGAATTATGAAGTTTTTTAAGGCTCAATCTACGGTTAAAACTAGAGAAAAAAATGAAGAACAACTTTAAAAGGTGTAAAAGAAGGTGGTGAAGGCGGTAGAGTTAAAGGTGGTAGTTATTTGCGAATTTTTTTTTTTTTTTGGTTTTGTTATTTTGTTAGAGGCAGCTTTTGTCGTTTGTGATATGAACCTTTAAAGAAAATTGGTTCGCATTTGGTTGGCTACACATTGTTTCAATCTTTTTTTCCTTGGAGAGGGTATATTTTCGTTTTTCAAAGTGTTAAAAGAGGCTCAGGGTCAATTACGGTGGTGAAATATGATTAAAAAATTTTCTATGGAAGAGAGAAAGATGAATTAGTTGTGATTAAAACAATCTCCATATGGGGGGAAGGGCGCTGGGCCACGCAATGTCAGTAACTCCACTGTAAAGAGAGTCACTACTGCCAACATTGAGAATTTTTTTTAGATAAAGACACACTGCAAGCTGATGTCCTCTACTACTTCCCGCAGAATATCGTTCTGGAGGCAATTTTGCAGGGGCTGGCTATGATGCAACTTTAAGGTTTTTGCTAATTATATTATCCTCAGTTTTCATATTAAATTTCTTCAGGCCTAAAATTATGCCTTAGGTTAGGTTAGGTTAGAGGACGTGTACTTGTCAATTAAGACAAGTACAATACCCGAAGGTCGAATTGACCCATTGTACAACGTCCTTAAAGAGGAAGGATAAGAGAGGGAATAGGATATAAAGGTGAGGAGATAGGAAAGGGAGAATGGGAAACGGAGGGGTCACATAGACCCAACAAAGAAG
This sequence comes from Sarcophaga rosellei, assembly GCA_930367235.1. Taxonomy (NCBI): domain Eukaryota; kingdom Metazoa; phylum Arthropoda; class Insecta; order Diptera; family Sarcophagidae; genus Sarcophaga; species Sarcophaga rosellei. Next base: position 31,004,756 of record OV884021.1, on the reverse strand, counting down.
GGAGAGCGTGACTACCCTGATGAAGCCCTAGCGCCTCTCAACCAGCCTAAGCCACTAATGAATCTGTGGAGAGCCTTGATGTCGGCTCTCGACACAGAGTTCAAACTCTCAAAGAAGGCCCTGCCAAGGGTCCTCAGCCTCAACCTACCAAGGGCTGGGCAGTTACAGAGGAGGTGTTCGATAGTCTCCAACTTCTCCTCATCGCAACATGCCCTGCAATAGTCTGGCTGGGCTCTGTTCCAGATCCCCGTCAGCGACCTAAACTCGCAGTGCCCTGTGATAAACCCGACAACTAACCTTAAGCTGGCCTTATCCAAGCCCAACAGCTAAACTGTTCTATTACTGTCCCATCCATTGATGAGACCGTAGAGGTGGCAGACCGGGGGGTCAGGACCAACTATTAAATCGCCCCCAGAGAGCGAACCTAACCTAGCGAGGGCATCCGCCGTCTCATTGCCTAGTATTCCGCTATGACCCGGAACCCAGCAAAGACGGATACGGTCTAGTCCAAAGGTCCTCAACGACTCCTTGCACTTGCGAACGAGCCGTGATTTGCACCAGACCGACTCAATGGCCCTAAGGGCAGCCTGACTGCCAACGAAGATCACGTAAGATTCCGAATCTGAAGCTGGGCCACCAGCTATGGCCTCAATAGCCTTCAAGATTGCGAAAATCTCCGCCTGGAAAACGCTGCAGTCATCATTCAACCTAAAGTGGAGTTCAAGACTGAGTTCCCTACAGAAAGCCCCAGCATCTGTACATCCACCTAACTTAGACCCATCTGTTAAGATGGGTATACCTCTCTGTGCCTGGAGTACCCCACCATTCCATTGTACCCTTTCCGATATAAGTATCCTTAAACCGGGCAGGAACACAGCCTCAGGCACAATATAATCGGTGGCTTTTTCCGAAAGTCCATATCTCCCGTCAGGAAAGATGACATTCAGAACTCTGGAGTGACCTATCGAGCGCTGTTTCCAGCAGCCCGATTCCCTCAGACGAATGGCACTGCGCCCTGCACACCGCTTGACATACAAATCAAGCGGAGTCAGGCAAAGCATAGTGTCAAGAGCAGCCTGAGGGCAACTCTTCCTCACTCCAGTGATACTCAAGGAAACAATCCGCTGAACCTTATCCAAGATTTTCCGCTGAAAACTCTTATCTAAGGCACACCACCAAACAACGCAGCCATAGGTAATAACCGGTCTACCAATCGCCAGATATATCCAGCGAATGGCCTTAGGCGGAAGACCCCAGCTCTTACCTATGGAGTTCCTGCACTTGTAGAAGGCATTCAGTCCCTTATTCATTCTTTCCTCGGTGTTTCGTTTCCAGTTCAGCTTGCTGTCCAGGACAACACCCAAGTACTTGACCTCAGAAGACAACGGAAGCTCCCTACCAGCTAACCTCGGCGACCTGAAGGGTTCAATTTTGTACCTACGCGAGAACAAGACGAGGTCCGTCTTATCCGGATTTATACCCAGGCCACATTTCGTAGCCCAAGAGCAGACTCCATCTTCCACCCACCAGAATAGCCACATCATCGGCATATGCCACAACCCTAAAGCCCCTACTCTCTAGAAGCCTCAGACCAACATTAGCAACCAGGAGCCACAAGAGAGGGGATAGGACACCCCCCTGCGGTGTACCTCTGGTCGCACGCTTTACGATAGAACATCCACCCAGATTCGATCGGATTAGTCTATTACCCAACATGTGGATGATAAACCGCACCAGAAAATCTGGGGCATGTATATCCCTCAGTGAATTCTCAATAGAAGAAGTGGTGACATTATTGAAGGCCCCCTCTATATCAAGGAAAGCCGACAGTGTGTACTCACCCCTAGCCAGATTCGTCTCAACAAAACCTGTCACATCATGAAGAGCGCTCTCAACCGACTTACCCTTAATGTAAGTATGTTGCGACCCACTCAACAGAGACCGGTCCATGTTTGACTTCAAATATAGATCGGTAAGTCTCTCCAAGGCTTTCAAAAGAAAGGATGAGAGCAATATCGGTCTATAATCCTTCGGGCCGATGTGACTGGGTTTACCAGCCTTTGGTATAAACACCACGAGCACATCTTTCCAACCATCAGGTATATCACACCGCCGGAGACAGTCTCTATACACGTCCCCCAGACATTCGTGTAATTCATCACCAGCACGCTGAAGCAGAGCCGGAAAGATACCATCCGGACCAGGCGACTTATAGGGCTCAAAACTATTTATCGCCCATTTGACCTTGTCTCTGTTAATGGTATCCTCCAAATCGGGCATCAAGCCAGCATCACAGAAGGGATCCGCTACCCCCGACGGATAGCTTTCTGGATCCACACAATTGGGAAAATGAGTGCTCAGCAGAACCTGTAGGGTTTCTTTTCTCGAGGCTGTCCACGCGCCATCGTTCTTTTGGATGAAGCCTAGGATTTTGGGGTCCCTAGACAGCATCCTACGGAAACGGGCCACATCGGCAACATTCTCGATACTCGTGCAGAAACTCATCCAGGTGGTTCTCTTTGAGCGCTTTATTTCCCTTTTATACTCATTAAAACTGGCCTTATATGCAGACCAGTCAACGTCCCTGCCCGACTTCTTAGCCTTATTAAAGAGTCTCCTGGTACAACAGCGGAGTCTACGGAGTTCCGCATTCCACCAGGCTGGCTGGTTCCTCTTACCCGTGTAAGTTAGAGGACAAGCATCTCTATAACAAGACAACAAAATATCCGTCAAAGACCCAACTCGATCATTGACGCCAGGAGTGGAACGACCCCTGAGGGTCTTAAGTTCCTCCTCCACAGCCCTCTCATATCTGATCCAGTCGGTTCTTCTTGGATTCCTAAAAGGCTTGTTAAAGCCACCTGATAGATTAATACTGAAGGATATCAATTGGTGATCAGAGAAAGAACACTCATCTGAAACCCTCCAGTCATTAATCATAGACCTGTCTATGTTAGAGAGCGTAATGTCAATTACAGTCTCCATAACACAGTTTCTAAACGTTGGCGTGTTGCCAACGTTACAAATGTTGAGCCTATTAAGAATAATAAAATTAGAAATCGACTCACCCCTAGTATTTATGTCAGCACTGCCCCAATTAAGTCATCAGCCTCGTACGGGATGTACACAGATGACAGCATCAACTCGATCCCAAGGTCATCTTTGTACGCCACAGTCGTTACGTCACCTGTACAAAAGGAAGGAGTGATTAACAAGTCTAAACTACCCCTAGTTAATATACAGGTTATTACCTTCTCGCTTGTTCTAGGAACAAGTAATCTATAATCAGGATCGCTCAAACCCAGGATCCTATCCCTAAGGATCCAAGGTTCCTGGATAAGAGCGATGTCAACTTCAAGGCGGCGTAAGGTGGTTAGTAGGTTGTGTGAGGCGGCTTCGCAGTGATGCAGATTAATCTGTACCACTTTTGGCCTCCTCTGGGTTCCTAGGCACCCCTTATTTCCCGATGACGGAACTTTAGGTTTGCCATCCCACACAACACCACGCCACCCCTTGCCCTTAGCCTCTGAAGTGAGGTCTGATCAATAGCGATCCGAAGATCGCAGCCCTTCTTACCGTCACCAGCCAGGAAGTTAACAACCGCCCATGTACTAGTGTTCAATCCATCGTTCTGCCTCCCAATAAGTTTGGCTATGATACTCACACGCCTAAAAGTAGGCGGGATCCATACCGTCACTATTGGACGTAGAGGGAGGTCGGATTCAGGGACCACCTCCAAGCGCGCACCGGGCCAGAGTTCGCCAAGGCGCTTCACTGATTCCTCGTTTTCACAGTCGACTACCTTGATGCCCCTGGACCAACCAATAGAAGATATGCGAGCATTCCTACCATCACAACTCTCCTCAGCTATGAACTCAATGAGCCGTTATTCAACTAGATTCCATCTTTCAGGAGAGATTTTACCATCCAAATCCGACCTGTCGATGAAAGCCAGCTGAAGGGAAGGGTTAGTTCCTAGGCCCCCTTGTTTCCTGGGACGCTTGCAGCTAGAGGAGGGCACCTCGTCAGACCAGTTGCTCTTCATGCGATCTCCCTTGCGAGAAACCTGCACAGAAGATCTATCCGCCGAAGTGACCCCCCCAACTCCTTGGCCTCTAACCTTACATCCTCCTTTTGGGATAAAGGATTGGCGGTAGCTTCTACCCCCTTTCCACCATCCCTTGTAGGAGTAACACCACCACCCATTCTATTCACCGAAGGATTGAAAACCGGGATGGTCTTCTTTGCTCCAGCTGGGAGTAAGGGTGTATAACCTTTGTGCCCCTTGCATGCGGCTTGAGAGGTAGAAGCAGTTGGCTCTACGCTCTCGTCCACACTCAAGGGTCCATCAGAGTCAGCGACTCGTGAGAGGGCACTGTCTGGGAATTTTTTCTCATACCGCACAACAGTGCCTCTGTGTCGAGCCAGCATCCTCTGCTCCTTAACAGAGAGGGAATCCACATCACAGCTTGCAAATCTTCTCAAGACAGTGCAAGCCCTACGATATGAATTCCTCTCCTTATACACAGCGGAACGTTTCCGCCCAGTTCTACCCCCCTTGTCAGACGAGCCACTCTTACCCATGCAGTCCGGATCAGTAGATGATCGTACTAGTGGGTCAGAAGCATCCTGTCTGACAAGTGGGTTCCTTAAAGGGGATGTCACCACCTCATTGCTCCCAGTGGCAATTTGGATACGAGTGAGAGGGAGCCTTTCGATGACCGTATTGTCACCGTCTTCATCCGATAGTGGGGAGACAGAGCACATATCTTCCGTAGAAGTGAGGATCGCCAAAGCAGACTCCTCACCAAAGGCCTCCTCCACAGTCGTAATCCTCAGGCCAGCTGGGGCGAAATATTCTGTGCAGTTTTATAGGGTCGAAATAGAAAATTTATTTTTAACAGTAGGGGCCACCAGAGTCATTTTCATATTGTTACGTTTTTACCCTTTAAAAACGTTAAAAATATGAGTTCGTGGATTGCAAATGAAATAAAAGTAAATTAGTGTTTAATTTCAAAATCAATTCTGTATTGTCTGCACAAATCTGTGTGCACCCTGTGTTGAAATTTATTCATACAATAACAATTTCCTTTAAATTGTTATTCTTCTTGTACACAATAACAATTTCCTTTAATTGTTATTCTTCTCGTACACAACAACAATTCCCTTTGTTGTTCTCCTTGGTACACTCGTTCGTTAGCACTTCGAACTTCGATTCTCTTCACACGCAACGCAACGTGTCTGATTGAATTATCACTCTTCTGCTTACAACCCTTTTTGTAAGCAACAAACTTTCTGCTCGCGTAAACACTAACAACTGCTTACTTCGAACGCAACCGTGTCTTCTCACAAGACTGACTGAAGTATCACTCACTCCTCGTTGCTCGTTTTGTCTTGCCTTTTATATCGCTGGATCATCAGTCTAATGCATGCCCTTGGCAGAGAATGACTGCCTTCGTGAACAATCTAAAAATGTAAACAACTCGCTTCCCTTATTGTTGTTAGTGGATCTTGTTTACATCTATCCTTGTAGCGTTGTTGTTGTTTGTTTACTTTGTCCCTTTTCTCTTCTTATACCTGATGTTATTGTTGCTTGTTTACTTTGTCCCCTTGTTTACTGATGTTGTTGTTATATTCTCGTTTGTTCTTTGATCACGCGATCAAGCCCATTGTTTTTGTTGCTATATGTTTACTTCTTTGTTGATCATGTAAACCTTATGTTGTTTTTGGAGGTTTTGTTTATCACTTTATACATGATCAAGTCCGTTGTTTTGTTTTTGGAGCTTTTGTTTATTATTTTAATAACACCATTTCCATTTTCGTAACAATATTATATCCCGACAGATGTTGCCCACTGCCTTATATATCCACCGTCAGAAGGCTTATATTGAAACCAAAAACTGCTGTGTGTTCGCTAAATTTGTCCTCCGTATCTTTTCGGACATAAATGTTCTCTGTCTTTTGTGTTCCTAAGGTCTGTTCATGGCCCTAATGTCTTCACATTCTAATAGAAGTAATTTGTTACTGAGTTAACAGGTTGCTGAGGACATTGTAACTGCCTTAACAACAGATTGACTTTCCAGGAGTCACGTTTCTTATAAAATACCCTATCATTTCCAGAGCTCTGTCTGCATGATTGTGGTGTCCAAGTAAAATGTTATTAATCTTCATACCCTGTTATTAATCTTCATACCCATCTATAAGGTTTGAGGTGAGAGCAATAGATCGTATTACAGCAGTACTACGGTAACTTATCATGACAAATAATGTAAAGTAACCCATCTGTGGCCATGTAACTTTATGTTGTAATCCATAAAGCCCAATTCACTTGTATGTATTTCAATATTTAAAGTAATTTGAGCAGCGTTGTTGTTTTAAAAGACCGTGATTGAGAACTGATTCGTTAGTGTGAACATCTCACGATGAAGCATTTCATCAAACATAACTTTTATTCGGGACTACAACTTAGTGTCTCATGCCTCCAATGTAGTCTAACCTGATTCATTCTTAAGACGCTGGAAAGAATACTGGACTTTGAGATAAGGTCAAACCACATTCCCCTGCTTGCCAGTAATACGTATAAAATTTTTTAAGTGAAAAATTAATTTTTCAAAGTGTTACTTGTTTCCAGAGAAAACTACTTTAGCATCAGCGATTCTAATATTTTTATGACAATATTCCCTAAGTGGATAACAAAATAAGTGAAAAAAATTCTTATGTGTTTATTTTTAAATAACATTTTTATTTCTTTAATTTAAATTCTTTAATTTATTTACACTACAAATTCATTTATTTATTAACATGCCAATAATTAATCTGGGGACGTATATTAGATTTAAACTTAAAAACATATTTCAATTGTAATTCAATTATAACTTTAAACAAAACTCCACTTCATTGGATTTATAAAATAAAATAAAAAATAATTCAAAATAATAAAAATTAAACAAATATTCATTAAGTTTAAAATAAAAATTATAACACAGTTAAATTAGAAAGTGTTCATATAAAAATCAAGTAGTACTAGATGTTGGTATTCCACATCCAATAAACCACTTTTCATTCTTACAATATTTACAAAAAATTTTCATCCTTGTGAGTAAGACTGCCAATTGTTTGAATTGTTGCCATACAAACCAAATGCTATTTCCTCCAACAGCAATCGGTACAGCCGGATTCAAGCTCTAAGCCACAAATAAAACATTCTTCGCTTAAACGACAACCAATTTTCGCAATCGTCATCATCGGATGTGGTTTGTTTGTTGTTGTTTGCCGTTTCCAATAAAAACCAAGTGGTACCTTCTCCTCGTGTGAACAGGATTTGTGCTGATGTTATGGCACAGTACATCACTTTTCGTTTTCACGAAAACCCTTTATTGCTTTATGTCTTATGTGTACCGGAGCAATTCATTCATCTTCTTCTCATAATTTGTGTATTAAAGTCCTCAAGATGTTCTAGGACTTTTCACAAATTATTTAAGATGTTTAAGTAGTTTTAGGCTAGCTCGGGATGCTAGCTCTTCAACTGCCTAAAACGAATTGCTGACGATTTCAGAAACTGTTTCAGCTTTTATAGCAATTTTCAACACCAAATAGAGTTAAATAAAATCCTTTTGATAATTATTCTTGGGATTATCCATGAATATCTCCATCTCTGTCTATCTTCTTTTATCTTGCAGTTAGTTTATCCCTTCTATATCTGAAAATGTGTATGTATGTATGTAGTTTATTACCTTGTTTTGCTTTATATACTAAGTACCTAGCTTTATACATTTGGTGTAGTTTAAACTGCTTCCTAAATTTTTCAGCGCAGGTAATGTCATTTCATTTTTATTTTTTCATTCTTTGTTTGAAATTCTAACGAAATAAAATGAATTTTATTAGGGAAACTCGCTTTAATGTAATTAATAATATTTTCTACTTACTATTGCTATTTAAAAATTCCGTTGTGTGCAGATACTATTCAAGGCCAAATGTAATAAACTCTGGTCCTACATTTTCCAGATATATATTCATGTGTAGAACGATACTGTAGTATGTGGCAAAAGAAAAAAGAAGCATACGTGGGTTGTACGAACACAAAAATTTCTTGATGCCAAATAATACTTTAGATCCACATGAGGTAATTCAGTTCCATATCCAGGTGTTGAAATGCGTAAAATGTTTTATAAAGATATAAAAAATGAATCATAAATAGGTTAGATACAAAGGACCTGTAATGGTATTACGCCATTTCCTCAGCTCCTAATAGATAAAACGTTTTTGGTATCACCATACACAGAGTATTTCTTTGGCCTCTTGGAACGCATGACGATCAAATTGACAGAGTATCCAGTTTTGCATTTGGCATTTTCGTCTGGAAAAATATATTATCATGCGTTAATATTTCTGTCATACAGTTTATTATACTCCCCTCAATGCATCCATATATTCTTCATTGTTTTGAAAAAGTGATAGGAAGGCACAACTAAGGCTTTGAATTTTACTAAAAATATGTGAAAATAACTATTTCCTAATTGAAGATAACAAAGTTGAAAAGTCAAATATTTTTTACCAAATATAACCTTCACAAACAATTTAAAATTCGATAAAATTTGGAAAGGAGGTTTTTCGACTCTAATATGAGTGTTAGCTATTGGACCAAGGATTCCAAAACAGTTTTCGTTATGGTCGGGTAACCCCTGGAACTAGAGATGTAGCTCCAAATTAGAAAAAAAGAGTGCTCTAAATCGGTCGAAATCGGATAAAGATTGACCTAGTGGGGTAAATGGAAATGAATAGCCATTGTCTGAAAGATTCCAAAACAGGCCTCTTTGCTGTCGTGCGTTACATACAACCTGAGATATACGTGTCAAAGCTTATTGTTTTCTTCGAATGAAATTGTGGGATGAAAAATTTTAATAATTCTCATTAAGTTAAATCATATTTGGTACAATGGGTCAATTCGACCTCCGGGTACTGTACTTGTCTTAATTGACAAGTACACGTCTTCTAACCTAACCTAATTGAAACATACATATATGCACATACAAAAGGTAGATGACATACATAATAGTGAAAATTCGATAAAAATTTAAAAACATGAAATTTTCTGACCTAATGGTCTGGATATCTTTTGGATCAAGGAATCCAAAACAGTTTTCGTTACGGTTGGGTAACCCTTGGGAACACAGGTATAGTCGACGAAGTTAACTTATTTTACATGAGCAAATAAAATAAAAATTAAATGGAACCGGTTCACTGAACTAGTGGGAGGAGTGGCTATTGGTCCAAAAATTCGTTCGGTCAGTTTATTAAAATATTCTTGTGATAGAAAAATATGTTTACAAAATAATCTGGACATATACATACTAATTTATCCACATTTCCAACGATATATGAGTTTTAATATTTTATCAGCAGGTCAAATTTATTTTGCGTTACTGACTATCTTTGGAAGAAATAATAGAAAGCATTCTACCTGCTTGTTTTCCATGAAGTCTTTAATAATTTCAAAACAAGCCAGTCAGGCAAAATATAGCGTTCCTCTTCGTATTGTGTTTTAAAAATTCGTCCTTGAATTAACATGTGTGTTAGTATATGATTCACGTCATAAAGGTTTTTCTCATTTTCTGTTTTCATTGTAATTTCTACAAGAGAAATTTGGCCGAACTTTTCGACTTGAATCTGTTGTACTTTTACGCCTATGATTATCTCCAAGGTCTTTAGCAGGAAGGAGGAGAGACTTATGGTTACAGTTACTAATCGTAACTGTGGTAGATCAGTTTCTCCCTGCCTTCAATATGAGAAGCACTACGCCTCTACACCATTATGATGGTATTGAATACTACTTGAGGAATTTGATATACTTCGGTCTTAGACACTGTTTTTCCTTAATGTTTTTTAAGGATTATATTAAATTAAATAGATTATAATTTAATATTTAAATTGGACACTTGAATAATGACCGCGAAGACCAAACAGTTTACGAATTAAAAGACCGATCGATTGTAAGGATAATTATAAACAGATTGTTCCGATTTGGTACAATTTAGTGACGTTTTATTCATTCTAAAATTAAAATGTTCATTTTTAGGTTAACCCTCGGCCTTGAACTAGAAGACTCGTCAGCAGAAATATGCTGGTAACGTCTATTCAAGGCGGCTTCGCAATCTGACCACAATGGGAGCTTTTCGAAATCAAGCTGTTCTTCCCATTTCGATTTGGTGATTGGATCTACTTTCGACATCACTAAATGTATTAATATGGCATTCGTTATCTTCCTGTCATCATCAATTGATAACAAAGAATCATATATGGCAGAAACAGTATCGATCATGCTTCGCAAAGCAACAGCTGAAGGCTTGGTAATTTCGGGCAAATCAAAAAGTTTTGCAATATTATCGGAAAATATCAAGCATTCGTTATCATAAACTTTCTTCAAGCTTGCTAATGCTTTGGGATAATTCTTTTCGGAAATCTGAAAGGCCTTCACTGTACCCAAGGCCGATTCGGACAAGCATGAGATCAAATGGTTAAATTTCTCGATATCTGTTAACGTTGGATCATTGTGGACCAAGTTCTCAAATAAGCTCATGAAGTTCTTGTAATCAGAATATTTTCCACTGAATTTAGGGAGCTTCATATTTGGGAGTCTTGAATGATGAGCTTGTACGCTGAATGAAGTTTCAGGCGCATTCGATTGCCTATGTTTGGCCAACAGACTCATGAATAAACCTTTCGTGGTCACACAGAGATCCTCAAGCTCGGCTCTATCGTCATTATCGGGATCCAAATTATCCACTTCTGACTGGAGCTTCATTGCTTGTCAATATATGTTTTCAAAATATCTAATCGACATTCGAGCTCCATTGGATTAAAAGAAATAGTCTTATCCACAATGGATTGTCGAATCCTGTCGATGTTCTTAATGACCTTCGCTTTCTTCGCGAGTAATTTCTCCAAGTTTTCCGCTTCGGAAGGAGAATCTTGGCGTTTAGAGCCTCTAGTAGTCATTATGATTTTTTATTTATATAAAAATTCCTCAAAACAAGAGTAAAAATTGACCAAAATAAATTATTGGTCGAATTATATTTGAATTTATTAGTATTCACTTGTTTTGGATAATAGAATTTAATCGATATTCTTCGGACACGCAATATTCGAAATTTCCGATTCCAATTTATAAGCGGCGTTAATTGAGTCTAGAAGAACTCAATTGATCTCAGTAAATAAGAATATAACCGCTTTACACACACAGCCTTCGGTATAAAAATATTCAATTTACCGAGTAAAATCGTTAAATAATCGATTTCTTATTAATAAAACAAAAATTAAATTTCAATATGAACACACTCTGTTACCAGAAATAACAATAATCGAATACAATTCGATGTTCGATATTTGTGTGAACAATTTTTTATTGAAATTTCAATTTTGTTACTAGTGTGAACGGTCACACTGTACACAGCTGTAATATGTAATTTATATAAATTAAACTATTTTTTATTTAATAGTTTTTTTAAAATTTGCTTCAGACTATTGTCTGAAGCGTTCTTTATTTTTTAATGTTAATTACACTAAAGTTACACCAGAACTGAAACTTAATTATGTTTTTACTTAAAATAATAAATAATGCAAAATTCAATAAACTTCACCCAGACGCAGAGTCAGCAATATTCTAATTATGTTAAAATGTATTGCAACATAAGTTTATTACCTTTGTTGCTAATTTGCTTAGGTAAGCTTTAACGTTCAATGACCTGAAGTATTTAAATTTAATTTTAAATATTTTGGTTCTTAACTCCTCCGCCCTTAATTTCAATCGTCCTCGATTGATTTAAAAATAGGGTATTTCATGGATTCTTGTAACAGGTGTTTCAGCTTGATTTTTCTCAACCTGTGGAATTTTTGTGGGTTGCAGAATGAACGTTGTTAAAGGTTTCTTTTGTGATCTTTTCAGTGCCCAAATTGTAAGGCTAACGGTGCATAAGAAAGTTAGTGATATAACAATGTTTCTGATCCATGTTTCTCTTTTTATATTATGTATTGCCTTTATGTTGTTAAGATGTAATTCTTGAAGTGATTCTAATGACAATATGTTTAAGGTTTCTTGTTCTATTGGAGTATCTTGCATTAGGGCTGGGATTGGTGTCATCTGATTTACTTCTAGGTTCTGATATATTTGGTCATCTATTTTTATTGTTGAATTGTTAAATTTAATTATAAATGTTCCATTTAGTTTATAAGTAGTTGTTTCTGTTGAAACAGTTTTGCTAACATCATTCAGGAGTATTATTCCGTCTGCAATTTCTTCAACACGAGGGATATGATGAACATTGCTTTTTGCGCATGTGGATTGTTTATTGAATATAATTTTTGTTATACAATTATCATTACTTAAATCAGATAAATACATTTTATTACAAATTTTGATTTTATTATAAATTATACAATTTCCTTTTATTGCATAAATTTCATTTCCATTTAAAAATATTTCTGTAAAATTTAAATTTATTATAGAGTTATTCTTTATAATAGGTTTTACAATAAGTTTTTTATATAAAGTTTCACTTGTAATTGGAATTTTAATAATGTATAAAATATTTGTGTTATTGCTTAATACACTTATTTTCGATAATTCTAAAGCTTCTTCTATGTTGTTGAAAGGCATATTTTCTTTTTTTAATTGATTAATTACAAAGTTCATTTCTTTTTTGTTTAACAAATACGAGTTAATTATGTTGTATTTTGCCCATTGTATGGCATATTTAATATTTATAATTGCTTCCTTTGCTAATCTAACCTTGTTTCTCATTATTTCTATGTCTTCTTTTAGAATAAAATTATCCTTCCTTATGGAGTTAGAAAATGTATTAATTAATTTAGTAATATTGTTTATTTGATTACTAAAGTCGGTATTAATTATTACTTGTTTGTTATTATTATCTGTTAGCTCGTCTAACGTTTTGTAAATATATTCTGCGTCATCATGATCGGGAGATCCGGCAATAATTTTCCAAATTTTTCCTAATGCATTAATTGATCTAGACTGTCTTCTTGGTGTGTAGTTCTTAAGTGTCTCTAATAGGTCTATAGTTTGATTTAGTTCATATTTTAGCGTTGGTTGTAGAGGAATCGTCTCAGGTATATACGTTTCAATATATTTTCTTGTTTTTTGTAAAAAGTCGTCATAAGAATTTAGATCTATTTGATGTATAAATTTAAATGTCCCTTCTTGAATTTTGCCGTAGCCGTCACCTATCGTCACGACGTGTGAGTCTGTATAGTTCAGTATTTGGACTTCTGCCTTAAGCAGTGGTAGGAAAAATCTGTAACCAAAAAATAATTAATTTCTTATATGGTCTTTATGAACTATTCTATTAGTTTCTGTCAATACCGTACTTCTGTTATTTTCTTTGACTATTTCTTCTTTATATCTTGATGATAATTTAGATCCTAGTCTTTTATTAATTTTTACATAAATTTTCTGGCCTGGAGTATAGTCCTTAAAAGGTTTTCGTTTTTTATTATGATTTGCCATATCTTTTTCCTGTTTCCTAACGATGGCTTCTATATTTTCTTTCCTAGCATTTTCGTATTGTTCTGGACTAGTACTAACTCTTCTTCCAAAAAACAACTCAATAGGTTTCTTGCCTGTTGTTGAGTGTATGGTGTAATTATATTCATACACTGCTCTATCGAGTAATTCTTCAAAAGTCCTATGTGTCTTCTCTGTTTTAGGACAACGCATAATTTCCGACAATGTGGAATGAAATCGTTCCACTTGGCCGTTAACGGTACTTTTGTAGGGGGGAGTCTTGAAAACTTTTATATTCAGCTGATCTTCAAGCATAAACAAAATTGAATCTGAATTTAATGATTTTTCATTGTCTACAACTACCATTCTGGGAACACCAAAACTAAATACTATTTTCCTTAATGGTTCTCTAATATCTGCTATTGATCTAGAATTTATTACTGTTGCCTGTGCATATTTTGTGAGCTTGTCTATTGCAGTTAATGTTAAGTGCTTTTCAGTAGTCCAAATGTCTATATGTAGTATTTCTCCTGCATATTGCGGGATTGGAGTAGGTGATATATTTGCCTTATTAGGATGTCTATCGTATTTCCCTTCCTTGCAAACTTTACATTGTTTTATTATTCTTTTTAGAGTATCACTCATCTTTGGGAAGTAATATTTTTCTAAAAGTTGTAATTTATTTTCTTTAGCGTTTCTGTGGGCTCTTCTATGTACTTTCAGAGATTCTTCTTCTTGTCTAGAAGAGTCGACCAAATCTTCTACCTGGGTTTGTGTGTATCTAATTTTATATTTAGAAAAGTGAAGGGGGTATATTGATTGTATCTTACCCATAATGCTTTCGCAAGTAAACAAACCATTCACTACACTCGGATTGAGATATCTCTTCAGAATATCCAAAAGAGTGTCTTCCGAAAAGCTTGGGGCTGTAATAATATGTCTGTGAAAAGTTGGGAAAGGTAATTTAAACTGGTATTCACTCGCTTCTGCTATAAGGATAAAAATCTGATTTCTAAAGACGTTTATAGGACATTCAACTGAAGGAATTAAATTCTCTCCTGAACTATCATTGCTGTGCACTGTAGCCGTTAGAGCGTTAACATGAATGTCGTTTTGTGGTGGTCTAGAAAGAGCATCTGCAACCACATTACTTTTACCGGGCTTATAATGGAGTTCATAGTTGTATTCCTCCAATATTGCTTTCCATCGCTTCATTTTTGCGTTATTGTTTTTGTTACTTAAAGCGTATGTGAGAGGTTGGTGGTCAGTGAATATTATGACTTTGGCGTGGCCATACAGATAATTTCTCAATGAATCAAGTGCCCAAATTATAGCTAACATTTCCCTCTCATTGGCTGCATAGTTCTCTTCTGTTTTACTCAGAGATCGAGAAATAAATGTAATTGGTCTGTTTTCCTGGCTAAGGACAGCGCCAATAGCGTAGTTTGAGGCATCTGTTGTTAATTCGAAACATTTAGTGAAGTCAGGGTAAGTTAATATGACATCTCTAGAAGATAAGATCTTTTTTAATTTGTCAAATGCTATTTTTGCAGATTCATTAAATTCTATTTTTTTCCTACTTGATTGGTTTCGGGATATTCGTCCCTCTTCCCCTCTTAAGAGGTTTGTCAAGGGTTTCGCTATTTTAGCGTAATCTTTGACAAACCGGCGATAATATCCGTATAATCCCAAAAAAGATCGAAGATCTTTTAATGTGTTGGGATAAGGGAAATTCACAATCGCTTCGACTTTCTTAGGGTTAGTTTGAATACCCTTGCGAGTCACTAGGAAACCTAGAAATTCAACTTCGTCTTTAAAAAACTCGCATTTATCGAGCTGAACCTTCATATTTGCGTGGTGTAAGGTGTTAAATACCTCAGCAATATCCTTTAAATGTTGATATTCATTTGGACTAAAGATTATTATGTCGTC
The DNA here is from genome assembly GCA_930367235.1 of Sarcophaga rosellei. Lineage (NCBI taxonomy): Eukaryota > Metazoa > Arthropoda > Insecta > Diptera > Sarcophagidae > Sarcophaga > Sarcophaga rosellei. The sequence goes on along the minus strand of OV884021.1, from coordinate 30,989,305 downwards.
TATATAGACATAACATCTTTCTCCAATGTTATATAATTTTTATTGGATCCAGTGTCGATTAAGATTTTTATGATCATTCCGTCATCCATCCTGCACTCAAAATATGGCAAGGTGGATGAATTTAGTCTAAAAAATGGATTTCGTTGGTAGAGTCATATTTCTGATCGTGGTCTCTTGTATAGTCCGCTTGGTATCAATGTACTCATTTAATGTTTGTCCGTCAATATCGTTTTCTAAGTCTATTTTGTCAATATAGTTGTCAATTTCGCCTGCCTCCTGTATATTTGAACCGTTGTTCGATCCTAGTTTCAAATGGAAATTTCTACTTTGTTTGCGAGTTTCTGGATGTGGTGGAGGTGGTCGTTTGCCATAGAGTCCGTTGTTCGCTGGTCTATTCATATAATTTATATTCCTAGTTCTCATACTCTGGTCAACGTCCATCGGTTCTGGTCTTGGTTGAGGTTTTGGTATAAAAGGTCTTGGTGGGGTGTAATTTGTATGGTTGTTTTGGTGAAATTGGTTGTATCGATTGTGTTTGGGAATGGCTCCCTGATTTTGATAATAGTTCAGTCCGTGAGGAGGTTGTTGTCTTTGGAATTGCCTGGTTACTTGCTTTGGTCGAGGTGGTGGAGGAATGTGTGCTAATTCCGGATAGAATATAGGTTGGTTCCGGTTTGGGGTAGACATAAATTTCCTATTGTGAGCATAGTTAGTCCTAAAGTTCTGGTTCTCCAGCTTTAGACACAAGTGTAAAGCTTTAGGTAAATCTGTTGGTTCTCTCATAGCCAAAAGTCTAGGTAGATCTCCTTTCAACCCTCTTATGAAGGTGTCCAATGCTTTATCTCTATAAGTTTGTGTCAATAGGTGCAAAGATTCCTGTCCTATGTCCATAGCGCTAATTTTGTTAAGTATAAGGGATAAATGGTTGTAAACCTTTTGGTAGAATTCCTGAATGGTTTCTGTTCCCTGAACTAATGAAGTTAACTGATATTCGAGAGTACTAACATCTCTCTTATCTGCGTAATGCAGAGTTAAGCAGCGAGAAATACTTTTCCAATTCAAGGGTGTATTATAGGATTCTAATATGGCATCTGCATTGCCGACAATTTTATTCCTTATTACGCTAAGGATTCCAAAGTATTTGGGTGTTCCCTTTAAATGTTGGTAAATGTTCAAAATTCGTTCAACAGATTTTCTCCAGGAACTATATTCCCCTGGTTGTCCTGTAAATTCCCTTAGGCTTCTGACTACGTCAGGTACCCTGTCCAAGTCATTTAGTTGTGCCCTATGTTGCGGATCAATTACTTGATCTTGATCAATCACCTGATTCCTGTCATTGTCAGGATTTCTAATTTGTTCTTGTATTGCCTCATTGATCATTCTCCTAATTTCTATTTCTAAGTTCTTCATATTTAATGGTGCCTGATTCTCCTGTACGTTCACTACAGGTGGCCTAATTAAATTGTTTGGATTTGACATTTTAACAAGGTATATGAAATGACTAACTTTTTTCTATTATGTAGTGTTATTGTTGCTATTGTTTAATATATTTCTTTATTATTATGAAACTGGAGGGTCCCGTAGGAATCGCAGCCTCGAATTTTATTTTTTTATTGAATCCCGTGGGATTTTTTATTAGATTATTGTTTAAATTTTCTTAAATCTAGTGTTAATTTATACTACTGTATCTTTTATATTTATTTTACTTCCTTCTTGAAAAATTTTCACAAAATATTGATTTATCCTTTATATAATATTTTAATTCCTTTCTTTACTTTGCTTTTACTTCACTTCAAAATTAAATTTTTTTCACAATAATAATTTATATTTTATATCCTATTTTATTTTTTAATTTACTTTTGAAATTTTTCTATACAATATTTAAATTTATGTTTTATAAATACAAAATTTAATTTATCTTTTAAATTTTTCCACACAATATTTAAATTTATGTTTTTCTTTTATTTTTATAAATACAAAATTTAATTTATCCTTTACATTTTTCTACACAATATTTAATTTTATGTTCTTTTTTTTTATAAATTCAAAATTTAATTTAGTTTTTGAATTTTTCACACAATATTCAAAATTATGTTTTTTTTTTAAATTATGTTTTTTGTTTTTCAATACAAAATTTACTTAAATAAAATAATTTGTTTCTAGGATTTAGCTAGAATATAATTTTAACTTTTGAATCTTATTGTGTTTTTATATTTTAGATTTATTACACTTTTGTTAATTTAACTTTAATATTTATGCCTTTTACTTACATTAAATATAAACTAAACATCGTAATAAGTGGAGCAGCGGCAGTTGATGATGTTCAACACCCTTTCTTCTGATCGATCCAGCTACTCGGGGGCCCTTTGTCCTTTTGTTTCTGCTTCACTATTGGGGGTACCGCAGATAACGTGCTGCCTTGCAGGACTATGTGTTTTATACCTTATTGGAATTCTATTTATCCGTTGGAAACCGCGGTCCCTGCTCGGGCGCCAATTAAACTATTTTTTATTTAATAGTTTTTTTAAAATTTGCTTCAGACTATTGTCTGAAGCGTTCTTTATTTTTTAATGTTAATTACACTAAAGTTACACCAGAACTGAAACTTAATTATGTTTTTACTTAAAATAATAAATAATGCAAAATTCAATAAACTTCACCCAGACGCAGAGTCAGCAATATTCTAATTATGTTAAAATGTATTGCAACATAAGTTTATTACCTTTGTTGCTAATTTGCTTAGGTAAGCTTTAACGTTCAATGACCTGAAGTATTTAAATTTAATTTTAAATATTTTGGTTCTTAACTTATACAAGCAGTACAGGAACGATGGAACGGAACACTGATCGAAACAAAATTACGAAGAATAAATGAAAGGAAAACAAACAAAAGCAACACAAATGGTATGCTGAAAGTTTTCTCACTAACAAAGAGAACCAATTGTTAGTGTAAATACCAATTAGCTTAGCGATATAAACTTTCACAATTCCATGCACTTTTAAGGGTGGGTTTTTATAATACCATCATTTTCATAAATAGCGATTGAAGGTATATAAAATAATAGATAAATGAATTGTTTCAAGAATACAAAAATGTGAAATATATTTTATTGTGTTCTGCTCTTCAAGCGATTATTAATTTTTTGATTAACTTACAAAAAATCTCTTAAATTTGATTAAATTACAAATTTAAGGAAAAAACACAAATATATTGCACACTTTTTACCTCCTGAGAGTCTGATTTACTCTCCTTAGTTCCTTTCGATGGACATAGAACGCTGTGGCAACGGGGCATCTGGGTAGAATTTCTTCCTGAAGTCGTCCAACGATGTGATTATTGTCGTGTGTGTAGTGTGTTGATCTGTTCTTGTAAAGCGTAGTGTATTTTGAAATTTATGTTGCACTATTTGCACTTTTTGTATTCGTAATTTCTGGTTACACTGTATTTTTCTTTTTTCTTTTGTATATTTTAATTTTTATTATTTTTTGTTTTGTTCTATTTTCTCTGCACTGTATGTATGTTTGTATGGTCTCACAACATTTATGTTTCAAAATATAGCCCGTCACTGCATGTATTGTTATTTTTGTTTTTATATATTTTGTCTTATTATTGTTATTCTTATTCTGTTTTGCTTGTTATTGTTATAATTTTTTATTTTATTTAGTCCACCGCACAACACTTTGTTTTTGTTTTTTGTTTGTTATTATGTATTTTATTTTAATTTGTGGTAATTTTTTAAATCTTAAGTAAGTTATAAGATTTTACCAAAATTTTTTAAATATTAAATAATTTATAAAATTTTTATCACTCACGAATTTATATTTTAAATATCTTATAAAAATTTTCGCGAGTTTGGTCTTTTTATTTCTCTTCGATCACGATCACTATTTATGTCCCTGCTCGGGCGCCAAAATGTTTTTTCCTAATCTTTTTTAGGAATGGTTTTTTAAATTAAGTAATTTATAATTTAAATGCTTAAATAAAATGGGCACTTAATAAGCTTTTTCTTATCACTCGCGAAGACCAAAATCATTAAATAGGCAAGACCGATTAATTTGGTTTCTAAATATCAACTGAATTCATTTTATTTCATATTTCTTAATTCTAACTTATTCTATGCACTTAATCCTAACTGTGTTAATTATTCAGCAACTCCGTTGCTTTTATCTGATGGTGGTTTTGGCAACCACTGCGGAGGAGGTGGCGGTGGCGGAGGCTCCGGTAACTTTGGAAACTTTGGAAACAATGGTGGCGGTGGCGGTGGCAGTGGAAACTTTGGCAATAACGGCGGTGGAAGCGCCGGAGGTATTTTCGGCGGCAGCTCTATGAGCAGCAATAGTGGTGGTGGCGGCGGTAGTGGCTTTAACCGTTTCAGTGGAAATAGTGGCAATTTCGGCAATGATTTCGGTGATTTTGGTAACTTTGGCAATGACCGTGGCATCAGTAGTGGTGGCGGTGGTGGTAATATGGGACCCGGAATGGGAGGCGGTATGGGAGGCGGAAGCAGCAATAATGGCAGTGGCTTCAACAATTTCGACAACTTTGGCAACAACATGGGTAGTGGTGGTAGTGGTAGCAGCAGCGGTGGTTTCGGTGGTAATATGATGGGCGCCTTTGGTGGTAACATGAGTGGCATTAGTGGCGGAGTCTCTGGTGGTAATTTCGGTCCGATTGGTGGTGGTCGCAATGATGATTACTATGTTATATTAATGCGTGGATTACCTTTTAGTTCATTCGAAAATGATGTCTTCAAATTCTTCGAACCCATACGCCCAGCCAATGTACGTATACATTATCAGAAGAAACATGGCCGCCATAATGGCACAGCCGAAGCACTCTTCGAATCGTATGAAGATGCCCAATTGGTCATGAAAAGGCATCGTTGCAAAATGGGCCAGCGTTATATTGAATTGTTCTTCAATGGCAAAGCGAATAAGTCCAAAATAGGCAACAACTGTAGCTCAGGTAATAGCATGGGTGGCGGCAGCATTGGCAGTGGCAGCAGTATTGGTGGCGGTGGTGGTGGTGGTGGCGGTATGGGCAGCGGCAGTGTTGGTTTCTCTAGACGCATCTAAAGCGATTTACATTTGTTTTATGAATGTGAATCGCTCAACTTATGTACACCAATTTGTATCACTTTGATGTTTGGTCTCTATTTTGTCTCACCCTTGACGTATTTTTTTTTTTTAATTTTTTATTATAATTTTCACAGTTTACAGAAGAAGTGTTGCTTAAGTGATCAACATAGGTATTTATTTTAAACACAAAAAGCAAAAGAAAATATATTTCTTTTTTTATTGCATATAATTTAAGCTTATGATGATGATGATGATGATGATGTTAATATGATGATGATGAATGTTTTGATATGATTTCTTATCGTTTAGTTTTTAATTTTTAACTTTACAACAACAACAAAATCAATTAGAAACGTACGTCCTTAATTCTCCAATTATTCCTAATGAAACTTAACACAAATGAATTAAAAAAAAAGAAATAAAAATAGCACACACATACACATACATTGTATTGTTGTATTTCCTAAGTGTATTGTAATACCTTTGAAACCTAAAGCAAAATGTTTTTTCCTAATCTTTTTTAGGAATGTTTTTTTAAATTAAGTAATTTATAATTTAAATGCTTAAATAAAATGGGCACTTAATAAGCTTTTTCTTATCACTCGCGAAGACCAAAATCATTAAATAGGCAAGACCGGTTAATTTGGTTTCTAAATATCAACTGAATTCATTTTATTTCATATTTCTTAATTCTAACTTATTCTATGCACTTAATCCTAACTGTGTTAATTATTCAGCAACTCCGTTGCTTTTATCTGACCTCCTTATTTTCATAATTCATTGACCTTATTACTAATCTTATTACAATATTAGGGGAGTTCATTTCATTAAGTTCAATGTTTTCATATAAAATTAAACAGTAAATAAACAGTAATTTATCAAATTATAATAAAGTCACAAACATATAATATACAATGGAATAATCAACAACAGACACTATAAAGGTCCCGGAGACTTAAACAAGTTTAGGTTAGGTTAGGTTAGAGGACGTGTACCTGTCAATTAAGACAAGTACAATACCCGGAGGTCGAATTGACCCATTGTACAACGTCCTTGAAGAGGAAGGATAAGAGAGGGAATAGGATATAAAGGAGAGGAGATAGGAAAGGGAGAACGGGAAACGGAGGGGTCACATAGACCCAACAAAGAAGGGAGAGCGTGACTACCCTGATGAAGCCCTAGCGCCTCTCAACTAGCCTAAGCCACTAATGAATCTGTGGAGAGCCTTGATGTCGGCTCTCGACACAGAGTTCAAACTCTCAAAGAAGGCCCTGCAGTTACAGAGGAGGTGTTCGATAGTCTCCAACTCCTCCTCATCGCAACATGCCCTTCAATAGTCCGGCTGGGATCTGTTCCAGATCCCCGTCGGCGACCTAATCTCGCAGTGCCCTGTGATAAACCCGACAACTAACCTTAAGCTGGCCTTATCCAAGCCCAGCAGCCAACCTGTTCACTTACTGTCCACAGCAGGCCATAGACATCTAGAGACAAAACAACCCGATCCGTTCCGCCAACGTCTCTGCTCTTCCTCCCCGACCCATCCATTGATGAGACCGTAGAGGTGGCAGACCAGGGGGTCAGGACCAACTATTAAATCGCCCCCAGAGAGCGAACCTAACCTAGCGAGGGCATCCGCCGTCTCATTGCCCAGTATTCCGCTATGACCCGGAACCCAGCAAAGATGGATACGGTCTAGTCCAAAGGTCCTCAACGACTCCTTGCACTTTCGAACGAGCCGTGATTTGCACCAGACCGACTCAATGGCCCTAAGGGCAGCCTGACTGTCAACGAAGATCACGTAAGATTCCGAATCTGAAGCTGGGCCACCAGCTATGGCCTCAATAGCCTTCAAGATTGCGAAAATCTCCGCCTGGAAAACGCTGCAGTCATCATTCAACCTAAAGTGGAGTTCAAGACCGAGTTCCCTACAGAAAACCCCAGCACCTGTACATCCACCTAACTTAGACCCATCTGTGAAGATGGGTATACCTCTCTGTCCTTGAAGTACCCCACCATTCCATTGTGCCCTTTCCGGTATAAGTATCCTTAAACCGGGCAGGAACATAGCCTCAGGCACAATGTAATCGGTGGCTTTTTCCGAAAGTCCATATCTCCCGTCAGGAAAGATGACATTCAGAGCTCTGGAGTGACCTATCGAGCGCTGTTTCCAGCAGCCCGATTCCCTCAGAGAATGGCACTGCGCGCTGCACACCGCTTGACATACAAATCAAGCGGAGTCAAGCAGAGCATAGTGTCAAGAGCAGCCTGAGGGCAACTCTTCCTCACTCCAGTGATACTCAAGGAAACAATCCGGTGAACCTTATCCAAGATTTTCCGCTGAAAACTCTTATCTAAGGCACACCACCAAACAACGCAGCCATAGGTAATAACCGGTCTAACAATCGCCAGATGTATCCAGCGAATGGCCTTAGGCGGAAGACCCCAGCTCTTACCTATGGAGTTCCTACACTGGTAGAAGGCATTCAGTCCCTTCTTCATTCTTTCCTCGGTGTTTCGTTTCCAGTTCAGCTTGCTGTCCAGGACAACACCCAAGTACTTGACCTCAGAAGACAACGGAAGCTCCCTACCAGCTAACCTCGGCAACCTGAAGGGTTTAATTTTGTACCTACGCGAGAACAAGACGAGGTCCGTCTTATCCGGATTTATACCCAGGCCACATTTCGTAGCCCAAGAGGATAAAATTCCAAGAGCAGACTCCATCAGTTCTCCCAGCGTCGGTAGAAATTTTCCACCCACCAGAATAGCCACATCATCGGCATATGCCACAACCCTAAAGCCCCTTCTCTCTAGAAGGCTCAGACCAACATTAGCAACCAGGAGCCACAAGAGAGGGGATAGGACACCCCCTGCGGTGTTCTATCTTTACTATTACCCAACATGTGGATGATAAACCGCACCAGAAAATCTGGGGCATGTATATCCCTCAGTGAATTCTCAATAGAAGAAGTGGTGACATTATTGAAGGCCCCCTCTATATCAAGGAAAGCCGACAGTGTGTACTCACCCCTAGCCAGATTCGTCTCAACAAAACCCGTCACAACATGAAGAGCGCTCTCAACCGATTTATTTATTTGCTTACAAGAACTTACAAGAGCTTTAAGAATGTTATTCTTTTATAGCTCAGTAGGATATACACAAATTACATTAGTCATTAGTATTCCCTAAATTATAGTTCAATTGTTTGATAAAGTATATAACTAATACACAAAAAGGCAATAATAATATTTCACACAAAATTTTAAATATTTGAGGACATATAGTCAAGAAGTGACTTCTTAAAACTGCTTTTTCTCGAAATGTTTTTAATAGACATTGGTAAGGAGTTCCACAAATTAATTGCGTTGACGAAAAACAATCTGCCAGTATTGATGTAGGTGTATCTAGGTATAATTAGAGTTGTATATCTAGTAGATCTGCCAAATACAAGCTTCTCAAAGAGATAGTTTGGTTTCTTCCGATAAAGAAGATTATGTAAAAATATAATATTTCGCATCTGAAGGTAGTCGATTAAGTCACAGCCCAAGATCATTTTCCTCCAGGACGATACACTGCTAAACCTGGTTAAATCATACACATACCGCGTAGCATTATTAAAAGATACTTGTAACTTATGTAGTGAGAGAGAGTCCAATTTACTGTAAACCTCTGCAAAATAATTAATCAGTGGAAGTATTAATTGAATTATAAGTTTCCTCTTAACTTCAACTGGTGTGAAGTTAGACGACATTCGTAAATTACGAAGCAGGAGGTATACGTTACGCACAATATGATTAATGTGGTCAGTGCATGACAAGGTGGAATTGATCCAAAATCCTAAGTATTTAATCTTACTAACGTACACAAGAGGTGTGTTCCACAAGTAAATGGTCGGAAAATAACTTAAATCATATTCCCATCTACTGATTGGTAAAATGTAAGATTTTCCAGGATTGGGCATAAGGTCCTCAGCCCATTTTAAAATAGACCTCAAGTCATAATTAAGTTTGTAACTTGTATCCTCTATCAGACCAATACGGTTTGAGATGTACAGCTGAATATCGTCTGCGTACCTTAGTATACCTGCATACTGAAAATAAATCGTTGACGAACATACTAAATAACAGGGGGCCTAACACGGACCCCTGTGGAACACCGGATGTTATACGCCTCAGCCCTGACTGCCTATTTCCAATAATTACCCTTTGGGCTCTCCCATACAAGTAGTTTTCCATAAGAGATAAAGCGGTATTCGTAAATCCAAAATAGTGCCCCAGTTTTCGACACAAGATTAAATGATCAACCCTGTCAAAGGCCTTTAAAAAATCTAGTAGACACATAAGAGAGAGGTTTCCTTTGTCATATTCGGGCCTTATGTCATCAATTACTTTCAAGACCGCAGTAGTACAACTATGAGCAATGCGAAAACCAGATTGGAATGGGGACAAGAGATTATTGTTATTCAGATATAACGTAATCTGTTCAGCAATTAGGGACTCAAATATTTTCGAAAAAACTGGTAAAATACTTATTGGCCTATAATCGCCCGCACTCACTGCATTGGAAATCTTTGCTATTGGTATAATTCTTCCAATTTTCCAGGCTGTAGGAAACTGGGTGGTTGTAATGCAATGGTTAAAGACATGAGTCAGCGCTCCCAAAATATATGGCAATATAAGTTTAACAAATTTAATGGCTACACCATCTGCACCGATGGCATTGGATCGAATTTTCAAGATATGCCTGGTTACATCAGCCTCTGACACTGTAGAAAATGAGAAGTCAGTATTGCAGGAGAGTTAATTTTGTAGATTAGGACTGGTATGATTATTTGTCATGCCATTAATACAAAAAAGGTCATTAAGCTCATCTGGGTCTATACTGCACCCATAAGAACTACGGGAGTGTATACCTAACGACTTTACATTCTTCCACAATTCGCCAGCAGGAAGATTTAAATTAAGTTTCCGGGAGAAATATGATTTTTTAGCTTGTCTGACAATGAGATTGGAGCGGTTTCTAGCTCTATTGTAAGCAGCTCGGTTTATCAATGTGGGTCTCCTTTTCCAAACGTTGTAAGCTAGATTGCGATCACGAATAGCATTTTTTACAGCAGCTGTATACCATGGACAAGAGCGATTATTTACAGTAAAACTACGTTCAGGTACATGACGATCATAAGCGCCCTGCAATGTTGCAAGGAGCACGTTCAACTTATCATCCACTGACGCATAATACCAACATTCATTCCAGCCCAGAACAGAAATGTCAGCAAAGAGGGACGAAAAATCAATCGCGTTATAATCCCTATAAGTTATAATCCGAAGATTATTATCTCTAGTCAGGTTAATGTTTAATGTACAAAATAATAGATCATGGTCAGAAACGAAAGAAATTTGATCATACAAAAGTAATAAGCCTGGATGAGATAGCAGGAATAAATCGAGCAAACTTGGCCTTGAATTGGACGAAAAACGTGTGGGAATTTCATCATTAACCGTAGTCATACCCACAGAACTTATCATATCAAGGAAATCATTACTAATTTCATCCTTAACCATCAGGTTTACATTAAAATCACCACAAGTGATAAAAAAGTCATAAGCTATGGAATGATTCCTGAAGTCATCAAAAAAAGGTTCAAGAGTTAATGTTCTTATAGGATTATAAACGCATGACACTAAAGCTCTCACACTATTATCATAGACGACAATATTAATAAATTCAATGTCACAATCCTGTGAAATGTTGACTACTCTAGTATTGAGGTTACTCTTAGCATAAATTGCAACACCACCGCCTCTTTTATGTCTCCTATCATTCCTATATAGTTTATACCCATTTATGCTATAGTGACCATCCGGAACATCATAGTGGAACCACGTTTCTGTTACACAAATAATATCAACCTTAGAGTTTTCAAATATATGTCGAACATAATCCAATTTAAGACCATTTAAACTCCTGGCATTGAAATGCACAACATTAATACCTGATCGCTGTTTACACAATATATTTATTAAGGCAGAGTGGTTTCTGTCAACACTATCATTATAATTTGTCTGACTCATAATAAGGTAGAGAAATAGCAGTCTTTTCGTTCAGTTCAAAATAATTATTAAATATTCTGTGTTTAAAAATTATAACAGTAGTTAAAAAATAGAAAAAAAAGGACAAACCAAAAATAAATAAAATGTTAGTAAAATTCTTATTATAAATAGAAATAAGTAAAATAGAAGGCACTGAGTATATAGTCTTAATTACTGCTGATATTTCTTTTTTCAGCAATGCTCGGAAAAAACTGATTCAGCTTTTCAATTTCATCTATTTTTATTGCATCATCAAAAAAGCTCTCGCTTTATGTAAACATAGCCTCGCACAGTAAAAGCAGAACATAAGAGCTTCTTCCTTTTCAGGCGTAAAGCCGCCCGTAGAATACTAAAATTGTGCTGTGTTAGGTTTTCATTTAAAAAGAACTTTTCATCAGAGTTAAAACCAAGGTGTCTGAGACTAAAGGCAAAACCTTTATTAAGTTTTTTATAGCCTGCCAGAGATTTAAGAAAACTGTTTTTGTCATATGCCGACAACAGCTTCACAATTATTACCCCATCCTTGGAATATGTCTTCTGTATGCTATTATAATTTCCTAGCCGGTATATAGATCTTATGTTAGGCATCTGAGTGTTTATAGCTGTGCATACATTTTTAAATATTTGAGTAAGATCTTCTTTTTCCGCGTAGGGTATCTCATTAATTCTCAGTTCAGACGAAACATGATGATTTTCTTGCACTTTTAATTTCGTCTTAAGGGTATTTATCTCATCCCGCATATCACCATCATTTTTTTTCCAAAGTGGTCACTCTCTCATTAAGAGTAAGTAAGTTTTCTTCAATAACTCTGTATTTTTCACGTAAATCATTTAAGAGATCCGCCTTAAACTCTTGAAATTTAGCATCTATTGTACGCTGAATTTGTTCGGCAAATTTTTCGAACCTTTTATCCATGCAATTCAAAATTTTAAAAGGCGAATCAACAATGGATAGGCGTGACGAGCCTGCTCCCAATTGCTGACGAACTTCATCTAGTTGTTTATTATTTGGTGTTTCCATGTTCATTAAGTTGTTATTGCTTTTAGTTTTCGATTTATTGTTATCAACTGGTCTAGTGTTTTTCTTACCGTTTCTTAAATTATACATTTATTTAGAGAAAAAACGGAATTTAAAAATTTGTATTTAAAAATTTGAATTTAAAATTAACTGTTACACAGCAATGGATTTAGAACTGTTTAAGTTAATTAATGCGTGTGAAAAACTTGGTAGCACTTTTTTGTTCTAATTAGCTGTTTCTTTTTAGTTGTTTTTATATGTGTTTACAATTTACTTCTCTCACTTTTTCTGTTTTATCTACTTTCTTTTTTGTAATAAGTGTTGTTGGATGCTGCTCAGTATATTTGTTGTTGTTATTTATTTTGTATATTAAATTTGTTATTGTAGATTAACTGATCTCTTTATTCAAAGTAGCTAATGTTGTTGATGATTTTGTTTTAAAAAATTAATTGGTACAAATTTATTGTTTTTTATTGTTTTTTTTTTTTTTTATTTTGTCCACCTTTAAATAATTTTGTTTTGGTTATTTTTATTCTTTCTTTTTATTGCTCTGTTTTGATTATGATTTTCGCTTATTATCCTTCGCTATTTACCCTTAATGTAAGCATGTTGCGACCCACTCAACAGAGATCGGTCCATGTTTGCCCTCAAATATAGATCGATAAGTCTCTCCAAGGCTTTCAAAAGAAAGGATGAGAGCGATATCGGTCTATAATCTTTCGGGCCGATATGACTGGGTTTACCAGCCTTTGGTATAAACACCACGAGCACATCTTTCCAACCATCAGGTATATCACACCGCCGGAGACAGTCTCTATACACGTCCACCAGACATTCGTGTAATACATCACCAGCACGCTGAAGCAGAGCCGGAAAGATACCATCCGGACCAGGCGACTTAAAGGGCCCAAAAGTATTTATCGCCCATTTGACGTTGTCTCTGTTAATGATATCCTCCAAATCACACAATTGGGAAAATGAGTGCTCAGCAGAACCTCTAGGGTTTCTTTTCTCGAGGCTGTCCACGCGCCATCGTTCTTTTGGATGAAGCCTAGGATTTTGGGGTCCCTAGACAGCATCCTACGGAAACGGGCCACATCGGCAACATTACGATACTCGTGCAGAAACTCATCCAGGTGGTTCTCTTTGAGCGCTTTATTTCCCTTTTATACTCATTAAAACTGGCCTTATATGCAGACCAGTCAACATCCCTGCCCGACTTCTTAGCCTTATTAAAGAGTCTCCTGGTACAACAGCGGAGTCTACGGAGTTCCGCATTCCACCAGGCTGGCTGGTTCCTCTTACCCGGGTAAGTTAGAGGACAAGCATCTCTATAACAAGACAACAAAATATCCGTCAAAGACCCAACTCGATCATTGACGCCAGGAGTGGAACGACCCCTGAGGGTCTTAAGTTCCTCCTCCACAGCCCTCTCATACCTGATCCAGTCGGTTCTTCTTGGATTCCTAAAAGGCTTGTTAAAGCCACCTGATAGATTAATACTGAAGGATATCAATTGGTGATCAGAGAAATAACGCTCATCTGAAACCCTCCAGTCATTAATCATAGACCTGTCCATGTTAGAGAGCGTAATGTCAATTACAGTCTCCCTAACACGGTTTCTAAACGTTGGCGTGTTGCCAACGTTACAAATGTTGAGCCTATTAAGAATAATAAAATTCAAAATCGACTCACCCCTAGTATTTATGTCAGCACTGCCCCATTGGGTGTGATGAGCATTGGCATCGCAACCCAGGACAAGGCGACATCTTGTCCTCTCCGCATGCTCCACCAGTCGTCCAATTAAGTCATCAGGTGGGGATGCAGCCTCGTACGGCATGTACACAGATGACAGCATCAACTCGATCCCAAGGTCATCTTTGTACGCCACAGTCGTTACGTCACCTGTACAAAAGGAAGGAGTGATTAACAAGTCTAAACTACCCCTAGCTAATATACAGGTTCTTACCTTCTCGACTACCTTGATGCCCCTGGACCAACCAATAGAAGATATGCGAGCATTCCTGCCATCACAACTCTCCTCAGCTATGAACTCAATGAGCCGTTCTTCAACTAGATTCCATCTTTCAGGAGAGATTTTACCATCCAAATCCGACCTGTCGATGAAAGCCAGCTGAAGGGAAGGGTTAGTTCCTAGGCTTCCTTGTTTCCTGGGACGCTTGGAGCTAGAGGAGGGCACCTCGTCAGACCTGTTCCTCTTCATGCGATCTCCCTTGCGAGAAACCTGCACAGAAGATCTATCCGCCGAAGTGACCCCCCCCCCCCCAACTCCTTGGCCTCTAACCTTACATCCTCCTTTTGGGATAAAGGATTGGCGTTAGCTTCTACCCCCTTTCCACCATCCCTTGGAGGAGTAACACCACCACCCTTTCTCTTCACCGGAGGATTGAAAACCCGGATGGTCTTCTTTGCTCCAGCTGGGAGTAAGGGTGTGTAACCTTTGTGCCACTCAAGGGTCCATCAGAGTCAGCGACTCGTGAGAGGGCACTGTCTGGGTATTTTTTCTCATACCGCAGAACAGTGCCTCTGTGCCGAGCCAGCACCCTCTGCTCCTTAACAGAGAGGGAATCCACATCACAGCTTGCAAATCTTCTCAAGACAGTGCAAGCCCTACGATATGAATTCCTCTCTTTACACACAGCGGAACGTTTCCGCCCAGTTCTACCCCCTTGTCAGACGAGCCACCCTTACCCATGTAGTCCGGATCAGTAGATTATCGTACTAGTGGGTCAGAAGCATCCCGTCTGACAAGTGGGTTCCTTAAAGGGGATGTCACCACCTCATTGCTCCCAGTGGCAATTTGGATACGAGTGAGAGGGAGCCTTTCGATGACCGTATTGTCACCGTCTTTATACACATCGCGACAAGATCGTTACCCAGGTGGAGGTCAAATTATGCCTTAACTTTCAAGCAAAATAAATATCGTTAAGTCGTCAATCAAAACCGAATTAATGCCTTTCACCAGACGATAGAAGTGCTTATCCTGAATTTAAAGCCCCTCCAAGGGGTACATGTATTGCGAGCAACCTCCTGCAAGGATAATATAATTGAGAGGATGAAGATACTGACCACCGCGGTTTCCACCCTTAAAAAGAGGTGAGCAAGGTTTGGGGGTTTAGACCTGCTATAAAATACTGAGTCTATTAGGTGGTGATGGGGCCAACATTGCTTGCCTTGCTGGTGTCACTGCAGATCGTTAGGGCACTCTGTTCCATTCTAACTAAGATTGTTATTTGTATACTCAAATGGTTTCCCCAGTTATGCCATTATTTGTTTAACACTTTGTGTTGCTTCGATTTTGTTGTAATACTTTACTAGACAGTTACATTTATTTTTTGTTGTTGTTGTTGTTGCTGTTAGTTTTACAGCCACATATGCTGACCATCATAAAATCATTATAAGGAAGCTCAATTGCTTGGTATTTACAATAGAATTCAACCATAAGCCGTTACTCTTTCACCTGTATGTTGATTATTTTTTAGATCCATCACAGAATGACTCAAAGGTTTTCTACTTCTTCTCTTTTTTTCTGTGAAATATATTATGCTGGAATTTTATTATTTCGTTGGTTACAAAAGGATAACAAAATCATATGAACAAAATTAATAGAATTTCAAATTGTATCAACAAGAAAATTGAAGTTTTTCCTAGTGGGTACGAATTTTACCAAAGCCTTTAAATATTGAACCGTAAATCCATACATATGTATGTATGTACATATATTTTCCTTATTGTCATTCTTTAAACTTCTAGAAATATGTAGAGTGTTGGCTTTCAGTCAATATCATAACCTTTTGCATACTTATGTTGTAATTGTTTTTGTTTTCATTGTTTTGTGTAAAAAGAGAACATCGATTTGTTCTTCTCAATTGTGGTGGATAATTAATGCAGTTGAATGTGAGTTCTTGTTGGAGCACAGCAATAGGGAGATGATTATTAACGGTGATCATTAAAAAGTGTGTTTTTGTATAGTGTTTTGTTTTATTTTTCATTTGCTTAAATTTTAATGTAAAGCAAGAGAATGAGAGCGTAGTTTTGTTGTTTTGTGTGTTATGGGATTAAAACAATTTTAGAAAGGATATAAGAGAGAAGAGTAGCTAGTGGTAGATTTACGAAAAAATCAAACGGTAAAACATCCTTTAGTTGTTTTTGCATAAAATTTTTGATTCCGTAATTTATGATGAAATCATTTGAAATTGTGCTTCATACAGTTTAATATCGTAGTGAAATTCAAAGAATAAATTAAAAGAATTTAAGAAAGTGTAATGAAAAGTGCTTTAAGGTGTTTGTTTTTAATAAAAAATCATGTTTTATTTAGAAAAAATTAAATTAAAAATATATTTTCTTAAATTTCATAAAAGATAAAGAAGTGTTTGTGTATTAAATAAAATAAAGCTGAAGTCATAAAATTTTTTGCAGCAGAATTTGTACGTAAGACGTAAGAAAAATGAAAACGGAGTAGGTAAGCTAACAAGCATTAAAGAAAATTTTTGTTTAATTATTAGTTTATTAAAATTGTCGCAGTTTTATCAATAAAATTATTTTTAAACTATTCAAAATACATACACGTACAAATAAATACTTTTACACTGGGAGTAAAAGAAATTTTTTTTGTATTTAGAACAACAACAAGTGTTGTTACTTATTGGAAAGTATAGAGAGAGAAAAGAATGAAGTGATTTAAAATTATTGTAATCCCCTTTGAGGGGATAATAAAGGGTACACATATAAAGTACGTAAAGTAAAGTCGGAACCGAGGCGGCCTATTGTTCATCTCATTGTCAATAAAATTCTTAGTATTTCAATGAATAGATATCACTCTTTCAAAGGAAGTTATAGGAAGTCCTGTTCACACAGGGTATATTTACCTTGGAGTTCCACATATTCCTGTTTCCATAGCAGACTTTTTGCTTACACAGATGTAAGAGATGCTCATCACGTGCAGGTACTTTTTGCACAAATTGTGCGCTCTGCAAACGCTCTAAAAGATTTTTTCTGTGCAGTTTTATAGGGTCGAAATAGAATATTTATTTTTAACAGTAGGGGCCACCAGAGTCATTTTCATATTATTTCCCGACAGATGTTGCCCACTGCCTTATATATCCACCGTCAGAAGGCTTATATTGAAACTAAAAACTGCTGTGTGTTCGCTAAATTTGTTCTCCGTCTCTTTTCGGACATAAATGTTCCCTGTCTTTTGTGTTCCTAAGGTCTGTTCCATGGCCCTAATATCTTGACATTCTAATAGAAGTAATTTGTTACTGAGTTAACAGGTTGCTGAGGACATTGTAACTGCCGTAACAACAGATTGACTTTCCAGCAGTCACGTTTCGTATAAAATACCCTATCATTTCCAGAGCTCTGTCTGCATGATTGTGGTGTTCAAGTAAAATGTTATTAATTTCCATACCCTGTTATTAATCTTCATACCCATCTATAAGGTTTGAGGTGAGAGCAATAGATCGTATTACAGCAGTACTACGGTGACTTATCATGACAAATAATGTAAAGTAACCCATTTGGGTCCATGGAACTTTATGTTGTAATCCATAAAGCCCAATTCACTGGTATGTATTTCAATATTTAAAGTAATTTTAGCAGCGTTGTTGTTTTAAAAGACCGTGATTGAGAACTGATTCGTTAGTGTGAACATCTCACGATGAAGCATTTCATCAAACATAACTTTTATTCGGGACTACAACTTAGTGTCTCATGCCGCCAATGTAGTCTAACCTGATTCATTCTTAAGACGCTGGAAAGAATACTGGACTTTGAGATAAGGTCAAACCACATTCCCCTGCTTGCCAGTAATACGTATAAAATTTTTTAAGTGAAAAATTAATTTTTCAAAGTGTTACTTGTTTCCAGAGAAAACTACTTTAGCATCAGCGATTCTAATATTTTTATGAAAATATTCCCTAAGTGGATAACAAAATAAGTGAAAAATATTCTTATGTGTTTATTTTTAAATAACATTTTTATTTCTTTAATTTAAATTCTTTAATTTATTTACACTACAAATTCATTTATTTATTAACATGCCAATAATTAATCTGGGGACGTATATTAGATTTAAACTTAAAAACATATTTCAATTGTAATTCAATTATAACTTTAAACAAAACTCCACTTCATTGGATTTATAAAATAAAATAAAAAAATAATTCAAAATAATAAAAATTAAACAAATATTCATTAAATTTAAAATAAAAATTATAACACAGTTAAATTAGAAAGTGTTCATATAAAAATCAAGTAGTACTAGATGTTGGTATTCCACATCCATTAAACCACTTTTCATTCTTACAATATTTACAAAAAATTTTCATCCTTGTGAGTAAGACTGCCAATTGTTTGAATTGTTGCCATACAAACCAAATGCTATTTCCTCCAACAGCAATCGGTACAGCCGGGTTCAAGCTCTAAGCCACAAATAAAACATTCTTCGCTTAAACGACAACCAATTTTCGCAATCGTCATCATCGGATGTGGTTTGTTTGTTGTTGTTTGCCGTTTCCAATAAAAACCAAGTGGTACCTTCTCCTCGTGTGAACAGGATTTGCGCTGATGTTATGGCACAGTACATCACTTTTCGTTTTCACGAAAACCCTTTATTGCTTTATGTCTTATGTGTACCGGAGCAATTCATTCATCTTCTTGTCATAATTTGTGTATTAAAGTCCTCAAGATGTTCTAGGACTTTTCACAAATTATTCAAGATGTTTAAGTAGTTTTAGGCTAGCTCGGGATGCTAGCTCTTCAACTGCTTAAAACGAATTGCTGACGATTTCAGAAATTGTTTCAGCTTTTATAGAAATTTTCAACACCAAATAGAGTTAAATAAAATCCTTTTGATAATTATTCTTGGGATTATCCATGCATATCTCCATCTCTGTCTATCTTCTTTTATCTTGCAGTTAGTTTATCCCTTCTATATCTGAAAATGTGTATGTATGTATGTAGTTTATTACCTTGTTTTGCTTTATGTACCACGTACCTAGCTTTATACATTTGGTGTAGTTTAAACTGCTTCCTAAATTTTTCCGCGCAGGTAATGTCATTTCAGTTTTATTTTTTCATTCTTTGTTTGAAATTCTAACGAAGTAAAATGAATTTTATTAGTTGAACTCGCTTTCAATGTAATTAACCGTAGATCGAGCTTTGTATCAAAAATTATACATTTCATTTTTTGAGACAATATAACTTTAATGCAGAAAAAGTTAGCTGCCTGATATTTTTTGAATTCGTTGGTGTTGTTATCGCCATTATTTTAAACCAAATAGAAAAAAGAAAATTTCAAACAGGACTTAAAAAATTCAAAAACTTCATAATTCTGGCTTATACATATATCATTTTTGATACATACGACTTTTCTAGACATTTTTTTTTAATTTTTTTAAGTTTTCAAAAGATTTTGTGAAGTTTTATCAGGAATAATACATTATTTATGGTATTTGAGAAGGAATTGAATCGCTGTAGATTAGTAACTAATTGAATTTTATGATCGATACAAAATTCGTGGTCCACCGAAATCGAGTTGGCAGTTTTAGATTCAAGTATTTATAGCCGTATTTAAGCCTAGTGTGTGAATTTAATCAAGTGAGCTGGGTAGGCATAGTCTCAATGATTACAAAACAGGTTTCTTTATGGTCGTGTGTTACTTGGGACTGGAGATATAGTCGTCGAAGCTAATTAATGCCTCCAAATAAACAACAAAGGCAAAATCGGATAAAAATGGACCTAGTGGGGCAAGTGGACCTAGTGGCCAGATAGCCATAGTCTCCAGGATTCCAAAAAAGGTTTCTTTATGGTCGTGTGTTACGTGGAACCGGATATATGATAAAGTGCTCTATGTAATTACGGATAAAAATTAAATTTTAGTTAAATGGACTTAAAATTTTTAATAATTCTCATTGAGTTCATATGCATTTATATGTATATATACAACAAAAATGTCGTATTTTTTGCCAGTCGTATTTTTTTGATAGATGACTTGCACTTTTTTTCTTGTTGATGATTTGCATTTCTTGGTCGATGATTTGCAGTTTTTGGTCTATGACTTGCATTTTTCTTGGACGATGACTTGCATTTCTTGGTCGATGACTTGCATTTTTCTTGGTCGTTGACTTGCATTTCTTGGTCGATGACTTGCATTTTTCTTGGTCAATGACTTGCATTTTTCTTGGTCGATGACTTGCATTTTTCATGGTCGATGACTTGTATTTTTCTTGGACGATGACTTGCATTTTTCTTGGTCGATGACTTGCATTTTTCATGGTCGATGACTTGCATTTGTCTTGGTCGATGACTTGAATTTTTTTGGTCGATGACTTGCATTTTTCTTAGGGCGATGACTTGCATATTTCTTGGTCGATGATTTGGTTTTTTTGGTCTATGACTTGCATTTTTCTTGGACGATGACTTGCATTTCTTGGTCGATGACTTGCATTTTTCTTGGTCGATGACTTGCATTTTTTTTTGTCGGTTGTGGACTATTAACATTAGGCGACTTGGCAATGTCGTTGGATTGTAGGGACGCAAGAAGCAATGGCGCTTGGAAGGATGTGTTAAGGCAGGCCGAAATCCGTTAATCGGGATGTTAGTAGCCAATTAAGACTTGCATTTTTTTTGCTTCAATGTACAGCGTGTCAAAAATGTTGGCGTAAATTTCATAAAAGTGATAACAAAATGTAATAATGTAAAATAGTTTTATTAAAATGAATTAAAATAAATAAACATATTTAAATTTTGTAAAAGAATCTATCAATAATTTGCAAAATTCTATGAAATACAAGTATGTATCAAAAGCGATACATAAGCTAGAATTATGAAGTTTTTTAAGGCTCAATCTACGATTAAAACTAGAGAAAAAAATGAACAACAACTTTAAAAGGTGTAAAAGAAGGTGGTGAAGGCGGTAGAGTTAAAGGTGGTAGTTATTTGCGAATTTTTTTTTTTTTTTTGGTTTTGTTATTTTGTTAGATGCAGGTTTTGTCGTGTGTGATATGAACCTTTAAAGAAAATTGGTTCGCACTTGGTTGGCTACACATTGTTTCAATCTTTTTTCCTTGGAGAGGGTATATTTTCGTTTTTCAAAGTGTTAAAAGAGGCTCAGGGTCAATTACGGTGGTGAAATATGATTAAAAAATTTTCTATGGAAGAGGGAAAGATGAATTAGTTGTGATTAAAACAATCTCCATATGGGGGGAAGGGCGCTGGGCCACGCAATGTCAGTAACTCCACTGTAAACAGAGTCACTACTGCCAACATTGAGAATTTTTTTTTAGATAAAGACACACTGCAAGCTGATGTCCTCTACTACTTCCCGCAGAATATCGTTCTGGAGGCAATTTTGCAGGGGCTGGCTATGATGCAACTTTAAGGTTTTTGCTAATTATATTATCCTCAGTTTTCATATTAAATTTCTTCAGGCCTCAAATTATGCCTTAGGTTAGGTTAGAGGACGTATACTTGTCAATTAAGACAAGTACAATACCCGGAGGTCGAATTGACCCATTGTACAACGTCCTTAAAGAGGAAGGATAAGAGAGGGAATAGGATATAAAGGAGAGGAGATAGGAAAGGGAGAATGGGAAACGGAGGGGTCACATAAACCCAACAAAGAAGGGAGAGCACGACTACCCTGATGAAGCCCTAGCGCCTCTCATTGATGAGACCGTAGAGGTGGCAGACCAGGGGGTCAGGACCAACTATTAAATCGCCCCCAGAGAGCGAACTTAACCTAGCGAGGACATCCACCGTCTCGTTGTCCAGTATTCCGCTATGACCCGGAACCCAGCAAAGACGGATACGGTCTAGTCCAAAGGTCCTCAACGACTCCTTGCACTTGCGAACGAGCCGTGATTTGCACCAGACCGACTCAATGGCCCTAAGGGCAGCCTGACTGTCAACGAACATCACGTAAGATTCCGAATCTGAAGCTGGGCCACCAGCTATGGCCTCAATAGCCTTCAAGATTGCGAAAATCTCCACCTGGAAAACGCTGCAGTCATCATTCAACCTAAAGTGGAGTTCAAGACTGAGTTCCCTACAGAAAGCCCCAGCATCTGTACATCCACCTAACTTAGACCCATCTGTTAAGATGGGTATACCTCTCTGTCCCTGGAGTACCCCATCATTCCATTGTACCCTTTCCGGTATAAGTATCCTTAAACCGGGCAGGAACATAGCCTCAGGCACAATATAATCGGTGGCTTTTTCCGAAAGTCCATATCTCCCGTCAGGAAAGATGACATTCAGAACTCTGGAGTGACCTATCGAGCGCTGTTTCCAGCAGCCCGATTCCCTCAGACGAATGGCACTGCGCCCTGCACACCGCTTGACATACAACTCAAGCGAAGTCAGGCATAGCATAGTGTCAAGAGCAGCCTGAGGGCAACTCTTCCTCACTCCAGTGATACTCAAAGAAACAATCCGCTGAACCTTATCCAAGATTTTCCGCTGAAAACTCTTATCTAAGGCACACCACCAAACAACGCAGCCATAGGTAATAACCGGTCTAACAATCGCCAGATATATCCAGCGAATGGCCTTAGGCGGAAGACCCCAGCTCTTACCTACTCCATCCATTACTCCAGACTCCATCAGTTCCCCCAGCGTCGGTAGAAATTTTCCATCCACCAGAATAGCCACATCATCGGCATATGCCACAACCCTAAAGCCCCTACTCTCTAGAAGCCTCAGACCAACATTAGCAACCAGGAGCCACAAGAGAGGGGATAGGACACCCCCCTGCGGTGTACCCCTGGTCGCACGCTTTACGATAGAACATCCACCCAGATTCGATCGGATTAGTCTATTACCAAACATGTGGATGATAAACCGCACCAGAAAATCTGGGGCATGTATATCCCTCAGTGAATTCTCAATAGAAGAAGTGGTGACATTATTGAAGGCCCCCTCTATATCAAGGAAAGCCGAAAGTGTGTACTCACCCCTAGCCAGATTCGTCTCAACAAAACCTGTCACATCATGAAGAGCGCTCTCAACCGACTTACCCTTAATGTAAGCATGTTGCGACCCACTCAACAGAGACCGGTCCATGTTTGACCTCAAATATAGATCGATAAGTCTCTCCAAGGCTTTCAAAAGAAAGGATGAGAGCGATATCGGTCTATAATCCTTCGGGCCGATGTGACTGGGTTTACCAGCCTTTGGTATTAACATCACGAGCACATCTTTCCAACCATCAGGTATATCACACCGCCGAAGACAGTCTCTATACACGTCCACCAGACATTCGTGTAATACATCACCAGCACGCTGAAGCAGAGCCGGAAAGATACCATCCGGACCAGGCGACTTAAAGGGCTCAAAACTATTTATCGCCCATTTGACCTTGACTCTGTTAATGATATCCTCCAAATCGAGCATCAAGCCAGCATCACAGAAGGGATCCGCTACCCCCGACGGCTAGCTTTCTGGATCCACACAATTGGGAAAATGAGTGCTCAGCAGAACCTGTAGGGTTTCTTTTCTCGAGGCTGTCCACGCGCCATCGTTCTTTTGGATGAAGCCTACGGAAACGGGCCACATCGGCAACATTCTCGATACTCGTGCAGAAACTCATCCAGGTGGTTCTCTTTGAGCGCTTTATTTCCCGTTTTATACTCATTAAAACTGGCCTTATATGCAGACCAGTCAACATCCCTGCCCGACTTCTTAGCCTTATTAAAGAGTCTCCTGGTACAACAGCGGAGTCTACGGAGTTCCGCATTCCACCAGGCTGGCTGGTTCCTCTTACCCGGGTAAGTGAGAGGACAAGCATCTCTATAACAAGACAACAAAATATCCGTCAAAGACCCAACTCGATCATTGACGCCAGGAGTGGAACGACCCCTGAGGGTCTTAAGTTCCTCCTCCACAGCCCTCTCATATCTGATCCAGTCGGTTCTTCTTGGATTCCTAAAAGGCTTGTTAAAGCCACCTGATAGATTAATACTGAAGGATATCAATTGGTGATCAGAGAAATAACGCTCATCTGAAACCCTCCAGTCATTAATCATAGACCTGTCCATGTTAGAGAGCGTAATGTCAATTACAGTCTCCCTAACACGGTTTCTAAATGTTGGCGTGTTGTCAACGTTACAAATGTTGAGCCTATTAAGAATAATAAAATTCAAAATCGACTCACCCCTAGTATTTATGTCAGCACTGCCCCATTGGGTGTGATGAGCATTGGCATCGCAACCCAGGACAAGGCGACATCTTGTCCTCTCCGCATGCTCCACCAGTCGTCCAATTAAGTCATCACGTGGGGATGCAGCCTCGTACGGCATGTACACAGATGACAGCATCAACTCGATCCCAAGGTCATCTTTGTACGCCACAGTCGTTACGTCACCTGTACAAAAGGAAGGAGTGATTAACAAGTCTAAACTACCCCTAGCTAATATACAGGTTCTTACCTTCTCGCTTGTTCTAGGAACAAGTAATCTATAATCAGGATCGCTCAAACCCAGGATCCTATCCCTAAGGATCCAAGGTTCCTGGATAAGAGCGATGTCAACTTCAAGGCGGCGTAGGGTGGTTAGTAGGTTGTGTGAGGCGGCTTCGCAGTGATGCAGATTAATCTGCACCACTTTTGGCCTCCTCTGGGTTCCTAGGCACCCCTTATTTCCCGATGACGGAACTTTAGGTTTGCCATTCCACACAACACCACGCCACCCCTTGCCCTTAGCCTCTGAAGTGAGGTCTGATCAATAGCGATCCGAAGATCGCAGCCCGTCTTACCGTCACCAGCCAGGGAGTTAACAACCGCCCATGTACTGGTGTTCAATCCATCGTTCTGCTTCCCAATAAGTTTGGGTATGATACTCACACGCCTAAAAGTAGGCGGGATCCATACCGTCACTATTGGACGTAGAGGGAGGTCGGATTGAGGGACCACCTCCAAGCGCGCATCGGGCCAGAGTTCGCCAAGGCGCTTCACTGATTCCACAAGGAACTTTACAGTTCCCTCGTTTTCACAGTCGACTACCTTGAGGGTCCATCAGAGTCAGCGGCTCGTGAGAGGGCACTGTCTGGGTATTTTTTCTCATACCGCAGAACAGTGCCTCTGTGTCGAGCCAGCATCCTCTGCTCCTTAACAGAGAGGGAATCCACATCACAGCTTGCATATCTTCTCAAGACAGTGCAAGCCCTACGATATGAATTCCTCTCTTTATACACAGCGGAACGTTTCCGCCCAGTTCTACCAGTCCGGATCAGTAGATGATCGTACTAGTGGGTCAGAAGCATCCTGTCTGACAAGTTGGTTCCTTAAAGGGGATGTCACCACCTCATTGCTCCCAGTGGCAATTTGGATACGAGTGAGAGGGAGCCTTTCGATGACCGTATTGTCACCGTCTTCATCCGATAGTGGGGAGACAGAGTCTGACTCCACGCACATATCTTCCGCAGAAGTGAGGATCGCCAAAGCAGACTCCTCACCAAAGGCCTCCTCCACAGTCGTAATCCTCAGGCCAGCTGGGGCGAAATTCCTGACGATCTCGTTGTTGTTGTCAACAATGCTCGCCTGGATTCGCGCAATGAGTTGGGACGCGTCTAGTCCATTCAAAAGTACCATTTCGTCAGTATTGTTTTTCTCGTCCATGTAAGTCCCACGAGTGAGGGAAAAAGGAGGTCGATCATGCCATAGCCCCCGCTAGCATGACAGGGACTTGGTAGGAAACCTAATACTCAGTGAGGCTCCGTTAAAATACAGTTGGATTAGACCCCTGACTGCAAACCATCCGATGAGCACGGGTCGCATAACACTCCGGATTAGGGGTATGAAAGAAAAATATACGTGTTCCGACGATTCGAACAGATCAAGAACGACATCGATCCGAAACCAGAGTCTTCCCACGATATTAGGGTAACCTTTAGTCATGCACCCCAACTCGCCCTGGGTCACAGAGTGAATCGAAGTACACTTAAGCCCCCACATCGCGACAAGATCGTTACCCAGGTGGAGGTCAAATTATGCCTTAACTTTCAAGCAAAATAAATATCGTTAAGTCGTCAATCAAAACCGAATTAATGCCTTTCACCAGACGATAGAAGTGCTTATCCTGAATTTAAAGCCCCTCCAAGGGGTACATGTATTGCGAGCAACCTCCTGCAAGGATAATATAATTGAGAGGATGAAGATACTGACCACCGCGGTTTCCACCCTTAAAAAGAGGTGAGCAAGGTTTGGGGGTTTAGACCTGCTATAAAATACTGAGTCTATTAGGTGGTGATGGGGCCAACATTGCTTGCCTTGCTGGTGTCACTGCAGATCGTTAGGGCACTCTGTTCCATTCTAACTAAGATTGTTATTTGTATACTCAAATGGTTTCCCCAGTTATGCCATTATTTGTTTAACACTTTGTGTTGCTTCGATTTTGTTGTAATACTTTACTAGACAGTTACATTTATTTTTTGTTGTTGTTGTTGTTGCTGTTAGTTTTTCAGCCACATATGCTGACCATCATAAAATCATTATAAGGAAGCTCAATTGCTTGGTATTTACAATAGAATTCAACCATAAGCCGTTACTCTTTCACCTGTATGTTGATTATTTTTTAGATCCATCACAGAATGACTCAAAGGTTTTCTACTTCTTCTCTTTTTTTCTGTGAAATATATTATGCTGGAATTTTATTATTTCGTTGGTTACAAAAGGATAACAAAATCATATGAACAAAATTAATAGAATTTCAAATTGTATCAACAAGAAAATTGAAGTTTTTCCTAGTGGGTACGAATTTTACCAAAGCCTTTAAATATTGAACCGTAAATCCGTACATATGTATGTACATATATGTATTTTCCTTATTGTCATTCTTTAAACTTCTAGAAATATGTAGAGTGTTGGCTTTCAGTCAATATCATAACCTTTTGCATACTTATGTTGTAATTGTTTTTGTTTTCATTGTTTTGTGTAAAAAGAGAACATCGATTTGTTCTTCTCAATTGAGCGTTGTTGTTTTAAAAGACCGTGATTGAGAACTGATTCGTTAGTGTGAACATCTCACGATGAAGCATTTCATCAAACATAACTTTATTCGGGACTACAACTTAGTGTCTCATGCCGCCAATGTAGTCTAACCTGATTCATTCTTAAGACGCTGGAAAGAATACTGGACTTTGAGATAAGGTCAAACCACATTCCCCTGCTTGCCAGTAATACGTATAAAATTTTTTAAGTGAAAAATTAATTTTTCAAAGTGTTACTTATTTCCAGAGAAAACTACTTTAGCATCAGCGATTCTAATATTTTTATGAAAATATTCCCTAAGTGGATAACAAAATAAGTGAAAAAAATTCTTATGTGTTTATTTTTAAATAACATTTTTATTTCTTTAATTTAAATTCTTTAATTTATTTACACTACAAATTCATTTATTTATTAACATACCAATAATTAATCTGGGGACGTATATTAGATTTAAACTTAAAAACATATTTCAATTGTAATTCAATTATAACTTTAAACAAAACTCCACTTCATTGGATTTATAAAATAAAATAAAAAATAATTCAAAATAATAAAAATTAAACAAATATTCATTAAATTTAAAATAAAAATTATAACACAGTTAAATTAGAAAGTGTTCATATAAAAATCAAGTAGTACTAGATGTTGGTATTCCACATCCAATAAACCACTTTTCATTCTTACAATATTTACAAAAAATTTTCATCCTTGTGAGTAAGACTGCCAATTGTTTGAATTGTTGCCATACAAACCAAATGCTATTTGCTCCAACAGCAATCAGTACAGCCGGGTTCAAGCTCTAAGTCACAAATAAAACATTCTTCGCTTAAACGACAACCAATTTTCGCAATCGTCATCATCGGATGTGGTTTGTTTGTTGTTGTTTGCCGTTTCCAATAAAAACCAAGTGGTACCTTCTCCTCGTGTGAACAGGATTTGTGCTGATGTTATGGCACAGTACATCACTTTTCGTTTTCACGAAAACCCTTTATTGCTTTATGTCTTATGTGTACCGGAGCAATTCATTCATCTTCTTCTCATAATTTGTGTATTAAAGTCCTCAAGATGTTCTAGGACTTTTCACAAATTATTTAAGATGTTTAAGTAGTTTTAGGCTAGCTCGGGATGCTAGCTCTTCAACTGCTTAAAACGAATTGCTGACGATTTCAGAAACTGTTTCAGCTTTTATAGAAATTTTCAACACCAAATAGAGTTAAATAAAATCCTTTTGATAATTATTCTTGGGATTATCCATGAATATCTCCATCTCTGTCTATCTTCTTTTATCTAGCAGTTAGTTTATCCCTTCTATATCTGAAAATGTGTATGTATGTATGTAGTTTATTACCTTGTTTTGCTTTATGTACCACGTACCTAGCTTTATACATTTGGTGTAGTTTAAACTGCTTCCTAAATTTTTCCGCGCAGGTAATGTCATTTCAGTTTTATTTTTTCAGTCTTTGTTTGAAATTCTAACGAAGTAAAATGAATTTTATTAGTTGAACTCGCTTTCAATGTAATTAACCGTAGATCGAGCTTTGTATCAAAAATTATACATTTCATTTTTTGAGACAATATAACTTTAATTCAGAAAAAGTTAGCTGCCTGATATTTTTTGAATTCGTTGGTGTTGTTATCGCCATTATTTTAAACCAAATAGAAAAAAGAAAATTTCAAACAGGACTTAAAAAATTCAAAAACTTCATAATTCTGGCTTATACATATATCATTTTTGATACATACGACTTTTCTAGACATTTTTTTTTAATTTTTTTAAGTTTTCAAAAGATTTTGTGAAGTTTTATCAGGAATAATACATTATTTATGGTATTTGAGAAGGAATTGAATCGCTGTAGATTAGTAACTAATTGAATTTTATGATCGATACAAATTTCGTGGTCCACCGACATCGAGTTGGCAGTTTTAGATTCAAGTATTTATAGCCGTATTTAAGCCTAGTGTGTGAATTTAATCAAGTGAGATGGATAGGCATAGTCTCAATGATTACAAAACAGGTTTCTTTATGGTCGTGTGTTACTTGGGACTGGAGATATAGTCGTCGAAGCTAATTAATGCCTCCAAATAAACAACAAAGGCAAAATCGGATAAAAATGGACCTAGTGGGGCAAGTGGACCTAGTGGCCAGATAGCCATAGTCTCCAGGATTCCAAAAAAGGTTTCTTTATGGTCGTGTGTTACGTGGAACCGGATATATGATAAAGTGCTCTATGTAATTACGGATAAAAATTAAATTTTAGTTAAATGGACTTAAAATTTTTAATAATTCTCATTGAGTTCATATGCATTTAGATGTATATATACAACAAAAATGTCGTATTTTTTGCCAGTCGTATTTTTTTGATAGATGACTTGCACTTTTTTTCTTGTTGATGATTTGCATTTCTTGGTCGATGATTTGCAGTTTTTGGTCTATGACTTGCATTTTTCTTGGACGATGACTTGCATTTCTTGGTCGATGACTTGCATTTTTCTTGGTCGTTGACTTGCATTTCTTGGTCGATGACTTGCATTTTTCTTGGTCAATGACTTGCATTTTTCTTGGTCTATGACTTGTATTTTTCTTGGACGATGACTTGCATATTTCTTGGTCGATGATTTGCATTTTTGGTCTATGACTTGCATTTTTCTTGGCCGATGACTTGCATTTTTCTTAGTCAATAACTTGCATTTTTCTTGGTCTATGACTTGCATTTTGCTTGGACGATGACTTGCATTTCTCGGTCGATGACTTGCATTTTTCTTGGTCGATGACTTGCATTTGTCTTGGTCGATGACTTGAATTTTTTTGGTCGATGACTTGCATTTTTCTTAGGGCGATGACTTGCATATTTCTTGGTCGATGATTTGGTTTTTTTTGGTCTATGACTTGCATTTTTCTTGGACGATGACTTGCATTTCTTGGTCGATGACTTGCATTTTTCTTGGTCGATGACTTGCATTTTTTTTTGTCGGTTGTGGACTATTAACATTAGGCGACTTGGCAATGTCGTTGGATTGTAGGGACGCAAGAAGCAATGGCGCTTGGAAGGATGTGTTAAGGCAGGCCGAAATCCGTTAATCGGGATGTTAGTAGCCAATTAAGACTTGCATTTTTTTTGCTTCAATGTACAGCGTGTCAAAAATGTTGGCGTAAATTTCATAAAAGTGATAACAAAATGTAATAATGTAAAATAGTTTTATTAAAATGAATTAAAATAAATAAACATATTTAAATTTTGTAAAAGAATCTATCAATAATTTGCAAAATTCTATGAAATACAAGTATGTATCAAAAGCGATACATAAGCTAGAATTATGAAGTTTTTTAAGGCTCAATCTACGATTAAAACTAGAGAAAAAAATGAACAACAACTTTAAAAGGTGTAAAAGAAGGTGGTGAAGGCGGTAGAGTTAAAGGTGGTAGTTATTTGCGATTTTTTTTTTTTTTTTTGGTTTTGTTATTTTGTTAGATGCAGGTTTTGTCGTGTGTGATATGAACCTTTAAAGAAAATTGGTTCGCACTTGGTTGGCTACACATTGTTTCAATCTTTTTTCCTTGGAGAGGGTATATTTTCGTTTTTCAAAGTGTTAAAAGAGGCTCAGGGTCAATTACGGTGGTGAAATATGATTAAAAAATTTTCTATGGAAGAGGGAAAGATGAATTAGTTGTGATTAAAACAATCTCCATATGGGGGGAAGGGCGCTGGGCCACGCAATGTCAGTAACTCCACTGTAAACAGAGTCACTACTGCCAACATTGAGAATTTTTTTTTAGATAAAGACACACTGCAAGCTGATGTCCTCTACTACTTCCCGCAGAATATCGTTCTGGAGGCAATTTTGCAGGGGCTGGCTATGATGCAACTTTAAGGTTTTTGCTAATTATATTATCCTCAGTTTTCATATTAAATTTCTTCAGGCCTCAAATTATGCCTTAGGTTAGGTTAGAGGACGTATACTTGTCAATTAAGACAAGTACAATACCCGGAGGTCGAATTGACCCATTGTACAACGTCCTTAAAGAGGAAGGATAAGAGAGGGAATAGGATATAAAGGAGAGGAGATAGGAAAGGGAGAATGGGAAACGGAGGGGTCACATAAACCCAACAAAGAAGGGAGAGCACGACTACCCTGATGAAGCCCTAGCGCCTCTCAACCAGCCTAAGCCACTAATGAATCTGTGGAGAGCCTTGATGTCGGCTCTCGACACAGAGTTCAAAGTCTCAAAGTCAATAGTCCGGCTGGGATCTGGAACAGATCAGCGACCTAATCTCGCAGTGCCCTGTGATAAACCCGACAACTAACCTTAAGCTGGCCTTATCCAAGCCCAGCAGCCAACTTGTTCTCTTACTGTCCACAGCAGGCCATAGACATCTAGAAACAAAACAACCCAACCCGTTCCCCCAACGTCTCTGCTCTTCCTCCCCGACCCATCCATTGATGAGACCGTAGAGGTGGCAGACCAGGGGGTCAGGACCAACTATTAAATCGCCCCCAGAGAGCGAACCTAACCTAGCGAGGGCATCCGCCGTCTCATTGCCCAGTATTCCGCTATGACCCGGAACCCAGCAAAGATGGATACGGTCTAGTCCAAAGGTCCCCAACGACTCCTTGCACTTGCGAACGAGCCGTGATTTGCACCTGACCGACTCAATGGCCCTAAGCGCAGCCTGACTGCCAACGAAGATCACGTAAGATTCCGAATCTGAAGCTGCGCCACCAGCTATGGCCTCAATAGCCTTCAAGATTGCGAAAATCTCCGACTGGAAAACGCTGCAGTCATCATTCAACCTAAAGTGGAGTTCAAGACCGAGTTCCCTACAGAAAACCCCAGCACCTGTACATCCACCTAACTTAGACCCATCTGTGAAGATGGGTATACCTCTCTGTCCCTGGAGTACCCCACCATTCCATTGTACCCTTTCCGGTATAAGTATCCTTAAACCGGGCAAGAACATAGCCTGAGGCACAATATAATCGGTGGCTTTTTCCGAAAGTCCATATCTCCCGTCAGGAAAGATGACATTCAGAACTCTGGAGTGACCTGTCGAGCGCTGTTTTCAGCAGCCCGATTCCCTCAGACGAATGGCACTGCGCGCTGCACACCGCTTGACATACAAATCAAGCGGAGTCAGGCAGAGCATAGTGTCAAGAGCAGCCTGAGGGCAACTCTTCCTCACTCCAGTGATACTCAAGGAAACAATCCGCTGAACCTTATCCAAGATTTTCCGCTGAAAACTCTTATCTAAGGCACACCACCAAACAACGCAGCCATAGGTAATAACCGGTCTAACAATCGCCAGATATATCCAGCGAATGGCCTTAGGCGGAAGAGTATCCGCTACCCCCGACGGATAGCTTTCTGGATCCACACAATTGGGAAAATGAGTGCTCAGCAGAACCTCTAGGGGTTCTTTTCTCGAGGCTGTCCACGCGTCATCGTTCTTTTGGATGAAGCCTAGGATTTTGGGGTCCCTAGACAGCATCCTACGGAAACGGGCCACATCGGCAACATTCTCGATACTCGTGCAGAAACTCATCCAGGTGGTTCTCTTTGAGCGCTTTATTTCCCTCTTATACTCATTAAAACTGGCCTTATATGCAGACCAGTCAACATCCCTGCCCGACTTCTTAGCCTTATTAAAGAGTCTCCTGGTACAACAGCGGAGTCTACGGAGTTCCGCATTCCACCAGGCTGGCTGGTTCCTCTTACCCGGGTAAGTGAGAGGACAAGCATCTCTATAACAAGACAACAAAATATCCGTCAAAGACCCAACTCGATCATTGACGCCAGGAGTGGAACGACCTCTGAGGGTCTTAAGTTCCTCCTCCACAGCCCTCTCATATCTGATCCAGTCGGTTCTTCTTGGATTCCTAAAAGGCTTGTTAAAGCCACCTGATAGATTAATACTGAAGGATATCAATTGGTGATCAGAGAAAGAACACT
The DNA here is from genome assembly GCA_930367235.1 of Sarcophaga rosellei. Classification (NCBI taxonomy): domain Eukaryota; kingdom Metazoa; phylum Arthropoda; class Insecta; order Diptera; family Sarcophagidae; genus Sarcophaga; species Sarcophaga rosellei. Next base: position 30,956,169 of record OV884021.1, on the reverse strand, counting down.
CATCTGAAACCCTCCAGTCATTAATCATAGACGTAATGTCAATTACAGTCTCCCTAACGCGGTTTCTAAACGTTGGCGTGTTGTCAACGTTACAAATGTTGAGCCTATTAAGAATAATAAAATTCAAAATCGACTCACCCCTAGTATTTATGCCAGTACTGCCCCATTGGGTGTGATGAGCATTGGCATCGCAACCCAGGACAAGGCGACATCTTGTCCTCTCCGCATGCTCCACCAGTCGTCCAATTAAGTCATCAGGTGGGGATGCAGCCTCGTACGGCATGTACACAGATGACAGCATCAACTCGATCCCAAGGTCATCTTTGTACGCCACAGTCGTTACGTCACCTGTACAAAAGGAAGGAGTGATTCACAAGTCTAAACTACCCCTAGCTAATATACAGGTTCTTACCTTCTCGCTTGTTCTAGGAACAAGTAATCTATAATCAGGATCGAGTGAGAGGGAGCCTTTCGATGACCGTATTGTCACCGTCTTCATACCATAGTGGGGAGACAGAGTCTGACTCCACGCACATATCTTCCGTAGAAGTGAGGATCGCCAAAGCAGACTCCTCACCCAAGGCCTCCTCCACAGTCGTAATCCTCAGGACAGCTGGGGCGAAATTCCTGACGATCTCGTTGTTGTTGTCAACAATGCTCGCCTGGATTCGCGCAATGAGCTGGGACGCGTCCAGTCCATTCAAAAGTATCATTTCGTCAGTATTGTTTTTCTCGCCCATGTAAGTCCCACGAGTGGGGAAAGGAGGTCGATCATGCCATAGCCCCCGCTAGCATGACAGGGACTTGGTAGGAAACCTAATACTCACTGAGGCGCCCAGGTATCAGTGAGGCTCCGTTAAAATACAGTCGGATTAGACCCCTGACTGCAAACCATCCGATGAGCACGGGTCGCATAACACTCCGGATTAGGGGTATGAAAGAAAAATATACGTGTTCCGACGATTCGAACAGATCAAGAATGACATCGATCCGAAACCAGAGTCTTCCCACGATATTAGGGTAACCTTTAGTCATGCACCCCAACTCACCCTGGGTCACAGAGTGAATCGAAGTACACTTAAACCCCACATCGCGACAAGATCGTTACCCAGGTGGAGAGTAAATTATGCCTTAACTTTCAAGCAAAATAAATATCGTTAAGTCGTCACTTAAAACCGAATTAATGCCTTTCACCAGACGATAGAAGTGCTTATCCTTATCCTGCAAGGATAATATAATTGAGAGGATGAAGATACTGACCACCGCGGTTTCCACCCTTAAAAAGAGGTGAGCAAGGTTTGGGGGTTTAGACCTGCTATAAAATACTGAGTCTATTAGGTGGTGATGGGGCCAACATTGCTTGCCTTGCTGGTGTCACTGCAGATCGTTAGGGCACTCTGTTCCATTCTAACTAAGATTGTTATTATTATACTCAAATGGTTTCCCCAGTTATGTCATTATTTGTTTAACACTTTGTGTTGCTTCGATTTTGTTGTAATACTTTACTAGACAGTTACATTTATTTTTTGTTGTTGTTGTTGTTGCTATTAGTTTTACAGCCACATATGCTGACCATCATAAAATCATTATAACGAAGCTCAATTGCTTGGTATTTACAATATAATTCAACCATAAGCCGTTACTCTTTCACCTGTATGTTGATTATTTTTTAGATCCATCACAGAATGACTCAAAGGTTTTCTACTTCTTCTCTTTTTTTCTGTGAAATATATTATGCTGGAATTTTATTATTTCGTTGGTTACAAAAGGATAACAAAATCATATGAACAAAATTAATAGAATTTCAAATTGTATCAACAAGAAAATTGAAGTTTTTCCTAGTGGGTACGAATTTTACCAAAGCCTTTAAATATTGAACCGTAAATCCATACATATGTATGTACATATATTTTCCTTATTGTCATTCTTTAAACTTCTAGAAATATGTAGAGTGTTGGCTTTCAGTCAATATCATAACCTTTTGCATACTTATGTTGTAATTGTTTTTGTTTTCATTGTTTTGTGTAAAAAGAGAACATCGATTTGTTCTTCTCAATTGTGGTGGATAATTAATGCAGTTGAATGTGAGTTCTTGTTGGAGCACAGCAATAGGGAGATGATTATTAACGATGATCATTAAAAATCATTTGTTTTTGTACTGTGTTTTGTTTTATTTTTCATTTGCTTAAATTTTAATGTAAAGCAAGAGAATGAGAGCGTAGTTTTGTTGTTTTGTGTGTTATGGGCTTAAAACAATTTTAGAAAGGATATAAGAGAGAGGAGTAGCTAGTGGTAGATTTACGAAAAAATCAAACGGTAAAACATCCTTTAGTTGTTTTTGCATAAAATTTTTGATTCCGTAATTTATGATGAAATCATTTGAAATTGTGCTTCATACAGTTTAATATCGTAGTGAAATTCAAAGAATAAATTAAAAGAATTTAAGAAAGTGTAATGAAAAGTGCTTTAAGGTGTTTGTTTTTAATAAAAAATCATGTTTTATTTAGAAAAAATTAAATTAAAAATATATTTTCTTAAATTTCATAAAAGATAAAGAAGTGTTTGTGTTGTTTGTGTATGAAATAAAATAAAGCTGAAGTCATAAAATTTTTTGCAGCAGAATTTGTACGTGAGACGTAAGAAAAATGTAAACGGAGTACACAGAAAAAACAAAATGAGTTGAACGCAATATTCAGAAAAGTTAAAGCTGAATTCTTGTAGGTAGATTTACTACACTCCTTTAGTGATGCGTTCAAAACTTTAAAGACCGAATGCGTATTTTGATTTTTAATACACAGCGTTCAACTTTTAAATATGGATTTAATGTCTACTGAGTTGTTCAGACTTTTTAAAGTTTTATTTAATTTTAGTTTTAAACTATTATTCGGAAAAATAGAATGCAATATTTAGTAAATTTTGCAATAGAAAATTTAAAATGTTTCGTTCAACATAATGATTTATTAAAAAAAAATAGAAAAAAAAATCCTGAACGCTTCGTTTAAAAAACCTGAACGCAAAATCGAAAAATATTTTTCAGTAATTTTTGTATCACGTTTACATTTTTTAAGCAAAAAACTAACGAGACGACAGTACCCAACCAAAAAAAAAATTCTGAACTGAACGTTTCATTCAAAAATTCTGAACGCAATATCGTAAAAATATTTTGCAGAAATTTTTGTATTTTTTTAATACATCGCATTTTTAAAACATAAAACTAACGGGACAATTGAAGTTACCCAATAATCAATTTCATACATGTGCTTTAATCGAATCTATTATATGTACATATGTTCATAACCCTTTTTTACTCTGAACATAAACCGTTTTAAGTTTCTACTTTATATAAAAAATAATAATAATATAATAACTTGAATATACATATGTGTGTATTTATATTGCCGAATAATAATCCCGATTGCCTAAAGAACGAAAGCTATTTTTATTTGAAAAATGTTTATTGGGATATTCACAGTTTATTGTCTTGTTTAAGTAAATATTCTTCATATGTGTTTTGTTCAACAGAGAGGTAAGTTTTCTACATGGAAGCTTTGTTAGAAGAATTTAGTCTGCAATTTCTTTTGCCAGAATTGAAAGGTAAGTTATTTGAGCTTTGTTTAAAATTATTTGATATATGTATGTAATGTTTTCTTAGAAGCAGGAATTGAATCCAGACACTTGGAGTACTTAAGTGATCGTGATATTGCTGATGCAATAAAAAAAGTAGGCCCGCGAGCAGAATTCCGTGAAAAACTTTTCAAGTGGAGGAGCAAAACGATAAGTATTTAGTAATAATAAATAATACAGATTTTTTAGAAAGCATTTCTTTAAACAGCACTTGAAAGAGGCTCACATAAGCAAACACATATTTTCTGATAAGGTAAGGAGTTTCCTGTTTAGTTGTTCTCTCACATATTGTTTTATTTTTACCTTTTTTATTTTCAGACTTTATTAGAGCTTTTATCATCAACAGATGTCGGACTGAGCATTCAAAATTTTTATAAAAACAACCAATTTTTATCCTCTGAAATAAGGGACAAATTAATAAACATTATTTTGGAAAACGCTTTTGTAAAAGAACAAAAACTCACTCCAGCCGATTTTAGTCAGATAAAAATATTATTATTATCCTCGCAAAGGAAGAAAAGCTCCAGGAGGAAAATTATTCCACCGTTATCATAACTATAAGGCGAAAAATAGTAAACTTGAACGGACATCTTCAGAGGAATCAATATTTGATGAAACAGAGGAAGTCGACGAGCACATTAAGCAATTGAAACAAGAATTGCTGTGGCCGTTACAGAGTTGGGCACTATATGTGATCGGTGGGTTTGAGAAAAGAGGACATAAAAAAAACTAGATAACTTTTCTTTTTTAAAAGAATGGCCAGTTTTAAAAGATGCAAGAGCCAAAGATTTGGTAGGTATTAATATTTTTACGATTGTATTAACTATAAATTTAACATTGTTTTTGTTATATATGTAGATATAACATCGATGGCTTAATATAGAAGGGTCGTATCTCGTTTTTTTCAAAATCGAGGTTTTTACATGTTCTGGTAGACAAAACCCTTATACACATCCTCTGAAAATTCAGGTTCCTATGTTGACGAATAGTTGATTTACAGTAATTAAAAGAAACATAACATAACACTTTTGTATTAGATTTTATTAAGTTTTTTCCTTCTCCTGTAAAGTACTGAAAATGTAAGATACGACCTTTCTATATTAAGCCATCGATATGTATAATATAATTTTTGTACTGTATACATTTTATACTGTATTATTTTATATTAATTTTTTTAATAAAATAAATAAAAATAAACAAAAAGTTCTTTTATTTTAATCACCAAACGCATCTGATAAAAAACCACACTCGAGTTTAGTTGTAAATATATTGAATGCGCATAGGCTATTTCTAAACAAACGTTTAGATTACAAATAATTGAATGCACATTCTTTTTAATTGAACATACGTTTAGTATTACTAAAATTGAACGACTGTAGTATATTTCCGAATATGCGTTTAGTTTTAGGCAAGCTGAATTTTGCATAATTTAAAACTGAATCCACGTTTAACACGTAACTGAACGACTTATTTGATTTTCTACCACATCCATTTACGGTGCAGAAAACGTAAGAAATGTTCAGAAAAACTGCATATTTGTTCGGTTTTCTACTACGTAATTTTTTCTGTGTAGGTAAGCTAACAAGCATTAAAGAAAATTTTTGTTTAATTATTAGTTTATTAAAATTTGTCGTAGTTTTATCAATAAAATTATTTTTAAACTATTCAAAATACATACACGTACAAATAAATACTTTTACACTGGGAGTAAAAGAAATTTTTTTTGTATTTAGAACAACAACAAGTGTTGTTCCTTATTGGAAAGTATAGAGAGAGAAAAGAATGAAGTGATTTAAAATTATTGTAATCCCCTTTGATGGGATAATAAATTGTACACATATAAAGTACGTAAAGTAAAGTCGGAACCGAGGCGGCCTATTGTTCATCTCATTGTCAATAAAATTCTTAGTATTTCAATGAATAGATATCACTCTTTCAAAGGAAGTTATAGGAAGTCCTGTTCACACAGGGTATATTTACCTTGGAGTTCCACATATTCCTGTTTCCATAGCAGACTTTTTGCTTACACAGATGTAAGAGATGCTCATCACGTGCAGGTACTTTTTGCACAGATTGTGCGCTCTGCAAACGCAATAAAAGATTTTTTCTGTGCAGTTTTATAGGGTCGAAATAGAAAATTTATTTTTAACAGTAGGGGCCACCAGAGTCATTTTCATATTATTTCCCGACAGATGTATCCACCGTCAGAAGGCTTATATTGAAACCAAAAACTGCTGTGTGTTCGCTAAATTTGTCCTCCGTCTCTTTTCGGACATAAATGTTCTCTGTCTTTTGTGTTCCTAAGGTCTGTTCCATGGCCCTGATATCTTGACATTCTAATAGAAGTAATTTGGTACTGGGTTAACAGGTTGCTGAGGACATTGTAACTGCCTTAACAACAGATTGACTTTCCAGGAGTCACGTTTCGTATAAAATACCCTATCATTTCCAGAGCTCTGTCTGCATGATTGGGGTTCCAAGTAAAATGTTATTAATCTTCATACCCTGTTATTAATCTTCATACCCATCTATAAGGTTTGAGGTGAGAGCAATAGATCGTATTACAGCAGTACTACGGTGACTTATCATGACAAATAATGTAAAGTAACCCATTTGGGGCCATGGAACTTTATGTTGTAATCCATAAAGCCCAATTCACTTGTATGTATTTCAATATTTAAAGTAATTTGAGCAGCGTTGTTGTTTTAAAAGACCGTGATTGAGAACTGATTCGTTAGTGTGAACATCTCACGATGAAGCATTTCATCAAACATAACTTTTATTCGGGACTACAACTTAGTGTCTCATGCCGCCAATGTAGTCTAACCTGATTCATTCTTAAGACGCTGGAAAGAATACTGGACTTTGAGATAAGGTCAAACCACATTCCCCTGCTTGCCAGTAATACGTATAAAAATTTTTAAGTGAAAAATTCATTTTTCAAAGTGTTACTTGTTTCCAGAGAAAACTACTTTAGCATCAGCGATTCTAATATTTTTATGACAATATTCCCTAAGTGGATAACAAAATAAGTGAAAAAACTACTTGTGTTTATTTTTAAATAACATTTTTATTTCTTTAATTTAAATTCTTTAATTTATTTACACTACAAATTCATTTATTTATTAACATGCCAATAATTAATCTGGGGACGTATATTAGATTTAAACTTAAAAACATATTTCAATTGTAATTCAATTATAACTTTAAACAAAACTCCACTTCATTGGATTTATAAAATAAAATAAAAAATAATTCAAAATAATAAAAATTAAACAAATATTCATTAAATTTAAAATAAAAATTATAACACAGTTAAATTAGAAAGTGTTCATATAAAAATCAAGTAGTACTAGATGTTGGTATTCCACATCCAATAAACCACTTTTCATTCTTACAATATTTACAAAAAATGTTCATCCTTGTGAGTAAGACTGCCAATTGTTTGAATTGTTGCCATACAAACCAAATGCTATTTCCTCCAACAGCAATCGGTACAGCCGGGTTCAAGCTCTAAGCCACAAATAAAACATTCTTCGCTTAAACGACAACCAATTTTCGCAATCGTCATCATCGGATGTGGTTTGTTTGTTGTTGTTTGCCGTTTCCAATAAAAACCAAGTGGTACCTTCTCCTCGTGTGAACAGGATTTGCGCTGATGTTATGGCACAGTACATCACTTTTCGTTTTCACGAAAACCCTTTATTGCTTTATGTCTTATGTGTACCGGAGCAATTCATTCATCTTCTTCTCATAATTTGTGTATTAAAGTCCTCAAGATGTTCTAGGACTTTTCACAAATTATTTAAAATGTTTAAGTAGTTTTAGGCTAGCTCGGGATGCTAGCTCTTCAACTGCTTAAAACGAATTGCTGACGATTTCAGAAATTTTTTCAGCTTTTATAGAAATTTTCAACACCAAATAGAGTTAAATAAAATCCTTTTGATAATTATTCTTGGGATTATCCATGAATATCTCCATCTCTGTCTATCTTCTTTTATCTTGCAGTTAGTTTATCCCTTCTATATCTCAAAATGTATATGTATGTATGTAGTTTATTACCTTGTTTTGCTTTATATACTAAGTACCTAGCTTTATACATTTGGTGTAGTTTAAACTGCTTCCTAAATTTTTCCGCGCAGGTAATGTCATTTCATTTTTATTTTTTCATTCTTTGTTTGAAATTCTAACGAAATAAAATGAATTTTATTAGGGAAACTCGCTTTAATGTAATTAATAATATTTTCTCTTGAATTCGAAATATTTTCTACTTACTATTGCTATTTAAAAATTCCATTGTGTGCAGATACTATTCAAGGCCAAATGTAATAAACTCTGGTCCTACATTTTCCAGATATATATTCATGTGTAGAACGATACTGTAGTATGTGGCAAAAGAAAAAAGAAGCATACGTGGGTTGTACGAACACAAAAATTTCTTGATGACAAATAATACTTTAGATCCACATGAGGTAATTCAGTTCCATATCCAGGTGTTGAAATGCGTAAAATGTTTTATAAAGATATAAAAAATGAATCATAAATAGGTTAGATACAAAGGACATGTAATGGTATTACGCCAGTTCCTCAGCTCTTAATAGATAAAACGTTTTTGGTATCACCATACACAGAGTATTTCTTTGGCCTCTTGGAACGCATGACGATCTAATTGACAGAGTATCCAGTTTTGCATTTGGCATTTTCGTCTGGAAAAATATATTATCATGCGTTAATATTTCTGTCATACAGTTTATTATACTCCCCTCAATGCATCCATATATTCTTCATTGTTTTGAAAAAGTGATAGGAAGACATAACTAAGGCTTTGAATTTTACTAAAAATATGTGAAAATAACTATTTCCTAATTGAAGATAACAAAGTTGAAAAGTCAAGTATTTTTTACCAAATATAACCTTGACAAACAATTTAAAATTCGATAAAATTTAGAAAGGAGGTTTTTCGACTCTAATATGTGTGTTAGCTATTGGACCAAGGATTCCAAAACAGTTTTCGTTATGGTCGGGTAACCCCTGGAACTGGAGATGTAGCTCCAAATTAGAACAAAAGAGTGCTCTAAATCGGTCGAAATCGGATAAAGATTGACCTAGTGGGGGAAATGGACCTGAATAGCCATTGTCTGAAAGATTCCAAAGCAGGCCTCTTTACTGTCGTGCGTTACATACAACCTGAGATATACGTGTCAAAGCTTATTGTTTTCTTCGAATGAAATTGTGGGGTGAAAAATTTTAATAATTCTCATTAAGTTAAATCATATTTGGTACAATGGGTCAATTCGACCTCCGGGTACTGTACTTGTCTTAATTGACAAGAAAACGTCTTCTAACCTAACCTAACCTAACCTAACCTAACCTAACCTAATTGAAACATATATGCACATATAAAAGGTAGATGACATACAAAATAGTGAAAATTCGATAAAAATTTAAAAACGTGAAATTTTCTGACCTAATGGTCTGGATATCTTTTGGATCAAGGAATCCAAAACAGTTTTCGTTACGGTTGGGTAAACCTTGGGAACACAGGTATAGTCGACGAAGCTAACTTATTTTACATGAGCAAACAAAATACAAATTAAACGCATCCGGTTCACTGAGCTAGTGGGAGGAGTGGCTATTGGTCCATGCATTCGTTCGGTCAGTTTATTAAAATATTCTTGTGATAGAAAAATATGTTTACAAAATAATCTGGACATATACATACTACTTTATCCACATTTCCAACGATATATGAGTTTTAATATTTTATCAGCAGATCAAATTTATTTTGCGTTACTGACTATCTTTGGAAGAAATAATAGAAAGCATTCTACCTGCTTGTTTTCCATGAAGTCTTTAATAATTTCAAAACAAGCCAGTCAGGCAAAATATAGCGTTCCTCCTCGTATTGTGTTTTAAAAATTCATCCTTGAATTAACATGTGTGTTAGTATATGACTCACGTCATAAAGGTTTTTCTCATTTTCTGTTTTCATTGTAATTTCTACAAGAGAAATTTGGCCGAACTTTTCGACTTGAATCTGTTGTACTTTTACATCTATGAGTATCTCCAAGGTCTTTAGCAGGAAGGAGGAGAGACTTATGGTTACAGTTACTAATCGTAACTGTGGTAGATCAGTTTCTCCCTGCCTTCAATATGAGAAGCACTACGCCTCTACACCATTATGATGGTATTGAATACTACTTGAGGAATTTGATATACTTCGGTCTTAGACACTATAAAGGTCCCGGAGACTTAAACAAGTTTAGGTTAGGTTAGAGGACGTGTACCTGTCAATTAAGACAAGTACAATACCCGGAGGTCGAATTGACCCATTGTACAACGTCCTTGAAGAGGAAGGATAAGAGAGGGAATAGGATATAAAGGAGAGGAGATAGGAAAGGGAGAATGGGAAACGGAGGGAGGTCACATAGACCCAACAAAGAAGGGAGAGCGTGACTACCCTGATGAAGCCCTAGCGCCTCTCAACCAGCCTAAGCCACTAATGAATCTGTGGAGAGCCTTGATGTCGGCTCTCGACATAGAGTTCAAACTCTCAAAGAAGGCCCTGCCAAGGGTCCTCAGCCTCAACCTACCAAGGGCTGGGCAGTTACAGAGGAGGTGTTCGATAGTCTCCAACTCCTCCTCATCGCAACATGCCCTGCAATAGTCCGGCTTTGATCTGTTCCAGATCCCCGTCAGCGACCTAATCTCGCAGTGCCTTGTGATAAACCCGACAACTAACCTTAAGCTGGCCTTATCCAAGCCTAGCAGCCAACATGTTCTCTTACTGTCCCATCCATTGATGAGACCGTAGAGGTGGCAGATCGGGGGGTCAGGACCAACTATTAAATCGCCCCCAGAGAGCGAACCTAACCTAGCGAGGGCATCCGCCGTCTCATTGCCTAGTATTCCGCTATGACCCGGAACCCAGCAAAGACGGATACGGTCTAGTCCAAAGATCCTCAACGACTCCTTGCACTTGCGAACGAGCCGTGATTTGCACCAGACCGACTCAATGGCCCTAAGGGCAGCCTGACTGCCAACAAAGATCACGTAAGATTCCGAATCTGAAGCTGGGCCACCAGCTATGGCCTCAATAGCCTTCAAGATTGCGAAAATCTCCGCCTGGAAAACGCTGCAGTCATCATTCAACCTAAAGTGGAGTTCAAGACCGAGTTCCCTACAGAAAACCCCAGCACCTGTACATCCACCTAACTTAGACTCATCTGTGAAGATGGGTATACCTCTCTGTCCTTGAAGTACCCCACCATTCCATTGTGCCCTTTCCGGTATAAGTATCCTTAAACCGGGCAGGAACATAGCCTCAGGCACAATGTAATCGGTGGCTTTTTCCGAAAGTCCATATCTCCCGTCAGGAAAGATGACATTCAGAACTCTGGAGTGACCTATCGAGCGCTGTTTCCAGCAGCCCGATTCCCTCAGACGAATGGCACTGCGCGCTGCACACCGCTTGACATACAAATCAAGCGGAGTCAGGAGCCTGAGGGCAACTCTTCCTCACTCCAGTGATACTCAAGGAAACAATCCGCTGAACCTTATCCAAGACTTTCCGCTGAAAACTCTTATCTAAGGCACACCACCAAACAACGCAGCCATAGGTAATAACCGGTCTAACAATCGCCAGATATATCCAGCGAATGGCCTTAGGCGGAAGACCCCAGCTCTTACCTACGGAGTTTCTACACTGGTAGAAGGCATTCAGTCCCTTCTTCATTCTTTCCTCGGTGTTTCGTTTCCAGTTCAGCTTGCTGTCCAGGACAACACCCAAGTACTTGACCTCAGAAGACAACGGAAGCTCCCTACCAGCTAACCTCGGCAACCTGAAGGGTTCAATTTTGTACCTACGCGAGAACAAGACGAGGTCCGTCTTATCCGGATTTATACCCAGGCCACATTTCGTAGCCCAAGAAGACAAAATTCCAAGAGCAGACTCCATCAGTTCCCCCAGCGTCGGTAGAAATTTTCCACCCACCAGAATAGCCACATCATCGGCATATGCCACAACCCTAAAGCCCCTACCAACATTAGCCTCAGACCAACATTAGCAACCAGGAGCCACAAGAGAGGGGATAGGACACCCCCCTGCGGTGTTCTATCTTTACGATAGAACATCCACCCAGATTCGATCGGATTAGTCTATTACCCAACATGTGGATGATAAACCGCACCAGAATTCCCTCAGTGAATTCTCAATAGAAGAATTGGTGACATTATTGAAGGCCCCCTCTATATCAAGGAAAGCCGACAGAGTGTACTCACCCCTAGCCAGATTCGTCTCAACAAAACCTGTCACATGATGAAGAGCGCTCTCAACCGACTTACCCTTAATGTAAGCTTGTTGCGACCCACTCAACAGAGACCGGTCCATGTTTGACCTCAAATATAGATCGATAAGTCTCTCCAAGGCTTTCAAAAGAAAGGATGAGAGCGATATCGGTCTATAATCCTTCGGGCCGATGTGACTGGGTTTACCAGCCTTTGGTATAAACACCACGAGCACATCTTTCCAACCATCAGGTATATCACACCACCGGAGACAGTCTCTATACACGTCCACCAGACATTCGTGTAATACATCACCAGCACGCTGAAGCAGAGCCGGAAAGATACCATCCAGACCAGGCGACTTAAAGGGCTCAAAACTATTTATCGCCCATTTGACCTTGTCTCTGTTAATGATATCCTCCAAATCGGGCATCAAGCCAGCATCACAGAACGGATCCGCTACCCCCGACGGATAGCTTTCTGGATCCACACAATTGGGAAAATGAGTGCTCAGCAGAACCTCTAGGGTTTCTTTTCTCGAGGCTGTCCACGCGTCATCGTTCTTTTGGATGAAGCCTAGGATTTTGGGGTCCCTAGACAGCATCCTACGGAAACGGGCCACATCGGCAACATTCTCGATACTCGTGCAGAAACTCATCCAGGTGGTTCTCTTTGAGCGCTTTATTTCCCTCTTATACTCATTAAAACTGGCCTTATATGCAGACCAGTCAACATCCCTGCCCGACTTCTTAGCCTTATTAAAGAGTCTCCTGGTACAACAGCGGAGTCTACGGAGTTCCGCATTCCACCAGGCTGGCTGGTTCCTCTTACCCGGGTAAGTGAGAGGACAAGCATCTCTATAACAAGACAACAAAATATCCGTCAAAGACCCAACTCGATCATTGACGCCAGGAGTGGAACGACCCCTGAGGGTCTTAAGTTCCTCCTCCACAGCCCTCTCATATCTGATCCAGTCGGTTCTTCTTGGATTCCTAAAAGGCTTGTTAAAGCCACCTGATAGATTAATACTGAAGGATATCAATTGGTGATCAGAGAAAGAACACTCATCTGAAACCTTCCAGTCATTAATCATAGACCTGTCCATGTTAGAGAGCGTAATGTCAATTACAGTCTCCCTAACACGGTTTCTAAACGTTGGCGTATTGCCAACGTTACAAATGTTGAGCCTATTAAGAATTATAAAATTCAAAATCGACTCACCCTTAGTATTTATGTCAGCACTGCCCCATTGGGTGTGATGAGCATTGGCATCGCAACCCAGGACAAGGCGACATCTTGTCCTCTTCGCATGATCCACCAGTCGTCCAATTAAGTCATCACGTCTCGTACGGCATGTACACAGATGACAGTATCAACTCGATCCCAAGGTCACCTTTGTACGCCTCAGTCGTTACGTCACCTGTACAAAAGAAAGGAGTGATTAACAAGTCTAAACTACCCCTAGCTAATATACAGGTTCTTACCTTCTCGCTTGTTCTAGGAACAAGTAATCTATAATCAGGATCGCTCAAACCAAGGATCCTATCCCTAAGAATCCAAGGTTCCTGGATAAGAGCGATGTCGACTTCAAGGCGGCGTAGGGTGGTTAGTAGGTTGTGTGAGGCGGCTTCGCAGTGATGCAGATTAATCTGCACCACTTTTAGCCTCCTCTGGGTTCCTAGGCACCCCTTATTTCTGGGTATTTTTTCTCATACCGCAGAACAGTGCCTCTGTGTCGAGCCAGCATCCTCTGCTCCTTAACAGAGAGGGAATCCACATCACAGCTTGCAATTCCTCTCTTTATACACAGCGGAACGTTTCCGCCCAGTTCTACCCCCCATTGTCAGACGAGCCACCCTTACCCATGCAGTCCGGATCAGTAGATGATCGTACTAGTGGGTCAGAAGCATCCTGTCTGACAAGTGGGTTCCTTAAAGGGGATGTCACCACCTCATTGCTCCCAGTGGCAATTTGGATACGAGTGAGAGGGAGCCTTTCGATGACCTTATTGTCGCCGTCTTCATCCGATAGTGGGGAGACAGAGTCTGACTCCACGCACACATCTTCCGTAGAAGTGAGGATCGCCAAAGCAGACTCCTCACCAAAGGCCTCCTCCACAGTCGTAATCCTCAGGCCAGCTGGTGCGAAATTCCTGACGATCTCGTTGTTGTTGTCAACAATGCTCGCCTGGATTCGCGCAATGAGCTGGGACGCGTCCAGTCCATTCAAAAGTATCATTTCGTCAGTATTGTTTTTCTCGTCCATGTAAGTCCCACGAGTGAGGGGGAAAGGAGGTCGATCATGCCATAGCCCCCGCTAGCATGACAGGGACTTGGTAGGAAACCTAATACTCGCTAAGGCGCCCAGGTATCAGTGAGGCTCCGTTAAAATACAGTTGGATTAGACCCCTGACTGCAAACCATCCGATGAGCACGGGTCGCATAACACTCCGGATTAGGGGTATGAAAGAAAAATATACGTGTTCCGACGATTCGAACAGATCAAGAACGACATCGATCCGAAACCAGAGTCTTCCCACGATATTAGGGTAACCTTTAGTCATGCACCCCAACTCGCCCTGGGTCACAGAGTGAATCGAAGTACACTTAAGCCCCCACATCGCGACAAGATCGTTACCCAGGTGGAGGTCAAATTATGCCTTAACTTTCAAGCAAAATAAATATCGTTAAGTCGTCAATCAAAACCGACCAGACGATAGAAGTGCTTATCCTGAATTTAAAGCCCCTCCAAGGGGTACATGTATTGCGAGCAACCTCCTGCAAGGATAATATAATTGAGAGGATGAAGATACTGACCACCGCGGTTTCCACCCTTAAAAAGAGGTGAGCAAGGTTTGGGGGTTTAGACCTGCTATAAAATACTGAATCTATTAGGTGGTGATGGGGCCAACATTGCTTGCCTTGCTGGTGTCACTGCAGATCGTTAGGGCACTCTGTTCCATTCTAACTAAGATTGTTATTATTAAACTCAAATGGTTTCCCCAGTTATGCCATTATTTGTTTAACACTTTGTGTTGCTTCGATTTTGTTGTAATACTTTACTAGACAGTTACATTTATTTTTTGTTGTTGTTGTTGTTGCTGTTAGTTTTTCAGCCACATATGCTGACCATCATAAAATCATTATAAGGAAGCTCAATTGCTTGGTATTTGCAATAGAATTCAACCATAAGCCGTTACTCTTTCACCTGTATGTTGATTATTTTTTAGATCCATCACAGAATGACTCAAAGGTTTTCTACTTCTTCCCTTTTTTTTCTGTGAAATATATTATGCTGGAATTTTATTATTTCGTTGGTTACAAAAGGATAACAAAATCATATGAATAGTATGAGAATGATAAAATTAATAAAAAAAAATTAATAGAATTTCAAATTGTATCAACAAGAAAATTGAAGTTTTTTCCTAGTGGGTACGAATTTTACCAAAGCCTTTAAATATTGAACCGTAAATCCATACATATGTATGTACATATATTTTCCTTATTGTCATTCTTCAAACTTCTAGAAATATGTAGAGTGTTGGCTTTCAGTCAATATCATAACCTTTTGCATACTTATGTTGTAATTGTTTTTGTTTTCATTGTTTTGTGTAAAAAGAGAACATCGATTTGTTCTTCTCAATTGTGGTGGATAATTAATGCAGTTGAATGTGAGTTCTTGTTGGAGCACAGCAATAGGGAGATGATTATTAACGATGATCATTAAAAATCATTTGTTTTTGTACTGTGTTTTGTTTTATTTTTCATTTGCTTAAATTTTAATGTAAAGCAAGAGAATGAGAGCGTAGTTTTGTTGTTTTGTGTGTTATGGGCTTAAAACAATTTTAGAAAGGATATAAGAGAGAGGAGTAGCTAGTGGTAGATTTACGAAAAAATCAAACGGTAAAACATCCTTTAGTTGTTTTTGCATAAAATTTTTGATTCCGTAATTTATGATGAAATCATTTGAAATTGTGCTTCATACAGTTTAATATCGTAGTGAAATTCAAAGAATAAATTAAAAGAATTTAAGAAAGTGTAATGAAAAGTGCTTTAAGGTGTTTGTTTTTAATAAAAAATCATGTTTTATTTAGAAAAATTTAAATTAAAAATATATTTTCTTAAATTTCATAAAAGATAAAGAAGTGTTTGTGTATTAAATAAAATAAAGCTGAAGTCATAAAATTTTTTGCAGCAGAATTTGTACGTAAGACGTAAGAAAAATGCAAACGGAGTAGGTAAGCTAACAAGCATTAAAGAAAATTTTTGTTTAATTATTAGTTTATTAAAATTGTAGCAGTTTTATCAATAAAATTATTTTTAAACTATTCAAAATACATACACGTACAAATAAATACTTTTACACTGGAAGTAAAAGAAATTTTTTTTGTATTTAGAACAACAACAAGTGTTGTTCCTTATTGGAAAGTATAGAGGGAGAAAAGAATGAAGTGATTTAAAATTATTGTAATCCCCTTTGAAGGGATAATAAAGGGTACACATATAAAGTACGTAAAGTAAAGTCGGAACCGAGGCGGCCTATTGTTCATCTCATTGTCAATAAAAGTCTTAGTACTTCAATGAATAGATATCACTCTTTCAAAGGAAGTTATAGGAAGTCCTGTTCACACAGGGTATATTTACCTTGGAGTTCCACATATTCCTGTTTCCATAGCAGACTTTTTGCTTACACAGATGTAAGAGATGCTCATCACGTGCAGGTACTTTTTCCACAGACAGTGCGCTCTGCAAACGCTCTAAAAGATTTTTTCTGTGCAGTTTTAGAGAAATTTCTTCTGCCCTAGGGTCGAAATAGAAAATTTATTTTTAACAGTAGGGGCCACCAGAGTCATTTTCATATTATTTCCCGACAGATGTTGCCCACTGCCTTATATATCCACCGTAAGAAGGCTTATATTGAAACTAAAAACTGCTGTGTGTTCGCTAAATTTGTCCTCCGTCTCTTTTCGGACATAAATGTTCCCTGTCTTTTGTGTTCCTAAGGTCTGTTCCATGGCCCTAATGTCTTGACATTCTAATAGAAGTAATTTGTTACTGGGTTAACAGGTTGCTGAGGACATTGTAACTGCCGTAACAACAGATTGACTTTCCAGCAGTCACGTTTCGTATAAAATACCCTATCATTTCCAGAGCTCTGTCTGCATGATTGTGGTGTTCAAGTAAAATGTTATTAATCTTCATACCCTGTGTATTCTCTATAAGGTTTGAGGTGAGAGCAATAGATCGTATTACAGCAGTACTACGGTGACTTATCATGACAAATAATGTAAAGTAACCCATTTGGGGCCATGGAACTTTATGTTGTAATCCATAAAGCCCAATTCACTTGTATGTATTTCAATATTTAAAGTAATGTGAGCAGCGTTGTTGTTTTAAAAGACCGTGATTGAGAACTGATTCGTTAGTGTGAACATCTCACGATGAAGCATTTCATCAAACATAACTTTTATTCGGGACTACAACTTAGTGTCTCATGCCGCCAATGTAGTCTAACCTGATTCATTCTTAAGACGCTGGAAAGAATACTGGACTTTGAGATAAGGTCGAACCACATTTTTCAAAGTGTTACTTGTTTCCAGAGAAAACTATTTTAGCATCAGCGATTCTAATATTTTTATGAAAATATTCCCTAAGTGGATAACAAAATAAGTGAAAAAAATTCTTATGTGTTTATTTTTAAATAACATTTTTATTTCTTTAATTTAAATTCTTTAATTTATTTACACTACAAATTCATTTATTTATTAACATGCCAATAATTAATCTGGGGACGTATATTAGATTTAAACTTAAAAACATATTTCAATTGTAATTCAATTATAACTTTAAACAAAACTCCACTTCATTGGATTTATAAAATAAAATAAAAAATAATTCAAAATAATAAAAATTAAACAAATATTCATTAAATTTAAAATAAAAATTATAACACAGTTAAATTAGAAAGTGTTCATATAAAAATCAAGTAGTACTAGATGTTGGTATTCCACATCCAATAAACCACTTTTCATTCTTACAATATTTACAAAAAATGTTCATCCTTGTGAGTAAGACTGCCAATTGTTTGAATTGTTGCCATACAAACCAAATGCTATTTCCTCCAACAGCAATCGGTACAGCCGGATTCAAGCTCTAAGCCACAAATAAAACATTCTTCGCTTAAACGACAACCAATTTTCGCAATCGTCATCATCGGATGTGGTTTGTTTGTTGTTGTTTGCCGTTTCCAATAAAAACCAAGTGGTACCTTCTCCTCGTGTGAACAGGATTTGCGCTGATGTTATGGCACAGTACATCACTTTTCGTTTTCACGAAAACCCTTTATTGCTTTATGTCTTATGTGTACCGGAGCAATTCATTCATCTTCTTCTCATAATTTGTGTATTAAAGTCCTCAAGATGTTCTAGGACTTTTCACAAATTATTTAAGATGTTTAAGTAGTTTTAGGCTAGCTCGGGATGCTAGCTCTTCAACTGCCTAAAACGAATTGCTGACGATTTCAGAAACTGTTTCAGCTTTTATAGCAATTTTCAACACCAAATAGAGTTAAATAAAATCCTTTTGATAATTATTCTTGGGATTATCCATGAATATCTCCATCTCTGTCTATCTTCTTTTATCTTGCAGTTAGTTTATCCCTTCTATATCTGAAAATGTGTATGTATGTATGTAGTTTATTACCTTGTTTTGCTTTATATACTAAGTACCTAGCTTTATACATTTGGTGTAGTTTAAACTGCTTCCTAAATTTTTCCGCGCAGGTAATGTCATTTCAGTTTTATTTTTTCATTCTTTGTTTGAAATTCTAACGAAATAAAATGAATTTTATTAGGGAAACTCGCTTTAATGTAATTAATAATATTTTCTACTTACTATTGCTATTTAAAAATTCCATTGTGTGCAGATACTATTCAAGGCCAAATGTAATAAACTCTGGTCCTACATGTTCCAGATATATATTCATGTGTAGAACGATACTGTAGTATGTGGTCAAAGAAAAAAGAAACATACGTGGGTTGTACGAACACAAAAATTTCTTGATGCCAAATAATACTTTAGATCCACATGAGGTAATTCAGTTCCATATCCAGGTGTTGAAATGCGTAAAATGTTTTATAAAGATATAAAAAATGAATCATAAATAGGTTAGATACAAAGGACCTGTAATGGTATTACGCCAGTTCCTCAGCTCTTAATAGATAAAACGTTTTTGGTATCACCATACACAGAGTATTTCTTTGGCCTCTTGGAACGCATGACGATCTAATTGACAGAGTGTCCAGTTTTGCATTTCGCATTTTCGTCTGGAAAAATATATTATCATGCGTTAATATTTCTGTCATACAGTTTATTATACTCCCCTCAATGCATCCATATATTCTTCATTGTTTTGAAAAAGTGATAGGAAGACACAACTAAGGCTTTGAATTTTACTAAAAATATGTGAAAATAACTATTTCCTAATTGAAGATAACAAAGTTGAAAAGTCAAGTATTTTTTACCAAATATAACCTTCACAAACAATTTAAAATTCGATAAAATTTGGAAAGGAGGTTTTTCGACTCTAATATGAGTGTTAGCTATTGGACCAAGGATTCCAAAACAGTTTTCGTTATGGTCCCCTGGAACCCCTGGAACTGGAGATGTAGCTCCAAATTAGAAAAAAAGAGTGCTCTAAATCCGTCGAAATCGGATAAAGATTGACCTAGTGGGGGAAATGGACCTGAATAGCCATTGTCTGAAAGATTCCAAAACAGGCCTCTTTACTGTCGTGCGTTACATACAACCTGAGATATACGTGTCAAAGCTTATTGTTTTCTTCGAATGAAATTGTGGGGTGAAAATTTGTAATAGTTCTCATTAAGTTAAATCATATTTGGTACAATGGGTCAATTCGACCTCCGGGTACTGTACTTGTCTTAATTGACAAGTACACGTCTTCTAACCTACCCTAATTGAAACATACATATATGCACATACAAAAGGTAGATGACATACATAATAGTGAAAATTCGATAAAAATTTAAAAACGTGAAATTTTCTGACCTAATGGTCTGGATATCTTTTGGATCAAGGAATCCAAAACAGTTTTCGTTACGGTTGGGTAACCCTTGGGAACACAGGTATAGTCGACGAAGTTAACTTATTTTACATGAGCAAACAAAATAAAAATTAAACGCATCCGGTTCACTGAGCTAGTGGGAGGATTGGCTATTGGTCCAAGTATTCGTTCGGTCAGTTTATTAAAATATTCTTGTGATAGAAAAATATGTTTACAAAATAATCTGGACATATACATACTACTTTATCCACATTTCCAACGATATATGAGTTTTAATATTTTATCAGCAGGTCAAATTTATTTTGCGTTATTGACTATCTTTGGAAGAAATAATGGAAAGCATTCTACCTGCTTGTTTTTCATGAAGTCTTTAATAATTTCAAAACAAGCCAGTCAGGCAAAATATAGCGTTCCTCTTGGTATTGTGTTTTAAAAATTCGTCCTTGAATTAACATGTGTGTTAGTATATGATTCACGTCATAAAGGTTTTTCTCATTTTCTGTTTTCATTGTAATTTCTACAAGAGAAATTTGGCCGAACTTTTCGACTTGAATCTGTTGTACTTTTACGTCCATGAGTATCTCCAAGGTCTTTAGCAGGAAGGAGGAGAGACTTATGGTTACAGTTACTAATCGTAACTGTGGTTGGGCAGGTTCTCCCTGCCTTCAATATGAGAACCACTACGCCTCTACACCATTATGATGGTATTGAATACTACTTGAGGAATTTGATATACTTCGGTCTTAGACACTATAAAGGTCCCGGAGACTTAAACAAGTTTAACTTCACTCCTAAAATGATTGCCTTCACATATATCAACTCAATCGTACACTCGAGTCCTATTCCGTTAGAAAGTTAATATCTAATTCTTTTTCAGAACTAATGAGTAATTGTTACTGTACAGCACACTAAACATAAGAGCCTAGAGATTTCATTTATAGTTTCATTTAAAAAATATTAGACTTGGGGAAAGTTTATATTACTTTACCTATAAGAGCAGAACAGAGGCAATATTCGAAATTGATTAAAACCCTATAATTTCTTGAGTAAATATTGTTAATTATATTGGAAGCTATGGGGCATACGCTATGGCCCTAATGAAATTACTTTTACTTACCCTTTACCTGCCTTCAAAAAAGGGGGTTGAATAAAAAAATCTAGGAGGTATAGAAAACAAGATAACTGTCAGCCTTAATAAAAAAAGGTTCCCCGGTGGTTCACAATATAAACTGGCCCATGAAAACAGGCAGACAGAAAGGTACCGGGTACCTGGATAATACCAATAATAGTCTTAAAAGGGCCTTCAAATATTTTTATGGGGTGTAGAAAAGTTCCTATAAATACTCATACAATTTCTCAAATCGCTAACAGTTGACTTTCAGACTTCCAAGTGACAATAAGCGACACAGAAATATCTTTTTAAAGTTTTGTGCCTTGAAACATCATTTTGCATTTGAAATCGAAATCAAACATGAATCGCAGAAATATAAGTGAAAATAGTGGTATGATATTAAGGAAGGCGAATGAGCCTTCAACACCAACAATTGCCTTTCAAGACGTACCATTGACAGCACTTGGCAAAGGAACAATGCGAAGACTTTCTTCTTTGTTAAATTCCGAGAGAAATTTTCGTTCGCATGATGGATACGAACGTGATTGGCGTGGATTGGCATGCTTGGCTAAACAGAAATGCCTGTACGATGAAAATGCCATAACTTTGCAAGATCCCATAACGGAGGTGGTGCAACTTTGGTGAACGAATAATCCAAAAACAGCAACATTTGCTTACTTAGAGAAATTCCTTGCAATTATTGAACGCTGGGATGTAACCGATGAGATACATGAAAATTTAATGGAAGACAGCAAAGCATACCAAATGGAGCAGCTACTTGAACAAAATTTAAAATCGTTTGAAAATATTTCTGAAAACCATATGTTTGATGACAATTTTGATCAGGCAACAAATGGAAACATTCTAACCACAGCTGATGTGTTGCTAGCCCAACAGGGTTTGCCACCAGAAACCTATGATGCCTTTGTACTCTATGCCGATGCTGATCTTAATTATACATCCGAAATGCTTACGATGCTAGAAGATCAGTCCGACTATAGCTTTAAACTTTGCATAAAGGATCGCGATTTATTGGCTGGAGTTCATTTGGAACATGCTGCCTTAACACAATTAATTGAAGAACGTTGTAAACATTTGATTATCATCCTAACCGAGGAATTTCTAAAGAGTCCTGAAAACAAGTTTTTAATAAATTATACACAAGCGCTGCAACTGCAACACAAAACAGGAAAAATTATACCAGTTTTGTATGAAGACAGTGTGAATATGCCAAATAATTTAGAAATATACAACCATCTACGCTATTCAGAGAATTTATTTGATTTTTGGCTTAAACTAGCCAATATCATGTGTAATGTCAATACAACAGCCGGTACAACTAATACAACATCAGCATCCAGGAACAGAAATACTTCCTTTAGAACTCCATTTACAAGAAATCTTATGCAAATTAAAGAGGACAGTGAATTGAAGATTGTTTCCAGTAGAGGCGTAATACGAGCCAAAGGTTTGTCTGCAGCATCTACAAGCAGTAATTTAAAAAAGAAACTGAAATGGTCCAGCAAAATTCTTAAGAAGGTTTTTACTCGTCTCAATCGTTAACTCCAGGAAGCTTAGCATATGTCTGCACATACATACGTGAAGTGCAAAGTATAATTCTTGCTACACTTATTTATGTATACAATTTAATTAGTTTTTAATAAAATAAAATGTTAAGATAAAATACTTTTTTTTATAAAACAAATAAAATAGTAATGTATTTCGTAAAACAATGAAAACTTTTTGCTAACACTGTACATTTGCATTGCAAAATTGTAGGCAGACTCTAAATTATTTTAATTTAGTTTTCCTTGAGCTTCTATTACGTACCCAGATCCTTTAGCGAGCGTTCTATTACCTTGTGATCCCCTAAAGATTTCTTGCTTGGTATACTTCAATCGTTTATACGGTCCAAACAAAGCCGTGTGTTTGGACAGTCAGTAATGATACGTTTAACATTTGAATTACCAGTAAAAATATTCATTTTATTATTCATAAAGCCTGATATTTTTTAAAATGTTCTTTTTAACATCAAATATTTCCACAGATTTCCGCCAAATGTCTTAAATTTTCTCAGACCAATTAATATGTCTCATCTATCTTATCGAAGTATTTCTGAATATTACTATGAAATGTCAAGAGATCACTCTTTGGAATACTGTTTAGCTTAGCATCCATTTGACATTTTGACAACCAGTTTATCCGAAATTGTTCGATCGCAAAGAAAATAATCTTAAGCGATGATGCTGCCCATTATACTAAATTGTTAAATTAGCAACGCTGCCAATCCACATCAGATCCCATAGAGTCCAAATGCATCTTGGGGAAGTCACTGTTTGGTGTGGATTTAAAACTGACCGCAATCTGATTAACTTCTGCTACCTGCGTCCAGAAACACAATTAAAAGTAATAAAAAATAATAGTTTGGTTCTCTCTTTTTTTTTGCCAATTCTATATATACCTTATTGTTGTTTTATCCTCAAGTTATCTTACGATACCGAACTGATAGCATTATGTGGTGAACCCATTTGTAACAGAACTTTATCCAACCATTGCAAAGGACCATGCAAATGAATTTCAATCCAACATGGCGTAGATGTAACATCTTGTCGATGATATTCCGCACCCCAACCTTTCACGAATGACAGCCGTATTGTACACATCTTCGTTAGTTCATAAACCGCTTCGAAGCCACTATTAACAGATTGTGTCAGAAGTCGAGCAAATTCTTGATTATTGAATATTTTCAATGAACAGCCGGGTGGTATTTTGCACACTGTACTGGGATGAAAGCCGTGATGATAATTGCAATTACGTGATTGCACAAAGACAGCTGCATCTGAGAGGCATTCGGCGTAAACTTCACCGTTAACATAAGACAGCTGAACACCTTTTCCGATATGACGTCTTGTATTTTCTATTGTGCTGTTACGATTGACATTGCTTAACTGACCCAAACAACAGCGTTCCGAATTATTTGAAGGATTTGTAAACCCATCAACTATTACCGAACGGTTATTGCAATGAAACACTTCACCAACACGGCAATTCAACTCAAAGTTGGCAATGGAAGCCCAAAATACTGGCTCTTGATAGCTAACCTGGGCCACATCAGTCATAGTAGTGTCTGACATTTGAGAACTATTAATGGTATTGCTTGAATTGCCATCACCTGAGGGACTATAGGATGGCGGCGGTGGTGTTTCTGCCATGCTTCCATAGGGAGAATTTGGATTGGAAGTAACCACACTCGCACTCTGACTGTTAAGATTATTAAAACCGGTCGTTGAATAGTTGACACTGTGAGGCATTGTTGAGTCCACATTAGTATTGCATTGTAACATTGAATGGCCAGGAGCAAACTCCGATTGACGTGGTACTAATACGGGCGATAAAATAGTACTCTCCACACGTTTGTAGTGATAAGGATTAATACAGATCTCTTTCTGTTTAGCACTAAACGGATATTGGCATATCTCCAAGGCTTTGAATTCATGATGCGACTGTAAATCTGGCCAACGCCATACACGACAATAAATATTCTGTAGGAGAACTACTTAAAGTAAATACATACAGATTTGTTTCCTTTACTTTTTGTGAATGTTAGCTGTGTTATACAATTTATGATTTTGTTTCAACCACTAGTAGCATTTACTCATTTGCAGATGTCTACTAAAAAGTTTTCTTGAAATATTTTTTGAAGGGAAAATGTCAAGTGACCTGATTTTCTATGAAAATTTTCACTCACTTGCATTATATTAACTTTGTAGTAACATTTTACACACTGGCACAGTGTTCAAATGAACGAATTCATATAAATTCGTCGTTGAAATGTTAAGATCTACTACTGTAGCATGTGTTTGTTTATTTTTGCTTGCGTTCAAATATGACTGGCAAACTCTTAATATTTTGTTGTTGTGTATACAGCCGTCTGTAAGCTATGAACAAAGCACCTTTGCGGGTAAAATAAAGCGTATACTCAACCTACTTCCTTTCCTACTTTCTCACATACTTGAGATTTTATGAAGTAAATTTTAAATATGCAAAAAGCATCCCAGTGAACAATTTTGTAACATTTTGTTTCCTATTTTGTAACATTTTGTTTCCTTAAAAAATATGGCATAAACCGCTTAAATGACATTTGTTGGCAAAGGGGAGAAAATTAAATTTAAATGCCCCTACCTGTCAGCAAATAACGCGTATGTACATAATATAAAAATGCTGTCTATTGAAGTACAAATTTAAAGAAAATTATGTAAAGTGGATAACAACTGCATACTAATCCGGACTTACAGTGAAAAAGGGAAAATTTTCGAGCGCAAGAAGGATTTTATTATTTTCCCTTTTACCAGGAAATTAATATTCGTGTTATTCGAACATTATAAACAAGTGAATTATAAAATTATAATTTTTCTACCTGTAATGCAATATCATATTAAGGAAATCGATTAACGCAGTTATTTTCGGGTCTCAGGAAACAGTGTAAAAGCAACAGAAAGATTGCGAAAAATTATTAGTTCTGGTTTCAAATCCTTGGCGAAAACACTTACGCACATCCAATCAAAAATCCAAATTAAAATAATATCAACGTTCTAAACTTTGCTAGCGTCAGCAGTATTATTTACACCGTCGGAAAAATTATTAAAAATTGTAAATTTTTTTAATATCGTGTTGGCTTTGTATGCTTGAAGTCTTCTTTGTTAAGAAAAATTTCATAGCAAAAACCAGCATCATTTTCATTAAACCTTTTTAGCCGTTCATATCCATCAACAGCAATACCTTTTTAAACCTTATTCAGGTGAGTAGAAAATTTACAAGAGAAAAAAACATTTTAAATAATAATTTTGTTTCTATTTAAGAATGCGCACACCCATTGTAGAACAAGTGAATCGCTGGGCAGTGTACAATCACTTCTTTATTGAGGGAACTTTATCAGCAATGGCAAATTTTGATGGTCCTCATCATGAACTCGAGGACATTCCAAATGTAGAAGTCATTCAGGCAATGAAGACACTACTTGAACATGACATGATTTATGAGTACCGCGATCGGATATATTTTAATTGGGATATTAACGAGAAAGGCATCGAATTTCTTCGACTATTATTAAGGCCGCCCCACAGAATCGTACCGAAAACGGTACAAAGCCGAACATATATGAGACGATTGTACTATTTTTATTTGAATAACGATCTCATACCAAAAACCAGCATCATTTTCATTAAACCTTTTTAGCCGTTCATATCCATCAACACCAATACCTTTTTAAACCGTATTTAGGTGAGTAGAGAATTTACAAGAGAAAAAACATTTTAAATAATAATTTTGTTTCTATTTAAGAATGCGCATACCCATTGTAGAACTAGTGAATGGCTTGGCAGTGTACAATCACTTCTTTATTGAGGGAACTTTAACAGCAATGGCAAATTTTGAAGGTCCTCATCATGAACTCGAGGACATTCCAAATGTAGAAGTCATTCAGGCAATGAAAACACTACTTGCACATGACATGATTTGGGAGTACCGCTGTCGGACATGTTTTTATTGGGATATAAACGAGAGAGGCATCGAATTTCTTCGAATGTTATTAAGGCCGCATCATACAATCGTACCAAAAATTCAAATTAAAATAATATCAACGTTCTAAACTTTGCTAGCGTCAGCAGTATTATTTACACCGTTGATAAAATTATTAAAAATTGTAAATTTTTTTAATATCGTGTTGGCTTTGTATGCTTGAAGTCTTCTTTGTTAAGAACAATTTCATAGCAAAAACCAGCATCATTTTCATTAAACCTTTTTAGCCGTTCATATCCATCAACAGCAATACCTTTTTAAACCTTATTCAGGTGAGTAGAAAATTTACAAGAGAAAAAAACATTTTAAATAATAATTTTGTTTCTATTTAAGAATGCG
Source organism: Sarcophaga rosellei (assembly GCA_930367235.1). NCBI lineage: Eukaryota > Metazoa > Arthropoda > Insecta > Diptera > Sarcophagidae > Sarcophaga > Sarcophaga rosellei. Next base: position 30,929,150 of record OV884021.1, on the reverse strand, counting down.
CACACCCATTGTAGAACAAGTGAATCGTATGGCAGTGTACAATCACTTCTTTATTGAGGGAACTTTATCAGCAATGGCAAGTTTTGATGGTCCTCATCATAAACTCGAGCACATTCCAAATGTAGAAGTCATTCAGGCGATGAAGACACTACTTGAACATGACATGATTTATGAGTACCGCGATCGGATATATTTTAATTGGGATATTAACGAGAAAGGCATCGAATTTCTTCGACTATTATTAAGGCCGCCCCACAGAATCGTACCGAAAACGGTACAAAGCCGAACATATATGAGACGATTGTACTATTTTTATTTGAATAACGATCTCATACCAAAAACCAGCATCATTTTCATTAAACCTTTTTAGCCGTTCATATCCATCAACACCAATACCTTTTTAAACCGTATTCAGGTGAGTAGAAAATTTACAAGAGAAAAAAACATTTTAAATAATAATTTTGTTTCTATTTAAGAATGCGCATACCCATTGTAGAACGAGTGAATCGCTTGGCAGTGTACAATCACTTCTTTATTGAGGGAACTTTAACAGCAATGGCAAATTTTGAAGGTCCTCATCATGAACTCGAGGACATTCCAAATGTAGAAGTCATTCAGGCAATGAAAACACTACTTGCACATGACATGATTTGGGAGTACCGCTGTCGGACATGTTTTTATTGGGATATAAACGAGAGAGGCATCGAATTTCTTCGAATGTTATTAAGGCCGCATCATACAATCGTACCAAAAATCCAAATTAAAATAATATCAACGTTCTAAACTTTGCTAGCGTCAGCAGTATTATTTACACCGTTGGAAAAATTATTAAAAATTGTAAATTTTTTAATATCGTGTTGGCTTTGTATGCTTGAAGTCTTCTTTGTTAAGAAAAATTTCATAGCAAAAACCAGCATCATTTTCATTAAACCTTTTTAGCCGTTCATATCCATCAACACCAATACCTTTTTAAACCGTATTCAGGTGAGTAGAAAATTTACAAGAGAAAAAAACATTTTAAATAATAATTTTGTTTCTATTTAAGAATGCGCACACCCATTGTAGAACAAGTGAATCGTATGGCAGTGTACAATCACTTCTTTATTGAGGGAACTTTATCAGCAATGGCAAATTTTGATGGTCCTCATCATGAACTCGAGGACATTCCAAATGTAGAAGTCATTCAGGCGATGAAGACACTACTTGAACATGACATGATTTATGAGTACCGCGATCGGATATATTTTAATTGGGATATTAACGAGAAAGGCATCGAATTTCTTCGAATGTTATTAAGGCCGCATCATACAATCGTACCAAAAATTCAAATTAAAATAATATCAACGTTCTAAACTTTGCTAGCGTCAGCAGTATTATTTACACCGTCGGAAAAATTATTAAAAATTGTAAATTTTTTTAATATCGTGTTGGCTTTGTATGCTTGAAGTCTTCTTTGTTAAGAAAAATTTCATAGCAAAAACCAGCATCATTTTCATTAAACCTTTTTAGCCGTTCATATCCATCAACAGCAATACCTTTTTAAACCTTATTCAGGTGAGTAGAAAATTTACAAGAGAAAAAAACATTTTAAATAATAATTTTGTTTCTATTTAAGAATGCGCACACCCATTGTAGAACGAGTGAATCGCTTGGCAGTGTACAATCACTTCTTTATTGAGGGAACTTTAACAGCAATGGCAAATTTTGAAGGTCCTCATCATGAACTCGAGGACATTCCAAATGTAGAAGTCATTCAGGCAATGAAAACACTACTTGCACATGACATGATTTGGGAGTACCGCTGTCGGACATGTTTTTATTGGGATATAAACGAGAGAGGCATCGAATTTCTTCGAATGTTATTAAGGCCGCATCATACAATCGTACCAAAAATTCAAATTAAAATAATATCAACGTTCTAAACTTTGCTAGCGTCAGCAGTATTATTTACACCGTTGATAAAATTATTAAAAATTGTAAATTTTTTTAATATCGTGTTGGCTTTGTATGCTTGAAGTCTTCTTTGTTAAGAACAATTTCATAGCAAAAACCAGCATCATTTTCATTAAACCTATTTAGCCGTTCATATCCATCAACAGCAATACCTTTTTAAACCTTATTCAGGTGAGTAGAAAATTTACAAGAGAAAAAAACATTTTAAATAATAATTTTGTTTCTATTTCAGAATGCGCACACCCATTGTAGAACAAGTGAATCGTATGGCAGTGTACAATCACTTCTTTATTGAGGGAACTTTATCAGCAATGGCAAGTTTTGATGGTCCTCATCATAAACTCGAGCACATTCCAAATGTAGAAGTCATTCAGGCGATGAAGACACTACTTGAACATGACATGATTTATGAGTACCGCGATCGGATATATTTTAATTGGGATATTAACGAGAAAGGCATCGAATTTCTTCGACTATTATTAAGGCCGCCCCACAGAATCGTACCGAAAACGGTACAAAGCCGAACATATATGAGACGATTGTACTATTTTTATTTGAATAACGATCTCATACCAAAAACCAGCATCATTTTCATTAAACCTTTTTAGCCGTTCATATCCATCAACACCAATACCTTTTTAAACCGTATTCAGGTGAGTAGAAAATTTACAAGAGAAAAAAACATTTTAAATAATAATTTTGTTTCTATTTAAGAATGCGCATACCCATTGTAGAACGAGTGAATCGCTTGGCAGTGTACAATCACTTCTTTATTGAGGGAACTTTAACAGCAATGGCAAATTTTGAAGGTCCTCATCATGAACTCGAGGACATTCCAAATGTAGAAGTCATTCAGGCAATGAAAACACTACTTGCACATGACATGATTTGGGAGTACCGCTGTCGGACATGTTTTTATTGGGATATAAACGAGAGAGGCATCGAATTTCTTCGAGTGTTATTAAGGCCGCATCATACAATCGTACCAAAAATTCAAATTAAAATAATATCAACGTTCTAAACTTTGCTAGCGTCAGCAGTATTATTTACACCGTTGATAAAATTATTAAAAATTGTAAATTTTTTTAATATCGTGTTGGCTTTGTATGCTTGAAGTCTTCTTTGTTAAGAAAAATTTCATAGCAAAAACCAGCATCATTTTCATTAAACCTTTTTAGCCGTTCATATCCATCAACAGCAATACCTTTTTAAACCTTATTCAGGTGAGTAGAAAATTTACAAGAGAAAAAAACATTTTAAATAATAATTTTGTTTCTATTTAAGAATGCGCACACCCATTGTAGAACAAGTGAATCGTATGGCAGTGTACAATCACTTCTTTATTGAGGGAACTTTATCAGCAATGGCAAGTTTTGATGGTCCTCATCATAAACTCGAGCACATTCCAAATGTAGAAGTCATTCAGGCGATGAAGACACTACTTGAACATGACATGATTTATGAGTATCGCGATCGGATATATTTTAATTGGGATATTAACGAGAAAGGCATCGAATTTCTTCGACTATTATTAAGGCCGCCCCACAGAATCGTACCGAAAACGGTACAAAGCCGAACATATATGAGACGATTGTACTATTTTTATTTGAATAACGATCTCATACCAAAAACCAGCATCATTTTCATTAAACCTTTTTAGCCGTTCATATCCATCAACACCAATACCTTTTTAAACCGTATTCAGGTGAGTAGAAAATTTACAAGAGAAAAAAACATTTTAAATAATAATTTTGTTTCTATTTAAGAATGCGCATACCCATTGTAGAACGAGTGAATCGCTTGGCAGTGTACAATCACTTCTTTATTGAGGGAACTTTAACAGCAATGGCAAATTTTGAAGGTCCTCATCATGAACTCGAGGACATTCCAAATGTAGAAGTCATTCAGGCAATGAAAACACTACTTGCACATGACATGATTTGGGAGTACCGCTGTCGGACATGTTTTTATTGGGATATAAACGAGAGAGGCATCGAATTTCTTCGAATGTTATTAAGGCCGCATCATACAATCGTACCAAAAATCCAAATTAAAATAATATCAACGTTCTAAACTTTGCTAGCGTCAGCAGTATTATTTACACCGTTGGAAAAATTATTAAAAATTGTAAATTTTTTTAATATCGTGTTGGCTTTGTATGCTTGAAGTCTTCTTTGTTAAGAAAAATTTCATAGCAAAAACCAGCATCATTTTCATTAAACCTTTTTAGCCGTTCATATCCATCAACACCAATACCTTTTTAAACCGTATTCAGGTGAGTAGAAAATTTACAAGAGAAAAAAACATTTTAAATAATAATTTTGTTTCTATTTAAGAATGCGCACACCCATTGTAGAACAAGTGAATCGTATGGCAGTGTACAATCACTTCTTTATTGAGGGAACTTTATCAGCAATGGCAAATTTTGATGGTCCTCATCATGAACTCGAGGACATTCCAAATGTAGAAGTCATTCAGGCGATGAAGACACTACTTGAACATGACATGATTTATGAGTACCGCGATCGGATATATTTTAATTGGGATATTAACGAGAAAGGCATCGAATTTCTTCGAATGTTATTAAGGCCGCATCATACAATCGTACCAAAAATTCAAATTAAAATAATATCAACGTTCTAAACTTTGCTAGCGTCAGCAGTATTATTTACACCGTCGGAAAAATTATTAAAAATTGTAAATTTTTTTAATATCGTGTTGGCTTTGTATGCTTGAAGTCTTCTTTGTTAAGAAAAATTTCATAGCAAAAACCAGCATCATTTTCATTAAACCTTTTTAGCCGTTCATATCCATCAACAGCAATACCTTTTTAAACCTTATTCAGGTGAGTAGAAAATTTACAAGAGAAAAAAACATTTTAAATAATAATTTTGTTTCTATTTAAGAATGCGCACACCCATTGTAGAACAAGTGAATCGCTTGGCAGTGTACAATCACTCCTTTATTGAGGGAACTTTATCAGCAATGGCAAATTTTGATGGTCCTCATCATGAACTCGAGGACATTCCAAATGTAGAAGTCATTCAGGCAATGAAGACACTACTTGAACATGACATGATTTATGAGTACCGCGATCGGATATATTTTAATTGGGATATTAACGAGAAAGGCATCGAATTTCTTCGACTATTATTAAGGCCGCCCCACAGAATCGTACCGAAAACGGTACAAAGCCGAACATATATGAGACGATTGTACTATTTTTATTTGAATAACGATCTCATACCAAAAACCAGCATCATTTTCATTAAACCTTTTTAGCCGTTCATATCCATCAACACCAATACCTTTTTAAACCGTATTCAGGTGAGTAGAAAATTTACAAGAGAAAAAAACATTTTAAATAATAATTTTGTTTCTATTTAAGAATGAGCATACCCATTGTAGAACGAGTGAATCGCTTGGCAGTGTACAATCACTTCTTTATTGAGGGAACTTTAACAGCAATGGCAAATTTTGAAGGTCCTCATCATGAACTCGTGGACATTCCAAATGTAGAAGTCATTCAGGCAATGAAAACACTACTTGCACATGACATGATTTGGGAGTACCGCTGTCGGACATGTTTTTATTGGGATATAAACGAGAGAGGCATCGAATTTCTTCGAATGTTATTAAGGCCGCATCATACAATCGTACCAAAAATTCAAATTAAAATAATATCAACGTTCTAAACTTTGCTAGCGTCAGCAGTATTATTTACACCGTCGGAAAAATTATTAAAAATTGTAAATTTTTTTAATATCGTGTTGGCTTTGTATGCTTGAAGTCTTCTTTGTTAAGAAAAATTTCATAGCAAAAACCAGCATCATTTTCATTAAACCTTTTTAGCCGTTCATATCCATCAACAGCAATACCTTTTTAAACCTTATTCAGGTGAGTAGAAAATTTACAAGAGAAAAAAACATTTTAAATAATAATTTTGTTTCTATTTAAGAATGCGCACACCCATTGTAGAACAAGTGAATCGCTTGGCAGTGTACAATCACTTCTTTATTGAGGGAACTTTATCAGCAATGGCAAATTTTGATGGTCCTCATCATGAACTCGAGGACATTCCAAATGTAGAAGTCATTCAGGCAATGAAGACACTACTTGAACATGACATGATTTATGAGTACCGCGATCGGATATATTTTAATTGGGATATTAACGAGAAACGCATCGAATTTCTTCGACTATTATTAAGGCCGCCCCACAGAATCGTACCGAAAACGGTACAAAGCCGAACATATATGAGACGATTGTACTATTTTTATTTGAATAACGATCTCATACCAAAAACCAGCATCATTTTCATTAAACCTTTTTAGCCGTTCATATCCATCAACACCAATACCTTTTAAAACCGTATTCAGGTGAGTAGAAAATTTACAAGAGAAAAAAACATTTTAAATAATAATTTTGTTTCTATTTAAGAATGCGCATACCCATTGTAGAACGAGTGAATCGCTTGGCAGTGTACAATCACTTCTTTATTGAGGGAACTTTATCAGCAATGGCAAATTTTGATGGTCCTCATCATGAACTCGAGGACATTCCAAATGTAAAAGTCATTTAGGCAATGAAAACACTACTTGCACATGACATGATTTGGGAGTACCGCTGTCGGACATGTTTTTATTGGGATATAAACGAGAGAGGCATCGAATTTCTTCGAATGTTATTAAGGCCGCATCATACAATCGTACCAAAAATCCAAATTAAAATAATATCAACGTTCTAAACTTTGCTAGCGTCAGCAGTATTATTTACACCGTCGGAAAAATTATTAAAAATTGTAAATTTTTTTAATATCGTGTTGGCTTTGTATGCTTGAAGTCTTCTTTGTTAAGAAAAATTTCATAGCAAAAACCAGCATCATTTTCATTAAACCTTTTTAGCCGTTCATATCCATCAACAGCAACACCTTTTTAAACCTTATTCAGGTGAGTAGAAAATTTACAAGAGAAAAAAACATTTTAAATAATAATTTTGTTTCTATTTAAGAATGCGCACACCCATTGTAGAACAAGTGAATAGTATGGCAGTGTACAATCACTTCTTTATTGAGGGAACTTTATCAGCAATGGCAAATTTTGATGGTCCTCATCATGAACTCGAGGACATTCCAAATGTAGAAGTCATTCAGGCGATGAAGACACGACTTGAACATGACATGATTTATGAGTACCGCGATCGGATATATTTTAATTGGGATATTAACGAGAAAGGCATCGAATTTCTTCTACTATTATTAAGGCCGCCCCACAGAATCGTACCGAAAACGGTACAAAGCCGAACATATATGAGACGATTGTACTATTTTTATTTGAATAACGATCTCATACCAAAAACCAGCATCATTTTCATTAAACCTTTTTAGCCGTTCATATCCATCAACACCAATACCTTTTTAAACCGTATTTAGGTGAGTAGAGAATTTACAAGAGAAAAAACATTTTAAATAATAATTTTGTTTCTATTTAAGAATGCGCATACCCATTGTAGAACTAGTGAATGGCTTGGCAGTGTACAATCACTTCTTTATTGAGGGAACTTTAACAGCAATGGCAAATTTTGAAGGTCCTCATCATGAACTCGAGGACATTCCAAATGTAAAAGTCATTTAGGCAATGAAAACACTACTTGCACATGACATGATTTGGGAGTACCGCTGTCGGACATGTTTTTATTGGGATATAAACGAGAGAGGCATCGAATTTCTTCGAATGTTATTAAGGCCGCATCATACAATCGTACCAAAAATCCAAATTAAAATAATATCAACGTTCTAAACTTTGCTAGCGTCAGCAGTATTATTTACACCGTTGGAAAAATTATTAAAAATTGTAAATTTTTTTAATATCGTGTTGGCTTTGTATGCTTGAAGTCTTCTTTGTTAAGAAACATTTCATAGCAAAAACCAGCATCATTTTCATTAAACCTTTTTAGCCGTTCATATCCATCAACAGCAATACCTTTTTAAACCTTATTCAGGTGAGTAGAAAATTTACAAGAGAAAAAAACATTTTAAATAATAATTTTGTTTCTATTTAAGAATGCGCACACCCATTGTAGAACAAGTGAATCGCTTGGCAGTGTACAATCACTTCTTTATTGAGGGAACTTTATCAGCAATGGCAAGTTTTGATGGTCCTCATCATGAACTCGAGGACATTCCAAATGTAGAAGTCATTCAGGCGATGAAGACACTACTTGAACATAACATGATTTATGAGTACCGCGATCGGATATATTTTAATTGGGATATTAACGAGAAAGGCATCGAATTTCTTCGACTATTATTAAGGCCGCCCCACAGAATCGTACCGAAAACGGTACAAAGCCGAACATATATGAGACGATTGTACTATTTTTATTTGAATAACGATCTCATACCAAAAACCAGCATCATTTTCATTAAACCTTTTTAGCCGTTCATATCCATCAACACCCATCCCTTTTTAAACCGTATTCAGGTGAGTAGAAAATTTACAAGAGAAAAAAACATTTTAAATAATAATTTTGTTTCTATTTAAGAATGCGCATACCCATTGTAGAACGAGTGAATCGCTTGGCAGTGTACAATCACTTCTTTATTGAGGGAACTTTAACAGCAATGGCAAATTTTGAAGGTCCTCATCATGAACTCGAGGACATTCCAAATGTAAAAGTCATTTAGGCAATGAAAACACTACTTGCACATGACATGATTTGGGAGTACCGCTGTCGGACATGTTTTTATTGGGATATAAACGAGAGGCATCGAATTTCTTCGAATGTTATTAAGGCCGCATCATACAATCGTACCAAAAATCCAAATTAAAATAATATCAACGTTCTAAACTTTGCTAGCGTCAGCAGTATTATTTACACCGTTGATAAAATTATTAAAAATTGTACATTTTTTTAATATCGTGTTGGCTTTGTATGATTGAAGTCTTCTTTGTTAAGAAAAATTTCATAGCAAAAACCAGCATCATTTTCATTAAACCTTTTTAGCCGTTCATATCCATCAACACCAATACCTTTTTAAACCGTATTCAGGTGAGTAGAAAATTTACAAGAGAAAAAAACATTTTAAATAATAATTTTGTTTCTATTTAAGAATGCGCACACCCATTGTAGAACAAGTGAACCGCTGGGCAGTGTACAATCACTTCTTTATTGAGGGAACTTTATCAGCAATGGCAAATTTTGATGGTCCTCATCATGAACTCGAGGACATTCCAAATGTAGAAGTCATTCAGGCAATGAAGACACTACTTGAACATGACATGATTTATGAGTACCGCGATCGGATATATTTTAATTGGGATATTAACGAGAAAGGCATCGAATTTCTTCGACTATTATTAAGGCCGCCCCACAGAATCGTACCGAAAACGGTACAAAGCCGAACATATATGAGACGATTGTACTATTTTTATTTGAATAACGATCTCATACCAAAAACCAGCATCATTTTCATTAAACCTTTTTAGCCGTTCATATCCATCAACACCAATACCTTTTTAAACCGTATTCAGGTGAGTAGAAAATTTACAAGAGAAAAAAACATTTTAAATAATAATTTTGTTTCTATTTAAGAATGCGCATACCCATTGTAGAACGAGTGAATCGCTTGGCAGTGTACAATCACTTCTTTATTGAGGGAACTTTATCAGCAATGGCAAGTTTTGATGGTCCTCATCATGAACTCGAGGACATTCCAAATGTAGAAGTCATTCAGGCGATGAAGACACTACTTGAACATAACATGATTTATGAGTACCGCGATCGGATATATTTTAATTGGGATATTAACGAGAAAGGCATCGAATTTCTTCGACTATTATTAAGGCCGCCCCACAGAATCGTACCGAAAACGGTACAAAGCCGAACATATATGAGACGATTGTACTATTTTTATTTGAATAACGATCTCATACCAAAAACCAGCATCATTTTCATTAAACCTTTTTAGCCGTTCATATCCATCAACACCCATCCCTTTTTAAACCGTATTCAGGTGAGTAGAAAATTTACAAGAGATAAAAACATTTTAAATAATAATTTTGTTTCTATTTAAGAATGCGCATACCCATTGTAGAACGAGTGAATCGCTTGGCAGTGTACAATCACTTCTTTATTGAGGGAACTTTAACAGCAATGGCAAATTTTGAAGGTCCTCATCATGAACTCGAGGACATTCCAAATGTAAAAGTCATTTAGGCAATGAAAACACTACTTGCACATGACATGATTTGGGAGTACCGCTGTCGGACATGTTTTTATTGGGATATAAACGAGAGGCATCGAATTTCTTCGAATGTTATTAAGGCCGCATCATACAATCGTACCAAAAATCCAAATTAAAATAATATCAACGTTCTAAACTTTGCTAGCGTCAGCAGTATTATTTACACCGTTGATAAAATTATTAAAAATTGTACATTTTTTTAATATCGTGTTGGCTTTGTATGATTGAAGTCTTCTTTGTTAAGAAAAATTTCATAGCAAAAACCAGCATCATTTTCATTAAACCTTTTTAGCCGTTCATATCCATCAACACCAATACCTTTTTAAACCGTATTCAGGTGAGTAGAAAATTTACAAGAGAAAAAAACATTTTAAATAATAATTTTGTTTCTATTTAAGAATGCGCACACCCATTGTAGAACAAGTGAATCGTATGGCAGTGTACAATCACTTCTTTATTGAGGGAACTTTATCAGCAATGGCAAATTTTGATGGTCCTCATCATGAACTCGAGGACATTCCAAATGTAGAAGTCATTCAGGCGATGAAGACACTACTTGAACATGACATGATTTATGAGTACCGCGATCGGATATATTTTAATTGGGATATTAACGAGAAAGGCATCGAATTTCTTCGAATGTTATTAAGGCCGCATCATACAATCGTACCAAAAATTCAAATTAAAATAATATCAACGTTCTAAACTTTGCTAGCGTCAGCAGTATTATTTACACCGTCGGAAAAATTATTAAAAATTGTAAATTTTTTTAATATCGTGTTGGCTTTGTATGCTTGAAGTCTTCTTTGTTAAGAAAAATTTCATAGCAAAAACCAGCATCATTTTCATTAAACCTTTTTAGCCGTTCATATCCATCAACAGCAATACCTTTTTAAACCTTATTCAGGTGAGTAGAAAATTTACAAGAGAAAAAAACATTTTAAATAATAATTTTGTTTCTATTTAAGAATGCGCACACCCATTGTAGAACAAGTGAATCGCTGGGCAGTGTACAATCACTCCTTTATTGAGGGAACTTTATCAGCAATGGCAAATTTTGATGGTCCTCATCATGAACTCGAGGACATTCCAAATGTAGAAGTCATTCAGGCAATGAAGACACTACTTGAACATGACATGATTTATGAGTACCGCGATCGGATATATTTTAATTGGGATATTAACGAGAAAGGCATCGAATTTCTTCGACTATTATTAAGGCCGCCCCACAGAATCGTACCGAAAACGGTACAAAGCCGAACATATATGAGACGATTGTACTATTTTTATTTGAATAACGATCTCATACCAAAAACCAGCATCATTTTCATTAAACCTTTTTAGCCGTTCATATCCATCAACACCAATACCTTTTTAAACCGTATTCAGGTGAGTAGAAAATTTACAAGAGAAAAAAACATTTTAAATAATAATTTTGTTTCTATTTAAGAATGAGCATACCCATTGTAGAACGAGTGAATCGCTTGGCAGTGTACAATCACTTCTTTATTGAGGGAACTTTAACAGCAATGGCAAATTTTGAAGGTCCTCATCATGAACTCGTGGACATTCCAAATGTAGAAGTCATTCAGGCAATGAAAACACTACTTGCACATGACATGATTTGGGAGTACCGCTGTCGGACATGTTTTTATTGGGATATAAACGAGAGAGGCATCGAATTTCTTCGAATGTTATTAAGGCCGCATCATACAATCGTACCAAAAATTCAAATTAAAATAATATCAACGTTCTAAACTTTGCTAGCGTCAGCAGTATTATTTACACCGTCGGAAAAATTATTAAAAATTGTAAATTTTTTTAATATCGTGTTGGCTTTGTATGCTTGAAGTCTTCTTTGTTAAGAAAAATTTCATAGCAAAAACCAGCATCATTTTCATTAAACCTTTTTAGCCGTTCATATCCATCAACAGCAACACCTTTTTAAACCTTATTCAGGTGAGTAGAAAATTTACAAGAGAAAAAAACATTTTAAATAATAATTTTGTTTCTATTTAAGAATGCGCACACCCATTGTAGAACAAGTGAATAGTATGGCAGTGTACAATCACTTCTTTATTGAGGGAACTTTATCAGCAATGGCAAATTTTGATGGTCCTCATCATGAACTCGAGGACATTCCAAATGTAGAAGTCATTCAGGCGATGAAGACACGACTTGAACATGACATGATTTATGAGTACCGCGATCGGATATATTTTAATTGGGATATTAACGAGAAAGGCATCGAATTTCTTCTACTATTATTAAGGCCGCCCCACAGAATCGTACCGAAAACGGTACAAAGCCGAACATATATGAGACGATTGTACTATTTTTATTTGAATAACGATCTCATACCAAAAACCAGCATCATTTTCATTAAACCTTTTTAGCCGTTCATATCCATCAACACCAATACCTTTTTAAACCGTATTCAGGTGAGTAGAAAATTTACAAGAGAAAAAAACATTTTAAATAATAATTTTGTTTCTATTTAAGAATGCGCATACCCATTGTAGAACGCGTGAATCGCTTGGCAGTGTACAATCACTTCTTTATTGAGGGAACTTTAACAGCAATGGCAAATTTTGAAGGTCCTCATCATGAACTCGAGGGCATTCCAAATGTAGAAGTCATTCAGGCAATGAAAACACTACTTGCACATGACATGATTTGGGAGTACCGCTGTCGGACATGTTTTTATTGGGATATAAACGAGAGAGGCATCGAATTTCTTCGAATGTTATTAAGGCCGCATCATACAATCGTACCAAAAATCCAAATTAAAATAATATCAACGTTCTAAACTTTGCTAGCGTCAGCAGTATTATTTACACCGTCGGAAAAATTATTAAAAATTGTAAATTTTTTTAATATCGTGTTGGCTTTGTATGCTTGAAGTCTTCTTTGTTAAGAAACATTTCATAGCAAAAACCAGCATCATTTTCATTAAACCTTTTTAGCCGTTCATATCCATCAACACCAATACCTTTTTAAACCGTATTCAGGTGAGTAGAAAATTTACAAGAGAAAAAAACATTTTAAATAATAATTTTGTTTCTATTTAAGAATGCGCACACCCATTGTAGAACAAGTGAATCGCTTGGCAGTGTACAATCACTTCTTTATTGAGGGAACTTTATCAGCAATGGCAAGTTTTGATGGTCCTCATCATGAACTCGAGGACATTCCAAATGTAGAAGTCATTCAGGCGATGAAGACACTACTTGAACATAACATGATTTATGAGTACCGCGATCGGATATATTTTAATTGGGATATTAACGAGAAAGGCATCGAATTTCTTCGACTATTATTAAGGCCGCCCCACAGAATCGTACCGAAAACGGTACAAAGCCGAACATATATGAGACGATTGTACTATTTTTATTTGAATAACGATCTCATACCAAAAACCAGCATCATTTTCATTAAACCTTTTTAGCCGTTCATATCCATCAACACCCATCCCTTTTTAAACCGTATTCAGGTGAGTAGAAAATTTACAAGAGAAAAAAACATTTTAAATAATAATTTTGTTTCTATTTAAGAATGCGCATACCCATTGTAGAACGAGTGAATCGCTTGGCAGTGTACAATCACTTCTTTATTGAGGGAACTTTAACAGCAATGGCAAATTTTGAAGGTCCTCATCATGAACTCGAGGACATTCCAAATGTAAAAGTCATTTAGGCAATGAAAACACTACTTGCACATGACATGATTTGGGAGTACCGCTGTCGGACATGTTTTTATTGGGATATAAACGAGAGGCATCGAATTTCTTCGAATGTTATTAAGGCCGCATCATACAATCGTACCAAAAATCCAAATTAAAATAATATCAACGTTCTAAACTTTGCTAGCGTCAGCAGTATTATTTACACCGTTGATAAAATTATTAAAAATTGTACATTTTTTTAATATCGTGTTGGCTTTGTATGCTTGAAGTCTTCTTTGTTAAGAAAAATTTCATAGCAAAAACCAGCATCATTTTCATTAAACCTTTTTAGCCGTTCATATCCATCAACACCAATACCTTTTTAAACCGTATTCAGGTGAGTAGAAAATTTACAAGAGAAAAAAACATTTTAAATAATAATTTTGTTTCTATTTAAGAATGCGCACACCCATTGTAGAACAAGTGAACCGCTGGGCAGTGTACAATCACTTCTTTATTGAGGGAACTTTATCAGCAATGGCAAATTTTGATGGTCCTCATCATGAACTCGAGGACATTCCAAATGTAGAAGTCATTCAGGCAATGAAGACACTACTTGAACATGACATGATTTATGAGTACCGCGATCGGATATATTTTAATTGGGATATTAACGAGAAAGGCATCGAATTTCTTCGACTATTATTAAGGCCGCCCCACAGAATCGTACCGAAAACGGTACAAAGCCGAACATATATGAGACGATTGTACTATTTTTATTTGAATAACGATCTCATACCAAAAACCAGCATCATTTTCATTAAACCTTTTTAGCCGTTCATATCCATCAACACCAATACCTTTTTAAACCGTATTCAGGTGAGTAGAAAATTTACAAGAGAAAAAAACATTTTAAATAATAATTTTGTTTCTATTTAAGAATGAGCATACCCATTGTAGAACGAGTGAATCGCTTGGCAGTGTACAATCACTTCTTTATTGAGGGAACTTCAACAGCAATGGCAAATTTTGAAGGTCCTCATCATGAACTCGAGGACATTCCAAATGTAGAAGTCATTCAGGCAATGAAAACACTACTTGCACATGACATTATTTGGGAGTACCGCTGTCGGACATGTTTTTATTGGGATATAAACGAGAGAGGCATCGAATTTCTTCGAAAGTTATTAAGGCCGCATCATACAATCGTACCAAAAATCCAAATTAAAATAATATCAACGTTCTAAACTTTGCTAGCGTCAGCAGTATTATTTACACCGTTGGAAAAATTATTAAAAATTGTAAA
Organism: Sarcophaga rosellei; assembly: GCA_930367235.1. Classification (NCBI taxonomy): domain Eukaryota; kingdom Metazoa; phylum Arthropoda; class Insecta; order Diptera; family Sarcophagidae; genus Sarcophaga; species Sarcophaga rosellei. The sequence continues at coordinate 30,913,982 of OV884021.1, read as the reverse complement.
TTTTTTTAATATCGTGTTGGCTTTGTATGCTTGAAGTCTTCTTTGTTAAGAAAAATTTCATAGCAAAAACCAGCATCATTTTCATTAAACCTTTTTAGCCGTTCATATCCATCAACAGCAATACCTTTTTAAACCTTATTCAGGTGAGTAGAAAATTTACAAGAGAAAAAACATTTTAAATAATAATTTTGTTTCTATTTAAGAATGCGCATACCCATTGTAGAACGAGTGAATCGCTTGGCAGTGTACAATCACTTCTTTATTGAGGGAACTTTAACAGCAATGGCAAATTTTGAAGGTCCTCATCATGAACTCGAGGACATTCCAAATGTAGAAGTCATTCAGGCAATGAAGACACTACTTGAACATGACATGATTTATGAGTACCGCGATCGGATATATTTTAATTGGGATATTAACGAGAAAGGCATCGAATTTCTTCGACTATTATTAAGACCGCCCCACAGAATCTTACCGAAAACGGTACAAAGCCGAACATATATGAGACGATTGTACTATTTTTATTTGAATAACGATCTCATACCAAAAACCAGCATCATTTTCATTAAACCTTTTTAGCCGTTCATATCCATCAACACCAATACCTTATTAAACCGTGTTCAGGTGAGTAGAAAATTTACAAGAGAAAAAAACATTTAAATAATAATTTTGTTTCTATTTAAGAATGCGCACACCCATTGTAGAACAAGTGAATCGTATGGCAGTGTACAATCACTTCTTTATTGAGGGAACTTTATCAGCAATGTCAAATTTTGATGGTCCTCATCATGAACTCGAGGATATTCCAAATGTAGAAGTCATTCAGGCGATGAAGACACTACTTGAACATAACATGATTTATGAGTACCGCGATCGGATATATTTTAATTGGGATATTAACGAGAAAGGCATCGAATTTCTTCGACTATTATTAAGGCCGCCCCACAGAATCGTACCGAAAACGGTACAAAGCCGAACATATATGAGACGATTGTACTATTTTTATTTGAATAACGATCTCATACCAAAAACCAGCATCATTTTCATTAAACCTTTTTAGCCGTTCATATCCATCAACACCAATACCTTTTTAAACCGTATTCAGGTGAGTAGAAAATTTACAAGAGAAAAAAACATTTTAAATAATAATTTTGTTTCTATTTAAGAATGCGCATACCCATTGTAGAACGAGTGAATCGCTTGGCAGTGTACAATCACTTCTTTATTGAGGGAACTTTAACAGCAATGGCAAATTTTGAAGGTCCTCATCATGAACTCGAGGACATTCCAAATGTAGAAGTCATTCAGGCAATGAAGACACTACTTGAACATGACATGATTTATGAGTACCGCGATCGGATATATTTTAATTGGGATATTAACGAGAAAGGCATCGAATTTCTTCGACTATTATTAAGGCCGCCCCACAGAATCTTACCGAAAACGGTACAAAGCCGAACATATATGAGACGATTGTACTATTTTTATTTGAATAACGATCTCATACCAAAAACCAGCATCATTTTCATTAAACCTTTTTAGCCGTTCATATCCATCAACACCAATACCTTTTTAAACCGTATTCAGGTGAGTAGAAAATTTACAAGAGAAAAAAACATTTAAATAATAATTTTGTTTCTATTTAAGAATGCGCACACCCATTGTAGAACAAGTGAATCGTATGGCAGTGTACAATCACTTCTTTATTGAGGGAACTTTATCAGCAATGGCAAATTTTGATGGTCCTCATCATGAACTCGAGGATATTCCAAATGTAGAAGTCATTCAGGCGATGAAGACACTACTTGAACATAACATGATTTATGAGTACCGCGATCGGATATATTTTAATTGGGATATTACCGAGAAAGGCATCGAATTTCTTCGACTATTATTAAGGCCGCCCCACAGAATCGTACCGAAAACGGTACAAAGCCGAACATATATGAGACGATTGTACTATTTTTATTTGAATAACGATCTCATACCAAAAAACAGCATCATTTTCATTAAACCTTTTTAGCCGTTCATATCCATCAACACTAATACCTTTTTAAACCGTATTCAGGTCAGTAGAAAATTTACAAGAGAAAAAAACATTTTAAATAATAATTTTGTTTCTATTTAAGAATGCGCATACCCATTGTAGAACGAGTGAATCGCTTGGCAGTGTACAATCACTTCTTTATTGAGGGAACTTTAACAGCAATGGCAAATTTTGAAGGTCCTCATCATGAACTCGAGGACATTCCAAATGTAAAAGTCATTTAGGCAATGAAAACACTACTTGCACATGCCATGATTTGGGAGTACCGCTGTCGGACATGTTTTTATTGGGATATAAACGAGAGGCATCGAATTTCTTCGAATGTTATTAAGGCCGCATCATACAATCGTACCAAAAATCCAAATTAAAATAATATCAACGTTCTAAACTTTGCTAGCGTCAGCAGTATTATTTACACCGTTGATAAAATTATTAAAAATTGTAAATTTTTTTAATATCGTGTTGGCTTTGTATGCTTGAAGTCTTCTTTGTTAAGAAAAATGTCATAGCAAAAACCAGCATCATTTTCATTAAACCTTTTTAGCCGTTCATATCCATCAACACCAATACCTTTTTAAACCGTATTCAGGTGAGTAGAAAATTTACAAGAGAAAAAAACATTTTAAATAATAATTTTGTTTCTATTTAAGAATGCGCACACCCATTGTAGAACAAGTGAATCGTATGGCAGTGTACAATCACTTCTTTATTGAGGGAACTTTAACAGCAATGGCAAATTTTGAAGGTCCTCATCATGAACTCGAGGACATTCCAAATGTAGAAGTCATTCAGGCAATGAAGACACTACTTGAACATGACATGATTTATGAGTACCGCGATCGGATATATTTTAATTGGGATATTAACGAGAAAGGCATCGAATTTCTTCGACTATTATTAAGGCCGCCCCACAGAATCTTACCGAAAACGGTACAAAGCCGAACATATATGAGACGATTGTACTATTTTTATTTGAATAACGATCTCATACCAAAAACCAGCATCATTTTCATTAAACCCTTGTAGCCGTTCATATCCATCAACACCAATACCTTTTTAAACCGTATTCAGGTGAGTAGAAAATTTACAAGAGAAAAAAACATTTAAATAATAATTTTGTTTCTATTTAAGAATGCGCATACCCATTGTAGAACGAGTGAATCGCTTGGCAGTGTACAATCACTTCTTTATTGAGGGAACTTTAACAGCAATGGCAAATTTTGAAGGTCCTCATCATGAACTCGAGGACATTCCAAATGTAGAAGTCATTCAGGCAATGAAGACACTACTTGAACATGACATGATTTATGAGTACCGCGATCGGATATATTTTAATTGGGATATTAACGAGAAAGGCATCGAATTTCTTCGACTATTATTAAGGCCGCCCCACAGAATCGTACCGAAAACGGTACAAAGCCGAACATATATGAGACGATTGTACTATTTTTATTTGAATAACGATCTCATACCAAAAACCAGCATCATTTTCATTAAACCTTTTTAGCCGTTCATATCCATCAACACCAATACCTTTTTAAACCGTATTCAGGTGAGTAGAAAATTTACAAGAGAAAAAAACATTTTAAATAATAATTTTGTTTCTATTTAAGAATGCGCATACCCATTGTAGAACGAGTGAATCGCTTGGCAGTGTACAATCACTTCTTTATTGAGGGAACTTTAACAGCAATGGCAAATTTTGAAGGTCCTCATCATGAACTCGAGGACATTCCAAATGTAAAAGTCATTTAGGCAATGAAAACACTACTTGCACATGACATGATTTGGGAGTACCGCTGTCGGACATGTTTTTATTGGGATATAAACGAGAGAGGCATCGAATTTCTTCGAATGTTATTAAGGCCGCATCATACAATCGTACCAAAAATCCAAATTAAAATAATATCAACGTTCTAAACTTTGCTAGCGTCAGCAGTATTATTTACACCGTCGGAAAAATTATTAAAAATTGTAAATTTTTTTAATATCGTGTTGGCTTTGTATGCTTGAAGTCTTCTTTGTTAAGAAAAATTTCATAGCAAAAACCAGCATCATTTTCATTAAACCTTTTTAGCCGTTCATATCCATCAACAGCAATACCTTTTTAAACCTTATTCAGGTGAGTAGAAAATTTACAAGAGAAAAAAACATTTTAAATAATAATTTTGTTTCTATTTAAGAATGCGCACACCCATTGTAGAACAAGTGAATCGCTTGGCAGTGTACAATCACTTCTTTATTGAGGGAACTTTATCAGCAATGGCAAATTTTGATGGTCCTCATCATGAACTCGAGGACATTCCAAATGTAGAAGTCATTCAGGCAATGAAGACACTACTTGAACATGACATGATTTATGAGTACCGCGATCGGATATATTTTAATTGGGATATTAACGAGAAAGGCATCGAATTTCTTCGACTATTATTAAGGCCGCCCCACAGAATCGTACCGAAAACGGTACAAAGCCGAACATATATGAGACGATTGTACTATTTTTATTTGAATAACTATCTCATAGATTAATTAGAGAATCATTTTTTATGTTATGTAAGTGTAGGTTAAGTGTTTTAACAAGTATTTAATAATTTACTACATGATTAAGTAATTAAAAAACAAAAATGAATTTCAAAATAAGAAGTATTTTTTAATTTCACTTTTTTTTAAGCTTTTAATATATATCACTTTATATGTATGTATAATTTTTTAATGTATGTATGTATGGAATTTTTTTAAATATAATTTTTTATTAAAAACAAAAAATTTAATTTTATTTCTCTAAGAGAACAGCATTCGATTATTCTTTTCAGCTTAAAAAAATTTTAAAATAGAATATCAATCACATCCTATATGTAATAGTCTGTAAATTTTCATATGTAATGTTGAAGTTAGATCTGCATGATATAAAAGTAATAGAGTGCGAGCTGTTAGTGATAAAAGCCGAAAATATTTTCAAAATCTTTCGGGCTCTCTGAACTCGATTATGATTGATTTTTTCCATTCGAACTACGCCTGTCATTCGTCAATGGTTGGAGTGTAGAATATCTTTGATAACATGTCACATCCACGTCGTGATAGATTGAAATGCATTTGCATGGTCCATTCAATGGATGAACAAAGTTCTGTTACAAATAAGTTCGCCTTTTAATGCTATCATATCGGTGTTATAAGACAACAAATGACCAGTGGTTGATTCTCTATTACATCCAATTAAATTAAATTGACTGTTTGATTGTAGGATTTATATGCTGGTGGCCTCATTGGTTCGTGCTTTTTTCTAAATGAAACGAACCTGTTGTTACAATGATTTTTTAGCCCGACAAAAACATCAACAACATGTTGGGTTTCAATACGATTTTTTTCTTTCGCAATGAAAAAAGAACTGCAGTTAGGATAAATAACGACTTCAAGAAATTCAAAAATCATTGTAAACCCCCATTCTGAAAAAGTGGACGACTCTAAGTCTCCATTGCCTCAGGTTATTCTTGGATAGTTTTGTCTTGATTTTTCAAATAAAGTTTCGATTGTATCAAGCCCACTTGATTTGAGAAGAGTCTTTAACTTCCCTTTCAGCATATCTTTCCAAACATCTGCAGCCACTCCACAGACAGTTTCCGATTCCGATAATTTTCACACCAGTGACCTAGCAGAGGGTAATATTATTTTCCCTACCTAACCGATGTAGCTTCTTTAGTCAGTCGCATACTATTTTCGATATAACATCCCATTCAAGTTGAAGTGAGCACATCTCTCGATGGCATAGATTTTCGAGTTTCCGCAGAGACTTGGAATATGTCATTCTGGGACCAAAAACTCTTGCTTCTAGTCCAAAATGCATTCTGCATACCATTCTATTTCATCCTATCCAGTTTTATTCCTACCACAGGTATTTAACCTCATCATCTGACAGATTGTAATAAAAAATATCATGACAACAATATTTCGGTCTTGAATTATAATTTTAAGTTCTGTTCCTCTTTAAAGAAACAAGGTTGGGAATTTCTCTATTTAAGATGTAGACTAAGTGATGAAAATGTTGCCACAACATATTTCCGGGCCATGATAATGACTTTAAGGTCTTAACAGGCTCTGGTGGGACTTTAGAGGTGGAAAGGTTCAAGATATTTTGGGCAAATCTATGTGGAACTCATAAGAACAAGAAAATGTTCTTATGAAATTGCGTAAAGAGCAAACAAAAACAATAAACAAATAAAAAATTGTTGTGTATGAACTAAAATAAAGCTGAAATCATTAAATTTGTTTAAGCAGAATTTGTACGTGAGCTGTAAGAAAACTGCAAACGGAATATAGGTAAGCTAACAAGCATTAAAGAAAATTTTTGTTTAATTATTATTTTATTAAAATTGTCGTAGTTTTATCAATAAAATTATTTTTAAACCATTCAAAATACATACACGTACAAATAAATACTTTTACACTGGAAGTAAAAGAATTTTTTTTGTATTTAGAACGACAACAAGAGTTGTTCCTTATTGGAAAGTATAGGGAGAGAAAAGAATAAAGTGATTTAAAATTATTGTAATCCCCTTTGAGGGGATAATAAAGGGTACACATATAAAGTACGTAAAGTAAAGTTCGAACCGAGGCGGCCTATTGTTTATCTCATTGTCAATAAAATTCTTAGTACTTCAATGAATAGATATCACTCTTTCAAAGGAAGTTATAGGAAGTCCTGTTCACACAGGATATATTCACCTTGGAGCTCCACATATTCCTGTTTCCATAGCAGACTTTTTGCACAGATAGTGCGCTCTGCAAACGCTCTAAAAGATTTTTTCTGTGCAGTTTTAGAGAAATTTCTTCTGCCCTAGGGTCGAAATCGAAACAGTAGGGGCCACCAGAGTCATTCTCATATTATTACCCGAAAAAAAAAGTATAGAATTAGAAGAAATAGAAAGTAACGATAATGATATTTTAGAAGATAAACATTTTGAGGACATTTAAACGATACAATAAATAACATTAGTGAAATATCTACATCAAACACTAATATAGGTAAAGGCTCGATAAAAAAAGACTTAAAATTTTTTGGAAAATCTGGAAAGCAAACGGAAAATATAAAAAATCTTTTAGAGGCCCTGTTAACTATAAGCCAACATCTGTTGAAAGCGAGAGAGTTATCTCTCTCGAGGGTCAATATGTTACTAAAATTAGAAACCGACTTTCAGATGCATCAATAAACGCATTGTCGGTTTAAAAACTCATTTAAGTTTTTTTTATGTTTTATGCATATATTTTTAACTAGTTTTTAAAATAAATTGAATTATTTATTTTTTTTAAACAACTGTACCTTTTATATGTTTCTATTGTTATTTTGTTTTATGTTTTTTATCTCTTTAATTTGAATTTAAAATAAAAAAATACATACTTAACAAAGTAAATATATGATTTTATGTTCTAGGCGGGAATTCCCGGAATCCCGGGAAATTTCAAAATCAGTCCCGGTTTCCCGGGAAATGAATAAGTCCGGGAAATGAAAAACACTAATGGCTACCCGATATATCGGGCCTTGAAATTTTAAATTTATTTTGAGTTCTGCTTGGAGGTATGGACTGATGCAATAATATGGACTCACCAGAAATTTATTCTATTTTTCTTATGGTTTGTGAAAAAGTTAAATTTTGTTTTATAATAGAATAGAAAGAAATAAACAAAATAAATATAAAAAAACATTAATTACACGGTGCTACAGTGAAAATACACACAAGTACCTACATAGTCTAAGTTATTCACTAGGTTGAGTAGAAATCAAAAATACTATTTTCATTTTTCGCGAACCCTAGGAACTTGTTTTATTTGAGAAAAACAGTTTTTTGATATTTTCACTCAAAATTATTGATTATCGAAATATGTAAAAATCCAAAGTTTTTTAGAAAGTGGAGACATTAGCCTTTAAAACGGTAAGCATAAACGTTTTGCTCAAACTTATATGTTATAAGTTTTGACGAAGGTAAACTTGGAAAATATTACTTTTTCAAGCTTAGCCATTCTTAATTGCAAAATTTAATTTAAACAATATGAAATAAATGATGACATTCTGAAAATGTATTATCTTATGAAGAGATTGACACTTCGTTTGATCAAATCGGACAAAAATTATCGTAGTTATTATTTGAAGAGTCTAACAGTCGAGATATATTTTTCATATATACATATATTTTCTTAAATTAGCGTTTATTTCCAAAATTTTAAGAATTTTTGATGGATTTTGATTGTTTATCGCAAAGTGTGTCAATTTCACGTTTGAACGACCACGACAACGTTGGACAATGTTTGCGCAAAGAAAAATAATAATATTGCAAAAAACACAAATATTAGCCGACTTCTGGTAGTCGAGCGAACGTGAAATTTACACTTTTGAAAATTTTTGAACTGAAAGTTCATTTGATAAGATGACATACAGTGGTGGCCACGAATTTAAGACACGACATATGACTGACTTATTTGTGATAATTTTTACATTTTATCGAAAAAATTATGGGTCCATGATATTTTTTTTAAGACTTTTGTAATGTTATGAAGAAAAATTAATAATATTTTCTTACCTATAATCGGTTAAAAATTTTTATTTACATATTATATGCATAAACACAAGTTTTATCCTGGTCACGAATTTAAGACATAGGCATAATATAACACTATTCTCTAAATTAAGCTCAGCTTAATAAAAAACTCCTAGTATTTAGTGGGAAATCCTTTATTTTTCATCACAGCAGCACATCTCCCGGGTAAACTTTCGACTAATGCCACATAACAAGCCCTTCGGATTTCTTCCCACAAATCGCTTGAATTCTTTGGTTTAACTGTTCGTACATATTCCTCAACATCATTTCACAGGTTCTCAATTGGATTGAGGTCCGGGGATTGAGCTGGCCATTTAAGAACAATGATATCGTTTTCCTCTAAACAACTCTTCACTAGACGTGAAATGTGCTTAGGGTCATTATCATGCATAAATTTCTATATTAGAGGCATGTTGTCTTCAGCGAATGGTATCATTGTGTCTGTTACAATATTTTTGTAAACATGGTGGTCCATTTTAGAATTTATATTGTAAATGGGACCTACACCATGCCAGGAAAATGCTGCCCACACCATCACATTTCCACCACCATGTCTGACCGTTTTTAGGGTGTACTTTGGATGATGCTCCAGGTTTGGAGGGCGCCATACGTACCGCTTTCCATGAGAGCCGAAGCGGCAAAACTTCGACTAGTCGCTCCAAAGAATATTTTTCCAAAATATCATGGGTTTCTAGCGATGTTCTCTCGAAAACGCTAGTCGGGCTTTCATATTTTTTTTTGACACAAGTGGTTTACGTTGTGCAATACACCCACACAAGTTTTTTTCATTTAATCGTCTTCTTATTGTCCTAGACGAAATATTAATGCCAAAATCCGATGCAATGTTATTTTTTATTTAAGTTGAGCTCGCGAAAGGATTACTAGCAGCTACTCTATAAATTAAAATATCCTCCCTGGGTGTAGTTTTTCGGGCTCTAGGTTGCTGTTTGATATTTTTGGTGGTACCATGTTGCTTGATGTGTTCCATCGCGTTGTAGATCTTGCATCTAAAACATTTAAGCAGCATGGATATCTCTATTTCTGTTTTTCCAGCAGTTTTTAGTTGTTGGATCAGTTTTCGCTCGGCATCGGAACTCCAAGTACCTCTGGCCATTTCTAATTAAATATTTCGATGTATTTCAACATAAAATAATAAAAACAATCGTTACTCACCGTTTAGCTTCAAAAAACACAAAAAAAATCGCTTAAAAATCAGAAAATTCTGAAATGTCTTAAATTCATGGCCAGTTTCAAATACTCGTTTTTACATTAATATGATTAAAAAGCAACAAAATGTAAAAAGAAAAAAAGAAAATAATGGTACTTTTTCTTAACATTACAGGGTACATAGAAAAATAAAGAATATCTAATTTGATATTACAGGGTTGTCAAAACTATCACAAATAAGTCAGTCATATGTCGTGTCTTAAATTCGTGGCCACCACTGTATATTGGGGTACAGTGTGTGTCTATTGTGCATTTTTGTTAGATTTTGAAGCATATTTTAAAAACTAAGGTATATAATTATCAGGCATGTCACAAATTCCGATCGGAATGGTTTCAATTCCGTAGTTACATTCCGATCGTTTTTGTTTTAGCTTCTTCAGTTTCCGATCGATTTCATGAATTCCGAAAATTTTTTCGAAATCCCTTTATTTAGTTTAATGTGGCAATATTACACACATATCAAAACAAAAGCCATATGATTTAAGAAAAAAGACTAATTAATTAATTAAAAAGTAAAAGACTAATTTTTAAACAAATTTAAATTCAACATACAATGTTTAAATTCATTTTTTATTAAAATATTATTTATTAAAATGTTAATACTACATAAACAAGGAACTTTTTCTTTGGGAATTCATATTTAATTAAAAAAACTTAAAGAATTCGTACTGTATTTTGAGATCAACATGTGTTGGCTAAAAAAACTAATATAGCTTTCCCTTTTGTTGCTCAACTTTCAACTTCATTGATTCAATTTCGATCAGCTTCAATTTTAATTCATTTTTTTTCTTTTAAATCTTTTTGCATTGCAATATCGTTCATCTGTCTTATTTTATAATGGCCTTCTAAAATGTTGCACAATCTGTCTAGTTTTTGATTCTGTATTTTCAATTCTTCTCGTTGCTCTTCCATTACATTAAGGATTTTTTCTAATTTTGTGTTTATTTCCTATTTCTCCATAACCTCTGCAATCCTTTTCAAATTGTTGTTCTCCTCCTTCAAAAGTCTTAAGTCTGTTTTCGGAGTACACGGAGTACGTGCTCTAAATCTCTTTGGGTCCGGAGACGGTGTTCGAAATGACATACATTACGGGATGGTGACAAGATGGTATCCGAGTTACTATTTTCCTTATTTGACACTGTTATTCGTTTTAGGCCTTTTGAAGTGGATGGAGTCACAACAAGCTGATCATCATCTTTTTCTAGCTCGCTAAAAAGTACCTCGACATTCACCCCTCCAAAAGTTTTTGCTCCAGCAACACCGTCAACGCTCCTATGTAGTCCACATAATCTAGCAATTGATTCCTCAACTTCAGTGAGAACATATTTGTTGAAAGGACCACCACCAGTTTTAGCATTTTCTCTTTTGTTGTGGCACAACTTCTTTTTTACGTAGACCTTCCAGTCTGCCCACGTCTTTTTCCACCCATTGCATTCTTTGGTGGGTGGTCCCGAGGAATTAAGTTTTTCGACAAGTTGTGACCAATATGTTTCAGCAACAACTCTGTCACCTTTCACATACCCCCTGGCTAAATCATGGTGGCTCTCCATAAAATCTATAAAGATTTTTTCTTGTGCAATATTTCTGTGCTTGCCCCTAAATAATAAAAAAGTTTATTTTCAAGTAATTCATAATATTTTCAAATACTTACATTTTGTACAAACTCTTGGCCTGAATACTTTTTGTTTTTTATTTCTTGTTTTGATTTATCGGTCGTAATACCAGATTGTAAAATTTTTTAAAATGTTTAATTTTTGCTTGAATGAAAAAGTGGTTTCCACAAAAAAATAATATGGCAACACTTTCTTACAAAATGTGTTTGTGTAGAGAAAAGTGATAAAAATTTACGAATTTTAATAAATTAAAACATTAAAAAATAAGTTTAAATGAAAAATTTATTAATAAAACAATATTTTTGTTAATATAAATATGCTCTATATATGTGTTATATGGTGAAAATTTTATAAAAAAAGCAATTCCACTTACAAAGACAAAAGTGGTTTCATTCCGATAAAAATTTTCGTTTTACATTTTCTGGAGAAGCTAAATACGGAATTAATTCCACTTTCGATCGGAATTGGTTTCTGTGACATGCCTGTATAGTACATTTTGATTAGATTTAATGTGTACTTGAAATTTGTTTGTTTGGTTATTTATTTTTATTATTCTGTTTTGCCACTAAATCCCAATTTTAATTCATTGATCATATCTATGTTATGGAATTTATACGCGTAAACACTTTAACATATAAATATTATATACAAAATTATTAAAAGATTAATTAGTCTTTTGGTCATAATAAAAAGTATTCAATTTTAAAAACAAAAACTGATTTTTTTTTTTTTCAAAATGTCAAAATAAAATTAAAATTTTTAATATTTTTATCAAAATTTTGTATCAAAAGTCTTTTTTAATTCAGACTCCATATTTTTATTATTATTTTTTTTTGTTTCAAACAATTTAAACTAATCGGATTACGATGAAAATGACATGACATGTAGAGGAAAAGAAGTCCATTACCGGATACGTTGACTGAAATTGATTTCTAAAAATCAGCAGAACATACAAATACTGTCTGCAAATACAATAAGTAGTTCAAGTAGAATTTTTATAAAATTTAATAACAAAACTCGTTATAAACAAATATTATTGTTAGCAAAAAAATTAAAACTCATTCGGGTGTTAGAAAAGTTATGACAATTACAACAATTGAAATAATAATAAGACATGTCACTGTACCATATATGGTTCAATAAAGGCGATGAAAAAATTATATCCGCAAAATAGGAAAGAAAGAAAGAAAAACGTAAAAATCATTCAGGTAATTAGAGTATTTCAACAAATATTTTTTTCCTATATAAGACACGTTAAAGAATGTTATTGGCATCAGTTCATAAAGTTCCATTGCAAAGAGCACTCTTCCAAACCAACTAAAAAAACATCCAAAATGAAAGTAAGTTTCCATACGAAATAAAATCAATTTCTTGTGTCTTCTAAAATTAATTATTCTTTATATTCAATTTTAGTTCCTTATCTGTTTGGCACTTTTCGTTGCTGCTGCTTCAGCTCATGTTGTAGCTCCAGTTTCTACTTATGCAGCCCCAGTTGCTGCAACATACACAGCTGCTGTCCCTGCCGCCTACAGTACTTACTCAGCTCTTGCTGCTCCTGCTGCTTACAGAACTTACTCCGCTGTTGCTGCTCCTGCTGCTTATACCACCTACGCTGCTGCCGCTCCTACCTACAGTGCCTCTGTGTATAGTGCTGCTCCTACCTACAGTGCCTCTGTATATAGTGCCGCTCCTGCCGCTTATGCTTATGCTCCTGCTGTGTACGGTGCTGCTCCAGTTGCTGCTTACTCGGCTCCCGCTTCCGTTTACTCTACTTTGTTGAAGAAGAAGTGAAATCTTTGAAATTGGATTAGTGACACGAATTAAAAATTAACGATCTTTGATACCTGACTTAAATAAATATAAAATTTAAATATAACTTCATCTGATTTATTATAAATTTTTGGAGTTTTTAATATACAGTGTACAGCAAAAGTCTAGGTACCTCAGGTCTTAGGTCGAAATGGTAGCATTACCAAAGCTCACTTGAGCACGCTCAGCGGCTCGTTGTGGCGCCAGAGATAAGCGCAGTCCGTGTACTGACCGAATTCCACCAAACTAAGGAAAAAGTTGGTCAGCGCAAGGGCTGCACATTAAAATATTCCCCTACGCTGGGGGAACCAGTCTAAAAGCCAATTGGCGATAACTCCGTTAAGCTGACAAGGAATGGAGAATCAAATGACTTAAATCTGCACCTTGCAGGAGAGGGCCATTGACCAAGAAAGTGGATAACAGTCTTCTATTCTTCAGCAGATCCACATCCACAGCAGAGTTCGTAAGATGAGAGCCGCATTCTTTTTACGTGTCTTCCCATAACACAGCGCTCGAGATGTCACTACGTTCAAGTCTGAGTAATCGGTTGGTGCGCCTTCTATCCATCGAGGGCCAAGTGAGTCTGGCAGTGGAACACGATTCTTCATTGACCCAGGATAGGTTGGCATCCCGAAAAAAAGTCCTCTCAATGGCAAATCTAACTGAAGTAAGTGGCGTAACCAAATCGGTGGACAAGCGCCCAGAGAGAACGTCGAGACAGCGACGACACTCCCTAATGAGTCTAGAGTTAATTACAACACCCGATAGAGATCTTATAGCAGCCTGCTTAAAAGAGACGACTGAGATGCGGGTGAAAGGAGTGCCGTTGATGAGGATCCATTGAGCAGACCGGTAGATGGTCATTAACATCGCTTGAAACACGCTATAGTAATCCGGCAGCCGGAGGGAAATGTACAGATCCAGTTTCTCAGAGTAGACATCGCTGCCAACCCCACAATCGAGTATAGAGCCATCAGTGCATACATCTAGGTATTCTGAAGGAATGATCATGCCTGAGAATGAATTTATGAATTTCAAGTAATAATTTGAAAAAATAATTCCTATTTCTTATGTTTATTTTATTTATTTACTTCCATCTAATATATAAAATTCTCGTGTCACGGTGTTAGTGGTTAAACTCCTCCGAAATGGATCGACTGATTTTCATGAAATTTTGTGTGCATATCGGGTATTTCTGAGAATCGGACAACATCTATTTTTCATATCCCTAAATGTTAAGAGGGCGTGGCAAATCGTTAAAATTGAATATTTAGGTATATAGTAATCGTAGACGAATGCAATTTGGTGGGTAAGTTCGTAGAGTCGATATCGACAAACTCACCAAAAATATGCGTGACAACCCTCCCCCTTCAAGTGATACTTGAAAAAAAAAGTATATGTCTGTTAGTTTTTGTTTTGCAGCGAGTACAACAACTACAACTTCGTTAGCGCTATTACAATAAATTATTAAAATAAATATATGTATGAATAATGTGACCTGTTTTGGACAATAATAAAATCAATTTTGGGCGGTACGAAGTGAGCCGGGTCAGCTAGTTTTATTATAAAACACAAAAATTTTTAAGAAAAATTATGGAAACTTTCTGGTGACTCCATATCATTGCAACGCAAAAGTGTAGGTACCTTAAAAGTGTAGAATTGTGTGTCGACACCAGATAAGGGCTATTTGGAATTTATTGAGCAAATAATGAGTAAGGAAAGTAAGGTATTTAAAAATTCTAAGGAACAAATTCACCAAAAGTTCGGAAGAATTAGGAATGCATGATGGTTATTACGTCCAACAAGTCAATGAACCCAATCATATTGCTGCTTTGAAGATGTGATTTACCTACCAAAGCCTTCACCGGCTTCACACTCTTGCACAAAGATCCGATATGACTTTAAGAAAGTATTTAGGAGATCATCTGGAAGAAGAGTTACTTAACCGTTAAACCTCTAACAAAAGTCAACTGAAAAACTTGCTCATGAGCAAGAAAATATCAACAGAAAACGCTGGTACTTTCAATGCCAAATGGATGAAATGGAGTGCTTGACCATAAAGGATATCCTACTAAATAGTAGATAAGACACTTTCATATATTGGGCCTTTAAATTTACTTTGAGTTCTTTTTGGTGGGTACTAGAGATCAGCAATGAATGGTTTTTTCGCCACTTATAAGTACTCAAGAAATTTTGAGTATGTACAGTATTGAAATTCAACTACTCTGATTCCTTCGTACCCACTACAACATTGATTTATAAGTACAGGTTGTAATGAGTATGAGTACAACGCTAACATCATACTCATACCATTCGAAATATGTATGTTTCATTCATATGCCTACTCAGTTAGATTCATAACTTTAGAAAAATACTTATAATACTCATAAATGATTCCAGTTATTAGAATCATTCATCAAAATTTACAGTCTTAGTTTTTGTTGTCTTAGTTCTAGTGAGTATTGTAGTGTTCGTACGCGAATCATATTTATTTTGTGATTCTTGTAAATGTTGAGTCATGGAGAGTCGAAATCAACAACATCATACGTATTGATAAGTATGAGTACGATGAGTACTTCAAACTTTGAATATGAGTAGTATGAGTATAATATTAAAATAAGTATGAATGCGTATCAGAAGTATCAGAAATTATGATTCGATTCTACTCATCTTTTTAAATGCTCATTGCTGATCTCTAGTGGGTACCTATACTTTTGCGCGCAAAACTGTGAAGTCCCCAGAAAGTTTCCCTTATTTTCCATATGGTTTGTGAGAAATCTTAAAAATTTTTTTATTTTATACTAAAAGAGAAATAAATAAATAATATGAATATAAAACAAATAAAATAATTTTACACATTATTGCTTAAAATTCATGAAATTCCTAAAGTACATTGAAGACCTGGCTTCTGTCAAGTCAAACAACTCACTTACAGCTTAAATCTTAAGTTTCTGTATGAATGTATTAATAAAAAGGCCTCATAATTAAAACAGAAAAATAGTTTTAGATCCACAAGGTTATTTTTATATTATCTATCTAAACTTAAAAATAATCTATAACTACATAGATTGATTTGGAGAACAATATGAATTCTATTGTTAATAAATTTTATAAATTTTTCATCTGCAACACTTGATAGACATATAGTACCAGAGTCGACATGTGGCCCATTAGCTCAGTTGGTTAGAGCGTCGTGCTAATAACGCGAAGGTCGCGGGTTCGATCCCCCCATGGGCCAACTTAATATTTTATTTTTATTTATAATAACAATTCAATCTTATCTGTATACACATACTCGTAATTGATATTTATTAAATTCATTTACATTTTGTGTTGAATTAACAGTTTTTAAAACTATTAATTGGTAAAAGTGAAATAAAATTTTTTTATAATTTATATTATTTATCTTCTTTATCTCTCAGATAAGAAAAATTGTTTCATTAAAAATTTACAACTAAAGAAAAGAAAAATAAGTTGGCATACTGCTAAAACAGTATCGATCAAAACAAATTGGAACAAATTTGGTTTTACGTAATTTTTTCTAGAAAAAAAATTTCCCTCACATAAAGCTGTACATCATCTCCATTTTCAGTTTCCATTTTCAGTTTCCAAAAAAATATGACCCGACGATTCCTCTCGAATACAAATCAAACCAACTCCTAACTTCTCGTGGATTTATGTATAGGTTTCTCTAAAATAACGCTTGGATGACTCTTTACCCGAAATCAGGCGGTAATTTTGCTAGAAATAGACTGCTTTGGTGATACTTGTAGTTAAACAAAGATATGGCAACTCCATGCTTTTCAGCTGATAGTTTAGGATCTTTACATGAAACCGACGCTGATGTATAAAATTATATTAGTGGACTGGATGCTGCCACACGAATGTAAAAATATGCTTCTAACATGATAGATGGCAGTAGGTTAGGTCATGTTAGCGGGTAGTTTGCTGCTCACAGGCAAGTTAATTCGGTGGTCCGCATTACTCATTGTGTAACCTAATATGTTACCCAGTAAGGGGTAATGACACTAAACACATGTCCAAAATAGCAAAGAGTTTCGTTTTTTAAGAAAACGATGTTGATATCTTGTAAGGTTCCACCCAGGCTCGCAGCGGTTCAAGTTTATTATTAATTTAGGTTGTATTAAGAGCTTCCCCGTACTAGTTGTAATCGCAAGAATGCTACATTGATTTTTTAAATGTACATACTCTTTGCCTCTGTTTCTGCGTCGCCTTTTGTTGTCATTATAATAGCAGCTGATAACAGTACATATTAAATAATAGCATTAGACTGTAGCATGATTTCCTTCGTACTAAAGTTGTTAATTCTCCTTACTTTTATATATGTTCGCAGCAAAAATTTGAAGATCAACTGTTTTCTTTGCGTAAAATTGGCGTGCGACACTCGTATTAACTCCTCAGCTCCCTTCAAAGACTGAACTTTAATACGTATCATCCGGAATAATTGTGATCATTTGAGGCCTAGTGGTTATCCTTGTTTTACTCCAACATTGCTTGAAAGCAATGCTGAGAATAAATAAGATTTTTGCATTCTCGTTTCCTTATAAAACTCACTGAAGAAGCTGTCATTGGTGACGATCGTTATCATCAAAATTGGAATGTGGAACTGGATCTGAAATAAACTGGGCCCGAAGGTGTCATATAGATTACCTAACCAGGTTAGAGAAATTCAGGCGAAGATTTTAGGCATTGAACAACTGCACGCTTGGTTTAAACTGGGGACCAACCTCCTTCGTACTTGTTCATATGTGTGGATATTTTGGTCGAATCAAAGATAATCAGAAGTTGCATGGGCTCTCTACACCGTATACGTCGATGTAAGACGCGCTTCTACTGGGTTCAGGGCTTCTGTGGCATAGCGGGTAACGAAAAGGTGAACAAACTAGACTTGAAGGGAACAGAAATGTGTGAGGAGGATATATGCGCCTCTACAGAAAACTCTTCAAAATTGAAAAAAGCAGCATAGAATTCAACAAACCCTGATTGGTCCAACATATCTGTTTGCCGAATTTCAAAACTGTTGCATTATTTTAACAGTAGTTCTAACGTTTCGCTAATCGAAAAAGCGGACGAATTGGCGCAGAAGGGATCGGAGATGCCTGAGGAGGACAAGCAAAAATTGGAAAAGGTGGCATGGAATTCAAGAAACCGTGGTTGGCCACATACCTGGTTTCTGAATTCCTGCTGGATACAACAGTGTATAGCGGGAAAACCAGTGAACAGGAGAACGGTGAGCATTCCAAAAGGAATTCTAATGGAACGCTGCTCCATTGGCAGTTTTGCGGAAAAGCTCGGTCTGCCCCACCAGTATTACAGCAGAAGCTGCCATGATCTAGGGGAAACCGAATCAGTGAAGCCATGTATATGTGTGTACAGTGTTGCCGTTTTTGGTAATTTTTTGTTCAATGTGTAGATTCGGTTACTATTTTTCTTATAAAAATAGCTTTCATTTTGTTCATTAAAATTAATTAATTAGTAAGGATATAATTTTGCTTTCTTTTTTTCTCAATTATAATTTAAATTTGAAAAAAATAAAATGAAAAAGGACGAGAATTTAAATTTGATTATATTTTTTTATTTGGTGATTTTTTCACAAATGTTGGTTACAATATTTTTTTTTTTCGTGGCAACACTGCTCATCATCACTCATGATCAAATGACACGTAAAAATGTGGGAGAATTCTGTTGTATATAGATCGTTCCGTTTTGCTAACGAGAGAGAACGTTTCGGTAAGAGTTTACATTGTGCTCCATATGCTAAAAAGAGAACGTTCGCCACGGTACTTTACGTTACGTGTGAGTAACTGCAGCTTAAGCTACAGATGTGATTTCTACCCATACAATTGTACTATGAAATGGTAATCACTGTTGTAAAACATCGCATTTATCTGGAATTAAAAATTTATTTGTCTGGAATTGAGGGTATTTACCCTAGGCCATATTATTATTTCTATACCATATGTGTGCAGAAATATAAAATACAATGTGACCTACGTTTAAAGAGAACCTTGGCAAGTAAGTGAATAACAGATTGAAACATCAAGCGATGGCATCAATTTAAAGCGCTTCCATGAAAAAAGAAAATTGCAAATGCTAGCTGATTACAACCTGACGCTAAAAGCCCAACTGGGGATTCTTCCGTTAAACAAGGAAGAAAACTTTAAAAATTAAAGTATATTTAATGAATAAAAACATATGAAAGATCTGGCAAGTCTGTGCGTGTGCCTTGCGTTTCAGAACAGACGTCATGGGTTTTTGGGTGACAGAGCGTTTGAAGATCTAAACACTGTGAAGAACGTACCACTAAGGGATCTGTTCGGTTTTAGCCGGAGCTCGGGATTGTTCAAACCCATCACTAAAGGATCATGACAAGGGGGGCTTACCTTACCCAGGCAGATATGGATCTTTGCCAGTGAATGGCAAGCTACCCGCCAATGAAAAAGAATATATAAATATATGTAAGTCATATATAACATATGTGAACGTAAATAGATTATCTATTGTCAGTTTCGTAAATACAAAATATTTTAATTTCCAATTATTTTTCTTTATATGTTAAATATTACAAAAATCAAATAATTTTCATTTAATTTAATCAACGAAATTTTTTTTTATCAAATTAATATCTCTGGTGATTTGCATTTTTCATTTGTTCCATGTTTCGACTGAAGGCGATGAACCGAAATTTATTTCAATGTTAGTATTGGTAATATTTTAAATAATATGTATGTGTTATTTAAAATTGTTTGCCTAAATATTTGTATTTAGATGAAAGAAAATATTATCACATATTATACAAACTTACATACATACATATACACATGTTAGTACATACCATACATACATACATAAATAATAAAAGTTTAAATCAATAGAAATTTAAAAAACACAGAGAAAACCCCAAAACCTCATTTTCGTTTGCAGTAAATGTCATTGAAATGTCTCTCTATTTAAATCTATATTTATACTTGTATTTTTATTTTTATTCTTATTTTTTTCTGCTTTTTTTATTAAGAACAACTGACATTTCTAAGCACTCAAGGAAAAAAATTCACAATACTTCTATACACCCGACGCTCTATCCTTCTCTCTCTATTTCCATCTGTCTTTCTCTCTCTCTCTCTCTCCTTGTGGAAAAAAGAAATTCATATGCAATTTACAATTTTTATTTTTATATTTTATTTTTGGATTTTTTCTCAACATTTTGAGAAATTTTCCGTCAACATTACATTTTCCTAAGAGTTTTATGAAGTCAACACTCGAATAAAGTTTTGCAAGTAGAGGAGAACGTAAGAAAAATAAAGAAATTTTCTTTCTTTTTTATTCCTTGCATATCTTTTATTCAAAATAAAACATAAAAGAAAAGTGAATCAATTTTTATTGCAGTCACTGACATTTTATATGCTCCCATAGAGTCATTCATGTAACAAACACACACACACACAATCGCACGTATCTCCTCAATATGTGGGAATAACTCCCCATAAAACAAAAAAAGAAAAAAAAGAAACGGAAGAAAATGCAGAATACTATACATACATGCATGCATACATCGCCATATACATATCAGGGATTTTAGGATAACTTACTAGCTGTTGTTCTACTATCATAAGTATACGAATCAACTTTTCGACGTTCACATACACATACTACAACATTGATTACATAACGCAAACAAAAAAATGTATATGTATTGATACTCCATACCAACGTGTACACATACATACATAAATATATTTTTGAGAAACTCGTATATCGACAGAATCGTAATATATTTTCAATACAAATTGAGCAGTTTATAGCATTGAAGATTACAATGATATAATATGGTAAACAACAACAACAAAATATATAGATTTCCTCCACAAACGAAGAAGTAGCTGAGATTGGTAGGGAATATTGGATTTTCTTTTTACTTTTCTTAACTGTTTAAAGTCTTGTTGTTATCGCGATTTAATGATTAATTAGCAGTCTATATTAACTGAAGTGTTGGGTACTCTCGTAAAAGGAGTTGTACCGATTTCATTTAACCCACATCGTGGTAGCATCTGCAGTAATCCTGGTGGGGACAGCGAAACTGCGCATTGAGCAGCGTCCTGTTAGAATGCGAAACGTTCTCTTGTCGCACTCAAGTAATTTCCTGGTTCTCCCGCTGTCAACTGTTGCATGCAGCAATTTTGAAATTAAGCAATCATTTATGTTGGACCACCTCTGTTTGTCACATTTCTTGCTGATTTACACACATACATAATTGCCAATTACAATCCTTCAGTCAGGATTACGGCCTAGCTACTCACACCACTAATGTTGTGTGCGTTAATTTTTTATACTTGAGTGGCGGGACCTACGGTTTAAAGTCGACTCCGAATGACAGAGTTTTTAAGAAGCTTTTCATGGCAATTTTATTTACTCTCTGAATTTTTGAGGGATTTGAACCCTGGCCTTGCGTCTAATAAGCCAACACACTACCTACTAGAGTACGGCCAATTTGGAAAGGTATTATTCTAGGGGCGTATATATCAGCTCTATCGTCTCTCCTTCAGACATCTCCGATCTCTTCCGTGCCAGTTCGTACAGAACGGGACTTATCTTGACATATACGGTGTAGAGAGTCTATGCAACGCCTGACATCCTGTAGCATGATTTTACGGTTGTCAATACCAACACAATATTTCATATGCATAAACAAAAGAATATCCAATTGCATATGAGCAGCGGCCACTTGACTCAATGTTATTGACCGTCGCGCACATGCGACGATCACTTGATACTTTGTTGTCAGGCCGCCAGCCGCATTGGTTTTATTATAATGTGTGTTGTTGTTGTATTGCATTGCTGGTGATCGTGTATGGCTCTCTTCACACTTAACCGTGGGAATTATTATGTTTATATGAACAACGGGCGCGTGTCATATTGCACCCACTTGTCCCATGGTTAGTACACACACAAACCAATGCAATATTATTTAATATAGAATATACTTAAGAATACAACAAACACACAAACCCATAGAATATAATTAAGTACTTAACAACCACACAAACCTATAGAATATAGCTAAACACTTAACATACACACAAACCTATATATTTAGTATTAAGCCAATACAAATTGTATTAGAATTAAGGGATTGACTTGGAATTGTCAAGTCATCAAAATTATAGTATAAAAGAAGGGACATTTTCCCTCATATGAATTAATCAATAAACAAAAGTCAAACAGTGCGTATCGAGCCGCACTTATAACAAAACAAAACTTATCTTTAATTAAGTTTCCACAACATGGCGATCCTGCCAGTTCTTGGAGTGCTCTAGATAAAAAGCACCCAAGATTTGAGGCAGAGGAGTGCGACACTTGTTGCACCCATAAAAAAAAAAATTTTTTTGGCCTGGCGGATCAGCCGAAACGATCCGTCAGCAGCATAGAAGGAAGATACTGTCTAGCCAAGAGACAGTCCTGATGGCTTGGAATTTACTACTTGATTTTGCCATTCATATTGAGGATAATATGACCCCGAAGGAGCCTGGCCAGTGTAAGATTTTGCCGAATGGTGCGAAGAGAAACGTCAACTATTACAAGACTGCCTGCAAGTAAACTCATCATAAACGCCTCAGCAGATGCAACATTGAAAGGAGGATCAAATTGATCAACTACACCACATGAAAAAGGATAAAAGTGAAGCCGAGTGGTAACAAAAAAAAAAAAATAAAAAATTTTTAAAAATTAGTTTAGCTTTAAAAGTGGGGCGTTCAGCCGCCCCATAGGCCAGAAAGCGTTAACCGCTCTTGGCAAACATTTAAAAAAAAAAAAATATTTTTTTTTATATATAAATTTTAATTATAATAAATTTGATTACTAAATATGTATATTATAAGAAAAGTATAATAAATTGAATAAGAAAAATATAATAAATTTATATTGTAAGATCCCTCTAGTTTAAAACCTAAAGAATTGATAACACAAAAGTTATTAAAAAAAAAAAAATTTTTATAGATTTTTTTTTCATTTATATAAGAATAAGAACCCAAAAGGGTGTTATTTAATAAAGTTTTTGATAAATAATTTAATTTAATATGTAAATTCATATAATATTGCGAAATATTTCTTTTGCATTTTAAAGTGATTGTTAAGAAATAGATTCTAAAATTAATATATGTAAATGGACCTTGAATATTGTTAGAAAATTTGACTAGGTTAATAATAGAAAGATGGACTTTGAATGGAAAGAAATAATAACATTTACATAGAATATGAAATAAGAAATTTTTTTTTATATATAATGTGCAAAACACAAACTAAGCTAGATAGGCCAACGGCCAATGTTATAAATGAAGTAGAAATACTTCAAGATAGAATAAATTTAAATAAGATAGAAATCTGTCTGATAGTAATAACTATTTTGATGGTGTTGAATTTTCTGCTTCGAATTTATGCTATGCATAATAAAAGATTGAAGAAAAAATACTTAAGCAAAACCAATGATTTAGACAAAATATAAATGGACTGGAAAGACATCTTACAGAAATTGAGACGAATAAAAGAAGACTTCGACAGATCATATAAATGTTTGAACATAGAAAGAAGTGCAAAGGACGAAACTATTGCAAAGCATGTTGGAGTTTTGCTGGACAAATTTGAACGAATTAGAGTAATATTAAACGTAAATTATAATAGACTCACTGCTCCTCAAAAGGCTGCAGCTGATGGTTTCTTCTCAGACATAAGAAGTAGAATAGTGAATATATTAGATAAAAAGGGCTTAGAAATAAAAATACCAAATACACTTCACGAAGAGGTTGTATATAAATTGGAAAAAGCAGATTCAGGGGCAGAAGAAGTCCTAATAAGATTGTTTGTTAACGAGGAGAATTCACATACAACGGCAAAAATGACGCAAACAGTAGAATTTTTGAGCACAGCTTCAAAGCTTATTTCAGACTTTGATGGAAAATCTGAAAATTTGCGTTCTTTTCTTGACTCTTTGTCATTGGTAGACTCGATAAAAGGCGCTCACGAGTCCGTCGCGGTGTCTCTTATTAAAACCAAATTGAAAGGAAATACCAGAAATTTACTGAGTAATGAGATAACAATTGCTGAAATTATAAACAAATTAAAAGCCTCCGTGAAGGGTGAATCCGTTGAGGTATTATCAGCAAAAATAATGAACATAAAGCAGGGCGGTAAAACTGCAAATACTTACTGCAGCGAAGTGGAGAATTTAACAAAATCTTTGGAGAATGCTTATATATCGGATGGTTTGCCATCCGAGATAGCGAGTAAATACTCTCTACAGGTCGCAGTAAAAGCTTTGACCAAGAACTGTTCAATTGATAAAGTGAAACTTATCATGGAAGCGGGTCAGTTTAACAGCATGAATGAGGCTGTTAGTAAATTTATAAATAGTTGCACTGAAGCAACAGGACAACAAAATCCTATATTGTACTTTGGGCAGAAACCCACATATAGCAATTATCGTGGAAACAACAGAAGATTTCATGGTAGAAACAATTATCCACGAAACAACAAAAATAATAACAACTTCAGACCCCCACAAAGACCAGAAAATAACAGAAATAGACGTAGAAGTGGAAACTACGTAAGAGCAACTGACTCATATGAAAATGGTTCGGAAAACTCCGACACCCCCCTAAGATAAATTCAACACATAATAAAATATACAACCTCAATCTCAACTTAAGCTTTTTTGTACATATGGAAATTAATAATACTAACCACATAGTAACATTGTTGGTAGACACAGGAGCAGATATTTCAGTCGTAAAAAATAATTTTTTCAAACCCCAACAAATAAATAAAAACATTACTACAACAATAACAGGAATAGGACAGGGATACTTGAAACCCATAGGAAAAATATTCTTGGAAATGAAATTTAAAAACTTTTTAATACCACATTACTTTCAAGTGGTTCAGAACAATTTTCCCATACCTTGTGATGGAATTATTGGTTTGGACTTCTTGAAAAGATATAATTGTGTTTTGGATTTCAATGAAGAATATGACTATCTTGTTCTAAGACCCTCTAATCTGCATCATGCAATAGACATTCCAATAACAAATAATCATAATGAGATAACACTACCACCAAGATCAGAAGTGATAAGGCAAATTAAATTTGAAAATCTTAAAAATGAAATATTGATACCAAATCAGGAAGTAACAACAGGCGTTTTTATACCAAATATTATAGTCAAATCCAACAAAGCTTTTATTCGTTTTTTAAATACTAATGATAGTATAATTTCAATCAAACAGGATAGGATTAAAACCGAAAACATCTCTGACTATAATGTAATTACACAAAATTTGAACAAAATTGAAAATAGACAATCAAAAGTTATGGATATTTTAAAGAAAAACTTCCCAGAACAATTTAAACCTACACTAACAAAAATTTGCAAAGAAGTGACATTTTTGGTTTGGAAACAGAAACAATATCTACTAACAATTTCTATGAGCAAAAGTTGAGATTGAATGACAAACAGCCAGTATATATTAAAAACTATCGTATACCGCATTCGCATAAGGATGAAATTAACAAACAAGTTAGAAAACTAATAGATGATAAAATAGTTGAACCATCATTTTCGGAATACAATAGTCCAATTTTGTTGGTTCCCAAAAAATCACTTCCGGGTTCGGATGAGAAAAGATGGCGACTTGTGATAGACTACAGGCAAATAAATAAAAAATTGTTATCGGATAAATTCCCATTGCCTAGAATTGATGATATTCTAGACCAACTTGGCAGAGCAAAGTATTTTTCTTGTTTAGACTTAATGTCGGGATTTCACCAGATAGGATTAGAGAAAAACTCCAGAGACTTGACATCGTTCTCTACGACCAATGGATCCTACAGGTTTACTAGACTACCTTACGGCCTAAAGATAGCGCCAAATTCCTTCCAAAGAATGATGACAATTGCTTTCAGTGGCCTGAAGCCAGATCAGGCATTTCTCTATATGGATGACTTGGTCGTACTGGGATGCTCCGAAAAACATATGCTTTCAAATTTAAAGGATGTTTTTAATCTCTGTGGTAGATACAATCTTAAGCTAAATCCTGAAAAGTGTTCATTCTTCATGAGAGAGGTAACTTACCTTGGACATAAATGTACTGATAAGGGAATACTACCGGATGATAGTAAATACTCGGTGATCGAAAACTATCCGACGCCCAAGGACGCAGATAGTGCAAAAAGGTTTGTAGCCTTTTGTAATTATTACCGGAGGTTTATCAAAAATTTTTCCGAATATTCTAGACATCTTACACGATTGTCCAAAAAGGGAGTGCCATTTGAATGGACAGAAGATTGCGAATTTGCATTTAGATACTTAAAGAAAGCATTAATTAATCCAACATTACTTCAGTACCCCGACTTTGCTAAGGAATTTTGTATAACAACAGACGCAAGCAAGCATGCATGCGGTGCTGTTTTGACTCAAGAACATCAGGGTAAACAACTTCCCATAGCCTACGCTTCAAAAACATTTACAAAGGGTGAAAGTAATAAATCAACCATTGAACAAGAATTAACTGCCATACACTGGGCTATCACATATTTCAGGCCATATATCTATGGAAAACACTTTTAGTTCGTACTGACCATAGACCTCTTTCGTATCTGTTCTCAATGAGAAACCCAAGTTCCAAATTAACGAGAATGAGACTGGATCTGGAAGAATATGATTTTACAGTTGAATACCTTAGGGGGAAGGACAATTATGTCGCGGATGCATTGTCGCGAATTACTATAGATGATTTTAAGGAGATTAATAAAAAAGTATCGTGCGTATTAAAAGTCACGACAAGGTCGGCGATTAAACAAAAAGACAGTAGTAGAATAAATAATCAGCATAAAACAAATAAAACAGATGTATTAGATGAGCCCAAAATATATGTACCAATTAAGAATAGTGACGTCAGAAAGTATTATAAATTAAAGATTTATCCCAATAAATGCTACATAAAGAAGGGAAAATCAATATTAGCTAGCATAAATATAAATGATATATTTACTAAAGAGAAACTTGACTTAGGACAATTTTTCTCTAGGCTCGAGAAAGCGGCCAGTAAATTAAATATCAATAAACTACAAGTAGCACCTAGTGAGAAAATTTTCGAATTTATCTCAAAGTTTGAATTTAGAAATATGGGCAATAACGTACTAAATAAAATTAAAATAGCGCTATTAAATGAAATAAAGATATTAGATATAAAGAATTCTAAGGAAATTCTAGAAATCATGCTGAAATATCATGATGACCCTATCGAAGGAGGTCATTGCGGGATATTTAGAACCGCAGAAAAAATAAAAAGATACTACTACTGGAAAAACATGACAAAAGACATAGCTAAATACGTTAAATCATGTCAAAAATGTCAATTAGCAAAAACGACCAAACACATTAAAAGTCCGATGATTCTCACAGAAACACCCACCATGCCATTTGATACGGTGTATGTAGATACAATCGGACCATTTCCTAGATCAATAAACGGAAACGAATATGCAATCACATTAATATGTGACTTAACTAAATATTTGGTAACGGTACCAATACCAGATAAATCGGCTAAAACTGTCGCTAAAGCGATATTTGAAAACTTTGTACTTACCTATGGTCCAATGAAAACGTTCATTACAGACATGGGTACAGAATACAAAAACTCAATACTGACTGAACTTTGCAACCTATTGAAAGTTGAAAAATTAACTTCAACAGCACATCATCACCAGACATTAGGTACAATAGAACGAACTCACAGAACATTTAATGAATACGTACGTTCATATATATCTGTAGATAAAGACGACTGGGATGAATGGCTTAGGTATTTTACTTACTGTTTTAATACAACACCATCAACAGTACATAATTATTGTCCATATGAATTGGTTTTCAGTAAAATGCCAAATAGTTTTAAAAATTTCAATGAGGTAGATAGAGTTGCACCACTATATAATGTGGATGATTATGCTAAAGAAGCAAAATTTAGATTAGAAGTAGCACTTAAAAGAGCCAAACAATTATTAGATTTAAATAAAATTAAACAAAAGAATAATTATGATAGGAACACTTTAGATTGTAATTTTAGAATAGGAGATTTAGTATTTCTTAAAAATGAAACCGGACACAAATTAGATAATCAATACAAAGGGCCCTATAAAATTAAAAATATAGATTTAAGAAATAATGTAACTATAGTTGATAAGAAAAATAATAAAGAACAAGTAGTTCATAAGAATAGACTTAAGATATATAACAAATAGTTTTAACAATAACACTAAACTGCGCAGAAAAGTGAAATAATATTCTTTAAGATAAATTTTTTTTTTAACTAAGTGAACTTGTCACTAAACATTCATTAAAAACAAAATAAATATTAAAATTAAAATAAGAAATAATATTAAGATTGGAATACACTAAATTAAGATTTAAGTTTACTAATAAAATATAAATTAGAAATAGATGTAAAATCATTGTATTGTGTTGTGTAAAAGAATGTCCATAGAACAAAAGTTATATGAACATTCTTGTAAAGAGTGGAGGTGTAGCATGATTTTACGGTTGTCAATACCAACACAATATTTCATATGCATAAACAAAAGAATATCCAATTGCATATGAGCAGCGGCCACTTGACTCAATGTTATTGACCGTCGCGCACATGCGACGATCACTTGATACTTTGTTGTCAGGCCGCCAGCCGCATTGGTTTTATTATAATGTGTGTTGTTGTTGTATTGCATTGCTGGTGATCGTGTATGGCTCTCTTCACACTTAACCGTGGGAATTATTATGTTTATATGAACAACGGGCGCGTGTCATATTGCACCCACTTGTCCCATGGTTAGTACACACACAAACCAATGCAATATTATTTAATATAGAATATACTTAAGAATACAACAAACACACAAACCCATAGAATATAATTAAGTACTTAACAACCACACAAACCTATAGAATATAGCTAAACACTTAACATACACACAAACCTATATATTTAGTATTAAGCCAATACAAATTGTATTAGAATTAAGGGATTGACTTGGAATTGTCAAGTCATCAAAATTATAGTATAAAAGAAGGGACATTTTCCCTCATATGAATTAATCAATAAACAAAAGTCAAACAGTGCGTATCGAGCCGCACTTATAACAAAACAAAACTTATCTTTAATTAAGTTTCCACAACAATCCTTTAATTCGCCTACATTGGATCCCAGCTCTTTAAATTGCTGTTTGACTGTTCACACATATGATCAAAGTTCGATGGAGGTAGTTACCCGATTTCAATCATGAGCAGCTAGCAAAAATCTCCATCTGAAATACCCTGGCCTCGTTAGGTCATCTGTATGACACGTTCAGCGCCAGTTTACCGGAATAAACACCAGATCCAGCCAACGGTGATGGCCGTTATGTCACCATCACCGATGACAGCATCAGCAACCCATTCTTGCCATGTGAGTTTTGTACGTATAACGGTACACCAGGGAAAAATTAATATGAACCACGTTTGTTAACGATAGTGCAAAAGTCTTATTTGTTCTCAGCATTAGAATCAGTTAACTTACGTACAATAGCCTATAAGATAGTTTAATATCAGAACCCTTAAGAAATATAACACAACACATCCTTGAGTCATCAGTGTAGACTTCAAGGATTACATCGGTAATCTCCCGATGTTAAGTAAAGAAGTCCCTATGTGGAATTCGAAAATCATCAGCTCTATTCAGGAACCATATAGCCGAACCTAATGCCTCTTTGTCTTCCCAGAATAGCAGCATGGCAGTGGTACAGATTGGGACAGGACTTGACTGCATTATGTCTCACTATCACCAATTCAGCTCTCTGCCTTAATAGGAGGTTAGAGAGGAGCCAACTGAGTATAGTAAGGGCCACAGCGCACTGGTGATCAGACCAGTTTACTGCTTGCTGTCTTTCAGCCGGCAATGGTATTGGTGATTGCACAGCGTCCACCAGACATGCACACCATAGAGCAAGATTGGTTCCACCTCGGTCCGATGGAGTCAGTATATATTGTCCTCAGATTTTGGCTACCGTCCTTTTACAATTCACACGCTTACAAGGTTTAATTGATTCAATAAGCCGAATGATTGGTTGAATAGACAGAAGATAATGTTGACTTCACAAAATAAAAATTATGCTTAGCGACGAGGCGTACTTTCACCACAGTGGATTCGTTAACAAGCAGAATTAAATCATTTGAGTAAATTAGATCCACAAATTATATTGTGGAGCCGATACATCTATAAAAAATGACGTTTTGGTACAGTTTAAGGGCACGCGGCATTATCGGGCCATACTTCCTTGGAAGTATGGTCGGCCTATGTGTAATGTGTTTGCTATCCCGAGATGCTAACGGACTTCTTATGGCCAGGAATTGAGGACATGAACCTGGATGAAATGTGGTTCCAACAGGATGGTGACTCTTCTCATTTAGCCAGTGGCTCTTTTGTCCGAGAAACTCAATGGCCATGTTATCACGCGTAGCAACGATAACTGTCGTTCGGAGTCAATTTTAAGCTGTAGGTCCCGCCACTCATGTATAAACATACATAAGTGGTGTGAGAAACCAGATCCATAATTCTGACTGAAGGGTTGTAATAACCAATTATGTATGTGTCAGAGATCAGCAATGAAACGTTTTTTCGCGTGACTCGAGTCAATCAAAATCAAAATTTAAAGTCTTAGTTATTGTCCAATGAGTAGTTTAGTGTTCGTACGCGATTCATACTTATTTTGTGATTCGTGTATATGTTGAGTTAATGAGAGTCAAAATCAATAACATCATACGTGTTGTTAAGTATGAAAATGATGAGTATTCAAACTTTTAATATGAGTAGAGGTTCCATCATATTAAAATAAGTATGAATGCTTATAAGTATCAGAAATTATGAGTATGATCTATCTACTTGGTATGTATGTGGTGGCGGTATTAATTGGCCGCCACTATCATGTGATTTTACACCGTTGGACTTCTTTCTTAGGAAAAAGTGTAAGTGAATAAGCCAAGAATAATTTATGAGCTTAAGAATGAGAACACCGTTCAGCCTCAATTATGTCTCATAGTCAGTCAGACCATCGGATAAAGGTATGCCACCTTTTTAAAGTAATTATTCTGAAAATTTTTTTGTTTTATTTACAACTAGCTGTACCCTGCGCGCTTTGCTGCACTACAAACTAAAATAAACTTGAAGGAAAGACATTAGACAAATATCCAATTAAGTTTGAATCATTTTATTGATTTTGTTTCCCGTTGTCCAGATGATTCAGACGAACGGGCCTGAGTAGTACGCATTCGATCAAGTGATTCATTGTTCAAGTGATTCATGCGAACGGATCTGTGCGGCATGTACTCGAAGATTTTTCAGTCTCAATGCTGATTCTGAGGCTAGTAATGCTCTTTTCTTTTCTTTTCAACACAGGATCAAATGCACAGTTTACGATTTAATTAATTTCGAAGAATTTTCCGTGGCGCCACCTGTCGGAAATTGGTTATACCAACTTAGAAACCTTCGTCGGCTCATGCGCAACAACTTTGCTAAAGATTAAATGCATAGTTTACGATTCCATAAAGTACATTAATTTTTATATGTATAGATAATTTAAACTTGAAAAAAATAAATAAATAAAACAAAAGTCTACGAATTTAATTTTGGTTATATTTTTTCTTATTTGGTGAATTTTTTCACAAATGTTGGTTACAAAATTTTTTTCTTTCCCTTCTATCTTTCCCCCCGCGTCGTTCTTTACACTTTATTTTCTTTGGTTTTATACATCAAGAATCACAGATAGCATACTTGTAGGGGTAACTACTATGCGTATGAGTAATATATTTCAAATGCAATTAAATATTAAGTATGTAGTATGTAGCATACGTGGGCATGGCCCCTCGCTCATTTGGAATATCAACATAAAAAGTAGCCTATAACTCCTTCCAGACATACAGGAAGATACTGTGAAAATTTCAAGAAAATCGGTTCAGCCGTTTAATCGTCTATAAACTTCAAACATACAAACATACAATCAAACACACATTCATTTTTATATATAAGATTTCCACCATGCGTTTTCGTTGGGCCACCTTTTATTCTGCAAAACGTCACTTTCATCTGTCAATAGTGCATATTAAAGTTACTAAATAAGGAATACAGTTATTGTCATCTGTAGTTAATTAAAACCTTTTTAAGATAACTTCATGCCAACATTTTCTATGATAAAAGTAAAATACGTACCATCACAATATTAACGGACTATGGTATGGGTGTTTAATTTAATATGTTGCTTAAATAATTATTCGCATAAGTGTGTGTTAACGGACATGTTGATCTGTTGTATGTCGTTCAAAACCCTTTTAAAATTCATTAATGACGTCAAGCACTTGTCATGCCAAAATGACCAAAAACATTATAACATTTAATTATAAAAATTGTGACATTAAGTGTCGCATATAGCATGAGTAAATAGGCGCCAAACGTTGACTTGTAATAAATTAAATTATATACATACATACATACAAATAATGAAAATTAATTAAAAACTGATTTTCATTTTAATCGAGACAATATATGGATTAATTACAATTTTTTTTAATTTTTTTTAACAGAACACGGTTAAAGGTTGTTAAAGGTAAGCCAAATAACGTAAGAAGAGCCTGCTTTCTATTTAAAATAATATGTATGTATATATGTATATACATACATGTATATATGTATGTTTCCTTTATGGTCATTTCATCGAACAGTAAACATATTCACATTTAAACCACAAAAATGCACACTTCTATACCTTCTTCCTGTCCATGTCCCAACAGTAGAAGTGTATTGGTTTGAAGGATGGAGTTTTACCACTCGATGCCAGTTTTGCATATTTTATGGCCTTCCTTCCGGCTGCCAACAAGTGTTGCGGCTAATTCAGAAACAATTTTTTTATGACATATAGTCTTGAATGTTTTTTGTATTCTTAACCACATAGGAGGGGTTAAAATTTATTTTGGGAAAATGTTACGAACTTTTTATTTTGTTTTGTATCTAAAAAAAAACATAAAAATGTTCCAATAAATCGTATTTGATTCTATATTTGCAGGCACAGTTTTTACAATCAAAATAACAATAAAGCATGGAAATATCATAAAATAGTTACGCAGTACTGAGAAATGCAGACAATGGACAGCAAAAAGCAAGGTGCCCTAATATATTGTTAGGTTTTAAATAAAAATAAATTTGTATTTAGTTTTAATCAACTATATTGCTCGCACAATTCTGTGTGCCACTGTTCACAACTTGATGTAAACAACAACAATTGTTTTGTTTATTATTCCCTTGTTTACACACTTTGTATAAATAATAACAAATGTTCGATCGATTTTTATAACGGAAATCTTCAAACCACAATTATTCTCTTCACACGCAACGCGTCTTCATACAAGACAGACTGAATTTTTTCTGACTCTGTTGCGAGCTTTGCCTTGACTTTTATCTTGAAGTCGGATGTATAAATAAATGGGATAAATGTAAACATCGTTGGTTCATTGTTGTTTGTGTAATTTGTTTACATTTATGCTGGTAATGTTTATTGTTGCTTTTTGCTTTGTTGTTTATTCCTTTTTTATACTGATCATGTTAACAAGTCCTTTGTTTTTGTTTTTGTAGCTTTTGTTTATCATTTTAATGTTAAACGATGTAACACCATTTCCATTTTCGTAACAATATTTTAGCAATTTCATGAATTTATAGAGAAAATAATGAATAAAGATCAAATTGAGCAAAAGTTCGGAAGAATTAAGAATTCGCAATGGTAGTTATTTCCAATGTTAATGTACTTCCAGACAATGAACCAAATCAGACTGCTGTCACTGTGAAAATGTGATTTGCTTTATAAACTCTCCACATACTTAATTAATACTGTTCCACAAAGTCCTGATATGACTCCAAGAGAGTATTGAGGAGATCATTTGGAAAAACGGTTACGTTGTCTTGAAACCTCAAACAAAACTCAACTAAAAAACTTGCTCATGAAAGCATAGTAGCAAATATGAACAGAAAACGCTAAACAGAACTGATACATTCAATGTCTTTGAATTTTAAATTTACTCTGAGTTCTTTCAGGGCGTGTACCTGCCACAAATGACAGAAAATAAAACGTGTAAAAATAATTCGCCTCTTCATGGTACCACATGAGGCAAAAGGTAGTATCAGGCTGAATTACTCATTTGAAAAACCTGCCTTCCAATTGGACAATAGCCCACGAGAATCGCAATTCTGCGTTTTAAAGATAAAAGTCAACTACTTCTCTTCTAGCTAAAGATACAGCAGAGTTAAGCAATATTGCTCAGCACTTTTCCGCTGCCTACTAAGTGAAGTCTCCCTGTAAAATGGGAAGAGTTCGTCAGTAATGCAAATTCCTGCAAGTTATTTTTGAGTGCGTCGAAATTTGCGTAAGATGTCTAAAAAAATAAAAAAATTTCAGTTAAATTCCACCATATAACAAGCACGACCTATAATGTATATACAGTGGTGGCCTTATAATTAGAAACGACTTGGCAACATGTATGTTTGTTAAGGAGTGGTTTTTTGTTTGGAGTCGTTTTTCTTGGCGTGGTGTGGGTCCAATTGTAAGAGTTTAAGGAATAATGGACCAATATCAATATAAAAGCATATTGGAAAATGTAATGGAACCGTATTCAATTAAATTTTTCAGCATGACAATGACCCAAAACACACTTCAAGGTTAGTGAAGTGTTGGCTTTCGGGTCGAAATATTGACGTTCTGGACTGGCCACCCCAAAATCCTGATCCCAACCCAATTGAAAACGTACGGGCAATTGTTAATAGAGATCTTAAGGACAAAAACCTTCGAAATAACGATAAATGCTTTCAGCTGGTGCAACAAAGTTGGCAAAACATATCAGTACAAACATGCCAACGTTTGATACAAAGTTTGCCGAAAAGACTTGCAGATGTTGTTCAAAACAAGGTCTATAAGACAAAATATTAAAGAATATTAATTCTATTATATATATATATATATATAATAATATAATAATATTAAAAAAAGAATTAAATGTGAATATATTAAGATATTTTTAAGCTGTTTGTAAAAATATTTTTTGTTTCTAATTATATGACCAACCTGAAATTGGTATTTTTTGATTTTAGCTAATTTTTTTAAAAATGATAATGATGCTGTGAATTTTTTTATTATAAACATAAAGCTAATTTGTTTAATTGCTTTTTTAGCTATTAATTTTAAAGTGAGTAACAAAAGTTTTGAAAATAAATTAACAAACATACATGTTCCAAGTCGTTTCTAATTATAAGGCCACCACTGTATGTGAGCCCCCTCCCCTTTTTAAAGCCAGTATATACTTTTAAGACCGTACCATCAGATCTTCAGACCAGAAATGCCACAGTTATAATTCTAAAGTCGTATGTCTCATTCAGAATGATAAATGAAACCATATAATGGAAACGTATGGGTCCTCTCAGAATTGCAGCATGTATGTGACCCAGGTTGTTTCATCAAGTCAATTTCACCAAACGTGGGTGCACGAAAAGCGTAGTTGGTCACGTCACGGCTCAGTTTGGGAGAGCGGGTATAAGCCGTCAAATTTTACCCACAGTCCTCTTAGAGGTATAAGGCACTATGGCCGC
This sequence comes from Sarcophaga rosellei, assembly GCA_930367235.1. NCBI lineage: Eukaryota > Metazoa > Arthropoda > Insecta > Diptera > Sarcophagidae > Sarcophaga > Sarcophaga rosellei. The sequence goes on along the minus strand of OV884021.1, from coordinate 30,877,974 downwards.
TCTCTTTACCCTCACAATGCTATCTCTCTAAGAGAGTTTTGGGTGCAGTATAAATCCCAGATTGATTACTCTCTTAAAATATGAAAGTTGAATCTCATTAAGGAAAGGCATGTTAAAGGTAGGTACCGTTGGATTAATCAAGTTTCGCGATCACTGTTTTATTATCTTTTAGGCTTGATTACTCAAATATAGTGTATGCGTATCAAAATCCGATATCCGATATAATGGTCAATACATTTGCATAAACCAAATCGGTGCAGTTCCTACAACAGAGACTCTGCAACGATATTGCATAGCGAGGGCAAGAAAACTAAATCTAGTGATGTGCCTCTAATCACTTCTTCTGCCGTATGCTCCTGCACCACAATGTTTACCGAGACCACTGACAACAAAAATATCCAAACTAACTTAACGCAAATAAAGTATGTACATATTCCAGTTTTAATGTTTTTTTTTTTTTTTTTTTTTTTTTTTTTTTTTTTTTTAATTTCTACTAAATATGCTTAAAAAATTTTTAAATTTCAATAAGTTATTCCTTAAGTTGGTTCTAATAAAACTGACTAAAAAGTGATTTCTTTCATAAGAACAAATAAGAAGGAGAGTAACATTGAATATATTAAGCTGAAAAAATTTATCAACAATTTGTACTTGCAACAATACACATGAAGAATTTTTGTCAATTTTATTCCTTACGTCAGTATAATCATATCAAATGAATCTCAACATAGAGCTTCCTATTCGAAATATATGTTTAAATTACATTTTAAAGAAAAAGCAAACCTGTATTACTAGTACGACACATGGAGAAATTCTACAATTTTTATTTTAATTTTTTATTTTACTCAGCTCTCAATAATTATAACATAATTTGTAATTGTATTCAATAAATAAATAAATTCTATAATTTTTCTCAGTGTATACACATTTGACACTTTTAATGCTTAAAGTTATACGTTAAGTTGTTCGGTGTGAAAAGAAGAATGGTCAAGCGGACAAATTTCGCAGAAAATAGAAAAAACTATCTTAAAGGGGAATTAAAAGTTTTAATTAACACTTGAAATAATAGACGACAAAGTACATAAGAAAACTTATTTAAACGTATTTGCATAAAAGTAACATTTTAAGTGTAATAAAAAAGAAAACATATCACTTTACGGAGTATCTTTTTAAATATCTTGAGCTTGGAGTTGTTTTAGATTTTTGCAATGAATTTTTGGGTCAGTAAACTGATGCTCCTCTATGTCTACATAATTCGAAATTTTTTTGACTGGGGTTTGTTAAACCACAATAAAATTTTACTAAAATAGGCGCGCAACGACTGTTTTGACCAACTTGAATTCGGTTAGTACAGGAACTGCGCTTAACTGTGACGTTACAACAGTCCGCTATGTGTGCTGAAGTGAGCTTAGGTAATCAAACTTTAAAAGTTAGAGGGTGGATGATCTTCCCTTTAGCTTAACGCTCACTTTTGCCTTATTGTCTACTTGTAATAATGAAACACAATTTATCTGCCCGTTAAAATCCTACCTTTAGTTAACTTCAAATTGTAATAATGGCCATAAGTGTGTTCAAACATTAAAATTCGATTAAACTTTTTTTTTTAACTGAATTAGTTGCAACAACATAGTTACTTTGTTGTATTTTTAATTTAGTAAGTCTATATGTACGTATGAAAGTATTTTATATGAAAGTAGCCATTAATCCTTTTCCAATCTTACTCAATTTCCTTTAAGTCCGAATTGTATTACAAACTGTTTTCTTTTTTTATTCTTTCTAACAAACCATCAAACTATAACAATTAATTACCGGCTGGAATTTGAAGAACAACAAATGCGCTTTTACTTCATTTCCTTTACATTGTTTTCTATCTACAATATATGTATACAAAGTGATATAAAAGCCCTCTTTAACACTTATGTATATTGTGTATATGATACATATGTAAGTACAACTGATGTCAACTAATTAGAAATTTGTGAGGCATTCTGAGTTCCGAGCCACTATGGAAGAGAAAAAAAAGAAAAGGCGGACTAACACCGAAAGGGTCAGAGATGTCAGAAAAAGAGACGATAGAGGGGATATATACGTCCCTTCAAGAATACTTTTCCAACAACAAACCGTGGGTGGTTCAACATACCCAGTTGCCGATTTTCAAAATTGCCGGGAACTACTTGAGTTCGACAAGAGCACGGTCCCCATTCTAACAGAAATTTTAATGTGACACTGCTTTATTTGCAGTTCCGCTGACAAGCTCGGTCTACCCCACCAGATTACTGCCGTGGCTGCCATGATTTGGAGGAAATGAAAACGGTACAACACCTTTTATGTAAGTGACCTGCACTTCAGAATAGAGATTTGGAGATTTGGGCTTGGTGGCGAACGTGGCACTAAAAGAACTGACCGGTTTCATTTGGAGATAGGGGTGGTTGAAACCCTCCACTGACGGATCAATACAAGGGTGCTAACCTCACATTGGGTAATACAATGAGACCTATGGACTACCGAACTTTCCTGTAAGCGACAAGGCACGCGTGAACCTAACCTAACCTAACTTAAATCAATATAGAGAAGCTCTGAAGACACTAGACAAAACAGAAGATGTGACGAAGCAGGAAGTAATAGCGGCGACCAATACTGATAAAAACAAAAAAATTCACGGAATTTGCATTTAATCGGGAAACACGGCCTGCCCATAATAATACCATCAGTATTTTTTTGGCTTTACGTAAGCTATTACCGCCTAATCTTATATACATACGTATACATATAAGTATATATATTAGACCGACTCATGTTGTATGGAAGCAAAATTCGTGCTCGATGTACCCCCCTCAAATTGAACCTTGGACTTTTTAAGATGGCATTTGAAATATTTCGGCTCTAGCTTTGACCTCTCGTGAGCTGGACCATTTTGAAAAAGGGTCTATTTCTGCATGTTTTGTTAATTTGGGACTCTGTTTCCTTACCAACATATACAATATGGTTATCATAAGAAAGGGTCTTTTAAGGCGCGTCCAACTGTATATACAATTTGTCCAAGGACGATCAGCCATGTTCTTTTTTTAAGGATATTCTGTAAAAAATAACGGATTTTGAATTTTTTGTTCGGGGTTATTTGTAATAAAAATGCCAAATTAACATATTTTAATCTTTAGTCGATTTAATTAAATACGGGTCTCAGCTTTTTTTGAAATTGACACTAGTTGGCGTTATATATATATATATATAGTTGTATATATATATATATATATATATATATTAACACTATCTCTCATCTCGTAAAACATGTCTCCGTTCACGTCTCTGTACGTGGTTGTTAGATGTTTTTAACGTTTTTCAACATTTCTCTAGTTTTTGGATCCCACAATCCTGAGTAAGTTCTTGGGCATACAATTCCTTCCTATTTCTTCACAATCCTTTAAATTCGAGCCTTATTTCCTGAAGTCTTTACTATGGCTCTCGAATAAGCAATTGGTAAATAAGTTTGTTTCTAATTAGCTTTCAACACATATTTGTGTTATTTTATATGACTGTGAGTAATACACATGCACTGTGTGGTGCATGCTAAAGTGAGCAATATTGTTACCCCAGGATATTGTCAGCCAACATAAATGAATAACAAAAAAAAAAAAACAAAAAAGAGAACAAATAAAAGAACAGCTATAAAACGAAAAAGACAAAAAGTAAAGAAATTTAATAAAACAAACTTATTTTGTTGCACATACATACTTCAGAACATACATATGTACATGCCACATTCGATAGTAAAAAGTGCTACACAGAGCCACATAGTCGGGCAAATAAAGTGTCAGACATGCATCCATTCATGTGCATGCGGGTGTTAATGTACCAGTTGTCTGTTGTACTTGTGCAATTTGATATGTTACTGGAAATCCATACCAAACAAAAAAAAATCCCACACCTCTTCTCATCATATGCCACCATCAATTTAAACGTGGAATACATTTGGTAGTAAATATTCTACAGTCTTTGCAAGAACACTAGATAAGGGTTTATGAAGCTTGTGCTGATTTGTAACACGACAAATTTTACTTGAAACGCCTTTAGTTATGACAATCGATTCGGAATATTTTCTTTCTTTCGTCACCTTAGTACCAGTACGAATCGCAGATTTTAAAGATATTTTGATGAAATTGAGTATTTTTCTTATCCTAACTCAAGCTTAACGCTCTTTATTTTAAAGATAAAACCTTAATTGTTTTATCTACGATACTATTAGCATATCGGATTAGATAAATTTCCTTTTCATAATATTTTGTATCGTAAATTAGTTTATTCTAGCATTAAACGATTTTATTTATTATTCACAGTATTGGCCATTGCTGGCCGCACATTTTCTTCATCCCTCAGACAATTTTGGATAACTTGGCAATAAAACTGTACGTCTTTTGAAGCGAATCAATTAGTCATCCAATTTTCGACTTCCTTCTGGGAATCTTAACGCTGCTGATTTTGGTCCTATTTCAGTTAGTAGAGATCTGTATTAACGGTTCCACCAGGTTTTGGGACCTCATGGATCAAAGCACTTTTCTGCTTTTACCAGACCCACAGCATTGCCTTTCTGCCTTATCGATCTAGTTTAGCAGTCGTAGTTGATGATTGCCCTGGATTAACCTGTAATTATTCAGATTTAAGATTCTGAAAATAAATCTACTCTTTCATCGACTCTTACAGTTCCATGCAACATTGATATTCTATCGTGTCTTTGAAGCAAAATTTTATAAGTAGTTCTACGATTTTCTTACTTTTTTTTTTTGAATGGTCAGAAACTTTTTTTGCTGCGCAACAATTAACTTTTCTGGCATTTGTTTCTGAAGCAGAGTCGTCTTCATTCAATATTGTTTACAATTCAGAGTCTTCAAACTCATTTCTCCCATCAAAAACATTTCTCTAAGCCGTCGAAACCATCCTCTCGTATTACATCTGATAGAGCATGATCACCATATGCCTCGGTAAGTATCGTTTGCTACTCTACAGAACTTTTCTTCAAATGAAAACAAAAAAAAAAAATAGAATCCGTTCTGAAAATAATCATTTTCTGGTACAAAATTCGTCATATTGTTACGAAAATGGAAAAATCTAGACACTTGGGTTTTGCTTTTACATCGTTTAACATTAAAATTGTAAAAAAAACTACAAAAATAAGTAAAAAAATATACCAACAAAAGACCAGCATAAACAAGATAAACAAGTAAACAAAAATTCTACAACAATAAATGTAAACAAATTGCACAAACAATAATAATGAAACAACTACCACTCTCCTTCAAGAACATTCCTCAGACTGTTTAAGTTGCTATGTAAAAGGCAAAGCAAATCAAGCATCTGAATCAATAAAAGTACAGTCAGTTTTATGTGACGACGCGGTTTTTTGTAGAGAATAATCGTGGTTTGAAGATCTCCGTTATAAAGATCTATAGAACAATTCACTAGTAATTGTAACTGTTTATGCAAAAGAGTGCAAAGAGGAATAACAAACAAAGCAATTGTTGTTGTTTAGATCAAGTTGTGAATAGAGGCACACAGAATTGTGCGAACAATAAAGAATTTAATTAAAACAAAACATATATTAATTTTTATTTTATTTTCAATCTACGAGCTTATATTTTAAACGCTTTCAAAAGGTAAAAAAGAACGTAACAATATTTAACACGATAAAAAAAAATTGAAAAAAAAACATTTCTCACACCACTTACTTTGTGTGTGTTATTTTAATAAATAGGTGGTGGGATCTGCACTTTAAAGTCGACTCCGAACGACAGATTTTTGAGAAACTTTTTCAAGGCACTTTTATTTTCTCTCAGAATTTTTGTCAGAAATCTGCTGAGAGGAAGTCGCCGAAGAAATATTTTTCATATTTTTTTAGTTGTGATGTCTGACCGGGGATTTGAACCGAAGCCTTATGTCTAATAAGCCAACACACTACCTACTAGACTATGGCGACTTCCAAACCAATTGATACATACAGAAAATCACTGTTCCTGGAATCATTAAAGTTCAACTGATACTTGTTTTGGGGAATATATCTGCTGTAAAGTAAAGTAACTCAACTGACTCAAATATTGGATCAATTTTACATAAAATATTGCAGTATTTTAGCTGCCTGTTACGTAAATCACCATTCTGTGCCTTACAGTCATACAAAACGAACATTAATCAACAGTTCTTAAAGTGTAAAGCAAAAGCAGTTAATGAACATTTTTGAAACATTTTAATGTTTAAATAGTTTTAGAGTACTTCAAGGATATGTAATAGTAATTCGAACAAAAATCGGGTAAGCAGTTATTAATAATACTCATGTTTTAATTCGGAGAAATTAAACTCATTTGTAATGTAGAAGTTTTCATTTAAATGCATACATACATACATAATTACATAATTGGTCAATATTCGAATCCTTCAGTCAAGGTTACAAACTAGTTCCTCATACCACTCATGTTGAGTATGTTAATTTTATACACGAGTGACAGAACCTACTATTTAATGGTGACTCTCAACGACAGATTTGAGATTTTATTTACTATCAGAGTTTTTAAAGAAATCTGCTGAGAGATTTATATTTCGTTTAATTCGAAATGCCCGATCTGGGGTTTGAATCGTGGCTTAAGGTCTAAAAAGCCGACAAACTGCCTTGTAGACTCAATAAAAATTTAGAGAAGCAAAAATCAGGAGCTAAAAATTTAATTTAATACCTATTAACAAATTTAACAAAAAAAATTTAATACCTATTAGAAAACACGTTGGGGAAATGGGCTTAGATGACTGGGGATTATGGAAAGTAAGTACCTTAAATACAATTGTATGATTAAATATATAGAAAATTTTTTTAGTACAATCTAGGTTCTTACGCCAATCGTATAAATTAATTTCATCCATTAGTAGTGGGGCCTACAGTTTAATATCGACTTTGAAGGACATATTTTTGAGAAATTTTTCATGAGACTACTAAGAAGAAGTCGCCAAAAATATTTCCTTTTCTGAGAGATATCTGAGCCGGAGTTTGAACTACAGACTCTCGTTTAATAAGCCAATATACTACTACTACTGGACAACGGCGTCTTTTTTTAATAAATAATGTGGATTAGTTATACTTGCATATATCTTCTTACTTTAAACGGTATATTTAACCCACCTACATTTCATAAGACAGTGAAGGAACTACATACATAATTGGCCATTACAACCCTTCAGTCAGGGTTACGGCCTAGCTTCTCACAGTAAAATAACTGCATACTTTCAATTCGTCCGATTTTAATCCCCTTACGGCGTGCTGTAATTCATTTTGAAAAAGAAAATCTTAGACGAATTTAGAAAAATAGGTAGCACGTTCGAATTCTTGAGGACTGAATGATTTTATTAAAGCAAAAAGAAAAGTAACAAAGTAAACAACTTAGTACAATGGGTCAATTCGACCTCCGGGTACTGTACTTGTCTTAATTGACAAGTACACGTCCTCTAACCTAAGTAAACAGTTTACCTTTTAAGAATTTTGGTTATGTTCACACACCTTTTTTAAAGTGTAAATAAGTACATGTCGTTTCATTTTTAGTTTATAATTACGGTAGCTGTAGTAAATTTTTCTGTTAATTCTTAACCCGTATATGTCCACCTGTTTTTACAACATGGATTTTTAGTATTTATTGGAATCTCTATGGTGTACCACACAGCTGATCAATATTGTTACGAAAATGGAAATGGTGTCATTAAAATAATAAACAAAGCCCCAAAAAAGAACACAATGAACTTGATCATGTTATTAAAATAATAAACTAAATAATTAACTAGAGTTGTTTACATGATCAACGAATAAGTAAAAATATAGCAACAAATATAATGGGCTTGTTTACATGATCAAAGAATAAACAGTAATGTAACAATAACATCAGTGTATCAGCAACAACAACACTACAAGGACAAACGTAAACAAGATACACAAACAACAATAACGAAAACAACTTGTTTACATTTTTGTTTTACAGTCATCCTCCTTCGAGAGTATTCTTCAGACTGTGGATCCAGCGATATAAAAGGCAAGACAAAGTGAGCAACGAGGAGAAAGAATTCAGTCAGTCTTGTGTGAAGACACGAGTTGTGGTTTGAAGATCTCCGCTATAGATCTGTACACAGTATAAGTGTTGTTGCTTACAAAAAAGGTTGTAAGCAGAGAAAGAATAACAATTTAAGTAAATTGTTGTTGTGTAAATCAATTTTACCAAAGGTGGTACATGAAATTGTGCGAACAATAAAGAATTGATTTAAAGTTAACACAATTTTATTTTTATTTTATTTGCAATACACGAACTCATATTTTTAACGTTTTACAAGGATAAAAACGTAACAATATATTGCCATTTTAAAAATGGGGCGATAAGCACATATGGGTTAAGACTGCTGAAACTTTCAAGACTGAAATATGATTCAAAATATTGTTTAAATGTTGATGTACACTTTATTTGCACGTTAAGAGGATTGTTAGCTATTTCGCAGATAATTATTTGTCAATTTAATCAAATTATTCAATGATCCAGCTACCCTTAAGAACCATAACGTCAAAATCAGTCAATTTAGAAGGATTTCACATACAAAAATATTAGGTTCTTACAATGTAGATTATTTTTATTATTATTCCAACCAAATATTTCTGGTTTCACATACACGTTCCAACTTTCCAATTTTCAATATTTCGAAATATTTTATTTCAAAATACATATGGAAGCCTAAGCACTTATGCTGCCCATTTAATGTAGATTTAATGTATTTATTTTAAATATTTAGACAATTTACAACAGATTTGCGTTAATATTTATTTTAATTAAAATTGAATCAACCAAAAATTTGTTGTTTCCTTGATTCGTATGTCTATCTATCTGTCTGTCTTGCTGCCTTATTTGGTAAGGACACATGTAAGCATATACGATATTTGTATTTGTACTCCTGCAACATTTTAATCTTAATGTTTTCTAAGGACTTGGAATGTTGATACTTCATGTTGGTCAACCGCAATATGTGTTTGAACAAAATTCCTTTATAATAAAAATAACAAACTCTATTAACTTTTGTAGTCGTTTTATAGTCGTTATTTGCATTAAACCATAATATTTGTAAAGAACTCTTCTTATGTGGCCTTCTCTTCATTAACCCAGTTAATTAAATTAAAAAAAACTTTTAATTTGGTATATACAGTTTGACGGTCACATAGTTTATAACACAACACTATAATCCATTTAAATCCTCTAAAGTTTGAAGAGACTTCAACACAATTCTTCTTAAAAATTTTACGCTTTGCTACTTGAGTAATGACTACAAAACCAATGAAATCAATCAAATGAAAATCTAAAGCTGAGACTGATAAGTACATCTTTTTGTGCCACCAAAATTAAATGCTTCTAAGGGGTTAAAGCATATATAGTCGTATATTTTGACATGTGAAATCTTTATTAATATTAAACGGATTAACTTCCTGCTTGGATGAATTAGAATTAGTCGGAATAAGCGCTTTAGATAGCGTCATCAGCTACGGAAGAGTGCAGGACCTTACTCTTTTACCAGGTCTATGTTTGGAGTTAGTGGTACCGCCAGGGACATACATACTTATATACACATACATAATTGGTCATTACAATCCCAGTCCGGATTACAGCCTAGCTTCTCACACCACTCATGTTGTGTGCGTTAATTTTATACGTGAGTGATGGGACCTACAGTTTAACGTCGACTCCGAACGACAGATTTTTAAGAAACTTTTTCATGGCAAATATATTTACTCTCAGAGTTTTTGTTTTGAAATCTCATCATACCAGAATTTTTAAAACTGTGATTTTCAATGTAGCCAGTGCACTTTTTTCAAACGACCGACATTGGTATTTTTCGCACAAGTTTTTATGGTTTTGTAGCAAGAGTCATCATTACATATTGGAGGTACCTGAATATTCCAAAGGGTTATATTTTATGGTCCTCAAATTGGTCACTACAAAATTTCCATACATTATTATTCATGTAAATCTTTCCATAATGATATTTTCTGCCTAGTGAAATATTGCCATCCTTTGCAATGGGTAAAATTCACAGAGTTTTCTTTGAATTTTTAAGTGAAATATTTCTATTATTCCGAAGAGTAATAAATGGGATCAAAAAGAACAATATTTTGTAAACAATATTTGTTCGAACACTGCTTGAAACAATAATTACTAACAATTTTCCTCTGGGTTATACACATGCTTCTCACAAATGCACCCACATTTTTATCATATAAAACCTTTAAGCAGTTCTTTACAAAGTAAAACAGCGCAGCAAATAAGTACAGCAAAAGCACAATAGAAACCACAAGAGCTGAAACGCTGTAAGCAATAGTGATCGTTTTGAAATTAACAACTGTGCTTCACTGCGTTAGTAGAAAACATTTCACTGTACCACTACAGCTAATGAGTTTATTTTTGTTTTTTGATTTGCTGAAAGCTGTTTGCTTTTGCTTTGGGTACAATTGCTGAAAAACTGTAAGCACAGCAGAAATTTAGGTGCTTTTGCTAATTTCAAGCAAGCAATACAGACCCTGATTTTACCTTATACAAGTTAAATTAAGTACAGTTTTTTAATTATGAAAACAATATTTATTTAATAATCTTTATCATAGCGATCTTACTCGCTTGAGCTGTACTTAACAATTGATTTTAATAATTTCAATAACTAAGCTAACAAACTAAGCTTCATACTCGAATGTTATTGTTGTATGTAATTATGTCGCCAATTCAGCTTAATATTTGTTGGTAGCGATGTAATTGCGTATTTAAACAATTATGTTACTCCCGCAATGAGAAAAGCTTCGTTACAGCAGTTCAAAGCTTTTCTGTTGCTATGTTCTTTTATCAAAGATTATGATAAAAAGGAGAATAGAACGATCAATAGAAGTATGTAAGCGTAATTGTAACACAGCATCTTAACATACGCAACCAAGCGAACATTTAAGTTATAATTTGTATTAACGCAGCCTGGCGACAAATAAATGTATGAAACAAAAAGTGGTTATTTTATTTACTGTGTTAACTTACATAAGATTAAATCTACTTAGAATTATTAAAAATATAAAAGTTCCCAAGCTGAAGTTGCATCTTGCACAATCCACAAGTTTGCCTTGTTCTTATTTCAACTTTAGCAGAACGGTGGAAAAATGCTGAAACCATGTCTACAAGCAACACGAACGATGCAGCCAAGGTATGTGATCAAAACATAGCAACGGTTATCACACATGGTATAAACACACACATGACATGCATGCGCAACAGTTTGTTATTCGTCTGTTTACACTCTTTGCATAAACATCAACAATAACTAGTCAATTGTTCGACATACCTTTGTAACGGAGATCTTCAAATATCGATTGCTCTCTTCAAACACACCACGTCTACGCGCAATACTGACTGAATTCTTACTAACTCACTCGCATGCTTTGTCTTGACTTTTCTATGGCAGGCTAAACAGTCTGATGAATGTTCTTGAAGACGTTTGTTCGTAGCTTCGCCTTCTCGAGATCTCTATAAATGTAAACATCGTTGTTTCATTATTGTTGTTTGTGTATTTTGTTTACATTTATTCTTGTAATGTTTGTTGTTGAATTTTTGTTTACTTGTTTACCAATTTTTTATGCTGGTGTTTGTTGGTATATTTTTGTTTACTTGTTTACTTGGCTGGCAGAAGATGATTTCTACAAATCAGAGAAAAATATTTTTCAATGATGAAGAACTTGGAAGAGCATCGTAAAAGTTTCAGTCGTATTGAATGCTTGTCGAGGCATTTGGTGATCATGCTCTATCAGAGACAATGTACAAAAGATGGTTCCGACGGTTAAGAGATAATGTGAAAAATTTGATGTGAGAAATGAAGAACATGGAAGACTACCAAAACAATTTGAATCGTATTGAATGCTTGTGGAGGCTTTTGATGGTCCTGCTTCATCGGAAGGAATATGCAAAAAATGTTTTCGGCGGTTCAAAGATAACGATTTTGCAGTGAGAAAAGAAGAACGTGAAAGACCACCAAAAAAGTTCGAAGACTCCGAACTGCATACAATATTGAATGAAGATGACGCTCTGGGTCAGAAATAAATGGAAGAAATGTTAGATATTGCACAACAAAAATTTTTTGACTGCATAACAACTATGGGGAAAAATCGAAAAGTCTGGAAAATGGGTGCGAAATTAATTGAATGATATACAGGTGGAAAGCCGATACGATAGGAGTCAGTGATTTATGGAGTTGTTACATGCAATGAAAATGCAATTTGCTTTCATGATCCTAATCCGGGACAACCATCAACTTCGCCTAAACACCTTTATCGATTCGACAGGAAGACAATTATTATAATGTAATTACCACGAGCTCCTAAAACCATCAACTTCATCTCAAAAATTAGATTGATGAGGCATTAATACAATGCTGTGTTTCTGGTGGGTCTAGAAAGGTGAGGTGTACCACGGACAATGGTATCGTGGATGGTGGCCTGAATTGTCTCTGGTTTGTCGTCGTAACACTTTTCTTTAACGGCGCCCCAAAGGAAATAGTCCAGTGGTGTCAAATCGCTGCTTATTGGCGGCTAATTAACACACTATTACGGTGGTCGTTCGACGCAATAAATAGATTGTGGCATGAGATTTGTGACAAGTTGCCACAAGAGCGGGCGTCTCCATTAACCATAATGACTGCGTCGTCCTCATTTTCAAAGAAATATGGGCCAATGATACCTCCACTCCACAAGCCGAACCAAACCATCACTCGTAAGAACGCGAATGGGTTTTCCGAGTCCTAAATATGGCAATTTTAATTATTAACGTACCCACCAAGATGAAAATAGCCTTCATCCGAAAAGAAGATCTTTTTTTTTGGCAAAATCGACAACATCGTACAGTTTCTTGTTGGTCTAATAAATCCTAGTACGGTGTTTAGATATGCACCTTTATTGTGTTAATCGCAATAAACGCCATTTTTTAGCTCAATATTTCATATAAAGTTTCAATTAATTATTGCGCAATAAATACGCAAATTGTTATAATATTGAGTAAAACTTAAAAGGCAGCACTGTCAGGCATAAGTATGTAAGTAGTTATCTGAACACTTTCTGTTGATATTTGACAACACAAATGTGAACAACGACAAAAAAAATAAAAACAATGTTGTTGAAACAACCAGCTGTCAAATCAATATTGAATAAGAAGCAGAACTGCTTATATTGTTATGTCTGAACACTTAAAATATTGTACTCAATAAATCGAATATTGACTCGATAAAAGTGCATATCTGAACGATGCTCAACCGTAACTCGTTCAGTGGAGATGATATCCTGAATTTTGTGACAGAATAGAATGACATAACTATATAGCCAGATTCGAAATAACAGATGGTTTAAATTTAAACCGATAGATGGCCCTGCCTATATTAAAAAATCCTTGCAAAATGCAAAAACTCGATAAATACTCTTTGAAATTTGGTTTAAATTGAAATTTATTTTAATCAGATCAGATTAGAATTCATATAATATATTTGGAAAATATTTCCTCTATGAAAATCTCACCCACTTGTATAGCGGATGAGCTCCTCCTAGCCTGACATGTTTATCGACGAAAGCAATTTGTAAGCAAAGTATAATCAATTTTCCTTTTCTTCTCATGTACGAGTATACTGGCCTTGTACTGGACTCCAGTGATCAGCACAGAATAGCAATAGCAAAAAATTATTTTTTATTTTATTTGCAAATAAAACCACATGACAATCGTATTTTATTTTATTTTATTTTATTTAAATTTTTTGTTTTTTTATTTTTTTAAATGAAATGATTAATGCAACGTTTTAAGAATTGCAATCAAATGCTCATTCAATTCATTTACAATCAATGTGAGACTTTCGTTCTCCTCTGCATTTAATTTGTATGTAAATGTGTAAAGGATTTGGTAAGAGTACATACATATGTATGTATTTAGTTTGTTCAAGTATCCGGTAAGTATGCAAAATAAAAACTATTTAAATCGACAGAGTAGTATGGTAGCTATTCTTATCCTGACAACATTTAAATGCATATAACAGACATACATATGCATGTAGGTATGTATATATGTATAGTATAATCGATATAATTTGTTATGTACACTTTCCACATTTCTGTAATTAAACAACAATTAATTGTATTGAATATTGGTTGGCAAGTTTGTATTTTGCATAGCAAATGCAAATGCGGAATCCTCAAGTTGTTTTCTTTGTCCTTTTCTATCTTTTGCATCGTCGTCTATAAATGTTTATCATTTTAAGGGTAAACGTTTAATGGTTAAAATACTCATTCTAATTTTAAGATTTTTCTAATGTCAAAAAAGGAGAAACTGAGTATCCATCTATTACTAGGGGCTATAAAATCTAAAAGGCATTAAAAGACAATGTTGATAAATTTAGTACTTTAGTAGTTTTTTCAGTACTTTTATATTTCAAAAATATCCCAGTACCTCCTCGACACTTTCAGTACTTTTTTATTATTATATATTTTATGTATGCGCTTTTAAACTATTAATGCTTTAGTAATGCAATGCTAAAGCTTGAATTAGTCTTTAGCCCCGGTTAGCCAAACGTCCACGGAACGTATGTTCGTTTTTAGAATACGAGAAGCAACCGCAGAACCGTAATGTAATTTCCATAAGCAATTAGATTGCTGTTCTTATTAATGTTCCGTTACGTTCCGTCGACATATGACTAAACGGGACTTTTACATTTTGTTACGTTCAGAATCAGCAGTCTTTGTTTTATATGTGCGGAACACGTATAAATCGTTCGTCTTTCTGTTCCGTTCCGTACGTGTATTAAATATAAATAGTAGTAGATAGTATGCTGGCTTACTAGACGTTAGCCAATGGGTCAAATCTCCTGTCAGACATCTCGAAGACCTCATTCTGTTAAAAACTGTGAGTATAAATAAAACTGCCATGAAGAAGTTTCTCGAAAATCAATTTTATTTATTCTCAGAGTATTTGCTAAAAGTCTGCTGAGAGGAAGTCGACTAATAAATATTTTTCATATTTCGTTCTGTTGGAGATGTCTGACTGGGGTTTGAACCGTAGCCTCACGTCTAATAAGCTAACACGCTGTCTACTATAATACATCGACTTCTTGGCAGATCACTTGATAGAGTTTCCCAGACTATGGCTAGGATAAAGCAGACTTCGTGAGCAAAAAATCTAGTGACAGACAACTCCCTCCTTACTTAGTCTAATATGATTGAAGTACTCTGGGAGCTAAGAACGTGACTTACAACGGGATGGAAGCTTTTGGTTCCAGAATGAACCCGTGAGGAAAATCGGAACACAACAGTCAGGCCGATATCCGACCACTCAACTCTTAAGAGATTAAATACAAAATAGTATAGAACTGTATGTAGAAGATGTATTAGTTAGGTAGAAGAAGTATGTTTTCCTCTGCTGGGTTCCAGACAGATTAGTTTGCGAGGACAGAGGTTCCCACACCGCTGATGAGGCCAGAACCTTTCTGTGTAATATGTACAGTTGCTTGGAAACATATAATTTACGAACTTAGAGAAGGAAAAGACATTTTTAAACCGAATGGTTTAAGGCAATCAAAAACTTGGTTCGGAAATTATACAGAAATCACCTGAGGTTCACAAGAATGAATCACAAGAACATATTATTGGAACATTAATTCCCTTTGTTGACTCCGAGCAGCCCCTGAAGCTTATTGAGACAATAGGCTTGGAGAGAAGACATTATAGGGATACCCTTTATAAGTTGAGAGCAGTACAATAGACTGCATGGTTGCAATATGTATTATGGCACCTCTTCCCGACAATAGCATTACCAATAAAAACCTCCTATTGTTGGAAAGGTTACTATTATTTATTGGATTTTTAGTTGGTCATTACAACACTTCAGTTAAGATTACGACCTAGCTGCTCACGCCGCCCATGTTATGTCTGTTTATTTTATCTATAAGTGGCGGGAACCCACAGTTTACTCATGTCGGTGATAAATCAGACTACTGACTTGAACTTTTATGGAAATGTTTATCTTTGTTCCAAGGAAAAACAAGGTAATAAGCATTTATAAATTTTGATTTTACTGCGTTTAATAAGTGCGACAGGTATATCGGTACAAATCTTTTGGATCAAACTTTAAAATGGCCTTAATTCCAAAGTAATATCTTAACACTTATTACTTGGTTATACTATGTTCAGATATGCACTTTTATTGAGTCAAATTCGGGTTATTGAGTACAATATTTTAAGTGTTCAGACATAACAATATGAGCAGTTTAGCTGCTTATTCAATATTCATTTGACAGCTGATAAATAAAACAGCTGGTTGTTTCAAGACATTGTTTTTATTTTTGTTTGTTTGTTGTTGTTGACATTTGAGTTGTCAACAGAAAGTGTTCGGATAATTGTAATATGCGTACTTATGACAGTGCTGCATTTTAAGTTTTACTCAATATTATAACAATTTACATATTAATTAAAATTAATTAAAACTTTATATGAAATATTGAGCTCAATAATGGCGTTTATTGCGATTTACGCAATAAAGGTGCATATCTGAACACCGTCACTAAATTTATATTGGGGATCAGATGTTACTATTGATGTCATTCAGAGGAATTGATTAATAAGTTCCTGAGCTTTTAAATTTCTAGTACCGCCTGACTTCTGTCCCTATTTTATTTGCAACCAGCGCCATGTTAAATGCATTTGCAAATTGATTACTTGTTTGCCTTATCCTCCAGACCATACTCGGAATGGCTATTTCTCTTATGATTCAAAAGATAAAATTATTTCAAACACGAGTAAACTTATTTTTTTTGGGACCCAAAGTAGCCTTAGTTGAGAAATTAAATGATTTTTTACTTAAAAAAAGGGTTCATTAAAAACTTCAAGAATTTATTGACCCAACCTCGTATATTCTAGGCTACATTTCTATTAGGCAATAACAATTAAAAATCTGCGACTTTTCATTTGATTCCTCAGAGTTCAGAAGGGCGCAGCGAGGAACCAAATCCTAGAAATGTTGGTGCTGGAGAAGATGCGACTGAGGAGTTAGTTTTAACAAAGAGTTGAACCTTGAATTTTATAGGGTCTTTAAACAGGGATTTTCAAACTTTTACAGTTGATAACGGTAAGCTGTCGAATTAGCTGTAATTTATTCCGTCTGTTTTGCCAAATCACAATGGACAACTGTAAACAACGAAGAGTGTTGGCTGAATAAGCTCTGGAACAGTTGACAACTGGCCCTAATTTTCATCGAAAAACGGGGGCCATTTTTAGACGTTTGGGTACGAGAACAAACCAAATTGTCGAATATGGAACGATACCAATTTCGATGAGATCTAATGCATCCCGAAAAAATTACTATTCGATATGGATTTTGGACTGCCGAAGTCATTCGTCATTATTTCTGTAAGAATGACGTTGACCAGGCCTCTAGATCGATGACAACTAATTTGCTTTGACCTGAATTGAATTATCAGGACACCAAAGACATGTAGTGATTAAGCAAATTGCTTCAAGGAATACAAGCCTGGCAATAATTTACTGCATGGCAAATAACGAAGTTAAGGACGTTGCAAATTTTCTATTAAAAAATTATAAACATTTTCTCTATCAATTTTTGTATTGGAAATCCTAATTGAATTGAGTATTCCTGATGCGAACGTATTAACAATATTGGCAAACATCGTCTAGAAGAAGAATCAGTAGGAATAGTAAGAAATAGAGGAACAGAAATCATTACTGCGTGACCAGCAATTTGTAAAAGTTTTCAATAATAGTTCTCTGTATACACGCTTAATGCTAGTGCTAGTGTTTCACCAATGTAAAGTAAAAGCATGAAAACAACAACAACATACAGACAACCCTTGAAATAACCTATATAAAGTAGTACAGTTGGTTGTAACTAATTAGAAATGTTTTGAAAGTTCATGTAATTAAAACAAAAATGTGAAAAAGATTCCACTTGTATTGATACAAAAAAAGTAATTAATTTTTCTGTTTTTGTTTATGCAACATTGATGGAAACGTTTCTAATTAGCAGACGTTGCTATATATGCCGGCATCCAATGAAGCATCAAATGAAAACTCATTAAACATTTAATTTTATATTGGTTTCGGTACAACGCTTAATTAAAAACTTTTTACAAGTAAACAAATATTGTATGCACATACATACATACATACATCCTACATTCATACAAATAGGTAGTAATCCTATACGGCTCTGCTATCTACTTTATAGATATGTATGTATGTATGCATATGCATATACAAATTTTTCATTGGCATATAGTACATGCTTAGTCCCTCTCAAAAGGCCTTAATAGACTTTTGTATTTTCATAAGTATTGGCAGCATTTACGCCGTTAAGGATATAAAAAAATAATTCTTTTGCTAAAATGATTATAACATTTAACATAAATTATTTATCGCATATAAAATCCAACAAATAAACAATATATAATCGTTTTTCTTTTCAAAGTAGGGCCTTACCATTATTGCAATCTCTTATTCCGTCTCATAATTGTATTAAATGCCGTATATTGTGTTAACAATATTGTAAAAGGCATAGGATTATTTTATTTACTCTCATAGTTTTTGCCAGAAATCTGCCGGGAAGAAGTCGCCGAACACATACTTTATCATATTTCGTTTTGTTGGAGTGGTCTGACCTAAGATTTGAACCGTGGCCTTATATGTAATAAGCCAACACAACACCAACCCACTAGACTGCGGTGAATTCATCAGCTTCATCGATAAGCTTTGTGGAATTCGGTCAGTACAGGGTTTGCGTTTACTTGAGGTGTCACCACGGTCCACTTGCCCGTGAGCCTTGGTATCAAAGCTACTACTCCAACCTACCTAGAAGCCTTAAATTTCCTCCTTGTCATCTATCTTTCAAATCAGATTTACTTTTATATTTCGTAGTCTAAACTATCAATGCACCTTCATTCAAATTCTGTTTTTTGACACCCTCATTAAATTGACGCACTATCGCGTGCATTCTAAGAAAACAATTTCTTTTTTGGTTGACAAACCACTTTGAGCTTCTTTATCGCCGATTCGCCGCGAGCAATTCACTGTTTTGCAGATGTTTGATGTTTAATGTGGTCTAATGTCTAATAAGCAAAGCCTCTACCTTCAAGACTACTGCGACTTCATAAAGTAGGCTGTGGAATTTTCAGCAAGACACTTGCTTTTAAAATATCTCTCTGACTACAGTACAGTGCTTTAGCCCAAAAAAAAAAAAAAACACAATCACAATGTTGAATTGATCATGCATAAGGGATCTCCAACTACATACTACTATTTTTATCATCTTTGATAGTCAAGTGGCAATCAGATCAACTTCATCTCCAAATTGTTACTGGTAGCTGAGGAACTCAATAGGAAAAGATCACTCTTACCGAATAACAAGCTATATATTAAAGTAGGCATACCTCTTAATTTCGATAGACTAGTATGTATGTTCGGTCCCTTGTGTAATATATAGAATTCAATAGCTTGATATACTTACTGATCACTACTTTTTAAAGTCTTTTCGTATTATCTCTGGTGAGTCATCTATTGGTTTAAATTTGAACCATCGGTTATTTCGAATCTCGCAATACTTCTGTACATTACCTAATCTGAATGTAATGAATCGATTTAAGCCTGAGCAACGTTGGGATTTATTAGAAATTTATATCCAAAACGAAGACAATTGGCCTTAATGAAGAACAAACAGTGCCCGGTATACGAAAGTTTATTGCTAAAGTTCGTGAAACTAGTTTGAAGACGTGAGTGTGCTCGTACAGTGCACCTGAAAATATCGAAGCTGTGGCTGAGAGTCTGCGTGAGAATCCATCAACATCAACTCGTCACCGTTCTCAAGAATTGAACATTTCACACAACAGTTTACGTCGTATTTTGGGAAAAGATCTCCGTATGACGCCTTATAAAGTTCAATTGGATCAAGTGGGTTGAAGCCGCATGACCATCTGCTTTGTTTTCGCTTCGCTAGATGAGCCAATGAGACGATGATGTTGAATTTGCCGAAAAAAAAATCTCTTCGGATGAAGCCCACTTTCATCTTGGTAGGTACTAAGCAAAAAACTACGCGTGATTTTACAGAAACCAATGCACCCATTACGTGTGAATGTTTGGTATGGCTTGTGGAGCGGAGGCATCATTGGCCCATATTTGAAAATGATGACGGTGCAACCATTACGGTCAATGGAGACACCTATCGCTCATGATAACCGATTTGTTTGTACCAACTCTTCTTGATATTAACGTGAACGATGTTTAGTTTCAACAGGATAGTGCGATTTATTGCGTCAAACGTCTATTGGGGCAGATCGAACTTGTCAGCAAAACTGGCAATAGCGCAATGTGACGTTAGAATGCCTGTTAGAATGCAGTAGTTCTTCGCTCCCACGCTTTGTTGAATTCCGTGCTGCTTGTAAAGGTTCCTCTATCGTCTCCTCCTCAAACATCGTCGATCCCTTTCGTTCTAGTTTGCTTCTTTTTCTGGTGGGGCACTGTCACTTTAAATTTCCTGTTAGAATACCAACCTTTCTCTTGTCGAACTAAAGTAGTTTTCTCGCTGCCCACTGCAGAAGTTTTTCGTGAACCAGATATGTTTGGCCACCCACCGTTTGTAGAATTCCGTGCTGTTTTTTCCAATTTAGAAAAGTATTCCTCTATAGTCTCCTTCTCAGACATCTCCGATCCCTTTCGTGCCACTTTGTTCACCTTTTCCTTTCCCTCTATGCCACAGTGACCCGGAACCCAGTAGAGGCAGTCGTTATGTCGACGTATACGGTGTAAAGAGTCCATGCAACTCCTGACGCCCTTTGTTTTGGCGAGGTGGAATCCCAGCGCTTTGTTTGCTGAGGATTACGTCCTAGTTTCTCACAGCACTTATGTTGTGTGTGTTAATTTTTATACATGAGTGGTGGCGACCTATAGTTTAAAGTCGTCTTTAAACTTTTGAGAAATTTTTCATGCCAATTTTATTTACTCTCTCAGGGTTTTTGCCAGAAATCTGCTGAAAAGACGTCGCCGAAACGATATTTTTTCCTATTTCGTTTTGTTGGAGATGCCTGACCTGGGGTTTGAACCGAGGCCTCGCGTTTAATAAGCCAACACACTACTAGACCACGGCGACTTCAGTGCCAGTTTATCGGAATAGAATGCAGTTCTACATTTCTTTATTCGGCTTAATGTAGTGTGAAATGTGGAGATATTACAAAGCAATATCTTACTTTCTAAATATCTTGTGCAACCTCTTGGTAACAATACTTAGCAAAAAAAGTAAAATTATACATCTTGACATACATTTTTAATATTTTTTAATTGTTCAATATTTCATTTTTTAATTTAAAATATCTCAGCCCCTTTGTTTTAAATCTCAAATACAAAAGTACATAATAATTATGATTTTGGGGATATGATATCATAAATAGGAGCTCATTTACAGATTAAATAACATTTAATTACACAAAACAACATTGGATTCTTTAACATTGATAAGATGAACATTTAAATTTCTAACATAGCGAAGACACTACTACTACTACTACACTAACTAACGGGATAACAGCTAACCTTCACTAAGAAAATATTAACAGCGGCAAACAATTTGACAGAAGGAAACGTGCTGAAATTGTTGAAAGCCCAATAAGTTGACATACTCAATGACTGCTCAAATTACATACAACAGCAGTTCTTAAGTAAGTATTATTTTGTTTTTAACAACAGTTTTGTGTTTGGGGATGTTTTGGGTTTTAGGTCCTGGAAAATAATATTTTGCGAAATTAGGATGTGGTATGTGCGGGCAGTGACAAAACACATACGCATTTACACATATACAGAGTGAATGTTAAAACAAAAGATATCGATTGTTAAGTAAATGAATAAATACATAAACATTTACGAATATATTCATAGTAAATTAATAATAACTGATATAACTACAGACGTAGTATATGTGTGCTGTATGTATGTATGTTTATGCCACTTGCAATGAAACCTAAATCAAGGAAGGGTTAAACAAAACATCGTACTGTTAAAGGCTGTGCATGGAAATGGCCAAGAGAATCCTTATAAATGTTGTTTCATTATTATTTGCAAAAGTTTCAATGTGTAGGCAGCTATTGTAGTTGTTGTTATTGTATTATTTACAAATTGAAATTTTGATGAATCATTTCTAGAATAAATTACACAAATATATATACACCACGTACACTGCTTAAAAGTAAGGACTTTATTGCAAAAGCATGTATTCCCCTACATCGTAAACATACTTCGTTAACGGCTAAGCTTTATGAAGCATTTTTTTGCATTTTGCAATCACAGGGGAAACGAAAAACGAAACTCTTATACTCGCCATATACGAAGCCAAGGAAATGAAAAGCTTTCCTAAACAAGTAACATTAAAGGCTGCATAACCGGTCTTATATATTTCATTGCTTTGCTTTGCTTTACAACTGCCTTACAGCTGATATTTCAAAAGGTTGACAAAAATATATCCTGATTAACCCATAGAAAAAAAAGCTTTCAATGTTTTTAACATATCACCGGTACCGTACTCATCTATGGAGAGCGTGCGCTTTACAATTGCAATACAATTCTACCCCTGATAGAACATTGTCTGTGTACACTGTAAGTGGCTATTGAAAAGAGAGCGAGAGAACGAGAGCATACAAAGTAGGACTCAATGTTTTTGCAGGTTTTTTTTGTTTTTTTGCAAATTCCCAAGCACTTTACATGTTTTGTAAAATACTTTTTAATGTAAAAAATATTCGGTTCATCGTTTAGTCTAGCAAGTGAGTTGGTTGCGACAAGGACTACAATTTGTCAACTAAGTCCTTAGCAATTCCTGCTATTTCTTTGCCAAAGCAGCCAAGACTTAAACTACTTTTATACAAGACTTGTAATAAATATCAAGTAAAAAAACAAACAAGTTCGCTCTACGACCAGCTAAAATTCTGTACGTGTCCTGTTTCCAACAGCTTGCATACAGGATGAAAGTAAGCAACAACAAAAAAAAAAAATAAAAAAAAAAACAAGAGAGTGGCAAAGCAACACTAAACAGAAAAATATCCTGGTTCCCAGCGAAGTTTGACGAGCTGAACATTGAAATTTTCTATTCAGTTGGTGACACGTGCCTCAGGAAGACGTTACAGGGCTAAGCTGCTCTCGGCAAAATAAAAATAAAAAATTCAGAAAATAAAAATTTTTTGTGTGTTTTTCTCCAAGCAAAAATTGTGTTTTATGTGAAAATAAATTGAAAATTAAAGACAAAAGTGAACAAAACTGTTTGAACAAAAAGCCAAATGTGAATGAACTTTCAATGTAAACACTAAACGTTTTGAAAACTTTCTTTTATTTTTTTCCTACTAAATAATCGAAAGACGATTAAAACATGTAATATATAGCAGGTAAATATTTAAAATGTTACTGTTAATTTTTAATAATTTTTATTTGTTAAATATGTTGTTTATTTAAAAAGGCATAATAATTTAGAAAATAAAAAATATTATTCCATACATATATTATAAAACAATTTTTTTTAAATATAATATCGTATAAAAATTATGCCACTAAAAAATTATAAAAAATTTTTGCATTAATTTTAACGAAAGCCGAATATATTCCATAAATGATTTTAATATATTCGGCATATACAGTCTTAAACAAAAGTGAGTGCATAAATGTTGAATACAATTATAATAATTTTTTTGTTTGTTTTTTGTTTTCTTTTCCAAAATATTTTTAAATTATTTAAAAGTCAGGTCAACGTTTTGGAATCTTTTTACGAAATCGAAACACTATTCGTGTGCTTTCGGTATTAAATTCATTCCTTTTAGATGATATATTTTTGTACTTATCAGATGTACATATATGTATACACATATGTAAAGCCTAATTTCAAATATCCTGCTTTCTAACCCTGCTCCTTAACCCTAATCTTACTGCCTTATGCTCAGGAGGCTCATTTTGATTATCAACTCAACAAGAGAAATATCTAATATACTGCAAACAAATTTCATGATTTTTATTTTAATTTTGTTTTGGAAAATTCAATAAAAAATAATTGAGAATTATTAAATATTTACATCGACATTAACTACTGACATATGTAAGCTTCAGGGACTCATAGACAGTAGTTCATCCATATATTTAAAAAATTTTTTTGAAGTTTCTTCATACCTTTGTAAGGCATCTTCTATTTATTAAAATGTTTATTTTTTATATACAAAGTAACCTTTCATATTTAAATTAAGTGAATCGTATATATATATATATCTATATATATATATATATATATATATATATATATATGTATACATATATATTGATTTTGTAACTGTTTGCTATTAAAAATATTCTAAAATGTTTTTCGTAAAAAGAAACTCGTAGTTTTTAGTAGCTACATTTCTATGTCAGTAAGATTATGGTTAAATATTTACTTAATTTATTATTTAGAGGATTACAAAAGTCCTGTACTGTAGGTATGTCAAATAATGTTGGACTAAAATGGAGACCCATATTAAACAACTTTAATGTGACGGTTTTTTTTTTTAATGTGTTTGAAAGTTAGTTTTACAAAAATTGAATTTTGATGGTATCGCTTGCATTAAAATTTTGTTATTCTGCTATGAAATAAATAGAATATCTTATCACAGATGACTTTTTTTATCTATTTGGGTCTTGAAAATAAGTTATAAAAATCATAGAAAATTTGTAAGTGGGTACATCTGTGAGTTTGCATTTGGCCTACTTTCAGAGCAAGCATTCAAGCTTGTTTTGTTGTAGACGATTATAGTTTCCTATAAATAATAGTCTAGAGCCTGGTGTTTGGCATATAATAGCGTGGTCTAGCAGGTAGTGTATTGGCTTATTAGAGGTGAAGCCTCGGTTAAAAATCCAGGTCAGACATCTACAACAGAATGAAATATGAAAAAATATTTCTTCGGCTACTTCCTTTCAGTAGATTTCTGGCAAAAAACTCTGAAAGTAAATGAAATTGTCATGAAAAGTTTATCAGAAATCTGTCGTTCCGAGTTTATTTTAAACTGTAGCTCCCTCCACTCATGTATAAAATTAACACACACAGTATAAATGGTGTGGGAAGATGGTTGTAATCCTGACTGAAGGGTAATGACTCAGATCAGAGTATCTGGTGGGAATAGAACCCCCAACCTCTACACTATCATATTGACACACAACCACATTGGCCACCGATGCACCACATATCAACTAAGTTGGAATCCTCTGTTTTAGCAAAAAAAAAAAAAAGAAGTGAGTACTCATTGCGGGTTACTTAATTTCTTGAGGAACTAAAAAGCCTTATCAAACAAAACATTTTGCAGGGTATATTGGCAGTTCTTATACTGCCTCTGGGTACTATTAACATCAAATTCACCAATTCTTTTATAAAAAATGGAAAACAAAGCATTTTAAAATAAAGAAATAGACTTATTGTCTTATACATTCATACATACACATAATTGACCAATACAACTCTTCAGTCAGGCCTACGACCTAGTTTCTCACACCACTTATGTAGTGTGAGTTAATTTTATACACGAGTGGTGGGACCTACAAGTTAAAGTTGACTCCGGAGGACAGATTTTTGAAAAACTTTTAATGGTAATTTAATTCACTCTCCGATTTTTTGCCAGAAATCTGCTGAGAGGTGGTCGTCGACGAAATATTTTGAAGTTTGAACTTTGGCCTCACGTCTGATAAGCCAACTAGACGGCGACTTTAAGAAAAAAAAAAGAAGTCCTTGCAGGTTACTCTGACTGTACACAGAGAAAACTGAACCTAATAAATACATAGTAAATTAGAACAAAGTTTATAAGATTTCTCTATGGTTTTTTTTCAAGAAGAGATTCTTATTGTTTTTATAAGGAAAACCTTTTTGAAAAAATCAAGAAGAAAACTTAGGGATTTTACTAGATAGTCTTCTTGATTTTTTTAAAAAGGTTTTCTCCTTAATTTTATTAGGCTTTCTTTTTGTTTTTTTCAAAAGGATTTTCTTCTTGATTTTATGAGGCCCTCTTTCTGTTTTTTTTCAAAAAGATTTTCTTTTTAATTTTATAAGACTATCCCTTTATTTTTTCAAATAATACTTATTGATTTTGCTTTTTACATAACCAAAGAAATCATTATATCGTGGCCACTCTTGAAAAATATTCGTAAAGATTTGGCATTTTGTATTTCATCAATTCTATTTAAGGAGTTTTAAATATTCATACCATTATGCAAATCTTTAAAAGATTCGTCCGCAGTGACAGGATAATCATCGATTTTTCTTTTTCAACATTAGTCCAACGAGAAAATAACTTTCCTTCCCGTCTTTTATAACACTTTTTTTTTTGTTGAAATTAAAACAATTCAATATTTTTATTTGAACTTTGTTTACTTTGTTACTTTGTTTTTTTAAGAGGAAATATTTTTATTACTTTTTTCCACTTCTTTACTTGCCACTTATTGAAACATTAATAAGATAATTTACACATGATCAAATAGAAACCTAATGAAATCAATAAGGCATACTCCTTAAAAAAAAATATTAAGTAGCCTAATGAAATCTATAAGAAAAACCTTTTTGAAAAAATTGATTAGGTAGCCCAATGAAATTAATAAGAAATTCTTGTTTTATACAATTTAGATGAAAACACAATAGAATCAATAAGTTTTCTCTATGGATTGTATTTTTTGTGGCAAAAGTGACGGAATTTGAGTTAAAAAAATGGTAAATAAAAAGTTTTCTTCTTATATGTATGTGTTTTACTTTTTGAAAAAATTAAAAAGATTTATCACATAAAAATAATAAGAAATCTCTACGAAAAAATCTTCGTTTCTTTCTGCTGTAATACCCCTCACTCCAAAAACGTTTCGTAGAGAAAATCTTCTTGATTTTATTAGGCAGTTTTCGCTCTGTGTAACGTTGTGATTTGCATTTTTTAAAGAAATAAAAATCCTCATTAAACAACGCATTTTGCAGGGCAGAGTTGCAATTCTTGTAATGCCTCTGGGTACTTTTTGCAACATTTATAAACGAATTATTTAGCATGTTCGAAGTTTTGTAATTTAAAAAAATGTGTATGTTAAAAAAACGAATTAAAGTTTTTGCATACATTTTGAAAAGAGTTTACTTTAGATTATGTATTCTATAACTTTTTACACATACTGTATGCATATAATTTTGTAGTTTTTATTTGTTGCTTTCAATATAACACTTTATTGCTTAATGCTGCGTTAGCTCCGCCATTTAGAAACTTTTATCCCCAACTAGCACTGCAATTTTATTGTTGCTCAACTGTATCTTATCATACACTGCAGAACAAAAATGTAAACCTATTCCACATACATACATCATTACCCTAGCTTCTCATACCACTTATGTTATATACGTTAATTTTAAACATAAGTGGTGGGCCCTATAGTTTAAAGTCGACTCCGAACAACAGACTTTTTGAGAATATTTTCATGGCAATTTTATTTACTCTCCGAGTTCTTGCCAGAAATCTGCTGAGAGGAAGTCACTGAATAAATATGTTTTTCATATTTTCGCTTTGATATCTGACCTGGGGTTTGAATCGTAGCCTTACGTCTCATAACCCAACACACTACCTACTAGTGTGCGATCTCAGCAAACTACGTTAAGGAATATAAGCATGCTATATTTTAATGCATGAGAAATGAGAACAATGAGTATTCAAAAATATGAGTAGATTCGAATCATACTCATAATTTCTGATACTTATACGCATTCATACTTATTTAAATATCTTACTCATACTACTCATATTGAAAGTACTCATCGTACTCATACTTAACAATACGCATAATGTTGTTGATTTCGACTCTCCTTTACTCAACATTTACAAGAATCACAAAATAAGTATGATTCGCGTACGAACACTACAATACTCACTAGAAGGTTGTGTGTTTGCTTTGCTTGCTGTCTTTGTCTTTTTTGCTTATGTGTAGTTTTTTCTTTTTTTGTAAATGCAACAACAAAGACTGTATGAATCAAACATATTTCGAATGTTGTGAGTTTGATGTCAATGTTGTACTCATACTCATTGTAACCTGTAATTATAAATCAATGTTGTAGTGAGCACGAATGAATCAGAGTAGTTCAACTTCAATACTGTTGACTCACTCATACTCCAAATTTCATGAGTACTTATGAGTAGCGAAAAAACGATTCATTGCTGATCTCTGGTAAGTAAGCAAGTAATCGGCCAGTTTCAAATTCGATTTTAATTGTTGTAAAGAATTTGAAATTGTAAGTATTTTACGAAGGAGAACTCAAAGAGAAATGATACCAAAAAAAAAAATACTTTTTTTTTTAATTTATATAAGGAGTCGTACATTTGAAATGGAAATGAAATGAAATGAGGTTTTTCACCAATTAAATGAGTATAAAAAATAAATAAAATATATACTTAGTTCTTGCATGATGGTACTATTAACTTAGTTTTCAATTTTTACATTTCCAATTGGATCATTATTAAATAGAGAAAACTCTACTGTAAGGTATCGTATACCACGCCCACTTGTTTATTCGTGTACCACGCTTACTTCGATTATTGGCTTTGACCCCAAATTAACAAAAAGTTTTACAATATTTTTCTTAATGCAAGTGAATCTAATTGTATTACATGTTATTATAATACCTTGATGGTATTCGAAACTTAAAAATTATCCCCCAAAAATAACCAATCAGACTACATACATACATATTTTATTTAGAATACTTTTGTTTATTTATTGTTTTATTCGTTGTTTATTTATGAAAATAACATTTTGTTGTCATGACATAATCCATTATGTTTACATACATGTTATCCAATTATTAGAAATATTTATATAAATAATCATTGTAAATATGTTAATAATCATTTAATATTAAATATATTTTATACAATATGTATGTATGTATGTATGTATGTATGTATGTATACGACTATAATTATTTGGTCACAAATAAACTACCAAAAATAGTAGTAACGAAGAAGAACCGACCATTGCTAAGCAATTTCATGCATCAGTGGTAAGTAAGATTATTTATTCAAAAATAATAATAAAAAAAGGAATCGTATTTGTATACATATTTATATAATTAAAGTTCATTGTTTGATCAGCTACATTATTTAAGGAAGTACTTCTATAATCTGTATTGGTTGTAATACTAAAAAGACTTCAAAGTAAAGCCTATCTACACTTAACCAAAGAGACTGATATCCATAAGGAAATGAATAATAACTTCATTATTTAATAGTAGAACGCTATTGTTCATACAGTTTATAGAAAAATTTACTTGAAATAAATGAAGTTTACAACTAAACGATAGAAGGCTTTATTAGCCAAAGTTAAAAAGATAAAATTTCCATTTTGCTGATAATTTTATTAAGCTTTTCACACAAAACCCTGAACTTTTTACAAACAATATTATTCGCCATAAATAAGAACTGGTGATTATCACTCGGTTTAGATCCGAAGTATAGGCGGTGCCATTTAAAAGTTTAAATTATAAAATCCAATAAAACAAAAACGGGTTAAAATTTTGCGAAATGTATTTTTTTGTTTTTGTTGTGAAGTACAATTGAAAAATGAGCTTCATTCGAAAATAAAATTTATTTTTAACCAAATCGACATCATAGTGTAGTACTAAACTGAAGTTTGTCGGCGATTATATTCACATAGTTTGTCATATATTAGTCAGACAAATTGATTAACAATTAGACTATCGAGGCACCTGCCAACTCGTGTGGAATCATTCACAAAGCTTAATGCACTAACAAATACACTACCAAATAGGAACTTAACAAAGCGAATGGAATCATCACAAATCAGAATTTATTTATAAAGCTTTCCCATTTTTAATAGCTTATCTACTATCTTTCTAATAATTGACTTCTAGCGTGTGATGCATCCTTTACATTGAATTTACTAAAACGATTGCATCACACATCATAAACAATTTCACTATTAACAGCAAATATTTAAAAGGTTCTCTACCATGGTATTTTATTATTACAAATTCATTTACAAGCTAAAATTAATCATACTAATCTCAATGTTTAAAGTGCAGCACGAATCTCACGCCTAAGTAGTTGCAAAATATGTACCATAATCTTTACTGGATATACTATGGTAGGTCAGTAAGTCCATGGCTTATTGAACGAAAAATAGATATTTAGAAGTAATTTTATTTTTTATTATAAAT
Organism: Sarcophaga rosellei; assembly: GCA_930367235.1. Lineage (NCBI taxonomy): Eukaryota > Metazoa > Arthropoda > Insecta > Diptera > Sarcophagidae > Sarcophaga > Sarcophaga rosellei. Next base: position 30,847,690 of record OV884021.1, on the reverse strand, counting down.
ATGTAGGTTCTCTACTCTTTTTATCTTACTTACATACATAATTTGGTTAGGTTAGGTTAGAGGACGTGTACTTGTCAACTGTGACAAGTACAGTACCCGGAGGTCGAATTGACCCATTGTTCAATGCCCTAGCTTCTCACACCACTCGTGTTGTGTGCGTTAATTTCATACATGAGTGGCGGGACCTACAGTTAAAAGTCGACTCCGAACGACAGATTTTTGAGAAGCTTTTTTTGGCAATTTTTTACTCTCAGAGTTTTTGCCAGAAATCTGCTGAGGGGAAGTCGCCGAAGAAATATTTTCATATTTTCGTTTTGATGTCTGACCTGGGATTCGAACTCGCGCCTTTCATCTAATAAGCTAACACACCTACTACCTACTAGACCACGGCGACTTCATACATAATTAGTCATTACAAATGTTCAATCAGGATTACGACCTAGCTTCTCACACCACTTAGTTGTGTGTGTTAATTTTATCCATAAGTGGGACAACTCCGAAGGACATATTTTTGAGAAACCTTTCATGGCAGTTTTATTTGCTCCCACAGTTTTTGCCAGAAATCTGATGAGAGGAAGTAGCCGAAAGAATATTTGTTTTAAATTTCAGTTTTTTTTCGAGATGTATAATAAGCTAACACACTACTTACTAGGCTATGGCTACTACGGCTACTTACAATCATTCCTAACTGACAGAACCTATACTTTAATGTCGAATCCGAACTACAGATTTTTGAGCTTTTTTCAGAGCTCCTGTCTGAAGGCTACAGAGAGGAAGTCGCCAACAGAAATATTTTTTAAATTTCTATTCAATTTTTTTCCTTGTAAACTACCTACGACGCTAAATTCACTAATGTTTTCCGAATCAACATTTGTCATATTAATCAAAATAGGCATTGGTTTGTCAGATGATTTCATCGTTGGGGACTAGTTTCTTTTGAGTCAGTTTATTTTCGGTTTAGAGGCAAAAAATAGTCACTGGAAGATCAATATGGAGTATAAGATGAATAAAAGAATAATTCGTAGCCGTGAATGTAGCCATGGTTGTTTTCCATGAAAACATATGCGTGTGCATCATTGCAATGCCCTGGTGTAAAAAGACTTTTTCTTCATCATTTTTTTAATTCCACATTAAATCGACATAATAACGATTTTTATGCCTATCAAGCAGAGGTCATCCGTTTGTTGACGATTGACCAGTGCATCGCACAGTGCATTACCGAAAAAATTTGGTCTTTAGCCGGACTATACCCCTGAGAGATCTTTCCTATCCTTTCCTAAGAAAATAAATAGATTCTAATCTAGTATTTATAAATCCAATTTCCTCTTTCCTGCTTCTCTAGTTTTATTAGAATGCACGGCATGAGTAGGGAAGACCTTCTAAGTGTTGCTCGTAAACTAAAAGAAACGCCCGCTTGATAACACCTACTGTTATAAATGCTTCTTCTTCTTCCGAAACAGCTGATGCTGAGTTGGCAATTTTTGGCCGAGTGGTACTCGGGTCGTTCCGAAACACAGAATGCTGGCTGGCCTCTGTCTTAATGCGGTGCATGTGAATTAGGTCCACAGTTACGAAATGGTACAAAAGCGGCGGCGGAAAAACATCAATTACTATCGCCAAATTATCGCAAGATTGTACTTATCTTGCGATTAAATTTCTCATGCCAAAATGATTATTTAAAATTGCAATTGCTAATTCATGTAAAATTGCTATGATTTCTACAATCTCTGGTGCTTTTAATTGCCTATCTGCGATTACCATATCGTGATTTTTCAATTGTCTGGGCGTTCAGAATGTTCTTCGTCTTTCCTACTTATCGGTTACAATTAAAGTCAGTTATCGACTTTTTTCCATAAAGATTGTTGGTGCATACCTAGTATTTGAATACAAAATTCTCTTTCGGTAATCACAGTGCAGTCGGCTTTTAATGCTTGGCAAACACAAACAAAATGACGGGATTTCTCCAAAATTTGAAAGCAGTCAACTGACAGACTTCTGATGACAGAAACATACATACGCGCTAGACCATTACAACCCTTCAATCAGGATTACGGCCTAGCTTCTCACATGATGACATAAACAGTGTTTCCGTTAAATGTAATTTACTTGTTTACTCCCAACTTGACTACCTGCTAAGGAAGAACTGGCAACTGGATTGACTAAACTGCAACAGCAGATTTATATTTTATTTTAAAGAATTTCAGTAATTTTACAATAATTTTTTAAGACAATGGATTAGAATCCATAAGACTTTATTCAAAAGTATGCATTTATTGTGTAACGTATGTGTAGTAATTATTGTATTATATTTGACAGCCAATTAGTAAATTTATTCAAATTGAAACAACATATTGACTGATAGTAAAAGCACACCCATGTGTATTGAGAGGATGAACATATTTTTGATATTGCTTTGATACTTTCTTTGCTTCCCCTTTTAATAGAATTAACAAAATATGAATTAAAGCTTGCAAATATAATTCGATTATATTTTTAATTATTTATTACTAGGAAGTAAATTATTGAAAATTGAAACATGAATTCCCCAAATGACTGTAATTTATAGACATACATATGTACATGTATACAGTGCAGGTCGAAACCAAATAAATAGAACTTAGTGTAAAAGATATTTCTTACACTGAAAGCCAAAAAGCTAACAATTTTGAAATATTTTCTGTAATAGAGTGCTCACAACTACTCGCAGCTGGTAAGAAAGTTATGTACAGTCAACCCTGCTATAACGCGGTACTCTCAGAACGCGGTTTCCATATAACGCGGCGCTGAAATTGCGACAGCCCTCCTATAACGCGGTTTCCATATAAGGCGGCTTTCACATAACGCGGAGCTGAAATTGCGACAGCCCTCCTATAACGAGGTACTCGTACAGAGCGATTTACGTTCAACAACATGCCATAAGTTTCTTTTGCACAGCATCTGAATGAATCTAGTACCTACATATTGTAAGAGGGTTTATTATTGATATTGCAACAGGGTTTAATATCAGTTTTATTTTCGACGCAAACACATTTCTATATTAAAAAGCCAGCTCATCTCATAGCCGTCTACGACATACTAAAAATTTTTCTGCAACTCATATCTGACAGTGAGGATGAATGTTGAAAAATTACATAATTTTACAAGTCTTTCTTATTTTTGTTGGAAAACAGTATTTTAGTTTAGTTTCTGTTACATTTTTTATTAATCCTTATATGAACTCTTTAAGTCAATAAAAAAAAAAAATTATAATTTATCTTGTCTTGGTCTCCATATAACTCGGTACGAATGATGTGATTTGTACGGTTAAATCTGAGTTTCTTATAGCGCGGTTTCCATACAACGCGGTACGCGCTCACGGCGTTATAGAAGGGTTGACTGTATTGTGTTATTTTATATCACTTTCACTGTGTATTTAAACGAATCATATTATAAACTGTACTCACCATGCAGAAGACAAGCCTAATCGAATTATATATCAGAATCTAAACAGAAGCAAGCTTAGATAAGACACAGCAAATAAATAAAAAACTAGATTCATTAATGATTTCTAAAGCCGCCGTAGTATAGTAGGTAGTGTTGGCAGGTCAGACTTCTCCAAGACAACAAAATATGAAAAAGATTTCTGGCAAAAACTCTGAGACTAAATAATAATAATATTGCCATGAAAAGTTTCTCAAAAATCTGTCGTTCGGAGTCGACTTTAAACTGTTGGTCCCGCCACTCATGTATTAAATTAACACACACAACATGGGTTGTGTGAGAAGCTAGATCGTAATCCTGACTTGTCATCTTCCTGGAAATATCAATACGCTGGGAATGCAAATCACACTTCAAATGTTATAAAAAATTATTTGGCGCAACCACAAGTTGTCAATGGTGGATTGGTACCCGGTGTTCCGCGTCTTTATATAATCAGATAGGTTGAGGTGGTAACTTTGATTACAAAAACTCACTTGAGTGCACACGGCGGCCCGTTGTGATGCTACATGTAAGCGCAGTCCTTGTACTGACCATATTCCCCTAAACTCATCGAAGAAGTTTGTCCGCACAGGGGTTTAAAAGTCCCGCTTTCTTAATCTTATATAAAATATAGGCGTGGAACAAAGGCCCTCAACAAAATCCCCCCAAAGAGGCAGATTCAATGTCAATTTATCTTCTACAGTAGAAGTCGCCGTTGTCTGTAGATAGTGTGTTGGCTTATTAGACGTGTGAGGCCACGGTTTAAAATCCATTACAGACATCTCTAACAAAACGAAATATGAAATAAATATATCATCGGTGACGTCCCCTCTTCTGGCAAAAACTCTGAGAATAAATAAAATTCCCATGAAAGATTTCTCAAAAATCCGACGTTCGGAGTCGACTTTAAACTGTAGATCCCGCCACTAATGTATAAAATTAACGCACACAACTAAGTCGTAAGCCTGCAGGCTTAAAGGGTGACTTTGACCAATTATGTATGTATGTATGTATGTATGTATAGAAAATACGAAATATATTCCAAACTATGAAGGAGAAGAAATAAGTTGAAACTTTACGATACCCATGCACGTTCTATTTGATTGCCTGATTGCAAGCTAATTGTGATTGTCTGTTTCATTACTGTGTCTAGTAATCGACACTATATATGATCGACACTGTATGCGACTGTTTATACTTCTGGTAACTATGATATATCTTTGTTTATGTATAGGTAGCATATTGAATTGTTATTAAAGGAAGAAAAACTTTTGAAACTAAACTAGTTTTGTATGAATAAGCAGAAAAGTTTTTAATTTTATTGTTTATACAACACAAAATAATTGTTGTGTATAATATATTATAGATTTTTGGTTGTACAATACTACACACGTAAATAAATGTAACTTAGTTAGAACCGGTCATTTACTTAACAATACATAAGTACGTATGTATTATATCTGCGGACTGTTTGAGTATATTTCCCTTGCTACAGATTTTTGAAAATCTATTATCCATAAAAGTTCTTAAAGAAAATTATTTTCCTTTCTTTATTTTCCAAATTTACTTTATTTTATTTATTTAATTAGAAAATGGTACAAAGCAAAAACAAAAAATACAAATAAATTTTATTATTTAGCCCCGGGGTCATTTTGTGTTTTGAGAATTTTTTTTTTTTTTTGTTAAACTATTGCCACAAAGTCAACCATCTCACGTAAGATTCCGAGGGTAAATAAGCCGAAATATCCAACAACGGTAAAAGTGAATTCATTTTTAAATGTAATTGAACAGAATGTTTGTTACTTTTTGTAAAGGAACTTTTGTTTGAAATGGATTTACATGTACAAACATTTTTACAGTGCGCAAATGAGTCTAATTTGAATAAAAATTATTAAAAAAATTGGTCATGTTTTTTCATATCATTAGACTTTATTATTTGATTCATGAGTATATGAAAGAAATTATAGGCACTGTTAAGAAAAATGTATTTCATTTAGTGACTAGCAAGTACAAACTTTACAGTTTAATAAGAATTTGATTTATTTTAAAAATATAGTTTTCACATCAACCTAATAATTGACCCGCCAAGTTATTGTAACCAACAGTACAATGCTCCATTTAAGACGATCAACTGTTTTGCAAAATGCTTTTTCCTAAAGAAGTTTAATTAAGTATCAATATCAAATTACAACAAATAACACATTTTAACACATTTAACAATAGTAATTGTACATACATATACCAGAGATCAGTAATGAGTATTCAAAAATATGAGTCGAATCGAATCATACTCATAATTTCTAATACTCATACCCATTCTTACTTATTTTAATATCATACTCATATATAACATACATAACTGGCCATAACAACCCTTCAGTCAAGATTACGTTCCAGCTTCTCACACCACTCATGTTGTGTGTGTTAATTTTATACATGAGTGGCGTGACCTACAGTTTAAAGTCGATTCCGAACGACAGATTTTTGAGAAACTATTTCATGGCAATTTTATTTACTCTCAGAGTTTTTTCCAGAAATCTGCTGAGAGGAAGTGTCGATGAAGAAATATTTCTATTCTTCATATTTCATTTTGATGTCTTGCCTTGGGCTCGAACCCGGGCTTTACGTCTAATAAGCGAACACACTACCTACTAGACTACGGCGACTACATACTCATACCACTCATATTAAAAATATAAAGTACCTATCGTACTCATACTTAACAATACGCATGATGTTCGACTCTCCTTTACTCAACATTTACAAGAATCACAAAATAAGTATGATTCGCATACGAACACTACAATACTCACTAGAGGTAGTATGTTTGCTTTGCTTGCTTTCTATGTCTTTTTCTTTCTTCTTTTTTTGTAAATGCAACAACAACTAAGACTGTAAATTTTGACGATTCACTCGAATCATTTATGAGTATTATAAGTATTTTTCTAAATTGATCTAAATGAATCTGAATGAGTAGGAGTATGAATCAAACATACATATTTCGAATGTTATGAGTTTGATGTCAATGTTGTACTCATACTCATTGCAACCTGTACTTATAAATCAATGTTGTAGTAAGTACGAATGAATCAGAGTAGTTGAATTTCGATACTGTTGACTTCACTTATACTTAAAATTTCCTGAGTACAAATGAGTAGTGAAATAACGATTCATTGCTGATCTCTGGTACATACATACCTTTATTCGTTTGCTCGAGGCTTCTTTACTATAGTAAAACAACCAACATCAGTGCTAAAGATTACAGACTCATTGCAGACGACAAACATCAGTTGGCTTAGTTGAAAAAAAAGATGCCAGATTTCAACATAATGTCTTCAGAGTAGGATGTTCATTACGCACCATTTTAGTGCCTCATAGTGATTCACCATTAGTTTATGAAATATCTAAGGCCTTACAATAAGTAGGTCTTATAGGTAGTGTGTTGGCTTATTTGACATGCGACCACGCTTCAAACCCCAGGTCAGATGTCTTCAACAAAAAGAAACATGAAAAAAATATTTCTTCAAACCTTCATGATTCCCAGGTCACACATCTCCAGCAAAACAAAATTTTAAAGAATTATTTCTTTGGCGACTTCCTCTTAGCAGATTTCTGACAAAAACTCTGAAAGCAAATAAAATTAGGCATGAAAAGTTTCTCAATGGTTGCCGTTCGGAGTCGACTTTAAACTGTAGCTTTCGCTAACTGTAGCTAATGCTGACTGAAGGGTTGTACTGACCTATTACGTACATATGTATGTAACAGCCTCATCAGCAACAGGCAGTACAGTTTTCGTAATACTGGTGACCTGTTGGCTTTGTTCTCAGAAAGTTGAAAAGCAATTTATTGGTTCTGAATATTAAAGACTACACTTGACAGAGTATGACACAATGAGCTTTTACTGAAATTTTTAGCTTTTCTTAGATAATTACTTATCTCGATATACTTTTCCACTGATCGCGGTCTACAGGTTAACATCAGGGCCACCGCAAGTTAATCTTCTATCTGCAACTGTATTTATTATTTTTCTTTTTATTAAAATTATTCTGTTTAACTTTCAATCATATCTACTCTTATAAAGATAATAATAGTATTTGTCACTCATATTCCTATAATCGGAGATTAAGACATGCGGAGATTGTGACAAAATGGCTTGATATGAACGAGTCAGGTTAAGTCAAGTTAGCAGGTAACTTTGCAGTTCACAGGTAAATTCACTCGGTGGCCACTTGGCTCATGGTGTTACCCAATGTGAGGTTAAGCCCCTTGTCATGATTTGTTAGTGAAGGGTTTGAATCACCCCGAGCTTCGGAGGAAAACGGTCAGTTCCTTTCTGGTATGTTCGCCATCATTCCCAGACCTTCAAATGTTCTGCTACTCAAAAACCGATGACTTTTCTGTATTGTAGTGCAGGGCACTTGCTTCAAAGGTGTTGCAACGACTGCATTTCCTGCACATCAGGGCAGCTTCTGCAGTAATAGTGGGGCAGACCTTGTCTTGTCAGTGAAACTGCCAATAAAGCAGTGTGCCGTTAGAATTAATGTTGGAATGCGAACTTGTTCTCTTGTCGAAATCAATTAGTTTCCTGGTTCTCCCGATGTCCACTGCTGGACACTGCAGTTATGAAATTCGGCAACCAGGTATGATGGAATTCCATGCTGCCTTTTGTAATTTGGAAAAGTGTTCCTATAGAGGAGCACATATTCCCTCTGTCGTCTCCTCCTCAGTTCGTCCGCCTTTTCATTTCCTTCTACGTCAGAGTGACCACTAATAGATCTTTACAAGGCGGCATACCTCTCACTGGGTGACACAGTTGGCCATATAGGCTGCCGAGTAAACATATCTGTGAACAGCAAGCTACCCTCCAACCTAACCTAACAGCATTTATATTACAATTCCAAGTAATTCTCAAAAGTGTTGGTATATTTCGATTTTCATTTTTGTAATGAAGAAATCACAACCTAGAAATAAAGTTTGCCAAAGAATGGGAAGGTATTCCACATGGAATAAAGCCGAAAAATATGTTTTATTTTCATTAACTCTCTTGAAAGCAAATGAATTCAACAAAGCTTTTCCATCCTCCCATTAAATTGACCTAGTTTCTGAAGTATTATACGCTGTTTTTTTAGAAACCATGGCATCTCGGTTCCACTCAAATGCCATACGCCTAATATTATTTAAATTCTTTGGTATGGCCGATTTTTTTGCTTTTCATGCCTTTAATGAAACCAAGTACATTTACATATAAATACAGTTATTTGACCTTCTTAAATATTTTAGTATATGCGTGTAGAGGGGAATATTTAATTTTGTTTATAAGTTCCATTTTCAATAATTCTATTAGGAGTCCTTCCCTCTTACTATTGAAAGCATTTTAACCATTCGATAACAATTTTAAAATGAACGTGTTCAAAGAAGTTTACTTTAGATTTTCTTTACTTCTACGTGAGTTGTTGGACATTTCTTTCAACGAAATTGATTCTCCAAGGATTTGTTTACCGATTGTTGCATTAGTCGTTACTCTAGCGAGAGAGGCATTACAACACATGCAGTACTTCTGAAACTATATACACACGAATACAACTGCAACAAGAAATGTTCTTAAAATTAAAACTAAAAAAAACTCGGCCTTATGTTTTTATTAGTAGTTGTAGATGCAGTTGTATTTGGAAATGTTGTTTATCATTCCTTGGTTGGCTTTGAATGTATATATGACTGCACTTGTAAGTTACACTCTACTTATGAAGATGTTGACAAACATTTCAAAGATGAAAACAAATTTAAATGCTTTTCAGTCAGAAGTTAAAATATATCTGCAGTAGTTTGTAGATATGTAATATGTTATAAAGCCAATTAAATTAGTTTTAAGTACCCAACAAAGCAGAGATCAGCAATGAGTATTCCAAAAGATGAGTAGATTCGAATCATACTCATAATTTCTGATACTTATACGCATTCACTTATACTTATTTTAATATCATACTCATATTACTCATATTCAAAGTTTGAAGTAGTCATCGTACTCATACCTAACAATACTCGATCACAAAATATGTAAATATGATTCACGTACGAACACTACAATACTCACTAGAAGGTTGTGAGTTTGCTTTGCTTGCTATCTTTGTCTTTTTCTTTCTTCTTTTTTTGTAAATGCAACAACAACTAAGATTGTAAATTTTGATGAATGATTCGAATCACTCGAATCATTTATGAGTATCAAAAGTATTTTTCTAAAGTTATGAATCTGAATGAGTAGGCTTATGAATCAAACATATTTCGAATGGTAGGAGTTTGGTGTCAACGTTATACTCATACTCATTGCAACCTGTAGACAATGTTGTAGTGAGTACGAATGAATCAGAGTAGTTAAATTTCAATATTGTTGACTCACTTATAATCAAAATTTCATCAGTACTTATGAGTAGCGGAAAAAAGATTCATTTCTGATTTCTGGTTCAAACCACGCCAAACTCCGAATGAAATCGGCCAGTTTCCTTAATGGCACGATCGCCACCACTCCCAAATCAACAAACGTGCTGTCACCCAAAAACTGATCAACTCTGTTCAGTGTACTCGCATATAAGGTGTTGCAGTAATCCCGGTAGGACAGATCGAGATTGTTAGCGAAACTACCTATAGCGCAGTGTCGCGTTAGAATTCCTATGAGAATGCGATCTTTTCTCTTGTCGAACTCAAGTAGTTCTCTACTTCTCCCTTTGTCCACTGCTGGACATAGCAGTTTTGAGAGTCGGCAACCAGGAATGTCTGACCACCTACGCTTTGTTGAATTCCATGCTGTTTTCTATAATTTTGAAAATGGGTCCCGTAGAGGACCATATATCCTCTCTATCGTCTTCTCCATAAACATCTCTGATCACTTCCGATTGATTTTGAAGTTTTATCGATTTATATTCATTAATTTACCAATTTTTTTTTACAATCAATTCTACTCTAAGAGCGTTTACTAAAAACAGTAACTTATAATACTTTTTAAATAATTGTATTACAATAACTGAACAACCTTAAACAAATTCTGAGCAATAAGAAGCGTTTTATGTATGTAATTTTCTAATCAATCCATTCTAAGTTTTATAATGAGAACCTACTTTTGAATGGACACAATTTTTAATTTCATAGTTTAAGGGCCATTATAACAACTTGCCGTTAAAGTTGGGTTCAGTTAAAGGTAACTTTAGCTAAAGTGAACTTTAAAGCCACCTTTAACTTATTTTCGTTATTACAAACTACGGATAAAATAAAGTTATATTTTTCAAAAATATGGCAGTGCCGGGGTAATGTCGATAACATTACTCAATTAAACACGCGCTTTAAAAACGCAGTGGCAACGGCGTGCCTTCTTATTTGTTATGTTTATTTATTTTGCTTATAAAATTTGTGTGTTAAGGTTTTGGCTTTTTATTTTTATGTTTTTAGTTTTAAAATAAATATACTGAATACGCCAATAACCATTTCGATTCACGTTTATATTTGAAGTTGCCATATTGAAAATAAAATATATAATATGGCAAGCAGAAAGATAAAGTGAACTTTAAAAGTTAAATGTTGGATGATCTTCCCTTTAGCTTAACGCTCACTTCTATCTTATTAGGTACTCATAATAATGAAAATCAAGTTATCTGCCTGTTAAAATCCAGCCTTTAGTTAACGGCAAATTGTAATAATGGCCCTAAGGATCAAAATAACTTGTGGTTAAAGTAAAAAAATAAATTATCAAAATATTTTCAAGCAATTCTAAGCCAATGGATTCCAATCAAAACATATTTCATTTTACATTTTTTTTATATTTCTGATTACTATTTTTGGTTTTTTTTGCTAGTTGTTGTTGCATTTCCTTATCACCTCAATATGTGCCAAATTAATATGGTTTCAGTTTGTTTCAAAGCCTTAAAAATATTTTCAAAAATTTTTATTTTTTTTGGTTTTTAATTTTTCGGTGCCAACAGTTTCGGTTTTTTTTTGACTTTTTGTCAGAGAAAAGTTAAATTACAAAACATTTGTTGAGCAACAAAAGAAGGAAAGAAAAACTCATATTAAATTGCATTCGGCAGCAGGAATAAAGTTAAAGAAAATGATAAAAACACCCTCTTGTTGTAAACAGTTTTAGTAATATTTTTGTTGTTGTTGTTGTTGTTAGGAAGGAAAGATTCTTCTTCTTCTATTACTTGCCGTGTGCAGCATGTTTTGGCATGTGTAAGAGAATGAACGAATGAGCCTTGTGCCATAAGGATTGTTTGTGGTGAATGTAAAAACTGGAAAATTGTGGTTGTAGCCTTTATTGGTATTTTGACTCTGTCTCTCACTCTCTCTCTCATTTCACTACATTATGTTCAGTTCAGTTCAGTAGAGTTCAGTGTAGTTAGAGTTGGTTTGGTTGTGCAACAAAGTTGTCCTCTTACTCCTTTTTACAAGCAACATTTTATAGTGACAACATCTGTTTGCACTTGTTCGAGAATATGTTTTTCTGTTGTTGTTTTGCCAAAAATAATAATAAATATTCTATAAAAACGATTTTTGTTATTACAACTTGGAAAACCCCCCGTTTCATACAGTAATGTAGCCATCGTGTACATCATATAGAATAATACATCGAACAGTAGCTGTAGTAAAGTAATAGCAGTTGAATGTATGAAATGAAAAAAAATGTACAAAATAAACGGAAAAACATTTACATTTGATTTCTGATACGATAGTTTCAAAATATTTTCATCATATTTGTGTGGCAGTGTTGGAATTTTTATGTTTCATGATTTCATTTCCTGTTCCCCCATATACATATGGATGTATGTATGTATTTTGCAAACAAAGTAAAGAGCTAATAAAATTGTAGATAAAGGTAATGGAGAAATAGTTTTTACGTGCAGCTGCTGGCAAAACAATAAATGTGGCTGTTTGTCAATAAAAGTTTATAACTGGAATACATATATTTTTAACTTTTAAATCAACAACTATTTTATCAGGGGATCTCTCTGAATATGAACTTAAATGGTTTCCTATTTGTCATTTGCATGTCATGTTTTTTTTTCATTATTTTCATGTGATTATTGCACTTGCAATACTGCAGTTTTGATTAGTCATCGTCCATTGTTAACAAATTTTGCAATTTGCATTTTCTATTGCAAATTGGTAATTATATTGCTTAGCAATTACATTTTTATTATTAAACAAGCTCATTGACATAAACCAACTTTTTTTTTAACAGTTTTTAATAACAAAACAATTAAAAAAAACAAAAAAAATCTCATAATCTTTGAAAATGTTTTCTTCTCTATGAAATTTTGTATTGCATTTGAAATGATTTTTTTTTAACGATTGATTTTTAAATCATTTAAGGGCCATTATTACAACATGCCGTTAAATTTGGGTTTAGATAAAGGTACATTTAGCTAAAGTGAACTTTAAAGTTAAGTTTAACTTCCTTTCGTTATTACAACTTACAGATATAATAAAATTAACTGTTTTCAAAAATATGGCAGCGCCGGAGCAATGTCGATAAAACTGCTCAATTAAACAAGTTTTTTTGGCAACGACGAGCTTTGTTTTTTTCTTTTTTTTTTGTTGTATATGCTCAGTTTCTTTAAATTCGAAGTTGCCATATCGAAAATAATATATAATATGGCAAGGTCAAACATAGACTTCACTTTAAAAGCTCACTTCTATCTTATTGGATACTCATAATAATAAAAATCAATTTATCTGCCCCTTAAAATCCCCCCTTTAATTAACGGCAAGTTCTAATAATGGCCCTAAGTTTAGAAAACTAAAAACAAAGGAATTATGTGAAGCCATAAATGGTTTTTAAAAATTATTTCATGTTTCAATTATGACATACACTTTTTTGCAACATTTCAACCACAATCTGCTGCCTTTTCAGCAGATTTCTGGCAAAAACTCTGAGAGCAAAGAAAATTGACATGAACAATTTCCCTAAAATTTTTCGTTCGGAGACGACTGTAAACTGTAGGTCCAACTCTCATGTGTAAAATATAAGTGGACATACAATATAAGTGGACTGAAGGGTTGTAATGGCCAATTTATGTACGTATCAGAGATCAGCAATTAATCGTTTTTTCGCTACTCATAAGTACTCATGAAATTTTGAGTATGAGTGAGCCAACAGTATTGAAATTTAACTACTCTGATTCATTCGTACTCACTACAACGTTGATTTATAAGTACAAGTTGCAATGAGTATGAGTACAACGTTGACATCAAACTCATACCATTCGAAATATGTTTGATTCATAAGCCTACTCATTCCGATTCATAAGTTTAGAAAAATACTTATAATACTCATAAATCATTCGAGTGATTCGAATCATTCATCAAAATTTACAGTCGATCGATTTATAGCGTCAATAGTTTGATGGCAGTTTAATTAGCTGAAATATTGAGGCCAGTTGGCCCCCAAGAAGCTACGATTTGACACCGTTTACTATGATGCGAAATTATGGAGAATTGTTATGCCGACAGACCAGAGACAATAGTGCATTCGAAAGCCAACATTCATGATGCCATTGCCGAAATACGACACTACACTCTCGAAAAAGTGCACGAAAATTTGTTTGATCGAAAGAGGTATATGAGACCACTCGCGGCAGCCATATGAATAAAACAATATTTAATTTCTAACAGGAACAATTATACTTTCTAATTTTAAAATACTGTCTGTTCTACCTTTTAAAATTTTTCGAAATTTTAAAATATTTTGGAGTTTTTAGTTTGTGCTACTTTTGTCATAGCGTTTTTTCATAGCGTTTTTTGAAAGGATACTGATTTAAAACATACCGATTTTAAATAGCAAAATTGGCTTTACGTTCAAGATACAAGTTCAAGTTTCTTTAATGCATTTTGACAGATATTTCTTTTGTTATTAATTTTAATTGCATATCATATAGGATTTAAAGCTCATACGATATATATGTTTTTTATTTTATTTCAGAATATCGCATGCCGATTGTGTGATCAGTTTTTAATAACAATTCCTGACCACTGAATTGCCACCAAACGCATAATTTAACGCAGTAAGTATGCAATTTTATTATTATTGGCACTTTAAAATATTTATGTACATATGTGTGCATTTAAAATCTATAAAAACACCAACGACAATTGCATTCTATTTATCGTCATTTATTTATCGATATTAAACTTTCTTATACGCTGCCTGACCACTGTAGTGTTTTCCAGGCAGATGTCATGGCAATTTTTACAACAATTTTGGATCATTCAAACGGAGTTCTTTTTTTTTGGATTCCGGAACGTAGACATATCATTTCAAATTGCACTGCATTGCATTGCTGATGAGCTGGACAGACGGTACGCAGCAGAGGTCAGCAATGAATTGTTTTTGCGATACTCATATGTACTCATGAAATTTTGAGTATGAGTGACTTAACAGTATTGAAATTCAACTACTCTGATTCATTCGTACTCACTACAACATTGATTTATAAGTACAGGTTGCAATGAGTATGAGTACAAAGTTGACATCGAACTCATAATATACGAAATATGTTTGATTCATACGCCTACTCATTCAGATTCATAAATTTAGAAAAATACTTATAAATGATTCGAGTGATTCGAATCATTCATTAAAATTTACAGTCTTAGGTGTTGTTGCATTTACAAAAAAAGAAAAAACAACACATAAGAAAAAAAAAAAGACAGACAGCAAGCAAAACAAACACACAACCTTCTAGTGAGTACTTTAGTGTTGGTACTCGAATCATTCTTATTTTGTGAGTCGTTTATATGTTGAGTAATCAACATTAACAACATCATGATTATTGTTAACTATGAGTACGATGAATACTTCAAACTTTGAATATGAGTAGTATGAGTATGATATTAAATTAAATATGAATGCGTATAAGTATCAGAAATTAAGAGTAAGAGTATCAGGTCGTAATTGATTGTGGTATCGCAGTGTTCCTAAATGCTGGTCTAAGTGTCACCCCTCTCTTTAAGGATGGTACGCCAGTTGTGTCTAGTTGCTTGCGTACCAAGCGAGATCTTACTGCTGCCTTTAGTGTTATTGAACGGGAGTCTACTAAGATGGATCTGGAAGTAAATGACGGCAAAACAAACAATTAGAGACGGAACTCAGATAACGGCCGATAACTATACTTTCGATATAGTTAAGGAATTTATTTATCATGGCTCCGCCGATACCTCAAAAAATGACGTCAGTCTATAGAACAAGCGCAGGATCACTCTTGCCAACAGGTGCTACTATGGTCTCAATAGGCAACTGAGTAGCAGAGACCTCTCTCGTGCGACAAAACTAATACTCTACAAGACGCTCATCCTCTCCGTGCTTCTTTATAGCGCAGAGGCTTGGACCCTATTAAGCACTGATGCAGCAGTCTTAAGAGTATTCGAGAGAAAAGTCGTACGTAATATCTTCGTTTCAGTGCGATTTGGCGATGATTTCCGCATTCGATCTAACAGCGAGCTGTATGAGCTCCTCAACAACTTAGACGTTGTGCAGCGTAATAATATCCAGCAGGTGCGCTGACTCGAGCATGTCGTTCGAATGGAGGAGGATGCTCCGGCGAGACGGGTATTTGGTGCGGAAATCGGCGAAGAGGACGACCTTATTTGCGTTGGAAGGACCAAATCGAGATAATGAGTGACCAACTCGCGTAGGCGCGCAAGAAGCAGAGGCGACTGGAAGGATGTGTTACAGCAGACCGAAATCTGACAATCGGGTTGTATTGGCAAATTAAGTAGCTAAGTAAGTAACGAGCTACTTTCCAAGCCTGAGGTAGCCTTTTTTCTTCCAGATTAACGTGATGTGGGTATAATTGTAGTATCGCCAAAGAAAAGTCATATACGATTATGTTTGTTAGTACGTGCATGCATGCGAGTATTGTTTTTAGTAGATAAACCAGCCAATATTAAATCCTTATACGATATACAATAATATCGTGTATTAAATTCGTTTACACTTCAGAGAGAAAAAATATTTTTTAAACCAATATTTTGGGATGTTTTAACGTTTTACGAAATTTCTATTTATTATTATATAATAAAGCTTATGTTGGTAGTAAAATTTCTATTTTAATAATGGCTTCACATGATGTTACATAAATAGCACACTAAACTCTTGAAATTCTGTGCGATTAAAAACAAGAGAGGAAAACAGCATAAAATGTGATGTGACAAGAAGAAATCATAAAAATACGACACGCGCTGTCAAATTTATACTGGGATTTTAATAACACTTTACACTTTACTAGTCGACAAATACATACATATAAATTCGTATATAAAGAAGAATATTAAATCGAAATTATATCATATTTATGGCCAAGACATTAAGTTTTAATGCAAAAAAAATAACTTTAACAGCGTTAATCAAATTTTATTGAAACAAACCAAACTTATAGAAAATAAATACAATAAAAATGATATGATGCTGGTGGGGCACATAAGAAAAAAAGATTTAATGTTGGTCATTATTAAAAAAAAA
The DNA here is from genome assembly GCA_930367235.1 of Sarcophaga rosellei. NCBI lineage: Eukaryota > Metazoa > Arthropoda > Insecta > Diptera > Sarcophagidae > Sarcophaga > Sarcophaga rosellei. The sequence goes on along the minus strand of OV884021.1, from coordinate 30,830,730 downwards.
TTGAAATCCAACTCTCGCTTACAATATTCAGGCAAGTGTTGAAAAATTCAGTACTTAGTACTTTTTCATTTCAAAAATACCGTAGTATCCCCGCAACGCCTTCTGTACTTTTTTTATTATTACATGTTTTATGTCTTGCGATTATCAACTATTAGCAACGTAACGCTACATACATATATTGTATGTATTTATTTAATACCATTCTGATGACATCGGAATTTCCTTCAATGTGGAAGCACGCGAAAATTATCCCCTTACCCAAACCTGATGGAAAGTACAGACCGATTGCGATACTACCTTACTTGTCTAAGGCTTTCGAACGTTTGGTTCATGAGCAGATTAGCAAATATTTGTACGGCAATTCTTTACTGACTAGCAGACAGTCTGGTTTCAGACCTAAACACAGCTGCATTACGGCCTTAGTGGATGTTGTAGAGGAGTTGAGGTCAAAAATGGATCAGAACATGGTGTCTATTTTGGTACTTCTAGATCACTCGAAAGCTTTTGATACTGTTGATCATGACATTCTTTGTCACAAGTTGATAAGAACCTTTAAATTTTCAACATAAGCAGTAAAACTATTACGTACATATCTGTATAAGAGAAGTCAGGCAGTGCACTATGGCGATACAAAATCATTTAGCAGCCTGGTCCGTAGAGGTGTACCTCAGAGTTCAATTCTCGGCCCACTGCTTTACATAATGTATTCAAACGACCTACCTTCTCGTATAACTCACTGTGGAATTCAAATGTATGCCGACGACGTTCAACTATATATTAGCTGTTTTAAGACTGACATCGACAATTGTATATTGAGACTGAACCAAGACCTTGATAATGTATCTGAATGGGCTACTGCAAATGGTCTTTGCTTGAATGCCAACAAATCAAAGGCTATCATGATTGGAAAAATTGGTGTTTTGCCGAACTTACTGCCACCATTAGTCGTTGGGGACTCGCCCATAGAATTCGTACAATATGCTAAAAACTTGGGCATTACTTTTAATAGCCAACTCTCCTGGACAAACCATGTTAATTCGATTTGTGGTAAGACGTATGCTATGCTGAGAAATCTATGGAGGACTCAGTCCTTTACGCCTGTTAGTATACGTATGCTCTTGGCCAAGACATACCTAATTCCAACCCTCTTATATGGATGCGAGCTTTTTGCGGGTTTGGACTCTGTCAGCAGGAATAAACTTAGGATAACTTATAATAACATAGCAGGATATATTTTTGGACGCAGTAGATATAGTAGTATATCACATTTTGCCTACAAAATTTACAATATGACATTGGAAAGCCTCTTAAAATGCCGTATGCTAATTTTCTTGCACAAGATTGTTTATTCAGGGGAACCTAATTATCTATTTACTAGACTACAATTTTCCAGGACAAACAGGGGCTATAGGATAAACCGTAAGATTCCTAAAACAGATGTCTGAGAGGCACTTTTATATTAATGCAATTCGTGCATGGAACCAACTTCCACCAGAAATTCAATTAAAAAGCAATGTAATGCAATTTAAAACTGCAATCTCAACACACTTCTCTCTTCTTTAGAATTCACGATTTAATTAATCCAAGTTGAGGCTAACTTAAATTTAATTCATATATGTAATTCTGCTTTCTTTGTAACACATACCTATACAAATATAACTATTAACTTAATCATAACACTGTATAAACAGTACTATTAAATAAGATTAAATGCTTGTTGTACTGAAGCTAATCAATAAATAAATAAATAACGCTAAAGTTAGAATTAGTCTTTAGCCCCGATTAGCCAAACGTACATGGAACAAATGTTCGTTTTTAGAATACGAAAAGCAATGAGAACACTTGGCGAACCGTAATGTAATTTCGATAAGCATTTACGTTGCTGTTCATATCAACGCCTCCGTTCTATAACATTCTAAGTTGAGAAAGTGTGTTATGAGCTCTCAAAGTTTTCACGCGACATACGACAGAATGTGTATTCTAAGTGGATTTTTCCCTATAACTTCGGAACGGATTGGCGCAGTATTTGACAGTATTTAAGTTAGAGAACGTAGAATTTAAAAATGCAAGAACATTAAAAACGGTCTAAGTACACTTAGAACGTTATAGAATGGAGGCGTCGATATGCTACAAACGAACGTCGACATTTGACTAAATGGGACGTTTATGTTGTGTTACGTTCAGTATCAACAGTTTTTGTTTTACATGTAAGGAAAACGTATCTCGTCGTCCGTTTTTCTGTTATGTACCGTACGTGTATTAAATACAAATAAATAGTCTAGTAGGTAATGTGCTAGCATAGTAGATATGAGCCCACAATTCGAACCCCATGTAAGGCATTTCCAACAAAACAAAAAAATTAAGAAAATATTCCTTCGGCAAGCTCATTCTGTCAAAAACTCTCAGAGTAAATAACATTACCATGAAAAAGTTTCTAAAAAATCTAGCGTTCGAATTCGACTTTAAACTCATATATAAAATTAACAAAAAAACAAAGTAAGTGGCGTGAGAAGCTAGGTCATAATCTTGATTGAAGGGTTCTATTTTTTTTTTACAAAAGTACCATTTGATGCGAAAAAATACTCTTTCAGTTATACTTCAGTATAATTTTAAAATTTCAATTTTGCAACACTGATCCAGGCACTAATTTATCATTTTCCAAAGATTTATTTCTCTTTTGGAGTTTTTCTTTTAATTTGTATTCCCTTTCCAAGAAATTATTCGAAAACTTTAGTTTCGTTTGTTGGCAAACACAAAAGAATTCTTTTCTTTTCCTTACTTTTCTTTACCATTTTCTTCCCATTTAAATTGGTTTTCCCGGTTCTGTTAATTGAGTATTTAAGGCAAATGAGCCGTGAAATTTTTTTTTTTCAAAAATATGAACAAAGTTTCTCTTCCATTTTTTTAACGCAATAAAGAAATTAACTACGCCTTCACATAGCCATGTTACAAGTATTTTGTAACTAATTTCCCACAATGTTGTTTCAACATATTGAAGAGAACAATAGGTAGACAAATTATTTAAAAAAAAGAACTTTCTTAATATTGTAAAGGTTTTACCAAATTAGTTCATATCATAGGTCCAATAAAGTTCGAAAAAGCCGAAGCCGAAGGTGGGTAAGCAGGTCGAAGTGGTAGGTTTGTTTACTAAAGCACGCTTGAGCAGGTTTTTTCGCTGAGGAGGAGTAAATGTACCTAACCGCACGATAGAGGAAGTCGTCACTATCACCCGTGTGTGGGCCCCTCACCCACTAAATCTCTCCCTCCTCTTTTGGACTCCGGAGATACTGTAGTATTACTTCGAAGTGAAGTCCCTCTGGCCAATTGGCCCCTTTATATCCATATCTGCGTCCCGATTGCACAAAAAATCTGAGAAGGTGTTTAAACATCCACTCTAATCCTCTCATCCAACTCAAGTTTCTTAGATTACAGCAAGGCTTCGATGTAGGTTAGGTTAGGTTAAAGGACGTGTACTTGTCAACAAGTACTTGTGGCAAGTACAGTACCCGGAGCTCGAATTGACCCATTGTACAACGTCCTAGCTTCTCACACCACTCGTGTTGTGTGCGTTAATTTTATACATGAGAAGCGGGACCTACAGTTTAAAGTCGACTCCGAACGACAGAAGCTATTCATAGCAATTTTTACTCTCAGAGTTTTTGCCATAAATCTGCTGAGAGGAAGTCACCGAAGAAATATTTTCATATTTTCGTTTTGATGTCTGACCTGGGATTTGAACTCGTGCCTTTCGTCTAATAAGCCGACACACTACCTACTATTCCAATTTTCTTCGCTGTTAAGAAGTACATCGCAGAAATTTTCGGCAGTACAAAAGCCGACTTTGGCCTCAAGATTCGTTCTTGCCAAACTCCAACTCTCACAATGAAAGAAAGTGTGTTCTGCGACACGGCAATTTGATCGTGTCATCTTCGTGTCGTGCTTGAGCACGTATAGCGGCCCGTTGTAACGCCACAGATAAACGCAGTTTCTGTACTGAGTAACTTACATAAAACTCATCGAAGAAGTCAGTCCACGCAAGGGCTGCGCACCTGTTGTTACGTTTTTACCTTTTTAAAACGTTTAAAATCTGAGCTCGTAGACTGCATATAAATATAAAAATAAATTTGTGTTTAGTTTTAATTAAAATTCTTTATTATTCGCGTATTCAGTGTGCCACGGTTCACAACTTTATGTTAACAACAACAACTGCTTTGTTTGTTATTCCTCTGTCTATAACCTTTGCATAAACAATAACAATTACTAGGCAATTATTCGACAGATCTTTGTAATGAAGATCTTCAAACCACGATTACTTACTTAAACACACCGCGCCTTCACACAACACTGACTGAACTTCACTAACTACTCATACTCAATGTTAAAAATATTTTTCACTTTTAATATATATTTGGACTCGAAAAAACAAAGAGGATTCACGCTTTTGAACATGATTTACAGAATATTAGCCACAACTATTAACGCAAGATTACAGTGCATATAAAGCAAACCAGCACGTAACGAATTCATACGATTGCATCTGCACTGAACTTAAAAGATAAGGTTAATAAATTACGCATCGTAATGTTGGGTGGAAAACTCCGCTCTTCTTACTCATCATAGGTGGCATAAAGGGAAACGAAAAGGCGAACGAACTGGCACGGAAGGAATCAGAGTTTACATAATTGATCATTACAACCCTTCTGTCAGGAATATGACCACTTATGTTGAGTGTGTTAATTTTATACATGAGTCGTGGACCTAAAGTTTAAAGTCAACTTCGAACGAAAATTTTTTTGAGAACTTTTCATTTCAATTTTTTATTTGCACTCAGAGTTTTTGCCAGAAATCTGCTTACAGGAAGTCGCCGAAAAAATATTTTTCCATATTTCACTTTGTTTGAGATGTCTGGCCTGGTGTTTGAATCATAGCCTCATACTACCAACTAGACTTCGCACACACTTTTTATTCGATATGAGTAGATATCGATATTTACGACCATTACCGTTAGAGGATATATGCTCCCCTAAAAGAAAAAGAAGATCAGCATGAAATTCAACAAACCGTAAATGGTCCAACATATCTGGTAGCCGAACTTCAAAACTGCTGTGTACAGCAGTGGACAGTAGTAAGACCATGGAACTTCTTGAGTTCGACAAGAAAACAGTTCGCATTCTAATAGGAATGCTAACGTGACTCTGCGCTAATGGCAATTTCGCACACAATATCGGTACAACACCTTTTATGTGATTGGCCTGCATTTCAAAACAGAAGACATCGGTTTTGACGAAACGTTTGAAAATCTGGGCATGGTGGCGAATGTGCCACAGTGGTTCAAATCAGAGATCAGTAATGGGTATCAAAAAAGATGAGTAGATTCGAATCATACTCATAATTTCTGATACTTACACGTATTCATACTTATTTTAATATCCTACTCATACTACTCATATTCAAAGTTTAAAGTTCTCATCGTACTCATACTTAACAATACGCATGATGTTGTTGATTTCGATTCTCCTTTACTCAACATTTACACGAATCACAAAATAAGTATGATTCGCGTACGAACACAGCAGTACTCATTAAAAGCTTGTGTGTTTGCTTTTACTTGCTGTCTTTGTCTTTTTCTTTCTTGTTTTTTTTTTAAATACAACAACTAAAACTGCAAATTTTGATGAATGATTCGAATTACTCGAACCTACAATTTAATGCCGACTCCGAAGGACGGATTTTGAGAAACTTTTTCATGGCAGATTTATTTACCCTCAGAGTTTTTGTCAGAAACTGCTGAGAGGAAGTCGCCGAAGAAATATTTTTTTTCATATTTCGTTTTGATGTCTGGTGTGGAGCTCCAACCCGGTCTTTACGTCTAATAAGCGAACACACTACCTACTACACTACGCCGACTACAGTATTATAAGTATTTTTCTAAATTTATGAATCTTAATGAGTAGGCATATAAATCAAACATATTTCGAATGTTATGAGGTTGATGTCAACGTTGTACTCATATTCATTGCAATCTGTACTTATAAATCAATGTTGTGAGTGAGTATGAATGAATCAGAGTAGTTGAATATCAATACTATTGACACACTCATACTCAAAATTTCATGTACTTATGTACTCAGCACTTATGATACGATTCATTGCTGATCTCTAGTTCATATCCACCACCAACGGATCATGACACAATCACGTAACGGGCCATGTGTGCCCAAGTCGAAGTAAACTGGCCTTTGAACAGCAAGTCATTAAAAAGATTTTGACTCAATTGAATGCAAAAGTATAAGCAATTATAATGAAGCAATTATAATACGCACGAATCGAATATTTCATAAGGAGCTATTTCTGCTAATTCTGGTATTAAACAATTATGCTCGATATTCAACTGTTACTAGCATTGTCCTTGATGACGTTAGGCTTAATGAAGAGAGAAATTCTATGGGTCATCGATTGCCTCTGGAAGAAAGGAAAGGATGAATGAATGGATATTTTCTTTTAATGCTATCATCACAATGGTTTCACTATTTACGCAACATAGTATTGACTTAAATGTTTGGGGTATAGAGGCACATATCACTTTGAATTTTCTATTAAAAAAATCAATGAAAAATAGCTCCATAAAATTCTTTTATTGTTATTGAAGAACTCATTTCAGATAGTTTGTTCTTAAATTAATCAAAGTCCTTTATAATTTTGAAACTAATTACACATCAAAAGTGTAGCTTAAGATAAGCCCAATACAACGTAACGAAAGTAGAAAACTTACATACTAAGTGTGAAACATTTTTTTCTTCCAAGGAAGAAAGAAAAACTCCCAAAGTAACAGTTAAAGTGTGAATTCTTTTTTTGATAAATGGTTAGCAGTAGAAGTGGCAGAAGTGTCATTGCCTGTTTGTTTTGCAACATGATTAATGAGCTTTATCAGTCGACAGTTTTTGGCACGGCTTTCACTGTTACGCTTTTCAATTATACTAAATATACTCAAGTTTTTCATTTGTTTTGTTTTGTTCACATTAAAACCAAACAAGCGAATAAAAAGTATTATAAGCCAACAGGTAAATTAAAGTTGACTACAAACGAAGCTTACGCTGACAAAATTTGTTCTCATTTTTTTAACATAAACAATGATAAAAAAGTATTTCTTTTTTTTATTTTGTCAGTTTGTTGCTAAAAATTTAATTTATTTTCCAAAAGAAAAGAAAAATTGTTTTTTTAAACGTTAAATACACAAATTAAAGAAAATTTTCCTGGAATTCTATGCAAAGTATTTTACGAAATTAATACGTAAAGAAAGTAAAGAAGAAATATTCTTACAAAATGTGTCAGATAAAAATTTGCGAAACAATGAAAACTTTTTAATCAAGTTTTAATATGAATATGCGAAATATAAAATTTAATGTTGCTGTAGAGAAGTAGGTATGTTGTTGGATATGTATTTATTATACAATTTTACACATATTATTTTTTAGAAAATTCACATAATGTTCTCATATTATTCTATAAGTTTTCAAAAACATTATTTAGCAACATTATAAGAGAGCTTCTTTATTCTTTTTGCATTTGTTTTAGCTTCTTCTACTACTACTTTATTCTGTCCAAGGACTTATATTTGTTGCGCGACAAATTTCAAAAATTCGAATTTTCAGCTTCAGCTTCTACTACAGTGCAGAGATCAGCAATGAGTATTCAAAGAGATGAGCATTCATACCCACCTTAATATCATGGAACCTCTACCCACATTAAAAGTTTGAAGTACTCATCATATGCATACTCAACAACAGTATAACGTTGTTGATTTCGACTCTCTAGAACTCAGCATTTACAAGAATCACAAAATAAGTATGATTCGCGTACGAACACTAAAATACTCACTATAAGGTGTCCTATTTCGAATGGTATGAGTTTTTTGTCAACGTTGTACGCATACTCATTGCAACCTGTATTCAAAAACCAACGAATGAATTAGTAGTTAAATTTCAATATTGTTCACTCACTTATATTCAAAATTTCATGAGTGCTTATGAGTAGCGAAAATACGATTCATTTCTGACCTCTGCTATAGCGACTTCAGTCAGGCTTGTGGACCTAGTTTCTCACACCACTTATGTTGTGTGTGTTAATTTTATACATAAGTGGCGGGACTGTAGGTCCTGCCACACAAGTATAAAGATGATTTCTGTTAACGAGAATTGGCTGTTTTGAAAAAAAAAAATTGCTTATTTTTTTTTTCTAATTTTTGACGAATTTTTATATGTATTTTTATAAACAAGGGTTTGAACCGAACTCGAACTGGAACGAACCGGCTTGTTTTTCCGAACCGTGAAACGGAGTCCGGAACGTTTTCTTCTGCTGAACCGGAACGCGTTCCGGTAAACAAAAAATTAGCACAACACCACTGAGTATGAGTACAACGTTGACATCAAACTCAAACCATTCGAAATATGTTTGATTCATACGCCTACTCATTTAGATTCATAACTTTAGAAAAATACTTATAATACTCAAAAATGATTCTCGTGATTCGAATCATACATCAAAATTTACAGTCTTTACAGTCGTTGTTATTGCACTTACAGACAGCAAGCAAAGTAAACACCCAACCTTCTACTGAGTATTGTAGTGTTCGTACGCGAATCTAACTTATTTTGTGATTCTTGTAAATGTTGAATAAAGGAGAGTCGAAATCAAGAACATCATGCGTATTGCTAACTATGAGTATAATGAGTACTTCAAACTTTGAATATGAATATGATATTAAAATAAGTTTGAATACTTATAAGTATCAGAAATTATGAGTATGTTTCGAATCTAGTCATCATTTTGAATACTCATTGCTGATCTTTGGTTAGAATACCAAACATAAGCTTTAAACTTCTTTAAAATGTCAATTCTGTCATCAATGTTATTTGGCCTTAATTTTTTCATTCCATTTTTTGCTCAATTTATTTCTTGGCCACACTTTGTTATCATCAGTACCAGTATCAGTATCATTTGAGATATTTTTGCTCTTTAGAAATTATTATGATTATCCATGTTTGTCTAAAACACGATCTAACATGAATTTCAATTTTCCATTTTCATTTCCCGCAGGCCTTTTGTCTTAATATGATTTTTTCTTCTGCTTCTCCTTCTTTTCCGTTGATTTTTTTTCTCTTTTCTTGCAATTTGTTGTTTTTTTTTAATAATTTTTTATGTGTTGATTTCTTTTAACTTTTCCAATTTCCCAGTGGCTGTGATACTGCTACTGCTACTACTTTAACCACACTGTCATTGCTGTTGATTCTACTGCTGCTGCTGTTGCTGTATATATTTGCAATACATATCTGATAAAAATTTGCTATTCGGACAATATGATTATGTAGGGGACTTGATGGTTATAAATATGTAGTGAGTGAGTGAGTGTTAGGCGAATGTATGGGACCAGCTACAGCAGCAGATAGACATTGAAATTATTTGATGAGAAAGTCATTTACTTGTTGGCTTCTTGCCAACTTGGTCATCATCATCATGTTGGTATTGCATAGGAAAACTGTTAAATGTGTTGATTGTTTATGTATGTTTGTTGGTTTGCTTGCTTGCTTATTTGTCTGTCAGTCCAGTGTCCGTCCTTTGTTGCATGAAAATGGTTTTCTATTAAATGTGTGCGAAGATGATACTAAAACACTCTCTGTACCAAATACATACATACATACATAAAAAAATAATTTGCTAAATAACAAGCAAAAGAAATGAAAGAAAGAAATGAAACAAAAAAGAGAAAGAAAAACAAAAACACTTATCAGAAATTAAGTGAAAATATTTGCATAAGGAAGGACTTGGTTTTCAATTGGGTCAAAAATCTAGAAAATTATTAAATGAAAACGACATCAACATGAATGCAAATGTATACACAATACAATAAAATATATACAGGACGACGATGATAATGGAAAATTGCAAGGACAATTTAAATTCTCCATTCATTGCAAGCAACAAAGCAAACATAGTTTTTCATTATTTTGATTACCAAGTATTTTTTTAAAATTCATCAGTCGTCACCTTAATTAAATGCTTCCATTTGTTTCTGCTGAAATTAATTAAATGTAATTGATAGAAGAAGAAGGGGGAAGATTTTAACAGAATTAGAACAATATTACATGTATTACGTATAATAAAAATATTGTAACGAAAATGGAAACGGTGTAACATCGTTTAACATTAAAATGATAAACAAAAGCTACAAAAACAAAAACCATGAGTATGAAAGAAAAGGGCGGATAGGCAAGTAAGCAACAACGCAACAACCAACAAAATGCACAAACAACAATGAAACCGCGATAAAGTTCGCGAGAAGGCAAAACCACGAATATTCGACTTCAAGAACCTTCATCAGACTGTTTACGTGGTCAAATAAAAAGGCCAGACAAAGCAGGCAACGAGTAGTAAGAATTCTGTCAGTCTTGTGTGAAGACTCGTTGCTTGTGAAAAGAACAGTCATGGTTTGAAGATCTCCGTTGAAAAGATCTGCGCTGTAAGCGAAGAAGAATAGCTAACAAGCAATTATTGTTGTATACGTCAAGTTGTAAACAGTGGCACACAAAGGTAGTGCGAACACCAATTTATTTTTATTTTTGTTGTAAACAACGAACTCATATTTTAAATGTTTTTAAAAAGTTAAAAACGTAACAATATTATTAAAATTTTTAAGCTCATCATCCTACCATTAACGAAATTTTTGCTACAGATTGGGTAAATCAAATAAGCTTGAAACCCGCCCAATAACAAGATTTAATGAAAAGTATTGCTAACAAGTATACCTAGTTGTACCGTAACCGGCCAAATAATTGGTTTTTCAACAAGGACTTTACTTTGTTAAATAACGGCTTAAATGACTAGATTTTCTACAAGAACTGTACTTTGGTAAATAATGGCTAGTTAACACCAGAGATCAGCAATGAATCATTTTTCCGCTACTCATAAGCACTCACGAAATTTTGAATATAAATGAGTGAACAATATTGAAATTTAACTACTAGGATACATTCGTACTCACTACAACGTTGATTTATAAATACAGGTTGCAAGGAATATGCGTACAACGTTGATATCAAACTCATACCATTCGAAATATGTTTGATTCATACGCCTACTCATAACTTTAGAAAAATACTTATAAATGATTCCAGTGACTCGAACCATTCATCAAAATTTACAGTCTTTGCATTTACAAAAAAAAAAGAAAAAAGACACCTAAGCAAGAAGACAGAGCAGCAATCAGAGTAAACACACAACCTTCTAGTGAGTATTTTAGTGTTCGTACGCGATTCATACTTATTTTGTGATTCTTGTAAATGTTGTGTCATGGAGAGTCGAAATCAACAACATCATACCGTTGTTCAGTATGAATATGATGAGTACTTCAAACCTTGAAGAAAGAAAAAGGCAAAGAAAGCAAGCAAAGCAAACACACGACCTTCTGGTGAGTATGGTAATGTTCGTACGTGAATCATATATTTTGTGATTCTTGTAAATGTTGAGTAAAGGAGAATCGAAATCAACAACAACATAATTATAGCTAAGTATAAGTACAATGAATACTTCAAACTTTGAATATGAGTAGTATGAGTATGATATTAAAATAAGTATGAATGCGTATAAGTATCAGAAATTATGAGTATGATTCGATTCTACTTATATTTTTGAATACTCATTGCTCTGGTTTACACGCGTTTATCAGAATTAACAAAAATTAAAATATAAATAAATTATGTGAATTGTATTGTTTATATTAAAAAGAAAAAAACCCAATCGTAACATTAGCATTTTCTAATAAAAAGTCTGCAACAGATACTTATAAGTGTGTAATGAGATTAAGTCTTCTTCTCCTTAAAACCTGCAATTCTGTTTGACAAACTACCCATTCAGACAGATAAATATAAGCATCGTCTTCAAATATAATTTTTGAAAAGAAAATGATAATAAGGTTTAATAACTTGTAAGCTTTGTTCTTGTTGATGTGGCAAACCCTAGGAGGCATTTTTGGCATTGTCTGATATCAAGAATATGTTTTAAAACGTGTTATCGATACTCAAACGGAATGCGCATTAAGCCCGGGTCAGCCGAACGACGAATACGAAAAGGAATGAGAACGATTATTGAACCGTAATGAAAGTTCGGTACATTTACATTGCTCTTCATATGTTAAACGCGAAGACACGTTCCATTACAACAAATTTTTAAAAATTTGAATTTTGCACTTCAATGCTCGCATATATTTTCATGTTACTCCACTCATGATGTATTAAGCTACATTTTCTGTTCCATGCTGCCAATAAGTCAATATAAGTACACATTTTAATTCTAAATTTAAATTAATTTAAACCATACCTGTTAAATTTCGATTACGATTAGTAATCAATTACATTGCTTTTTAAAAAGAATCGTAATGATTATATAATTCTATGAACAATTTTTTCGAATTACTAATTGATTACGATTACCAAATAATCTAAAAATAATCAGGATTACTGGCAAATTACAAAATAATTAAAAAGAATCAAAAGTAATCAAACTTTGGTTATTAAAATATTGTTAAGTTTTAACCTTCTGAAACATTTATAATATTAGCTCGTAGATTGCAAATAAAATAATAAAAATAAATCTGTGTTTAGTTTTAATTAAAATTCTTTATTATTCGCACAATTCTGTATGCCGCTCTTCACAACTTTGTGTAAACAACAACAATTGCCTTTTTTTGCATATAAGTGTCAGAAATAATGAGTATGGTTCGAATCTACTCATCTTTTTGAATACTCATTGCTGACCTCTGGTGTAATAGCACGAAAAATGCGAACATTGAAGCGCAAAATTCAAATTTTTAAAAATTTGCTTAATGTTATTGTTACGTTTTTACCTTTTTAGAAACGTTTAAAATATGAGCTTGTAGGTTGCAAATAAAATAAAAATAAGTTCGTGTCTAATTTTAATTAAAAGTCTTTATTATTCGCACAATTCTGTGTGCCACTGTTCACAACTTGATGTAACAACAACAATTGCTTTGTTTGTTATTCCTCTGTTCACACACTTTGCATAAACAATAACAATTACCAGACAATTATTCGACAGATCTTTGTAACGAAGATCTTCAAACCACGATTACTTTCTTAAAACACACCGCGTCTTCTTTGCCTTGCCTTTTATATGGCATGGCAAACAGTCTCATGAATGTTCTTGTTCGTGGCTTCGCCTTCTCGAGATCTCTCTAAATGTAAACATCGTTGTTTCCTTATTGTTGTTTGTGTATTTTGTTTACATTTATTCTTGTAGTGTTTACTGGTGTATTTTTGTTTACCATATTTTATGCTGATGTTTGTCGGTATATTTTTGTTTACTTGTTTATAATTTTTTTATGCTGGTGTTTGTTGTACATTACGCAGTGCGATAATTTGTAAATAAGTTCATTGGTTTTGTTTTCGTTGCTTTTGTTTCTAATATTAATGTTAAACGATATAAAATCAGAGCACCAGCATCTAGATTTTTCCATTTTGGTAACAATATACTTAAAGAAGAATGAAGAAAATTTCACAATTGTATTCAAAATTTTATTGAAAAACATTTAAAAATTTAATCAATTATAGTCCTTGTAAAGCCATCAATTACATTTTCATACTCCTATATGTATGTATGTATATATTTATGCAAATGTACGAGTATGTATCATTTATTCCTTTTCTTTTTATCAATTTTTCTAAGTAGTTTGCTTGCAATAATTTAGTTTTCCGTGCAAAAAGTTAAAAACTTATAAATTTCTTATAGATTGTCTATGAATTTGAAATGAGCGTATAAATCAGTGGCATGAATAACAATTTAAATCCCAGTGATGATTATTATTTATTATTTGAATGCTGAACTGCTTTTGTTTTAAGGCAAAACAGAAAGGAGAAAAAATTATAAATAAAAATAAAATGCAAATTGTAAAATAAATTTTCTTTCCTTATTTTGCAAGAAGAAAATATATGAAGAAAACATAAATGCGAATAAAACGTACCATAAAGAACAAAAAAGGAGAATCAACTATTCAAACATCCATCATAAGATTTTCATCACATTGCTTGAAATCTCATTAAAAATATCCTTCCGGCTGCAAACACCATAAATCTGTAGAAAAGTCATCTAAGATTTTCAACTTGGACATGAAACACAAGCGACGACAACCAACTTATAATTCTTTTGCAGTTTTGTCATGGTCACAAGAGTAGTAACAACAACAACAACAACATTCACAGCAAGATCTATGAAACTCTTTTTCACTTCGATACCATAAAAACAATTACACACACACAGAGACACACAGAGGCACACACTTTGGCACACGCATTCTCCATCTGAAGCATATTTTTCTTGCATTTATCTGAAGAAAAAAAAATCTTTTTTATTCAAACTGGAACTGGACGGGCAGACATAAAAAGTTGGGGGTCACATAGCAGCAACGAATAGATAGACATAGACACACAGACAGAATGGTAGCGACGGACAACTATAGCGTAGAATTCCATTTAAAAAGCAATTATTTTGCGTTTATTCAATACAACACCCAACATCTGTGGTAGTTAAAATATCCAATGGAATCTCTACGATGGTTGGTCGGTTTGGATAAGGAATAACAGCATCAACGAGAACAGCGCGCTTAAAAGAAAAAAATAAGAAAGTCGTTAAAAGCGAAACAGCAAAATGAAACGCATCAATGTTTGATGGACTGCTACTGCCACCAACCAGCAACACAGCAACAAACAGCAGCATTATGACAAGCAAAATTGATGCCACAATATGGTATGCCTCAAAGGCTATGTATATAACCATAATATTGTACTCAGATGGCTATGAACAGGCACATTAAGATGGTTTGATCTCTTTTACTTCCCTTCTTCTTCGTCTATCATCAATAAAACACCTTGTCATAGCAGTCTTCTTACTAATGCTCTCCTCTCCCAGTGGATAAAACAAAGACACAAGAAATGGTAGACATTAAAACGGAAGTTGAGTCGAGGATAAAAGGAACAAATTTCACAAGATTTCTTAAGTATTTGTTTTGGTTTTTGGTGCGGTTGTTTGTTGATCGATAAGGTCTTAAAGCACTTGAAAAATATTTTTTTCTCTGTTTTACGAGTTTGTGGTGAAAAAATTTATTAAGAGGCCGGCCACTCTCTTCTCGTTAAACACATAAAAACATGAATTTTTTTTCTGTTTTCGTTTTAATGGTGCCACAAAAAATCAAGAGATTTAATTTATTATTGTTTTAATTTTACTTGATTTTCTTTCTTTAATTTTATTATTTGCTTGTTTCATACATTCTTTTTTATTTATTTTTTCTCCGTTTTTCTTTCGGCTATTTGTCATCGTTGGCGGTCATTATTTTTTATAACTCCATAAGTAATTTAAAATGAAATTTTTCTTTCTAATTTTTATTTTAAAAACCATAATTATTTTAATAAATTTTTATATAACAAACAGCCTTTCATACATTCACTGTACAGCTTAATGGGCTGGACATAAAATATAATTTTTTTAAATGACAAAATATGCTCAGAAAATATGTCAAAAAAAAAGCTCAAGAATATTTTGAATTTGTTTATTTTTGTAATATTTTTAAACGATTATTGTATAGAATAAAATAATATAAAAATTCATTAATTTAATTGGAAGTACACCTATCCCCCGATTTACACAGAGGATCGGTTCCTTAGAAAACCGTGTAAACCGAAGTCGTAGATTTCACTATGTAAAACCGTGTAAATCGAAAACAAACTAAAATAGGCATAATAACTCAGTCATATATTTCAACGCAAAATCAAAGTAAATAGCACATATGTAAAGGGTGATTTTTAAGAGCTGTAGGAAAATTAAAAAAAAACACATAAAATTCAGAAAAATGCATGAAATGTTTATTTGAATCGATAGTACGGTCCATATAATTTAATGTTTGAAGATTATTTCATGCAAATGACCTCAAATAGTCCATCCGCTTAGTCCAATTTTGGCATACTCTTTTCAACATTTCGGTCGATATCTCACGAATAAATGCTTCAATGTTGTCTTCCAATGTGTCAATTGAAGCGGGCTTGTCTGTATAGACATGAGCTTTAACATAGCCCCACAAAAAATAGTCTAAAGGCGTTAAATCGCACGATCTAGGCGGCCAATTGACCGGTCCCGAACGTTAAATAAAATGTTCACCGAACTCGCCTCTCAATAAGTCCATTGTTACGCGTCCTGTGTGGCATGTGGCACCATCTTGTTGAAACCACATGTCATGCAAGTCAAGCTGTTGCATTTTGGGCAAAAAAAAGTTGGATATCATCTCACAGTAGCGCTCACCATTCACAGTTACGTTACGATTCGCAGCATCTTTGAAAAAGTACGTCCAATGATGCCACCAGCCTGTAAACCGCACCAAACTGTGAATTTTTCTGGATACATTGGTAGCTTTTGCAATGCTTCTGGCTGATCTTCACTCCAAAATCGACAATTCTGCTTATTTACGTATCCATTGAGCCAAAAATGAGCTTCGTCGCTGAACACAATTTTTCGATAAAGAAGTGGATTCTTCGGCCAACTTTCGGTAGATCGTTCGGCTTCAATTCTTGCACCAGCTGTATTTTGAAAGGCTTCACACCTAATACTTGTCAACTGTGACAAGTACAGGTCTATGAACAGTACAGGCCTGTGAACGGCAAGCTACACACATATGTATTTATTATAAGAGTTTCCAATTAATTGACAAAATAAATTATGTGGACAAATCGATTACCGTATTGGTTTCCTTTAAAATATTTGTTGTAAAGTAAACATTTATCATACATTTACTATTGAATTCAATGAATAAATAAACTATTGGAAATCATTTTGACAGTTAGCGTGTTAGTAAATGAGCGTATTTACATAAGTGCCATAATTAAATTGTTCTAATATCCTGAGACAGGATTAGCATGGCTGTTACATTTAAAAATTAAATGCATTCTTACAGTGAGGGATAATTAAAGTTTTTAGAGTCATATCTTTTTATTCTGATTGCATATCTTTCATTGAATTTTATAGTTTAACTGTATAAAATTGTTTTATTTTTCAGTTTCCTTTCAGACTTTACCTTAACTGTATGTATGGAGTCTTGTGTGGGCACACACACTTTCACGTTGGAGTACTAACTTACTAAATAAAAATGGAGCAACGCAAATATGTGCACAGGAAATAAACACACACTCTGATGCAGGCAGTAAGCCATGGATATTTTTTACTACCTTACACACATATTTATATGATTAACTAACCAGGATAACTAATGTGGATAGAGTAAACATTTATAAAATACACACGTGAATATACGTCGTGTTGTTTCTTCATAAAACTGTAAATTTAAAATGCTAAAAGGAAAGTACATCAAACACATTCATATGTACCTCTAAACAGGTATGTTCATGAAAAAAATCAAAAAAAAAATGTTTAAAAACACAGAATAGAAGTACGGAACATGCATTTGTAAAACGATTTTTTATTCTTGACTATAAAAATACAAACACTAACTAACTAACAAGGCAAACATGCAGCATACATACATACATAGGTACATTTGTGCGTATGCACGAATATGAACTTTTATATTGACCAACTCGCACATTAATTGCATTACAATAATTACAAACTTTACAACTCAACACAAAAATTATGTAATATTCTGCACGAAAAATTCCTCTGAAGTTAATTATTTTCAGTTCTCATTTTTAACAGATCTTTATCGAAATATATTGTATGTATTTGAACTAATTAAATTCTTCTCTATGTATTGTCACGTTTTTACCTTTTAAAAACGTTTCAAATATGAGCACGTAGATTGAAAATAAAATAGAAATAAATTGGTGTTTAAATTTAATTAAAATTCTTTATTATTCGCACAATTCTGTGTGCCACTGTTTACAACTTGATGTAAACTACAACAATTACTTCTTTGTTATTCCTCTGTTTACATCCTTTGCATAAACAATAACAATTACTAAACAATTGTTCGACAAATCTATGTAACGGAGATCTTCAAACCACGCTTACTCTATTCAAAAGCACCGCGTGTGAACAGTCTGACTGTTCTTGAAGGCGAATGTTCGTGACTTCGCCTTCTGGAAACCTCTATAAATGTAAACATAGTTGTTTTATTATTGTTGTTTGTATATTTTGTTTACATTTACACTACATTACATGTAGTATTTGTTGTTTTATTTTTGTTTACTTGTTTACCATTTTTTATGCTAGTGTTTGTTGTTATATTACGCAGTGAGATAATCTATAAACAAGTTCATTGTTTTTGTTTATAATTTTTTTATAATTTTAATGTTAAACGATGTAAAAGCAAAACACCAGTATCTATTTTTCGTTTCGTAACATTTCCATTTGCGTAACAGTTTTATTATTGTTATTCTCGGCCACAAAAATATATTATAATGATCTCCTAGTGTCACTTACATAAATTACAAAAGAGAAAAAGTTGTTCAGATGATACGTCAGACTTCAGTGGAATTTTTGAAAGGTTTAAGTCTATCTAACTTAGAGAAATCTGCTTACACTAGGTTTACCTATTAGGATTACAAACTGTTTTATCTGACATAAACCGACTAACTGTCAATAAGCAGAGTTTTCTGCAATAAGCCTTGTATTCACTGTCTTCCAAGTTCTAAAATATTTCGTTCCAATGTGTTGGATTCAGAGATCAGCAACGAGTATTCAAAAAGATGAGCAGAATCAAATTATACACATAATTTCTGATACTTATAAGCATTCATACTTATTTTAATAGTATACTCATACTACTCATATTCAAAGTTTGAAGTACTCATCATACTCATACTTAACAACTCATGACTCAACATTTACAAGAATCACAAAATAAGTATGATTCGCGTACGAACACATCAATACTAATTAGAAGGTTGTGTGTTTGCTTTGCTTGCTGTCTTTGTGTTTTTCTTTTTTCTCTTTTTGTAAATGCATCAACAACTAAGACTGTAAAGTTTAAGGAATGATTCGAGTCACTCGAATCATTTATGAGTATTATAAGTATATTTCAAAATTTATGAATCTGAATGAGTAGGCTTATGAATCAAACATATTTCGAATAGTATGAGTTTGATGTCAACGTTGTACTCATACTCATTGTGCTCATACTTATAAATCAACGTTGTAGTGAGTACGAATGAATCAAAGTAGTTAAATTTCAATATTGTTGGCTCTTATAAATTTAAAATTTCATGAGTGTTTATGAGTAGCGAAAAAACGATTCATTGCTAATGTCTGGTTGGATTATTAGACGTAATAGGGTGAGTTTCTGTTGGGCTATAACGATTTAAAAAACGAAAACTCTGATGCTCTTTGGTTTTCTTCAGGATATTGTGTTGATGGTTAGTTCTAATAGCGTAGTCTAGTAAGAAGTGTGTTGGCTTATTAGACGTGAGGCCACGGTTCAAACCCCAGATCAGACATTTCCAACAAAAGGCGACTTCTTAGGCGACTTCTCTTATTATATTTCTGGCGAACTCTTTGGGAGCAAATACAACTGCCATGTAAAGTTTCTCAAAAACCTATCGTTCGGAGTCGACTTCAAACTGTAGGTCCCACCACTCATGGGTAAAATTAACACGGACAACACTAACTAAAGAGTTGTAATGACCAGTTAAGTAAATGCCATATTCAAAGTGAAAGCCCGCTAACTGCTATGGACCTATGGTATATCGCAAACCCATTTGAAAATATTTTAATTTCTATTTTTCTTAACATGAATACACGTGACTATCCATAAAGAAACATTTGTTCTGTTTACAAAATGAAACAATGTATTTACAGGCTTTTTTAAAATGAAATAATCGAAAGCACTCTATGGCCTACCTACCTTCCTATGCCAGAAAGAAAGAAATCACTTTTACATTTAACACGGATTAAAAATGCATTTAATGTAGTTCTACTTGAGTTCAATAGCTTTGTTCATTTGAAATCATTTCATCTCATTTCTCCCTTACTATACTTAGTACTTATTTTAGACCTGCGTGTCAGCAGAACATGTATGTAATTGTTTGATTGAAATTTAAAACCAACAAAATACATATAAAAACATAAATTGGAAGTAATTGGAGAAATGTATTCGAATACAGTTCATTGAACCATTAAAACTAAAAGTAGAGCGATTAAGTAAGTAATTTATTGATTTTTTTGTATAAAAAAAATTCATTTAAAATTAAATGAACGATTGAACCCTAATGGACGCTTAACTATTCTACGAAATTGAGAAGACTGTATGACTGTATGTTATGGGGACTGTTTTACATAAGTATAATCAACATGGAATCTAGAATACGGTACAGCGTATTGCTTGCCACTTTAAGTATTATCCGAGTTAGAAGGAGCTTGTGCACAGGCTGCTTTAGTGCATCGGACTTATATGTCTAGTGTGTTGCAGCGCTCAGTGCCATCCTACTGACGGAATCTGTAATGAAGTAAGTCGAGAAATTAGGATGATAGACTTCTGGGAGTTTGGGAGCTAGGGGATTCCCCCGTAGAATAGTGGTGAACTTTCGACATGTATTAGAATCCTTATTTGCACGAATAGAGCGCATCTAAATGAAGACACTGATAAAGATTTCGAACACTAGGTTTATTATAATCTTCTTCTAATACGAGTTTTTACGTGGTTTTGTTAACTGTCCAACGGCTTCAAGACCGTTATAATCGTTCTGTAGTAATTACTAAGAGGTTCACTATTGTATGAACTCTATACTGAACTATGAACTCTTTGGACCTGATAGGGTAGGTTTCTGTTGGGCACTAGAGCATAGTAACGTTTTTGAAAAAGAAAAGTCTGATGCCCATTGGTTCTCATCAGAAATAAGGACACCGATAAAGATATCTAACAGGAGACCTTCTAATGCGAGCTATTACGTGATATTGTTAACAGTCCAACAGCTCCAAGATCGATATAATCATTCTGGTGTAAATAATAAGGAGTTCACTATTGTAAGGGCTCCATTAGGATCTGTGGACTGGATAGGTTGAGTTTCTGTTGGGCTTGAGAGCACATCAACAAGTTTGAAAAAGAAGAGGCTGATGTTCTTTGGTGCTCATCAGGATAATGTGCTGGCTGTTGGTTGTAATCGACGTAGCCTAGTAAGTAGTGTGTTGGCTTATTAGACGTGATGTCGCGGTTCATATTAAAGAACAGACATCCATAACAAAACGAAATACGAAAAAATATTTCTCTCGACGACTTCCTCTCAGCAGATTTGTGGCAAAAAGTCTGAGTGTAAATAAAATTGCCATGAAAAAGTTTCTCACGAATCGACTTTTAACTATATGTCCCGCCACTCATGTATAAAATGAACACGCACAACATAAGTGGTGTGAGAAACTAGTTCGTAATTCTGACAGAGGGGTTGTAATGACCAATTAAGTAAGTAAGAAAGTTGGTTCTAATTCCTCATCGAACTATGTGTACAGAGATCCACAGAAATTGGTAGAACTACTCTTAATTAAGAAACGTGGAACTTAGGTAAAAGAAACTTGAGTATACTGAGAAGAAGTTTTCTTAATGTTTTAATTCACGGTCGAAGTCGATATTCAGGGTCTACTAAGGTTTATTGTGGTATTTCACTGTCTTAGAAGTATGCGTCTAAAATCACTCTAGTTTTAAATCTCTTCAAAGCATTTCCTTACTTTTTTCATTTCATTTAATGGCCTCTAACAAGCCGTTTCTTACTTTTTTCATTATATTTAAAAGCTTCCCAAGATCTCTGTATGATTTATACCATATATTATGGCCTCATACCTTAACCTGCCTACTTACCTAAGAAAATTGAAAGAAGTATTTCTAAAAAATTGGTTTTGAACCAGAGATCAGCAAAGAATCGTTTTTTCGCTACTCATAACTACTCATGAAATTTCGAGTATGAGTGAGTCAACAGTATTGAAATTTAACTACCCTGATTCATTCGTACTATAAGCACAGGTTGCAATAGGTTAGGTTAGGTTAGGTTAGAGGACATGTACTTGTCAACTGTGACAAATACAGTACCCGGAGGTCGAATTGACCCATTGTACAACGTCCTAGCTTCTCACACTACTCGTGTTGTGTGCGTTAATTTTATACATGAGTAGCGGGACCTACAATTTAAAGTCGACTCCGAACGACAGATTTTTGAGAAGCTTTTTCATTGGCAATTTTTACTCTCAGAGTTTTTGCCAGAAATCTGCTGAGAGGAAGTCGCCGAAGAAATATTTTCATACTTCCGTTTTGATGTCTGACCTGGGATTCGAACTCGGGCCTTTCGTCTAATAAGCCAACACACTACCTACTAGACCACGGCGACTTCCAATAGTTGCAATAAGTATGAGTACAACTTTGACATCCAACTCATAACATTCGAAATATGTTTGATTCGTACGCCTACTCATTCAGATTCATAAATTTAGAAAAATACTTATAATACTCATAAATGATTCGAGTTATTCGAGTGATTCAAATCAGTCATCAAAATTTACAGTCTTAATTGTTGTTGCATTTACAAAAAAAAGAGGAAAGAAAAAGACAAAGACAGCAAGCAAAGCAAACACACAACCTTCTAGTGAGTATTGTAGTGTTCGTACGTGAATCATACTTATTTTGTTATTCTTGTAAATGTGGAGTAAAGGAGAGTCGAAATAAACAACATCATGCATATTGTTAAGTATAAGTATGATGAGTACTTCAAACTTTGAATATGAGTAGTATGAGTATGATATTAAAATAAGTATGAATGCGCATGAGTATCAGAAATTATGAGTAATGATCCTAATCTAATCATCTTTTTGAATAATCATTACTGGTCTCTGTTTTGAACCCAAAATATATTATAATTTAGTACACATGGTTTAGTTAAGTTTTAAATTAATTGTTTATTCATTTGAAATATCTGTAACGAAAGCAGCCTGGGTCATTATCTTCAATTACTTTTTCAACAAAGTGGAGTAAGTAGCTACGGGAGCTGTATAAGCTACGGGAGCGCCACTGTATACAGAAGAAGTGTAAGCAGGAGCATGAGCTGCATAGGTAGTATAAGCCGCAGGAGCTGCAGCATAGGTGGTATAGGCAGCAGGGGCGGCAGCATAGGTGGTATAGGCAGCAGGAGCAGCTGCATAGCTAGTATAGGCTGGAGCAGCTGCATAGCTGGTATAAGCTGGAGCCACAGCACTATAAGTGGTAACTGGTGCTAAAACGCCAGCTTGAACAGCAGCAATGAATAGAGCCAAGCAGATAAGGAACTAACAAATTGGGAAATTAAAAAAAAATTGTAATTAAATGAAAATTTATAAATTTTTTCAGTAAAAACTCACTTTCATTTTGTTTGAATTGTTTTGTGTAAATTGTTTTGATTTGTTTAATGGACAAATTTAAACTGATGACTATTTGAGAATCGAGCCCACATTTATATACCAAACAGAATAAGGTTAATAATTTATAATTAAAAGTAAAGCAACAAACAAAATTCTCAAGATGAATATCTGTCTACCCTCGCAAATAAGAAGAAAACAAAAAAAAAATTGACTTGTCATCTGTATTGTAGAGTTTTCAACACACAAACAAGTTTTTTTTGTATTTGATACCATTCTTAGAGATTAATAACCCGATTTTCGTTGATAGTAATATGTTAGGCAAACAAATGCGGTATTTTTGTATTTGTAAATGAATGCGGATGTGTTTTTTGGACTGATCCATGAATATTTGTTAGCACTCTTATTATACGTTTGAACGGATACAAAATTATATTTTATTTTTTACGAAAAACTATGTTCTAGGCTAGGTTAGGTTTGACGACGTGTACTTGCCATTGGGACAATACAATACTAGGTGGTCAAAATCACCCATTGTAATACGTCCTAAAGGAAAAGGAGTTGATAATAAAATTGATAAGGTAAAGGAGAAGAAGTAGGATTATACTATATTCAGATATGCACTTTTATTGAGTCAATACATACATACATAATTGGCCATTACAAGCCTTCGTCAGGATTACGGCCTAGCTTCTCAACACCACTCATGTTGTGTGCATTAATTTTATACTTGAGTGGCGGGACCTACAGTTTAAAGTCGACTCCGAACGACAGATTTTTTGATAAGCTTTTCATGGCAATTTTTACTCTCAGAGTTTTTGCCAGAAATCTGCTGAGAGGAAGTCGCCGAAGAAATACTTTTTGTATTTTGTTTTTGATGCCTGGCCTGGGATTCGAACCCGGGCCTTTCGTCTAATAAGCCAACACACTACCTACTAGACCACGGCGACTTTATTGAGTCAATATTCGGTTTATTGCGTACAATATTTTAAGTGTTCAGACATAACAATATAAGCAGTTCAACTGCTAATTCAATATTCATTTGACAGCTGGTAAACAAAACAGCTGGTTGTTCCAACAACATTGCTTTTTTTTTTTTGTTTTTCATTTTGTTTTTTTTTTTTTTTGTTTGTCGTGGTTGAGCTATCAAATATCTACAGAAAGTGTCGGACTTATGACAGTGCTGCATTTTAAGTTTTACTCAATATTATAACAAATTGCGTATTTATTGCGCAATAATCAATTTAAACTTTATATGAAATATTGAGCTTAATAATGGAGTTTACTGCGATTTACGCAATAAAGGTGCATATCTGAACACAGTATAAAGAGACTGGAGAAAAACATAGACCACAAACACCCAAGAGAGCGCGTCTACAACATTGAAGGCCTAGCAGCACATTTCAATCCGCTCAACCTATTAACGAATCTATGCAAGGCCTTAATGTCGGCACTAGACAAAGAATCCAAACCTTTGAAGAAGCCCCTGCCAGAGACCTGGACATTTGCAGAGGAGGTATTCGATAATTCTTCTCCTTCTCGTCTCAACATACCCTGCAATAGTCCGGCTGGGATCTGTTCTCAATTCTTGTTAACGATCTATGTTCTAAATCCTGTCATTAAAACTAGACATATCAACATTAATATAATATACAGCGAGGATTACAACCTAGTTTCTCATACCACTTATGTTGTGTGCGTTAATTTTATACACGAGTGGCGGCACCTACAGTTTAAAGTCAACTCCGAACGACAGATTCTTTGAGAAACTTTTCATGGCAATTTTATTTTATTTACCAGAAATCTGCTGACAGGAAGTAACCGAATAAACATATTTTTCATATTTCATTTTATTGGAGAGGTCTGACCTGGGGTTTAATAATCCAACACACTATCTACTAGACTACAGCGACTACAACCATCTCTAGGTGTCATTTGAGCACAGCATTATAGAAGGTTGTAATTTAATTACTGACAGCTTCAGGCTAGTGAGTTATAACTGGACGGATATATTCGTTCTTAGGTCTGATGAATGTTCTGAATAGATTAAGGGACACACTTGGGTGTAAGCCATTTTTAGTGAGATTAGACACTTAACATTTGCTGTAATGTAGCTTCTCGAATAATTCTGTAGTGCAAGCCAACTGTCAAGCAGATGTTAATAGTGAAGCCAAGAAACCTCAGAATCTAGACATGTTGTAGGTTCATATTATTGAAGATCAGATAGATAAATTTTCAGAAACCCTTAAGCATATGTTTTTGAACAATGAAAGACAGATTTAGATTCTTACATTCTTCTTCGAATTGATGTATCTTGTTTTTAAGATTATCCGCAAATTGAAAGAGATCTGTATTTTCATCAGCAATATCATATAACATATGTATATGTTAAAAAGAAGTGGAAACAGACAACTTCCCTTAGTGAGACCGTCCGCAACCCTTACCTTGTCCATGCCTCAAGCAAGCGCTCTGTTTGAGACCGTTTTATATGGTCCGAAGAGATCATAATGTGAGTTGATTGTTTAGCAAGTTTGTGATTATTTATGCTTTTTATTTCGCTAATAGATATTGTTAATGAACTACGATATCTACATGTGATAACAATTTATTTGTTTATTGGATCATTACAATAATACGGGCACGTAGCATATATTTAAGAATGAATTGCTAAAAGAGACAGATCCATGCCAACACTGCGTGCTTTTAGCGAAATTAATATCAGACGTTTTTTCTGATTGATGACAGCTGAAACTTATACATCAGAGAAAATTTGAACTGCAATAACTGCCTCTGGACCAAATCGGATACGTCCATGTTGAGTTCCAAGACATATCGGTATACTTGGTAAGACTGCAGATGTTGTCGCTAGATTAGGTTCACTTTCTGAGGGCGACAGGATAGTTGGTCCTAAGCCTCCAATCTGTCACTTCTACGACTATGTGAGTCAGGGAGGGAGAGCAGAAGCTTTGGAGAAATGGATCGAGATGTTATATGTGTAGACATCTATCGCCTGTTATAGAGAGTGCTAGAACAGGTTTGCTGCCGCGCTTGGTTAAGGCCAGCCTGAGGTAAGTTATTGGTTTTATTATAGGGCACCACGAGATTACATTGCTGACAAGGATCTAAGTCAGATTACAGCCGGACTATTGCGGGGTATGTTGCGATGAGGAAGATTTGAAGAATATCGAGCACCTCCTCTGCAACTATCCAGCGCTAAGTAGGTTGAGGTTTCTTTGAAGGTTTGGACTCTCTGTCGATAGCCGACATAAGGGCAGTTCATGTATTCATAAGTAGATTGAACTGGTTGAGAAGTACTTCAAGGCTATAATAGCGTTTTCTTGTGTATTTATGGTTCATATTTTTCATATGGTTCCGTTTCCTATATCCTCCTTTTCCTATCTCTTACCCTTTTCCCATATCCTTATCTTCTTCACTACCATTTCCCTCTCTCTCTCTCTCCCTCTCTCTTCAAAGACTCATTTACAATGGGTCATTTTGACCTCTGGGTATTGTTTTACTCCAGCATTTGAATTATAACATAATAAAGCGTAACAATGTTTTCAATACAATAGGGAAGTAGGGGAATAGTGTGAAGTGTTAATTTAATTGTATTTTATATTTCCTATTATGTGAATTGTTTTTTTTTTTTGCTTTATTTTTGATTTAATTTTAAGCAGTATTAGCCACTTTGAAAATGACAACAATTTGACTTCAAATAATTGAATAAAATTTTTTGTCAATTGTTAGACAATTTAAATCAAGCATGACGAATGGCTTATTATCGTTACCATTATTCCTTGTTTTTTTTTGTCTAAATATTTCTACAATTAATTGTGAACCTAAACAACTGATGACGTAGATATAAAAATAAAAAAAATTAATACCAACATATGGCCGAGTTGTGTTATGACTTAACAAAAGCAAAAAAATAGTTTGATTTTTATTCAGTTCAGTAAGAATACTTAAAAAGAGAATTTCTGGTATATATAGAACCAATTTAACCACAAAACAGCATCAGTTATCAATTGATAAACATACTTTCCAGATCAAAAACAAACAAACAAACAACAAAACAAAATGAAAGTAAGTGTTATACTTTGTAGGAATTTCTTTTTCTTCAATTTCTAATAAATATTCTCTCACTTTCAGTTCCTTATCTGTTTGGCTATTTTCGTTGCTGTCGCACAAGCTGGCATTGTTGCTCCCGTTACTACTTATAGTGCTGTAGCACCAGCCTACACTACTTATGCCGCAGCAGCACCTGCTTATGCCGCCTATGCTGCCGCTCCCGCTGCTTATACCGCCTATGCTGCCGCTCCTGCTGCTTATACCGCTTATGCTGCAGCTCCCGCTTATTCGACTTACTCTGCTGCTGCACCCGCCTATACTTCTTCTGTTTATAATGCTGCTCCCGTAGCCTATACCGCTCCAGTGGCCACTTACTCCACTCTATTGAAGAAGTAAACTTTGCTAGGAACATGAATGTAAAATGATCGGCGATTTTGTTGTTACGGATTAAAATAAAAAACTTTGTATTTAAATTAAACTCAAAATTTTTTTGTAGTCTTCTGAAGTTGATTATTAAATTCATGTAAATAACGCAGACTAGAATTGGATTGAGAGATGCCAATATTAGCCTACCTCAAATAGGCTAGTACTATGTTCAGATATAAACATATATTGAGACAATATTCGATTTATTGAGTGCAATATTTTAAATGTTCAGACATAACAATATACGCAGTTCAGCTGCTTATTCAATATTCATTTGACAGTTGGTGAACAAAACAGCTGGTTGTTTCAACAATATTGTTTTTATATTGTCTTTTTTTTTGTTTGTCGTTATTGACATTTCAGTTGTCTGATCATACTTATGACAGTGTTGCATTTTAAGTTTTACTCAATATTATAACAATTTGCGCATTTATTGCGTAATAATTAATTGAAACTTTATATGAAATATTGTGCTCAGTAATTGCGTTTATTGCAATTTACGCAATAAAGGTGCATATCTGAACACCGTATTAGGCTTTGGATTCATTGACACATACTAGCGCTCTAGAGAATTATTATTCCTGCAGTTGATTTTTAAAAATTGTATTTTAAAACATTTTCAAGTGGAATTTCAAGTAATAGATCGCTTTTATGCATTTTGGAATTTATTGAGGAAATAATAAATAAGGGAGAGTATTAACACATTCTAAATAACAAACTCAGTAAAAGTTTGGAAGGATTAGGAATTCGTAATGATTATTACTCCCAGCAAGTCAAGGAACACAAACATACGGCTCCTAGTGCGAAGATGTGATTGACCTAACAAAGATCCCACAGGCTTTATACTCTTATACAAAGTCCCGGTATGACTCCAAAAGAATATTTAGAAGGCAATTTTAACATAATCGCTAAGCCGGAATCAAAACTCATTTGCAAAATTTGCTCATAAATACATGGCGGAAAATATCAACTAAGAACTCTAAACAAAACTGGCACAGCAATGAATCGTTTTTAGTTTTCATTAGTACTAAGAAATGTTGAATATAAGTGAGTCAACAGTATTGAAATTCAACTACTCTGATTCATTTGCACTCACTACAACATTGACTTATAAGTACAGGTTGCAATGAGTATGAGTACAACGTTGACATCAAACTCATAACATTCGAAATATGTTTGATTCATGAATTTAGAAAAGTACTTATAATACTCATAATTGATTCGAGTGATTCGAATCATTTATCAAAATTTACAGTTGGCTTAGTTGTTGTTGTATTTACAAAAAAAAAGACGAAAGAAAAAGACAGCAAGCAAAGGAAACCCACAACCTTCTAGTGAGTTTTATAGTGTACGTACGCGTATCATACTTATTTTGTGATTCTTGTAAATGTTGAGTAAAGGAGAGTCGAAATCAACAACATCATGCGTATTGCTAAGTATGAGTCCGATGAGTAGTTCAAACTTTGAATATGAGTAGTATGAGTATGATGTCAGAAATTAAGAGTATGATTCGAATCTACTCATCATTTTGAATACTCATTGCTGATCTCTGATATGTACATATAAATATGTTTTAAATTCGTTTTGTTTTTCATCAAATTTAATTTACTTTTAATTTAAAAAGTGGAACTGGATATCAAGGAAGCCTTTGATATCCTAGCGGAATTGCTTTATGGAAAACATTTTGAAGAAAAGAGGTATCCTAAAAAACAGTGCGAATAATCATACCATCAACCATTTCACATAAGACCAGGATGCTGCAAGCCTTTATCACACAGGCTGACAATATCGAAAACTTTTTACACAGAAGAAAAAATACATGGAGTCTTCTACGTCAGCTCGAAGATTGAGGTTAGGAGGATGAGATTTGTTGACAACAGACAAACGTTAATAACCGCAGTGGCATGTACGGTAAACTCAAGTATCTTGTTCGTAATGCGCTTCGAATAACTACACTCATAACGAAGCTAGGATATGTCTATTCGGTTTTGATGGAGTCATAATATGGTAAGTAAAATCTTATTGATATCTCAAAATTACTACGACATTACATGGCCGGTCGGATAAAGACATCAGTGATCGAGCTAAAAAAAAGGGTGGAACTCAAGCAACAGTCTAAGACTACAGAAATTTCTAACTTTAACAGTAGCATACGGAACGTGATTCTTTATGATTACAATCTAACCCATTTGATTGCGAAAGAACAACGCATTAAACCATCGGAAATGATATTATAAACGCAAATCGCAAAATAGATAGAAAATGAAGAGCTTGTAATGACGTGGAATCACATCAAACCTTTTTTAAAGCATCGGAACAGATGACCTGTAATAGGTCTATGTAGTAACACTTATTCAGGTTGAATTGCTTCGGTTATTACACGCACGTGACGTTAAAGATTTAGACATCAAACAGTTACAGGACGGTTGTGTCATTGCATTACTCAGCAGCTGAAAGTGTAAATATCGCAATATTACATTCAGATACAATATGCACCGTAACTTGAAATCTCGTCAAAAATGTGAATAAAAGGGATACAACTACGTTTTCTTACTGAACATCAAGAATGCACTGCAGAAGAAACTGTTTTAAAAGACTTTGGGTGTTTTACTTTTACAAAAACAAAAACGATAAACAAGTGAACAAAATTATACCAACAAGCACTACAAGAATAAATGTAAACAAAAAACACAAACAACAATAATGAAACAACAATGTCTGCATTTATAGACATCGCGAGAAGGCGAAGCCACGAACATTCGCCTTCAAGAACATTCATTAGACGGTTTACGTTGCCATATAAAAGGCAAGGCAAATCAGGCAACGGAGTTAGTAAAAGTTCAGTCAGTTTTTCGTGAAGACGCGGTATGTTTGAAGAGAATAATCTTGGTTTGAAGATCTCCGTTGCAAAGATCTGAAGAACAATTGACTATTAATTGCTGTTGTTAATGCAAAAGAGTGCAAAGAGGAATAACAAAGAAAAGCAATTGTTGTTGTTTACATCAAGTTGTGAACAGTGGCACACAGAATTGTGCGAACAATAAAGAATTTAGTTAAAACGAAACACAAATTAATTTTTATTTTATTTGCAATCTATGAGCTCAAGTTTAAACGTTTTTAAAAGGTAAAAACGTAGCAGTATTATCAGCTACGGTATAATCACAACTAGAATTATATGCGCTTGTTATATACATAAGTGCCGTAGTTTCTAGAATGCTGCCTAGAGTTTTACGACATCCAACCGATTGCAGTAAAGACCAATGCAACTCAATATATACAAATATAATTAAAATGTAAGTATGTATGTATTACAACTAAATTCATTACAAATATATTTATTGTACAAATACATTACAATATTTCATTATCCTTTTGAATTCTTATCATTCTACGTCGTTGAAATCTTTATTGATTTTTTATTACCTGGTAATTACATTTTGATTTTCCTCTTATACGATACAATCGTGATTTCGTGTTGCCTTATCGTGATTCGTAATTATTTGAAAGTGTAATAAAAATAATTGAATTTTAATAAATTAATACGTTTCGAGTGCAAGCCTAAGTGAATTGAAGTATCAAGTGAAGTGCTTAAAAATCTAATCGTTAAGACAGACAGCGCCAGTTTCTCTTGCATTGCCTCACTCAACCTGGGTTTGATGTGTTTAATTACTATAGCATCACAACCTCTTTGAGTGAGCTACAGCATGTTGAAGTTTCAACAGTTTTATAAGTGATAATAAGTCCAGTTGAACAAAAAATATACGATTTTATGAGTAGATAAGCATGAAAATAATAAAAATTTTATTACAAAAGGACTCATAAAAGTGATTGTGATAAAGTGAAAATATATGATTTGAATTGAATAAGTTTTCATTTTTTCTTTCGATGAATTTTAAAGATATTAAGAATGTGGTACCTATTCTTTCACATTAATTTATACGAACATAATTGGACAATTCACACAAGCCGTTGTATCGTTGTATTAAGTGTATTGTTGAACGGATATACAACAGTGTATGCTTGTTGATAATTTTCATATAAGAATTCGATACACTTATACACACTTTTTTCATATGTTTTAAAAAAGTTGTGTTGGTTTCGTGCTATCAAATTATTTGAATGAAAAAAATTATAAAGAAGAATAAGAAGAAGATATTTAGAATACGAAATACACAATACAACATACACGATACAAAGTTGAGTGAATTGGCCAAATGATGATACTTATATATGTATAGGGTGGGTGATTAAAAAGTTTAAATTTAAAAATGCTATAAAACAAAAACGATTTCAAATTTTGCCAAATTTATTCTTTTGTTGTGAAGTACTATTCTTCCGGTTAGAAATAGAAGATTATTTAATTCATATGACTGCAGCGGCTAGCCTCACAGTACCTCATTCGATCTGGCCAATTTTCTTGCACCTTTTCGAGTGTATAGGGTCGTACCTCGGCAATGGCATCATCCACAAGCCGCACCAAACAGTCACTAGTAATGGATGTATTGGATTTTGTAAGACACCGTGTGGCTTTTCTGTGCCTCAAATTGTTCCTTAATAACGTACCCCCCAGATGAAAATGAGCTTCATCCGAAAAGATGGTTTTTTTTGGAAAAATCGACTTCATCGTGCAGGTTCTCGTTGGCCCATCAAGCAAAGCGAAAACGAAGCGAATGGTCATTAGGCTTCGACTCTTGAATCTATTGAAATTTGTAAGTATCATACCGAGACCAAAATTCTACGTAAACTTCTGCGTGAAATGTTTAATTATTGAGAATGATGACTTGTTGATGTTGATGGATTCTCAGTCACAGCCACAATTTCGATATTTTCGGGTATGCACACTGTACGAGCATGCTCACGTCTTGGCGCTTTAACAATCACCCTTATCGTGAAAAAATGTGAAAAATTTTTTCGCCCGGATTTCTCTTATCACCCGAACAAGAATTTTCTATCGTGAATGTCACGTGAATTATTTTTCCCTTCGAATCATATGTGTTTGTTCGAAATAAACTGACTTTAAAAAAAATAAATAAATTTGTCAAAACTACAATTAAATTTTTAAAACTAACAAAAATGTTTAGAATTGGTGCAGTTTTGTTATTAGAACTGGAAGAAGATAATGAAAGAAAATTAAAAGAAAGAAGTATAAGTATAAGTAGTAAATAAACCTGCTATGAAAAAACTTCTCAAAAATATGTCGTTCGAAGCCGACGTTAAACTGTAGGTCCAGCCACTCACGTATAAAATTTACACACACAACATGAGTGGTGTGAGAAGCTAGGCCGTAATCCTGACTGAAGGGTTGTAATGGCCAATTATGTATGTATGTATAAGTAGAACATTAGGGGATGCTTCAAATTTTTTGGAATTGCCGCGTGTACAGTTTGCGGTATTGTAATTCTCGGGTCCAGATTTTTTAAGCATTATAGAGTCAACAAAGTTGCGTTCAGTTATCTTTTGAAAACTCTAACAAGTGCTCTACCGGTTCCAAAGAAAAGTACAGCTGTACCTCCTGTTATTAAACTTTGTAGGGAGCGACTATCATGCCGCGATAGCACAATCAACATTCATCGAGGTGCTTGCAGAATTTCTGGATGTCATGGAAATGCAAATATGTTAAACATGGATTTGTTATCCATCTCAAGCACAGAGAAGTATGACCGCTCAACATATTTTTTAGAAATGTTGGTATACCGGGAGTTTTTGGATGCATAGATGGCACACATGTTAACACAACAGCTCCAAAGCAAGCAAAACATCTCTACTATAATAGAAAGGGACAATTTAGTCTAAACGCTACACCTTCTTTTGATTCTTTGCTGTAACCACCAGCTATGGAAGGGATTTCCCGCATTCTTTGCAACAAAATCTCAATTTGTTTTTTATTAGTTGAATTGCTCCTGAAAATTTAAATTTGTACTTAATTATTATTAAAACCAAAGATTTCCAATACAACTTACATTTTACTTTTTACTATTCGCCTCTAAAAATCAAAGTGAACAAATATTGAGAAAATGTCGAACAAATTCACGTGAAAAATTATTCACGATAGGAGGAATTTTTTTCGAAGTTACTATATGTTCGGGTGAAGAAAATTCATGATAAAAATTTTGTAAACAGTGAACAAAATTCGGGCGAAATTTTTTTCACGATAAGGGTGAATGAAACCAGTTTCACGAACTTTAGCTATAAACTTGCGTACAGTGGGCACTGTTGGTCCTTCTCTGTAACCAAATTTTCGTGAAATTTTCCACCAATTTTCTTTGTTTTGGAAATAAATTTCAAAGAACTCCAACGTTGCTCAATCGTAAATCGATTCATTACGTTCAGCGGAGATAATATAGAGAATGCCTGAACAAAATGACATAAGTATTGTCAGATTCGAAATAACCGATGGTTCAAATTTAAAACGTTAGATGACCCACCCGATATATTAAACCCATTTTTTTGCGCTGTTATAAAAATGTAACTTTTATTTTTAAAAAATTTATAAAATAAAAATTAAAATTGAAATTTATGCTCTGAAAAAATATAACGACAACCACTTTTTGCTCTCGAAGTAGTCATGAAAAATAACACTATTTACGTAATTAATGCTCTCATGTTCGTCTAAAATAGCTTATAGCGGCGATTCTGATGTTGTTTAAAGGTGGTAGACATCTTCAAAGCATATGGTCAACAAAATTTTGACATACCGATCAGAAATCAGCAATGAATCGTTTTTTCGCTACTCACAGTAAATTCAACTAATCTGATTCATTCGTACTCACTACAACATTGATTTATTGGTACAGGTTGCATTGAGTATGAGTACAACGTTGACATCAAACTCATAACATTCGATACTTATATATATATACTTATTTTGCTATTCTTGTAAATGTTGCGGAAAGGAGAGTCGAAATCAACAACATCATGAATATTGTTATGAATATTGTTACGCTGAGTAATTCAAACTTTGAATATGAGTAGTATCAGTATGATATTAAAATAAGTATGAATGCGTATAAGTATCAGAAATTATGAGTATGATTCGAATCTACTCAGCTTTTCGAATACTCATTGCTGATCTCTGATCTCTTATCACAATTTGTCAGCCGCTTTCCGCTGACTATTGCTTTTGCTATATTCCATTAAAGCTCGATTAGATTTGAATCTGAATACAGTGCTTCGAAGCATTTCTTAGTGCATTTTGCAGTGTATATTTTTAATATTTTTTAGCCTGCTCGAACCAAATTGACAGTGTGCTTCCCAAACACCACCACGCTTTCCCTAAAGGACTATACTATTCTAAAATAGTTCTGTTGCAAGGCTCTACTGTAGTTGATCAATTCAACTGGAACTTATATTGAAGTGTAGAGTATTCCGAAGCCGACATCTACTATGACTATTTTTATTTATTATTGCGAGTAGTTTCAATTCTAGTTAAAGTATTTTGTGAAAGCTGCACGCATGGTGGGAACCGATGACTTACCTCTTAATCATTTCTGCGGACAGTCAAGCAGCAATTAAAGCTGAGTCAGAGTTGCATGGATTCTCTACACCGTATATTGAAAGAAGCAGCATGGGACCGTGGATATTTCAACATACCTGGTACCAGAATTTCAAACCACGATTATTCTTCTTCAACGTCTTGTGCAGGCAGCCTTGCCTTTTATAAGGCAACGTAAACAGTCTGATGAATGTTCTTGAAGGGGAATATTCGTGGGTTCGCCTTCTCGAGGTCTCTAAATATAAGTGTAAACATCGTTGTTTCATTATTGTTGTTTGTCTATTTTGTTTACGTTTATTCTTGAAGTGTTCGTTGATGTATTCTTGTTTACTTGTTTATCATTTTTTATGTTGGTGTTTGTTGTGATGTGCAAATCTATGCAAATGAAGCAATGCGAACTATTAAAACATGGTTGATACCGATTGTGATAATCAATAACAGATCGAAGTTTATTATTAACAAGATCTGTCACTTTAATTAAATCTCGATTGCCTTCAAACCAGTGGTGTTGTCGAGCCGGAACGCTCCGGAACGTCGCTCCGGTACTTCCTTTTTAGACAGGAACGCGTTCCGGAACTAAAGATGATTTCTGATAACGAGAATTGGCTGACGTTTTGGAAAAAAAAATTAAAAAGAATTGCTAATTTTTTTTTTCTAATTTTTGACGTATTTTATATGTATTTTTATAAACAAGGGCTTGAACCGAATCCGATCCGGAACGAACCGGCTTGTTTTTCCGAACCGTGAACCGGAGTCCGGAATGCGTTCCGGTAAAAAAATTACCACAACACCACTGCTTCAAACCATTTATCAAAGTGTTGATGTCTTTAATTGCTTTCGAGAAGCTCACTTTGGATTGTTAAATATCGATAACTCGATAATTGGCCTGTCACTATAATTATCAGATACTTCGAAATGGTTTTTTTTTTAGTTTTATTATTGTTTCAATTAAAATGTTATAAAAGCTAATGTAAGCCTGGAATTAGATGCACAAATTGACATAATCTATTGGAGAACAGAATGCCATCTTCATTATCACATTAACCATCACCCACCGATTTAATTAGCAAAATAGCACCGCCCTTCTAAATGTTTTCATTCAGAGCATTTTCTTAATTTCGTTAGGTTGTAAAAGTATTGCAAATATTGCAGTAGAGCAAGTCGAATATCTTGCCTTTGATTGTGAAACATTTTTACCCGAAGCATGTCGAATAAAACATTTTATAAAAGCATCGACGACTTTTTCGAATTGATGTTTTCTAATACCGATCCATATGGTCCCATGTCATGAACTATTCTTAGGCTAATGGGTCTCATTCGAGATCCATTAGGCGGCATTGTGATTTGACAAGTCGAACAACTGACAGTTACTTCCTCAACTGTCCAGGATACTGTACCTGAAAACTCTTGGATTTTGCGGAATACTTCCCAACGAGATTGAGTACTAAGTGTAAAAGGAACAATTTGGTTGACTCCTACTTTTTTAAGAGAGTAACTATTCAATGGTATACAGATGGGCCAAGGACATATGGTCAGACAGAACAATTGTGTCGGTCCCAAAGTAAAATATTTTGAGCCCATTTGTGAGTCGTTTCGAAGCAAATGCTTACGCCAGGAAATACAGAGCGCTGTCAATAGCAAAACTATCTGCTGGTCTTGACTGCCATCCGAACGCACTGGTTAGCTACATATATATTGGTACGGAAAGTTGATTCTCAGCTAGACAGGGCTAGCGGGTTGGAATTTGCGCCCTTAAGTAGGCAGATTAACTTACGAGGTGGGAAGCTTCCAAGCTGCTAATGTGACCAATACTTGACGGAAGGAGAAATGAAAAGACTTTTAGGTCAAACGAGCGAAAGTTCTCATTAGATTATTGAGAAATATCATGAGGATAGTAGAAAGCATAGTGGGGTTAAAGTACATACACACATTAGAGCGACTCAAGTTGTATGGAAGCGAAATTCGTGCAAGATATACCCCCCTCAAAATGAACATTGGTATATTTTATGATGACATTTAAAATATTTCGGCTCCAGCTTTGACCTCTCGTGAACTGGACCATTTCCTTTCATCCATGTCCTTTTTTAAGGATATTCTGTAAAAAAGAACGGTTTTTGAATTTTTTCTTCGGGGTTGTTTGTAATAAAATAACCAAATTAACCCTAATATGATGGCGTATTTGGTTTCTAGATGATGTTTGGATGAAAATAGGACTACAGAAAGAAAAAAAGAAATGATCCACGACTTTTTCTCGGCATATTTTTTTCCCAAATTAAAAAAAGGTATTAAATTTTTTTGTTTATATTTACAAAACTATACTCAAAAAACGCAAACTAGGGCGAATTTCAAAAAGAAGCTGAGACCCGTATTTAAGTCGACTAAAGATTAAAATATGTTAATTTGGTTATTTTATTACAAACAACCCCGAAGAAAAAATTCAAAAACCGTTCTTTTTTACAGAATATCCTTAAAAAAGGACACGGATGATTGTCCTTGGACAAATTGTATATACAGTTGGAAGCGCCTTGAAAAAACCTTTCTTTCTTTCTATTGTATATGTTGGTTAGGAAACAGATTCTCAAATTGACAAAACATGGAAAAATAGGCCCTTTTTTAAAATGGTCCAACTCACGAGAGGTTAAAGCTGGAGCCGAAATATTTTAAATGTCATCTTAAAAAAGTCCAAGGTTCATTTTTAGGAGGGTACATCGAGCACTTTTTGTGGTGAGTAGCTTTAACACACATACATAATTGGTCATTGCAACGCTTTAGTCAGGATTACGCTTCTTACAAGACTTACACGTTAGCTGCGTGACCTACAGCTTAAAGCCGACTCCGACCGATAGATTTTTTTAAAAAATTTTTCATGGCATTTCATTTACTCTCAGAGTTTTTGCCAACAATCTGCTGAGAGGAAGTCTCCGAAGAAATATTTTTTTTATACATCATTTTGTTGAAGATGTGTGACCTCACGTCTAATAAGCCAATGCACCACCTACTAGACCATGGCGGTCAAAGAACACATGGTTTGAAATAGGTTTCGATTCAATTCTACTGCATCTCAGGAAGAAACACTTGAGTATTTATCAAATAACAAACAGAGAGTTGTCCTTACTGATGCCGTACAGGATCCTAAAGTTCGCCAGGAGAACAGAACTGCTTAATACATTACGAATAACCATTGCATGCATTAAAATTTACGTTTAATAAGCAGGTTGGTTCATTGCTTCTAATTTCTCTCGTAATAAGCAAAATTTTTTTCTACTGTGAATGGCATGCGTTGCAGAATATTTCCAAAAATTATTCATTTTGTTCCAACAAGTCGGCACAACTTGTTGTACACTGTGGATAGAAATTGATTTATTGGAAAAACAATTTGATTAGAACTTTCTCTTCAGAAGATTGCTGTTTACTGACCTACCCACCCCCATTCGTGCGATTTAACGCCTCTGGTTTAGTTTTTATGAGACTATGTTGAATCATTTAGCTTATGTTGACTAACGAGAAAATCTTTAAACAATGGAGGCCATTGTTCAAGCCACCATTGACGCCATACAGCTAGATCTATTGGAAAAGTAGTCAAAAAATTCTCCGTATCGAAAATCAGGATTTGCATGGTCTTCCTGCACTGTATACGTCGACAGAATACCCACATTTACTGGGTTCCGGGCCAGACTGTGGTATAGGGGGAAACGAAAAGGCCGAAGAACTGACATGGAAGGATCAGTGAGACGATAGAAGGAATACGATAGAGGTGATATATGTATATGTCCCTACAGGAATACTGTTCCAAATTTGAAAAAGCAGCATGGAATTCAACATATCGTGGACATTCCGACATAGCTGGCTGCTGAATTTCAAAACTGCTATGTCCAGCAGTGGACAGCGTCAGAACCAGGGAACTACTTGAGTGCGACAAGAAAACGGTTCGTATTCTAACAGGAATTCTAAAGGGACACTGCACCTGTGTTGATATATTCAGTACTTTAATACCTTTTTCACTACTTCTCCATTTCAAAAATACCACAGTAACACCCCACTACACTTTCAGTATAGAATTAGGCTTTAGCCCCGGTTAGCATAACGTCCATGCAAAGTATGTTCGTTTTAAGAATATGAAAAACAATGAGAACGCTTGCCCAACCGTAATGTAATTTCGGTAAGCATTTACATTGCTCTTCATATGCTAAAATGAAAGTCCATTTTGTCGACAAACAACTGTTTTGGTTTTGTATAAGAGAAACGTGTATAAGTCGTTAGTTTTTGTATTCCATTCCGTACGTGTATCTTATATATAAAAATGAATGTGTGTTTGATTGTATGTTTGTATGTTTGTATGTTTGAAGTTTATAGACGATTAAACGGCTGAACCGATTTTCTTGAAATTTTCACAGTATCTTCCTGTATGTTTGGAAGGAGTTATAGGCTACTTTTTATGTTGATATTCCAAATGAGCGAGGGGCCATGCCCACGTATGCTACATACTACATACTTAATATTTAATTGCATTTGAAATATATTACTCATACGCATAGTAGTTACCCCTACAAGTATGCTATCTGTGATTCTTGATGTATAAAACCAAAGAAAATAAAGTGTAAAGAACGACGCGGGGGGAAAGATAGAAGGGAAAGAAAAAAATTTTGTAACCAACATTTGTGAAAAAATTCACCAAAAAAGAAAAAATATAACCAAAATTAAATTCGTAGACTTTTGTTTTATTTATTTTTTTTTCAAGTTTAAATTATCTATATATATAAAAATGAATGTACTTTATGGAATCGTAAACTATGCATTTAATCTTTAGCAAAGTTGTTGCGCATGAGCCGACGAAGGTTTCTAAGTTGGTATAACCAATTTCCGACAGGTGGCGCCACTGAAAATTCTTCGAAATTAATTAAATCGTAAACTGTGCATTTGATCCTGTGTTGAAAAGAAAAGAAAAGAAAAGAAAAGAAAAGAGCATTACTAGCCTCAGAATCAGCATTGAGACTGAAAAATCTTCGAGTACATGCTGCACAGATCCGTTCGCATGAATCACTTGAACAATGAATCACTTGATCGAATGCGTACTACTCAGGCCCGTTCGTCTGAATCATCTGGACAACGGGAAACAAAATCAATAAAATGAAACTCAAACTTAATTGGATATTTGTCTAATGTCTTTCCTTCAAATTTATTTTAGTTTGTAGTGCAGCAAAGCGCGCAGGGTACAGCTAGTTAAGTATAAATTAATATTTTTTTTATAAAAGTACCATTTGATACAAAAAAGTACTCTTTCAGTTATAGTTCAGTACCATTTAAAAATTTCTATTTTGTAATACCGCATTGCTCTATTGGCTGTTTCGCTGACTGTCTCGGTCTACCCCAACAGGATTACTGCAGAAGCTGCCACGATGTGGAGGAAACGTAATCGGTAAAATTCCTTTTATGTGAGTTGAGTGTACTGCGCTTCAAAACAGACACATCGGTTTTTGGGTCACAGAATTTTTAAAGATCTGGGCATGGTGGCCACTAAGGGAAGTGGGTAGTTTCTTTCGAAGTTTGGCGTGGTTGGGAGCCACCACTAACGGATCATGAGTAACACAATGGACCATATGGCTATTAACCTAACCGAACATATGGAAAATCATATTAAAAAAACAAATGCCACAGAATTATTTACCAGATTATAATAAAAACTTCTCACTCCTACAATATTTCGGTCTTGGATTATCACTTTTCAGGGTTCAAGCTCTTAAGATAATACACTCCATTACATAGTTCGAAACTAATTATGTACTATGGTCCTAGGAACACAAGTCTATTTGCAAGATATTTGTTTGATAATGTTAAAAGTCGTAGTTTAATGCCTACATGCCTGGAAACCAACTCAACTAATTTTCAAAATTACATCGTTTGTTGTTGTCTTCCAATTCAATTGCTTGACAATTATTCCAGTCATTATCTGAAAGGATAAAACAAAAATGTTCCGAACAAATTTAGTTTAAATGAGTACCGAATTTTGTACATTTAAATGAACTGCCAGAGTATTTATAGATTAAAAAGTCAACATTTAATTGGCACTTCAAAAGTGTGAACGAACAAAGAATATACATACATACCTGGTGCCTAAAGTAAATTTCCTCATCCTCATCCTCATTATGTTGTACAATAAATGTTTAAAGTGTAAATGAAGATGTCAAGCAATTATCCTTATTGTGTGAATACGCTTTAATAGGTACTTAAAATGATAACAAGGATTCTGTGTGTTTAAGGAAATACTTTGAATAGTTTAATATTGCCCAATGTAAGTAAGTATTTAAATGTCACAAATTACTGGTTAAATTTAAATTTAAACAATAGCATCGACGAAGATCCAGTCATAATCCAACAAAATCGAAGAGAAATAAAAACAAAAATATACGGATTGTATTATTTTCTTACCTTTAATAGATCAAATACATGAGTATGTTATAACTTATACCATAACATACTGTTACGTAAATGGAAATGGTGTTACATCGTGGTGCTACAAACAAAAAATAATGGCCTTGTTTACATGATCAACAAATAAACAAAAATATAGCAACAACATCACTATAAAAAAGGGATAAAGAGTAAACAAACATTGCCAGAAAAAATGTAAACAAAATACACAAACAACAATGAAACAACGATGTTTACATTTATAGAGATTTCGGGAAGGTAAAGTTATGCTTCAAGAGACTGCATCAGACTGTTTACCCTGCGATATAGAAGGCAAAACAAAGCAGGCAACGGAGTCAGTAAAAATTCAGTCAGTCTTGTGTGAAGATGCGTTGCGTGTAAAGAAAATAATCGTGGTATGAAGATCTCTGTTAAAAACATCTGCCGAGCAATTGTTAGTGTTTACGTAAAAGCGTGTAAAGAAGAATAATAAACAAAGTAATAGTTGTAGTTTACATCAAGTTGTGAACAGTGGCATACAGATTGTGCGAACAATAAAGTATTTATTTAAAGCGAAACACAAATTAATTTTTTATTTTATTTGCAATCTACGAAATCATATTTTAAACGTTTTTAAAAGGGTAAAAACGTAAACCCATATATAGGATGCGAAATTTAAAACGCTTTAAAATAAAAACGGCTTAAAATTTTTCACAATTTATTTATTTATTTTAATGGAATATTATTTCAATAACATAGCTGCCGCGGTTGTCCTCACGCTGTCTCATTCGATAGGATCAGTTTTCAAGCGCATAGGGGTCGTATCTCGACAATGGTATCACGAATGTTGACCTTCAAATGCTCAATTGTCTCTGGTTTGTCGGAATAACACATTTCTTTAACGGCACTCTACAGAAAATAGTTCAACGGTGACAAATCGCAGCTTCTTGCCGGCTAATGAACATATCTATTTCGGCTAATTAAACAGCCATCAAACATTTGAAGATGGCCATGAAATGTATGGCAAGTTACACCACCCTGTTGAAACCAATATTTGGTTCACATCAACACTATGAAGAGCGGGTACAAAAAAATCGGTTACCATGCTGCAATAGGTGTAATGGTTGCGCCATTTTTGTTTCCAAAGAAAAGGGTCAATGTCGCCTCCGCTCCACACGCCACACCAAACAATCGCTCGTAATGCGTGCATCGGCTTCTATAAGACCACGTGTGGGTTCTCTGAGCCCCAAATACGGCAATTTTGCTTATTAACGTGCACAACAAGATAAAAATGAGCTTCAAATAAAGAAAGAAAGATGATTTTTTGACAAAATCGACATCATCGTGTAGTTTCTCGTTGGCCCAATAAATCTCAACGTTGCTCGAGCGTAAATTGATTCATTACGTTCAGTAGACACAATATACTGAATTTTGTGACAGAATTGAATGACATAAGTATTGCCATATTAACCGATGGATTAATTTTAAACCGAAGTAAAGTATTTATGGGCTGAAAAGTATAATGCTTTGAAGTCAATAATATTCGCTGCTGCTTTCCAAGTCGATCGATGAATATTATACCATGCGTATTCCAAAATACTGATGCCATAACCTTGATAGCTGACTATTGTGTATTTCAACGGTTTGTAGTTAATTCAGAATATGCAGTCCAGTCATATAACGATAGCTTAGATTCGGGTGTGCAATTATGGATGGATTTATGGTTCATGGTTCACTCCTTTTCACATAACGATGCATAAATTAGTGGGTTTTCTGATTGAAAAGCTTTATAAAGAGTGATTTTTTTTTTTTATCTTTTTGGCAACACTGGTTTAAACAGCTCATAGCACGTTCACATATAAGAAGGTTATGGTTATCTAAAATTAACCTTGGAGATAACCTTGTGGCGTTCACATATGACAAATATAACCTAAACATATGCGAGAATGACAGAAATTGACAGCTGTATGCATTTGTAATGTATTGTATGTATGTATCTTTGTATGTATCTTCTCCATAGCAAATGTTTCTTTTTCTATTACTGTCAAATTTTAGTCAATATACTATTCACAATAGATATAAAGCGTTGCATTTTTGAGTATTTTATTGAATACTTTTTAATGCAACAATGCGTATTTTACTAGGTTATGAGGTAACC
Source organism: Sarcophaga rosellei (assembly GCA_930367235.1). NCBI lineage: Eukaryota > Metazoa > Arthropoda > Insecta > Diptera > Sarcophagidae > Sarcophaga > Sarcophaga rosellei. Next base: position 30,786,799 of record OV884021.1, on the reverse strand, counting down.
TACAGCTGAACTTGGTTATCTTTTCATACAAATTGTATGGCTAACCTCACACATTTGTGGCTTGGTTACGAGATAACCTTGATAACCACGATAACCTAGCTAACCTGCTTATATGTGAACATGGTATTACGCACGTTTTGTGTTTTGTTTCACTGACAAACATCTTCAGTTTGGTCTATAATTTAACCATGAATCGTCTTACAAACGAACAACGCTTGCAAATCATTTAATTTTATTATCAAAGTGCGTGCTCTGTTAAGAAAGTTCATCGCGCGCTTCTTGTGTTCAGCGATGAAGCTCATTTTTGGCTCAATGGATACGTAAATAAGCATAATTGTCGACTTTGGAGTGAAGATCAGCCAGAAGCATTGCAAAAGCTACCAATGCATCCAGAAAAAGTCACTGTTTGGTGCGTTTTATGGGCTGGTGGCATCATTGGACCGTACTTCTTCAAAGATGCTGCGAATCGTAATGTAACTGTAAATGGTGAGCGCTACCGTGCGTTGATATCCAATGTTTTTTGCCAAAATGCAAGAGCTTGGCTTGCATGACATGTGGTTTCAACAAGACGGTGCCACATGCCACACAGCACGCGTAACAATAGACTTATTGAGAGGCGAGTTGGGTGAACATTTTATTTCACGTTCGGGACCGCTCAATTGGCCGCCTAGATCGTGCGATTTAACGCCTCTAGATTATTTTTTGTGGGGCTATGTTAAAGCTCATGTCTATACAGACAAGCCCGCATCAATTGACGCATTGGAAGACAACATTGAAGCATTTATTCGTGAGATACCGGCCGAAATGTTAAAAAGAGTATGAAAAAATTGGACTAAGCGGATGGACCATTTGAGGCGCAGTCGCGGTCAACATTTGCATGAAATAATCTTCAAGCATTAAATTATATGGACCGTACTATCGATTCAAATAGAGATTTCATGCACTTCTCTGAATTTTGTGTTTTTTTTTTAAATTTTCCTACAGCTCTTAAAAACCACGCTTTACATTGCTCAGTACAGAGTATACATTAGAGTCTCAGTTATCGCGATCAACCGCACGCTGTGATCTTCTTCTGTTTGCAGCGTTTCCAGTATGACGCGTTATGCTATGAACTTTTGATCCCAATTGTTATACGGACATTAGGATAGAAGTTGTTCATATTGTAGGACACGTGAATGGCCCTATTCGTGTGTCTAATAAAACTTAAGATTTATTATTTCTATTATACGAGGGATGGGCCAATATTTTCATAATTTTTTTAATTAAAAAATTTTGCTTTTCACTATAATCTCCTTTGAGCTTTATATACTTTGTCCAACTTTTCTCTAAAAGTTTTGTCCTTTCCTTAGAGTAGGATTTGTCGCTGTCCTCAAAATAGATTTGTCAGAGGAGCTCATTCCTGGACAAAAATTTCTTTGGAATGAGTAATTTCTGTTGGGTTGGAAACAGGAAATACTCTCCCAGAGCAAAATCCGAATAATAAAATAAATAAGAATGCAATTCGTAGTCTAATTCATTATCTTTTGGTATTGAAACTACACATGTGCGCAGCATAAAAGAATATTATTCTTAGCGAAATTGACCTTTGACCTTTGCTGCGTAATATTTCAAGTCACCCCTGTTTCAGTTTACGATAGGTCAACAACATGTTGGTAATGTTCGGATTGCATAGACTTCAACAGTATATACAGAAAGTTCGGCACATGCACTTTTTCGCTTTTTAATTGGAATCGATTTATAAAAGCCGTATTTCCCTTTCAGTAGTACCAACATAATAACACAAAAATTACTATTACATACCTATCAATAGAGATATTTACCACAACTTGTAAATTTCTAACATTTTATCGTAATTTAATCAAAAATTTCTTCATAGAGATGTAGAATAGTATACACTTAACATGTTAGGGTGCCTCAAAAAACTGCAGGCATAAAAAGTTTGGTCAGTTGCTTGATCCATTTGTAAAATATTTGATCATCATTTAATTTCTATTCTGTGAAACTCGATTTCTTGCCTCTTCTGAAAAGATGTCTTTCCTTCGTTATCTCTTCGACGCTCCCATTTGCTGTCGTTAGTGTAGGCTCTTGATACCAACGGATGATTGAGTTGTCTTTTGTGATTACACCTTCTTGACTTTAGCTTTTGTGGGGTACAAAACGCGAATATGCAATCGTAACTTGACTGCTACATGGTAGTCGAGTCGGTCACACGCAATCAACCGTACATTTATCATATATTTCCCCCCAGTAGCCTACAGAAGATGCCGATTTTGGCAAAAAAAAAATCGTCTTTTCAGATGAAGCTAATTTTGATCTTGGCGGGTATGTAAACTAGCAAAATTGCCGCATTTGGGGCACAGAAAACCCGCACGCATACATTGAAAAGCCGACGCACACTCGATGTTTTGCGCCCTGTTTTTGAAGATCGCATTATCAGCCGCAGAGCTGAAGTCGTTTGGCCACCTCGGAGCTGCGATTTGAGACCGTTGGACTATTATTTGTGGGGTGCCATCGAAGATAAGTGTTACCCCGCAAGCCAGAGACAATTGACGCTTTAAATGACAATATTCGTGAAGCCATTGGTGAAATACAGCTGCAAACAATCGATAATGTGCTTAAAAATTGGACCGATCGTGTAGGCTACTGCATGGCCAGCCGAGGCAGCCATTTGAATGAAATTATTTTCCATTATTAACCGGAAGGATTGTACTTTCAAATAAAAAAATAAATTTGAGAAAATATTCAGTAGTTTTTTAAAGCATTTTCAAAAAAAAAAAGTTATTTGGCGGACCCTTTACTATTATTTTGCACGGTACTGTATCTCGGCTAAGCTTTTGGGTCGAAAATAAAACTTATTTTAAACCCTCTTACAATATCTAGTTACTAGTCATTCATAGGCTGTGCGGAAGGAACTTATGGGATGTTGTTGAACGAAAACCGCGATGTTAGAGTATCGCATTCTAGGAGGACTCCGTGTTATATGGAAACCGAGTTCTGGGAGTAGCGCGTTACAGAAGAGCTGTCGGAATTTCAGCCCAGCATTATATGGAAACCGCGTTCTGAGAGTACCGCCTTATAGGAGGGTTGACTGTATTAGCATATACCAGATAGGTTAAAGTGCCTACCCTAGGCGTTCTTACATTTAATCTAAGCGCCTATCCTTAAATTGTACTCCTTTAAATGTTTGCTGTGACGGAAAAAGGCTTTTGTCGTATTAGAAGTACATACTATGAAATGAACTGCCCTGCATGTACTAGTTAATAATGTAGTGGGCGCTAATCTACCATCTTGAACACAAGTCACGTTGACCACAAATAGAAACTTTGCCTTGTTTGCATATATCACATCTTATACTCATCCCATTAAAATAATAATATATGTATGCAAGTATGACAGATAAATAAAAATAATTAATTTAATTATTAATTATTTGTTTATTATTTATTTACTATTTTATTTGTTTTGTATATTTCTATGTACCTAATTAAACGCTGCGAAAAATAAAAAAGTACATATTAATAAAACAAGAAAGTAAAAAAACCTCCTTCCGTGACAATGTGACGTGCACATTGCCGTGACCAGGATTCGAACCTGGGTTACTACGGCCACAACGTAGGGTCCTAACCACTAGACGATCACGGCTACAGGAGGTTGTTGTGAATTGTAATAAATTATGAACACACTTAAGCGCAGACACTAAATGTTGAGTTTCATTTTGTACGCTGCATTAATAATATGCATTTTAACAGGGTGTATACAAAAGTAATTATAAACAACAGTATGTATCAAATGATAATAATATTTTTTTCTTTTTCAACACTGAGTTGAAATTCAACTGATATCTGGTGAAATTCTATTTATAGAAATAGAGGTAAATTTTACCAAAGCATTAAATAACATTCACCTAATGTTGAACTAATTTAAATAATTTATTTATAGGTACATACATATACACCAATACCCCGGTTTGCGTCGCTAATTGGGACTGAAAAAATGAGACGCAAACCGAAACGCCGCAAACTGAAGCAGAATTTTCAATTTCAACTTTAAGACTGAACTTCACTCCACGACATATAATTCGAAACTAATAACTGTAAACAACGCACACCTGCAAATTTGCTTTCTACTAAACGGGAAATCCCCTTTTTCTGCTTTAGCTTTGTAAAAACATTTTCATATCAACGACGCAAATCGAAGCATTTACGACGCAACTTCGAAGCCATGCGACGCAAACTGAAACAAAAACGACGCAACATTGAAATTCCAGAAACTTAAAAAAAGACGCAACTTCGAAGCGACGCAAACTGAAGCGACGCAAATCGGGGTATTGGTGTATACTATTTAATAAACAAAGATTAAATATTAATTTTATAATATTAATCTAAATAGTTTTCTATATTTCGATTCATTTATTATTTAGAACGTAAGAAAAGTTGAAAATACAGTATTCCCCGGATTTAAGCACCACGGGTAAAATAATTCCCCGCTTAGTAGGACTGACACTTATGGAATCTTGATTTTTGCTGAAACTATTTCGATATATGCATACCGATTTTAACATTCCCTGCTTTTAAACGCGAATATTTGCACTTCATTTACTTCAAAAAATTCGATTACAGTAAACCCTCCTATAGCGCGGTTTCCATATAACGCGGAGCTAAAATTGCGACAACCCTCCTATAACGCGGTACTTTCAAAACGCGGTTTCCATATAACGCGGAGCCCTTCTATAACGCGGTACTCTTACTGCGCGGTTTCCGTACAATAACATCCCATAAGTTCCTTGCAGTATTTTAGTTAAGTTTTTATTTCATTTTTTTATACATAAATCCTTATATAAACTCTTGAATTCAATAAAAATAATTTATAATTTATCTTGCCTTTTCTATTTCTTGGTCCCCATATAACGCGGTACGAATGATGGGATTTGTACTAACTCTGAGTTTCTTATAGCGCGGTTTCCATACAACGCGGTAGACGGTTTCCATAGAACGCACTACGAATTAGTCTGATTTGTACGGGGAAATCCGAGTTTCTTATAGCGCGGTTTCCATATAACACGGTACGCACTCACCGCGTTATAGGAGGGTTGACTGTATATATACCCGCCTTGTGGGAACTTTCTTTCCAAACCTCTTCACGAGTTCCATCGTTTCTGAATTTTTTTATGAAGATATGTTAAGTCACTGGGTTATGCTAAAAAACACTCTCTGAGCCATTGGAAGCTAATACTCATCATTAACGCCATGCGGCAGATTTATTGGAAAAAATAGTCAGAAAAAGCAATGCAATTCCATAGAATGTTCCTTATGATTCCATTCTCCTCGACGCAGGTTATACTCTGCCTCCTCCAACTAAGGCAACATAATCTCAGATAATTGGTTCCTGCCATTGGCCTTTCGTAATTTGTAAAGCTTTTCTTCTAGTTATTTGGCCGGGTGCAGGCCTCGAGCGGATCAGCGACCAGACTCTCTACATATTAAATAAAACAACAGAACTCTTGGCTATGTCTATAAAGTGTTTTGCGGGTCCTACAGCAATTTCTTCGCAGTGATCCTAAAATGACACGAGGACCCAAAAAATTACAACTTTGTTTACCACCGAGTTGTAGGAGATGATCAAAGTCCTCTTCGATCAGCCGACATTCCGTCGAACAGGAACCCAATGCTGTCAATGAGACAAATAGAATTCTATCAGTTTTAAATGACACGTGATTATTTGCTCTTAGTTACGAGATTACCTATACAGGAATTCCCTGCTTGTAAGTACTGTCCTGTAAGCATTTTTTAAAGTTCTTATGTCCGGGGAATACTGTATAATACATATACATATTATGTGTGTGAAGACAGATTTAAAATGTATCTCCCCAGAAGCAAACGAGGTCAGTTAACAGAGCTCTGTTATGTTACTAACAGAATTCTGTTAACCAATTAATTTAAGGCGGGGAAAGAAATACAGGAAAAATGATTTAAATTTCTAGGTAAAATAAGATCAAAAAGTAAAACTTAACTGACTTGGTTTGCGTCTGGGGAGATAGATTTTAAAATCTAACTTCACACACATTGGAAGTGTTTTCATTGGGAAACTTGCTTATTTTTTTTTCTGATATTTCATTTGATATTACATTTGGTATATCTTCATCGTTATTGATATTGTTCCTTTTAAAATTATAATTATAATAATGATATAATTATCTAAGCTTGCTACTATTTATTAAAAGTTTTGTCGAGTAGTATCAAAAATATAAGTTGACGACAAAACTATTTTCAAGGGTAAAAACAACAAAATGTTAACGAATCTCAATCTCTCAAATGAAAGTCAACAATATTTTTCGATTCTTTGACAACACTCTGAATCGAATTTCATAAAATGCTATATGTACGAAGGTAGGTAGTTAGGTTGAATAAGAAAAGATCAACCAAGAGCCCCTTGCCCATTGACATTACATTTGGAATACTATTTTATGTATGAAGTATGTATCTTATACAAACTTAGTTAACTTCTTCCAGTCCGCTTCTCTGAGATGAGTTAAGTCCGGTAAAGTGTCATCCGTAAAATACTGTTACGTTTTTACCTTTTAAAAACGTTTCAAATATGAGCTCGTAGATTGCAAATAAAATGAAAATAAATTGGTCTTTAGTTTTAATTAAAATTCTTTATTATTCGCTCAATTCTGTATGCCACTGTTCACAACTTCATGCAACAACAACAATTGCTTTATTTGTTTACATCCTTTGCATAAACAATAACAGTTACTAGACATTTGTTCTACAGATTTTTGTAACAGATATCTTCAAACCATGATTACTCTCTTCAAATCGTTGCCTTTTTATATGGCAACGTAAACAGCCTGATGATAAAGGCGAATGTTCCCGACATCTCTATAAATGTAAACATCGTTATTGTATTATTTTTGTTTCTGTATTTCGTTTACATTTATTCTAGTAGTGTTTGTTGTTGTATTTTTGTTTACTTGTTTACCCTTTCTTTATGCTGGTGTTTGTTGTTATATTATGCAGAGCGATAATTTGTAAACAAGTTCATTATTTTGTGTTTGTACCTTTTGTTTATAATTTTAATGTTAAGTTTTTTAGATTTTTGTAACAACATTTTGATTTCAAGCTTACGAAAGCTGGGCAATGACACAAAAACTGCTCCATCGTTTCGATGTCATCACCGTATGCTTTGCATTCATCATTTGCCATCACTTCAATGCAGTTCAGATGCACATGTGAGACGGACTGTCCCGTGAGTACGTTTATTAGAGTACTCAGGGACTTACAATTTGAAGGACCTACTATTTAAGTCGATTCCGAAGAACAGATTTTTGAGAAAATTTACATGGCAATTTTATTTATTCTCAGAGTTTTTGCCAAGGACTACTGAGAGAAGGTCACCGAAGAAATATGTGTTCATATTTCGTTTTGTTCGAGATGTCTGAGCTGGGATTTACAACTACGGTTTCCCTAGCTTAGTTTTAATATAATCATAGTTCACTTATTTTTAGAATCGCCTTAAAGTAATTATTCTACAAAAGTCGATGTGACGTATCTGCCCATTTTCTCAACTTAGTCTTTAATACTCTGTTTCTTTTAGCCTGAATATTCGCCTCCAATCATTCCAATAATCATTCCATGATGAGAGTCACATTTTATAAAAATCTTAAAAAAATAAACCAAAATGGTTACCTTTAAAAACGTACAAAATCTTTCATTGTAACAAAGGCACTCACTTAGAACTATTATTAAGTTAACTAAAGGGAGGATTTTAACGGATATATAAATCGTTTTTCATTATTATAAGTGGACAATAAGGTAGAAGTGAGCGTTAAGCTAAATGGAAGATCATCCTACCGGTCACTTTTAAAGTTAAGTTTATGTTTGAAGTTGCTATAACGAAAAGAAGTTAAAGGTGGCTTTAAAGTTCACTTTAGGTAAGGTTACCTTTAACTAAACCCGACATTAACAGCAAGTTGTAATAATGGCCCTTAAACTTGGAATTTTGTTTAAAAATTGTAAACAAACAAGAATTAATAATTTACAAAAGATTGCCACATGAAAAATAATTCACAACAACTTTTATTTATTGTTTCAATCTTTTAATAATTATAAGTCATCTGTAGGTATGTACGTATGTATGTACATACATGTATAATTCATTGCATTGTACATGTATATATATATGGCAAAAGTTTTTTGAATAATTTAAGCATTTCCTTAACTACTTTAATAAATTTATACGATAATGTAAGATTAGTTGATATCATCTTGTCATTCGCATAAAACTGTTTTTAAAATTAATTTAATTTTGCATGCACATGCATGCATTAATCTGAAATTCATGATAATGTTTGCGCTAGCACAGCATAGTACAACTAAAGAGCGCATGTGAAACCTTTCATTCAAGCAACTAATATAATCGACAAGACGATTGCAGACTTTTCTCAGTAATAAAATTAATATCAATGGTAATCACTTACTTCACGAATTAAAACGTCTCAACATTCAACAATTAATGAATGACATGAGAAAAATGGGGTTTTCTCTAACTCCTATGCTATTTCTTATTTTTTTTTTAACGAAAAGTTTCATTATGACATTGGCAAAATGGGTTTTCTAAGGGGTTTCCCCTAACTAATATTCTATTTCTTATTTTTCTTAACAACGGTAGTTGCAGTTGGCATTAATATTTATAATTCTTCTTCCTTGGATCGTATACCAACTTCTTTGGAGATTGTGGTTAAAAGATTTAGGGCCATTATTATAACTTGCCGTTAAAGTTGGGTTTAATTAGAGGTAACTTTAAAGTTCACTTTAGCTAAAGTTACCTTTAACTTCTTTTCGTTATTATAATGATAAAATATACATAGTTAAGTTTTTCATAAATATGGCAGTGCCGGGGCAATGTCGACAAAACTGCACAATTAAACAAGTTTTTTTAAACGCAGTGGCAACGAAGCGCCTCTTTATTTTTGTTGTTTTTGCTCATTTTGATGCATGGAAATTCAGTATGATGTTCACTGGAACATGTAGAAGAAAAAGTGCGTTGCTTTCTTAAGACGGAAATACTTCGCTGTATTTGGTTTTCTTGCTACATATACCACTTCTATACGAAAAAATAAAATGTATGTATCTGTTATGCAAGGGCTCTCGAAGTCTACTTTAAGGCCTCTCAGCTGGATATAGAATAGGGCGAAGGTATGCTAAATAAATTGATTGGAATATTGTCGCAAAATGGTTTGTTGCCAATAAAAGGATATGTTCCCGAGAATTGCTAATTTTTATGTATGTAGTACTTATCTTTATCGCTTATAGGTATTGTGTTGGCTTATTAGACATGAGGCCTGGTTCAAAACTTTCTGTCAGCAGATTTTTAGCAAAAAGTCTGAAGGTAAATAAAAATTTGCCATGAAAAAGTTTCTCAAAAATCTGTCGTTCGGAATCGCCACGCATGTATAAAATTACATACGACAAAAAAGTGGTGTGCGAAGCTAGGTCGTAATACTGACTGAAGGGTTGCAAAGATGTATGTATGTACATATATGTATATGTTCGTGATCGATTGGGCAATGGAATGCATAATTCATTAAATAGATAATTCGTTCTTCAGTTCATGTATTTGCATGTGAAACATCCTTCCTACAATCTAAATGTATTCAGTTGGCCACACCAATCGATGACAGGGCTTCCAAAGCAAACAAAGTTGTCCTCTCCCTTCGCAGATCCCCGCATCAAATACTCGTCTCGCAGGAGTATCCTTCTCCATTCGAACGACATTGCCGAGCCAGCCGCTGAATATTAATATGCTGCACAACGTTTATGTCGTTGAGGAGCTCATGCAACTCACTGTTGGATCGGATTCGGAAATCATCGCCAACTCGCACTGGACCGATGATCTTACATAAGAATTTTCTCTCGAATACTCTGAAGGCTGATGCATCAGTGCTTCATAGAGTCCATGCCTCTACGCCATAAAGAAGCACGGGGAGAATGATCGTTTTGTAGAGTATTAGTTTGGTAGTACGAGAGAGATCTCTGCTACTCAATTGCGTATTGAGATCATAGTAGTTCCTGTTGGCAAGAGTAATCGTGAGCTTGATCTCCAGACTGACATCATTTTGATGATATTTAGGCCTCTCTCTTTTAAAAGTTTCTAGATCACTATATAAAATCTTAAGTTCATGGGAAATAGTACCTCTTAAAAAGCTAGTATCTCCTGGCTATTCATAGCACACTACATGTAATAAGTAAAAGCTCTGTTTCTAATTAGTCGACGTCTGCTTTAGGAGAGGAACCTATGTTTTTTCTTTGCATAGCATAGGTTATACATGCATTGCTATACATATAATACCCCCTATATTTATATGCTTCTTAAGTTCATTTTTAATTTTATTCATTCATTCATTCATTCATTCATTCGTTCATTTAATTCTACAACGTCTTTTTTGTTTTTTTTTTTTGTTTTTTATTTTTTGTCTTTTCACTTCTTTACGGATTTATTTCAATTTTAACTTTGTTCGCTCGTCACTTTGGCCAAATGGGAATGCGAATGCGAATCCGAATAGAAAGTGCTGGAATGGGATGGAAATGCAACTAACACCACAGGACATACACAACAGAACACTATAAATTGCTTTGGGAATGAACAATTTAATTGTGTCACGTAACTTTTCGCACTTTTGTGCGGTTACCGTTTATTCTGAGCTCGACTGTCTATGACTCAGGCAAGCAAGCAGGCAGTCAGTCAGTCATTCAGTCAGCAGTGTTCTTACCAACAGAAAAATGTTTCTTAAAGTATGGTAAAGCATCCCATGATAAAACACAATCAAAATGAGTAGCAATTTGAATAATAAAAAAAAAACAAAAAACGAAATGCCGGAAAAAACGGCAAAAAAAAGTGAAAAAAGTAACTGAAAACTAAATTAAAAATTGTTGAATTGTGGGTTTGACTTAAGTGTGAAATGTCTGTTTAACGTTTGTTTGTTGCAATAACAACTATCAACACAATGTACGAATACACAAGTATTCACACATACACAATTGTAGTTGCACAGAAGAGTAGGTAAAGTATGGAATATAAAGTAGTGTCATTCTTAAGGGTGTTAAATTTAGATCTGTTAATATTTCTCAAATAACACGTCACAACGCGCGAGATTTGCCGTTAACTGTCGTTTTTTATTACCGGGAGCTAAGAGCCAAAAACTCTACAACACACCAGAGATCAGCAATGAGTATTTAATAAGATGAATAGATTCGAATCATACTCATAATTTCTGATACTTATACGCATTCATACTTATTTTAATATCATACTCATACTATTTACATTCAAAGTACTCATACTTAACAATACGCATGATGTTGTTGATTTCGTCTCTGATCCTTTACTCAACATTTACAAGAATCACAAAATAAGTATGATTCGCTTACGAACACTACAATACTCACTAAAAGGTTGTGTGTTTGCTTTCCTTGCTGTCTTTTGTCTTTCTTCTTTTTTTGTAAATGCAACAACAACTAAGACTGTAAATTTTGATTAATAATTCGAATCACTCGAATCATTTATTAGTATAAGTATTTTTATGAGTATTATAAGTATTTTTCGAAATTTATGAATCTCAATGAGTAGGCTTATGAATCAAACATATTTCGAATGTTGTGAGTTTGATGCCAACGTTGTACTCATACTCATTGCAACCTGTACTTATAAATCAATGTTGTAGTGAGTACGTATGAATCAGAGTAGTTGAAATTCAATACTGTTCTCTGAATCACAATCAAAATGTCGTGATTACTTATGAGTAGCGCAAAAACGATTCATTGCTGATCTCTGCAACACACCAAGGCAAGATCTGGGGTCTCAGGCCAACCGTCACATATTTTATCTATTGGGCCATGATGAAGCTTGCTCTATGGTGTACATGAAACTTGCTCTATGGTGTACATGTTTGGTGGACGGTGTACAAATAAGAATGCTACTGCCAAATTATAAACAGACAGTCACTTGTTCTAAATATCAGTAGGCTTCGTTCCAATCCAACCAAGGTATTAGTTGCAATACTCAATTGGCTCCCCTCTGATCCCCTATTAATGCAGAGAGTTGATTTGACGACAGTAAGACTCAATTCAATCAAATTCTGGTCCAATCTGGACTACCGTCGTGCACCTACTATTTACTTTTACTTAACTGTCTATTAACAACCCGATTAACAATTTTCCGGTTGCCATAACACATCCTTCCAGTTGCCTTTGCTTCTAACGTGGCTACGCCAGTTGGTCACACCAATTGATGACAGGGCATCCTCGATCTGCTCCTTCCTACGCAAACAAAGACCTCTTCTTCACCGGCTCAGCAAATCTCCGCATTAAATACCCATCTCGCCGGAGCAGCCTCCTTCAATTGAACGACATTACCGGGGTATCGCAGCCGGTGGATGTTAATACGGTGCATAACGCCTATGTCGTTGAGGAGGTCATACAGCCCACTTATCGTATCGGATGCGGAAATCATCGCCAACTCGCACTGGACCGAAGATCTTACGTAGAACTTATACCTCGACAAGTCTGCTGCATCAGTGCTTAATACTGTCCATGTTCCTAAAGAAACACGGGTTGATGAGCGTCTTGTGGAGTAATAGTTTTGTCGTACGAAAGACGTCTCTGCTACTCAATTGCCTATTGAGGCCATAGTATTACCCGTTGGCAAGAGTAATCCTGCGTTTGATCTCCAGACTGACATCATTTTTGGTGGTAACGGCGGAGTCAAAATAAATAAATTCCTTGACTACAAGGAAAGAATAGTTATCGACGGTCGTGCAACTATTCTGTACAAAAATAGACAAATCACAGTCGATTATATGATTCCTTAGAAATTTCTAAATAGAACATTGGATTTTAGAGTTCCAACTAGGGCCTTTAGTCTTAAGATACCGATGTTTCCAATAGGACCCTTGAGGTCTACACTAATGGCTCCAAGAAAAGTAGCAGAATGGGTTGTAGGATATTTATTAAGGGTTCTGTTATTAAACTTTTCTCCTTACCACTGCAATGTTTTCCAAAAAGGTTCATTGCAATTTTGAAAGGCTGGATTCTCCCTGAAAACCTCTTGACTTACCCGGACAGCCACACTGCAATTAAGTCCCTAACGAACAAAGTTTAAACGTCCGTTCTTTTCCATGCATGCCGACGATTTCTCAGAGAAATTTCAGATCGTTGCAATAAAATTCTAACATGGGTTCATGGACATAAGGATAGCGTTGGATATTGCATTGGTGATGAGCTGGTCAGAGCCGGTACAGAGCTCCGAATCTCCGACATGTTATAGGGAAACTCCATATCATTGGCAGCAGGAGATTACGTGCAGTATTTCTAGACTCTGCTGGAGACGTATGGAGAAGAAGAGGACTGACTCATTTCTGTCCTTAAACCGCAGGGCTATCCATCCCACAATAGCGATGATTACGGAATACAGTTCTTTTAGTAGTCATGCCGAAAGACTAGGCATTCCGGCAAATGAATTCCGAAGGAGTTGCGGGTCTAAGGAGGAGGAAGAGACTGTCTCTCACCTCATGTGTTAGTGAGCTGATCTTGTCATAAACAGACGGAGGCTTCTGACCACCCAATTTATGACATTTTTGATGGAGCTTTTTTATATAAAGACTTCTGCCATCAGCAAGATTTATCTTTGACCCGGAATGGTTTAGATCTAGGGAGTGTTTGACGCCTAGGGAAGAATTAATTGTGGTATCGTATGGGAATTCCGATTATTACAAATAGACCGCTTTGCAATAGAACGCTATAATTGTGTAAACTTATAAAACTACCGAAACCGCATACTTCTAAGTGTATTCAGGCGAGAAAAGTGGTCCAAAAATTTAAAGAAACAAGAACTTAAATTCCATTGACTTGTCAATTGGTCCCCATCGATATTTAAATGTGGTGACGACCAAATACATTCGTGATGGCAGGGTGTAAATGAACACTAGTGACATGTATAAACATGAAACAATTAACACCCACCCCACTACCACCACCACCACCACTACGCTGTCAATAAACAATGTTACGTAATTTACTGTTATTCTTATGCAATCATTGCCACCATCTCAGTAATACTCCTGTCATTTGGGAATAGTGAATGAATTCACCATTCATACATACATTCATTCCTTCATCCATTCATTTCGTCACACATGCAATGCTATGCGATGATGCAGTCATGTAGTATAGTATAATGTAGTGTAGTGTTGTGTTGTGAGCGCTGCGGCACAAAGCAATGCATGTGTTACGCTTATTCATATTAAATTCAGTTTGCATATTTCAAGGCGCTAAGTTAAGCATCTCTGTGACTCTTTCTCTCTACGCTCTCAATGAACACAGTCGCTCGCTCATTCATTTTTATTTGCATTTTCTGTAGAATTCTTTTTTTCTCTTTTTTGGTTGTAATTTTATTTTATTCATGTATTTGTGTGAATAAATTGTACAACATAGAAAATAATACATTCATTTCATTCATTTATTCTCAACATGTATGTGCGAGGGTGACTGGTTAATGTGCAGTTAAAATGGGTTTTCTTCCTCTTTTATTTTGTTATCACTCTTGGGAGCCTATGGCTTCTGGAAAGTATCTTCAACCACTTTCTGCTGTCGCTGTTCGAATTCTACATGTTCTATCTACAAAAACAAAAACAATGAACTTGTTTACAAATTATCACACAAGCATAAAAATGGTAAACAAGTAAACAAAAATATACCAACAAACACTACAAGATTAAATGTAAACAAAATATACAAACAACAATAATGAAACAACGATGTTTACATTTATAGGAATCTCGAGAAGGCGAAGCCATGAACATTCGCCTTTAAGAACATTCATCAGACTGTTTACCCTGCCATGTAAAAGTCCAGTCAGTCTTGTGTGAAGACGCGGTGTGTTTGAAGAGAGTAATCGTGGTTTGAAGATCTGCCGAACAATTGTTAGTGTTTACGAGAAAGAGTGTAAAGAAAAATAACAAACAAAGTAAATTGTTGTTGTTTACATCAAGTTGTAAATGGTGGCACACAGAATTGTGCGAACAATACAGAATTTGTCTAAAAGTAAACACAATTGAAAATTTTATTTTATTTGCAATTACGAACTCATATTTTAAACGTTTTTAAAAGGAAAAATGTAACAATATGTTGGAGATGTCAGACTTGGGGTTGGAATCGCGTTCTCCTGTTTAATAAGCTAACACACTACCTACCACACTATATAATTATAGATTATACGTATAATCTAAATCCTCGACTTGGTGTGAGTGACCCATGTAAAAGAATGACCGTGAACCGTTGAGATGATCGAGGGCATCCGTGTTACTCCAGCTTTTACCCGAAATGGATTCTTGATACTCCAGTTATCTTCGTATCTTTAATGATTTGAAATATTTTCCTGGGTACCCATTTCCATCTCCTCATGAACCTAGAGATTGCTAAGCATTGCTATTTTCCAAGTCACTACTTTTCTGTGTCATTACAATGATGCCTTCTGTTTGAGAGAGATGACTTTTTTCCAATCTGTAGAATTTCAGCTGCCTTTTTACAACTTAGTTTGTTAATTAAAATAATGGCCTCGCTTAGTTAATTTAGAGCCGCTGTAATCTATTTCGAATCTACGAAGGCGTTATGATATTGTTACGTTTTTACCTTTTTAAAAAGTTTAAAATATGAGTTCGTATATTGCAAGTAAATTAAAAATTAATGTTTAGTTCCAATTAAATTCTTAATTGTTAATATAATTTTGTGTGCCACTGTTTACAACTTGATGTATACAACAATAATTGTTTTGTTCGCTATTCTTCTTTGCTTACACTCTTTGCGTAAACAACACCAATTGTTTGATAGATCTGTATAACGGAGATCTTCAAACCACGATTAATCTATTTACATGCAAAGCGCCTTCGTAAAAGACTGACAGAATTCTTACTACTTTTGCTTTTTATATGCCAAGGCTTCGCTTTCTCGAAAAGTGGTTTCATTGTTGTTTGTGTATTTTGTTTACGTTGTTTGTTATTGCCTTCTTGCTTACTTCTCTATCCCCTTTTCTTTCATACTGATGTTGTTGGTTTACTTGTAATCAAGTTCATTGTTTTTGTTTTTGTAGCTTGTGTTTATAATTTTAATGTTAAACGATGTTACACCATTTCCATTTTCGCAACAATATATTTTAAAATGTCACTCTTTGCGTCTGTTCTTTTGTAGTGCACCACTGAGATTATAAGCTTTTTCGAATCCTATTACCCTTTACTTTCAACGAGGAATCTTGCTCCATTGCCAATCTCACTTGATCCATGATGTATAGAAGTCGTACCAACCAATTAGTCGTCTCGATCACAGTGGCCATGCTTATAGATCTCTACGCTGAAAGTGCTGTGAGACTGCTGAAGAGGAAGAAATATTTATCCAATTTCATGGTCAATGCCCCTCTCTTCAAGGCGCAGATTTAGGTCATTAGGCTTCCCATTCTTTGCCAGCCTAACAGAGTTCATTAAACTTTCAGACTAGTTTTCAACATGGAGTAGTAGTGCTTTAATATGCTGGCACTGTGCTGATCAACTTCTTCGATTAGTTTGGGGTAATTCGGTAAGTACAGGGACTGCGCTTAAGTGTGGTGTCACAATGGGTAGCTATGTATAGTATCTACCTACCAACCCTTTCCTTTTTACACTGTATTCTGACTTGAAGCTTCTTTTGCTGCTTGTTAGATGTTATACAAACTTTAAATTGCCTCTACTATAGAAACTTGCTTCGATTTAAGCTTCCATTTACAAACGTTACAAGTATAGAGATCAACAAACCTCGTATATTCATTTCAGTGCTTTGTATGAATGTAAATGTTTTTGTTGCAGTTGCTTTTTTTCCTATTTATTTTAATTTTTTTTTTATTTTTCTTTTGGTTTTTCATTGCAGTTTTGTACGTACGTACGTATGTTTGTCATTGTTGTCATCATCATGGGAACACTAAATGCAATTTGTTGTATTGCAAATGATACTGAAAATTATCGTGACATTTATTTAAAACTAGAATTAGTTTCTTCTTCTTCTTCTTCGCTTTCTCCGTCTTCCTTTTCCATGTCTTTAGTTGTATGCGTGGGATAGGGGAAATAACACTGCTGCTACTGCTGCACGAAACTAATAAAGTTGAGTTTTAAATGTGGATCATCATAAATACAATGGAAGGTTGTAAATTTTGTTGCATATGAAAAGCAAGCATAAACTAAACGAAAAAATATGTATATGCAACAACAAAAATATACATTTAAAAATTAAAAAAGAAAAAAATTCTTTTACAGATTGCCAGTTGAATTTCAGTTACAATATGCTTGTTTAAGTGTAAAAATTATTTCATTCATATATACATACATACATACGTGCATACATACATAATTGCTCATTACAACCTTTCAGTAGCTTTTATGAGCTAGCTTCTCACACCACTCATGTTGTGTTTGTTAAGTTATACATGAGTGGCGGGACCTACAGTTTAAAGTCGACTCCGAACGACAGATTTTTGAGAAACTTTTCATTGCAATATTATTTACTCTCAGAGTTTTTGCCGGAAATCTGCTGAGAGGAAGTCGCTTAAGGATTATTTTTCATATTTCGATTTGATCGAGATGTCTGACCAGGGGTTTGAACCGTAGTCTCACGTCTAATAAGCCAACACACTACTTACTAGACTTCCGCGACAAGACTTTAATTCACGAAATTTAATCGAAGCCTTGGCATGGTGTGAGTTGCATAAGAAATGCAAGGATACACTGAAATTTGCTCTCCTGCGGAGTCTACCATGCCAGAAAGAAGTCAAGTAGTGACTAGTAACAAAGAATGATCACATGCGCTGGATTAAGATAACAGCGATCTGTGCTGAAAATCACACAAGCCGGGATTAGGCCTTGTCAATGCATACAGACTTTGCAATGGACGGCCCTCAGTATCTAACATAAAAAATAGCATAAGAAAATAGAAAATAGTAATTAAGCACAAGCTCCGTGACGAAAATTCAGGAAGCATAGCTTCTAAAAATAGCAGTAACAAAGTAGAAACACCGAGAAGATAAAAGCAGAGCAACCATGAAAACGTGTGCAAAAGTATTAACGGAAAAATCATTTAAAAAGATAACTGGAGAGTTGGCTCATCAGCAACATCATAAACTACGACAAATATACATTCATACATAATTTGGTCACTACAACCCTTTAGCCACGATTACGAGCATGCTTGTCACATCACTTATAGTGTGTGTGTTAATTTTATTTGTACATGAGTGGTGAGACCTACACTTTCAAATCGACTCGGGACAACAGCTTTTTGAGAAAATTTTTTATGACAGTTTTTGCCAGAAATCTGTTGAGAGGAAGTCGCCGAAGAAATATTTTTTTTATTCCGTTTCACGTACTACCTGATAAACTACAGCAGTCGAAATTAATATTGCAAGGAAAACTATAGAATTAGGGAATTACATACAATGAAGGAAAAGTCAATATGATGCAACTGATAATCCACTGAGCAAAGAATTCAGTGCAGAAGGCTGCAGGTAGTACCTAAGTTAACTAGAGAAGGAAGTAACCCCTTATGAACCTTAGAAGAAGGCGAAAGAATACAGAGCCAAAGGGGTTAGCTATGTCCTCGCTAATCCACAGACTTAGAAAAGAGGAAGTAACCGCCTTGACGAATCTAAGTACTTCTGTCAAGAACCCATCGAAGCCTTATCAAAGAACTACGGTGGTCAGACAGTAATGTAGAGGGAATACTGAAATGTTAATAATTTGGGCGATGAGAAGGTACAGACTCATGCATTAATGTTCGAAGACATTCACATTCGTCCAGGTCGCATATTAGTAAGAACGGACATACGTCTGACGTGTTGCAGATGGCCACTTCAAGACTTTCCAAGTGAAAGAGAGGTGAGCCGACAGAATATTTAGGAGCTGAAGTATCAAGAACACAAGTCACCTTCTTTTAAGCGAGGATCAGGGTGAATACAACGCAGAATATCCTGCCTCTATTAAAAACTAAAATTTTGGGTTTACTTTACCTATACATCCTTATAAAACATCTTAAAACTTTAAAATAGAAATAGTAGAAAGCTGATGAAGGAATGAGGATCTAACCTCAGAGAAGATTAAAATTATAGATTTCCCCAAACAGCAGTATCCTAAGGGTCAGTTTTGTTGGACTTGAGGAGTGGAAGAACTGCTCAGTGGCGAAGAGAAGAATGACGATGGTATTCTCCCAGTCACTGTGATAGAAGAGAAAAAATGTACTATTTATCGCAGGAATTTGGGCTTTGCCTACCCCACACTGCTTAGGTTGACGTCTATCTCATAAAACGTGTCAATCTGAACATGATCTTGACGATACAGAGGACTAAGCTATAATAGCGGAAGGTAGAACGGGATAGCAAGCATCTCTGAACCTGTATACCTATAAGAAGATATTTTATTTTTGCCTTATTGTGCTTATGACGAAGGATCAATTCTCTGTAAAGGTCCACATTCATATCTGGATAGCAGATTAGTCATAGTGGTGGCGTCAACATCTACAGCGGCTTGTAAAATACTGCGGGAGGCAAGAGCTATCATTACAATTGGGTTTCGATGAGGGGACAGCTCTACTTTTGTATAAGTGTCAGAAGAGACGTCATAGATATTTTGATAGCGAGTCCGAACACTGCCATGTTATAAAAGATGAGAGAGTAGCAGGCGATGGTTCAAGAAAAATTACTCAGAAAACAAATGGAAAAAATGATTTTATAATCTATACTTCTCGACTAGCAAATACATTAGCGGCATGTAAAAAACGCGCTGACTAGTAAATCAGCTACCTCTATATTTAGAACCGATCTTCATTGGCTGCGGAATAGTGCAAAGCAAAATGGGCACAGGAAGGAATAAAAGGCAAGGCTTGTAAAGTATAAAAGGGGAAAAAATAAAAGTTTGAAAACTTGTTAGAGAGCATAGAATCCCTGCCGGAGTTACCAAGAGTATACATATAAATATCTTACGACAAAGGAAATGAATGATGGTGCCATTGTAGTGTATATACACATATGGCGAATTAGTTACCGTACAAAACTCCAGAAACGGATGGAAGTTTACTGCACTACTGCAAAGGGACATAGAGAAACATACTTAACAAGCATATGCCTAAGTATCTTTCCTAACAGATCCATGTTAGGACATTCTAAAGATTTGAAAAAAGGACATTAATTACCGAAAATCCTTTAACCCAAATCATAAAAAATTTGTGATGATTTTTTTAAATTTTCAAAAAAAGGATATATGACCAGTTCAAAAACGAGTAATAGGAAAATTATAAAATTAATGGACATTTGTAGGGGACTTAAATCTACAAATTGTGGCTTTAAAAATTTTCAAAAAATCCTTTCGAATGAAAAGAATATTTGCATAAAAATTCAAAGAACAGGTTTACAACTTCTGACAGCAGGTGTGTAGGAAATTGTTTTCATTTTTATTTAGGACTCATTTGCTTATTTTATACAGAAACTATGATATTCAAATGTCTTACATACACGATTTGCAGAAATAAACACAGAGAACGAAATGATAAGAGTTGTGCACAAGATTGAGTTCTTTGACCATTAATATGGAGCTTGGTTGTGGATGAAATCTGAATGAAGCTCTTTGAGGTGTACTTTGACTGTCGTTCAAAGAGGTGTTGAGATCGGTGTTAAATATACCCCGGACAAGACCAAATATACAAGAGGTGAAAAAGTTCCTTAATAGATTACGGAAACTGCTGAAAAAAATATGGAAAAATTAATGGATGGTAAACTGATATGGAAAACTCATGTAGAGAGTATTTGGATAAATGCAAAGAATAATGCAGAAGGCTTGAAGAAAAATCTTTGTAATTGAAATGTCAAGCTAATGGGGTCATTGCTTGGGTATGTAAAAAATATTGCAAACAAAATCCTGAAATTCAACAGGATACATGTGCTGGTATAATCGGGAAAATGATAACGTTCTGTTGGCACACGACTTTTAGAGGTTATCTTGACTTATCGGGCGGCAGCGTGAACTCCTATAAATCAGCCAATCGATTTGAGAAAAGCATCACAGCGAGACAAAACAATAACAGTGAATACAGCAATCTGGAGGCTACACACTCTCTTATACGAGAGGGTGTAATAGAATAATATTCTGAGACCATGGCAAAACTGAAGTGTACTCTCCCAGCGAAGGTTTATGCCATTAAATGTTATATTTATGAGGTTAACTTGTAAATAATATGGGACTGTGTGGGAAAACTGAATTATTCCCATTCTTACTATTTTTTTTTCATTGAACTGAGGCCAGTAAACCTTTTTGTAAACAGAAATGCGACGTGTTGTATGTGGTTAAGAGAAAAGTTGAAACGAAGCAGTTATTTACATGTCTAATCTCTCTCATGTAAATCGGGAAAACGTATTGTAGCTTTGTTTTATTTCTTTTTTTCTCTTATGCGCAAAGGGATTATGCGTTTCGAAAAATTCAATAGCTACCGCAGCGCTACCTGAATGGTGAAACGAACAAGTGTTAAGCAGATAAAAATTACTTGTAATAATTATGCCAGTATTGAAGCAACTTATAAATAAATTTAAAGAGGTGAGTAAGTACATCTCCAGTAATACAGGGTGGGGGATTTAAAAGTTTAAATTTTCCCAAATTTATTTTTTTACGGTGAAGTACAATTGTTCCATTTAGACATGGAATATTATTTCATTCATATGGCTGTCGCGACTGGCCTAACAGTACCTCATTCAGACGGACTAATTTTAGTGCACTTTTTCAAAGGTTTGGGATAGTATCTCGGCAATGGCATCACCAATGTCGGCCTTAAAATGCTCAATTGTCTCTGGTTTATCGGCATAACAATTTTCTTAACAGCACCCAACTTATTGGCGGTCAATTGACATCACGATTTCGGCTAATTAAGCGGCCATCAAACGTTTGACGTAATAAATCGATTGTGGCATGAGATGTGTGGCAAGTTGAACCATCCTGTTGAAACTGAACATCGCTTACATTAAAACTTTGAGGAGTGGGTACAAAAAATATTGGTTATCATTGTGTGATAGGTCTCGCCATTGATCGCATTGGTTGCGTCATCCTCATTTTCAAAAAAATATGAGTCAATATACTTCCGCTCCATGAGCCGCACCAAACAGTCGGTCATAATGGGTGTATTGGCTTCAAAAATGTTGCGAGTGGGTTTTCTGAGCCACAACTACAGCAATTATGCTTATTAACATACCCGCCAAGATGCAAATGAATTTCATCCGAAAATATGATTTCTTTTTTTTTTTGCAAAATTCTTGCAGTTTATCGTTGGCCCAATAAATTCAAACACTGATCAAGCGTAAATCGATTCATTACGGTCAGTGGAGATAATATACTGAATTTTGTGACAGAATGAGGTCGCCGTAGGCTAGAAGATAGTGTGTTGGCTGGCTTATTGGCTTATAAAACCACGGTTCAAAACCCCGGTTCAGATATCAAAACGAAAATATAAAAAAATTATTTCTTCGGCGACTTACTCTCAGCAGATTTCTGGCAAAAATTCTGAGAGTTAATAAAATTGCCATGAAAAGGTGCTAAACAGTCTGTAGTACGGAGTCGACTTTTAACTGTAGTGGCCGGAGCTACATACATATACATAATTGGGCATTACAACCCTTCAGTCAGGATTGCGGCCTAGCGTAATGGCCGGACCTACTCATGTATAAAATTAATACACACAAAATAAGTGGTGTGAGAAGCTAGGTCGAAATCCTGACTAACTAATTATGCATGTATTGTGACAGAATAGAATGACATAAGTATTGCCAGACTTGAAATAATAATCGATGGTTTAAATTAAAAGCGATAAATGGCCCACCCAATATAACTTCTTGTAAATCTAAAATATTTCTCAAACAATTTAACATTCTAATATCAATGGAATTGATATCGATTTAAAGTAAGTTAGTTGACATCGATAATCATGCAATTTATATGGCCCATTACTGATTGTAATTTATACATCAACTGCATCCCATAAGTTAATTACGCAAACATTCGAAGAGATTAATTGCCAGTACTTGTGTTTCTGGCCTTTTTGTTGTCTCTGTATAGATTTCATTCCCTAAAGAATATTTTATGGCCAAGTTAAATAAACATTTATTATGAAGCATTTAAACAAACAAGCGTTGTTACTTACTTCCCCGTCCGCTTTAAATAGTGTGTGTGTTCCAATTATCTAATAATGGATTGTCGTTTTTAATGAAAACGTATTAAAATATTTGCGAAATTTATTTGTTTTAATTTACGTGTTTTGCATATTTTATTACACGCTTTTTTTCATTCTATGTATTGTACTACAACAATATTATTGCCCACGATGTTATGCCTCCTGCTAAAAAAAATTTAAATTACGGCCAAGTTTCAACTTTTCTGCCGTATAATCATCACAAGTAAATATTTTTGTTTTGTTTTTTTCCTTCACCGATTAACACACTGAACTACACAAGTTTTTCTATTTTTTCCGTTCTTTTTTTTGTGAATGACTGTGAGTGTATGTACGTACATAAGTATGTATGGTGGTATGTGTATAGGATTTTAAAATTTGAATTAAAATAACAGATGTTTTTATTTGGTCGGTCATGCAAAAAACTGTTAATAACATCATGTTTTTGGTTGTGTTTGTGTTGCATTTCTATGGTTCTATGGTGCTGCTGTACGTGTATTTGTGTATATCTATGAGCTTGTTTATGGTTATGTACGTGTGCTTCCTATAGAGTAAAAGTGCAATTTTTTTAATTGTGTCACGTAAATCTTTAGTTTAGTTTTATAATGTTTTGTTTTCCTTCTCATTTTTTTTGTTGTTTTCTTTTTTTTGTTTTGTTCTTCTTGTTGTTGCTATTTTATTTTTTCTTTCGCTTATTTCTATTATTTTTTATGCACTCATAACGTTGAAACGCATTCAATGAGTTCGTGAATAGTTTTTCTATAGAACGAAAACATTTACACATATAAATTTATATAAATAAACAAATACATACACGCACACATTGTCATACATACATAGTCATATACACAATAATAATATTTATATACAGTTATGTTTAAAATATTAGTTCTGTATAATCTTTATTTTAAATTCGATTATCAGGTTCAATTAAAAGGCATTAGATCCTCTTAGTCCTTGTCCGTTATCCACAATTAGCGTGGAACAAATAAGTGCTTTTAAGGCAATTGATAACCACCCAAGAATACATTTTCAATACATTCGAGATTCTAAAATAAGTCGTTAAAAGCATTTCTAAATAATCAAATCAGCCGCTGCTCAAGACCAATTTCCGTTCTAACAAAATCCATCAACAAATCTGCGTATTGCACACGAGTTTCAATTTCATTAGGATTTCAGACTTAACTTAGCCGTAACGCCATTGCTTGGATAGGCAGTTGCTCAAGATACTGAGAACAGCTTAAATTGGTGTAATATAGAGTGGGCCATTTATAGATTTAAATTTGAAACATCGATTATTCCGAATCTGACAATACTTTGTTATTTTATTATCGCCACTGAACGAAATTAATCGATTTACCCTTGAGCAACTTTGGGATTTAGTGCGTCTAAGAGAAACTGCACAATGATGTCGATGCCAAAGACAATCATCTCTTTGAATGAAGTTCATTTTCATCGTAGTGGGCACGTTAATAAGCATATTTGCCGTATTTGGGGCTCAAAAAACCCACACGTGGTATTATAGAAGCCAATGCTCCCATTACGAGTGACTGTTTGGTGCGACGTGTCGAGCGGAAGCATCATTGGCCCACATCTCTCTGAAAATTATGACGGCGCAACTATTACGGTAAATGGAGACATTTATCGCATCATGATAACTGACTTTTTAGAACCCGCTTTTCATGGTATTGATGTGAACGATGTTTGGTTTCAACAATACATATCTCATGCCACAATTGATTTATTGCGTCAAACGTTTATGGCCGTTTAATTAGCCGAAAAGGTAATGTCAATTGACCGCCAAGAAGCTGCGATTAAACAGCATTGGACTATTTTCTGTAGGCCGACGTTAAAGAAAAGTGTTTTGCGGACAAACCAGAAACAATTGGGCATTGGAAGGCCAATATTTGAGATGCCATTGCCGAAATGCGACCCAATACCCTCGAAAAAGTGCACGAAAATTGGTTCGATTGTATGAGGTACTGAGGAGCCAACTGCGCAGCCATATGAATGAGAAAAAAACGAATCAAACCGAATTCTGAGCCATCAAAAGATGCGCTGCAGAAAATACAATGCATTGGATATAGCAATACTATCAGGAAGTCAGACTGCCATTCAAATATTCAGTTCTAAGGAAGCTAAATCGGTAGGAGAAATGGAGCAACCCTGAGCTGGATCCTAGCTCATGTGTGGGGGCAATGAATGGAAGTATTGTTACGTATTTACCTTTTAAAAACGTTTAGAATATGAGTTCGTTAATTGCAAACAAAAATAAAAACATGTATGGGTTTCATATCACCATATACAACTTCACGATACAGCAACAACTTGCTTGTTCATTATTCTTTTCTGCTCACAACCTTTTGGTAAGCAAAAATACTTGTACGTTAGATCTGTATAGCGGAGATCTTCACGACAGCGATCTTCAAACCACGATTTTGAACGCAACGTGTCTTCACACAAGACTGACCGAATTCTTACTGACTGTTGCTTGCTTTGTCTGGCCCTTTTATAGTTCAACACAAGCAGTCTAACGAACATTCTTGAAAATTCTTGAAGGTTCGTGTTCTCGCCTTCTCGAGAACTCTATAGCACTTGTATTCTGTACACTTGTCTATCCCTTTTTCTCTCAGGCTTGCTGTTGTTGGTTTACTTGGAACGTGTTCCATGTATTTGTTAGTTTTGTATTTGTGTCGTGTGTATTGCGTACACATTGCCTCTTGTTGCGTTCGCTTTCATTGCGCTTTCGTTATCTATCTGTTTCATACTGTATTGAGGTAGAACTGAAGTAAATACTCCGTTACTAGTTAGAACCGGCATATTTATTAAACCATCAAAACTTTCTGCCACAAATTCGCTAAGGTTCGTGTCATATTGTACATCTCACCAGCTAGATCAGAAAAAAGTTAAAGCTTTATAAACACAAAACAAAAATAACTAAAGAATTACCTGGAAATTTAACTTTTCTACGGACTATGATTGAAACAAGAAAACTAAGTTATAATTTACCTTCAAGTATGCAACAGATTTTGAACTATTTTTATGGATTTAACTGTATATATAGGGTTGCAAGTATAAACCAAGTTTATAGCATGGTTCTTAGAAATTCGGGAAAAAATTTCAAATACCAGTTTCAACTTTAGTCTCAACAGTGTCGCACCGCCTGTCAGTGTACCATTTGAACATTCATCCATTCGTTGACATATTTGATGCCATAGTCGTGCATGTATTTATGTATATGCGTTCGCTTGCACGCTCTATGCTGTAACTGTGTGTGATGGGTGTATGTGTTTTTAGCTGTTTATAGTGAACAATTCAAATGGATTTTTTCCATTGCATACTGGTAGGCGTTTGTAGCTGTAAATATTTTTGCATACAAAAAGGCCGACAACATCATCATGTTTTCGCTGCTGTGTGTTGCTGTATGTAAATATTTACAGTTGTTTTTGTTGCTATTGTTGTTGTCTTTTATAGTTTTATTTTAGTTGGTAGTTAAAATTCTATGTTGTTGTATTAGTTTTATTATATGCATAGTACATGCAGTTGTTCGTATAGACGTTGTTGCCTTTGTTGTTTAGTGTTGTTGTTGTTATTGTTGGCAATTTAATTTTTAAAAAGCATACACAAATGTTTTTGAAATGCATTTATATGCAAGGAAGCACGATCATGAGTTCTATTTTTACCATATAAACCAAACTTCTTCTTTCTTTCCCTTCCCTTAATAGACCACCATCCCTTTGTCGTTGTATAGTATGATTTCCTTGTTGTTTTTTTTTTATTTTTTTTTTGTAATCGCGTAAGTATAGAAAAACTATGAGAAAATATTTAATTTAACAACAAAGTTCCGAACATAAATTTTAAATAGTGTGTGGAACAAAACAAAAAAGTTTAAACAAAACATGATAAGAAATAAAATGTAATTTCACAGAAACATGCTTGTTAGAATTGATGGAACTTAATGCTAAAAAAAGCTCCAAATAAAGGGCGAGAAAATGTGACATACGGACCTTTGAAGTAATAAGTTTGAAGATTGTATTTGTCCAAGTTGACCAGAGAGAGAAAATTTTATAGGAACTCATTGAAGTTCGAGGAAAAGAAATCATTATTCATCTTAAAACCATTTTACAACTTGCCGTTAACTAAAGGGAGGATTTTAAAGGGCAGATAAATTGTTTTTCATGAATTCATGAGTTCCAACTAAGATAGAAGTGAGCGTTAAGTTAAAGGGAGGATCATGCTGCCGCTAACTTTTAAAGTTAAGTTTATGTTTGAACTTGTCATATTATATATTATTTTCAATATGGCAACTTCAAATATAAACAAAATAAGCAAATACAACAACAATAAAAAAACGAAGCCCCGTCGTTGCCACTGCGTTAAAAAAACTTGTTTAATTGAGCAGTTTTATCGACATTGCTTCGGCACTGCCATATTTTTGGAAACAGTTAACTTTATTTTATCTGTAGGTTGTAATAACGAAAAGATGTTAAAGTTGACTTTAAAGTTCACTTTAGCTAAAGGTACCTTTAACTAAACCCACGTTTAACGGCAAGTTGTAATAATGGCTCTTAATTTTATTTTTCCTTTTAGCAAATAACAGGTAAATACTGTAAAAAATTTTACTCACAATTTTGCTTCACAATTTTACTAAAAAACCTTGTATGGGGTGGACCATTAAAAAGTTTAAATTTTTTTAAATGCAAAAAAAAACGGTATGAAATTATTACAAATTAACTTTTTTGTTGTAAAGCACAATTGTTTCGGTTAGAAATGGAGTATTATTTCAATCATATGGCTGAAGTGGCTGGCCTAGCCGTACCTCATTCGATCGAACTAATCTTCGTGCACTTTTTCTAGTTTATGAGGTCGCATCTCGGCAATGGCATCACGAGTGTTTAACTTTAAATGCTCAATTTTCTGTGGTTTATCAGCATAACACTTTTCTTTAACGGCTCCCCACAGAAAATTGTCCAACGGTGTCAAATCACAGCTACTAGGCGGCCAATTGACATCACCAATTCCACTAATTAAACGGCCATCAAACGTTTGACGCAGTAAATAAATAAATAAATTTGCTTTAATTGTTATTCCTCTTTACACTCGTTCGTTAGATCTTCACAACGCAGATCTTTAAACCACGATTCTCTTCACACGCAACGCATCTTTACAAAAGACTGACTGAATTCTTTCAGATCCCGTTGCCTGCTTTGTCTTGCCTTTTATATCGCTGGGTCTGATGAATGCTCTTAAAGGAGAATGAGTTTGCCTTAGCGAAATCTCTATAAATGTAAACATGTTGTTTTCGTTATTGTTGTTAGTGTCTTTTGTTTACGTTTATCCTTGCAGTGTTGTTGTTGGCTGTTTGTTTACTTGGTCTATCCCCTTTTTTATACTGATGTTATTGCAATATTTTTGCTTATGCGCTAATCATGTAAACAAGTCCATTGTTTTGTTTTTGTAGCTTTATGTTCCTATTATTTCCCATATACAAATTGAATCCGGAATCTCAAGAGAAATAAAGGTGAGTCTTTCAAATTCTACCCATTTGGCCAATTGGCCATGGTGCTTAGTATATATATTTTTTATGTATGGATTTTAGTTTTATAAAGATTAAGAATTTATTTTTTCTGAATTTAAGAACTTTATCAGCTGTGGGCTTAACTTTTCTAAAATATTTTATCAACTTTGCTTTGTATAAGATTTATAAAGGGATTGTAAATTTGTATAAAAAATATTTTACATCAAGAGAAAGTACTTTGAAATAATGCATACATACATACATAATTGGTCATTAAAACCCTCCAGTCAGGATTACAATCTAGCTTCTCACACCACTTATGTGTGGTGGGATCTACAGTTTAAATTCCTCTCCGAACTACAGATTTTCTAGAAACTTTTTCATGACAATTTTATATACTCTCAGAGCTTTAGGGAGCAATCGTGTGAGAGGCGTAGTATTAGTTATAGGCTTTGGCAGGCTACTGAACACCTCTTTACAGTCATAAATTTTTTGGCACACAGAATTTGCTAACAAAACGTGCCGAGGTAAACTGCCGAGGAAACTAACGAAATGACTAGGAGATGCCAACCAGAAGTTATAATTTTAAGACGGAATAGACAATACCGGTCTTACTTTACAGTACCCAAGTAAAGTGTGCTCTTCGAGGCAGCTTACAATTTAACTTTGCCTATACTATGGTGACGATGCTGTAGTTAGCAAAATAGAAGCAAAGTGATTTGTTCCTGCTAGTTCTTAAAGATGAATCTCGCTCTGCTCAATCAATCCTGGTACTATAATTGTCGATGAAATCATGAGCTGGAGAACAAGGCATTCAGCAGCAAGCAGTTATTAACCATTTGAAGAAAGCTGTCTACGCACGTAAAGTCGATGTATGCGTACCACATGACTTAAAAATTTATTAACAAAAAATCCAATTAAAACAAACTGATTGGATTAATAGAGGCTATGTTGAGTTCCACCATGGGGTCACAAATCTTGGAGATAAAGGTCTGCAAAATGCAATGCAACCAGTTTTTCGCCCTTAATACCAACAATTTTTAAACCTCTAATGGAATATTTGGTTCAATAAAGTTCGTTTGGGGCATCAGTAGTTGCATGGTCTCGCTACACCGTTTACTTCGACACAACACCCTACTCTAGTTGGTCCCGGGATACTGTGACTTAGAGGACAAAAGTCGGACGAAAGGGATCCGAGATGTTTGACAAGGAGACGCCTATGTGTGCCTCTACAGAGTACTTTTCAAAATTGGGAAAAGCAGCATGGCATTCAACAAACCGTGTGTGGTTCGAGATACTTGGTTGCCGAATTTCAAAACTGCTGTGTGGACACCGGGAGAATCAGGGATCTACTTGAGTTCGACAAGAAAATGGTTGGCATTCTAACGGAAATCTTAACGGAACACTGTGCAATTGACAGTTTCACTAACAAGCTCGAACTGCTACCCCAGGGTAACTGCCGAAGCTGCCATGATGTAGAGAAAATGGAATCGATAAACCTTTTATATAAGTGTCGTGTACTTCATAACAGACATCATCGGTTTTTGGATGTCAGAACGTCTGAAGATCTGGGCATGGTGGCGAACGTGCCACTAACAGAACTAGCCGGTTTCATCCGGGGTCTGTCAAATTCACCACTAACGGATAGTGACAAGGCGAGTTTTTTGTTAACTTTAACAAGTGCATAATAGATTAGTTTGTTAACAACAATTAGAATTTGAAACTGTGAATATTCTTGAATTTAATCTATAATCGGCCTTAGAAAGTGATTTCATTCTTTTACAGCTCTGTTTAGCATTATTTTACCGAGGATTTTGAGATATAACAATAGAAAAAGAAATTATATGGAAAAACTCCTTAGAAAAACAAAAAAACAAAAAAAAAAAAGCAAAACGATGGCCAAGAGTGAAGAAGCGTAAAAGAAAGTCAAACTTTTAATTACATTTTCTTCTAGTTTTAAAGCTTTGAGACCATTTATCGCCAACATGGATAGGAGAGGAGAGAGAAAAAAAGTTATAATTAAAATGTAATTTTCAATTATTACTGTTGTTGGCTCTTTTGGATTTACACTGTCGCCAAATCGTTTTCATTTTTATAGCCGTTGTTGCTATTCCCACAGTCGAAGAATTTGCCACATTTTATAATTTCTTGCAACACAACCAAACATCCCAGACAACCCACCATCCAACCAACCAACCAACCAAGCAAGCAACTCATATAAATGAATAAATATTTCCGTCGTTTATATTTTTGCTTCTAATAAAATAAGCAAATTAACACAAGTTTTCTTCTCTTGTTATTGTTGTTTTCTTTTTTTTTTATTATTTTCTTTTGAATTAAATTGACCTCAAAGAGATTTTTGTGTGGAACTTTTGAAATGTTTGTGGTTGTGTTGTAATTGTTATTATTGGGCAATGATGACAATGCTCGGAAACAGCAACAAATTGAGTATTTAAGTTATTAACTGTCTTAACTATGATTATAATAATTTCAAAATGAAAACAATAACAAAAACAAGAATTATAATTGTAATAAATTGTAATTATTAATCTATTAACGCCACAATTAAAACAGTAGGTACCAAAAAGGCAGTAGGATATATGACGTCATCCAAGTCTTATCAGAAAATGAGAAACTGTGTAAACAAGATTGGATACTAAAAAGTGTATATTTTTTATTCATCAATATGAGCAGCGAATTGTGAACAGTGGTGAAAAGATCTTGTTCGAATCGAAACGAAATGGCACAAGTTTTGGTTTGTACTCAGGAAAGGATTGGTTGTTTTTTAAGCCATCTGAATGAAGCGATTACACATGAGCTTCCAGCTTTAGCCAATAGGAGAGGAATGGATGAAATTTTGAAACGCTTCTGATTTATAACTGAAAGAGTACTTTTTTGTATCAAATGGTACTTTTGTATAAAAATACATACATACATATGTATTGGCCATTATAACCCTTCAATCAGAATTATGACCTAACTTCTTGCACCACTTATTTTGTGTGTATTTATTTTATACATGAGCCACATGAGGTACCTACTGTTTAAAGTCGACTCCGAACGTCAGACTTTTGAAAAACTTTATCATGGCAATTCTGTTTACTGCCAGAGTTTTTGCCAGAAGGAAGTATCAGTTGATGAAGATGTCTGATATGTGGTTTGAACCGTAGGCTCACGTCTAGCAAGCCCGCACACGACCTACTAGACTATTTATTTATTTATATTTAATGCACATACGGCACGGAACAGAAAAACTGACGACTTATTCGTGTTCCTCACATACAAGACAAAAATAGCTGATTCCGAACGTAAGAAAACGTAAAACGTACATTGATTTTCAAACATGAAAAGCAATGAAAACGCTTGCCGAACCGTAAATTCGGTAAGCATTTGCATTGCTTTTCATATGCTAAAACCGAATGTATGTTATGTAACATTTCATCGACCAATGTACGTTCCGTAGACGTTTGACTAACCGGGGGCTAAAGCCTAATTCTATCTTTAGCATTACGTCAAACATGTTGCCAATGCATTAATAATTGAAAAACGCAAGACATAAAATATGTAATAATAATAAAAGAGTACTGAAAGCTTCGCGGGGATACTGAGGTTACTGAAAAAAGCACAAAAGTACTGAATTTTTCAACACTGGCTATCATTAGTAAATAAGGTATCACCTTTGCTATATCTAATAGACTAAGAAAAAATAAATAATGATGTCTCTATTCCCGTAAAGGTATTTAGCTGCACAGACTAATGTCATATGTACATATAGTTATCTGTTATAACTGCTGACTTAAAAGCCTATGAATGACATAGCGAGTGATGATATAAACACAATAAACACAACGCAGCAACCACAGCAATTTTGCATATGCAGTCTGAGGTAAGCAAAACAAATTAAAAATAAACAGTTCATAAATTCTTTATCAACGGTGCCACTAAGAAGTTATTTCGCGTTATATTTTATACATCGCATTTTTAAAACCTCTATTTCTTGCATATTATTGTATTGGCAATACATATTAATCACTGCTATCACTAATTCGCACAGTGCTACGAATATAAATAGAAATTAGTCTAAAGCAGATGAATCATTTTTTGTTGTCACGCTGCCTTTCGAATATATGAAAGTATACACCCATGTATCCTGTTTCTGAGAGTTTGCTGCGTTTGCTATGTTGCGTTTACTTTATTTTGGCCATTGCGGTTAAATAAATCTATTTTCATTAATTTCAGATAAAAATCTGAGAAATATATGGCCGTTTATTCCAAACCCATAGTGAGTGAGCGGCCTCACAGTACCTCTTTCGATCGGAACAATTTTCGTACACTTTTTCGATTGTATGGGGTCGTATCTCGGCAATGGCACCGCGAACGTTGGTCTTCAAATGCTCAATTGTTTCTGGTTTGTTGCCATAACAGTTTCTTTAACAGCGACCAACAGAAAATAGTCCAGCGGTGTTGAATTGCAGCTTCTTAGCGGCCAGTTGACATCGCATACATACATATATAATTGGTAATTACTACCCTTCAGTCAGGATTACGACCTATATATTTTGTGTGTTAATTTTATATATGAGTGGTGGGACCTATATTTTAATTTAAAGTCGACTCCGAACAACAGATTTTTTATAAACGTTTTCAATTTTATTTACTCTCAGGGTTTTCGCCAAGAATCTGCTGAGAGGAAGTCGTCGATGAAATATTTTTTCATATTTCATTTTGATGTCTTACCTGGGGTTTTAACTGTGACCTTATGTCTATTAAGCTAACACACTACCTACTAGGCTGCTGCGGCTGGCCTCACAGTACTTCGTTCGATCCACAAGCCGCACCAAATAGTCACTCGTAATGGGTGCATTGGCTTCTGTAAGACCACGTAAGGGTTTTCTGAGCCCCAAATACTGCAATTTTGCTTATTAATGTACACACAAAGAGGAAAATGAACTTCTTCTGAAAAGATGATTTTTTTTTTAGCAAAATCGACATCATCGTGTGGTTTCTCGTTGGTCCATCTATTCCAATAAATCCCAACGTTGCTCAAGCGTAAATCGATTCATTACGGTTCAATGGAGATAATATACTGAATTTGGTGACAGAATAGAATGTTATAAGTATTACCAGATTCGAAATAACCAATGGTTTAAATTTAAACCGATTGATGGCCTACCCGATATAAGTGCTTTATCCATAGATATTCTTTTATTAAAGAAAAAGAAGATTATTTAACTCTAGCGTGTATTGTATCTCATTTCTAAGAACAAAAATATATTTAATTTTATTTAATAACTTTAAATATTTTTGTTATATTTTTAGAAATTGTATTGTATTTTTCTTTATTACCTTTGTTAGTATATTCCATGGGTGGGCTGAGAAGCATATATTGGCATATTATCCAATAAATAAGAATATTAAATGTATCGTATTGTATCGTAAAATATATTTTCTTAAAATGTATAAGCTTAATTAAGTATAATACTGCTTTTACTATATGGCTATGCACAATATTTTCAAACCGATACTGCCAGTATATGTTCGAATAAATGCTATTATGGTACATACTTACATACATATGTATATTGATTCATTGTTTTTCTTAGTAAAACCCATAAATGAACAAAAATTGGTTTGAATATTTTACAGAAATAGAAGAGAAAATAGAAAAATAAAAGGAAAACAATAGGAATGTTTACTGCAGGTAAAAGTAACTAAAATAGATACAATAATAGTTTCATTGCAAAAAATGTAGATACTAGGAATGCTTTATGCCATTGGGGAAAATGGGCACTTCACGTAACATGGTCATTATAACCCATCAATCAGAATTTCTACCTAGCTTCTCATCACCACTCATGTTGTGTATATTAATTTTGTACATGACTGGCGAGACATACAATTTAAAATCGGCTTCGAACGACAGATTTTTGAGAAACTCTTCATGGCAATTTTTATTTATTCTCAGAGCTTTTCCCAGAAATCTGCTGAGAGGAAGCCGCTGAATAAATATAATAAGCCAACATACTAGACTACGCCGAATTACTTAGAGAATTCAATCTCTTTTCCTTTCCTTACAAAGCTTCTTTAGGATTAAGTGAATTCGACATTCTCCTAAATATTTATACACCCACACACACACATACTCAATATGATTTTTTTTTTACATTTTGCAAGCAAACTTATTGACAGCAATAAATCTCTTTACATATTGCAAGGCCAATCCTTAAAATATAGAAAAAATATTTTTACAAGTCCTATTCGCAAATGATTGCATTAACAAACAGTATAAACCTTTAGAAATTCCTTCTACATGCTATCATGGTAGAGAGAGTATATTCAACTTCGAAAAGGTAAAATCCTTAAAATTCTTAACGCTCGACAAGATTTTCGATTCTTAAAAAATTAATTGAACTTAAATTGAAAATTATTTTCTTTTTTTAAGACACCAATTTGAACAGTTTAATGGCATGATATTTTATGATTTAAACTGCAATAAAATATTCCATGAATGAAAATTCTAAATTCCAGCAGGAGGTGAATGAATCCTAATCAACGGTGCTTCTTTCACCCGTATTTCAATCTTTTCTGATACCTTTGCTGCTATAAGATTCCTATCGAGCGTTGTTGTCGTTATGGAGCATCGCTGTGGTATCGACGTTCTCTCTGGATGCTTTAGTGTCTCACTTGTCTGGCCTTCTGGGCACAGGGATATTCCTGGTAACTGTAGGACCGCTGAGCTCTCCAGAGTGAATGCACTCCTTCAGGAAACCCCCCAATCGAAATTTCCTTCGGTAGTAGCTGCCGTAGTCTAGTAGATAGTGCTTAGTATCGGCTTAGTAGACATGAGGCCACGGTTGAAACCCAGGTCAAACATATCTAATAAAGCGAAATATGAAAAATATTTCTTCGGCGACTTCTTCTCGGCAGATTTCTGGCAAAAACTCGGAGAGTAAATAACAATTGCCATGAAAAATGTTTCAAAAAAAATCTGTCGTTCGTAATCGATTTAAACTGTACTCATGTATAAAATTAATACACTCAACATGCATATGTGGTGTGAAAAACTAGGTCACAATCCTGATGAAAGTTTTGTAATGGCGTAATAAAATTGCACCAACACCCTTTAAAATTGATTTGGATATTTACGTTGTAAAGGCATAAAAGATTGTTTTAATTTCCTTTTACTAAGTAGTTTTTAATAAAAAAGAGAAAAAAGTTATTAAAAAAATCTTGTGTTCCGGTCTAGATAAATTCAGTCAACTACTATCTTACCTTACAAGAATTGCAAAACTGATGAAAATCTCAAAGGAATGCTCAAAATAGAATATGAAAATGAAGATAATTTATCTCTAAGGAGACGTCAACAAAGGTAAAAATACTCATTTTATTTTTTCGTTTGGGGAGTGTAATTTTAATGCGATTGTTTATATATTATGCGGTATGAGTAAACAAAATGATTAGTGACAGAATATATGTATATAATATACGAAATATTGTTACGAAAATGGAAAAATCTAAATACTGGCGTTCTGCTTTTACATCGTTTAACATTAAAATTATAAGCAAAAGCTACAAAAACAAAAAAAAAAACAATGAACTTGTTTACAAATTATCGCACCGCGTAATATAACAACAAACACCAGTATAACAAAAATGGTAAAAAGTAAACAAAAATGCAGCAACAAACACCACAAGAATAAACGAAGAGAGTAATCGTGGTTTGAAGATCTCTGTTACAGAGATCTGTCGAACAATTGACTAGTAATTATTATTGTTTATGCAAAAGAGTGCAAAGATGAATACCAAACAGAGCAATTGTTGTTGTCTACATCAAGTTGTGAACAGTGGCACACAGAATCGTGCGAATAATAAACAAATTAATTAAAACTAAACACAAATTTCTTTTTATTTTATTCGCAATCTACGAGCTCATAAAAGTTTTTAAATAGTAGGTTTTTAATGTGTAGGTAGTAAGAAAATCAGATGGAATGAAGTATTTCTTTCACCGTTTGAGGGGAGTACAATAGATTGCATGGTCTCAGCATTAAGGCACTTCTTTGCGACAATAATAGCGGACCATGGAGTATCAATAGGAGACATCTGCAAAAACACAACGGTAATGCAGTCAATATAAGAAAGAAAACTCGACAGCAGACAGAGGTTATCTGATAAAAGTTCGACAGGGACCTACACTGTGTTCGGATGAAAAAAAAAATATGGAAAAAAGAACCTAACCGGAATTAGGTTTTTCGGTTTAAATACCTTTGATGAGATGTATTTAAGGAATAATTTATTTCTTTTAATCACTGCAATTAGAATTATGTTGAAAGGGTGCCCATGTGTTTTCGTCTTAAACTAGTTAAGGCTTACCTTCACTATTTTTAGGCTTTAAACATAAATATCATTATGAACTTAATAATGATGAAAGTTCATAATTCATTTGATAGATAGATACATGCTGTTGTAAAGGTATTTTTTCCATAAAAACTCCCCCACCCCTACCTACGACTATGTACAAATGTTTTCATTTTAATACTCTTAACGTATCTATCGATGGATTATAATGTATGACTATAATACAGATTTACTGTGACACAATTGAGATAATTTTGTATGAGAATTGTTGTTGGTGTTGTTTTCGTTGTTGTTGTTGTTCTGTTATTGTTGCCATTTTATACAGCGATATGAAATAGTTTATGTTTATAAACTACAAGATTTATGATTGCAATTTGTTTAAAATGGAAGTTATTTTCACTGGTCGGAAACAAGTGATGAACTACTTGAGAGTGTTGTTTACTAATGTTTGACTGTGATTGTGTGCGTGCATGTATATATATTTTTTTGAATTCATTAAATTTACAACAAAAAAAAAAAACAGAATAGATATTAATACTACCCAATGAGCATTGAAAAGGCTGAAACTTCTAAAACGTTTCATCTGAAGCGATACTGGGACTCAGAGCTAATGAAATTGGTTTTGTCGCATATTGCCTCTTCCCAATTATGAACTTTAATAAGCCATACACCTCTAGAGATAGCTATTCTTATTCTTATTAAATTGTATATCGTCTCTGGACGACTGGACAATGACGTAGATCAGATACTGGTCACTCGAGTATCGTGGGGAAATTTTAGAATATCGGGGACATTGACTATATGATACCGCGATATGAGTTTGAATGAAATGCAGGACGACCATTCCGGATAAAGTGGTCTGGGGAAATGGTGCTGTGCATCTCGTAAATTACTCAATTAACCGAAATTTGACTCAATAAAACTGCATATCTGAACATAGTATTAAAGAAGTTTTTTATTATGTTAACCTAATGAACCTTTCTGCCTAACTATTACTATTCCAACAAATTTCATACGTGTTGCTTGCTGGGAAAGCAAATCAGAAAAAAGTATCAGCATCAAAAAAAAAAAGTAATAAAAAACGAGTAATATTGGGAATGAATGTGTATGTATGGATATAAATTACAATCGTAATTATTTTTATTGATTGATTCGTTAAAGTTTTGTTATTCCGATAAAATATTATTATTTTAATTTTATTTAGTTTACATTGTTGTTGTTGTTGTAGTTTTAATATTTATTGTTTATGAAATTAATTGAAACTGTGTGATTTTTATCACATTTTATTGAACCATAAATAAAAATAGACAACATTACATTGTATGTGTTGTATTGAAAACATTTGCCCAATGGGCAAAATATAAATCTTCCACAATGGATGACATTTAAAATTAAATATTAAATTCAAGTGTTATTAAATTTGTATGGTTTATATTATTTGAAAAAAAAAGTATTAAATCATAAAAATAATAAACTTGTTGGCCCATGGGGGGATCGAACCCGCGACCTTCGCGTTATTAGCACGACGCTCTAACCAACTGAGCTAATGGGCCAGTTGTCATATTGCTGACAAATGCAGTTTATCAAAAGGATAGAACACTTTAAATAAAACGTTCTAAATTTTCTTCTGAATATGTATGTACTATTTTAAGGGTCAAGCTATTAAAATAGGTTTAAATATGAATATATTACCGGATTATTTACATCCTAACTTTTCATCAATAACTAAGAAAAGAAGTCATGTTTTGTGCTATGAACAACTAACAATATTTATAAAATTTATACAAAATGTCAGTAGTCGGAATAAGTTGAAAATTACTCTACAGATTTGCTTCAATGTGAAATAGGACGTTAGGAATCAACCTGGCAAAACTCGCTTATTTTTCAGGAGGGGCTAGCTAGTTTCTATTCGCAAAGTCACATGGACATGTTTTTTCCCGCTGAGGAGAAGTAAATGTACCTAACCGCACCATAGGGGAACTCGTGACCATCCCCAGTATGTGAGGCCCGCACCCACTAAATCTCTCCCTCCTCTTTTTAGACTCTTTGTGCTCACTCCGGAACTTCTAAGTGGAGTCCCTCTGGCCATTTGGCCATTCTAATTATCTCATCCAAGTCACGTTTCTTAGATTTCAGCAAGACTTCAGCGTAACTAGCTATGCTATTCCAATGTTCTTCTCTGGTCAGAAGTATATCGCAGAAGTCGACAGTACATACACTGACTTTGGCCTCATGGACATGTTAATTATTACAAAGATGTAATCACTTCTCTAGGTGGAAGATGTACTGTAAATACCAAGGTGATGGGTGGGGTCCTCATGCACGTTAAAACAGTCTCAACAGCAAAGTTAAAATAATATATGTGAAAGCCCAAGAGCAAAAAATTGATGCCAGCAAAATGCTCTATTAAATGATGTCTGCTACAGATTGGGAATCACTCACAAAGTCGACCTCCTAACGAACAAATTTTTGGTGATAATATTGTTTTCCAACAGCCTCTCAATAGGAATATTTTATTTAAATTTATGTAACGGGCCTTTGTACTAAGCTCTGTGGAATTATTGTGAAACATCTAATCTTTCTGATTCTAATGACCTGCACCAATCAGTGTGTTTGTTCGAAAGTATAATGTTTTCTTCTGAAGCCAAGTTGATGGTTTGATATATATTTATTCGCATTAAGAATTGATTAGATATCTGCAATTTTTCCACTGTGTGTATAATAGACTTGTGGGACTATTCAATTCCACATTTGTACGATCTTTCCCTGGCGTAGGCTCTGGCTTTTCCATTCTGAGAAGTAGTATTGAAGACATCAAATAACATTGAAGTGAAATGGGATAATCTTTATAACTATATAAGGCAGCCCTGTATAAGCATCTTTTTTCTTATTCTATCAATTCCAAGATCTTTCTTCGGTTTCAATTGTGCAGTAGTATTCCGAGTCCCACAAATTTAAGTTTTAAAGTAAACACTAAGAACAGGCATAACATCTGCTTGTGATTTAGAAAGACAAAGTAAAATGCTAAGAAATTCATATACTATGATTTTGCATAACAGTATATACATACTTATATATTACAACAGCATGTTATTAAAATTGTATTCATTTAATATTAGTTTTCTGCATTACCAATTAAATGCTTGCAGTCTGGCAACATCCAGATCATTGCTGTTGATTTGTTATTGTTATTACTTTCTATATCTTGTGTAGTTTGCTTTCTCATATAATCTGCTATTATTGATTGAAATATTCAAGGCAAATAACACATTTTATTGCGATGTACATATGAATGTATATAATAAAAAACAATTTCGGCTGGCCCATGGGGGGATCGAACCCGCGGCCTTCGCGTTATTAGCACGACGCTCTAACCAACTGAGCTAATGGGCCATATAAACGGTGGTTCCAAGATTATATCCAGCACTAACGCCTTACGGCAGATTTATTGGAAAAAGTAGTAAAAGCACAAGTACACCAAAGCAACGCTTTCAAATTTCTTGAATGGGATGTACCTGTTGTACAAAGAATTATAAACTAGTACAGTTATTGCTGAACATGCTACGGAGTTCATCAAGTGATTTAACGATATTCGTATTGGTTAAGAAAAACTAAGCATTAAACCCCGGTTAGCCAAACGTTCACAAAGGAACGTACGTTCTTCATTCTTGGAAAATGGAAAAATATGGTTACAATTTAAGTCGGAGACTACACACTCATATTTTAAGACCCTGCAGATTTTACCTCTTTATCAGCTTTTAATTTGCATAGTAGCCTGGTTACGCAAAA
Organism: Sarcophaga rosellei; assembly: GCA_930367235.1. Taxonomy (NCBI): domain Eukaryota; kingdom Metazoa; phylum Arthropoda; class Insecta; order Diptera; family Sarcophagidae; genus Sarcophaga; species Sarcophaga rosellei. Next base: position 30,745,867 of record OV884021.1, on the reverse strand, counting down.
TAATACTAGCATGAGAGTCAATGACCACTTATTCAGGACCCGTGATTCATTTTAACTAAGCATTTTGAGCTAGGAGTGTGAATTCTTTCTTAATATTTTAACAAACGGCTTATAGCTCTTATTACGCTTTCTCGAGTTGCCTACCAGAAACTTGCCTGCCATAACAAATGTACAGAATACGAATGGTATATTATAAGAAGACAATAATTTTTACTCTGGCAAGAGAAAGTAGTTTAGAACAAGGAAGGTTCGAGGCAGTGGCTGCACTCTGTGCTAACCAATCGTGGAATCCACCAATGTTCGTCTTTCGTAATTTGAAAAGCTCTTCTTCTACTAATCTGATCTGGTGCAGGTCTCGCGGAGAAGTCAACGACCTGACACTCTAGTTAATGCTACAATAGCACTCCTGACTATATCTTTAAAGTCTGCTGCAGATCTATCTCCTTCAGCAATTTTTATTCGCAGTGTTCCAATAAATTACACTTCTTCACTATTTGTCCTCAGGTACCGTCCAGAGATCAGCGAGGAGTATTCCAAAAAATAAGATGAATAGAATCTAATCATATCCATAATTTCTGAGACTTATACGCATTCATACTTATTTTAATATCATGGAACCGCTACTCATAATCAAAGTTTGAAGTACTAATCATATTCATACTTAACAACACGTATGATGTTGTTGATTTCGGCTCACCATAACTCAACATTTACAAGAATTACAAAATAAGTATGTAAGTATGTATAAGCATAAGCTTCGAATCACTCGAATAATTTATGAGTATTATAAGCATATGAGCATATAAGTTATGAATCTAAACGAGTAGGCTTATGATTCAAGCATATTTCGAATGGTATGAGTTTGATGTCAACGTTGTACGCATACTCATTGCAACCTGTACATATAACTCAATGTTTTAGTGAGTATGAATGAATCAGAGTAGTTAAATTTTAATATTGCTGACTCACTTATATTCAAAATTCTATGAGTGCTTATGAGTAGGGAAAAAACGATTCATTGCTGATCTCTGGTACTTTCATGGAAGTTTTCATATCCGGGGAATAATGTAAATAATTGCGAAAACCGGGTTTTAAATCCGGTTGTTGATTAAGGCGTAAATAATTTTTGTTTAGAATTAGATTTCAAAAATTTATAAAACTGAAATTTCAATAAATAAATGAAGAGAAAGAAAACATATATGTATGTATGTATGTATGTATGTATGATGTATGTATATATTTGCAAGTCTGAGAAAATTTTAATAAATCATTCACTTTACGAATGACTTGCATCTGATTACCGTATTAACAAATTAAATAATTATGATTTTGACAAATAAAAACAAATTATATTACAGCACTTATACATTTTGTGTATGCATTTTATATGTAAATGGATGTGTGCATGCATGTATATACATATGTATTTGGATAAACCACATAAAATGTTACATTTTATGTTAATTTCAAAGAAAATTAAAACAACAACAACCCTAACAACAATAGCAACGATTATAGATTTAAAATAATAGAAAACCACAACAACTAATATTATAACAAAAACAAGAAAGAAAAAAAAAGGTGAAAATAAAAAATTTCATTTTTTTTCTAAAAAAATCGGTTTATCTGAGTTGTGTTGCGGTTTTAAAATAAATTTTTTTTTAAACAAGTGAGAGTGTATATATGTTGTTGTATATTTTTATAACTTTTAAATACATTTCACTATCAAGAGAAATATTGTTATCCGAAATAGCAGGTTTGTTACACATGCAGATATGTGTTTCCGTGGTGTAGTGGTTATCACATCCGCCTAACACGCGGAAGGCCCCCGGTTCGATCCCGGGCGGAAACAAGTTTAATTTTTTTTTTAATATTAATTTCATATATATTTTTTAAATGTTATTACATGTATGAGATTTTATATATACAGTAGTTTTGACTTACCTGCACAACTAACTTTGCAAGAAATTTTGTGCAGGTAAGTCAAAAATGCAGCTAAATTAATTTTTTTACTTTAATTGCGCACGTAAATAAAAGACTGCTAAATCAAAACTACTGTGTATATATACACATATTTTATATTTGTACATATTTATATATATTGCTTAATGCATAATACATAATACATACTTTATTACTGTTTAAAAATGTACAAAATGCTATGATATTTTTTTTAATTTCCTGGGGATAACGTTCTTAGGAATATTTGTTGTTTCATAAGTTTTAATAATGAAAAATAAATTTTTTCAAACCCGATGCTTCTCAAAAGAGTTTTGAAACACTGCCCTACTTTAATTTTGCTAACTTTGACTCTCCGTAAATTCTCGTTAACTACATTATGCGACAAAAAAAAACAAGTTATTAAATACACCCGAGTAACTACATACTCTAGGTTGTGTACTTAGTTTAGTAGAACTCAAGAATCCTTTTTTATATTTCTCGAACCCACTCTCGAACCATTATTAATTTGACAAAAACTGGTTTTTTTGAACTTTTCACACAAGGTTATTGGTTAGTTAAGAATTTTGGAAATTTATTTATTTTTTTTTCTTGGTTAATCTTTGTCGTTTTATTAATCAATAAAGTTATTAATCATTTTATATTAATGTTGTTGATATTTCTTCGTCAATAGCTGTATATGCATATCCATTCAGCAAAGTTTTAAAAAATCTGATTTAGCTTTATTTTCATTTCAATTTTAATATTAATTATAATTATTTTTTATTTTAATTTTAAATAAAAAATGTTAATAGTTTAAGTAGTTAGTCATCACAATACAACAAGAATAAATTTTATATTACAATTATTGATTACATACTCGTACATTACTATACATTCGTTATGAATATTAATTTGGAGTTGATTTTATTCATATATTACCAACAGAACAAAAAAAAAAAAAAAAATAATAAAATGAAAACAATTAAAATATAAAATTAAAACAATTAGAAAAAATAATAAATGAAAAAAGAAATACAAAATTAAAGGTTCATTTGAAATAATATTCATAGTACAGCTTTCGACGTTAGTTATCGTTATAGTTTCTGATCATATTGTTACGAAAATGAAAAATCTAGACACTGGTGTTTTGCTTTTACATTAAAATTATAAACAAAAGCTACAAAAACAAAACAATGTAGTAAACAAATCTGTTTACAAATTATCGTACCGCTTTATATGACAACAAATATCAGCATAAAAAATGGTAAACGAGTAAACAAAAATACACAAACAACACTACAATAATAAATGTAAATAACTATGTTTACATTTATAGCGATTTCGAGAAGGCTGTTTACATACTGTTTACATACATACATACATTATTGGTCATTACAACCCTTCAGTCAGGATTACGGCCTAGCTTCTCAACACCACTCATGTTGTGTGTTATACTTGATATATACTATATATACGCCAGGCCAGACATCAAAACGAAATATGAAAAAAACATATTTCTTCGTCCACTTCCTCTCAGCAGATTTCTGGCAAAAACTCTGAGACTAAATAAAAATTGCCATTTCTCAAAAGACTTCTGTCGTTTGGAGGCGATTTTTAAATAAAATTAACATATGTGAGTAGTGGGTAGGTCTTAATTGTGAGTAAAGGGTTGTGTGTATGCTTAGTGGAACCAAAACTAAGGTAAAATTAATGGCTCTAAAACAGATCAATTGAAAGAATTTCGTTGAGCTCTTACTAACATAACTGTTGCGAATTTGTTCAATAAAATGTGAATATTTTACTTTACATCTGAATTAAGGTAAACGGAATAGGGTTACAAGCATTCCCGTCATATTGGCTATAATTTCCTTAATTGTTTTGGTTTTTTAAATTTTTATTTTTAATGAAAGCAGAAGCAAGCTACAAACATCTTATTTTTTGCTTCAAAGTTTCTTATATTTTAACTGTCGCTAATTGTTTGCAATTTTCATACATTTTTAAAATTTTTTTTTTTATTTTATTACCGTAGTCTGCACTCTATATTAAAGTTTAAGTAATACTCGAACTGTACTAAAGTTTGTAACACTTGCTTTATTTGTTTACATATTTCTTTCCTTTGTTAACGAAGTTGGAATGAGAAAAGACGTTAAATTATTATTTGCATTAACTATTCAAAAATTAGTGTAAATTTTTCTAAGGTCGACTTGGACTACTTTTTATTACTCGCGTACCATATTCCTTCTACTTTCTAAGTAACGAAACTTTATGAAAAAAGTGCATATTTTTTTTTATTTTTCCCTTAAGTGTCGTGAACATTTTAGCATTTTACTCTGAGAAACACTTTTTTGTTTAATTTCAAATGTCTGTTGAGGGAAGTATACCTATGTACTTCTATTATATGTAAATTATTATTCTGTACAAGAGGAAATACAATACCAAGCATCTCGAATTTTAATCCACATTTCTTGTCCATTTTTAGGCAGTAATAATGTAACTTCACTACAAGTCATAAATTCAACTTCGTTCAATATTTTTATTATAATCCAGTTTAACAAAGAGTTACTTAGATAACGTTTAAGCTATTAATGTGCGACGTCCGAATGAAAGGTATATCAGACTGATCAGTTGTTTCTGGAGCTTGTAGGCGGATAGTATTTTACTCTTTTAGCGCTACTTCAATGGAATGTACTTGAGGAAAATAAAATAACTTGTTCGAGAATATTCCGCAAGTATCAGTATCATACATCTATTCGTGATAAGTGCGCCAGTGCCCCTCCGAGCGCATTATAGAAAAATTCGGAATATACATATCTGATTTCCTCCTTTTGTTACTTACAGTAGATTGGTATACTTCGTTTTGTTGCAGATGTCTGACCAGAGGTTTAAACCAAGGCCTCACATCTAATAAGTCAATACACTATATACTAGACTACGACGACTCTTCTCTCAGAATGCATTGCAGTAGAATTCGAAATATCCATTCTTGATATCCTCCTTTTGTTACTTACAATGTAAGCAAGTTCAAATATGGGGTCATCCAACAAGGATTTCTGAACTTTGACAGTTGATCACGGCCATTTTATTGAATCTACATTTGTCAAATTCTTCAGTCTGTTTTCCTAAATCAATATGGACTTAACATTCAACAACATAGGCTAATAATAAAATTGTTTTATCAAAATGGTTGTTTCGTCCTACCGATGTATAAATTAGATTCTACCCGTACATTAACGTAGTATCTACTGAAAACATCACCGCTTTTCGTAAGAATGTACAGGAGAATCTACGTCTCGGCCTTTCACAAAACATAACGTGGCGAATTTTGCATCATGGCTAGGATCAGCCTCCGTACACAATTCAACTGACTCAGGAACTGAAGATAAACAATCTTTGAAAACGATATGTGGTCTGAAATAGTTGACAACTGATCATAATTTCCATCGAAAAATCCTCTTCAGTAATGAGTTCCATTTCTGGATAAATGGTTACGTGAACAAATAAAATTTACGACGTCATCCGGAAAATGGGTCCGAAGAAAATTCTTTATGATGAGCTTTTTTCACTTTGAGCTGGTGACGTTCTTAGTTCATACCTCTTTAAGAAAGTCATTACCTAGGTCATCACTGCTAACGACGTTCAGTATAGGTAACTGATTGACTACTCCATTTGAACTGAATTATATGATGTGGGCGCCTTCGATTTAAGGGCTTGGTCAGCTCATGTAGAGATGATGTGAACGGGATTTCACATAGACATTTTAGACATTTATTTGTGTAGTTTTTTAAGTCGCAGCTGTATGCGAGTAAGCCACAAACCACAGCGGTGCTCAACTCCATCATAAACCATGACATACGTTAAATTCAGCTTGATTTTTGCATCAGAGTGGATACTATCGAACACCTCTTCTGTAACCGTCCAGCCCTCAGTAAGTTGAGGTTGAGGACCTTTGACGGAGGCTACTTTGAGGGTTTCAATTCTTTGTTGAGAGCTGACATTAAGGCTCTCATTTGAACACGGCATTTGAACGATATTATGTTGCAAACATAATGGCATCAAAAGGTCTATCAAACGAATAAAACATTTCGATTATATCTCACACACACTTTGTCTTCTTTTAATTTGAAGATAGGAAGCACAACACTTCTAATTTTGCTCATCCCACAATGTATTGTTATGAAAATGGAAAAATCTAGATACTGGTGCTTTGCTTTTATATCGTTTAACATTAAAATTATAAACAAAAGCTACATAAACAAAAACAATGAACTTGTTTACAAATTATCACACTGCGTAATATAACAACAAACACCAGCATAAAAATTATAAACAAGTAAACAAAAATATACCAACAAACACTACAAGAATAAATGTAAACAAAATACACAAACAACAATTATGAAACAATGATGTTTATATTTATACAGATCTCGAGAAGACAAAGCCACAAACATTCGCCTTCAAGAACATTCATCAGACTGTTTACGTTGCCATATAAAAAAGGCAAGGCAAAGCAGGCAACTGAGTTAGTAAAACTTCAGTCAGTCTTATGTGAAGACGCTGTGCGTTTGAAAAAACTAATCGTGGTTTGAAGATCTCCGTTACAAAGATCTGTCAAACAATTGTTTAGTAATTGTTATTGTTTATGCAAAGGTTGTAAACAGAGGAATAAAAAACAAAGCAATTGTTTTTTGTTACATCAAGTTGTGAACAGTGGCATACAGAATTGTGCGAATAATAAAGAATTTTAATTAAAACTAAAAACAAATTTATTTTGAGCTCATATTTTAAACGTTTTTGAAACGTAAAAACGTAACAGTATTTTCCTAGTACCAATAAAATGCGCTACACGAGTACGATGGCCTAAAGCAAAATTTAATACGGAACTTATGACTGTCTTATGACATTTGGATTAGTACGGTTAATTCACGAAATTTTTTTTTATGCATTTTTATTGTGTAAGTAAAAGCAAAGGTATCTGACATTAGGGATTATTTCCCTTTAGTTTCGTTGTTAGAAATAATTTTTTTTGCTGCTGTCTTTCTATTTTTCTTTTCATAAAAGTTTAGTATTTTTAATTGTTAGCTAATGATAAAGTTTCTTAAGAAAAATCAAAAAACAGGAAAAAGAATTTAAGATAGAAATTTAAATTTTCATTGTTTGATCAAGAAAGAAATCAAAATTTTTAACACTTGCAATAAGTTTTTAAAAATATTTAACGAAAACATTTCTTAATACTATGTTTAGGCATGCACTTTTATTGCGTAAATCGCAATAAACGCCCTTTCTGTTGATATTTGACAACTCAAATGTCAACAACGACAAAAAAAAAACAATGTTGTTGAAACAACCAGCTGTTTTGTTTACCAACTGTCAAATGAATATTGAATAAGCAGCAGAACTGCGTATATTATTATGTATGAACACTTAAAATATTGTTCTCAAATAACCGATTATTGAGTCAATAAAAGTGCATGTCTGAACATAGTATAACAATCTATACAAACACATCCCAAACTAGATTAGATTCCATATGCTTTAAACTGGAATAAGAGTCCAAAGGGATTTCATGTATTTAAGGAGTTAAAATGATATCTATGTACAGAGTCTTTCAAGTATAATTTTTTGATTATGTCTTCTTTATTTTGGCAGATTTTTCATTGGCAAGCATCACATAGGAAGACATAGATAATTGGTCATTACAACCCTACAGTCAGGATTCCGACCTAGCTTCTCACGCCACTTATGTTGTGTGTGTTAATTTTTTTACTTTCAAAGTTTTTGCCAGAAATCTGCTGAGAGGAAGTCGCCGAAGAAATAATTCTTCGTATTTCATTATTCTCGAGATGTCTGGCGTGGGTTTGAAACGTGGCCTTACTAGACTACTACGACTTCTGTGTGAAATTTACATAACATACATAATTGGCCATGACAACCCTTCAGTCAGGATTACGGCCTGAAATTTACTAAAATTAATTTAACATTACTCGATATTTGAACCTCCTTGAGCTCCACATGAAACCGGCCAGTTACGTTCGCCGCCATGCCCAGATCTTCAAACGTTCTGTAACCCAAAACCCGCCGAAGTCTCTTATGACGCATAAAAGCTATTGTACCGATGTACAGAATGAGCTTGTCAGCGAATCTGCCAATAGCGCAGTGTCCTGTTAGAATTTATATTAGAATGCGAACCGTTCGCTTGTCGAACTGAGCTAACTTCCTGGTTCTCCCGCTGTCCACTGCACCTCAAAGCAGTTTTGAAATTCGGTAACTGTGTATGTTGGACCACCTAATTTTCCAATTTGAAAAAAAGTATTCCTGTAAAGGCGCATATACCTCCTCTATCGTCTTCTCTTCAGACATCTACAATACCTTCCGCGCCTGTTGGTCCGTATTTTCGTTTCCCCCTATGCGACAGTGGCCTAGAAATCAGTAGAAGCGGGTGTTATGTCAGTGTATATGGCGTACAGAATCCATATAATCAAACGTCGGCACCAGTGTCCCTCAGGGGGAAAACATCATCGTCTTTTTACACTCCAATATCAATGAGAAATGATTTTGATTTTTGGAAAAGTACTTGTCAAGTTAATACGGCGTCTTTAGGGATTTAGAGCAGTAAAATGTTTGTTATACTTTTCGCTCACGTATACATACATGTTATTGGGTTAATAAGTAGACTTGAAAATATTACTAGCAATTTTCCTCTAGGTTAACACAGGCCTCTCACAAATACAGTCTTTGTGCCGACGTCTGCATATAATTCAAATCCCTTTGATTTGACGAGTTGGGATCCCAGCGCTATGATTGCTTTTTGCCTGTGCACACATATGAACAAGTTCGAAGGAGTTAGGTTCTCGGTTTCAACCATGCTTGCAGCTTGTCCAATAGCAAAAATCTCCGCCTGAAATATGCTGGCCTGGTAAGGTAAGCTGTAAATCCATTTAGTGCGAGTTTCTTAGAATAGACCCCAGATCCAGTTCCACATTCCATATCCATATAAATCATATAAACTTGGAGAAATTTATTGATTTTGATGCAAATAGTTGCCAAGCCAACAGTCCTCATACTATTTAGACTGTAGTGCTGATTTCAAGATGCATAAGTGCCATGGTTGTGAAATTGGTCATGCGGGTTTCATCTCTTGAACCAATTCAATTTTATAAGGCATCATACCGAGATCCTTTCACAAAATTCTACGTAAACTGGAGAAATGCAATGTAATGAAATGGTTCTTGAGAAAGATGATGAGTTGATGTTAATGGATTCTCAAGCGCACTCTCAGCCACAGCTTCGATATTTTCAGGTGTACACACTGTACAATGAAACCAGGGCAGTGTTGTTGGTCCTTCTCTGTGATCTAATTTTGTACAACATTTTCATGCAATTTCCAACCAATTGTCTTTGTTTTGGAAATAAATTTTCAATAAATCTCAATGCTACTCAAGCGTAAATCAATTCATTACGTTCAATGGAGATAATATACTGAATTTTGTGACAGGATAGAATGACATAAGTATTGTCAGATTCGAAATAACCGGTGAATCAAATTTAAACCGATAGATGGCCCACACGATACTTTAGATTTCTTTATGTATATATGTATAAATATGCCTGGATGTATGAACGTCTGTATAATCTGAATGTGGTTAAAACTTCCTCCTCTGCATACATCAGGTTATCCGATACTAAGAAATTTTTTTTGTTTTTTTTTCTGTGTAAATTAAGTATGCTCGACCCATTCCTATTTGCTTTCAAATAAATCAGTTATTCATGGCCTTCTTTAGAAAAAAAAACAGCCAACTTAAATATGAACAGTTAGTTCTCCAATATTGGCAAAATAAATTTTGCTAAAAACAACATCAACAAAACAACACAATATTTTAAAAGACAACATTTTTGCTAATTCCAATGTATCTACAGAAGCTTAAAAAGTGTACAAATATACTATTTGGGGGGCACAACACTAAGTTATATTGTATTTTCAAAGTGGTCAACTCCATGTAACCAATACTTTATAAGTATGTTGAATGGACTAACAGCACACATGTGTGTGTATATATCCTTCTCTCCATAAATACAAATATGCATTGGATGGCATATATGTGGAAGACATACATACATACATACATGCATAGTATATGAACATTTATTGGGATACCATAAATATAAATTCTGTAAACATTTATTTTAAGCAACAGCCAGTAGTCCAGAGTAAGGCCAAAACAAATTCTATGAGTATTCTATTCTATTGGCAAATTTGCAAGTTTTTGTTCTATTTTTAGATTTCTACTCCTTATTTATTTTATTTTTTCTGTGTAATTGAACGTTATTCTTGATTTTATTTATGGGCCTTCTATTTTATTTTCATAAACCTTTTCGTTTCATTTCATTTCTTTTATTTTTCATTCAGTTTTCTTCAGTAAATAATGTTAAGCATTAAGTAGAGTGGCTGTTGAAATCATTTTAGGGCCACTTGGTATGACCCCAATGAAATATTATCGCTTTATGGAAAAATTTAAGTCAATACCAATACTTTTCAGCTCTTCATTTACAATTGAACAGTGATTAAAATAATTTCTATGCAGTTAGATAGGTGCCCGTCCCCCCAAGGAATACGGATGGACGCATTTCGGCCACATGGAACCTGTTTTTTTCCCGACGAGAAGGGGTAAATGTACCTAACCGCACCTTAGAGGAAGTATGTGTGGGGTCCTCACCCACGAAATCCCAACGTCGTCTGCTGTGGACTTGTTGTGCCCACTCCGGAACTACGGTGCTATTACTTCGGATTGGAGTCCTTTTGGCCCCTCTATGTTTATATCCGCGTCCGGATTGCGTAACGAATGTTGAAGAGACGTTTAAATGTCTCCACTATTCCTCTCGTTTAAGTCCTTATCTCAATTTCGTTTGGCACGTGTGCCAGTATCATCTGTCTTGATATGCGTAAAGGTTCCTTAGGCTCAAAATCTCTTTTTTTCCGTCTTAGAATGCACTCTACGTACTTCACCATTGAAGTCCAATTTTCAATATTTTCAATCATAACCTCGACAATGTTGGCGACCATGATCGTTCTAACTACTGACATCAGTACAGAGTGATAGCAATGACAGCATGTACATTCGAAAAGAGTGTACTCTGCGTCATCAATTCATTCCTTTTCCTCGTAAAGGCAGTAAGGGGAGGAGCTCTTGTCCATTTTGAGCAGATACTTTTTAAAATATAAGTGACCTCATAGCATCTGTGTAGTGTAGTTGCTTACCTCCATTGCCTTATATCCGGAATAAGGCTCGCCGTTCTCTCTTCCTCTATCTTCAACGTCCAATCGTTGTTCCCATTTTGAAATAGTGTTGTGCCTGAAAGAAACAGTTACATAATTGCCAGCCGATTTCGTTTTATAAATCTCAATGATATCACGGATTTCATCAATTATCGCCTAGTCCTGGAACCACCACTTATAGCTTCCAATGAATCGCCTAGATCATCGATGTAGAAGGCACTAAGGTGTCCTTTTCTTCTATAACATAGTGCCGGTGAAGAACAGTCTCACTGTAGGTTGCTACAGATAACCTAGCATATGGTGGTTTTTATAGCTTCAATTGTATGAGTAGAAATCTGCGTAATGAAAATTAACGTAGCATTTACAGAATTTGGACCCTTCCATTGAAGTGTTACGTTTTACACACCGCTGTTCTAGTTGGGTTCAAAAAATTTCGAGGTCAATTTATGGTTGAACGGAACTTCACTACGGTGAACAAGATACAGAGATTGGCATGATTAGGAATCACAATTTCTCTTTAGTCCACGCCGTATTTTTGCTTCAAGGTCCATATCTCTATAACCATTGGGCATCTTCCTCCTAAACTTGGCTGCTAGAACTGCACTGTGGCATAAGTTCTCAAATGTGTTTAGGACATATACGGTGGACCACCTATCAATACTTCATGAAGTAGAATCAAATCTTTCGGGTTTTAGATGTGGCAAATGTGTTTAGGCCATATACGGTGGACCACCTATCAATACTCCATGAAGTAGAATCAAATCTTTCGGGTTTTAGATGTGGCTACATGGTATCAGAGACTGTTTTCAGACGAATGTACAAAACTCATACTCCCATACCGGAAGAATGAGTTGCTGAATTTATCATTGGTGACGGTCGTTATATCTTAACCAATGGCTCAAAAATGGAAAGTGGAACTGGATCTGGGGTCTATTCCGATAAACTGAGATTGAATGAGTCATACACATTACCTAACCAGGCCAGCGTATTTCAGGGGTAAACTGCAAGTATGGTTGAAGCCGGGGACCTATCTCCTTCGATCTTGATCATAAGTATGTGTGCACAGTCAAGCAGCAATCAAATCATTGGGATCCCATCTCGTCCAATCAAAACACGTTAGGAGTTGCACCGTATATGTCGACGCAACACCTGCCTTTACTAGTTTCCGGGCCATTATGAAAGGGGTGATGGAGCGGATATATATGATAAGGGGGCTTATCTCATACTGGATAACACAAAAAACTTGAATCTTCATTATTGTAGTTCTATTTAAGTTGATTTAATGGATAAAAAATATTGCCAAAGTGTGAATCCCGTATCAGAATATGTCAAATGGTCAAATGGAAATATACGGAAGTTTATCGTCACTAAAGCGGCCATTATATATCCATACATAAAAGTATTCTAGTATATCGTATGCCTCTGGAGGCAATAGGGAAACATTTGACACTGGCAACAAACCAAACGCAATTGAATTCATGCATGAAATAACCAATCCTTTGCTGAGGGACAAAACAATTGGTCTTCTCAAGCAAACCCCATTCATTTCCAAAGAGAAATGAGATAATTAATCCACTTGTAGAAGGAAGGTGGTAATGATCGACTGACAAAGATTGTCTAAGCAACGTCGCTATCAAAGAGATATAAACCACTGAGGACGTCAAAAATCACACCAAATAGTAACTTTCTGTTGAACTCTCATAAACAATTTCGTTTATTCACATATTCGAACATCTAGAAATGAGCCTGAGTATTAGAGTCAGTAGCCAACTGATCCAGACACCACTCAGTGAATACATGTCGTCTATGGATATAAAATTTTGTACAGGTGCTGGCTCAAATCATGGCTCAAATTTAGAGAAGTTGGGGCCTGGGAAAGCCAAGTTCTTATGAGCTATGCAATGTCGAATATATCGGAGTGTCTCCTAGACACTCTTACGGGTGTTGTTCTATCGTTTACTGAACCTTGAGTTCATCCACATTATTGGAGTAATCCTCTCCATTGGCGATCTTAAAATGAACCGTGCTTGCGGTATGTTGCCTAACATAACATCCGTTTCGATAAAACAATTTTCTTATCTGCATGTGTTATGGAATGCTATAGCCATCAGTGGCCATTTTGGCAAAACAAACTAAATAAATGACAATTAATTTGGCACATATAGTTTCAATAAGATGACCGTTATTAACTTTCAAAGTTCGAAAGCCCCTTTTAAAAGATCCAATATATTTTTAAGGAAATCCTATACAATTATTTTACAAAAAAAGTGGTTGCATTTCACAATAGCTTTTATGATTTTAACCAAGTGATGTATTACTTACATAATTGGTCATTACAACCCTTTAGTCAGGATTACGATCTAGTTTCTCACACCACTTATGTTGTGTGTGTTAATTTTTTTATACATGAGTGGCGGGACTTACAGTTTAAAGTCGACTCCGAACGACAGGTTTTTGAGAAACTTTTCATGGCAATTTTATTTACTCTCAGAGTTTTTGCCAGAAATCTGCTGAGAGGAAGTCGTAGAAGAAATATTTTGTCATATTTCGTTTAGTTGGACATGACTGACCAGGGGTTTGAACCGAGGCTTCACGTCTAATATGCCAACACACTACCTAATAGGCCACTTCGTTTACATAAATTAAAATTCCTGTTGGTAGCGTGACACTATGTGACTCAATGAGTGGATGCACCAGTAAAATTCGATGAAATTTACAGTATTAGCCTGTATTTTAAATATTTTCAAAGAAAATTGTTTTAAAAACCTTAAAATCTCCTTAACTAAACAAAACTAATATCGCTCTCATATCTCCATAAATGATCACCTTTGAAATGCAATCAGCGTGATTGTTGTCGTTAAAAATAAAGTGAAAGAAAAAAAAGAACAAAATTCAAAAGGTATGAATGAGAAGCCACAAAACCTGTGCACTTTTGTGGTAAAACATCACCATTCAGCACAAGTCACAGTGGTTACGTCCATATGCTGTTCTCTATACATTTTATGCCCATTTACCGTTGCCTAATTGAACTGCTTCATGGGAGTACAACAAGTGCATCCTTCAGAGCGGTTTTTGTAAAGAAATGAATTGACGGGAAAATGAAATAAAAAGCCAATGTGAACAATATATAGACACGAAAGCAATTCGTTGCTTAATTACGTTTATTGTTTTACTTTTTTCTTCTCCTTATTTTTTTTTCGTGTCAAACTATGCCTAATAATGACTCAGGATGACAAGGCAAGGATCGGTTTGGTGATGAAAAATAAAATTTTAAATCAAAATAAATAATTTAAAGATTTATTTTATTCATATAAATGTTTATAAAGTTTCATTATTTTATTTTAAGAACAACGAAATTTTGATTTAATGCGTCCTTGTATAACGCACCAGGCAAGTCCACCATTACCAGCCAACACGCAACACATTCACTGTCAAACAAACCGAAGATGAATCAAATGCAAGAGTTGCATTACAAAAGAATGCAAATTGTTGGTTTCATTTTAATTTTTCTTTCATTGTCTTCCATAATGTTGTGACTCGAACATGAGTGGCAAGATGTGTCCGTTCATGCACAGTCAAAAAGAGTCATTCAAAATAAAGAATTGATTTTTTAATTACCAAACAACTGAATGGAAGTATTTAGAGCAGAACTTAATTAGTGGCAGTGGACATTATTTTACAGTGATGTATAAAATTATAAAACGATTGTTTATATAATAAAACTAATGCCGAAAAAACTAGCCGCCGAAGCTAGAAGGTAGCATGTTGGATTATTAGACGTGAGACCACGGTTTGAACCCAAGGTCAGACATCTCCAACAAAACCAACAATATTCGATGACTTCCTCTCAGTAGATTTCTTGCAAATACTTCGAGAGTAAATAAAATTTCCATGAAAAGTTTTTCAAAAATATGTCGTTCGGACTAGACTTTAAACTGTAGGTCCACTCATGTATGAAATTAATGCACACAACATAAGTTGTAATTCTGACTAAAGGGTTGTAATTGCCAAGTTATATGTGTAATTGCCTTAAATTGCTGCTAGATTTTTCTTTAGAGAGGTTCTTATATGTCTAGAAAATAGAATTAGAGAAAGAAATGATTCCAACTGTCGATTGTTTGAACCATTGGCAAATTTTTTACAACGAAGGATACTTTATTCAATTTAATACAGGACCAATAATGAGGCCAAAAATCTTAAAATGTAGAGAAAGAACATTTTGCTTAAGCCTGATCAGCATTAGAAATAAATTCACCCACTATAGTTCAATATGTTACGATTGAAAATTTTCGAACAATAGCGACCTTCTTCAAATATTTTTCAGTATATTTTCAAATCTCTGTTGCGAACACATCTACTTTCGAATTTTGACAGTTGATGACGGCCATCTTATTTTAGCTACTTCTGTCAATTAGTTGTCATTTATTTAGTCTATTTCGTCAAATTACCATGGACTACCTTAGTAGAGAACAATGTGTGTTAGCTGAATGTGCTCTGAAACATTTGGCAGCTGAGCTCCAACAGTATTCAGATCATTCCGAAAAAATCCGTCTTTGATGTCGATTTTTGGGAACAACGTTAGCCAGATCCTCATAGTCAATGGCTAACACTTTATGTCGATAATGAACAACTTCTTTGGGCCTCTGAATTGGATGATATGGACACAAACGAAATGAGGTTCCAAAGGGACGGCGTTGCATGCCACACAGCTCATGCCGCATTGGATATTCTATGCGAGCGATTGGAAGGAATCGTCATCTTACGTGGAGATGATGTGATTTGCGGAATTTTCTTGAGCTGCAGCAGTATACGAATTAGTCGCAAACGAGAGCATTCCTCAAAGTCAACGTAACCCGCGATATCGGATAAATTCAGCTCGATTTTTGCACAAGTATCATGGAATATTGGTATATTTTTGGTAATTCGTTTCAAACCCTTGAATTCTTAATGGGGTGCCAATACCGGCTTTTCTAAAGAATATTGTGTGATATCGATCCATTGATCCCAGTTCAATGTAATCGCAAGCGTATTACCAATGCTGCTCTCTTGAGATCTTTACCACAAATAATTCCCCTGGAAATTATCACTGCCTATGTTTCTGAGAGTATACATATTAGCAATCATGACATGACAATTTTGATTTTATTGAATTTAATTTCTCCTATATTGCCAAACTTAGCCATTTTAGAATGCGATTCACTCTATATTAATGCGATTAAAATTGCTGGCTAAAGAAAAATGTTGTGCTTAGTTATCTGTTGGCGACAATCATTGGTAAGTCGCGGTACCCTAGTTAGTAGTGTCTTAGCTTATTAGGGGTACGGACATGGTTCAATCTCCAGATCAGACAATTGCAACAATCTTCGCAGCTGATTTCCGGCCAAAAACTCTGAGAGTAAAGAAAATTGCCATAAAAAGCTTCTCTAAAGTCTGTCGTTCGGAGTTAACTTTAAACTTTTTAAAATATTGAAATCCAAGCTCTAGCACGGAAGTGCGACACTTTGTGTTCCTGACTCATATTTTTTTCTCCGTTTCCCATATCCTTCCTTTCCTACTTCTACTTTTCCCGTTTCCTTGTCTCCTTCACTATACTTTCACTCTCTTAAGGAACCATTTACAATTGGTAACTTTGACCTTTGGATATTGTACTTGTCCCAATCGGAAATACACGTCTTCAAACCTAACCTACTTTTTTTTTGTTTTGTTTTACGATTTTTTTAAACAAATATTGATAGTAAAATTTTTTTATGTGGCAACGCTGGTTGTAATTTCAAATATCATTTCGTTTTTTAAAACGGATTCATCCAATTGAAGAAAAATCCATCTAAAATTGCGTACCTTTAATTTTGAACAGTAAGACAAGCTGTTTAGAAACCTTTCCTTTAGAAATGGTATCGGAATTTAATCGAAATTTTATACATTCCCGTTGTGTTACTACTTATTTATTCAGTACTGTATAGGCATTGTTTGGGTCAGACATTTATACACATTGAATGTGATGTGTCAGTATTTGTACAGAAGTGTGAGGCATCCTTTAATCCCTTAAGGTTATCAAAAACATTGATTGTAACAATTCAATTGAATTAATTGATACTTTGGCAGTTGCTTGCTTGTAACTGAAATGACACTGTTGTGACACATTCACACACACATCTACATCCGCATCTAGATTCACATTCACATACACTCATGCACTTATTGTATTTAAATAACGGAATTGTATTGAAATGGGTTTTTCGTTTTGCTTACAGTTATAATAGACGAGCGATTTTTTGTTTGTTTTTGTTTACTGTGCTGTGTAGTGTACAGGGTAATACAACGTTATATTTGTGGCATACTTTTGTGCGCAACGTCATACCAGCCTTAAGTTATGCCATGAAATGGTCATTGTTCGCATTGTCTTTAGCATTTCAATTCAATTTGTTTCGCTTTTATTTAATTCATTCATTCTCTTCCGTTTCTTTGCTCTGGCAATGCGTTTGCAATTGCGACAGTGACAGTCTGTTTTCGTTTAAACTTATTCAGTTGGGGGAAACTTTACCCATTGTATTTTTGTTGTTGTTTGTTATTGTATTTAATTACATTTAATTTTCAGTGCAGTGGCTAGTAATTGAGTCCTTGCTACGTAAGATTCGTAGCAGTGGGTCATTGTTTATCTCACCTTAAGTGCCAGTTTGGTTTTATTTTTTAATTTATGGTCGAATATGTTTTCTTTCACCAAAAAAAAACAGATTGAATTTTATTGTTATTGTTGTTATTGGTTTGTATGTAAATTGTTATGCAATAGAATTTGTGTGGTTACTGGATTAAATTTGTTCATATTTAAGCCGAAAAATACGGGCTTGAAAATGACGTAAACTGCGCTGTTAAATCATTTAAATAAGTGATTAAGAAGAGTTTTATTTGCTAATGAAATGCAGTTAAGTTAAGCTTATTGAAAATGCAAACACAGATAATTAACTGATGTATGGACCAGAGATCAGCAATGAGTATTCAAAAAGATGGGTAGATTCGAATCATACTCATAATTTCTGATACTTATACCCATTCATAGCTATTTTAATATCATACTCTTACTATTCATATTCAAAGTAAGAAGTATTCATCGTACTCATACTTACCAATACGCATGATGTTGTTGATTTCGACTCTCCTTTACTCAACATTTACAAGAATCACAAAAAAGTGTGATTCGCATACGAACACTACAATACTCACAAGAAGGTTGTGTGGTTGCTGTCTTTGTCTTTTTTCTTCTTTTTTTTTTTGTAAATGCAACAACTAAGACTGTAAATTTTGATGATTGATTCGAATCACTCGATTCATTTATGAGTATCAAAAGTATTTTTCTAAATTTATGAATCTGAATGAGTAGGCTATGAATCAAACCTATTTCGAATGTTATGAGTTTGATGTCAACGTTGTACTCATACTCATTGCAACCTGTACTTATAAAACAATGTTGTAGGGAGTACGAATGAATCAGAGTAATTGAATTTCAATACTGTTGGCTCACTCATACTTGAAATTTCAAGAGTACTTATGACTAGCGAAGAAACGATTCATTGCTGATCTCTGGTATGGACATTTAGCGAAAATTAGTTGGTTACAGAAAAAATGAAATACAGTCCACCCTTATTAACACTGAAACTTATGCAGTCTTGATTTTTGCTTCTGCAGGTACTGAAACTATTTCGATACATGTATCCCGCTTGTAAACATTCTCCGCTTATAAAATCGATAAATCGTACTTCAGGATTTAAATTTACTTGAAAAAAAAATGCGTTTATATGCATCCGCTTTGTGACAGTTTTCTATCCGGAATTGGTATTGTTCACTAACGCATTCGTACGATTAAACCTTTCTAGATTTCCTTTTATGGGGATGTGTTGAAAATAGCAAATCTTGAGCCATTGGAAACCAATATTCACCATTAACACCTTATGGCAGATTTATTTGGAAAAAATATTAATAAATTGCTCAACGCAATGCAATTCCATAGAATATTCCCGATCGTTTCAGTCTCCCCGAGGTAGAGGCAGCACTCTATTCCATCCAGAAGACGTAACCAACTAAGATAACGCAATCTCAGATAATTGATTCCTGATAGATCCTGATCTCGAAGTGACATGGGAGCCCAGAAAATTGTAACTTTGTTCAACACACCGAGTTATAAAAGATGATCAAAGCCCTTTCCGACCAGTCGGCATTCCATCGAATACGAAGCCTGTGCTGTCAATAAAAGAAATAGAATTCTATCAGCTTGAACGGCACAGGCATCTCTGATATTTGATACAAGAATTGCTCGCTTATAAGCACTGTCATACAAAGCATTTTTAAAGTGCTTATTTCCATGCAATACTGCAATAAAACCACAACAATTAACGAACATGCCAATTCTTAAATATAAACATATAAATCAGTATAGGAGGAATTGGCAGCTTTGTTGAAATCAAAGTCGACCTTAAACTGTAAGTCCCGCCACTCATGTATAAAATTAACACACACAACATAAGCGATGTGAGAAGCCAGGTTGTAATCCTGACTGAAGGGTTGAAATGACCAGTTAGGTATGGATAGCTAAAGGGAGGAAAGGATGCTCGTGATTCTGAGAAAATTTAATGCAAATAGAAATCACAATTGGCGAATTTCTTTTGAAGAGAACAGGGATGGGTCAACAAGCAAGAACAATAAAATTTGGTTACGGGTAACTCAACAACTCACTGAAAAATATTGCGCAGCAGTTACACAAAATGTGATATTACCATAATAGCAGTTTTAGTCGGAAACAGTTTGACATATAAGATGACAATGAGTTGATCCGTATTGGTAACTTGTTAAAAAGGCCATCATTCAATAAAGTTTTGCTCAACATTTTAAAAAACAAATATTTTTCTTGACAAATTCCATGTTAATCTGAAACTTCTCAACGTAATACTTGATTCTGGCGGATTGAATTTTAAATTGGAATACTTATTTCAATTTGTCATCATTTACTCTGATGGACATTGAATCGAATGATGTAATGACAAATTTTCGAAAACATTTCAATTGTTACAGCTTAATTCTTAACTAATATGGTTGCATTAAAATAAAATTAATTAAAAAAGATTAAACAAATACGCAAGGCATAATGACACCCACAGTTATTTTGTATTTGAACGTTTACAAATTTAGTTGTTATTAAATCCATACATGGACTAAACATTTAAATATACTCGTACTGTATGCAAAACATTTGAAAAACAATTTCAAAAACAAGGTGCAAACTGAATATACAACATATAACAACTTAATTTTTGGGGTGTAAATGAACACGAAAATTAAATAAATACTATAGATTACGTATGGTGACAGTCGGTCAACGACGGCTGCACATTCGCCCATAGTGTTTTTGAGATGTGAATACTTTATTCATAAACGTACGCCCTCTTCTTTTGGGAAAATTGATCTTCAGGGTCCATATTATATAGAATATATAAAAATAAATCAAAAAATCTGTCATTTTACTCACTTAAATTTAACAATTTGACACTTTAATTTATAACAATCCGCAACAAATTTAATTACACCGCCCGAGTAGTGAAAATATACAACTTCGCTCTGAACATACGTTTTTGCTATTCATACTTTTATTTGTTTTCGTTCTGGTAAGTTCTAGAACTCCATTGTGTATTTGTTATTGTAACTTTGTAGTCTATCCTTCGTGGTTTTTCTACGTATATTTGTTATTGAAATTTAATCTGTTTTTTCCATGTTCTCATAATTTTCTAATTATTTGTCGCCGTAGTCTGGTAGGTAGTGTGTTGGGTTATTAAACGTGAGGCCACGGTTCAAACCCCACTTCATACGCACATCCAACAAAACGAAATATAAAAAAATATTCCTTCGAAGACTTTAATCTTGGCAGATTTCTGACAAAAACTTTAAGAGTTAAAAAAAATTGCCATAAAAAGTTCTTCACAAATCTGTCGTTCTGGTGCTAGGTCGTAACTAGAGACCAGCAATGAATCGTTTTTTCGCTACTCATAACCACTCACGAAATTTTGAGTATGAGTGAGTCAACAGTATTGAAATTCAACTACTCTGATTCATTCGTACTCACTACAACGTTGATTTATAAGTACAGGTTGCAATGAGTATGAGTCTAACGTTGACATCGAACTCATACCATTTGAAATATGTTTGATTCATAAGCCTACTCATTGAGATTCATAAATTTAGAAAAATACTTATAATACTCATAAATGACTCGAGTCATAAATGATTTACAGTTGTTATTGCATTTACAAAAAATAATAAGACGCATAAGCAAAAAAGACAGAGCAAACACATATCCTTCTAGTGAATATTGTAGTATTCGTACGCGAATCATACATACTTATTTTGTGCTTCTTGTAAATGTTGAGTAAAGGAGAGTCGAAATCAACAACATCATGCGTATTGTTAAGTATGGGTACGATGAGTACTTCAAACTTTGAACAGGAGTAGTATAAGTATGATATTAAAATAAGTATGAATGCGTATAAGTATCAGAAATTATGAGTACGATTCGATTCTACTCATCTTTTTGAATACTCATTGCTGATATCTAGTCGTAATCCTGACTGAGGGGTTCCAATGTCCAATTATGTATGAGTACATGTGTTACACTTAGTAGAAATATTCTGAACATTGCGTCGTTTTTGCTTCAAATATAACACTGAGATTTGTTAAGTATATACCACTGTAACAATGATTTAAATTTAATTGAATTAAAATTTGTGTTTGAATGTGAAGCAACATTTAAAAAACCTTTAAAATTTAAACCAAATTAAGATTGATTACATTGCATTGCTTTATGTAGGGTACCGACAAAAATTAATTTTAAATAAATACTTAAAAACAACACATTGACACTGAAATACAAATGCAGTTTACGCCATGTAGACAAATAAAAAAGAAGAAAAATTTGACAAAAAAAAACAGTGTAAATAATAATGACAATAACAACAATAATAATAATAATAATAGAGTGTATAAATAAATTAAGCAAACATAACACAGATACATGATAAATTAATTATGCAAATATGTGTATGTATATATGTGCATGCATATGTAAGTATGCACAATCTCCGTCACAAACATTGTAACAGAGATAAATACATAAACGCATACGTATGTATGTATGTAAACAGGTCATAATTGAATTCATCGTTCATTGATCGCAATGAAAATTTATGGAAATTCAAATGTAATCAAGTCATGATTTTAATGAAATTTTCATAAAAATAAAAATAAATCCATTAATTTACAAAAAATTAAGCTTCACTCAATTCAGAAAACGGTCTTTGTGTTAGTGTATAGGTATCTATACATATACAGTGACCGTCAAAAGAAACTGTATATTAAAAAAAATGTATATTCATAATTTACTGTTATTTTTATTTAAAAACATAAATTTTAAAATTGAAACAAACAAAAAATTACAAAAAATTTCGAAATGTTGTCCAATTTTTTTCGGACACACTCCTTAAGTGGTAAAAGATGAGTTTGCTAATTGCTAGAATTTTATCCATGCTGTATAGTTTCTTTTGATGCTCACTGCATACATATATGTAAGTATGTATATATATATATATATATATATGTATGTGTGTATGTACGTATATATCTACTTATATTCAATAGAAAGTGTCCATCCATTTAAATAAAAACGGTTAATCAATCTATTGAATTCAAGTTGAACAATAAATGAATAAAAAAGTAGCCACTCTTAAATGAGTCACAATATTGTGTAAAAAAAATAAAAACAAAATAAATTATTAATACTATTAATTAATGAAAATGTAACAATATTTTAACACATAATTTATTACATTTTTTTTGTTATTAAATTCCTTTATAATCGTTTTCATATACACTGGCACTGGTCACTGTTTTATGCTCAAACAACAAAGAGAGTTTCATGTGCGTTTTAAGTCGTTTTTCATTATGCTTAACAACAACAATAAAATAATTTATTTAAAAAAATTAATAACAATAATGAATTAAGATAATAAAAAAATAAATGTAAAAATAAAAATAATAACAACGCTATGAACAGATTTATCAGTAGTAAACGGAACCAATGCTAGGCTATGATTGCAAAAAAAATTTATGCAAAATTTATCTTTCACCCAGTCGGCACTAACTTTGGCACTAGGTATGGAATTATTTATTTATGCAAAGGGTGGGTAATTTGAAAGTTTAAATTTAGAAATGCAATAAAACAAAAACAGTTTGAAATGTTGCCAAATTTTTTTTGTCATGAAGTAAAGGGGGGTCCGCCATCTAACGTTTTTTCCAACTAGTGCTTATTTCGTGAATGGTAACACTTAGCTCATGTCTGATTTGACAGATAATTAGTTTTATCCTTGGAGCTGCGATTTGACACCGTTGGACTATTATTTGTGGGGTACCGTCAAAGGTAAGTGTTACGCCGACAAGCCAGAGACAATTGACGCTTTAAAGCAGAGCCCGGCAACGCTTGCTATTGGTCAGTTGTTGCAGAGCAAAAAATAAGAAAAGAGAAAAATGTATACTCTTACATTCACTACAATGCAGGCATGCAAAATTAAAATTTTTAAATGGTGGTATTTTAATTAAAAATATTAGTTTATTAAATTAAAATTTGTAAAATTCGTTTAGACTTCTTTGATTATATTGATTTAAGAAAGCATTTTAGATTAAAATTTGTTTTTTTTTGGAAATATACATATTTAATAGAAAACTTTCTGGGATATCATCCCCGCATTAGCAGATCTTCATGTACAAAAGCAAGAAGCATGCGACAACACAACCTCTTTCAATGAATTCTCAAACGACACTGAGTGTGTTTTTGATCGTGAGAGTACCTTGTTGTAATGGCTGACCGCACGCGTGCGTAGGAATTGCCGGGCTCTGCTTTAAAGGAATACAGCTGCACACAATCGATAATATGCTTAAAAATTGGACCGATCGTGTAGGCTACAGCATAGCCAGCCGAGACAGCCATTTCAATGAAATTATTTTCCATTATTAACCGGAAGGATTGTTCTTTCAAATAAAAAAAAAAATTTAAGAAAATATTCAGTAGTTTTTTTAAAGCATTTTCAAAAAAAAAAAGTTATTTGGCGGGTCCTTTACAATTGTTCCGCTTAGCAATGGAATATTATTAATATCTCATTCGATCCGACCAATTTTCGTTCAGTTTTGTATCGAGTATCGAGCCATCGCGAACGTTGGCCTTCAAATGATCTACTGTCTCTGGCATAACACTTTTCTCTTCGCCCCACAAAAAAGGTCCAACAGTGTCAAATCGCAGCTTCTTGGCGAGCGATTGACGTCAACATTTCGGCTAATTAAGCGGCAATCAAACGTTTGACGCAATAAATCGATTGTGGCATGTGATGTGTGGCAGGTTGCACCATCCTGTTAAAACCAAACATCATTCACATCAATACCATGAAGAGCGGGTACATGAAAAAATCCGTTATCATAGTCCGATAGGTGTCCGTCATTGACCGTGAACGTGGGCTAATGATCCCTCCGCTCCTCAAGCTGCACCAAACAGTCATTCGTAATAGGTTCATTGCCTTGTGTAAGACCACGTATGGGTTTTCTGAGCCCCAAATACGGCAATATTACTTATTAACCACCAAGATGAAAATGACCTTAATCCGAAAAGAAAATTTTTGTATGGCAAAATCGACATCATCGTGTAGTTGGTCGTTGGCCCAATAAATCCCAACCATGCTCAAGCATAAATTGATTCATTACGTTCAGTGGCGCTAATTTTCTGAATTTTGTGACAGAATAAAGTATTGCCAGATTCGAAATAACCGATGGTTCAAATTTGAACCGTTTGATGGCCCACCCGATATTTCTTAACCAAGTAATATTAATTTAACTCTCGGTTGACATAATAAAAGACTTTTGGCTATGAATAAAGAAATCCCGGATAAAAACTCGTTTAGCACAAACATTTCAGCACAGAAAGACCAATAACGGAGAGGATACAATGAGTCATCGCATTACCAGTACTGAAAAGCTAGATCGTAATCCTGTCTGAAGCGTTGTAATGCCCAATTATATATGTACATGTATTATCAGCAGGGAACAAGGGTTCTAAGTCTCTCGCAAGTGCTAAAGCAGCTGGACTAAATAACATTAAATCGAAATTGTTTCGGTACATGGTACGATCTCATGACTCACAATCCACACTATTACTAGAGAAGGTACAAAGGTTTTTTCCAATGATATGTAAAAATGAACTCCTGCTTACATTCTCAAAAAGTAAGGACCTCCCCTAAAAGTAAAAACTGATGCGGAACAATTGTATTAAATATCATAAGTAAAGTAAAAGAAGGATTAATCTGGTGGACAGCAGGATGGTACGTGCCAGTATTGCCAGACACTATTGGACACGTATGAACAAGAAAAAGTCTTAATTGTATGGCTGGCGATTCTTAGCGATCACTGTACTTTTGGTAGGCTTGTCGAAAGACTTGGCATTCTATATAATAACTTCTGCAGTAGCTTCTGTTGGTCTGAGGAGAATAAAGAGACTGTTTTTCAGTGCCTTGCTCTTGCCATAAAGAGACGGGGTATCAGATCTCTCATATTCTGACATCGTTGACCGAGCTTTTTAATACAAAGATTGCTGCAATAACAAGATTTATTTTGAACTTAGGATGGTTTTCTTCAAGGGGGTCCGCCACCTAATCTAACCTAAAAGTAATGCATTTGCCTTGTTTTTCTCTCACACCTAAGGTAAATATAACGACAGAATATTCAGGAGAACTTAACACGAATCAATTTTTCTTACAGTGCCCCACAAAGCATTTCTGCCTTATTTGGGTTCTTTAAAGGTGGCCTTTCATTACCTCTAATGGAAATTTAAACTGCAACCTAATGAATGAAAAACTCCAAGCAGAACTTCTTAAAGTCACATGAGTTTCATTAATCCTTTTTCTCAATTACTGTGTAAAATTTGCAATGGAGAAACGAAGCCAAATTAGTAAGAATGAGTGTCACTGTAAAGGGAGATATATTTGCCTGAACGTTATTTTACTACACTTAAGCCAGGCGGCATAACGTGTCAATAAGCGATAGATGGCGGAGTTACCTATTGGATATGCATAGTTGTACTATTACCGTTATAATATGCGATTGCCATGTTTTAGTTGCAGAGATGCTATCAGAACTACCGATAATTGAAACATTACGATGTGCCTTTTCTAAACATACTTAGCTGAAGTTGTAGAAGCAGCCATTAAGCCTTAAGCCTTATGCCTTAAGAAATGCTGTAGGACTTGCCTTGTGAAATTATACAAAATTGGAAGGGGTGAAAGCCATGTTCTAAACGGTAGAAGAGTGCTCGGCTATAAGGAACAAGTACGAATGATAAGGATCTCAGATAAAATCTCATAATTTGAACTCCGGAAAAGCATAAAATCTGTCTGTGAGTAAGACTTACATGATCCATGCATCGTTTCTACAGTGTTGATTTAATCTCCGCTTATATTCTAACCTTTCTGACCTGATTATTTCGACATTCTACGAGAGTGAAAATCTCAACAATGAACTGAAAGACTGGTTGTAAACATACAGAAGAAGGACGATCTCACATACCCTAACACAGCCAATATAATTGCGAAAAGGAACTTCAAGGCAGTAATAAACTGGATATGGATTCCACCAACAACAATATAAATCTACATATATAATTGGCCATTACAACCCTTTAGTCAGGATTGCGGCCTAGGTTCTCACACGACTCATTTTGTGTGTGTTAATTTTATAAATGAGTGGCGGGACCTACAGTTTTTAAAGTCGACTCCGAACGACAGATTTCTGAGAAATTTTTCATGGCAGGTTTATTTACTCTCAGAGTTTTTGCCAGAAATCTGCTGAGAGAAAGTCGCTGAAGAAATATTTTTGTTTTCATATTTCGTTATGATGTCTGACCTGGGGTTCTCAAAAATGTGTCTTTCGGAGTCGATTGTAGGTCCCGCCACTTATGAATAAAATTAACACACACAACATATGTGGTGTGAGATGCTAGGTCGTAATCTTGACTGGAGGGTTGTTATGACTCACTATGAAATTTTTAATTTTCTATTCCCATCATTTTCGTTCTGAATTTCTTCAGAATTTCGTCTTTTCTGTTCGAGGACGAAATGACTTGAAATATTCTAAATCCAATACATTTTGTTCCGTTTTGTGCAGTTTGGCCTTCACTGTAAATAATATTAATGTTATTAATTTTTATGTGCATTTACCCCTATTTTAGAATCAGTCATGCCAGACAACAATAATTTTATATCGCAAAAGTATTGTTGCTGCTGCTTCTAATGCAGTTTTTTTTTTTTGTTTTTCAAATGTCACGAACTCAACTTGATTGTTGGCAGTGATGAATGAAAAACACAATTTTTTTTATTGTGTGTACAATTGTCGTTGCGAAAAAGCTTCAATAATGTTTTCCTTCTTTCTTTTTTCTTAAATTTTATCATTTTTTTATTTTGTCATACAGTAAACAATTGAAACAAATTTAATTTGTTGTGATTACGTGTGTATGTATAGGAAACCCGTGTTTATATTACTTTTTGAAATGATTCACACACAAGTAAATTGAGTAACCGCCGAAAGGCGGAAGTAAAATAAATACATTCTTGATGTGTACATGTACATACATATGTTTTCTTACTTTTATACATTCGATAGAAAGAATTTTTTTAAATTTCTTTACAATATAATCTTCAAATTTAATTTTGATCTTGACATAATTAGAATTTAATTAATTTCGAATTATTGTGTGAATGAATTATTGTTAATTATTACTTTTATAAATATTATTTACCTTATTGTACTAAGAACGGACGTGACTCTGAGCCGATTTATTGAATCTCGTCAATGTAACAAAGAAAGCGCCTTTTTTCTATTCACAATTAATTATTAATTATGGAAATCATTATATATTTTAAATAATTAAATTCTAATTTAAATGATTTTATTTGTTATTTTTGAAAAATCAGGTTTCAATTTATCTTGCATTTGTAACAAATTTTTGGATTTAAACGTGACTGTTTTCGTTTAAATTTTTTTTATTTGAAAATTTCACAGACCTGTATCAAGTGAAATTCAAGTGCATATGTATTATATACGAATTGGGGTACCCACTTTACAGCAGTACAGGATGTAATTGACTTAACAAACGTTATCCCTATTAAAAGCGTAATTTTGACTTTGATGGGATCATTACATATGTACATTAAATGGTTTTTTATTACAGGTTACATTACATGTGTACATTATATATGTACATTACATATGTCAATTACATGTGCGCATTACATGTATACATAGCATGTGTACACTACATATGTAAATTACATGTGTACATTACATGCTTACATTACATAGGTACATTACATGTGTATATTACATATATGTATACATAATTTGTCATTACAATCCTTCAGTCAGGATTACAACCCAGCATCTCACACCACAAATGTAGTGTGTGTTAATTTTATACATGAGTGGATGGACCTACAGTTTAAAGTCATTTCCGAACGACAGATTTTTGAGAAACTTTTCATAGTAGAAATCTGCTGAAAGGAAGTTGCCGAAGAAATCTTTTATTCATCTTCCGTTTTGTTGGAGATATCTAAACTGGGGTTTGAATCGCGGTCTAAAAAGTCAACACACTAACTACTACACTACGGCTACTCCATTACATTTGTATTTACATGTGTAAATATAGTTATGAATGCTTAGCGTTGCATTTTTTATGCTCGCTACTGTAAGTAATTAAATTATTGTTTTATGATCACTTCACATCACCTCCTCGTGAGATTACTACGCTCTCAAATCGCAAATAAATGTGGACTGATGACCCCACCAGCCCAAAATCCACACCAAACAATAATTTTTTCGGGATGTATTACAGGCACTTGGATCACATGTGGATTGGTATTGTGTCAAATTCGACAATTTTAGTGTATCTATTGGAATGTCATGTAACGATAATCGAAGTCATTGTTGTCTGGCAGGTAGTGTG
Source organism: Sarcophaga rosellei (assembly GCA_930367235.1). Classification (NCBI taxonomy): domain Eukaryota; kingdom Metazoa; phylum Arthropoda; class Insecta; order Diptera; family Sarcophagidae; genus Sarcophaga; species Sarcophaga rosellei. The sequence goes on along the minus strand of OV884021.1, from coordinate 30,716,585 downwards.
TTGGCTTATGAGACGTGAGGCCACGATTCAAGCCCCAGGTCCAACATATCCAGCAAAAGGAAATATGCTATAAATATTTATTTCTTTGACGACCTCCTCTCAGATTTCTGGTAAAAAAGTCTGTAAACAAATATAATAACTGGCTTCATACAAATTTATTGTCTTGATTCTACTTTAAACGTCTCATATATAAAATTAACACACACTGACTGACTGACTAAAGGGTTGTAATGACCTATTATGCATGTATGTATGTATGCGGTAATCGAAACGCATAGCCGGATTCATATATAAGAAATTTACATTACACTATCTGACAGATGAATAATTCAGCAACCGAACCATATTTTTTTCAAAATTTTGGTGCGCTGAACCCGATGTCGATACCTAAAACTATAAAACCATGTTTAACACGAACCAATTTTTTTCTTAAATCTCGTTGCAGCATTTAAAGGTATTTATCTCACCCAGTGTTGCAAAACTGGGTATTTTTACATGGTATTGAATTATAACTGAAAAAGTACTTTTTTGCATCAAATAGTACTTTTGTAAAAGATACATAATTGGTCATTATAACCCTTCAATCGGGATTACGACCTAACTTCTCACACCACTTATTTTGTGTGTGTTAATTTTATACATAAGAGCCGGGACCTGCTGTTTAAAGTCAACTCCGAACGACAGATTTTTAAGAAACTTTATCGTAGCAATTTTATTTCCTCTCAGAGTTTTTGCCAGAGGAAAGTCGCCGGAGAAGAATTTTCTTATATTTCGATTTGATGGAGATGTCTGTCATTGGGTTTAAATCGTGGGCTCACGTCTGGTAAGCCAGCACACTACCTACTCGACTATTTATTTATTTATTTTTAATACACATACAGGAGGACAAAAACAGCTGATTCGTAACGTAAAAAACATTTAGTAACGTCGATGGAACGTAATGAACGTAAATTACGGTTCGGCAAGTGTTTTCATTGCTTTTCATATTCTAAAAACAAACGTACGTTCTGTGGACGTTTGGTCAACCGAGTGTAAGCCCTCATTCTACTTTAGCATTGCATAGAACGTGTTGCAAGAGCATTTATAGTTGAAAAACTCAAGACATAAATAATAAAAAGTACTAAAAGCGCAAGATTTTGTTATCAATTTTTTTTTTTTTTTTAACATGAACTACCTATAACTATAATGAAAATACATTTTTATATAATAATTTACAAATTAATGCTAGCATATAAGCTACGTTTTAAATTACAAACACTACAATTAAAATCAATCAAATCGTAATATACGTTAAAATCATTCCATAATCTACGAAAAGGAAAGTTACATCCGTAGTTAGTTCTATAGAAATCTAAGGAAAGAGGACGATAGTGCCGTGAAAATCTTGCAGGAATACTGAAATTCAGGTTACGAAGCAAAAACTCAGAATCGATATCACCTCTAACCAGATTAAAAACAAAACAAACACCTAAAACAGTTCTTCTACGTTCCAAAGTTGGAAGTTTTATCAAACCTAATCTATCCTCATATGGCGGAAATCCATTGGCATAATCCCATCCTAAGCCACGTAAACAGAATAATAAAAACTGCCTCTGCACAGACTCTATTGAATCACTATGACAACGATAGTATGGATTCCAAACAATGGACGCATACTCCAAAATAGGTCTAACAAGTGAAACGTATAGCAGTTTAGTTATATAAGGATCAATGAATTCCCTAGCCCATCTTTTCACAAAACCAAGAACAGCCCGAGCCTTGCCAATCATCATACTAATATGATCAACAAAAGAGAGTTTCATATCCAATAATACTCCCAAATCAAGAAATGTAGCCACAGTCTCCAAAGGGCAAGAATTTATCACATAAGTGGGCGAAATCACACCACCGCGAGAGAAAACCATGCATTTGCATTTTTTTAAGTTAAGATCCATTAAATTAACTCTGCACCAAGTTACAAACAAATTAATATTCCGCTGAAGAACAACCTGACCATGATCATCATCAAAAGTATAAAATAATTTAACGTCATCAGCATACATTAGAATATTACAATCAGAAATAGCACAAGGAAGATCATTAAGAAACAATAAAAACAGTAAAGGACCCAAATGGCTACCCTGCGGAACACCAGAAGTAACATATACAGTCTTAGACAATACATTCCTAAACAATACCCTCTGAGTCCTAAGGGAGAGGTAGGAGCCTAGCCAACGATGAATAATATCGGGAATACCGATTAATGACAGTTTAAGAAGCAAAATACTATGGTCAACCCTATCAAAAGCCTTACTGAAATCAGTATAAATCACATCAGTCCGAGCGCCTGCAAGAAAACCCCTGAAAACACGTGTAGTAAATTCAAGAAGATTAGTGACAGTCGACCTACCTTTTAAAAAACCATGCTGGAAAGGGGATATTAAAGATTTCGTATTAAAAAAGAGATAATCCGTCACGAGTTTCTCCATCAACTTGGGAATAGCACTGAGTTTGGCAATACCCCTGTAATTGGAAATATTGGACTTATTACCCGACTTATACAAAGGAATTATAAACGAACTCTTCCAAACAGATGGAAAATGACCAGCCCTCAGAAGCCCATTGAATATAAAGGTCAAAGGACCACTCAAGACAATAGCGCACTTTCTCAAAATACAGGCCGGTACCCCGTCAGGGCCAGGCAAGTATGTAAGTTTAAGTCCAGTCAAAGACTCAAGAACAGACTCCTCATCAAATGAGTATATATTAGAAATAGAGACACTTCCCACTGAATAAGGATACGAAAAGCTGCTGCCCTGATCATGGCCCAAGTCCAACTGCCTATAAGTAGACTGAAAAAAATCAGCAAACATATTCGAAATATCAAGGTAACTAGAGGATTATTAATTATCAATTTTCACGATATATTTTTTGTCTAGGAGATATTGTTGAATGTAAATTAATACTTCAGCCTTTTAATTGATGTGGTGTAATTTAAATAAATATGCTAAAATAATAAAAATTCGGGATCAGTGTACCATAAACCTTTTAAAAAGTAAATTCTTCCAATCATTCCAATTAAAAGAAAGAGGAAGGAAATTGCAACTCTTCAGAAACGCATTTATTTATTATGCAAAAAGTTGTAAATTTTTAAGAAGATGTACTGTTTCATACATAAAATAGAAAAAATTTAATAAATATATTAAGAGGATCAATTATTTTTACATATTTTAAATTAAAACTCATAATAATTCGTTTAGGGTAGCTTAACTTATGCGTTATACTGTATGTACGCCTTATTTTTAATAAGTATACAGTGCATAAGTAACTATTTGCATGTCATTGTATGTATTACTGGGTTTGTCTGTTACTGTATATTCATAAATTAGTTTTACATTGAATAACACTCTCGTATTTAAACGTATAATACAGTGGAAGCCAATCAAATTCTTCCAAATTATTTTAATTGATCATAATAAAACAAAAAAAACCCAAATTTCTCTCCTTTCTTTTGATTCAAATCGCCAGTGTCTCATTTTATTTATTCTCTGAATTATTTTTCTTTATTTTAACTTTGCTTTGCGGTTTTAACACCACCTTTTAGCATCAGCAACGCATTAGTCACTGAAATTCATTGTATTTTTATTGTTTTAAGGTTCTTTCCCTTTCGACAAGATATTTTAAGTTTGAATGAAATAAAAGATAATCACTTCACCTGTTCACAGCTTTGAACAGGTTCTGATTGGGTTTTTCCCAAACATTTATGAATGGATTTGAGAAAAAACCAAAACCTCTCAAATACTCTTGATTTTGATGATTCAATAGGTCATGTTTCGTCTGTACAATTTATACGATGGATATGTTAGTTAATAACAAAACTAGTTTTTATGTTACCGTTAGTTTTTTTATGATTTAATAATTATTAAACTATTCTTTTTAATAATAAATAAAATTATAGATTGGACTTTACTTGTTGGCAGGTAAGTTCTTTAAAGAAAAGTTATGGTGCCCAGTTTAAAATTTTGATTAAAAAATAAATTTATTTTTAAATATTTTGTATTCTGAATCCATTCTTTTGTGTCTACAGCAATGAGTATTCAAAAAGATGAATAGAACCGAATCATACTCATAATTTCTGAGACTTATACGGATTCATAATTATTTTAATATCATAGAACAGTGTTACAAAATTGAAATTTTAAAATGGTACTGAACTGAGTACAGTGGACCCCCGCTATGCGTACACAATTCGTTCCAGCAGGCTGTTCGAATAGCGATTTGTGCGAATGGCGAATCACTCTTTATTTTTTTTTCCATAGCAACACTATTCTTTTAAAAAAAAGCAACACGTGTTAAAGTAAACGCAGTATGAGAAGTGCGGGGATCTCCCGAATTTTCTAAAGTGGCCACCACAGGGAGGAGTTGCCGGCACAAAGTTGCACTCTGTGGCACATGGTTACACGTAGTACGAATAGCGAAACAATGTACGAATGGCGAGTTAAATTTTAATTGAAAAAACTGTACGAATAACGAGTTGTACGAATAGAGAGGCGGACGAATAGCGAGGCGGACGAATAGCGGGGTTCCACTGTACTTGTTTGCATCAAATGGTACTTCGTAAAAAAATACTAATTTATACTTTATACATGGAATATGAAATAGAAAAACTAACGTACGTTCCATGGATGTTCAGCTACCCGGGACTAAAGATTAAATTCCACCTTTAGCACTACGTTGAACATGTTCTGAATGCATTAAGGGCAGAAAAGCGCAAAATATTAAATATATAATAATGAAAAAGCACTAGAAGCGTAGTTGGGGGTACTATGGTATTTTGAAAATAAAATGGTACCGAAAAAAATACTAAAGTACTGAATCTCTGCCATGGGACCTCTACTCATATTCAAAGTTTGACGTATTCATCATATTCATACTTAGCAACGCTTATGATGTTGTTGATTTCGACTCGTTACAGTGTTGAAAATTCAGTACTTTAGTATTTTATTCAGTACTACATATTCCATTTCAAAAATACCACAGTTCCCCCCATTTTCAGTACTTTTTTATTATTACATATTTTATGGTTTGTGGTTTTCAACTATTATTGGGTTAGCAACAAGTTCACCATAATGCTAAAGGTAGACTTAGTCTTTAGTCCCAGTTAGCTCAACGTCCATACTAAGTACGTTCGTTTTTAGAATAGGAAAAGCAATGCGAACGCTTACCGAACGGTAATGTAATAATTTGCTCTATACGGTAAGTATATAATTTGCTCTACATATGCTAAAATGAACTTACGTTCCGTCGACAATTGATTAGCCAGATCAAGACCCATCAAAAATTCTAAAAATTTTTGAACTAAAAATATAACTCGACTGTTAGACTCTTTAAATAACAACTACGTTAATTTTTATCCGATTTGATCAAACAAAGTGTCAATCTTTTCACAAGATGATGCATTTTCAGAATATGATCACTTACTTCATATTTTGAATTAAAGTTTGCTGCTATAAACTGAAAAACTTGAAAAAAATATTAAAAAGATTCGCATTTGTCAAGTTTATCAAACCAAATAGCATATTAAGTCAAATAATATACATACAGTGGTGGCCACGAATTTAAGACACGACATATGACTGACTTATTTGTGATAATTTTGACAACCCTGTAATATCAAATAAGATATTCTTTATTTTTCTATGTACCCTGTAATGTTAAGAAAAAGTACCGTTAATTTCTTTTTTTTCTTTTTACATTTTGTTGCTTTTTAATCATATTAATTTAAAAACGTGTATTTGAAACTGGCCACGAATTTAACACATTTCAGAATTTTCTGGTTTTTAAGCGATTTTTTTGTGTTTTTTGAAGCTAAACGGTGAGTAACGAATGTTTTTATTATTTTATGTTGAAATACATCGAAATATTTAATTAGAAATGGTACAATTTAATTGGAAATGGTACTTGGAGTTCCGATGCCGAGCGAAAACTGATCCAACAACTAAAATCTGCTGGAAAAACAGTAATAGAGATATCCGTGCTGCTTAAATGTTCTAGATGCAAGGTCTACAACGCGATGGAACACATCAAGCAACATGGTACCACCAAAAATATCAAACAGCAACCTAGAGCCCGAAAAACTACACCCAGGGAGGATATTTTAATTTGTAGAGTAGCTGCTAGTAATCCTTTCACGAGCTCAACTAAAATAAAAAATAACATTGCATCGGATTTTGGCATTAATATTTCGTCTAGGACAATAAGAAGACGATTAAATAAAAAAACTTGCGTGGGTGTATTGCACAACGTAAACCACTTGTGTCAAAAAAAAAATATCAAAGCCCGACTAGCGTTTTCGAGAGAACATCTCAAGAAACCCATGATATTTTGGAAAAATATTCTTTGGAGCGACGAGTCGAAGTTTTGCCGCTTCGGCTCTGATGGAAAGCGGTACGTATGGAGCCCTCCAAACCTGGAGCATCATCCAAAGTACACCCTAAAAACGGTCAGACATGGTGGTGGAAATGTGATGGTGTGGGCAGCATTTTCCTGGCATGGTGTAGGTCTCATTTACAAGATAGATTCTAAAATGGACCAGCATGTTTACAAAAACATTATAACAGACACTATGATACCATTCGCTGACGACAACATGCCTCTAATATGGAAATTTATGCCTGATAATGACCCTAAGCACACTTCACGTCTAGTGAAGAGTTGCTTAGAGGAAAATTATATCGTTGTTCTTAAGTGGCCAGCTCAATTCCCGGACCTCAATCCAATTGAGAACTTGTGGAATGATATTGAGAAACATGTACGAACAATTAAACCAAGAAATTCAAGCGATTTGTGGGAAGAAATCCAAAAGGCTTGGTATGCGATTCCAAAGCAACGTTGCGTGGCATTAGTCGAAAGTTTACATAGGAGATGTGCTGCTGCGATCAAAAATAAGGGATTTCCCACTAAATATTACACTTTTTTTTATGAAGCTGAGCTTAATTTAGAGAATAGTGTAATATTATGCCTATGTCTTAAATTCATGACCAGGATAAAATTTGTATTTATGTATATATTATGTAAATAAAAATAAATAACCGAATATGGGTACCAAAATATTATTAATTTTTCTTCATAACATTACTAAAATCTTAAAAAAAATATCATGGACTCAAAACTTTTTCGATAAAATGTAAAAATTATCACAAATAAGTCAGTCATATGTCGTGTCTTAAATTCGTGGCCACCACTGTATATGTATATGTTTGTATATCGTTTTAAAGGCCCATCCCTGTCCTTTCTAATAAGGTTTAAATTTGGGCATCGGTTCAGAAATGTTTGTCCAAAAAAATAGTTTTTGTCATAGGAAACAAGTTTGAAGGGCTCAAGAAATATAAAATTATATTTTTGAGGTCTCCTCAAGCAAACTCACAACTTACACCATGTCATTAGGGGGGTGTAATTAAGTTTTTTTAATTTGTCGCATAGTGTAATTAAAAATAAATTAAATAAAAGAAAGAACAAGAAAGGTACAAAAAAATTAATTTTAAATGAAATATTTAAGATATTAAAAAATATTTAAAATAGAAATATGTACAACAAGTTAAAAACATTAAAAAAAAGAAAACATTTGAACACAAATTTGATCACTCAAAACCTCTTAATCAGGCCTTTTGATTAAACTCATGCAAAATTTTTTTCTAAAACCTTTAACTGGCTTGGTGAGCAAGCAAATAACCTTGAAATGTTAATAACATTACTGCAGTATTACTCTTTTAACAGTACTTTTAGTGTTATTCTAATCAATTAACAGATTAGGTTTCTCTCTCTTTCTCTTTCTTGCAAACATGGTAACAAATTAAATTTATTGTGTTGGTTATCAAATAATTTTGAAACTCACCTTTTAAGAACTGCTCATCCACTCACACCCTCTTTTTCTCTTTGTTGTATCAATGCAATTTACTTCCGCTATACACCACACACCATGCGTGTGCATGAATCTGCTTACAGAAAAAACACTTTCATATTCAAAGCCATACACCTAACAACAACACAACATTTATTTCTTTTTTTTTATTTATAAACCGATTACTACTAAACCTTTTTGTTGTTGTTGCTTTGATTTTTACATTCCACGCCTTGAACTAACACACACACACACTTCACTTATGATTTTTTCTTAGCGTAAACCCTTACTGATGTATGCCATTTTACATAAATTTTCCAATTATTCTTATTGAAACTACAAAATTTAATTAAAACCCTTGTATTATTATAAATAAATTACACATACAATTTACACAATTACTAACAATTCATTAATGCAACTTTTTATTATTTCTTATAAGCAAACTTTCATTTATTTTACTTTAACTTTCCACCTTAAACTGCAAACACTCCCACTTACACCTTCTTAAAGAGCACAAAAATTACTACTAACCGGCTGTCGGCTTTGTAGTTCTTTTCAAAGCAATTGAACCAAATAACATCAATTAATAACATGGCGATTACAAGACAATAACAACAACAATTGCGTGCATCTTCAAATGAAATTGAGTGCATATGCTTTCTCTCTCTCTAAATAAAATTCCAAAAATGTTATCAAATTATGACAAAAACCTCTTAACATTAATAACCACCAATAAACACTATGAAGAATAAAGAAACAAAACAAACATAAGAATAAACATAACAGGTTGGTGATCTGTTACCATTGCTTGCCTTACATAAAAAAAATTAAGACGAGAGAAAAGCATTTCATTTCACGAAATGTAAATCAAATTACAGCAAAGTTTAGCGTGCCTTATAAATTATAAAGGCATTGTTATTGTAAATGAAAAGAATCAATCAATGTTATTCGTTTTTTTTTGTGGTCAAGCAATGTTAAGTGGAAGGAACAAACAACACTCTTCTTTATGTTCTCTTTGTTCTTTAATTTCAAATATGCATGCATAAACAACGGAAAGAAAACAAACAACAACAAATACACTCATATTATTTTTCTATTTTCTCTTATTACGTTTTTATCAATAAGAAACAAAAACAATTAGAAGAACAACATGTTTCTACTCCCCTCTCATATTATGTAGTTTTACCGGGTAAGCATTCATTCATTCATCATGCTTACAAGAAACATCAGACAACAAAACTTTTACTACATGCACACACAAATTCCTTCGCTATGTTATTCATGCATTCATTCACAATTCGAAATGGTCTTCTAGCACACCAAACATATTTATACAATGTAAGCACACCGCGTAAACAAAAAGAAACGTTCATGCATTTGGCTTCATGCGTAAATGCTTCTTCGATTGAAACCATGAATGTATTGATGGATTCTATGATATTTTACAAGAACAATTGTATTGGTTTTTGGCTTTGCTATAATTTTTGTTTACATTTTTGGACACGAATACATACTACTACAAAACAAAATTTGAATGACACTCGGTTTCCTACAAACTTATTCTTTCGGGTGTTATGTATGCATGCATATGAAAATATTAAACAGTAAGGAAAGGGTGTTGTTGGAAATCTACTTAACCAACTTAACATTATTTGACGACAAACAAAAATAACATTGATTTGTTTATTCTTTTCATTTACAGTAACAGTGCGTTTATAAATTATAGAGAGCCTTTTGAACTTTACTGTTTTTGTTACTTTGGTTTACATTTCATTAAGTTTTTATGAAATGCTCCGCTCCGCTCTCAAATCAACCTGTTGTGTTTGTACTTGTTGTTGTTGTTTTCTACTTATCATAGTGTTTATTGTTGTTATTAATGTTACGAGATTTTTGTCATAATTTGATGACATTTTTGGAATTTTATTTAGAGAGAGAGAGAGAACATATGCACTCAAATTCATTTGAAGATGCATGCAATTGTTGTTGTTATTGTCTCATGTCGTCGTGTTATTAATTGATGTGATTTGATTCAATTGTTTTGAGAAGAACAACAAAGGCGACGACCGGTTAGTAGTAATTTTTGTGCTCTTTAAGAAGGTGCGAGTGAAAGTGTTTGCAGTTTAAGATGAAAAGTAAAAATAATAAATTAAAGTTTGCCTTTCCGAAAGAATAAAAAATTGTATTGTATGTAATTATATATGTATTGTGTTAAATTGTGTGTGTGTAATTGTTGATTAATAATAATATAAAGGTTTTCATTATCTTTTTGGTTTCAATTTTTTTTTTAAATGGCGTACATCAGAAAGGATGTACGTTAATAAAATAGCAAAAATCATTTATGAAGTGTAATTGTTATTGCAATGCATTTAATGTAAAAATCAAATCAACAACAACAAAAAGGTTTTAATAGTAACCGGTTCTATACACAAAAAAACAAAATGTTATGTTGAGTGTGAAAAAGTGTTTTTTTTGTATGCAGATTCATGCACACGCATAAGGTGTGGTGTATAGCGCGAGTAAATTGCATTGGAACAACAAAGAGAAAGAGAGGGTGTGAGCGGATGAGCAGTTCTTAAAAGGTGAGTTTCAAATTTATTTCAAAAACCAACACAATAAATATAATTTGTTGCGATGCATGCAAAACAAATGCTGTAGCATCGTAGTGTGCAAGAAAGAGAGAGAATGTGTTGTGTTTTGTGGTACATCAAACCAACGTGCTATCTAATAAGAAAAACACTAACACTACTGTTTGAAGAGTAATACTGCAGTAATGTAGTGGTGATTTTAAGAAGAACATTTATTTAAATTTTTTGTTAAGGTTTTTATCTTATAGGTATTTGAAATTTTTTTAATATTTAAATCTTTAAATATTATTTTCTTTTTTCTTTTTATGCAACAAAATAGAAATTTATATTTATTAGAGTTTGTGTGAGTTTGCCTGTGGAGAAATGTAGTACTTTTACTCTGCTTTCTTAACTCTCACACAAATAGTATTCCGTTCAGTGTTGAAAAATTCAGTACTTTTGTACTCTTTTCAGTACTTTTTCATTTCACAGTACTCCCGCAACGTTTTTAGTACTTTTTTACTATTACACATTTTATGTCTTGCGCTTTTCAACTAAATATAAATGCATTAGCAACATGTTCAACGTAATGCTAAAGCTGGAATTAGCCCTTTGTTAGCCAAACGTCCAGTGAACGTGCATTCGTTTTTAGAAGAAGAAAAGCAATGAAAACGCCTGATGAACTGTAATGTAATTTCGGTAAGCATTTGCATTGGTCTTCATATGTTAAAAACGGAGGTATGTTACATTATGTTCTATCGACGTTTGACTAAACGGGGCTTTTACGTTTTGTTATGTTCCGAATAAGCTGTTTTTGTCTTGCATGTGATGAACACGAATAAGTCATTAGTTTTTTTTTTTGTTCCGTGCCGTATGTGTATTAAATATAAATAAATAAATAGTCTAGTAGGTAGTGTGCTGGCTTACTAGATGTGAGCCCACGGTCAGATATCTCCAACAAAACGAATAATGAAGAAAGGAAGGGTTTTAATGATCAATTATGTTCAGTGCCATTTTAAAATTTCAATTTTGCAACACTGATTATAAGCCTTTTTCTAAAGTTATGAATCTAAATGAGTAGGCTTATGAATCGAACATATTTGGAAGTTTAATGTCAACTTTATACGCATACTCATTGCAACCTGTACTTAAAAATCAACGTTGTAGTGAGTATGAATGAATGAGAGTAGTTAAATTTCAATATTGTTGATTAACTTATATTCAAAATTTCATGTCTGCTTATGAGTAGCGAAAAAGAGATTCATTGCTGATCTCTTAAATCACAAGATCTTGGAGGCCAATTCACAGGTCCAAAACGTGAAATTAGGTGGTGACCAAACGTGTCTTTCAATAAATCTATTGTGGCACGAGCTGTGTGACATGTTGCGCCGTCTTGTTGAAACCAGATCTCCTGGACATCATGGTTATTCAATTCAGGAATGAAAAAGTTAATAATCATGGCTCTATACCGCGGATGGACTCATTCGGGTCTTCCTCAATGCTACGCTCTACAGCAGCAATAGCTTCCTTTGTACGCACCGTACAGCGTCTCTGGAGATGCGAGTTATAAATAAGGGTAAACGTGGTGCGAAAACGTTCCATGGTTAATCGAATTAACTGCTCTGATGGACGATTTTGTCGACGATAAAATGGACGTAGTGCGCGATACGTTTTCCGCACAGAACCATTATTTTCGAAATAAAATTGCACTATTTGCACGCGTTGTTCAGGCGTGAGTCTATTCATGATGAATTGCCAAACCAAACTGAGAATAAATCACTTGACAGCTGTTAAATCGGTCGCCATCTTGAAAAGTAATGCCAACTTAACCTTCAGTCAGAATTATGATCTAGTGTCTCACACTACTTATATTGTGCTTGCAAATTTTATACAAGGGTGGCGTCGGAACCTACAGTTTAAAGTCAACTGCATATGAAATATTTTTGAAAAACACTTCATGGCAATTTTATTTGGTTTTAGAGTTTTTGTCAGAAATAACTTGAAAAGAAGTCGCCGAAGAAATATTTTTATATTTCGTTTTGTTGGAAATGTCTAACCTGTGAAGCCAACCTACTACCCTCTAGACTATGGCAACTTCGACACACTACCTTTTCTTTAATAACCAGTTATAAACTTCCAGGAAGACTTTCAACAAATCTCATATTGCATATTGCACCACTTTCCACAAGTCGTAAATATTTTTTAGTTTTTTGTTAACTTGTGTCTCAAGATTGTACAATGAGTTGAATCGGAATCAGAGTTTTATTGTGGCCATTATATAATATCAACTTATTGGTCCTCTAAATATCGTCATTAAATTGTTCATTTCATTTTCATACAAATTTTTATGAGCGAATGCAATCAAATGCAAGAAATTTTCTCAGTACCTCATTCGATTGAATCAATTTTCATCCACTTTTTCGTGGGTCGAAGCTTGGCAGTGGCATCACGGACGTCGGCCTTCAAATGCTCAGTTAGCTCTGGGTTGTCTGGTTCTTTGGCGATGCCCCACAGAAAATAGTCCAACGGTGTCAAATCGTAGCTTCTTGGATGTCAATTGACATCAACATTTCGGTCAGTTAAATCGATTGTTGCGTTGGATGTATGTCAAGTTACAACATCATGTTGAAACCAAACACCGATCACATCAATACCATGCAGACGGGTACTAAAATTTCAATATCATGGTGCGATAGGTTTCTCCACTGACCGCAATGCTTGCGTCGTTCTCATTTTCAAAAGAATATGGGCTAATGATGCCTCCGCTCTACAAGCCGCACCAAATAGTCACTCGTAATGGGTGCATTGGCTTCTGTAAGACCACATGTGGGTTTTCTGAGTCACAAATTTTGCTTATTGCCAAGATGAAAATGAGTTTCATTCGAAAAAACGATTTTCTTTTTGGCAAAATCGACATCATCGTGCAGTTTCTCGTTGGCTCAATAAATCCCAACGTTGCTCAAGCCTAAAGTGCCAGTTATCCGAACGTAACGTAACGTATCGTACCAAACGTTCTCTTTTTAGCATATGGAAAGTAATGCAAACTTTGCGCTTAACCAGCCCTTCAATCGATTCATTACGTTCATAACGTACTGAATTTTCTGACTGAATAGAATGACATAAGTATTGTCAGATTCGAAATAACCGATGGTTTAAATTTAAACCGGTAGATGGCCCAACCGATCTTATTATTTTTGACATTTTTTGTTAATTTTTTTATCTCAAATTTTTGTGTTTTTCCGAAACAGTTCAGAACTGAAATATGTTTAAAATTTATTCTAATGAAACCTAGCGCTATTAGTGAAAAAATATTCCCTTATGTTGGTCGTTGGTGTTCATAAAAACTTAAATAATTTTTTTTGTGAACTAAAATCCATGGTGAGTTGATTAAAAATTAAAATACAAAAAATTTTATGTAAAGAAACTGTTATCGTTTTCATAAAATTTCCAAATGTTGAATGAATGACTTGTTTTCAAAAAGAGTGGTTAAATTTTTGCCTGATATTTGTAAACTTAAGCCCAACACATTTCATTTCATTATAAATACTTCGAGTTCATTGACCTCTTATTTCTCACCCATCCTTAAAATATAAATTTATGAAAAAAGGCACCCTAAACAATTAAAAAATATCAGACCAAGAAATCAAATCAACACATTGCTTCGCACTTGTGTAAATAGCGCTTTAAAGAATTGCTTAAATTTAAAGTACGCTTCGTTACATGAGCAAAAAATTAACAAAAATATTAAAAAAAAAACAAAAACAATAATAAATGAATAATTATTATCGCAGTTTTGACGCTGTTAACTTGCTTGACCCAATTCTTGTCATGAATGGCTTTTTAATGTTGGGGGGTATTTACGTTGCGGCCTGTTGAGGATCCATACGATCTGACATGTTGCTTATAAACAATGTATGTACGAGTAAATCATGTAAAAAAAACAGTTCAACCGCACGCACTCATATGAACAAAAGAATACAGTTTCGTGTGAATCGTAATAAAATTTCCGCAAAAATGTCAAAAACACGCAAATCACCAGTCTGTATAAATTCAGATAAAATTTATGAAAAAAAACACACACACACTCAAACACTAACAATACATAACATACATAAATGTGTTGCATGTGTTTTGCGATTCATTATTTTTATACGTACTATTCATACACACATATATACGCTTAAACTGATTCATACAATACGTATATGCATTTGAAATATTGTACCAGTAATAATAAATATTCATGCATTTATTTTATTTTTGTTGTTGTTTTGAATAGAAAAATTAATATAATACATTCACATACTTTTACACTCACATATTTATATCCTTAAATACATATGTACATATATACGTATATATGTATTCATATGCATGCAGTCTCTTTAAATTTTTTAATACTACCCTCGACATGTACAACATACGCTTAATCATATGCCTGTATTGGTTTCGTAAACACACGCATACACACATATACACTACACAGGATTTCTTTGCATATGGTAGGCTTCATGAAATGGGGGTTCCTTCCTTTTGTCATGCATTCAAAAACATGGTTGTTTGGTTCGGTTCAGTTCGGTTTGGCACGTGAGTTTTATGTAAATTTTCAATGTACAATATTACAAACTAAATGCTCATTTATGTCATTATTTATTAAAATTACTAACACTTGCATACACACTCTCTCACTCACGTTAGGCAACATACAACGTACTCTCACCGACATTCACGTACTCAATTCGAGTGTAAAAATACATGAAAATCAGCAGCTAGCTACTGGAATCTGGGCTACTTGTTATAATTCATCACAAAGAGATTTAATTTCATTTTTTACTTTTTATTTGTTTGTATTGTTGTAATACCTCCTCCTCCACCTCTCAATAATATTGCTATTGTTGTAGGCAAATAAAATAAAATAAATATTTTATTATATTTACCGATACAATTATTACGAAATAGTAGAAATTAAACCTTGACTGACTTTTCAATTCACACATATTCTCACACTCCTGTTGACTTATGTGTTCATTAATTGGGAGTTATTGAGGGTGAAAGTGTGTATAGAAAGGCTTAACCCCTTAAAAAATGAATGTCTTGTATTATATAATCAGAAGAACCGAAATTCCTCAAACAAAATCGTACGTAAGTAATTGCCCATTCCAACCCTTCAGTCAGGATTACGGCCACACATGTTGTGTGCCTTAATTTTATACTTGAGTGGCGGGACCTACAGTTTAACTTTTTCATGGCAGGTTCATTTACTCTTAGAGTTTTAGCCAGAAATCTGGTGAGAGGAAGTGGCCGAATAAACATTTTTTTTCATATTTCGTTTTGATGTCTGGGGCCCGAATCCGGGCTTTAGGTCTAATAAGCGAACACACTACCTACTAGGCTACGGCGACTATAAACAAAATCACAATCATAATATTATGTTCAGATATGCGCCATTATTGAGCTCAATATTTCATATAAAGCTTGAATTAATTATTGCTCAATAAATGCGAAAATTGTTATAATATTGAGTAAAACTTAAAATACAGCACTGTCATAAGTATGTTCAGTGCGCATATTACAATTATCTGAACACTTTCTTTTGATATTTGACAATTCAAATGCCAAAAACGACAAACAACATAAAAAAACAAAACAAAATGAAATCAATGTTGTTGAAACAACCAGCCTTTTTGTTTACCAGCTGTCAAATAAATATTGAATAAGCAGCTGAACTGCGTATATTGTCATGTCTGAACGCTTAAAATATTGTTATCAAATAAACGAATATTGACTCAATAAAAGTGCATTTCTGAACATAGTATAAACAAATCCATAATTACTGAATTACGCAGATTGTATTCAGAATGTGAATGTAATTATCCACTAAAGGTAATTTAATTATCGCCTCCGTTAGTTCCGGAAAGATTTTGAAAAATAATTTTGTAAGTTTCAGAATTATTTTCCTTCTTTTCAAATAATTTTTCAAGGAGCCCAAGTATGTAATACGCTCTGTCAATTGCTGTGTATGCTGACATATCCTCTGCTGCCTAATGGTGAACCTCTCCCGTACTCTGTGCACCGTGCCACAGCAACATACATGACTCTGACAAGTGACTTAAGATGATATAACCTAAAAAAAGTAACTAAGAAAAACTCCTGGTTACACGATCTAGTAGTTTAACTAGTGACCCTATAGGCTGAAGCGGAAATCGCTTCATATCAATGTTGCTTGATGCGCGAATTGACAGCACTGTTACTTATTAATAAATATTGAATGAAAAGCGATAAATCCTTCAAATCGCCGTACTCTAGTAGGTAGTATGATGGTTTATTAGACGTGAGCCCACACTTCAAACCCTAGGTCAGACACTCTCGGCGACTTCCTCTCATCAGATTTCAGGAAAAAACTCTGAGAGTATATGAAACAGCCATGAAAGCTTCCAAAAATCTGTCGGTCGGAATAGATTTTAAACTGTAGGTACCGCCACACATGTATAAAATTAGCACACACTATATAAGTGGTGTGGGAAGCTAGGTTCTAATCCTGATTAAAGGATTGTAATGACAAATTATGTTTGCATATACATACGTAAATCTTTCAAATCCAATATTTGATCACATAAATCTCATTGACTATGGTTGGAAAATGCAACGAAGTTTCACATGCATTGCTCAGAATGCTTAATGTAGGCAGGAATTGGAAATAGCAATTAAATGAATGATGGAACACACGTTACTCTACTTAGCAAAGAAAAGCTAACAATTGAACTCAGTTTGTTTAGAAATCTTGAGAATTTGGCTCCTCACACCTTCATATATCATTCAGAATGGTTGGGAAATGTCACAGGCATTTGACAAAATAGTTGTTATTCGGTAATACTGCGGCAGAGTGTAATGGGTTTTACTGACAAGGGTAAGGTAAGAAATTACTGCCGAGGAAAACGTATATCCATTTGGTGTCATATATGTTCACATATATGTAAAATTATTCATTTGGAAATATTATTAAAATATCTGAGCGGACTACACAGTATAATAATGCACAACCCATAATTCAAATAAATTCGGAAAGATGAAAGAAAAATATCTGCGAATATTAAAATAAATATTGTTGTTGTCGTGAATGAGAACTACATATGTACATACATAATTCGTCATTAAAACGCTTCAGTCAGGATTACGACCTAGCTTCTTACACCATTTATGTCGTATGTGTTAATAAGTCGATTCCAAAAGACAGAATTTTTAGAAACTTTTCATGGCAATTTTAATTTCCTCCGAGTTTTTATCGTCGAAGAAATATTTCTTCAATTTCGTTTGGTTGGAGATGTCTTAGCTGGGCTTTGAACCGTTGCCTTATGCCTAATAAGTCAACAACACACTACGCACTAGACTATGGAATGGGGAAAAATTTATTATTCAATTGAAACGAAATGTGCAGAAATTTATAGCGAGATAGAGGTGTAATTAGTACATGAGAACCTAACACATGAGAACATAATTTTTTAGCTTTTTCGATTTCATTTGAAAAATATTATTTCAGAAGTTATAAGTGGCCTGTATAACTTAATCACATTATATACTGCAACGTATTGTACAACATTTCAAGGTCCATAATTTCGTAATAAGGTTCTCGGATGATAGCAGGTCCATCTATCATTGCCCAAAAACAACGTACTCTGTGGGCATATATTAGTGTAGCTGCGATGAATATTTTCTCTATTGTCTACATTTTCTCAAAAGATGGTGCTGACGCATCTTTCTCATCACGTGTGCAAAACGGCGTATTTAAAAATAAATGGAATTTCTAAATAAAGTTTAAAATTTAATTTATAAAATGTATCACTTGAACATACCAGTAAAATTTATTTGCTTATTAATTATTATTACAATACAATGAGATATTTTGTTCTAATTATCACTAGACGAGAATTTCTGGTAACAATCTAACCCCTGACTTGACAATTTATAAAGATTTGGAGAAGGCGAAGTCATTCGACTTCAAGAACGTTCATCAGGCTGTTTATCAAGCCATATAAAAAGGCAAGACAAAGCAGGCGAGTCAGTTAGTAAAAGTTCAATCAGTCTTTTGTGAAGACGCGGTGCGTTTGAAGATCTCAGTTACAAAGATCTATCGAACAAATGTCTGGTAATTGTTATTGTTTATGCAAAAGGTGTAAACAGAGGAATAACAAAAAAGGCAATTGTTGAATTTTAATTAAAACTTATCACCAATTTATTTTAATGTTATTTGCAATCTACGTGCTCATATTTTACGCGTTTTTAAGTGGTAAAAAGAGTAACAATATAAAGAGCCAACAACTGAAAGATTAAGAAAAGCCTTGAGCTGAATATCCCAAATCAAAGAAACTAAGCGAAACCAAACTTCGCTCTTGATGTTTGAAAACAAAATCAATTTCGCTTAATAATATACGTACAATAGAATTTAATTAATTTAACAACCAATGGGTTAATATGTTTTCTTTTTTGCATCGAAATTCCAAAAATCCATTCATATGAATTCAATAAAAAAAGAGGCAGAAATTATTATTAAGGCAGATCCATTAATCAAATTGTTATGACATCTTCCTGTTGATGACCGCCAACACCATCATCTGTCTGATAATAAAATTGAAATAATTACAATAAGAATAAATTAAAACAAAAGCAAAACAGAAACAAAAATTAATTCAATTCAATTCAGTACGTAATATTTCAAAACAATAAATTTCACAATTGTTTTCCAAAGTAAGTAATTTGTTGTTTAATTTATTACATTTTAAATATGGATTTATGCCACATTGTTCAACTCATTGTTGTTGGATTCTTTTTTTTTTTTTTGGGTATTTTAAATAAATAAGTTTAATTTATTTTGATATGAATTTAGTAGGAAAATCATTTTAATTTAGTTTAATTTTTTGTTTCTGCAAGTTTTTAAAGTTCAACAAGATATTGTTCATATTGTTACGTTTTTACTTAATCGATTAATTAAAATTCTATATTATTCGAACAATTTTGTGTGCCACTGTTCACAACTTTATGTAAAAAACAACAATTGCTTTACTTTGTTATTTCTCTGTTTATACCCTTTGCATAAACAATAACAATTACTAGACAATTATTCGACAGACCTTTGTAAAGGAGATCTTCAAACCACTATTACTCTCTTCAAACGCAACGCGTCTTCACACAAGACTGACTGAACTTCACTAACTCTCTGCCGCCTGCTTTGTTTTGCGTTTTATATGGTATGAGCTGATGAATGTTCTTGAAGGCAAAGTAATGTCCTTCTCGGAATCTCTATAAATATAAACATCGTTGTTTTTGTAAACATGTTTGTTTACTGCATTGTTTAGTTTTGTTTTTTATATTTTAAATGTTAAGCGATGTAAAAGCAAAATACCAGTATCTAGATATTTTTTATTTTTGTAACAATATAATGATAATATACTGTACTCGTATATCATTTTATT
This sequence comes from Sarcophaga rosellei, assembly GCA_930367235.1. Taxonomy (NCBI): domain Eukaryota; kingdom Metazoa; phylum Arthropoda; class Insecta; order Diptera; family Sarcophagidae; genus Sarcophaga; species Sarcophaga rosellei. The sequence continues at coordinate 30,696,672 of OV884021.1, read as the reverse complement.
TATAAAAATATTATTCTTAACACTGAGTTATCTTGTGTTAATAAATGATTCAGCTAAGAAAAAAATGAAATTAAAGAGAATAAAATTTATTTAGTAACTCATAAAATATTTTTATAACAATACATCAATTAAATATCATAAAGTGGGGTCTTTTAATTTAAATAATAATATTTTTTTTCCAATTTAATTGTATAGGATGGGGGCCCTAAACGTTTAAATTTAAAAATCCAATGCAGCAAAAACGGTTTTCCAAATTTATTTTTTTCTTGTGAAGTACAATTGTTCCAGTTAGAAATGGAATTTTATTTCATTTATATGGCTGCCGCGGTTGGCATCACAGTACCTCATTCAATCGGAGCAATTTTCGTGCACTTTTTCTAGTGTATGGGATCGTATCTTCGCAATGACATGACGAATGTTTTCCTTCAAATGCAAAATTGTCTCTCTTTTGTCGGCATAACACTATTTTTCAAGGGCGCTTGACAGAAAATAGTCCAACAGTTTTTATGTAGTCAAATGCAAGAAATTTTCTCAGTACTTCATTCGATTGGACCAATTTTCGTACGCTTTTTTGAGGATCTTAACTCGGCAATGGCATCACGAACGTTGGCCTTCAAATGACCAACTCTGGGTTGTCCGGTTCTTAAACGGTTCCCCACAGAAAATGGCCTAATCACAGTTTCTTGACGGCCAATTGACATCACCATTTCAGCAAATCAAACGTTTGACGCAATAAATCGATTGTGGCATGAGATGTGTGGCAAGTTGCACCACAACTGTACCATAAGGAGCGGGTACAAACAAATTGGTTATCATGCCGTTCCACAAGCCGCACCAAATAGATAACGTTTTCTGAGCCCCAAATACCACAATTTTGCTCATCAACAAACCCACCAAGATGGAAATGAGCTTCAGCCGAAAAAATTTTTTTCCAATGTTGCTCAAGCGTAAATTGATTCATTACGTGCAGTGGAGACAATATACTGAATTTTGTGACAGAATAGAATGACATAAGTATTGACAGATTCCGAATAACCGATAGATATTTTGTTTGTGTATATAAAATGTTTATTAAAATATCCTGTCGAGCAAAAGAGAGTGCATATCTTAAATATTTTTTAAAAGCTTATGAACATAAAATAATAATTGAAGACAGAAACACTCTTAGAATGGTACATAATTTCATGGCATTTATTCTTTAAGTATTATTTACAGCATACACCGATGTGAAGAATAATAAGGACACCAGTGTGACACATAGAGACACATTGGATGTTGAAGCTTTTATAGGTAAGCTTCACCGATGGCTCAAAAATGGATTATGGAATTGAATATGTGGTCTATTAAGACAACTGACACTGGTCATACAGATTACCTAACCAGGGCAGCGTATTTCAAGCGGAGAATTTTTCTATTGAACAAATTGTAAGCATGGTTCAGGGCCTACCTCCTTCGAACTTGATCGAATGTATGTGCATTCGCTGGGATACCATCTCATCAAATCCAAAGTCAGGAGTTGCATGAACTTTCTGCACCGTATACGTCCACACAACACCCGCATCTACTGTGTTCTGGGCCACTGTATCATAGAGGAAAACGAAAAGGTGGACGAACTGGCATCAAAGGGATCGGAAATGTCTGAGGAGATATACATATGGGGCCCAAACTGGAAAAAGCAGCATGAACTTCAGCATACCGTGGGTGGTATAAAATACCTGACGGCGAAATTTCAAAACTGATGTATCCAGCATTGAATAACGGGACCTTCAGGGTACTACCTGAATTCGGATAGAGAACAGTTCGCATTTTAACAGGAATTCTAATGGCATATTCCGCTATTGGCAATTTCGCTGACAATCTCGGCCTGCCCAACAAGGTTTACTGCGGAAGCTACTATGATGTGGAGAAAACGAAATCGGTGCAACACCTTTTATGCGAGTGCAATACACATCTGAACAGAAGTCATCAGTTTTTGCCTGACAGAACGTTTGAAGATCTGGGCACGAAGATAAATTCCATTATTGACGTGTCATTAAAGGAAGTGGCGGGTTTCATCTGAAGGTTCAAACTCATTACTAACTAATCATGGCATGGGGATGTACCTCGCACTGGGCAACACAATACTTTATATGGGCCACCGATTGAGCCTACCTGTCAAAGGCAAGCTACCTGGTAACCTAACCTATAAAAAAATAAAAATATAATAAATAATTTGAGCTAGTTTAAGCTCCAATGATATTTATGTATTGGGGTGCCTAGACTTTTGCTGTCCACTGTACTTATAAGGGGTGATTTTTTAAGAGCTATAGGAAAATTAAAAAAAATACACATACAAATTCAGAAAAATACATGAAATCTTTATTTGAATCGATAGTACGGTCCATATAATTTAATGTTTGAAGATTATTTCATGCAAATGTTGACCGCGACTGCGCCTCAAATGGTCCATCCGCTTAGTCCAATTTTGGCATATTCTTTCCAACATTTCGGCCGGTAATATACGAATAAATGCTTCAATGTTGGCTTCAATGCGTCAATTGAAGCGGGCTTGTCTGTATAGACATGAGCTTTAACATAGCCCCACAAAAAATAGTCTAAAGGCGTTAAATCGCACGATGCCGAACGTGAAATTAAATGTTCACCGAACTCGCCACTCAATAAGTCCATTGTTACGCGTGCTGTGTGGCATGTGGCACCGTCTTGTTGAAACCACATGTCATGCAAGTCAAGCTCTTGCATTTTGGGCATCATTTGGATATCATCTCACGGTAGTGCTTACCATTCACAGTTACGTTACGATTCGCAGCATCTTTGAAGAAGTACGGTCCAGTGATGCCACCAGCCCATTGACCGCACCAAACTGTGACTTTTTCTGGATGCATTGGTAGCTTTTGCAATGCTTCTGGCTGATCTTCACTCCAAAATCGACAATTCTGCTTATTTACGTATCCCGAATGGCCGCTTCTGTGGGTCGTTTAAAGTGACCATAAAATGGAAGAAGCGCGCGATGAACTTTGTTAACAGAGCACGCAATTTGATAATAAAATTCAATGATTTGCAAGCGTTGTTCGTTTGTAAGACGATTCATGGTTAAATTATAGACCAAACTGAAGATGTTTGACAGTGAAACAAATCACGAAACGTGCGTCAGTGTAAAAAATCACCCTTTATAATAATATAAATACATCATGCAAAAAGATGACGTTTGTTGTTCACTGTATATATAGTATATTTAAATATTTAAGTGTATTCATCTGTTTTTCAGAAGGAATCATTACAAATACTATAATTTGCTGTAATTTGTAGTTGAAGGCATTTAACCTATAATTACTGAAATTGTTAATACAGGTATTAGCTGTTAATTAACATGATTAAAAAGAAATGCATAAATTTATAAGGCTATATTTGTTATTGGATAAATAAATAAATATTGAAAATAAGGTTTTTGCAAAAAAATTTTCCAAAAAAAATTACAAACTTTTTCAATAAAAAAACGTATTTTTTCCATTGTATTCAGATTCACTACTATAGTTGTTATAAATGATTTCGTGGTAATATTTTTGAATTAGTCAGAATTATAAAAATTCTATTTATTTTAATAAAAATAAATTATTCCATTACTGACGTAGACACAAGCGGAAAATTGTGATAGGTCAGACAGCCAGCCTATGGAAAATATTTCAAAGAGTTTTATTTTACACCCACACATCATTTACTTGAATACGAACTTTGGAATACAATTTATACGTCAAAATTACAATTTCCTTTATTTGTTGTGATGTATTATTGCTGTTATTATTTATGGTAATGATGATTAGTAAATAAACCATATTCGATAGAATAAAATCATATTTTTATAAATTTATTACCATATTATTACAAATCATATACATAAATGTAGAACGTGGGCCTTTGAAGAGTTTGAATTTAAAAATGCAATTTGCCAAATATATTTTTTGTTGTGAAGTGCAATTGCTCTGGTTAGAAATGGAATATTATTTCATTCATCTGGCCTCACAGTACCTCAATTAATAGCACCAATTTTCGTGCACTTTTTCGAGTGTATGGGATCGTATCTCGGCAATGGTATCACGAATGTTGGTCTTCAAATGCTCAATTGTCTCTGGATCGTCAGCATAACACTTCTCTTTAACGGCGACTCAAACAAAATAGTCTAATGGTCTCAAATCGCAACTTCTTGGCGGCCAATTGACATCACAATTTTGGCTAATTATACGACCATCAAACGTTTGACGCAATGAATCGATTGTGACATGGGATATGTGGCAAGTTGCATCATTCTGTTGAAACCAAATATCGTTCACATCATATTATGAAGAGCGGGTACAAAAAATTGAGTATCATGGTGCGAAAGGTGTTTCACAGAAATATGGGCAGTATATTATATTATATTAGTAATGGGTGCATTGGCTTCTGTCAGATCATGTGTCGCGGATTAAGGGATCCAGGCGGATCTTTGTAACGTCTTTATAAGTCACACTAACAGCATATTATGTTTAAAATTTGAAGAACAATTTATTATTGTTCGATGTTGTCACTTTTAGAGACGTTGTAAGCATCAAGTCAGTTTATTAGACCTTTACGATTAGGGTATGAAGAAAATTTTGCCTGTGAAATGTATCGTATAAAATATAATATTGTGTACAACTCTTGCTATTTCATCCTTTTTAGAATGACGCATGTTTAATATATTGTTACGTTCTTATTTTTTTTCTGTTTGCTACTGTCCACAATTTTATGTAAACAACAATAATTGATTTTCTTTGTTATTCCTCTGTTTACAACCTTTGCATAAACAATAACAATTTCTAGACAATTGTTCGACAGATATTTGTAACGTAGATCTTCAAACCTCGATTATTCTCTTCAAACACACCGCGTCTTCACAAAAGGCTGACTGAACTTCACTAATTCGATCATCTGTTTTGCCTTGCCTTTTGTAAACAGTCTAAATGTTCTTGAAGGCGAACGTTCGTGGCTTCTCCCTCTCGAAATCTCTGTAAATGTAAGCATCGTTGTTTCATTATTGTTGTTTGTGTATTTTGTTTAAATTTATTTTTGTAGTGTTTGTTGTTGTATTTTTGTTTACTTGTTTACCATTTTAATGTTAAGCGATGTAAAAGCAAAACACCAGTATCTAGATTCTTAATTTTCCTAACAATGTAGTGGGTTGTTAAGAAGTAGTCAGTATTTAATCCTGTAAGCTGCAATGATAAATGCTATTAAACTAACGTTTCACATTATCATCCCAACAATTATTATAAATTAAAACCGAAAAAAAGTCTTAAAATTGTATATCATTGAAATTAATATCCAGACTTTTATGGCAAATTGAACTTTAAAAATATAATAGCATACGAACAATATTCTTTGAGTGTATACAATATATTTTGTACTCTCCAACCAACAACTCTTTCTTTAGAACTCAATAGAGTATCTACTTTACAACACACAGATGATGATCGTATGAAATAGAAACCACAAATGAAATCCACAATATACTTGCGATCACAGGTATTCTCTGAATTTCTTATACTCTCTGAATGGCTCTCTGAGAAATGTAGTTTTGTTTACAATACTTGTATCTCCAAACTCAATTGTATTTCGATCAAAGTATCTTGTTTTACTCATAGGGCGTGTTATGGTTGAAGAGAGGAGAAGAGAAAAGATACATTTCTTGCATTAAGAAACAAACGATATCAGCTGTTTTCGATTGCGTGCGAGAGACTGCTATCGAATGGGTTTTGTGTTTCGAATTGATTGCATACTCGTACACATGTTCAAGAATTAAAATAATTTATTCAGTCAGTGAACAATACATGGGTATCGTACATATCAGTGTGTATTAAATACAATATCTCTGCGGTTATGCGAGAGTGTTTCTGTAGTTTTATTTTTATATTGCGTTCCACTTGGTCACAATAACATGATTGTGTTACAACTACAACATTAAAGAAAACAATAAAGTCGCCTTTACTGATGGTAAGCCTAACTAAAGTCACTTCAGTAATCAAACAAACGCGAGCGAAGCGAAGTGGTGTTGGCCGAATAAAACTGCGTCTGTCCGCGTACAACGTACATACATATAAATAAAACGACTCGTTTTCTTTTTTTAGTTTAATATTCGAATTATAAATTTTTAATTTTTATTGTAGTTTTTTTGTTTTCATTTCATTAAATCGTTTTAAAGAGTGAATTTTTAGTGATACAAGCATAATAATAACCCGGGTCAAAATAAAGGAAAAAATATAAAAAATCCGCTAAAATTTCCTAATTAATCTCTTCCATCGTAGACGATTTGTTATTGTTTATATTGTGCGTGTGCAGTGAGCGATATTGTGTCTGTATGTTTAGCATTTGGTGGCGGCGATATTGAATGAAAGGCTAATACTACGAAAGAGAGGAGCAGAAAATCCAAAGAGGGTGTGCTATTTCCGTTTGTGTTGTGTGTTTTCATAATTTTAATTATTAAAATCGTTTTACTCCCAACGAAGCTGAAGAAAATATCTAAAAATCTTAAAATTGAGAAAGCCCCCCACAATAAATAGAAAAATTAATTCATATTAGCAACGACAAGAAAATATCGAAAAAAATAACAAACAAAAAAAAAAATTAAAGAAAATATAAAAGAATATCTGAAGATAGAGTGAAGAAATCCTTTGTTGTGCTAAGTTTTCCATGTAATTGTTATTGTAGAAAAGGCGCATGTGCCATTTTGTTAAACAAAAGCAAAAATAATCATTTCGAAAATATATTTCCAAGTGATTCAAAACAATAATCAAAATATAAAGAGCAGTTTTAATTTATCAATTTAACAATATAATAAATACATAAATATAAAATTAAATAAATTAAAATTAAATATTTATCGTTTCAATTTCAATTATTAGTTCAATATTTTAAAATAAAAAAAATAAGAAGAAATTAAAAAAAAAAAGTTCAACATAAAACACCGCATTTCCCAACGACCGACCACCTCAAAGTGTGTTTATTTATTTATAATTTTTTTTTTCAATTCATTTTTCGTTATTCAAAAAAAGAAATTCGAAAGAAAATACAAAAAATATACCTTAAAGAAATCAAATAAATTTGCATAAAAGTTTACCACCTTTTAAAGAATGAAAATTCCCAACACAGTGAAAATGTCTTTCATCTCAGCATTTAGTGCCTTTAAAATATCCGTATTATTCCTCTTATTATTGCAACAAAGCGTTTTTGTTTTAACAAAATCCAATCAAAAGTTCTCCATAAAACATCGCAAATCATCCAGACTTGAATCAGCTGTTTCCGAGGATTCAATGGTAAGTATTTTCTTATTAGATATTCACCCTCCCCAATCTACAGCTGTTTACCTAAAAAGAAAAACCAAAATAGTGATGCCAATTAAACGCATGTATTTTGGTCTTTATTTGAATTTGAAATACGAATGATTACAATATTGCTAGGAAAATGGAAAAATCTAGATACTGGTGTTTTGCTTTTACGTCGTTTAACATTAAAATTATAAACAAAAGCTATAAAAACAATGAACTTGTTTACAAATGATCGCTCTTAGTAATATAACAACAAACACCAACATGAACAAAATGGTAAACAAGTAAACAAAAATACAGGAATAAATGTAAATAAAATACAAAAACAACAATAATGAAACAACGATGTTTACATTTATAGAGACCCCGAGAAGGCGAAGCCACGAGCATACGCTTTCAAGAACATTCATCAGACTGTTTACGTTGCTATATAAAAGGCAACTGTGAAAAAGTTCAGTCAGTCTTGTGTGAAGACGCTGTGTATTTGAAGAGAGTAATCGTGGTTTGAAGATCTCCGTTACAAAGATCTGTCGAACAATTGTCTAGTAATTGTTATTGTTTATACAAAGGTTGTAAACAGAGGAATAACAAACAAAGCAATTGTTGTTGTTATATCAAGTTGTGAACAGTGGCACACAGAATTGTTCGCCTAATAAGGAATTTTAATTAAAACTAAACGCCAAATTAACGCAAATTTATTTTTATTTCATTTGCAATCTACGAGCTCATATTCTAAACGTTTTTAAAAGGATGTTCGTATTCATTCATATAATATGAATACGTGGTTATTATCTTCGAACGACAAAAAAAAATATATAAGTTTTTGGGTTAAAATAAATACATCTTTACGGTGGTGATTCATTTCTGAAAGATTAAGTTAAACTGTTGAGGGCAAATGACTTCCTTCTTGGGAGTACCCCTAAAATAAATTTTAATTGTCAAACTAACAATATGCGATATTATAGTGTCATTCAAACAGGTGTTTATATGTTATTTGCTGTCGTTAATGTAAATCAGTTTAATTCTGAAACCTAAATTTCAATTAACAAAAAATGTAACCTATCAAGTTTAGCACGGGCAGCTGATTAAAAAGTCTACCTTTACTATAAAGTGTGCAAAAATGTTTAAAATGAGTATTCCGTACAGCGTAAATTAAGGAGAAGTCTTATGTGACGATTTTGGAGACTTTTTCAGGAAATTGTAATTATTTTTCAAACAGTGCAATGAGTACAATTTGCGACTATTTTAGGGATTTACAAGAAGTTTTTTATTCTTTTTAAGAATGACAAACTCTATAGAGCAAAATCTGCTGATTTATAGCATAATAAATGTAAACGTCAACAAAATCGTTGTCGAGGGGAGCTAGTTTTAAGGCATTAATAGATTCTTTTTTGGTGGTTAGACTTTATGAAATCGTCGTAGTCTAGTGAGTAGTATGATGGCTTAGTTGAAGTGAGGCCAGGTCAAACTTCTCGAACAAAACTAAATATGAAAGAAATATGTCTTCGGCGACTCTGAGAGTAAATAAATATTGACATGAAAACTATAGGTCCCGTTACTATAAGCGGCGTAAGAAGCTAGGTTGTAGGCCTGACTGAAGGGTTGTAATCACCAATTATGTATGCTTTATGAAATCGATTGGATTGAAGTGAATCCATTTGTTGTTCTAAAAGATTTCATTATTCTGAATACGAAATAGAAAGAATTGTTGGGAATTAAGGGAATATATAGCAATTTTTGGGCTTGATCGATTGATTCATAATTATTTTTTATTTATACAAATGAATTAAAATTTCGTTGAAATTTTTTTTATTAAATTTACAACTAAAATCTATTTGTTGGAATAAGATAGTGAATCACAAATTGTAATTGTCCATAGGTTAGGGGAACTTTTAGCGTTTTTAACGCTACAGTAGTTTTGATTTAGCTGCCTTTTATTTACGTGCGCATTGCCTTTACCTGCACAAACATTTTGAGAGTGTAATCTATAATTAAAATAAAAAATTTAATTTAGCTGCATTTTTGACTTATCTGCACAAAAATTCTTGCAAAAGTTAGTTGTGCAGGTAAGTCAAAACTACTGTAAATATAACTCTTTATTTATTTAGATATGAAGATAATGAATTGTAGTTCGAGAACTATTGAAAATTAATTTCTATTTGAAATAGAAATTATTTTTCTAAGAGAATCTTAAAGGCAAAATATGTTTTAAATTTGTCGGTAAAATAAAGTTAGGAATTAAACATTACTTAGAAATGGTTTTATAAATTAGGAAAAACCTTACAAGAAAACTTTTTGTTTTTCGTTATGATGACTGGTTTACAAAAATATTTTTTTTTTACTTTTTTATTGTCATAAAATGCTGGAAATAATTTTCTAGCATTATGAAGTGTATACAACTTAATAACGCATATATCACATATTGTATGACAAATCCAAAATCCCACCAGTTCATTGACAGAAAACACACAAATTGAGAAAGTGATAATAAGCATTGTAAGTCATAAATTAATTATTTTGCTGGCACTAGCACACCTTTAAGCAGGTTGTTTAATGATTTATTTTAGAATTTATTGTAAAGAACACAATCTCAACAATATGAACGGAGAATAAGTTGCAATTGTTATAAACCCTGTTGGGAATATGTTTAGGAATCGAACCATAAGGGCGTCCAATTTTGATATTAGAACTGTTCCGTTTATACGATCTATAAGGTTCATGCTTCTATCTAAATAGTGTTTTTGTTATAGAATTTGTTTTGACAAATATAAAGAGTATAGCTAACTAAGGGCCATTATTACAAGTTGCCGTTAAAGTTAGGTTTTGTTAAAAGTAACTTTAGCTAAAGTGAACTTTAAAGTTACCTTTAATATGTTTTCGTTATTACAACCTAATGATAAAATAAAGTTAACTTTTTCAAATATATGGCAGTGTCGGTCTTTTTTAAACGCAGTGCCAAGGACGGGCTTCTTTTTTGTTGCTGTATTGAAAATAATATACATATAATATGGCAAGTTCAAACATAAAGTGGACTTTAAGAGTTACCGGTAGGATGATCCTCCCTTTAGCTTAATGCTCACTTCTACCTTATTGTCCATTTAAAATAATGAAAAACAATTTAACTGTCCTTTAAAATTCTCCCTTTAATTAACGGCAAGTAGTAATAATGGCCCTAAATGAGTTACATTTTACTGAGACACTGGCATGTTAGAAGAACGAAACCAACGGAATATAGCCCCCATAATACTAAGGAATGAAGAAAACCAAAATTCAAGTAGATTTTGTGAAGTGATTTTTAATCAAATTCAAATACGTATGTAATGTTTTCACTCTTTTTTTCAGTGATACATATGAAATCTCATAAAATTTAAAATTTGGACATAACAGGGAAATTGTAAACCGTTTGGTGTCACTTAGACCTTCATTCTTATACTCTTGGTGAGAGAAAATAATTTTTTACAGATCTGTTTGAGAAAAGTAAATGAAACTTATTTATTTAATAACCACAATTCAATTACTAGGAGCTGAGCAATTTAGATCCCATCCTCAACCTCAAGCCTATAGCCTAGATTACTACCCCCTGGACCACCAGGGCAATCAATTTCATATGGTTGCCGCGACTGGCCTTACAGTACCTCATTCGATCGGACCAATTTTCGTGCGCTTCTTACATTCGAATTCTCGGATGTTGGCCTTCAAATGATCAATTGTCTCTGATTTGTCGGCATAACACTTTTCTTTAGAGGCGCCCCACCGAAAATGGTCCAATGGTGTTAAATCGCAATTTCTTGGTGGCCTATAGACATCACTATTTCGGCTAGTTAAACGGCCATCAAACGTTTGACACAATAAATCAATTGTGGCATGAGATGTGTGACAAGTTGCACTATCCTGTTGAAACCAAACATCGTTCACATCAATACCATATAGAGCGGGTACAAGAATATGGGTTAACATGCTTCAATAGGCGTAATCGTTGCGCTGTCCTCATTTGCAAAGAAATATGAGCCAATGATGCATCCGTTCCACAGGCCACACCAAGCAGTTACTCGTAATCGTTGCATTGGCTTTTGTAAGACTACGAGTGGGTTTCCTGAGCCTCAAATGCGGCAATTTTGCTCATTAACGTACCCACCAAGTTTAAAATATGCTTCATCCGAAAAGATGAGTTAGTTTTTGCAAAATCGACATAATTGTACAGTTGGCCCAATAAATTCCAACGTTGCTCAAACGTAAATCGATTCACTACGTTCAGTGGAGCTAATAGACTGAATTTTTTGACAGAATAGAATGACATAAGTATTGTCGATATAACCGATGATTCAAATTTAAACCGATAGATATCCCACCCGATGCAATAAATTTTAAGTTCTAACTCCTGAATAAACGCCAAATAAAGATGTTAAAAATTTTCTTGTACATTGTCAACATTGTTACACTCCTTATTTTACATATGATGGTGATGTATCGCATAAATTCTCTTTCGCACCCTTAAAAGTTGTTTTCTTTTTTTGTATTAAAATTATTAGCCAAGCAGCCTGGTAAACAGTTGCACATATGTATGTATGGACGAACGTATCGTCATTCCTTACGTCAGCCACTGTTTCCTTTGTAAATAATTATATTGTTGTATGTTGTATTGTGTTGTTGTTTTTGTGGGTTTATTGAACTACTACTACATGCCCCAATGCAGCACACACACTAATTTAGTCGAACACGATGACAAAGAGAAAATGACAAGGAGAGAGAGAGAGCTGGAGCTTGTAATTGAGAGCATAGAAATGAAAAGGAAATTCTGCTATTAAAGTATTTGGCGCCGGTCTGTCGCATTTTGCCGGTTGGTTGTTTACAGTTGTGCTCTTTTATTACTCATGGCAGTGTTGCCACAAGTCTAATGGTGTTTCCTACAAATTTAATCTCTTTTACAAAACGAACTCTAGTTATTTGTAAATTATAAATTTCTCTTCTTATACTATGTTCAGACAGGCACTTTTATTGAGCCAATATTCTGTCATTTGAGAGCAATATATTAAGTGTTCAGACATAATAATATACGCAGTTCAGCTGCTTATTCAATCTTTAGCTGGTAAACCAAACAACATTATTTTTTTTTTTTGTTTGAAGTTGTTGACATTTGAGTTGTCAAAGTGTTCGGAAAATTATAATATGCCCACTGAACATACTTATAACAGTGCTGCATTTTAAGTCTTACTCAATATTATTACAATTTGCGTATTTATTGCGCAATAATTAATTGAAACTTAATATGAAATATTGAGTTCAATAATGGCGTTTATTGCGATTTACGCAATAAAAGTGCATGTCTGAACATAGCATTAATGATTTAAATTATAATTTTAAGCAAGTGAGAGAGAGTGGCAAGAGTGGAAAAGTTCTTTAATCATGAAACTTTTGCTAAGAATCCTATATGCTTACTGATGGCAACACTGATTTCATTTGCTTGCAGATTTTCCAATTTTAATTTTTCTTTTCATTTTCACTTGTTCGTTTTCGTTTTTTTTCCCCATTGTGTCTGTAAACAATTTATTTTAAGTCACTCTCAATTTATTTTTTTTTATGTATTCTTCTATTTATCCTTCTTATGACAAAAAAAGACAACGAATTAACGTAAGTGCTTATACGTGTCATTATAGTCCGTATGTATGTTTAATTTTATTGACTGTTTTTGACCCTTAAAATTAAATTTTCTCATTCCCTTTTTTTGAAACAGCAAATTTGCATGTGATTCATGATCGATTGCAGAGGTGGGTGTGTAGAATTAAACCACAAATAAATATTTGTGTGTAAAGACAAATACGTTATTCATTTTGTAAAATTTTTTTTGAAGAGAAATTTCAGAGGTATTAAATTTTTGCTTATGAGTCACACCGGAAGTGGTTAGGGTTCTAAGGTGGTAGGCTTAAGAACTGAAAATCAATACAACAAAAGCTTTCAATATCAAAATGGTCTTCTCTTGTCCACAAAACTTTTACAAAAAAGATTTTTCGTTTTTCATTTCATTCTAATTTTGTTTTATACAACGAAATTTAATGAGGTGATATTAATCTGCATGATTAATTTGCCATTGTAAGATTCAGCGCCTCACATCATGTTTGTACCCCTTGGCTCTCATGGAGTCATGTTTGTGTCAGCTGTTGAGGTCATCCAAGGTGACATACATACATACATAATTGGCCATTACTACCCTTCAGTCAGGATTACGGCCTAGCTTCTCACACCACTTATGTTATTTGCATTAATTTTATACATGAGTGGCGGGACCTACAGTTTAACGTCGACTCCGAACGACAGATTTTTGAGAAACTATTCACCGCAATTTTATTTACTCTCAGAATTTTTGCCAAAAATGTGGTGAGAGGAAGTCCCCGAAGAAATATTTTTTCATATTTCGTTTTGATGTCTGATCTGGGGTTTGAACTCGGGCCTTACGTCTAATAAGTCAACACACTACCTACTAGACTATAGCGCCTTTGAAAGGAGATTTTAGCGATATGAAATTTACTATTCAGTTTAGCAATCTCTGGCAGTATTACTATGTTCTTAGACCATGAAAGCTTGAAAAACCTGCAGTTCTTAAAATAATTAAGTTGCTGAATACTTGGCTACATATGTGGATAGACCCACTAATAATTGTGTAGCTGGTGGCCTGTAACATCAAATGTTTTTGTACAATATTTCTGTGAAACTGTAACTTGGAAATTATTGTTTAAAGTAGTTATAGGTTATCTATCGGTTAAATTTGAACCGTCAGTTATGTCGAATCTGGCAATACTTATGTCATTCTTTTCAGACACAAAATTCAGTGTATTATCTCTACTGAACGTAACGAATCGATTTACGTTTCGTTTTCGCTTCGCTAAATGGGTCAACGGGAAAATGCACGATGATGCCGATTTTGCCAAAAAAAAAAAAAGTTTTTGAAATAATAATTGAATACGTCGTCGTTAAAAAAATATGAACCGATAACGTCTGTAGATGTCTAAACAGTGACTTGAAATAATGAAAGAATTGAATAACAATATTTGTAAAATAAACTAGTAAGGCAGACACTATCACACAGACAATCCTGTAACACATTTTATAATCTCAATATTCTGATACATTTTTAAATAAGTTTATTAGAATTTTCTTATAATTACTTTACTAAAGAAGCCATTTTAATATAATGATTGGTTTCCTATTAAAACTAAGCAATGTGAAATGCAGTATTTCCCGGTATTTCATTGAGTCAATATTCGATTTATTGAGTACAATATTTTAAGTCTTCAGACATAACAATATACGCAGTTCAGATCTTGTTCAATATTCATTTGACAGCTCAATAATGGCGTTTATTGCGTAATAAAGGTGCAGATCTGAAAACCGTATTATCTTGATTTTTTCTTCTAAACGTACTGAAACTATTTCGATGCATATGCATCTTCCCCGCTTATAAGCGCGTAAAATTGTAGCTTATATTTTAGATGTACTTCAAAACAATTCGTTCGTCCAAAATTTATCCTGTTCTCTAGCTCTCATGTTCGTACGATTTATAATGTTTCTTATAGTTTTATTCTCCTTGAGGCAGAGGTTGAACTCTATTCCATCTAGAAGACATAACCAACTTAGACAATGTAATCTTAGAAAGTTTATTCCTAATAGAAAATCTACAATCCACCAATGTATGCCTTTCGTAATTTGTAAAGCTCTTCCTCTACTAATTTGACCTGCTGCAGGCCTCAGGCGAGTTAATGCTACAATATTACACTAGACTATGTCTGTCGCTTTGACCAGTCGGCATTCAGTCGAATACGCCATTGCTATCAATGAGACAAATAGAATTTTATCAGCATGAATGATATGCAGCTATTTGCTCTTAGGTGTGGGACTTCAATATAAGAATTCCGCGCTTATAAGAACTATCATGCAAGCATTTCTAAAAGTGCTTATAACGGAGAAATACTGTACTACAATTAAAAATTTTAATTTTTTTCTGCTACAGCCATCATTCGTCTTTGGTAATTGCCCACCAATTATTATTTCAGTTTTAATTTTCCCTAAATAGTAAACAAAATTAATTGACTCATTGTATCGCGCTAGACAATAATGAATATTTCAGAATAATGTATTCAAGTATTTTGACATTTTCTTAAAGTGTGTTTATTTTTCGATTGTCAGAAATTGTCCAAAGCAAATAACTCTCACACTGTCTGTAAATGGAGGAGACATGTGGAACAATTAAGCGCCTTGCTATTGTAAGATGGAAGTTGAAATTCTTCTTGGAACGAGAACATAAATTCATCTATAAAGCCCTTGTCATTGCTTTCCTTCATTTATTTGTATTATTTATAAACATTACTTACATACAGTGAGCGCCAAAAGGAACTGTATATTAAAAAAAGATATGTGAAGATAAATTCGAATTTAAAAAACCAAAGACACAAACCCATACTTTTAGCAGCGCCACTTATTGCCTCTAACAGAGTAAACTATGCTATTAACAGATGGCAACAAGTAGATCAGCCTTCTACTTTGGGATTATTGCAGACTATGATCATTATTCTTTGTGAACAAAAGTGTTGGCTGGTGGGGATAGAGGATGGAAATTTCTCTCAACTCTCAAAATTATTCCAGCTATCCCAATGCCACAGTTCAAAAGAGGACCCTCTGGACTACCAATTGCAATGGTGTTCTGTTTCTTATATCTTCCAAAATGGCCAATGATCATCTAGATAGTTTTCAATAAGAAAATTGGTACTTTCAAAGCCAATTTTCACTATACCATATCACTGTATATGAGACTATATTGCTGATTGTATTAAGAAGCCTTGAAACCTTCCTTTGAGTATGATATGGTACCCATAGACCTAATATATACACTAAAATTAGCTCCTAAATAGTGACCTTGTTCAGATGGATACTCTTAAACAGTTAACAGTGCTCTGTTAAATGCTAATTTTGCACTGTTAACACTGAATGTGGCGCTGCTAAAATTTATGGATTGTGTCTTGGATTTTCAAATTCCAATTTATCTTCACACATATAAAAAAATTTATTTTTATAATTTCATTCATGGTGTACAGTTCCTTTTGACGCTCACTGTATATTGTCACTTCTTCTCCATCTGCATATAATAATCCTATGGCAAGCATCGTATAGCAACATAATGAAAATGTGAATTGAAGAAAAACTTATCACCAACGACATTAAAGAACCAAGCCTGCGTATCATTCACTCATTCTCTATCTATCCCTCCCTAGTTCTCCTACTTTAATGCTTTTCCTCCCGCAGCAATCACTGGATTTGAAATCGAACAAAGTACCAGTAAATATTTATAATTTTTTTATGTTTTTTTCATTTATTTTGTTGTTTTTGTTTTATTATGATTTTTATATCCATTTGTTGTTTTATAAAAGACTCAACACAAGAAATCCTAATAAAGATCTGTATGCAGGCAGGCAAAAAACACAACATAAAGAAGTATGTAAAGAATCAAAACAAAAAGAAATTAAATGAGTTGAACAAAAGTATAATACTAAATGAGGAAAGAAAAGAATGAAAGAAAAAATAAAATGAAAAGACTGTAAGCAGCTCTTTAAAAACAATAAAACACAATTACCAGGCATTGTTTAGTTCGGTTTGTGCCTCCATAAGTAGCAACTAACGCATGCCAATCAACTAAAAAGCGAGACAAAACAAAAAAGAAAATAAAAATGAACAACGAAATGCATAATAGTGGCATTAAATGCATAATCAATGGTGAGTGGTACTAGACACACAGTGTACTCTACACTGGAAAGTAAGAAAAACACTGTAGCCGCAATGTTACAGTATTGGGAAAAATTTTTATTTTAAAAGCGAATAGAAAGATATTGATGATATGATATACGCTAATTTGTTTTTATGATCCTTAGCTTATTTATTAATTTATTTATAAATAAATTCGAAATCCCAGACACAAACCACCAATTTTAGCAGAGTCACTTAAGTCATTAGCAGTACTGACAGTCTGATGTTAACAGAGCAATATTAACTCTTTAACAGCGGCAAGAAGTAGATTAGCCTTCTACTTCGTCAATAATTACAGAATATTTGCTAATTTTCAGATAATTTGTTAATCCTTTTTATGATTATTATTATCTTTGAATTATAAAATTGAAATACATACGTTCAAAGGCAAGTTCACTATGTGGCCCATTGTGTAACCCAGTGTGAGCTATCGTGAGATTAAACCTGCGATCAGCAATGAGTATTCAAAAAGATTAGTACACCTAATTTCTGATACTTAGACGCATTCATACTTATTTTAATATCATACTCATCATACTCATTCTTAACAATACGCATGATGTTGTTGATTTCGACTCTGCTTTACTTAACATTTACAAGAATCACAAAATAACTATGATTCGCGTACGAACACTAAAATATTCACTAAATGGTTGTGCTTTTGCCCTGCTTGCTGTTCTGTCTTTTTTTCTTACTTGTCTTTTTTCTGTTTTTGTAAATTTTGATGAATAATTCGAGTCATTCGAATCATTTATGAGTATTATAAGTATTTTCCTAAAGTTATGAATCTGAATAAGCAGGCGTATGAATCAAACATATTTCGAATAGTATGAGTTTGATGTCTACGTTGTACTCATACTCATTGCAACCTGTACTTATAAATCAATGTTGTAGTGAGTACGAATGAATCAAAGTAGTTAAATATCAATATTGTTGACTCACTAATATTTAAAATTTCATGAGTGCTTATGGGTAGCGAAAAAAAATCATTGATGATCTCAGGTACAGACTATTATTATGATTATTATTTGTGAATAATAAAATTGAAAAATATGGTATGGTTAGGTTAATGGGTAGCTTGCAGGGAAGCTAGTTCGGTCGCCCATTATGTTACCAGTGTGAGGTAAGTCCCCTTGTGAGTTTGAACTACCACGAGCTACTAACGAAATCTTCCAGTTCCCTTGGTAACACGTTCGCCACCATACCCACATCTTAAAAGGTTCTCTTCACCAAAAATCGCTGACGTGTACTTAGAAGTGCAGGGCCCAATAAAAAAGGTGTTGTGAGTACCCTGTTTCCGTTTCTTCCACATCCTGGCAGTCTCTGCAGTAATACTTTTGGGGCCAATAGCTCATAGTGTCGTTTTATGTCTGTTAAGCTGGATTCACCCACTGTTCAATTTTATGAGAGTTTGTTTCAAAACGATTCACCCCCTTCGAAGTTGGAACAATTGTTCTGTAAAAACAAGGTTACCATATGAAATATTTTTGTAAACGATGTGTGTTAGTTTTACAATTAGGCAGCACAGAAGCAGATGATTACAATTCGTTTGTTTTCTTGGCTTTGAGTGTGATCATATTTTAATTGTATTACAAAGAAATTCTAAATTAAAACAAATCTTAGTGAAAAAAAAAATTGAAAAAAAGTGCTTCGTTTAATAGCCAAATATACATATAATATGATGGCAGCTGGCAGCACAATTAGATTGTTTCGGAACAAAAATTAAAATTAAACCTATTCGAGCTGAAATTGTTCCGAAGCAAGCTTACTTTCTTTCGCTCTCTCTCTCTCTCTCAAAAAGAGAAACGTCAAACTACATATAAAGAAAATTGTTTCAGAGCAAACATTTTCCCCTACCAGTTAATCCGCCTTTTCGTTCCTGTCTATATCATAGTGGCTATGTGATAGTTGGTGATGGAGAAACTTTTCCAAAATATCTCTCTGGCACGGCTGTAAAGAGGACCCTCCTGTCTCATCTTCTGAGAGAAAATCGTCGAAGAATTATTTTTCTTATTTTTGTTTTGATATCTGACCTGGGGTTTGAACACTACCTACTAGACTACAGCGACTTCATGTTCGATGAAATATGGGCCAAATTATATTTTTAAAATTTTAAATCCTTTTAAATAAAGTTCTGATTTAGGTCGTGTTTGAATTACAAATTTTACTAATAAATCGGGTTTGTACAAAGATTTTGCTGACATTACTCTTATTTGATCCGTAACAGACACATATATTCACTTTAATATTCCGAAAACTAAAATTGCATTCCTTTTCTCCATTAAGCTATGCAGTGCTATAAAAAACATAAGAAATCCCAAATGTATTACCACTTGTAGGGTATACGGTAAGGCTATAAAAAGCTGCATGTGTACATATACTCGTAAAGAAAATATATCATCATTATGCCAAATCTAAATGAGCGTATAAATGCGAATGTTGATTATTTCTTATGCGAAATGCATAAACTAGTAAACGAACGTACTTTATTGGGCATATCAACTACAGTAAATGTGGTATTGTAGCACCCATATGTACAGAAGTGTATAGTTGTGTAGTATGTGAGTGAGTTTATGGGAAGTGTATCTACAATGTTTATTTTGTTGCACATAGTAAATGTTCATAAATACTGTATGTATACACATGCAGGCAAAATGCATTGGTACCCCAACAAAAATATATGAGTACTGAAGTGCTGTAGTTCGTCGTTTATACCATCAGTGAGTCAGTCATTCAAAATGCGATAACATCATTATCGTAAACATTGTAAAAGCAAACAAACAAATGCACAGACACACACATACACACTCGTGAGTGATATTGTTTTTGGAATTGCTGTTCTTATGAATACAAGGGAGTAGGCCCAATTTACAGAAGCGCTTGCCAGCAACACTAACAATAACATTGTTAAACAAGTAGCGCAATATCATCATCGAACCCTTTGCATTAAATGCCACAAAATTCGATTGTGCCACCCCCCCTCTTTAGTATGGATGGATGAGATACATTATCGCCGAACGATTAAGGATTTGGGGTCAGTCATATGAGTCGTCAACGATGCATATGTTGTAAACTGTTGCCATTTGAAAGTTAGTTTTGTATCGCTCGTGCGTAGCAGATTAGCTACTGGGTGTATTGAAATGTTGACAATCTTAGGAAACAAAAATATTTTATTTCAAATGATTTAAATATTTGGATATTTACGTATGTACTTAAGTATTATATCAGTGCATTATATGCAATTGTAATTGATGTATACAATTGAAAGTAAAGGGTGGGCAATCTATCGGTTATTTCGAATCTGGCAATACTGATGACATTTTATTCTGTCACAAAATTCACAAAATGAACATGATGAATCGATTTTAAAGTAGCCGTAGTGTTATAGGTAGTGTGTTGGCTTATTAGACGTAAGACGTCGATTCAAGCCCCAGGTCAGACGTCTCCAACTGAACGAAATATGAAAAATATTTCTTCGGCGACTTCCGTTTGTCACAAAACGGTATGGTATAGCACACTAACATAACCTATCCTCTCAGCAGATTTCTGGCAAAAACTCTGGGAGTAATTAAAATTGTCATAAAAAGTTTCTCAAAAATCTGCCGTTCGGAGTCGACTATAATCCAAAGATCAGCAATGAATCGTTTTTTCGCTACTCATAAGTACTCATGAAATTTTGAGTATGAGTGAGTCAACAATATTGAAATTCAACTACTCTGATTCATTCGTACTCACTACAACATTGATTTATAAGTAGAGGTTGCAATGAGTACGAGTACAACGTTGACATCAAACTCATAAAATTTGAAATATGTTTGATTCATACGCCTATTCATTCAGATTCATAAATTTAGAAAAAAATTTATAATACTCATAAATGATTCGATTGATTCGAATCATTCATCAAAATTTACAGTCTTAGTTGTTGTTGCATTTACAAAAAAAGAAGAAAGATAAAGACAAAGGCAAAGACAGCAAGCTAATCAAGCACATAACCTTCTAGTGAGTATTATAGTGTTCGTACTCGGATCATACTTATTTTGTGATTCTTACAAATGTTGAGCAAAGGTGAGTCGAAATAAACAACATCATGCGTATTGTTAAGAATGAGTACGATGAGTACTTTAAACTTTGAATATGAGTAATATGAGTACGATATTAAAATACGTATGAATGCGCATAAGTATCAGCAATTATGAGTATCATTCGAATCTACTCATATTTTTGAATACTCATTGCTGACCTCTGCTTTAAACTGTAGGTCAAGCCACTCATGTGTAAAATTAACACACACAACATAAGTGGGGTGAGAAACTAGGTCGTAATCCAGACTAAAGGGTTGTATAGACCAATTATGTGTATATAACGAATCGATATACCCTTGAGCAATGTTGAGATTTATTGCGCTAACGAGAAATTGGACGATGATGTCGATTTTGCAAAAAAAAAAATCATCTTTTCGCATGAAGCTCATTTTTATCTTGGTGGGTACGTTAATAAGCAAAATTGGAGTATGTGGGGCCAAGAAAACCCACACGTGATCTTACAGAAGCCAATGCGCCTATTACAAGTGACTGTTTGGTGTGGCTTTTGGAGCGTGGGCTTATATTGGCTCATATTTCTTTAAAAATTAGATCGGCTCAACCATTACTGTCAATTCACCTTGATAACCAATCCTCTTTTACCCGCTTTTCATGGTATTGAAGTGAACGATGTTTGATTTTAGACAGGATGGTACAACTTGCCACACATCTCATGCCATAATCGATTTGTTGCGTCAAATGTTTGACGGCCCTTTAATTAGCCGAAATGGTGATGTCAATTGGCCGCCAAGATGCTGCAATTTGACACCATATTTGCTGTTGGGCGCCGTTGAAGCAGAGTGTTATGCTGACAAATTGATCATTGACAATTGATCATTTGAAGGCCATTTTGAAAGAAATTTTAAAAGAATTCTTAAAACTGTAGTTGTCATCTGTAACGTTTAATAAATGAAACGAGATAGGAAAACTGGGTTATGGCTGTGAGTAACAAGGGAGTAGTGTTCACGGATATTAGAGTCAGTTCTGAGTGAGAGGAAAACTTTTTTGCAGCATCATTTAAACTGTATTCTGGAATCGTTTTATTCCCTAAAATTTGGCTACTCCAACAATAATTCAACTTGTATGGTGCATAAGGCAAGACAAAATATTATTTTATTGTGATTTAAAAAAGTATATATAATAAACCGTTTTATTTTGTATATTCAATAAACAAGCCAAACACCCTCACCCACATTAAGAGCAGGCTACTTTTCCATGTGGGCGAAATAATCCAAAGTTCTACTTAGAACTTTTGGCTTCAAATACGAAATTGTTATTGTCTTCCGCCTGAAGAAAAACTGAAAACAAAAACTCTGGCATGAAAATAGGATAACATAAGATGATAGCGATAATCGGAAATAAATCACTTCAAGTCTTTAAAGCAATTTAATAATAATTATTTAGAATTCTTTTATTATTAAACTGGAATTTTCCACTTAATCACACATCTTTAAATTAACCACGGGAATTATTCACAAGAATAGACGTATTTTTGTACGATGAATGTGTTGCTTTCAAATATAGAAGGAGAAATTATTCATTTTATTATTATTGGTATACTTAGTCAATTTCATACAATGCAATTGAAGTTAATTACTATTTACATATGTCGATAACGTAATCCTGGTAATTTTAAACTTTACTTTACAATGGCGGGACGTACGGTTTAAAGTCGACTTCGTACGATGTGTATGAAGATAAATTCGAATTTAACTAGCAAAGACAAAAACCGAAAAATTTTAACACAGGTAATGTTAAATTTAACAGAACAATGTTAAGTGGTTAACAGAAAAGTAGTAAAGGAAGAAATCACCAAAATATACGATATCAGAGAATGGAATGCCTATTCCACTAGTTTAAAATTGTGCTTAACTCGTACATGTGTGGAAAAGCAGCTCTGGTAATATGGAATTTTTTTTAAAAATTGGAAAATTTAGACAAAAAAGAATGAACGATATTATGGAAAATGGGCTACAATTTGCATATAGTGGGATATCTGCAGCAAGTCCAATTTTTCCACAATATCCATCATCCTACCTATCATCCTACTATTATGTAACATAGGGAATACTCCTTAACTTTTTCGTATTTTCTGATAACCACTTAACATTGCTCTGTTAACTTTAACATTACCTCTATTAATATTTTTGGTTTTATGGAAAATATTATGATACGATATTATGGAAAATGAGCTACAATTTGCATATAGTGGGATATCTGCAGCAAGTCCAATTTTTCCACAATATCCATCATCCTACCCATCCTACCTATCATCCTACTATTATGTAACATAGGGAATATTATAGGAATATTCCTTAACTTTTTCGTATTTTCTGATAACCACTTAACATTGCTCTGTTAACTTTAACATTACCTCTATTAATATTTTTGGTTTTTGTCTCTGCTAGTTAAATTCGAATTTATCTTCAAATGCATCTTCGAAAAACAGGTTTTTTAGAAAAATTTCATGCCAAAAATCGGCTGAGAGGAAGTCGTCGAAAAATATATTTTCATAGTTCTCTTTGTTGGAGATATCAGAGTTGGGATTTGAACTGAAGCCTTATGTCAAATAATACAACACACTACCTACTAGACCACAACGACTTCCAACCGCTATTATTCTATGAAAAAACTAGTACAGCCTCTATATCTAATGTATAGAAAACCTATGGGCAACAAAATAAAATCGTCTGTAGTGCGTATAGGCATGTAAAAGCTACATTTGCAGAGATTGCAAACGCGAGTAGAAACATGGCCTAAACCAAAAAAGGTGATTTTTTGGTATTTGGGTTTTCAGAAGATAGAAATTATTCGTGGCATTTGAATAGTCCGACTAACAACGAATTTTGCCCATACATGAGTGTTGTATTAAATTTTTTTGTGAATACGCTAAGCATATTCTCTACAGAGGCAATCTAGTCACAATTCTAGTCATGGAATACAAAATTACAGCTGGTGTTGAAATATAGGACCCCAGATATATGCACCCCGGATATAATAGTTCCCCTCTTAGTAGCACTGAATCTTATGCAATCTTGATTTTTGCTTGAGAATGTATTGAAGCTATTTCTATACAGCAGATTTATTGAAAAATAGTTTACAATTTGACTCTTCTCTTTTTCTACTAATCCGGCCTGGTGCTGGCGTCCGGCGAGTCAAATAGGTCTCTTGACGATGCTTATACGGAGCTATGTATATCCTTCACTTCTCAGTGATCCCGCAGCAGACACGACGACCACACCAAGTTGTAGGATATGATCAAAATCCTCTTCAACCAGCCGAAATACAATGCGAGGCCAGTGCTGTCAGTTAAAGGAATAAAATTCTATCAGTTTGAATGAGACATGGCTGTTTGTTCTCAGTTGCGGGATTTCGATACAAGAATTCCCCGCTTATATGCACTGTCCTGCAGTCATTTTTGAAAGTATGTACTTATATCCAGGGAATACTGTATTTTAAAGAGGGATAACACTAGCTGCATAAATGAATATTTCATTCATATTGTTACGAAAATGGAAATATCTAGATACTGGTGTTTTGCTTTTACATCGTTTAACATTAAAATTATAAACAAAAGCTACAAAAACAACGAACTTGCTTACAAATTATCGCACTCGTAATATAACAACAAATGCTATAATAAAAAAATGGTAAACAAGTAAACAAAAATATACTAACAAACACCAGCATAAAAAATGGTCAACAAGTAAACAAAAATACAACAACAAACACTACAAGAAAAATGTAAACAAACTACAAAAACAGCAACAACGAAAAACGATGTTTACATTTATAGCTATCTCGAGAAGGCGAAGTCATGAACTTTCGCCTTCAAGAACATTCATCACGTTGCCATATAAAAGGAAAGGCAAAGCAGGCAACTGAGTTAGTAAAAGTTCAGCCAGTCTTGTATGCGATGCGTTTGAAGAGAGTAATCGTGGTTTGAAGATTTCCGTTACAAAGATTTGTCGAACAATCGTCTAGTAATTGTAATCGTTTATGCAATGAGTATAAACAGAAGAATAACAAACAAAGCAATTGTTGTTGTTACATCAAGTTGTGAACAGTGGCATGGAGAATTGTGCGAATAGTAAAGAATTTTAATTAAAACTAAACACAAATTTATTTTTATTTTATTTGCAATCTACGAGCTCATATTTTAAACGTTTTTAAAAGGTAAAAAACGTACCAATATTTTCCGTGTTTTTTGATTCCAGTTTCCAAAACTCAATCTCCTATAAAAATATAAATAGAGTGTTTTACTGCAGAGACGAGGATTTCTATGAGAAAAATTATTCATTAAATGAAACAACAATTTCTTTAACACAAAAAAGCAACTGTTTTATTGAATAAATTTATTTAAATACGATTAAAATATTAATGGAATATAATTTCATTAAACTGAACAAATTTACTTATAATTGTTTGCTACTAATTGCCTTTTGTAATACCGCTTATTTAGTGTGTGTGTGTGTATGTTATAATTTTAATGCGTTGCAATTCAATTAAATAATTGATTATTTGTTACAATAAAAACAATGCATTAGTAGAAGTGTGTATAACTATTCTTATGTATGTTAATCCGCCATATCATGTTATGCCATTGTCGTAGAGTGTAATTAACATTTCAACACATTTGAATGATAAGAATAATTTTTTAAAATTATAAATTTAAATAAATAAACATTTAATATGAAATACATGACAATTAATTTTCATTAAATTTCATTAATTTTAATCATAAATCTTATCAGAGACAAAATCCCCTGGTTGTCGGAAATTAATAATATTCTGACGATTATCTATTTACATATAAATAAGTGTGTGTGTGTGTGGATGAAATACATATAAAAAATTAAAATAAAAAAGCGTACCCACCGTGTAAGTGCGTAGACTAAAGTGAAGCTGATAAAACTTTACAATTAGATCCGCAGCCATCATTCCATAGCCCATTAACTCTCTAAAAATAGTCTCCTCCTTAAAATAAAGTGTAACATATTTCATTAGAAAAATTTTTTTTTATTAAAAAACTTACATCTTTACATACAAGAGTACGCATTACGCCTGTCTATGTTACATGTGAACGAGGCATTCCTATTTCCAATCATTTGGTGTCTAAAGACTGACCCCAATTGAAAAATTTTAAATAAATTTGTTCTATAAACATTATAAATATTAATGCCTGTCACTTATTTATGCATATGCGATAAAAAGTTTTTAAAATTACAACTACATACATACACTAAGTAGGAAATAATAAATAAAAAACTTTACATGTAAAATAATATCAATTTTTTTCAAATGACATTAAAGGCTTCATGTAAATCAGCAACACTAAATTGTATGGCATAGAAAAGTTTTAATCGCTTAATGCCATGTCCGTTTTGTAAAGTGGTTATAGAGGGTGTTGTTTTAAGAGCTTCAGAACATATATGACAAATCAAGACAGAAATATTACATATAAATACTCTTACGGAAATAGAAATATATAAATATATTAAAATAATAAACAAAAGCTACAAAAACAATGAACCTGTTTCCATGATAAACAATTAAACAAAAATGCCATAACAGACAATGTAAACAAGATGTAAACAAACAACAATGAAACAACGATGTTTATATTTATGGAGATCTCGAGAAAGCGAAGCCACGAAGATACGACTTCAAGAACATTCATCAGACTGTTTATGTTGGCATATAAAAGGCAAGGCAAAGCATGCAACGGATGAGTTCAGTCAGTCTTGTGTGAAGACGCGTTGTGTGTGTAGAGAATAACCGTGGTTTGAAGATCTCCGTTACAAAGATCTAACGAAAAATTGTTATTGTTGACACGAAAGAGTGTAAAGAGGAATAACAAACAAGCAATTATTGTTGTTTACAGCAAGTTGTGAACAGTGGCACACGGAATTGTGCGAATAATAAAGAATTCTAATTAAAACTAAGCACAAATTTATTTTTATTTTATTTGCAATCTTCGAACTCATATTTTAAACGTTTTTTAAAAAGTAACAATACATAGTTGGTCATGGCAATCCTTCAGTCTGGATTACGACCTAAATTCCGCTTATGCTGTGTGCGTTAATTTTATATACAAATGGTGGGACCTACAATTTAAAGTTGACACTGATCAACAGATTTTATGAGAAACTTTTCATGGCAATTTTATTTTACTCTCAGAGTATTTGGCAGAAATCTGCTAAGAATAACTCTCAAAAGGAAAATGTTTTCATATTTCACTTTGTGTGAGATGACTGACCGGGAATATGAACCGTGCCTTTACGTCAAATAAGCTGTCACACTACCTACTAGACTACGGCGACAGAAAAATTTTTGGAATTAATTTTTTACTATAATCTAGTAGATTATTTCCAAGCATTTTTTAAACTGGATTTTTGTCATGTGTGTGAAGATAAATTTAAATTTAAGTAAATACAAAAACCAAAAAACCCAAAAAAAACCAATGTTAAGTGGTGAAGGAAGAAAATAGTGAAGGAAGAAATCACTCAGATATATAATATCAGAGATGCAACACCTATTTCATTCCTTTAAAATTGTGCTCCACATATTCCTGAGTGGAACACCTGCTCTGGTAATTCGGTAATTCTTTTGGAAATTGAAAAACTTCGACAAAAAATATATCAGAATGTCTGGGTAGGATGATAGATATCGTTGAAAAATGGGACTAGCTGCACTTATCCCACTATACAAATTATAGCCTAAGGAGTCCCCAATTAAACCCAATAATTGGTATGTCCCAAATAATTTTGGAACTTGAGATATCGGGCTTCACATATCCCCTATGTTATCAGTGTCTGGATAGGATGATGGATAGTGTGAAAAAATGGGATACAAATTGTAGCCTAAGGTGTCCCAAATTAAACGCAATAAGTGGTATGGCCCAAATAATTTTGGAACTTGAGATATCGAGCTTGAAAAATTCACTATGTTAACAGAGACTGGGTAGGATGATGGATATTGTGGGAAAATGGGACTTACTCCACATATCCCACTATATACAAATTATATCCAAGGAGTCCCTAATTAAACCCAATAAGTGGTATGTCCCAAATAATTTTGAAACTTGAGATATCGGACTTCAAATACTCTCTATGTTAACAGTGTTAACACCTTAGGCTACAATTTAAACACTTTTTTCAATAAAGCTGTCAGGCTGGCGTCAATTATAGCTTGCTGGAAACATTTCTAACCAGGGACCGTAACTGATATAACTTTTATCGTAAAAGTCAGAAAATAAAAGTTATTTTTTAACAAAGACTTGTGTTTAATATACCCAAAACTTAATTCTAAAATTAATCACTTTAATTGATTTAAAGAATTTTTTAATAAATATTATGAATTCATCATGAATTAAAACATAAATAACTTTTATTTCTGCTCGAAAAAATAAAAGTCAAAACATAACTTTTATTCCTGCTCGAAAAAATAAAAATCAAAAAATAACTGTTATTTTTTTTCTAAAAAATAAAAATCATGTTTTTAAAAAGCATCGCATTTTATAAAAATCTGGTCTAAGACAATCAGAATGGTATACTTGGTCTTGTTCTCCGACATTTCCTTGCGGTTGCTTTTTTTAATCAAAAATTCAAAAATAACAGTTATTTTCGGTCCCTGTTTCTAACATTCTAATGTTTGTAATGACTTCACATAGTGCCATAAAACGTAATCCAGTAACGTTAAATCGCACGAATTGGGGAGCTCGTAAGCGTACCACTTTTAGAAAAAATGTCATCAGACTGGGTTTGCAACAAAACGATTTTTAATCGAGCTCACAAGTAGCAGTGCCTTGTGAGCATCAAATGTTTAGGTGGTAAATTTTTTAAAACTAAAATTCGGTCAGAATGTTTCATTTCTAAAGAAATGAAGACCGATTAGCTGGTAGTTCTGATGGCAGTAATGGTGATATGTTAACGAAATGAATATTTTTTACGTTTTTCTGCTATTTTGCTAATCTACTATTGCCGCTGTTAAATAATTAACAGTGCTCTATTAATAGTAAAGTTTACCCTGTTAGAGGCAAAAAGTGGCGCTGCTAATACTGAGGTTTTTAATACTTTAGTTTTTAAATTCGAATTTATCTTCACACACATTGTATGTATGTATTTCCTACACAATGCTGTCTTATAATCCAGTAAATATCAATTAATTTATATTTTTTCAACAGAAATTTAACTCAATTAGTTACATTTTTGCTGTCATCTTGGAAGTACTCTATTATGGCAAAAACTGTAGTATGATACTTGGTAGTGCGATCGTCTATAGATTATCATAGTTTCCGTGTCATTCCTGAGAAATAAAATCGATTTTTCAGATCATTCAAAACAATGTTCAGTTTATTGACCCTTTTACCATATCATTTAACTCAGCGGCAAGTCTTTAGAAATACTCGTATATGATTAATTGAACGTATTAATAGCGAAATGAATAATCAATTAAGACATGTTTAGTTAACAATTATTTTGTATTCATAAATAGAATTTGAAATTAAATTTTTGCAAATAAAATACTTATGAATTCCTAATGCAAATTTAAGCGCCACTTGTTGAGCGCCAAGTGTAAAGCGCCAACAACAAATTTGTATTTGAAATAATAGAGCATTAGAGCATTACAAACTAAAATAAAAATAGAAGCAACAACAACGAATTCACAATAAATCAATTCATTAATTCATATCTCAGACCAAATGGACGTCAGAGAAGCAGACAGTCAAGCCACTTGGCAAGCCACCCGCCTATATTGAATATACACACGAATTTATATCCAATTAGTAGAAGCCGTTTAAAAAGTTTCATTTTTATGAATTTGCAAACTTGTTGTCGTTGTTATTTGACTCTTTTGACAGTAAAAAAATTTTTTTAAAAATTACTTATAAATCATACCAATTAATTAATGACGTTAATTTGTGCATTATAAAATTGTTTTTAATTGTTTTCAATTAATAATTTATTTATTTATAGAGACGAATATCCATTCACTCACTTGCTCACTTTACTTATTTGCTTATGCACTGAACTGGCCTCCGTAAAAAGGCAATTATAAGGGAAGAATATTCGTAAAAAAATATAAAATTTTAATGAATTTTTTTTTGGGATAATTTATGCCTCATACGACAACTTGTTAAGAAAATGCGTGGGATTGACTATAACATGGACATGCCATGAATTGGCATTGGCAATAAAAAGCAAAAACAATAAAAAAACGAAGGGAATTGAAACGAACTTTAAGCGACTACGTCTGGATATCAGTAACAGCAACCGCCAAAGTTTATTAACCTTGTAATATTAAAGATATACCATCCAGTAAGTAATCGCTGTTTGTATTTAAGTAAATGAAAAAAAATTCATTATCAACCATATAAGTTATACATGCTAAATACAGTTGAATCAGAATTAGCATAGAAAAATTAAAAAAAAGACTCAAAAGTATTCAGGCAAATGTATTCTGATGGATGGCATGTAAAGAGATTAATTCGTATGAAATCTATAATCGGCTAATAGAGGGTTATCCACTTCGCTGTTTTAAAAGAAAAGTTAAGTAAGGATTATTTCAGTGAACGTTTTATTTCTTTCAGCGCGAAATATAACATCATTTAAATGATTGCCTAGTTGCAGCAGCCAATCTTTCTAAGACAGTTTTCGATTTATTTTTCGCATATTTCGTACAGTATTTCGGCGATAACTTGTTAAATTTCAACTTTCATACAAATTATTACCCAACGTAAATTTACTCTCTCCGAGAATTCATAATCCAAAATCGATCGAGTCAAGTTCACACCATATACTGTCACTTTAATTATCTCAAATTACAGGCTAAGAAGTCACCAAATATAACGTCATTCAAATGTTTGCCTGTTTAAGACAGTTTTCGACAATTTCGCGCAGTATTTCGGCAATAACTTGTTGAATGTCAACTCACCTCATACGAATTACGACGTAACTCCACAAAAAAAGGACTAGAAAAAGTCGGTTGCCATACGGTCGTAGCGTTCTGAATTGCAGATAATTATTCTAATTCTAGGGACATTTGCGTACTAATACGGTCTTTCGATGGTAATGCGCATCAAACAGAATACTTTTTTCGGATGTTATTGCTTTTTCATAACCAATCCTAAGTTCTTCGTGCACAATATGCGACAATTTTTCTTGTTGAAATGTCTGATGAATGATGAACGCAAAATCATTATTAGAAGCCTTATTAGCCCGTTTTATTTAATGATTTGATGTAAATTTGAAGCCAATTATATAAGGCTTCTTTAAAAGAAATCGAAATCGGAATCGATAATACGACCGTACTTCACGATCGTCTTATGTAGGTTGAAGAAGGAAAGAAAAATTTATATTATGCGTCATATATCTCCCAGCTTTTGTTCACCAAAAAAAATTATTTGCGATATAGTGTAATACAAGATAATCAGATTATCAAATTGATTGAAAACTTTCTATAAAATTATTCGGTTAAAAAATATGGAGTAAGTACTGCTGTATAATCGTGTCGCTACCGTACTGCATTATTTTGCATATAAACTTGACAATTCTTGTAGTTTAAATAAAAATTTATCACTCTTAATTTAAATCTTAATAGTCATTAAAATAAACAGCGTTTAACATCCAAAGAATTTTATTTTTGTTTAACACTATACAAACCAGATTCAAGCTATTAATACGTAAATTTTTTGGATTTCTTAAAGATCCATAAAGAGTATTTTATACACAACATTATTTCAATATAATTATACATTTAATGATCATAATTCGTTTATATCTTTTTGTTCTATTGAGAGATAGGGGGCCGGTACAAATCATTTGAACAATATCTAATGTAACGTCAAACGCGCAAATATAAATCTATTATTAGTTGATACTTTACTTTGGATGGAAATACCACTGTTACGTTTTTACCTTTTAAAAACGTTTAAAATATGAGTTCGTAGATTGCAAATAAAATAAAAATAAATATGTGTTTAGTTTTAATTAATATTCTTTATTATTCGCACAATTCTGTATACCACTGTTTACAACTTGATGTAAACAACTACTATTGCTTTTCTTTGTTATTTCTCTGCTTATACCCTTTACATAAAAATAACAATTATTCGACAGATCTTTACAACGGAGATCTTCAAGCCATGATTATTCTCTTCAAACGAAACGCGTCTTCACATAAGACTGCCTGAAGTTCACTAACTCTGTAGTCTGTCTGTTTGCTTTGCTTTTATATAGCAAATTAAACAGTCTGATGAAGGACTTCGCCATCTCGAGATCTCAATAAATTTAACATGTTGTTTAAATTTATTCTTGTAGCGTTTGTTATTGTATTTTGGTTTACTTGCTTACCATTTTTTTACGCTGGTGTTTGTTGTTGTAGTTTTGTTTACTTGTTTACCATTTTTTATGCTTATATAATTTATAAGCAGGATTGTTTACTGCATTGTTTTGTTTTTGTAGTGTAAGACGTAAGTTACAACGGACATTGAATTTCTCGTGCAAAAGTGTCATTGTTTTCTTGACTGCGTGGCAAGTAACACCATTCTGTGGGAATCACTTATCATCCAGATTAATATCCTCAGGAAGTCCATCATCCTCTTGCGATAGCGAATAGGATATACGGTCCGATAACGCCACCAGTCCATAAACCGCATCAAACAGCCACTCTTTGTGGATGTATGGGTTTTCAACAAACTCTTGTGTATTCTCATTTGGCCAAATGCGACAATTTTGTTTGTCAACGAATACACTGAGGTGAAAGAGTGCTTGTTTGTCTGTTCAAACAACCATTTGGCGTATTGACCGCCCTTGAAATGGTTAGTAGGCTTCAGATCTTGAGTCAATTGAACCATGTTAGCTTGTAAATTCAAATCTTTCTTCAAGAGTTGCGTTAGTGAAGTTCGTGAGCTGTTCAATTGCTGGGCACGACGACGAGTCAAGGTTTACGGCTCTTTTGCCACATTATATTTCTACGACCCCGCTTTGCTAGAAATTTGCGCACAATTCTACCGATTGTGTACATATTGCGTCGATTATGTTTGCCAAAAAATCACGAAGTGCACAAAATATATTTCGATTTGAGGTACAAGTTATTTGTTGAAGAATAGTGTTGCGAAAGTATAAACATTCTTGGGCAATCCCATTCAAATGGTAAGAGTAGTTTTATTGCTAATGCATGGTACATCCATACAATTGGATGCTAGAGTGCTCAATAAATATGAGTTTAATTTTAATGGGGCCAGATTAACATCGTGCATAAAAACGAGTTTATTTTATTGACGTCTTATTAAAAAGGGTTACCATTTAAATGATTTGAGTTCTATTTTATATTCCACTTCAATGGTTATCAACCCTTTTAAATTGCCATTTAAATTTCTATCATATTTAATTAAAATATTTTTTGTATATAAAACACATACAAGCTGATATTTATCCTTTTTCTCCTGCTGTCTGTCGCTTGTCCTTATTTATGTTCTTGTTTGTACATGAGTCTTAATCCTTACCTACAACTTCCTTTTACGAATGACAACAACAACAGTAACAATTACAAAAAACAGCCATAAAATTGTCATTTCCGTTTAAATGTCTGTATGTTTAACTAAAAAAATAAACGACAAATAAATAAAATCAACCAGAAACGAACAAACGAACAGACCTACCAACAGACCTAAATGGTGGCGGGGACAGACAATGAGTCTACCAAAAAAGCTTGTGTCTTGACTCATAAAAATAACCACAAAGAATTGAAATGAAGAATTTTAATATGGGACTTACTTACCGAATGAATGAATGGTCTCCTCAAGAATTTTAATGTAAAATTTTATTTCTCTTTGTATTATTTCTCTTCTCACACACACACACACCAAGAGTATTAAGGAACGATATCGAGATTTCTTATTAAAAGCTTATGACAAAACTTTGATGACCATATTAGTTCATTAAACCAAAAGTGGTAATGAAATTTAATTATAAAATCTGCGGTTAATATCAGTGAGTAATTGTAGAAATTTTATAATTAAAATCAATGATTTTTTATTTTATTTCTCACTGATGTACTTGGCATTAAAAACTTTTCTTTTTAATATAAATGTCTTCATAATTCACCAGTTAATCCCCTTAGGGCCATTATTACAACTTGCCGTTCAATTTGGGTTTAGTTAAAGCCGATTTTAGCTAAAGTGAACTTTAAAGTCACCTACTACAACCTACAGATAAAATAAAGTTAATTTTTTCAAAAATATGGCAGCAATGCCGATAATATTTGCTAAATTAAACAAGTTTTTTTAAACGCAGTGGCAACGTTCATCAACGTTCACAAGAATTGAACAATTCAGGCACCAGCTAAGGTCAAATTCTGCATAAAGATCTCGGTATGTCGCCTTACAAAGTTCAATTGGTTCAAGAGTTCCAGCCGCATGACCATCCGCTTCGTCTTCAATTCGCTAAATGGGCTAACGAGAAACTGCACGATGATGTTGATCTTGCCAATAAAAATCGTCTTTTCTAATGAAGGTAACTTTCATCTTGGTGGGTACGTTAATAAGCAAAATTGCCGTATTTGGCAATTGCCTATTGTCAATGGACCACACGTGGTCTTACCAGAAGCCAATGCAATCATTACAAGTGACGGTTTGGTGCGGCTTGTAGAGCGCAGGCAATATTGGCCCATATTTCTTTGAAAATGAGAATGGCTAAACCATTACAGTCATAACTATTGAGGAATGGTCACTTATTTTATAATTCTTGTATATGTTGAGTTATAGATAGTCGTAATCAAACATGTTGTTAAGTATGAATCAGAGATCATCAATGAGTATTCAAAAAGATGAGTAGATTCGAATCATACTCATAATTTCTCATATTTATACACATTCATACTTATTTTAATATCTTGCTCATACTACTCATATTCAAAATTTGAAGTACACATCGTACTCACACTTAACAATACGCATAACGTTGTTTGATTTCGACTCTCCTTTACTCAACATTTACAAGAATCACAAAATAAGTATTATTCGCGTACGAACACTACAATTCTCACTAGAAGGTTGTGTGTTTGCTTTGCTTGCTGTCTTTATCCTTTTCTTTCTTCTTTTTTTGTAAATGCAACAACAACTAAGACTGTAAATTTTGATGAATGATTTGAATTACTCAAATCATTTATGAGTATTAAAGGTATTTTCGTAATCTTTTGAATCTGAATGAGTAGACGTATGAATCAAACATATTTCGAATGGTATGAGTTTGATGTTTGAGTGCAACCTGCAACCTTATAAATCAATGTTGTAGTGAGTACGAATGAATCAGAGTAGTTGAATTTCAATACTGTTGACTCACTCATACTCAAAAATTCATGAGTACTTATGACTAAGCTAAAAAAACGATATGATGAGTACTTCAAACTTTGAATATGAGTAGAGATTCCATGATATTAAAACAAGTATGAAATATGATTCGATTCTACTCATCTTTTTGAATACTCATTGCTGATCTCTGGTATATATCATTAAGCCTGTCATTTGAAGTTTCATTAACAATAGTGGTATTTGATGTAATATTTTGTTATAGAAAAGTGACCATCTCTACAAATACTCATACATACATATGTACATATATAAATTAGTTCGTATTATTTTAAATGTATTTATAAAATATTATCAACATTATTGGCCTTTCAATAGCAGACAAATAAGCAAGAAAAGAAGTTTTCTATCACTTTAAATTTTTAAAAATATTCCACCCCCCCCCCCCCCCATATTTATTAGTATTTTTTTAAGAAAATTTATTCTTTGGCAAATGATCTATTTATGCCATGTTTGTTTACAGAATGCCACTTGTAATGCTTCAAAACAAAAGGAAAAAATGTTTTCCATTCCAATTCTACAAAAACAAAACACGAAATAATAATTTTCCTTTTTTAGCAAATGAACTGAAAAACTGAAAGAGGAAAAATGAAATTTTTTTTATGGGAATTTATTTCTATTTCTACAAGAGATTTTTTATTTATTTTTTTTTTTTTTGCATTTTATCTTCTAATTTTACATCAACATGTACGTATATTTTGTTATAGATAAATGAGGAATAAATAGAAAAAACGATAATAAACAATATTTTCTTCGATTTTTTTCTAACAATTTGTTTGTTTTTTCATTTTTCAATAATAAAATCGAAGATAAATTTATACGAAATGATTTGTTTTCCAGAACACACACAGACAAGAGCACAGAGTACAGAGCAAGATGAGAATGAACGAAATAATGCATTCAACCACAGACAGATATCGAGTTAATAGTGTGTGTATTGTGCTAAATTTCTCATGTTTTTCTCTCTCTTTAAAAAAATCGAAAAAAAAGAGAAATGAAGCACAACAGCTCTTGTAGAACACAAGAATGGTTCGAAACCTTGTTGTTAGGGTCTCTTGGTCAAAATGATTAGTTCGATTGCAACTGTTAAAATACTTGAAAGTGGGAGGAAGGAAAATCCAATGAATTGAATGAGAAAAAAAGAAAAACAAATCAACCACAGAAAAACATGAATCTAAATTTAACACTTCTACGGCACTTATTTAGATTTATTAATGTGTATAAAGCTCTATGCAACAGCAACTACAACGACGTTAGAAAAAAAATACAACAAAAATAACAACAACGTAAATAAGAAGGAAACTAAACAAATTGTTTCACACACAATTTTGTGTTGTTGTTCCTTTTCTAGGCAAAAATAGCAATAAAATCCACAAAAAAACCTGACAAAAAACAGAAAGAAAAAAAAGAAACCGAAATGCATGAATGAATGAAAAACGAAGCAAACGAATACAGGCATGAATGAATGAATTGAATGAATCGAATGGCAAACATTATGAATCAATGAAAAATATGGGACACCAGCTGTGCAATTTTCATTTTTATCGTTTCTAACTATTTTATTTCCATGTTGTTGTTGTTTTTTTTTTGTTCCTTTCCATGATTTGTATTGTCACTCGTTATAATACTTGAAATATGTTTTCGGTCAAAGTTTATGGGGAAAAAAATGAAAATGAATTTAAATATTTACGTGTAATTAGAATGTTTAGATATGGTTTTTACATTAGCATTTAACAGTAAATATCGATGATAACGGTATGACACTCACTTCATGATATGAATGTTTGCATAAGGAACATTTATTGTAAGACTGTAATGATTAACTTTTTGATTTCATATGAAGAAAAGTACTGAAGAATCTTATCAAATACTTATGGAGCCGTATGGTGACCAGAGATCAGCAATGAGTATTCAAAAAGATGAGTAGAATCGAATCATACTCATAATATCTGATACTTATACGCATTCAGACTTATTTTCATATAATAGAACCTCTTTTCATATTCAAAGTTTGAAGTACTCATCATATTCATACTTAACAACACGTATGATGTTGTTGATTTCGACTATCCCTAACTCAACATATACACGAAATAAGTATGATTCGCGTGCGAACACTAAAATTCTCACTAAATGGTTGTATGTTTGCCCTGCTTGCTGCTCTGTCTTTTTTGCTTATGTGTCTTTTTTCTGTTTTTGTAAATGCAACAACAACTAAGACTGTAAATTTTGAACAATGATTCGAGTCACTCACACTTATGAATCAAAAGTATTTGGAATGGTATGAGTTTGACGTCAACGTTGTACGCATACTCATTGCAACCCGTACTTATAAACCAACGTTGTAGTGAATACGAGTGAATCAGAGTAGTTAAATTTCAATATTGTTGACTCACTTATATTCAAAATTTCATGACCAATATTTCTGACTGTTTAAATAAAAGATTCAAATATCTAGAGAACGGGTGCCACATGAATTTAATGACTGGCAGATCGAAACCCGATAAACCACTTGTAAAATTGTGCATCAAACGACAGAAAAGTAGTGTTGCATCGAATTGTTACTGGGAAATGAAAAGTTATTAAGTTTTCAGAATCCTAAACGGAAAACATTATGGGTTCATCCTGAACAACCACCAACTTCCGCTTCTGTATGTGTAGTGTACCACGAGCTCCTAAAACCGTTAATATAGATCACTACCGATAACAAGTAATCAATTCGAACTTTACATTGGTCGAAGAACGACCCGCCTACTCATAGCCTTAGCTTTTTCCATCTACTATTTATTTTTATGGATGGGACACGCATAAGCTGATCAGCACTTTGATTTCTATGTTGATGGCGAAAATTGGGTGACTAATTAGGTTGGGTTAGGTTAGATAGAAGTAGTAGCTTATCAAAGTAGCTTAACAAGTTCACTTGAGCAAGAATGTCCGTTGTGGCACCACATGTAAGCTCAATCCCTTATACTGACCGAATTTCACCCAACTAGTAAAGCAATTGTCCAACGCAAGGGCTGTATACTTATTAAAAGTACAACTACCTTACGCTGAAAACTAGTGTGAAAGTTTAATAAACGAAATTATATCTTTGACATCAATGGATGATAACTCCGTTAAGCTGACAAGGATTGGAGAGCTAAATAACCTAAATCTACACCCCGTAAGAGATGGGTATCCTCCGTTTGAAACACGATATGGTGATCCGGCAGTCGGACAGTGTTTAAGTCGTCTCAGCCGGAATCAGAAAAAGAAAACTACTATCAAAATAATATTTCGTAGGTAGATAATCGATGTTCAATGGGCCCATACGATTAACCTCCAAAATAGATAAGGAAGGGATAATGCGCCAAGTTGCGGCGAGCAAGAAGTACAGAAGGAAGCCAGTTAAGTATTGCAAACAAGGCTTTTGTAGGGGTGCTAGGTAGAGCTCCCTTAAAATGACTATCGGCAGATCTTCTGACCTGCGTGAAAGAAATATTTCATTTATGAAAAAAATTTTTACATTTTGGTTCACAGTTGGCATTTGGCTTCTCTCCTAAAGTTCGGTTTCCATACCCAATCGTTATTGGGTTTAGCAAAATTATTTTTCATGAAATTCAAGACTTTATTTTCTTTAAATAAAACGATTCGTCATATTTTTGTGAAAGTCTAAATTCTTTGAATTTCTTAAAAATATATTTTTTTTTAATTTTATATTCATTTTATATAAAATTTTTATTACAAAATCCCATATGTTTTGTCAATTAATTCTTTCTATTGTTTTCATTTTATTTTAATGTGAATGATTATAAATTTTTTTTAATATTTTTCTAAGAATTTTAATGATTTAAGAATGTAGTAACAGTGTATATATTTGGGTATTGTTTTCATTTATTAAAGATTTTTGTTTTCATAAATATTTATAAAAAAATGCTTATAAAAAACCATAAACTATAATTAATAATGTGCAGAATTAATTAAAATTATTCATGAGCAATTTACAAACTAATTTATAAAGATTTTTAATTAAGAAAGACAAGTTTAACAGATTACATATTTTGATTTTGGTTATAATATGTGTCAATAATTTAAAATAAACAATTTAATATAAATCATAAACAAATAGAGGTCGGAGGCCGAAGTGTTACCAATTTGCTAATACAGCAGCTGTTAAATGGCTTATGACAGCCTGCAGTCATGATAGATGGGTAGATAGGTAGGAGTGGCTGTTCCCCCGATGTAGTCATGAGCGGACACACTTAGGCGGCACACAGGGTCCTTTGTGATACCAGAGTTCCACATTCTCCCGTAGTCCAGGAACCACTCTAAGCTCTCGATAAAGACTGCCAATATCTATGCATGATAGTTCAATCAGATCCTCCATGTGTTAGGCACTTAGGTGTTCCTTTCTCCTCTGACCAAGCGCCGGGCATGTACACAGTAGGTGAAGAACAGTCTCATCCTCGTCCTCATCTCCACAGCTTCTGCAGAAATCAATTGCAAGTTGTCCAAGACCAATACGCCTCGCATGCATTCCTATAATACAATGCCCCGTAATAACCCCGATAACAGCTTATTTCTTTGGAGTTTAATCAGAGCCGCCGCGCGCTTCTTATTCAGCCTTGGCAAGATTTTCTGTGCCTTACTGCCCATGACAAGGTCAACGATTGCATTGTCAATTATAAGCTTGCCGGCACCCAAAGCGATCCCTATTGTAGAGAATTCATCAGAGAGTTCGATGGTCGTGCCTCTTCTGGCCAGTTCATCTGCTCTGCAGTTACCGGGAATGCCTGTATGTTCCGGTACCCATGTGATACAAACATCATATCGATTCGCCGCCTCGTTAAGACATCTGTGACAGACATATACCTGTCCTGGAGTAGCCTGCAGTCATAATATGTAAACATTTGCAAAGCCAGGATGACTATAGACAGCGATGTGTATTCGCTGAAAGAGTTCTGGAGCAAGTGGCAACTGATCATAATTTTCATCGGAAAATGATCTTTATCGATGAAGCCCATTCTAATTGAATTAGTGCGTTACTTAATTTGTCAAGCTCAGACCACCCATGTTGGGTGTGTTAATTTTTATCTAAAAGTGGCGAGACCTCCAGTTTAAATTCGATCCAGAACGAAAGAATTTTTGTGAAACCTTTTATGGTAATTTTTGTTACTCTCAGAGTTTTTGCCAGATATCTGCTGAAAAAAAATCGAAATTGTTTCCTATTTCGTTTTGTTCGAGATTTCTAGGCTGTGGTTTGAACCGCGGTGTCACGTCTTAAAGCCAACACACTACCTACTAGACTACGATGGATTGAATACCAGTAAATTTCTCTCCAAGACAAAAAATCGAATTCATATTAGTATTTATCGAATCTGCTTGAATTTTTTTGCTGGAGAAAGGTAAAGTCTTTCAAAAATTTTAGATTTTAGAAAATTCGTTAGTTTGGCAACAACAGCTTATATTTAGCTGAAATAACAAATTCTGAGGAAGTATATAACAAAATATATATTTTATAAAAACAGACCCGCTAATTTTGATTCACAGTTAGGTCATAATTGTCTAATCATAGGGCAGAAACATTTATGTCGAATATACTGGGAAAAAAATTATTTGACAGACCATTTTTTCACTATCGGGAGCAATCTGAAGTGTTCAACTGACTTTTTTTTTTGTAATTTCCCATAATTAATACACAAGACTTAAGAA
This sequence comes from Sarcophaga rosellei, assembly GCA_930367235.1. Lineage (NCBI taxonomy): Eukaryota > Metazoa > Arthropoda > Insecta > Diptera > Sarcophagidae > Sarcophaga > Sarcophaga rosellei. The sequence continues at coordinate 30,655,405 of OV884021.1, read as the reverse complement.
AACAGTCGTGGAAATAAAACAACATATCAAAATGTTTTAATTAATGATACAAAAAGCAGCACAAGAAAAAAACAAAAAACATTGTGTGGTAAGATGCAAATGTCAGCATTTATATATTTAAGAACTAAAAATAGAGGAGAAAAAAAACTCTTTCAAGTAAAACATGAATTCAAAATCATAATATTATACAGGAAATTATATTTTCTTTAAGAACTGGAAAAGAAAAAACAAGAGATCTAAGAAAATGTTTACAAAAAAGACACACAAAATTAGAGCAAAACACAAAAATAGGAAAAAAAATACGTAGAAATAATGCAAACAAAATGCAAAATTTAGTCAATATCAGTAGAATCATCGCCATCATCTGTGCGAACTATTTCTGGAAGCAAAAAAAAAATTAAATTCAGTAGACATTCATGGAGACAGAGAAAAAATTAAAAATTTTTTTTAACAAATACAAGACGGCTCTAAATAGAAAAAGTTCATAGCCTTCGTTTATAACGTTAATAGAAACCAAATATACAAATCCATAATTCCCAAATTTTATATAGTATTCCCTGAAGACTTTAAAAACTGCTTGCATGTCAATGCTTATAAGCGACGAATTCTTGTGCCGAAGTCCCATATCTGTGTGCAAATAGCCACATGTTCTTTAAGCCGATAGGATTCTATATATCTCCTTGACAGCACTGACTTCGTATTCGATGGAATGCCGGCTGGTAGGAGAGTGATTTAATCATTTTCTACAACTCGGTGTTGTGAACAAAGTTGCAATTTGCGAAGAAATTGCTGAAAAACATATATCCTTAGTAAGCTTTAAAGTCATAGTCAAGAGTCCTATTGCATCTTCAAATAGTGAAGGTCTTCTCCGAAGAAACGCTTTACAAATTACGAAAGACAAACATCGCTGGACTAAAGTTTTTCTATCAGGAATCAATTATCTGAGATTGAGTTGCCTCGTCTAGGTGATACGTCTCTGGAGGGGACCGAGAACAGCCTCTGCCTAGAGGTAAATGAACCAAAAGAAACATTCAGTGGAATTACATTACGCTGTCTAATTTTTTACTACTTCACACAATAAATCTGCCGTGTGGCTTTAATGGTGAATTTAATTTAATGGCTTCCAAGGACTCAAGAGTTGCTATTTTATCAACATAACCCAATCATTTAACATAGCCCTATTAAAAGGAATTCAGAAACATTTAGTAGCACGAACAAAAGTGAATAGGAGTAATTTTGGAAAGAAAGTTGTTACAAAGCGTGTATATATAAACGAATTTCTTTACAGTCATTGTAAAGTCTGATGTAGAATTTTTCGTTTTGATAAGCGACCAACGCTGCATATATCAACCAATGCGATATTTTTTTGTTCAAGACGAGTATACTCGACATTATGTTATGATTTTGTGTCCATATAAACGCATTTCTTTACAGTCATTTTAAAGTCTGATGTACAATTTTTAATTTTGATAAGCGGGGAATGCTTAAAAGCATGATGCATATATCGACCAACGCTGCGTATATCAACACGATTTTTTTTTTGCTCAAGACGAGTTTACTCAACATTATATTAAGAATTTGTGTATATATAAACGCATTTATTTACAGTCATTTTAAAGTCTGATGTACAATTTTTCGTTTTGAGGAGTGCTTACCAAAGAATATTGTATAAGTTTCAGTGCTACTAAACGGGGAGGTATATATCCGGGAAATACTGTATTTAATTCCTTAACTTTTTAATTTTTCTTCGAAAAATGTTTCAGACTCTTTAATTACCTTCCAGCGAAGACGAGTATATTCAACATAAACAAAGAAATCTCAAACGTTGCGTGTTGATTGTTTAAGAATATTTATATTTTTACAAATGTATGTATTATTTTTAAATACATATAAATTTTTATAAAAGACTTCGTTGATAACTCGATAATGGGGTTGGAAGCGGTGTCTACTCTGGGAAACTGGACCTGAACATTTCTCTTCGTCTCCCGGACTACTGCAGCGTGTTTCAGGCGGTGGTGACGGCAATTTACATGTCCGCTCAGTGGATCCTCGACAACGGGGCTCCTTTTACTAGCGTCTCGGTCTTTTCTGATAGTCAGGCCGCGATAAGATCTCTATCGGGTTTCGTGAATAACTCTAGGATCGTTAAGGAATGTCGCCGCTGTCTCGACCTTCTTTCTGGGCACTTCTCCAGTGTCTCACTGGTGTGGGTCCCCGGACACAGTAACATTACGGGAAACCTTAGGACTGACGAGCTCGCCAGAGCTGGTGCGCTCCTTCCGGAATACTCTTCAATTGAATTGGGTATGCCACTTGCCTCGGTCAAGTTGGACATTGCGCGGAAATTCTTTCGCTATGCCAACCTATCCTGGGTCAATGAGGAGTTCTGCTCCACCGCTAGAATCACCTGGCCCTTGATAGATAGAAGGCGTACCAAGCAATTACTTGGTCTTGGTCGTGACGTCATCTCAACCACAGTGCCCATGCTTACAGGTCATTGTGTTATGTGCAGACACGCGGAAAGAATGGGGCTCCCATTTAACGACTTCTGTCGTGGATGCAGATCTGCTGAGGAGGAGGAGACTGTTATCCACTTTCTTTGCCAGTGTCCGTCTCTTGCTAGATGTAGATATAGGTTATTTGGCTCCCCATTTCTTGTTAGCTTGACGGAGCTATCATCCATTGATATGACCTTGCGCTGACCAACTTCTTCCTCATCCCTGATTTTGGTGGAACTTGGTCAGTACAGGCATTGCGTTCACTCGTGGCGTCACAACGGGCCGCTACGCGTGCTCAAGTGAACTTTGTGATATCAGAGCTACCACTCCGACCTAACCTTAACTATATTTTTTAATGGTACTCCCTAAGAATTTGTAAACTAAAAAATGTTGAAAATGTAAATTGTTTGAAACAACTTTAATGGACCTTTTTCAGGAAAAATTATTCCTGTAGCTTCGTTAAATAATACAACAAACGCGATTTTTTTTGTTCAAGACCAGTATACTCGACATTATATCAAAAATTTTCTTTGACGAGTATATTCGACATAAACAGTTAAATGTTTAAATAATTTAAAATTTTAAATTCCATGTAATTCAGCTATTTTGTAGGTTACATAATTAATGATTGTACATCAATACAATAATTTTATGTAGTATAGTATAAAACACATATACATACATAAATATATTGCAGACGTGAATATATTTCATTTCCCTGGCTTGTTTTTGGTGCTCATATAACAACATGACAGAAACAAAAATGTTTCATAATTTTTTTCATTTAAAAGATTTTAAAAATATTATTTTAGCTTGTACAAGTTCTGTGGGAAACAAAATTGTTAATGGATCAATAGATGAATATTAAAATACCGGCATTCAAGTTTATCTTCTTGACCTATTAAAGACGATGTCTTTAGAGAAGAATGTGGTAAAATTAAACAACTTAAATTAGTTTTAATTTTGTTGATAGGTTTAATTAAATGGAACATCAACAGAGACTTGTCTCATATAAACGGAAAGAATTTAAGATTTAAACATGAAGTCGTGTATAAATTATGAATCGATTACAAATTAAATTCGTAGTTAGAAGGCTTTAAAATTATTTAAAACAATATTCCACATGCTTAACATTTATTCAAGGTACCACTAAAGTTTAAATGGAACACAGAAAGCTACCATTATTTACTAAAAATTTTTAAGAATTTTATCAAAACTTTGGAGACCTACGAATAGCTTCATACACGCAGTTGCAACGTTTTCTCCGATAACTTGTTATCATTGGTAGGGGACTCCATTATGCTTTTCATATTGAAATCAAGTCGATTTTTAACCGTCATATATACCAGCAACAGCAAAAAAAGTCCATATTGTAATCATCTAATATCACATCTGGTTTGCGAGATAGGTCCATGGTGTCGTTTCTAGTAAGCTGACAAAAAGTCATGCCAATCATTATGCGACCCCTTCACGTTGCCACTAGTTGTACAACAAGTTGTATCAATGGTTGGTCGTCTTCTTCACATGTTTCGTTTTTTCTATCAAACTTACTTATGAATTGTTATTGTGGCATTGTATTGATCGTCGGTTGAATGTAAATCGAAATTTTTTTAATCTTCAAACAACCGACAACCAACCAAGCATTCAAACAATTTGTTTACAAATATAAAGTGGTACAACTAGTAGCAAAGTGTAGGGAGCGCATTATAGGTGGATCCATCAAACTTGTGTGACCATAGAACACAGTTGTTTTATTATTTATTTTTCTTTACGACCAATATTATGGGCATGGCCCCTATTCATGCATTTGTGCCATACATGAGAGTTGTATTCTATATATGGATGGTGTAAATAGTAAGGTTAGTATAAATAAATAATAAAGTCGTCGTAGTCTAGTAGGTAGTGCGGTGACTTATTAAACGTGAGGCCTAAGTTCAAAACCCCAGGTTAGGCATCTCCAACAAAACGAAATATGAAATAAACATTTCTTCGGCGACTTCGTCGCAGCAGATTACTCTGTGAGTAAATAAAATTGTCATGAAAAGTTTCTCAAAAGTTCTCGATTTTAAACTGTTGGTCTCCCCACTCATGTATAAAACTAACACAAAACAACATAAATGGTGTCAAAAGCAAGGCCGTAATCGTGACTGAAGGGTTGTAATGACCAACTATGTGTGTAAGTATGTACGTAAAGGATGGATAATTTAAAAGTTTAAATTTAAAAATGCAATGAACCGAAAAAGGTTTTAAATTTTGCCAAATTTATTCTTTTGTTGTGACGTACAATTGTTTCGGTTAGAAATAGAATATTATTTTATACATATGGCTGCAGCGGCTGGCCTCTCAGTGCCTCATTCGATCGGATTCATATTCGTTCACTTTCTCGTCTTTATGGGGTCGTATCTTGACGATAGCATCAGGAATGTTTTCCTTCAATTGCTCAATTGTTTCTGGTTTGTCGGCATAACACTATTCTTTAACGGCGCTTTACAGTAAATAGTCCATCGATGTCAAATGGCAGTTTCTTGGCTGCCAATTGACATCACCCTTTCGGCTAATTAAGCAGCCATCAAAAGTTTGACGCAATAAATCGATTGTGGCATTAGATCTGTGGCAAGTTGCACAATCCTGTTGTAACTAGACATCATTCACACCAATACAATGAAGGGCGGGTACAAAAAATCGGTTATCATCTTCCTCATTTTCAAAGAAATATGGGTTAATGATACATCCGCCCCACAAGCCCCACCAAACAATCACTCGTAATGCGTGCATTGCCTTCTGTAACACCATGTGGGTTTTCTGGGGTCCACATACTGTAATTTTTAATGTTCCCACCAAGATGAAAATGAGCTTCATTCGATAAGATGATTTTTGTTGGTCCATCTAGCGAAGCGAAAACGAAGCAGATTGTCAGCTGCTTCCACTTTTGAACCAATTCAACTTTGTAGGACGTCATACCGAGATCTTTTCGAAAAATTCGATGTAATCTCTAATGTGAAATGTTCAATTCTTGAGAAAGAAGGCATGTTGATATTTGAGGATGCACACTCTCAGCCACAGCTTTGACATTTTCGAGTGTACGCACACGAGTACGCTGACGTCTTGGAGCAGCAACAATGAAACCAGTTTTATGAACTTTAGCAATAAACTTGCGTATACCGGGCACTGTTGGTCCTTCTGAGCGACCAAATTTTGTGCGACATTTTGATGCAATTTCCAACCAATTGTGTTTAATTTGGAAACAAATTTCCAATAAATTCCAACGTTGCTCAAGCGTAAATCGAGAACGATGACCAGTTGTTTATTCATGGATTATGTTTTAACACATAGCCTTTACCAATGCTATTCAGTGTAAGTGTTCGAATTGATATATTAAAAACAGAAGTATTTGAATTCGTCGGCTTATTAGATCAGCGCCAGCGTTTCAACCCACGGGCCAAACAGAAAACGAAACATGAAAAATATATTTCTTTCGTTGGTTTTCGCTCAGCTGTCTTCTGTTAAAAACGCTGAGAATAAATAAAAAAATATCTTGAAAAGTTTCTCAAACCTGATGTTCGAAGTCGACATTAAAAAGTAAGTTCCGCCACTCATGTATGAAAATTAACTCGCACAACATGGCTGGTGTGAGAAGCTTGGTTGTAATCCTAACTAAAGGATTACATAGGTTCAATACGGTAAGTACAAGCGATTAAAGCTTTACTTTGGAGAAAATATTGCTTTTCGTTTTCTCTCATCTCTCATTCAAAATATGTTTACTCTGTAGCCATGCTCTCCATACATACCACAGTACACTGCCACTCATCTTTAAAACAAAGGAAAGAAATTATTTAATTTCTGTCTTCAGCCATTGTTTGCTGAACAGATAAAGAAGTTGCTTGGATAACGTCAACGAAAATGTTTATTTTTAAACGATTTTTACTTCTTTTGCAGTTGCAACTGTTTTTTTCATTGTTGTTTGATTGTTGCACATGGTTTTTTGTGTCTACAAAAGTTTTATTTATATTTTAAGATAAAAACAACAACAACAAAAAAACGAAAATATTAATAAACAAATACGAGAGTGAAAAACTTTTTAAAATGCGGCATTAAATTAACGTTGGCCAAGAACGGAACAAATTATATACAAAAATAAACAAAACCAACAACAACAACAAAGGGAAAAATGGGGTGAAAATGAATTTAACATCATGTTGCGTTTATTACTCACACATTAAATTAAAAGAAGAAAAAGAAAAAAAACGAATCCAATAGGAAAGAGCAGACTATGTGATACCCTGCAGTAACATATAGTTTCAGAAATATGGTGTTTTTTGTTAAGAATCAGAGACTATTTATGCTGTTAAAGTTATTCGATTAATCTGTACTCGTTTTTTGTTTACGACCAGATCTCAGTGCCTTGTGTTGGACTTAGGAAAATAGATCGTGTTCTTTAAGTGCCAGGAACAAAGATCTCCATTTCACTCCCATATAGCACATACCCTAGTTGAATTAATAAAATGGTGAAACACAAGCCCCCACGCAATAGTGCTTTAATAAATCAATTGCTGTCGTTAACAAGCACTTTAGTATTCCCTTTCAAGCATTCGAAAAGTAGAAGAGCAGGCATCTAGGCACTGGTGAAATATATTGTTACGTTTTTACCTTTTTAAAAACGTTTAAGATATGAGTTCGTTGATTGCAAACCAAAAATAAAATTAATTTGTGTTTAGTTCAATTTAATTCTTTATTGTTCGCGCTATTTTTGTTTGCCACTATTCACAACTTGATGTAAACAACAACAATTGCTTGTTCGCTATTCTTCTTTGGTTACAATGCAGATCTTTGCAATGGAGATCTTCAAACCACGACTGTTTTCTTCGCACGCAACGCTTCTTCACACAAGACTGACACAATTCTTACTACTCGTTGCATGCTTTGTCTTGCCTTTTTTATATGCCCACATAAACAGTATGATGATGGTTCGTATTTTCACCTTTTCGAGAACTCTAAAGCGATTTAATTGTTTTTTCTGTATTTTCTTCACATTGCTTGTTGTTACGTTCTCACTTACTTGTCTATCCCCTTTTCTTTCATATTCATTCATGGTTTTTGTTTTTGTAGCTTTTGTTTATTATTTTAATGTCAAAAGATGTTACACCGTTTCCATTTTCGTAACAATATTTTACACCCTCTTTCGATAATTGTATTTCGATTTTCGTCTCCTGAAACTTTTGATTCTCCAATATTTACGACACCCCTTATCTCCTGATGTCATATTATTAGTGTCGTTATTATAAGATCTTGTGGCTTTTAATTATTAAAATATATCTTATTGCACGTTTCTATTCGGATATCGCTTACAGGTCAGATGTCATTCATTTTAAGCATTTTTTTCTTAATCTCCACTAGGGTTTGTTGTAAAGTGAAAGGAAAATGATTTGGAAAAGAGTGGACAGGATCGGAAATTAAAGAGCGTAGATCATTATGAAAAATAAGAAATCTATGGACAACATAGAATTAACTCTGGTTAAAAGCAGATTGGTTGCCATTAAAATAAAGGAAATCCTTTCCTTTTGATCATTATTTGTCACACTTCACACACTTCATCTGGTAACACTACGCTATCAATTTTATTCGCGATCCTTTTTAATAACGATCAAAATTTTTGGTGTACAACACCTCAGTGCCTAAAGTGCACTTTTTAATACACCACTCTGTTATTAGTCACAAGCTCTCGTTTCGTTACTGAATGAATATTAATTACTGACAGGCAGTCTTGTTGTCCGCTCTGTTTTAGACTGCTTTAGTCCACGTCAACTTCGCAACTTCGGAATATTTCCTTAAGTATTGTTGTTGAATTTTTAAACTTTGTTTTGTTCTTTTCTTATAATTTCTATCATATTTGCTTGTAAAATCCTGTGTACCGCACGTTGAGTGTACTTTGTTGTTGTCTTGTTTACTTATTCTCCTTTTCCTAATTTTTTTAATTAATGCAATTGTATTATTTCTATGATTTGATAAAACATTGGTATGTTCATATTACATCTAATTTAGACTGCTTTATTTGACCTTTGGTAACTTCCGATTTTTCTTCAAGTGCTGTTGTTGAATTTTTGATATACTCTTATAATTACTCTTATAATTTAATTATAATTAAATTGCTTATGTAATCCTGTGTAACGTACGATGTGTGTATTCTGTTGTTGTCAGTTTATTTTGTTTATTCTCGTTTAGTTTATTTTTAATTGTCGTAACAATATTATTTCTATGATTTAATAAAACATTGGCATGTTCATATACTTATGTATATGAGATATTAAAATGAAAAAGGTACAATTCCTTGAGGAAGTCTTTTGTTCAAAATAAATCCCTTTTTGATAACATTAATTCGCTTATTTGTAGCCATTTAAGCTGTCTAATTTGTGCATCACACAATGATGTCAAACTATATAAAATGACCTTCAAATATCCCAAACTATCGTCGTTCTCATTTGTTGAATTTCAAATACTTTACTGTCTATAGAACTGAATTTATTTTGTGTGTCTTAAATATTCTGTTTTATTTCACTCGTTGTGGTTTATATTTTCATTGGAATCAGTTTTTCATTAAGTCTTAACAAAATTGTAAATGTTGCCAAGGATTGGTAGAATACTACAGTCGAAAAGCCTTATTACATACCAGACATCAGAAATGAATCGTTTTTTCGCTACTCATGAAATTTTGAATATAAGTGAGTCAACAATATTGAAATTTGGCTAATCTGATTCATTCGAACTCATTACAACGTTGATTTATAAGTACAGGTTGCAATAAGTATGACTACAACGTTGACATCAAACTCATACCATTCGAAATATGTTTGATTCATAAGCCTACTAATTTAGATTCATAAATTTAGAAAATACTTATAAATGATTCGAGTGAATCAAAATTAACAGTCTTAGTTGTTGTTGCATTTACAAAAAAAAAAAAGCAAAAAAGACAGAGCAACAAGTAGAACAAACACAACAACCATTTAGTGAGTACTTTCGTGTTCGTAAGCGAATCATACCTATTTTGTGATTCTGGTAAATGTTGAGTAAAGGAGAGTCCAAATCAACAACATCATGCATATTGTTAATTATGAGTACGATGAGTAGTTCAAACGTGTAGAGCAGAGGAGAGCTTCCATGATATTAAAATAAGTATGATTACGTAAAAGTATCAGAATTTATGAATATGATTCGATTCTACTCATATTTTTTTGAATATGTACTCATTATTGATCTCTGTTACATAAGTTTTCCTAGAAGGAGGTATAAGTATAGAAACTGAATTTGAAGGCACTTTGCCACCTATTCAGACCGCAGAATATGTTGAGCTAGAAAACTATTTTCGAGTTCTACCATGTATTTAAAAATGATGGGGGATTGATGTGTTAACCGTGCCACAAGCATCACTAGAAACATATTGCACATCTGCTATCCAATGCGGTATAGGGATTGTATAAAAGAAAAATATTGCAACGAAAGAAAAGAGCGAAAACGAACTACAAATTAACTCAACACTTACTAGCAAATGAAGGAATAAAGTCAAACCCACAATTTAACTTGAAATTAAAAAGAAATGCATCAGAGGGAGGATGGAGTCATGGACTTATCATCAACATCACATGTTTTCTTTTGGCGGCAGGGAACATTTACTAGCTCAAGTTGCAGCACATAGCTTTAAATTGTTTTAATCAACAGACACTGTACACACAAACACAGACACATGCCTCCCCTTCCCACCTCACACTAGTCCTCACCACTTTCTTCGTTGTTCATTTTTTTTTCTGTTTCTGTTTCGTCGTTTATTAAGAAAGAAAAACTGAAATTATTTGTTTTTCTTACAAGTTGTAAAAGAGCACTCCAAAAATGCATTCAGCTTCCGACAGCGTCCCCTACCATTTGGTATGGTTTACTTGCGTTAGTTGAGTCAAGTTAGAGTCAGGGGTCATTAGGTTCGTTCGTTCCCTCGTTTATTCATTCATTCAGCTATTCTGTATACTCTATTTGCTTGCTACTGTTGTTGTTATTGTTTCTTTATTAAATGAATTGTAATCATTTTTAGTTTCTTTTCTTATTCATTTCGTTTCGTTTCGGTATTAAAAAAGATGAGACATTTTTATGCATAAATTACTTAAAAGTTTTAATAAAAAGTAATTAGAATTTAAATTTTTAATTAAGTCAAGTTAATGCATTCCCTTTTATTATAATCATCCTCGTCACTACCATCATCATCATCATCGTTATTACTTTTATTACTGGCAGTTTTATCGTAATTTTTATCTTCTTTCCATTTGTAATGCGTTTCATTTACGTTTTTATATTTTTTTGTTGAATTAATTTGTTATTGTCATTACATTTTTTCTATAATGTTGCAATTAAACGTTGAGATTTAGTTGTGCAGCATTAATCCAATTAATGCAACTGACGCTTTAAAAAAGACCCTCATTAGCTGTGTATTTACAATAAGAGGAATTCTTTTAACGTATAAGCTTGGTAATGAATAGGTATTAAAATCTGTTTAACATTTTTAGTAAAATTTCAAATAGACCGCGGAACATTATTTCAATTTATATTATATTGTTACGGAAATGAAAAATCTAGATATCGGCGTTTTCCTTTTACATTGCTTAACATTAAAATTATAAACAAAATCTACAAAAACAAAACAATGCAATAAACAAACCTGTTTACAAATTATCGTTCCGCTTAATATAACAACAAACACCAGCATAAAAAATGATAAACAAGTAAACAAAACTACACAAACAATACTACAATAATAAACGTAAACAACGGTGTTTACATTTATAAAGATTTCGAGAAAGCGAAAGTTCGCCTTGAAGAACATTCATCAGTCTGTTTTCCCTGCCATATAAAAGGCAAGGTAAAGCAGTTACTGAAGTTCAGTCAGTCTTGTGTGAAAATGCTGTGCGTTTGAAGAGAATAAGCTTGGTTTGAAGATCTCCGTTACAATGATCTGTCGACCAATTGTTTAGTGATTGTTATTGTTTATGCAGAGGGTATAAAAAGAGGAATAACAAAGAAAAGCAATTGTTGTTGTTTACATCATGTTGTGAACAGTGGCACACAGAATTCTGCGAATAACAAAGAATTTTAATCCCTGTGGTTTTATTATATTAATTCCTTTCTCACTGAGCCTAAGCTTTATTTCACTACTGAAAGCCAACGAAACACTCGTATTTTTATTACTCAAACACTTTCTCTTTCTAATTGTAAACAAATATGAACTAAGCATTGTAGGTTCAAGATTTATGACCAGGCTAATAACTAATAAATCATTTGTCCATGTATATTCATTCATCCAATCATCCATTCATTCATTTTCATTCATTGATGCTCATACTCATTTTATGCGATACCTAAAGCACTTCATTATACTGTATGTATGTATGTATGTTGCCTAATGCAGAGTGTAAATATAAATAATTTATATGCTGCAACATTTCCGAAAGTACGGGCGGCCGTATTTATAACCAATTGTATAGAAAAATTATCGTATTTTTCTTTCTTTTTTTTTTTTAATAAAAATTAAGTGAAACTGAAAATAAAATATTATTTAAATGGCGACAAAATGAAACCCCCAAGAATATCAGTCAAAGTTAAATCAATTACTGTGTATAAAATGCTTCATTTAATTGCATTGATTGATGATGGCTTACGATGCTGATGATGATGATGACGGTGGTGATGGTGATTCAATAAGCCTCTTCCTTTCCGCTTCCAGTGCCGACCACCGCCGCCTACATCAAAGCTATATAAATACGGCCTTATTTTCATCTACTTTTTCGTATAATTGATGATGAAGCGCGTAATGTTTTATTTTATTTCGTGTTCTTTTATTCTTTTTTTGTTGTTTTTGTTTGCAATTTCTGATTTTTGCTTTGCGGCCTTCATCTTTAATGCCCACAAACAACCTTTTAATGGAAATTATTATTGAATATTTCAATGTCGAATTAAATTCAAAATAATTTACTCGTTGTTGGTTTATTTAAAAAAAAAAACGTGCGAAATGGAAAAATATTTTACAGTAACAAGACGCATGATAAGCAGAAATTCAAGAAAATAATGCAAATTATTTTTAAAAATTTTTCTATAAAAAGGGGAACATTTTTTAAATGTTCTTCTAATTACTAAAATTAAAACTTGAATTATTGTCATGAATTCCTAATTAATATTAATTTCTTTATTTAGTATTATTTATTATTATTATTATTATTTATTTTGTTTAGTATGGAAATTATTTATAAAAATAATTGATTTATAAGTACAGGTTGCAATGAGTATGAGTACAACGTTGACATCAAACTCATAACATTCGAAATATGTTTGATTAATAACTTTAGAAAAATACTTATAATACTCATAAATGATTCGAGTGACTCGATCCATTCATCAAAATTTACATTTACAAGAAAGAAGAAAGACACATAAGCAAATAAGGCAGAGCAAACACACAACCTATTATTGAGTATTTCAGTGTTCGTACGCGAATCATACTTGTTTTGTGATTCTTGTAAATGTTAAATTATGAAGAGTAGAAATCAACATAATACGTGTTGTTAAGTCTGAATACGATGAGTACTTCAAACTTTGAGTACGGAATAAGTATGATTGGTATTAAAATATGATATTAAAGTAAGTATGAACGCCTATAAGTATCAGAAATTATGAGTATGATTCGATTCCACTCATATTTTTGAATACTCATTGCTGATCTGTGGTACTTAAGAGCGTTCATACTTCTGCACCAATTGACGGTGACAGTCGCTCCATCGTCGTTTTCGAAGAAGTAAGGTCCAAATACACCTTCGGACCAAAGAGCGCACCAAACATTGACTTTTTCTTCAAACTACTTGAGGATTCTTAGAACCCCAAATACGACAATTTTGTTTATTAACATACCCACCGAGTGTGAAATGTGCTTCATCGCTGAAGAAAATTTTGTTCGAAAAATTGCCTTCCACCGCCTGTTGTTCAAGCACCCATTCCACGTATCTACGACATTGTGAATGGTCAGCTGGCATCAATTCCATTTGATTGGTTTCACAAAAAAAATTGGTTTCACAACTTAGTTTGACAGATGTCAAATTCCAGTCCCATACTTTTGAAACCACGAAATGGATAGCCCTTTATTTTGCATAAATTGATAGCACGAAATCAATACAACTTTTAAACACATATGAAAAAAATGTGTATAAGTGTATCGGATTTTTATATGAAAATTATCAACAACAACCATACACTGTTGCATATTTGTCCAAAAATACAACGAATACAACAATACAAGCGCTTGTGTGAATTGCCCAATAGTTTACTGTAGAATGATTGGCTTCTAGGTAATCAACGAGATGTCTCCATAGATGATTTGATTCGAATTTTTAATATTTTTATAGCAATTACAATTAAAATGAAAGTCATGGTTTCGGAATTACGTGGTTTTACAATTTGTAGCCACATTTACAAAGTATGGCCTGAAGCTTACCGTGCTTTCGCTAGTTTTTGCCGAAAGTTTTAAAACAATTGTATTAAAATTATAATTTGATTTGGTATACATACATATTCCACTTACAAATGCACGATTTTTATTATTTTCTTGTTTTGGCCAATTATACTGACGCAAGATGAAAAACTGTTTCTGTTTTTTTTTTCTCATGCATTGTCGCATTATCAATATCATGACTTGACTACACTTTTTGTCACCATCACCAACCAATCATCCTCTTAGCAAGTGAGCCAATGGAGTTTCTTTTCCTTGAAACCAATTGGAGTGGCGTTGATGCTTTGACTGAACCTGAACGTGTATTTTTCCATATTTTTACCGCCTACACATGCAACACTCAAAATCACTTTTACAATGATGGAATCCATGCAGCATATACGTATTAAATGTGGCATAAAACAAATCCAAATACAAATAAAGACAAGATGTACTCATATAACAATATGCAGACAGTGGATTGATAAAAATCTCTCTCTTGCTGTCCTCCAGCATAAACCAATGCAGATGGCAAAAATATATTGAATTGAAGAAAATATTCCTTCCGATCCTTTGTAAGGAATTTTGTTAAGAGGCTACTTTATAAAGTTTTCCACAATCAAATGTATTGTGTGTGTATGCATGTGCTTATAAGCATGTGGTGGCGTCATATTGGTGGCACTGCTGGAGTTGACTGCTGCAAGTGCAGCTCCTACTTGTAACAACCACTCAATGACACTTTAAAGTTGTTTTGTATTTTGCAACACAGGAAAAAATGGAGAAAATATAGAGAAAAACTCGACTGAAATATCCTCAGGGAATAATAAATAATAATCAAATAATAATGAAACTACTTGGAACTTGTCATGCTGTAATGCACCAATATTTCTTCATATTTTCTTTCATTTTCTTTTTTTTTTTTTTTTTGCCACAAAACATTCGATTTGAAATTAAAATTTAAAATTTAAGCCGGAACTTTTAAATCTTTTAAGGCAAGCGTTGCAATAGATTTTAAACACTTTCAAATCAACGTATAATTAAGCCGTTGCGGCAGCAATTTAGTGGGCAAATGGGTTAAACTGAAAACTCGTTTGGTCTGAAAGTTGCATGTGTGCCAAATAAGTTTCGAAAAAGTGCAAGTGAGTTTTAAATACAAACACCATGGGTGCCACAAAAAAAAAGTGAAAAACAAACAAAAACGAAAATATTTTATTTGTAATAAAATTTTGCCGGGCAAGTTTTCAAATGCGTGGTATGAGGAATTTAATTTTAAGGCTGAAAAATGTAGGAACTGGTTGTGTTACGAGCATAAATCCGGTAGTCATAGATAATAACATACCATTATTTTAAGATTTAAAGAAACAAAAATATTTTAAATAAACGAATACAGGTGTTTTGTTTTCATTTCAATGCATACCAGATGTCGCAAGCAGAGATCAGCAATAAAGCGTTTTTTCGCTACTCATAAGTACTCATGAAATTTTGAGTATGAATGAGTCAACAATATTGAAATTTAACTACTCTAATTCATTCGTACTCACTGCAACATTGATTTATAAGTACAGGTTACAATGAGTATGAGTACAGCGTTGACATCAAACACATACCATTCGAAATATATATGTTTGATTCATATGTCTACTCATTCAGATTCACAAATTTAGAAAAAGACTTATAATGCTCATAAATGATTCGAGTGATTCGAATAATTCATCAAAATTTACAGTCTTTGTTGTTGTTGCATTTACAAAAAAATATGAAATGAAAAGACAAAGGCAACAAGCAAAGCAAACACACAACATTCTAGTGAGTATGGTAGTGTTCGAACGCGAATCATACTTATTTTGTGATTCTTGTAAATGTTGAGTAAAGGACAGTCAAAATCAACAACACCGTGCGTATTGTTAAGTATGAGTACTTCAAACTTTGAATATGAGTACGATTTTAAAATAAGTATGAATGCGTATAAGTATCAGAAATTATGAGTACGATTCGAATCTACTCATCTTTTTGAATACTCATTTCTGATCTCTGCTCGTAAGTGAGTGATTTCCAATGGTTTATCGAAATATATTGCAACAATTTACGTCTATGCCATATTAAGTGAACTTGAAACCCGCTGAACATTCCGTTATGTCCTATACAGACACCGGGCAGTCTTGGATAACGTTAGGTGTAGTATTTACTTTCTCCCCACGGATCTAATGGCTGCTTTAATTCTACTGCATGAAATCGCCGTAGTCTAGTAGGTAGCGTATTGACTTATGAGACATGAGACCTCGATTTAATCCCCAGGACAGATATCTCCAATAAAACGAAATATGTAAGAAATATATCTTCGGCGATTTCCTCTCAGCAGATTTCGGGCAAAAACACTCATAGTAAATCTAAGTGTAAAGTTTCTCAAAAATCTATAGTTCGGAATCGACTTTAAACTGTTGTTCCCTCCACTTATGTCTAAAATGAACATACACAGCATAAGTGGCGTTTACTCTCTCTACGAAACCTAATGGCTGCTTTATTGTGAATAAATACCACTACATATCCTCTAACATTGAATTCGCGTTGCATCTTTCTTTTTAGCCATTCTTTCAGTCTGTATTATATTAATTGGGCAGTGCAACGGCCGGTCTAAGATTCAACTGTTCCGAAACGAAACCACACTTTGAGCCGGATGTTCCTTATTAAATAGGATTTAAACGATTTTATCTCTATTAAACCAGATAAGGTGAGATTTTGGTTGGAAAATAGCTTCTATATTTCCATATTCTGGTGGCACTGTGTCGCGGTACCGCATTCGTAGCCAATTATATCGCCAACATGGTGAGATGATCCTAATTTCCAATAGGTTTTGATGATTCCTTTTCTCTACTACTACCACTAAGCTACTTTTCCCTATAAAAGAATAAATTTGATTGGGGAAACAAAAAATTTGTGTTTGCTACTCCGATGTCCTTTGCAATATCACGCAATGGATACGCAACACATTACTCTGTTGTCTGTGTATTGATTTTTTTTTAACAAGTTTTAGTGTCATTTTCAAATTAAAATATTTAAGAATTTAAATTTACAAAACTACATACATTATACATACATATGGTATGTCATAAATCAAAATCAATATCATGTCTTACCCGTATCATTTGGATCATTTCAAATCCTATAAAAAAAAACATATCATGGATGGAAACTTTTTGTGTATTTTGTATACAAGAATTTAATTCACATTGTACCTTAATTATCTGGATTTAATTAAGAAGCTTGAATCGAATTTGCAGCTTAAATGAAATATTTTTTTTAAATTTTATGCTAAGCAAGCGTAGAGTAAATTTAAGTGCAAGTTTTCGAAAATCTTACCAACACTTGATATTAAATATGGATTTTCCTAAATGTTTTAACAACAACAAGTTTTTCTCAAAATTATTTCTCTTCGTGACTTGTTTGTTTGTTTATTTCTTTTTTTCATGCAATTAAAGCGTCAATTCACATTAATCTACGGTATCGCACCAAAGTTGTTATGAAAACTTTAAAAACTTTATGATTTTGTTGCACAAAAAAGCAGAAATTGCTGTTGCTGGCTATGTTGTTGCCAATTGACGAAAAACATTTTAAACTGAGTGGGATGTAACATTAAATGGATAAAGAAAATGTAGGCTTTACTAGCTAGTCGGCCTTATTGTAAACAGTGTGGACAAAACTTGTCTAAAATTTTGAATTTTTTTTATCATTACTTATAGTATATTAACTACCTCATACACATATGTATGTATGTATATAGTATAATAAATTAGTAAAAACAGTTATATTATCGATTTAACACAATAATTTACTTGAAAATAAATGATTTTTTTATGCAAATTTTTCTTTATATTTTTAGGTAAGTGTGAATGAAGTTTTACGTAATGCCTAGCAGTCATAAATTGTAAGTAAGTATGTGTATACCGAAGTATATTCCTATGTCTACTTGCCAAATACGCTTGGATTTGGACAACCAAAAAATATCTTTATCTGGTAGCCGACTCAACAAGCGTACCTTACTTGAGTTCCCGATATTAGTGCATTTGAAGATAGATTTTAAAACTTATTACCCAAGATACAAACCCATTCAGTTAACAGAGCTCATTATGTTACTAACAGAGCTCAGTTAAACAACAATATTAAGTCATGAAATAAAAATAGGAAATGGGATACGATTTCTGGGAAATTAGTTAAAAATGCACAATCATTGTTATAAAAAATTTTGTAATGAGGGTCATACCCACATACATAATTAGTCTTTACAACTCTGCAGTCAGGATTACGACCTTGCTGCTCACACCACTCTTGTTGTGTGTGTGAATTTTATACATTAGTGGTGAGACCTACAGTTTAAAGTCAACTTCAAACGATAGATTTTTTGGAGAAACTTCTTCATGGTAATTTTTTATTTAGTCTCAGAGTATTTGTCAGAAATCTGCTGGGAGCAAATCGGCAAAGAAATATTAAAATTTCGTTTATTTGAAGATGTTTCGTATTACATATGTGAATCGTATTATAAAGAATGCTTCCATATATCAATAAATACTTCATCAGGCCATCTAACATCCGATTTACACCGTGACTTTTGCGACGACGCATTTGCGAATCTAAAAGTAAAATTTAATAAAAGTCATGCAAAAAAAAGTCAGTTAGGAAAAACGACAACGCACAACTCATGATGTAAATAGGGTGTAAAACTACTCTTTCTAAAATTCGTCCTGCCCGTTCCCAATTGGTCTGAATGTATCAGCAGGACGGCATATTCAATGCACAATTTTTCGTTGTATTTACAAGATTTTTGCAAACCATGGATACCAGCATTTTTGCTGGTATGGATCATTAAAAAAAATCAAATTATTGTAAAAAGAAGCAAATAATTAAATACGGGAATAAATATTTTCAACAACAACAACAAATTGAATGAAATCGAACTGACCTACAAAATGATATTTTTTCAGGCAAAATTTCTTTGAAAGAAACACTTTTGTTTTTACATACTTCAGCCTATGTTGGTACATTTGTTTTAATTTTAATTATGTGATACGGAGTATGGTCTACATAATCGGAAATATATTCGGCAAATTTTTCTTTGGTAAAATTTTCATTTTATTCGCATTATTTTAGTTTACTTTGCATTTCGACGATGTGCGCATTTTGGAAATACTCTTTATATCGGGTTATCCATTTCGTGGTTTCAAAAGTAAACGTATATAAAACATATGTATATAAAATATTTTTTTTATGATATTTCTTTTTTATTGTAAAGTTTGAACGTTGACATTATGTGTGAAACACTACATTATTTAAATGACCTCCACGCGAAGTGTTGCAAGCATTTATTCTTTTGATGTAATTTTCGACCACTTTTTGACATATATTGGGCGGTATCTCAGCCATAACTTGACGAATGTTGGTTTTTAAGTGCTCAAGAGCTGAAGGTTTATCTGCATACACACGGTCTTTCGCGTAGCCCCACCAAAAAAGTCTAATAGTGTTAAATCGCATGATCTTGGTGGCCAGTTGATATCGCCACGACGAGAAATTACGCGGCCAGGAAATGTCTCTTGCAATAAAGCCATATTCTCTTGAGTTGTGTGGCATGTGGCTTGTTGAAACCAAACAAAAACAGTGACTTTTCTGGATGTAATGGCCTCTCTTCAATTACTTGAGGATTCTCAGAACCCAAAATACGACAATTTTGTTCATTAACATACCCACCGAGTGTGAAATGTGCTTCATCTCTGGAGAAAATTTTGTTCGAAAAATTGCCGATACAGCCACATTCGGGTCTTCGGCAACACTTTCACTTACAATGCCGATATTTTCAGCGGAACGAGCGAAACGATGATGCACAGGCCTTTCAATATTTGTAACCACTCCAGTCTCTTCAAATTTCTTCACAATTTGCCAATTGCTTACGTAGTTGGACGATTATATAAACCATAATCTCCTCTTAAAGCACGATACGTGGCTGTGGCAGAATCACCATTTTTGTAGTAGGTTTTGATAATTTTTATGCGTTGTGTGATAGTTAAGCGATCCATTTTCGTCAATGTCAAACTTTCAACTGAAAAGAAAAAAATTGGTTTTACAACTTAGTTTGACAGATGTCGAATTCCAGTCCCATACTTTTGAAACCACGAAATGGATAGCCCTTTATATCGAGTCTGTCATTAGGAGCTTCCTCTTCTTAAATTTAAATAACAGAAGTGGTGGTGTCACTATCATCATCGGTCAGTCAGAAGACTCGTTCTGATAAAGTAATTTTCGCTTTAGTCTAGTAGGCAGTGTTTTGGCTTATTAGACGTGAAGCCACTTCCTTTCAGCAGATTTCTAACAAAATCTCTGAGAGTACGTACATAAGATTTCCATGAAAAAGATTTTCAAAAACCTGTCGTTCGGAGTCGACCCTCATGGATAAAAATTAACACATAAGTGTTAAGTGGAGTGAGAAGCTAGGTCGTAATCCGTCCATGGTACTTTGACAAAACAGGGTGATTTGGCATATGAACTTAGTTGCAATAAAATGGCCACTATTGGAAGACTCGATATACATATGTGCCTTCTATGTCAATTTAATGTTATTACTGCCAGATTTGTTACCTTATCACCTAACTCAGGATTTAAGTGTTTTTCCATATTCGGAACATCTCCATACAGTCTCATATAGTTTTGCAATATTACATATAGCACTATTTTGTCACTTTGCAATGATATAGATTTTCCAATGTCTTTAAGACTGCCATCGCCAGCTGCCGCATTAGTTCTTAGTTGTCTTCTTAGATTCCTTTTTTATCCATGACATTTAAAATATTTTGATGTTAACATTTTAAACACCTTCTTTTTTTTTGATCGTACGGTTATTGTTTAAAAAACACACTCAAATTTACTTGATTGTAATAATTTATACAACAAAAAACTATCAACTACAAAACACTCAAATAAAATTTTACCAAATTTTTTATTCGTCGCTCATTTTGTTTAAAAAAGAAGTTGACAGACATAAAAGTAGTGAGTTATTGCAATACGATATTATGATGTATTGGAAAAGTTGTGAAACGCAGAAAGAAAGTAACCGGATGGATTAATACTGTATATACATTTCGTAAATATTGTGTATTGCAGAAGAGCGTAAAATAGTAGCAAAGCATAATAAACTGACATTCTAAATGAAATTTATTAATAAAATATTGTTACGTTTTTACGCTTCAAAAACGTTTAAAATATAAGCTCGTAGATTGTAAATAAAATAAAAATAAATTTGTGTTTATTTTTAATGAAATTCTTTATTATTCTCACAATTATGTGTGCCACTGTTCACAACTTGATGTATGCAACAACAATTGTTTTGTTTGTTATTCCCCTTTGCACTTATATTTGTCTACTCGCCTATAACTCTGTCACATTGAATGAAATATCGACATGAAGTCGTCGTTCTCTAGTAGGTTGGTGAGATCATGGTTCAAACAATAGGTTAGACATCTCCAAAAAAATAAAATCTAAATAAAATTTCTTCGGCTACGTTCAGCAGATTTCTGGCAAAAACTGTGAGAATAAACAACTTATTGCCATGAAAAGTTTCTCAATAATCTATCGTTCGAAGTTGATTTTAAACTCACGTATAAAAATTAGCACAAAAAATAAGTGGTGTGAGAAGCGAAGTAGTAATCCCGTTTGAAGGGTTGTAATGACCAGTTCCGTATGTAAATAAGTATTCATGTATTAGAAAACTTCATCGCTATTTTAGCTGTCAAACTGTTTTAAAATTTCGTACAAATGATTTTTGTAGTCGCCGTATTCTAGTAGGTAGTGTGTTCACTTATTAGACGTAAAGCCCTGGTTCGATCCCCAGGCCAGACATCAAAACGGAATATAAAAAAAAATATTTCTTCGGCGACTTCCTCTCAGCAGATTTCTGGCAAAAACTCCAGGAGTCAATAAACCTGCCATAAAAAAGTTTCCCAAAATCTGTCGTTCGAAGTCGACTTTAAACTGTAGGTCCCGCCACTCAAGTATAAAATTAAGGCACACAACATGAGTGATGTGATAAACTAGGCCGTAATCCTGACTGAAAGGTTGTAATGGCCAATTATGTATGTATGCAGGATTTACCGGTTGTCGCCTGTTATTTTATACAGAGGACGTACAGCTATTATGGTTTATGGTTCTAAGGTAAGGTAGAAGACTTTTTGGGCAAGTTCTTAAAAACAAATATACAGATATCACTACCAGATCAACATACGATTGAAATAGCATGGATAATATATTTGCATGGACCAAAAGAACTGTATTGTCTAATAAAGTTTCCAAGGAAAGTCATGAAAACTATTTCGGTTAGCTTTCAAATAATTTTGAAATATTAATTGCTGTCGCCGTAGCCTAGTTGGTAATGTGTTACATATGTTAGTAGACGTAAGGCCGTGGTTCAGACCTTAGTTCCGACTTCTTGAAGACAACGAAACATGAAAAAATTATTTTGGCGACTTCCTCTTATCAGGTTTTGGTAAAAACTCTCAAAGTAAATAAAATTGCCATGAAAAGTTTTTCAAAAAAAAAAAAAAAAAATCTATCGTTCGGAGTGTACAAAAAAATCTGTCCCAAGTTTTTTTTTGCCATATTAAAAATGAGTATGGAATTCTGTAATATTTTCTCGATGTACGTAAATCCTTATGAACTAAATATTCATCTTTATTTTGACAAACAAATCTACATAATTACCAAAAAAAAATGTTTTTTCTTTCATCCAAATTATGAATATGATTGATTGGTCAAATTTTGAAAGAAAATTGATAAACAAAATTGTTGCTTCCTATTGTTCCAGGAAATAAAAAATCAGATGCTTCAAGAATACAGTCAAAATACTTATACGTTCAAATATGATTGAAGAATTATTTTGCTTTTGAAAATGTTTTTAATCTGTATGAACTTTTAATTGCTAAAAAATATCTTCAAACAAAATTATAATAATTCATTAAGAAAAAAAACAGCGAATTATAATTGAAAAAAAAGAAACAAATAATTAAATACGGAAATAAATGTTTTCATGTTTAATGGGGAAAAGCAACAACAAATTGAATGAAATCAAACTGACCTACAAAACGATATTTTTCAAGTAAAATTTCTTTGAAAACAAACACTTTTGTTTTTACATACTTCAGCCTGTACTTTATTTTTTTTGTTCGTACAAGTTGTTGGTAAATTTGTTTTAATTTTGTTTTATGCGACACAGAGTATGCTCTACAGAATGGGAAATATTTTTGGCAAACTTTTCTTTGGATACATTTTTTTTGCCTTCTTATTATTATCAAAAATTTAATTAAATGAGTATATTAAGATTAAAACAACAGACATCTGGAACTTCAAACAATAGAAGTTCAGAGTAAAATAAAATTGCCAGAAACCTTCTCAAAAATCTGTTGGTAGGAGTCGACGTTAAACCAGGACCTACAATTCATGAATACAATTCACACAGTAAACATGGATTGTGTACGAAGCTAGGTTGTAATCCTGACTAAAGCATTATACTGACCCTTTAAATAAGTAAGCTTTACTCGTGCAATGTTTAGCGCTGTGTTTATCAGTGCGCACCACTGTTCTCCAGGGTATCAACGACATTTCATTATTCTATAATTAACCAATATTTCCAGGGAGGCCTACATTGTCAAGGTGGTAATATTGTTAGCAGTGGTGTTGTGCTAATTTTTTTTTACCGGAACGCGTTCTGGTTCAACAGAAAAAACGTTCCGGACTCCGGTTCACTGTTCGGAAAAACAAGCCGGTTCGTTCAGGTTTTTGTTCCGGTTCGGGTTCAAACCCTTGTTTATAAAAATACATATAAAAATTCGTCAAAAATTAGAAGAAAAAAATCAGCAATTCTTTTTAATTTTTTTTTTTTCAAAACGTCAGCCAATTCTCGTTATCAGAAATCATCTTTAGTTCCGGAACGCGTTCCTGTCCAAAAACGAAGTACCGGAACGACGTTCCGGCTCGATAACACCACTGATTGTTGGAGACAATTTATGTGTCTATTCGGCATACTGTAATAATATTTTAAAGGGAGCATTCTAGCTGATATAAATAAACTTGGTGTTATAAAATGTCAATCTAAAGAGAAGATTGTTAGTGCTTTAGACACACAACAGTACGGCTCTACGTGCCACACAGTTCATGTCACATTGGATATTCTGCGCAAGTGAATTGATTGCATGGTCATTTAAAATTATTACTTACTGGTCAGCGAGATCGTGCAATTTACCTCCGTTAAACTTTTTCTTGTGCGGTTTTCTTAAGTTCAGGGTGTATGGGAATAAGTCACAAATCGTAATGGTCTTCAAAGGGAACATAGCCCTGTGTCATTACAATCCTTCAGTCGGGACTACAACCAAGCTTCTCACTAAATTGTATACATGAGTAGCGGGGTCTACACTTCGAACAACAGATTTTTGAGAAACTTTTCATGGTAATTTTATTTACTCTCAGAGTTTTTGCCAGAAATCTGCTGAGAGGAAGTCGCCGAAGAAATATTGTTTCATATTTCGTTTTGTAGGAGGTGTCTGACCGTGGGTTTGAACCCTCACGTTTAATATGCCTACACACTACATACTAGACTGCGACGATTTCAAATTCCGTCTGATTTATGTGGCAGTATCATGGAAAATTTAATATTTCGCATGCAATCCACCCAGAGAAGTTGTGGTGGACATTTATTTATTTATTTATTTATTTATTTATTTTAGTCTATGGATTATATCCTTGCAGACATTTAAAAATATATAATACATTTAAGAAAAAATTTACATTTACACAATTAATTAGAAATTATGGGTCAAAAATTTTAAAAATATTTTTTAATTATGAATTATTTAAAAGAGAAAATAAAAAAAATTGTAGACAAATGTGTGCACATAAAGTAGTATAAGAATTAATACATCAGGAGTTCAAAGAAATAATTAATAATTTTTTCACTGCATTCGTATTTAATGAGTAATCAACAAGTCCAAAAAATTGGTTGAATTCGCTACACATCCTTCTAAGCGGGTCAGCATCAGGATAATTGGCTCTAAACATTGGAATAGACAGTGGTAAAAAATTTCGCGATAAACGTCGAGGTATATTAAATGAAATTTCGTTTATCAAGAATCCAGCGCATATATCTCCTTTTATAACATTTAGTATAAATGAAACATTTAACATAATTCTACGGCTTTTCAATGCTGGCAATTTAATAAGAGCTAATCGGGCAGAGTAAGATGGCAAATTACGGAGGTCAAAATGTAGTCATTTGAACGATGATTATATTCCACACAATGGCATCAATAGGTCTTTCAAACTAACAAAAAATTTCGATTTCTCGCACACACTTTGTTTTATTTTAATTTATAGACAAGTAGCGCTTACATCTCTCCGTAGCAGAGATCAGCAATGAGTATTCAAAAAGATGAATAGAATTGAATCATACTCATAATTTCTGATACTTATTCATTCATACATTTATACTTATTTTAATATCATACTCATATTCAAAGTTTGAAGTACTCATCACACTCATACTTAACAACACTTAGGATGTTGTTGATTTCGATTCTCCCAACATATACAAGAATCACAAATAAGTATGATTCGCTTACGAACAGGTTAGCTCACTCAAAAGTTGTGTGTTTGCTCTGCTTGCTATTTTGTCTTTTTTGCTTATGTGTCTTTTTTCTTTTTTTGTAAATGCAACAACAACTAAGACTGTAAATTTTGATGAATGATTCGAGTCACTCGAATCATTTATGAGTATTATATGCATTCTTCTAAAGTTATCAATCTAAATGAGTAGGCTTATGAATCAAACATATTTCGAATGGTATGAGTTTGATGTCAACGTTGTACTCATACTCATTGCAACCTATACTTATAAATCAACGTTGTAGTGAGTACGAATGAATAAGAGTAGTTAAATTTCAATATTGTTGGCTCACTTATACTCAAAATTTCTTAAGTGCTTCAGAGTAGCGAAAAAAACGCTTCATTACTGATCTCTTATGTGAATTAGTTTCATCCCAACATCGACAATTATTTTCAATATTTCATGAGTGCTTATGCTGATCTCTGGATTGTAGGGTATGTATCGTTTTGAAGAACTTCTAGGCAATGACAGATGCTACCAGGTGTATCCATATCTAATGCTTCTTGCTGTACATAAATCATGGATTTACTATTTTCATTAAGTAGAGTGATTAAAAAACTGATAATTCCCAAAAAAATCATTGTTTTTTTTTTGGTGTCTCTTCATTTTTAAATGTTATTTCATGATTTATGTCTTTTGTGTTTGCCATACAAAATATTTGTTGTTTCCAATTTTTTCTTTCTTTAAAATAACAATAACAACAACAAAATTATACAGAAAACTGATCATATTAAGTAAAAAACGGGAAAGAGGAAAAAAGTTTCAGTTGCGTTTGCATAATGATTTCAAAAATCAAAAAGATGGAACCCCCAAGACAGTGTTTGGAACAACAACAGCAAACAGCAGTGAACTAAGATAAAAACAAATTGTTGAAGAAAAATAGAAATAAAGTTACTTTTTTAATTCTTTTTTCATTTTTTTTTTTAAATTTATTCAAAAGAAAGGGAACAAAAGCGTAAAGAAGAAGAAATAAAATTAAATATTCATCTCATGCTTTTTTTTTGTTAGTGGTAAGAAATAATAAAATATTAACATAATGATACTTTAGTAATAACAGCAACAACAACAACTACATCAAAGAAAATAAATGCCATCAAAATCAAAAACACAATACGTTACCAACTATATAGTAATGCATAATGGTTACCAGATTGATTTTTAACATTATAAATGACTTACCAATTTAAGCTTAAATTTAAAATGTCGAAACATAACTACATCTGACAAGATCCTGTGAATGTATCCTACATAACTGGTCTACTTATTAATCCTTTGTTGTATATAATGTTAGTTTTTGGCTACATTTAAATGGATATTACGTTGCGATTTATTTTTATTTATCTCGTCGCAGCATATGGAAGAGTTAATCTTATCATTCAAAATTTTTTGTTGAATTTTTATGATATTTTTTATTTCTCTCGGAGAGATTGTTTAATATGAATATGAAAGTACTTTAGCGTTTTCATTCAAATCTTAGTAAAGCAATAAAAACCTTAAGGAAGTAATTTTCATTCACTTTTAGGAAAGTGTAGTCCCCATAACCTAGCATTTTATGAGGCTTTTAGGTGCCAGGATGACCTAGTAGGCAGTGTGTTAAACTTTGATTGCCGAGTCCGTGGGTTCGATTTCCAGCAAAATACCTGGGTTGTTAGTGATCGTCGACATTATATGTATATGATTAACCGCAATAGAAAAATAAAGTGAGAACTATTACATAGCAATTCTCGAGAAAAAGTTATTGCACGCTGCTCCTCTTTCCTTTCTTCTATAACTATCTTTCTGTCGTTCCAAAACAATGAACGAGTAAGAGACCACTGTCTTAAAAAAAGAATTTAGTTCTCCTGTGTTATCATTTAAAAAAATGGATTTGGAATGAAGTAAAGTCTGGCATCCCTTGTAATCTTAAGCCATTGTATGTATGATTTTAAAATAAAAAAAATAAAATAACTGAGAAAAGTTTGTCGTTACAATACATATTGAAATTCAACAAAATATGGGTATGAATGGCATTGCAACTTTAAAAATATTGTATGTATGTACCTCCTATAGAACATACACATCTATGTACGTACGCCACATGTTAATAATAATCCTGCATGCGAATATAAAAGATTTTGTGAAAAAAGGTTCAATAAACTTCTGCATTAACAAAACACAAAATAATAAAAAAAAATGACAGTTTTTGATAAGCAATAAAAAATAAAATAAAAAACAAATATTTTATGTCATAACATTGTTTTTATTGCTATTTTAAGCAGTGAAATAAGAGTTTAATCACTTAGAGATGCTAGATGTACGATAACAGAAGATTGTTAACAGGTAGCAATTCTATTAACAAATTGTTACCCAATGTCGCCACATTTGTTTTGTTTTATTTAATTTATTATTATCTGCTATAAAACACAAATATTGGCTGGCGTTTATTGTATCTGCGTGCAGCTGTGTCCGATGAAACCAAGCCTTATCAGTTGATTTTTTTAAATTATCATACACAGCACATACAATGTCGATCGGAACATGGACACAATTTGAATTGTAATTACACAACTGCTAAAAAAGGTAAGGAGGTAGAGGTGGCTGTCCATCCAAAACGGTTAAGTGGATACACTTAAGCCACATAGGGCACCCTAAAATACTACAGTTTTCCATTACCCTCTAGTCTCTGAACCAATCAACGCTTCTCAGACTGTCAATGACTTCTGATAAAGCGACTCAGACAGTATTTCCACAGCGCTTACATAGTAGGTTCGAAGATTTCTTCTTTATCTACGACATAGTGCCGGACATGTACGCAGTAGGTGCAGAACAGAGATCAGCAATGAGTAGATTCGAATCATACTCATAATTTCTAATACTTATACACATTCATACTTATTTTAATATCATACTCATACTACTCATAGTCAAAATTGAAGTACTTATAGTACTCATAATTAACAATACGCATGATGTTGTTGATTCCGACTCTAATTTAATCAACATTTACAAGAATCACAAAATAAAGGGCTGGTACGTAGCCTTAAAAACGTTTGTGTAGTTATAGAAACGTTCAAAACGGGACATATGTCAACGAAGAATGTAAATAAAAACGAAAGAATACAAAAGCAACACACAAACGAACACAACACAATGCAATGAAATTGGTATACAGACTCATCATCAGTGTTGCCGTTTTTTATTCAGTGTGTAGATTTTTTCGGATTTGGTTATTATTTTTCTTATAAAAATTGCTTTTGTTTTGTTTGTTAAAATTAATTAATTAGTAAGATTATAATTTTATTTTGTTTCTTTTTTCTCAATTATAATTTAGGTTTGAAAAAAATAAAATAAAAAAACTTCGAATTTAATTTTGGTTATATTATTCCTTATTTGGTGATTTTTTCGCAAATGTTGGTTACACTATTTTTTTCGTGGCAACACTGTCCATCCTCTCTCATGTTCAAATGTCACGTAAAAATGTGGGAGAATTCTGTTTTATACAGATCGTTCCGTTCTGCTAACAAGAGAGAACGTTTCGGTAAGCGTTTACATTGTTCTTCATATGCTAAAAAGAGAACGTTTTCTACGGTACGTTACGTTACGGTTGGGTAACTATTACTTAAGAATGATTCGCGTACGAACACTACAAGAGTCACTAGAAGATTGTGGGTTTGCTTTGCTTGCTCTCTTTGTCTTTTTCTTTCCTTTTTTTTGTAAATGCAACAACAACTGAGACAGTAAATTTTGATGACTTTATGAGTATTATAAGTATTTTTCTAAAGTTATGAATTTGAATGAGTAGGCTCATGAATCAAACATATTTCGAATGGTATGAGTTTGATGTCAACGTTGTACTCATACTCATTGCAACCTGTACTTATAAATCAACGTTGTAGTGAGTACGAAGGAATCAGAGTAGTTGAATTTCAATACTGTTGACTCTCTCATACTCAAAATTTCATGAGTACTTATGAGTAGCGAAAAACGATTCATGGTTCTCTCTCTAGTTTCACCAGGATGGTCCAACTGGGCACGCATATCATACCGCAATCGATTTATTGCGTCAAATGTATGAATGTCGTCTTATTAGCCGAAATGGTGATATCAGTTGGCTGCGATACAGGGGTGTTGTCGAGCCGGAACGCTCCGGAACGTCGTTCCGGTACTTCCTTTTTGGACAGGAACGCGTTCCGGAACTAAAGATAATTTCTGTTAACGAGAATTGGCTGACGTTTTGAAAAAAAAAAATTAAAAAGAATTGCTGATTTTTTTTCTAATTTTTGACGAATTTTTATATGTATTTTTATAAACAAGGGTTTGAACCCGAACCGGAACAAAAACCTGAACGAACCGGCTTGTTTTTCCGAACCGTGAACCGGAGTCCGGAACGTTTTTATCTGCCGAACAGGAACGCGTTCCGGTAAAAAAAAATTAGCACAACACCACTGCTGCGATATGATACCTTTGGACTATTTTCTGTGCAGCGCAGATAAAGAAAAGTATTATGCCGACAAACCAGATACAATTGAACATTTAAAGGCCAACATTCGTGACACCATTGTCTATATACATACACTCGAAAAAGTGCACTAAAATTTTGGCGAATCGAATGAGGTACTGTCAGGCCAGCTGCGGCAGCCATATGAATGAAATAAGATTCCATTTCTAATTTCACAACAAAGCACTAATGTGGCAAAATTTCAAACCGTTTTTGTTTTATTGCATTTCTAAATTGAAACTTTTAAATGATCCACCCTTTACACTGATTTCTGTGGAATAAACCATTTGCAAATATAAATTAATTATGACTGGTACTACATATGCATTTCCAGGAAAATCCACATAAAATTACAATATTCTGCCGCTGTCCAGTCGCTCGGAGACACCTACTTTTAATTAGCTGGCAAGCTTCTCCAATGGAGACCAAGCTGAGAGAGGCTCATAATTATCGCCAGTGTCACTGTAGGTGTTGTGCGTAATTATTTGTTCCCATATAAAGTAATATAATTTTTGTTTAAAATGTTTTGACCGATACTGCATCATTATGTGCGTAGTGGCAGATGTTGATGCTCCTTGAGTTGAATTTTTAATACGGAATCATAAATTTTATGCGTTTATTGACTTTGAATACTGAAAATTAATTGTGCATCAGAAATTGGTAAATCTGTTCAAGAGAAAATTGAAACAACTCAGCACTTATTATTACGTCAACTGCACATACACATCTTAAGTTAAATACGGTGACTTTTTTGAAATTGATGAAATTCCAGAGGATCAAAAAATGTCCATCAAGGTTTCCTAGTTTATTAAATTCTAGGAAGCCACCTTAAACCAGCTCTCTTGCAGCTTTAGCCAAAGTGAACCTTTAAGTCACCTTTTTACTAATGATAAAATAAAGTTAACTTTTTCAAAAATATGGCAATGTCGGACCAATGGCGGTAACATGTGCAAATTAAATTAGTTTTTTAAAGGGCAGTGGGAACGACTAGCTCATTGAAGTTGCCATATTGAAGATAATATATAATCTGGCAAGTTCAACCATAAACTCCACATTGAAAGTTACTGGTAAGATAATCTTCCCTTCAGCTTAACGCTCACTTTAGCCTTATTGTCCACTTATAATAATGAAAACCAATTTATCTGCCGCTAAATGCCTCCCTTTAGTTAACGGAAAGTTGTAATAATTGTCATCTTCTTTGTAATATCTTTAAGGGATTAAATTTTAAGCTCCGAAGTTAGAACTTATTAAAATCCTTCCGGTCACTCCATGAACTTTGTGAGCAACTTAGACACTTGACAACGGCCACTTTGTTGAGGCTACATTTGTATCATTAGTTGTCATTTATTCAGTCTGTTTTGGCAAATCACCAGGGGCCACCATAGAAAACGACATGTGTTCGTTGAATGGCCTCTGGAGTAGGTGGACATTGACCGTAATTTTCATTGATTCTCATTAATTGTCTTCAGCGATGAGACCCCTTTCCCTTTGCCGAATTTCGAACATACCTACCAATCCACATGAGATCCAAGTGCGTCCAATGCATGCCGCAAAAGTCACTGTTTAGTGTGGATATCCATATTTTTTGAGAATGACGCCGGTCATAATTGGTCATTACAACCCTTTAGTCATGTTGTGTGTGTTCATTTTATACATGAGTGGCGGTATCCACAGTTTAAAGTCAACTCCGAACGACAGATTGTTTGAGAAACTTTTCATGGCCAATTTTATTTACTTTGAGAGTTTTTGCCAGAAAATTCGCTGAAGAAATATTTTTTCATATTTCGTTCTGTTGAGATGTCTGACCTAGGGTTTGAACTGTGGCTTCACATCCAATAAGCAAACGTACTACCAACTGGTCGGTGGCCATATGGTAATTTTTTATTTTATGAAATAGCTTCGTAACATAATTTATTATGTCTTGAGCGTCACTTACACCACGGTTGTGACCATAAAAAAAAGTTTTCCATGTGCAACAGTCTTAACGAAGCTTAGCGATGAGCTAAGCATTAGTAATTAGCTTCTATAAGGTATCCCAGATTCAAATAAGGACTGATATGTACTAATATTTGCTCATAAATTCCGTTATACAAGTGCTTCTATTGGATTCTAATTTGGTTTGGGGTATCCTGCTTTAAGTTATACGACGTTAGAGCAGATAGTGCTGTACCTTGCAATATGTGGTTCAATTAACAAGTGGTCACTCTACTGGTTAACAACCTTTCCCGGTGTGTGTGTGTGCAACTGGTGGTGTTCAGCTCAAATATTACTTCTCTAGTTTTGGAAATTCTACAACAACAAAAAAGTTCTTCTTGTGTTTATTCCGTTTCTAAAATGGAATTTTTTTCCTAAACTGTTGCAGTGCGTATGTGTTTGTGCTGTTGTGGCTTAACTAAACTTGTGCAATTTTCTTCACCGACAACACATCATTACAATTGTTTCCTTTTGATTTGAGGAGCAATAACAGCAAGAACTGAAATGGAATTTTTACTGTGTGATGCTAAAATAGGCATCATATTCAACATGTGCCCAAATCGAAGTTGGCCATGTAAGCAATCATCTCTAACCCTCTGTCTCCCTCTGTCTCCCTCTGGCAATGATAGACTTGGATTTACGCATGTGAAGGCGCACCAGCGCACTTTTTGTTGTGAAATCAATATTGCATGAGAGACCGACCACCTGTTACTGCAACAAAATTGTGCTGAACGTTTATTACTAATCTTTGGGCCAAATTGTTTGTTGGGTATGATTATGCCATTACAATGAGTTTGCAAATGTTGTTTCTTCAATCGTTTGTTGTTGTTGTTGCTGTCGGTTTTTTGTGTTGCACAAATAAATTCTTTAACATTTCCCATATTTGGTATGTTTTTGTCATTTCTTAATGTTGCAATATGTATTGTTGTTGTTTTATTACAATGTTTTGCTGCTGTGACACAAGCAGTTGTTGCTTGGTCTTGTAACAAGTTTCCTTTTAAGGATGCAATTTCTCGTCTTCTGTCGGTTTGCGGGATTTTTTGTTTTTGTTGCATTACTGTTATTGATGTTGTTGTTGTTGTTGTTATTGCTGTTGAAATTTCCTTCTTATTGCCAGTAGAGCAACAGCAACAACAATTGACATTCTCTTATGAATGTGAATATTGTTTTGTTTCTGCAACCCTCGCTGTTGTTGTTGTTGCTGTTATCATCGCAATTGTGGTTACCATTGCCATCGTAGCGGCTGTCTGTGGTGGTTACACATTCTCATATCAGAATTGCCTGTGTGCACCGCTGTGTTGTTGGATGTTTTCGTATAATTTCTATGTGATTTACGTTCTAAAATTTACGTACAAAATATTATTCCTGTCGTTTCCGAATGACTCCACCATTTTTTATTTACTTTTACCGTTATTTCTCCCACACACGGTCTCTCTTATTTTTACTAAGCATTGCGTGGGTTTCAGATTTTAATGATGTTGTTTTCCTTTTCGTTTCCTTTCCTATTTTAAATGTTTTCCTTGTACTCCCTAGTTTTTAAGTCCTTTTTATCGAATTTCTCTCAAATCCCAATAACATTGTTATTGTTTTTGTCAATTTAATACGATTGTTATGCATATCGCGGCATTTATTAAAAAATTTAAATCAATTGCTTCCTGGAAATCGTAAAATTTTCAATTTTGTTACGAATATTCTCTATTTTTCGAAAACATATTTTTCATTTCAAATAAGAAAAACATTTTAAAATACTCCGAAATATTGTAATTTTATGTGGATTTTCCTGGAAATGCATAGTTCCAGTCATAATTAATTTATATTTGCAAATGGTTTATTCCACCGAAATCATTGTAAAGGGTGGATCATTTAAAAGTTTAAATTTAGAAATGCAAAAACGGTTTCACAATTTTCCAAGTTAATGTTTTGTTGTGAAGTACAATTGTTCCGGTTAGAAATGGAATATTATTTCACTCATATGGCTGCCGCAGCCTCATTCGATCGGACCAATTTTCTTGCTCTTTTGCTAGTGTACGAGGCCGAATGCTGCCCTTCAAATACTCAATTGTCTCTGGTTTGTCGGCATAACACTTTTCTTTAACGGCGCTACACAGAAAATGTACAATGAAAAAAACCAAAAATTTTAACCGAGCTAATGTTAAAGTTAACAGAGCAATGTTAAGTAGTTAACAGAATATACGAAAAATAGTCAAGGAAGAAATCAACCAAATATACGATATCAGGGACTTGCTACAGATATCTGACTATATACCAATTGTAGGCTTAAGGTGTCCCTAATAAAATAATTTTGGAACTGGAGATATTGGTTAACCGTATTGGTTGCGCCGTCCTCATTTTCAAAGAAATGTGGGCCAATGATGCCTCTGCTCTACAAGCCGCACCAAAAAGTCACTTGTTGTGGGTGCTTTGGATCCTGTAAAACCACGTCAGGGTTTTCTCAGCCCCAACTACGGCAATTTTACTTATGTAACGTACCCACCAGGGTGAAAATGAAGTTCATCCGAAAAAATGATTTTTGGGCAAAATCGACATTATCGTGCAGTTTCTTATTGGACCACCTAGCAAAGCGAAAACGAAGGGGATGATCATGCGGCTCTTTAACCAATTGAACATTGTAAGGCATCATGCCTGGATCTTTTTGCAAAATTACACATAAAAGGGGGCGTGAAATGTTCAATTCTTGAGAACGATGACAAGTTGATGTTGACGGATTCTCTCACGCATACTCTCAGCCTCAGCTCTGATATTTTCAAGTGTACGCACCGTACGAGCACGCTCACGTCTTGGCACATCAACAATGAATCCAGTTTCAGGAACTTTGGCTATAAATTTGCGTATACCATTCTCTCCGATCAAATTTTGTACGACATTTCCGACCAATTGTCTTTGTTTTGGAAATAAATTTCCAATAAATGCCAACGTTTCTCAAGCGTAAATCGATGCATTACGTTCATTTGAGATAATACACTGAATTTTATGACAGAATAGAAAGAAATTGTAAGTATTGCCTGATTCGAAATAACCGATAGTTCAAATTGAAACCAATGAATGGCCCACCCGACATGTGCATTCAAATATTTAAATTTCATGGACATACATGAACAATAACATAAATGTGTAACATAAAATTGTAATATATATTTACGGCCACATATTAAATAATTTTAAATCAGTTTTCAGTTTGTTCACATTAGTTTGCCATGAAATATTATTCAATAATTTTGACTGTATTATTCAGTATAAATACCGATTGATAAATTATTGCCTTTTTGAGAGAAATTACATTCAATTTCGCGCACACATATAAATCTTTATGTTTGTTGACAAAACTTTAGGACGTTTTTCATAAAGTTCCATACAGTAAAACGGCACACTTGCATACATAATCTGCATAATTGGTCATTACAACCCTTTAGTCAGAATTAGGATTATAGCTTACATCTACAACTTAAGAAGCCCCACAAGGAATCTCATGATCTTGGTTGTGAGCCCATATCACCTCCATTCTTGATCAAAATATCCAATGTTGCATGAGCTGTGTGGCAGGTTGTGACATATGGAAACCGCATATCATCCAAATCAGGCCCAAAGGAGTTGACAGTCATCGACATATAGTGCTCTCCCTTGGAAGTGAAGGCCTGGTGAATGTCGTTTATATAAATCGATAGACCGATGTCACTGCTAGCCCAAAATCCACATCAAAGAGTGACGCTCTTGGATGTTATGTGAATCAGAGATCAGCAATGAGTATTCAAAAATATAGTAGAATCGAATCATACTTATAATTTCTGATACTTATACGCACTGATATTTATTTTAATATCATACTCATACTACTCATATTCAAAGTTTAAAGTATTCATCGCACTCATATTTAACAATACGCATGATGTTGTTGATTTCGACTGTCCTTTCCTCAGCATTTACAATAATCACAAAATAAGTATGATTCGCTTACGAACACTACAATACTCAATAAATGGTTGTGTGTTTGCTTTGTTTTTTGTCTTAGTCTTTTTATTTCTTATTTTTTTGTAAATGCAACAACAGCTAAGACTGTAAATTTTGATGAATGATTCGAGTCATTCGAAACGCAAAGGCTTATGAATTTTATTTTATTTATTTATTTATTTATTTATTTATTTATATATGTATATGGATTTCGTCTGGTATGAGTTTGCTTTGCTTGCTGTCTTTGTCTGTTTCTTTTTTCTTTTTTTGTAAATGCAACAACAACTAAGACTGTAAATTTCGATTAGCGATTCGAATCATTTATGAGTATTATAAGTATTTTTCTAAAGTTATGAAGCAAAATGTGCAGCCTTAAGAACCAAACAAATTTCGAGTGGTATGAGTTTGATGTAAACTTTGTTCTCATACTCATTGCAACCTGTAATTGTAAATCAATGTCGTAGTGAGTACGAATGAATCAGAATAGTTAAATTTCAATATTGTTGGCTCACTTATGTTCAAAACTTCATGAGTGCTTATGAGTAGCGAAAAAACAATTCATTAATGATCTCTGATGTGAATTAGTTTCATCCCAACATGGACAATTTCGTTTCTTCACGTATGTGTTCATCTTGATATGGGCCTCAACATTGAACATGATTTTTCGTTGAAAGTTAGCTGTTGAAAGGCTGACACATAGAGTCAGTTATCTAGTGCTTGGTCGTAGGAATTGCATTGAATTTCGCAACCGATTTCCGACATGTTATCGAGTACATACATACATAGCATATATAATTGGTCATTACAACCCTTCAGTCAGGGGGTTACGCTCTAGCTTTCACACTCTTTTTAGTGTGTGTTAATGTTATGAGTGGCGCGACCTACAGTTTAAATTCGAATGACAGAGAGGGAGAAACTTTCCATGACAATTATATTTACTCCCATAGTTTTGTGTTATGGGAAGACACGCGGAAAGAATGCAGTTCCCATTTAACGCCTTCTGCTGTGGGTGCAGATCCGCTGAATAAGGGAGACTGTTATCCACTTTCTTTGTCAGTGCCCATCAATTGCGAAATGACTCTCCATTTCTTCTCAGCTTGACGGAGATATTATCTATTGATGTCAAGGATATAGCTTCGTTTAACAAACTTTCTAGCTGGTTTTCCAGAGTAGGGCAGTCGTGCTTTTGATGTGCAGCTCTTGCGCTGACCAACTTTTTCCTCTTCCCTGACTTCGGTGGAACTTGTTCAGTACAGAGGCGTTCACCTGTGGCATCACAGCGGGCCGCTATGCGTGCTCAAGTGAGCCTAACCTAACCATCGTTCTTGAGAGGAAGTCACCGAAGAAATATTTTTCATATCGGTGACGTTTGAAGATAAGCTCTTATTCACTAAAACTACAAAGTTTTTAAACAAAAACAAATTTTTTAAACTGAATATTAACGAAATGAAAAAATTTTCCTTGGTGGCTGATAAATAGCTGCTGTTTAATTATATAAACAAATAAAATTGTGTGGAAAACTTTAACAATAATTATCCGTAATATGGAATATGTTGAAATTTTTATTTAATTAACACCTTGTGTCTCTTTATGGAGTGAATTTTTTTTTTTGCAAAATTAATCTGAATCACAATTCATTGAAATTAAGAATTAAAAAAAAGACAAAAAAAATTAAAATAAATACATACCAATGGATGCAAACGGTAGACACTATTTGTTTTAAAGATTGATGGATACTTATTGACAAGTTTGAGAGAGAAAGCAAAAACAATAAAAACAGAAAATATTTTATTTAATTACCGGTTATTAATCATTAATACTTACAAATTATTATAAATGAATAATTTATTATTGCATTAATTAAATGTTAAAGTGATTGGTTGACACTGTCAGCAAAACATACATATGTATGTATATTGGCAGCAATGCTGGCCTCACACCACACGCTTTACTGTATAATGTTGGTGTCGGTGTTAATTGTTAAGATCGTTTTGCAATTTGTTTTTGCAACAAAGTACGACAAAAAAAAAAAAACACGTCAATTGTCATTAAGTATGATGAATGAAATGAATGAAATACAGCAGCAACAAAAAAACAAAAATTAATGAATTATATACAAAATACTTGAACAAATTTAATCAGAAGCAGTCACATAGTCATTGTCAAAAACACTACTTTGCTTCATCAACCCCAAATGAGTAGAAAATTAATGACACCACCTGACAAATGACGGTTGGTAAATGTCAACAGCGGAATACCTCATTTTGGTTTCCTTAAATAAGTTGAGGGATATGGAAAGGGGAAGTGCTTTTAAATGGTGTCTAAAACAATAGTTAATAAATTGGCTCATAATACCTTTTTTACCTTTTAAAAACATTTGAAATATTAGCTCGTAGATTGCAAATAAAATTAAAATAAATTTGTGTTTAGTTTTAATTAAAATTCTTTCGCACAATTCTGTGTGCCACTGTTTACAACTTGATGTAAACAACAACAATTGCTTTTTTGTTATTCATCTTTGCACTCTTTTGCGTAAACAATAACAATTACTAGTCAATTTGTTTGGCGGATCTTTATAACGGAGATCTTCAAACCACGATTACGTTCTTCGAATACACCGTGTCTTTACACAAGACTGACTGACATTTTACTGACTCAGTTGCCTGCTTTGCCTTGCCTTTTATATGGCAGGGTAAACAATCTGATGAATGCTCTTGAAGGAGAATGTTCGTAGATTCCCCTTCTCGAGATCTCTATAAATGTAAACATCGTTGTTTCATTATTGTTGTCTGTGTATTTTATTTATTCTTGTAGTGTTTGTTGTTGTATTTTTGTTTACTTATTATCATTGTTTCACGCCAGTGTTTCTTGGTATATTTTTGTTTACTTGTTTATCATGTAAACAGTTGATTTATCTTGATTTAAAAATTGTATTAATGTCTTATTGTGCCATAGTTTTCTGTCATGATACAATAATTTATTGATGATTGTTTTATACAGTTATTGTTTTTAATTAAATCATTTATCAAATGCTAAAAGAAACGAGAAAAAATAATAAAAAAAAAATAAAATAGAAAAACCATAAAGTATCCTTCTCTACTAGTGGAGGGCAGTGATGAAATAAATCAAGAGTGACTTGTATTTGCAAAATGATTAAATGTCAGTGATGGTACTACTACTACAGAGAAAGAGAAAAAACAAAAACTCAAACGCATTTCTGTGGACACAAGACATTTATTAACATCTCATACATCACGGAAAACTAAAATTGAACAGTTAAGGAGCAGAAGAGACAAGCAAAAGGAATATTAAAGAAAAAATTGCAATAAATATTGCAGTTAATTAATTAAATATACACTTACACGTACAGTGAGCGTCAAAATAAACTGTACACTATGGATTAAATTCTAACAATTATCAAACTCAACTTTTACCACTTAAGGAGAGTGCACGGAAAAATTTTACTATGTTTTTGTTTGTATTTGTTTTTAATTTTTTTTCCTTGCTTCAATTTAAAGACGCTCACTGTACATTTACGAGCACTTTATAGTCATAAATATAGGGTGGGTGATTTAAAAGTTTAAATTTCAAAATGCAAGAAAACAAAAACGGTTTGAAATTTTGCCAATTGTTCCGGTTGGAAATGGAATCCGCGGCTGGCCTTACAGTACCTCATTCGATTAGACCAATTTTGGTGCACTTTTTTGAGGTTATAGGGGGCTCCTATCTCGGCAACGGCATTCCAAATGTTGGGCCAATGACAAGCCGCCTCAAACTGTCACCCGTAATGCATGCATTGGATTCTGTGGCTTTGTTGAGACCCAAATACAAATACGGCAATTTTACTTATTAACATGTTGACTGCCACGGCAATTTTTCAGAAAACTGGCCACGCACGCCAACATAGTCTTTTTGTTCTTTTCTCAGAAGCCATTTATCGATACTAGCACTGATATAGTATGGTTTTATTCGTAGCTACACAAAAATGGCAGGTTTAGTGAGTACGATATAACTCGTAGTTGGCTCCCTAGAAAGTTGGCAGTCAACGTGTTAACGTACCCAACAAGATGAAAATGAAGTTCATCCGAAAAAATGATTTTTTGGCAAAATCGACATCTTCGGGAAATTTCTGATTGGCCCATCTACATACATACATACATACTTAATTGGCCATTACAACCCTTCAGTCAGGATTACGGCCTAGCTTCTCACACCACTCATGTTGTGTGCCTTAATTTTATACTTGAGTGGCAGGACCTACAGTTTAACGCCGACTCCGAACGACAGATTTTGAGAAACTTTTTCATGGCAGTTTTTGCCAGAAATCTGCTGAGAGGAAGTCGCCGAAGAAATATTTTTTGTTTTCATATTTCGTTTTGATGTCTGGCCTGTGGCTCGAACCCGCAAGAACAACGTGGACAATATACACAAACAAAAATGTAGCCGCGATAGAATTCTCGAGAAGGCGAGAACAAGAACCTTCTGTTTCGAGAACGTTCATTATACTGATTTTGCGGACATATAAAAAGGCGAGACAAAGCAGGCGGCAGTCAGTAATAACTCAGTCAGC
The DNA here is from genome assembly GCA_930367235.1 of Sarcophaga rosellei. Lineage (NCBI taxonomy): Eukaryota > Metazoa > Arthropoda > Insecta > Diptera > Sarcophagidae > Sarcophaga > Sarcophaga rosellei. The sequence goes on along the minus strand of OV884021.1, from coordinate 30,614,719 downwards.
CTTGTGTGAAGTAAACAATAGTGGTTTGAAGATCTCTGCTATAGATCTGTACACTAGTATAAGTGTTATTGCTTACAAAAAGGTTGTAAGCAGAGAAATAGAATAATGAACAAGCAGTTTGTTGTCGTATAGTGAGGTTATATACAGTGGCACACAAAAGTAGTGTGAATAATAAAGAGTGTAATTGAAACCAAACACATATTTGTTTTTATTTTGGTTTGCAATCAACGAACTCATAATCTAAACGTTTTTAAAAAGGTAAAAACGTAATAATACTGAATTTTGTGTTGGAATAGAATGACATAAGTATTGTCAGATTGGTTCAAATTTAGACCGATGGATCCATCCGATATTTGTAACAAGAAAAAAAAAGGATTGAGAAAAATATAACAAGCAAGGGATGATGGTTTGGAGTTAATTTTTTTTAAGAAAATTTCATTTAAATAGAAAAAAGATTTTATAACAATAAAAGCTAAAGCAACAACCACAAATAAGTGTTGAACCATAAACCACAAACATTCGTTATTATTCTTCATTATTCACACGTACATACATATTACATACATATGTACACTCATACAATAATATTTATCCTATTTGTTAATATCCTTTAGTATACATTTTTACATTCCCCCTCAATAACTGAATTCTATTCTCCTCCTATTCTATTCCCTTATCCATTGTTTTCTACACGACCACACTTGATCTAAAGATGAGCACATTCAATTGTTGGCAATAAATATCGATAAAAATCATATTCAAGTCTACACATATATCCATGTATGTGTACATGAAGTGCGGCATTGAGTTTGTTTGTTTGTTTTTGCTTTTAAATGCAAACCTTTGAAATTTTTAATTGATTTATTAGTAGACTAGGAAAAAAACATAAATCCACAATAGATTATAAAAGCAACAACTAAAACTTATGGGAATAAGAAAATAAAAATAAAAATAAAACAGGAAAACAATTCACAATAATACATACAATGGCTTAGGACCACTTGTTGACTGGATGTATGTGTGTAGTTTAAATGTGGGAAAAAGTATTATTCTGAAAAACATTTAAAAACAACAACAACAATAACAACCAACAACAAGTCACTCGCAGCAATATGATGATTCGTTGTCGCCCCAAAGTCCCTTCACGCCAACGCCAATGTTAACGCCACCGCTAACCACCGCCACCACCACCAACTGCCAATTGTTGTTATACAGCGTATTCAACATGTTACGCGAGTACCATACACTCACAGAAAAAAGAAAATAATAAAGAATACTAAATACATAAATCTGTACTCCTGGAATAGATAAACCTCTAAACAATTTATATTCGATAAAATATGAAAATTAAAGGCTATACAGGAATATTTATGCGTCAGTTGCTTGATTCTTAACTACACGCTGTTAAGTGTAACTACAAAACTACTTTTTTTATTGAATTAAGTTGCTAACGCATGCCAAAAGCCTTAGATTAGTTGAAGAATATAGAAAATGTATTTCAGAACTCTAGCGGGACAGTAAGAAATGGAGTTACAGTTCAAGATATGTAGTGAAAAGCAGGAAATACCTTGTTGTAAAGCCTACACCTTTCTTACTACTACAGTTTTAATCATCGAAATCAAGAACGTCTAGGGATTTCAAAATCGATCCCGATAACTGAGAACATTTTTTACAAGAATATGACATTAAGTTTGACGTTTTGATTTCCCCTCCTCAGGATGTCAAAAAAGATGTCTACGAGTGATAAACTGCATTATTAAGTTAAGACCATCGTTCTAACCCCAGGTCAGACATTTGCAACACAATAGAATATGAAAAATATTTCTTTGGTGACTTTCTCTCAGAAGATTTCTGGCAAAAACACTGAGAGTTAATAAAATTACAATAGTGTCGGCAATTCTGGCTGCGGTGAAAATTATTGTGGACAAAAATGTTCACAAGCGGAAAATCACCATACTTTCTGAAAGCCAAGTGGCTTTCCAATCCAATGTCCTGGATTCTAATGTAATAAACACCAGGACGGTATATGACTGTCGCGGATGTCTTAACGAGGCGGCGAATCGATATGATGTTTGTATCACATGGGTACCGGCCCATAGAGACATTCTCGGTAACTGCAGAGCGGATGAACTGGCCATCGAACTCTCTATTGAATTCTCTACATTAGGGATCCCTCTGGGTACCTGCAAGGTCGACAATGCAATCGTGGACCTTGTTAACAGTAGATGGGCAGCTTCGGACACGAGCAGAACAGCGTAGAAAATCTGGCCAAGGCTGGATAAGAGGCACGCGGTGGCTCTGCTTAAACTCCAAAGAAGTAAGCTCAGCACTGTTATCGGGGTTATTACGGGGCATTGTATTATAGGAAGGCATGCGAGGGGTATTGGCCTTGGACAATTTACAATTTATTTCTGCAGAAGCTGTGGAGATGAGGAGGAGGATGAGACTGTCCTTCACCTACTGTATATATGCCCGGCACTTGGTCGGAGGAGAAAGGGGCTCCTGGGTGCCTACTGCATGGAGGATCTGGATGGACTGCCATGCATGGATATTGGCAGAATGTGCAACTGTGGTATCACAATGGGCCCTGTGTGCGGCCTTAGTGTGCCGCTCATGACTTCATCGAGGGGACAGCCTACATACCTCATAAAATTGCCATGAAAAAGTTTCTCAAAAATCTCTCGGCTTTGAACTGTACGTCACATCACTTATGTATAAGAGAAGCTAGGTAGTAATCCTGACTAAAGGGTTGTAATGCCCAATGTAGTGTATGCATAGGTGTTCTTAAGTAATCTATGGTTTTAGGACTCCAACATTTGTTGACCTAATTAATCAATTTTTAATTTCACATAATGAAGTCACTGTAGTCTATATAGGAAAAATATATTTAATTCGCCGACTTCCTCTCAGCAATCTTATGATAAATACTCCGGTTGGCAGCAGGAATAAATTAAGATTTTGTAGTTATTTATATATCTTTTTGTGAAGATGAGAACCCCCATGGAGTATGGTAGGAAAAAGCAAAGCAAGAGTCCGATGGTATATCTTGCAGTCGCTCCGCTGACCAACTTCGTCTATGATTTTTGATGGAATTCCGTCAGTACATGGACTATGTTTACCTGTTGTTTGACTATACATGATTAAGTGTGCTTTGGTAATCAAAGCTATCACTTCGGCCTAACTTAACCTAATAGATAATACATTGAGATATTTATTAATATGCGAGTTTTTAATGTACAACCTAATCTACATAGCTAACAGTTGATTTGAAAGTAGTACGTACCCCTTAATTGTCTTATGTGCAATGGAAATTTGTAGCTCAATTTTTAGAAAAACTCTCAAAGGCATTGAATTTAAGTCGACGAAAAGATTGTATCGCTTTGTAACATGAATACTATGCGAATTTTATTTATAAGCGGTATTCACCCACGGTTGCCCGAACAAAATTTTTGTGCCGTACAGAATTATTTGTTACTGAGAGTTTTCTGCAGCACATTTCGAATAATTTGTCTGCAACAGTAAAAATTACCATACATTGTGCTAAAAAGAAATTTAAATTTTTCATGATTTATACGGGCAACTTTTTATTCAACATTATAAAATTAAACCAAGTCGAGCTGAGAGTTGTTCGTCACAAATATTTTCTGTGAGATTACCTATAAAAATATTGTTGTCAGGGCAAAAATGGATGAAACCAGCTTAAAGGTTTGTCTGCATGCTCATAATGGAGGCATTGTACTAGTTTATGGCACTATTTGTACTTCGATTGGAAAGTACTTAAAAAGTCACGTTCTTTCTTAAATAAAAACGGTTTGAAATATTACAAAATTTATTATTTTGTTGTGAAGAGCAATTGTTTCGTTTAGAAATGGAATATTATTTCATTCATATGGCTGCCACGGCGGGCCTCACAGTACCTCATTCGATCAGAGTAATTTTCGTGCACTTTTTCGAGCGTATAGAGACCTATCTCGGCAATGTTATCACAAAAGGTGGCCTTCAAATGCTCAATTATCTCTGGTTTGTCGGCATAACATTTTTCTTTAACGGCGCCCGACAGGAAATAGTCCAACGGTGTCAACTCAGCTTCTTGGCGGACAATTGACATCACCGTTTCGACTAATTAAACAGCCGTCAAATGTTCGACGCAATAAAACGATTGTGGCATGAGAAGTGTAGCAAGTTGCGCTATCCTGTTGATTTCAAAAAGAGAGGGTACAAAAAAATTGGTTATCATAGTGCGATAGGTACCTTCATTGACCGTAATGGTTGCGCCGTCCTCATTTTCCGCTCTACACGCCGCAAAAAACAGTCCCTTGTAATGGGTGCATTGGCTTCTGTAAAAGCACGTGAGGGTTCTCTGAGCCCCAAATACGGCAATTCTCCTGATTACCATACCCACTAAGATGAAAATTAGCTCGATCCGAAAAGATGTTTTTTCTTTTTTTTTGGCAGAATCGACATCACCCTGCAGATTTCCGTAGACCCATCTAGCGAAGCGAAAACGAAATGGGGCTTCAGCTCTTGAACCAATTGGACTTTGTAAGGCGACATACCGAGAACTTTTCGCAAAATTCGACGTAAATTGGTGCGTGAAATGTTCACTTCTTGAGAACCACAATTTCGATTTTTTTTGGGTGTACGCACTATATGAGCACGCTCACGTCTTAGCGCATCAACAATGAAACCAGTTTCACGAACTTTAGCAATAAACTGGAGAATACCGAGCATTGTTGGTTCTTCTCCGCAACGAAATTTTTTACGACATTTTCATGCAATTCCCGAATAATTGTCGTTGCTTTGGAAATAAATTTCCAATTAATCCCAACATTGTTCAAGCGTAAATCGATTCAATACCTTCAGTGGATATAATATCGTTAGTCTAATTCGCAAATGTGTTAAGTCCCTTTTTTCAAATTTTACAGGAGACACAAAAAACATTGTAACATTTCCAGTTTTTAAAATTTGTAAACTTTTTAAAAGCAATTATTTTTACAAAATAGCTCTCTTTAAATGACCTAGATCAAAAATTAGTAATAATTAATAAATAACATTCGTGAAGTTAGCACGTGCTTTTAATTTTATTCGTAGTTTTGTGGACTTAGCGTTTTTGCAAACCACAAAATTACAACAACTTTAAACAACATAATGATATTTTTTGTTGTTGTAAAATATGTATTTTGTATAATGCTACCGTTTTGCATTAAAATCTGAATTTTGAAAAAGAATGGACTTAGCGTCTTTGCGAATTATACTAACGATATACTGAATGTTGACATGTAGTCGCCGTAGTCTGTCTGTCGTAGTCTGAGAGTGAATAAACCTGCCATGTAAAAGTTCCTCAAAAATCTGTCGTTCCCGCCACTCAAGTATAAAATTAAGGCACACAACATGAGTGGTGTGAGAAGCTAGGCCGTAATCCTGACTGAAGAGTTGCAATTGCCAATTATGTATGTATGTTTGTATGTATGTATGAATGTCGACATAGGTATATTGCCAGATACAAAATAATCGATATTTTAAGCATTTTTTTGTTCGCTGAGATTGTGATTTAAAAATTATTGGTTTTATTTCAAAAACTTATTATTCACCAAAAAATGTTTCTTCAAATTAATTTCCATTCGAAAGAGAGTTTAAAATGTTTAGCAAAAGTTTAACAAATAAATTTCATTAAAACTGAGTAGAAAATCTAAGCAATTATTTATGCAGCTGTTCAAATTTGAGTGGTAATAATAGGCTTTATTTTATGATCAAATGCCTAAAAAGCAGTTTTAATCCCTTATTTAGTGGTCGGTGAATAAATTTCCTGTACTTTTAATACTCATATAGTCAATTAATTTCGACTTCTCCCACCATCATCATCATCAGTTGTCATAATTTGTTTGTGTGCATTTTCCTTTCACACCAACCACAACGGTTGAAATTTAAAAGGCAGGATGTTTTGTTTTGGCTTTAAACTTTATAATCCTGCGGCTGAATATTATCGTATGACGTGTCCTCTTTAAAAAAGGGAGTGGTTGGCTAGTGCCTGACCTCATTCTGCCTGCACAAATCTTGTTAATTTATGGTATAAACACTATAATCGTTTTAATTTTTTTTCTTTTATTCTTTTGTTGTTTTTGTTTTTGCTTTTGTTTTTAAGGGTAACTGACTGACTGATTGCCTAACTGCAAGGCTGAAAGCATGGAAATTAATATATTAATTTGAGTAAAAGTTTATAATTGAATGCAAAAATCTGTTAACGATTTAAATACATTAAAATATTATTTACATACATACATACGCATGTATGTATGTATATAAGTGTAAATAATATTAAACAATATTATTTAAATTAATGATAATCCGTTTAACCTTTAATGCTCTTCATTATGCGCGTTATTAATATTTAAATACGAAATTCAAGTACATCTCTCATTCTCTCTCTGTTACACTCTCTCTCTCACTCTCTATTTGATTGTTGTAATCAAAATTTTTGAATTTGTCTTGAGATTTCGTTGCTAAGCATATCTCCAAACAAAACATATATATTTTTTTTTGTTTGAATTCTTAAATATGTAATCCATACTTTTCTAATTATAATGAAACATAATTTTCTTTTACATTTACAACAACAACTAGCACCCCTAGAGAAATGCCATCACAATATATATTGCAACCCTTACATAGGGTGGGCTATCTATCAGTTTAAATTTGAAGCCCAGTACCCCTAGAGAAATGCCATCATAATATATATTGAACATACTTATATAGCGTGTGCCCTCTATCAGTTTAAATTTGAAGCATCGGTTATTTCGAATCAGGCAACACTTATGTTATTCTATTCTGTCACTATATTCAGTATATTATCTCTACTGAACGTAATACATCGATTTACGCTTGAGAAACATTGGGATTTATTAGAAACTTATTCCCAAAACAAAGATAATTAGTCGGAAATTGCACGAAAATGTCGTACAAAATTTGGTCACTCAGAAGGATCAACAGTGCCCGGTATTCGCAAGTATATTGCTAAAGTTCGTGAAACTGCTTTCACTGTTGATGAGCCAGGACGTGATTGTACTCATTAGCGCGTACACCCAAAAATATCGAAGTTGTGGTTAAGAGGGTACGTGAAAATCCATCAAAATCAACTCGTCATCGTTCTCATGAATTGAACTTTACCAACAAAAAAAAAAATAATCAATTTTCCAGATGAAGATAATTTTCATCTTGATGGGTACCAGAGATCAGCAATGAGTAGATGATGAGTAGATTCGAATCATACTCATAATTTTTGATACTTATACGCATTCATACTTATTTTAATATCATAATCATAGTACTCATATTCAAAGTTTGAAGTACTCATCATATTCATACTTAACAACACGCAGGATGTTGTTGATTTCGACTTTCCATGACTCAACATTTACAAGAATCACAAGATCAGTATGATTCGCATACTCATTAGAAGGTTGTATGTTTCCTTTGCTTGCTGTTTTTGTCTTTTTCATTCTTCTTTTTTTTGTAAATGCAAAGACAACTAAGACTGTAAATTTTGATGAATGATTCGAATCACTCGTATCATTTATGATTATTATAAGTATTTTTCTAAAGTTGTTAATCTGAATGAGTAGGCGTATGAGTCAAACTTATTTCGAATCTTATGAGTTTGATGTCAACGTTGTACTCCGACTCATTGCAACCTGTACTTATGTTGTAGTGAGTACGAATGAATAAGATTAGTTGAATTTCAGTACTGTTGACTCAATAATACTCAAAATTTCATGAGTACTTATGAGTAGCGAAAAACCGATACATTGCTAATCTTTGGTGGGTACGTTAAGAAGTAAAATTGCTTAGATTACTGGGACTCAGAAAATCCACAAGTGTTCATTGCATTGGAGGCTGTAACAAGTGTCTGTTTGGTGTGGCTTGTGGAGCGGAGGCATCATTAGCCCTTATTTCTTTGAAAAGGAAAACGGCACAATCATTACGGTCAATGAAGACGCCTATGGCGCTATGATCACCAATTTTTTTAAACCGCTCTTCATGGTATGTTTGATTTCAATAGAATTGTGCACCCTGCCACACATCTCATGCTACAATCGGGTTATTGCATCAAACGTTCAATGGCCGTTTAATGAACCGAAATGATGATATCAATTAGCCGTAAAGAAGCTGCTATATGGCCCTGATGGACTATTTTCTGTGGGGCGCCGTTAAAGAAAAGTGTTATGCCACCAAAACCAGAAGTAACTGAGCATTTGAAGGCTAACATTCTAGATGCCATTGCCGAGACACGATCCCATACACTCGAAAAAGTGCACGAAAATTGATCCGAATTGAATGAGGTACTTTGAGGCCAGCCACGGCAGCCATATGAATGAAATCAGATTCCATTTCTAATCGAAACAATTGGCAAAATTTCATGCCGTTTTTGTTTTATTGCATTTTTAAATTTAAACTTTTAAATGACCCACCCTGTACTTCGTTTCGTAGTTCATAATAAAAAACCAGGAACAAAAGTTTCTAATTCAATTAATTTATCCATCCTTAGTTCATAGTTTAGTTTCTGCTTATTGAAGTAAACTTGTAATACATCCCACGAACAGTATATAAAATAAAAACTTGAATACCCCATAGGAAATATACGTATGTAGAAATATATATTCCATGCTTAGTATGGATAGCTATAATCCAGTACAGGAATTCGTTTACATACGAACATACAAAGGAGTTCAAAATTGCCTCATTATAAGCTATTGTCTAGCACTACAATTGTTCCTATTGACCCTCTTTGTTATTTGTTTTAATAACAATTAATTTATGTATGTATGGCTGGCTATACTATATCTGACTATGAACTTTGTTGGTATGTACTTATGGATAATATGTTGCGTAGAGTGTTGGTGGTGGGTGTTGCCATATTGGAATACATGGTTATTAAATCACTTGTTAATTTATAGGACTAACAAACATTTTATTATATTGTTCAAGTTATAATGTTAATTACATATTTGTCACCTAACCTGTAATATACTCATTCACTCGTTCACTCCATCCAGACACATTTGCCAACTAATACTAAAGCACAAGGATAAATAAACTTTATACTCGTATGTATAACACGTACAGATGAGTTTAGCTAAATAGAAATTTATTCTCCTGTTTTTATATTTTATCGTCTTTGAAGTCGACGTAATGTAGGCTTATTAGACGTTAGGCCTCGGTTAAACCACTGGGATAGACAGCACGAACAAAACAAAATATTCAAAAATATTTCCTTGGCGACTTCCTCTCAGCAGATTTACGACGAAGACTCTGACAGCAAATAAAATTCGTCATGCAAAGTTATACAAAAAAGGTGTCTGTCGAGAAAGACTTTAAACTGTAGGTCCCCCCACTCACGTATTAAATTAAAACACATAACATAAGTGGTATCAGAAGGTAGGTCGTAATCCCGACTGAGAGGTTGTTATGACAAATTGTATATGTATGCATGTACATATATGTACATGTAATCCTCTTTATTAGATATGGATATTTATCAACAAACTTATTTTATCACAGAGAAATTCCGTACATGACTAATCTCATTAAAATCTAGGATTAAAAGATTTTGTATTAATATATTGTTTGTAGATTCCTAAGCACGACATTAATTATGTTAATATTGGAAGTACAAGACTATTAGATTTCTGTGAATGGAATTTCTGTTACCATTAGGTTTTTCAAGTACAAAAATAACATACACTGGAATTTAAATTTCATCCGACTAACTTGTTATTTACACCACTTAACTTACTTACTTAATGTGTCATTACCCTTTGGTAAGGTTTAAAACCTAGCTTCTCATTTAATCCTTGTTTTGTGTATTAATTTCATTAATGAGCGGCACTTTAAATGACTCCGAATGATGGATTTTTAGGAGAGTGAGACTTTTTGTCATAGTTCAAAATAACTGATGGATCTCTCTTGCATATAGGTTCCAGGATATAAAGTCAAAACACTTGTTTAGGCTGGTACTACGGAAAATTCAATTGAGTTCATGAATGAAAATGCCACTTCGTTAGCCAAACTTATGGTCTCCATTCGTTGCTAAATAAGGATAGGATAATAAACGCACTTGCAGAGAGACGAGTTAGATCTGACACGCCATGCGTTGAACATGTTTATCTTAGAAACCTTCAAGAAATCTTAGTTTATTCCTAAGGACACAAGGACTTCTGCAACAGCTGTAACGACTAAGCAGAGGTGTAAATCTTACGAAAAGTTTACATCGACTTCTGCAGAAACTGTAACGATGAAGAAGAAGAGAATACCATGGAATATTTCTTTTCTGTCATTATTCGTCACTTGGAATCCTGAAAGGAAGAATTCTTTTGCACCGAGTATTTATTGACAACCAAAGTTGTTTTGAATAAAACCATCGGCAAGCCTGAGAGATACTCACCAGGAGTTATAATTACGTGACGTAATAAATAATCTCAGTGATAACTTGAAACATTATGAAATATATAAAATAAATCTAAGGAACGCAAATCATTGAAGCGGTGTCTGTATCCCAGATCAGCAATTAATCGTCGTTTCGCTACTCATAAGCACTCAATAAAATTTGAATATAAGTGAGTCAACAATATTGAAATATAACTACTCTGACTCATTCGAACTCACTACAATGTTGATTTGTAAGTACAGGTTGCAATGGACATGATTACAACGTTGATATCAAACTCATACCATTCGAAATATGTTTGGTTCATAAGCCTAACTTTAGAAAAATGCTTATAAATGATTCGCAGAGCAGAGCAGCAAGCATAGCAAACACACAACCATTTAGTGAGTATTTTAATGTTCGTACGAGAATCATACTTATTTTGTGATTTTTGTAAATGTTGAGAAGTGGACAACATCATACGTGTTGTTAAGTATGAATATGATGAGTACTCAAACTTTGAATATGAGTAAAAGTTCCATGATATTAAAATAAGTATGAATACGTAGAATTATCAGAAATTATGAATATGATTCGATTCTATTCATCTTTTTGAATACTTATTGCTGATCTGGTCTGCATCATGAATCACATTCGTTTTTTTTTAAGTTTGAGACTTTAAAATTTTAAAAGCTGCTATAAGTCCTTTTCAAATATTTTCAGTCGCCTGTTTGGGATCGTTACTGTTATGAATCGCCGTGTTTATCTTCTGTTATTCTCTCTTCCCCTGATAGATCAAGGTGAAATTTTTTTTTAGCTTTTAATGCCTTGTTCACTGATATTTAATTTATAAATGGTGAGCTAACTGATTACAATTTACGCTAATCCATCACATGAACCATTCATTGCAGTGTTTAAACATATTTTCGATTTATTTGAAGGCATTTATTTTAAAACAGCTGAATTAATAAGCGGATGTTGTTCTACAACTTCAAAGTTTTCAATATTTTTCACCATTTAAAATTTCTAATTAGTCGCCCCTGGCTGCAGACATATTAATTTCGAGCAAGTCATTTATGACGATGATAGTGATTACAATAGAGAGAGAGAGATGTTTGTTTTGGTCACGTCGTTCTTTTGAATTATGTTTGGCATGTCCAGCCCCAATATATAGAGTGCGTCGAGTTCTTTCCATTTCCACAAACGTCTGTTGGGATGTGTAATGCAACCCTAAAGCATGCAGATACTATTATTGTATACTAAAGACTGGACCATAAACGCTTACATACAATGATGCGAAGTTGTTTTGAAGGGAAATAAGTTTATAATATCTCGTATTTTGTCGATAATAATTTGTAATAATGATTGATTGGTTTTCAATGTGTTCGTGTGCATGGCGGGTGAATGTTGAGCGTGTGAGAGGTGAGTAAGTGGACTGTGCTGTGCCATTATCACAGTATGTTAGTGCCAAAATATGTACATATGTGTACATGTCACATTGTAAACTATTACCGATTAATGGGAATGAGTGAGAGAGAGAGTGAGAGGGAGTATAAGTGAGCGCGAATGTGTTGGAATCAGTTTCATACATTGCTGGTGTCTATTGTTTATGGTGTTTGACTGCATATGGTAAAGCTAAAGCTTTAAATTGTTTGACATTTAAGACAATACAAACGACCTCCTACTAAGTGATGAGTTTATTTCTGACAGACTGACATACCAAAAAAAAAAAACGAAAAAAAATTTGTGGTCAAGTCATTTTCTTTTTTTTTTGGTTTTTTACGATTTTGTTTTTCTATTCATTAGTTTTTTTTGTTGTTATTTTGTTTAGTGACACACACCTTCTTTTGTTTTTCGTTTTGAATTGACAGTTATTGTTATATTCCTGGCAAAGATAAAATAAATTTATGACCGTCATAAACTACAAATACAAATACGAAATCTATATACATGCATACATATCAAAAACAACAAAAAAAAGTGTACAAAAATGTGTACAATATGAAGGAAATAAGTTTTCCTGCCAAATTAATGAATTTTCGTATAAGTTTGGTCACTCGACCATATTTATCGAACTACTCATGTGTCCCTACGTACGTACATGTATGGGGTAGTGCTTACAAAAGTCTTAATCCATTTAGTCATTCAGTCATTTGCTCAAATGCAAGTTAAATTAAAAGAAAGTGACTTTATCGTTTGACATTGTTTTTGGTTACACCCTACACTGAAATTATAGATGATATGGGTTCATTCGGGAAACATGACATATGACATAATAATGGAACAAACTGGAAATGATTAGAGGATATGGAAATAAAAGTATTGTTACAAAAATTAACAATCTAGATATTTTTGTTTGTACTTTTACATGACTTTACATTAAAATAGTAAACAAGTAAACATAAATACAACAACAAACACAAGCATAAAAAATGATAAACAAGTAAACCAAAATACAACAACAAACATCAGCATAAAAAATGGTAAACAAGTAAACCAAAATACAACAACAAACATCAGCATAAAAAATGGTAAACAAGTAAACAAAAATACAACAACAAACATTACAAGAATAAATGTAAACAAACTACACGAACAACAATAATGAAACAACGATGTTTACACGCATAGAGATTTCAAGAATATTCATCAGATTGTTTACTCTGCCATATAAAATACAAGGTAAACCAGGCCAATGAGTTAGTGAAGTTCAGGCAGTCAGAGTAATCGTGGTTTGAAGATCTCCTTTACAAAGATCTGTGGAACAATTGTCTTGTAATTGTTATTATTTATGCAAAATTGTTGTTGTTTACATCAAGTTGTGAACAGAAGCACACAAAATTGTGCTGACACTAAAGAATTTTATTTAAAACTAAAAACAAATTTATTTTTATTTTCTTTACAATTAGAGGAAGTAAAAGTATATAAAGTATTCCAATTCAATATCAATATAAAAATTGTGTTTAAGTATCTCTTTACTAAATAGCTCCTCTCATAGTAAACCTTTATCTTGAAAACTAGCGGCTACAAGTTCTACATTTGTTTTACATTTTGAAACGTATATTTAAACACCTACTTGTGAAGTATCTGGAATATAATAATCTGCTCTGTCACAGCTGTTGGTTTTAGATTCCGTAGGTTAGGTCCTATTAGCATGAACTTTCAGAAGTTCATTCGGTGGGCTACATGGCCCATTGTGTTAGCCAGTGTGAATGTTGAATCGTAAGTCATTAAACTATTCGATGAGAACAAATTGTATGAAAGGCATTTAAAACAATGTGTCTGGAAATACTTTTAATGGAAACTTTCCGCAGACTCCAATGGGTAAAGGGTTCCGAGTTTAAATCACAGTGTTGAGATCTAAAACTTATTTACTTATAGACTTAATTGGCCATTGCTTCAGTAAGAATTACCGCCTAACTTCTCACACCACTTATGTTATGTATGTTAATTTTGTACATGAGTGGCGTTCTTTTAAAAACGTTTAAAATATGAGCTCGTAGATTGGAAATAAAATAAAAATAAATTTGTGTTTAGTTTTAATTAAATTCTTTATTGTTCACACCCCTGTTCGCAACTTTATTTAAATAACACCGGAGATCTTCAAACTACGATTATTATCTTCTCACGTAACGCGTCTTCACACAAGACTAACAGAATTTTTACTGATCTCGTTGACTCCTTTGTTTTGCCTTTTATATCGCTGGGTAAACAGTCTGATGAATGCTCTTAAAAGAGAATGACTTTGCCTTTCCGAAATCCCTATAAATGTAAACATGTTGTTTACGTTATTGCTGTTTGCGTATTTTGTTTACGTTTGTCCTTGCAGTGTTGTTGTTGCCTGTTTATTTATTTGTTTATCCCCTTTTTATACTGATGTTGTTGCTATATTTTTTGCTTATTCGTTGATCAGTACACAAGTCCATTGTTTTTGTATTTGTAGCTTTTGTTTATCATATTGTTTGTTTAACGATGTAATGCCATTTTCGTAACAGTATATTTGTTTTAATGTACAATTTCTTATGCTTATGATTATATATGTATATAAATTATGTATATAAAGTTATGATCGCTTCGTTAAAGTTCATCACACTATGTCTTTTATTTACTATCAGTTTTCTATTCTGTTTTAATTTTAGTTTAATTTCATTGAATTCATTCCATAAAGTGACACATTGTCCAACTGTCAAACAAAACAAAAAAAAATTACATAATTTTAATGAACAGCCACACTGTACTACTTATAAACATATACACAACTATGCTGTAGGTGAGCACTTATGATTATGGAATGCTCAAAACATAGATTTCAAGTTTCTGTAAGTGAAGCGCTCGTCTCGTGAGGCTGACCGAATGAATGTCAGACAATTCAAAAATATGTCATATTATTGTGATTGGAAAACGGAAATAGTTTCGATTGCTGGCACTGCTTGCTATTGAAATTTAAATTGATTTTGATAATGATTGACTTGAAAACAAAAAAAATTGAATTGAATTGAATTGAATGGTATCATGTGGCAAGGACAACAAAAGTTCTCAATTATTTATGAAACATTATTTTCTAAACATTTGTTAAGGGTTTCATTATCTTAACTTCATATTTTCGTATTGTGATTTCGATTATTTTAATGCACATAGTGCCACAATGCTTGCAAATGTTATCGGAAATGCTCGCTCGCAGTGAAACTTATTATGGTTTATATTTGACATAAATTTTGTGCACAAATGATATTTTGTCTTGTTAATTTGGTCAGAATAAATTATTAGTCAGCCGGACGTACAAGTTGTGGCATTGTTTTCCAAAAATTTACTTGGCTGTGTTCATTCGACCAGCCATTCAAATGGCTGGCTGACAGACTGGCCAGCCCGACAAGACACAGCATTTAGTCATTTCACATGCGGTAGGCAGGTCGACACAATATAATGTAACATACACACATTGAATATCTTTTGGTTTTTGGAAACTTGTGACACATATACCGATACAAGCATGTGTGTGTATGTGTTTACAGTCTGTGAAATTTGAAGAAGGAAAGTTCACTATTTACGGCAGATGAAGAAAAATGCCATTAAAAGTGTATAGTATAGCAATTGTATGACAATTTTCCTCGTAGAGTATCATGAAATAAAATCCAAGGCAAATTTATTGTGATAAGCTTCGAAGCTATTTTCGGAACGACATTATGAAGTCAAATTACATTTTTTTTTAAAGATTTCGCATGTTCAAATCTTATACAAATACATACATACATACATAAATTGGACATTACAGCCCTTTAGTCAGGATTACAATCTAGCTTCTCATACTACTTATGTTGTGTGTGTTAAATTTATCCATAAGTGGTGTGACCTACAGTTAGAGATCAGCAATAAGTATTCAAAAAGATGAGTAGATTGAACTCATACTCATATTCAAAGTTTGAAGTACTCATCATATTCATACTTAACAACACGCATGATGATGTTGATTTTGACTCCCCTTTACTCAGCATTCTGCTTGCTGTCTTTGTCTTTTTTACTTATGTGTTGATGAATGATTCAAACCACTCAAATCATTTAAGTGCATTATGAGTATTTTTCTAAATTTATGAATCAAACATATTACGAATGGTATGAGTTTGATTCCAACGTTGTACTCATACTCACTGCAACCTGTACTTATAAATCAATGTTGTAGTGAGTACGAACGAATCAGAGTAGTTGAGTTTTAATACTGTTGACTCACTCATATTCAAAATTTCATGAGTACTTATGAGTAGCGAAAAAACTATTCATTGCTGATCTCGACTCTGAATGATAGATTCTTTTGAGAAACTTTTCATGGCAATTTTCATTTACTCCCAGAATTTTTTTCGAAATGTCTTTGCTTGGGACTGAACTACTTCTAATAAGCCAACACACTACCTACTAGACTACGGCGACTTAATAGTGTGTAAAAAAACATCGGATAAATGCTCGTCATGGCTATGGTGGCGAAGCTTTAACCGGTGGTTCATATTTTCAATAACTCTGGGACATAATTAAGATTCAATGTCGATAATATGGCAAATGATCGCATTCTTTAACTCTTGAATTGTTCTTGAACTATTTACGTACACTTTCAAACATCCCCAAAGAAAAAAGTTCAACGGTGTCAAATCACGTGATCGTGGCGGCTACTTAACATCGCCACAACTTCGGATAACAGGGCCAGTGTTATCTCTCGTGCAAGAGAGTCATTGCTTGTTTAGCTGTATGGTAAGTGACACCATCCTGTTGGAACCACATATCGTCGTGATCTATATCCTCAATTTCGGGACACAAGAAATCGGTTATTGGCTCGAGAACCGTTCATGGTAGCTGCATGGCTTTACGTCCAATAAGTCAACAGACTACCTACTAGACTACGGCGACTTCACGACAAATGCAGAAAAGATGTTTCGTTAATTTTTATTAAATAGGATTTACGCCAGGCATTCATTTCAATAAACAAACACATTATTCATCAAATTATCTATAAAGATACGATATAATAATTACAATTTGAATCCATTGGTAAATGATTCCATGACAAACCGATATTTAAATGGCAATTTTCCTAAAAGGCTCATATTACAATTGAGGGGTGTGGAAACAAAGGCAGCAATCTCCACTTTTGTAGTTTTCGAAATTAATAAGAAAAACTTGTGTTTTTAAAGGCAATTGTATTTTATAATGAATTTTTTTGTTAATTAGTATAGAAGAAAAAGATAAATATGCCGACCAAGTTTGATCCATATCCTCACTGAAGTTTTTGGGAAAATGCCAACTGAAATTTGGAGATTGAGTTAGTTTCAACAAAGTGGAGATTGCTGCCTTTGTTTCCACACCCCTCAATTGTTTGTAACCCAAACCCTATTGAAATGTCGTGCATCGAATTTCGTTTGTTAATGAGTTTGTTCGTTAATTCATTGGTTTTTCATACATTAAAATAAAATCAAATTTTTTTTTTTAATTCTTGGAATCACTTGATTTCCGTTTCAGTGAAATCATAACTATACGCCATTATATGTACAGATACATCAGCACATCTTATTATACCCATTCTCTCTTTGTTCATTTTTAAAGATGATTCATATATTTTTGTTGTTTTTGTTTAGATCCAAAAAAATTAATTCCCATTGAGGTTGCTCATTATCGCCAATTGTTAGGTTATTTTAGCGGGCACAGGCAATTTCACTCCGTGGTTCATATGGCCCATTGTGTTACTCAGTGTTAGGTAAGCCCCCTTGTCATGATCCGTCAGTGGTGAGTTTGAACCACCCTAACCTCCAGATGAAACCGGTCAGTTCCTTTAGTGGCGCGTTCGCTCCCATGCCCAAATCTTAAAATGTTTTGTCATCCAAAATCCGATGACGCCTTTTCTAAAGTGCAGAGCACTAGCATAAAAGGTGTTGCACCAATCCTGTTTCCTCCACATCTTAAAAGCTTCTGTATTAATCCTGGTGAGCCAGACCGAGCCTTTGAAACTGCCAATAGTGCTAAGTACCGTTAGAATTCCTGTTAGAATGCCAACCGTTCTCTTATCGAATTGAAGTAGTTCCGTAAGGTTGTAGTTTAATTTTGCTGCTGATTATAGTCGGAAGACATCGCCATCTCCTTTCCAGTCGGAATAGTTACTCATGTAAATATAAGGAGTTTTCTTGTGTATATTCGAGAATACTTTTATCAGATTATTGTAGGAATTGAAGGACATTTTTCATTTTGTAAAGATCAATTTTTGTGCCACTTTTCCAAATTTATAATTTTTTATTGGTTTTCTGTATCAGTTCATATATGTATATTTAGCAATTGATTTATTTATATATATCGATTTATCGATATTTATCGAATTATCGAAATTTATCGATTTATCAATATTTATCGAATATTTATCTATAATTATGGATTTATCGATTTATCAATACATATATATCGATTTTTCAAAAGTTATTAAGTTAATAAAAATAGTCGATTTATCAACGATAAAAGCATCGTTAGTTGATACGAAAGTAGTACTGTGCTTTGGCATATCAAAAGTCTATATTATATACTGAGTAGGACCTAGAATATAGAAATCCTTGAATATTAACGATTTCTCGGAATATTTTTATAGAAAACGTATAAGGCCTATATGGCGGAGGGTTTACACAACCACAGAATACCTGTGACAAAATTATCTGAGCCTGGCAGATGCAGAATATGCAGGTGCTATAGATTTAATGGCAATGGTAAAATTTGAAGAGAACTTTTGCGATATCATTTAAATAGGTATTGATTGTGGATTTCAGTGGGCAAGACCACAATGAAACAATTTACAAGGAGGACAGAACTTTCTTAATAGAAAAATTTTAAACTCCTAGGTGAGATAATATTACAGAAACTGGATTTTAAAAATATCTGTGAATACCACCAGACATGGATGACCTTTGGGACTAACGTAGGGTCAGATAGTACCAATTTGTGAGTAGTGAGGATTATGGTTAGGTTAGTGAGAGACAAGTCTAATATAAAATTGATAGATGTCTTAAAGCTACCTTCTTAACTTTCCCCTAGACAGAACCAATAAAATTTGTGCTTTTGGAAAATTTCCGCAACAAGACTTGGACTTGGAGAACGCATACTTGTTCACAATGAAAATTGTCTCGAACCCAACATGTAGATTCTGTGAATATGATAGCTCACCAGAACACCTGCTTGAAACCTCACAGGTTAATTAATACATATGGTAACTAGAAAGTCGCTGTAGTCTAGTAGGTAGCCAGCCATCTCGCAATAACTCTGAAAGTAAATTAAAAGAAATTGCAGTGAAAAGTTTCTTAAAAATCTGTCGTTAAACTGTACGTGCCGCCACTAATGTACAAAATTAACACACACAGCATAAGTGGAGAGTGAAGCTAGGTCATAATCCTGACTAAAGAGTTGTAATGAATAATTATCTGTGTGTGCATATATAACTAGGAAACAGTATAATTGCTGACTACAAAAGTTTCATTAAAATTATACAAACTGTTGCAAAATTTATTGAAATAGAAAAAATAGAAGAAGCATAACCAGTACATTGAAATATTTGTGAAATTTTCCCACACATTTATTTTAGTAATAAAACTCCATAAAAACCTAAAAGTAGAATTTGATAAAAATAAAATATTCTACGAGAAACTTACCTATTAAATTACAATAAAACATTCATGTTGTTATTGGTGTCATACAGGTGTATTTAAATAATTTCGAAAAATAAAAAGAATTTGTTTCGCATATTATTGCAAATTATAATTTTTTTTTTTTTCATTTTATTTTTTTATTTTCTCTACACTTTATTTCGTATTAATGTCGGCATATGAAACAAATGCCAGAATTTTTAAGGAATGTATTCATGCAATTTTTCTTTTTAGAGTCTTTTTTATAGGTTTGTAAAGCGATATCATAATTGAGTAATTTAGTAAATTATGATCTAATAATGCTTATCAGGCACGAAAGAAAAATTTTAGTAACATATTATTACGAAAAATCTAGATACTGGTGTTTTGCTTTTACATCGTTTAACATTACAATTATAAACAAAAGCTACAAATAAAGGGTGATTTGTTAAGAGCTATAGGGAAATTTAATAAAAAAAAACATAAAATTCAGAAAAATGCATGAAATCTTTATTTGAATCGATAGTACGGTCCATTTAATTTTAATGTTTGAAGAGCATTTCATGCAAATGTTGACCGCGACTGCGCCTCAAATGGTCCATTCCCTTTGTCCAATTTTGGCATACTCTTTCCAACATTTCGACCGGTATCTCACGAATAAATGCTTCAATGTTGTCTTCCAATGCGTCAATTGAAGCTTTAACATTGAGCATTATCCATTGAGCCAAAAATGAGCTTCGTCGCTGAACACAATTTTTCGATAAAGAAGTGGACCTTCGGCCAACTTTCCAAGAGCCCATTCACCAAAAATTCTGCGTTGCGGTAGGTCGTTCGGCTTCAATTCTTGCACCAGCTGTATTTTGAAAGGCTTCACACATAAATCCATCCGCAAAATTTTCCACGTTGTTGAGTAACTGAGGCCCAACTGCTGCGAACGGCGACGAATCGATAATTGATGGTCATCATTAACACTGGCCGATACAGCTGCGATATTTTCTTCAGTTCGCACTCTACGTAAGCGTTTTGGTGGTTTAATGTCCAACAATGCAAATTTGGTGCGAAATTTAGTCACAATAGCCCGAATAGCCGCTTCAGTGGGTCGATTACACTGACCATAAAATGGAAGAAGCGCGCGATGAACTTTCTTAATAGAGCACGCATTTTGATAATAAAATTCAATGATTTGCAAGTGTTGTTCGTTTGTAAGACGATTCATGGTTAAATTATAGACCAAACTGAAGATGTTTGACAGTGAAACAAAACACGAAACGTGCGTGAGATGTTTAAACCAGTGTTACCAAAAAGATAATAGCTAAAAAATCACCCGTTACAAAACAATGCTGTAAACAAACCTATTTACAAATTATCGTACTCCTTAATGTAACAACAAACATCAGCATAAAAAAATGGTAAGCAAATAAACAGAAATACACTAACAACACTACAATAACAAATGTAAACAACGATGTTTACATTTACGTTGTTTATATTTATAGAGATTTAGAGAAGTTATGAACGTTGGCGAAGTCAGAACATTCATCAAACTGTTGACTTTGTCATATAAAAGGCAAGGCAAAGCAGGCAGACTGAGTTAGTGAAGTTCAGTCAGTCTTGTCTGAAGACGCAGTGTGTTTGAAGAGAGTAATCGTGGTTTGAAGATCTCCATTACAAAGAGCTGTCGAACAATTATCAAGTGATCTGTTATTGTTTACGCAACAGAGTGCAAAGAGGAATAATAAACAAAGCAATTGTTGTTGTTTACATCTAGTTGTGAACAGTTGTGCGAACAATAAAGAATTTAATTAAAAACTGAACACAAACTTTTTTATTTACCATTTACGAGCTTATATTTGAAACGAAAAGATTTTGCTGCTTTGCTTTTAGTCTAATTTCTATTTTTATTCGCAGTAATGAGAGATTTAGTGCTCACATTGCAAGGATTTGTGGTGGAAATCCGAGGATTAATGCTGTCAATGCATGAAATAGAGGCTTCAGAAATGTTATGTATGAAATATAAAGCGAAGTGACGTTTTAGTGGCACCATTGTTAATGGATTAATGAACTATTGAAAAATTATTGTGATTGTTGCGTTGCGATTATTGTGTCTACAGTATAGATGAAATTCCGAATCCTCAACGTAATCAGAAAATAAATGAAGCTAAATCTTCCATGTCTAGATAAATCCAAGATTTCGGTGATTGGAAGAAGAATGTGAGGAAGACCTGATAACACTTGAACAAGATTCTTGGCCTAGGTTTCGCCAACCTGGAAACCTAACTTACTGCAATCTAAGAGAAATTCTAATGGGACACTGCACTCTTGGCAGCTTTGCTTATAAGCTCAGTCGGCTCCAACAGGATTACTGCATGAGCTGCCTTGATGTGAAGGAAACGGAATCGGTTCAAGACCCTTTGTGAGCAAAATGGCATACGTACACTAAGGGACTGGCCAGGTTCATCCGAAGTTTGGAATGGTACAAATCCACAATTAACGGATCATGAAAAGGGGTTTACCACACTCTGGGCTATAAGGGCCACATATTGCCTCTGAACGGCAAGCTACCCCCTAGCCTTACCTAACCTAACCTAACTACAAGACAATATTTTGTTTCGGTCATTTAGCCCATTCTGGCACCATAAAGCGAGGATTTTAACGGCCAGAAAAATTGTTGTTCATTATTATAAGTAGAAGTGAGCGTTAAGTTAAAGGGAAGATCATCCTACAGATAACTTTTAAAGTTAAGTTTATGTTTGAACTTGCCATATTATATGTTGTTTTTAATATGGCAGCTTCGAATATAAACAAAATGAACAAATACAACAAAAAACTTATTTACTCTGACACTGCCGTATTTTTGATAAAGTTAACTTTATTTTGTCATTAGGTTGTAATAACGAATATAAGTTAAAGGTAACTTTAGCTAAAGAGAACTTTAAAGTCACCTTTAACTTCTTTTCGTTATTACAGCCTAATGATAAAATAAAGTTAACTTTAGCTAAAGCGAACTTTAAAGTTACCTTTAATTTCTTTTCGTTATTACCACCTAATGATAAAATAAAGTTAACTTTATCAAAAATGCGGCAGTGCCGGAGTGAATAAGTTTTTGAATTTTAGCTAAAATGAACTTTAAAGTCACCTTTAACTAAACCGAACTTTACCGGCATGTTGTAATAATGGCCCTTAATGTTTATAAAATTTACGAATGCATTATTGTACATGCAGTACTGTAAAATGAATGTATGTATATGTAATGCCATAACACAACATATATACATACATAAATAAATTTTGTTAATAATAGTTTATGCTCACTTACTTGCTGATTTGGTCATATTCATTCACACATTTGTTGAGTCGTTGACTTGGTAAGCCATTCATACATACATACGTTTGTATTCCATTGAATTGTATTCGACTTCGAATAAATTAACGTTTTATTCGTGTTCTCTATGGGGAAATATTCCGTCTATGATGTGAATTCTAATGAGTTCTGATGGACAATCAAATGTTTAAATGAAATGGGCATTCTTTTTCACTTTTATTTTGTTGTTGTTTTTGTTAACAAATTACCGATGATTTATTATGAAATACGAGTGTATTAAAATAACTGTTTATTATTTTGTTGTGTTTTTTGCTGTATTTTTTTCGTTTGTTTTGTTTGTATTGTTGTTGCTTCAATTACATTTGTTATCGTTGTTGTTTTATTGGAAATGTTGGCCTAAAATATTAATGGAGACCATATATTATAATTTAGAAATACTCACACAGACAAATAAAATTTTACATACGAGTATTATTTTTCGATAACTTCAAACATGAGCATGTAGTTTATAAGAGCATTCAGATGAAATAATTGTGTTCCAATATAAGTATCATTGATATGCATAAAGTAATTGATTCATACAAGATTTGTTACAAATTAAACCCATTTTGATGTATGTATTTAAGCAGTTACCCATAAATTTGTTCAAACCAGTATGTAAATATGGTCTGTAGTATACTTATGGTATCGAAAAATATCGAATATCCGCTGGTATTTAAATACAAAAATTTATTTACAATTCTAATTAGTTTGATTGGTTATTATTACGGGCTTCTTTTAATTACACGGCAATAAAATCAATTCAAATACTAGACTACAAAAACATATTGTATTACGAAAGGCTATAATAAATAAAAGCATTTTAGAGAGAAACGTCATGAATTTTAAGAGGCCAATACCATAAAAATTCATGTAAGGCAGCTAAAATTGATATTTGATTAGGAGTAACACCTGCTTGAGGAAATATTTAGTTGTCATTGTCAAAATTTGCCTCTCTTGCCAACTGTTAATACAAATATTTAAAATATTAAAGGGTCCGCCAAAAAATTTTTTTTTTTTTTGAAAATGCTTTAAAAAAAACTACTGAATATTTTCTCAAATTTCTTTTTTTATTTGAAAGTACAATCAATCCTTCCGGTTAATAATGGAAAATAATTTCATTCAAATGGGTGCCTCGGCTGGCCATGCAGTAGCCTACACGATCGGTCCAATTTTTAATCACATTATCGATTGTATTTCACCAAAGGCTTCACGAATATTGTCATTTAAAGGGTCAATTGTCTCTGGCTTGTCGGCGTAACACTTATCTTTGACGGCACCCCACAAATAATAGTCCAAAGGTGTCAAATCGCAGCTCTAAGGTGGCCAAATGACATCAGGTCTGATAATGCGATCTTCAAAAACAGGGCGCAAAACATCGACTGTAGCTTCGGCTGTGTGGCACGTAGCGCTGTCCTGTTAAAACCAAATGTTGTCAATATCCTCCTCTTCAATTTTTGTGAACAAAAATTCGTTCAACATGGCCCGATAACGATCGCCATTGACTGTAACGGCCACTCCTTGCTCATTTTCGAAGAAAAATGGCCCAATTATGCCTCTGGACCAAAATCCGCACCAAACAGTGACTCGTTTTGGGTGCGTCGGCAACCTCTTTACACTCTTTTGCATAAACAATAACAATTGTTTGACGGATCTTTAAAACGGAGATCTTCAAACCACGATTATTCTCTTCAAACATCGCTCGTCTGACTGAGTGAATTTTTACAGACTCCTTTGTCTGCTTTGTATTGTCTTTTATATCGCAGGGTAAACAGTCTGAATGCTCTTGAAAGCGAATCACTTCGTCTTCTCGAAATCGCCATGAATGTAAACTTATTGTTTTCATTATTGTTGTTTGTGTATTTCGTTCACGTTTGTTCTTGTAGTGTAGTTGTTGCATTTTTGTTCAGTTATTTATCCATTTTGTATGCTGGTTTTTGTTTACTTGTTTAACATGTAAACAAGTTCATTGTTATTGTTTTTGTACCTTTCATTTACAATTTAGACTATATAAAAGCAAAACACCATTTCCATTTTCGTAACAATATTACAAACTGAGAGTTATTACTGCATTAGTGGTCCAATATGGTTAAATTGGTCTACAGATATTAACAAGATAATCATCGATTTATTTAACGAATTTCACAGACTTCAAATTAATTTTTCTTTTAGTAAAGCCAGTGACTTGAAAATATTTAAGAATTTTTATTAACGACAAAATCTTGTATTTTAACGGATATTGACTCCTGAACTAAATCAAACGAACATTTTTTTAAAGCTAAGCTCCATGATACAATTCCCAGAAATTCGTTGACAACCAAAAATTGAGACCCACAATGCGGTCTCTTTAAGAAGGATTCAAAAAATAATATGCGACACACTTAAATGTAATTGAAAATTACTTAAAACATTATCCACACAAATGTAAATTTACATTCACGCATTAAATCGTTTTGCTCATGCATATACAAGTACTATACATTTAACGTAACTTTATAGCACAGTGTAACAAAATTGTGAAAAATATTAAGACTGAGATTGTTGATCAGCCACAGATAGTTCAGAGACAGATACCTCGATACCTGGTAGAATCAGTTCATTTAATGATTTGACGTTTCTAAAGAATTCGAAGGAATGTGGTACGGTATACCCTCAGGCTAAATGAACTTTCTAATGATATCCTCATAAACTTAAACTTCCAATCTTTTTCTTTGATCGGAAAAGGAAAGGTTTAATAGTAAAGACTTATCTGCATCCACTTACAAAGAAAATGCGAAAGAATGAATGTTATGTACAGATTTAAAAGGGGGTTAGTTATAGCACCTGTTACTATACATATATACATCTATAATTGGTCATTAAGACTCTTCATACCGGACTACTACCTAGCTTCTTATACCACTTATGTTGTGTGTTAATTTTATACTTGGGTGGCGAGACCCACAGTCGATTCTGAACGACAGATTAAAAAAAAAACGGATGACGCGTGTTATGAAGTGCAGAGCACACGAGTTTGTTTTCTCTCCACATCATGGCAGTTTCTGCAGTCCTCCTGGTGGGGCAAACCGAGCTAGTCAGCCAAATTGCCAATAGCGTAGTGTGTCGTTAGAATTTCTGTTATAGTGCGAACCGTTCTCTTGTCGAACTCAAGAAGTTCACTGGTTTTGCTTAAGCCGACTGCTGGACTTTGGAATTTTTGGGAAATACTCTAGGTCTATAAGTACCATACTATAGGCAAACTAATTTTCCAAGGCCTCTTAATGCAATCAGCAACATAGTCACATATAAAGTGATATGATATTGAGAAAATTGGCTTTGAAAACACAAATTTTTTGATTGAAAATTCTCTAGAAGATCAGTTACCATTTTTGAACATAAAAGAAATAGTACACCATACAGACTATATGCAAATGATAGTCCAGAGGGTCGAGTTACTCGAATCATTCGTCAATATTTACAGTCTTAGTTGTTTTTGCATTTACAAAAAAAAGCAAAACAGAGCAGCAAGCAGAGAAAACGAACAATTCTTTAGTGAGTATTTTAGTGTTTTTATTTTGTAATTCTTGTAAATGTTGAGTTATGGAGAGTCGACATCAACAACATTATACATATCGAAGTATACTGTGCAGAGAGTTCAATTTAAAATGTAAGTGTAATACACGACAACATTGTAAGTCGAAAAAGTATGTTTTGAGTTATGAGCTCTCAAAGTTTTCTCTATAACTTCGGACGGATCGGCGCATCTTAACCAAATTTTGACAGTATTTAAGTTAGAGAACGTAGAACGTAATGCAAGAACATTAAAAACGTTCTAAGTACACTTAGAACGTTATAGAATGGAGGCGTGGACTTTATTTACAATACTATCCTCTGGTGGAAAAACGTGGTAGGAAAACTCTGGCAAAATATTTGAATTCGGCTAGCTTTTCGTGAGCTTGACTATTCGAAATTTTTATCTCTTTGAGGTATTCAGGACATAGATGGGCACTTTGCAGTACCAGTAAAATTTCAGTAAAAATTGATTTTTACTGATTACTGAAAAAAATTTCAGTATTCAGTAAAATTTTACTGGTAAAGCAATCTAAATTTCATTTAAATTTCATTTTAAATGTCATTTAAATTTAGATTGCATTAACAGTAAAATTTTACTTTTTTTCATTTAAATTTTATTTAAATTTCATTCAAATTTAGATTGCATTAACAGTAAAATTTTACTGAATACTGAAATTTTTTTCAGTAATCAGTAAAAATCAATTTTTACTGAAATTTTACTGGTACTGCAAAGTGCCCATCTATGATTCAGGATCACCTAGAAGATGTTTTAATAGTTTATAGCTATTAGGAAGATTCTTCCGGATAAAAAAAAACGAAAGGAGAACTTGTAAATAAATTTTATATTTTGATGGCATTACTTAGGTAAAGCTTTACTATATTTTCTATTTTAATTACAAATATTACTTCATTGTTAACAAATGTTCCCAATTAAAATAAAATCCAATGCTTTAAATAGACTCCATAAAAACCAAGATTTCATGCTTAGGCAACGATAGCAGAAAGCTTTAAATGTTGAGTTCCTTTTGCTATGATTTCAAAACACTGTGCCTTGCGATTGTCATTGTGGAAGTATTAATAGTGCGGTTGTGGTCGCAATAGTTGGTTTTTAAAAGTGTGCGCGTACATACATATATACATATGCTGCTGGGAGTGTATGTGAATGTTTGTAATTGAAACTTACGCTAATAAGTTTTGTATGCGTATTAAACACTTATGCTTATTGCACTCATTGCATTACATTAAAACTATTTTCTATACAAACAAACTTAAATACACGCTACACACACACAGACATACTCCTTTGCACTTATAATTTCTACAAGGATGCAATAGTAGTCAAACACTGGTGCAATTATGATACAAAAACACAAATATGAACATTAAAATTGAACAAAAACAAAACACACTAATACATGCATAGAAGTATATACGATTGCATTCGTATACATATCTATACGTGTGTATACGTATGGTGGTATGTGTTCATTAGAGTGGCATAACATTGTGTTTGTGTATTTTTGTTGAAGAAAATTATGAAAATTTTTGAAAACATAAGTTTCCACTTTATGCCAATTTCAATTATGTCACTTACACATACACTTACAAACACACTTGTTTAATATAAATGCAAAAAGCACTCACTCACACATGCACACATACACTTAATATATGACAACAACAATTTAGTTTCGAAATTATGTGGAAGACGCACTGTTTGTATTAATGCTCCACGACGATTGTGTATTCTAATTGAGTTTGTATGCGTGTATTTGTGTGTATACAATTCCATGCATTTGTTATGATAACATACTGACACTTTAATTGAGAGTTGCCACTGATAAATTATAAGCAAAGTATTTCTAAACATTCCATAATATTATCTTTTACTGGCAACTCTAAGGCTGGACAGGTTTTGAAAAAAATTCCACCCTGCCTGCCATCTCGGCTCAGAATATGTCTTCGAATGTCTTTGTGTTACGAATAAAGTAAGAAGAAGAATAATAATTCATCAAAAATATATCTACCATATGTATCTGTGGATGTACATACATACATACATACTTATGTGGGCATATGGGCGCTAGAGAGAAAAAGAAAAAGAGAATATATAGGAGAGAGTTTGTATGTGCATATTTGAATATCATTTTGACAGTTGGCATAAAGTAGCTGTCAAAATTTCTTAAATCACAAATGCATTTTATATAATGGTCTTTTGACATTTATGTCTGTGTATGTAGGAAATGTTACAATACTCACACTTATGTATGTATACATATCACCCATCTTCTCTCATAGACAAGGCCATGTATACACACACACACATTTAAGCTCACGCATTACCTTATCCAATCAAAACATGTAAATTTCATGGTGAATTTATTACAATATTTTCCCATGTAAAGCCTAAGTAGAAGTCCTTAAACGTTTTTACCTTCAATACCTGAAATTCTTTTCGTTTTACTCCACAGTTACTGCCAGTCACTTTACAGAGGAGATAATAAATTTATTATTTCATATTTTGAACATCATCGTTTCTATAAATGACTGTCTGTCTGTCTATCTAGCTACTCGTATACGCTTATACAGAGTAAAAGTATTATTTTAATAGGGCTACTTACATAAGTATGTACAATTGGTTTTAGGCTGTTCCTTAAATACTTTTTAAATAAAATTCGATTCAGACTTCAGCATTAATTTCACGCCAAAATTTCTCAAACGAAAAAGGACAAAATTGTACAACGTTAAATCGCACAATTTTCTTAACTTTGCATCAAGGTTTTGTAAAGTATCGTTTTTTTTGACGACAAGTTGACAAGATCTTGCGATTTTATCAGATTTTCTTAAAATAATTTGTTCTGTAAATGGTTATCCATTGTTGCACGCGATGTGTGATAGATGATGCCGTCTTACTAAAACCACGTGAGGCCACAAAAACTCCGTTCACACATACATAATTAGTCATTACAACCTTTTAGTCAGGATTACAACCTAGTTCCCACATCACTTATGTTTTGTGTGTTAATTTTATACAATATTTGAATACATTCTTACTTAATTGCCCATTAACAATTTACGGATTTCAGGCTATCGTAACACATTTTTCCAAGCGCCTCTGCTTCTTGCGTGCCTCCGCCAGTTGGTCACACCAATTGATGACAGGGTTTCCTCGATTTGGTTCTTCCAACGCAAACAAGAATGACCTCTTCGCCGGCTTACTTAGATCCCCGCTTCAAATACCCATCTCGACGGAGCATCCGCCTCCACTCGAACGACATGGCCAGCCAGCGCAGTCGGTGGATGTTAATACGCTGCACAACGTCTATGTCGCTGAGGAGCTCATACAGCTCAGTGTTGGATCGGATGCGGAAATCATCACCAATTCACACTAGACCGAAGATCTTACGTATAACTTTTCTCTCGAATACTCTCAAGGCTGTTGCATCAGTGCTTAATAGGGTCCATGCCTCTGCGCCATAAAGAAGCACGGAGAGGACAAGCGTCTTGTAGAGTATTAGTTTTGTCTCTGCGACTCAATTGACTATTGACCTCCAGACTGACATTATTTTTGGTGGTAACGGGGGGAACTAAGATGAATAAATTCCTTGACTTGATC
Source organism: Sarcophaga rosellei (assembly GCA_930367235.1). Taxonomy (NCBI): domain Eukaryota; kingdom Metazoa; phylum Arthropoda; class Insecta; order Diptera; family Sarcophagidae; genus Sarcophaga; species Sarcophaga rosellei. Next base: position 30,584,633 of record OV884021.1, on the reverse strand, counting down.
GAAAGTATAGTTATCGACCGTTATCTGAGATCCAATGTGCCGCACGTCTCTACTTGTCGATAGCGTATACTTCGTTTTGCCATCACTTACTGCCAGACCCATCTTATTAGACTCCCGTTCAATAGCACTAAAGGCAGCAGTAGCATCTCGCTTGGTACGCTCTATGATGTCAATATCGTCAGCGTACGGAAGCAAGTGGATACTTTTTTGTAAAATAGTTCAATTGGGATTAAATTCTGCCTTCCGCAGAGCACTCTCCATGACAAAGTTGAAGAGGTCCCTGATAAAGGATCTTCTTGTATGAAACCTCCCGCGTTATTAAAAGGTTCGGATAGGTCTATCCCTGTCTTGACGGAGGTGCTGGAATTGCTCAACTTTATTCTGCATATCGTTATCAGCTTCGCAGGTATACCGAGCTCGAACATTGCAGCAAAAACTGTCTTATAGTCAACAAAAAGATGGTGTGTGTCGACTTGTTGTTCGTGTGTCTTTTCCAGGATTTGGCGTAGTGTGAAGATCTGGTCGAAGTTGGACTTGCCAGGCATGAAGCCGCACTGATAAGGTCCAATCAGTGTTTTGACGAATGACTTTATTCGTTCAAACAAAACGCCTGTAAGAGCCTTATATGCGATAGGGAGAAGGCTTATACCCCTTTAGTTGGCAAATATCATAGGGTCTCCCTTTTTTAGGACAGGACAGAGGAAACTGAGGTTCCAATCGTTGGGCGTACTTTTCTCTAGCCATATTTTGCAAATAAGCTGGTGAATGCGCCCTATCAACTCATTACTTCCGGTCTTAAACAATTCAGCGGGAAGGCCATCAGGACCCTCCACTTTATTGTTTTTAATTGATTTCTTCAAGGCTAGGCGGCGGAATCTCGACGCCGTCATCATCGATCGGGTTCGGTACATCATCTCTAAAGGCGATATTATTGTCGTCATCGACTTGTAGCAGAGTAGAGAAGTATTTCTACCACAACCTCAGCACCTCCTGTGAATCTGTTACCATGTTAATGTACAAACATTAAGTCGAATACTACCTCGTTGGTATACCCTGTATTAATTGGTATTTAAATTCCTGTGACAAATTGATTGGAGATTTCATGTCATACCAGGTATTATCATTTACATTCATATGTATATTTCAATATATTAGTAAATATATACATAAATTTTTGTTGTATATACATGTATACGTATATGTATATATACATATTTTTTATTAGCTATCTATCCTACCTTTACATTGGTTTTTTTATTTTTTAAATTTCTTGTACAAATGTTGCATAAACATCATAGGAAACATTTACACAATTTTGAATTGAATTTGCTTTTGTTTAATTTTTTGTTGTTTGTTTTTACAATTTTAATTATTTTTTCATAAATCATATGACAACACAGTAGTAAACTAGAATGCACACATAAAGGGTCCGCCAAATAACTTTTTGTTTTTTTGAAAATACTGTAAAAAAACTACTGAATATTTCCTCAAATTTCTTTTTTTATGTGAAAGTACAATCCTACCGGTTAATAATGGAAAATAATTTCATTCAAATGGCTGCCTCGGCTGGCCATGCAGTAGCCTACACGATCGGTCCAATTTTTAAGCACATTATCGATTGTGTGCGAATATTGTCCTTTAAAGCGTCAATTGTCAAACGACATCAGCTCTGCTGCTGATAATGCGATCTTCAAAAACAGGGCGCAAAACATCGAGTGTAGCTTCGGCTGTGTGGGACGTAGCGCCGTCCTGTTGAAACCAAATGCTGACAAAATCCTTCTCTTAAATTTTTGTGAACAAAAATTCATTCAACATGGCCCGATAACGATCGCCATTGATTGTAAGGGCCACTCCTTGCTCATTTTCGAAGAAATTGCCTCTGGACCAAAATCCGCACCAAACAGTGACTCGTTTTGGGTGCGTCGGCTTTTCAATGTATACATACATACATAATTGGCCATTACAACCCTTCAGTCAGGATTACGGCCTAGCTTCTCAACACCACTCATGTTGTGTGCGTTAATTTTATACATGAGTGGCGGGACCTACAGTTTAAAGTCGACTCCGAACGACAGATTTTTTTGAGAAGCTTTTCATGGCAATTTTTACTCTCAGAGTTTTTGCCAGAAATCTGCTGAGAGGAAGCCGCCGAAGAAATATTTTTTCATATTTCATTTTGATGTCTGGCCTGGGATTCGAACTCGGGCCTTTTCGTCTAATAAGCCAACACACTACCTATTAGACCACGGCGACTTCAATGTATGCATGCTGGTTTTCTGTGCCCCAAATGCGACAATTTTGCTTGTTTACATACCCGCCAAGTTAAAAATGAGCTTTATCTGAAAAGATGATTTTTTGTGCCAAAATCGGCATGATTTTCAAAGTAATGTCGCAATATTTCCCAGCGTTGTTCAAGCGTATACACAACCATATTCGTTCAGCGGAAGGATAAAGCTAATTATCTGTCAAATCAGACATGAGCTAAGTGTTGCCATTCACGAAATAAGCAGTAGTTGAAAAAAAAGACGTTAGATGGTGGACCCGATATATTCAAGCATATGTACATACATATGTGTGGTTATATAGTGGATGGCTGTATGTATGTATATGTATGTTTAAAAGACCAATTTCTATAGATATTTCCCCATTGTATTGATATTGGATTGGATTGGATTTTTTTAAATTAAAATTGTTAATAAAAATGATAATAAAGTGGTGGTAAATAAATATTGGATTTCCATATTGTTGTTGTTGTTATTAATATTTATTGTTATTTATGTTATTCCATACATAAAATATTATTGATTTAATATATGTATGTATGTTTTATATTTCAGGCCCAATATTTAATTAAACACTTTATTGTTGCCGCACTTCATTATTTTATAATTTTCTGTAATAATTTTACATCCGAAGTTTTTTTTTTTAATCGGACCACTTACAGTTTGTGGGTAAATTTGCGGGTAAAAAAAGTATGTTTTTTATATGAAGTGAAACATTTTTTTTTTGCGGATAATCGATAATTTTATAGCAAATGTATGCGTGTAATCTGCAAAAATGATTTCATAAAAGTGTGCAACTTAAAGTATAAAATATAGTGCTACGTTCCAGAAACGGTTTTGGGATTGGTACAAGTGTTAGGTGAACCTTATCTGCAAGCGAAGTATCGTGTCAGGAAATCGATAATCGACTTTACGAAGTATACCAGATCCATTAGTCTGTCCTCATTTCTACATAAAATGCTTGAGAGAATTATGAATGCCTTTATTATATATTCTTTCGGTGGCTCAACACGCCTACAGGAACAGCTAATCTATCCAGATTGCGTTACTACAAGGAATATACTTTGACATACATATACATAATTGGATTACGATCTAGTTTCTCACACCACTTATGTTGTGTGGGCTATTTTTATACATGAGTGGCGGAACACACAGTTAAAAGTTGACTCCGAACGACAGACTTTTAAGAAACTTTTTATTTCAATTTTATTTATTCTCAGCTTTTGCTATGGAAACTCAACTTTAACTATGTACTGACATGGTACTAGGGACTACAGATAAAGACCAAAAATTACTATCGAAACGATGCATCGAATATACAACAAAACAGTGTAGTATTATTTACAAAGAGATACAAAGTCTCTAAATTTGCTACATATAGAATCAGCCGTAGTCTAGTAGGTAGTGGGTTAGACGTGAGGCTTTGGTTCGAAACCCAATTCACACATCTGTAACAAAACGAAATATGAAATATATTTCTTCGGCGACTTCGTCTCAGCAGAGTTCGGGCAAAAACGAGGTTATATAAAATTTCCATGAAAAGTTCTCAAAAAACAGTCGTTTGAAGTCGACTTTAAACTGTTGGTCCCGCCACTCATAACATAATTGGTGTGAGAAGTTCGGCTATAATCCAACTAGGTAGTTATGTAATGCTCCGAGTTCGGCTATTTCTGACGACTCTCTCTCAGTAGCCTTTTGATAAAGGTAAGCTTTTAATATCCGCTTTTTAAAGTCGACTTTAATCTGTAAGTTCCACCAGTAAGGCCTTCAACAGATGAAAAGCTTTGTTTGCCAATTTTTTCAGCATAACTGTCTGAAGAATGTCAAAGGAATTCATTTGTGTTTGACAAATTCTTTCACTTATTCGACCTACAATTTGTATCGAATTTATTTCGAATTAATTTTCATTTTCCAATATTATTTTGACGTTTTTAATGATAAAAATTACACGGTGCGACAGTGAAAATACACCCGATTAACTACATAGTCTAAGTTGTTCAGTTAGTTGAGTAAATCTGCAAAAATATTTACTTTTCAAACCTTCCAAACTTGTTTTATTTGGCTAAAACTATTTTTTTATCTTTTCATACAAAATTATTGATTGATTGATTGATTTTCCAATAAACAATCAAGATCTATCAAAAGTTTTGAAACTATTTGAACTTAAGCTTCATTTGGAAAAAAAAAATATGAAAAATTTACCGCGACTGTTGTACACTTTTTAGATAATAACTAAGGTAATTTTTGTGGGATTTTATCAAACGAAGTGTCAATCTCTTCACAAGAGGATGCTCTTTAGAAATGTCACCACTTATCTTATACTTTTTAATTAAAGTTTGCGACTATGACTGAACAAACTTAAAAAAATATGAAAACAATTTGCATTTGCGAAGTTTACGTCATCAAAACTAATAGAATATAAAGTCGAATAAGATACATATGTATATCGTTTTAAATGCCCATCTCTCTCCGTTCGAAGACTGCTTAAATTTTTGAAATCGGTTCAGAAAAGTTTGTGTAATCAATAAATTTGTGCGTGAAGTGCAAAAACACAGTTTTTGTCAAATAAAACAAGTTTGGAGGATTCAAAAAATATAAAAAATATGCGCTATGTCACTAGCTGGGTGTATTTCATTTTTTTTTATTTTGTAGCATAGTGTTATTGACAATTTTTTTCTAAAAAAAATTTCGACAATTTTTAGTGGATTTTCACCATTTTTTGACGAATCCCAAATGAATTCAAGCCATTTTAATAAATGGCATGAGAACTACTTGCCCCTGGTAAAAAAAAAAATTATTATAAAAAATCAAAAAACTGAAGACATACGTACGGGAAATATTATATCTCGGGACATAGAGTAGCGTATTCAACAACCTTTTTTTCCGCTTGTCGTATATATTACAAATGAGTTTTTAAATGACAGTTTCGATACAGCATTTAACTGATTAGAAGATGGAAAAATATCTTAAATTCTTACTGGCTTCATTTCTATAGAGAATGTTTTGCAAAATATATGTCAGTGATTTGCAGTAAAAGAAAAAATTTGAATTGAATGTGAACTAAAAAAAACTTCGGTTAAGCTAATGTATCTTTTGAAGTGGTTGCCAAAAAACTATTCTATTCCATTTCATTCTATTCTCTATTATAGTCTTTTGTTAATCTGCCTCTTTATTTTAAAGTACTCGTTATTGTTATCTTGGAAAAATTCACCATAAAACATTCAAATTTCCAACAAGGATTATAAGTAAGAGTGTATGAGAGAGAGAGAGAGAGAGAGAGAAAGCGAGTGTGTGTGTGTGGGTAATCGGGATAAGCAAATATGAGAATGTAAAATACATTTAAATGAATAATCTGTAACAAAAAAAAAATTAAATAAAACCAAAAGGAAAAATTAAACCATTTGCTTAGAAGGAGAAGGAGGAGAAGAAGGAATTTTTTCCAACTTTTTCTTGTGATTGTGGTGTGGTGTGTGTCTGCCTTAACTTTAAAAATCATGTCATAGATTTAAGTATTAAAAATATAATAACAACAGCAACAACGGCAAATGGAAAACATTACAGATTGGCCACAAACCACACACACACATACACATACATACATATAGCAGGGACACCATTAAATATCAAAAGTGAACAAAACGAATGAAATGCAAAATTTTTTGGCTGGCACTTGAAGATATGCTGGTACAATACAGATATAAAAATTGTTATTTAGTTATACATACATACGTACTCATACATGGATAATTTGGCATAGAATCTAAGTAAATAGCAAATACGTACAACAACAAGAAACAACACAATTATTATACAATATAAAACTAAACAACATGAGGGTGTTGCTAAGAGTTTTCCGTACAACATTTAAACGATTGTTGGCTTAGAAAAATTCCTTCTTTCTTTCATTTTTTGTAATAAAAGTCTTAGCCCCTCAGAAAACTAAATTCAATGAAGAGGCAAATGGCTAGGCAACAATTCCATTAATATGCATTCGTTTGTCTTTTTCCTCAAACCCATGCTCCTCTCTTTTCTTGTGCTGATTTTGTTGGCTTACTGCCCAGATTAAAATTCATATTCTTCTGTATGCTAATAACCTAAGAAAACTAAAAGAAATCCACTAATAACCACACTACTCCCCTCTTTATTTTCAGTATAATTACCTGATGGAATTTGATTATCTACCCAAATCAGACATCGAAACAGGAGCTTTACGAACGGAGGAACAACTCAAGGAGGCTATTCGAAATCTCCAGGTAAATATGCAACAAATTCTTTGATCAACTAAAAGAAATATGCAACAAGGAAAAACTCTTACAAAAGTGTTTTTCGGTTACCAGCTTAAATAAAAACAAGAAAATACAGCAAGTGTTTCTGTTTCCATTCAAAGTGTGATTTTATGTGGTTTTTTTTGAAATTTGTTTTCAGAGTTTTGGCAACATTCCAGTGACCGGTGAAATCGATAGTGAAACGAAAAAACTTATTAAGCGACCACGTTGTGGTGTCGGCGATAATAATCATTCATTATCATTCTCGCCTGACAATTTACATCATGGTCGTATGAAACGTTTCGTTCTACAAGGGCCCAAATGGGATAAAACTGATTTAACATGGAGGTAAGTTTATCTCTAAACTAATAATTGAAATACAAAGAAATTAAATAAGATTTGGGTTTAAAATTTCTTATTATTGTGATACTTAATACATATCAAGTTTAAGGAAAATATCTCCATAACCATATCACTAGCACTAGCTGGTCTACAGGTTATCTACATTTTATGTTACATCAATATTAACCAGAGATCAGCAATAAATCGTTTTTTCACTACTCATAAGCACTCATGAAATTTTGAATATAAGTGAATCAACAATATTGAAATTTAACTACTCTGATTCATTCGTACTCACTACAACGTTGATTTATAAGTACAGGTTGCAATTAGTATGCGTACTACGTTGACATCAAACTCATACCATTTGAAATATGTTTGATTCATAAGCCTACTCATTTAGATTCATAAATTTAGAAAAAATACTTACAATACTCATAAATGATTCGAGTGATTTGCATCATTCATCAGAATTTACAGTCTTAGTTGTTGTTGCATTTACAAAAAAAGAAGAAAGAAAACGACAAAAGCAGCGAGCAAAGCAAACACACAACCTTCTCGAAAGAATTATAGTATTTCGTTCTCATACTTATTTTGTGATTCTTGTAAATGTTGAGTTATAGAGAGTCGAAATCAACAACATCATTCGTGTGTTAATTATGAATATAATGAGTACTTCAAACTTTGCATAAGAGTAGAGGTTCCATAATATTAAGATAAGTATGAACTATCAGAAATTATGAGTATGATTCGATTATACTCATCTTTTTGAATACTCATTGCTGATCTTTGATATTAACATAAAAATTGATTTGTTGATGAAATAAGAAATAAACAAAAAAAAAATTACTGAAACAAAACAAGTGATATCTTTAAGAAAATATAGGCGTATAGTATAACCCACTTACTTTAATCCATTTGTCTCCTCGATTCAAATGGGGTGGATTTAAATTTGAACCATCGGTTATTTTGAATCTAGAAATACTTATATCATTCTATTCTGTCACAAAATTCAATATAGAGTCAACCCTCCTATAACGCGGTGAGAGCGTACCGCGTTATATGGAAACCGCACTATAAGAAACTCGGATTTAACCGTACAAACCAAGCAAATTCGTAGCGCGTTCTATGGAAACCGTTTACCGCGTTGTATTGAAACCGCACTATATGAAACTCGGAATTGGTAGTTACAAATCCCATCATTCGTACCGCGTTATATGGAGACCAAAACAAGATAAATTATTATTTATTTTAATTGACTTAAAGAGTTCATATAAGGACTGATAAAAAATGAAACAAAATCGAAACTAAAATACTATTTTCCAACAAAAATAAGAAAGACTTGTAAAATTATGTAATTTTTCAACATTCATCCTCACTGTCTGATATGGATTAAAGATCAATTTTTATTAAACCCTCTTACAATATCTAGTTACTAGGGTCATTAAGATGCTGTGCGGAAGGAACTTATGGCATGTTGTTGAACGGAAACCGCGCTGCACGAGTACCGCGTTACAGGAGGGCTGTCGCAATTTCAGCGCCGCGTTATATTGAAATCGCGTTCTGAAAGTACCGAGTTATAGGAGTGTTGTCTTCACTGATCGTAATGACTCGATACACGCTTGAGCAACTTTAGGATTTATTGGAAATTTATTTCCAAAACAAAGATAATTGGTCGGAAATTACACGAGACACGTACAAGATTTGGTCACAGGGAAGGACCAACCGTGCCCGGTATATGCAAGTTTAATTAGCCGAAATAGTGTTGTCAATTGGCAGCCAAGAAACTATGATTTGACACTGATGGACTATTTTCTGTGGGGCACCGTTGAAGAACATTGTTATGTCCACAAACCGGAGAAAATTAAGCATTGGAAGGCCAACATTCGTAATGCCATTGCCGAGATACAACCACTTACACTCGAAGAAGTGTACGAAAATTTGTCCAATCAGTTGAAGTACTGTGAGGCCAGCCGCGGCAGACATATGAATGAAATAATATTCCATTTCTAACCGGAACAATTGTTCTTCACAACAAAAAAATAAAAAAAATAAATTTAACAAAATTTCAACCCGTTTTTGTCTTTAGTTGTGAACAGAAATATTACATTCGTTGTCATTTCAATTGAAGTCGCCGTAGTCTAGTAGGTAGTGTGATGTCTTATTCGACCTGAAGACACGGTTCCAACCTCAGGTCAGATATCAAAAACGAAATATGAAGAAAAGTATTACTTCAGCGACTTCCGCTCAGCAGATTTCTGGCAGAAACTCGTAAAGTAAATAAAATTGCCCTGAAATATTCCTCAAGGATCTGTAATTCGGAGTCTACTGTACGCTGCGCCACTCATGTATAAAATGAAATATTCCTCAAGGATCTGTAATTCGGAGTCTACTGTACGCTGCGCCACTCATGTATAAAATTAACACATACAACATATGTGGTGTATGTAATCCTGACTGAAGGGTTGTAATGATCAATTATATATGTATGGATGTAAGTATGTAGGTATTGAAATGCATACGATTTTTTTCCACAATGCAATTTCTTTCTCCATTTAAAAACATCTTTCCATTATGATACCCAATTTATTTTACTATACTTTGTTAACTTCTGATTTTTATATTCCTTTAACTAAGAGAGAAGAGAGCATCAATTTAAATATTAATTAAGAAAATATTCTACAACTGAGGCGAAATTTCATCAGTATTGCACAGGAGTCACGGTATATTAATGATAGAAAAATCTTTTCGTCTAGAAATTTTTAATGATTTTCTTCTCCTTCTTCTGCTGATGCATTTTTCTCTCTCTCTCTCTCTCTCTCTCTCTCTTTTCCTTTTCATTGCGTTCCTTTAAGAACTGCAGTTCGTATTGAAGTTTTACCCACTATTCAAATAAAAAAACTGGCAATATATACTTATATTTTAACATATAAAAACAATAATAATAAAAAGGGGGAACATTTTAAACAGAATATATAGACTTGTACTATCACCCTACTTTACTTGCATGTTAACACTGGTGCAGTGTAATATTTCTTTAATGTCTATATTGGATACAAAAATTACAGGCTTGCTACCAAAAACGATTTGTTGTTAGGTTATGAGTCAATTGCTATGGTGTACGTACGTTGTTGTGAAGGAATGCTTAGGAATTTTAAGCAAGGCAGTATCAAAATGTGTGATACTGAGTTTCGTTTTTAATTTCAGTCTTGTTAACTAACTATGGTATGGTCAAGAACTACTGTGTTTTCCAAGCAGAGGTCATGACAATTTCGAAGGCCGTACAATGCTTGATGAGTAGCCTGATTTACTCAGATAGCCAGGCTTCAATTAAGTCCCTAAAGAAGTTTGTTTCAACTTCCGTCCTTGTCCATGATTTCTCAGTGAAATTTTGACTCATTCAAAAGTAACTCTTATATGGATTCCAGGGCACAGGAATATTGCATTGCTGATGAGCTGGCCAGGGCCGGTACGTAGCTAGCAATCTCTGAATTGTTATAGAGCATATATTAACCCATTACCTCGGTTAATGTGGATATTTCCCACTCATTTTACGAGCAGGCTCAATCTCGTTGGCAGCAGCGGGGTAGTGCAATATTGCCAGATTCTGCTGCACACCTATGAACAAGAAAAGGACTGACATTTCTTAAATCACGTGGTCATACATCGCTCAATGCCGATTCATACGGGCCACTGTCCTTTTGGTAGGGATACCGAAAGACTCGGCATCCGACTAATGGTTTCTGCAGAAACTCTGGGTATGAGGAGGAGGAAAAGATTAATGTTGGACTAGGGATGGTTTCCTCAAGGGAACGCTTGATCTCCAGATATAATGTATTATCGTATGGACCTAAATGCTGGCGATCCGCCGTCTAACCTAACCTAATCAAGTTAGCAAGCAATGGTGTCAGCTACAGAACCTATTTTTACAATTCTGTGTGTTGTGGTAAAAACACTAACGTCACTACGTAGCGCCAAAAATTTAACATTTTTTGTGATTTGAAAAGAAACAAGCAGCGCCAAATGAACCCAAGCCGAAGGTATGCTTCTGATTAGAAAGTGTAGGGCTGATGCTTTTCTCACATTCACTTAAATAATTGCCTGAAACCTATGGTATTTACATCTGTAGAAACACGATTGACCTTCTAAAAATAAGTTTTAAAAACAATATATTTTCATGCTGCCGGATGCTGCTTAAAGTGACCTCTGGAGCAAGTAATATTTTTCTTTTAATAGATTTGGTTTTCTCATTCCGTTTCTGAATATTTTGAGATATTCAACCAAATCTCAATCTGTATCACGAGTTAGGTGAAGCATTATTTTGTAATCCATGTTTATATTAATTATTGATTGAATTGTTTCAATTATGCGGATTGATTGAGTGGGAATATGTGATTAGCTTGAAATTTAACAGTAAGTGTGCAGATCCACAAAATTTAACTAAAAATTGACGTCAACTGGCATTATTAAAATATTAGCGTAGACCATAAGTAAACGTCTGGCAGAAAATAACCATCGTGATTGTAGATTTTAAAAAAGGAAAAAATGTTGAAGAAAACTGTTCAGTTAAGCATGTGATTTGTACAAAGCTCGGTCAATAAGGATCCAAATTGTTGGAAACTCATAATTCGGAATCATAAGTTTTATTTTCACGTACAATGTACGACCATCAGCCAACAAAACACTTTAATCCAAAATACACAAAAAATCCATCAAGCATGGAACATCAATCAGTACTAGTGTGAGGATGTTTTAAATTATCTGTGATTGGTCCATTAGTAAAAATAGATGGCAAAATTATTAAAGTCATGTATAAAAACATATGAAAGAATAATTCCAAGAACTTACATGCTGATGATTTGCCACATATGGCAGCCAGATCAGCAATGAGTATTCAAAAAGATGAGTAGATTCAAATCATACTCATAATTTCTAATACTTATAAGCATTCATGATTATTTTAATATCATACTCTCACGACTCATATTCAAAGTTTGAAGTACTCACCGTACTCATACTTAACAATACGCATGATGTGGTTTTCGTCTCTCCTCACTAGGAGGTTGCGTGTTTACTTTGCTTGTTGTCTTTGTCTTTATCTTTCTTCTGTTTTTGTAAATGCAACAACAACTAAGACTGTAAATTTAGATGAATGGTTCGAATCACTCGAATAATTTATGAGTATTATAAGTATTTTTCTAAATTTATGAACCTGAATGAGTAGGCGTATGAATCAAACATATTTCGAATTTTATGAGTTTGATGTCAATGTGTACTCATACTCATTGCAACTTGTACTTACAAATCAATGTTGTAGTGAGTACGAATGAATTAGAGTAGTTGAATTTTAATCTTGTTGACTCACTCATACTCGAAATTACATGAGTACTTATGAGTAGCGAAAAAACGATTCATTGCTGATCGCTGATAACAACCTAAAGCATAAATCTCGAGCCGTAAAGCTTCGGCTTGAAAAATTTAAACTCCATAGTGGACCTACTGTGTATCATAAAATGGATAGTTGCATTCAAGTAACCTTTAGATTATTCAGGTCAGAGTGATTGTCGCTCCTCAACAGCGTTTGGACGGTGTAAATACGGTGCCAGATTGACGTATGGAAATAAGTTTCCACGAAATATTTATTTTATTTTATTTAAATACTCAAAAGTAAAACCGCTCTTGTGACTTCATTGTATGGCGCCGGTTTACAATTTCTATTCAATTAATGAAATGCAAATCAATTTTTAGAGATGTACACTTTTACTGTCTTTTTTGCCACCTATAGGGGTAATCCAGATAACAGCAAACAATTTAATGGAGTCATACAAACAACAAAATTGTATATCCTGTCATCATTTTATCCATTTCTCGTTTCTCATGTTCGCTATCCTTTAGATTTTTAACTTTTTTTGCCCTTCTGCTTACTGTTGTTTGAGTTCTTGTTTCTGTGTTTATTGTTGTTTTTTTTTTATTTGTTGTACAACATTTTCAATTAATTCAAATGTCAAACGGAGCGTAACGTGTTAATTGTAATTTTTATTGCACAATTTTATGAAAATCTGAATTAATTTTCATCACAACAAAAACAATACAAATAACAAAGACAACAACAACAAAACCAGTAATAAGAAATCATAGGAAAACTATCTGTGAGTGGAAGGGGAGACGAACGATGTACTCTCTTGGATTTCGAACAAGATGTACGTTTTTTTTGTATAAAAGAAATTATTTTACGAGCTGGGGTGGATTCATTCACTCAATAAAGAAATAAAGCGAAAAATGAAATGAAATAAAAACGAAATTGATGCATATCGTCCGTCGTCTACATTTGTCCTGCATGACATTCAAAGTTTCTTCGCTTGTTCGTGCATTCTGACTTTTGCGTTTTATTTCCCTGCGTTTTTGTTTCCCTTCCTTTTATTTGAAGAAAGAAAAGTCTTTAAATTCAACACATAAAATATTTAAAGCTTCAATGACTCGAATAATATGAAATTGCATTTTGAAGCAGTGTTGCCAACCGATGGTAAATATTTGTGATTTTAACAATGAATTGAGGTTTGTAAGCAAAAAAAAAAAGAAAGAAATAGTAACACATATGCTTGATTCACCCGTATTATCTGTAAAGTATTTCGGGACCAACTGTGAGTTTTCTAAAGCCCCATCCACTCAATCTACCACTGCAGCTTTACGTCTGTCAAATGGATGGAATTATTTACGCACATTTTTTAATAGTTCAACATTAAAAACTTGGATTTCATAACGTATTGTTACGGAAATGAAAAATCTAGATGCTGGTTTTTTTTATATCGCTCTACATTAAAATTATAAACAAACAACAACAAACACCAGCAAAAAAATTGTAAACAAGTAAACGAAAATACAACAACAAACACCAGCACAAAAAATTGGTAAACAAGTAAACGAAAATACAACAACAAACACCAGCATAAAAATGGTAAGCAAGTAAACAACACCACAAAAATTAATGTACACGATATACATACACAACAATAATGAGTGAAAACAACAATGTTTACATTTATAAAGATTTCGAGAAGGTGAAGCCACTAACATTCGCCTTTCAGAAAATTCATCAGACTGTTTACTCTGCCATATAAAAGGCAAGGCAGAGCAGGCGAGTGAGTTAGTGAAGTTCAGTCAGTCTTGTGTGAAGACACGATGCGTTTGAAGAGAGTAATCACGGTTTGAAGATCTCCGTTACAAAGATCTGTCGAACTATTGTCTAGTAATTGTTATTGTTTATGCAAAGGGTATAAACAGAGGAATGACAAAGAAAAGCAATTGTTGTTGTTTAAATCCAGTTGTGAACAGTGGCAAATAAAATTGTGCAAATAATAAAGAATTTTAATTTAAACTAAACACAAATTAATTTTTATTTTTATTTGCAATCTACGAGCTCATATTTTAAACGTTTTTAAATGTGACAGTATATACTGTATATCCCGCATATAAGCACTATCAAAAATGCTTGCAGAACCGTGCGGGTAATTCTTAGATCGAAATCCCGCACCTGAGAGCAAATAGTCGCGTGTCATTCAAGCTGATAGAATTCTATTTGTCATGTTGACAGCAATGGTTTCATATTCGATGGAGAAGTAGCTGACGGATATATCCGTAGCGGACTTTATAAACACAGTCAAGAGCCCTATTGTAGCATTAACTGGGCAGAGAATCTCGTTGTTGACCGTCTAGAAATCTGCACCAGGTCGTATTAGTAGAAGAAGAGCCTTTACGATATTACGAATGGCGATCGTTTGGGGGATTGTAGGTTTTCTGTTAAGAATCAATTATTTGAGATTGCGTTGTCTCAGTTGCATTGCAGTGTCCATTTTTTTACCATTTTTTCCAATAAATCTGCAGTATGACATTAATAGTGAGTATGGACTTCCAATGGCTCAAGAAATCCGGGAACGTTTAATCACACGAATGAAAGAGTTGTAGAATAGGAATGTATATCTGGTTTAGTTTAGTGATAATAAATGTATTATTTATCAGCAATTTTCTTATTTTACTTATTTTTTCATCAAGTCTCATTGGTGTCCTTATAATTTTCACTGTATGAAGGTAAAATGATTTTTCTTTTGCTCTACATTTAAAAAGTTTGAAACGCATAATTTTCTTTGGACTTAAAATTCTTGATTGCTAGGTCACCAATAAGTGCTTATAGCAAACAGATGTGGGGTATTATAGTATGCTTGTGATGAACTTTATACCAAATTCATAGAATAGCCGACTCGAAAATCATTACTAAAGAGTTTTGATAATCACATATGTGATACGAGGCGGTTTGCAGTTATATTTTCTCTTCAAGAAAGAATCCCACTGCATAGTTACATCCATCTTGAGAAACTCTTTGCTATATCACTATACATACATAATTGGTCATTACGATCCTTCAGTCAGGTTTACGACCTCATTGCACTTATGTTGTTTGTGTTAATTTTATACATGAGTGACAGGACTTACTGTTTAAATTCGACCCCAACAATAGATTTTTTGAGAAAGTTTTCAATTTTACAGGGTCGGCCAAATAACTTTTTTTTTCGAAAATGCTTTAAAAAAACTACTGAATATTTTCTCAAATTTCTTTTTTTATTTGAAAGTACAATCCTTCCGGTTAATAATGGAAAATAATTTCATTCAAATGGCTGCCTCGGCTGGCCATGCAGTGGCCTGCATTATCGATTGTGTGTAGCTGTATTTCACCAATGGCTTCACGAATATTGTCCTTTAAAGCGTCAATTGTCTCTGGCTTGTCGGCGTAACACTTATCTTTGACGGCACCCCTGCAAATAATAGTCCAACGGTGTCAAATCGCAGCTCCGGGGTGGCCAAACGACACCAGCTCTGCGGCTGATAATGCGATCTTCAAAAACAGCGCGCAAAACATCGAGTGTAGCTTCGGCTGTGTGGCACGTAGCGCCGTCCTGTTGAAACCAAATGTTGCCAATATCCTCCTCTTCAATTTTTGTGAACAAAAATTCGTTCAACATGGCCCGATAACGATCGCCATTGACTGTAACGACCGCTCCTTGCTCATTTTCGAAGAAAAATGGCCCAATTATGCCTCTGGACCAAAATCCGCACCAAACAGTGACTCGTTTTGGGTGCGTCGGCTTTTCAATGTATGTGTGCGTGTTTTCTCAGCCCCAAATGCGACAATTTTGCTTGTTTACATACCCGCTTCTCTTCTTCCAAAATCCGTACGCAATTTTCGCACACATTCTGCAACATTACTTTGATTTTCAAAGTAATGTCACAATATTTCCCTGCGTTGTTCAAGCGTATGCTCAACCATATTCGTTCAGCGGAAGGATAAAACTAATTATCTGTCAAATCAGACATGAGCTAAGTGTTACCATTCACAAAATAAGCGCTAGTTGAAAAAAAAACGTTAGATGGCGGACCCAATATTTACTCTCAGGAATCTACTAAGCGGAAGTCGGCGAAGAATTTTCTTTATTTGAGTTGCCTGACGCGGAGCTTAAACCATAGCCTCACACCTAATAAGTCAACAATCTACTTACCAGACTGCGGCGACTTCAACTTTGAGTTTTATTTTAGTTTTCTTGTCAGTACCAGAGATCAGCAATAAATCGTTTTTTCGCTACTCATAAGCACTCATGAAATTTTGAATATAAGTGAGTCAACAATATTGAAATTTAACTCCTCTGATCCATTCAAACGCACTACAACGTTGATTTGTAAGTACAGGTTGCAATGAGTATGCGTACAACGTTGACATCATACTCATACCATATGAAATATGTAGGCTTATGAGCCTACTCATTTGGATTCATAATTTTAGAAAATTATAATACTCACAAATGATTCGAGTGATTCGAATAATTCATTAAAATTTACAGTCTTAGTTGTTGTTGCATTTACAGAAAAAGGAAAGAGACACATAAGCAAAAAAGGCAGAGCAGCAAGCAGAGCAAACACATATCCTCTTAGTGATTCTTGTATATGTTGAGCTATGGAGAGTCTAAATCAACAACATCATACATGTTCAGTACTTCAAACTTTGAGTAGAGGTTCCACGATATCAAAATTAGTAAGAATGGGTATAAGTATCAGAAATGATGAGTATGTTTCGATTCTACTCATTTTTTTGAATACTCATTACTGCAATCTGATCAGTACATAAGATCTTAGTATAACCCGGGATTCGGTAATCTATAAAAAAATACTCCATTGTTTTTCTACAAATCTTTATCAAACATGTTGGATTGTATTTACAGTTTTAAACTGCGTAACATAAGCATTTGGGGAAATTTTTTTTGTTATTGTTGTCCTTAATATAACAGTTAATGTCTTATTCCGTTGAGTTCATTGTAAAACTAAATGCAATATTTATATCATGATGGTGTTTGTGCATCCATTTACTATTATTCCCTGCTGCAACATCTAAGAGTAAATCAGCTTCAGTTTTTCTGTTTTTTTTTCTGTTTTTTGGTTCTACTTTCTTAGAGATGGCAAAATGCAGAACATTTTTCAGTTCTGTTTAATTATTGCAGAGGTTCAGTTTCATTTCAAAGTGTTTTTTTTGTTTTTTTTGGTTTTTATAACGTTGGTATGTAAGTGATACTGATTGTTACAGTAGTTGTTGCTCGTTTTCTTTCTTTCTTGCTGTACTAATTTCTTCATTGTTTTTTTTTTTGTTGTTACTTTTTTGCTTCTTTTATTTTCGTATTCAATTTACACTTTTATAGTTTAATTGTTGCTGTTGTTGTTAGTATTTGTTTCGTTTCATAATGTTTTTTATCGTGTTTTTTGTTTGTTTTATTTTTTCGCTTCTTCTTTTTTCTTTTAATAATGATGTCCATGTCGACAACCATGTTTCAAAGTTCATTAAACACTTTGCGCCAAATTGAATTTAATGTTTGAGTGTTGAATAAAATTGCTTTTCCGTTTGTAGCCAGCCCTTGGGGCACATACAAAATGGCAATGGCAATAGTAATAGCAACAACACCATTCGAAAAGTATTGCAAAGCAGCTGTTAAAGAGTGAAAAGCAGTGTTGCTGGAAGGAAGAGGAGGAGCAGCAGGGTGGAATGATTGTTGTATGACGAAGTAAACTATGGTGGACTAAAATTAGTATTTTATGCAAATTGCATAATTAAGCATAAAAAACATAGTCGAGTTGTTTATTTCTTCTTCGTTTACTTCGCTTACTTTGGTTTTTCCTTCTATTTCCATATAAAAATCCAATGGAAATTGCAAGAAAACTATTTTATTTCTATTTATATTATTTCCTTGTGTTTTATTGTGACTTGGTTTTTTTCTCTTTCTATCGTAAAAATTCCTTCTCCAAAAAACAGTAACAACATTTATAAAACAATTAAATTGTTGTTATTGTTTGTTGTCATATTTGTTGTTGTTTTTTTTTTAAATGCAAATTCTACTGAACAAATTTGCAATATGTTTTATGCCTCATTTAATGTGCAACATGATATTAAAATCGCATTCATAATGTGGCAATAACAAAGTACATACCAGCAACATTTTCAAAGTTGCCAATATATATCCTGTTGTTATCATAATCACTTCCATTAAAAACGAATTCATTATGTTTGCATGAAATTAAAATCTTTGTTTAGAATAATGGTGTATGTATGTATTTACAAAACAGATGTAATATTGTTACAAAAATGAAGAATCTAGATACATACTGGTGTTTTGCTTTTACATCGCTTAACATTAAAATTATAAACAAGAGCTACAAAAACAATGAACTTGCTTACAAATTATCGCACTAGTAATATAACAACAAATACTAGAATAAAAAATTATAAACAAGTAAACAAAAATACAGCAACAAACACTACAAGAATAAATGTGAACAAAATACACAAACAACAATAATGAAACAACAATGTTTACATTTATAGAGATTTCAAGAAGACGAAGTCAAGTACATTCGCCTTCAAGAACCTTCATCATACTCTTCATACTATTATTATTATTCAAAAAGCAGGTCTGACATCTACAACAAAATGAAATATGAACAAAATATTTCTTCTGTTGGTTCCTATTATAACGGTCATAATATTTCAATTCCTCCTATTCAACCTCCTAAAGCTTTAAAATCTTTTAATTCTTTTAACATCTGGTGTCGTCCAGATGGTCAACAATTCTTTTGCTACTTGTCCAAGGTGGTCGCAAGTTGCATTGTACGCGAGTGGCGGGATCTACAGTTTACGGTCGACTCCCAATGAGAAACTTTTTAATGCAATTTTATTTCTTCTCTGAGTTTTTACCAGAAATCGGCAGATAGGAAGTTGCCGAAGATATATTTTTTCATATTTCGTTTTGTTCGAGATGTCTGACCTGGAGTTTGAACCGTGGCCTGGCGTCAAAAAAAACCAAGAGACCACCTACTAGACTACATTGGAACTTGAATACTAGGAATTCTCACGGTCTGAGTTTATATTTTGTTTTTGGAACTCTTATATTTTGCATTTAAAATAACCTGCAGAATCTATCAGCAGAATCAAATCAGAATCATTTCAAAATCTGTGAATAGCATGCATCGGCATGTTCAATAATTATTCTTAGAATACAATTACCAATTATAGTATAGTTATTACGAGCTGAGTAACTTAGGCCTTATGTACGGTGTAGTGTAACAGACCAGAGTTTATGTCAGGTATCGAACCCACAACCCTCACGATAACAGTTTAGCAAACTACCCACTACCAGGGCACACAATTTCTTTTAAGTTATTGTACTCAGTTTTATCATCCAATCTTCCGTATGATATTGTTACGAAAATGAAAAATCTACGTAAATTACATTAAAACTATAAACAAAAGCTACAAAAACAAAACAATGTAGTAAACAAACCTGTTTACAAATTTTCGTGCTGCTTAATATAACAAAAACACCAGCCTAAATGCAATGGTAAACAAGTAAACAAAAATACACAAACAAAACCACAATAATAAATGTAAAGAAGATCTCAGTTAAAAATGTTTGTGGAATAATTGACTAGTAATTGTTATTGTTTATGCAAAGGGTATAAACAGAGGAATAACAAAGACAAGCAATTGTTGTTGTTTACATAAAGTTGTGAACAGTTGCACACAGATTTGTGCGAATAATAAAGAATTTTAATTAAAACTAAACACAAATTTATTTTAATTTTATTTGTAATCCACGAGCTCATCTTTTAAACGGCCAAATATTTTTGGTGAGTTCCTGGGTGAGTTTCTGGGTACGTGTATAAGTAGAGAGTATTGGGTTATCTGTCATCTGAGAGACTCCAGCTCGTCTTCCCTTTGCCCAAGAGCATAATGTTACCCTTACTATTTACTGTAAGTATTTAATTTGCTGCTTACGACACATACTTATATTGGAAGATTTCTTCTATCCACTTGAGATGGCATCTCATAAAAGAATTGGCAATACTCCTCTTCCTGACTGACAAACATTTCAATTCTGTTGACTGTATTTGTATGACTTTATCCAGCAAAAAATTAAAATTTAACACCGAATTTATTACGTTAATCTCAAGATAATGCAAAATTTAACGGCTTAAATACAATCTTAAATCAATTAACTCGTAATCTAATTTTAGACTGGCTTCTTATAAAAAGTGCTGCTTACAAAAAAGTTATCATTTCTATTCAATTTCTATGCAACATAATTGTGTGTGTAGATTTTTATAAAAACCATGTAAGAGAGAGAGAGAGAGTTCACTAAACAAATAAATATTTATGAGGTTAACAAAACCACAGTGACTACGAAAAAGTTTTGCGAAAAAAGCAAACAAATTTTGGTAAAAATAATGCACGCTCATATGGTATACAATACCATAAAATTATTGCCATTTCCCATCCATATTGCTATTAATTTAATTACCAACCAAATGCTTCTTGGCCAATTAATAAAAGCAACAACTGCGAAGAAAAGCGATAAGACGGACAATAATGTCGTCTCCATGATGCCATAACAGTTTTAGTTTCTGTTTTTTTTAATATCGCATCTCGGTCATATGATTTTAAGCAATTATCTAATTGGAATTTTATTTATCAACAACAACAAAAATAAAGAAATATAATAAAAAAAACGGGAAAACAGTCATTTATAAACAAAAGAAAAATAAATCGAAACACCGTAGGAAAGGAGAAGAAGAAGGACCTTTAGCATTTACAGTGACCGGCATTAGCGAATACATTCTAGAATATCTATTTGAATTTCTTATTTCTTTATTAATTTATACTTAAGGATACTAACTTAATCGGCCATTACAACCCTTTAGTCAGGATTACGACTTAGCTCTCGCACCACCACCTATGATGTGTGTGTTAATTTTATACGAAATTCGCGGGAGCTAATCCATAGGTCGCTGGTTCATATCCGGCTCGAAGGACCATGTCTAAAATTCAATACTCGGGTGGGTTAATAATCTATTGAGTGTTTCGTCAATAGATTGTGGATTTTCTCGATCCAGAACGATGCTGTCATGTCGAATTCCATTTCTTCGAGTAACTGATGCGCGATCACAAAATCGATAGACATATGACAATATTCTAAGTGCTTTGGACCATTTAGAAAATATTTCCAAAATGTCCTATGTAGGGTGGGTAGAGTCCGTAGATGTTTTTGGTTTCAAAGTCGTAGAGAACGACTGACAAATATTAGCTTCAGCTTGAGTTTCGGAGGGTAAATGCGTTGTTGGCTACTTTGTTGGATCTTCCTTCAACCAAGTTGGTTCATTCCACCATAGCTTATCGTCCTTAAGTTCGTCTGCGTTGCAACCACGACTGGCAACATCGTCTTGGTTGTCGTAAGAGGTCACGTGACTTCAGTTCTTGGTTCCTACCGCTTCTGCTATTGTAGATACACGGTTTGTCACAAAGGTGTGCCAAGTAGTCGGGAGAAACTTTTCATAGCAATTTTATTTAATCTCAGAGTTTTTGCCAGAAGAGGGAGGTAGTGGCCAAACCCTTCAGCCAGGATCACAAAGACTTAGCTTCAAGTTGTGTGTGTTAATTTTACCAATGATTGGCGGGACCTACAGTTTGAAGTTGGCTCCAAACGACAGATTCATGAGAGCTTTTCATGAGTTTCCAGAGTTTTCCAGAAATCTTCTGAGAGAAAGTCTCCGAAAGAAATTTGTTTGTAATTTGTTGCATTGGTGATGTCGGAGTTGGGGTTTGAACCACCTACTCCCGTCTAATAAGGCAAGACACTACCTATTCGCCTAAAATGATGATGATAAATGTAATATAAATATACGGTAGCGATCAAAAAATTTTCAACTGTATACGAATCATGAATATTTTCATCCGATCCTCGTATATTCAGACTCATGAGATCATTTAATTTTTTATAAGACCCTAATGAAATAATCCAGTATATAATGCGAATACGACTTATATGGTCGATTCAATTAAGTTTTTGCTTAATTTTTCCAATAAATCTGGTCATATATACCATGAATGTAAACATCGCCTCAGTTATACCAATACAAACTCATCTCTTTAATTTATCCAACTCCACTTGACCAATTTTCAAGAATATATTTGTAAGAAACATACATATTGTATGTGATTAATTATTGAAAAATGTTGAACTTTATTTCATTAGTCACTGTTGCTTATAAATGACACTCTGAGGAGTATCTGTAATATGAATCTAATAATGCCCGCCACTGTACTTTTGCTACGGAATAGAAAAAGTTTATGTGAGACCCTACACTCTGAAGGTATGGATTAGATGGTCAAAAGAAATTTTTATAAGTAGATTTTAAAATGTTTTCTTTTAAGAGATTTCATATTGCTTTACTCTTTTCAATAATTCCATCTACTCCGATAAGAGTTACACACAGAAAATTAAATTTCTAAAAATTTATACATTTGTCGTCAACTTAATTTTAATTTTTTCATTTATATCGATTATTCGAATCTGACAATACTTATGTCATTCTATTCTGTCATAAAATTCAGTATATTATCTTCACAGAACGTAATGAATCGATTTACGCTTAGGATTTATTGGAAATCATCTTTTCGTATCATCATTTTCGTCTTGGTGGGTACATAAATAAGAAAAAGATCTAGGCATGACACCTTACAAAGTACAATTGGTTAAAGAGTTAACGCCGCATGACCATCCGCTTCGTTTTCGCTTTGCTAGATGGTCCAACATGAAAAAAAAATCATCATTTCGTATAAAGCTCATTTTCATCTTGGTGGGTACGTTAATAAGCAAAATTTCCGTATTTGGGTCTCAGAAAACTCATACATTGTTTGAACCGGGGCCTCACTGTTGAAAATATTTGGAATAAATATGAACTAATCATCATGAAATTTTCGTTGAAAGTTTGATTCTAAGTTTCCCTTAAAGTTAGGCAAATAGTACTCCAAAAGATTTTTGTTCAGTTCATTTTGGAACTTATGCTGTGATATGACCGATTATGCCCATTTAAGTAAAACAATTTTAATACGAAAGCCTTTAATAATTTGGGGACTACTGTGAATAAAACTTTAAAACATTGCACAATGCCAAATACCTTAAGAGTACAACTATTATTAGATGTAGAGTACACTTAAGGTATATGTTTAGATAAAAGGAAAGGATTTATGAAAATTATTACAAATGCAAACTTTTCTTATAACAAAAAAAAAGAAAACTTTTTCTTTCTTTATTGACCTCATCGCAGCAACTGGTTCATACGCAAATACTCCACGGGTAAATGTGAATGTGTACCATGGAAAATGGAAAACTTTCGTATGCTTTGCTTTGTCTCTCTCTCTCTCTCTATCTGCGTGCTCATTGAAGATGTAAATATTCATTTCGATTTACTCATAACAAAGTACAGTATAGTTTGAATTGGCCCACTTTATTCATTAGTATAGAATGGAATGGAATATCTTTTAACTGGGGTATGGGTATACCATGTTCATACCCATACTCTTGGGTTTTTTATTATTTAATATGGTCACATAATTTACCACATGCGATGTTACAATTTTGTCGCATAATTTTCTTTCAATTTAGTTATTTAAGGTTATAAAACGGCAAAGAAAGAAAGCAAATAAAATCAGCCAGTAAACGATGGAAGTTAGTAAGGTGGGGTGGCGAAACTAGGTAGTCAGTATAGTAGTACTTATTGTGTTGTGACTATATTATGCGTCATTGAAATTGCATTATGGCGCCATGAAGGCGATAGGATATGGCTATAGCAACAAGAGAGAGAATGTTATAAGAATATAACAAAAATAACAACAACCATGCCACGCCAGTAGTAATAAGAAAACATTTTAAAACAACAACTACAACAGCAGCTATAAAAGAAAAAAAACAAACCATAACAACATCTCACACTAATCTAACTATGCTTCTAATGGAAGAAATATAAACTTTGTAATACATTTAAATAGGGAAGTATACCTTAATAGAATCTATTACAGTAAAATCTCTCAAAGGCTGTTCAAACGCCAGTTAATTTAAAATTTTCTCATAAAAAAACAAAAGATTTCAATTACTTTATGAAAGTAGGTCGGTAGGTAGGCAAAAGCGGTCATAAATTCAAAGGTAATGATAAGGCACAGTAATTCTGGAACCATCCTCATCTCCTAATAAAATCGTTTAGTGCCTGAATGTCATAGAATCATACGACCTACATTATAAAGCTGGCAATTTACATAACAAGTGAAGAATAGCTTGTTAATCTTTAGCGTTTCTGATACTCTTACGGAAGTCATTGTCTCTGACAACGACAATGAGAGTATTTTTTGACTTTTGCGCAGATTTTCAATGCTTCCACCCGTTAAAGCTCTGATTGGACGTTATCAGTACGACTTCAGAGCTGGTAAGTCCATCATCGACCTGGTCTTTACACTACGTCAAATCCTGGAAAAGACCCACGAAAAATTAGTCGACACACACCATGTTTTTGTCGACTATAAAGCAGCCGTAACAGGCCGTAAACCGTGTCTCTTCCGGAACTTTCTATAAGGAAAATAGGTTCATAACAAAGATTTCTTTAGCAATCCTTTGAACAGTCGCGAGTTTGGCTTCAACCCAGCTATAAGGCAGCCTTCGATAGCCCCATAAGGGATAGTGTCTGAGCTCGGTGTACCTGCGAAGCTGATTAGGATATGCAGAATGACGTTGAACAATTCCAGCTCCGTCATGCTTGGAATGGATTTCTTCGAAGCTTTTGATACCGTGCGAGGTTTCAGACAAGGCGATCCATTATCATGCGACCTCTTCAACTTCGTCATGGGGAGTGTTCTCCGGAAGGCGGTAGTGCATCGCAATGGCACTATGTTTCAAAAAAGCGTCCAGTTGGTTGCGTACGCTGACGACATTGACATCATAGGGCGTATCAAGCGAGATGTTACTGCTGCCTTTAGTGCTATTGAACGGGAGTCTACTAAGATGGGTCTGGCAGTAATAAGTATATGTTATCGACATGTAGAGAGGTGCGGCGTATTAGAGCGCTCGCAGATAACGGCCGATAACTAAACTTTCGATATAGTCAAGGAACTTATTTATCTTGGCTCCGCCGTTCCCACCAAAAAGGATGTCAGTCTCGAGATCAAGCGTAGGGTCACTCTTGCCAACAGATGCTATTATGATCGCAATAAGAAATTGAGTAGGAGAGACCTCTCTCGTACGACAAAACTAATACTCCGCAAGATGCTTATCCTCGCCTTGCTTCTTTATCGTGCAGAAGCAGGGATACTATTAAGCACTAATGCAGCAGTCTTGAGAGTATTCGAGAGAAAAGTACTACGTAAGATCTTTTCCACATCCGATCCAACAGTGAGCTGTATGAGCTCTTCAACGACATAGACGTTGTGCAGCGTATTAACAACCAGCGGCTGCGCTGTCTCGGCCATGTCGTTTGAATGGAGGAGGATGATCCGGCAAGACGGGTATTTGATGCAGGGATCCGCGCAATTCGACGAAGATAACGACCTTGTTTGCGTTGGGAGGACCAAATCGAGGAAGCCCTGCCATCGATTGGTGTGACCAACTGGCGCAGGCGCACAAGAAGCAGAGGCGCCTGGAAGGATGTGTTAAGGTAGACCGATATCCGTTAATCGGGTTGTTAATGGTAGTAAATTTTCAATGCTTTAGAAGCTTGGTCAGATTTCTTGCGAATCTTCCTTTTCAACATAAGTATCTGCTGAGAGGATGTTGCCCAAGAAATATTTTTTTCATATATCATTTTTGATGTCTGACCCCCGGGGTTTGAACCGTAGCCTCAGGTCTAATAAACCATCACACTACCTACTAGTCACTACGGTGACTTCATTAAGTAATAGTAAACCTCTTAAATATGGGCTTAGAAAACTTGTTGCAATCGATAATAAATAGTCCTCTAGATTATTGAAAAATTTCCCGAAAAATAAAAGGAAAAATAAATTACGCCTGGAACTGCTGTCGAAGGCATTATTGTTCCTTTGACCTCTATTGCTTGATTACTCTAAATGTATATAAAAATTTCTCAATTTCTTTTTTTTTTCGTTAGTGTTAGTGTTTGTATTTTATAATGATTAAGTCACTGAGGCCACCAACTGTGTTTACAAGAGTCTGTCACAATAGCAACAAAACAAAACCTATAACAACAGCAAGAATATAAAATAACTTAATAATCAACTTTGTGCGTGTATTTGTGTTTGTCTGTATGGGGTATGAGTAAAATGAACGATATTGTTACAATTACTGGCAATGTTGTATTAAAAACAACTACAACGCAAGTGAACTGTTATAATAACAGTCAATACCACTGTGTGTTTATACTCTTAATAGGCAATTAAATGTACACGTTACAAAAGTAATTGAATTCCCTACATTTTTAATGGCTTACAAAACATTTCCATTTCTCTTCTCTTTGTTCTCATCCTCTTTTGATTTGTCCTCTCTTCATTTAGATCTTTGTTATATTCTGTACACACACATTACACACACACACTTTCATATAAAATGCGAAATAAATCAATATTAATTTAAGGAAATTGATTCCTGTAATTATATTTTGTTAAACGAATTATTCTCAATGCATTTGTTTATTCTGTTTATTTTTATACATACACATACACACACACACACACACACTATCATTCTAAGGAATTTATTTATTTTTTTCTTTTTTTTTCATTAACTTTATTGTGATAATAATTGTTGGGTGGTAGCTGGATAAACTATGGCGCGGTTATATTGATACTTATTATTAATTGGATGGTTTTAAATTCTTAAAGCATTTTATATCAATAAATTTAACTGTATTAGTACATATGTAAGTAAGTTTATAATTACTGTCATCTATGGCTAAGAGTATTGCTTAAGGTTGGTTTACCATAT
Source organism: Sarcophaga rosellei (assembly GCA_930367235.1). Lineage (NCBI taxonomy): Eukaryota > Metazoa > Arthropoda > Insecta > Diptera > Sarcophagidae > Sarcophaga > Sarcophaga rosellei. Next base: position 30,557,393 of record OV884021.1, on the reverse strand, counting down.
AAGTGTTTTACGTACGTAAAGCCAGAAATACATACATACATGCATAACTGGCCATTACAGCCCTTCAGTCAGGATTACGGCCTAGCTTTTCATACCACTCATATTATGTGCCAGCATAGCCAACGTGGCTGTTGGATGTTCATACATTAAACGGCGTCCATATTGTTGGAGTGCTCGGATACAGAAATCATCGCCAATTCTCGCTGGACCGCAGGTCTGGTGTAGAACTTTTCTCTCGAATGCTCTCACAGCAAGTGCATGTAGGCATAAAATGTTTATGCGTTATAGAGTAGTTTTGTCGCTAGGGAGAGATATTTTATTAGCAACAGTAAATTTGTCTAAATTTGATCCCCAGACTGTAATTATTTTCATTAGTAATAACGAAGCCACAGGCAATGTCGAAGATATAATTGGTGACCGTAGGCTGATGCGACGCACCTTCTACTTGTCAACGACATATACTTTGCTGAGACGTAATTTTCTGCCAAACGCTAGTGAGATGCAATGGACTCTCGCCATCCGAAGACCAAGTAGAAGTTGTCTCTTCTAAAAAATCATCATCATTTATAATTACAAACCTTGAGTCAGGATTACGACCTAACTTCTCACACCACTCATGTTGTGTGTATTATTTTTATACATGAGTGAAGGGACATATAGTTTAAAGTGGACTCCGAACGACAGAATAATTGAGGAAATTTTTTACGGTAATTTTATTAATTCTCAAAGGTTTGCCAGAAATCTAGCGCTGAGGGGAGGACGGCGGAGAAATAATTTCTTCATATTTCGTTTTATTACAGACGTCTGACCTAGGGTTTTGAGCCGTGGCTCTACGTCAAATAAGAAAACATACTACGAACTAGACTACGGTGACTTCAAAAAAAGCTCGATATAAAAAGGTTCGCAAAGCTCCCTCCTTACCAAGACAAAGCTGCAAAAATTGCTCAACGCAGAAATTCATTCAGCCATTGCGGCAAAAACGCGATTCATTATTTGGCTATCGAATGCTGCCTCATAGTTGCAAAAAAGGCTTGGTTTTCATGTCTTTTGTACATGATATTTGGTCGATGGTGAAATTACTAGGTTTGAGGTCGCTTTGACGAGTCCTTCAGAATCTTATGTGAATTTCCAGTTGGAAATAATGTTTTTAATAAAACCGAAAGGCAATTTTAAGAACCTTCTGAGAATATTTAATAAAAACACCTCTCTCTCTCTCTCTTTCTTCCTCTCCCTGTGTATGTCTGCTTAACAGGATACTCTGGCCAATTTTTTAATAAAAATAATCATTTTGTTTTTAATTATTACTTTATGTTGTCTATTAATTTAATGCTTCCTCTTTCTACACTCGAATGGGTTTTATTATTAAATTACAAATTTCGCACGATAACTTAAATTTCTTTAATTGTTTTGTGGTAACATGTTCCCACAAGTCATTGTCTACCCCAAAAAAAAAATGAAACGGAATAACGAAAATTCAAAATATGTTGCCCAGATATTTGGGTAACAGCGCCAAAACATAAGGAGGCATCACATGACATTCATTTGTAGAATATGACAGGAATGTGTGCTGAGACAAACGATCCACTTGAGACCCCACAATGACACCAAGAAATGAGTTACAATACATGTTGGAATTGGAGAACTCCATTCAACTCTACTAATAATAATAAAAAAAAAAATGAAATATGCAAAGAAATTGTAATAAAAAATTATAATAAAATAAAACAGAATAGAATATGGAAAATAGAATGGAAAACAACACACATAACACACACAACACAAGTATCAATTCTCATTTTGCTAACAACTACAAAACGAGAGAGTGTGCATGAAACTAAAGTTATGCATTTATAAGTGGAAGAGAGAATATGAAACACAAATACAAATACAAATGAATGTAAATATAAATGGATGTTGTGTGGGTGCCAATGTTTGTCGTTGGCATTGGCCGGGCGTTGGAGTTGGTGTTGGCGTTAGCGTTCAAGTTAAAGTTGTTCAATTTCTGCATAATGTTTGTCATTTGGCAACATTAAATGTAAAAAGTTGTGTCGAGTAACACAGAAGCACTGAAGGAAGTGCATTAAACTTAATGACATCCGCTGCCAAGGACTTTAGCAACAACTTTATTCTTGTCCTCACTGCCACTGCTGCAATTGTAAAACTCATACACCCACCCCCTCAAAATCCCACTCATACAGTAGTAACATGCAAATACATATAAATGAACATTTTACACTTAAAATAAAATTATTTTCATGAAATGAAAAGTCTTCATTGGAAAATATTCGTTTCAAAATGGTCTGTTTTGGATGAAAGACTTAAGGCTATTTCCCATATGATCCGAAATTTTCCATTTTTTTAATAAAACTGTAGAAAAATCAGCATTCAATTGAAAAATGAACCCGAAACAGATAGTAAAATTGCGATAATGTTAAAAGAAGTTCCTTACTGGGCTCTTAAATAAGTCGTAAACCCAAGGCCAGACGTCTCCAACGAATTGAAATTTGACTATTTTTTTCTGCGACTTCCTCTCAGCGTTTTTCGGGCAAAAACTCAGAGGGGAAATAAAATTTCCATGAAAATAATCATTTCTAAGTCTTATGAGTATTTTTCTAAAGTTATGAATATGAATGAGTTGCCGTATGAATGAAACATATTTCAAATGGTATGACTTTGATGTCAAGGTTGTACTTATACTCATTGCAACCTGTACTTATAAATTAACGTTGTGGTGAGTACGAATGAATCAGAGTATTTAATTTTCTATATTATTGACTCACTTATATTAAAAATTTCATGAGTACTTATGAGTAGCGAAAACCTGAAAACCAAGCCCTTTTCCCAACTATAAGACAGCATTCGATAGCCAGATAAGGAATAGCGTTTTTTATTCGAATGACTGAACTAGGTATTCCTGCGAATCTGATTTGACTGAACTAATATGACGTTGAGCAATTTCTGCAGCTTTGTCTTGGTAAGAAAGGAGCTTTTCGAATATTTTTTATATCGTGTGAATTTTTAGATTATTGAAGTCGCCATGGTCTAGTAGGTAGTGTGTTGGCTTATTAGCCCGTAAGGCCGCGGTTCAAACCCCAGGTCAGACATCAAAACGAAAATATGAAAAAATATTCCTTCGGCGATTGCCTCTCACCAGATTTCTCGCAAAAACTCTAAGAGTAAGTAAAATTGCCATGAAGGGTTTCTCAAAAATCTGTCGTTCGGAGTCGACTTTAAACTTTAGATCAAGCCACTCATCTTTGAAATTAACTTACAGAACATAAGTGGTGTGAGAGGATAGGTCGTAATCCTGACTAAAGTGATGTGATGGCCAATATGTATGTTTCGCAAAAGTTGTTGAAAAGTACTTTTTAAACTATGTATGCGAAGGTGTCAGTGTCCGGGTAAATTTATTCTAAAACGTATCTTCTGAATGTCCACAACAATTGACAATGATTGGGGTATATTTGAGATAATTTGCGCAAATGAATGCGTATATTCTGAATGTCCATAACAAGTGACAATGAGTGAGGTATATGTGAGATAATTTGCGCGAATGAATTCGTTCATTCATGCAACTGCTTTTGCAAGGCCCTACAAGGTCACGTTATTTTCAACGCCCTCATAACGAGGTTCTCAGAGCAATCATTGAAAGTCTCCAAATATTCTTCAGTGACATGCAGTGGCATTCAGAGAATTAATAAAATTGCCATTAAATTGTTCTCAAAAATCTGTCGTTCGGAGTCCGGTGTAAACTGTAGGTCCAACCACTCATGTACAAAATTAACACGCGCAACATGGGTGTAAAAAGTTAGGTCGTAATCCTAATTGAAGGGTTGAAATGACCATCATGTATGCTTGTTTTTTTTCCGAACGTTCCCGGCCACACACTAACCCACCCTCACCCGACCGCGGAGGACTCGTCCCCATTACGTAGGGACACGTACACACTACAGTCCGGACTGTAGCGGGTAAAGGAAAAGTAATGGCAACAAGAACATAAATCAGCTACAGAACTTAATCACAAGCTGAATAAACTAACAATTAACAGGAACTACCTATAACTAGAACGAAAATACATTTTTATATAATAATTTACAAATTAATGCCAGCATATAAGCTACGTTTTATATTACAAACACTACAATTAAAATCAATAAAATCATAATATAAGTTAAAATCATTACATAATCTACGAAAAGGAAAATTACATCTATAGTTCGTTCTATAGAAATCTAAAGAAAGAGGGCGATAGTGCCGTGAAAATCTTGCAGGAATACTGAAATTCAGGTTACAAAGCAAAAACTCGGAATCGATATCACCATTAACCAGATTAAAAACAAAACAAACACCTAAAACAGTTCTTCTACGTTCCAAAGTTGGAAGTTTTATCAAACCTAATCTAGCCTCGTATGACGGGAACCCATTGGTATAATCCCATCCTAAGCCACGTAAACAGAATAATAAAAACTGCCTCTGCACAGACTCTATTGAATCACTATGACAACGATAGTATGGATTCCAAATAATAGACGCATACTCTAAAATAGGTCTAACAAGTGAAATGTATAGCAGTCTAGTTGTATAAGGATCAATGCCCATCTTTTCACAAAACCAAGAACAGCCCGAGCCTTGCCAATTATCATACTAATATGATCAACAAAAGACAGTTTCATATCCAATAATACTCCCAATTGGTAATTGGCATTAAAGAATTCGAGAGAATATAAATAATTCATTGTTTTCGGGTTTTAAAAATTTAAAGCTTTCAATCCTTGTTTAAATAATCCATCCAATGTGCTCCCTGACCCCGGAATTAGTATCCCCTTCCAGATGTGTACACATTAGCAATGAACATTATAGGGGGATCAAGTCGTCGGCATCTCTTGAAGTAGTACGAAATCAGCATAGTTCTTCAGTCTTGCATTCAATACTACAGAGAACGATGTTTCTAGGCAACTACCGATGAGGGACCGAGTCATTTTTCTAGGACCTGTTTTCTTAAACCAGTCACATGCTAGGCTGGAAGTATTTTATTAAAGAAACAGAAGCAAAATGGATAAATAGTTTGGTCCCATCCATGTTGCATAAAAGAATAAAGAAATGAAAGTATTCAAAAAATGGAATATAGTGGTTGAAGCAGTTGCTTATGTGCCAGAGCGTTCAGATCCAATTTTCTGTTTGGAATTTCTATGGACGTTTTATTTTCCTCGGGTAGAACCCTTGACTTTCTCGCCGTGTAGCTTAATAAACATTTTGTTGGCAAAACAAAACAAACAAAAAATGATAAAGAAAGAGGAATCCAGTTAAACAGTATTTTCGGTGGCATTTCAATTTAAACTAAAAAATTTTAAAAGTGTCACTTCCGGTTTAAATGCAACAATACGAGCAAATAAACCAAATGATTGGCATACACAGGCATACACACACCACCACACCCGCACACACACCTTATCAATGAGCAAACAATGGACAAATAAAAGGGGTGTGAATATGGAGGTTGGATTGAGAAACAAATATGCAAATATAACGGTTAAATTGCAAAAAACAAAAAAATGAACGTAGCAAAAGCAATTTTATTAAATGGCATCGTTTTACAAATAAAATAAAACATCAGCAAATGAGAAAAGGATGAAAGAGAAGAAGAGAGAGTGAGTGAAAGAAAGAGAATTAAAATGATTGTAGTAGTAGCACAATTGCACAATTTTAAAGTAATTGTCAGAGAGAGAGCGAACACAATCTGCAATGACCTGTTACACCCATAAACCAAACACATGCACTTACAAACAAAATACACCACCACACCAACACACCAACACACCAACACACTTAAGCAAACAAATCTGATTGCAAACTGGAGGTGAGACAAAAAAAAAGGAAAAAAAAATCAAAACTACACACAAAAATGTGGATTTAAGTACGAGTGTCTAACGGTATGTTGCCATAAATGACACTTGAAAGAGTGTGTAAATGCATGTATGCAAGTGCAAATGTAGGTGTACGGGTAGGTGTAGATGTAGGTGTAGGTGTTTGATATTCAGACAAACAACGAGCAACAGGGAGAACAGATTGAGATTATGAACAGAAAGAATAACAGGAAACGGAAATAACTATACAGGGTTTTTGTTTTCTGGTTATAATTTTATGTGTTTTCTTCCTGGAATTGAAATTCAACACACAAAAACAATGTCACATAAAATAACCACAACTACACAAAAAATAGAGACAGAAAAAAAATTGTTGGAAAATAAAAAGAGTAGAAGAAAAAGGCGAAGTGTTAATTTCCGTTTTGTCGTGCAAAATTTGCATGAATAATAAATTAAGAATAAGAAATCCCTTTGGAAACATTTTCAACGAGTTAAGTTTACTAAAGACGAGAGAACGATAACAATAGAAAATGCATCGAATAAAGGAGTCTTTGTTGATTGCAGAGTGCATCGCTTTGCTACGAATAGTTGTGAAAAGACAGCGAACCAATTTCAAACTCATGGCTTTAATATTCACCTTAAACAGCAATTGCTTTCAAAGATGAGTATTATCTTTAATGACGAGAAGAAAATTATAAAGAGTTGACAGTAGTAATACACTCTTGCATGTTTCCACTTTTAAGGATAATTTATAAGCCGCGAAGTGGCATTGACAAGAATAATCCACAAGGGTTCTCTTAATTGGTCAATATAACACTTTAGTTATTATAACAACCTAGCTTCGAACACCACTTATGTTGCTCGAGTTACCTTTATCCATAAATGGCGGGACCGCTTAATTTTTTTTTCCTTTTTTGCCAACAAAATGGAGTGAACATTTTTTAAAATTTTTAATTCAATAAATAAGTGTAAACGTTTAACAGCCGATTAAAGTACTTCAAAACCTTTGAAATATTAACAGGGGCTTAAACCAGAGCAAAAATAAAACGTCCGTAGATGTTCCAAACACAAAACTAGCTCTGAACGCTCTAGCACATAATCAACTACGTCGACCACTAGATTCCATTTTTTTCAATACTTTCCACTACTTTATTCTTTTATGCAACATGGATGGTAGCATTACCAAACTATTTATACGTTTTGCTTCTGTTTCGTTAATAAAAACTTCCCAGCCAAGCATGTGATTGGTTGAACATAATAGGTCCTAGAAAAATGACATGATCCCTCGAATTCATTCATGCCACCTACATACATACATAATTGGCGATTACAACCCTTTAGTCAGGACTACGACCTAGTTTCTCCCACCACTTATGTTGTGTGTCTTAATTTTATACATGAGTGGCGGGACCTACAGTTTAAAGTCGTCTCCGAACTACAAATTTCCGAGAAGCTTTTCATGGCAATTTTATTTACTCTGTTAGTTTGTGCCAGAAATCAGCTGAGAGGAAGTCTCAGAAGAAAAATTTTTCATATTTTCGAATTTGATGTCTGACCTGGTGTTTTGGACCGTGCCCTCATGTCTAATAAGCCAATTATGATGACTTATCTAAGTTAATTTTATTTTCTGGTTTTCTTTTGAGTTCGTCTATTCTCTTTTAAATCTCACAAAACCTCAATTTTACCGTGAAATGTGTCGCATGATTAGCATGACAAAACGCTCGCATCGTAGTAGCAATTTCCGGAAATTGGTGAAGATTACTGAAATATAACAGATCGCCTAAGATTTTAAGTAGCATGTCGCAATGAAAAATTTGACTGTGATATAGCATCATGTGTTTGGTAAGACATACCCTATTGATCTAAATTAAGTGGCTTACACGTAAGATATTAGAATAAAATTTTCGGATATCCTTTTGTACTAGTTCCACGTTCTGAAAAATGAATTGATAACTTAGCGATTTAATATTGCTTTTAACGCTATAAAAAAATCGAATATGTATTATTATTCAGCGAATCTACTGGATTTTTTTTGACTGAGAAAAGTAAAAAAACCGGAAGCCGTAAAGAAGATGAAAGTGATTTGTTATAGCTTTATGCTCCTTCAAGAAAGTAAGAGAGCATTAATTTAGAGAAAATTAAAATAAAATATACGTCTATTGGTTTAAATTTGAACCATCGGTTATTTCGAATCTGAGAATACGTACATATGTCATTCTATTCTGTCACAAAATTCAATATGTTATCTCCACTGAACGTAATGAATCGATTTACGCTTGAGCAATGTCGGGATTTATTGGGCCAAAGAAAAACTGGACGATGATGTCGATTTTGCAAAAAAAAAAAATCATGTTTTCGGATGAAGCTCATTTTCATCTCGGTGGGTACGTTAATAAGCGAAATTGCCGTATTTGGAGTTTAGAAAATCCATAATACTGCTAGGTGCGGCTTGTGAAGCGAATACATCATTGGCCCACATTTCTTTGAAATTGAGGGCGACGAAAATTATGATGATGGTAAATGGAGACACCTATCGCAACTGATTTTTTTGTACCCTCTCTTCATGATATTGACGTGAATCATGTTTGGTTTAAACAGCATGGTGCAACTTGCCATGCATGTCGTTCCACAATCGATTTATTGCGTCAAACGTTTGCTGGCCAAGAAGCTTTTATTTGACACTGTTGGATTATTTTCAGCGGGGCGCCGTTAAAGAAACTTGTTTTGCCGACAAACCAAAGACAATTGAGCATATGAAGGCAAACATTCCTAATGTCAAATGTGAACTCAAAGGGTATTGATAAAACTTTTAAACGCATTCATTGTTCCTCTTTAAATTACAGACTGATGCCTTCAGTTAAAATTATTATTAATTGCTTTCGTGCCGCTTTGGTAACAGACTTTTGATCTGCTTAGATCTTTATCAATATCTTACAAGCTTTTTTGCCACACCATTCTTGTCCGGTCCAGGCTTCGTGGTCCTAGTTTTAGTCGAGCTAGTTTTAGTCCAGCTTCAAAAATGTGTTTCCATATCAGCGCCATTTCCACAATCCCTTCTCTAATACAATAGATGTGTATCTTCATCCTCTGTAAAGCTCTGAGTTGGACATTCGTAATCAAAGAACATTTCTCCATCAGCGGTTGGTGAAAACTTGCAGTTTGTTCGTTTCTTCTAATGTCGCGAGACATGTTTGGCTTCCTTACTGCCTTACCATGATTTTTGAAGATGTTGTCAAGCCATGTGAGATTGTTCAAGAATGGTGGGAGGAGCAAACGAGACATTTAACGGTTGCTTTACATAGGGTTTCTGGACAAGGAGACAGCTGACAAATTTTCAAAGGCTGGTAAAGGAGATTATTTGAATGAATTCATACATGGGATTGGCATTCCACTGCAGAGGGGCAAAAACAAAAACAAATGATATTAAGCGTCTGAAGAGAAAATGAACCTGTTGTAGAGTTTAGACAATCTCGTCTGTTAGATATACGCAGAGCAAGATTTGATTAAAACCCAGAATCATTGTTAGGAATCTTGCAGCAGGAAGTTAACCACTAGATATGCACGCGAAAGGTTAAAAATACCTCACAACAACTTCTGCTGCAATGATGCAGAAAAAGAGAAAAGTGGAAAAGTTAATGTTCAGCAGGAAGGGAGGAATTGTTTCTATATTCGTTTTGATATTACCATCTGTGCTGATTTGGCTGCCAAGATAAGTAAATCTTTGCAATTCATCAAAAGGCTTATTATCAAGAAGAATGTAACTCAAACATCAGATGTTTGCTCACTTTACTCACTTTACTTTATTCGTACTTTCCTAAAATTAACAAATTAAATAAAGAAAAAATTACACAAAAAAGGAATAAAAACAAACTGAAATGTATATATGTATTTGAAAGGCAAAAGTTAAATTCTATTTGTGCTACACACAGTCAATATCGATAAAAGAAAAGGACTTATTGTGGAGAAGAAAAAGAAATCTGCCGGCAATCATCTGCATTATTAAGAATTAATGAGTTAAGGCTTTTGAAAGGATATCAAGCGATTAAAACAACTTTTCCTTCTTTCTATAGAACACTTTCCTTTCCTTGATTTACCATTGAACTCTTTTTCTTTTAGTTTTACTAAAAGAGAAAAAAACTTTCCATATTTTTTTTCCATTCTACGGCTGTGAAAGTGGACTTATTCTTGGATTATTAGTTAAAGTGTCAATGAAATAAAAGAAAATTTTTTTGTTTTCTTTGTTGTCAACCTCTTCCTCCTTTGATAAAGGATTTTCTTATTATTGTTACAATTGGGTATTCGAACTCTGTATATAAAAAAAAATAAATCACAAATAAACTTTTCCGCAAGTTATAGAAAAGTTTGAAAGAGTTTTTATTTTATTGCTTGACCGGCTGATTCGAATAAAAATAATTTTTCATAATTGTGTTGTGTTTAAATTTCATCCTTAAAGTATGCAATTCAATTGTGCCAAACACTTAAATGTATTTTTCTGTTAATTTTTTTCAAGAACTTTGCATATTTATGGGTGAAAAAAAATTAACTGTTATGAGTTACCATCTCTATGTATATCGATTACTTTTATAGCCCATTTACACTACAGCGAAATCTAGTAGATTAGATTTCAAATCTTGCTCAAAATCTAGATCGTTTACACTGGATTTATTTGACAGTAGCAAGATTTCATTTTAATAACAAAAACAGCTGACTGAAATTTAAAAGAAAATAATATTTTCAAATTTATTTTAATACCAAACAAAAATGAAAAATATAGGACATTTAGTATCGTTTTCATCACGACCAAATAAGATCCAATCGTAAATAATGTTCTAGAATGACCCACCAAACTTTTCAGTTGTTATGCTGGTGTGAAAACATTATAAAGCTAACTTCCATAAATAAAACTGATAAAGGGTCCGACAAATAACTTTTTTTTTTTGAAAATGCTGTAAAAAAAAAAAACTACTGAATATTTTCTCAAATTCATTTTTTACTTGAAAGTACAATCCTTCCGGTTAATAATGGAAAATAATTTCATTCAAATGGCTGCCTCGGCTGGCCATGCAGTAGCCTACACGATCGGTCCAATTTTTAAGCACATTATCGATTGTGTGCAGCTGTATTTCACCAGTGGCTTCACGAATATTGTCCTTTTAAGCGTCAATTGTCTCTGGCTTGTCGGCGTAACACTTATTTTTGACGGCACCTCACAAATAATAGACCAACGGTGTCAAATCGCAGCTCGGAGGTGGCCAAACGACATCAGCTCTGCGGCTGATAATGCGATCTTCAAAAGCAGGGCACAAAACATCGAGTGTAGCTTCGGCTATGTGGCACGTTGCGCCGTCCTGTTGAAACCAAATGTTGCCAATATCCTCCTCTTCAATTTTTGTGAACAAAAATTCCTTCAACATGGCCCCAAAAACGATCGCCATAACCATTAATGCCTCTGGATCATACTCCGCACCAAACTCAACTCGTTTTGGGTGCGTCGGCTTTTCAATGTATGCGTGCGGGTTTTCTGTGCCCCAAATGCGACAATTTTGCTTGTTTACATACCAGCCAAGATCAAAATGAGCTTCATCTGAAAAGATGATTGATGACGCCAAAATCGGCATCTTCTGTAGGCTACTCGTGTAGGCTACTGCATGGCCAGCCGAGGTAGCCATTTTAATGAAGTTATTTTCCATTATTAACCGGAAGGATTGTACTTTCAAATAAAAAAAGACATTTTAAAAAATATTCAGTAGTTTTTCTTATAGCGTTTAAAAAAAAAAGTTATTTGGCGGACCCTTTACAACATTTAGAAAATGTATTTTTAAATTGAAATGTCATTTTATTCCTGTGCAGCGTTATATATTTAAGTACTATTTGGCAAAACACATAGTTGCATTTCTATTTTTACTAGATTTTGAGTAGATTTTGCCGAAATCTACTAAATAAGTAGATTTTGTTTTGTATGGGAAATCTAGTTAAAATCAACTAGATTTGGCTCGAAATCTCATAAGTACTAGATTTCGCTGTAGTGTAAATAAGGTATTACAATAAAAAGGTAAAGTCGATAATTAAAATAAAAAATTCTTCAAAATCTCAAGACCCCCTGAGCTGTGTTTCAAATGTAATACACTTTTGAAATTTACATGATAGACAACTTTACTTCATTCTCATTCTGTCGACGTAAATTGTTCCAGAGTTTTTATATGTAATCATCCAAGAGACACATTGTTTTATTAAAAAGAAATGGCGTACTTAGTTGGTCAATACAATGCTTCAGTCAGGATTAAAACCTAGCTTCTTACACTTATCCATGTTATGTGCTTTAATTTTTATCCAAAAGTAGCGCGACCTAAGGTCGTCGCCGAGAAAGTTTTCATGACAATTTTATTTATTCCCAGAGTTTTTGGTAGAAATCTGCTGAGAGGAAGTCACCAAAAAAATATGTTTTCATACTTGCTTTTGTTCGAGATGTCTGGGCTGGGCATTGAACTCACGTGTAATAAGCCACGTGTAGTCACTACCCAGTAGACTACAGATACTTCTTAAGTACTTAAGACCCCTAACTACACATATTACTAACACTGATGATAAGACTACTACTGTTTCAATACACATGTCAACTTTAGAAGCTCTTATTGCCACCCATGGCGATCCTTCCACTGCATACAGCACATCAACTTTAGACATATGCAGCTTAGGTCAAGTAAGGAGGCCAGCTTGTAGGCCTATTGTGATATTACACTTAATCAAACGTTCTCTAGAGGACACCAATCCAACTTCAAAATATATCTTGCTAACGCAACAATCTTTATATTAGAGAGCTCGATCAAGAGTGTCAAAAATTTTTGGGTTTTTAATGACAAGAGCAGAGCACTGACGCATGAGATGGAAGACAGTCTTCTGCTCCTTCTGAGGTTCACAAATTCTGCAGAAGTTATTTGTCGGAATGATTGAGAATCGCTATTATAGGATGGGTGGTCGTAGTGCTAAAGAACATAATTGAGTCGCTAATTGTTTTATCAACACGCGTTCAGTAGAGTCTGGAAATATTTCACGTACCGTATTGCTGGCAACGGGATTGAGTCCTCCAGTAACTGAAGTAATTTAACTGAAGAGTTCGTAATACTTATGCACTGTAATATGCCACGAACTTCCGTCCTGGAATGTTACTTCATATATGAGGTACTTTTGAATGATCCTAAATTTTCTTGAGAAATCCATAGACGGGATTTCTTTATCTTTATGGCATCCCGGCAGTCCGAGTAATTCAAGAGATTTTTAGAGAAAATCCCACTAACACTACAAGCATTGTGTCGTCCTCAAAGCAGTCCGGATCTCCGTCTGTAAAGAAGTTTAATAGCAGGACTCTTAACAAATATTCTACAGCCCGCCCTAAGGCCGAAAATCCCTTGTTGGAATTCTTAAATCGTTATAAGAAATCATTTAATCGACTCGGATGAGTCTATGTGTTTCCAGAATAGGAGCATGTGCATAGTCCAGGTTGGGCCACGATGTGACTGCATTGAATATTACTGCCACCAACTTAGTCTTTTGGTGAGAAAGTAGCCACATGAGTACAGCAAATAAAGCCTTGGTTAAAGTGCAACATAGCGGACTGATGATTTGGACAGCCAACTGCCTGCATACCCTATGCATCAGTCGGCATTGCTCCATCCACCAAACATCTGCACTATAAAGTAAAGTTGTTTCTATCACGGTGCGGTGTGAAGGTTAATCTAAAAAGCCTACGGTTACCCAGAGTTCTTTTGCAGGTATTATGATACGTTTAAATAATATTTCCATCAAATAAAAATATGAAACTCAGTCGTATTCCAAAAATTTAACGTACTTTAGTTTTTGGATTATGCAACCCTTTAGTCAGGACAACGACTAGCTCCTCACACCACCCATTTGAACACTCGAGACTCTAAATATATGAAAATATTCTCCAATAGGCCAACTTTTCCATTAGAATAGAAATTTTCATTGCATAAGACATTGATTAACCCAATTTGGATTAAACTGACATTAAATTTTAGGAACTACATGCTCAACCAATATTAATACGCTAAGGAGAAGAGAGTTAAAAATCACAGAAATAAGTTGTGCATCGCCTTGTTAGAACAGAAACAAGAATATTTACAAGGAACGCAGTTCATATATCACTACAGAGAGAGATCAAAATGAAATATGAAAAAAAATATTTCTTCGGCTACTTCCTCTCAGCAGATTTCTGGCAAAAAACTCTGAGAGTAAATAAACCTACCATGAAGAGTTTCTCAAAAATCTGTCGCTCGGAGTCGACGTTAAACTGTAGGCCCCGCCACTCACGTATAAAATTAGCGCACACAACATGAGTGGTGTGAGAAGCTAGGCCGTAATCCTGACTGAAGGGTTGTAATGGCCAATTATGCAAGTATGTTATGTATATCCTGACTGAAGGGTTGTAATGGCCAATTATGTAAGTATGTTATGTATGTAGGAACTAAGTGCTCAAGTTATCAGATCATGACTTGAAAACTGTTAATTCTGGAAGATCAAATTCTGTTTATACTCTTTGCATAAACAAAACTAATACTAGGCAATTATTCGACAGATCTTTATAACGGAGATCTTTAAACCACAATTACTCTCTTCAAACTCACCAGGTCTTCACACAAGACTGTCTGAACTTCTCTAAATGAATCGCCTGCTTTGCCTTGCTTTTTTTGTATGGCAGAGTAAACAGTCTGAAGAATGTTCTTGAAGGCGAACGTTCATGTCTTGGCCTTCACGAAATCTCGTTGTTTGCGTTTATTATCGTAGTATTGTTGGTGTATTTTTGTTTACTTATTTACCATTTTTTATGCTGGTGTTTGTTGTTATATTAAGCTGTACCATAATTTGTAAACAGGTTTGTTTACTGCATTGTTTTGTTGTTGTATGTTTGTTTATAATTTTAATGTTAAGCGATGTAAAAGTAAAACGCTAATATTTTGATTTTTCACTTTCGTAACAATATGATACTCATTTCATATACAATAAAAACCCAATAATAATATGGTCACCCCAATAAATTATTATTATTATTTTTTTTTTATGAAAAATCCTTCATTTCCTTTCAAATAAATTATTATTTTTTCTGAAGACTTACTCAGAATTATGTTTAAAATTATTCAAGATCAGATGAAAAAAGTTATTCATTAACAGTAAATAAAGGGACAAGTTAAATAAATAAAAGCATTGTGGTGGCAATGTTATCATCATCATCATAATAATAATCAACACAAATAGTCCTTAATATCATGAACCTATTTTTTATTTAAGGACTTGTTTCTATATATAGTATTTAATTTAATTTTTTTGTCTGTATTCAAACAAAAAAATTTATTAATCAAGTGCTGCCAGATTTATTAAAGAACTTAAAGACTATTACGAACCTTATTTTGTAAATTATTTCTAATGTCACAATCTTCCGATATTCCCTTGTTGTTGTTGTTGTTATTAAAACAAGTGGCAGTATATCCTTTTTATCGAATTTCTCTGAAGGACATGTACATAAACAAGTGTTTAAGTGCTGAATCCAGACACATGTGTTATTTCGTATGGGCGAGAACAACAACAACAACTATAACACCAATGATGAAGACATTTAAAAAAAAATTTTTCTGTACGCGAGGGCGTAAAAGGAGTGTGAGAATGTGTCCAGTCGTTGTCGTTGTTGTATTCAACAATATTTCATGTCGTTTCGTAGCGTATGGTATCATGTGGAATCGCATCACACATTTATTGTTTTGCATTGTATTCTGGTGCCCACCACTCGTTCACTCAATTCATCTGTTGGTTGCTGGTCAAACAACAAGTGTGATGGGTTAAACTTACGCACAAGTGTATGTGAAATGTTTTTGTATTTGTATGTGTGTGTGTGAGTGTGTGTGTTATTGACAGGACACTGGTGATGATGACAATGATGCCGGTAGTAGTCATATAGATGGTGGTAGTGGTACCGGCGGTGGTGGTAGTGTAAGGCTGATAGTCTCAAATGTCCTTTAATTTATTTAGGTTATTCAAGGATTATATTTCTAGGGGAAAAAAGGGACTGAAAACAATAGACTCGTAAAAAAATTTTATAAAAAAATAAAAATGAATGTCGTAAGGTTCATGAGATGATGTCCGAGTAGGGCTATGCAGACACATACCATATTTGTTTAATTGTGTTGTTATTAATTATTAATAGGAAGGACTCTTGTCAGGCCATTTATCAACACCTACACTGCGTTGTTTAGTTTAAAGCTCTAAAACAGCATCGATTTAATTGTTCCATTGGCATGTGTATTTTTGAATGAAATTTCACCGTCAGATCTTTATCGCATAGTGGATCTAAGGTTCTAAGTCACTAAAATGAAAATACGAAATATAAAGTAACAATCCTGGCAAATCCAATTAATCTTTAAATATTTTACGACGTTTGGATTGCTATAATATTGCGCAATAAACGCAATAATTGAGCTCAATATTTCATATAACGTTTCAATTAATTATTGCGCAATAAATACTCAAACTGTTATAATATAGAGTAAAACTTAAAAAGGCAGCACTGTCATTTGATGCTCACGGAACATCAAATGTCAACAACGACAAAAAAATAAGAACAATGTTGTTGAAACACCCAGCTGTCAAGTGAATATAGAATAAGTAGTTGAACTGCGCGTATATTGTTATGTCTGAACACTTAAAATATAGTACTCAATGAATCGAATATTGACTCAATAAAAGCGCATATCTGAACATAGTATTACCCCTTGAATGGTTCCAAAGTTTCTTGAAAAACGATGAAACAGAATGGACTCTGGAACTATGTTCGTTAGCAACTTAATCACATGCTGGATGTCCGCGTAAATTCGGAGATTTTCACATAAAATCCCACTAAACCAACAAGCATTGCGCCGTTCCTATGAACTCTGCCAGTAAGAAAGTTTAATATCAGAACCCCTAATAAATATACTTCAGCCTTCTCTGAAGCGCATCTTTGAGCCATAAGTATAAACGCCAAAGATCCCATTGGGAACCTTTGGATTTTTAGACCGAATATGCAAAGTTAAAATTTCAAAATCGAATATTCTATTCATATAATTATTAGAAATTTAATGGACTCGCATCTTTTCATGTGTCTTCGGAATAGCAGAGTGTAAGAAGTATAGATTGGGTCTCGATTTGAATACTATATATTGAGTAATATTGCCACCAACACGCAAAGTCAATGCTTTTCGCATATTAATTAGTCGTTGTATTGCAAGGATATTGGAAATATTTTGGCGAGATAAACTAACTTTAAATACACTTGAAGATTCTCGATCCTAAATGAAACTGCATTGACCTCCATGTTCAAAATCACTTGAAGAAGAATTGGCTGAAACCCGCAGATTTAATCTCCACTGTTGGGGAGCTTGGGGAAATCTGAAATCTGCCACATCGGTAGACAGTATCCAATAGAAGGAGTTTTCTACGGCCCTCAGCATTTCATGGATATAAGCAACCCGAATATAATAATTCCCCATTTACTAGCACTGAAACTTTGACAATCTTGATTGTACTGAAACTATTTCGATATATGCATTCCGCGTTTAAGCATTCCTAGCTTAAAATTGTATTTCAGACATTAAATTTACTTAAAAAATAATTCGTTTATATGAACCCGCTTTGTGACAAATTTCTTTCCAAAATTTGTCCTACTCATTAGGCCCCTCGTTTGTGGGATTAAACTTTTCTGGATTTCTTTTTATAGCAATAATGTTAAGTCATTGGGTTATGCAGATAAATTTCAACTGTTGAGCCAATGGAAGCCATGCGGCAGATTTATTGAAAAACAGTAGTAAACAAATTGGACAGTGCAATGCAATTTCATAGAATGTTTCTTATGGTTTCATTCTCCTTGAGGCAGAAGGTGCACTCTGTCTCATCCAGAAGACATAACCAAATGAGGGAATGCAATCTCAGGTAATTGGTTTCCGATAGAAAACCTACAATATACCAATGTTCGCCTTTCGTAATGTATAAAGCTCTTCTTTTTGACACAGGCCTTGGGCGAGTCAATGACATGACTCTGTCCTTAGTTAATGCTACAATCGAACTCTCGACAATGTCTACAAAGTAGACTATGGGCCCATCTCCTCCAGCAATTTCTTCACAGAGCACCCGAAATGAAACGAAGGCCCAGCAAATTACAACTGTGAGCCAGTGAGCTGTAAACGATGACCAAAGCCCTATTTGATCAGCCGGCACCCCATCGAATACGAAGCTATTGCTGTCAATGAGTCTGTCTTAGCTTGAATGACACGAATCTATTTGTTCTGAGTTGCAGGATTTCGATATAAGAATTCACCGCTTATGAACACTGTTCTGCTAATTGTAAGCTATTTTTCAAAAGTGATTATGTCCGGGGAATACTGTAATCTGTTATCATGTTAGACGCTTAGGTGCAGCGAAAGGAGCGGAAAGGAACACCTAACGATTTGTCATTTTCAAATTTGCATCCATGACATTCAAACATTTAATAAGAGACACTCTACCCGACATTACACATCTAATAGGAGTAGAAGTGAACAAATTTAAGAAATCCCATGTTGATCTACTGCATGAAATCTAAACTGTGACAAATTTTTACAAATAAATTTCCAATTTTTCTAATAAGAAGTCGTAGGCTGATAACAATTTCTGAAAATTTATTTAAAAATTATTAAATTTTATTTGATTTTAAATTCACTTCATTTCATTTTGATTGGAATTGAAAGTAATATACGAATAAAAATGTTTTTTAAATTCGTTTTTATGTTTTTGTAATTTTCTCTGGGCTTTTCTTATATCGTCACAGGAGGATTCGTTATCCATACATATATTGCATGCCTGACTGTCAGACAATCTCATGTACATACATATGCGGGACGGAATGTCTGGCCGGCCGGCTGGCTGAATAGTTGATATTGTTTTGGGAATTTATTTTTGTTTTGTTGTTAATTGAAAATTTGATTTTATTTTCTTACTGGTCGCATGTGTAGATCCTTTCTTCCTGAATGCATGGAAATAAGCGGAGATGAGTGTTTCAGTATGAATGTTGTTGGGTTGAATGTCGTGAATATCTTTCAGTGTATAGGGATTAACAACAATAAAAGCTTTTGTGTGATTATGTGTGCGTGTGTTTGGATGTATGGGTAGGACAACAAAGTGATTTGTAAGATATTCTATTATAACCAATGGATACGGAGCAGAGAAGACCCATATGCTTGCTGTTTAGCAATTGTGTGTCGATGTAATTAAGAATTCATAAAATACTCAAGTATCTGTACAATACTATTGTAAAGGGTGGGACATTTAAAAGCTTAAATTTGAAAATGCGATAAAACACAAACAGTTTGAAATTTTGTCAAATTTATTGTTTTCTTGTGAAGTCCAATTGTTCCGGTTAGAAATGGAATATTATTTCATTCATATGGTTGCCTTGGCTGTCCTCACAGTACCTCATTCGATCGGACCAATATTCGTGAACTTTTTCGAGTATACGGCGTCGTATCTCCGGAATGGCATCACCAATGCTGGCCTTCAAATGCTCAATTGTCTCTGCTTATTCAGCATAACACTTTTCTTTAACGGCGCCCCATAGAAAATAGTCCAACTGTGTCAAATCGCAGCTTCTTGTCATCCAATTGACATCGCAATTTCGGCTAATTAAGCGACCATCAAACGTTTGACTCAATAAATCGCTTATTTCATGAAATGTGTGACATGTTGTACCATCCTGTTGAAAGCAAACTTCATTCACATCAATGCAATGAAGAGCGAGTACACAAATATCGGTTATAATGGTGCGATATGTGTCTCCATTGACCATAATCATTACTTTCAAAAAAATATAAACCAGAGATGCCTCCACTCCACAAACCGCAGCAAACAGACATTCGTAATGGGTGCATTGGCTAGTACCACATTTTGGTTTGCTGAGTACCAAATACGGCAACTTTGCTTATTAATGTACCCTTCAAGATGAAACTAAGCTTCAGCCGAAGCTTATGAATGATGACGAGTTGAGGGATTCTCACGCACAGTCTCAGCCACTGCTTCGATATTTTCGGATGTCGCACTGTACGAGCATGCTTACGTCTTGGCGTGTCAACAACATACATAGTATATAATTGGCCATTACAACTCTTCAGTCAGGATTACGGCCTAGCTTCTCACATCACTCATGTTGTGTGCGTTAATTTTATACATGAGTGGCGGGACCTACAGTATAACGTCGACTCCGAACGACAGATTTTGAGAAACTTTTTTCAACAGCAGTGTTGCAAAATTTAAATCTTGAAATGGTACTGAAGTATAACAGAAAGAGTACGTTTTCGTATGAAATGGTACTTTTGTAAAAAAAAATATTTATTTAGATTTCATACACTTACGAAACGGAACATAAAAAACTATACAAACAAAAGCTGCTGATTCAGAAAGCAAAATAGTAACGAGGATGATTTTATTTTTTGACTTATGTTCTGAAACTTTTTAAATTTAATGATTAAAGACGAGAGTGTAGTTCCTTTTTTGTAATTCTTTAAACGTGGTTTTGTTTTAGAAAACCTGTCCTGTTTTTTTTGGAGATAAATTCAAAAATTATGTTTTTTTTCTCTGCTTTTTCTTTCTTTTCATTCGTAATTAAATTTTATCATCATAATCCTTTTGAAATAAAGCAAAAATTTTCATGTGTTTTTGGTTTCTTGTTTTTTTTTTCATAAGAGTTTTCATTTTGATGAGAAACGTTGGTGAGCAAACTTTTTAATTATCTTGCAATTCATTTTTCTACTTAATTTCCACTAAATTCCCATCAAATATTCGAGGCCAAAAGTTGAGAGAACAAAAAAAACCCCAAACTGAAACCCCAAACTCATAAACCCTGGCTGGCATGGAGTTTATATGAAAAGCTTTACGTAACACCAAAATGAAAAACAAAACTAAATTGTTGTTGTTGTTATTTTCTGTTAAAACCCCAAACAAAAAAAGTAGGAAAGATAGAGAAACAAAAACCAAAAAAAAAAAAATAACAAAGAAAGAAAAGAGTTTTTAACCACATTATGTGGTAAACGTCACTTTGATGTCATATCACTTGCTGGAACTGCTGCTGCTCTTGCTGTTACGGTCACTGACACTGCCACTAAGTATCACTGCTATAGCCAAAGCTTATGTCCCCGGTACAGTGTTGATAATGAAGCCGAAGATGGACGACGATTTTAGAGCTCAAAGTCACAATTTTAGAAGCCACTACAGCAAATACTTTCTGACCAACCAACCAAACAACCACACATCTAAAGAAACTCTTTACTGAGTTACCAGTACAGTAACCCATTTTTCATGACTTCCTTTTCTACTTCTGTTTTATTTTTTTTTTCGTTGTTTTTTCTTCTTCTTGTAACAAATTTGTTCTATTTCTTTGGAATTGTATTCACAAACGGTGTGCAAATGCCCTTTTTTGCCTTTCCAAATTCCATGAGTTAAATTTTTAGAATTTTTTTTCACTTTTTTTTCGTTTCTGTTTTAAGTTTCAGATTTTTTTGTGCTTATTTTTCCTTTTTTTTTCTTTAAATGGATGTATAACTTTGAGTTTTGCTTTTGCTTTTATCCTCATTTAGTATAATTAAACAATGGAATTTTTAAGTTGGCATTGAATTACACAGTAATTGTCTGCTTAAATAAAATCGTTTAAAACAAATCAAAACGTTTTCGGCGACAAAGAGAGGCAGCGCTGGGGTACTCATACATATATCAAAAGTAAAAAAAAAAACATTTAATGAACTTTAGTTTCTATTGTGATTCGTAGGAAACAAGAAAGCAGATAAAACTTTTTAATTTTAACAATTAAAGTTTATTTAAAAGTATTTAAAACTCGGCGCAAAGACAACAAATGAAAAATAAGCTTGAATTCGTAAAATTTTTTTGATTTTTGAGAAACAATACGTTTGTAATTTATCACTGATAGTAGTGGCTTGTCGCTCTAATCTTAACTTTTACGTTCTACTCGTTGAAAACGCATTGGCTTTATAACTTACCTAAAGTCGCTGTAGTCTAGTAGGCAGTGTGTTGGCTTATTAAACGTGAGGCCACGGTTCAAACCCTAGGTCAGAGGTCTCCATAAAATACTAGCCTACTTTTGTAGCCTAGTTTACAAGGCTCTAAGACACATTATAGCTTGAATATCTTGTCACAACGGAATTTTGAACATTTCGTTTTCCAAGTCATCCTTTTAAGACTAGTAAAATAAATTAAAGTCGGTTTGTAGCAGGTGTTAATAACATAGTAGCTGAGACCACGGTTCAAACCTCAGTTCAGGGATGTCTAGCAAAGCGAAATATGAAAAAAATATTTCTTCGGCCAGTTCCTCTCAGTAGATTTCTTGCAAAAACTTTGAGAGTAAATAACATTTCTATGAAAATTTTCTCAAAATAATCTGTCGTCCGGAGTCGACTTAAAACTGTAAGTTCCAGTCACTCATTGACAAAAATTAACACACACAACATATGCGGTGTGAGAAGCTAGGTCGTAACCCTAACTGAAGGATTGTAAAGACCAATTATGTATTCTTTATTCACCATAGATTCGAGAAAGTCTTCAAAAAAAAAATTTATCAATTTTCTTGGCTTGGAAGGCAATGTTTGGGAATGTTACTTTACGGACTTGTTGTTGAAAATAATTTCTACCATTGGATTAGTCTGAAGCAGAGAACAGTAGGTAACTCCCCTTTCATCGAATCTTGCTATAAATAAGCTGATGATCTGATAATTCTGTCTATGCGAATGAAGCGCTGCTTCCATTCCAGAAAGTTGAGTAGCACAATGAACTTGCAAACCTAATAGCAAAAAGTGTAGTTATCGCTTTGGCTTTAAGGCTGAATGTTACAAAGCTTACAGACTCAGATTTTATTTCTAGGAATTTAGTTAACTTAACACTGCGTGTACCTCATTACGAGATACATTAGATTGAGATGAATAAAAATCAGTATTTTAACTTATAACGGGACATAGAGGTTATATAGGAGCCGCCTTTAAAGTTAAAATTAAATGCGTTAGGGCCATTATTACAGCTTGCAGATAAACTTGGATTTAGTTAAAGGTACCTTTAGCTAAAGTCATCTGTAAAGTTACCTTTAACTTATTTTCGTTATTACAAGCTACGGATAATATAGAGTTAACTTTTTCAAAAATATGGCAATGCCGGAGCAATGTTCTTTGTTTAAATTTGATGTTGCCATATTGAAAATATTATAAATATGACAAGTTCAAACATAAAGTTAACTTCAAAAGTTACCGGCAGGATGATCCTCACTTTAGCTTAACGCTCACTTCTATCTTATTGAGTACTCATAATAATGAAAAACAATTTATCTGCCCCTTAAAATCCTCCCTTTAGTTAACGACAAGTTGTAATAATGGTCCTTAGAATTATATCAGAGACTAGATGGCGTTCTGAAAATGTTTGTGTTAAACAATTGTAATTTTTATGTGGATCTATTCATACAAGTCGTTGTCATACGTTGTTGTTGGCGCAATTACTGGTCATTGTTTCCTAATGGCTTTTTTAGAAAACACAGAACAGTGAGAAACTGGATCGTAATCCTGATTAGCAGTTTGTAGTAGCTTACATGTAATAATAATTAGGAAATTATTCGTGTTTTAAGTGTGAGGCTTAAACAAGTGTTGACGAAACCATTCGCGAGTCTACATTTTTAAAAACAGTACAAAAAAATATACCACTTTACTGCTTACATCCCATAATCTGACCGAAATTGATATAGAACTCCTAATTGTAATCCTATCACTTGGTATTTATGCTGAGGTGTCTTGACTGGGAGTTAATAGTACTGTGATCATAAGACATATTGTACTGCTTTCAGCCTATGTGGTATATAGCTGTACTGCCTCTTCCAAATCTGCTACCCTGACAAACTTCATTGTCAATAATGCTAATTTCTTGCACAACACTTCAAAAGTTTTAAGAATATGTTTTAATGATTCCTGCTCATTATCACAGAATTTACACGTTGGATGCGACACAATCCCCATTCTAAACAATTGTGTTAATTCTACAGTGACCTATCAGAAGGAGATCGGTTACCTTCAGTCAGGATTACTACCCATCTTCTCACAGTTCTGGCCAGAAAGAAATGTTAAGAGGAAGACGCCGGAGAAATATTTTTTCATCTTGCGTTTTGTTGGAGATGTCTGACCTGGGGTCTAAACTCAATATATTTACTACCTACTAGACAACGACAACTTAAGTGGAAGAACACCTTCTTTAAATAAAGCAAGAATTGAAAAAATTCTACCATTAACTTCAAATTTTATGAAAAAGAAAACATATGTACCCAAATTTTTTCGAGCACACTCCTTTAATGGACGGATTACATGCTTTTAACGTAACATTAAAAATTTTTATTTAATAGGTTTAACTTATGATTTTCCAAAGCATACAATTTTTGATACATCAGAGTCACTCTTTATATCGGAATTACATGTAAAAACAGTCATTTTGCTGTTGAAATGGTATCACTTCAATTCCCTAAATATATGAACAGGGTGAATCTCTATTTTAAGACAATTTTATATGTAGATATCCACCACAAAAAATTATACTCTACAGCTTAATTCCTGTATAAAGTTTAATATTAAGTTTAACGAAATCATATTATTTTTTCAAATGCCATACGATATGCTCTTAAAAGTATTTTACGCAGAAAAAAAGAAGACAGAATGAGAAACCAAAGTATAATAAAAATGACATTTTATGATGACAAAACGCAAACAATTCCAAAATCTTTTACTATTCGCATGTAATGGACCTCAACGGGAACTTGCGAATTCAGTTGAATACTGCACATGCATACTCCATCCACCCATCTATGTGTGTTGCAGAATACTTTAAAATTGTATGGTTGTGTAAAAGTATTGAACGCATAGATATATCAGATAGGTGATGAGAGCGTGACTGGAAGATTTTCACCTAAAGATTATGTGGAGAAAATAAAGAAATTTTAAAAATTAGAAAAATGAAATATTGTTACGTTTTTACCTTTTAAAAACGTTTAAAATATGAGCTCATAGATTGCAAATAAAAATAAATTTGTGTTTAGTTTTAATTAAAATCTTTAACGTTCGTATAACTCTGTGTGTCACTGTTCACAACTTGATGTAACAACCACAATTGCTTTGTTTGTTCATAACTTCGCCTTCTCGAAATCTCTATAAATGTAAACGTCGTTGTTTACGTTTATTATTGTAGTGTTGTCGGTATATTTTCGTTTACTTGTTTACCATTTTTATGCTGGTGTTTGTTGGTGTATTTTTGTTTACTTGTTTACCAGTTTTTTATGCTGGTGTTTGTTGTTATATTAAGAAGAACGATAATTTGTGAACAGGTTTCTTTACTGCATTGTTTTGTTTTTGTAGCTTTTGTTTATAATTTTAATGTTAACCAAGCAAAGTATCAGTATCTAGATTTTTTCATTTTCGTTAGAATATTTTAAAAATTCGTAAAGTAAAATATTAAAAAAAAAAAATAACTGTAAACATAAGAAATATTCCAAGGAATATGCTATTTATGGTATTCAAAACCACTCATTAATATTGCTGTTACACTTACAAGCAAATTTCTGTTCACTTACCCATCACTGCTATAGAAAACATGTTACTGTCATGCAATATCATCGTTTGCAATATGACAGTGACAAGCATCTCGTCTTGTTATTGACATTAAAGACGTGCTTGCGTTAAGTGCGTATCAGTAGAAGGACGATGGATATTCCATATTCTTTTGCTGTTTTTGTAAAAAAGTATTTCATTTTAGATTTTTATGTTTCCATTTTCGGTTACTGCTTTTATTGAGCATAATACGTTGGTCGCTTCAAATTTGATCAGTTTCGGTTCAACGCCAATATAATACAAAACAATATCTCGAGGTTATTTAAGCGTGGTTTTAATGGTAACAGAAGAACAGAGAAGCATAATGTGGATCTTATAATTTTGGAAGAATGGACATGAACTAATCCAACGAAGAAAGCTTTCTTCAAATGATTCTAAAGGAGACCGATTTCTTGCGTAAAGCTTTACCTCTATTCGGAATAGACACAAGCCTTAACCGATGTATTTATGATATGGTACAGATTACAGATCAGCAATGAATCGTTTTTTCACTACTCATAAGTACTCATGAAATTTTGAGTATTAGTAAGCCAACAGTATTGAAATTCAACTACTCTGATTCATTCGTACTCAATACAGCTTTGATTTATAAGTACAGGTTGCAATGAGTATGAGTACAACGTTGACATCAAACTCGAAATATTTTGATTCATACGCCTACTCATTCAGATTCATAAATTTAGAAAAATACTTATAATACTCATAAATGATTTCAGTGATTCGAATTATTCATCAAAATTTTACAGTTTTAGGTATTGTTACATTTACAAAAAAAGGAGAGAGAAAAAGACAAAAACAGCAAGCAAAGCAAACACACAACCTTCTGGTGAATATTGAAGTGTTCGCACGCGCATCATACTCAATTTGTGATTCTTATAAATGTTGAGTAAAAGAGAGTCGAAATCAACAACATCAAGCGTATTGTTAAGTATAAGTACGATAAGTACTTCAACCTTTGAATATGAGTAGTATGAGTATGATATTAAAATAAGAAAAAGTGCGTATCAGAAATTATGAGTACTACTCATCTTTTTGAATACTCATTGCTAATCTCTGGTACAGATGTATTGTTTTCTAAGTCACGCTTTTAAGTCTCCTAAATGATATTAAACTCGGTTTGTGGGAGGTGTTAGCTGTACCAAGAAGTTGTTGTGGTCTAATCAGTAGTGTGTTGGCTTACTAGATACGAGCCGGTGGTTCAAACCCCTTTGGCAAAACCTCAGAGAGTAAATAAAATTGCCATGAAATGTTTCTCAAACCTTGCAGTTCAGAGATGACGGTAAACTATAGGTCTCACCAATCTAACACAAAAACTAACACAAACAAAATGAATGGCGTGGGGAGCCAAATGCTATAAACACAATAAACGCAACGCAGCAAACGCAGCCATCTCTCAAAAATAAAATACATGGGTGTCAATGGAAGTTATTATTTTAAAGGTAGCGCGACAACAAGCAAAGATCCTGCTGCTGTGCTTTTAGGCTAATTTCTATTTTTATTCGCAATAATGAGAGAATTAGTCCACACAGTAAGAGGATTTGCGCTGCCAATGCTGTTCAATGCTGTCAATAGAACAGCATGCTTGAAATAGAGATTTTACGCAAAAAAACGTTTTAGTGGCACCAGTGGTAGAGAATTAATGAACTGTTTATTTTCTATTTCTTTTGCTTATGCTTTGTTGCTACTGCCTACTGGTCATGCAGCTTAGCTTAGGCTGCAATTGCAAAATTGTTGTGCTTGCTACGTTGCGTTTATTGTGTTTACGGCGTAAAGGGTTGTAATGACCCATTAAGTAAGTAAGTTGTTCCATAACAGCAGCATTATTTTCATGAATCCAATCACTTACAAAACTTCTGGAGAATCTGAAATCGTTATTTTGTTGTAAAGACCAGTCAAGTGGCATATTTTCTTTAGCAAAGACTTCTCTACTTCTGATATTATAAGTAGCATGTGATATTTATTTATTGCACGATATAGATTTCATATTGAAAACTTCTCAACCATCCCACGCATTCATTCATCCAATAGCTAAAGGATTCTGCAAATAAAGGCGTCGCTAATAAAAATCCTTTTAAGATTAAGATTTTCGTATAAAACCAAAGCAAAATGATATTAAAACGAACCAAAACAACAACAACAAAAAACACAAAAAATAAAATAAAATTGCGGAAAAAGGAAATGAATGCAGGCACGTTAAGTGATGATGTTGATCAAAATTGTCGTATTGGTGTTGTATAAAAATGTTTTCGTTTTTCCCCCGCCCCCACATCAGTCATTAATTTTCATTTGATTTGTTTTTTGCGTGTCCATATATGTATGTGTTTGTTTGTGTATTGAATGGGAATTGAATGTGAAAACATGTTAAGGTGACATTGAAATTTCGTTTCGTTTCATTTTATCATTTCGTTTTTGTGGTCATCATAAATGCGTATATAAAATGAAATTGAGATATTCTTCAATGCCTTGGTTTTGTTTTCTTCGGTCTTTTATTTCACAGAACACCTTCATGTACGAACATACATACGTTTTGTTGCTTTTCTAAAAATCCTTTGCAAGTAAAATTTATGACCGCTTT
Organism: Sarcophaga rosellei; assembly: GCA_930367235.1. Lineage (NCBI taxonomy): Eukaryota > Metazoa > Arthropoda > Insecta > Diptera > Sarcophagidae > Sarcophaga > Sarcophaga rosellei. Next base: position 30,529,248 of record OV884021.1, on the reverse strand, counting down.
TCATTCTCCCACACACACACACAAAGTTTAGTAAATTTTATGACTCTTCGCTTTAAACGTAATGGCTGTTTCTGTGTGTTGCCTTTCCATAGACGTGAAAAAGTGTTTGTGCGTGCGAATGTTTGGAAGAACTGGAACTGAGAGTGTATTAAAATAAAGTACGTTGTTGTTGGTGTTTATCTACTAAAGTAAGTTATTGTAAGTGTAAGGCTGTGAGTGTGTGTGTGAATGTACTTAAGTGCTTGTTTCCTTTCTCAATATGTATGTGCTTCAATGTGTGCATTGATGTCCCCCTAACTTTTAAAGCTTCGCTCTCTCTCTCTCTCTCTCGCTTCCATTACAAACTCACTTAATAGAGTTTGTTTTTGTGCAACGTAAACAAATTTAATTGCTTGTATCCGTTGCACATTTTATGATCGAATACATTTAATAGCTAAATACACACGCTCACAGTCACACACATTACTTTTTACAATGAAACGTTTCTCTTCACTGTAATACCCATATGATACTTAAGCACAATCACATCTAAAACCCTTACAAACACATGCACACATGCATACATGCCCACAAATGGACATATTCATTCATTTCTCCATTATTTCTTTCTTTCATTCATTTTTATTCATACATTCAGTTCGGTATTGCATTGTGTACAAGTGTCCCTTCGACATAATACTCTGGTGATGATGCTGCTGCTGATAATACGATTCCTTTTTCTAGTTGTTCTTGTTGTCCTGAAAAGGAGCACTTATGTTACCGCATTTTTCCCACCCACAACTTTACTGCAATAATAAGCCACTAACGGTTTTTTACTTGATTCCTCTCTTATTTGCATGTCTCTGAGTATCCGTATATTTTTTTCTTTATTGTTCCTTTAAACTTTTTTCTCCTCTTGTTATAGCTTCTTGTTGTTGTGTTCTTTTTCTACATGTCCTTCTTTGTCGTTTACCAATGTGAACCATGTGTGAGTGTGTGTGCGTTGAACTGTATGAAAAGAATCTTCCGTTTTTTTATTTACTTGTATTTTAACCATCATTATTGCCTGTCTATTTGTTTTTTCAATGAAGTCATTTTGTTGCATCAAGAGGTTGTTGTTTTAAATGTGGAATTCATTTTTTTTTCTTTTTTGTTAAAAGTCTTGTGTGTACAAATAAATGAATAAAATAAATATGGCGTATTCCACTTTCGAGTCATTGCTTTTCATACACAATATGTATTTCATTAGTTCAAGTGGGCCATTTCTTTTGCAAAAAAATTTCATCGACAAGCTTAACCGTTCCAAAAGCCTTAAGACGGATTTCGAATCACTTGGATCGAAGTAAATGGATTTGGTTTTCTCCGAGTTATGCATACATTACATTACAGCTCTTCATTCAGGATTACGATATAACTTCTCCCACCACTTATGTTGTGTGTGTACATGTTATACATGAACGGCGGGACCAACAGTTTAAAGTCGACTACGAACGATAAATTTTTGACAAACTTTTCTTGGCCATTTCATTTCCTATTAGAGTTTTTGCCAGGTTTTTGCTATCTTTTCTGATAGCCAGGCTGCCATAAAGTCTCTGACGCACATTGCAAATAATTCCAGGATCGTCAGGAAATGTCGCCGTTGCCTTAACCTTCTTTCTGGTTGCTTTAGTGTTACACTTATCTAGGTTCCCGGACACTGTGACATTCCGGGAAACTGCAGAGCCGACGAGCTAGCCTGGACTGGCGTACTTCCTCCCGAATCCTATTCAATCAACTTAGGAATGCCTCGTTTAAACTGGTCATCACGCAGAGGGTTTTCCGACACGCTATCCTATCCGGGATCAATTAGGAGTCCTGCTCCACCGCTAAGCCCTCATTGGACAGAAGGCCCTTATTGGATAGATGAGGCACCCATCAGCTACTTGGACTTGGTCGTAACATCATCTCGATCACAGTGGCCATGCTTACAGGTCACTGTGTCATGGGTAGACACGCGAAAAGAATGCGGCTACCATTTAACGATTTCTGTCGTGGGTGCAGATCCGCTGAGGAAGAAGAGACTGTTATCTACTTTCTTTGTCAATGCCCATCTCTTGCGAGCTGCAGATATAGGTAATTTGGCTCTCCAACCCTTGTCAGTTTGACGGAGTTATCGTCCATTGATGTCAAGGATATAGCCCCGCTTATCAAGCTTTCTGGCTGGTTTTCCAGCCGAGCTTTGAATGTGCAGACCTTGCGCTGACCAACTTCTCCCTACTTAGTTCGGGGGAACTTAGTCAGTACAGAGACTGCGTTCATCTGTGGCGTATGAATGAAGCTACCACACTAACCTAACCTTTTGCCAGAAATCTGCTGAAAGTCGCCGAAGAAATATTTTTTAAATTTTAATTTGTTGGAGATGTTTGACTTGTGGCTTGAACCGTGGCCAGTCTAATAAGCCAGCACATTACCTACAAGATGACATGCTTTCCTATTAGTCGCCCTCTCTCATATAAGTGTCACAGTGTAACAAATTCCTTGGGATATAAAATTTCTTAAGTCCACAAATACAATCTTGGTTCGATCCTCCTCTTCCTGATCGCATGTTTGGTCTTCCGATTATGTTAGGAAAAAAATATGGACAAGAAAATTGATTTTAAAGGTTGCCATTGTTATAATAGCAAGTTGCAACTCCCGATCGATTAACTGTGTGGTAAATAACTCCACATATTTTGCTACTAGCACTGTATAACTGAGATGGTTGAGCATTAAAAAGTTCTTGGCATATCATTGCAGAAATGAAGCAGCTTCATATATCATTTAAACTTCTACATTCGAATCATTCAGTGGCATAACTTCATACCACATAGTAACCAACCTGAAATGCATTTACTAGGCTAGGGTAGGCTTGCGGTTCGTTAACAGGCAAGTTCATTTGGTGGCTCATATGGCCCATTGTGTTACCCAGTGTAGCTCACTTGTTTGTTAGTGAAGGGTTTAAACCGTCCTGAGCTCCGGAAGAAACCGACCAGTTCCCTTAGTGACACGTTCGCCACCATGCCCAGATCTTTAAAACCCAAAAACCGAAGACGTATTTTCTGAAGTGCAGAGTACTCGCATAGAAGGTGTTGCACCTTGTTTCCTCCACATCATGGCTGATTCTGAAGTAATTCTCAGTCGAGCTCGTCAGCGAAACTGCAAATAGCGCAGTGTCCCTTTAGAATGCGAACTGTTCTGTTGTCGAACACAAGTAATACATACCGTAGTTATCTTACGTATTGAATGGAATACAAAAGTGGGCCTCGAAATATTTATGTAAGTGTGTATTTCAAACTCTGATCCAAGTTTAATATCTTTTAGGAGTCTTACGAGAATGATCTAGAGAACGATATGTTCAAAATATATGGTCATACCTATGGATGTCATATGGTAAGACATATCTGTGGCTTGTCATGAGACTAGAGTCTATGCCCAATGCCTCTTAGTACCTTTTTAACCAGGCCACAAAAGTAGTTTGTAGAGAAGACTTGAATGCACAGATGAGCAGCCTTACAGTACATTCCACCTTACATGTACCTCTAACCCGCATAGGCGTGTTAGACGGCAAGAACTGTAAAGTATGCTGAGAAGACATTGAAACAATGGAAAAACTTTTATGTCCTAGTTCAGTTTGTGTAAGCTTGGAATCCCAATATTTTAGAGAGAATATTATACAAGACATAACCCATCTGCGAGCATCAGACTGGAAGGGTTCAGATTGGGTACAGGAAATATGGTGGGTACTTAATGGCTAGCGCGCACAAGCCTTTTCGATGTCTCAAATGTAAACTGACAAACTTTGGACTCATATGGTTGCTTCTCCCCTCCTCTAACCTAACTACCTATCATGATCTTATAACTCGCAGACATTTGCTGATGTTGTTCGATAGAAAATGTTTCTTAGAAATGGTAGTCCACCCATCTAATTATACCAAGTCTTCCTATAAATTATTAACTCACCCATATATATAGACTGATGCAGAATGGAAAACATACTAACAACACAAGTAAGAAAATTATATTCAATTCAAATATTTCATGTTAAAATGGCAATTTGAGTGCATTCACACGTAGTATTTCTGAATAAAGGGGAACGATTGGGTTTAGTCCATTGACTGGGGGTGTATTAAATGATTTTCTGGAATGATTGCTACGCTGCTTATACAACCTTTTTCTTTTGCTTTTCTGTAACACAAGCAAAACTAGACAATGATTGAGCAGTACGATTTTCTACATACATATATACATATGTATGTGTATTCGCGTATATCTTGTATGTATGATAGAGTCTTTGTGTGGTGACTACATCTGTGTACGTAAGTGGTTTTCGGTTTTCGGAACGTGTTTAAGTACTTGTTTCAGAAAAATGTTTGTTCAAATACAACAGCAACAACAACAAAAAGTGTTTCTCTTTTCACACACACATTCACACTACGTACCTATACTCATACACGATATGCAAATACGTATGCTGAAATAATAAAAAAAAAACTTTTTAACAATTTCACATACAAATCAACACACACATCTGTTAACCCCATCATGAAGACCCTACTCATTTAACCACATGAAGATACAACAACTGAAACCAAAAAAATTAAATACAATACACATTTAAATAAACGTAAATAAAATAAAATAAAAGACAAACTCCGGTAAATTCACATTTACAGAGTTTTACATTAATTCTGTTTTATTCTGGTAGAACATGAATGCATTTTGTAACAAACACCACCCGCACACTTCGTATACATACATATTTATAATATTTAAATGCTACCTTTTGTATTGTGCCACAGGTCTTTTTATCCATGTCTTAATACCCAGAGCCAGTGGTGTGGTAGTTTAAGGCCTTTTTTTAATAGAAACAAAATTAATTAGCCTCGGCTGGTTTTCATATACTTTAAAATATCGTTAAGTTTTTACCTTTTAAAAACGTTTGAAATATGTCCTCGTAGATTGTAAATAAAATACAAATAAATTTGTGTATAGTTTGTATTAAAATTCTTTACAATTCGGACAATTCTGTGTGCCACTGTTCACAACTTGATGTAAACAACAACAATGGCTTTTATTTGTTATTCCTCTGTTTATACCCTTTGCATAAATAATAAAAATTACTAGACAATTATTCGACAGATCTTTGTAATGGAGATCTTCAAACCAAGATTACCCTCTTCAAACTCACCACGTCTTCACTGAAGACTGACTGAACTTCACTAACTCAGTCGCCTGCTTTGCTTGCCTTTTATATGGCAATGTTAACAGTCTGATGAATGTGCTTGAAGGCGAATGTTCGTGACTTCGTCTCCTCGAAATCTCTATAAATATAAACATCGTTGTTTACATTTATTATGGTAGTGTTGTTTGCGTATTTTGTTTACATTTATTCTTGTAGTGTTAATGGTGTTTTTTTGTCTTGGGCCGGCAGTGAGAATCTTCGAAAGACACTTTTGTTCCAACAAAAGAGTGCACGATTCACCATCACTGGTGCCTAAGTACTAAACCCACCCCCTACATTCTTCAACCAATCTCCCCCTGGTTAGCTTATCATCTCAAATCAAATTTCGCCTTCGCTCCTCCAAACTTCGGAGTTTCAGCATAAATTCAGCCATTCTCTGGCTATATTCACTCCATAGAATTCTAGAATTCATCACCTCTTCCATAAGCCGGTTTGGTTCTAAACTCGTTGCCCCGGGCCATCTAAAAATATTAAAATATGCTCCGCATCTTCCTTCTCATCCACTCAGTTTGGGCATATAGGTTAAGTATAATGTCCAAATCTGTGCAGGTACTTCCTGGCACATCCATAACCAGTTAGGAACTGGATCACGTGGTAGTTCAACTCGTAATGTTTGTCCTCCATCAAAGGGGTTATATCAGGGACAAGGTGAAATATCCATCTTCCCTTTAAACTGTTATCCCATCGTGACTGCCATTTGTGCATGGAAGTCTTTCGTTCCTCCGCTTTTATTTGTTTACAAGAACTTACAAGAGCTTTAAGAATGTTATTCTTTTATAGCTCAGTAGGATATACACAAATTACATTAGTCATTAGTATTCCCTAAATTTATATTGTTTTATAAAGTATATAGCTAATACACAAAAAGGCAATAATTATATTTCACACAAAATTTTAAATATTTGAGGACATATAGTCAAAAAGTGACTTCTTAAAACTGGTCTTTCTCGAAATGTTTTTAATAGACATTGGTAAGGAGTTCCACAAATTAATTGCGTTGACGAAAAACAATCTGCCAGTATTGATGTAAGTATATCTAGGTGCAATTAGAGTTGTATATCTAGTGGATCTGCCAAATACAAGCTTCTCAAAGAGATATGGTGGTTTCTTCCGATAAAGAAGATTATGTATAAATATAATATTTCGCATCTGAAGGTAGTCGATTAAGTCACAGCCCAAGATCATTTTCCTCCAGGACGATACACTGCTAAACCTAGTTAAATCATACACATACCGCGTAGCATTATTAAAAGATACTTGCAACTTATGTAGTGAGAGAGCGTCCAATTTACTGTAAACCTCTGCAAAATAATTAATCAGTGGAAGTATTAATTGAATTATAAGTTTCCTCTTAACTTCCACTGGTGTGAAGTTAGACGACATTCGTAAATTACGAAGCAAGAGGTATACGTTACGCACAACATGATTAATATGGTCAGTGCATGACAAGGTGGAATTGATCCAAAATCCTAAGTATTTAATCTTACTAACGTACACAAGAGGTGTGTTCCCCAAGTAAATGGTCGGAAAATAACTTAAATCATATTCCCATCTACTAATTGGTAAAATGTAAGATTTTCCAGGATTGAGCATAAGGTTATTATCCTCAGCCCATTTTAAAATAGACCTCAAGTCATAATTAAATTTTAAATTTTAAATTTTTTTTATAGCTGCTGTTTGTCCTCGAGACGGCGAAAGTATATCCACCAATATGTCTATAGGTCTTTCCTTTGCCAATACCAGTGCCGCTTCATCAGCCACTGTCCTGAAGCCGCTTATCCCTCTATTCACGCTTATACAATACACTGAGGACAGTTTCCTACTTGTCGTTCCCACGGAGAGTGCCTCCGTTGGAACTTGGGCAAGCATATAACATTATTGACGTCACAACCCTCAATATTATTCACTTCTTAAATAGATTTGCTCCTACAATATATGGCAGCATTTTCGCCAGTGCTCTCTGGGTTAGTGTTGATGGTGTATTTTTGTTTACTTGTTTACCATATTTTTTATGCTGGTGTTTGTTGTTCTATTAAGCAGTACGTTAATTTGTAAACAGGTTTGTTTACTGTATTGTTTTGTTTTTGTAGCTTTTGTTCAGAATTTTAATGCTAAGCGATGTAAATGCAAAACACCAGTATATAGATTATTTATTTTCGTAACAACGCCCACTTAAGTCTTTTCCTCCCGAATAGGCTAATTATCTCTTCTCCCATATTTCGCCAGTCGCTCTATGTGTATGACCATCATCTTTTCCCTGGGGGCTGTTATCTTTCTGTATCCTGTACACGACATCGTTTAATCTTTTAATTACTTTATAAGGTCCATCCCAGCTATCAGCTGAAGAATTCATAGGCTTTAATTCTTAATCCTTACTTTTTTGACTAAAAAAAAATCAGCAAAGAAAAATCAGCCTCGTTTGAAATCATCCATCCGTTGATTTCTTGCTACGCTACTGTACAAAATTGTGCCCAGTCTTACTTTGGCAAATGATACACTTTTGTTTGACAGTTTGTATGAGTACTTTGCGTGTTTTTCCCCATTTTAGTTGTTTTTTATTTGTTATTTTCTCTGTATACACCAGATTGTTTAGTACTTTTAAAGTACTTTTTGTATCCGCAGTTTTAAGCTTTACACTGTGGGCTATATTTGAGTGTTTTCTTCTTCTTTTTTGGATCATTTTTTTGTTGTTTTTGTTTTTTTTTCTCTCATTTGTTCGTTGAAGAAGTTGAACTGATTATGTGTGTACAACCCACTTATTTGTTTGGTTGCAAAACCTTAACTTACTATACACATACCTGTGTAAGTTAACTGTACATGTGTATATGGATGTGCATATATGTGAGTAACGTTTGAGTTTGAAACATTTCCGTTTAGGTAACCGCACACACATCAATGCGGTATTTGTCTGTTGATTCACGTCAGTTATGAAAAGTGTACGATTGTATCCTTGTACCCAACAATTGCCACTTTGTACTAGACACTTTACTATACACCGGGTGTCTTTTAGAGATAACATGGAACATGATTTCTTGATTATAATATGAGAGTTAAATTGTTTATTCCCAAGTCACTGAGCATAGCGTCCTTAATTCACCACTTAAAGCTCAACAACGAAATGATATTCACGCGTATTATCCTTCCTTGTAAGGGAAAGAAAATCTCTGAATATTTCGTTTGTTATTGCAGCTCATTTGGCATATTTCATCAGATTGTTGAAACGAAATCGTATGGGTTGCAATTGTAAATGTAATGAAAGAAAAACACGACTATAACACCGATTGTATATTGCCCTACATTCGATTTTTTTTATATTTTGTCTGGCATCAAGAGTCAAGAGAGAGCGAATTGATATTGCTATTAAAATTTTATCAAAAAAATTAGTTTTAATTCAAGCTGTCTGTGTACGCAATGAGAGACAAGAATTTAATGTTACACATTCTGTCTTAATTTTTTCTATCACTAATCGTACCCTTCTAGAAACACTCATTTATCATCTCATTTCTCTGCCAGCTTGCTATCGCTATTGTCGAAGCTTGTATAACACTTCAATAGTTATGGAAACCATAGAATATACTCATATACAGCGAAAATAACGGATTTACTATGTCTCCCACCCAGGTGGTTCCTTCTAAGATGCATATATTGGGTCCGCCATCTACATACATACATACATAATTGGCCATTACAACCCTTCGTCAGGATTACGGCCTAGCTTCTCAACACCACTCATGTTGTGTGCGTTAATTTTATACATGAGTGGCGGGACCTACAGTTTAAAGTCGACTCCGAACGACAGATTTTTTGAGAAGCTTTTCATGGCAATTTTTACTCTCAGAGTTTTTGCCAGAAATCTGCTGAGAGGAAGTCGCCGAAGAAATACTTTTTGTATTTTGTTTTTGATGTCTGGCCTGGGATTCGAACTCGGGCCTTTCGTCTAATAAGCCAACACACTACCTACTAGACCACGGCGACTTCGGGTCCGCCATCTAACGTCTTTTTTTCAACTACTGCTTATTTCGTGAATGGTAACACTTAGCTCATGTCTGATTTGACAGATAATTAGTTTTATCCTTCCGCTGAACGATTCAGGAGTTGAAGCCCATTGACCATCCAATGCGTTTTCGCTTCGCTAAGTGGGCCTGCGATCGACTTACAGAAGATGCCGATTTTGGCAAAAAAAATCGTCTTTTCAGATGAAGCTCATACATTGAAAAGCCGACGCACCCAAAACGAGTCACTGTTTGATGCGGATTTTGGTCCAGAGGCATAATTGGGCCATGAGCAAGGAGTGGCCGTTACAGTCAATGACGATCGTTATCGGGCTATGTTGAACGAATTTTTGTTTACAAAAATTCAAGAGGAGGATATTGGCAACATTTGGTTTCAACAGGACAGCGCTACGTGCCACACAGCCGAAGCTAACTCAATGTTTTGCGCATTATCAGCCGCAGAGCTGATGTCGTTTGGCCACCTCGGAGCTGTGATTTGACACCGTTGGACTATTATTTGTGGGGTGCCGTCAAAGATAAGTGTTACGCCGACAAGCCAGAGACAATTGACGCTTTAAAGGACAATATTCGTGCAGCCATTGGTGAAATACAGCTGCACACAATCGATAATATGCTTAAAAATTGTACCGATCGTGTAGGCTACTGCATGGCAAGCCGAGGCAGCCATTTGAATGAAATTATTTTCCATTATTAACCGGAAGGATTGTACTTTCAAATAATAAAAAAAATTTGATAAAATATTCAGTAGTTTTTTTTTAAAGCATTTTCAAAAAATAAAGTTATTTGGCGGACCCTTTACATGAATTGCGAGACCTACAGTTTAAAGTCGACTCCGAACGACAGATTTTTGAGAAAATTTTCATGGCAATTTTATTTACCGTCAGAGTTTTTTCCAGAAATCTGCTGAGAGTAAATCGCTAACTAGACTAAATGAAACGACGAAATGTTTACACTGGACTTTTTGCCCATTCTTTCCTTCTGTTATCCCTGCTATCCCAACTGAATGCAATGCATAAGTAGAACTCATCTCCTGAGTGTTGGTCCTAAAAAAATTCAAGTTCAATAGCGACAATACGTTCCTTTCGGGCTTCTATTATAGGTTTTGTTTTAGATTGTTTCCTTTGAAAATCATAATATTGCAGCGTCCAGTCTTTTTTGTTTAGGTTTCCGCCTAAGCCTGGTATGAGTCCAATTATTTGTTCAATTTTAATAAAAAAAGGCTATTTATGCCATGGTTCAGTGTCTGAAGTGCTTGAATCCAAGCTGCAGCTATTCGGATTGAAACTCAGAAGAGAGCGGATAAATCATAATGCTCATGGTTTCAAAAAGAGGCGTCAATCTATGACCCCACGGAGAAAAACATTATCAGACCTTTAAACAGCAAAGAGCAAAAACTTAATATATATTCATCGAGAACGTTGTTTCTTGAAAATGATGGATGACAACTCTATCATATTTGAATCTGCTATTTTTTGACGGATCACCTGCTGAGGTTGAAAAAAACTTGATTAAATTTGAAATTTGAGAAACTGACTGATATCTCACAGACTGGCCGTTAGGGCGTTGCCTTAATCCTTTGCTTTAATTCTTTAGTCAAGATCATTCATTACTTGAGTTTAGTTGTGGTTGAACTGAAAACAAAAATAGTTTCACAGTTATTTTCATTCACTGTACTTTCCTATATACAAACTAAAAAAATGAAAAGAAAAAATAGAAAAAAACTACACACACACACTAAAATACAGTGTGTGTATTTACTTGTACATTTCAGTGTGTCATTTGTATGACAGTTGACATTATAAGCTGATTGCGCGAGTGTGAAAGCGTTAAGAATATGAAAAGCGAATAAATGCAACCTTACACATGCACCCCGAAACAAACATACATACTTACTCGTACACAGTAGTAAACTAAGTGAATATACACTCACACCGACGTAAACATCACTAATGGCTATCGTATATTATGCTGTTTATGCATCCGTTCCGTTTGCATATGTGTTCGAGTGTTTATTTGTTTGCAAGCGGATGTAAACATTTCTGAGCATATTTGTGTACATGAGCGCGTGTATCTGTATGTGTGCATACATTTGGAGGTTCATATTTTAAGCCTTGTTAAAAAGATACCGTACGTTGAAAGTATCCAAACAGCTTGGCAAATAAACACAGAGCATTCATGTTTTAGACTCACCATTTAGACTTGGCTTGTGTGTACACCATAAATAGGTGTACTAATGTTGTTGTTATTGTTGCAGCTACATCCTTTTGCTGTTTATTAGAAACTAACTGTTCCTTACTGCTGGTTGAACTGATTCAGCTTAATGAGCTTTATTCGGTAAAATTGCTGTGAACATTTGGCAGTCGGCATAATAATTGATTTCGACTGACCTTAACGAGCGCAATTGTTGTCATTGTTACAGTGTAGAATTCAATTTCTATGTGGGTTGCTAATTTAAATCCTTAATCTCTAAGCATTGATACATTTCATGCATAAATATAGTGGCAGGATGGGTGAAATCTATATTTTTGAAGTGAAATTTAAGTTACGATACAAAGTTTCAATATTTTCGAGTTATTTTCGCTAATAAAATGGATTTTTTTTACAAATTTCTACATAATCTGCAGAGAGAAAGTCTCCGAAAAAATATTTGTTCATATTTCGTTTTGTGAGAGATGTCTGACCGGGGATTTGAACCGTGGCTTCGCGTCTAATAAGCCAATGCACTACCTACTAGACTACGGCAACTTCAGTACACCTCTAGTATAAGAGTTGTATTTGATTTTCCTTTAATTCCTTCGAGCACCCCAAAGTCTTTCTGGTGATTAATACTAGCTTAAATGCAACCAGAAAACATTTTCGTTCGACATTTCGATAATCAATCACTTCTATAGGATTCGTATTAAGAAATTCAGTGATTTAACTAGTTTCTCGAAATTAAGTTTGTTTTAACACAGTCCAACTCTTCTCTATTTAAGAGTCCCTTTAGTTTTAAAACCACTAAAAGGACTCAATCACACTTTTGATTAGTAATAGCAATAGAGGCATCATAGAGATGTTAGGTTATCGTAAAGCTTGTTGCTTCTAGGCTGGTTTATTCGGTGGCCATATGGCCCATTGCGTTACTCAGTGTGAGATAAACCCTCTGATCATGATCCGTTAGTGGAACATAACCTGTCAGTGCCCTTAGTGGCACGTTCGCCGCTATGCCCAGATCTTCAAGCATTCTATCGTTCATAAACGTGTTATTTTTGGTCAAATATTTAATCAGTAGCAATGTTATCAAGGGTTCAATTTGACAACTTAAATGTCAACGAAAAAAAAAAATTTGTTGAAACAACCAGCTGTTTTGTTTACCAGCTGTCAAATGAATATTGAATACTATGTTCAGATATACACTTTTATTGAGTCAATATTCGGTTTATTGAGTACAATATTTAAGTGTTCAGACATAACAGTATACGCAGTTCAGCTGCTTACTGTGTATACTTACTGCGTATGTTCAGACATAACAGCATACGCAGTTCAGCTGCTTACTGTTCAGCTGCTTACTGCGTATATTGTTATATCTGAACACTTAAATATTGTGCTTAATAAACCGAATATTGACTCAATAAAAGTGTATATCTGAACATAGTATCAATCATAATAATACAAAATAAGTTTCGTAAGAAACTAGGTTGTAATCTCGGCTAAGAGGTCGTAATAACCAATTAAATAAGTACATAAGTAATTCACGAGTCATGAATATTTCGCGTTCCTCCATCAATATGAGTATGATTAGTCACCCGTCATGAGTCTTTAGGTCCAGATTAGTATTGTACAAAACCTCTTGAGCAAATCCATTTGCTTTTTGCATAAAGTTTCACTGAGGCCCAGCTTTTGCTTAGAAATAGGGAATGCATTCCCAAATCCAGGTTCCAACCTAGCTTAAGTTGACCTACTCTTTATTCAGGGTACGGTATCAGGACATATCCAGACTGAGTATTTTGGACAACCAGTGATATATCATCGATTTAATTTCGAATTGTAGTTTTGCCAAGGCAATCGGTCTTATCTCTTCTAGAGTCTCAAAAATCCTCCATATACCACAAATAATTAGTCACCCTGACCACTTCTTTTGTTAACCACTGTATATGCACACTTTATAATAAACATTTTGTGAAGAGTTGGAAGTGTATAAGAGCATATGAGTCCATAAAAGAAGAAATTCGTCCTAAATGCGAGTAAAGTAGATGTATTCAGCAACAACAATAATAGACAGAAAGAAAACACAACAACAACAGCAGCATCAACATCTATGAATACGACTGAGTACAAAACAACAATAAGAGAAACAAGAAAAAGAGAAGAAACAAAAATTTACATTTGTCGAGTGTCATTGGGTGCTTTTGTTAGCAAAAGGACTACAAGTACAAGACTATAGAGTGTTGCAGATAATAATGATGATACTGTCACATTTGATGTCAACGGATGTCCTGACTTAAGAACGACTATAAAACTGTCGTCAGAGCACTTTTTTTTGTTACTCATCTTCTTCTGCTTCTTCTTGTTCATTCTCATTCTTAAGTTCTTTAACAAAAAGAAAGCGTTACATTTAAGAAGAAACAAATTCACTTTTTTTTTCTTATTCTAATAAAGTTTTCACATACACCTATACATTATGAAATGCTAATATACATATGTATGCAAAGCATACATACATACATATGTGCATAATATCTGATGCGAACACTCGTGTTTAAGTAGCTATATGTAGTCGTCCGTCATATGCTGTAATAATTTTCATCACATTTTTTTCTGTTTTTTTCTATGAATATTTTTTCGTAGCAAAAATGCATTAAAGTGCTGTAAGTTTTCATAAAATAGTTGGATGGCAAAATTTTATGTACATAATACTTGTTTAAACTAATTTAAATGTATGTACATGTGTTTTTTGTTCTTATGACAAGGTCAAAAATGTTTTCTTAAAAATTCACACTGAATTAAGAATAACATTTTTCATGCGTCCATTTTAATGTACAGTGTTTGAATTATTAAAGACCTTTACTAATGGGCTATAGTTACAGAATAACACCTTCAAAGTGCTTTAATCGCCTTTTCAAAATTCCGCACAGTTATGATTAAATAAGGTATTCCCTGGATATAAGAAACCTGAATATAATAATTCCCCGCTTAGTAGCTCTAAACCTTAGGCAATCTTGAAAATATTTCATATTTTAAATATACTTTAAAAATATTTGTTTAAATGCAACCGCTTTGTGCCAACTTTCTTTCTAAAATTGATGCTGCTCTCTAGCTCCCCCGTTCACGCCATTAAACGATTCTAGATTTCTTGACCTATTGTCAGCCAATATTCGCCACTAACCCAGTCAGAAATAATAGAAAAGCTCTTGTTCTACTTATCTGACCTGATGCAGGTCTCGGGTCAGTCAATGTTCTGATTCTCTGTCTAGTTAGTGATACAAGAGACCACTTGACTATGTCTATACAGTCTGATGCGGATCCATCTTCTACAGAAATTTCTTCGCAGGGATCCCAAAATGACACGGAAGCCCACGGAATTATAACTTTGTTGATCATACTGAGCTAAAGAGGATGATCAAAACCCTCATTGTCAGCAATTGATACAAATAGAATTCTATCAGCTTGAATGAAACGCTTAATACTGTACAAAAATTTTTCGGCAGCGATTTGAAGCATTTGTTGCAACATATAGTATTTGAAGTTTTTCAGAACCGTCTATATTCTATTATCTGTCAGCATTAACGTAAAATTTTACTATAAATTCATTTTTATTTAAAACTTCTGTTCAACTTTTGTAGAAAGCTCTGTGTCTATATACAGACGCCTTCAATAAGCGGACACCGCGATAACGAATAAAATAAAAATAAATTTGTGTTTAGTTTTAAATAAATTCTTTATTGTTCGCACAATTCTGTATGTCACTGTTCACAACTTGATGGAAACAACAATAATTGCTTTATTCATTATTCTTCTTTTCACTCTTTTGCGTAAACAATAACAATTACTAGTCAATTGTTCGAAAAGCACGATTACTCTCTACAGACACACCGCGTCTTCACTGTGACTGACTGACAAGACTGACTGAACTTTTACTAACACCGTTGCTACTTTGCCTTGCCTTTTATATGACAAGGTGAACAGTCTGATGAATGCTCTTGAAGGCAAATGTTCGTGGCTTCGAGATCACGAAGAAAGCACCTTTACTGAAGACTTCAATCATGGTTGGGTAAGGTATCTCAAACATAACATCGGTTAACGTTTATTAAAAAAACTTTTAAGAAGCTGTTGTAAAATCATGTAACAGTTTAATGTTACAGAACTCGCGCAGAGTTTTCAGCAAGATTCTATGTGAATAGTTGTAGAAGACAAGGTTTGTCGAAAAAGATACCCAAACATTGGTATTTTTAAGACAGCCATGGCCTATTTACCAATTGAGGAGATGCGTACGGCTATTGATGAATAACCAAACCGACTTAAGGCGAACATTTCGAATATTTACCTTTTTACCTTTTTAAATTATTATATAGGGTGGGCCTTTTAAAAGTTTAAATTTAAAAATGCAATAAAACAAAACCGTTTCGCAATTTTGCCAAATAAATATTTTCGTTGTGTAGTACAATTGTTTCGGTTAGAATGGAATTCATAAGGCTGCCGTGGCTGACCTCACAGTACCTCATTCGATAGAACCAATTTTAGTGCACTTTTTCGAGAGTATGTGGCCGTATCTCTTCAATGGCTTAATTATCTGTGGTTTGTTGGCATAACCCTTTTCTTTATCGTCACCCCTTAGAAAATAGGCAACGGTGTCAAATCCCCGTTTCTTGGCGGCCACTTGACATCACCATTTCAGCTAATTAAATGGCCATCAAATGGTAGACGCTATAAATCAATTGTGACATGAGATGTGTGGCAATTTGTACCATTCCATTCACAAACATCGTTGACATCAATACCATGAAGAGCGGGTACAAAAAAATCGGTTATCACGGTGCGATAGACATCTTCATTGACCGTTATGGTTGCGCCGTCCTCATTTTCATTTTGGCTTCTGTAAGACAACGTGTGTGTTTCTGAGCATCAAATACGTAAATTTTGTTTATTAACGTTGGCCCATTAAATCACAACGTTGCTAAGCGTAAATCGATTTTTTACGTTCACTTTATTGGTTTTCTTCTTTTCACTGTTTGGCTTAAATAATAACAATTTTTTAAAAGATCTTTATAACGGAGATCTTCAAACCACGATTAACATTTATTATATTGTTTAACGGAGGTCCTCAAGCCACGATTATTATCTTCACACGCAACGCGTCTTTATAGAAAACAGACTGAATTTTTACTGACTCCGTTGCCTGCTTTGTGGTTCCTTTTATGTTGCGGTGTAAATAGTCTGATGGATGCTCTTGAAGGAGAATGACTTAGCTTTCTCGAAATCTCTGCAAATGTAAATGTAAACATAGTTGTTTCATTGTTGTTGTTGCCTGTTTGTTTACTTGTTTATCCTCTTTTTTATATCGATGTTTTGCTACATTTTTGTTTATTCGTTGATCATGTAAACAAGTCCATTGTTTTTGTTTTTGTAGCTTTTGTTTGTCATTTTAATGTTAAACGATGTAACACCATTTCCATTTTCGTAACACTATACTGAATTTTGTGTCAGAATAGAATGACATAAATGTTGCCACATTTCAAATAACCGATGGGTTCAAATTTAAACCAATAGATGGCTTATCCATTTTTTGTAATAAAGCTGTTAAAAAGTGAATGACAAACATGTATTAAATTTAATTTTATAGTATACAAGTTGTATAATAGTATTTATATCCTTACTAACTGCATACAAACAAATATATTCACATAATTCTTTTGCATTTATCTCTTTTCAGGTAAGACTTATTACAATAGAAGCATAACACAAGAGTTTTATGGTAAGACATACAAACAATCAAATCCAAAGATAATCTTTTTATTCATTTAAATTTATATTAAATAGTTTTGATGTTGTAAACTATTTAAATAAAGATTTACTTTTAAATATTTTAAATTCAAATTCTTATCCAAAAAGCACATGCGGAAACATACAGAATGTTTACTTGACACACAAATGCCATAATTAAGGATTATTTTATGTTCTTTGCAAAAAACATGAATAAATTCCATAACACAACGATTAAAAGAGAAAATTAATAAATTTTAACAAAACTAGCAAATGAAATGGATAAGATAGACAGATAAATAAATAATTAATTTATTAATTTATAGCGCTGTACTAAAAGGATAAACCATAGTCCTTGTCTCGTTAAAAAGTGTGGAAAGCGACAGTGTTGAAAAATTCAGTACTTTAGTACTTTTTCAGTACTTTTCCATTTCAAAAATAAAGCAGTACAATCTCGGCGCTTTCAGTACTTTTTTTTGTTATCACATACATGTTTTATGTCAACGTAATGCAAAAGTTAGTATTAGTCTTTAGCCCCGGTTAGCCAAACGTCCACGGAACTTATGTTCGTTTTTAGAATACGGAAAGCAATGAGAATGCTTGCCGAACCGTAATGTAATCTCGATAAACATTTACATTGCTCTTCTTATGCTGAAAACGATTGTATGTATGTTCCTTTACGTTCCGTCGACATTTGTCTAAGCGGGACTTTTATGTTTTGTTACGATTAGAATCGGCAGTTTTTGTTTTATATGTGAGGAATACTTATAAGTCGTTTGTTTTTCTATTCCGTTCCGTAAGTGTATCAAATTTAAATAAATAAATAGTCTAGTAGGTAATGTGCTGGCTTATTAGACTTTAGCCCAAGGGCCAAGCCCCACGTCAGACATCTCGAAAAAAAAGAAAAATTAAAAAAATATTTCTTCGGCGATCTCATTCTGTTAAAAACTTGAGAAGAAAAAAAATAAGTGACGTGAGAAGCTAGGTCATAGTCTTGATTGAAGGGTTATAATGATCAGTTATGTACTTTTTACAAAAGTACCATTTGATGCGAAAAAGTACTCAGTTATAGTTTAGCACCATTTCGACACTGGAAATAAAGTTCAAGGCAGGGTGAAGGACAGCAAGAGGGGGAAGAGAGAGAGAAACAGAGAAAGAGAGATCGAGCGTGAGCGTTTAACAATAATATTGTTTTAAATACAAATAATATTCCACCAATATAATGCGGTGGTAACAAAAACAAAACTGCAATAAAATAGTTCCTTTTACTGTCGTTGTTTTTGTTGTTGTTGCTCTTGTTCATAAAAAAATATTCCCTCTCTCTCTCTCTCTCTGTCCCATTCGCTCAATTTGTAGTTTTTTTGTGTTTACCATCAGATACCCGAAGTAATAAACAAGTTTTTCTTTTCTTTTCACACACACACACACATACGCATACACTTTAACACACCATAGTTGTGGTAATAATTGTCGTTATTTTCAGTATGTTAGCTATTGTTGTTGCTGTTGTTGTTGTGTTGTCCTTACTATTACCATAACTTTGCGAATAAAAAAAATTCCCAGAGAAAAAAACGTTCAAATATGTATACATGTATGTGGATAAGTATGTGTGTGTGTGTGGGTATTGCTTGAAATAGTCATTTAAACAACTTAATTGCAATACCTCCTCACCCTTACATCTCCTTCTACTCCTATGCATAGCATCAAGCAAACACATTAACTTACGCACACACCCATAAAATTATAGTGAAATACATATACAAAAACCGGAAGCTGAAACACAAACTCATGCATACACACACACACACACACGTAGAGTAAAACATTTAAAAAATGTTTATGAAACCAGAGTCATTTAAGAAGAAAAAAATTAGGAAGAGAACACTACGGTCATAAAACAGCAAAAAAAAACAATTGGCAGATTGAAATCACAAAAAAAGAGCAATTTTAAGAAGACACTAAAAGAGCTGAAAATGATTTTTAAAAGAAATTTTAACGTTTTGCAATAATTTTTATGAGTGAGCAACAAAAATGACTCTCTCTCTCTCTCTTCCAAATGTGAAACAATTTTCTGGGAACTTTTTAAATGTCAAAAGTTCATTGCTTGAATATTTTCTATTTGAAATGAAGCTCTAACTTGCTCTTGAGCTTTTAGCTCGTTTATGATTTAATTAAACAGCGCTGTATTAAAAAAAATACATAAATTAATCAGAAAGAGAACCAAATTAGTTTTAAATGCTAATTGAATAAAATTAGTGACAGAAGAAGCATGTGAATTCCGTCAAATGTGTTTTTTTAAAGCATATAACTACTCTTCTGTGCAAGGTTCAGACGGCAGTAATATTTCGTAATGCTTTAACATCACCCGAAATGAATTTAAGACTGATAAGCTTCCGTTTTCGCTTAAACCTTACTAGACCTTGGTATAGTGATGGACGATATAACAACACTTGATATAATTCAATGATACATAGATACAATTCGATGTTTTTGCCGCAGATCAACATCGATTAAACATCGGGCACTCTCCTTAAGTGGTAAAAGTTGAGTTTGGCGATTTTTAGAATCTTATACTTAGTCGTCTATTTACCAACAATTTATAACAAGTGTTCCTTGAGTCTAGAATGCCGTGTGCATCTGGTCTGCCTAGCTGATTTAGCTATGCATTCTATTCCATTTCTTGTCAACCTCATACCTAAGTTGGATTGAACACTTCTTTCGATGCCGTAAAGATTTACTTTGTAACATTTTTCAAGTTTCTCCATGAGCTCGGATTATTTAACTCTGGGATCGAATACCATGCTTCTGTTCCACTATATGTCAAACAATCTTTTGCGAATCATTTCCAAAAGTCACAGAGTTTACTGATATAGGAGAAAATAAATGAGTGAACTGCGAGAATACAATAATCTTGCGTGATGATTCTCGCGTTCAGCTTGAAACTCGCAACTGTATGCGACGGTTTTATATTCTGCAAAGCCTTGGACACACTTATGGGACAATTTTTTACGCGTATATCAAGACACGCCCGTCGCTGTCTCTTATCCACTTCCACTTGAGCTGTGTTCAAAAATATAGAGTGAGCATCAAAAGAAACTGTACATACATACATACATAATTGGCCATTACAACCCTTCAGTCAGGATTACGGCCTAGCTTCTCACACCACCTATAGAAGTCGCCGTGGTCTAGTAGGTAGTGTGTTGGCTTATTAGACGAAAGGCCCGAGTTCAAATCCCAGGTCAGACATCAAAACGAAAATATGAAAATATTTCTTCAGCGACTTCCTCTCAGCAGATTTCTGGCAAAAACTCTGAGAGTAAAAATTGCCATGAGCTTCTCAAAAAAAAAAAAAAAAAAAAAAAAATATTTGTCGTTAGGAGTCGACTTTACTGTTTAGTTCGGCTTGTGGAGCGGATACACCATTCGCCCATATTTCTTTGAAAATGAGGACGGTGCAACCATTGCGGTCAATGGAGACACCTATCGCACCATGATAAACGATATTTTTTGTACCCGCTCTTCATAGTATTGAAGTGAATGATGTTTGCATTCAACAGGATGGTGCAACTTGCCACACATCTCATGTCACAATAGTCAAACGTTTCATAGCCTTTTAATAAGCCGAAATAATGATATCAATTGGCCACCAAGAAGCTGCAATTTGACCCCGTTGGACTATTTGCTGTGGAGAGCCGTTAAAGAAAAGTGTAATGCCGACAAACCAGAGACAATTGAGCATTTGAAGGCAAACATTCGTGATGCCCTTACCGAGATACGACCCACATACATACATAATTGACCATTACAACCCTTGAGTCAGGATTACGGCCTAGCTTCTCACACCACTCATGTTGTGTGCCTTAATTTTATACTTGAGTGGCGGGACCCACAGTTTAACGTCGACTCCGAACGACAGAATTTGAGAAACTTTTTCATGGTAGGTTTATTTACACTTAGGGCTTTTGCCAGAAATCTGTTGAGAGGAAGTCGCCGAAGAAATATTTTTTTTTTTTTCATATTTCGTTTTGATGTCTGGCCTAGGGTTCGAACCCCGGCTTTACGTCTAATAAGCGAGCACACTACCTACTGGACTGCGGCGACTACAACGACTCCATACACTCGAAAAAGTGCACGAAAATTGGTGCGATCGAATGATGTACTGTGATGCCGGCCAAGGCAGACATATGAATGCAATAATATTCCATTTTTCAACAGAACAGTTGCTTTTCACAATAAAAAAATACATTTCGTAAAACTTGGGACTGTTTTTATTGCATTGCATTTTTGAATTTAAACTTTTTAATGGCCCACCCTTTAGTTATCGATATTGATAGTTTTATAACAGATTCGTTATTCCAAATCAACGAGAAATATAAAAATGTTGTAAAACATTTATTGCAATAATTCTGCTTTAATTTTTTTTCGTTCCCCGAATATCATTTGTGAACAATAGTTTTAAATCGTATTTTTATGTTTATCAGGATTTTTGCCTTTGTTTTTTTTTTAATAAATTTGTCTCTTGCCTTTGCAAATGAAGTAACATGAAGAGAGAGTATTAATAGCAGATTTGTTCGTGCATAAGTAGAGTGGCAGCAACAAATAAAAAACAGATACACACGCAATTATTACTTCATATAGGACGACCAAAAAAAATAAAAAATATAATAAAAATGGAACACACTTGACACTTCCGTTTCCATATCCATATCCGTCCGCTTCATTTGCATTCATATGTTTTGACTCATTTCATTTTATTTATTTCTCTTTCTAGTGAATGTGTGTAAATGTGGGAGTGTGAGGCATATGTTTGGGAGTGGGTTTATGGCAATAATGTTACCAAATACCACTACTTGTTGTTTTATATTAAAGTAAATAAAAAAAAAACAAGAAAAAAAATACAATTGAATTGAAAATAATACACAACAGGCCACCATTATAGAGTGTAAATGAGTGTAAGAAGAGTAAATAAAATGTAAAAAAATGTGAAAAAAAAACAAAAACAAAACCAGAAGAGCCCAACTAAATTTATATCATACCAGAGTATTGGTTGGTAATGACACTGGCGCTAGTGTGACGCCAGTTTTTTTTTCGGGTTTTACGAGTACCACTGCCATCAAACCAACATCACCATCACCATCAGCATCACCAATACACCAATACCGCTACTACTCCTCTTTAGCCACTTTAGTTTTGGTTTTTTTTATTATTATTTATTTGTAGTTGTTATTGTAGTTGTTATTGTATTTTAACATAATTTATTTACTGCGGGAGAGCGACATGGTATTTCGCTTAAAATTCTCTCCACTGTTTTATACCATCACACACCACCAGTATGCAAACGTTAATAAGTACATTATATATGTGTGTGTGTGTGAATGTGTATATTCAATGGTGTATGATGGAATGTTATGGTATTATGCTATTCGGAATGTATGTATGTATGTATGTGTGCAAGAGCCATTCAAGTTGTCCGCATATTGAACATCACAGGATATTGTAATGAAGCCAAGGATTTAAGCGAAATAATAATTTATCAAAAATACCAACAACAACAGCAACAACAATATTAACAACAACAATAACAGCAATAATTGCATGACGTTCAGAGTTAAACTGTCTGTTGTTCGTACGTGCGTTTGTTTGTTCTTCCTTCTTTTTTCTCTTGTTATTCTTTTTTGCTGTTGTTGTTGTTGTTGGTGTTGTTGTTATTCCGTATATTTGTTTTATTTTTATAGACATTTTTGCCTCTTGCATTGGAGAGTTATGTGTTGTATGTGTGTGCATAGTCTTCTGTAAACATTTCATTGTTTACCAACACATCCAACTAAAGTTCGACAATGTCCTTGTGCGTAAATATCGACTTACCACATCCATTTCCAACAAACATACACACACATACACGCTTACAACACTCATTTGTATAATTTACATTGTGTTGGTTTTTAGCATTGCAACTCAACAAGCGACCATTAATCATACCGGAAATGACAACTTTAGATACAAACAAGGGGGCCAAGCGACAGCAAAAAAATACTCAGAAAAATAGGGAAAAATATGAAACGATACGAACACATCATCATCATCATCATCATCGTCGTCGTCGTCGTCGTCAACATCAACGCATGAATACAATATTGTCATCATCTCTGTTGTCAACGTTGGTTGGTTGGTTGTTATTTGCGTTCCATCCAGTTTTTGGGGTACACAGTTGTGTAAATGCTGCTAAAAATCCTTATAATCTTGATTTCTGAAACTATTATTTTGCACGTCATACATACAAGCACACATAAACATACACACACGCATTTGAAATTATCTTTAGCACATGTGATGTCTTTAGCTCTTTAAGATGAAATGATTTCTTATTTTAATTTAAAATGTTTTAATTCAGAGAAATTATATATAAAATATCCCAAGGCGCTAGAATATATCTTAAATATGTATGTATTTTTCAGCAGTTTATTGTCGTTTAAATTGAAATGTAATGTATTTGCATGTCTCCACAAATATCTCTATTATTAAGTTCTCAAATAACCACACAAAACAAAATCTGTCTTAATTTTAGAAATAAGAAATTGCTTATCATCACTTCAATTAACCTGGTTAAACATGTCAGCACGCACGCTGCTCGCTATAATGTTCAATGAAATTGTTAAATTTTTTGTGCATCATCAATACACATTCATACCAGAGATCAGCAATGAGAGATGAGTAGAATTGAATCATACTCATAATTTCTGATACTTATACGCATATATTCATAATTGGCCATTACAACTCTTCAGTCAGGATTATTAGCTTCTCACACCACTCATGTTGTGTGCCTTAATTTTATACTTGTTCGAGATGTCTGACCTGGGGTTTGAACCGTGGCCTCACGTCTAATAAGCCAACAGACCACCTACTGAACTACGGGCACTTCAAGGGTCCTATCTTCTTCTTCTTATTCTCTCTTATATAAAAATGAATGTGTGTTTATTTGTTTGTGGGTTTGTTTGAAGTCTAAAGACGGCTAAGCGGCTGAACCGATTTTCTTGAAATTTTCACAGTATCTTCCTGTATGTCTGGAAGGAGTTATAGTCTACTTTTTACGTTGAAATAGGCAAATAAAATAAAATAAAATAAAATAAATAAAAAAGTATGAGTGTTATTGTCTAACAACATATTACGTATACGTCACGCGTCAGCTCTATGTGTATATAAAAATGAATGTTTGTTTGTATGTAAGTTCTAGAATCGTAAACTATGCATTTGATCATGTTATGATCTTCAGCAAAGTTGTTGCGCATGGGCCGGGAAAGGTTTCTAAGTTGGTGCGTTTAATTTCCGATAGATGGCGCCACTGAAAATGACTAAAAATGAATTAAATCGTAAACTGTGCTTTGGTCATGATATGATCTTTAGCAAAGTTGTTGCGCATAAGTCGACGGAGGTTTTTAAGTTGGTGTGTTTAATTTCCAATAGATGGCGCCACTGTCAATTATTCAAAATGAATTGAATCCTAAAATATGCATTTGATCATGTGTTGATCGGACAAATACCAGACATTTTAGGATTCATCATTTATGATTTTAAATAACATTTGGTATAACTCTTTCTGGTAAAATCTCAGTTACAAATTTGAAACATTTTAATTTTGGAAAATTTTTAAAAATGCTGTTGGGTTAAATAAGAATAAGATACATTGTGAGATTCTAATAAATTTAAACGCATTTTTCACGTCGTTCCCGTGCAATCATCCCTCCAAAGCGGCAAGCAATTGGTCTACCTACTTCTCAAGCACGAAAGAAAAAAGCATAAGAACCTCAGAACCAGACGAGCAACGAGCATTGGGACGGGAAAACCTTAGAGTACATGCCGCTGAGACGCGTTGGCATGAATCACTTGAACAGCGAGAAGTCAGATTAGAAACTGATCGAATGCATACTACTCAGGCCTGTTCGTCTGAATCATCTGGACAACGGGAAACAAATCAATAAAATGATTCAAAATTAATTATGTGTAATGTCTTTCCTGCAAGTTTATTTTAGTTGGTGGCGCGCAGGGTAAAGCTAGTATGCATACATAATTGGCCATTACAACCCTTCAGTTAGGATGCGGCCTTCTCAACACCACTCATGTTGTGTGTGTTAATTTTATACATGAGTGTCGGGACCTACAGTTTAACGTCGACTCCGAACGACAGATTTTTGAGAAATTTATTTTTCATGGCACTTACTGTCAGAGTTTTTGCCAGAAATCTGCTGAGAGGAAGTCGAGTCACTCGAATCATTTATAAGTATTATAAGTATCTTTCTAAATTTATGAATCTAAATGACTAGGCTAATGAATCAAACATATTTCGAATGGTATGAGTTTGATGTCAACGTTGAACTCATAATTATTGCAACCTGTACTTATGAACTTGTGGTGAGTACGAATGCATCAGAGTAGTTAAATTTCAATATTGTTGATTCACTTATATATTTCATGAGTGCTTATGAGTATCGAAAAAGCGATTCATTGCTGATCTCTGATACACACATACAGTGAGTCAACAATATTGAAATTTAACTACTCAGAATCATTCGTGTTCACTACAACATTGATTTATATGTACTAGTTGCAATTAGTATGAGTAAAACGTTGACCTCAAACTCATAACATTCGAAATATTTTTGATTCATATGCCTACTCATTCATATTCATAAATTGAGAAAAATACTCATAAAGCGAGTGAATCGAATCATTCAACAAAATTTACAGTCATAGTTGTTGTTGCTTTTACAAAAAGAGAAGAATGAGAAAGACAAAGACAGCAAGCAAAGCAAACACACAATCTTCTAGTGAGTATTGTAGTGTTCGTAAGCGAATCATACTTACATTGTGATTCTTGTAAATGTTGAGTAAAGGAGAGTCAAAATCAACAACATCATGCGTATGGTTATATATGAGTACGATAAGTACTTTAAACTTTGAATATGAGTAGAGTTTTATGATATTAAAATCAGTATGAATACGTATAAGTATCAAATATTATGAATATGTTTCGAATCTACTCATCTTTGTAATACTAATTGCTGTTTTTTAATTCTATGTTGCTTTTTTATTTGGAAAAGTATTGTTGTAGAAGCACATACATATATGCCTTCTCTAGTCTCGCACTCAGAGATCTGGGATACCTTCCCTGCCAGTTTTCCCGCATTTTCGGTCTCCACTATTTTATTAAACTGGAATTTGCAAAATCTTTTCAGCATATCAGTCAGTATCTTGTCAATAGCGGGTGGAAAAAGCAGTTCAGTCAGCTCATGTGACTTGATCTTGTCAAACAGCAGAGTAATTGCTTACCAAATGTGTCAATCAATAGATTTATTGATCTACTTGTAGTACTGTTGTCTTCAAACCTAATAGGAGAAAATTCTTCGTTTCCAAACACTTATTAACTACTTGAAAAATAAAACTTCTTTTCTTGCCTCAAACGACTTTAACCTTATTTAAATAACAAACATACAGTGGCGACATTTTAAATAGCACGGTTAGTGTACAAATTTTCATACACATTTTTTCTCTTTTATTTCTTAAATTATTTAAATTCTTTTTGCAGTTATTTGTTTAATAACATGTTGTTATTAATTTGTAATGTAAGCTTAGTCAAAAAAAGAAGTGTATTTTTAGAAACTGAAAGTTATTGTTTCTTTTTCGCTATATTCGCAGATATTTTAAATAGCACACGTCTTAAGATATTTAAAAAAAATTATATTTTGATTAAAATAAACACTGTGATTAAGAAAAAAAGGTATAAAGTTGATAATTATTATCTAATTTATTATTTAAAATATAAAGTATTACTATTCTCATAGAATGGGGCGTGGCCAACACGCTAATCCAAGCTTTCGAAGATTTGTCCGTCAATACTGCAAGGACGGTCTGAGATTTACCGAAATACCACAGAAAGTGGATTGTTCGAGAAACAAAGTGTATAACGCAATCAAACATTATGAAAAAACTCAATCTTTTGAAAGCATCACACGAAAAAGATCCAAAATAACGTCTCAAAGGACACATAAATTAATAGTTAAAATGAGCAAAAGTGATCCTTTTTTAACTGTACCAAGAATACTGGAAAAAATTCAAGAACAGTTGGGACTAAACATATCCACAAGTACAATAAAAAACAGATTACGAGAAAATAACTTGTTTGAGCGCATTGCCAGGCGTAAACCACATGTGTCAAAAAAAATCGAATAAACCGAGTTAATTTTGACAAGGCCCATTTAGAAATTATGTAAAAAATATATGAACAAAAAAATAAAAATAGAATCACTATTAATTAATTAACAACAATATAGGTGGTTTAAATATAATACAAGTTTATAACTTTATCGCAGCAATTGAAGAAAAATTGTCATTAATTTCTCCATTTATGAAACGTGCTATTTAAGATGTCGCCACTGTAGTTTGTATTTCTATTATATTTGAATTCGTTTTCTTATTTTTCCATAAAATTTTCTTAACTTTACTTCTGCTAAACGCTGTAGTTTTAAGCATAATTTGTACAATTGAATGCAATTTTCTTTATTAAATAAATTTGAATAATTTGAATAAATTAGTTTTTTTATTCAAATTGTGCATTTACTCTTGTTGTTGTTATTAACAAAAACAATATTGCTTTTGTTGCAATTGGTTATTGTTGTTGTATTTGTTTTTCTCTCAAATGTATAAAAAGAGCACAACCAACTGAATTGTAATAATTTATCCTTTATCTGTACACATGCCAATTGAAGACAAATGTAGATGAAACCATATATGTATGTATATAAACCAGATCTAATTTACACACCCACACATACCAACAAATTAAAACTGATTTACAGAGATGGACAAACGCAATGTTACATGAAAGTACAAAATTCTCAGTATATATGTATGGGTGTGCGTGTGTAAAATGCATTTTTATTTATTCGCAATTGTATGTATGCATGTATCATGTATGTGTGTGTAGAAGGGAAAAAGTGAGAGCATTAGATAACGGAGAACTGACAGTAAATAGAATACGTATGTATTTGTTTTTTTTTGCTTATTGGCCACAATGAAGTGAAATTAAATACCGAATAAATGGAAATGAAAACATTGGCAATACAAAATTACCCAACAAACCAAATTCTCGACGTGAATTTATAGTTAAAGAATAATAAAATGAAACAAATAAAAATGTATTAAATAGACAACAGCATTAACATAACTTAGGTGAGACATTCTCAACACAATGAAATATTAAAAAATACTTTTTGGCGACTTTCTCTCAGCAGAGTTCTGGCAAAAACTCTGAGAGTAAATAAAATTGCAATGAAAAGTTTCTTAAAAATCTGTCGTTCGGTGTCGACTTTAAATGCCACTCATGTATGAAATTAAACAATACAACTTTAGCAGTATGAGAAGCTAAGTCGAACATAAGAAGCGTGAAGTAACATAACTCTGTAAAGATTTCTGAAATTCAAAAGTTAAGTTGCAATCAAATGATAATTCATAGAATTTGATCGTCTCCTTTTGTTTGTGTTGTAAATTTGAAAATATATTCTCGTGTAATTTTTTACATGCGTTATATTTTGTTATTAATTTTGAAATTACAAGAAATGTATGCCTATATAGTCATGCATATTTATTACTTAAAAACCAAATTTCCACGTGATAATTTTTACAACTTTGTGCATTTCAAAAAGGGTGTAAATAATCGATTACTTATTTAAAATGTAGAAAATAATATTGTTACGTTTTTACCTTTTAAAAGCGTTTAGAATATGAGTTCGTAGATTGCAAATAAAATAAAAATAAATTTGTGTTTAGTTTTAATTAAATTCGTTATTGTTCGCACAATCCTGTGTGCCACTGTTCATAACTTGATGTAAACAACAACAATTGCTTTGTTTGTTATTCTTCTTTACACTCTTCCGCGTACACACTAACAATTGTTCGTTAGATCTTTACAACGGAGATTTTCAAACCACGATTATCCTTTTGACATGCAACGCTTCTTCACAAAAGACTGACTGAATTTTTACTGATCCAGTTGCCTGCTTTATCTTGCTTTTGATATCACTGGGTAAATAGTCTGATGAATATTCTTGAAGGAGAGTGACTTTGCAATCGTGAAATCTTTATAAATGTAATCATGTTGTTTATGTTATTGTTGTTTGTGTATTTTGTTTACGTTTGTCCTTGCAATATTGTTGTTGCTTGTTTGTTTACTTGTTAAACATGTAAAGAAGTCCATTGTTTTTCTTTTTGTAGCTTTTGTTTATTATTTTAATGTCAAACGATAACACCATTTCCATTTTCATAACAATATAAACGTTAAACAAGGTAAGGCACAATAATAGTAAAATAAATTTTATTTAAAAAATAGTATTCATAAGTGAGTAACATAGACCTAATGCTATGAACACAATAAACGCAAAGCAGTTATCTCTTAAAAATGTAATACATGGCTGTTTACGGAAGTGATTAGTTTTAAGGCAGCTCAACACAAGTAAAGTTTCTGCTGCTTTCTCTTTAGGCTAATTACTATTTTTATTCGCATCAATAATGGAATTAGTGCTCACAATAAAAGGACTGGCAGTACGAAGACTAATGCTGTCAATACAATAACATGTATTTAATATACGTACATAATTGGTCATTACAACCCTTCAGTCAGGATTACGGCCTACCTTCTCACTCATGTTGTGTGTGTTAATTTTATACATCGATTCTGAACGATTTTTGAGAATCTTTTTCATGGCAATTTTATTTACTCTCAGAGTTTTTGTCACAAATCTGCTGAGAGGAAGTCACCGAAGAAATATTTTATCGTATTTCATTTTGTTGAAGATGTCTGACCTGGGGTTTGAACCCTAGACTCAGGTCTAATAAGTCGACATACTGCCACTAGACTACGGCGGCTTGGTTTTCCTTTGCTTTGTTTAATTAAGTTCCTATAGCTTGCGTGCCTCGATGGTAATGCGCTATAATGTGGTCAAGCGTAATATTTAGTAGGATTTTCCCCGTGTTGGTACCTGATGTGGGCACTTTGCGACTTAATGAAGAAATAGTGAATAAGAGAGAGAGAGAGAGAGAGAGAGAATTTAAACATTCTAAAAAACAAATTCAACTGAAGTTCAGAGGAATTAGGAATTCGAAGTGATTCTTACTTCCAACCAGTCAATCATAATGCTACAAAGGTGAAATTGTGATATGCTTACCAAAGTCTCCACCGGCTTAATACTGTTGCACGAAGGCCCGAGAGAGTATTTAGAAGATCGTTTGGAAGTACGTTTCTGTAGTCGCTAAATAAATATCATCAAAAAACGCTGAACAAAACTGGTACATTCAGTTCAACACAGATTCAAAGGAATGCTTGACGTTAAGGGATTTCCAAATTAATATAAAAGGTAGCATTTCAAATTTTAAATTTACTCTGTGTTCTTCTTAGGGGTACCCACACAATGTAAATACTATATGGAGTTCCCAAAAAGTTTCCTTTATTTTCCTTAAGGGTTGTATGCTAAGCTTCAAGAGCTGAGAATTCGATTCCAATATTCGATTCCCACCAGAGACGCTGGTAACTGATTACTTAGAATTGGAAAAAGATAATGCGAATTATTAAAAAAAAAAAGTGTGGCATAAACAGGGCATTAAAAAAGAAATTTTCGCACAACACTACCTCCCTCTTTTCTTTCTCCTATAAGCCATCTTTCCTGTATTGCAACAAAATGCATTGCATGAAAAGGAGGTCATATCCTGAGTGTTAGTTTAAAAAAGTTTCTACAGCTAAGCATCCGATTCATTGTCAATAGGTTCTAGGATAATAAGGTTACCATAAGGCTTTAAATTCGTACATGTACAATTGTCAACCAATTTTCTAAGAAAATGGTGTGCATTTATTGTAAATGATTTTCTTTTTTCCACGCCTGATATATTTTTCATCATTTTTGGTTAATGAATTTGGCGCTAGCATGGGTGTGTATTTGTTAAGAATTTTGATGTTATAGCGTGTAGTCAATATTACTATTAAATTAATAATTTTTTTCTATTCCTTATTTTATTTGCTTTATTTTCATTTCATTTCGTTTTCCATTTTTTTTTTGGATATTTGATTGATGAGTTACTTTCTAATTGCGGGTATTAAATGTCTGTCAACTAGAAAGCAAACTATCGATGTCGTATCGTGTTTATGATGATAACAATGACGACAACCTAATAATGATGATGTTGATGGCAAAGTTAATGCTCTGACATAATTTTATTTATTTTTACGAAATTATACTTGATTTAAAAATTATAATCAAATCATGAATGGGAAATATTTGGTCTTTTGCGGGCCTAGTTAAATATAGAAGCGAATATTGTGACTCTTATAGTAATATCGGGAGGGCCATCGGTTATTTCGAATCCGGCAATACTTATGTCATTCTATACATACATACATACATACATAATTGGCCATTACAACCCAGTTTAACGTCGACTCCGAATGACAGATATTGAGAAACTTTTTCATGGCAGGCTTACTTACACTCAGAGTTTTTGCCAGAAATCTGCTGAGAGGAAGTCGCCGAAGAAATGGTTTTTTTTTTGCATATTTCGTTTTGATGTCTGGCCTGGGGCTCGAACCCGGGCATTTCGTCTAATAAGCGAACACACTTCCTACTAGACTACGGCTACAATATGTCATTCTATTCTGTGACAAAATTCAGTATATTATCACCACTGAACGTAATGAATAGATTTACGCTTAAGCAACGTTGGGATTATTCTAAAAATTTTTTTCAAAAACAAAGACAGTTGATCGTAAATTCCATGAAAATGTCATGCCGGGTGTACGCAAGTTTACTGCTAAGTTCGTGAAACTGATTTCATTTATTGTTGATGCGCCAAGACGTGAGCGTTCTCGTACAGTGCGTACACCCGAAAATATCGAAACCGTGGCTGAGAGTGTGCGTCAACATCAACTCATCATCATTCTCAAGAATTGAACATTTCGCTTGGTTTAAGAGTTGAAGCCGCATAACCATCCACTTCGTTTTTGCTTCGTTAGCTGGTCCAACAAAAAAATCGTTTTTTTGAAAGAAGCTCATTTTCATCTTGGTGAGTACATTGATTGACGTATTTGGGGCTCAGAAATCATACAAAAGGTCTTACAGAAGTCAGTGCACCCATTATGAGGTACTGCTTGGTACGGCTTGTGGAGCGGAGGCATCATTGGCCCACATTTCTTTGAAAATGTGGACGGCGCAATCATTACGGTCAATGGAAACATCTATCATACCATGATACTCAATGCTTTTTGTATCCGCTGTTCGTGATATTGAGGTGAAAGGTATTTGGTTTCAATTGGATGTGCAACATACATCTTCTGCCACAATCGATTTATTGTGGCAAATGTTTGATAGCCGTTCAATTAGTCGAAATGGTGATGTCACATGGCCGCGATTTGACAACGTCGGACTATTTTCTGTAGGACGCCTTTAAATAAAAGTGTTATGCCAAAAACCAGAGACAATCGAGCATTTAAGGTCTAACATTTGTGATGCGATTGCAGAGATACGACCCTATACACTCGAAAGAGTGTACGAAAATTGATGCGATCGAATGAGTTACTGTGAAGCCAGTCACTGCTGCCATATGAATGAAATAATATACCATTTCTGAAGTCACCTTAGTCTAGTAGGTAGTGCGTTGGCTTATTAGACTTAAGGCCACGGTTCAGACCCCAGATCAGATATCAAAACGAAATATGGAAAAATACATTTTCGGCGACTTTCTCTCAGCAGATTTCTGGCAAAAACTCTGGGAGTAAATAGAATTGCCATGAAAAGTTTCTCTGAAATCTGTCGTTCGAAGTCGGCTGTAGGTTCCACTATCGACTCATGTATAAAATTAACACACAGAACATGAGTGGTGTGAGAAGCTAGGCCATAATCCTGACTGAAGGGTTGTAATGGCCAATTATGTTATGTATGAATATGAAAATTTCAAACCATTTTTGTTTAATTGCATTTATAAATTCACACTTTTACTTAACGTAACGTGCCTGTTATAGCAACTCCCTGCATTTGCTTATATGGATGGTGTTCGGCCACAAATCATAATAATTTTACAAAAATTTTAGACTTCAAATGGAAGCAGCAATAGATTATAACAAGTAGACAATATGGTAATATTTTCCTTCCTAACAAGCTGCACAATTGATGGTATAAATGAACGAATGAATGAATGAATCTAAACAAATATATGTATGTATGGATTTATCATTTGACATTTTCAAACAAACGAACAAACAAACACAATCCAAATAAGATAAATTATTTATAATAATGGACATTGAGGATATGATATCAAACGTACTCTCGCATTCATATGCGATTTCCCCAATAATCATAATAATTCAACGAATATATACTCAAGGAATATAAGACATTAAATTTGCAAAACCATTCATAATATCAAACGAAAAATAAGAAATAAAGAAACGAAATAAAATAATCATCATTTTTGAATATCATCTGTCTCTTTGAAGTTTGATAGGAGAGGCGATTCCCGAAATTTATTGTATTGCCTACTTACGCTCGTACATTTCAATTAAGTGCCAGTGTGTGCAATGCAAACAAGTGAAATTGAAATGAAAATCATTATCGTTATCGTTACCGTTATCCTTGTAATTTTGCAATATGTATATTTGCGTACTTGTTGTGCATGAAATAACAGGAGTGTTACTTACATACTGGAAACGTATGACAAGCAATCACAATCAGCTGTTTAAACTTGTGGTGGTAAAAGTCAAATGAAAAGAAACGAAAATATATTAAGAAACTTATAGAATGATAAATATGAATGTGTTATTAAAGACTACAAAAGAAAAAAAAAATATGTTCATCAGCAGAATTCATAAAAATAGAGAAATATACTGAATTCATTGTTTTGTTTGTAATGCAAGGATAATAAAGATTTTGCTGCATTGAAATTGTATCTTAACAGTGTATATTTTTGTCCCTTTAACAACCAATAAATATACAGTCAAGTAAAAAAGTCTACTTAAACCCCTGTATGTCAGCAGGAAAAAGGCTTACATTCAACAGTGTATGTAAACTTTTTTCTGTCAGTGTATGTATAATGCTTTGCTTTTCGTCGAAGATTACATGGTAGTGGGATAGCTGAAATAATTTGGAGATTTGAGATTTTGAGCCAAAAATATATGAAAATTCTCTAGAAGATCAGTGGCCATTTTGGAACATACAAGACTGTATGCAAATGGTAGTTCAAAGGGTCCCCTTGCAATCATAATGAGAATTGTATGTCAATAGTCTGCACTAATTGCAAAGTAGAAGAATAATCTACTATGGCCACTGTTAAACAGTTAACAGTGCTCTGTTAATAGCAAAGTTTACCCTGTTAGAGGCAAGAAAGTGGCGCTGCTAAAAGTGTCGGTTTGCGTCTTTGGGTTTTCAATTCTAATTTATCTACACACACATGGAAACCGATTGTTTTTATAAGACGAGAGATAGAGGCAGCTAATGCTAACATAGCTTTGAATAAAACAATAACTTCTTATGCTTTTTCCGTAATTTATGTAGCTATTACAGACGCTATGTAGTCATACATATAACTCACAGAATGTACAGCATTTATCGTTCGTTACTCTCTAACCTATTGAATGTTATCTCCCTGGACATTTTGTATTGAAAAGTCCTGTGGATGTTATTATGAATGGTTGAAGGAAATCAAATTGGATGATTAAACTTTAATTTTTCTCTGCGTTTAAATATGTAGTTTTTTATTTTTGTTTTCTGTTTTCTTTTAAGCAGTTAACCGAAATCAATAACTTCCTTTGGTTCCTCAAGCAGCAGCAGTCTTAATATTGTATCTTCCGTTGTGCTTAAAATCGATTTTTAATTTTGTGTCATGTCCATAATCTTTACATTCTCTTGGAATACATATCATACAGTCAGTCAGTATGTGTGTCTTATTGTATTCATCATTACATTTTCATGTTTTCTTTTTATTCGTTTTTAAACTTTATTTTCATATGCTTGTAAATGTATGGTAAACGAAAAGAGAGGGAGAGAGAGAGGGAGGAAAAAATTCATAATTTTTGTTGCACAATTTTGATCACATTTAAGACCACAATATGGTTAAAGGATATAAACCACATTCTACATATTTGTGTCGGCATGGTAGCATTTATACGTGTGTGTTGGGCACATGAAACATGAACATCCTTTTGGTTTTTGCCACAATAT
This sequence comes from Sarcophaga rosellei, assembly GCA_930367235.1. NCBI lineage: Eukaryota > Metazoa > Arthropoda > Insecta > Diptera > Sarcophagidae > Sarcophaga > Sarcophaga rosellei. The sequence continues at coordinate 30,493,780 of OV884021.1, read as the reverse complement.
GGCACACATTTACACTTGCCATTTACATAGGTGCAGCAGCAAGTGCAAATGCAAGTGTGAGTGCAAGTGTGTGCGTTAGTGTATACACGTGTGTGTTTGTATAAGTGGGTGATTAAATGTGTATAAAAACAAAAATTAAATGCATGCATTTATAAGTGTATTTCATATTCATATTCATATGCGTATATATTTTTGTTTTCATTTTTGTGATCTTTTTCAGTTCTGTAAATCTATACATAGGGTGGGCCATTTAAAAGTTTAGATTTAAAAATGTAATAAAACAAACACGTTTTGAAATTATCCGAAATTTATTTTTTTGTTCTGAAGAACAATTGTTCCGAATAGAAATGGAATATTATTTCATTCATATAACTGTCGTGGCTGGCCTCATAGGACCTAATTCGATGGGTCAATTTCGTGCACTTTTTCCAGTGTCTGGGATCGTATCTTGGCAATATCATTTCGAATGTTGGCCTTAAAATGTTCAATTGTCTCTGGTTTGTCGGCATAACTCTTTTCTATAACGGCGCTTTACAGAACATACACCAACGTTGTTAAATCGCACCTTCTTGGTGGCCAATTGAAACCAAACATCGTTCACATCAATACCGTGAAGGGCGGGTACAAAAAAATCGGTTATCATGTGTCTCCATTGACCGTAATAGTTGCGCCGTCCTTATATTCCAAGAAATATGTTCCAATGATGCCTCCGCTCTACAAGCCCAAACAAACAGTCACTCGTAATGAGAGCACGTGCGGGTTTTCTGAGCCCCAAATATTTCAATTTTGCTTAGTAACTTACCCATCTAGATCGGTTGTGGCATGAGATGTAAGGCAAGTTGCACTATCCTGTTGAAATCAAACGTCGTTCACATCAATACCATGTACAAAAGCGGCATGTCTCCATTGACCGTAATGGTTCTGCCGTCCGTATATTCCAAGAAAAATGGGCCAATGATGCCTCCGCTCTACATGCCGCAACAAACAGTCACTCGTAATGGGTGCATTGGCTTTGTAAGATCACTTGTGGGTTTTCTGATCCCCAAATAAAGCAATTTTGCTTATTAACTTACCCACTAAGATGAAAATGAGCTTGTTTTTGAAAAAATCGACACCATCGTGCAGTTTCTCGTTGGCCCATCTAGTGAAGTGAAAACGAAGCGGACGGTCATGTGGCTTCAACTCTTGAAACAATTGAACATTATAAGTCGTCATATCGAGATCTTTTCGTAAAGTTCAACGTAAACTGGTGCGCGAAATGTTTAATTCTTGAGAACTATGACAAGTTGATGTTGATGAATTCGCATGCACACTCTCTGCCATAGCTTCGGTATTTTCGGGTGGACACACTGTACGAGCGCGTTCACGTCTTGGCGCATCAACAATGAAAACAGTTTCGCGAATGTTGGCAATAAACTTGCATACGTGTTGGTTATTTTCTCCGACCATTTTTTTGTATGACATCTTCTTGCAATTTCCGACCAATTGTTTCCAATAAATCCCAATGTTGCTTAGGCGTAAACCGATTTATTACATTTAGTGAAGATAATATACAGAGTTTTGTGACAGCATAGAATGACATAAATATTGCCAGAATCGATAGAACAGATGGTTCAAATTTAAACCGCTAGATGGCCTACCCTTTCATACATACATATGTATGTATTGATACGCATTCGTAGATGGACATCAAAAAATTCAATAAATTTGTTTATTTTAACATTTTACTTTAACTTACTTTTATGAAACAAATACGAATAAAATACTCATTCGTAAGGGAGCTACTTAACATACATACATAGGAATGTCGGTCGTTGTATACATAGTTTACATTTAAATTTACATATTTTACATACTCATTTACATTTATGTTAAATGTGTATGTAAATGAAAGAAAAATCCAAAAAATATCATATCGAATATGCAATGAAATCGTAAAGTGTACATATGTACATATTTTTTAATGTTTATAATTAATATATCTTCCCCCAGCCCACCCCCGGGTATAGATTTCATAAATTTGCAAGTGTTGCTGCATTTTAATATGGAAAATATATACAGGAAGTGTAATTCGTAAAAGAGTACGATTGCATGCGAATACAAATATTTTTATTTGCATTTACAATACAAATTGCACTTTTATTTCATTTAAATAAGAATTAAATTTTCAAGTAAAACAAAAAGTGAGACAGGGCAACAGGCAGTATCAGCAAGCAGCAGCAGCAGCAGGGTAAATGTATTTTCAATATTTTGCATACAAATATGGCAACATATGTGCATAATAATTACGGCGCTGCACACTGGGTTTGACCAATATTGTTAAATTTTTTCTTCTAAAAACGTTTAAAATATGAGTTCGTAGTTTGCAAATGAAAAAAAATTAATTTGTGTTTAGTTTTAGATAAATTCTTTATTATTCGCACTATTTTGTGTGTCATTGTTCACAACTTGATGTAAACAACAACAATTTACTTTTTTGTTATTCTTCTTTACACTCTTTTGCGTAAAAATCACGATTAATTTCACAGTCTTTACACAAGACTGACTGAATTTTTACTGACTACGTTGTCTTCTTTGTCTTGCCTTTTATACATACATAATTGACCATTACAACCCTTCAGTCAGGATTAGGGCCTAGCTTCTCACACCACTCATGTTGTGTGCGTGGCGGGACCTACAGATTAAAGTCGGCTCTTCATTACAATTTCGTTTACTACCAGAGTTTTTGCCAGAAGTATGCTGAGAGGAAGTCGGCGAAGACATTCGTATCCCAAACCCGGGCTTTGCGTCTAATAAGCCAACGCACTACCTACTAGACCACGGCGACTTCATATGCCAACGTAAACAGTCTGATGAATGCTCTTAAAGTCGAATCTTCGTGGTTTCGACTTCTCGAGATCTCCATAAATGTAAACATCGTTGTTTCATTGTTGCTTGTGCATTTTGTTTACATTGTTTTTTGTTTACTTGTTTATCACCTGTTTTTATGCTGACGTTGTTGGTATATTTTGTTTACTTCTTTATCATGTAAACAAGTTCATTGTTTTTGTAGCTTTTGTTTATCATTTTTATGTCAAACAATGTAACACCATTTCCATTCTCGCACCAATATAAATTCATTAGAAATACGAATAAAATAAATATTTATTCGACCCATAGTGCTACTCATCTGCGTCATTTGTCACTGCTTGGAATGCACTAGGATACAGTGTGCATCTGTCCATCTGTGCATCGTCTGTAACTTAATTTACTTCAATATTTACAATTGTTTTTAATACAAAATAATTTTCAGTGTTTTATTTAATTTAATAAACGAATGTCTACCGTTAAACGTAGTTTGCTGCAAATGTAAGTGTAACGTTGTGTTTTTATCATTGATTTTCAAAAGTTTTTAATTTTTCACATTCACAACGATTTTTAGTCTCTCTCAATGTCACAATTTATCTGATTATTAAAGCATGATTTTTGTCATTTTATGAAATTTATAGTTAATTAAGGCACTGACTGATGAATCGTATAAAGGATTTATTTATTTAATTACAGAATTTTTTTGACTTTAACTGATTAAAGATATTCAAAGGAGACACATATTCCAAGCATTGCTCTTATACAGCCATTTGAAAATATTTATTATATTCACTCCAATTAGCTCGATTAATTAATTTCTCTGCATTTAAAAATTTTAAAAATTAAATGAATTCCGAATGTGATAAACCTTATGTGTTTAAATGCAGAACGATTTGAAGACTTTCCTACAGTTTTCATCCGTAATCATCATCCTAAAGGCATACATACCAGAGAGCAATGAGTATTCAAAATGATGAGTATGTTCGAATCATCATCATCATCATTTCCAATACTTATAAGCATTCATACTTATTTTAATATTATAATCATACTACTCATGTTCAAAGTTTGATGTACTCATCGTACTCTTACTTGACAATACGTATGATGTTGTTGATTTCGATTCTCCATGACTCAACATTTACTATACAAGAATCACAAAATAAGTATGATTCGCATACGAACAGTAAAATACTCACTAGAAGGTTGTGTGTTTACTCTGCTTGCTGCTCTGCCTTTTTTGCTTATGTGTCTGTTCTCTTTTTCGTAAATGCAACAACAACTAAGACTGTAAATTTTGATGAATAATTCGAGTCACTCGAATCATCTATGAGTATTATAAGTATTTTTCTAAAGTTATGAATCTATTTGAGTAGACGTATGAATCAAACATATTTCGAATGGTATGAGTTTGATGTCACCATTGTACTCATACTCATTGCAGCCTGTACTTATAAATCAACGTTGTAGTGATTACGAATGAATCAGAGTAGTTAAATTTCAATATTATTGACTCACTTATATTCAAAATTTCATGAGTGCTTGTGAGTAGCGAAAAAACGATTTATTGCCAATCTCTGATACATACATACATAATTTGTCATTACAACCCTTTAGTCAGGATTACGACCTAGTTTCTAACACCACTTATATTATGTGTGTTAATTGTACCCATAAGCGGCGGAACCTACAGTTTAAAGCCGACTCCATGCAACAGGTTTTTGAGAAACTTTTTCATGGCAATTGTATTTATTCTCAGAGTTTTTGTCAGAAATCTCTTGAGAGGCAGTCGCCAATGAAATATTTTTCCATATTTCGTTTAGTTGGACATGTCTGGTCAGGGGTTTGAACCTAGGCATCACGTCTAATAAGCTAACGCACTATCTACTAGACTACGTTGACTTTAGCATCAGACCTTAAAAAATTCTAGGCTCATAAATTTTCATTTTTTGATTGCATTAATCTTTCATTAAGCACTTCCAAGTTTCGATTGGCAGGTTATGTTGCCTTTGAGGATCGCTGTGATTTGTGATCTATTCGGCTTAAGCAACTCTAACAAGAAAAGGTTTTACCAGATCAAATCGGGTGATCTCGATGGCCACCTTACATTACCTTCACATGAGATGGCCACGCCCATAAAATCGCTTATGCGGAATATGCAATGTGCCATGAGCTGTGCTGCACATACATATGTCCACGTCATAAATATTCTTCGACTCTCTCACTGGATTTCTGACAAAAACTGTAAGAGTAAATAAAATTAAAATGAAAACATTTTCAAAAATCTTTTGGTCGTCTTTAAACTGTTGGTTCCCCCCACTCATGTATAAAATTTATACAATTATGAGCTGAGTAAATAGACCAAACGCCTGATAGTGTATAACAGACCATGCATAGTCTTTGGTGGGAATTGAACCCATGACAGCTTGGATTATTAGACCCATGACAGCTCAGACATCTCCACCAAAACGAAATATGAAAAAAATACCTCTTCGGTGACTTGCTCTCAGTAGATTTTTTTCTGGAAAAATCTCTGAGATTAAATAAAATTAACATTAAAAATTTTCAAAAATTTATCAAAAATTTTTAAAAAATTTATCAAAAATTGTTCATTCGGAGTCAACTTTAAACTGTAGGTCCCTCCATTCAGGTATAAAATTAATACATACACAACAGAAGGATGTGTGAGAATAAGTCACCAGAATTTCTTGCGAAATTTGATTCAGAACTTTCCTCCGAATATTTTCACATTGACGTGTTTCTGCACTCTTCATGTAGCGCCAGAAACGCTCTAATCTTTCATGAGTTGTTTGGAGAATGAAAATTCAAGTACAGCTATAACATATTTTTTCTGTTTAGAGGAAGTCACCGAAGAAATATTTTTTTAAACTTCGTTTTATTAGAGATGCTTAAAGCACTACCTATCAGACCACAGCGACTTTCAATTACTCACTTATATAGGAATAATTTGAAACAACTTGTTATCTTGTACAAGTTTTTTAATTTTCATCAAATGCCGCTTAAACTGTTATTCAAACAACATTATTTATGTCAAGCGTAACTTATACCATAACTTCGAATCAAATTTAATTTGAAATCAATCAAAACTCTCTCTCTCTCTCTCTCACTGTTTCTCTTAATAATTTCCAAATCAATTTATAAATGTCGTCTTAGCCCCTACTTCACATTAAGCCAACTATCTGTCAGACATATCAACTCTTCCTCTCTGCATATGTAACATATATTGGCTACTCAAAGTCAAAATTTTCTTTAAGATGTCAGTTAAAAAACAAAAATAAAATAAAATAAAAAAAAACGGAAAAAGTTGAATCCAAGACAGAATTGAAACGAAATAAAATAATAATAAAGCCAGAGATGAAGAAGTAGATAAACTTTTTGTTGATTTCAAAAAAATTAAAACAAAAAAAAAAAAGATTTTGACATTTGACTGCACTCCCCTTAAGTCATATTTATAGAGTGCAAACTATAAGGATGGCAGAGAAGGGATTGTACGAATACAAAAAAATTAAGACTTTTAAACGTACAAATAAAAAAAAGAAGAAGAGGAGAAGGAAATAAATCCAAAACGAACTAAAAAGTTTTTGTGGAAGTTAAACTTTTTCAAATTCATGCAGACAAATAAATACACATGTGGGAGTTAAAAGTGGCCAAATAAATAGCAGCAATAGTCACAGTGTCAAATCCAATTTATGACTTGATTATAAAGTTCAAAAGGGTTAAACGGAATCGCACACCTTCAAAAGTATATTTGATAGAAAATATAAAGAAAAAAATTAATTGAAACAACAACAAATAAAAACACAACTGATATAGTGTTGGAAACAATTTTCCCTGAATATAAGCCTAAGGAATCTTAAATTAAAAAATTATTCTTGAAATATGTTTTGTTACCCTAATGCCATGCTAAACGTTTTTCACTTTTACGTGCCCACAATATTTTCGTTCAAATCTGTTTGTTGCGGAAGTATTAATTGTAGATGATATGGTTATGGATCCGTTCATACGTATGTGGTGTGGTATGGTATGGTATGGTATGCTATGTGTGTTAGGAAGTGGTTAAACTTTTTGTGTATATGTATGTACGTGCGTATGTGTGTGTGTATTTTATTTCTCTCTCCTCTTTTTTTTTTTTTGTTTTATTTGCATTGTAAAGTATACCAAAAGTTCAATTTATTTAAACAGTCACAAAAACACACAACAAGGACTAAAAAAAGTTCCTTTTTTGTTGTTTTGTTTTCATTACATTTTATTTTTATGGACATTCACTCAAATGAATACAAACAAATAAATTCGAACATAACCCAGCCAACGAGCAATTACAATATGAAAAATTATTTTTTAAATAATAAGAGAGATTTGTGTGTTCGATTTTGAAATGCTTGGCAGCTCTTGAACTGTCTCTGTCCTCTGCAAAAGCCTTCTCCCTCTCGTGTATAAGGTTCTTACGGGCGTATTGTGTGAACGACTGAAGAAACTAGTCAAAACACTTACTGGACCTTATCAGTGCTGCTTTATACCTTGCTAGTCCACCATCGAGCAGATCTTTACATTACGTCAAATCCGGGAGAAGAACCAAGAAAAATAAGTAGCCGCACACCGTATTTTTGTCGACTGTAAAAGAGTCTAGTAGGTAGTGTGCTGGCTTATTAGACGTGAGGTCTCGGTTCAAACCCCACGTCAGACATCTCCAACTATACGAAAAACTCTAAGAGCAAAATAAAATTGCCTTGAAAAGTTTCTCAACAATCTATCGTTCGGAAGTCGACTTTTAACTGCAGGTTCCGCGATTCGTGTATAAAATTAACACACACAACATACTAGAAACTAGGTCGTAATCGTGACTGAAGGGATATAATAACCAATTATGTATGTGTATAAGTCAATTTTCGATAGCACCATAAGGAGCTCGACATACCTGCAAAGCTAATAAAGCTATGCAAAATAGCGCTGATCAACTCCTGCAGCTCCGTCAAGGTGGGAATGTACCTCTCCGAACCTTTTAACATCGTGAGAAGTTTCAAACACAGCGATCTCTTATAACGCATCCTCTTCAACTTCGTCATGGAGAGTGTTCTGCGAAAGGCGGGAGTGCATCGCAATGGCACTATTTTTCAAAAAAAGTGTCCACTTGGTTGCGTACGCTGACGATATTAACATCATAGGACGTACCAAGCGAGATGTCATTGCTGCTTTTAGTGCTATTGTACGGGAGTCTATTAAGATGGGTCTGGCGGTAAATGACAACAAAACGGAGTATAAGTATGTTGCCGACAAGTAGAGATATAAGGCGTATTGGATCCCCGATTTCGGCAGATAACTATAATTTCGATGTGGTGATTGAATTTGTGTGTCTTGGCTCCAGCGTAGCCGCCAAAGATGGTGTCAACCTGGAGACTAAGTGTAGGATCACAATTGAGACCAATTGAGTAGCAGAGATATCTCTCGTGTTACAACACTAATACACTACAAGACGCTCATCCGCCCCGTGCTGATTTAAGGCGCAGAAACATGGACACTATTAAGCACTAATGCAGCAGCCTTAAGAGTATTCGAGAAAAAAGTCCTACATAACACCTTCGGTCTAGTACGGGTAGGCATTAGATCCAACAATCAGCTGTATACGCTCCTCAAAAACATGGCTGCGCTTGCTTGGCCGTATCGTTCGAATGGACGACCTTGTTTGCGTTAGAAGGCCAAATCTAGCATGCCCTGTCATCGATGGGTGTAACGAATTTGCGAAGGAGCTGAAGAACCAGAGGGGCCTAGAAGGATTTGTTAGGGCCGAAATCCCTTAATCGGATTGTTAGGGGAGAATTAAGGCAGTAAATAAGATTGGCAACCATTATTTGTTGATTAGTGCTTGCGAAGTGAGCATGTCATATCGACATATAAAGAAACTAGTTTTTTACATTGAAAAAATTCACATTGAAGAACTAAACATCAAATAAATCACCCGTTACATACAAATTGTGCTAAAATAATGAAAATGTTGTATTAAATACTTAACATATTTAGGGAAAATACTTACAAATAGGGCGCCTTGGTAGTCTAGCGGTCTATTAGCGTGAGGGTCATGTGTTCAGATCCCGAAGTTTGTAAATTTTACAATTTAATTTGTAATTATAGTCTAATTAACATATAATAATTAATGATAATTTTATTTAATTGTATTTTCCTTTTTTCTTTTCAGGTAAGTTCAGTGTACAGTGTACAGTCTCACATCGTAAGTAATTTATTGATTTGCAACAAAAATTCTTCTATTATATGTTAGCATTACAATTTGACTACAAATTGAACGTTTTTGGTCAAATCCAATTGCTTTTGAAATAATAATTTTCAAAAATCTGTTTAACTTTAGGTGTATGAGTATAGAGAGCTTCTTAAATTTGAAAAAGGTTTAAGTAGTGTACTAAACATCAATTGTACTTTTCTCAACTTATATAGAACTCTTCTATAATTTTCCCCTAGACCTGTTACCCTGATGATATACCAAATGGTGTCTGCTATCAGAAAGGATACATGCATACCTAACGGCCCTTGATCCATATCCATGCCTAATGGGCCTAAAAGTAGCCGTTGTATAGTACGTAGTGTGTTGCCTTATTAGACGTGAGCGGGTCAGACCCCAGTCATCCGTCTGCAACAACACGAAATTTAAAAAAATATTTCTTCGACGACTTCCTCTCAGCAGATTTGTGGGAAAATCTGTAAGAGTGAATTAAATTACTGTCTGACCTTTAGTTTGAACCGTGGCCTTGCGTCTAATAAGCCAACACACTACCTTCTAGACTATGGCGACTTCAAATGGCAATTCTGACTCACCTATTTAACAAGAAGTACGTTTGATGACTAAAAAAATTTTTTTTTAAAGAAACCTTCGATCTGATCCAAGTTAACCCAATCGGCAAAGATTCAATGCAAACGAATATCATGTAAGGGTAATCATTAGACAAACAGAATTTCGTAGAAATGTAAACTAAGGTCCTTACCAAGTTGAGAACCAAACAAGTTGAGAACCAAATAGCATTCATATGTTTCTCTTAGTGATGTTTTTTGAGACAAATTAAAGAAAGTATAGATACGAATTGCTTGCTTATTAGTAGGCCATAATGTAGGCCGATAACATAGACCATAAAATGAACAAAGCGCTTTTCACGAACTTATTTATTTTGTTTCCAAGTAAATTTTCACATTTAAAAACGTTGTTCTAATGTTAAACGCTTCACTAAAACTTGTTAAACGTTACCGGATAGCAATATCAACAGAGTTCGGCATTCTCAACTGTTATATCAGACTTATTGATAACGATAGTTCCCATACAGCTAAAAAAGACATCCGATAACAAGCGATATGAATATAAAGCTAAGCCAACTAAAGATTATTCTTCATTTCTTACTTCTGACAAAGGCTCTGAGAGTAAAAGTTGCTTAAATGTGTCGTTTGCATGGCTACAATTCACACACAGAACGTGGGTGATGCGAGACACTAGGATATAATCTTGAATAAAGGGTTGTAATGTCCAATTAAATAAATACTTAAAATTAATATGGAGAAATTATAATTTCCTTTACTTATTTACGAGTCAAAATGAATTCAATATAAAAATGTTTACGTGGTAAACTGTTGCACATTGGCAAAATTACTATAAAAACGCACAAATAAAAATTATTTTTTTTCACGTAAATACTCATGAAAGTTGCATGTCTTTTATAGCAGCGTAAGTGTAGAGAGAGGAAAAGAGTTAAGAGTGTCTTTTGCTTGCATGTGTTAGTAACATAAAATATATTTTTGCGAGTGTTTATGTGGTGGGTGTATTTGCTGGTTTGCAAGAGTAACGATGATAATACAGGATATTCAATGCAACACTGTTTTAATAATAATATGCCACTACCCAGAATACTTTGTTTGGGTGTAAGTTTGTGGTGCGAGATTATAAGTGGCTATGTGTGTGTGTGTGTGAGCGTTTATGTGTTGTGTTGGTATAGAAAACAAAATAAATAAAACTGAACTTAAAAAGTGTATAAAAATATTTTTAAAGGAAAAGCAGAAGAAAAAAAAGCAGAAACGAATCTACAAAACGAAATTCTGATTGTTCCTGACAGGAAACGGATAAATAAACTGCACAAATGTTGTTGGTTATGCCAAACTTTGTTGTTACTTTTTTCATTCTTTATGTGATGGTTTTGTTGTTGTTGTTGTTGCATTACTGTTAAGTTTTAATACATTACGATTTTGTTAAAATAAACTTTTCATTTCTTTTTTTTTTTTGTTGTCTTTATCTCTTCAACAAAAAAAAAAAAAGAAGAAAAAAGAAAAACATAAAAACGAAAAAAGGGTTATGACCACAACAGCTTCCACTTCAGGAAAAGAAAAAAATTAGTTACAAAACAATAAAAGTGTGTCTTTTCTTTTCTTATAAGACACTGCTTCAGCAACTATACTACATGCCAGGCATAAGACAAAATTAAAAAACGAAGGAAAAAGAGAAGAAAGAAAGACTTTCAAATAAATAAATAAAGTAAATTAACCATACCAACCGATGTTTATTTTTAAATAAATTGTTTATTTTATTTATACACTCTCCTGCTCCTGCACTCTCCTGATACATACAGACATATGCATGTATCACAAAGCATCTCTTACAAGAACAATTCAATTTCCATAAAATTGTCCTGCTACGGTTGCAAAATGTTATTTTCGTATGTTTTTGTTTGGTCTCATCTTTATTATCTGTTAAAATGTATTTAAGTTTTGATTTTATTATAAAAATATACAACAACAACACTTGCCAGAATATGCCTTTAAAATTGTCAACTCACACGTACACACAGACATCCACACACGTATGGTTACATTTGATCATAAGTTGGATTCACATTTATTTTATCTTTTACCAGTTTTGTTAGGGCAAAAATAATTCCTCCCAGTAAATACTTTTTGGTTGTACCCTACATTAAATGTATACTTTTCAAATGTACACTCAAGTTAATTGTGCAAAGGACTGGAGAATAAAATATAATTCTTACATGAATACAGGATCATCCATGATTTTGGATGACAAACTGACAAGATTACTAAGTCTCTTTGGGTAACAACAAATGATATTAAGAAAAATAAGCCCAAACAATTAGTTTGTTAATCAGGTAAAAGCGTGTTGAACATCATATCATATGAGACTCGTACATGATGAACTTCATTCATTAAATATAAAAAAACAAACTTAAAATAACAATTATTATATGAGGTAAACGTTTCACTTGCTAATGCAAGGGGTGGGCTATCTATTGGTTTAAATTTGAACCCATCGGTTATTTCGAATCTGACAATACTTATGACATTCTATTCTGTCACAAAATTCAGTATATTATCTCCACTGAACGTAATGAATCGATTTACGCTTAAGCAGCGTTAGGATTTATTGGAAATTTATTTCCAAGACAAAAACAATTGGTCAGAAATTGCACGAAAATGTTATACAAAATTTGTGTACCGTCCCGGTATACGCAAGTTTATTGCTAAAGTTCGTGAAACTGGTTTCATTGTTGATGCGCCAAGACGTGAGCGTGCTCATACAGTGCGTACACCCGTAAATATCAAAGCTGTGGCTGAGAGTGTGGGTGAGAATCCCTCAACATCAACTCGTCATTGTTTTGAAGAATTGAACATTTCGAATGGGAAAAGTTCTCGGTATGACGCCTTACAAAGTTCAAGAATTGAAGCCGCTTCGTTTTCGCTTCACTGGATGGGCCAACGAGAAACTGCACAATGAAGTCGAGTTTGTCAAAACATAAATTCGTCTTTTCGAATGAAGCTCATTTCCATCTTGGTGGGTACGTTAATAAGCAAATTTGCCGTATTTATGGCTTAGCAAACTCACACGTGGTCTTATAGAAGCCAATACACCCATTACGAGTGACTGTTTGTTGCGGCTTGTAGAGCGGCGGTGTCATTGGCCCATATTTCTTTTAAAATGAGAACGGCACAACCATTACAATCAATGGAGAGCACTATAGCACCATGATAACCGATTTTTTTTGTACCCGCTCTTCATCGTATTGATGTGAATCATGTTTGGTTTCAACAGGATGGTGTAACCTTATGCCACAATCTATTTATTGTGTCAAACGTTTGATGGTGATTTCATTGTCCGAAATGGTGATGTCAATTAGCCGCCAAGAAGCTGTGATTTGACAACGTTGTTGTATTTTCTGTGAGGCACTGCTAAAGAAAAATTTTATGCCGACAAATCAGAGACAATTGAGCATTTGAATGCCAACATTTGTGATGCTATTGCCGAGATACAAACGCATGCACTTGAAAAAGTGCACGAAAATTGGTTTGATCGAATGAGGTACTGTGAGGCCAGCTGCGACAGCCATATGAGTGAAATAATATTCCATTAGGAACCGGAACAATTGTACTTCACAACAAAAAAAAAAATTCACAAAACCTTTATTGTTTTAAATTTAAGCTTCTAAATTTCCCACCCAATATAAAACAAGTCGCTAAAATAGATTTTCTTATCGAATTATCGTTGAAAATCTTTTTTCTCAAATTCATAAGACTTCATGTATGGGATTAATTTTTCAAAAAGCATGTATTATGGTAGATATATTAGATATAGACAGAAAATGGAGAGGTTAACTTGTAAGGAAGTTACATTCGCATCTGTTTGCATTGTAACTAACCAGAAACAATTCTGTATTTTCTTTGTATCCCACGAAATTCTTTAGTAGACATCGACTTCGCAAACGACAGCGCTTAGTTCAAAATGCTATTTTGCTTGCTAAAACAATGAAATTGTGGGAACTGCATTGCTTAAGTGTTCTACTTAACTGTTCTACTTAAACTGACGATTTGGGAATATTATAAGCACTTGACCTGAAGTCAATGTGCTAACGACTCTCGGTATTTCAACACATATTGTGTACTTTTTTGAAGTCGCCATAGTCTAGTTGGTGGAGTATTGGCTTATTAGACGTAAGGATACGGTTCAAACTCCAGTTCAGATATCTCCATAGAACGAAATATGGGAAATATTTACTAGGTGGCTTTATCTCAGTCGATTTCTGGCAAAAACTCTGAAAAGTTTCTAATAAAATCTGTCGTTAGGAGTCGACATTTAACAGTAGGTTCCTCCACTTATGAATAAAATTAACACACACAACATAAGTGGTGTGAGAAGCTAGGTCGTAGGCCTAACTGACCCATTGTGTTATTTGTTATAGCTTTACGAGCTAAAGGCTGGGAATCTTCAAAAGACATTGGTAGCCCGGCCTACCAATGTACACGATTAGCCCCTCCTTGCATCCTGTTTCCTCTTCTCTACGTCTACAACTAGTTTCAGGGGCATCATTCCCGCTATCACCAGTGCTGCATCAGTAGACACCCTCCGGAAGATGGAAATTACCCTGAGAGCAGATCTCCTGTGGGCCGCTTCAATTCCTGCTCTATAAGTCTTCCTATCCACAGCCTCGGACCATATTATGGCTGCATATATGGCGACCGATGTCACTACCTTCATCAGTAATCGTCTTCTCTCCTGTTTCGGGCCTCCTAGGTTAGGCATTAGTCGGGCAAGTGCACATGTCGTCGTCGCACATTTCCCATCGATGTACGTCGAGTGTTCCTTAAAAGTGAGCCTGTTATCAATCATCACTCCCAAGTATTTATTATGCGCTGGTCGTCCACCGTTATAATAAGCTCAATTCTCTTTCTACTGCTTACAAGTAGAACATCTGTTTTGTGGTCAGCAAGTTTGAGAGCTATTTTTGTTATCCAGCTTCTGACAGTACACCATCATACATGAAGTTCCACAGTATAGGGCCCAGCACAGAACCCCGCGGGTTCCGTATATGAGCAGTCTATCCTTAAAATAGTCCTTAATGAGTTCCACTGAGTGGTTCGGTACGCCCTTTTCACCCCAATCCGAATCCCAATCCGCAGAGTTGAATGTATTCATGACGTCCAAGGTGATGATAACACAAGGAGTATCAGCCAACGCTCACCGCTGATGGCGTCCGTTGCCATTGTCACTACTGTCTATATTGCATCCAAGGTGGAACGTGCTTTCCGGAAACCAAATTGGCGATCCGACAGGCCTTCCTCCCCTAGAAATGCTTCTAGTCTCCTACAGACTATCCTCTTCAAAAGTTTCCCGGCTGTGTCTATCATACAGAGCGAGCGGTATCCCGAGGCATCCTGTGTGTTGTTACCTTTCGGAATGAGACCCACTGTGTATGGATGTGTGTATGTATGTATGTACATATGTATGCAATTCGTTGTTATAGTTCCTTTACAATTCGTTATTGTCACTAACCATTACAACTTCTGGAGTTTTAAATTCGTTTGAAAGAATTTTTGATTTTTTTCTATCTCAACATATGCCTTAGAACACTACAAATGGAATCTATTTTTGGAAAAAAAAAATGAAAAAGATTGGAACACAAACAAAACCACCAACAAATTTTTGACAAATTCAAAAATCATTTTTCCTTACTTTTTTTCTGGAAAAAGAAAAGGATACGGGGCATACTCTTTAGCCCCTAAAATGTTTTTAAACCAAAAAACTAAGGAAGAAGCAAAAAAAAATCACAGAAAATTCAAAGTGATTATGAAAATTGATTTGGTAACTTTGTTTGTGTTTCTTGTTCAAAACACCATAAACAAGAACAACAACAACAATAAAGTCTTACACTAAAAGTGTGTAAAAACCAACAAAAAAGAAAACTTTCTGTACCATATTTATATTTTATTAAGCAAAAGTAGAGAGAAAAAAAATCTTTGTTATCCAGAAAGAAAGAAAAAAAACAATGAAATCACGGTACCACTTGGCCATTCTTCAGAAAAACTTTTAACTTTTGTGCTTTAAAGTGTGTGTTTAAGTTTATTTTATATTTTATGAGCCTGTTCCCGTTTGCTTATACTCCTGCCATACTCGCATACTCCATTGCTACACATCATACTTTTTTGTTTCCGTATTTGACTCCAGAAAAGGGTCAGATGTTGTAATGTTTGCACTCTTTTTCGTTTTTCTTATTTTTTTTCGGGTTTGTTGGTTTTGTTGGTGTTTTCACTTTTAAGATTTAAGTAAACGAATACAAGAGAGACGGATTTTATTTTTTCGTCTTAAATTAAAAGCAAAACTACGGAAGTATGCAAGTATATTAGAAAAAGGTTAAGTATGTTATACTCTCATACGTATTGTAGTTTCCTTGGTATTTGTTCTTGTTTTTGCTTCATAAAATATTAATTTCGTTTGTGGCTATATGTGGAACATGATTATGGCATATGTATGTATTTTTTGTCATTCAAGTGGTTTTTAAGCAGGTTGTTTTACATTTCAAAATTAAATATATTGTATACAGTGTGTTCCCTATTTAAAAGGTTACTATAAGATCATAAGTCACCGTATTCTGAAAGGTAGTGTGTTGGCTTATCAGTCGCAAGACTGTGGCTCATAGCCCAGGTCAGACATCTCCATCAAAACGAAATAAGAAAACAATATTTGTTCGGCGACGCTGAGTGCAAATAAAAAAGAAAAGTTGTACAAAAATCTATCGTACGGGGTCTACTTTACACTGTAGCTCCCACCACTCGTGTATAATATTAACACACACAACATAAGTTGTGTGAGAAGCTAGGTGGTAATCCTGAGTAAATGTTTGTAATGACCAATTAAGTATGTATGTATCAGAGATCAGTAATGAATCGTTTTTTCTCTACTCATAAGCACTCATGAAATTTTGAATATAAGTGAGTCAAGAGTATTGAAATTTAACTACTCTGATTTATTCATACCCACTACAACGTTGATTTATAAGTACAGGTTGCAATGAGTATGAGTACAACGTTGACATCAAACTCATACCATTCTAAATATGTTTGATTCATAAGCCTACTTATTTAGATTCATAAGCAGGGCAAACACACAAACTTCTAGTGAATATTTTAGTATTCGTACGCGAATCATACTTATTTTGTGATTCTTGTATATGTTGAGTTATGGATAGTCGAAATCATACGTGTTGTTAAGTATGAATATGATGAGTACTTCAAACACGTAGCCATCGAAGTCAGTTGGTTTACACCAGAGATCAGCAATGAATAGTTTTTTCGCTACTTATAACTATATAAATTTAACTACTCTGATACATTCGTACTCACTACAACATTGATTTATAAGTACAGGTCTCAATGAATGTGCGTACAACGTTGACATCAAACACATACCATTCGAAATATGTTTGATTCATAAGCTTACTCATTTAGATTCATAAATTTAGAAAAATACTTATAAATGATTTGAATAAGTGATTTGAATCTTTCATCAAAATTGACAGTCTTAGCTGTTGTTGCATTTACAACAAAAGAAAAAAGACATTTACAACATAAGCAAAAAAGACAGTGCAGTAAGGAGAGCAAACACACGACCATTTAGTGAGTATTTTAATGTTCATATGCTATTCATACTTATTTCGTGTTTCGTGTATACATACATATGTTGAGTTATGGAGAGTCGAAATCGACAATATCATACGTGTTGTTAAGTATGAGCATGATGAGTACTTCAAACTTTGCATATAAGAGTAGAGGTTCCATGATAATAAAATAAGTATTAATGCGTATAAGTATCAGAAATTATGAGTATGATTCGATCCTTCTCATCTTTTTAAATACTCATTGCTGATTTCTGGTATGTAAAGTAACGATTTGAATTTTTAGAAAAAGTGATCTTCGGCCAATTTTGTTATTTTGATAGTATCTCTCCAGATCCTATGAAGCTGATCGATAAAAGTTTGGTATTTTCAGCTCTATTTTAAATTCGCCCTTCTTATCTTTGCGTACGGAACTTACAAATATTAATACAGACATAAAATCCACGATTTAGTACAGTTGCTAACCATGTAGAGATGCGACACGTAATAAAGGAATGACACACACAAGTGTTCATAAACCCTGAGATTCTTCGAATATTCAATATATTGAGTCACCGTAGGTAGTGTGTTGGCTTATTGGACGTGAAGGCCATGATTCAAACCCCAGGTCAGATATCTCCAACAAACTGAAATATGATAAAATATTTCTTCCACCATTTGCTCTCAGCTGATTTCTGGCAAAAGCTCGGAGAGTAAATAAAATTGCCATGAAAACTTTTCTCAAAAGATCTGTCATTCGGAGACGACTTTAAACTGTAGGTCACGCCGCTCATATATAAAATTTAACCCACACAACATAGGTTGTGAAATAAGGCGACATAAATTAAGTTGAATTTATCAGAATTGTTACATTATGCAACCCATTTGGGAACAAAAGAATGGCGTGTCCAACACAGTCATGTAGGAAACAAATAGATGCGGAGTTGGTCATGAGCGAAAAGAGTTGGAGCAAATTGATAGAATTTACTTAGGGGTTCTGCACCTTGTTTAAAAAATAGGTAACAATATAGGCATGTTATAAAGAAGCTCCCCAATCTCATTAACACTTTTTTTTTATTTTTGATCAGTTTCAATGATCAAAATTTTAGCTTTTCGATTGTATGAGGTCGTATCTCGACAATGTCATCACAAACGTTGGCCTTCAAATGCTCAATTGTCTCGTCCAATTTTCTTTAACGATGTCCCTCAGAAACAGATTGGTTTTCATGGTGCGATAGATGTCTCTATTGACCATAATACTTGCGCTGTCCTTATTTTCAAAGAAATATGGGCAAACGAGGCCTCCGATCTACAAGCCACACCAAACAGAGCCCAAATATGGCAGTTGTGCTTATTAACGTATCCACCAAGATGAAAATTTGCTTCATTCGAAAAAATTTTTTTTTTCGGCGAAATGCAGTGCAGTTGTCACTGGCCATAGGGCCGGCGAACGTTGTTCAAGCGTAAATTGATTGATTATGTTCAGTGTAGATAATATACTGAATTTTGTGACAGAATAGAATGACATAAGTATTGCCAGATTCGAAATAACCGATGGTTCAAATCTAAACCGATAGATGACTGATCCGATACATGAGTAGAGGGACCTGCAGTTTAAAGTCGACTCCGAACGATAGATTTATTAGGAAATGTTTTCAAGGTAACTTTATTTACTATTGAGATGAAGAAGGCTGGAGTTATAACCAAGGCCTCACATCTAAAAAGGCAACACACTACCTACAAGACTACATGTTGTTACGTTTCTACCCTTTTAATAACGTTTAAACGTTTTAACGTTCGTAGATTGCAAATAAAAATAAATTCGTATTTAGTTTTAATTGAATTCTTTATTATTCGCACAATTCTGGCTGCCACTGTTCACAACTTGATGTAAACAACAACAATTGTTTTGTTTGTTATCCTTCTTTACACTCTTCTGCGGTCACACTAACAATTGTTCGTTAGATCTTTACAACGGAGATCTTCAAATCATGATTATTCTCTTCACACTCAACGAGTCTTCACACAATACTGAGTGAATTTTTACTGATCCCATTGCCTGCTTTGTCTTGCCGTTTACATCGCAGGGTAAACAGTCTGATGAATGCTCTTCAAGGAAAATGACTTTGCCTTTGCGAAATCTCTATAAATGTAAACATTTTTGTTCACGTTATTGTTGTTTGTGTATTTTGTTTACGTTTGTCCTTGCAGTGTTGTTGTAGCTTTTTCGTAACAACATATAAGAGTGGTTTAATTCCGGTTTATGTATCAGACCTTCGTGTCATAAATTGTGGAATATTTGAGAAACATCGATAAAAGGAAAGTATCAGAACTTTTTCTCTTGGAGTACCATTCTTATTACTTGGTCTGTGGTGCTATGCCTCTTTCTGAAGCCGTATTGATGATATTAAAAATCAATTTTATAATCTTTTAAACGTTTTCAATTTGAATTATTTTTTTTGAAAATACATACAATTTACATTGTAATCATGTAATATAAATGAAATCATACCAATAAGTCTCATTAAATGTCAATTGAGAGAGAACATTTTGTAAAGGTTAAACCGAATGTCATATTCTACCAATTATGGATTATTTTAATAGGAAACTTGAGCTTAACCGTTCCAACTCATTATAATTCTCTAATTATCATTTTTTTCTGTTTTCAAATCATATTACAAAATCATTTTGTTATAAAATATGTTTGATTTTAAAACCACCATCATCAGTATACAGACTTCACATTATTTCCATCATAATTCTTCTGCTAACAAATGCTTTTTGTAAAAGTCTGTTGCTAAAAACCTTTAAATATGTAAATTGAAACAACAACAACAAAACAATATTATCCTGTTACTGTAAAATGCAAAAAACATAACGGAACAGAAACTGGGGCCAAATGTTAATGTAGTTGTTTTATTTATTTTTTTGGGTTAAATAACACTATAATTACAGAACGTTTTAACATAACAAATAACGGAAGTTACCAGAGGTTGAGTACGACTATATGGTATGCTATGGAAGAGGATATAAATTATAGAAAATTATTTTAAGACTTAACAAACGGCTGAAGTTACGTAAGATTTTCGAAACCAAAAATTTAAATTTAATTCTTTGGCGTTGAAATTTATTATTCAATAAGTCTTTAGCAGTTTCGAATAAAAGGTTTCACTAGTCAGAATTACAACCTAGCTTTTTACGCCTTCTTACACATACATACATACATAATTGGCCATTACAACCCTTTAGTCAGGATTACAGCCTAGCTTCTCACATCACTCATGTTGTGTGCCTTAATTTTATACTTGAGTGGCGTGACCTACAGTTTAACGTCGACTCCGTACGACAGATTTTGAGAAACTTTTTCATGGCAGGTTTATTTACTCTCAGAGTTTTTGCCAGAAATCTGCTGAGAGGAAGTCGCCGAAGAAATATTATTTCATATCTCGTCTGACCTGGGGTTCGAACACGGGATTTACGTCTAATAAGCAAACACGCTACCTACTAGACTACGGCGACAACGCCTTCTTACAATGAGCATCAAAACAAACTATACGCCAGAGATCAGTAATGAGTATTCAAAAAGATGAGCAGAATCGAATCATACTCATAATTTCTGATACTTTTACGCATTCATACTTGTTTTAATATCGCGCTCATACTACTCATATTCAAAGTTTGAAGTACTCATCATAGTCATACTCAACAAGACATATGATGTTGTTGATTTCGACTATCCATGGCTCAACATTTACAAGATTTACAAAATAAGAGTCACTCGAATCATTTATAAGTATTATAAATGTTTTTCTAAAGTTATGAATCTGAATGAGTAGGCTCATAAATCAAATATATTTCGAATGGTATGAGTTTCATGTCAACGTTGTACTCATACTCATTGTACTCATACTTATAAATCAACGTTGTAGTGAGTACGAATGAATCGGAGTACTTGAATTTCTCTTGATCTGTGGACACTAAGGATAAAATTCTAACAATCACCAAACTCAACTTTTACCACTTAAGGAGAGTGCCCGTAAAAAATTTGACAATATCTCGGAATTTTTTGTAATTTTGTTTCCTTGTTTCAATTTTGAAAACTTGCAATGAAACAATTTTAAAATAAAAATAAAATAATTTATTAATGTATATTTTTTTAATGTACAGTTTCTTTTGACGCTCACAGTATGTTGTGTATGTTTAGGTTTAGTTTTAGGTTGGCGAACTTGTACTTGTAACATGAGACAAGTACAGTATCTGGAGGTCAAGTTAACGCATTGTACAGAACGCCCTTTAAGTGAGAGGATAAAGGAGGGGATGTGAAAAACGGAAAGGAAGTAGGAAAGGGAGAATAAGGAAGCGAAGCAATTACACAGACTAACAAACAAACAGAAACGCCAACATAAACAATCAAGAGAGAGAGAGAGAGAGAGAGCGACTATACTAATGAAGTCCTTGCACTTCTGCAGCTCAAGCTATTAATGAATCTCTCGACACAGAATTCAAACTCTCAAAGAAGACCCTGCCAAGAGTCGAAGGTGGTCGATAGTCTCCAACTCCCCCTCATCGCAACATACCCTGCAATAGTCCAGCTGGGATCTTTTCGAGATCCCCATCAGCGACCTAATCCCGCAGTGCATCGTAATAAATCCACTAACTAACCTTAAACTGGCCTCATCCAAGCCCATTAGTATACATGTTCTTGCACTGTCTATACCAGGCCATAGAAACCTAGAAACATAACAACCCGATCCGTTCTCTCAACTCCTCTGTTCTTGCCTCCTGAAGCTACCTCTGATGAGGCCATTAAGGTGGCAGATTGGGGGATCAGGAGCAACTATTAAATCGTCCCCAGAAAGCGAACCTAACCTAGCGATTTCATCCACCGTCTCATTACCGAGTATTCCGCTATGACCCGGAACCCAGCATAGACGGATGTTGTGTGGCCCGGGTTCGGTTCCGGCCAATTTTTGAGACACTTCTCTGCTGAGAGAAAGCCGTCAAAGAAATATTCGCTACATTTAACTCAATTGTCCAATTTTCTAAAAAATTTTATTTAAATTTAAGGTCTCTAGAACTGCTTCACTATAACGCAATAATTGCTATAACACTTTATAGGATTTTTTTGATATTCTCCTGATGAGTATATATTTAAAAATTAATTTTTCAAAATGTTTCCTTGGAAGCTCTAATCTCACATCCTTAAGCTGTCACAAACACCACCGTAAACTCAATGCATTCAGAATACCAGTAGCGTTGTAGGGTATAAAAACACTTAAGAAAACTGTAGCGCTTTTTGCAAAGATTCCAACAAATTTTCCTGAATGCCTATTAATAAGAGCAATAACAGGACCATAAAAGTTTTGTATGGCAAATAAGAGAAAATGTTAACAAATGATGATGGCCACAATTGCTGTTGCTATCTCGCTCTCTCTCTCTCACACAAACCCATTGAAATCACTTGAAAAGTTAAAATTTTAACAGAATCTAAACAGTTCGTTACACGTATTTGACACACACATACTTATGCATTCTGTTCGTCCTTTAGCATGGAATTGAACTCAAGGATAAACAATATGTTTAACAAATTGCCTGAAAATGAAAATGAGTAGAAAATAAACTTTTTTGCTCTCTGTTTCTCCTTTTTTTTTGTTTTGTTTTCTTGTTTTTCTTTGGGAAAATATATGGCATTTAAAGGGTTGCTTGCTTGCTTTCTAACAAAAGCCAAATATTTAGATGCCCAAAAACAAAACAAAAAAGACACAAAAAATATGGTCAAATTTTCCACCAGAAAGTAAGATGGAAAAAAAGAACGACAGTTAAGCATTCAGTGAATGACTTTAAGAAATCCAGGTTTTATTTATTCAAAATAACATTTTTGAAATTGTGTGAGTGGATATGTAAATGTTAGCTCATGTCTGTGTGAAACTCTTATATTAGAATGGAAAACTCTTATACGTTCATGTGCAGATAGTTGGAGAGAAAAAGCTTTCACTATTTCCCCTTGTCCTCAATGAAGACTGCAAATACACGAAAGTAATAAAACCCCTGGCATTATGGGGCAACACTTTAAGCTGCTTCAGGGTCTGTTTTTGCAAAGCAAGAAAATAAAGAAACGTTAAAACAAAATTGTATCTCGGCTCAAACAGTGATGTCAAGTGCAAATAATTTGAACATTTTCGGTTTTCAATCGAATTTGTAATTGTTTGCGTTGAGTTTTGTATTCCAATGCTTGTTCATACACTTCAATAAATTGAGTGCGTTCCTGCCATATTAGACTTCTGATCACAGCTACAAACTCTGTATATGTTTTATATAAGCAATGTTAGATATTTACTATTCGTTTAGAATTTTGCAAAACTCAATTGGCTACTATACATTAGATTACACTGTACACAGCGATTGATTAATGAATTCAAAAGTGGTAAAAATTATTTTCTGTGAGCACAAGAGATACAATTTTAAAGATACAATCGTTAAATTAATAAAATTTTCGTGATTGAAATCAAAAATTATAACGACAGAATAAGTAAAAACATACTAGGAATGGAGGCAGGACTTTTGAAATAAAGCACAAGGTTTTTAATAAAATATTGTTACGAATATTTTTTATGAATCTAGAATTTTGTGTTTGCCTTTTACATCGCTTAACATTAAAATTATAAACAAAAAAAAAAAACAAAAGTAAACAAATAAACAAAAATACAACTACAAATACCAGCATAAAAAACTGGTAAACAAGTAAACAAAAATACAACAACAAATACCAGCATAAAAAACCGGTAAACAAGTAAACAAAAATACAACAACAATCACTACAGGAATAAATGTAAACGAAATACATAAGCAACAATAACAAAACAACGATGTTTACATTTATACATATTTAAAGAAGACGAAGCCACGAACATTCGTCTTCAAGAACATTCATCGGACTTTTTACTCTGCCATATAAAAGGCAATGCAAAGCAGGCGAGTGAGTTAGTGAAGTTCAGTCAATCTTGTTCGAAGACACGGTGTTTTGAAGAGAGTAATCGAGGTTTGAACATCTGTCGAACATCTGTCGAACAATTGTCTAGTAATTGTTATTGTTTATGCAAAGAGTGTAAGGAGATGAATAACAAACAAAGCAATTGTTGTTGTTTACATCAAGTTGTGAACAGTGGCACACAGAATTGTACGAATAATAAAGGATTTTAGTTAAAACTAAAAACAAATTTATTTTAATTTTATTTACAATCTACGAGCTCATATTTTAAACGATTTTAAAAGGTAAAAACGTAACACTATACTAAATAACGCACAATAAATTGCGGAAAATTACAATTACATTATTTGTAACTTCCATTCAAACATTCTGCAGCTTCCATAAATGTACCTTTTTAAAGGGGGATATATGTACATTCAAATTATTTTTGATACTTATTCACAATTTGGTACTTTTGGGAATTACTGAAGCAAAATCTAAAAATTACAATTATATTATTTGAACTTCCATTCAAACATTCTGCAGCTTCCATAAATGCACCTTTTTAAGGGGGATATACATTCAAATTATTCTTGGTACTTATTCACAACTTGGTACTTTTGGGAAGGACTGAAGCAAAGTCTAAAGAAATTTATGAGAATTTTTGAAGCACTTTATTTCTGTTTTTAAGTAGTATATATAGAAAATTAATTTAAAAAGTGTTGAACACATTTAGGTACTCTTTTACATTTCAGACTTTTATTTCTACAAGCGAAAGAATTTATTTTAAGCCCATAAAAGGAAAACTTTCGTTAAAAAGTGAATTAAATTATGTGCAGCCGAATAACATTGAATTTCAAAACGCTTTATGCTTTTAAAAGCGCTACATGTGCATTAGTTTTGAGAAGCTTTGCTAAAGTTTTTTTTGCCACTTAAAAATAACCCACATTATTGAAGAAAAATTAGGGGCAAACGAAACTTTTAAGGAATGATGAAAAAGCAGTGGCTTACTTGTAATAAAATGTGGAAAGAAACCACACAGCGCATGCGTTAATTAATTTTAATATTTCACAATAAACGGGTTTCTCTTTGAACAATTAGAAAAAAAAGCGAAAAAATAAAAAAAAAATAAATTGAGAGCAGAAGCCATAACAGAGAGTCGCTAAAAAATACAGAAATAGAGAGCAACTGCAAAAGAAATAGAAGACCGTCCGTAAGTAGGTAGAATAAAAAACAAAACAAGTTGATGATTTCGTAACACTGTTACGAAAGCAATGGGATACCAGTGCGATTGAGTTTAGGAATTTCTGGAGCAGACAGCTCACAAAGGCCAACGGAAACGGACGTTAGAGTTTGTGAATTTGCCAAAAACGAAATCCCTATAAAACGAAAGAACGAAGAAGAAAACACAGTAAAATTGTAAAAAGAAAACCGACTTAGAAATGTTCAATGAAATACGAACAACGAACAATTTTTAGTTCAAAAACAAAAAAAAATATTTCTGCTCTATTCGTAACTGCATTTTGTTTTCTGTTATAAAAAAAATCTCTTTTTATATAAGTTTATTTAGTTGTTGTTGTTTTTTGATTTTTTTCTTGTTATTGTTGCTGTATTCTGTGTGTGTTTGGCGAAAGCTGTGTATTAAATTCGGTTCAGTTTAGTTCAATTCTGTTCTGTTCTGTTTAGTTAAGACGAGTTGAGTCGTTTCAAATCGAGTTGCCAAGGAAGACAGTTTATCATACAAGAACATTTTGCTGCTGTTGCTTGTGCCGTTTGGTTTGCACCATATTTTCTCAACTTCTCTACAGCTATAGCAACGGCTTTGGTTACAGTTACGAATACAACTACTAATACGACAACTACTACTACTCTACTCCACTTTACTTCGCTGCCTTACATATTTTTTTTTTGGTGTTTTTGTTGTTTCTGTTTTTGCACTACTCTGGTTCATTTCATGATGGACACTTTGCCTGCGGCTAATTTATTCATTAAATACTAGTGCATCATAAACTTTAAATTCAGTAGCTGCTCAGATCTTACAATCAAAAGGTTGCATATTCTGTATGCAGCATGTGAACCTCTTTGAGTTAGTGAGTGAGTAAGTAAGTGAGTGGGTGAAGAATGTATAAGTGTGACTCAGCCACTAAGTGAATGTGTTACTAAATATGAGTATGAATCTTTTAATGAAATTTTAATAAAATTTTGGGTTTCATTTCATTAAAAACATAAGTGCCAGTAACAAAAAAAAAAAAAAATTAAAAATTAATTCCTTGTGCCTTTAGAATTAAAAAATTCATAACGAAAGTAAAGAAACATATTTTTTCCAAAAACTTAAAAGTGCTTTAATTAAAAAAAAAAAATGGTGCCTACCAACAAGATTATCTTGATATTGTTGCAAATAACTCTTAATAACTGCCTTAAACCGCAGAGGCCTCTTAAACTGCTTAACACGAAAATCTTCAAATTGAAATACAAACCCAAGAGATGAAACGAAACAAAACTAAAAGAACAAAAAAGAAAAAACAAAAACGATAAAGAAAGGAAAATAATAATAAAAATTTAAATTATTTATACGAGGGATTTTGTTGTCATTGTTTTATTGTTGTTGTTTCACGTTATTACTGACAAGTGTATGAAAAGAGTATTTTTTTTTTTGTTGTTCACAATACAACACGGCACCAAAGAAGATGCTACAAACGTGACGTACGTAACGTTCTTTTACATTTTAAATCCGGTAAATACAATGTGCAAAAAAAAAGAAGAACGATGACTGAAATCAGGCATCATCTTTAAAATAAATAACGGTAAGTACACTTGTTAAATAGATACTCTTATACATATTAACATATGCATACCATTTACATACATACATACATACAATACTTACACTTCCTTACACAGATTCCATACTTGTGTGATATTTTTTTTTTGAACGGTAGAAGCATAACTAATATTGTATGTATGTATGCATACATCCACATGATGTGGTAATACATTATGAATACACAGGAGCATAAAATATTTAATACAAGTGAAAATATTTATATTTCGGATATTTTTCCCGGTAGCGATTTTGTAAATAAATATACATACGTAGGTGGCTTGTAAAATTAACCCAAGACCCAAGAAATTTTTGTTTTGAGTTTTAAACATTTTAAAATTAAAATTTTATGAATTGAATTTCGTTTTAGTTGGTTTAGTTAAAAATTCTAAAATATTCTTAACCGTAGATCGATCAAAAAGGATAAATTTTCATTTTTGAGTCTATATAACTTTAATTCAGAAAAAGTTAGATGGCTGATATTTTTTTAATTCATTAGTATTGTTATCGCCATTATTTTAAACCAAATAAAAAAAAGAAAATTTCATACAGGGCTTAAAAAATCAAAAACTTCATAATTCTGGCTTATGTATCATTTTTGATAAAAACGATTTTCCTAAGGATTCTTTGGTGTTGTGTATGTAATTTTTTTAAGTTTTTAAAGATTTTGCGAAATTTAATCGTAAATAATACGTTATTTATGGTTTTTGAGAAGGAATTGAAAGTTAAGTATTGGATGAAAATAAAAAGGTTGAATTATCTGTTCTTCATATTGATTGAAATAGTCGTAGTAGTAGTAGTAGTGTTAGCTTATTAGACATCAGGCCAAATCTCAAACCACTGGTCAGACATTTCCAATTTACAAAGATTTAATGATCGATTGTAATATGAATCCTGCTGCTGAAGACACTAAAGAAAAGAAAACAGAAGCTCGTCTTACGAACTGTCGAAAGTATTGCCAGCAGCAAACATGACAACAGGATATTTATCGCCAGAGGTGGTACTACTTGGAACAGAGAACCGTGTGCCCTAAGTAGTTTGGGAGGAGAAACTGTTACCAATTTTCACTCAGATTGCTAGCAGCTGTTCTTGATTCTTGTTGTAGAGTCTTTCTTACTGCTTTTCTCATATTTATCTCACGTAATAGACAATCATTAGAAAAAGTGTTTCGTCCTATGTTTTAATTCATAGATATTACGAATGATAATATTTCGGTCAACTATAAATGTCGGAGATAACAGAATAATTCGATTTGATAATCTACCATGTACTCGGAAATGATGATAAATTTACACCTATTACGCCTTTTCCAAAAATGAAGTGAAGTCTTTCAGCTCTAATAATCAAAATAATTCTGTCTCTGTAGATTAGTAACTAAATTTCGACCATTTAGATTCAAGTACATGCTACGAGCGTTGCAACTACTTAGAGCCGTCTTTGGGGAAACCTGTATCAAGGAAACCAGAGAGGAATCAAAGAGAGAGCATTGTTATTGACATAATCGATATTCTATCCCGTTCTATTCAACAGAACTCTTTTTATCTCATATGAATGTAACAACAAATTTTTCTAACGAAATATGACAATGGTTTGTACCATCAGGTTTCAACCAGTCCTAAATTGAGAGCGGTACTGATGCAAGTGACAATAAGCTATCCCATTTAAGCAATTGGAAACATAAATAAATCGCCACAAAGCAAGGGTGGTATCAAAATGTTATCATTTAGAAAAAATTAAACAAAGCTGACATGAAGTGCTCGATTTTTATTTAAAAGCCCATGCTACAATGTACATCATGTCAAAAATGTTGGCGCAGGTTTCATAAAAGTGATAATAATATACAGTAGTTTTATTAAAATGAATTAGAAGAAATAATATTTAAATTTTTTACCAAAATCTATCGATAATTGCAAAAATTCTAAGTACCTCTTGTATGTATCAAAAGTGATACATAAGCCAGAATTATGATAACACTTTCAACAAACTACGCAAATGTAGAATATATTTCTTTATTTAATGGTAAAATTACACATTTTTCTAATAAAAAAATGTATATTTTTTAAGAAACAGGTTTGCAAAAGTTTATGCAGAAATTTGAAAAATAATAAGGACACCAATCCAACACTTAGAGATTTGATGAGAAAGTTAGTAAAACTAGAAAATAGTTGATAATAATTTATTTTGTACAAATTTTTTAATTTAATTTTTTTGATTAAATTCAAATTAAAATAGAAATTCACTCTACGGAAAAAATATTTTCATTTCCATTTTCTTTTCAAATTAGTCATAATAAAATTTGAATTTAATAATATAATAATAATAACTTTGTACTAATTCAATCGTAGATCGAGCTATAAAAAAACTTCATAATTCTACCTTATGTATCATTTTTGATACTCATATACTTGTATTGTCGCAATTATTGATAGATTTTGTTAAAAAATTTAAATATTTGAAGCACACTACAAAAATTTTGACATATTTTACGTAAATATGTCAGCTTCGTTTTATTTTTTTCTAAATGATAATATTCGAAGTCGCCGTAGTCTAGTAATCTAGGTAGTGTGTTGGCTTATTCGACGTAAGGTCACGGTTCAAACTCCAGATCAAAATAAAAAATTCTAATCAAATGAATAACAAAAACAAAAACAAAACAAAAAATTTGACGCAGCTACCCCCCTTTGCTCTCTCTTATAACTATCTTTCTGCTATTCCAACACAATCTACGGCATGAGTAGGAGTCATGTTGGTCTTACAGAAGCCAAAAATCATAGCGATCCTCAAAGCCAACATAACTTATGCCATCAGTCAAATTCAACCTAATAAATGAGTCACGGTCTCTGATATTTGGGAGGGTATTTAAACAATGTAATTTTCGATGATTTCTCATATCGTCGTCGAATATCCAAAAGTACGTAACAACACTTTTTCTAATTTTAAAGGAGAAGCAAACAACGTTATACATATTACATGTTGGTACATCATTTTAAATTATTGATATAAAAACGTTATTTTTGGTCGCAAAAATTTAAAAATTGGTAGCGATATGCTAGATAACCTTACGAATCATGATCAATCAAAAACTCCACTTTGATTTTTTTGATGATGTACGTACTTTTGATTTTCGACAACGATATACACTTTGTTTAATTTATACTTATAAAATTGTTTTTTAATATCCATAGTAAATTAGCTTTATTTTTTGTATATGTGCCTATTGTCACCGTATTCACATTTTACGTTAATATCTAGGCTTAATTTTTGACGTGGTTCCAAAGAGTCCCTTTTATTTGTTTGAAAAAAAAATTTTTTTGAAATAATATCTTATTGATCCAACAAAAGTTAATAATATTGTCCTTATAAAACAATATTCCTCGTATTTGACCACGACTGACGAATTTCTTGTTGGCAAACCTGAACAAAAGTCTCTACGAAAAGAGATTTGACATTAACTATCAAACCATCACGGAAACAAATCATTTCAAAGACCACTATAAACCTTATTTTTTGGGCAGAATTAGAAAATTAGAGAAACCTTGGACAAACTATATAAACCTCAGAGATGGCTACGCTAAAAAATAAAAGGGCTTTTGAACAAACAAAAAACTCATTAACCATAAATTACCTGAAATTTTACTTGAGATTAAGGTGATAAAGTTACAGAAACACTCTCGTTTTTTTAACTACACTTTAAGTCAACTAAGTCTATTGAATTATAAGTCTATTGAATTATAAGCCATTGGCAGTAATAGGTAGCAATCATTTGAGGTGGGTTTTCTTGGAAGCATGTTTTGTTACTTTCCAGGACTTGAATTATAACTGGTTTATGCCTGAGAAGCTAGGCCGTAATCCTTACTTCAGGGTTGTAATTGCCAATTATGTATGTATGTATGTTATGCCTGTATACAATAAACTTTACATATTCAAACAAAAAATAGTCTAGAAGTGCTTGAAAAAGTGCAGATTTTTTTTTAAATTCTTGTAAAAACCTTATCGCTTTTCTCATTAGACTTTTTTCTTTTTAATATTGCTACGTTTTTACCTTCTAAAAACGTTTAAAATATGTGCTCGTAAATTCCAAATGAAATAAAAATAAATTTGTGTTTAGTTTTAATTAAAATTCTTTAGTATTCGCACAATTCTGTGTGCCACTATTCACAATTTGATGTAACAACAACAATAGCTTTTCTTTGACATTCCTACATTTATACCCTTTGCATAAACAATAAGACAGACTTAACTTAACACAAGACAGACTTAACTTCACAAACTCCGTCGTCAGCTTTGCCTTGACTTTTATATGGCAAAGTAAACAGTCTTCATGCTTTCTACTTCTCGAAATCTCTATAAATATAAACATCGTTGTTTACATTTATTATTGTAGTGTTGTTGTTATATTTTTTGTTTACTTGTTTACCATTTTTTATGCTGGTGTTTGTTGTTATATTAAGCAGTACGATAATTTGTAAACTGGTTTGTTTACGGCATTGTTTTGTTTTCGTAGCTTTTGTTTATAATTTTAATGTTGAGCGATGTAAAACCAAAACACCAGTATCTAGATTCTTCATTTTCGTAACAATATAAAGAATTTTCTTAACATACATTGTGTACTTTCGGGTTTACTAAGTCTGGTGAACTAGATGTTATTTGCTAAAGTTAAGTTCTTTTCTAAACACAGAGCATTTGACTGGCTCCGATACAAATTACAATTCTCGGTGTTAATTGCTCACCACTCCTTCTTTGCAATTACTCCATGATATCGCGTGTCCCGTGGCATGTTCCGCAAAAAAGGAATTGAACCTTGCAGTTGTGTAATAACTTTGAACAGCTGGTTTGACAAGTAGAACAAAGGTAATAGGCTGCAAAGAAAGACAAACAAGAGTTGCTGGATTGGTTAGCACAGCAAATGCAGTACAGCAGTTAGGCAGAACAACGAATTGAATATTTCTTCGGCAACTTCCTCTCAGCAGTCTTCTGGCAAAATTAAATAAAATTACTCAAGAACTGTCGTTCGGAGTCGACTTTAAGCTGTAAGCCCACATAACGCACACATCATAAGTGGTACGAGAAGCTGGGTCATAATCCTGACTGAAGGGTTATAATGACCAATTATGTATGTATCCCTAAAGTCTAAAACACGATCTGTATAAAACCCATTTACTCGAAAACCTACAAATCACATTCAGTTGACATTAATTAATAGAATAGAAGTCATTCAACTAAAGCCCTTGTAGCCCACAATTTCCTTTTAAAAGCCAGCATCATTTTGTAAAAATTATTTTTATATTTACCCCAAACGATGGACTCACAAATTAGTTGGTTACCCTGTCATTTGGTAAGTGAACTTGCCAACCACACCACCACACACCGTCAAACGTCTATTTGCATTCATTTAACAAAGAAACATTATAATTTTTCTTTACAGTTACTGGGATTTTTTTTCCCTTGTATTGTTTACCGTTAAGAAGTAACGGATATTGTTAAGTCTTAAATACACATGTTACTCTTTTCTTTTTTTGCTCTGTTCCTTTCATTTATTCATTCTTTTGTGTCTTCGTGCTACTGATGCCCATACCAATGCTCTAAATGCCTACCATTTAACCTCAGCACAGATACAAGCTAAACAAGAGACTATAAATATCACTACCCCCGTGCTTGTTTATGAGCGCGGCGAGTGTGTGTGTCTGTTTGTGAGTGATAGATAATTATGTATGAGACCATCTTACTTCTCGGAGAGGCTTTATTTGCTTGCAAATCAACTACATTCATAGACATCAAGTATGCATAGTTGAGTTAATGTGTATGTGTATGTGTATATGAGTTTTAAGGATTTTCAGTCTCTTACGCTAAACAAATACAAGCATGCATGTGAGATTGGTTGTGCAAGCGAGCGTACATAGTACATATATGCATTTGAGTGTGTAGGTTTATAAGACTTATAAGCAATTAAGCCTTTCATCTTTATCATTTCAGCAGCCATCCTACCCTCTTTAATTCTGTTTAATTCTCACACAAGCAAACTTACTCTTATTTATTCTCGCTCTCTCGCTCTCACTCTCCACACAGGCTAATGCATCTTTAACATTTGCTTGGTTTGTCCATTGCAATACGCAAGTATATGACAGTGTGCATAAGCAAACAACATGACTTATATTTTATCCTTGTCTCTCTTATTATTTTCTTGTTTTCTGTTTCTCTTGTTTGTCATTTAATGTTCTCGTAATTAGTCATATACATACATGTACATGTATTTTCTACTAAGATTGTCTCTTTGTTGTTAATATTGTGAGCGTTTCATTCTTTTTTTTTTTTTTTGTTTCATCTCTTGCTTTCCTTACGCCTTAATATCCTTGTATGTGTATATGTACGAATATACTTCATAAAAATCAGAGTCATCATATGGCGGTTTTTTTGTTTCTTGTTTCCTGTGAATTTCTTTCGTTTCTTATGATTTCAAGTATCATTTTAACACAGGTACCCTATTCTTTTCATATTTAACTTGAGTTCTCTTTGCCTTTATATACACGTTGTCTTCTTTACGACTTTGTCAATGTATTGTCATCCTTTAGCATTCTTTTGTTGCATTAACAAAAGCTGTGCTAATGTTAAATCTTTCCTTTCTTTCTTTTTTCTAGTCATTTTGTTTATTTTTCGTCTCTGCACTCGTAGACTATTTTTCCTTAATTTTTTCTTTTTTACCGTTGAGTCATTAACATTTTCCTTCTATTTAGCCTGTATTTAAAAATCTATCATGGGTACGTATGCGTGTACATGTACATGTGTTCAAAAATTATTTTGTGTCTTTTTCGTTGTATATTCTCGATTTCTTTTGCCTTTTCTTGCTTCTCGTCATGCTGTTGAAAATATAAAAAGAACGTATTAAATTACACATAAACTTAAAACATGACAAAGAATAGTCCACATGAATGGATATTTTGTATTTAGTTACAGGTTCAAAGTTCATTTGAAGTGTTTGCGAAAAGATAATACCAGATAATGATGAGAGTTTCGCATCAGAATTCTATGTGTTTACATGACTAGTATACAGGGAATGATCAAACATGTATGATGGTTCCAAATCATCGATTAATTCTAATGAATACTCAAATACATATACTTAATACACATATACATCGTGGTATTCTTTTAAAAAATTTTACAGTTTGTGTTGTAGTGTTTAAGATTGTTTAGCTAATCTCGCTTATTTTTGCATACAGAGCACAATTGATTATCTGATAGTCAAATAACAATATAACAGAATGTGGGATCAAGGGCTGTCCTAGAAGATGATTAATTATGTATTATGGAACGGCAAGCAAACCTGCCATGAAAAAGATTCTCAAAAAAAATCTGTCGTTCGGAGCCGACGTTAAACTGTAGGTCCCCCAAGTATAAAATTAAAGGACACAACATGAGTGGTGCCAGAAGCTAGGCCGTAATCCTGATTGAAGGGTTGTAATGGCCAATTATGTATGTATATATGAACGGCAAGCATTGTATTCTAGTAGATTGTGTGTTAGAATATTAGACGTGAGGCTAGGGTTCGAAACCACAGGTCAGAGATCTCCAACAGAATGAAATATGAAACAAATATTTCTTTGCCGACTTTCTCTCAGCATATTTCTAGCTAAAACCATGAGGGTTAATAAAATTGCCTTGAAAAAAAGCTGTTGTTCGGAGTCAACAACATAAGAGGTGTGAGAAGATAGGTTGTAATGACCAATTATGTATGAATGTATGGGTACCACAGACCAGCAATGAATCGTTTTTTCGCTACTCATAAGTACTCATGAAATTTTGAGTATGAGTGAGTCAACAGTATTGAAATTCAACTAATCTAATTCGTTCGTACTCACTACAACATTGGTTTATAAGTACAGGTTGAAATGTTTTGTCTTATTTTGTTTGTGTTCGATATTTTTGACCTGGTTTTCGAACCGTGGCCTCGCGGCTAATATCAACACTCTACCTACTAGACCATGACGACCTTAATATAACTCCATCAACTCGATTTTTCTAGTATCCCGGCAATGACATCAGGAATGTTGGCATTCAAATACTCAACTGTCTCTGGTTAATCGGCTTAACACTTTTCTTTAACGACGCCCCATAGAAAATAGTCCAGCGATATCAAATCGCAGTTTCTTGGCAGCCAATAGACGTCACCATTTCGTCTAATTAAGCGCCATCATACGTTTGACGCAATAAATCGATTGTGACATGAGATTTATAGCGATTTGCACTATCCTGTTGAATTGCAATGAATCCGTTTGCGCTTGAGCAACGTTGGAATTTATTTCCAAAACAAAGACAATTACTAGGAAATTGCACGAAAATGTCGTACAAAATTTAATCGCAGAGAAGGACCAACAGTGCCCGTGTAGCGATACGCAAATTTATTTCTAAATTTCGTGAAACTGGCTTCATTGTTGATGCGACAAGACGTGAGCGTGCTCGTACCGAAAATATCGAAGGTCAACTCGTTATCGTTCTCAAGAATTGAATATTTCAAGCACCAGCCTAAGTCGAATTATGCAAAAAGGTCTCCATAAGACGATTTACAATGTTCAATTGGTTCAAGAGTTGAAGCCGCATGACCATCCGCTTCGGTTTCGCTTTGCTAGATGGTTCAACGAGAAACTGCAAGTTGATGTCGATTTTTCCAAAAAAGAACCATTTTTTCAGATGAATCTCCTTTTCCTATTGGAGGGATGCGCAACCATTACGTTATGGTATCGTAATATTAAAATTTTTTTAATGCCTTGCATTATTTGATAATCGATAGTAATTATTGTTGTACTATTATTGTATTTCCTTTTCAACAATTTCTCTTAATACTACTTTAGTAACTCAGTTGTTTGGTATTGAAATATTTAAAATACGTTTATTATTTAAGGACTTGAACCTAAAATGCGGACCACAAACATAGTTCGGCAAAAAAAAAAAACATTCACTGTTTTATCTACCATGCCACAGTTTTAATACCAAAAACTTTATTACGATTTGGTTGCACATTCTTGTGGCAACAAACCAACAAGCTAAACGAACACAGCTAAGCAAAGAAAAAAAAAAAACGAAAATGCAGACAAATCGGTTGCACATACACATGTGCACTTACAAAATGCAAAATCCTGACGAAGATGAATTTCCTGTCTATGCTTGATGTAAAACTTCATTTGCAGGCAACAAACATTTATCCTTAAGGATATTACAAACACTCACCCTAGAAAAGGAAGAAAACCAACTCTGCTTTCGGCACCACAAGGCCGCAAACTTTAGATGAAGAATGGGAAAAAAACCGGGAGTTTCTAAAACAAATAAGCGGCATTACGATGTATAAACGTGCAAGCAGCCACCTTTTTCTTTACTCCTGCCAAAAAAACAATTGCAACAGGATAAACACAATATGAAAATATCTTGTTTTGTAAGGGAGAGAGAGAGGGAGTTGGTAGAAAACAGGATATTCTTACTGCCGTTTAAAGTAAAACTTTGAATATTTCGAACATAGATTTCGATTCTTATTCGAAATTATCAACAACAACAATTTAAAAACAAATATTAGAGACAATTGTTTCCTGTTTTTAGTGGGGAGATAAACTTACCTTTTTTTCGATTGCAATAATAATTTTTTTTTCTTCTCATCTTTCTTTATTCTTGTGTTTTATCTTTCAAGTCTGTTGCAAGTCCTTTTCCGTTAAGGATCTGAAAATTTGAGAAAAAAAAACAGCAGAAAAAAAACAACTGCAAACGTTTGAAAATGTATTTAAATTGTAAATGGAAGGAGAAATTATCAACGATACCAGGCATTAGTTTTAACTTCTTTAAGAGATTACGTAAGTTTTGGTTATAATTTGTAATATTTTTTAAATATTCTTAACAAAATTTCTTAACCAATTTTGAACTATAAAATTCTCTTTGAGGTTTAACCCTTAAATGCACAGGATTTTACATCATGTATTCTATTATTCAACTTTACTGCAGGAAAGCAAAAATTCGAAAGAAATCATTCTCTTATATGCGGCTTATTAAAAGAAAATTCTAGAAACTTAAGGTCGCCAAAAAGGTGATCTTGTGCATTAGAAGTTTAATAAGGCTATGTTTTACAGACATAAAAAGAAAATTTAAAACTTCTATTAGCCAAACTTGCAGGCAAGTAGAAATTTCCAACCCGCTATGTAACTTTATGTAACCAACTTTATCCCCGTAATTTCAAATGGGGGCGCAGTAAGAAAAGTTCAATGCAAAATTTTTAATTTTTTTCTTTCTTTTCTTTCCTAACATATCTAATCGTTGAGGTTTCTATTCGACTAGAGCAAGATTCCTCCTTAAGGTATAGCTAAACCCGTTCCACTTTCGTCTTCATTTATTAAGGACTATTAATATTTGTGAAATCTGGTATTATATTGTTACGAAAATTTAAATGGTGTGACTTCGTTTAACGTTAAAATGAAAAAAAAACCTATGAAAACAATGGACTCCGTGGTGAATAATTGTAGTTTGAAGACCTCCGTTATCAAGATCTGCCGAACAATTGTTAGTGTTTACGCAAAAGAGTGTAAAGAAGGATAACAAAGAAAGCAAATTGTTGTTGTTTACATCAGGTTGTGAATAGTGGCACATAGAATTGTAAAGAATTTAACTAAACAGAAGTGTAATTGAAAAATTTAGAGGTAAAAATTCAGTCAGTTTTGAGTGAAGACGTGTTACGTGTGAAGAGAATAATTGTGGTTTAAGTTGTCCGCTATAAAGATCGTTCGAACAGTTGTTGTTGTTTACATCAAGTTGTAATCAAACACAGAATTGTGTGAACAATAAAGAAATTAATTGAAACTAAATACAAATTCATTTTTATTTTTATTGCAATCTACGAGCTTATATTTTAAACGTGTTTACAAGGTAAAAACGTAATAAAAGGCTAATGGTCTGATGACAAATCTCGTCAGGCTTTGACTTTAATCCGTTCTCTGGACACATAGTTTTCATCACTGAAAAATCACTAACACCACGAATCTTCCATTTATTTTATAGGCGAATAAATCGCTTGTCCACTTAAACCGAAGTCCAAACCCATTC
Source organism: Sarcophaga rosellei (assembly GCA_930367235.1). Classification (NCBI taxonomy): domain Eukaryota; kingdom Metazoa; phylum Arthropoda; class Insecta; order Diptera; family Sarcophagidae; genus Sarcophaga; species Sarcophaga rosellei. The sequence goes on along the minus strand of OV884021.1, from coordinate 30,455,634 downwards.
TGAATATTGCATAAATCATCACTTGACTTCTAGGTTTAATAAGGCTGAATCCCAGAAATCGTAATCATAAATAATAAAAATTATTGTTGTTTACATTTATTCTTGTAGTGTTTGTTGTTGCATTTTTATTTATCATATTTTTATGCTGGTGTTTTGTTGGTATATTTTTGTTTATTTGTTTTGTAACTCTTCTACGCATGAAAGTGTTATCAAAACATTATTAAAACTTACAAAAATATTTAAAACAATACCAAGAGTCAAAAGGCCTGGAACCCTTACGTTACGTATGTATTTAAAAAAAAACTTTGCAACCTTCGTTGCTCTTTTATTCTTCTTTCTTTTGTAAAGTTTTCGCAAATCCAGAACTCTGCAGTAATTTGCGAGTGTAGATTTCAAATCCATTGCAACCGTGAAAAGAACTCGAATGTTTTAATAGTGACGTAACGAATAAGGAAAATAGAATTTTTTCTTCAGTTTTTTTAACAATTTTATGTTGTTTTAGAGAATTTTTTCCCTTCAATACATATTTGAAATACAAATTTAAAGTTGTCCCTGACAAAAAAAAGTGAAAACAAGAGTAAAAGTTTGCTGGAACTGCATAAGGTTTTGTAAGGAAAATATTAGGGGTAGACAAAAATTATGGACTGGCATTATTTAATGTTGAATACATACCAAAGAGGAAATGCTTTTTTATCACTTTTTCAAACGCTTGAGCCTTGTTTTACACCCAATACTCTCAAGCGGTATACGTCGAATAGCAAATAGTACAGCAAACATGTTAACTTTCATAAATACACTCTCGCAGCCTGATTGAATTTACCGAAATCACTCAAACGGAAATAAGAAATTTCGTTTAGTTTAGTCAAGTTTCGTTGAGTTTTGGGGTTGGTTTTTTCGTTCATTCAGTTGAAATGTTTTAAATTTGATTTCGACAATAAACGCACCAACCGAGTTAACGGAAAGTGACAATTCTATTGGTCTGACATTAAGACCAAACATAACAAAACTTTATATTTGTTTTTTACTTTTTTTTTATTTATTTTTTGTTTGTTTTTTTCATGAAATTTTGTAAATAAGAAAAAAGTTTTTTTTTTCGTTTTCGTTTCACTGAATTTTTTTGATATCTTAGAGAAACATACATACCAGAGATCAGCAATGAATCGTATTTTCGCTACTCATAAGTACTCATGAAATTTTGAGTATGAAGTGAGTGAACATTATTGAAATTCAACTACTCTGATTCATTCGTACTCACTACAACGTTGATTTATAAATACAGGTTGCAATGAGTATGACGTTGACATCAAACTCATACCATTCGAAATATGTATGATTCATACGCCTACTCATTCAGATTCATAGATACTTATAATCAGACGTCGGCATAAAGAGAACTTCATAAAAATGTGACTGTATTTGTGAGAGGCTTGTGTTAACCCAGAGGAAAATTGTTAGTAATATTTTCAAGTCTGCTTATTAACCCAATAATATGTATATGTGAGCGAAAATATAAAAAATTATACTGCGCTAAATCCCTATAAACGCCGTATTTAACTTGGTAAGTATTTTTCCAAAAATCTAAATCAATTTGGGTGTAAACTTGAAGTCTGAAAAAAAGCAACATTAACCTTCTTCTTTAGAAGCTGACAAGCAACTGAATGCATTTTTACGCTGTTTTTAACGAACATTGTTGATGTTCGTGTCCTATGTGTGTAAAAAGCCGAAGATTTTTCTTCCCCTGAGGGACATTGGTGCCGACGTCTGCTTATAATACTCATAAATGATTGGAGTGATTCGAATTATTCATTAAAATTTACAGTCTTAGTTGTTGTCTTCGTATTGAAGTGTTCGTACACTCTACTCTTGTAAATGTTGAGTAAAGGAGATTCGAAATCAACAACATTTTACTTATTGTCAAGCAAGAGTGCGATGAGTACTTCAAACTTTGAATATGATTAGTATGATTATGATAATCAAATAAGTATAACTGCGTATAAGTATCAGAAATTATGAGTACGATTCGAATCTAATCATCTTTTTGAATACTCATTGCTGATCTCTGATATATACCGTACAGCAGCTATTTTTAGCAAAACTTCTTATTTAAAAGTTGGAATTCGATTTCCTCTTTCTTTATAAAAAGAAAAAACTGAGCTGTTTTTAAATATTACAAGAATTACTTAAAAAATATTTAAAAAGCGTTTCTCGTAAATTCTTAAAAAAAATGAAATTTTTTATCTCTTTTCAGGTAAGATATATACACATGCTATTGCATAAAATATAAGCAAAACTTGTAATGTAAGTCCTAAATTCCTTTATTTTCCTATTCACCTTAAAATTATAATAAAACCAAGTTGGTTCAACAATAAAATAAAAAAGTAAATGGTCTTCACAATGAACATAAGCTATCCACAAGGATTCTTAATATTTACGGATGAGAAACTAAATCTACATACGAGCTTGCTTTTCGTTGTTGAAGTTTCTTCTAAAGAAGAACTTAGACGATCACTCATGCCGTACGACATGTCAAGAATACAGCGTAGAGTATGACGTGAATTCATTATGTTAAGAGAGCGTAGGACAATGAGAGAAAGTACAAATGAAAACGTTGATAGTTGTACGGCCCTCTGTGGTTTTTTTAAATTTTCCGAAATCTAAATTTATTGCTTATTATATAGTACATACACACATTCATAAATGGTCATTACAAGCCGTCAGTTAGGATTACGACCTATCTTCTCACACAATATAGTCGCCGTAATCTAGTAAGTATTGTGTTGGCTTATTAGACTTAAGACCACGGTTCAAACTCTAGGTCAGATATCTTCAAAAAAAAAAACGAAATATAAAAAAACATTTCTTCGCCGACTAGCTGTCAGCAGATTTCTGGCAAAAACTCTGAACAAATTTCCCACAAATCTGTCGTTCAAAGTCGACTTAAAACTTTAGGTTCCGCCACTCATGCATGAAATTAACATACCCAGCATAAGTGGTGTGAGAAGCTAGGCTGTAATCCTGACTGAAGGGTTGTAATCACCAATTATGTATGTGTGTACTTAACCCAAGTTTGTTTGATATCTCATAAGGGCGACAATAATATTACGTCATCTGTACGTTCCAGATACAGGCTTATAGGCTGACCAACCACTGCAGTTTTTTTAAGCCGATATCATAACTAATTTGCAATGCTTGTTGAGAGGCGAAATCTTCCCTGATTTATTTCGATAGCCAGACTGCAATTTCTTGCATCGTGTAACCAACGATGTTTACATTTATAGAGATTTCGAGAACATTCATCAGACTGTTTACTTTGCCATATTGTTGTTTACATTAAGTTGTGAACAGTGGCACACAGAATTGTGCGAATAATAAAGGATTTTAATTAAAATTAAATTTAATTAATTAATTTATTTTATTTGCAATATACGAGCTCATATTTTAAACATTTCAAATATAAAAACGTAACAATACGATCCCATATCGGATTTCTTTCAAACATGGAAATATATTTGAAAATGATAATTCGTCTGCTGAAGATCCTAAGAGGCACACTCAGCGTTATGGGTAAATACATTACTACTTACTTAATTGGCCATTAACAATCCGTTTAATGGATTTGAGATCTGCCTAATGGATTCCTGGATTTTGTTCTTCCAAAGCAAATAAGGTCGTCCTCTTCGCTGACTTCCGCATACCCATCTTTCCTGAGCATCCTAGTCCATTCGAATAACATGGCCGAGCCAGCGAATTGTTATTGGTTGTAATGCGAGATGCATTGATTATAAACATCTGAAAAATGACTTCCACAGAAGGTGCAGACGCGAGCAAGAGGAGACAATAATTGTTCACATATTGGGTACATCATCGCATTATGTAGCAAAAGCAAAAAGTTCTTAGATTTCGTCCATGCAATTGACGAAGTCAAATAATTACTGCATTAGGAAAAGGATTCATTGGCCTAGTTGTGGGTCATTTAGGGTTGACAACTGCTTCTTCATTTCATCAGCATGGCACAGTAGGTTAACTAACATTATTCTGCATCATTTCTCTTTTGTTGTCCAATGTTTACGTAGAGATTTATTAACTTATGATTTATTGGTTAATTAAAAATGTAAATATTTTTCAAATTGTCACACACATTGTATTAAATCCTGAGTATGAATGCCAATTTATCATAAATTTTTATACATAATAATATGATATGTATACTCATACGAAGTAATAATAAAATAGAAAGTATACATGTAACATTATTATTAATTGATGGATAAACATAAATTAGAATACAGTAGAATATAGATTATAGGATTTGAGATTATATGCAATTAGTTTAGATCTATCGTAAAGGGTGGGCTATTTAAAAGTTGAAATTTAAAAATGCAATAAAACAAAAACGGGTTGAAATTTTGTTAAATTTTTTTTATTTTTTTTTTATTGTGAAGTACAATTGTTCCGGTTAGAAATGGTATATTATTTCATTAATATGGCTGCCGCGGGTGGCCTCAGAATACCTCATTCGATAGGATCAATTTTGGTGCACTTTTTGTGAATAGGGTCGTATTTCGGCAATGGCATCACAACTGCTGGCCTTCACATGATCAATTGTCTCTGGTTTGTCGGCAAAACATTTTTCTTTAACGGCGCCCCACAGAAAATAATCCAACGGTTTCAAATCGTTCTTCTTGGCGGCCAATTGACATCACCATTTCGACTAATTAAACGGCCATCAAACGTTTGACGCAATAAATCGAGATTGGCATGAGATGTGTGGTAAGTTACACCATCGATTATCAAATAATGCAAGACGTTAAAAAATTTTAATATTTGAGTAACAAGATTACCACAAATACAGAGGCAATGGTTTGCTGTGAAGATCTATGCAATATGGAACACAAGAAATCAACTGAAGTTTTTAATGAAATAAAGGGTGAAGAAAATAGTCCAAACGTGGCAAATCGCAGCTTCTTGGCGGCCAAAAGCCATCAATAAACGGCCATAAAACGTTTGACGCGATAAATCGAGATTGGCATAAGATGTGTGGCAAGTTACACCATCCTGTTGAAACCAAATATCATTCACATCAATACCATGCAGACCACGTCCGAAAAATCGGTTATCATGGTGCGATAGATGTGTCCATTGACTGTAAGGGTTGCGCCGTCCTCATTTTCAAAGAAATATGAGCCAATGATGCCTCTGCTCCTCTTTGGCCCATCAATTCCAATAAATCTCAACGTTGTTCAAGTGTAAATCGATTCATTACGTTCAGTTGAGATAATATACCGATTTTTGTGACGGAATGAATGGCATAAGTATTGCCAGGTTCGAAAGAACCAATGGCTCAAACTTAAACCAGTAGATGGCCTACCCTATATTACGCGGATCTAGTTCTAAGAAAAAATGTTTAATGATACCACGAAAAAATATTTCAAGTCCAGTTTCTCATTGGCCCAATAAATCCCAACCGCCTTTATTGAGCTCAATATTTCATATAAAGTTTCAATTAATTATTGCGCAATAAATACGCAAATTGTTATAATATTGAGAAAAACTTAAAGTACATCACTGGCATAAGTATGTTCAGTGCGCATATTACAATTATCCCAACACTTTCTGTTGATATTTGACAACTCAAACGTCAACAACGACATACAAAAAAAAAAACAAAATAAAAACAATGTTGTTGAAACAACCAGCTGTTTTGTTTACCAGCTCTCAAATGAATATTGAATAAGCAGCTGAACTATGTATATTGTTATGTCTGAACACTTAAAATATTGTACTCAATAAACCGATAATAGTGCATATCTGAACATAGTAGAAGATCATATATTACGTTCAATGGAGATAATATTTATACCGAATTTAGTGACAGATTTGAAAGAACCAATGGTCACAATTTAAACAGATCTATGGCCCACCGGATAAAAAAAAAACACAATTTTCATTTAAAATTCAGAAATTTCAAGTTCAATTCATTGCATTTAAATTTTGAAAATACAATCTCTTTAAAATTGAAACTGAATTAAAATTAAATATTGACAGTAAACAATATTTTACAATAATTGATTCAAACAATTCTTTAATTATAACACACTATTTATTTAATTTTGTTGTATGCTTTTAATTTTGAATTAAATAAATTCAATTGTTGTTTATATACACCATAGATGGGCACTTTGCAGTACCAGTAAAATTTCAGTAAAAATTGATTTTTACTGATTACTGAAAAAAATTTCAGTATTCAGTAAAATTTTACTGGTAATGCAATCTAAATTTCATTTAAATTTCATTTAAATGTCATTTAAATTTAAATTTCATTTAAATGTCATTTAAATTTAGATTGCATTAACAGTAAAATTTTACTTTTTTTCATTTAAATTTTATTTAAATTTCATTCAAATTTAGATTGCATTAACAGTAAAATTTTACTGAATACTGAAATTTTTTTCAGTAATCAGTAAAAATCAATTTTTACTGAAATTTTACTGGTACTGCAAAATGCCCATCTATGATATACACGTATATATTTATATTGTGCGTACTTAATGTGAACATCCACTTCGAATATTTCAATAAAACATAGTGACAGTGAACTTTTATTGTAATTTTAACATTTAATTAAAAAATCAGTAGGACCAGCATAAAAACAAAAACAAAAACCTCTGTAAAACACATTTCAAATGTAATGGTCAATATTTGAATGTACATTGAAAAATAATATTTATTTCATTTGGCAAAAACTAAATTTCGAAAAATAGGCAATAAAATCTGTGCATACGTATGTATATACAGTGCTAGAGATAGCGATTGATTTAGTTCAGTAGGTGAGTAGGTTGAATGGGAGAAGACCAACCGTAGTGGGTCACTTAATTCATGCTATCGACGCTCACAATTATTATGTCCCGATGTCCAAGTATGTAGTGCGCTAAGCATCGAGTGCCGAGGCCGTGTATTCAATTCCCATCAGAGATCCTGTATGATTGTTGATATTAATTGTGTATTATTCACCGCAATCGAAAAAGAAAGTGAGAATTACAAAGCAATTCTCGAATAAGAATGTGAGGGAGGTTTTACACAACCGATCAACAAAAAGATTTTTTCAAAAATAAAATTTGTCGGACACCAACCCTTTTTCCTTTCTCATACAAACTATCTCCCTGTTATTCCAACACAATGTACTGCATGGGTATGACTTATCGCCTCTTATAGAAAAGGCTATCACGTGTCCTGTACAAAACCAGTCTGATATGCAATCTTTCTTAACTTCTTTCAGTCCACTCCTCCCCGATAACATATGTTTGATGTAGTATTCTCCCTAAATGATTAGGATCTCTAGCTTATGAAGACTATCCAATGACATGAAAAAATATAAAATCGATGGCCTATAGGGTTGCTTATTGGGTGTACATATAAGGCGAAGTGATTCGTAAGGACTCTTATGTTATGTTCGCACGAGCCTTCGAATTACTTCGCTCTCTGTTTGAATTACTTATTTGAATTATCATGTTCACACGGTAGTTTTGTAATTCTTTTTTACAGTTCTTCTTCTTTTTATTACTAAATTATTATTAATATTTTTCATACAGCTTCTTGAAAAGCTGCAAATACTTTTCAAAAGATTTTCTACACACATAGTGGCTTCCTCCGCTAATTTCGCGAATAACTTTCTTATAAATAATACTTTTTTAAAATATTATTTTTGGATTCCGTTATTGTTTATGTTTACAATATTTTTTGTTTATATTTTTTGTGCTTTGACAGCCGGTGATTACAAAAATACGATAAAATTTAGAGATTACATTGATTTTTAAGTAATCCACAGGGTAATAGAAATTGGATTACACACAATTTGGGTAATTCGCTCACAAAATTTTGTATGGGGAATGACGTAATTTAGCACATAATTGGGTGTTGAATTGCGAATGAGAGAGCGAATTACGAAAAATTGCTGCCGTGCGAACATGGCATTATTCAAGTTATAATATTAATACCGTGACATTATTCCACAATAGTCCAGGCGATGTTTTCAACTACTTTTGAAGCCTGGTTTTAAATGCCCTAATTCCTTTGTTTTACTACCCATATTATTCTTCTCCTCATTTCCGATCACTCTCTAATGGTTAGATACCCATGTAATGGTAGAGGTCCATAGAGGAGCTACTATACCTACTTCTACATATTGTAAAAAGCATCATGGATTTCAACAAACCGTGTATGATTCAACATACCTGTTTCCTGAAATCAACTGTGAACAGAGAGAGAATCGGGGAACTACTTCATTTCGGCAAAAGAACGGTTCGCATTATAACAGGAATTCTAACGGGACACTGCGCTATTAGAAGTTTCTCTTAAAACCTCGCTTAAAAGCCGCCAGGATTACTGCAGAAGCTGCCAGATGTGGAGGAAACAAAACAAAACCTTTTATGTGAGTGCCCTACACTACGGAATAGATGTCATCGGTTTTCGGGTGACAGAACGCTTGAAAATCTGGGCATGGTGGTGATCGTGCCACTAAAGACATTGGGCGGTTTCATCCACAGCTCAGGGTGTTTCCAACCCACCGCTAACAGATCATGACAAAAGAGCGTACCTCACACTGGTCATATGGGCCATCGAGTTAATCTAACTTAACCTTGTACAGTCTAAAATTGTTCGAGATTTCATATCCATGAATGCTATTGGCCTGATTGTTATTGACTACAAGTGAAGATTATTTACATATTTTTCTCCAAGCTTGCCAATGTACACATACTCCCAACCATTTGGCAAACCACAATATGATGCAATAGCCTGAGTTTGTTTCTGATTCTTCAACACCAGATGTGTCTCAGCCCCGCTCTTTTGCTGCACCTAAAAGCTTTAAAATAAATTAAATTTTGTATCGAAGTAATGCAAATAAGTGGAATTGCAAAATTAAATATTCAGTCAGTCTTGTGTGAAGAAGCGCGGTATTTGAAGAGAATAATTATGGTTTCAAGATCTCCGTTATAAAGATCTGTCAAACAATTGTTATTGTTTACGCAAAAGAGTGTAAAGAAGAATAACAAACAAAGCAATTGTTGTTGTTTACATCAAGTTGTGAAAAGTGGCAAACAGAATTGTGCGAACAATAAAGAACTTTAATTAAAGCTAAACACAATTTTTGTTTATTTTATTTGCAATCTAAGAACTCATATTTTAAAAGTATTTAGAAGGTAAGAACGTAACAATATTCATATGGCTTCTGAGCAATAGTTTGCTGGTAAGACGTCAGCAGAAGGTGGTCAACGCAATAATAATTAGGAATGATTTGTCAAATTCTCATTTCTAACCGTTAAACTTTGACAAAAGAAAAACTGTGTGCAAATAATTTTGAGTCAAGCAATCAAAACATTTTAGTTTTGCAACGCCAGTTACTAAAGCTTTCCATGCACTCTTAATTCTAAATAAAACGATGACTATGTCCTATCCAGATAAGGTTCTTCCAAGATTTCAAAACAAAAAACACTCCAAAAATAGACACTGAGAATATTCAACAGAGAGAAATCAAAATATCTTCTCAGTGTAGCCTTTAACGAAGTCGTTGTACTCTTTCGCAATCTTTAATTGATAGAGAATTAATATTTAAATTGAGGTTTTTGGGTGTAGAGTTTTTAAATGTTTAAAAAATTGACACCAAAAATGTAAATGAAATAATTAAAGAACAATTAAATTCAACTACCTTTTTTGCACAATATCAAATTTGCTGACTGGCTGTTGTTGTTTTTGTGTGTTGTTATTTTAGTTGTAGTATTCAATTGCGTGATGCTAAATGTTGATACATATTGAATCATCGACATTATCAACGTCCGACCATCATCATCATCATCATTGTCCTCATGACTGTCATTTAAACCGAAAATATCAATTCTATCACCACCATTCACAGATGATTGTGAGTTTGTGTGTCTTTTTCAAATTGGTTGAATGCCACATGTTGCAAATTAAGAATGAAACACAAAAATGTCGATATTTTTTTATCTAGAATTTTATGACTTTGTAACACGTAGTAGTCGTATTCGGCGTGGTCTAGTAGGTAGTGTGTTCGCTTATTAGACATAATGCCCGGGTTTGGGCCCCAGGCCAGACATCAAAACGAAATATGAAAGAAAAAAAAATCTTTCTTCGGCGACTTCCTCTTAGCAGATTTCTGGCAAAAACTCTGAGAATAAATAAACCTGTTATGAAAAAGTTTCTCAAAATCTGTCGTTCGAAGTCGACTTTAAACTGCAGGTCCCGTCATTCATGTATAAAATCAGCGCACACAACATGAGTGGTGTGAGAAGCTAGGTCGTAATCCTGATTGAAGAATTGTAATGGCGAATTATGTATGTAACACGTAGTACTATTTATTTTTATGTTTATGTTTATTTCCGTAATACGAGTTAATGGCGCATTTTAAATTGTTCATGTAAGGCCGCGCTATCCTAGTTCCTTGATTTCATGAAGTGTTTTGTTGATTGACCTCGGATTGCTCTGCAGCATCAAACTAATCATGCTATCAAGCTCTCTGCTGGTAGTAAGGCGAATTCACCACCATTTTCTACATTTCATTTGTTTCAGTATAGGTTCCTAGTTGTTTAAGTTCGAGAGATTTGTGATACTAATGGCGTGGAGACAGAGGCACTTATTGATAAGTTGTTTTAGATTTAATATGATTATCAATCACGATGTCGCCGTAGTCTAGTAACTAGTAAGTTGGCTTATTAGACGTGAGACACCCCAGGTCAGACATCTCCAACAAAACAAAATATGAACAAAGATTTCTTCGGCGACTTCCTCTCAGCGGATTTCTGACAAAAACTCTGCCATGAGAAGTTTCGGTGTCGACTTCAAAGTGTAGGTCCCGTCACTCATGTATAAAAATAACACACGCAAACTAGAAGGTGTGAGAAGCTTGGTCATAATCCTGACTGAAATGTTATAATGACCAATAATGTATGTATGTATAGGGTGGATCATATATTGGTTTAAATTTGAACCAAAATTAAAAATTAGTTCAAAAACGATCAGTAACGGAACGAATTCTTTGTTCATAATCGGCTCTATGATGATGATGGCTTACCAAAACTTCCTAAGCAGAAATGTCAACACAGTCTTACGTTCTTATTTGTCAGACCATACCGATCTATAAATCTCTTTCAGCAAAATGGCAACTGATACTTTGAAAATTCAAACATTCTCATTACCAAAATTTTAAATGGCTTGGCAACTAACTTGAAAGTTTCAATTCATTTTATAAAACGAACCGTTGAACAATATTTTTAATTTCTTTATTTGATTGTGTATTAATTACTTGTCTCCTAGTTACTAATGGCTTAATTCAGTATTTAATTGATTTGTTTGCGCAACATAAAATGACAAATACAAACAGAAACAATTCAATTGAAAAGAGTGAAATTCATTTTATTTCATCACAGTATACTATACATGTAATCAAACTACAACTACAATTAAAAAAAAGAGAAGTGGTGAAAGACAATAACACACATAACTAAACAAAGCAACAGGGTTTTACAAATACAAGTTTATTTCTCAAACATATTGTTACGTTTTTAACTTTTTTTTAATTTTTAAAATATGAGTTCGTTGATTGCAAACAAAAATAAAACTAAATTTGTGTTTGGATTTAATTAAAACTCTTTATTATTCGCACTACTTTTGTGTGCCACCGCTTACAACTCGACAGATACAACAATAATTGCTTGTTCGCTGTTCTTCTTTGCTTACAGCGCAGATCTTTTCAACGGTGTTTTTCAAACCACGACTGTTTACTTCACACGCAACGCGTTTTTACACAAAACTAACCGAATTCTTACTACTCCTGCCTGCCTTTTGTCTTGCCTTTTTATATGGCCACGTAATCAGTCTGATGAAGGTTCTTGAAGTCGAACATTCGGGGTTTCGTCTTCTCAAGAACTCTATCGCAACTTCATTGTTGTTTGTGTATTTTGTTCATATTGCTTATTGTTGTGTTCTCGCTTGCTTGTCTAACCCCTTTTCTTTCATACTGATGTTGTTGGTTTACTTGTAACAAGTTCGTTGTATTTGTTAGTGTAGTTTTTGTTTATCATGGTAATGTTATACGATGTTTCCATTTTCGTAACGATATTTTATATCTTTTGATTTCAAATTCACTGCCAAACTGAATATTTTCTTTAGCTTTGGTAAATACTAGAACTAAAATGTTAAGTGTATGATGAAATTATCGTTCCTCAGACAAAGAAACAAAATTGCCGTGTTTAACACGTTGACTGCCGATTACGGGATAACTCGTAGATTGCTTCTAGGGTCCCAACTACGAATTATCTTGTACTCACTAAAACTGCCATTTTTGTGTAGCTGCGAATAAAATCGTATTATATCAGTGTTAGTATCGATAAATGGCTTCTGGGAAAGGAACAAAAAGTCAATGTTGGCTTGCGTGGCCAATTTTCTGAAAATTGCCGCGGCAGTCAACGTGTTAAGTGCTTAAAAATCCATACCAATATGTACAGTGTTCTCTTGAGATACTGTTTAGTGGTATTATTAAACAATGTTTCGCGGAAAAAAATCCGCGTAGTGTCGGGTGGGCCATCTCGGTCACCTCGGAGCGATAGAATTTTGAGAAAGTTTTTCATTGTACATTTATTTACTCTCAGAATTTTTGCCAGAAGTCATCGAAGAAACATTTTTTCACATTTAGTTTTTGAGCTAAGCCCCACGTCTAATAAGCCAATAACTACCTACTAGACTACAGCGATTACACGTTGTTGTAAGTTAGTGTAGTAAAAAGCGCAATGCATATGTACCAGAGATCAGCAATGAGTATTCAAAAAGCTGAGTAGATTCGAATCATACTCATAATTTCTGATACTTATACGTATTCATACTTATTTTAATATCATACTTATACTACTCATATTTAAAGTTTAAAGTACTCATCGTACTCATACATAACAATACGTATGATGTTGTTGATTTCGACTCTCTTTTACTCAACATTTACAGGAATCACAAAATAAGTATGATTCGCGTAAGAACACTACAATACTCACTAGAAGGTTGGATTTGCTTACGTACATAAAGAATTACAAAAATTAAAATTATTCTTGAATTTATTTAACCCGTTAGAAGCCATTTTTTTTTTATATTTTTTATAACAAAATAAAAGTTAATCGCTGTCTTTAAATTTATTTCAAAATGTATACCACCAATTCAGGTATTTTTATGAAATTTAATATTTTATGTTCTGAATTTTCTAAATTTAATCATTCAAGTGTATGGATGGGTCCAAATACAAAACAGCCTGAATGAAAGTCGAAATAAATATTTATTTAACAGACCTGAATAATAATAATAATAAAATAAAAATTTGAAACCCCAAAAAATCAAACACGTGGAGAAATTTAATATTTATTGTTTAATGTCATTTGAGTAAAATGACAAATATTAGTTTAATATTAAACAACAACAAAAACACAAAGAAAAAACGAATAAAATGCTACAAAAAGTAATAAGAATAAACCGTAGCAATATAATATTTTATTGTGGCAAATTGACCCCTGGTAATACAATACTTTATCCCTTTGGTCACTCTTTTGTGCAGGTAAAAATCTGTCTGTCCTGAAAGAAATCTACACTAAAGATATACAATTTTTGTTACTTTATATGCATGGGCACGGTCATGTTGTTATGTGTAAATGTATGTACAGTGAGCATTAAAAGAAATTGTACACTAAGGATAAAATTCTAAAAATCACAGAACTCAACTTCTAACACTTAAAGAGAGTGCCCGAAAAAATTTGACAATATTTCCAAATTATGTAGCCTAGTAGGTAGTGTATTCGCTTTTTAGAAGTAAAGCCCAGTTTCGAGCCCCAGGACAGACATACATACATAATTGGCCATTACAACCCTTCAGTCAGGATTACGGCCTAGTTCCTCACACCACTCATGTTGTGTGCCTTAATTTTATACTTGAGTGGTGGGACCTACAGTTTGAAGTCGACTCCGAACGACAGATTTTTGAGAAACTTTTTCATGGCAGGATTATTTACTCTCAGAATTTTTGCCAGAAATCTGCTGAGAGGAAGTTGGCGAAGAAATATTTTTTGTTTCATATTTACATAAGATAAGATACACAAGTAAACAAAAATGCAACAACAAACAATGTAAACAAAATACACAAATAACACTGAAACAACGACGTTTACATTTATGGAGAGCTGTAGAAGGCGAAGTCACGAACATTCGACTTCAAGATCATTCATCAGACTGTTTACGTTAGCGTATAAAAGGCAAGACAAAGCAAGTAGCGGAGTCAATAAAAATTCAGTCAGTCTTGTAATAAGAAGCGTTGCATGTGAAGAGAATAATCGTGGTTTGACGATGTCCTTTATAAAGATCTGTCGAACAATTGTTATGGCTTACGCAAAAGAGTGTAAAGAAGAATAACAAACAAAGCAATTGTTGTTGTTTACATTAAGTTGTGAGCATTGGCACATAGATATGTGCGAACAATAAAGAATTTTAATTAAAACTAAACACAAATTTATTTATAGTTTATTTGCATCTACGAAATCATATTTTAAACGTAACAGTATACATTTTTTAATGCACTGTTTCTTTTGTTACTCACTGTATGTATGTATATGTACAATGTATTTATTTGTATACGTTGTAATGTAACTTAACCTAAATTTATTGGGACCCTATAAATTTCACAACATTAGCAAAATTTCATTTATTGAGTCATTTCAACTCTGGGGATTTGGCTAAAAGTTAAACACACAGTGGCTGTTAAAGCAGCCAAACATAATATTTTCAGCATTTAAACCGAAACATACAAACAAACTGTTTGTAAAGGCATACAAAACAACAGAATATATTTTATTTCGTATACATCTTTGGCTTAGGGTATTCGAAATTTTAAAAACTATGCATTTTATAAGTATTCAGTGGCGTGTAAATTATCGTAATTTTATTACAAAGGGACACCCTAACATCGTCTTTACATTTGTAGACATATATTTACAACTCCTGATGTCTCTTATTTGCTTACAAACACAAACTTACATTGAGGTAGGCCAGAGATACTAATATTTGGAGTCGAAACACACATATACACACAGTTACACACACAGGACAAATAATTTAGAAAACAAAACTTTGGGCGACAAACATGAAGTTTTTATTGGCCATCAATAACAGTTGCCAACAAACAAATCATTTTGTTTCTATTTCACTTTAAAAGTCTTCAGAGAGCAGTGATTTTGATCTCAAAAGTAATTGTTGATGTTAAGAACATAAATTTTATTACTTCTCCCCTTCAATGTCGGTTTAATCGGTTGCTTTAACAAACTTTAAATGAACGGGAAAGGAAATCTAAAGATTAATTGAAAATTAATTAATTGATGAAGAACAACCGGTAATTGGAAATACTTTTTTTTTCTTTCTGAATATTGGTTTCTTAAAAATCTAATTTTAAAAATGTAAATCTGCTTCAATTCTATTCAAGCAGGCGAGTTAAGAACCCATGGTCATTACACTATATGTAACTTCTCTCACCAGCCAGGTTATATATACATATACATGTGTAACGTGACCTACAGCCCAAAAGCGGACTACGAACAACAGATTTTTGAGAAACTTTTCATGGCAATTTTTATTTACTCTCAGAATTTTTGCCAGGAATCTGCTGAGCTGAGGTCGCCGAAGAAATATTTTTTCTTTTATATTTCGTTTTGCTTGAGATGTCTGAGGTGGGGTTTGAACCGAGGCCTCACATCTAATAAGCCAATGTACTACCTACTAAAATACGGCGATTTCTTCCATGAAGGCATAACCTTCCCGCAGTTCAATTATAACTTCCACTCTACACAACAATTTGCATTGGCTGATTCTGTAGAACGGCTTTACGGTCTAAACTCGCAATAAGGCGAGTGAGTCTTTGATGGATTTTACCATCATTTTCATTTCGAGTATTATAAATATTATAAGAATTTTTCTAAAGTTATAATTCTAAAAGAGTAGGTTTATGAATCAAACATATTTCGAATGGCATGAGTTTGATGTCAACGTTCTACGCATACTCACTGCCACCTGCACTTATAAATCAACGTTTAGTGAGTACGCATAAATCAGAGTTAGTTAATATTGTTGACTCACTTATGTCGTTGCCGTAGTCTAGTAGGTAGTGTGTTCGCTTATTAGATGTAATGCCCGGGTTCGAGCCCAAGGTCAGACATCAAAACGAAATATGAAAAAAAAATATTTCTTCGGCGACTTCCTCTCAGCAGATTACTGGAGAAAACTCTGATAGTAAATAAAAAATTGCTATGAAAAGTTTCTCAAAAAATCTGTCGTTCGGAGTCGACGTTAAACTGTAGGTCCCGCCACTCAAGTATAAAATTAAGGCACACGACAAGAGTGGTGTGATAAGCTAGGCCGTAATCCAGACTGAAGGTTTGTAATGGCCAATTATGTGTATATGTGTATGTGACTCACATATATTCAAAATTTCATGATCGCTTATGAGCGAAAAAACGATTTATTGCTGACCTCTGTCAGAGATTCTGTGATATGGGTGATAAAAGGCTTAAATTTAAAAACGCATTAAAACAAAAACGATTTGAAATTTTTCGAAAATGATTCGCCTAAGGCATTACGCGTATTTGCCTTCAAATGCTCAATTGTCTCTTGGTTTGCAGGCATAACACTTTTCTTTAACGGCGCCCCCACAGAGCAATAGTCCATCAGCGTCAAATCGCAGCTTCTTGGCGGCCAATTAAAGGGCCATTAAATATTTGGCGCAATAAATCGATTGTGGCATGAGGTGTGTGGCAAACTGCACCAGCCTGTTGATACCAAACTTCGGTCACATCAATACCGCGAAGAGCGGGTAAAAAAAAAATCGGTTATCATCGTGCGATAGGCGTCTCTCTTGACCGCATTGCTTGCGTTGTATTCATTTTCAAAGGACCATTGATTTCTCTTCCCATTGATGTCTCTTCTGCACTAGCCGCACCAAACAGTCACATATAATGGGTGCAATGTCATCTGTATGACCACGTCTAGATTTTCTGAGCCCCAAATACGGCAATTTTGCTTATTAACATAAACCGCCAAGATGAATATAAGCTTCATTCGAAAAGATGATTATTTTTTGCAAAATCAACACCATCGTGCAGTTTTTCAAATTTCCAATAAATCCCAATGTTGCTCAAGCATAAAGTGCCAGTTATCCGAACGTAACATTACGTATCGTACCGAACGTTCTCTTTTTAGTATATGGAGAGCAATACGTAACCAGCCCTTAAATCGGTTCATTATGTTGAAAATGTATTGAATTTTGTGACTGAATAGAATGACATAAGTATTGCCAGACTCGAAATAACCGATTGTTTCAATTTAAACCGATAAATGGCCCACCCTGATACTTTGTATGTCCTGCAAAAAAATAAAAATAGTTTGCGTCTATGATTGAGAGCATACCTGAGGAGGTCTAAAAAAATATTCAAACTTAAGCCAAATCAGTTGATTAGAAAATTAATTACTTTTATTGTTAGTGAAGCGAAAGTAATAGAATAATCTTATAATAATTTCCTCTAAACTAGATTTGCCCATTTTTTCTTTCTTTTTCAAACAACTTTTTGAGTTGTTTTTGATTAGAGTCAATCTCCATGGGAAATATATATATGAAGAGGAAGAAGAAGAAGAAAAAAGTTATTGATTAAAAAAATCATTTCTTCATACACAATATTTGATTTATTTTTCCTCAAGTGTTTCTTATTTTTTTCGTTTCTTATGTACGAATAGTTTTATAATATTTTTGTATGTATTTTTGTCGTATGATTGACAGAAATTTTCACAAAATAATATTGTATAGTAAAAATAACATTAATAATGAATAAATTGAGAATAACATGCAATAAAGCAATGAATATTTGAAATATATATGCATATATACACACAACAATACACACAGAGAGACAGACTTTTACTCATGCTCTTAATAATTTGCTTCAGAATAACAATTCAATTGAAGTCTTCTAATAAATTACTTATTGATAAAACTCACACACACACACACACACACAACTACCACTACAACTAAATACGAACACAAAAAAACCAAAAAATTATGAATAAAAAATAAGAATACGGGTATTTATTAAAATAAAGAACAAAATACAAGGAAAAAAATAGAAGAAATAAACATTTGAGACTTTGTATCGCATGTATGTATATCGCCACCTGAAACAAAAGCAAACAAAACAATGGAAATTTAAATTTTATCATTATTTTGAGTTCAAACTTAAGGAGAATAAAGTGACAAAGTCTAATAGATAGTGGGTTGGCTCATTAGGAATCGGTTCAAATCTCGGGTCATACATCCCCAACAATGCGAAATGTGAAGAAAATATATCTTCGGCGACTTGCTCTCAAGAACTCTGGGAGTTAATAAAATCG
This sequence comes from Sarcophaga rosellei, assembly GCA_930367235.1. Lineage (NCBI taxonomy): Eukaryota > Metazoa > Arthropoda > Insecta > Diptera > Sarcophagidae > Sarcophaga > Sarcophaga rosellei. The sequence goes on along the minus strand of OV884021.1, from coordinate 30,437,160 downwards.
CTATGAAAAAGGTTCTTAAAAATTTATCGTTCGGAGACGACATTGAACTATAGCTCCCGCCACTTATGGATAAAATTAACACGCACAACATAAGTGGTATGAGAAGCTAGGTTGTATTCCTGACTGAAGGGTTGTAATGACCACTTATGTTTGTATTGTTCAAACTAAGTCCAACGTGCAATGATCAGCAATGAGTATTCAAAAATATGATTAGAATATATACATTTATACTTATTTTAATATTAATTTATATATTTAATATTATTTTTTGGGGTTGCTGATTACAGACCTTCATGGCGGTAACAATTTTCAAGTAAATCTGATTAATTTTTATAAACCTCGACCGCCATATTGGATCCGCCGTTTAGAATTTTTTAAATCTGAATGAATATCCCCTGAGTAACAATTTTCAAGTAAATCTGATTAATTTTTAATGACCTCCGTAATGTGTTTCTATTTCTCTTGTCCGCCTTGTCATAAACCCACCCCCTACTTTTAGGGTGTATGCAAACAATTTGGCTTTAGGCTCATTTTAAAGAGCAAAGATCATTTGCCAATTCCTGACAATAGCGATGGTTCCAGCATATCAGTGTTTAGCTCTACAATTTTTCAAAAATGGCCAAAAACGCTATTTTCAGAGGTTTCAACCCCCTTTTGAACCCAGATTCGTATTTAGCGCGCAAAATGCCTTCGAAAACACCTTGAGCACAAAAAAAAGTCCAAATTTGCTGGGCTGTGTTATGTATATTTGTATGTATGATTTTCATTCGGGAAAACTTTTTTTCTGCACCTATTTTGACAATAAGTTCAAAGACTTCGCAGTACTGTTCTTTTGTTAGTCAATTCATGGTGAAATAGAAATTTTACTGAGAAAATTTACAAACTTATGTACAAAAACCAAATAGCAAAAGAATCGATCGCTATACAAATTCGGGTATACTTTGAGAAATCAATAAAGGCGATCATGAATAGGCTTAATTTCCAATGAAAACTCATTGATATTTTCCAAAAGAATTTCGGAGATATATACGATCTAATTACATTTCAATTGCTGTGATATTTTCTACATCAGCCCCGGGTGTAAGACTATGGGTATATCATACATCAAATACGACAATCAGAAACACCAAGAGTCTCTGATGGGAATCGAACTCATGACCTCGACACTTACAGTTTAGAACACTACCAACTAGATAATAGAGTAACTCAATATGATGCATCAGTTGTAATTCTTTGCCTTATTGTGTTTTATTTATTTTCATCTCTTGACTAATATATTAATTGATTGGTTTTGGAAATAAGTTTGCATGCCGTTCATAATATTTTCAGTTTTTAACAATTTAGGATTCTTATACTTTTCTTATTTCCTAATAAAACGTTGTATAATTCGAATAACGAAGCATTAAAGGTCCAAAAAATTTTAGTTTTTTTTTACAAAATACGTTCATTCTTTATGTTTAAGCATTAAATTAATTTGCTTTTTAGGCAGCGATATATACAAATACAAATGCACTGAAATATTAGTTATTTAAGTCTCCAAGGAACAGAGAATGTTGTGTTATTATGACGAAAGAAACAAAAAAAAAATTCGCTTTAAAAACTACATACAAAACTATTGGATAGTAAGCAGCTAAGTGTCACTCTACATTACTACTGCATTACTATTCTTAAATTCTATTCTTTCTATCAATCCCAGAATGCCTTAAATGTATACAAAAGTATACAAAATAATATTGTAATAGAATTGTCTTCAACTTATTTCTATTGAAACTTATTGCTTTTGGTGTTGTTAATTCTCTAGATTTATTTTGAGCTTTCTCAAGGCTTGTTATGACTAGATTATTAATGATCTTCTGTCTTCTACTTCTAACCCTGTCTACTCACACATTCCTTCGATTATAGAAAAAAGGCTTTTGGGGATTGAAGAGCCAATGTTGCTAGATAAATCATAGAAGCGACAGTAATATTACGACAGTAATATTATGACTATGGGTGGTGTAAATATTGTACAGTCTGAACTTCTTGATCTTCTGGATATAAAAAATTCTGGATATACATATAATTTAATTGTCAAAACAAGCATTCAAGTGCTCCGGGTTTTTTAGACGGTGCAAGTACGACTTTCTTTACTATTCACACCACTTTTATGTTTGGCCCGGTGCCTCGAAATCTTTTTTGAGGCTTCTCGACCAAATACAGGATAGGGTGAATGTGCACATTAACGACGATAGAATATCCAACTCTATGAATCCATCAAAGTATCGTTGCAATGTGGCTTGTGTTTCGCACACTGCATTACAGAGACAGAATTCATTCATTAGTGGTTCCACATTATACGCACATTATACGCATGTGGAACTACCTATCTGCAGTGGTCTTTACATCCACTTATAATATAAAAAGATTCAAATCTAATGCACACAAACACTACTCCCTCTGTACTCCTTTCCAGAACGTATTTTCGTAATACCAACACAATGCCCTACATAAGTAGGAGTCATCCTTTGAGTGTTTGTATTATAAAAAAATGTCCTATATGAATAGCGACAATCCCTTGAGTATTGGCCTTTAAAGAAATTAAAAGCAATAATATTAGTGCTATTGAACCGACTCACTAATGATAATCGAACCTACAATTTACACTACCGGGAGGCCACAATCGTAGAGATACAGAATTTTTTATTCCATTAACATTTTCGACGTTCGGCCTTTCATAGAGTGCTCTAGCATTTACATCAAGTAACTTATAGGCAATACCGTAAATCCGTATGTATTGGCTATTTGAGTAGCAGAACCAAAAGCACTATTTACTTATACGGTATTCAGATATGCACCTTTATTGCGTAAATCGAAATAAACGCCATTATTGAGCTCAATATTTCATATAAAGTTTCAATTAATTATTACGCAATAAATAAGCAAATTGTTATAAGGTTGAGTCACTGTCATAAGTATGTTCAGTGTATATTATAATTAACCCAACACTTTTTGTTGATATTTAACAACTCAAATGTCAACAACGATAAAAAGAACCATGTTGTTGAGACAACCAGCTGTTTTGTTTACCAGCTGTCAAATTAATATTGCATAAGCAGCTGAACTGCGTATATTATTATGCCTAAACACTTAAAATATTGAACTCAATAAACCGAATATTGAAGAATAAAAGTGTATATCTGAACGTAGTATTACTTATTTACTGAATTAGCCTTCCAACACAAATAAGTTCGTTCTCTTTGCGACTTGAGCAAATCCCCACATCAAATACCCGTCCTGCCGCTGGATGTTAATGCTCCGCATAACGTCTACATCGTTGAGGAGCTCATACAGCTCATTTTTGGATGGAGCGTGGAAATTATTGTCAACTCACACTGAATCGAAAATCTTAGGCAGAACTTTTCTCTCGAATACTCTCAAGTCTGCTGCATCAGTGCTTAATAGCCTACATGCTTCTGCGCCATAAGGAAACGCGGGTAGAATGAGAGTCTTGTAGTAAAGAAAGAAATTCTAACCGTTTACTTAAATATGATTTAAATCATGAAGACATTTTCTGTGTTACTTTTACTATGTTACCAATCTATTGATCGTTCTAATATTCCATTTTATTACTAATAGTAACATAAGAATCATAAAAAACCTAAAGAAAAAAGAATCCAAAGGCAAAATTTGATTAATATTGGCGTTGAAGCGGAATACGAGTAGAAATAAAAATCATATGAAGGCAAAATTACAGGAAAATAATGAAATTGATATTTCTGCTCCCTTATGATGTGACAGTAAAACACATGTCAGAAGAAATAAAATGTAACAAGACAGAAATAAATGACAGAGAGAGGGAGAGAGCGAGGGAGAGAAAAAATTATTATAATAATGCATGGCATATTGAAATAAAAAATTAAAGTTACGATTTATAAAGGACTTATTATGAACTTATGCAGGAAATTAAAAATTCTGCTATTTAAGGGAATAGAAAAGTATTATTACGAACAACAGTCAGGGTTACTACACAAGTAATAAGAACGTTAAATTATGTTAATGGCGAATTCAGTTCACCAGCACAGTTTCGAAATTAGTTTTGTAAAATATTGACTTGAAATACAAACCAACGTAAGAAGTTTTTCAATCAATTAAAGACGTACTTTAATACTATGTTCATATATGCACTTTTATTGAGTCAATATTCGGTTTATTGAGTACAATATTTTAAGTATTCAGACATAACAATATACGCAGTTCGGCTGCTTATTCAATTTTCATTGAACAGCCGGTAAACAACAAAATCAACATTGTTTTTGATTTTATTTTTTTTGTTTGTCGTTGTTGACATTTGAGTTGTCTAATATCAACAGAAAGTGTTCGGAGAATTCTAATATGCCCACTGAACATATTTATGGCAATGCTGCATTTTAAGTTTTACTCAATATTATAACAATTTGCGTATTTATTGCGCAATAATTAATTTAAACTTTATATGAAATACTCGTATTGAGCTCAATAATGGCGTTTATTGCGATTTACCCAATAAAGGTGCATATCTGAATACCGTATCAGTAAATAGTGCCTTTGGTTCTGCTAATCAAATAGCCAATACATACGGATTTACGGTATCGCCTATAAGTTACTTTGATGTAAATGCTAGAGCACTCTATGAAAGGCCGAACGTCGAAAATGTTAATGGAATAAAAAATTCTGTATCTCTACTATTGTGTTCTCCCGGTAGTGTAACTTGTAGGTTCGATTATCATTAGTGAGTCGGTTCAATAGGATCCATATTGTTAGCAGCAAGAAGGTACGCGCCATATTATTATACTCTATCGAACACGTATGGATGAAGTGAATCGACTCACTTCTACTCTTAAATCGCACGACCATACATCACCCCTCTTTTGGTAGACATACCGAAAGGTTTAGCATTTCGGCAAAGGACTTCTGCAGAAACTGCGGATCTGAGGGGGAAGAAGAAATTAATTGCAAATCATGTGTTAGTGCTATGGTCTTGGCATAAAAAGACGAAGGTTTTTTACCTCTCATTTTCTGATATTCTAGGCCGAATTCGGCTCTAACAGAGATTCCTGCAGTATCACGATTTAATTTAGACTCTGGTTCTGGTATCGCAATGGGCCTAAATGCTGGCACCTCTTCTTTCAAAGAAGGTTCGCTAGTAAGCCTAGCTTGTTAGAACTCTGTACACGTACTTGATACAGTTGCCTATATGCTTTCAGATGGACATTCGAGAAAGCCTTGTTAGCCTTAATGGGGTCAAATTTTCCACAGTGGTTGATAGAGTGAATTGGAAAGTTTGACTGTGCAAATTTATGTTCGTTAGCATTTTTATAATAAGGAATTGATATTGTTAAGAAAATGGAAATGGTGTTTTGCTTTTACATTGTTTAACATTAAAATTATAAACAAAAGCTACAAAAACAATGAACTTGTTTACATGATAAACAAGTAGACAAAAATATACCAACAATTCCAGTATAGAAAAAAGGAATAAACAAGTAAACAAAAAGGCAACAACAAACACTGCAAAAATAAATGTAAAGAAAAATACACAAACAACAATAATGAAACAGCAATGTGTACTTTTATGCAGACTTCGAGAAGGCGAAGCGAGGAACATTCAATTTCATGCATTCATCAGACTGTTTACGATAAAGCAGGCAATTAGTGAGTTAAAGTTGAGTCAGCCTTGTGTGAAGACGCATTGTGTGTGAAGAGAGTAATCGGGGTTTGAAGAACTCCGTTATAAAGGTATGTTGTATAATTACTTATGCAAAGTGTGTAAACAGAAGAATAACAAACACAGCAATTTTTGTTCTATACATCAAGTTGTGAACAGTGACACAGAATTGTGTGAACAATAAGGACTTTAATTAAAACTAAACACAAATTTATTTTTATTTGCAATCTACGAGCTCAGGTTTTCATCGTTTTTAAAAGGTAAAAACGTAACAAAGGATTTTTAGAATTTTTTATTGCTTAATGCCATCCCAAACAGCAAAAATATTCTCCTGCAATTTCTACGTTTAAATAATAGTATAAATATTGAAAGTTTAGTGTATCGTCTACAGAACAATACTTAAGGAATTTTCTGTTTATCTGGAAACAATTGATTTTCTGTCTTGAAAATAATTTCGAAAATTCAGAAATCAAATTTAATCCCCAAAGTATTACAAAATAAACGTCACTGCTGTAAAACGAAAACAAAGAAAAAGAAATCATAAATGCGAAAGTATTTATTTTTGTAAAGAATTTAAAATGAATACTTACGTTAGAGAGTTAAAAAGAGAATACAGTGTGTTATAAAAGTTTGTATTCATTTGTATGCTATTGGTCTTAAGAGAAATCACTTATTGCCGATAAGATTTTATTACAATACTGTACTGTTACAACTACTACTACTAACCCCCACCTAACAGGTACATTGGATTTTCATATGAATTTTAAAAACGATTTTCTGAAAGAACACCAACTCTTGCTCAAGCTCTTGCTGATAGAAATACGAAGAAAAAATAGGGGAAGACGACTCAAATGTAGTCTTAACACTTCTAATAATATTTCTATAGTGGTTATAAATGTTACTTACACGACTACTACTACAGGCACTCAAGTATTGGTCCTTAAAATGAAATCCTTCTATTAGTTTTTCTTACATTCACATTACGAAAGTGGTTTAATTTCTTTCAACGTATTGTACTCTTATGTTTACATACATATGTATACATGTGTGTATGGATAACGACAGATATGCATGAATCTGTGTGTGCGTTTGAGAGCCTGCGATTCTGGTTAGCATTAGGTGGTGCAATAAGTTAAAGTTGCTTTGATTGCATTGGGTTGTGTATCTGGAAATGAGTTGTACTTTTTGGAATATGATACACGGTGAATATTACTTTAAAATAAATACTCAACGTGTTTTTGTAGACTTCTCTCCCTCACAATATTAGTAATACATAATTGGCCATTACAACCCTTCAGTCAGGATTACGGCCTAGCTTCTCTACACCACTCATGTTGTGTGCGTTAATTTTATACATGAGTGGCGGGACCTACAGTTTAAAGTCGACGCCGAACGACAGATTTTTTGAGAAGCTTTTCATGGCAATTTTTACTCTCAGAGTTTTTGCCAGAAATCTGCTGAGAGGAAGTCGCCGAAGAAAATTTTTTTATATTTCATTCTGATGTCTGACCTGTGGTAGTTTGAACCGTGGCCTTACGTCTAATAAGCCAACACACTACCTACTAGACTACGGCGGTTTCCTATCTTATCCGTTTAGCGGCTGTTATTACCACAAGCCCCGTTTGGTTGTTATTAAGCCTTGTTTCTGTTTTCGCTTGGTATGCTGCAGAAGATCATAGGATAATAGGGTTGACATCTAATGTTTCATTTTAATGTCTGACCTGGGATTCGAACTCGGGCCTTTCGTCTAATAATCCAACACACTACCTACTAGACCACGGCGACTTAAATTTTGAAATTTGTTTTTGCTAGCTGCTGAGAGTTTATTTAATACGATCCATGTTTAGATTTCGATATGCAGCAGCTCGGACAGTTCTTTTTCTACTTTTATTAAAGACGATCCGAAAAGGAGCAGTGTTCTCTCCTATTCTGTTGACTCATACACGTCTTTACATTTGAACTAAGTCGTTCTACACATCTTTTTGGGCAATGCTTTTGCTATTTTCGTTGCCTATTCCTAAGCAGACCCCATGTAACTTTTAAAGTATAGGCAAGAGGCAATCATTATGGTACATGATACATACATACGTATTTAGTTGGTCATTACAACCCTTCAGTCATGATTACAACCTAATTTCTCACACCACTTATGCTGCGTGCGCTAAGTTTACACATGAGTGGCGCGAAAAATATTTTTTCATATTTTGTTTTGCTGTAAATGTTTGATCTGGGGTTTGAACGACATCCTCGCGTCTAATAAACGACCTATTAGAACATTACGACTTCAATCTAATATGCTGAAATAAAAACTTGTAAGAAAACCTTTGTTTCCGTGAAGATAGGTTTAGGATAGATAGATTTAGGGATACATTTTTAAAGTGCTGTGCTTAAAAACTATGGCCTCGTCCAGTAGTCCCAGTTCAAACCTATGTATCTTCGTATATAGTAAGCCTTGAATATTTTCTTTGTTTCAAAGTCGATCCCGCAAATTCAGGTTAGAAGCAACGATGTTTCAATTTTGTACTGCACTATACCGTACTGTACTGTAGTACACTGTATTGTACTGTATTATAATGTTCGATACTGTATTATATTGTATTTTTCTGCATTACAATATGTATACTGTACTGTGTTACACTGTACTTTAGTGTAGTACACTGTTCATCACATTAGTTTTTATTTCGAAAGTCGCTGTTATTAACTGTATCATTTGTAAACCTTGCCTTTCCAAACGCCTACTGATAGTACGAAAATCTATCATTTTCGCCTACTTCAATCATCAGCCTGGTGCCATCTTAGATCCAATTAAATAACTCAATTCAAGTCCCATGACAGCCATCTTGAACGAAAGAGAAATATGAAAAGAAATATTTCTTCGGCGACTGCCTCTCAGCAGATTTCTGACGAAAAACTCTGGGAGTAAATAATGAAAAGTTTCTCAAAAAATCTGTTGTTCGGAGATGACTTTAAGCTGTAGGTTCCGCCACTGATGGATAAAATTAACACACCCACAACATAAGTGGTGTAAGAAGCTAGGTTGTAATCCTGACTAAAGGATTATAATGACCAATTAAGTAAGTAAGTAAGTAACCTATACCAACCAACTTCTTCTTCATCTATGAGTTCAGTGGAATTTGGACAGGTCGGGGACTAAGCTTACCCGAGGCGTTACAACGGGCCGCTATGCGTGCTCAAGTGAGCTTTTGGTACGGATCAAGCCAAATTACTAAATAACAATCCAGTAGCAGTTAGGCGAATTTTTATTAGTTTATTTGATAAGGATTTAGGTCTTCTAAAGAATTTTTCATAGAAAAAACATTGAACGGCAGGCTCTTAAGATGAGCCTGGCAGTAAATGAGGGTAAATCGAAGTATATGTTATCGACAAGTTGAGACGTGTGGCGTATTGGATCTCACATAATGGTCAATTATATTATTATACTTTCGATATAGTCAAGGAATTTATTTAACTTAGCTGCGCTATTACCACCAAAAATGATGTCAGTCTGGAGATCAAGATCAGAATCATTGACAGCAGGGATCTGTTACAGCAGGCCGAAATCTATTAATCGGATTGTTAATGACCAATTAAGTAAGTAAGATAAGGAATTTTCTTAGTCCAGAAAAAAACACCTTTACCTTGATTTACACATTCCAATCAAAGTTACCAACATTTATTTCTTTAAGTGTAACATTTATGAATCCAATAAGGTTTTCAGATGTGTTTGTAGTGTCTTCTGGTAGTCGTACGGTATGGAAAAGTGTATATTCGACCCATGCATTTAGTAGAAGGGCACTTAGTTACTTTTTTATACCCATCATGCCAGCTTTTCTGCCTTGAAATGTGCTGTAGTGCTGGAAGTCGGTTAAGAAATTGGCATCTTCTCAAGTATGATTTTGTAACTTGTTTTTTGTGTGTGTTGGCTGCACACTTGTACAATATTTTCCTCTGCAAAATGTTTACCGTTTAGCATTTACAGAGAAGCTTTACATTGGTTCATATCTCAATATGTTTGTCTGTCTGTCTGTGTATGTGTGTATGAAGTTATAAAATATTTAATAACTCTACTTTCTACAATATACTATAAGAGTGTTATAAGTACATACATACAATCATAAATTTTTATATAAGCATGTATGCATGTATGTATGTAGGTATGATAGTGTATTTGTTAGATGGCATAGAGAGTATCATATCATATGAATGTTTGTTTGTTAAAGTACTTACTTGGGAGCGTAACAGTAGTCTCTTTCCTGTACATGCCCCATGACTGTCCAAGTTTTTCTTCAAAAAATTAAAAAAAAAACAATTTTAAGTCAGAAATAAAATTCTTTAATATGCTTGCATGTTTGTTTGTCGGTCTGTCTGTCTATTTGTTTGTTTGCTTGTTTGTTTGTATATGAGTATTTACTGGTTTATGATTTATGGCTAAGCAAGTACAAAATGTTTTTTTGTTTCTTTCTTGCAAAAAATAAGAGAAAAATCTTCTTCCATAGTTTATTAAATATTTAAGAGTTAAATTAAATAGCATTTAAAATTTAGACCATAAGTTTCGTATCGTTTTAAATAAATTTTTTATTTAATTTTCTGTATTTTTTTTAATTTGCCGTATCTGTTACATTATTTAAGTTTTTAAATCTTTTTGAAGATTATTTTCTGTAAAGTATTGTGACTGTGAAAAGGTAAATGTAAAAGAAAATTTTCAATGGCTTTTAAATTACTTTTCTTATACGTATGTATGTCTTGCTCTCCTCTACCAGTGCGTAGAAATATTTGAGAAGCCTGGTTACGTTAAAGATCGTCGTTACCAGTTGGATCGTACAGGCATAGTTCGAACGTACAATGTTCTGGTGACCTGTGTTAGAAGCAGATGTAGGCAGTTTGGAATTTATTGAGGAAATAATAAGTAAGAGACAACTTCACGATACAACAACAACTTGCTTGTTCGTTATTCTTCTCTGTTTACAACCTTTTTGTAAGCAATAACCCTTGTATGCTAGATCAGTATAGCGGAGATCTTCACAACAGCCATCTTCAAACTGACTGTTTACTTCAAATGCAACGTGCCTTAACAAAAGACTGACCGAATTCTTACTGACTCGCTGCCTGCTTTGTCTTGCCTTTTTATATGCTCAGATATCAGTCTGATGAAGGTGCTGGAAGTAGAATGTTCTTGTCTTCGCCTTCTGGAGAGTTCTATGGCGACTACATTGTTGTTTTTGCATTTTTTCCACGTTGTTGTTGTTGCCATCTTTTATTCTTGTCTGTCTCCTTTTCTTACACTAATTTCGTTGGTATATGCAAGCGAGTTCGTTGTATGTGTTTGAGTGGCTTTTGTTTATCGTTAATGTCAAACGATGTTTTCAATTTCGTAACAATACTAAAGAGCATATTCACCTAAAGCTCGGAAGAATTAAGAATCTGTAATGATTATTACTTCCAACAGCCCTATGATCCCAGTCATACTGCTGCTAACGTAAACATGTATTTCGTCTACCAATAGCCCCACAGGCTTAATACTCTTGCACTAAGTCCCGATATTGCTCTAAGAGTGTATTTAAAAGATCTTTCAGAAGAACAGTTATGTAGTCACTGAACCTCAAACAAGAGTCAATTGAAAAATTTGCTCATGAATGAATCTCGGCAAATGTGAGTAGAAAACACAGGAAAAAATGGTACATTCAATACCAATTAAGTTATATTAAATGCCCGTCCTTAAAGCATATGCTACTACATATAAGGGATAACATTTTAATATAGTGGGCCTTTGAATTTTAATTTAACTCTGAGTTCTTCTGTGTAGTACCTACCAGAGATAAGCAATGAGTATTCAAAAAGATGAGTACATTCGTATCATACTCATAATTTCTGATACTTATATGCATGTATACTTATTTTAATATCATACTCATACTACTCATATTCAAAGTTTGAAGTACGCATCATAGTCATACTTAATAATATGCATAATGGTGTTGATTTCGACTCTCCTTTACTCAACATTTACAAGAATCACAAAATAAGTATGATTCGCGTATCAACACTACAATACTTACTAGAAGGTTGTGTGTTTGCTTTGCTTACTGCCTAAAACTGTAAATTTTGATGAATGACTCGAATCACTCGAATCAATAATGAGTATTATAAGTATTTTTCTAAAGTTATGAATCTGAATGAGTACGCTTATGAATCAAAGATATTTCGAATGGTATGAGTTTGATATCAACGTTGCTGGAATCATACTCATTGCAACCTGTACTTATAAATCAACGTTGTAGTGAATACGAATGAATCAGAGCAGTTGATATTCCATATTGTTGACTCACTTCATAGTAAAAATTTCATTACTGCTTATGAGAAGCGAAAAAAAGATTAATTGCTGATCTCTGATCACTACTAATCTGATCATTCATGCAACGTTCGAACTCATCAAAGCTGTCCAATATGGAATTCAGTTAAATCTGTTCCGTAAACAAAAATTTATGCCCCGGTTGATGTATGCCTTTCAAAAGCCCTACCGAGCATTTTTTAACTGAAGTTTGGAACACAAAAAATAAATAAAAGTTAGAAAGAAAAAAAATACAAACGTGGCAATGTTTGGTGAACCACACTTTAAGTTGGGTTCATCCGTGTTGTCAGAACAAAATTTTATGTACAAAATGTTTTAGTTAATAAAAGTTTTCTATGGAATGTCAAACTTACTTGGAAAAATATTTCGATACTTTAAAAGTAACTTAAAATTTTACTTAATTTAAGCGGGCAAATCAATTCAACTTTGCCATATTTAGCGTCGCCGTGCTCTAGTAGCTAGCGTGTTGGCTTAATAAACGTTAGGTCATGATTCAAACCCCAGATCAGACATCTCAAAACAAACGAAATGTGAAAAAGATTTTCTTCGCGATTTCTGGCAAAAGCTCTGAGAGTAAATAATATTGCTATGAAAAAGTGTCCCAAAATCTGTCGTTCAATAATATAACCCATTGTGCAGAAAAAATAAATATAAAATTAAGCCAAATCAAGCTGAAAGTTGTTCGTAAAAAATATTTTCCATCTCTCAAGAAGAGAAGACTATATATAAAAAAATTTTTTCCGGACATATATTTGGTCTGAACAACATGAGTTTTTAAAGTGCATGAAATATTTATCACTTTATATTTATGGTAACTTAGAGAATGTACATATTTTGAGTTCGAAGGGTTGATGTTATTAGCATGAAAGTTCAATTCTTACCGTTTTTCCACATCACTTTATTCGACTTCGAATAAAACTCGAAGCCTATCAGTAAGGTTTTTCGACCGAGCACAGAATTATATTTAATTTTTTTTTTTTACAATTTTGGTTATTAATCGTGTATGTGCTTAAGGATATTCTTTGAAATTAAACATAATTTGCTAACATTTTGATCAGAAGTATAATAATTCTATATGCTAAATAAATATTATAATTAAATAATTCCTGATTTCTTTTGCTTAAATTGCAGGTAAGATGCTCAGTTTGTTTGACAATGGTCATACATGTAATCGTAAGTAAAATATTAGTTTAAAAATAATATTCAGTTTCAAATATATTTTACCTACTAAAACTACGACTAGGCGGCCGTAACGAACAACATAGTACTTTAGTATAAATATTAAAAAATTAAATACATAAATCGCGTATACATTTTATGGAACTTTTTCGATTGTTCAATTGTCTCTGGTTTAATGGAGCCTCACAGAGAACAGTCCAACCCTGTCAAATCGTAGCTGCTTGGTGGCCAGTCGACATCACCATTTCGGCTAATTAATTGGCCGTTAAAGGTTTGAAGCAACAAATCGATTGTGGCATGATTGAGTTGCACCATCCTACTGAAAACAAACATTGTTCACATCAATATCATAAAGAGCGGGTACAAAAGTCGGTTATCATGGTGCGATATGACCGTAATGGTTGCGCCATACTCGATTTCAAAGAAATATGGGCCAATAATGCCTCCGCTCTAAAAGCCGCCCCAAACAGTCAGTCGTAATAGGTCCACTGGTGTCTTTAAGACCATGTGTGGATTTTTTGTGCCCCAAATACTGCAATTTTGCTAATTGACGTACCCACCAAAGATGAAAATAAGCTTCATCTGAAAACACGATTTTGTGCAAAATCGTACGTTACATACATAATTGGTTATTACAACCCTTTAGTCAGGATTACGACCTAGTTTCTCACACCACTTATGTTGTGTGCGTTAATTTTTATACATGAGTGGTGGGACCTACAGTGTAAAGTCGACTCCGAAAAACAGATTGTTGAGCAACTTTTCATGGCAATTTTATTTTCCCTCAGAGTTTTTGCCAGAAATCGGCCGACACTTAAGCAAAAAAGAGAGCAGCAAGCAGAGGAAGCACACAATCTTCTAGTAAGTATTTTAGTGTTCGTATGCGATTCATACTATTATGTTTTTAACCTTTTAAAAACGTTTAGAATATGAGTTCGTTGATTGCAAATTAAATAAAAATAAATATGAGTTGAGTTTTAGATAAATTCTTTATTGTTCTTCCTACTTTTGTGACACTGTTCACACTTGACGAATGCAACAATAATTGCTTACTTACAACGCAGATCTTTTCAACGACGATCTTCAAACCGCGACTGTTCTCTTCACTCACAACGCCTCTTCACACAAGACTGACTGAATACTCACTGTTCGTTGTCTGCTTTGCCTTGCCTTTTTATATGCCCACGCAAACAGTCTGATGAACGTTCTTGAAACAGAACTACGAAATATTGTATTTGTTTAAAAATACTTTGACATTTTCAGGAATGTTGCAAATATTATTTGCAGGAATATTATAATATTGCCACTCCTTGAATTATCTTCTCAGCATAGGTTGGCCTTTTTAATTTCAAACGGTCTCCTGCTATAGACCACACCTTTCAATTAAATTTTATTTAAAATTCATAAACTATAACCACAGACATTGTCCATTAAATAAACAAACAACAACAATTAATGCTTGGTTTTTTGCTCTGAAATAAATTTGAACAGTGGAAGCGCGGAAAGCATTAGAAAAAATGAGAAACTAAAATACATGCACAGAGCTACAGCACTAAGGGTCAGTTGTTAGTTTTTCTGCTCGTCTGCATTTACAGGCACGTATAAAATATTTTTGTTGTGAATATTATTTTTCTGATAACGTTCAGCAAACCCAAACAACCATATCCAGTCCAAGAAGCAAGCAAGTAGGAAAGAAAGAAAGAAAAAAATGGAAAACACTACGTGATGTCAACTCTGACATGAGAACTACAGGAGGAAACATTTCAAATAACAAAACAAAAAAAAAAAAAAGAAAAGAAGATCCTGTTAAAAAATTAAAACACCAAGGAAAACAGAAAAAAATTTATACATACATATGTATGTATTGCAGGGAGGGGATTACAAGTAGGAGGAGTACAGGAGGAAACCAAGCAAACAAAAAAAACCCTAACTAAGCGAAAATAAATAACACACTTGATTTATGAGTTCTGCTCCTTTTTAAACTACAAATTATATTATTATACTACTATTCCTAGGTTTTTGTTGTTGTTTCCTTTGTTTTGCTATGCTTGGTTTAATCTACTATTTGTATGCTGTATAGCAAAAGTATCATCTTTTTGCCATAAATTCAATAGCTACTCCATTATTAAATTGCTACAAGTGTTTTTTCTCTTCTCTTTTTTAGAATTATTTTCTTCCTTTTAAATGTCATGCAGAGTATAAGGAATGAAATAAAATATTTGCTTTGAAACTATTTAAGAAAATTGATGCCAGGCTTTATACAATTCGATTAAAGCTTAGTTTTTTAAGATGTTCCGTTCTTCTACTCTTCAATTTCTGCTGATTCTTTGCATAAAAATCACTTCCGTTTCATTTTGTTTAACGGATATTGTTTTAACGCACACGCACTTATACACATACACACACACAATAGCAACTGTGTGTGTGAGTGGTGCCAATGTCAGCAACTAAATGGTGCATGTCCTTCCTTTTTCAATATGCGAGTGTGAGTATAGAGTGTGCATGTGTATATTTTCCGTTTGATATGCTTCAGTTGTTTGCCAAACCATAAATCTTATTTCTGCCTATTCTAGCCAAACTGTATGCGAAAAAAACTAAAGCTGAACGCAAAAAAGCACAGCGAAAAATAAGCGTTTATACTCAGTAGCATATCAAAAACGCACATTTCTTTTCTTGACCACTGAACACAAAAACCTTTCAAAATACACGTTACGTTCAACAAATCGTTCTCCGCAGGCTACGCTTCGTCGTTATGCTACGGTTAGTATTCTAACATGGTCCTTGCATTTGAATGTGGATTTTAAAACTTAAGAATATTTATAGCACAACCATGAATGGGCATGTAAATTCGTTAAATTTTGCAAGTGTTGACACGGTTTGAAAAGCCTATAATTTATAGGAAACCCTCTTCTATTTTTAGTTTGATGATTTAATGTTTTTTTTTTTTTTTTTTTTGAGTTGAATTGTGTATTTACAAAAGCTTTTCGAATTATCCTTTGTCAGTGAAAGTTGCCTAATAAATATGTATTTTATACACAAAAAACGGAGATGGATTACCCTGCAGTATGCTAGTGGGTAGTGTTAATATACGATCTGTCCGTGTGGAGGGTTAATTCAGTTACCACCGGGGCACTATATTATGACGCATATCACCCGAATGTTGGTTTCACTACATCCTCTTAGAGCATAATACTGGAAGCTGTAACCTTTATTTGTGGTTATTATATCGAAAACAAGAAAAACTTTTCGTAAAATTAAAAATGTTTTTAAATAATGAAGTGTTAAAATAAATAAAAATAATAACATGGAGTAAAAAAGTTTTATAATTCTTATAAAATATATATATAAACAATTTAAATGCGATATGCTTCTGCAGTTTCTAAAACGGATTCATTATTTGTCTCTTTATGCCACATAAACGCCATAATGGTCTTGTAATGTAAAATGTAACGAAATTCATGTGCAATAATTGAATTGATCTAATTACGAAGTGAATGGCCTTTATTTCTTAGCCAGAAAATATGGTAGCATTAATGGAACAATTGTTTTGACTAAGGATTTCACTACGATTACAGTATTCTCTTTATTTTTATTATCGTGCAGATGTGTATTTAATAGATCGGTTGGGGCATCTATCGGTTTAAATTTGAATCAGTTTAAGTTCAATCAGTCTTGTATGAAGTCGCGATGTATTCGAAGAGAATAATCATGGTTTGAAGATCTCCGTTACAAAGATCTGTCGAACAATTATCTAGTAATTATTATTGTTAATACAAAGGGTGTAAACAATAGTAATTATTATTGTTTGTGTAATGGGTGTAAACAAAGGAAGAACAAACAAAGCAAATGTTGTTGTTACATCAAGTTGTGAACAATGGCACACAGAATTGTGCGAATAATAAAGGATTTTAATTAAAATTAAATTAATTTATTTATTTTATTTGCAATCTACGAGCTCATATTTTAAACGTTTTTAAAGGTAAAAACGTAAGAATCGGTTATTTCGAATTTGTCATTCTGTTCAGTCAAAAAATTCAGTATATTAGCTCCACTGAACGTAATGAATCGATTTACGCTTGAGCAACGTACGCAGAATGAAATCCATTTTGCCGTAAAAAAAATCATTTTCATCTTGGTGGGATCGTTAATAAGCAAAATTGTCGTATTTGGGGCTCAGAAAACCCGCACGTGGTCTTACAGAAGCCAATGCATCCATTACTAGTGACTGCTTGGTGCGGCTCGTGGATGCCTCGCATATTTCTCTGAAAATGAGGACGGCGAAACCGTTAGACTATTTTCTATAGGGTGCCTTTAAATGAAAGTGTTATGTAGACAAGCCAGAGACAATTGAGCATTTAAAGGCCAACATTTGTGATGCCATTGCCGAGAAAAATTGCTCCGAAAATTGGGATTTATTGCAAATATATTTCCAAAACAAAGACAATTGGTCGGAAATTGCAAGTTTATTGCTAATGTTCATAAAACTGGTTTCATTGTTGATGTGCCAAGACACTGGTACACTGCGTACACCCGAAAATATCGAAGCTGTTTCTGAGAGTGTCCATGAGAATCCATAAACTTCAATTGCTCATCGCTCTCAAGAATTGAAGATTTCACGTGATGCCATTGTCGAGATACGACCCCATACACTCGAAAAAGTGCACGAAAATTGTTCCGATCGAGCGAGGTAATGTGAGGCCAGCCGCGGCAGCCATATGAACGAAATAATATTCCATTTCTAACCGGAACAATTGTACTTCACAACAAAAAATTAATATACATACATACATAATTGGCCATTACAACCCTTCAGTCAGGATTACGGTCTAGATTCTCACGCCACTCATGTTGTGTACCTTAATTTTATACTTGGGTGGCGGGACCTACAGTTTAACGTCGACTCCGAACGACAGATTTTTGAGAAACTTTTTCATGACAGGTTTATTTACTCCCAAAGTTTTTGCCAGAAATCTGCTGAGAGAAAGTTGCCGAAGAAATTTTTTTTTTTTCATATTTCGGGGGCTAGAACCCTGGATTTACATCTAATAAGCGAACACACTACCTACTAGACTACGGCGACTACTTCCATTAACAAAATTAAATTGGTTTAAAATTCAAACCGTTTTTGTTTAACTGCATTTTTAAAATTAAACCTTTAAGTGGCCCAACCTTTATTTTCATAAATGGCGTTGTTTCAGCTTAAAGATGGGTGGCAACACTTTCAGTCTAGAACTTGCTACAATACATGGATCACCTCGGAATACTTGATTAGTAAAACTAAAATAAATCACAACATTTGTAAGAAGGGAGGAGGGTGTGTGTATAGCATGAAAGCTCTAAGTTTCTTGAAGGAATAGGAAGTAAATAATGAAACAAATCCTTTAATTGACTATCATAATTAGAGATTAATTGAAACTTTTTAACTCAGCTGAAAGATAGCTATCCAAACTTTAATTTAATACTTGAAAATTGTTTATTAAGTTCCTTGAAATAATTACAATATATTTCAATCAAGAAGAAAAAAAAGAAAACAATTTTGAAAACTTTCCCACAAAATTTCACTCAACTTTGAATATTAAACTGTCCCCGTCCAAAAATGTTTGAATTTTTTGCAATTTTAATTCTATTACCCCCGCAAAGATTACAGAAGAGAAAGTTTTCTTAAATATGTGCCAACAATAATCGGCCAAAGTTACAAACAATATCGCACAATATTGACACTTCCGCTTAAATTAGTAACAAATCAATTAAATTGAAATAAATCCGAGAGAAAACTGTTGCCAAAACAAAAGCAATACCCAGCCGCACCACATTTATTCACTTATTGAGGCTCATAGCTAAGCGAAACACATCCTGAAAGACAAATAAGATTAAAAGTAACAATTAGTTTGTTTAGTTCTTTGTATTATTGGCCAGCATAGACTAGACTCCCCCACCCAAACTCTCTTGCTGCTCACCATAGGTGAAGGGTTCGAAAAGTATTTCATAGACTAACGCGCTCTTAAAACTAAAAATAAAGGATTCCGGAGGTTTTTTTCTCTCATTTGAAATCCTCAACTCTATTCGTAAAAATAGCAGAGAGTAAACAGTAAAGTTAACACTGTACTACAGACAGAGACAGAGAGACAGCGAGAGAGAGAGAGAGAGAGTGTTCATTGTGCGAGTGTGTAAGTATTTTACTGGTTTAACTCTGCAATACTTGTGGTTTTGTGCAAAATAAACACTGTAAACTGCAAAAAACAAAAAGCAAAAGGAACTCAAAAGACCAAAAGACCATAAATGATAAAATCCAGAGCCGCCATGGCTTACAGAGTGTAACCATATAAATGGGCGCCTGTGCCTTGCAGAGTTTAAAGAAGTGAACAAGCCAACACTTTGGACAAACACTTACAGTAGTCGGTGGTACTACTAGAAAAATTTAAGCATGTGCACGTGTGTGTGTGTTAGTCAGTTGCAGTTGTGGTGGTAGTCAGTAGTGGAGTTGTAGTAGAGAAGTTAAAGTAAAAATAGTTGCAGTTGCTGGTCTTTACAAATAGTTGCTGAACACGCAAAAAAAAAAACAAAGAAGAAGAAGAAAAGAAATAAAATAAATACAACAAATGAATGAGTGTATGAATGAATAGCAACAGAGTTTTTGCACTTTAAGTTTTTGAATGAATTGGGCTTCTTTTTTTTATAATGCACTTACCATAGTTTACTTAGCTTCAATAGAGCGCTACACTTAAAAATCAATGATTTAAAACAATTGAAGAATAGGTTAGCTCCGCCTTTACCACTAAAAATGATCTCAGTCTGGAGATCAAGAGCACGCTCACTCTTGCCAACAGATACTACTAAGGTCTCTATAGGCAATTGAGTCATAGAGATCTCTATCGTAAGACAAAATTAATACTCTACAAGGGAGAGGCATGCACCCTATTAAGCACTGAGGCAGCAGCATTGAGATTATTCGAGAGAAAAGTCCTACATAAGATCTTTCGATAATTTCCGCGTTCGATCCAACAGTGAGCTGTATGAGCTCCTCAACGACATGGACGTTGTGCAGTGTACTAACATCCAGCGGCTGGGCTGGCTCGGCCATGTCGTTCGAATGGAGGAGGATGCTCCGGAGAGACGGGTATTTGATGCGGAGATTTGCGGAAGTGGCCGAAGAAGATGACCTTGTTTGCGTCGGAGGGACCAGATCGAGGAAACTCTGCCATCGATTGGTATGACCGACTGGCGTAGGCGCACAAGGAGCAGTGGCACCTGGAAGGATGTATTAAGGCAGGCCGAAATCCGTTAATGGGGTTGTTTATGGCCAGTTAAATAAGTAAGTAAGAAGAAACGAAAAGAGGGAATTTGATTTATTTCTCAAGCCGGAGGTGTAATATACATAAAAAATTCTTGACTTAAGCCATGAAAATATTTTCGTAATTAATTTAAACTCCCAAATTTTTAACTTATTTATTAAAATTCCTCTCAACACTTACCTTCTTTTTACCTATGCCAAAAATATTTTTAAATCGTGCATATTCACTACTTCTATTCATTCTCGATCCACTTCGCGAATCTATTCGTGATTTTCAACACGAAAATGTGTTTTTACTTATCCTAGCGTTCAACTACTTTATAAACACTCTGTGGTCCTTTAAAACCTTAGAATATTTCGTATACGAATACGAACTAGAGCTACTTCCAGTTGATAGCTCCAGTTAACTTCAACCACATTAGAATCATCTACAAAGCGATTAATACCCATTGCGTGCAGTACTAAATTGCATAGAGATGGGTCCATAACCTTTGGATTCGGGCCGGAGGATTTTTAAAATTCCGTTTGATTGGTCAAACTTCTCCAGCTTCAACAGGCACTTGTCAATTGAGTTCTTGCAAATTGTAAACAATATACGTCCTTTACTTTGTGTTTGAGGTGGCGGCGTAATATACTGGTCAAACAGCATGTCTACGAGTCGAGAAGCCGAACGGAGTTCCATTTAAAAAAAAATTAATAAGTGGTTAACCTCCTCCAAGACAATCCATCTAAGAAACCTCCTCACCCACTGAAAATGGGGAAAAAAAGATAAATTCACACGAATGTCAGGCAGTGCCGCCGCCTAGCGGTGAAACAAAAGTAGCATTCAACGATTAGATAGGTTCCTCATCACTACGGCACATACTCGCACGGTGTTATTCCTAGGCAACGTTAGATGGCAACCTTATTATCCTAGGACCTGCTTAGCTGGAACAACAAATGCTTAAGAAAACAGAAACAAGCCATAATAACAACTAACCGGGGCTTATGGTAATAACAGTAGCGAACCGGATAAGAGGGAAATGCTTTGTGGAAGCCAAAGTTGGTCTGACATTTATTAATTGCAAACTAACACGTGATTTGAGAAGAAAATTGAAAAAAGTCTTTAAAACTAGGCTGCGAATTTTTACAACATCCGTATTATTCTTCCAATTTATCCCAAGAGATTATATCTTGTATTCAATACTGAATATTCAAACCTGGTTCAGCGCAATGAGATTAACCTCCTACAATGAAGTGGATGAATCTAGTTTTTTGAAAGAGATAAATAATCTTTGAGCAGCGTTAACTCAAACGAAACTATGATGACAAATAAAATAAATTTTTATGTAAAAATTTATTGACCTTCCCTCGCTTATCAGACTTTCGTTCTTTTTTATGTTGGCTTTTTGTATACCGTAGTCTAGTAAGTAGTGCGTTGATTAATTAGAAGTGAGGCTACAGTTCAAACCTTAGAACAGACATCTCCAACAAAACGGAAATTGAATATATCTTCGGTCACTTTCTCTCAGCAGATTTCTGGCAAAAAAAAATTGCTAAAAACTCTGTCGTTCGGAGTCAACTTTAAACTGTAGGTCCTCGCAACATAAGTGGTTTGGGAAGCTACGTCATAATCCTGACGGAAGGGCTGTAATGACCAATTATGTGTGCTATATGAAAGCTAAGAGCTTACAGCGAACGCCTGCCTCTGTTGCCATTATCCACACTATCTGCACCAAATACTTCTTTCAATATGTTTCACTATACAGGCCAATTATATACTACAGGCCTGAACAAGAAGCATTTGCTACAGGCTAGCCTTTGAAGCATATTTTAACGTTGTCCGTTGGATTAGGCGGACTTGCTTTAGAACTTTATTCCTATAAAGTGATAGCCTGGTATACATCGTGTATTTAACATAAAGTTAGAGACGCCATTCACGGAATACAAATCGTATATTAGCATAGTCGTGCATCTGGCTATTCAATTTTGTTTTATTTTTATTCGTAGATTTTAAAACTAATTTAGAAAAACTTAAAAGTCGTTGCAAACTCAACATTTTTTATTCACTTCCGCTTTAACACACACACACACACACACACAGATTCACACAGAGTAGCCCTCTAAAGTTTCATTCTTATGCAGAGAACGTGATGTTGTAAGAGTTCTCATGTAAAACTAAAGCAAACAATAAATGCGAAACGAAACTTCTTCCTGAGAGAAATGACCCGAGTGCGCGAATAAATAAATGTTTAATTGCTGGCTGGTAACTTTTTCTTTTTCTTTTTTTTTTACTTTTTAAACAACAAAAAAATGTATTCCGTTGTTATATAGAAAAAGCACACACATACACACTGGCACTGGTAAAGGTTGAATTAATAAAAGTTTTAACTCTCTCAGTCAAATTCATCGAATTAAACAACCATGTTTACTTGCAATATGAAAAATATTTTTAATTAAATTGAGGATTTTTTTGTTCTTTTTAATCACAATCACAAGCAAATAAGAACAAAAATAAAAGTAAAAATATTAAAATATTAAGGTCACCCATTGAAGTTCATTGTGATCAATTCGTCTGAGTCCAAACTTGAAGACATCCGGAATTTGCTGGAGAGATACATGACAGTCACGAACAAGCTGGGTCAGAACATCCGTATGACATATATAAGATGTCTATAAGTTCCCAAGAGTTACTACGTCGACGTTAAACTGTAGGTCCTGCCACTCAAGTATACAATTAAGGAACACAACATGAGTGGTGTGAGAAGCTAGGCTGTAATCTTGACTGAAGTGTTTAATGGCCAATTATGTATGTATATATCACAAGCACTCATGAAATTTTGAATATAAGTGAGTTCACAATATTGAAATTTAACTACTCTGATCATTCGTACTCACTACGACGTTGATTTATAAGTACAGGTTGTAATGAGTATGAGTACAACGTTGACATCAAACTTATACAATTCGAAAAATGTTTTATTCATAATCCTACTCATTACAGCATTAGTTGTTGTTGCATTTACAAAAGTAAATATTCACAGTACTCATATTTAAACATCACAAACATCAACATACTCACATCAACAACATCATACGTGTTGTTAAGTATGAGTATGATGAGTACTTCAAACTTTGAATATAAGTAGAGGTTCCATGATATTAAAATAAGTATAAATGCATGTAAGTATCAGAAATTATGAGTATGATTCGATTTTACTATTCTTTTTGAGTACTCATTGCTGATCCCTGATCAGTATATTCTCACGATGTCGTCGTAGTATAGTAGGTAGTACATATGTTGAATTATTAGATGCTTAAACCCCAGGTCAGACATTTCCAATAACACGAAATACAAACAAATATTTCATCGACAACTTTTTCTCAGGGGCAAAAACTCTGAGAATAAATAAAATTGTCATGAAAGTTTCTTAAAAAATCTTTCATTCGGAGCCGACTAAAAACTGTAAGTCCCGCCACTTACGCATAAAATTAACACACACAAACTAATGGTGTTTTCTTTTCTACCAAAAAATGTGCACTTTATTTTAAAAAATGCAATTTTGTGTTTGTTTCTTAAAAATGTTTCCCCCTCTAAAAGGGTGGTATGTTTTATTCTAAATAATTCGCACTTGAAAATGGTGGAGGGCATTGCATTTTACGCCCTGTATAAATCGAGAGTGCTGATAATGCCCTGTAAAGCAAATGACTTTTGTTTATTTGTAGGGCTACCAGATGAAATTTAAAAAAAGTCGCCTAGTATCGTTATCCAATTTTGAAGTTAATTTTTTCATTGTTTTGTGGGGTAACCTTGAGAGAACATTACATTATTAAAGCTACATGGTCGGTAATATAAAAAATTGCATTCAGTGTTAAAACTGTGTTAAAAAATTTTATTTTGTTATAAAAAAAGCTCTAAAAAAATGATATCGAAAAATTAGCGATCTGGCAACACCTTTTTTTGTTTACATATTTTATTGGAAACAAATCAAAAAATTAAACATATTTGTAAGGGCACGGGGCATACCCTTTTTTCATATTTTTAATGCAGAAATTCTTTGTAACAAATATCAAATTTATAGATACAATCGTAATACACGCAGAGGAGGTGGTGTATTAATTGCTGTCTCTTCATTATATCCATCAGAACAGTTTATAACTGACACTTCCAATATTGAATTTGTTGCTGTTGTTGTAAAATTAAAAACGTCTAAAGTCTACTTCTCGTGTTCTTATGTTCCCCCTGATTCTGACTATGCTGTTTACTCTGATCATGTTGACGCAATAACATCTGTTGTCCAATGTGCCAAAAAAGACGATTCTGTTTTTGTTATGGGTGATTTTAATCTACCCTCAATTATATGGAAACACGTACCTGATGTGCCTTATTTAATTCCGATTAAAACTAAGACTTGCCATGACGTATTCCTAAACGATATTTTTGGACTATCACTGTATCAAATAAACTCACTTTGTAATGACTTTGGAAAAATACTGGATCTTATATTTGTTAATGATGTTAATCACTGTAGTGTTTTACGTTCTGAACCTGTAACTTTGCCTGAGGATCGATATCATCCGACCTTAAAAACTAATTTTTCCCTTCCAACGAATTTCAAAGCTAAGCCTTCGAAAATAAGTAAAGTTTACTGTTTTAATCGAACCAATTACCATTTATTTAATGACATGATGAAAAATACTTGTTGGAATGAAACCTTATCTATTCCTGTTAACAATGATTCTGATATTGACTTGATGATTTCTAACTTTTATAAGAAAGTGCATTCAATAATTGAAAATTGTGTTCCCTTAAAACCTTCATATACTCTGGTTGGTCCACCATGGAATTCGAAACAACTGTCACGACTGAAAAATCAAAAGAACAAGTATTACAAGAAATACAAAAGGTCTGGCTCGATTATTGATTATGGAAGATATTCTATTTGCCGGTCTGAATATAACATTCTAAATCACTTATTATATAAAACATATATGGACAAAATGAAAAATAATTTTATTAAGAATCCTAGATCTTTCTTTACGTTTGTAAATTCCAAGAGAAAATCAACTGGTTATCCATCCTTTATGAAATTTGCTGATAAAGAATCCGGAAGTGTTGATGTCATATGTGATATGTTTGCTGATTTCTTCGCCAGTACTTATTCTAACTCCGCTTACATGGATACAAATAATTACCCTTTCCCGTTGACATCGGCTCCAGTAATATCTATTCCAACTTTTAGTGACTGCGATATTTTAGTAAACCTGAAAAGGTTAAAGATGTCTTTTCGTCCTGGTCCTGATGGGGTTCCAAGTTGTATTTTAAATCGATGTGCAGAATCATTCATCACACCATTAGTCATATTGTTTAATACCTCGATTAATTATGGATATTTTCCTATGTTTTGGAAGGACTCGTATATTATACCGCTTTTTAAATCTGGCAATAAGTCTGATGTTACAAATTATAGGGGCATTGCAAAACTGAGTGCTATTCCAAAAATGTTCGAGAAACTGGTTGCCGATTTTTTGATCCATCATACTTCATCGTTACTATCACCTCATCAACATGGTTTCCGAAAGGGCTGCTCAACAACGACTAATGTGCTTCAGTTAACATCCATGGTAAATGTGGCCTTTTCTCAACAGAAGCAAACTGATGTAATTTTTACGGATTTTAGCAAAGCGTTCGATAAAGTGAATCACAAACTACTGTTAACTAAATTGGATTTAATGGGTGTAAACCATAGGAGCTTAAGATGGCTAGAGTCGTATTTGACTGGTAGAAAGCAGACTGTATGTGTGAACAATAGCTTATCTAAATATATTTATGTGCTATCTGGTGTTCCTCAAGGCAGCCATCTTGGTCCACTTCTTTTTTCGCTGTTTATAAACGATCTTCCCAACATAATTAATTTTGCCAATATCTTAATGTATGCTGACGATGTAAAACTTTTTCTCTCCTTTAATAATTTCATTGAGCATATTTATCTTCAAAGTGATCTCAATAATTTCTATTTGTGGTGCGAGTACAACATGATGGAGCTGAATATTAAAAAATGCAAATGTATGCGGTTCTCAAGAAGTAATTTTGTCGCGGTTAATTACTTGCTTGGAGGTCATCAACTGGAAATAGTGGACTCTTTTATTGATCTTGGGATCCTATTAGACACAAAATTAAACTTTAATGATCATATCACTTTGACTGTAAATAAGGCAAGAAGCACTCTTGGCTTCATAAAACGTTGGGCAAAGGAATTTACTGATCCATATATTACTAAACAGCTATACATATCGCTTGTCAGACCTATTTTGGAGTATGGTTCTATCGTTTGGGATCCTCACTATAATGTTTACAGCGAACACATTGAATCTGTTCAGAAACAATTTCTACTCTTCTGCTTGCGTGGCCTTGGATGGAATTATTCGGACATGCCTTCATATACTAGCAGACTGGCTTTAATAAAACTGCCTACCCTTAAGAGTCGTCGAACGATGTTAAATATATCTTTTATGACTAACTTGATCAATGGTAATATTTGCTGTGAATTTCTGTTAAGATCTGTTAAATTCAATGTTCCTCGTCGTAACTTCCGCTGTTATAACCTTATTTATATTCAATTCTGCAGAACTAATTATGCTGTTGCTGATCCATTAACTAGAATTGGCCGTCAATTTAATTATTTGTCAGACTTTGTTGATTTTTCTTTAAATTCTTGCGTTATAAAACGGAATATTATTGTTTTTCTTAATTCTTAACTTTTCCTAATTTTTATTGTAATAGTTACGTTATTTTTGTAGAAACTGTTTGTAATTGTATTTAATTTTATTCGTACCAATTTTTGTTATTAGTCAGTAAGGAATTTGTCCATTGACTTGAATAAATAAATAAATAAAATAAATAAATATTTGTGTTATGTTCATCTCAAATAAAAATTACATTATAACAGGGTTGGTCAGCAATTTTTTTAATGCACCATGTAAGAGGGTGACATTTTCTTTGTAGAAAAGAAAACACCATTAGTGGCTTGAGAAGCTAAGTCGTAATCATGACAGAACTGTTGTAATGACCAATTATGTACGTACTTGTATGTATATTCCAAGGAAATACTGTGCTACTCTCGGCAATGCGTACAGGAACGCTCAGCAGTGATGTGTGATCGTTTTGCATACGATTGTCTTTGATATTTAAGTGCTGACTATAAGCAGCATAAACCATTTCCAAATACAATTTAAAACCAGTGTCTTCTCTTATAGAAGTCCCAGCTAGATATAACCTGTTCAGATAGTTGTAGGGGACCAAATAATCAATTGCTGTTGTAGACGCCGTAGTCTAGTAGCTAGTGTGTTGGCTTATTAGACATGAGGTCATGGGTCAAAACACAGATTAGACACCTCCAACAAAACGAAATAAGTATGAAAGAACGGCGACTTCTTGTCAGCAGATTTGTGGCAAAAACTCTGAAAGTAACTAAAATTGCTTTGAAAAGTTTTTATAAAAATCCGTAGTATGGAGTCGACTTAAAATTGTAGGTGCCACCACTCATATATTAAATTAACACAAACAACATAAGTGGTGTGTGAAGTTAGGTCATAATCCTGACCACAGATGGGCACTTTGCAGTACCAGTAAAATTTCAGTAAAAATTGATTTTTACTGATTACTGAAAAAAATTTCAGTATTCAGTAAAATTTTACTGGTAATGCAATCTAAATTTCATTTAAATTTCATTTAAATGTCATTTAAATTTAGATTGCATTAACAATAAAATTTTACTTTTTTTCATTTAAATTTTATTTAAATTTCATTCAAATTTAGATTGCATTAACAGTAAAATTTTACTGAATACTGAAATTTTTTTCAGTAATCAGTAAAAATCAATTTTTACTGAAATTTTACTGGTACTGCAAAGTGCCCATCTATGATCCTGACTAATGGGTTGTAATGACCAATTATGTATGTAATGACAAATTAATGTATGTATTATTGTATTATTTGGACCAGGTCTGTTACAAATCCTAATCAAATTGAAGATTATCACTTTGTACATTTGTATTGACCGGCGGCAGCCATCTAAAGCAGACTAATTACTTTTTCTGTGTATTAGTAATGCTGAAACAGGGCAAAGAATATGAAGATGACGGTGGAGATGTTTTGCAAACGGAAAGACGATAAAGAAATTTTAAATATTAAATCAAAACTATTTTGGTTAAATTTAAATCACTGCGCGTTGTTTTTTAAATTTTTTTTCAAGTCTTTTCACATCATATTTATTCATTTTCTTCGCATTATTACTTCTGTTTTGATAATAAAATGCATAATGTTGGTACAATACAACCACTGACTGCTGTTGCAGCCAATGTTATTGGTGTTGTTATAGCTGCCGTTCCTTCCCTCTTCTATTCTCCCCATACCATTGCCATATCATATGGCAAGCATTTTATATTGTATTGTACACACAACTACATAATTTTCTTCTTCATCTATTCGTTGTTGTTCGTTTGTTTGTTTATTTATTTGTTGTTGGTTTTCTTATAAATATTTTGCAATTTTTATTTGATAAACAATTTTATACACACACAATATTATTTATAATGCATTATTTGCATAATAGTTAGCAAAACAAACATTATATTGTAAAACGCGAAAAAACACGCACTCAGTCAACTATTATCCAACCCAACCTCCAAACACATTCGTTCATAGTACATTCATGCATTCAATCGTACTTGCATCGTATGCAGCCACAAAACGGAAATAAATCTATGGAGCACAGAGCACGGTGGTATTGTACATGTACATGTACATGCATGCATGTTAATTTTTATACGAGATTTTCCCAACGATTTAAGATGATGATTTTGTTACTTTTTTTGCTGATGTTGTTGTTGTTGCCACACACAAGTTTTGTGGCGGAAAACACACAAGTCCTGTTTCGCAGATTGTATTAAAATGTAATTTATCATCGCTGCCTCGTTGCTTTTTTGCCATTTCGAACAAGAGTGGTTTGTTGTTGTTGTTGCAACATTGGCATTATTTGTTATATTTTCTACAAGAACTTGTATATCATTTGCAGTAATTTTGTTGGCATTATAAATATAACAAAAAAATGTTCAAATTTTCATACTTTTTGCTTGTTTTCTAATATATTGCGCAAAAGCAAATGTTTTTATGCCTGAAGTCATTAGATTCTTGATTCTTTTTTTCTTCAGAGTAAATGTTGTTTTAACCCCAATTATAAGCATAGTACGCAATTGGCAATATTTTGTAAATTCGTTTGTTTCGAATGAGTACATGGAGTTTAAAATTTCATTGCAATGCATGAACTTTTTATTGAAAAACAAAGAAAAAATTCAAATTGAAAATTTTTTCAAACTGTTTTACGTATGTGCACTTAGAAATCAGAGATTAGCAATGAGTATTCAAAAAGATGAGTAGAACATAATTTCTAGTACTTATACGCATTCATTCACGGAACCTCTACTCATATTTAAAGTTTGAAGTACTCATCATATTGTTACGTTTTTACCTTTTTTAAAACGTTTAGATTATGGGTTCTTTAATTGCAAACCAAAATAAAAACAAATATGTGTTTGATTTCAATTACATTCTTTATTATTCACACTACTTTTGTGTGCCACAGTATTAATCTTCACTACACAACAACAAATTGCTTGTTCACTATTCTATTTCTCTGTTTACAACCTCTTTGTAAGCAATAACACTTATACTAGTGTACAGATCTATAGCAGAGATCTTCAAGCCACGATTGTTTACTTCGAACGCAACGTGTCCTCACACAAGGCTGACTGAGTTATTACTGACTTCTGCCTGCTTTGTCCGGCCTTTTTATATGCTCACATTTCAGTCTGAAGAAGGTGCTGGAAGTGGAATTTTCTTGTCTTCGCCTTCTTGAGAGTTCTATCGCTAGTATATTGTTGTTTGGGTATTTTGTCCACGTTGTTGATCCTCTCTCATGTTTGTTGTTGTTGCGTTTACTTGGAGCACGTTCGATGCATTTGTTAGTGTGCATCTGTGTCGTGTGTATTGTGTACACATACTCATACTTAGGGTCTTTGTATTTGTAGCGTTTGCTTATTGTTTATGTTAAACTATGTTTTCTTGGGAAACAATGTTAGGTCGTTTCGATTTGACGTATGATGTTGTTGATTTATACCTCTACTCATATTCAAAGTGTGAAGTACTCATCAGATTCATACTTAACAACACGTATGATGTTGTTGACTCTCGACTCTCCTTACCTCACAAAACAAATATGATTCGCGTACGAACACTACAATACTCACTGAAAGTTTGTGTGTTTGCTCTGCTTGCTGTTCTGTCTTTTTTGCTTATGTGTCAGTTTTATTGTTTGTAAATTCAACAACAGCTAAGGCTGTAAATTTCAATGAATGATTCGAGTCACTCGGATCATTTATGTGTATTATAAGTAGTTTTCTAAAGTAATGAATCTAAAAGAGTAGGCTTATAAATCAAACATATTTCGAATGGTTTGGGTTTGGTATCAACGTTGTACGAAAACTCATTGCAACCTGTACTTACAAATCAAAGTTGTAGTGAGTACGAATGAATCATAGTGGTTGAATTTCTATTCTGGTGGCTCACTCATACTCAAAATTTCTTGAGTACTTATAAGTAGCGAAAAAACTATTCATTGCTGATCTCTGGCCTGTATGTTCATGTAACCTGGTAAAGTTTAAAATGGTATTTACGACTAGTAAATCTGTTTCCAACTCTAATATAGTTTGCAACAGCTTTAAATTTTATAGTTTTGCTGGTATATTTGTGTTGTTGATGCATAAAACGTTGTTTGTGGCAGGAAATCGGTAAATGCTGTTGCATTTAAATTTTTTTCCCTATTTGGCGAAAATATTTCATAAAAATATTGCTGCGTTGCAAAACACACATAAAAGTAAGGTTTCTTATCGTCCAACACAACAACTTCTTGGCAGTAAATTGTTGTCTGAATTTTTTTCCCCATTTATTGAGAGTGTGTGTGAGATTTTCTTACTTGTCTCTTCTTAGTTTTCTGTTTTTGGGAAGGTAATTTTACATTGCAGCACGTAATAAAATATTGTGTCATGTTGCACTATCCGGTTAA
This sequence comes from Sarcophaga rosellei, assembly GCA_930367235.1. Taxonomy (NCBI): domain Eukaryota; kingdom Metazoa; phylum Arthropoda; class Insecta; order Diptera; family Sarcophagidae; genus Sarcophaga; species Sarcophaga rosellei. Next base: position 30,405,556 of record OV884021.1, on the reverse strand, counting down.
AACTAAACATCGTTCACATCCATACCATGAAGAGCGGGTACCAAAAAATCGGTTGTCATGGTCCGATAGGTGTCTGTATTGACCATGATGGTTGCAACGTCCTCACTTTCAAAGAGATATGAGCTAATGATGCCTTCGCTCCACTAGCAACACGAAACAGTCACTCACAACTGGTGCTTGGCTACTGTAAGACCACGTGTGGGTTTTCTGAGCCCCAAGTACGACAATTTTGCTTATTAACGTACCTACTAAGATGAAAATGATCTTCATCCGAAAAGATGACATGTTTTGGCTAAATCGATATCATCGTACAGTTTCTCGTTGGGCCATCTAGCGAAGCGAAGGCCAAGCAGATGTTCATGCGGCTTCATCTCTTAAAATAATAGAACTTTGCAAGGCGTCACACTGAGATCTTTTTACAAAATTCGACGTAAACGTTTGCGTGAAATGTTCAATACTTGAGAACGATGTTGATGCATTCTCACGCACACTCTTACCCACAGCTTCGATATTTTCGGGTGTAAGCACTGTACATGCACGCTTACGTCTAGGTGCATCAACAATGAAACTAATTTTACGAACCTAGGCAATAAACTTGTGTATAGCGGGCACTATTGGTCCTTCGAGGTGAGCAAATTTTGTACGACATTTTCATGCAATTTCCGACCAATTGTCTTTGTTTTGGAAATAAATTTCTAATAAATCCCAACGTTACTCAAGCGTAAATCTATTCATTACCTTCGGTGGAGATAACATACTGAATTTTATGACAGAATAGAATGACGTTAGTATTGTCGGATTCTAAAGAACCAATGGTGCACATTTAAATCGATTGATGACCCACCCGATGCATATGCCAGTTATAAATAAAGCATACATATAAATATGACAGCATACATGTTTGTCTGTGTGGTATGAGTAAATGTATTTGAGACTATAAAGAGGTGGTAAATTATTTTGTTGCAGCCAGCAACTTTAATACAACAGCAATAGCAAAACAGCAGCAGCCACAACAATAAAATAAAATTCATTTTAATAGCAATGTAATAAAGCACAACAAAACATAACAACATATCAGCGATTTCTGAAATATGTACATATCAGAGGCATAAAAACTGAAAACTGAAACAATCGAGTAACAAAAACTGGAAAAAAATTACAATTTTAATGGCGTAATAAAATTTAACACAAAAGACCACAATTGCATTAATGGTACGTACGTATTACACTACTCTCTTTACAATATCTCTACTTTATGACCGCACTAGTTATGATTACTTAAAACAAACTTGCATATATGTACGTATGTATGTACAAATATAAACACAAATACTCAATATATAAACAAAAGTGTAAAAGATAGCTACTGTAGTACATATGTACATATAAACGATAATATGCGAGAGTGGCTTAAATAAAATATTTTTTTACTCGAAAGGCGTTTTGGGGTATCCTACAGAGATTAGCAATTAATCCTTTTTTCGCTACTCATAAGTACTCATGAAATTTTGAGTATGAGTGAGTCAACAGTATTGAAATTCAACTATGTACTCTGATTCATTCGTTCTCACTGCAACGTTGATTTATAAGTACAGGTTGCAATGAGTATAAGTACAACGTTGACATCAAACTCATACCATTCGAAATATGTGTGATTCATAAGCCTACTCATTTAGATTCATACATTTAATAAAATATTTATAATACTCATATATGATTTGAGTGATTCGAATAAACGAAAAAGACAAATACAGCAATCAAAGTAAACACACACCCTTCTAGTGAGTATTGTAGTGTTCGTACGCGAATCATACTTATTGAGTGATTCTGGTAAATGTTGAGTAAAAGAGAGTTGAAATCAACAACTTCATGCGTATTGTTAAGTATGAGTACGATGAGTACTTCAAACTTTGAATATGAGTAGTATAAGTATGATATTAAAATAAGTATGAATGCATCTAAGTATCGGAAATTATTAGTATGATTCGAATCTACTCATCTTTTTGAATACTGTTTGCTGATCTCGGATCCACAGTCATTGCATTTTATTACTCTGACATGTAATTAGATCTTTTCCCAGACGACCTTCGTATTTACATCATAAAGTTATTAGTTATTAAATTATTTTAAAATAATTGCATTACGTATTCCATACTTTTTATGACATTTTACAATTCAATTTGACAAAGTGTATTGCTCTGCTGTGCTGTATTGTTTCATTGCAGCAATTAAAATGCTGGGATACAATAATGCTTTATTGGCTGTTTTATGCAAAACATTTTTATTATTTCGAAACGGAATATCATAAAACGAGCGGAATAAACGCACATCAGTAACTGAATATTGCCATGAAAGTTCCAGAGACTTGCTTGGCAAATAATGAGTAGCATTTTATAGGCAATTTAGTAAATGGCTTAATTCAGCGGAGAAATCAATCAATATTTGTGTTAAATTTCATGAAATTTTGTGGCAATACAGACCAGAAATCAGCAATGAATCGTGTTTTCGCTACTCATCGGCACTCATGAAATTCTGAATATGTATGTCAACAATATTGAAATTTAACCACTCTGATACATTCGTACTTACTACAACATTGATTTATAAGTACAGGTTGCAATAAGTATGCGTACAATGGTGACATCAAACTCATACCATTCGAAATATGTTCGATTCATAAGACTACTTATTTAGATTCATAGTTTTTATAAATCATTTGAGTGACTCGAATCATTCATTAAAATTTACAGCCTTAGTTGTTGTTGCATTTATAAAAAAAAGAAAAGAGACACTTAAGCAAAAAAGACAGAGCAGCAAGCAGATCAAACACACAACCTTTTAGTGTTCATACACGAATCATACTTATTTTTTGATTCTTGTATACATATGTTGAGTAATGGAGAATCGAAATCAACAACATCATGCGTATTGTTAAGTATGAGTACGATGAGTACTTCAAACTTTGAATATGAGTAGAGGTTCCATGACAATAAAATAAGTATAAATGCGTGTAAGTATTAGAAATTATGAGTATGATTTCTAGCGGGGGAAAATATTCCTTCAAATATGTATTCTAAATAGAAACTGGTTTTTCAAGACGCCGAAAAAGTTACAATAACCTGGAAAAAAGTAAGCTGTTGCTCAATGCCACCATTTTCCCGAACAGAATTAGAAGATTCCTGGCCAGAAAGTTTCCAATGGTTCGATTTAATTTTAATTTGACGTCAGAAGCTATTGGCATTACTACAATGACATTTACCCTCGAATACATACCAGATAATTCATCTAGGAATACCACTGACTTTTGTTTCCCCAGAGATGACAAAATGCACACCGAACATCATACGAAGATCAAGCAGTGCCACCAATTGCGAAAAAAGTAGGACTCAATCAATAAAAAAATGTTTCTCAACCCTACTCACAATGCATATATAAAGGCAAGGATAGATGGATTTGAAGTCGCCGTAGTCTAGTAGGTAGTGTAGTGGCTTATTAGATGTGAAGCCACAGTTCAAACCCTGAGTCAGACATCTCCATCAAAACAAAATATGAACAAATTTTTCTTCAGCGACTACCTCTCAGTAGATTTGTGCCAAAATCACTGAGAGTTAATAGTATTGCCATGAAAAAGTTTCTCAAAAATCTCTCGTTCGGATTCGATCTTAATCTGCGGGACGCCACTCATGTATAAAGTTAACACACACAACATAAGTGATGTGAGAAGCCGAGTTGTAATGACCAATTAAGTATCGGGTCCGCCATCTAACATTTTTTTTTCAACTAGTGCTTATTTCTCACTTAACTCATGTCTGATTTGACAGATAATTAGTTTTATCGTTCCGCTGAACGAATATTGGCCATCCAATGCGATCGACTTACAGAAGATGCCGATTTTGGCAAAAAAAAGTCATCTTTTCACATGAAGCTCATTTTGATCTTGGCGGGTATGTAAACAAGCAAAGTTGTCGCATTTGGGGCACAGAAAACCCGCACGCATACTTGAAAAGCCGACGCACCCAAAACGAGTCACTGTTTGGTGCGGATTTTGGTCCAGAGGCATAATTGGGTAATTTTTCTTCGAAAATGAGCAAATAGTGGCCGTTACAGTCAATAGCGACCGTTATCGGGCCATGTTGAACGAATTTTTGTTCACAAAAATTGAAGAGGAGGATATTGGCAATAATTGGTTTCAACAGGACGGCGCTACATGCCACACAGCCGAAGCTACACTCGATGTTTTGCGCCCTGTTTTTGAAGATCGTATTATCAGCCGCATAGCTGATGTCGTTTGCCACCTCTGAGCTGCGATTTGACGCCATTGGACTATTGTTTGCGGGGTGCCGTCAAAGATAAGTGTTACGCCGACAAGCCAGAGACAATTGACGCTTTAAAGGACAATATTCGTGAAGCCATTGGTGTAATACAGCTGCACACAATCGACAATGTGCTTAAAAATTGGACCGATCGTGTAAGCTACTGCATGGCCAGCCGAGACAGTCATTTGAATGAAATTATTTTCCATTATTAACCAGAAGGATTGTACTTTATCGTCGTGTACTTTATCTGTAGGTCTGGTTGATAATTTACAACAGCTCCCCATAGTGTGGAGACAATGCGGCGTAACTGCCGTTTTATAGCGAAACCTTTTCTAAATCGGCTGGACAAGAATGATTGTTTCCAAAGCCCTAGTACGAGCAGCCCTCATGGCGCTAGATTATATGCCATGTATTCCTCTTCTTTTTAATTACAATATCACAGCAATGTAATGGCATATTCTAACGGTGAACATGACTACAGCGGTTATATGCAGCCATTATTAGTTTTAAGAAATCACAGCTAGAAATGGCCCCTTTGGCGTTTTAATGCGTTTAGTTTATTAAAAATTAATATTTTATGAAATCTTTTAAGTGAATTTTAAAAAGTTTACTTTTTTTCACTTTTTTTTTTGAAGAAATTCATTAAAATCCACTTAAAATTCTTTTTTGCTTCATTGTTTTTTTTTTGTTGTTAATATTCTCGCTTGTTGTTTTAACTAAAATGGTATTATTTGGCAGAAAACAAAAAAAAAAAAACACGCCGTGGAAAACTAAGACTTTGGCAAGGACACAAAACAGTCGCTGTTTCATGCTGCAACATGAAAGGGGGGGTGAAGGACTTTAAGTAAAACAAAATTTTGTTCATTTTAACCTGCCCAAAAAGAAAAGTAGAAAAGCAACAAAAAACTTTTTAATTAAGTCAACAACAAACTTTTACTTCCTTCTCTGGTATTAGCAACAGTAACAACAAGTTTTACAACAACTACACAAGCAACAACAACACTAGCAATTACATAAATACCATCTAGAAAATACACTTTAAATATCTAATCTAACCAACATCATCATTATCATCATTGTTATCATCGTTATCATCACCATCACCACCATTATTATTAGAAGCTTGTTGTTCATCATTATACAACATTTAACATTTTGTCTCCAATAGCAACGACAACAACAACAACAGCAACAACAGTATAAACATTATAAACATTATGTTCGGCTATAGAAATACGAATATTAACATGTTACATGTGTATGTGTGTGTGTGCGAATATATCTGTGAACATTTTGTGGTTTTAAAAATATCTTCAGTTACAGGATTTTAAGTTTCCTTTTTTTGTTGCTTTTTTGTTGTTGTTAGTTTAAATGCGAAAGTGTGAATCATTATCCGCAAAACAGGGTTTCTTGTAATATTATGCCTTAGTGTTGCCACTACACAGATAATTGAGTATTTATCTAGGATTTGTTGGTTCTTCACTTCAAACCATTAAAAGCATAGAAAAAAAGGCTGGTTTTATGCTTGTGAAACAAAACTTTAATGAGAATACTGCAATACATACATACATACACACACATACATAATTGGCCCAGTTAGCACTGACGAGGATGATGCCAAATATTGGAGGACCAAATCCATTTAAGAGGAGAATAATATCGAGGGTTGTAACGTCGATAATGTTATATGCTTGCCCAATATGGTTGGAGACACTCTCCGTGGGGAAACTGTCCTCGGTGAATCGTCTAAGCGCGATTAGACAAATAAGTGGCTTCAGGACAGTGTCTGATGAAGAGGAGCTGGTATTGGCAAAGACAATATCAAGAGACATATTGTCGTATAGATGAGGCTAATATATACTTTCACCATCTGGAGTATCCAGGACTAACAGCAGCTATAAAAGCGGAGGAAAGAAGGACTTCCATGTACAAATGGCAGTCACAATTGGAGAACGGTTTAAGGGAAAGATGGACGTTTCACTTAGTCCCTGATATAACCCCTTGGACGGAGAACAAATATTGCGAGCTGAACTACTACGTGACCCAGTTCTTAACTGGTCATGTATGCTTCATGAAGTACCTGCACAGATTTGGACGTGATACTTCCCCTATATGCCCAAACTGTGTAGCTGTGGAGGAAGAAGCGGATCATATTCTAATATGCTGCCCCAAATTATATGGCCTGGGGAAACGAGTTTTGAACCAAATTGGAATATGAACCAATATGGAAAAGGTGTTGAATTATAGGATTCTATGGAGCCAATACAGCCAGAGAATGGCTGAAGTTATGGTGGAACTCCGATGGTTGAAGGGACAAAGGCGAAATTTGATTCAGTGTGATAAAGTTTTAAAGCTAACCAGCCCTCCGCGAAGTAATACCTTACGGCAGTCCTGCGGGGGGAGAATAGTTGAAGAATATTGGGGGTGAGTTTAGTACGTAGCCACCAGCGATGGTAAATCGTGCACTCTTTGTTGGAACAAAAGTGGAAGTCATCACAAACTTTCAGTCAGGATTACGACCTAGCTTTTTACACCGCTTATGTTGCGTGTGTTAATATTATCCAAAAGTGGCGGGAACTGCAATTTATAGTCGACTCCAAACGACAGATTTTTGAGAAACTCCTCATGGCAATTTTATTTACTCTCAGAGTAATCTGCCAGTAATCTGCTGAGAGGAAGTCGCCGGAAGAAATATTTTTTTAATTTTTCCTTTAGTTGAAGATGTCTGACATGTAGTTTGAGCCAACACACTCGCTACTAGACTACGGCGACTTCAATAATTTTCCCTTAAATATGTATTATTTTTGGAAATATGGCAACCTTGTTTTTTCCTTCTTAGATTTATTTCATGGGTTTTGGTTGTTAGTTTGTATCTTGTTAGAAAACTTTCCCGTTTTCTGTTCTTAATTTTAATGTTCTGGTTTGAGACTTAATTTTTGTTTTTTATTTTAATGCGTTTAAATGCCTTAAATATCTTCAACTCTTTCTTGCTCAGATTGTATGCGAAATAAAGAAAATTTACAAAAAGTAAGACTATTTAGCTTGTTAAACATGCTGAAACTTTTAACATGTAAACTATTTGAGTTGAGTTTAAAAATTAATTTTCGTCTGGAGTCAAATACATGCCAAATATTGGTAAATATTTCTGTGACCGCTAGTAGGCTCAATTTGATTACAAAAGATTTCTAGACAACAAACTGGATAGTACAGTGTTATTAATTTAATTGACATATCCAAGTATTAACATCGTGTAAAAGATGACAAATTTTGTAACAGAAAATGTCGTGCAAAATTTGGTCGCACAGAAGGACCAGCAGTGCTCGATATATGATGCCGATTTTACCAAGAAAAAATCATCCTTCCGGTTGAAGCTTATTTTATTCTTGATATGTTAAGGTATGTTAAGAAGCAAAATTGCCGTATTTGAGGCTCAGAAAACCCACATGTGGAAGCCAATGTACCCATTACGAGTGACTGTTTGATGCGACTTGTAGAGCGGAGCCATCATTGGCCCATATTTCTTTGAAGATAAGGACGGCACAACAATTACGGTCAATGGAGACACCTATATCACCACTATAAGTGATTTTTTTTTGTACCCGGTCTTCATGGTATTGACGTAAATGATGTTTGATTTCAACAGATCTCATGCCACAATCGATTTATTGCATCAAACGTTTGAGGGCCGTTTAAATAGCCGAAAGTCTGATGTCAAATGACCGCCAAGAAGCTGCTATTTGACACTGTCAGACTTTTTTCTGTGGGGCGTCCTTAGAGAAGAAGTCGCCTTAGTCTAGTGGGTAGTGTGACATCAATAATGAAAATAAAAAATGTTTCTTCGGTGACTTCCTCTCATCAATTTCCTGGCAACACTCTGAGAGCAAATAAAATTGTAAAGTTCCTCAAAAAATCTGTCGTTCGGAGTCGACTTTAAGCTGTCTGTCCCACCTTTCATGTATTAAACTAACACACAAAACATAAGTGGTGTGAGAGGCTAGGTCGTAATCCTAACTTAAGGGGTCTAATAACTACATTATGTATGTATGTCGTTAAAGAAAAGTATTATTCCGACAAACCAGGCACAATTGAGCATTATAAAGCCAACATTCGTGATGCCATTGCACCATACGACCACATACACTTGAAAAAATGCATGAAAATTAGTTTGATCGAATGAAGTACTGTGAAACCATATGAATGAAATAATTTTCCATTTCTAACCAGAACAATTATACTTCACAAAAACAAAATAAATTTAGGAAAATTTCAAACCGTGCATTTCTAATTTAAACTTTTAAATCCAACAACCTAGATATAGTGATAACTAAACTTTGTTTTAAAGTGATTACATAATCAAATTGATAGTGTGGTGTTAAACCACTGCCATATGTATCAGTTTAACTGCATTGCATTATGCCGAATATATTGTTACTGTTTTACCTTTTAAAAACGTTTAAGATATGAGCTCGTAGAATGCAAATAAAATACATAAAAATAAATTTTTGTTTAGTTTTAATTAAAATTCTTTATTATTCGCACAATTCTATGTGCCGCTGTTTTCAACTTGATGTAAGCAACAACAATTGCTATGTTTGTTATTCCTCTGTTTGTACTATTTGCTTAAACAATAACAATCATTAAGCAATTATACGTCAGATATTTATAACGGAGATCTTCAAACCACGATTACTGTCTGCACACGCTACGCGTCTTCACACAAGACTGACTGAATTTTTACTCACTCGTTGTCTGCTTTGCCTTGCCTGTTATATGCCAACGTAAACAGTCTGGTGGATAGTTTTGCAGGCGAATGTTCATGAGTTCGCCTTCTCGAAATCTCTATAAATGTAAACATCATTGTTTACATTCCTTATTGTTGTTTGTGTATTTTGTTCACATTTATTATTGTAGTGTTCGTTGTTGTATTTTTGTTTACTTGTTTACCATTTCTTTATGCTGGTGTTTGTTGTTATATTAAGCAGTACGATAATTTGTAAACAGGTTTGTTTAATGTATTGTTTTGTTTTAGTAGATTTTGTTTATAATTTTAATGTTAAGCGATGTAAAAGCAAAATACCGGTAGTTCGATTTTTAATTTTCGCAGAATATATTGGTAGAACTTGGAAAATTTCGGGTATTGTATCAGTTTCATTTTTATTTGTGGACTTTTAAAAATAGACTCTAAACTTAAAAGTTTAGTCTACTTTTGGCTATATTTTATAGATCACCTCCAATTATGCTGCATTTAATTTTATCAACTGAAAGCCATAAAATTAGAGAGTTTCTCTGGCATATTTTTTTATGCTTTTCAATAAAATAAATTTCAATTTCGGTATTGACATGAAGGCGTAAAAAATTTATATTTTTAATAACATTTTCTTTTTAGTAGGTCCATTACGTTAATTTTAAAAATTATGTTTCACGCAATTGACTAACGTTTGGATTTTATGCCTATGTATAGTTCAAGTTTTATTCTCTAAAATTTTTATTGGGCTTTAAAACATTAATTTATGTTGTAAGTTTGTGATGGTGCACCCTCTCTCTTTTAAATTCTTTGGATTTTATGCTGCTTTTTTTTGGCGACAATCATTTTTCAAAAGGTAATTTGTAAGCAACACTTTATTATTATCAGCCTCATTAAAAGTCATTTGATATGCACGGCATATATTATGTGGGCCAGAATAATGAGACAAATACATATATAAAATGGCGTAAAATTTTAAATGCCATACCGGGCCAAATTTCTATGATGACATTATCATATCTGGAACGCTTACAACGCACGACTCTAGATGCCTGTGCGACTTCTGTGTTCGCTATAACAAAATGGAACCTTTTTGCCGCCGGTTTAAGTTACAATAGCCTAATAAAACAGCAACCTTTTTGCAACCACCGCCACACACCAACACCCCCCTAGCTAGCGACAACAAACACTTACAAACATATAAAACATATTTTGTAATTTTTTTCAGGGTGGGGAGGGGAAAGGAAACCCACTCAAGAAAATGGTTGTATGAAATTTTTATTATTACCATTTTATTTTATTTGTGTCGCTACTTTTTTTTCTTGCCAACCTAGCATATGTAAATTTTTTGTCAGTTCCTCTTTTTGGTTTTTTTGTTTTTGGTTTGGTTACCACCAATTTCAACAACATCTATGATGTTGATGAGATGAGTCCTTAAAAACAAACAAAAAAAAAAATACAACCAAAGTCGCATGTATATTTTGTCATGATTTTTTCCTTGTAACTTTTACTACAACCAGTCTCATGAAACCCCTGCTCCTGTGTCATTATTATCATTACAGTCGTCGTCACTAATACTACTAGCACTGCCATCATCATCATCGTCAGTGTCTCTCATCTTTTTAACAGCCGAATTCGAGAAAAAAAAGTGAAAAATGTGAAACAAAACACCGAAAAAAAAAATTTAAGGAAATTACAAGAGACCTTTTTCCTCCCTTTGACTCCCTCCCGCACGGTTCAACGTAAACGTATGTGTGAACTCCTGTAAACACATACATATTTAACGGGACATAAGATCCGTTTTTACATAATGATAGTAAAACCTTATGGCTGACGAAAAACGCAAACAAAAATCGACATGCGAACCGGAAGTTGGTAACTTAACCTCTGTTAAACGTACATATTTAACATGTTTCTTCTACTACTACTAACGTGTGCAAATGTATTAATATGCGTATGTTTAACGCAACACAGTATTATACGTATAGCATAATGGTGCTTGTCTACTCTACTTTTAAAAGGAAATGTTAAGAAAAAAAAGCGTGGCATAAATAATGACGGCAAATTATTATGTGTCCTATATATGTGAGTCATTTGTGAGCCTGCTGGCAGAGTTAATGTTGGCATTTAATTTTTATGACTTGCCTTTTTTTCCAACATTATTTGTTTTTTTTTTGTTTTATGTTTCTAGCAAAGCTTTTCGACTTTTGGCAAAATCAATTCCTTTTTTTTTATGAACCAACTTAATAAAAGGCCTGTCTTAAAGGAAATTTTATAAAGGAACAGGCTTAAAATTTTATGTCAATGAAAATACTGATTCATACGTATAGTTGTTACTCATTTTTGAATATTCTACATTGGAACTGCTTTTCAGTTGATTTATGTATATTTTAGAACTTTCAAATATTATAGCAAGAGGTGAAACTATAAAAAACAAAAATTAAGTTGTATATATTTTTGCCTGGAGTATGATTAACTCGTTAAATTTAAAACCTTTAAAAACAAGATTTTGTTGAAATTAAAAGAATAACCAGAACATATTTCACTGATATTATTGGGGTTAAGTCACCAGAGATCAGGAACGAATCCTTTCTTTGCTACTCATAAGTACTCATGAAATTTTGAATATGAGTGAGTCAACAGTATTGAAATTTCGCTATTCTAATTCATTCGTACTCACTACAACTTTGATTTAAAAATACAGGTTGCAATGAGTATGAGTACAACGTTGACATCGAACTCATACCATTCGAAATATGTTTGATTCATAAGCCTACTCATTCAGATTAATAAATTTAGAAAAATACTTATAAATGAATCGAGTGACTGGAATCATTCATCAAAATTTACAGTCTTAGTTGTTGTTGCATTTACAAAAAAAAGAAGAAAGAAAAATACAAAGACAGCAAGCAAAGCAAACACACAACCTTCTAGTGAGTATTGTAGTGCTCATACTCGAATCATATTTATTTTGTGATTCTTGTAAATGTTGAGTAAAGGAGAGTCGAAATCAACAATATGATGCGTATTGTTAAGTATGCATACGATGAGTACTTCAAATTTTGAATATGAGTAGTATGAGTATGATATTAAAATAAGTATGAATGCGTATAAGTATCAGAAATTATGGATATGATTCGAATCTACTCATCTTTTTGAATACTCATTGCTGATCTCTGTAAGTTAGGCTGATATTCTCTTGAAAATATAAACATTTTTTCAAGTCTGCTTAGTCAATGACTAAACTGAACTTCCGAGGTGATAAAATATACCATTTCTTTATTCTCACACATACAACATAATTGCTCATTGGAACCCTTCAGTCAGGATTACGACTTAATTTCTCACACCACTTATGTCATGTGTGTTAATTTTATGCATAAATGGCGGGACCTATAGTTTAAAATCAAATTTATTTACTCTCAGAGTTTTTGCCAGAAATCTGCTGAGAGGAGGTCGTCATATTTTGATTTGTTACAGATATTGTGTAGATGACATCTAGAAAATACGTGCAGTGTAGTGCTCTCGCTGTATTCTCGTCAGAGATAAAACAAAATTTTTCGAATAATGTCGAATATACTCGTCATGACGGAAAAAAGTTTGATAATAATAACCGATATTAAGCTAAAAAAAACATACGAAGTTCCGTTACAAAACATATATTTTATAAAAATTTATGTTATAAAATTATACGGTATTCCCCTTATATAAACATCCTTAATATAATAACTCCCCTCTTAGTAGCACTATGACTTACACAATCTAGATTTTTACTTCAAAGTTTATTGAAAATACATATGCACCCGCTTTGAGGCAACTTCCTTTCCAAAATTGTTCCTGTTCATTAGCTCCCTCATTCGGGCGACACAACATTTCTAGATTTCTTTTTATGGGAATATATTAAGTCATTGGATTATGCTGATAAATTAGTCTTGAACCATTGGTAGCCGATAACGCCATACGGCAGATTTATTGAAAAAAGTAGAAAAACATGCAATTCTATAGAATGTTCCTTATGGTTTCATTCTACACGAGGCAGAGGTTCCAATCTCAGATAAATGATTCCTGATAGACACTCTACAATCCACCAATGTTCACATTTGTAAAGTTCTTCATTTAGTAATCTGACATGGTGCAGGTCTAGGGCAAGACAACGACCTGACACTCTGTCTAGTTAATGCTGCAATAGGACTCCTGACTATGCCTATAAAGTCTGCTGCGGAACTATTTCTTTCAGCGGTTTCTTCGCAGTGATCTCGAGTGACAGGGGTACTCAAGAAATTGCAACTTTGGTGACCACACTGTGTTGTAGAAGAAGTCCTCTTTGACCAGCCGGTCATTCCATCGAACATGCAGCCAGTGCTGTCAAAGAGACAAATAGAATTTTATCAGCTTAAATGACACATGGCTATGTGTTCTCAGTTGCGGTATTTCGATACAAGAATTCCACGCTTATAAGCATTGTTTTGTAAGCATTTTTAAAAGTGCTTAAATCCGAGGAATACTGTATTTATAAAAAATATATATGTTTGTCGTATTTTAGTTATAATTGCCTATATTTACAGGCACAAACGTTTTACTCTGTTTATGTCGAGTATACTCGTCATCGCTAGAAAATAATTAAGCAGGTGGAAAAAGTTGTTTAAATCTAAACATACATACAATATTATATTTTATATGAATAATTTTGTTGTCTTTTTTTCCTTTACTTTAAATATAAAAATAAAACAATTAAAATCTCACTTATAGTGTTCGCTGATAAATATTTTCTATAGAAATAATGAAACGATCATAAATCTATAATTAACACTAATGGGAAGAGGTTAAATTATAGTTGAACGCTCGCTCATATAATGCATTCCCATTTATTTATTGATAGCTGACAGTGAAAAGATCACTAGATCACTACAACAACAAAAAAAGAAAAATTAAACAAATGCTGTCTGTACTTGAAAAATTTTAAGTTCAAAGCAGTTGCAAACGAGACTTATCAGCGAACGCTACTAAAAACCGGCAAATAAAGAAATCACAATTATAGTGAAGCACAATGAAAGCAACATTATTACCAGCAATAATTTTCCTAATTATCACTTTTAATCTAGCGGTATGATATCAATTTTGTTTGTTAATTTTGTGTGCTGAAAATTTATTTCTTTATTCAGCTATTGGCCCGGGCACAAAGTAAAACATCCGATGAATTTCCGGAAAAGTCCGAAAAATGCTTCCACAAAGAACATGTACCGCAGAGTTATAAGGCCAGATTCCAGGCATTCCAATATCCCAACGAAGAAGTTGTACACAAATACATTTACTGTATCTCAAACGAACTGGAAATATGGAATGATGCTACAGGCTTTAGTGTGGAGAAAATTTCCCAACAATATCGTGGTCGTGCCAATGATGAAATTGTAATACCCGTTATTTCCAAATGCAATCAAGACAATCAGAATCACAACAAGACGTTGTGGTGTTATCGGGCATTCCTATGCATTCTAAATACTCAGGTGGGTGACTGGTTTAAGGACGATGTCAGACGCAAACAACAGCAGAATAGCATTCCAAATGGTCACCATTAATGATGGGATGGATGGCAGATAATAAAACATTTAATGATTGTTCACAATGATTTAATGGAAAATATTAACATTTTTAAATGGTTTAATAAATTTTAAATTTGCATAGAAATGTACGTACAGATGTACATATGTATGGAGGCCATAAAAATTTTAATTGCTTTCTTTTCAACGCTCGTAACGTGAACTTGATAAACAATGTGTCGTAACCTTTTTAACAGATTGAGTCCTTAACACCCAAATTCACATACATACATACATGCCATTATTTTCCATTACTCAAACACACATACACAGATACTTATTCTTACCCACTTAACAGGAATTCTACCCACTTGCGTTGAAATCGATAAATATTTGGCCATAACAGTGTGTATGTATGTATGAAAGTAGAAAGATCTATGTGCGGGTATTTGTTGAATAGAAGAATAATGTATGTGACTGTGTTTGTATAGTATGTATATATAGTATGTATGTGTGCAGAATTGGTTTCACTTTGTTGAATAGTTTGACCTTTTAATCGAATTCGAGTGAAATATCTGGCACATCAATGGTGTGTGAAAATTATTTGGCTACTATAGCGACTATCTACAGCGGCTGACTGGCGAAAAAACCAACTGATGCATGAAAAATCTTCATAACTGCAGATTATTTTTTAAAATAAAATTGTCCAGTTTAAAAGCAACGCTGATTAAATGTTTCAAAGATGTTCGAAACTGTTTGAATTTTCCTTTTTACTCAGCAATTTATGGTAAATTTCTTTAATTAAATCCTAGTTTGTCTAGCGTAATAATCTATTAGGTAGTATGTTGACTTATTAGACGAGAGTCCGTAGTTCCAACCCCAGCTTAGACATCTCGAAAAGTGAAAAAATATATCAGCAAACCATGAGTGAGAAGTTTTTAAATCTGTCGTTCGGAGTCGACATTAAACTGTAATAACACACACAACTTGGTTGGTGCAATATGCTAGGTAGTAATCTTGGATAATGTGTTGTAACGACTAATTAAGTAATTAAGTTGTATAGAAAAATTCTCATAAAGCACAAAAACCTATGTAGGCACCATGTACGTAGTATTTACATATGAGAGTAAATGTAACCTACTTCGATCAGATAGGAAGCTGTATGTTTGACGTAAGCCAAAGACTGAGTTCTGGCGTAGCAATAGTCGGTCTTTATATTCAAGCATGGAGGATGTGTATTAGAGATCATCAATGAATCGTTTTGTCGCTACTCATAAGTACTCATAAAATTTTGAATATAAGTGAGTCAACAATTTTGAAATTTCACTATTCTGATTCATTCGTACTCAATACAACGCTGATTTATAAGTACAGGTTGCAATGAGTATGAGTACAATGTTGACATTAAGATCATACCATTCGAAATATGTTTGATTCATAAGAATACTCATTTAGATTCATAACTTTAAAAAAATACTTACAATACTCATAAATAATTCAAGTGATTCCAATCATTCATCAAAATTTACAGTCTTAGTTGTTGTTGCATTTCCAAAAATGAAAAAAATACACATAAGCAAAAGAGACAGAGAATCAAACCGAGCAAACACACAACCTTCTAGTAGGTATTTTAGTGTTCGTACGCGAATCATACTTATTTTGTGATTCTTGTAAATGTTGAGTAATGGTGAGTACTTCAAACTTTAAATAAGAGTAGAAGTTCCATGATATTAAAATAAGTATGAATACGTATAAGTATCACAAACTAGGAGTATGCTTCGATTGTACTCATCTTTTTGAATTATCATTGCTGATCTCTAATGTGTATCCAGTGTAGGATATATTCATTATATAGACAGTAAAATCGATCCATTCCAATATTTTGGGAATTTAAAGCAAAATGTGAAGCAAAGTGCCAATAAGTTATATGTATTGGACACATTTCTTTCTACCAGAAAGCGTACACTTCACACGCTGAATCCTTAATGGTGTATCCATAATTGCCCTATGCTACTCCAAACAGCGGCACAGGCCCCAAATCTCAACATTACTAAGCATGTTTGGGAAAAACTTGCCCGTAAGTTCAATAAATCAATAACAGCGCAGTGGATCAGTTGAAAAAAGGATTCCGGCGAGAATGGAACAACATAACTCCGGAATTTTATACCAATCTCGGGCAGTCGATGCCTCGAAGTTTGAAAAAAATATACAAGCAAAGGATTACGGTTCCATGTGTTAAAACTATGCCGTTCATTTGGCTGTCCAATCATATGTTTGACATGAAATTTGTTAATATTTTTTGCCTTTTTTTATTTTATAAAATATTTTTAAATAAAAAATTCCAATCGAAATATTTCCATTGAAGCGGAACAATTGGACTTTGAATAATCTCATACCTAGTATCCAGTTATACGTTTGAGCCACTATATTTAACAACACCTCTTAACTAATCTTTTTTAACACGTTTCTTTTACTATACTGATAAAAATTAACCCTGTACAATATAAGTCATTAGCAACGTCAACTGGTAACTTCTAGAACGTTACTGTTCGTATGTATGTTTTGTTATTGTATAGTTCTATATCTCTTTATCCCTATTCTCGAAATTTCTTTGTTATTTTGTCATTGTATTTTTTTTTATTATTATTTCTTTGCTGCTTCTAGAATTAATATTCAGACTTTATTCTGTCTCGCAATAATCTTTTCTGCAAATAGTGTTAATGATAGTATAACGCGTATGACAATATGCATTATAATACGACAACCATTTTCGCATTGGAGGAGAAAAAGTGAAATTAGTTTTTAAGACTTCTGACAACTTCTATAACTGTTGCAGTGGAATTGCTTTTATATACGATTTTTAATTTCTACTGCCCAAGAAAAAAGAATTACTATCCTAAAAGGCCAAGCTGTTCACTGTGAACTATGAAAGATTTCGCCCACGTCGATATTATGGCTAACACCATCCATTTATGTGGCATATTCGGTCCATTAATACAAATATGTTAGCTCCGCAATGACTGAGGATTTTTAATAGACAATTCTGAATTGTACACCCAGCGTTCTTGCACAACTCATCTGCTTGGGTCCTGAATTAATGCTCTTATATGGTAGATTAATTCAGTTGGAATGATTTGTGTGGCTCGTGATGAAGAGTGTTGATTAGCAAACTCAATTTATATAACGTATAATGCAAATTACAGTCATACAAATTGTTAAAATGTGTACATCGCATGGGACAATCTGAAGGCAATGTAGTCTATGTATTTATGTAGTCTATTCAAGTGCAAGTGAGGGTGATAGTTAAGACCGTTATTACTTTTCAGTTTTCGATTGTTTTCTGAAGTCTATCTTCATGGATACTTTAATTATATATATCGAGGTTAGTATAGGTTAGTGGGTAGTTTGCCCTTCACTCGATGGCCATTCAATTTATTCAATTTAAAATTTGAATACCATTACGGAATGGATTAGCGTTTCTCTGAAGGTTGTGAAACCAAACGTATTACAAGAATTTTTAATGTTGCAGATTTTGTTATATCACATATATCACATGCTAGTAGTTACACCATATTGGTAATTGCTATTTAGTTGAATAGCTCATTTTAACGCTAAAAAAGAACTGAGGAACATTCAATGAGCCATGTTATTCATTACTATACCGTATACACATATTCATAGTTGACAACCCTGTCATTCAAGGATTTGTTACAGTAGCCTAAACACCTGCTTAGCTGAAAAACCTTGACCAATGAAACCTATATAAATAAAAGAAGTAATAAGTAAGCGGCAGATGTACTTCATGATAGTGCTCTGTCATTTAAGTTAGCTAACCTGTGGAGACAATGTTAATATTAGATCACATGTCTGTAGTTGTATCATACATAACACAATTGGTGATTACAACCCTTCAGTCAGGATTACGACCTAGTTTCTCATTTCACACGTATTGCGTGCATTAATTTTATACAAGAGTGGCTGGACCTAAAGTGGACTCCGAACGACAGATTTTTGAGAAGCTTTTCAAGGCAAATTTATTTACTCTCAGATAACTCTGTTGAGAGGGAGACGCCGAAAATTTTTTTTTTTCATATTTCGCTTCAATTTGAGATGTCTAATAAGCCAACACTCTACCTACTACACTACGGCGACATGAACAGGATACTTAGCTTCTTTTTTGTTTGTAGAACAATCTTCCTCTGTAGGATTTTTCGTCCCACACAAGGTAAAATGCTTCAGTATTCTTCTTACAAAATATCATATGATGTTATGTGATTTAGATAAACTGCTCTGCTCTCTGTGGCGTTTTCGCATTTTAAACAATGGCTACGTGTATGTAGTGTGCTGTGATCACTTCCCCTGGAACTGATACGAATGTAATTTGGTGACAGTAGAAAGCTCTCTTATATGCTGCCTAATGAGCGTTTACCAGACTGAGATATTTCCGATGACCAAGGCAGCCAGGTAGAGATTGCAACGATAGCATTACACTTCAGGTTATTAACACATTTTTTTTCAATAGAATTTTTATTTTAATGATCTTTGGATAATCCGTCTGCTTCGAATGCACAGATTTGGTAATATGTATGTCGTTCATATTCAGACTAATGTAGTCTGCAAGGGTCTTGGATGGGTATGAGGTTATCCCGACCTAGGTTTCGGAGTATTCTGTAGTTGAAAATCAGAGAATCTCATAGGCCTGGTGAAGCGATTTTTAAGTCTTGCTTGGGAATCAATTTTAAAATAATGGAAGAATTGTGGTGGCAGCAGAATCCCTGGACTTTTACGCAACAGGCTCTATACTTCTTAGACAGAATGAGTAGCAGGATACATTAATTGTATTTTGAACTGGGCATTCTATGTATATGCCCGGACATACAGAGGCGAAAAGTTTATTACATTATTCAACCTATCTGAGTGGTTATATATTTTTAACTTTCTTCAAAAATCCTTAACTTGATCTGGGAATATCCAGAGTTATTTTTAATAGCAAATATAAACGCTTAACCCATATGCAGTTGTGATGAGACAACACTCAGTTACTGTAAGAGTAGAGTATTTTTTTTTATTTAAATTTTATCAAGTGTTTGTTTGCGTATTTAATGCCACTGCAAGTATTTGATTACATTTTACACAGTTACAGTAGGAACTCTCTCACTTACTCACTCTCATCCTTTGTGTTTAATCGAGAGACAAACACTTAAAAATTTACACAGTATTTATTTATTTATTTACATGCTGTTGTCATTTCATGTCGTGTTCATAGCATATGTATGTACGTATGTGTGTATTTACTTAACAAATATTGAATGAGAGCGAGAGAAAAAAAATATGCGATACAAAATAACTAAAAATATCTCACACACAGAAACAAACTCGCTTATATGCACACTCATACACTTATTACAGACAAATGGTAGTGATTGAAAATAAATAAAGAGAAACAACAACAACAACAATAATAGCACCAGCCATAATAGCGATAATATAAAGTGGTTGTATTTAATGGAAAATAAATAATAAAAAAACGAAAAAGAAAAAAACAAAATACATAATGATAAAATATGAAAATAAATAAAAAAGGAAACTAAAATAGTAATAAAAAAACAGACGAACTTAAAGAACACATTTCACTATAACCGATCCTTAAGGAAGGAAGAATGATAAGGCAGATAATGTTAAACATCATTGCCATCGACGCCTATTGCCCTTAGGTGAACACTTCTAAAAATATATCCTCAAGGGATCGATTTACATTAAAGGCTTTTCCATTTAGGTTAACGATTAAGTTGCGAAAACACAGACAAAACGATTTTTGTAAGCATTTAAAGTAAAGGTCAACCTAAAAAGAAAAGTATGTATACGTATACGCACATATGTACATTCTGATGTACATATGTATATGTATCCCTTAAAATATAACCGTAGAAATACAGAAATATTATCACATATTTCCAGAAAAAATACTTTTAGAGCAGGTCTGTAAATTTAAGTGGAATTTGTCATTTAAATTTTTCTTTTTTTTTCTTTTCAAACTGTAGGAGATATTCAATTAAAACAATTTAAAATACTATTACGTTTTTACCTTTTAAAAACGTTTAAAATATGAGATCATAGATTGCAAATAAAATAAAAATAAATTTGTGTTTAGTTTTAATTAAACTTCTTTATTATTCACACAATTCTGTGTGCCAGTGTTCACAACTTGATGTAAACAACAACAATTGCATGTCATTGTTATTTCTCTGTTTATACGCTTTGCATAAACAATAACAATTACTAGACAATTGTTCGACAGAACTTGGTAACGGAGGTCTTCTAACCACGATTTCTCTCTTCAAACGCACCGCGTCTTCACCCAGACTGACTGAACTTTTACTAAGTCAGTTGCCTGCTTTGCCCTGCGTTTTATATGGCAACGTGAACAGTCTGATGAATGTTCTTGAAGACGAATGTTCGTGACTTCGCCTTCTCGAAATCTCTATAAATGTAAACATCATTGTTTACAGTACGATAATTTGGAAACAGGTTTGTTTACTGCATTGTTTTGTTTTTGTAGCTTTTGTTTATATTTTTAATGTTAAGCGATGTAAAAGCAATACACCAGTATCTAGATTTTGCATTTTCGTAACAACACTATCGATATTTAATATCGATTAAAAGAAATTAATTTGATATTTTGTAAGAAGAATATTGAAGAATTTTACCTTGTGTGCGAAAAATCCTATAGAAGAGTGTTCTACACACAAATAGAACTGCTACAAAAAAAAAAAACAAGCTAAATATCGTGTTCATGTCACCGTAGTCCAATAGATAGAGTGTTGGTTTATTAGATGTAAGGTCGCGGCTTAAACCTCAGGCCAAACCGAAATATGAAAAAATATTTCTTTGGCGACTGCCTCTCAGCAGATTTCTAGCAAACTGGAGCCTAATGTATAAAACTAACACACACAACAAAATTGCTGTGAGAAGCTACATTGTATTCCTGACTGAAGGGCTGTAATGATCAATTATATACATACATATGTATTGTTTAAGCTAAGTCCAACGTAATTTTTTTTAAATTTAAAGTACGTACGTACGATCAGCAATGACTATTCAAAAAGATGAGTAGAATCGAATCATACTCATAATTTCTGATACTTATACGCATTCGTACTTATTTTAATATCATGGAACCTCTACTCTTATTAAAATTTTGAAGTACTCATCATATTCATACTTAACAACACGTATGATGTTGTTGATATCGGCTCTCCACAACTCAACATTTACGTGAATCATAAAATAAGTATGATGCGCGTCCGAACACTAAACTACTCACTAAATGGTTGTGTGGTTTCTCTGCTTGCTGCTCTGTCCTTTTTCCTTATGTGTCTTTTTTCTTTTTTTGTTAAAGCAGCAACAACTAAGACTGCAAATTTTAATGAATTTTTCGAGTCACTCAAATCATTAATGAGTATTATAAGTACGTTTTTAAATTTATAAATCTGAACAAGTAGGCTTATGAATCAAACATATTTCGAATGATCTGAGTTTTATGTCAACGTTGTACTCATACTCATTGCAACCTGTACTTATAAATCAACGTTGTAGTGAGTACGAATGAATCAGAGTAGTTAAATTTCAATATTGTTGACTCACTTACATGCATAATTTCATGAGTGCTTATGAGTAGGAAAAAACGATTAATTTCTGATCTCTGGTACGTATTGACCAATAAAAATTATTCATAATATATCTGATGGATGGAATAAATTTTGTATAATACGTGCTAGGCATAGTTTACGTGCAGAACTTTCAGAACACAACAAAGTCATGGCTTTACTTTAGTTTCATTCATATTCTATGTTTTCTAAAACACTACAATTCTATTAAAAACTTTTTGTCAATTTATGACATGTTCTGTAAATGCACTCATACAACCACTCTGTCACTACTTCAGTCTGTCAAATATTTTGTTGGAAGACTCTTTTTTGCTTGAACATCGTGCCGTAGTTCATTCGCATGTAATAATGAAATTTAAATTTCATTTTTATTTTTTCAACCTTTTAACGAAATAAATGCATCTGGGCTGTCTGCCGTTGACGTGATATTGGCGTGATTGTGGGCATTCAAAAAACATTGAGGACAATATAAACGGCTTTAATAAGGAAAATAAGTCTGAAGATAGTTTGATGAGAATTATTGAGGTTCCTAGCAATATTTTGAGACATGAATGACAGATTTTTAAATTGTTGGTGTTTGATATGGACAGTTAACTATGCTGGATCTAATGACCGAATTTAAAGCAGAAATCAACAATGAATCGTATTTTCGCTGCTCATAAGCACTCATTAAATTTTGTATATAAGTGAGTCAACAAAATTGAAATTGCCCTACTCTGATTCATTCATACTCACTACAACGTTGATTTAGAAGTACAGGTTGCAACGACTATGCATACAACGTTGACATCAAACTCATACCATTCGAAATGTGTTTGATTCATAAGTCTACTCATTCAGATTCATAACTTTAGAAAAAATACTCATAAATGATTCGAGTGACTCGAGACACATAAGCAAAAAAGCAGAACAGCACGTAAAGCGAACACAAAACCATTTAGTGAGTATTTCAGTGTTCGTTCGCTAATCATACTTATTTTGTGCCTGGATATGTTGAGTTATAGAGAGTCGAAATCAATAACAGCATACGTGTAGTTAAGTATGAGTATGATGAGTACTTCAAACTTTGAATATGGGTAGAAGTTCCATGATATTAAAATAAGTATGAATGCGTATAAGTATTAGAAATTATGAGTATGATTCGATTCTACTCATCTGTTTGAATACTCATTGCTGAACTCTGATTTGAAGCTTGAAAATTTTCATATCGAATGCTTATCAGCCGTTTTTATGGCCTTGTCAAACGAAAGCCAAGTGTATTTAATTCAATAGCCTGCTGCTTATTTAAAGTCTTTTTTTTTGTCACAAGCTTTTATTCCTGTACAGAAGTTTTTGTTTAGTTTCTATTAAATGGCAAATACACATACAAGCATCCATATATGTATGTATAGTGGATAGGTGTGTGTGTTTGTGAAGAAGCAAACATTTTTTTCAACCTCTTCTTACTATTATGCGAACATTTTGTTTTTTGTATTTATTTACCGGGGCTATAATGAAATAAACTTTGCAATCGAGAATGTCATGTACAATGAGCCGCGTACATTCTTGTTTTAGACTCAATTAACGTGCAAAAGGCATGAGTTGCTTGCTCTGTAGACGTTTCTTTTCTATTTCTAACCTATTAAAACAACACAACACAGCAGAATAGAACAAAACTGAACAGTGAAATTGAGAAACTTGAATGCTTTTAGTGGAATTTTATTTTCTATTTACATAATTAAATTGTTTGGAATCGCAAAAAGATTTCAAATTAATTGCTCGTTTTTTTCTCTTTTTTTCTGTGTTTAAGGATAAATGTTGTATTTTTTATCCCCCACCTCCACCTATTCCCTCCATGTTGATGTTCACTGATGATAAAGAATTTTGTCATCATGTTGTATTCAAAGCGAGAAGAAATCATTCGATTGTAATACAATGGAAAAGTTTTTTGAAATTAATTGGAGTATGATGTAGTATGACAGAATGGAAATCAAAAGTTCTGTTAACGTTTCAAATATCGTTAATAAATAAAGATTGTATTTATGATGTATATACGTTCCAAACACGTTCCAACACTTTCACAACTTATGTTCAATTTAGCGACGCAGTCGGCTGGAATTCGGCTTCTATCCGAGAACATTTCTGGTGATGATAATTAGTTGCACGCTTGGAATATGGCCTATACAGTTGAATTTACATCTCCCAATGTAAGTTACAACTGACAGTTACACTTTTAGGTCCCATAACCTGCAATTTATTATTTACTTTGCTCAGCAATTTGTACAACATGCAGCTTAGAATCTGGTTTGCAAACTTTTGAATATCTCGAAGTAGAGCATTCAATGACCGATACTGTAGGCTAGTATTCATTTTATTTTGATATCACACGTAGCCGTAAAGTCTTTTAGTTCACACCAGAGGTCAGCAATGAATCGTTTTTTGGGTACTCATAAGCACTCATGAAATTTTGAACATAAGTGAGTGAGTCAATAATATTGAAATTTAAATACTCTGATTCATTCGTACTCACTACAACATTGATTTATAAGTACAGGTTGCAATGAGTATGAGTACAGCGTTGACATCGAACTCATAACATTTGAAATATGTTTGATTCATACGCCTACTCATTTAGATTCATAACTTTAGAAAAATACTTATAATACTCATAAATAATTCGAGTGATTCGAATCATACATCAAAATCTACAGTCTTAGCTGTTGTTGAATTTACAAAAAAAAAAGACAAAGACACAGACAGCAAGCAAGACAACCTTCTAGTGAGTATTGTAGTGTTCGTACGAGAATCTTACTTATTTTGTGATTCTTGTAAATGTTGAGTAAAAGAGAGTCGAAATCAATAACATCATGCGTATTGTTAAGTGTGAGTACGATGAGTACTTCAAACTATGAATGTGAGTTCATTCTATTAAGTAGCAGCGCTAAACGAAACAGCATTAAGCGAGGTGAGAACTAGTAAATCAACTGTGACGCAGGAAAGTTGCTTTCGTAAAGTGATGGCGACTTCGGAAAATACAGTTGAAATCTTTATTCTGGAAAGACTAACAAAAGAGCGTGGGAAAAGGTACATAATATACACCGTCGCTTTATGGTGCACCGCTTTTGGTTGGTGCATGGCCGTTTCATTTGCACACATATACAACAAATATCAATACAGTGTGCGATTTAGGGGAATCCCAATACTACTGCTTAACACTGAAACAGCGTTAAGCTGAGCTTAAGCGGGGTCTAACTGTATTAAAATAAGTATGAATGCGTATAAGAAATTATGAGTATGATTCGAATCTACTTATATTTATGAATACCCATTGCTGATCTCTGGTTCGAACCACTTCGAGCTCCGGATGATACCGCATAGTTCCCTTAGTAGCACGTTTGCCACCATGCTCAGATCTTCTCTCACCCAAAAATCGATGAACGTGCAGAACAGTCACATAAAAGGACACTTGCACCGATTCGGTTTCTTCCACATCATGGCAGCTATGCAGTAATGCTGGTGAGGCAGACCGAGTTGATCAGTGAAACTGCTAATAGCGCAGTGTACTGTTTGAATTTTTGTTAGAAAGTGAATCATTTTCTTGTCGAACTCAAGGAGTTCTTCATAAGGTGTATTACATATCGTATCATTTAGTCTTAATATTTGTCAGTTTCTTCAATTGTATATCAACATGTGTCCCTTATTCTAGAAACAATTACTTGTAATGGCCATTACTGTCTTACTGGTTTTAATTTGTGTCACAAATTAGTTTTCGTTTTTTCTTATTTATGAAATAAATTTCAATTTAAATGGCTGTGAGAAGGAAAATCACAAATAAACAAAAAAATTACAAAAAAAAAGGAAAGAAAACGAAACAGACAGAATAACAATAATTTTGTTCTCAATGTCCACTTATTGTTTGTTTTTTTTCTTTTCTTTTTGGTAGAATGAAAATAAATCTTTGATCTCAAAGAGAAAAAAACTATCATTTATTGAAATACATTGATGTGTGCAAGTCTATATTCATATTGATGAGTTTGTTTGTTTGTATGTATGTAAGACGGATACACATATACAAACAAACAATTGATAGCTGACATTTTCATTTGAACCCAATTAAATCAATTTAAAATTGTTTTATAGATGATAAGAATGAGAACGAGAACAACAGAGCAAAAAAAAAACAAAAAATCTACAATGAAATGAAATGAAAAAAGAGGGGAAGAAAAAATAAGAAAAGATGAGCAGCAAGCAACTATTGTTATCACTAAAATGATGAAATGATGCTGCCAGAGCTTTGGTTTCCTCCACCTCAATTACCGAGTAGTTAACAGCATCATACCAGAGCACCAGAGTAGTGACACTAAACACTGTTAGTTTTGCCACTGGTGTGTGGAGATGTGCACGAAATGTTTGTGTGTGTATTATCCCCCCTGAGTATGTGAAGCGTATAAAGGTTGAATCCGACAAAAAAAAAGTCTGCCGTTTTTCCGTCCCGTCCGATAAACGACAACTGTCTCTTGCTAAACAATAGAAAAGCAATTTTCAATGAAATGACAATAGCAACCAGAAATTCATCAGATGGAAAGACAGTCATTTTTCGTTTCTATTGCTCTTCTGTACGATTTAAACTCTTTTTCGATTACAATGCACAGTTTTTGTCGTTTAAAGATTGAAAAAAAAAACCAGAGAGAGAGAACAAAAGCAAGAGGGTCGTCGTCGTATAGTATTTAGAGTAAAGTGCCAATGAATCATTGAAATCAATTCAATTTGCATGTGTTCATTCATTCATTCATTAATTTTTTATTCTCCACTCTCTCTCTCTCTCTCTCCCTCTCTCTGTATTCCCCATCTAATCGAACTATTTTTCTTCTATTTTCTATTTTTATTTGTCCTTTAATAACATTTTTAGTCTTTTTTCACCGTCATCTTCTTATTCTGCTTTCATTATTATTGTTGTGCAGTTTGTCTAACTTGGTTTTTTTGTCTGCGGCCACCACCACCACTTGGTCCATCTTCATAAATTCCTTATAAAGTGAAATTGATTCTTTTCAAATTGTGGTGTGGCCCGGTATTTGCATTGAGTGCTGGAATAAATCTGCAATAAAAAACCAAGTAAATTTGTTCAATTAATATCCGTTTTTTTCGGAATGTATTAAAAAACAGTCGCCTTTATTTATGTTTTTTTTATTAAATTAAGAGAATACATGTTTGTTAAGTATTTTAAATTTAATTAATGTTTTAGCAAGGAATCAGGATAATCAAGCAATTAATTGAATATTTTATTTTCATTTCAAATCATTTAACATCTGTACACAATTCTAGATTAATTCCTTCAACGAAAATTTTCGTCAGGTTAAAAGAATTATCAGAGATTTTATAAAGTCTTGAATACCTACGTACGTAGCCAATACAAAATCCGGAAATGGTGCGCTCCTCTGGCTTTGAGTTGTCTTTTGAACGAGATGAATCTGTTACTCTGATCAAAATTAAACAAATCCGTGCAGTTTCACCGACAATATATACCATATAATATGTCGACTTCTATAGGAACTACTGTGAATATGATTCATGTACTTGAAGTCGCCACAGTCTAGTAGGCAGTGGTTTGGCTTATTAGATGTAAGGCCACGGTTCAAACTACTCTCAGATCAGACAACTCCAACAAATACATATGTATTTCCCCCAAATTCCGCTCAGCAGATTTCTGGCAAAAACTCTAACAGTGAGTAAAATTGCCGTGGAAAAGTTTCTCAAAAATCTGTCGTTCGGAGCCGACTTTAAAGTGTAGGTCCCGCCACTCATACATAAACATGTATTAACACATACAGGGTCCGCCAAATAACTTTTTTTTTTTTTGAAAATGCTTTAAAAAAACTACTGAATAT
Source organism: Sarcophaga rosellei (assembly GCA_930367235.1). Classification (NCBI taxonomy): domain Eukaryota; kingdom Metazoa; phylum Arthropoda; class Insecta; order Diptera; family Sarcophagidae; genus Sarcophaga; species Sarcophaga rosellei. The sequence continues at coordinate 30,377,428 of OV884021.1, read as the reverse complement.
TTTGTCAAATTTCTTTTTTTATTTGAAAGTACAATCCTTCCGGTTAATAATGGAAAATAATTTCATTCAAATGACTGCCTCGGCTGGCCATGCAGCAGCCTGCACGCTCAGTCCAATTTTTAAGCACATAATCGATTGTGTGCAGTTGTATTTCATCAATGGCTTCACGAATATTGTCCTTTAAAGCGTCAATTGTCTCTGGCTTGTCGGTGTAACACTTATCTTTGACGGCACCCGACAAATAATAGTCCAACGGTGTCAAAGCGCTGCTCCGAGGTGGCCAAACGACATCAGCTCTGCGACTGATAATGCTATCTTCAAAAACAGGGCGCAAAACAAAAACAGGGCGAGTGTAGCTTCGGCTGTATGGCACGTAGCGTCGTCCTGTTGAAACCAAATGTTGCCAATATCCTCCTCTTCAATTTTTGTGAACAAAAATTCGTTCAACATGGCCCGATAACGATTGCCCTTGACTGTAACGGCCACTCCTTGCTCATGGCCCAATTATGCCTCTGGACCAAAATCCACACCGTTTTGGGTGTGACGGCTTTTCAATTTTGCTTGTTTACATACCCGCCAAGATCAAAATGAGCTTCATCTGAAAAGATGATTTTTTTGCCAAAATCGGCATCTTCTGTAAGTCTATCGCAGGCCCTCTTACCGAAGCGAAAACGCATTGGATGGTCGATTGGCTTCAACTCATGAACCAATTGGACTTTGTATGGCGTCATACCAAGGTCTTTATGCAAAATTCGTCTCAATGATGTCTCCGAAATGTTCAATTGTTGAAAACGACGGTGAATTGGTGTTAACGGCGCTTCACGCACACTTTCTGCCACAGCAGCAATATTCTCGGGTGTACGCACTGTTTTTGGCTTTTCACGCTTCGGTTTATCGATGAGGATGCCAGTTTCTTTCACTTTTTTCACAAGATAACGAACATACGGAGCTGACGGTGCTTCTCTTCTTCCAAAATCCGTACGCAAATTTCGCACACATTCTGCAACATTACCATGATTTTCAAAGTAATGTCGCAATATTTCCAAGCGTTGTTCAAGCGTATACACAACCATATTCGTTCAGCGGAAGATCAGACATGAGCTAAGTGTTACCATTCACGAAATAAGCACTAGTCGAAAAAAAACACTAAATGGCGGGCCCTCTATTAACACATATAACATAAGTTATATTCGTTAATATGCTGCAAAATCTCATCTCTTTAGATCTTGAATTTCTCTTGGCTTATTGTTTTACACATTCTTCTCATCTCATTGTCGAAGAAGTACGGCCCGATTGCGTCGTCAGCCCATAAACCGCATCAATCAGTCGCTCTTTGTGGCTGCATTGACTTTTCAACAATCACTTGTGGATTTTCATTTGATCAAATGCGTCAGTTCTGCTCGTTAATGAATCCAAATGATTTTCTTTATAAAGTTACCATTCATTTCTGTCTGTTCAAACAACCGACGACGACATTTCAACTGGTCAGTAGGCTTCAGCTTTAGAATCCATCAACTTTGTAACCTTAATCACTTAAGTCTTTATTCAAAATTCGCATCAACAATATTTGTGAAGTGTTTAATTGTTTTCATCGACGACGAGTCGAGGTTATAGGCCACACTATAGCGAACAAAAGTAATCTTTTCAGCAGAACGAACCGGACATACATACGCATGTGTGTTTATATTCCCTGCATACACGGTTTGCTGATATTTACGCTTAATTCTTCCAGTTGTGAACACATTTGGTCGACTATGCATTTTATTTAACACCCATAATTGTTAATGACTTTAACAATCTTAACGTCCTGCTCAATTGTGTAACTCACCATGGTTGAATTAGTCAAACACTGAAACACAGAAAAGTTAAATTAAGTTCGGTAAGGAAGTTGACGTTTGAAGTCGCCGTGGTAAAAGACTGCATAAAAATGCAGTGAGGCCACAGATGAAACCCCAGATCGACAGCTCCAACAAATAGAAATATAAAAAATATTACTTCTGTTACGTTATTTCAGCAGATTGCTACCAAAAATTATGAGAGTAAATAGAAATTGCCATTAAAACTTACTTAAAAATCTGTCGTTCGGAGTCTACTTTAAACATGTATAAAATTAACACACACACAACATAAATGGTGTGAGAAGTTAGATCGTAATCCTTACTAAAATGTTGTAATGATTAATTCTGTATGTAAGTATGTATGCATGTATGTATTTATCATGGTGCCAGCATAGTACAAGTAGTAGACTCTGTGAAGAAGTCTCTGTAAAGAAGAAATTTGAAGTGGAAAATATGAAATGGTGTTTTGCACCGTTTGACATTAGAATTATAAACAAACGCTACAAAAACATAAGTTGTTTAAACTAAAATATACCAACAAACACCTGCATAAAAAGGGTGCTAAACAAATAAACAAAAATGCAACAACAAACCCTGCAAGAATAAATGTAAACAAAATCAATAATGAAATAACGATGTTTACATTTATAGAGCTCTCGAGAAGGCGAAGCTTTCAAGAACATTCATCAGCCTGTTTACGTTGCCATATAAAAGGCAAGACAAAGCAGGCAACGGAGTCAATAAAAGTTCAGTCAGTCTTGTGTAAAGAAGCTGTGTATTTGAAGAGAATAATCGTGGTTTGAAGATCTCCGTTATAAAGATCTGTCAAACAATTGTCATTGTGAATGCAAAAGAGTGCAAAGAGGAATAACAAACAAAGCAATTGTTGTTGTTTACAGCAAGTTGTGAACAGTGGCACACAGAATTGTGTGACCAATAAAGAATTGAATTAAAGTTAGACACAAATTTATTTTTATTTTATTTGCACGATTATTATTGTTTATTTTATTTTTGTTTAATACTACGTCTGCAGAAAATCATTGAAACATTTTTGGTATGGATTTTCATGATAAAATAAGAAAATTTTAAGTTTTAATTGATAAAACAAAATATCTCGCGCATAACACTATAGAAATAAAGAATACGGTTCCCAGTAAAAAATTTTGTTTATTATTAAATATTACACACACAGTGTAACATTTAAATTTATATTTTAATTTTACTTCCCCCCGTATTAAAGAAAACTGCCTGCTACTACCGCTGCCGCTACTTTTGCAGCTATTCGGAAGAAGAATAGAAATGAATAATAAACCATTGAACACGTTTTTCTCTGTTGTATTCTATTTTTTCCGCTTTTTTTATTCCGCAAAAGCCGGTACTTGTCACTTTTTTTCTTCTGTCATTTACAAGGACTCTTGAACATATTTTTCTTTTATTTCCTTATAAATGTGTACTTCTATTTGTATATGTGTATGTAAGTGACAATATTGTATACGTACTCGTATATATATGTGAACTTTATTTCTTTTAAGAATTTTTCTACATGTATTGTTTAGTTTTATTGTGTCCACAAATAAAAATAAGCGAATACACAGAGGACTCGCGAAACAAGTTTTGACGGCTTTATTGAGAGTTTCCTTCCACTTCCCCAACAATTAAATGCTGAAATTCGTATAATTTACGAGAAATTTATTATTGAATCATAAAATTTCTGTACAAAATTTATGTAAGGTTTACATTACATAATTATGTTATTAACAGTGGAAAAAGATATGACAAGCATTCGTTAAACTTTATAACAGTACATCATAAAGAGAAATTTTATTTTAATTAACCATATAAGGGAGTGATGTAAATATATGTATGTATGTGTGTACGGCCATAATACATTTTTATATAAAAAATTACTACAATTTCATATAAACGTACATACGTTTGTATGAGTATGTTTGTTGTATAAGTGTATGTTTCTAGGGCTTTTAACTTAAATAGAAGGTGTGTCAGCATTTTTTAACTCATACACAATACAGACAAAAAAGAACTCATACTTGCCCAGCAAATATTCTCTTAAAAGAAACTTTCGAATTTTTGAAATTTGTACGAGTTAATGGAACTTATTTAAATTGATACCTACAGAATAATTTGGTTTAATTTAAGAAAAAAGGGCTTCGATATACACAGTAGGATTCAAATATTCGACATGAATGTTATGTTCTTACTTATGACGAATCCTTATATACAACTGGAATCACTGTTAACCTAAAAATAACTTCAACTTACAGTAATTCAATTTAATTATAATCATTCAGCATTATTTTCAACGCCGTCTTTGATGTACGGTAGTGACACCAGTTTGGTATCGAAGTGCCTCAGAATCATATGCAAATTGGATCACTGGAACCATTAACAATAGGAAATGGAGATGGATGGGTCATAGTATCAAAAAGAATACTGAAAGTATAACCAGAATGGCAAACGAGTTAAATCCTCAAGGTCATGAAGTTGCAATTTTTTCAGTACAAATCTTTACAGTGCTCACTGTACGCAAATATTTTTTCATTTCTGATAAGTTCTTCCAATAAATCCTCTTAATCGATTTCTCTTAAAAAAGGATTCCTTTATTTAGGGTTCAGAGCAAAGATCAGCAATGAGTATTCAAAAAGATGAGTAGAATCGAATCATACTCATATTTTCTGATACTTATACGCATTCATACTTATTTTAGTATCCTGGAATCTCTACTCATATTTAAAGTTTGAAGTACTCATCATATTCATACTTAATAACACGTATGATGTTATTGATTTTGACTCTTCATAACTCAACATTAACAAGAATCACAAAATAAGTATGATTCGCGTACGAACATTACAATACTCACTATAAGGTTGTGTGTTTGCTCTGCTTGCTAGTCGCTCGAATCATTTATAAGTATTTTTCTAAAGTTATGAATCATAATGAGTAGGCTTATGAATCCAACATATTTCGAACAGTATAGGTTTGATGTCAACGCTGTACTCATACGCATTGCAAACTGTGCTTATAAATCAACGTTGTAGTGAGTACGAGTGAATCAGAGTAGTTAAATTTCAATATTGGCGACTCACTTATATTCAAAATTTCATGACTGCTTATGAGTAGCGAAAAACGATTCATTGCTGATCTCTCGTTTAAACCATGCCCTCACGTCTGACAACTTATTGCTACATTCTAATGATGATTTGCGTTACAAATTTAATTTAAATTAATGAATCCAAACAGATATGCCAGAAAACTTTTATTGCTATTTTAAAGCCAAAGAAAAAACTAAAATATTAAAAAATTCAAACGATGGCTTAATTGTTCACTGGGTGTTCCACATATTTAACCACATGGAGAAAATATAAATAAAATACTGCCATTACAAACACACTCAAATACATACTTCTTTATGAACTTACAATTATAAGGGTAATATACTAATATGTGTAAGTGTGTGTGTGTGGTTGTGTATGTGTGACTGTAAATTTTCTTTAAACTATAGAAAAAGGAAATAAATTCGCTGCCAGTACTTGCTCTCTCTCTCTTTTCTTTTTTTTTCTCCGTATTGTGTTGCATAATAAAGGCACTGGAACAAAACGAAATAAAAGAATATCATCGTAATAAAAATAATAAAACTTAAAACAAATTTTTGTCACGCTGACGATTTTTTTTCTTTCTTTTTTAGTTTATTTTCCATAGAATGATTTTCTTTTTTTCTTTCTTTTCTTCCTATTAAAAATGTTCCCATTTTGTTGTTGTTTTTTTTAACTTTTTCTCTATGATTTTTCGCAAGGATCGTTTGTTTCAAGTACCTTAGCGTCTTATCATCATCATTATAGTTGTTTTTCATTTTTTTTTCTTCTCCTTCTTAACGTTGTGGCACATAAAAAGTGGTCTCGTCCAATAAATTCTATTGTTAAATGACGACAACAACACAAAAACGAACGACAAAATAAAAGAAAAGTACAGAAGAAACTGAACCCAATCGCTTGCTGTCCCAAGCTCAGCAAAACATTTGACTTTGCAGATGCTTTCCTGTTCCTTAACGCAACTCCCAACCTTTTTTATGAGATTTCTGCCCACAGACTGAATGGCTGGCTGTACCATATTTGCGGGTTGTTGGTACTTTTATGATATTCTCAAGATTCTAAAGAAATTCTTTCAATTTCTACTTAAAAATTCTATTGTTCTCTGCTTAAGTTGTGCTCATACCAGACCAGACCAAACCACACCAGACAATCGGAGTAGGCACAATAAGCTGCGTTAGAAAAGGATTTCTACGTACCCATAAGTAAGTTCATATCAGCCAACAGAAAGTTTACATATCTAATGTTTTCTTCTGCTTTTGTTTCATTTTTCTTTGGATTTTTGCTTTTGTTCGGGAATCTAAAACAATAGATAGCCTGATTGTTTCTTTTTTGCCGTTTTGGTTTAATTTCTTATTGATTGTTCTTTAAGACACCTCACAATTCTGTGGTAAATTATTCAATGGATTTGCTCCACAAGCGATATGAATTGTTTTCCAACAGTTGGCAACATTTGATTTTATTATGGATAGAGTTTGAAGCTCTTTTAGAACTGGCAGATTTTCTATAAGACAAAAGCACATATTTTATTTAAATTTATTCACTTTTCAATAAGTTATTAAATACAGAATACTCCAACATGGTCTTCCAACATGGTCTTCCAACATGGTCTTCCACAGGGTCTTCCAACAAGGTCGTCCGACCTTGATAGTTGATATTTACCATTTGGCAATTACCATTAATATCTGTCAATATTTTTTTGTCAAATAGCCATGACTTGAATCTGGATACCATCGAAATGTGACTTCAACAAGACGACACTACGTACTACACCGTTCCCACGACAATCGGATTTTCGCTCCGGAACGACCCGATTCATCATCGGCCAAGTATTGTCAACCTAGCGAAAGCTGTATCAACCGGAAGTTTTTTCCCAAGGGAGATAATTCCGGAGATAACAGCAGAACTGTTACAACAACAACAACGTACTACACAGCTGCTATGCCATACTGAATGTTCAGTAGGAGGGATTTGAGAGCATGGTATTCTTATTTAGAGGTGATATGTGCTAGAAATAGAGATCATTCGATTTGATAAGTTTAGACTTTTTCTTGTGGAGTTTTCTTAAGTCGCAGGTGTATGTGAATATTCAACAAACCACTGCGGTCAGCATATCAGCAAATACCGTCGAACTAATTCAACCTGATTTATGCGCTTGAGTCAAGGATATTTTACATTTCTGACGCTCTCCACAGTGAGATACTGTGGCTCATTCGGAGTTGACATTAAACTGTATTTCGTATCACTCATATCACCCACAATATACATAAGTGGTATGAGAAACCAGGTCGTAAACCTGGCTGAAGGGTTGTATATATGTATGTATATTCCACACATATTGACATCAATAGTTCTTTCAAAGGAATACAAAATGTTATCCCTCACACACTTATCGGATAGAATAATTAAACGAGCAATATTCCTGAAATCCATTTCACAAAAACCTGAATGTCCCAGTTAAGAAGCTAGGCCGTAATCCTAACTGAACGGTTGTAGTATCCAATTATGTATGTATGTATACATACTATAAATGATACTATAAAATGAGTAAATGAACCAATAAGTGAATGAGTGCATGAATTAATGAATGATTGAATGAATGAGTGAATGAATGAATGAATTTTGAATGAAATATGAATTTCGTATTACATTATCAATGGAAAAATAGGTGGAGTAAATAGTATCTAAACTTTATTGTACTTAATATTTTCTTTTTAGTTTATTTTCGTATTCCTTTTTAGTTCCTTGAAGGAATAGTAGGACTGTCACAAAACAGATTTATTTGTTTCAGTTTCATTAATTGACTTTTTTTTCCTACTAAGCAGGTGATTGTCCTATTGAAACTGGTCCTACTTTGTGTTGCTAACTGTTTTGCATGGAAACAATTCCCTCTGCTAAATTGTATTGAGTTACTACATCCATATCTGTTTTGTAGTCATTTATGGAATCGATTACTGCAGGTTGCGGTAGTCTGGTAGTTAGTGTATTGGCTTATTAGACGTGCGAACACTTTTCGAACTACAGGTCAGATATCTCCAACAAAACGAAAAAATTGCCATGAAAAGTTTCTCAGCAATTTGTCATTCGGAGTCGACTTTAAATAGCAGGTCCCGCTGCACATATATAAAATTCTGAAACTTCTGCCATTCTGTCACAATTCTAATTGTTGCGTGGCGTAGAGAGAGTAGAGTAGTGATTCCCTCCAGAGACACTCTGGTCTGTGACACTATAGCGAACATATGGTCAAAGTTACTCAGCTCTCCTATAAAATTCTAGTTGTAGGTCACCAAACTAGGGTTCCCTAATCATTACCTAAAAAGCGGATACAGGACAAGAGACAAGTGGACATTAAAAACAGAATGGAATACGAATAGGAGTGCAGATAGGATTGTTTTTAAAATGCAAAAGACTGTCAAGGCAACTCATGTAAGAATTCTACATCAGTGAAGTCTTATTGCAATATCCTTCATTATAAGATTCCCAACAATTAGGTAATTATTTTACCATAATTTTTTGGTATTCATCATTTAACAGAACCTTGAAGATTATATGTTAAGACTTTTTAACGAAATTTTTAACTGATTTTTCTCCTTATATTTTGTGTTTATATTGTTCATTGCAGCCAGTTTAGATAGTATTTAGATTTTTGCTTCTGTTTTAGGCCGAAATATTTGAAAAATTATACGAATTGTACATCGATTCTCATCAATGATTCACAGCTATATAGTTGGAATGACGGAATACAACCAGAGAATATATATCAAATACGACAATTTTGTTTATTAACGTACCCGCCAACCTTCATCCGAAAATTGATTTTTATTTTTGGAAAAATCGTGCAACGTTGCTCAAGCGTAAATTGATTCATTACGTTCAGTGGAGATAATATACTGAAGTTTGTGTCAGAAAAGACTGACATAAGTATTGCTAGTTTCGAAATAACCGATGGTTAAAATTTTAGTCGATATATGGCCCACACTATACTTCAGTTATTTGTACAAACGAATCTCGAGCTTGTATATTTATTTCGAAATGTAGAAGTATATGTCCCTTGTTTGATAATGTGCTATGTAGGCTTTGTTAGCTTCTATTGTTATAAGAATTATAATTAAAATTCGTGCTAAGTACTCTCCTAGACTTCAAAGTTATTATGTTTTTATATAGAAAACAATTTTTTTTTGTCGCTTTAATTAAATAAATTTTGGGGCTTAAATCACGATATCAAAATAACAAAACCCACCCAAAAAAACCGTCTTTGAACCTATTTTTCCTAATATTTCATTTCAGGCGTAAATTGGTCGACCTAAATGTCGCATAAAACTTATTTTGTTGCCAGCTAGGAATTCTAAATTAATCATTCATTCTTTCATTCATTCATTAATTTACATGCCTATGCACACATTTAGGTTCCATTTTCTTGGTGTTTTTCCATGAGTTCTAGAACTCATTAAAAATTATTTATATTTTAAATACTTGGGCATAAGTGTGTGTGTGTATGTGTGTCTCTCTTTCTTTCTCTCACCTCTCTCTGTCTCTATTTGAATTGCCTTTATAAATATTCCACCATGTTGGTGAACAAACAACTGAAGAGAGTGCAAAATAAGGCAACAAGAACGATAACAACAACGACAACTTATTTCAATTGTGCCACTTAACATTTTGTTGCATTTAAAAATAAATGCTCTCATTGTAAAACATTCTAAAATACTATGTTCTCTTCTTGTTTTTTTTTTCTTGCATTCTTCAATGTCCTTTCGTCGTCCTCAACGTCAACATCATCGTCATCATCATTAACACTGTGTTTGCTTAACATACTGCATTATACTGCTGCTACCAGCTATTGTTGTCGTCTTCATTGTTGCCGCCTTTATTGCTGTTGCACGCTTTTGTTGCCACTTTCTTCGGGACGTTCCCATTTTTTGCACCTCTGTTTTCTCTATTTTTTTTTAATTTTTTACTTCTCTGCTTCTGCTTTGGATAGCAAAGTAACCAACGACCCACCAACCAACCAACCGGATATACTGCAGTCATGTAAGATGTTGTTCCCTACAACTTGGAAGAATAAAATCTGCCATACAACGACCACATACGCACGCATTCTGGCAACACATGTACCTGTACTTTAAAACACACTCATTACAATCTGTTAAAATGGAACAGTAACACGAGAAAGGACAATGAGTTTGGTATTGTGTGCGTGCATGTTTGTATGTAGTAAAGTAAGATGTTGGTAAAGAAGAAGAAGAAATTGTTAATTACTTACTTGTACAATGGTTGGTGACAAAAACAATCAAGTTGTCGTCGTTGTTGTTGTTGGTTGAATGTGTGCTTATGACTGTGGCAAGCAGCGTAGCCACAATAGATGCATGCTGCAACATCTATTTTGATCATGCACTCTATGAGGTGAACATGTGGAAATTTGTTTCTATTTTCCGTTTTCAAGAAGAGACCAGCAATTGAAGTTATCTTAATGAATTCAAAGTGAACTGAAGGCATATCCATATTATTGAGATGAGTGCCAAGATTTAATCACGGTTGATAGAAAGTCTTAATTCGTTATTAAAAGATCATTCAAAGGACATCATTTTTGGCTACCAAATCCAAATAATTTTTCTCTGGTTGTTGTGTATAGAAGATGCCGTAGTCTTGTAGATAGTGTGTTGCTTATACGCATTTCTTCGATGACTTGATCTCAGTAGATTTCTTGCAAACAATTCTGTTTGCCACTATTCTCAAGTTTATGTAAACAACAAACATTGCTTTGTTTGTTATACCTCTGTTTACACCCTTTGCATAAACAATAACAATTACTAGGCAATTGTTCAACTGATCTCTGTAACGGAGATCTTCAAACCACGATTACTCTCTTCAAATACACCGCGTCTTTACACAAGAATGACTGAACTTTTATTGACCCAGCCGCCTGCTTTGTCTTGCCTTTTATATTTCAAAGTAAACAGTCTGATGAATGTTCTTGAAGGCGAACGTTCATGACTTCGCTTTCGTTTGTTGGTTTATTTTTGTTTACTTGTTTACCATTTTTTTTCATGCCGGTGTTTGTCGTTATATTACGCAGTGCGATAAGTTGTAAACAGATTTGTTTACTGCATTGTATTGTTTTTGTAGCTTTTGTTTATAATTTTAATGTTAAACGATGTAAAAGCAAAACATAAGTATCTAGATTTTTTCATTTGTGTAACAATATTAAATGAGAGTTAAAGAACCTTTGTCCCTTACTGACAAGTGCAGGTCAAGAGTCTTCCTTCTCAGACTCACAGCTCCTGTAGTAGTGGTTTTAGCGAATACAATAATCCTTCTTTATTAATAAAGGCCAGTATCTTGCACGTACCCTGCTGTTGTCAACGAAATGAAGCCTCCTGCATAATGAGCACCATTTCGATCGATCCTTATTTAAACCGACTATAGCGCATTATTTTTTATTTCTTCGTCTTATTCTTATTCAAGGTGTTTTAGCAAATTTTTTCATTTCATTTAATTTTCGAAAGAAAGTAGAAGAACGAAAGAAGCAACTCCTTCAATTATATTTAATTGCTTGTGTTACGTCGGATTTTAATTATTACTGGAATTAGCTTTTTTAAAATTAAATATGAAATTTAACAACTTCTTATATACGAGAAATAAAAATTTTATGTTTGACTTTTAAACACTCTTGTACATTTGCAGAATCTGTTACTAGAAGAATATAAAAACAATACTATTCAGAATATGTAGCTAACCTAATTCGCAGTAGTCTATTAGGTAGAGTGTTAGAATGTTAGAATGTATAAGACAACGGTTCAAATCCCAGGTCAGACGTCTCCAACGTACCGGTATATAAAAAGTATTTGTTCGGCGACTTTCTCTCAGCAGATATCTGGGAAAAACTCTGATAGTAAATAAAATTGTCATGAAGAGTTTCTCAAAGCACTGTCGTTCGGAGTCGACTTTAAACTGTAGCTCCCGCCACTCATGTACAAAATTAACACACACAACATGGGTGGTGTGAGAAGCTAATATTGTATTGGGTTATCCATTTCGTGATTTCAAAAGTTAACGTGAATAAAACACATAGAAAATATTTTTTTTATGATATTTCTTTTTTATTGTAAAGTTTGAACGTTGACATTATGTCTGAAACACTACATCATTTAAATGACCTCCACGCGAAGTTTTGCAAGCATTGATTCTTTTGAGGTAATTTTCGAGCACTTTTTAACACATATTGGGCAGTATCTCAGCCATAACTTGGCGAATGTTTGTTTCTAAGTGCTCAAGAGTTGAAGGTTTATCTGCATAAACACGGTCTTTCGCGTAGCCCCACAAAAAAAGTCTAACGGTGTCAAATCGTATGATCTAGGTGGCCAATTGTTATCGCCAAATTACGCGGCCAGGAAATGTCTCTTGCAATAAAGCATTATTCGCTTGAGTTGTGTGGCATGTGGCACCGTGTTATTGAAACCACATATTCTCCAAGTCATATTCTTCAATAGTAGAAAAAAAAGGCGGTTATCATATGACCACAACGCTCCGAATTGACGGTGACAGTCGTTCCATTGTCGTTTTCGAAGAAGTAAGGTCCAATCACACCTTCGGACCAAAGAGTGCACCAAACAGTGACTTTTTCTGGATGTAATGGCCTATTTTCAATTACTTGAGGATTCTCAGAACCCCAAATACGACAATTTTGTTTATTAACATACCCACCGAGTGTGAAATGTGCTTCATCGCTGAAGAAAATTTTGTTCGAAAAATTGCCGTCCACAGCCTGTTGTTCAAGCACCCATTCCACGTATCTACGACGTTGTGAATGGTCAGCTGGCTTTAGTTGTTGCGTGAGCTGGACTTTATATGGATGTAGGTGTAGATCTAAATGCAAAATACGCCATAATGTGCCGTAAGACAGTCATAATTCCTGAGAACGACGAGGAATCGACACATTCGGGTCTTCGGCAACACTTTCACTTACAATTGACTCACTTATACTCAAAATTTCATTAATGCTTATGAGTAGCGAAAAAACCATTCATTGCTGATCTCTGGTGCGGAGCCAGTATAATTGATAATTACTTTACGTTATTTTAAGTTCATTTCAAACAAAACTTGTAAAAAAATTTAATATTTCCGACCATTAATTTAATTTTTCTTCTTCTTTTACTTTCAGGTAAGAATAACAGTTTCTGTTTACAAATTGCTTGTTAATAACAAACCATAAGAACACAGTGAGTTGTTGGAAATCCATATTTTTTTAAGAAAATAAATCTCAAGTATCTGCTAAAAATCCAAAATGAAAGAATATCTTTCAGTTGTTAAAAATTCATGGTTTTTCTCTTTTGTTTCTCTGGCATCGTTTTTATTTTCGGTTAATTTTGATAAATATGATTTTAACGAATAACATCAGCTACAAACAACAACAAAAAAAAAAACTGGTAAGACAAAAGATTACCAAGTAAAGAGGGAAAAAACAAAAGAAAAGCTATGTAGTGGCAGTAAAACAGCAGCAGCATTGGAAATAGTCAGACATTGAAAAAGGATTCAAAGTCAATTTATCTTATGGATTAAATGATGATAAACAACCGCCACTAAGGCAAAATGGATACGTAAAAACCAACAAAAAAAGAAAAGAAATTTAAGCGAAAAATCCCAACCAAAAAAGAAAATTCACAAAACGAAAGAAACTTACAAATGAACAGAAACTGGAAAAATAAGAGAAGACAGAAAACAAACAAAAGACCCGAAATCTACTAAAAAAAATTTTAAAAATTTTGAAACTAAGCAACGTAAAATATATGTATGTGAACAGCACAACCACATATAGTATGGTATCCCATTCAACTGAAGGAAAAGAAACTAAGACCTCAACTGTATCTTCGTACAGATTTAACAATTTTACACAAACAATAGAACACAAACAATAGAAACTAAACCAAAAAAAACCTTTTCTTAACCAGCAGCGTATTTTAAACTGTGTTTTACACGTTGCACATCTAATGTGATGCCATGTATAGGGTGGGTCATTTAAAAGTTTAAATTTAAAAATTCAATGAAACAAAAACGGTTTGAAATTTTTTTATATTATGGCATTCATATGACTGTCGTGGCTGGCCTCGCAGTACCTCATTCCATCGGATCAATTTGCGTGCACTTTTCCGAGTGTATGGGATCGTATCTCGGCAATGGCATTATGAATGTTGGCCTTCAAGTGCTCAATTGTCTGTTGCTTTGTTGGTATAACACTTTTCTTTATAAGCGCCCCTTAGAAAATAGTCCAACGGTGTCAAATTACGGCTTCCAGGCAGCCAATTGACATCACCATTTCGGCTAACTAAATGATCACCAAGCGTTTGACCCAATAAAACGATTTTAAAATGAGATGTGTGGCAAGTTGCACCATCATGTTGAAATCAAATATCGTTCACATCAATACCATGAACAGCGGGTACAAAAAAAACACTTATCATGGTGCGAGAATAACCCTAATAGTTGCTCAGTGCTCATTTTGAAAGAAATATGGTCCAATGATGCCTTGCTCCACAAGCCAAACCAAACATTCACACGTAATGGTGTTTTATGTAAGACCATGTTCGGATTTTCTGAGCCCCAAATACGGCTATTTTACATATTAACGTACCCTGCAAAATGAAAATCATCGTGCAGTTTCTCGTTATAGCACGTTCACATATAAGAAGGTTATGGTTATCTAAAATTAACCTTGGAGATAACCTTGTGGCGTTCACATATGACAAATATAACCTAAACATATGCGAGAATGACAGAAATTGACAGCTGTATGCATTTGTAATGTATTGTATGTATGTATCTTTGTATGTATCTTCTCCATAGCAAATGTTTTTTTTCTATTGCTGTCAAATTTTAGTCAATATACTATTCACAATAGATATAAAGCGTTGCATTTTTGAGTATTTTATTGAATACTTTTCAATGCAACAATGCGTATTTTACTAGGTTATGAGGTAACCTACAGCTGAACTTGGTTATCTTTTCATACAAATTGTATGGCTAACCTCATACATTTGTGGCTTGGTTACGAGATAACCTCGATAACCACGATAACCTAGCTAACCTGCTTATATGTGAACATGGTATTAGCCCTTTTACATACATAATAAGTCATTACAACTCTTTAGTCAGGATTACGACCTAGTTTCTCAACACAACTCATGATGTGTGTGTTATTTTATATGTACATGAGTGGCAGGACCTACAGTTTAAAGTCGACTACGAACGACAGATTTTTTAGAAACTTTTCATGGCAATTTTCGCCGAAGAAATATTTTTTCATATTTTGTTTTGATGTTTAACCGGGGATTTGAACCGTGGCTACGCGTCTAATAAGCCAACACACTACCTACTAGACTACTGGCTTATCTATTGAAACGAAAACGAAGCGAAGGTGTCATATCGAGATCTCTTCGCCACATTCAACGTAACCGATTACGTGAAATATTAATTCCTTGAGAACGATGACAAGTTGATGTTGATGTCTCATGCACACACTCAGACCATCGATGTTTTCGGTACGAGCACGCATCAACAATGAAACCAGTTTCACAAAATTTAGCAATAAATTTGCGTGTACCGGGCGCTGTTCGTCCTTCTCCGCGACCAAAATTTTTGCATCATTTTCATGCAATTTCAGAACAATTGCCTTTGTTTTGGAAATATTTTTCCAATAAATCCCAAAGTTTCGGAAGAGTAAGTTGATTCTTTACGTTCAGTGGAGATAATATACTGAAGTTTGTGACAGAATAGAATGACATAAGTATTGCCAGATGCCAATAACCGATAGTTCAAATTTAAACCGATAGATGGCCCACCCGATATAATACATATAGGTTAAGCGGAAAATAAATGTATAGACGAAATTTAAATTTTCGTTAAGCAAAGCGCTTTAATTTATCTGTAAAATTCTATACTACCTCCCTCAATCATTATCTCCACATCTTGAGAACATAATTTTTATGCCTTATGCCCATTGCTTTGAAGCAATGTGAAATAAATTCCTAAGGATAAGTGAAAACAATCACACTGTTTGCCATTTGGCAAATAAACCTGTGATATTATGAAACTCAAATACAGACATAATCTCTTTCTGCTACTCGTTCTAAGAAAGAAATACTAGAGTTTGCTTATTTGCACCATTCTTCCCCTCAGCTCAATAATGGCCAAAATGTACTGTGTGTTACAATATTTGAATACGAGTACATACCATTATTAGTGTTCAGTCTCATTTCCGTTTGGTTTATTTATGTAGACAGCCCAGCCCGGCTTAAGCGAGGTGTAAAAACTAATTTTAATTTTCATTTCTGACATCAATTATTAAAAACATAATTTCAGCCATAAAGATTTCAATCTGTCTGCTTGGGGTGGCTACGAATATTCTAAAACAACACAGTCATCCACAGTACATACATACTTTACATTGAAACTGAAAAAGCTGTTGAAAAATTCTTGTATTTCGTAAAATATCACTTTTCAAGATTTTTTCAGGCGATATTAAAAGCTTTAAATTTTTAAACAAATTTAAGGCAAATAAATTTCATTTATTTCATTTTCTATAACATAAAGTAGAATATTTTTTAAAGGCAATAATTCTTGAGCTAAATAATATTGAATTAAATAAATTTCCTACACAATGCTGCTGCTTTCAAGGAAGTTTTGGTAAACATGAGGCGCTCTTTATACTATGTTCAGATAAGCACTGTTATTGAGTCAATATTCGGTTAATTGAGTACAATATTTTAAGTGTTCAGACATAACAATATACGCAGTTCAGCTGCTTATTCAATATTCATTCGACAGATTTAACAACATTATTTTTTTTATTTGTTGTTTTTTTTTTGGTTTGTCGTTGTTGACATTTGAATTGTCAAATATCAACAGAAAGTGTTCGGATAATTGTAATATGCGCACTGAACATACTTATGGCAGTGCTGCATTTTACTCAATGTTATAACAATTTGCATATTTATTGCGCAATAATTAATTGAAATTTTATATGAAATATTGAGCTCAATAATGGCACTTATTGCGATTTACGTAATAAAGGTGCATATTGTCGTATAAGTTGAGTCCTCATTACAGCGGTTGTTTGTATCTTATAACCACAATAAAGAAGAAAAACAAAGTCAATCCTTATTTACTTACAATCCTTTAGTCAGGATCACAACCTAGCTTCTCAAAACACTTATGTTGTTTGTGTTACTTTTAATCACGAATAGTGCGACCTATAGTTTAAAGTCGTCTCCGAGTTACAGATTCTTGAGAAAGGATTTCGTGGCAATTTTTTCAGATGTCTGACATTGGGTTTTTAACCACGACCTTGCTTCTAATAAGCCAACACACTACCTACTAGACTACGGTAACTTGAATGTTAATCCACTTGTATTAAATTGTCAAATATCATCAGAATTTCTGAGATGATTTGTTGTGAAAATAACTGTTTTAAAAATGGATATCAAAAAATAATACAATAAGAGAACATCTTAAAAGTTACGGTGTATTATGGAGAAAAGTTTACGTTTTCCAGGAACCAATTCAATCATAATCAAAGCTTCTCACCATGCATCATACCAGTGCTCTAGAAAAGTCTGTAATTAGGCAGCAGCAAAACTTCTATACTTCTAATGCCCTTTATGATTGGTTCAAGTTAGTGGGGTTTTCCAATACACATAGGACTTCTATCCGAATAGAAATTGATGATCTCGAATATACTTGCTAGTATTTAATACATATTGGTAGTAGTAGTTTCGATATCAGCAGCTTTTCAAATAATTTGGACTCATCTTCAGTACGATCCTCGGTAGACTTTATTTTCATTTTAATTTGAGCATACATGCATGTAGTCCCCGTAGTCTAGTATATAGTGTGTTCGCTTATTAGACGTAAAGCCCGGGTTCGAGCCCCAGACCAGACATCAAATCGAAATATGAGAAAAAAAATATTACTTCGGCGACTTTCTCTCAGCAGATTTCTGGCAAAAACTCTGAGAGGAAATAAACCTGCCATGAAAAAGTTACTCAAATATCTGTTATTCGGAGTCGACGTTAAACTGTAGGTCCCGATACTCAAGTATAAAATTAAGGCACACAACATGAGTGGTGTGAGAAGCTAGACCGTAATCCTGGCTGAAGGGTTGTAATTCCCAATTATGTACGTACGTACGTATGTCTGTATGTATGTATACATGCATACATACCTAATTGTGCATTATATACATACATACGTACATACATAATTGGCCATTACAACCCTTCAGTCAATATTACCGACATAGGTTCTCACCAGAGATCAGCTCCGAATCGTTTTTCCGCTAACCATAAGCACTCATGAAATTTTGAATATAAGTGAGTCAACAGTAATGAAACTTAACTACCCGGAATCACTCGTATTCACTACAGCGTTGATTTATAAGTACAGGTTGCAATGAGTATGCGTACAACGTTGACATCAAACTCATACCATTCGAAATATGTTTGATTCATAAGCCTAATTATTTAGATTCATAAATTTAGAAAAATACTTATAATACTCAAAATGATTCATTCTTCATTCATCAAAATTTACAGTCTTAGTTGTTGTTGCATTTACAAAAAAAGAAGAAAGTAAAAGACAAAGTCATCAAGCAAAGCAAACACTAATCCTTCTAGTGAGCATTGTAGTGTTCGTACGCGAATCTTACTTATTCTGTACTTCGTGTATATGTTGAGTCATGGGGAGACGAAATCAACAATAAGTATGAGTATGATGAGTACTTCAAACTTTGAATATGAGTAGTATAAGTATGAGTATTAAAATAAGTATGAATGCGTATAAGTGTCAGAAATTATGAGTGTGATTCGGTTCTACTCATCTTTTTGAATACTCTTTGCTGATCTCTGGTTCTCACACCACTTTTATTTAATTATTCAATTTATAGAAATGTGTATTAAAATTCTAGTTTTCTTCTAAGTTTGTTACACAGATTGACAAAATTGCTTTTTTTTTGGTATAGGAGAAATGACGTACAATTTGGATGTTTGTCTCAACTCAATGGTGTAAGGCTTTAAGGCTATAATAATTGCTTTAATGACAGTTTAAGGCCAAACTTTTTTCCCCTGTCCTTGCGCTTCAGAAAAATGCTGTGAAAACCAAAAATAAAATAACGCACCTCTTCAAAGGGGATTAAGTGTTGATGAGATTTTTAATGATTTTTTATTTTTCCCCGTATTTTTTATTTCAACCTAAAATGTGAACAGAGATTGCCGTTGGTTGGTCATTTTCGTTTAATATTTTAAAGGTATCTTGTCAATTTCTTCAGGTTTTAACAGTTTTTATTCATTCTATCCTCTTCTTTTTAAAGACAAGGTGTTGAAAATAAAAATTTTCATATTTTCCTTTAAAAATTTTCCAAATCAACGAGGAACTTAAAAAAGAAAAATGTTGAAGCTATTGTTGTCCTTTTTAAAGGCTGTTTTTCTGCCTGGCATTAATAGTGCCAAACGGCTGTTGTGTAAGGCGAGTGTGGAAGGGAAGCCAAAGCCAGTGAAACATGTTAGAATTACTCACTTAAGATGTTGAGCCTCATTAATTTTTAAACAGAGGGAGGCAAAAGTAAATTATTTGGATTTTCCCTCAACCAGATTATTTTCTTTCACGAACAAAAAAATAATGGTAGACATCATCATTATTCATTTATAAATTTTTAACATTCTTTCTCCTCTTCTCTCCCTCTCTCTCCCCCTCTCACTGTCTCTCTCTTTCGCCCTCTTTCTTAGTTAGAAAACTCACTTTCGTATATTTTAGCCATTTTACGAAGGGCGTCGATGTTGTTTTTTGTGTTCAATTTTCAGAGCATTAATAGAAATATGAAGTGATTTTATACATACATTCTCTATGTTTTCCTTTCTATTTTCATTTCGTTATTATACTCCCTGATTATAGTTTCTTTTTTTTTTATTCCAAGAAAATATTAAAATTTTCTTCCCTTCATAAACAATAAATCGTTGTGATCAAATCGTTTTTAATGCGAGAAAAATAAAATTTTCCAGTAATTTCCTTAATGCTGTAATAAATTTGCCAGATTTAAATAGAAGATGTTTTAATTTTTGAAAACCGGAAGTTGATTACATCCTTAAATAGAAAAATCAATCATGCTGAAAACGATAATGTGTTCAGTTCTCCTAGCGTATTACCTACAATCGCTGGTTATTTGAATAGTACGAATGAATATAAATTGATAAACTCTGCACGTTTGATGAGAATTTCTAAATTTTCTGGTCGATTGAAGATGTGAATTGTTTATTCAATTCAATTATTAACCACCGATATAAATCATTTTTAAGGCAATTGTAACACAAACAGTTTTCTTTAATACGTTTAAAATATGAGGTCGTTGATTGCAAATAAAATAAAAATAAATTTGTGTTTAGCTTCAATTAAATTCTTTAATGTTCTCACTACTATTTACAACTTGACGAATACAACAATAATTGCTTGTTCGCTCTTCTTCTTTGCTTACAGCGAAGATCATTTGAACGGAGATCTTCAAACCACGACTGTTCTCTTCACATGCAACGCGTCTTCACACAAGACAGACCGAATTCTTACTGCTCGATGCCTGCTTTGACTTGCTCTTTTATATGCCCCACGTAATCAGTCTGATGAAGGTTCTTGAAGTCGAACGTTCGGAGTTTCGCTTTTTCGAGAACTCTATTGCGACTTCATTGTTGTTTGTGTATTTTGTTGACATTGCTTGTTGTTGAAGGCGAACGTTCATAACTTCGCCTTTTCGAAATCTCTATAAATGTAAACATCGTTGTTTACATTTATTATTGTAGTGTTTGTTGTTGTATTTTTGTTTACTTGTTTACCATTTTTTTATGCTGGCGTTTGTTGTTATATTAGGCAGTACGATAATTTGTAAACAGACTTCTATATTGCATTGTTCTGTTTTAGTAGCTCTTGTTTATAATTTTAATGTTAAGCGATGTAAAAGCAAAACACCAGTATCTTGATTCTTTTAATTTTCGTAACAATATTCTCAGAACTTTTGAATTTTTAGAACCAAGTATTCGAGGAAAACTGAAATAAAACTAAACTTTTGTATACTTTTGCTACTCTTGTTAGCAATATTTTGGTAAAATCTCAGTGAAATAGTTTTAATAATGTATTCTAAAAATCAAAGAAAAGAAGGAAAAATAGAAAAGAAGAACACAATATACAACTGACATGTAATTTGATTTTTTAAACCACAAATTCTATATGAAAAGTAAGATAAGAAACGACATTCAACTGATAATACGATGGAGTTTTACATTCCTTAGTTTTATTTTTCTTTTCTTTTCTTGCTCTCTTTTGTTGCTTTCCAAAAAAAGGGAAAATAATAAAATCATCTTCTGTCGTATCCAGTGCATTAAAGTTCTTTTGCACATGTCACTCCGTCAGTCAGTCAGTCAGTCAGGGAAAACTGTAACAGCAGTAAATGGCAACCAACGTATCAAATTACCTCGAAACTCGAAACATACAAATGCACAGATGATGTTATTTTACAAACATGTCAATTTCATGTAAGTGTATAATGTAAATGTGTGTGTATGTGTGAGTGCATGTCATATACACAAATACAAATACATGCTTACTAAACCATCCGAAAAATATAAGAAGAAAATGACTTTGGGGAGTCAAAAACAGAAATCTGCAATAAGAAATCAATGAAAGAATATCTAACTTGACGTACAACGACAAACTACGTAGATGTAGTAGTTATACCCTTGCATTCGGTCATATAATATTTAAATACTTTAGATACGTTAGAAAGTAATTCTTGTATGAAATTAAATTAAATTAAAAAATTTTTTGTTTTTATAACGTGGGCCAACTATCGGTTAAATTTGAACCATCGGTTATTTCGAATCTGGCAATACTTGTGACATTCTATTCTGTCACAAAATTCAGTATATATTTATATTTATTGATACAGTTTGTGAATCTGTTTTCATTGTTGACGTGACAAGACGAAGCCGTGACTGAGAGCGAGCGTGAGAATCTATTAACATCACCTCGTCATCGTTCTCAAGAATTGAACACTTCACGCACCAGTTTACGTCCAATTTTGCGAAACTATTTGGGCATAAAGCCTCACAAAGTTCTATTGGTTCAAGAGATGAAGCCGCATGACCATCCGATTGGACGCCGAAAGACAGAGTTTTGAGAAACTCTTCATGGCATGTTTATTTATTCTCAGAGTTTTTGCCAGAAATCTGCTGAGAGGCAGTCGACGAAGAAATATTTTTTTTTCATTATTCGTCTTGATGTCTGGCCTAGGGCTCGCACCCTGGCTTTACGCCTAAAAAGCGACACATGTTGCACAATGATAACCGGTTTTTTTTTTGCACCACTCCTCGTGGTATTGATGAGAACAATGTTCAGCTTCAACATTATGGTGCAACTTGCTACACATCTCACATCACAATCGATTTATTGCGCCAGACGTTTGGCCATTTAATTTACCGAAATCGTATAGTCAATTGACCGCCAAGAGAGTGCGACACCATTGGACTATTTTCTGTGTGACGCCGTATAAAGAAACGTATTATGCCGATACACCAGAGACAATTGAACATTTAAATGCCAACATTCGTGATGCCATTGCTGAAATACGACATCACGACTCGAAAAAGTGCATGAAAATTGGTCAGATCGAATGAGATACTGTGGGGCCAACCGCGATAGTCATATGAATGAAATAATATTCGAGTTCTAATCGGAACAACTGTACTTCACAACAAAAAAATAAATTTGGCAAATAATTCATTTTGTTTTATTGCATTTGTGAATTTACACTTTTAAATGGTCCACCCTATATATATTTTAATAAGTTTCCAACTTCTTATCCTATGTTGCAAACAATATGTTGCACTAACTAAATGATTGCATTCGCCTTAACGTATAAGAAACGTTATAAAATCAAGTTGACGTTTTTCTACCAATTCTTCCGTCTTATTTTTTCCATTTGTGTCTTCGCAATATCTCAATATCGTAGAGATAAAAAGAGAACACCAACAACATATAAGGTGACTGTAACTTTGGGAGACAAACCTTAATACTCCTAAAAAAAATAAGGACATAAAGAATCATGCATGGATTCAATGCTATGTGTGAGCTAAACTTTAAATTCGAATTGACGTAGAAACATTCAAGTGGGATTGGAAATGAGTATTTTTTCTCTAACTTAAATACGTACAATGCCACCAAATACTTAATGAAAATAGCTGAGAGAGTGATTCAATGAAGCAATATTTACTAGTTTTAAACAAAATTAAACTTAAAATAAAACTAAAAATCTAATGAAATTCAATCACTTCTTTCTTTCTTTCCTTTTAAAATGAGTACTTTTAGATCACTAAGTTACATTAAAAGTTGGTTAACGCTTTAAAAAATTGATTACTTTACGGACTACGCAATGAATCGTATTTTCGCTACTCATAAGTACTCATGACTCACTCATGAGTCAACAGTATTGACTCATTCGTACTCACTACAACATTGATTTATAAGTACATGTTGCAATGAGTATGAGTACAACGTTGACTTCAAAATCATAACATTCATACGCCTACTCATTCAGATTCATAAATTTTGAAAAATATTTATAATACTCATAAATGATTCGAGTGATTCGAATCATTCATCAAAATTTATAGTCTTAGTTGTTGTTGCATTTACAAACAAAAAAGAACAAAGAAAAAGACAAAGACAACAAGCAAAGCAAACACAACCTTCTAGTGAGTATTCTAGTGTTCGTACGACAATCATACTTATTTTGGGATTCTTGTAAAGGTTGAGTAAAGGCGAGTCAAAAGCAACAACATTATGCGTATTGTTAGGTATGAGTACGATGAGTACTTCAAACTTTAAGTATCAGAAATTATGACTATGATTCGAATCTACTCATCTTTTTGAATACTAATTGCTGATCTCTGATACATACATATGTATGTATGCATTACATAATTGATCATTACAACCCTTCAGTCAGGATTACGACCTAGCTTCTTACATCAACTATGTTGCAAGTGTAAATTTTAGACCTGAGTGGTGGGACCTATAGTTTAAAGCATGGACACTATTAAACACTGATGCAGCAGTCGTGAGACCATTCGAGAGAAAAGTCGTACGTAAAATCTTCGGTCCAGTGCAAGTTGGCATTGGTTCTCGCATTCGATCCAACAATGAACAACAATGAGGAAGCCCTGTCATAGATTGGTGTGACCAGCTGGCGAAAACACGCAAGAATCAGAGGCGCTTGGAACGGCGTGTTAAGACAGGCCGAAATTTGTTAATCAAGTTGTTAATGGGCAATTAAATAAATAAGTAAAGTAAGCTGTACAGTTCCTCTCTCCCACCCAGATATAATTATCTGCAGGAAAGAATATTTTCAATATGCACAAACCGACCTACCTTTCAATAACACAGTCCTGCAAATTTGGACTTTTTTGTGCAAATAAGATGGCTCCAGCTATTTCCGAAGGCATTTTGTGCTCTGAACACTAATCGACGGTCATATTGGATCCGTATAGTATGGATGTACATAAATAAGCTTGGACATCAAAATGATGATCAGATATTGTTTAATGGCACCATGTCTTCCCGAGTAGATCATTATATTCTCAGGGAATACTTTGCTGTTGAGCAACAATTTAACAACTGATATACTAGGTTAGTCGCCATAGTCTAGTAGGTAGTATGTTGCCTTATTAGACGTGAGGCCACGGTTCAAGCATCACGTCAGACATCTCCAGCAAAACGGAATATGAAAAGCATATTTTTTCGGCGACTAGTAAATAAAATTGCCATGAAAAAGGGTCTCAAGAATCTGTCATTTGGAGTCGACTTTAAACTGTTGTTCTCTTTACACATGAATAAAATTAACACACACAACATAAGTGGTGTGAGAAGCTAGGTTGTAATCCTGAGTAAAGGGTTGTTGTGACCAATTATGTATGTATGTACTAGGCTTGCAGGAAACACTTATCGAAAAGAGAAATTTTTAAAAATTGCCAGAAGTCCTGTATTGGCAATTGCATTGCCGATATATAATCCCTGCATTTTTACTACATTTTGAGAATGCTTTAATTGCGACCCGTAGCTGCTCTGGGTGTGAATATGTTCTTTATTAAACATTACATATCATTTAAATAGCATTTTTAGCTTTGTATTCTTAAACTATGGCCATTCTAATACTGCTTTTCTTCCAAAGTTTTCAAGGCGGTCAGTAAAGAACCAGCAGTTTTTAGGACCTAGAAAAACAAACTTATATTAACGTCTACTGTATATAAACAACAGAACATTACAATGTACCCATAAATATAAACTAAGGTCCACCTCAAAAAATACACCTTTTAAGCGGCTGACTCTTTGCGAGCGCATTATGGGCAGTATAAGTAACTTCTGATACGAATTACTTAACAGGGACCAGTCAAATGCCGTGTAGATTTCAATGGAGACTTGTAGGCTCTAGAGAAAAAACAAAAGTTTTCAAAATTTAATTTCTATAAAAAGATAGCTTCCTACCTCATCTTTTATCCTCTGGCCATTGTAACAATACAGGCTCAACTGTAATGTTACGGCACTTAAAAACAAAACCTTGTAAACGGCATCAAACATCGAATAATTCGGGCGACTTACGATAAACACAAGACTGCAGATTTCCGTGCAAACAATGATGAATTTTATGAAAATAATTTCACCATACACGTGATTCAACCTTTCAGCCAAAGCAAGAGTTTGACGATGATGTTGAATACTCGTAACAAAAGATGTGAGAAAGTGTTCACGTATGCTACCAGTAGCTGAGTAGTGAGTATGCTCCTTACATGTGGCAGCCGTTTGCTGAAAGCGTTTTATTAATATCTGATACTGAGCCAAAATGTTGCGGGCAAACCAAGTGAATAAAGTGTCAATGGCTAAGGATACATCACAAACGTAGTAGCAGCTGATAAAATTAACAAAAAATACCACAGTATAGCCTCCTATGTGGGAGTAGTCCCAGAAGTAACTTGAAAATTTAAAGAAAATCTTATTAAAACGAAAGACTTATATGTGCCATCTCCCAAGTTGACTTACGTAGCCTTATTTGCTTCCACAAAAACCACTTGGCCCGAGGTAAAGTAAACGTATAGCCCATATATAACAGGATGTGTAAAGGAAATGGTACCCGTTACGAAAACAACACGAAAATATATCATGGAAACTGAGGCCTCATGTAAATTTTCTTTTTGTACGATTTTTAGTTCATCCTTCTCAGCTAAAGAGGGTGTGCCGTTAAAAAAATAATTTTTATTTTTATGTCTAGTGAAATTACCTGTTAAATTCAGTTGATTTAGCTCCTTTATCAGTTGTATTATATCCTTGCGTTTGCCTAAGAATATAATCATTTTCCATATGGTCAATATTGCCTGACATAGTAACGGAAATGAATCGGCAACTTCATCATACTGAGTAAAATGTGTTGCCACAAAGTGTACAATTAAAATTAAATGAAAAAGGGTACCCAATAT
This sequence comes from Sarcophaga rosellei, assembly GCA_930367235.1. Taxonomy (NCBI): domain Eukaryota; kingdom Metazoa; phylum Arthropoda; class Insecta; order Diptera; family Sarcophagidae; genus Sarcophaga; species Sarcophaga rosellei. The sequence goes on along the minus strand of OV884021.1, from coordinate 30,350,926 downwards.
TAATCCATAGCAGAGCAATGGATGCTTAACCACATTCTTATAATTCACTACTGTGGGGTCAATGCCTACACCAGCAAATGTTAATTTTTGTATACGAAAATAGCGATCGACAATCATTTGATGTATTTTAATATGTACTTTTGTAAAGTTAATGTTGAAATATTTCTCTTGAATTAAAATTTTCTAATAATTCTTCAATTACATCGGAATGCTACTTAAATAGTAATTTCCTTGGACAAGGTAGTATTTAAAGTAAATACCTTTAACATTAAAAATATGGGGCCCCAAAACCATTCCGAAGTGACTGTAGCCGACAATATTACTGCTGAAGAGTTGAAAGATGTTTTTTTTCTCATTCTGTTAATTTAAATTATTTTATATACGCATGCATAGGATTAGTGCATAGGACGTGCACTTGTCAATTGATACAAGCACAGTAACCGGAGGTCAAATTGACCCATTGTACAAAACGTCCTTAAGGTGGAATTATAATAGAGGTGGCAGCAGACCAAACAAAACACAAGTAAGAACGCGACTACTCTAATGAAGCCCTAGCACTTCTCAACTCGCCTAAGCTACTAATGAATCTGTGAAGAGCCTTGATGTCAGCTCTCGACACAGAATTCAAACCCTCAAAAAAGCCCCTGCCAAAGGTCCTCAACCTCACCCTACTAAGAGCGGGGTAGTTACAGAGGAGGTGCTCGATAGTCTCCAACTCCTCCTCATCGCAAAATACCCTGCAATAGTTCGGTCGGGATCTGTTCCAGATCCCCGTCAGCGACCTAATCTAACAGTGTCCCTTAACAAACCTGATAATCAACCTTAAACTGGCCTTATCCAAGCCCAGCAGCAAACCTGCTCTTGGACTGTCTATAACAGGCCATAGACACCAAGAAACATAACAACCCGATCCATTCCCCAACGCCTCTGCTCTTCTCCCCTGACCCATCCATTGATGAGGCCGTAGAATTGCAGATTGGGGTATCTGGACCAACCATTAAATCGCCCTCAGAAAGCCTTCTCATTGCCAAGTATTCCGCTATGAATCGGAACCCAGCATATGTAGGCGGATTCGGTCTGGTCCAAAAGTCCTTAAATGGATACCCAAGCATACATGCACGATACGTCCAACATGTTATTTTGATCTCCATAGAATCTTAACTATTTCGATCAACTTCACTTTGTGGTCATTAAAATTATTTTGCAGAAATTTTTAGTGACTTTGTCAGCAAAATTCTCTTAAGAGACTCCTCTACCATGCATCGTTCTTGCGGCTTATTTACAACCCTTCTCTCGGAATTACTTGAAACTTCTCATACCATCCAAGTTATATGTATTAATTTTATCCATGAGTGTGGCGGGACCAGCAACTTAAAGTCGACTCCGAAAAACAGATTTTTGAGAAACTTTTCATGGCAACTTTATTTACTCCCAATGTTTTTGTCAGAAATCTGAGGAGAGGTTGTCGCCGCAGAAATATTCTTTCATATTCCATTTTGTTGGGTTGTAAACCGTGGCTTCATGTCTAATAACCCAACACACTATACACTAGACTATGGCGACGTAAACGTAATTGAGGCCCTTAATTTCTTAGCCTTGTTTTCACAAAAAGATCTAACATTTGTTTACATTTCAGCTTTTATTATCTAATTACATACCAAAACATATTGTAATTGAGTACTACGTTAAAAAACTTTTAAAAGTTCAACAAAAACATACAAAATTCGTAATTAAAATCTTTTCTAATTTTATTGTCAGATTGTGTCTCTTCCTATTAAATATGTATTCAATATTAGGAAATAGATTTTGTTTTTCAATTTAAAAAAAATTAAAACTTTTGTGTAACGCCTGGATTTTTCCAACTTTCATATTTCATAACATTTCAAAAATAGTTTTGATTGATTTGTTCATTTTAATAATTTACAATCAAATGGAATTACAATTGCTTTTGTTCTCAAGCATAACCTGAGGTACGATTTTTGTTAAAAAATTTTGTTTAAAAATAGGAAAATAGGTAAAGTATAAGCACTTTCAAAAATGTATACAGGACAGTACATATAAGTGGGGAATTCTCGCTACTGAGAGTAAATAGTCACGTGCCATTCAAGTTCATAGTATTCTATATGTCTCATTGGCAACGCTGGCTGTATTTTCGATGGTCGTTGAGGGCTTTGATCATCTTCTACAACTAAGTGTGGCAAACAAAGTTGTAATTTGTGGGGCGTCTGTATCACTGTGAAGAAATTGCTGAGAGAGATGGACCGCAGCAAACTTTAGTCAAGATTCCTATTGTAGCATTAACTAGTTAGAGAGTCAGTCCTGGTTTTCTACCATGGATCAATTATTGGAAATTACGTTACCTCATTAGGTTACGTGTTCTGGATAGTACAGAACGCAGCCTCAGCTCCAGAAGAATGAAACCATAATTAACATTCTATGGACTTGCATTACGCAGTCACAATTTTGAAAACTTTTTCCAATGAGTCTGCCGTATGGCCTTAATGGTGAATAATGGCTTCCAATGGCTCAAGATTAGCGCTACAGAACGGTTGCATTTAAACGATTTTCAAGTATGAAGTACAATTTTTCGGTTCTATAAGCGGGGAATGCTTAAAAGCGGACTGTAGACATGACAGTAGTTTCATTACATTTTAAAGCAAAAATTGAGATTGCGGGGAATTATTATACCCGTGGTGTTTTTTCCGGGGAATACTGTAATTATAGTGAACGTGCGAAGACGTGAACATTCCATAAACGTAAACATTACAGAAACATGAACACTTTTATATTACATTGACTATTCAGAACGTGAGAAAAAGTTAAAATCCTTGAAAGTAAATTTAAATTTTCATGGAATTTTTTTTAATTGTATTCACTCCTATCATGTTATTTACGATAGGGATAAGTTTAGTGATAAGTTTATACATTATGGCAATGCCCGCATAAAAATCATCATCTCTCCTTTGCCTTAATCGTTTGACTGCTAAGCGATTCTGGTGAGAACGTTCGAAAACCGCGGGAAATATCTTCTTATTCTTCTTCTTCTTCTTATATATAAAAATGAATGTGTGTTTATTTGTTTGTAAGTTTGTTTGAAGTCTGAAATTTTCACAGTATCTTCCTGTATGTCTGGAAGGAGTTATAGGCTACTTTGAAATAGGCAAATAAAATAAAATAAATAAAAAAGTATGAGTGTTATTGTCTAACAAAATATTACGTATACGTCACCCGTCAGATCTATGTAATCTGTATACATCTTCTTCTTCTTATATATAAAAATGAATGTGTGTTTGATTGTATGTTTGTATGTTTGAAGTTTATAGACGATTAAACGGCTGAACCGATTTTCTTGAAATTTCCACAGTATCTTCCTGTATGTCTGGAAGGAGTTATAGGCTACTTTTTATGTTGATATTCCAAATGAGCGAGGGGCCATGCCCACGTATGCTACATACTACATACTTAATATTTAATTGCATTTGAAATATATTACTCATACGCATAGTAGTTACCCCTACAAGTATGCTATCTGTGATTATTGATGTATAAAACCAAAGAAAATAAAGTGTAAAGAACGACGCGGGGGGAAAGATAGAAGAGAAAGAAAAAAATTTTGTAACCAACATTTGTGAAAAAATTGGTGAAAAGAAAAAATATAACCAAAATTAAATTTGTAGACTTTTGTTTTATTTATTTTTTTTCAAGTTTAAATTATCTATATATATAAAAATGAATGTACTTTATGGAATCATAAACTATGCATTTAATCTTTAGCAAAGTTGTTGCGCATGAGCCGACGAAGGTTTCTAAGTTGGTATAACCAATTTCCGACAGGTGGCGCCACTGAAAATTCTTCGAAATTAATTAAATCGTAAACTGTGCATTTGATCCTGTGTTGAAAAGAAAAGAAAAGAAAAGAAAAGAAAAGAAAAGAAAAGAAAAGAAAAGAAAAGAGCGTTACTAGCCTCAGAATCAGCATTGAGACTGAAAAATCTTCGAGTACATGCCGCACAGATCCGTTCGCATGAATCACTTGAACAATGAATCACTTGATCGAATGCGTACTACTCAGGCCCGTTCGTCTGAATCATCTGGACAACGGGAAACAAAATCAATAAAATGATTCAAACTTAATTGGATATTTGTCTAATGTCTTTCCTTCAAATTTATTTTAGTTTGTAGTGCAGCAAAGCGCGCAGGGTACAGCTAGTATGAATATAAAAATGAATGTTTGTTTGTATGTAATTAATAGAATCGTAAACTATGCATTTGATCATGTTATGATCTTCAGGAAAATTGTTGCTCATGAGCCCGAGAAGGTTTCTAAATTGGTATGACCAATATCCGACAGGTGGCGCCACTGAAAATTACTAAAAATGAATTAAATCGTAAACTGTGTATTTGATCATGTTATGATCTTTAGCAAAGTTGTTGCGCATGAGCCGCCGAAGGTTTCTAAATTGATATGACCAATTTCCGACAGGTGGCAACACTGAAAATTACGAAAAATTATTTAAATCGTAAAGTGTGCATTTAATCATGTTATGATGTTTAGCAAAATTATTGCGCATGAGCCGACGAAGATTTATAAGTTGGTATGACCAACATCCGACAGGTGGCTACACTGAAAATTACTAAAAATGAATTAAATCGTAAACTGTGTATTTAATCATGATATGTTCTTTAGCAAAGTTGTTGCGCATGAGTCGACGGAGGTTTCTAAGTGGGTGCAATTAATTTCCGGTAGATGGTGCCACTGAAAATTATTCAAAATGAATGACAAGACATTGGCCGACCTACACCTCAAGCATGGAGGAAAAGAGCATTACGAGCCTCAGAATCAGACAAGCAATGAGCATTGAGACCTAAAAATCTTCGAGTACATGCCGCTGAGACCCGTTCGCATGAATCACTTGAAGTGGGATTAGAAACTGATCGAATGCGTACTACTCAGGCCCGTTCGTCTGAATCATCTGGGCAACGGGAAACAAAATCAATAAAATGATTCAATATAAATTGAATAGTTGGTGCGCAACAACGCTCGCAGGGTACAGGTAGTTTATATACAATTAAGAATGTTTGAAGACCAAATCTAATATAAAAAATATAACGTACAAATTATTACAACAAAAAAAACAAAACAAAAAATAGCGGGAAAAACCCATGTACGAGTATACACATGTACTTAATACTGTTACAAAAATAAAAAAAATTATATACTGGTATTTTGCTTTTACGTCTTTAACATTAAAATTATAAACGAAAACTACGAAAACAAAATAATAAGCTTGTTTACAAATTATCGCACTGCTTAACAGCAAACACCAGCATATGGTAAACGAGTAAACAAAAATATATCAACAAACACTGCAATAATAAACGCGAACAACGATGTTTATGCTAATAGAGATTACGAGAAGGCAAAGTCATGAACGTTCGCCTTCAAGAACAAACATTAGACTGTTCACTCTCAGTCTTGTGTGAAGACGCTGTTTGTTTGAATAAAGTAATCGTGGTTTGAAGATCTCCGTGACAAAGATCTGTCAAATAATTGTCTAGTAATTATTATTGTTCATGTAAAGGGTATAAACAGAGAAATAACAAAGAAAAGCAATTGTTGTTGTTATTGATTCTTATTTTATTTTCAATCTACGAGCTCATATTTTAAACGTTTTTAAAATGTAAAAACGTAACAATACCTTTAAAACCCATCAGTTCATATTTTATTTCTCGAATCTCATACACCCACTTGTAAAGTAATCGAGTAGTATCTTTTCACTTTGGCCATTAAGTCTCTTTTTAGTGTGATCTTTCCAAAATGTATTAAATCAGTATTGAATGTATTAAAAACAATTCATTTTATTTTAATGGATCTAAAATCAACCACAACTGTCATCTAGTAACGTATGTTACCACGACTAAAAGAATTAAAAGCAGTTTTTTCTCTCAAACGCCATTTGAACAAATAATATCAACTGTTTGCCAAATAATTTCATGACGATTTAATTACCATTGTAGCGAGTAAAATTCAATTTCCTTGCGATACGTTTTTTCTTAGTTTGGTTTTCAAAAAGGAAGAAAAAATTTACAACCGAATTCTTTCAACTCAAAAAAGAATGGCACACAGAAAATATGTTTAAGGATAAGGACACACACACTCACTATTTCTAATCAACCATCAGCGATGATAAAAATATTCGAGTGTTTATAAAGCCGCAATCACTTGCATCTGGCTGTGTGTAAGTGACTGCCGCGTTCACGGTGCTACAATCTTTTTTTCTGTTTTAGATATGCGTTAGCAAAATATGTTGCCAACCAATTCGATAAAAGCAGAATTGCTAAAAAAACAACATCACCAGGAATCTGACGTAAACCAAATTGTACTTTTTTATGCGACTACTGCTGAAATTGTGTAACAATTTCGTTTGAAACAAAAAAAAAACAAGAATCCAAATCTGTTAGCATAACGTCAAACAAAAAAAAAAAGAAATAAAAAATAAAAGAAAGGACGACACAAAAAAATTCAATTTCTCTGACAGTTTTGAAGCCAACTGTCAATACCAGTTGCAGTAGCATCACCATAGCGACTCATAAATGCTGCCATTGAAGGATTCAAATTTAATACATTCACTGCTGACAACAATAATATGAAGGGGGTCCATTACAAATCCATTCAATTTGAATTGCGATTAAGATTTAATGAAAAAGAAACACTGACGCCAAATGAAAATCCATTTATTCGAATAAATGTTTAATAAATTTTAAGCATTGTTCTTGACTCTATTAATTGTCGTCAAGCAACAACATTGAAAACAATGTTGAGGTCGCCTTTGTCTAGTAAGTATAGAGTTGGCTTATTAGACATGAGGCCACGGATCAAACCCCAAGTCAGACATCTCCAACAAAACGAAATATTAAAAGAAATGTCTTTTCAGCGACCTTATTTCTGGCAAAAACTCTGAGAGTAAATAAAATTACTATGAAACGATTCTCAAAAATCTTTTGATTGGAGTAGACTTTAAATTGTAGGTCTCGTCACTCATGTATAAATTGAGCACACTCAACATAAGCGATGTGAGAAGCTAGCATGTAATCCTATTTTTTTTTCTTTTTTGTCTTGGGCCAGAGTTGGAAATCTTCGAAAGACACTTTTATTTCAACAAAAGAGTGCACGATTCACCATCACTGGTGCCTACGTACTAAACCCACCCACCCTACATAATTCAACCACTCTCCCTCCCCCGCGGAACTGCCGTAAGGTATTAGTGGGCGGAAACTTGGTTAGCTTTAAAACTTTATCACGTTAACTCAAATTTCGCCTTCGTTCCTCTAGCCTTCGGAATCCCAGCATTACTTCAGCCATTTCCTGGCTGTATTGGCTCGATAGAATCCTAGAATTCAACACCTCTACTATAAGCCGGTTTGGTCCTAAACTCGTTCTCCGGGTCATCTAAATCTGAGGCAGCATGTTGAATACTCATCTACACTGTTTGGGCATATAGGGGAAGTGTCATGTCTAAGTCTGTGCAAGCACTTCCTGAAGCATCCATGACAAATTAGAAACTGAGTCACGAAGTAATTCAACTCGCAATGTTTGTTCTCCATCCAAATTGTTATGTCAGGGACCATCTTCCCTTTAAACTGTTCTATCATCGTGACTGCCATTTGTGCATGGAAGTCCTTCGTTCCTCCGCTCTTATAGCTGCTGTTTATCCTGGATACTCAAGACAGCGAAAGTATATCCACCTCATATGTCTGTCGGTATTGTCTTTGCCAATATGAAGAATTGTAATGAATTGTGTATGTATGATGGTGAGCAAAGGAATGGGTCTCACAAGCAGCTGTAATTTCCTAAACCACGGAAAGATTTTCTTTTGATAAATCTTCGGAGTATTACGCTGGGACTACGAAAGTAGATAGTTGAAGAGTGTAGAGAGGGAGTTGTGTCTATGGATGTGAAATTTGAATCGACAGAAAAAAATTTTTGCTTTTCACTCTCTTTAATACATTCTGTAATTTACTGGTTAATAGAATAAACGTGTCCTACGCCGTAGCATGAAATGAAAATATCTGTGAAACAGAAACCACATTACATAGACTTGGTTGGATTAGGTTAGCGGATAGCTTGCCGCTCGCAGGCAAGTTCACTCAGTAGCCTATAAAGCCCATTGCTTAAATCAGTATGAGATAATCCCCGTTCACTTGATACGTTTTTGTTCCCAGAGCTCCAGATGAAACCAGCCAGTTCCATTAATAGCACATTCCTCAATATGACCAGATTTTCAAACGTTCTGTCATCCAAAAACCGTCTTTTCTGTAGTGCATCCCAAGATCTCAAGAAGTCACCATAGTCTAGTAAGTAATGTGTTGGCTTGCTTATTACACAAGAGCCCATGCTTCAAACTTTAACTCGGATATCTCGAACAAAACTAAAGTTGTAATCCTGACTAAAATGATGTAATGATCAATTAAGTAAGAAAGTATAAACCTGCCAGCATAAATGCAGAACAGAAGCGCACCTAACGGACATAGCATTGACATTGTTTGGCATAGCTCCAGATATCTTTAGCTCCAGCTCCTAACCTACAACTATAATAACACATTATTATTATGAATATACAAAATCTTATAGCAAGCTATTCGCGTCTTTATACTGGAGCACAACAGCCAACTTTTGACTCGTTCTTTTGTCTGTACAGTTATATTGTGAAATATCATCGAAATTTTTTAGCCGTTTGAACACCTATTGATGCTATTATGTGCGGATCGCTCAAATGTTGGCTTTTCTAGGTGGAGCATATCTGAAATGTCGAATTCTCCATGACTATGGCTCAAAAAATTATGCTGAATCCGACCGATGGCATGGATGATCTTGTGTTTGGGGACTTCTTACTTCATAAGCCTGCGACTTTAGAAAGCAGAACAAGAAGAAGTCTAACAGAGTCAAATCACACGATCATAGTGGCCAGTTCAGATGATTGTGCCCAGAAATTGTTTGTGCAGAATATTCAAACTGACCGAGTTGCATAGCACCCTACAGTTGTCGTAGACGTCTAGATCATCCAGTTCTAGTAAAAATAAGTTGGTAACGACTAGTAGAGCTCAACGTTGACAGTGCTGACTGCGGCAAAGATATTCTCAAATGGTGTGGAATTTAGCATTATAGTGATGTCGTAAGTGTCTAGATCATCCAGCCCTAGCAAAAATAAGTTGATAACCATCGACCATTGAGAGTGCTGATTTATCCGTAGAGGTTCTTAAGCAGTAAGTGGTTTGGTATTTAACCAGAAAGGGGTATAATCGCTGCAGATTATTTATCAATAAAAAGCGCACGCTGCGTTGTCCGAACCGAATACCCATTTGTATGAAACAATTTTGACATTTACACGCGTTATTGAATGCTTAATGACCCATGGTGATTTGGCAAAAGAGAATGTATAAATGAAGTCGCCGTAGTCTAGTAGATAGTGTGTTGGTTTATTAGACCAGAGGCCACGGAAAGTAATATATAGTATGGCAAGCTCTAACATAAACTTAACTTAAAAAGTTAAAGCAAGGATGATACTCACTTTAGCTTAACGCTCACTTCTACTTTATTGTCGACTTATAATAATATAAAACAATTTATCTGGCCGTTAAAATCCTCCCTTTAGTAAACGGCAGGTTGTAATAAAACCCCTGTTTTAAAAAGGAATCTAGTGTATAGACTTACAACTTCCTTGCCTATTCTTACTGTGAGTATATATTGGCTTATTCTTCTCTTAGAAGAATATGTTCTGTGAACAGGATAATATTTTATTGTATAACGAATGGGAAAAAATTGAAGACACGCATTCGTTGCCAAAAAAAAAAATATAACTTGAAATGTCAGTCAGCCAGTCATTCACCACTCACTTGCTGCATCAGTTGGCGTTTTCTATATGCATGCGAATTTATATGTATGTATGTATGCATGACACATTTGCATTTGACTGCGATTTAAACGCAAAATTTAACAAAGTTTTTCACAGTTTCTCTTCGCTTTCCTTTTCGATCATTTCCATACATTTTGTTGTGCTGCCACAACTTTGTCTGCCAATGACTTTGTAAGCGCAGCAATAAGAAACTTGTTGTTCATCCAAGAGATGATGTTGGTGACATCAAAACTTCGTTTGTGCCATTATATCCTCTATGCAATGGTATAAGCGTATGCCTGTGTGTGTATTAGTTTGACTGGCTTACTTAGTTTGTTTGTGTTTGGTTGATTGCCTAAGTTGGCTTGGTTCGATTTTATTCCTTTTTTTTCATTGGATTGCATGTTATTCGGTTTTTTGTTTTTGTTTTCTGTTCCTTTTTACAATATTTTCCTTCAATGAGATGATACTTAGAAATTGGCTTATGGCCAATTGATTTATAACACAAGAACACATAGTGATCAAATAAAAAGCAGTTGCAGAAAAGTACAGTAAAGAACTGAACAGAAAAAAATGTGAACAAAACAAAAGCAACAAAATTTGTTTATTTCATAAGAAAAGTTGTTCGATAAAGTTTTTCTCTCTCCAAGCATGTATTTCCATTCATCACCATCCGTTATTACAGTAATGATTACAGCAGCAGCAGCACTAGTCGTAGTAAAAGTTAAATAAAAAAGGGGGCGAGTAGTTCAATTGTTGGAAACAGCAAAATAATTTAAAGTTAACAACAACTATAACAATAACTTTGAAAACATAATAATAAATATAGTAGATTGGCATACTCTTTAGATTATTTCAATAGCACACACACACACACACACAAACACAAAAACACTGACTGACTGACTGGCTGTATTGATTTTCCTACCAAAAACGAACGAACGAAATGAAATGAAATATTTTTGTAGTAAAATAAACAGAATAGAATAGAATTGTTTAAAGTTTTGACTGCCAAATCGATTAAATTTGTAATTTCAGTGCATGTTTACAAGATTAATGCTTGAAAGACAAAGTTTGATAATTGATACATAATCATGATCAAGTATTTAAATTGGATCCAAAATACTTATTATCGAGTGGATCATCTATCGATTTGAATCACAGAAAACTCCCACGAGGTCTAACAGAAGCCAATGCACCCATTACGAGGTGCGGCTTGTGGAGCGGAGGCATCATTGGCCCATATTCCTTTGAAAATGAAGAGAGAGAGAGGAGACACCTATCGCACTATGATTTTTTTGTAACCGCTTTTCATGATATTGATGTCATAGATGGGCACTTTGCAGTACCAGTAAAATTTCAGTAAAAATCAATTTTTACTGATTACTGAAAAAAATTTCAGTATTCAGTAAAATTTTGCTGGTAATGCCATCTAAATTTCATTTAAATTTCATTTAAATGTCATTTAAATTTAGATTGCATTAAAAGTATAATTTTACTTTTTTTCATTTAAATTTTATTTAAATTTCATTCAAATTTAGATTGCATTAACAATAAAATTTTACTGAATACTGAAATTTTTTTCAGTAATCAGTAAAAATCAATTTTTACTGAAATTTTACTGGTACTGCAAAGTGCCCATCTATGATTGATGTGAACAACGTTTGGTATCAACAGAATGGTGCAACTTGCCACACATCTCAAATGTGATGTCAATTGGCTGCCAAAAACCTGCGATTTGGCAATTTTTGACAGTTTTCTGTGATAACTACAGATTTAATTAATTGATCAGTGTTAGACAAGTATCAGACATGAAAGATAAAATCCCACTCAAGTCAAAATTAATCTCCCACCTTGAGATCATTCATTTACTAAAGGTAACCAACTTCACTTGCTCTTGTAGCAATTTTCATAATGAAGAGTTCAGTCAAGCATGAAACAAAAAAACAAAATACTTAGAATTGCAATTAAGTATGGTTGGCTAAGAGCTTAAAGGCCGAAGGCAACAAGTGATCTTTTTAGATACACAAATGCAGCAAAGTATAGAAATATTTCACGTATTCTCCAACTGCAATAGCAACTGGACATCCTCTAACGTCTAATTTATAGAATAACAACGAATATACAACATCAATACAATATCCGAAGATGTTGGCTATCATATTAGAGTTACCTTTAAATGATTCGAAATTTTGCTTAGAAATTCGCCGTACACATGGACGGGAATGGACCACGAAGTGACATTTTTAGAGGCTAATTTGCAGCCTGGCTGTCCGAGCACATGAAAAAATTCTCATTTTATGCTCTTAACAAAAATACCCATAACCTCCATTTTGGAATTTCACTATGCCATGTACAGTAAACATAAATTATAACTACATACATCCTTTGGTATAAAGGTTATAAACTATAGTCAGGCATTTATAATTTGAAAGCATGGTCATACAGGCTCATAAGCTCATTTATAACTAAGAATGTCAACTTTTTTTTTTTTTTTTTTTGAATAGAGAAGATCTCTACCTGACAATCTATTTGACTTCCAAAAGAAACACATCTGAACTGTACAACACACACCACTTACTAGACCACGGCGACTTCTCGTCTATGAGAAGCTAGGTCGTAATCCTGATGTAGGTTAACAATGGCCAATTATATATGTGTAGTTGAAAAAGCAGAAGTAGAGTCTACTAAACGTTTATCATTGCACCCGCTTCATGTTTAGTTTCTAGTTCGAGCATGCAAATATACATATATATATATATATAGCAGCTCTTCTATTACTGCATTCCTCAGCGTACTTAAGAATGCCAGGAACTAACTTATCATACATCAAGGGAAGTGGTTAAATGTATGTAACAAAGTGAGAACTCAAAAATCGTATGAAAAATATCTTAGCACTGATAGAGTTTTGATATAAAAATGTCTGACTGCAGCGGAATTAAAGAAAGTTAAAGAACTCAGGTCTGAAACTGAATTAGACTTTCACTCTTCCCTTTAAAAACAAAATAAGCCTGCTTATCCTAACGAACTGGCACAAGTGGGAACTTTATCTGACAACGTGTGGTGCTATAATAAATTTATTTATTTACATATTAGCTTATAATTAAAATTATAAGATAACATAAGGCTAGAGCTTTAGCTACATAGGCCTTTAGCTCAATGGTTATATAACAAATTTAATTATTCATTTTACTAGCCCAAATCATAGCTTATATTTTATCAGGATAGAAACAGATATCAGCAATGAGTATTCAAAAAGATAAGTAGATTCGAATCATACTCATAATTTCTGATACTTATACGCATTCACACATATTTTAATATCATACTCATACTACTCATATTCAAAGTTTAAAGTACTCATCGCAGTCATACTTAACAATACGCATGATGTTGTTGATTTCGACTCTCCTTTACTCAACATTTACAAGAATCACAAATTAAGTGTGATTCACGTACGAACACTAAATACCCATTAGAAGGTTGTGAGCTTGCTGTCTTTGTCTTTTCCTGTCTTCTTTTTTTGTAAATGCAACAACAACTAAGACAGTAAATTCTAATGAATGATTCGAATTACTCGAAACATTATGAGTATTGTACATAAGTATTTTTCTAAATTTTTGATTCTGAATGAGTAGGCGTTTGAATAAAACATATTTCGAATGTTATGAGTTTGTAGTCAACGTTGTACTCATACTCTTTGTAACCTGTACTTATAAATCAATGTTGTAATGAGTACGAATGAATCAGAGTAGTTGAATTTCAATACTGTTGACTCACTCATACTCAAAAGTTCATGAGTACTTATGAGTAGTGAAAAAACGATTCATTGCTGATCTCTGGATAGAAACCTAGATTACAGCCTTGATTATGCAACGAAAGTTATATGATCTCATTGTGTTAACTTTGCCTAAGTAAATTAATAAATATTTACTTTCATGCCCACTCCTCATTGAACAAAATTTGAATTTGTTTTTAAGTAGCCTAGTATTGGACTTTGAAATACAAATCAACGATAAAACAAAAAATTACAAAGTGAGACAATAAATCGAAGCTTAAGGCAACCAAAAATTCTCACCTGTATGTGTTGCCAAACAAATATTAAGCCATAATGGAAGAAGTACAGAGAAGAACAGGCTTAACGAACAAACCAAAAAAAAATATTATGAATTGCAAATGTAAAACACAATCGTAAAATAAAAGTAAAATAAACACTCAAAGAAAAATGTTAGTGAGTTCTTACCAACAATTTATGAGCATTTTCATTTTGAAATATTTTTTTTTATTTTTAAATGCTTTACTGCCTAGCATAACCTTATTTTGAAATTTCTTTCAAAATTGTAAATTTCTTTTTGTGTTTGTAAGTGTTTTCAATCCCCAACCTTACCTCTCCCTGCAGTTGTATCTAGGAAAAAAATGTTTGTATGTAAGTTTAAACTTTTTTCTGTATGTTTGGCAACATGTTTTAATACCCTTGTAACGAAGAAAAAAAAATTGTTGTTTTAAAGAAGAACACTCTGTGACTGGCAAAGTGTAAAGATGGAAAGAAATGGAAAAAAAGAAGAAGAAAAGTTAATAAAAACCATAAAACATGACTTTACAACAACGATAAAAGGTAAAATTGGTGCCTCTGGTGCCATAATCTCAATACATTGAGTGTTGCATACAAATTTTGTTGCAAATTGATTTTCATGCTGTTCTTTCTTTCTTTTCTTCTCTTTTCTTCTTTTTTTTCGAACACAATTCTTCTCAAAAAAAAAAAAATCTCCTTTAACTTTTCACCAGAACTGGTCGTTTATTATCCTTCAAAATATTTGAGAACGTAAATTGCCTTGCTGCAGTTGGTTGGCAAGTTGTTGTTCTTGTTGTTGGTTGGTACACTTTTTTTTTTGCAGATTATTTGCATGTTTGGATATTGGCAACAAATCGAAAAACCTTTACCAATGTGAAATGCAAAGGATGCAATAGGAAATATATTGAAGTGAGAAAAACGAATCGTAATAAATGAGAGACACATTTTTTTTAGCCACATGTTTCGAATTTCTTTTAATAACAAAATTTTTTGCAAATATTGTTTTAAATTAAATTAATGTTGCCGTAAAAAAAAACCGTTTTTTTTATTTTTAAGGAAATTATTACAACCAAAGAGTGTTGTTAAATTTTCTTCAGTTCATAATTTGCCCAATTTGAACGGTTACTTGTTATGAGGATTATAATCAGTTTGATTGATTTAAATACATATTAAATACTTGAAAGTTCTCTTCTCACATATTCAAACACAAATATTTGGTCATTACAACCTTTCAGTCAGGATCAGAGATCAGCATAATCGAATCATACTCATAATTTTTGATATTTATACGCATTCATATTTATTTTAATATCTACTCATATTCAAAGTTTGAAGTACTCATCATATTCCTACCTAACAACACGTATGCTGTTGTTGATTTCGACTCTCCATAACTCAACATATACAAGAATCAAAAAATTGGTATGATTCGCATGCGAACACTAAAATACTCACTAGAAGGTTGTAAGTTCGCTCACCTTGCTGATCTGTCTTTTTTGCTTATTCGTCTGTTTTCTTTTGTTGTAAATGCTACAACAACTAAAACTGTCAGTTTTGATGAATCATTCCAGTCACTCGAATCATTTATGAGTATTATAAGTATTTTTCTAAATTTATGAATCTGAATGTGTAGGCGTATGAATCAAACATATCTCGAATGATATGAGTTTGAAGTCAACGTTGCACTCATACTCATTGCAACCAGTACTTGTAAATCCATGTTGTAGTCAGTACGAATGAATAAGAGTAGTTAAATTTCAATATTGTTGACTCAGTTATGTATATTCAAAATTTCATGAATGCTTATGAGTATCGAAAAAACGAGTCATTGATGATCTCTGATACATATTAAATAATCAAAAATTATCTTCTCCCATATACACACATACATAGTTGGTCATTAGAACATTTCAGTCAGGATTACGGCCTATTTATTCACACTATTTATGTTGGGTGTTAATTATGTACATTAACGGTGGGACCTACACTTTTTTTTAAGTTTGAAGAAACGTTTCACGGCAATTTGATTTACTCTCAGAGTTTTTGCCACAAATATGCCGAGAGGTAGTCGCCGAGGAAATATTTGTATCATATTTCGCTTTGTTGGAGACTTCCCCTTCGGTCACTTCCTATGATCTGGATCCGAGAGAGTAAATAAAATTGCCATGAAAAAGTTTCTCAAAAATCTGTCTTTCGGGGACGACTTTAAATTGTATTACATATTAAACTATTATATATGAAATATACATCATTTACATATCAGCTACGACTTGTTTTTGTGGAGTGCATCCGATATGTTCCATTTGCCACTACTCTGGCTTATAAATCGGGCTGATTTTGATCGATTGCATGAGTTATGCAGCGATAGCCCAAAATAACGCTCTTGTATCTCATGCGAATTGGTATCATCCCAACATCGACAATTTTGTTTCTTCACGTACCCATTCATTTTGAGGTGGACCTCATCGTAGAAGATGATGTTTGACTGTCAAAGCTTGGAAGCCTCTGTTGAAAGGCCCTATATATAGCCAGTTATGTAGGTATATCGAATTGTATGGCGCAAGCAAACGTCGAGATAATATCGAGCATAGCTGTGATAATTTCTTCAGTTAAACTGAATATGAAAACATGTTAAACAGAGTGCAGTCATAAGTAGCATTGCTAGTTTTCTACTGAAATTATTCAAACAATAAAGGTTTGATTATCTTTTTTCCTTTATTCCCATTGCGCTGATACGATTGTCACAATCCGTAGTCGAGTGATCTGAATCTGTGTGAGGTGACTATATTTCACTTTACAGGGCAGTGTTCATTCAGTATGATACTCACTACAATATTGATTTATAAGTACAGGATGCAATGAGTATGAGCACAGCATTGACATCAAACTCATAACATTCGAAATATGTTGGATTCATAAGCTTACTCATTTAGATTGATAACTTTAGAAAAATACTTATAAATTATTCAAGTCTTAGTTGTTGTTGCATTTACAAAAAAAAAAAAAAAAAAAAAGAAAAAGAAGAAAAAGAAAGCAAATACACAACCTTCTAGTGAGTATTGTAGTGTTCGTAGGCGAATCACACTTATTTTCTGATTCTTGTAAATTTTAAGTAAAGGAGAGTCGAAACCAACAACATCATGCGTATTGTTAAGTATGAGTACGAAGACTACTTTCAACTTTGAATATGAGTAGTATGAGTATGATATTAAAACTGGTATGAATATCAGAAATTATGAGTATGATTCGAATCTACACATCTTTTTGAATACTCATTGCTGATACATACATCAGAGATCAGTATCAGAAATTATGAGTATATTTCGAATCATAAATATGAATATCATAAGTACTTCAAACCTTGTACATATCATACTCACGATCGAATCATACTCATAATTTCTGATACTTATACGCATTTATACTTGTTTTAGTATCGTGGAACCTCTATTCATATTCAAAATTTGAAGTACTCATCATATTCATACTTAACAACGCGTATGATGTTGTTTCGGCTTTCCATAACTCAACATATATAATATGTTAAGTATGATTCCTGTAAGAGTTTGGCATGAGTTTAATGCCAACGTTGTACGCATACTCATTGTAGTGAGTACAACCTGTACTTATAAATCAACGTTGTAGTGAGTACGAATGAATCTAAAGTAGTTAAATTTCAATATTGTTGATTCACTTATATTAAAAATTTCATGAGTGCTTATGAGTAGCGAAAAAACGATTCATTGCTGATCTCTGCTACCCACTAGACAACCAGGGTATCCTAAAGTGAAATAATTGTTTAAAATTTAATTTAATTTCGATAATTGAAATAATTTCCTACATTTGTTATTGTGATTATTGAATACAATCCACCCTCCTGACATCATACGAAAAACATACTTCCATTACGTATGTATTTAGTACATCTAGTTTTTAATAAATAATTATAATGATTATTTAAATCCTTGAAATAAATTATGATTTATGGCTCACCTTTTTAATCTTCAACTATTATCAAGTGTTTTAGCCAAAAACAAAAAAACAATAACAATTCATTGGTAATTTTCCTTCATTCTTCTATAAGTTCTCGGGAAAATTTTATCAAAAAAAAGAAAAAAGAGAAGGAAAACTAGAATCAAAACTTTTCTTAAGAATATAATCTAAAGTGACAGCAGCAACAACTGTAGTTAACAGAAAAAACAAAAAAAAAATTTAAAAAAAAGTTACAAAAATTATTATTGCGAATACAATAATCATGATTGCATTAAAAATGAAAGGAATCTAAGAAAAGCCAAGGAAAATAAGACTACGAATTTTCAGAAAAATAAACATGCCAAAGAGGGAAAAATGATAATGGCAATGACAATGCCAAGCAATAGAAACGGAGTATTGTTTTCATTTCATTTTTGTCTTTTGGCCTTTTATTTTTGAGCTGAAAAGCTTATACACCTTTACACAAAACTCTTGACTGTGCTGTTTGTTTGGCGTTAACTTTCCGTTTCTCAATTTGATTGTTGCTGCTGCTGGTGGTGGTTGGTTGCAATTGTTTAGACATTTCATATTGAATTTCTTTCATTCTCGCAAAACTTTACTTTCTTATTTAAAAGAGAAAAAAAAAACTTTTTTGTCTTCCAATTTTTTTTTTATTTCTTGCAACTTCTGCTTTGACTTGTGTTTTACGTTTTAAATTTTTCCTCTGTCTTGAATTGCAGTTACTTGTCCGTTTCGTTTGTTGCATTGTTTGTAAACATTTTCTTAGGAAAAGTTATGCTTTCAAATTAAGGTTATTTAGTGGTTTGAAAATTGTTGCCAACTGTCAGCCAACATGACAGTTTTAAGTGTTGCTGTTTGCTACTATCGCTGCTGTCGTTGTTGTTAATATTGTATTAAAAACTTTTCTTGTCTACGGTTTTAATTTCATTTCTAGTTTTCGCCTTTGCCTTGTATTTCTTGTGTTCTTACTCATCTTTTTTGTCTTTCCCTTTTTAGTCTGCTTTCCGTATTATTTATTATTTTCATACTATGTTTCTTTTGTTGTTGTTGTTGTTGTTGTAGTTTTTTGCATTTCATTGGTATTAAACATCTTAAGCTGTGGACAAACAGCTAATGTTGCACGTTGTACACTTCTTGGAAAGCTTAAAATTACAGATTATTTCTGAGAATTTCATTGAAATATCAAAAAACCTAACCATGTTTATATTACTTACATACCACTGTGCAATATCTCATATACACTGTGTAGTTGTGTGGCACAGCTATTCTCTATTTGTGTGTGTTTGTGTGTGAAGGAAGTAAAATTGTAATCTTCTTGTTTCCTTTAAGTTATAAAATGGAAAATGGATTTTAGTCACGAACCAAAAGTTGGTTTTTCATTACTATCTTTCTCTCTGTTTTAATTTAATTAAAAAAAAAATTCTACAAATGTACTTAAGAATAAAATCCAACAATAGCAACAACTAACCGCACTAACAGCAGCAGCGGTAATAAGAATAAAACAATTCATTACAATTTATGCACAGCTGTACGTATGAGTAATATTTAATTGTTAAAATTCATGGAAATACTTACCTATTAAGAGAATAAAATTAAATAAATATGTATGTATTCATACTTATGTTTGTGGTTATCTAATACTGCATACTGTACATGATAATTATAAATTAATACGATTATAAATAAAATGTTATAAAATTTGTTTAAAACAATTTTTTGTATG
This sequence comes from Sarcophaga rosellei, assembly GCA_930367235.1. Taxonomy (NCBI): domain Eukaryota; kingdom Metazoa; phylum Arthropoda; class Insecta; order Diptera; family Sarcophagidae; genus Sarcophaga; species Sarcophaga rosellei. Next base: position 30,331,245 of record OV884021.1, on the reverse strand, counting down.
AGCTGTATGCCAATAATTGAAAATCTTTAAAATATTTTATAACAAATCATTAATTGATCGTTTCTGAATAGCACTTAATTAATCAAAATATATACGAGTAATATTTTAAAATATTAAGAAATCTCTTCTTACCCTCCATTTTTATATTCTTATGGCCAAGTACATCATAAAATATTATGATTCAAGTGAATTCTTTTGTTTCTGAAGAGAAAATTTCAATTTTTAATAAATTTTCATGATTTCGTCTCTCTAAGTTAATTTATAAAAGGTATGAAATGAGCGTTGTATTATGAAAAAAAACCAGTAATTTTTAATGGTCAATCAGTTAATAACCAGTCAACCCTCCTATAACGCGGTACTCTCTGAACGCGGTTTTCATATAATGCGGAGCTGAAATTGCGACAGCCCTCCTATAACGCGGTACTCTCCGTTCAACAACGTACCATAAGGGTTTCCATACGCGTTTTCCATACAATGCCGTACGCACTCATCGCGTTATAGGAGGGTTGACTATATTAGGCGCGAGTCCCTGATTCAAACCCAGCTCAGACATCTGCTACAAAATGAAAAGTGGAAAATATTTCTTTGACCACTTTCTCTCAGCAGTCTTCTCATAAAAAGTCTAAGCGCCATTATTACAACTTGCCGTTAAACTTGGATTTAGTTAAAGGTACCTTTAGCTAAAGTGAACTTTAAAGTCACCTTTAACTTCTTTTCGTTATTACAACCTACAGATAAAATAAAGTTTACAAATTTTAAAAATATGACAATGACGGTAACATTTCTCAATTAAACAAGTTATTTTAACGCAGTGGCAACGACGGGCTTCGTTTTTTGTTGTATTTGCTCATTTCCTTTATATTTGAAGTTGACATATTGTTCACTTATAATAATGAAAAACAATTTATCCTCCCTTTTGTTAACGGCAAGTTGTAATAATGGCCCTGAAAGTTAATAAAATTGCAGTGAAAAATGTCTCAAAAATCTGTCATTCATAGTCCACTTTAAACTGCTTCCGCAATTCATGTAAATTTTAACATATACAACATGAGTGATGTGAGAACTTAGATCATAATAGGAAGGGGGAATGTGGAAGTTGTTTTAATAAATATTAAATTTGAAAGAAATTTCGATTCGTAAGAAAATTGTGTTTGACCGCAGTCTGGTAGGTTGGCTTATTAAACGGTTCAAACCTCAGGTCAGTCACCTCAAACAAAACGAAATATAAAAAAATAATTTTTCAGCGACTTCCTTTCAGAAGATTTTTGACAAAAACTCTGTGGGTAAATGAAATCATTTAAAATTTCTTAAAAAATTTGTCGTTCGAAATCTGCTTTAAACTGAAGATATCGCCACTTACGTGTAGGTGTGAAAAGCTACATTGTAATCCTGACTGAAGGGTTGTAATGACCAATAGCCGATATATTTGAATTTCCTCAAATGACTGTTACAGCAACTGTGGGTGTGAGAATGAGTATCAGTGTATCAGTATCCCGTCGTTGCCACGAAGAGGTGGAGAATATAAAATTTCTGCAGTAGCAAGAAATTCATAGGTTTCCTATAAATAATATTTGCTCACCGTGCTGTGTATTCATTGTGGTTTCAGAAGGTGCCGAAGACTTTTGAAATGCGAACAAGAACTAGCTGGCTGTGAAATCATTTTTATCAACAAATATACTTACCAAAAAGGGTGAAAATAGAAAATACAAATGAAGTGAATGACTCTCATGGCCTTATTTTGGGAAAATTTACACCGACTTATATAAAGGATAGCCCTTTTTTAAAGTTTAAATTTTAAAATGAAATAAAACAAAGACGGTTTAAAACTTTGATATTACAATTGTTCCGGTTAGAAATGAAATATTATTTCATTCACATGGCTGCCTTGGCTGGCCTCAGATGCACTTTTTCGAGTATAAGGGGTCGTATCTCGTCAATGGCATCACGAATAATGGCTTTCAAATGCTCAATTGTCTCTAGTTTGTCGGCATAACACTTTTCTTTAACGGCGCCTTGCAGCGCCTTCAACGATGTCAAATCATAGCTTCTTGGCGGCCAGTTGACATCACCATTTCGGCTAATTAAACGGTCATCAAAGGTTTGACGCAATAAATCAATTGTAGCATGAGATGTGTGGCAAGTTGTACCATCCTGCTGAAACCATACATCGTTCACATCAATACCATGAAGACCAAGATAAAAAAAGCTTTTTTTTTTGCAAAATCGACATCATCGTGGTCCAATAAATTCCAAAGTGCTCAAGCGTAAACCGATTCAATACATTTAGTGAAAATAATATACTGAATTTTGTAATAGAGTAGAATGACATAAGTATTGTCAGATTCAAAATAAACGATGGTTCAAATTTAAACCGATAGATGGGCCATCCGAAACATATATACATAATTGATCATTACAACTCTTCAGACAGGATTAGAACTTAGTTTCTAACACAATATATACATATATATATATTATATTGTGGTTTCTAACACCACCCATGCTGAGTGAGTTAGTTTTATTATTGGATTGGAAGACTGTATACTGTATCGACTACGAATGCCAGATTTGATAAACTTTCCATCGCAATTTTATTTAATCTCATGGTTTCTGCAAGTAAACTGCTGAGAGAAAGTCGCCGAAGAAACTTTTTTTTCGTATTTCGGTTTGTCTGACCTGGGGTTTTGAACCATGGCCTCACAGCCTATTCGACTACGATGTCTTCATAACAATATATGTATGGTAATGATGTCAACTAAATGGTAAAGAAGATTCATTGCTGAAACCTGAGCAACAATATTACATTCCTTTGATTAGCATCATGATATAGTTTGTGTTTCTCCAAAGTCTACATTTTCACTTCGTTATTTATTAAAAAACTTTTCAAAATTTAACCTATTTTAACAGATAAAAAGATTTTTTTATTAAAAGAGCTGTACAAAATCCCCTTTGTATTTACAATTTTGCTGTATTCATTCTACAACAATAAGTTTATTTCAGTTTCGTTGTTTGTTAACATTAATCTAGTAGAACACCAGGTTGTTGCTGTCATTTAATGTATTCGTTAATAGTTAAAACAAAAAACAAAAAAAGAAAACAATATTTACGCTTGCCGCCAAAAATTCATTGCAAAAAAGTTTCAAATTAAAATTACAATAAAGAGCACATTCATCTGATGATGGCGTTGTTGCTGTTGCTGTTTGAAAAAAATTGTATTTTATAATAAAAAATTTAACAACAAAGATAAATAATGAACAAAAAAGCAAAAAAAAAGGAAAACAATTTTTAAAATAACAGATTGAAACATTAACAAAAAAAGATAGAGAGAGACAGCAAGAGAGAGAGAGAGAAAAAAAGGTAAATTTATGCAAATCACAACGTCGGCATAATAACAATAAACGGAATTAATCCTTTAGAAACATAAATTTCGTGATACCAATGGTGCCAAAGAGTAGGCAACAAAAAATCTTTAGGCACACCCGCACACCCGTACACACGCACACCCGTACACACACACACCCATAAGACAGAATTACAAAAAATAAACAGCAAATGGAATGATTGAATTCTATTACTCTACCCAAGCTCTCGCTCTCTCTCTCTCTTTCTCTCTCTTTATTTGTCTATGCCCATTCACACCTACAGATGATAACTTAAATCTCCTTTTTTCGTTTCGTGTGCCAATGTGTGTGGGTAACAGTGTGAGTAACAACAGTGTGAAAAACACGTGCTATTGTTGTAAATTTATATTTCGGCTGTTGGGTGTTGATGATGATGATAGAGGTGATGAAGATAATGCTGATGATGGCATTGATAATTGTGTATCCCTTTAAGCCTACGAATACGTACGTTTCGTATGCCAGTGAGTGGGTTTAATGTAAATCGCAAATGTGCTGTTTAATAGAGCAGGTATTTAGCACACCTGTTTAATTTTTCATCGCATAAATATTAATAATAAAAAAAACAGCACAATCTTTTGTAAATATTAAACCTCTCTTATAATATATGTATTTCATAAAGAGTTTTTATTATTAAATATACATATTAAAGGTGACAATTGGTACATAAAACGTTTTAGAATAGATTTACACATCTCAAATGTTTGCAAAGTAGAAATGTTTCATTTTAATTAATTTTTTTATAATAAATATTCGTGATTGTTTATACTGCTGAGATGCCCTAATACTATTTAGAAACACTCGTTAAATCTTGGTGATGATACAGCTTTTGTCAACATCCATCATATCAGCTACTAGCATTTATCCCTGAGTTAGAGAAAAAAAATGTCCATCATTTATTTATTGTATCTTCATTTATCTTATATATATTACCTCCACCGAACGTAATGAATCGATTTACACTTGACTAAAGTTGGGATTTAATGGGTCAACGAAAAACTACACGATGATGTGGGATGAAGCACATTTTCATTTTGAGATCTGAGATCTAAGTCTCTTCATGACAAGAATGAGAAAGAACGGTAGTGACACATTAGGCGAAAAACAGTCTCTTCCTCAATGAGATTTGGCCCCCCTGTAAAACGAGTGTCGAAGATTGCCAGCACCGTACTGGCCCTGGCCTGCTCATAAGCAACATAATTTCCAACGGCATCACTGAGGCCTGGAACCCATATAAGAGTTACCTTTGAATGATCCAAGATTACTTCGGAAAATCCTCGGCATTAATTGACAAGGATGGACAGTGAATCTACGTTCGTTAGGGACTTAATCGCAGCCTGGATATTTATATAAATCAAAAAAGTTTCAAAGAAAGTCTTGTCACTCAACAAGCATTGCTCCGCTTTCAAAATTGCCATGACCTCTGCTTGGAAAAACCTGCTGTGATCAAGCAGTCTATAAACAGCTTAATATTACAAACCTTTGTCACATTAAAGAATGGAAAGATCACACTGAAAACTATTACTTTAGTCTTTTGGTAGAAAGAGCTTGATAAATTGTATGTCCGATGGGACAGAGACTTATACTTCTGTAGTTTGGGCTGAGATATTTGTCTCAAGCTTTAGCTCAGTCCATCGTCATTAACTTCATCAACAGTAACTTTCTTGTTTTTATCAATGTATAATGTCAGTGACAGCACAATAAAAGTTGTGATTTAAAATTTTATTGAATACGTAAAATACAGAAGTCTTCGTAGGTAGGGTGTTGGCTCATTAGACATGACCCCACGGTTCAAACTCCAAATCAGATATCTCCAACTAAGCGAAATATGAACAAATATTTCTGTCAAAAACTCTGAGAGTAAAATATAATTACCATGAAAACTTTTCTCAAAAATCTGTCGTTCGGAGCCGACTTTAAACTGCAGGTCCCGCCACTCATGTATAAGATTCACACACACAACATGAGTGGTGTGAGAACCTATGTCGAAATCTTGACTGAAGGGTTGTAATGTCCAATTATGTGTGTATATATGTATGGACGTAATAAAGGTCTGCAACGAATAACTTTTTTGCTTCATATGTGCAATTCGCTGTCGGATAAATAGAGTACTTACTCTCTCTCTAACAGCGTAAGCAGCGAAGAGAAGGGAATGTGTGCAAGACAAATACGAGTAAGAATTTATCCGAAGCTGCTTATGTTCCGTAAAAAGAGTACTCATTGCAAAATATATCCGCAAAAAGAAGTACTCATAAAATTATGTTCACTTCATGTGGTACTTCATATACTCGCAGAATAAAACACCACATAACTGATGTTTCTTTTTTACATATAAATGCTTTCGTGTATGAACAAACTTATAAACGACTTGTTAGACATTTATTTATTAATCATTGAAATAAAAAAATAGAAATCAGAAATAGTTACATTTTTTTTGGAAAATTTTTTTCTGTTGCTTTTTGATTTAAAGTCTTTATTTTCAACGAACTAAAAATAATTAAAATAACAAAAAACACTTAAAATTATTAAAACGTAAAAAAACATAGTTTATATTTCATTTTTTCAGAGATCATTTAAAATGATAAAAGTATATAGGAAGTAATAAGTGTAACAAATAAAGTTAAGTATGTATATAGAATAGAAGGAACTTTAAAAACTTAAATATTTGTGAATTGATTAAAAGGAAAACAAAATATAAAAACTCTAAACGTTAAATAAAAAAATAAAAAAATTCATGTCCATAGGACTTAAAGCTAGAGATCACTTTCTATTTCTTCGTATATTTTTGTTTTATTCATATTAGAGTGTAAAAACATTATTTTGTTTATTGTAGTTCCATTAGTTCCAAGAGCAGACCTCTTCTCAGAACTAAGATTTCTTGCCTTCGAAAACTTGTGCCTGTGTTTTTGTCATAACGGTTTACTTTAACAACTTCGATGTCCAATGACTCATATATGACACACAGGAGCGTATTGTAATACGATCATGGGTCACATGTGACTCATTTCTTTATACAATTTATGTGATGTTTCTGTAACACAGGCTATTTCACTTGCCTGCCTGTTTGTATGGAAAACACAAACAAAAACATTTGAACAAAAACATTTAATTTTGTTTGCGTTTTCCATATAAAGAGCAAGAGTCATCATTACATATTTCAGGTACCATGAATATTTCAAAGGGTTATATTTTATGGTCCTCCGTTTCGCAAATTGGTCACCGCAAAATTTCCATACATTATTATGCATATAAATCTTTCCATAATGATATTTTCTGCCTGGTGAAATATTTCATTTCCAATGAGAAACAGTTATTTTGCGAATCTAAAAATTCCATGAGTTAATCAACATTAATTTCTTTGTCATAATTTTTTATTTTTAATAATATTTCTAAATGACTATTCGTCAATTTACTTTATGCTCTTTCATTTGTGAGATTTTTACAAAAATTTTATTTCTCAAAAATGTGCATGTGCATGTGTGAACACTCTCAAAATTTTACATTTATTTATCAACAGAACTATAAAAAAAATTTACATTTCATTTTCGAATGCTAGTGCAAAATAAAACTTTATGCTCTTTCATTGGCATTCATTGGTATTTGCAGTACTCATTGGTATTTGTAGTACTACATGAAGTTTGGTGGTACTCATTGTACTCGACATGTTTGGTGCCGGTATTTTCGAGTAAGAAAGAAAGTTGAACATATATTTGTATGAAGCGAACGCAGTCAAATAACAACAGTATAATTTTGTTGTTCTCAAAAAAAGTACTTTTCTTCTTCGGATACTTCGGATCTTATGTACTTTTTGAAGTCAAATACATTTATGCAGACCTTTAGTACGTAACATACAAAAATTTATTGGTTTTTGTGATTCGAAAATATCATTTACTTAATTAAGATTTTTGCCGATAAATTTATAAAACATAATTATCTTGATTGTATTGTATTGAAGTCGCCGTGGTCTAGTAGGTAGTGTGTTGGCTTATTAGACGAAAGGCCCGAGTTCGAATCCCAGGTCAGACATCAAAACGAAAATATGAAAATATTTCTTCGGCGACTTCCTCTCAGCAGATTTCTGGCAAAAATTCTGAGAGTAAAAAATTGCCATGAAAAGCTTCTCAAAAAATCTGTCGTTCGGAGTCGACTTTAAACTGTAGGTGCCGCCACTCATGTATAAAATTAACGCACACAACATGAGTGGTGTTGAGAAGCTAGGCCGTAATCCTGACTGAAGGGTTGTAATGGCCAATTATGTTATGTATGTATTGTATTGAAATAATTGTAAAGCAAAAATATTAATACTCCAAGGAATCAAAATTCTATACGTTAGACAATATATTGAAATACATACAGATGTATTGTGGCTTTATAGGCCTTTTCAAAATCCACGCTTAAGTTCTCATTGTCAGTCGCATTGAAAGATTTTAAGCAGTTTTAACCTTTGACATTGACAATGTTTTTGTTTATTAAAATTCTTGTTATTAATATTAATGTTGTGTGTGTGTGTGTGGTTGTGTTGTTATTGTTGTCATTGCTGTTGCTAAAACATATTTTCATTTTCCTTCTTTTATTTGCGGTTAAGCTTTATTGCGTACCCAACATTACGTAACAGTCTCACGTTAACAATTTCTCTACGATTATGCGAGTAAAACGTGCGCTAAAAGTTCCATTTGTTGTGTATTTTGTTGCTTTTAAGTTTCTACTTTATTTTTGCCTTTCCTCCTTTTTTTTTTTTTTGTTCGTTCGTTCCATCAACGTGAGGTTATGCCAAATGAGCGTATAAATAAATGATAAATGAGTTTCTATGTCAAAATTGTTATTACCTTGCCTACCCCCATTCCACTATATTATGCACATACACAAGGTTGTTGTTGTTGTTTCGTGCAGCGTTTTTATCAAATTCCTCTTGCTATTTTCCACTACATCATTTATGAATATGAACTTTAAAGGATTCGACGTCTTTCAGCTGGAGTTGCTTTTTATTTTCGGAAGACATTGTTTCTTTTTCATACAGCGTTATTATCAACATGATTTTGTATTTTGAATAAATAAGTTGCAAATAATTGTGAAAAAGGGCCTAAATGGAAGGCCTTGTTGGAAGAATATTTTGCCTTTTTTTAGGAAAAAATTTAAAAATTTTCAGCAACACTACGCGTGGAGGTCGTTTAAATGATGTAAAGTTTCACACATAATGTCAACGTTCAAACTTTAAAATAAAAGAGAAATATCATGAAAAAAATATTTTATATGTGTTTTATTTACGTTTACTTTTGAAACCACGAAATGGATAACCCAATATATACAAATATTTTTAATTTTTTGTAACACATTTTTAGTAGGAAAGTAAACAACTTTTTATTCAAAGTATTGGTCATTGCTGACTATACATTTATTCAATCTCTCAGACAATTTGTAGATTCCACGCCACAGAAACTGCTCGTTTTTTTATTTCCTCCAAGGAATGGAAGTGCCGCTCATGCAATACGTGTCACATCGATGGAAACAAGTAGTAGTCGGAATTAGCCAAGTCTGATGAATACGGCGGGTGGCAGTTCCGCAACCTACATATTTTTTCCAGCTTTCAGGCAGTTTGTGGATTCAACGCGAATAAAACTGTTCGTCTTTTAAAGCAAACCACTTGGCTAATTTCCGACCTCCTTGTAGGAATCGAAGTGTTGCTAAAGGAATGCCTGCCCTATTGATAATAGTTGCGAAGAGCCAAGTCTGGCGGGGCTGCTAGCCTCAAGCTAAGGATTTGATTGTACCCTGAACCGGTTTTTCTTTGAGTGCAGATGCATTGTCAGGCAGCGAGATTACCTTGATCAGTTGTTGTCGATAGCAATCTATATTTATGGTCTCACAAGGTTGTAGAAACTGACAAAGTTTTAGTAGTCATACCCTTCTGGCACCATCAGACACACAGCGTTGTCTTCTTGCAGAAACGATCTGGTTTTGCAGCCAAAGTTGCTGGTTGTCCTGGATTAACCCATGATTTTTTCGTTTATAGCCCATTTACACTACAGCGAAATCTAGTAGATTAGATTTCAAATCTTGCTCAAAATCTAGATCGTTTACACTGGATTTATTTGACAGTAGCAAGATTTCATTTTAATAACAAAAACAGCTGACTGAAATTTAAAAGAAAATAATAAAGGGTCCGCCAAATAACTTTTTTTTTTTGAAAATGCTTTAAAAAAACTACTGAAACTCTTAAATTTTTTTGAACAAAAATTCGTTCAACATGGCCCCATAACGATCGCAATTGACTGTAACGGCCAATGGCCCAATTATGCCTCTGGATCAAAATCCGCACCAAACAGTTACTCGTTTTGGGTGCGTCGCCTTTTCAATGTATGCGTGCGGGTTTTCTGTGCCCCAAATGCGACAATTTTGCTTGTTTACATACCCGCCAAGATCAAAATGAGCTTCATCTGAAAAGATGATTTTTTTTTGCCAAAATCGGCATCTTCTGTAGGCTACCCGTGTAGGCTACTGCATGGCCAGCCGAGGCAGCCATTTGAATGAAATTTTTTCCATTATTAACCGGAAGTATTGTACTTTCATGTAAAAAAAGAAATTTGAGAAAATATTCAGTAGTTTTTTTTACAGCATTTTCAAAAAAAAAGTTATTTGGCGGACCCTTTACAACATTTAGAAAATGTATTTTTAAATTGAAATGTCATTTTTTTTCTGTGCAGCGTTGTATTTTTAAGTACTATTTGGCAAAACACATAGTTGCATTTCTATTTTTACTAGATTTTGAGTAGATTTTGCTGAAATCTACTAAATAAGTAGATTTTGTTTTGTATGGGAAATCTAGTTAAAATCAACTAGATTTGGCTCGAAATCTCATAAGAACTAGATTTCGCTGTAGTGTAAATGGGGTATTAAGATTCTGAAAATAAATAAATTTTTCATTTCCAACAATAATATGATACTACACTGCTAATTTGATGCTACACTGGTTTTCTATTGTGGCTTTGACGTAAAGTTTTACAAGTAGAGTTTCAGTTTTACATCTGTTTATTATTCAATTCATATGGTACTCATTTTCCAGACTTTCGGTTATGCTTGCTTTTTTTATGCATAGCTTTTAAACGATCAGAAATTGTTTATTATACATCATTCAACATTTCTGCCATTTGTTTCTCTCAAAATGACTCAAAATGTCACTCAGTATTGTTTGTTCTTTATATATCACGTCAAAATCGTTACCTCGAAACTGTGGCAACTATCTTCTGCATATTGCATCTGATAGAGAGCAATCGACAAGCATTTGATGCAGTAAAATTCTCCATCTTAACCACAACTTAAAAATATGATGTTGTTCGTTAACTGATTTGATGTTATCCAGAAAATGTTTGACAGATGTTGTGGCCAGCATACAAATAATTATGGTTCTATCTGCTATATACATTTTATTCATAATCCTTTTTAATAAAGATCACACTTTCGATATTTAATACTACCGTGCTTAACAAGCACTTTTAAATCACAGCTCTCGGTTACCGGACACGGCATGGCAACCTTGTTCTGCGCTTTTTAAATACGATTTTTTATTTGTATGTCTGGTAACTTCGCGATCTTTCTTTAACCGTTGTTGTTGCATTTTTGATATCTGTTTTGTTAAAAAAAATTAAATTGTTGTAAAGTTTGTAATTTGTTTGTGTAATTTCTGTTTACTGTATGACATGCGAATTTTGTTGTTGTCGCTTTGCCTTGTTTATGTATGTTTATTAGTATATCTTTGTTCAGGTAAAACTATAGCAGATCTGCTCTATTTACGATTTTCGATTTGTTTCAGTTTGGACTTCTGGTTGATCTACCTCCAGATATCCCATTAGACAGATGGTGTTGGGCCTGAAAATCCCAAAAAATAAATTTCAAACGATTGTATGCAGAACTAATCAGGCAGGTTATGTTTCCGTTGGACTTAACAGAGTTTAAACTTGTATTGAATATTTTAATGTTATTTTGTGTGGATATTTGTCATCTTACTCTTGCAATTGTAATCGTACGAATAATGCTGCGGTTTTGTCAAGTCTGCTGTTCATAACGGGTTCTCTTCCGTCATTGATTGTCACAATTTTACTTAGATGCAGAAGCCTACCTACGTTTCGGCTAACGAGCTTTGATTTCATTGAAGCTTATATCAAATCTTCCAGTTTTGGTGGCATGTTGCAGATTTTGTGTGAAAGGAAAATAAAAATTAAAATACTTCACAGAATTCTACGTAATTTTTGTTGTCTTGTAATAAACATCGACCAATTTCTTGGCACCTTTCGATAGTATTGATACGATTTTAGAAAATATTTTTTTAAATTTTTAATAACAATCGCTTTATAATTTCAAATTCCTTCAATATAAATGACTTATAATATTTTTTCTTTTCTTTTAGGTAAGTGGACTCTTTTAAAATTTAAAATTCTCCTCTCCAATACGTAAGTACTTAAAACTACTTAATGTGTCAACATTTCTAAATGCTGTGGTATTTATAAATTAACATTTTTTTATTTAAAGATTCTTTTAATATGTTAGTAAAATATGTTTGTTGTTCAATATAGACACAGGTTATGAACTGGGAGGCGGCTCGAAGTGGTCTTGAACTATTTATGTTCAGCAACAATTCTGATGTCGATAACCACCACATATATTTCTTATTGATTTTTGTATTCTGTTTACGACCAAGCTTCTGACACCACTTATGGTGTGTGTATTAATTTTATTCATAAGTTGCTGGACCTACAGTTTAGACTAGACTGAGAAACTTCTCATAGCAATTTTATTTTCTCTCAGAGTTTTTGCCACGATTTTTTAAAATTTTTAAATGCAATGTTGTGGATTTTATTAAATTACTTTTTAATGTTTTATAATGTGTTTTCATAATTTTTTTCCCCATAAATCTCAAATTAAACATTTAAAATTTCCGAATTTAGTTCATTATCATTTTTGTTAGTGGTTTCCGATTTCTAATCGTTTAATCCAATTTCACTAATTTGTTTGAACCTCTTTCAATTAAAATAAAAAAAAAAATAATAAAGTAGGGTAAGCACCAGGCCATAAAACTCCACTGTAAACAAAACGCCCTCGTACATAAATTGAGAATTTTGCCTATTCGCAATGCCACAGAAATAATTAATAAATTTTGAATTTCATTTTAAATTCGTATTGGTTATTTTACCCTGCGGTCAAAATTGTATTCGTTTGAAATGCAAAAACTTTTTTCGGTTTATTTTTTTAATTTTTTTTTGATTTTTTAATTTTATTGTTTTTAATGCAAGCGCTTGATATAAAATTTAAAAGTTTTTTTATAGTTAAAAATCCTTTTTAAAGATTTTTTTTCATTGATTTTTAATTCAATAAAACAAAATAAAAATATTTCTTAATCCAATTACAGCCGCAACTAAAATACAAAATTCTGCCTGTATGGCAAGTGAGTTGTTAATTAATAGTGTGGGTTTATTTATGAAATGTTTAAACTTTGAAGCATTTAAATATGTTGCGAAACATAAAATTTGATTTTATTTAGAAAAAAATCAAATTTTTCCGCCACTTTATTTTTGACTTCAGGATTACGACTTAGCTTTTTACACCACTTATGTTGGTGTGGCGGAACCAACAGTTTGAACTCAACTCCGAGAAACTTTTTCATGGCAATTTTATTTATCCTCAGATTTTTTGCCAGAAATCTACATCGCATTCCTTTTTGTAGGAAATGTATGACCAGGGGTTTTAATCGTGACCTCGCGTCTAATAAGTTAACACCCTATCTACTAGACTACGGCTACAAACAAAAGGCAACAAAAATTGAAGCGATGTACACTGTGGTGTTGTGCTCTTTTTTTTTTTACCGGAACGCGTTCCGGTTCAGCAGAAAAAAACTCCGGTTCACGGTTCGGAAAAACAAACCGGTTCGTTCAAGTTTTTGTTCCGGTTCGGTTCAAACCCTTGTTTATAAAAATACGTATAAAAATTCGTCAAAAATTAGAAAAAAAAAATCAGCAATTCTTTTTAATTTTTTTTTTTCAAAACGTCAGCCAATTCTCGTTACCAGAAATTATTTAGTTCCGGAACGCGTTCCTATCCAAAAAGGAAGTACCGGAACGACGTTCCGGAGCGTTCCGGCTCGACAACACCACTGGATGTACATCATATAGTTGTGTAGTATTATTATTATTTAAAAAAAAACGTAAACTGTATTCGACACTGACAATACGAAGTCAGAAGATGATAAATATCCTACGACAAAACTTTTTATAAAAATTTCTTTACTAATCCGTATGTCCTCCCTATAAACTACATTTCCTAGGCATAGGGTTATTACAACCTGCCGTTAACTAAAGGGAGAATTTTAACGGGCAGATAAATCGTTTTTCATTATTATAAGTGGACACTAAGGTAGAAGTGAGCTTTAGGCTAAATGGAGGATCATTCTACCTTTAACTTTTAAAGTTAAGTTTATGTTTGAACCATATTGCCATATTATATATTATTTTCAATATGGCAACTTCAAATATAAACAAAGTGAGCAAATACAATAAAAATCGAAGCATTTAAAACATAAAAATCAAAGAAAAAAGCAACACTCTTCAACTGATAACACAGCCCTTTAAATTGTGTACACAATCCTTATTAACAAAGGATGAAGCTTTCGATTTTCAATCGCACTGTGAACCCGTGTCTCAAACCCTAACTTAGACATCGAAATCATAAACTAAATAAAAAATGTCTGGTGGCGACTACCTCTCAGCAATCTTCTGACAAAAAATTTGAGATTAAAGAAAATTTCCATGAATGTTAAACTGTAGGATAAAATTAACACACTTAATATTAGTGGTGTGAGAAGCTAGGTTGTGAGAGAAACTCGGTTGTAAACCTGGCGAAAGGGTTTGCTTAAATTAGAGGGTAGCTTGCCGTTCACAGGTAAGTTCAGTCGGTGTACCATATAGCCCATTGTGTGCCCCACCACCCCGGGCTCCAGATCAGAGATCAATAATGAGTATTCAAAAAGATGAGTAGATTCGATCATACTCATAATTTCTGATACTTCTACGCATTCATACTTATTTTAATATCATACTCATACAACTCATATTCAAAGTTTGAAGTACTCATCGTACTCATACTTAACAATACGCAGGATGTTGTTGATGTCGACTCTCCTTCACTGAACATTTACAAGAATCACAAAGTAAATACATATGATTCACGTACGAACACTAAAATACTCACCAGAAGGTTTTGTGTTTACTCTGCTTGCTGTCTTTGTCTTTCTTCTTTTTTTGTAAATGCGACAACAACTAAGATTGTAAATTTTGATGAATGATTCGAGTCACTCGAATCATTTATGAGTATTATAAGTATTTTTCTAAATTTAAGAATCTGAATGAGTACTCATACTCATTGCAAACTGTACTTTATATCAAAGTGAATACGAATACGAATGAATCAGAGTATTTAAATTTCAATACTGTTGGATCATTCATACTCAAAATTTCATGAGTATTTATGAGTAGCGAAAAAACGATTCATTGCTTCGTCTCTGCTCCAGATAAAACTGGCCAGTTCTCTTATTACCAGATCTTTTAACGTTTTGCCACCCAAACACCGATGACGTCTGTTTTGAAGTGCAGGGCACTAATATAAAAGATATTGTGCCGATTCCATTTCTTCCACATCATGGCCTGCAGACTGCCTCTTAGCAGATTTCTGGCAAAAGCTCCGTGAATAAATAAAATTGGCATGAAAAAGCTCTTAAAAATATGTTGTTCGGGGTCGACTTTAAACTGTAGGTCGCGCCACTCATGTATAAAATTGACATACACAACATAAGTAATGTGAGAAATTAGGTCGTAATCCCGACTGAAGGGTTGTAATGACCAATTGTGTATATACGTATTTATGTGTATTTCCAACATCATGCGCTAACTTTGCGGACGTAGAATACATGAACTTCAGAGTGACACTTTCCTTGACATAGCTTACCCTTGGAGATGATGACCAAAAGACAGTTAAGCTCTGTAATGAGAAGTCTAGTTATTGAGCATTATTAATCCTGGATTAAATAGGCATGAGGTGGCTTATGAAATCTGTCGGATAAGATCGCAGCCAACACCTGATGTTTAATTTATTAATTTAATTTTTTATTTTATTTGTTCTAATTTAAATTCTATATAATTAAACTGTGAGCATCCTAATTTTATTTTTAATAATTTCAACATTAATACTGTTTTTGTAAATTTTAATATTTTGCTTTGTATCGCATTCTCACTTGATCATATTTTTTATTATTGGAAAGTAATTTAAAACCATAAGTACAAGTACATAACAATTGCATTCTTTAGTCATTTGTTTTTGTTGTTATGTTATAACGGGCCACGTATTAGTTAGTGAAATACTTATGTATTTTAAATTCTTTTATGCTTCAAATTGTTATTGTTATAATTTTTAAGTTAGTCGCTATTGAACTAGAAAGAAATACAGATCAAACATCGGAAAAAATTCACCCTCGCGTTTTATTTAAATTAATACTTTATTAATTTAATATTTCATTAATTTTATCACGCGACATTTTGGCGACCGTGACAGGACGGTAGCTCTAAAGTTAATTTAAATAAAAATTTAATCGGTTTTTTTGGACTTTTTGGCCCGTAGAGCCACATCAAAAATATTTTGTTCGTCCAATTTGTGATAGAGCTCTTGCAAATAATTTGTAGTCTACGCGTGACCTAGTGCCAATTTTCGTGGGTTTTTCTCGTGTCACCTACTGCAAATATTTTAAACTGTACATATTTTCGTGTCACCTATCACAATATTTCGTTGTCTGTGTGCATTTTGCCTATACTGGTACAAGTGCATTTTCGAAAAAGTCTTAAAACCAACTTTAAGTGCTACCTCCAAATCAAAGATAAAGATATCGTTTTGTGATTTGAAAATATACAAACTTAAAAAATTAAGATAAAATGGCAAACAACGATGAAGTAATTCCTGAGCCACAGAATACCAGTGGCTCAGAATTAGCAGCATTAAAACATCAAAGATCTACAATGAAGCGGAACCTCTTATATATGCAGAAAAAGATAGAAAAAGATGGCGAAAATGTCGATGACGCCATATTGGAATGCAGACTCGAAATTTTAGAATCGTATTTCAAGCAATTGGGCCACGTGCAAGGCAAAATTGAACAGCTTTGTTCCTCTGATAATGGCCGAAGTGATTATGAGGATTTATTTATCGCTACAAAGGTAAAAATATTAGGTATTCTCAAAGGTCGTCGTGGTTCTGTATCAATGGATGCTACTCAATTTAATAATTCTGTTGCTGGTGCAGTGCATTCATCTCGTCTTCCTTCATTGAAGTTACCCAAATTTGATGGCAAGTATGCTGAATACGAAAGGTTTATTACTGCTTTTAATAATTTGGTTCACGAAAATAATTCAATTACTGATGTCGACAAATTTAACTATTTGCTAAACTGCTTATCAGGCCCAGCTTTGGCAGTTGTGGAGCCATTTCAGGTAACCGAGAAAAATTATGCTAAGGCATTAAAGAGACTAAAAGAACGCTACGACAACAAAGTGTTAATTTTTCTGGAACATGTGAATGATTTATTTAGTGTTCCTAACATGATAAAGGGCGACAGCGCTTCGTTGCGAAAAATCATTGATACTATTTCGGCTATTCGTGGTTCTTTATTGTCTCTCGGTTCTGAAATGGAGGTGCTAAATGGTATTTTGGTTCACATTGTATTATCGAAAGTCGACCCCGAAACAAAACTAAACTACGATGAGAAACAAGACTTCAAATCATTGCCTACTTGGGATACATTTTATGACGTTTTAAGCAATCGTTGTCAATTTTTGGAAAGTCATAGCAAAAAGGTTGAAACTTCGGAAAGATTTAATGCTGCAAAGGCAAAGCCAAATTTTAAACGTCCATCTCACACTTTTGTTCAGTCAAACTCAAAATGCTCGTATTGTAGTTCGTCGGAGCATGGTTTAAATTCTTGTGCATCCTTTTCATCACAACCAGTTTCGGAACGCTTTAATTTCGTAAAGCGCAGTGGCCATTGCATCAATTGTCTGAACAAAGGTCATATGGTTTCGAAATGCCCATCTAAATCTCGTTGTAAGGTATGCAAATCAGCTCATCACACAGTGCTTCATTTCTACAAGGTTCCTGAAAATGTAAACCTTCCAGTAACTCATGACATCATTCAAAGTCAACCTAATAGTTCTTCGGTAAGCAATCCAGTTCAAGTTGAAAATAGTCGTTCAACTACTTTCGTCACTCGGGCTCTCAAGAGATCACTCATCCCAACAGCTGTGGTTCTTATCAAAGATTCTTGTGGCATATTTCAACCGGTAAGAGCTCTCCTTGATTCTTGTTCAGAAATAAATTTCATTCTAGAAGAAACTGCAAAGAGGCTCAAATTGGGTTTTCATCCGTACACCCAAGAAATTTCCGGCATTGGTGAAGTGCGCACAAGAATCAAGTCCTACGTTGATGCTACAGTAAAATCTCGTTTTAATTCGTTCGAGTGGTCCTCAACCTTTGCGGTAACTAAATCGATATCATCTCGTCAGCCCGGTGAATACATCGAAACATCTCATTGGGAGGTACTCAACACTCTTCAGCTAGCCGACCCATTATTCTACAAGCCCCAGCGGATAGAATTGTTAATAGGCACAGAGGTCTTTTTTAACTTGTTGGTAGACGGTCAAATCTCATTAGGAGACAGTGGCCCAACTTTAAAGAATACATTGTTCGGATGGATTGCCGGTGGTAAATTCACAACTGAATTCCCCGTAGCTCCAATGACTTGCAATTTAGCTATTGAAAGTGCCGAAGAATCCGTTGATACCACATTAAAAAGGTTTTGGGAGATAGAGGACTACGTAAACACTCCATCAAAGTTCACAGAGGAAGAGGAAGCCTGTGAACAACATTACATTAAGAACGTCAGAGTTATAGAAAATGGCAAGATCCAAGTTCGTCTACCATTTAAAAAACCCCCAGAGGTACTTGGTAACTCATTTGATATGGCCTACAAGCGCTTTTTGTCTCTCGAAAGACGCTTAGATCGTGATTCAACACTTAAATCTATGTACATTCAGTTCATGGATGAATATTTGTCGCTTGGACACATGTCGCTGTATACTCACTCGCTAGCTGGTCCAAATTTCGTCATTCCACACCATTGTGTACTTCGTCCAGAGAGCACTACAACAAAACTTCGTGTCGTATTTGATGGCTCAGCGCGTAGCTCATCAAACATATCGTTGAACGATATTCTTATGGTTGGCCCTACAATTCAGCAGGACCTAATCACCACACTTTTTTTGTTTCGTTTAAATGAATTTGCGCTCACAGCTGACGTCTCTAAGATGTATCGACAATTTGAAGTCGACGAACGGGATCGCAAATACCAGCTCATCTTATGGCGCAACAGCAGGGAGGAAAAATTGCAAGTGTTTCAACTTAACACTGTTACATATGGTTTGTCTTCAGCCCCATTTTTAGCAATTCGTAGTTTGTTTTTCATCGCAGATAAATATAGCACATCGTTTCCTCTTGGTTCCAAGGCCCTGCGAGAAGATTTTTATGTAGACGACATCCTTACTGGCTCCAATAACGTCGAAACGTTGCTTAAAAAAAAGGCAGAGTTGGTACACCTACTTAAACTGCATGGACTCGAATTGGCAAAATGGAGCAGTAATAGTTTTGAAGTTACCTCAAATAATGAAGCTGAAGTCCCTATAAAAGGCCCAGAAGACGAAATTAGAAAAACCTTAGGCATGTCCTGGAAACCACAACAAGATATTTTTTGCTTTCGTTTTGAATTGCCGGAGTTAATCGAGCCAACAAAAAGGTCAGTTTTGTCCCTTGTATCAAAAATTTATGATTTGTTAGGAATTTTGAGCCCGGTCGTGGTTCGCTGTAAAATCCTTCTTCAAGAAATATGGGTCCAGAATTACGACTGGGATGACAAGCTGAGTGATGATCTCAAATCTTTGTGGCTCAAAATAAGAGATGACCTGCAGTATATAAAAAAGATCGAGGTGCCCAGATATGTATTTACATCGCCTGAAACACTTGGTGAAGTCCATGGTTTCGCAGATGCATCCCAACGTGCGTATGGGTGCTGTATTTATTTTCGAGTTTTGGTCGAAGGCAAGTACAAAACAACTCTGCTGATTGCTAAGTCCAAAGTAGCTCCTATTAAAGCACAATCACTACCCCGACTTGAACTGTGTGCCGCTGTTCTGCTGAGTAAAACGTGGGAGAAAATAAAATCAAAAATGGCTAATTTTGTATCGAAAACCTATTTTTGGACTGATTCGAAAATTGTGCTTCAATGGCTTAAGCTTCCCTCATCAACTTTAAATTGTTTCGTCGCTAATCGTGTCTCCGAACTTCAAACCAATACAAGAGATATTGTCTGGAGTCACGTTCCTTCTAAAAGCAACCCTGCTGATATTGTATCCCGAGGATGTAGTGCAGAGGAATTACCAACAACAATTTGGTTTAACGGTCCTAGTTTTCTTTCCGATCCTCAATCAACTTGGCCCAAAACGAATGAGACAAAAATTAGTTCAGAATTTTTGGAAAGAAGAAAAGCGGCTGTTTTCAAGTGTACTGATGCTCCAAAATCAATAATCGAAGAGATAATCGATAAGCATTCATCATATTATAAAGTTATTCGAATAATTTCATTTGTTTTTCGTATTTTTAACAAATACCCAGTAGACCGCAACTTGAAGCCTGCAGATGCATCTCATATAACCGTAGCTGAATTAGACTGTGTTTTCTGGCGCATAATTGGCCATATTCAAAACGATAATTTCAAGGAGGACATTGTCGCACTTTCCAAAGGAAAATTCGTTCATCCCTCACTACATAAATTGACACCATTTCTACACGAAATGAAATTAAAAAATGGCTCATCCATCACATTACTGCGTGTTGGTGGTCGTCTAGCAAAGGCACCTATACCATATGATGCCCGATTTCCTGCTTTGGTTCCTAAAAATCATCGTTTTGTATTATTGTACATCGAACATTTGCATCGCCATCATTTACACGCTGGTCCAAAAGTTTTACTGGGTATCATTCGTCAAAAAATTTGGCTCATTAATGCCAGAGAGGTGGCTCGCAAGGTTGTTCGAAATTGCATCCATTGTTTCCACTACAAGCCAAAACTGATGAACCAAATTATGGGTAACTTACCAGCTGATCGACATCGAGTTAATCGACCGTTTTTAGTGGCTGGAGTGGATTTTTGTGGTCCATTTTTAACCACACATCGTAGCAGAGGTAAAATACCATACAAAACATATATAGCTGTCTTTGTTTGTTTTAGCTCAAAGGCCGTGCATTTAGAAGTGGTGTCCGACCTCTCAACAAACACATTTCTTATGTGCCTGAAACGGTTCATCAGTCGAAGAGGTATTCCCCAAAAAATCTACTGCGACAACGCCACAAACTTTGTCGGAGCTCACAACAAACTCATTGGAATAAAAAATTCGTTGTTTCATCAAGATGTCGTTCATGAGCTCACCACGTATTCGGTCCAGAAAGGTTTTGAATTTTGTTTCATTCCTCCTCGCGCCCCACATTTTGGTGGTTTATGGGAGGCAGCTGTTAAATCAGCTAAAACATTGCTCGTAAAAAATATCGGCCTACCACCCCTTACATTTGAAGAATTGCAGACACTTGTGGCGGAAGTTGAAGCCATTTTAAACTCTCGCCCCATCGCTCCAATGTCTGACGATCCTAACGATGGTGAAGCATTAACACCAGGGCACTTAATAATTGGTTCACCTTTAGTGGCCCTTCCTGAAGAAACGTTAAATCTTGCCAAACCAGGGTCTCTTAGTCATTTCCAGCGAATTTCGTATTTGAAGAACCAGTTTTGGAAAGCATGGTCTAAGGATTATATCTTGTCACTCCAAGGACGAGCCAAATGGTCAAAGGTGGAGCCAAATGTCATCGAAGGCCAACTTGTTGTAGTTCATGAGGACAATACCCCACCACAACAATGGCAGTTAGCTCGAGTAACAAAAGCTATACTTGGTTCTGATGGACGAGTTCGAGTAGTAGAGCTTAAGTCAAAAAATGGTTCATTTCGTCGTCCTATTCATAAAATAGCTCCCTTACCTCCTCCAAATTCATCTTGAAAGAGAGGCCTTTCAACGGGGGGAGCATGTCGGATAAGATCGCAGCCAACACCTGATGTTTAATTTATTAATTTAATTTTTTATTTTATTTGTTCTAATTTAAATTCTATATAATTAAACTGTGAGCATCCTAATTTTATTTTTAATAATTTCAACATTAATACTGTTTTTGTAAATTTTAATATTTTGCTTTGTATCGCATTCTCACTTGATCATATTTTTTATTATTGGAAAGTAATTTAAAACCATAAGTACAAGTACATAACAATTGCATTCTTTAGTCATTTGTTTTTGTTGTTATGTTATAACGGGCCACGTATTAGTTAGTGAAATACTTATGTATTTTAAATTCTTTTATGCTTCAAATTGTTATTGTTATAATTTTTAAGTTAGTCGCTATTGAACTAGAAAGAAATACAGATCAAACATCGGAAAAAATTCACCCTCGCGTTTTATTTAAATTAATACTTTATTAATTTAATATTTCATTAATTTTATCACGCGACAAAATCTTCTTTTTTTTTAACCGAATCATACAATTCATAGCCTACAAAATCCTATCAATATGCCCAGTAATATTAAAGATTTAATCATACCAAGGAAAAAATAAAAAAAATGTTTCCATAAATTTTATTTCAATTTGAAATTAAAACAGTTTAATGCCATGGAAATTTCCATACCACCTCATACATTCGCTCGCTGGTGTGGTAAAACAAAGGTGCAGTCGAAAAAGGCAATTGGCTAAAACGTTTTTCATTGTTTGTTAGTTTCTCTATAAGGATTTTATCTCATAAATAAATAAAGAAATAAACAATTAAATAAAAAACAATGAACGAATACACAAATAAACAAACAAAAAAATATTAGAAAATGAAAAACTAATACACTGCAATTGTTAGAAAGGATAGAAAAACTGGCCCAACATATCTACAAACACACTTCTAAACTAGACAACACACTGACTAACTGACTAAATAAAGGCGTTAACTGTTGTGTAAAGTCTACATTTTATATTTTATTTTTATTTAATTCTGTTCTGGTAGTTTATTTTTTATATATTGTTTGCTGCCTTA
This sequence comes from Sarcophaga rosellei, assembly GCA_930367235.1. Taxonomy (NCBI): domain Eukaryota; kingdom Metazoa; phylum Arthropoda; class Insecta; order Diptera; family Sarcophagidae; genus Sarcophaga; species Sarcophaga rosellei. Next base: position 30,308,592 of record OV884021.1, on the reverse strand, counting down.
AATTTGTGTCGCTCGGTCGGTCGGTCGGTATTTCAAGTCAACTGTGAGTTGAAGCCGACCAAACAAAGAAAAAAAACAGGAATCCAAAAATAAGCAAATCGTTGTGTGTGTTTAAATACCAACACCGATACCAGCCAACCAACAAACAATCAACTAAATGGACGCAGAATACAACAACAAAAACAGAGAGAGAGAGAGAGAGAGAGAGAGAGAGAGAAAACGGTACATATTACAATCTATTCAGCCAGCCATTTCACCATCCTGAAAACCAGCCACCCGGTTCACCAACATTGTCGTCATTTAGCCAACCGACAATATGTTGTTTGTTTCTTTTCCCCTTTATTTCATTTTGTTCTTGTTGTTTTTGTTATTTTTATCCATTATATTGTTATCGTTGTTGCATTTTTATTTTTACCATATTGTTGTTGTTATTATGCGGGCAACCCTACATTTGGTTTGGTCACTAAAAAAAACCAAGAAAGAAAAAAATTTTATTTTTAAAAATATTCTGGAAAATAAAATAAAAAAAATAAATCATACTGAGCAAAAACAACAACAACAGGAGTATTAAATAAATATTGTAAAATGAAAATTAATGAAAAAAACAACATCGTGGCAATAACTAACAACCCCCCTTACAATGTAATGCCACACAGCAACTCATTGAACGCAAGAAGGATAATAAAATGAATGAATGAAGAATGAATGTTAAGAGAATCAATTAACAAAACTTTGGATTGTAATTTTCACAAGGATACACTAGCATGTGACAATTGCATGATCCAGGGTATTAAAAAATCTCAATGCTTTCGGAAAATCCTTCATTTAATAGAAATCGTACGAAAGATTTGCCTTCAACTGTTTAAAGGCTATGTACAGTAGTACGCATAGGAAGAATAGGGGAAGCAACATTGGTTAAGTAAGTAAGAATGCCATGAAAAGTTTTTCAAAAATCGGTCGTTCGAAGTCAACTTCAAACTGTAGGTGCTGCAACTCATGTGTAAAACTTACACACACACAACGTAAGTGCCATGAGAAGCTACGTTGACATCCAATTATGTATGTATTATGTTATGCTATGTTCGCACGAGCCTTCGAATTACTTCGCTCTCTGTTTGAATTACTTATTTGAATTATCATGTTCACACGGTAGTTTTGTAATTCTTTTTTACAGTTCTTCTTCTTTTTATTACTAAATTATTATTAATATTTTTCATACAGCTTCTTCAAAAGCTGCAAATACTTTTCAAAAGGTTTTCTACACACATAGTGGCTTCCTCCGCTAATTCCGCGAATAACTTTTAAAACATATTTTAAAAAGTATTGTTTTTGGATTCCATTATTGTTTATTGTTTACAATATTTTTTGTGTATATTTTTTGTGCTTTGACAGCTGGTGATGGCAAAAATACGATAAAATTTAGAGATTACAGTGATTTTTAAGTAATCCACAGGGTAATAGAAATTGGATTACACACAATTTGGGTAATTCGCTCACAAAATTTTGTATGGCGAATGACGTAATTTAGCACATAATTGGGTGTTGAATTGCGAATGAGAGAGCGAATTACGAAAAATTGCTGCCGTGCGAACATGGCATTAGCAAGAATGCATGTTCGACATATCAGCGTTACAAATTTGACCAAACACGGTTTATACCACCCTAAGGCAAGAAAAATGAATATTAAATATGCACACGAATCTGAAGAATTTTAAGACATTTCTAAAATAATCAAGTTAAGTGCAAATACCTAAAAAGGTCAGGAGTATAAAGCAGTGTATTACTGCCTATTAAATAAGCTGCGTTGCATTTGATTAAGCGAGGACAAGGAAAATTTTCCCTCTGAACTAACCACTTTAAGAGGTAGCAACTTGTGGTGATGAGATGCCATTGTACTGTACACCACACTCATATTTAATACGATATCTCTATAATGTCCCCAACAAGCTTATTTCCATAACAAACTTCAGGAAGCAGCTCGGTGTCAACAATGCCATTTTCCTGCATAGCAATTGGTATTTCCTTCTGACATGCATTAATGCCTCACCGGTTGCAAGAATGTGTTAATTCTCGTCGTCACGGGATCTACATATTGAGCTCAAGACAACTACCATTCTAAATAAGTGTACTCTCTGTCTACTGTGCCCTAGTTTTAGGTTAGATGCACACATAATAAGTCTTTACAATCCTTTATTAAGGGTTATGACCTAGCTTCTCACACAACTTATGTCGTGTGCGTTGATTTTTATACATGAGTGGCGGAACCTGTCGTTTAATGTCTTTTCATGGCAATTTTAAAATACTCTCAGAGTTTTTGCTAGACATCTGCTGAGAGGAAGTCGCCGAAGAAATATTTATTCATTTTTCGTTTTGTTATAGATATCTGACCTGGGGCTTGAACCGTGATCTTACGTCTAATATGCTAATATGCCACCTATTTGACTAAGGTGAGGAAGTCTTATTGTACTCTTCTCACAATTTTTTCCAGAGATGCATTAATGTCTCACAGATTCCAAGAATGCATTCCGATGATTCATTCTCATGGTCACCATGGTCTAATTGTTTGGTTCGAGGTTGACCACTCTCCCTGCCTCCGCATTCTTAACAATTGTACACTGAGTCTATTGTGCCTTGTCCAAAGACTGCCAATTAACCTCAGTTCATTTCTTGATAGTCTGATACATGACTTTTATCTCCGTTTATTGTAATTTCCCAACAAATGTTTGATTGCCTCACACCCGTTTGATGAAAAAATTCTCTGGCGTTCATTATCTTCTCTTTCGTTGAGTATAACGTTCCCAACTTCTGGCCCCACTGCACAGAAGGTTTTTAAGCCACATGAATGTTGTAGAAGTTCTCTTCTTGCAAGCACGTTTGCTTGCTCATAGCCGAGAAATTTGACACAACCTATGGTAATTAAGTCCCATACTATGTTCGATTTAACCTCATAAGAGCCGAGTATATCTTTGAAACATTTTATTTTGGAATCAAAAACTTCTGATGTTGTCCCAAGATCCCTTCTTGTAACATCTGACTACTCCAAAATATATTCGATTTCAAGAGAGTACCATATGGAGCTTTTAGATTAATCCATTAATTTGTATGTCAAATAGTATTACTAGGTCCTGTCCTTTCGATGATATATACTTATATTTAAAAGCTTTCGGAATTTTTTATTCTGGAACCATAAACTCCCACTCCGTTTTTGACCCTATTTTAAGAGAGTACTATATTTTGATTCTATATGACTTCATTGATTTGTGTTATTAAGTTTCGTTGTGAAGCATTTTCCACAATCATAGAGTCTATTGGTTCTATCCAAAGGATAGTTAAAGAGGAAACAGTCGGCCTTTCGATTACTTAAGTCAAGAAATTCCCTCATCAATTTTGATATTAAACTAGTCTTCCAACAACCTACCCATGGTTTATAATACTTTGGCCTCTTCTACCATATGCATAACAAAGCTTCGAGGCTGTTAAAAGAAAGGTTGACATTGCCACTGTTATACCAACACAGGCTAGTCACGTAGCTTGTCTAACGCCAAGTGAGCTGTTTTTATATACGTTCTGTTTGCCTAGATAATTGGCCTGCTGTTATACTGATTGTAGTACTGAGGCCACGGTTCAAATCTCAGTCAGACATCTCCAATAAAATGAAGTAAGAAAAAACATTTCTTTGGTGACTTTCTCTCAGCACATTTCTGCCACATACTCTGAGAGTAAATGAAATTGCCTTGAAAAGTTTCTCAAAAATCTGTCGTCCGAAGTCGACTTCAAATTGTAAGTCCCGCCATAGATGTATAAAATTAACACACACAACATAAGCGATGTATGAAGCTAGGTCGTTGTCCTGACCAGAGATTAGCAATAAGTATTCAAAAAGATGAGTAGATTCGAATCTAACTCATAATTTCTGATTCATATACTCTACTCATATTCAAAGTTTGAAGTACTCATCATATTCATGGTTAACAAAACATATGATGTTGTTGATTTCAACTCTCTTTTACTCAACATTTACAAGAATCACAAAATAATTATGATTCGCGTACGAACACTACAATACTCATTAGGAGATTGTGTGTTTGCTTTGCTTGCTGTCTTTGTCTTTTTCTTTCTTCAATCAATCAAGCATATGAGTTTGATATCAACGTTGTACTTATACTTAGTGCAACCTGTACTTATAAATCAATGTTGTATTGAGTACGAATGAATTAGAGTAATTGAATTTCAATATTGTTGACTCACACATACTCAAAATTTTATGAGTAGCGAAAAAACGATTCATTGCTGATATCTGGTCCTGACTGAAGCCCTGGTTAGCCAAAGGCTAAACGGGACGTTTTTAAAATAAATTCTGGATGCCCAAAAATCGATAGCCTGAAGATGAGTTCTTATGAGTAGCGAAAAAACGATTCATTGCTGATCTCTGGTCCTGATTGAAGACCTGGTTAGCGGCCCGTCTAGCCTTTGGCTAGGCACGGTTTTAAAATAAATTCTGAATGCCCAAAAATCGATAGCCTGCAGATAAGGAAACTCCACTTAACTGCAGGGTCTGCAAATAACAAAACGTATACGACTAATGAATTATTTTTATAAATTCTTAACATTTTACAACCATGGGATACAAATGAAAATTCTTTAAAAATTTTTGTTTAAAACATTTTTGTGGACGCACTCAACTAGTTTGAATTGCTTTTTCTTTTTTACATTCCTTAACGCTTTTGTTGATTTAATGTCCGCTTTAATGCCTTCTAAATGACTGAAAATCGAGGTGTAGTTTTGTTTAACTACGAGTATTTTGTTTAACTATTTCAACAACAAAAACACAAAAAAAAAACCAAAAACAAAAACTTTAACAAATAAAGAGAAAAGAAACCGATTTGTGTGGGTGTTTTTTGGTCCTCTATTTATTTATTTAGTCGTCGTTGTGTTACTTTTTATTGCCAGAACAACTGGGCTATTTTGGGGTTTTCCTCTGTTTTTTCCCCCCTTTTTGCTGTTTTTGTTGCTGTTGTGCTCATTCTTTTTTTACAGGGTTTTGTGTTTGAGTTTTTAGTTGATTTGTCTGACAAAACAACACAAGGAAAACAAAGCAAAGACGAAGAGGAAGTGGAAGAAGCAGAATTTGTTTAAACATTTACTGTGAATAGTTTCTGTGTTTTTATCACGTTATTGTTGTTTGTTGCTATTATTTAGTTAGTTTGTGACAATATCCTTGTTTTCCATTTTTTTCCTCCCTATTTGGCTCTTTTCTTTCGACTTTTTGTTCCATTGTGATTGCTATTGCCTCTTGCTGCTGTTGTTGTTATCATTTTAGTTTTCCTTTACCATTTTAGTTGGCATTTTCTATTCAGTTTTCAAAATCATTCGTATTGTTTTGCTGTTGCTCAATGAACAACTTCTTTTCATGTTGTTGCTGTTGTTGTTGTTGTTGTAGCTGTTGTATGGTACTTGATAAGTTAATTTGCGTTTTTGTCTGCTTTTCAAACAAAAAAGGTTTATCTTTCGAAAACAGTTTTCTACAGCACACATACATACATACATACATCTGGTTAAGGAGAGGAGTAAGAGAAAGAAAGAAAAAGCAACACGGAGTCTATTTAAATAGTTTAAAGTCTAAAGGAATTTATGATTTCCTTACTGGCTTTTAAGAAGACTCAGCAATAAAACAATTTTTTTTTAACACAAACATGCTTGCCCACAAGCTAAACAATGAAAATGTTTGATTTATGAATAGTTATGCGATTAAACAGGAGGCAAATTATATTTTAATTGATTTTTCATGTACATACATGAATTAGAAACCGATTTTGAAAAAAATCAAAAAGAAAAGTAAAACACGGACTCCATAAACAATTTCAATAAATAGCGCCTGAAGGGATTTTAAAAATGTTTTTAAGTTTGCAAATCATTATAAAACATTTTTTAAATTAAAACGGATTATAAAAAGCAACACAGATAAAAAGTATCAGGTTTGCCATCTAACGGTTATTTCGAATCTGGCAATACTTATGTCATTCTATTGTATCACAAAATCAGTAATATTGTCTCCACTCAACGTAATGATTCCAGTTATACTATATTCAGATATACACTTTTATTGAATCAATGTCCGGTTTATTGAGTACAATATGTTAAGTGTTCAGACATAACAATACACGCAGTTAATCTGCTTATTTAACATTCATTGGTCAGCTGGCAAACAAAACATCTGGTTGTTTCAACAACATTGATTTTTATTTTGTTTTTTTTTTGTGTTCGGTTAATTATAATATACGCGCTGATCATACTTATGACAGTGCTGCATTTTAAGTTTTACTCAATATTATAACAATTTGCGTATTTATTGCGCAATAATTAATTGAAATTTTATATGAAATAATGAGCTCGATAATAGCGTTTAATGCGATTTACGCAATAAAGGTGCATAAATGAATACCGCATTAGACTTCAGCAACGTTGGGATTTATTGGAAATTTATTTTCAAAACAGAGATAATTGGTCAGATATTGCACAATAATGGCGTACACAATTTGGTCCCAGAGAAGCACCAAAATTGCCATTTGCTAAAGTTCGTTAGACTGGGTTTATTGTTAATGCATCAAGACATTAACGTGCTTGTACAGTACGTATACCCTAAAAGATCGAAGCTGCGGCACGGAGTGTGCGTGGGAATCTATCAATATCAACTTGATATCGTCTTCAAGAATTGAACATTTCACACAGCAGCTTAAGTCGAATTTTGTGAAAAGATCTCGGTATGTATGTAGGTGCCGTAGTCTAGTAGGTAGTGTGTTGGCTTATTAGACGTAAAGCCCGGGTTCGAACCCCAGATCAGACATCAAACGAAAATATTGAAAAATATTTCTTTGGCGACTTCCTCTCAGCAGATTTCTGTCACTAACTCTGAGAATAAATAAAACTGCCATGAAAAAGTTTCTCAAAAATCTGTCGTTCGGAGTCAACGTTAAACTGCAGGTCCCGCCACTCAAGTATAAAATTAAAGCACACAACATGAGTAATGACTGAAAGGTTGTAATGGCCAATTATGTATGTATGATTTCGGTATGACGCCTTACAAAGATCAATGGGTTCAATAGTTGAAGCCCCATAACCATCCGCTTCCTTTTCGCTTCGCTAGATGGGCCAATGAGAAACTGCACCATGATGTCGATTTTACCCAAAAAGCAGAGATCAGCGCTGAGTATTCAAGATGAGTAGACTCAAATCATACTCATAATTTCTGATACTTATACGCATTCATACTTATTCTCATACTACTCATATGCAAAGTTTGAAGTACTTATACTTAACAATACGCATGATGTTGTTGATTTCACCTCTCCTTTACTCAACATTTACAAGAATCAGGAAATAATGATTCGCGTACGAACACTACAATACTCACTAGAAGGTTATGTGTTTGCTTTGCTTGCTGTCTTCGTCTTTTTCTTTCTTCTTTTTTTTTGTAAATGCAACAACAACTAAGACTGTAAATTGTGATGAATGATTCGAATCACTCAAATCATTTATGAGTATTATACGTATTTTTCTAAAGTTATGAATCTAAATGAGTAGGCTTATGAATCAAACATATTTCCAATGGTATGAGTTTAATGGCAACGTTTTACTCATACTCATTGCAACCTTTACTTATAAATCAATGTTGTAGTGAGTACGAATGAATCAGAGTACTTGAATGTCAATACTGTTGATTCACTCATACTCGAAATTCCATGAGTACTTATGAGTAGCGACAAAACGATTCATTGCTGATCTCGGGTGGATACGTTTATAAGTAAAATTTCCGCATTTGGGGCACAGAAAACCCACACGTGGTCTTAAACAAGCCAATGCACCCAATACGATAGACTGTTCAGTGCGACTTGTTGAGCGGGGGCATTATTGTCCCATATTTCTCTGAAAATGAGGACGGCGCAACCATTGCGATCAATGGAGACACCTAACTCACCATGATAAACGATTCTTTTTTGTACCCATTCTACATGGTATTGATGTGAACAATGTTTGGTTTCAACAGGATGGTTTAACTTGCCACACAGCTTATGCTTCAGTCGATTTATTGCGTCAAACGTTTAATGGCCGTATAATTACCCCAAATGGTGAAGTCAATTGGCCGCAAACAAACCGGGATTTAATATCGTGAGACTATTTTCTAGGGGCCCCGTTAAAGAAAATTGTTATATCGACCTACCAGAGACAATTGAGCATTTGAAGGTCAACATTCGTGATGCCATTGCCGAGATACGACCTTATATACTCGAAGAAAGGCACGAAAATTGGTCCGATCGAATGGAGGTGCAGTGAGGCCCGCCGTGGCAGCCATATGAATGAAATAATAATCCATTTCTAATCGGAACAATAACATTTCACAATAGAAAGATAAATTTTGGCGAAATTAAAAAACGTTCTTGGCCCACCCTTTATAATAAAATTCTTGTCATTACCAATTAAAAAATGCATAACTTCGGTATGCTTTGCATACATACATACGCCTACCTGATTTTACAAAATCTCTCGTTTCAGTAATTGAAGAGAATTCATGAAAAAAATCAAATCAAAAATTAATTTCTATTGAAAATCTTTATCACGATAATAAAATAAAATGTGAACGAAAAAATTAAATAAAATGCAAAATGAGCAAAATATTTTTTTAATTGCTTATGCGAACAGATTTGCAAAATTTGATAATCATCCGTATTGAATTGCAGAATAATTGAGCAAAAAAGCTAATTGTAGCAAATAAAAGAAGAACAAATAATCATGAATTTGATGTTTTCATTTGAAGCATAAAAACAAAATTAAACTAAACTAAAAAAATGTGGAGAAAATGTATTTAATTTGAATTAATTGTTGTATAGAAGCAATTAAATTGTAGTTATTGCCATTCACACCTGTTTAATTGGATTGATATTGATTACAGATTATCAATATCACATGGAAGATTTATGAGAAAATTTTATTAAAGTTTAAACAGAATAAAACAAAAGCAATTATTGTATAGTAAATAATTGCATTGGCTTATAAAATTTGATTAAATGCGGTATAATATATGTATATACGATATATATACATATACAGTAAGCAGCAAAAGTTGGGGTACCCCAACATATTTTTTACAATTTCATGAATTTTAAGCAATAATATGTCCAAATTATTGATATTTCTTATATTTATTTTATTAATTTATTTCTATTGCTACTGTTCACAACTTGATGTAAACAACAACAATTGCTTTGTTTGTTATTCCTCTTTGCACTCTTTTGTATAAACAATAACTGATCACTAGATAATTGTTCGACAGATTTGGTAACGGAGATCTTCAAACCACGATTATTCTCTTAAATCACACCGTGTCTTCACACACGGACTGACTAAACTTTTACTAACTTCGTTGCTTGCTTTGTTTCGCCTTCTCGAAATCTCTATAAATATAAGCACTGTTGTTGCATTATTGTTGTTTGTGTATTTTGTTTACATTTATTCTAGTAATGTTTGTTGTTATATTGTTTGTTTACTTGTTTAGCATTTTTTATACTGCTGTTTGTTGTATTTTTGTTTACTTGTTTATCATGTCAACAAGTTCATTGTTATTGTTGCTTTTATTTATAATTTTAATGTTAAACGATGTAAAAAAGCAAAACACCAGTATCCAAATTTTTCCCATTTTCGTAACAATATATTCCACATGATTTTCACAATATTTTCGCATATACTACAAGTTGTATCATATTTTAGCATCAGATATTATAGAATTTACTGTGATCTGCTACAGTTTCTTTTGCCTTTTGTTCTTGTATAAAACCTTGCCATTAATTTGACATTTCATGAAAAGAAAAAATTATTCATTATTTCCATAAATTTCAGTTTTTTCTATAAAATTTCATAAAATTCCTGCAAAACGGTCTTAAATTACCAAACGTGCTTGATGATGAAAACGTGTTTGCCACTCTATTTTCCCGGAGGCACGTGTATAGCTGTAGAAAAATCTTTTAAACTTTTTTTTTTTTTTTTTTGTTTCTTCACACAATATGAGTATGAACTTAAAATTAAAAACTTTCGAAAATATCCTGCTGGTTAGAAAAAAGTCAAATGCATCATAATCAACACATGTATGCTCGTATGGTATGCTCGTAAAATGGAAAATATGATCCAAAAAAACATTAAAAAAAATGCATTCAAGATAGTAAACGAATTTTCTGAATATAAAAAAAAAATTTTAATTTATACAATAATGATGGCGACAATAATATTGTAATAATGATGATGAGGATGATGATGATCCTGATGGATATTATGGTAGTGAATGTGTTAAATGCTTAAAACAATACCCCGACACTTTATAGCAGGCAGTCAACCATCAACCCGTATTATAGTCAACCATCTAGCCAGCAAGCTAACCGTACATCTATCTAAACCACTAAACTCTGCAACAACAAAAACAACAACAACAACATTATCTAACAGTATTTTAACACAAAAACTGTTTAATGGCTCGGCTTGGTTGTATGTGGATATGTTAGAGCACAGCATATAAACCAGGATCCTAAGGATTTTTTTATTTTACAAACTTTTTCAAGAGTTACCATGTTTTGTTAATATATTTGTTGTTATTATTATTGTTGTTGTTTTTGTTTCTGTTTTAATATTAATATGTGACATATGAGTAAAGTTTTTTAATTTTTTCCGTCGTTTAACGTTGTTATTGCCAAGTGATTCTGTTTTTATTTTCATTTTTTTTCCCGTTTATGAAAGTTTTCCATTATTGGTTTCTGTGAAGTAAAAAAAAAAATTTTAAAACATTTATTATATTTTATTGTTGTTGTTATTTTTTTATGATTAAAATAATATTTATTTATATATGTATGTATATACATGTGTCCTATGAAGAATTTTAATAAATTGAACAACGACATAAATTGTACAGCATTTTAACGAGTAATTAAAATCAAATAAAAGTCCACACATTTAATAAAATTTGTTTCTTTCCCCGTTTCAATATACTGTCGTGGTAGACTATGGTGGTAAGGAAGTGAAGGCTATAATAGGCTATATATTATACAATTAAACATTATCTGTATTATATCCTAAAAGCATAATTAAAATATTGTTTTGTCTTGAAAATGTAGGGGCAAGTCTTAAATTAAATATTTTAATCATTATAAATATGACTTTGTAGTAGAAGTAGTAGCAGCAGTAGTCGTAACTGTAGTAGTAGTAGTAGTAGTAGCAGTAGTAATAGTAGAAGGAGTACCAGTTGTAAAAGTAGTTTATATTTTTTCCACTGAGAAAGGGTAAATGTATCTAACCGCATCATAGGGGAAGTCGTCGTGTGTGGGGCCTTCAACCACTAAATCTCCCCCTCTTCTTTTGGACTCTTTGTGCCCACTCCGGAATTACTGTAGTATTATTTCAAAGTGGAGTCCATTTGTTTCTTTTAAATCTGAAAAGGTGTTTAAACATAATAAAAGTTGTAATAGTGGTAGTAGCAGTAGTAGGAGTAGTAGTAGTAGTAGCAGTAGTATAGTAGTAGCAGTAGCAGTAGTATAGTAGTAGTAGTAGCGGTAGAAGTAGTAGTAGCAGCTGTAATAATAGTAATGAATTTTAAAAATTATTATCAAAATATCCTCTACTATTGGCTGTCATAAGGCAGCCCAATCACTTTTACGTCTTTTAGTGTAGACAATACAAGTTGCAATGAAAATTATTTTGAAAATTACCATACTTTCCGATAATCAGGAGGCCACAGAGTTTCAACATAATGAGCTCCAAGCTCCAAGTGTGCAGCTCTTGCTGATATTTAAATAAGTTAGCTGAACGATATTACGTCCACATCTTATGGGGTACTAGGACATACAAAAGGGCAACAGTGGCACAACCCCGATGGTCTAGTTGGTAGTTTTCTAAACTTCCACAACCAGCAACCCTGTTTGTTTTGTGATTGTTGATATTACGTATATTATTAACCGAAATAGAAAAAGAAAGTGAGAATTATTACAGAGGAATTCTTGAAAAAAAAGTGACACTGGTCATAAAACAAACAATGTTTAAAATAAAATTTGTCACACACTACCACTCTTTCCTTTCTCCTATAATTTCCTGTTATTCCAACACAATACACTGCATGAGTATGAGTTCAACTCCTGATTGTTGGTCTTAAAAAAATCGTAGCCTCAAACAAGTTTTTGAATCTGAGAATCATTCTGGGGACCTGTAAGCTTATAATTGGCAATGCGGTCACCAATTCTAACATCTCAGAAAATCTTGTCAAAATGTATAGAGCTCGATTAAAGTGCTCAAACTCCAAAAAAGCACGCTCAGTGTGATTGTCGGGATCATAACAGTGCATTGCATTACGGGTAAAAATGCGCGGCGCATTAATATAGGGCACCTTTTGGAGAAGGGATAAGGAAGAACATGAAGGAAAGAAGGGAATGGAAACCTGGTGCCTACTACACAGATATCAAGCACTGATATTGTCAGCTTGGGTTCGCTTCAACAGAAGCTAGAGTAGTTCCACAACTAGGGAGTAATGGAAAAAACATTGATAAAAACATTGTAATGGAATCACATTGAGCCCGTAGTCTAGTAGGTAGTGTATTGTCTTATTAGACATGAGGCATCGGGTGAAACCCGAAGTCAGGCACCAGTCCAACAAGAAGAAATACGAAAAAACATTTCTTTCGGCAATTTCCTCTCAGCAGATTTCTGGCAAAAACTCTGGAAGAAAGGAATAAAATTGCCATGCAAATGTTTTTCAAAAATCTGTCGTTCAGGGTCGAATTCAAATTGTAGGCTCCGCTACTCATGTACAAAAATACCACACACAACACACGTGATCTGAGAAACTAGATTGTAATTCCGAATGAAGGGTTGTAATGCTAAATTGTATATGTGTGTATGTACAATCGGATACTACTTGTAGTATATCCGGAAACATTGTGAAAATAATGTGGAATATATTGTCTATGGAATGTATTGAACAATACCAAACTTAAACTAAATGATAGTTGTAGCATACAACACAGGTCTTAAGTAATCTATGTCTGATTGTAAAACTACGAAGTGTGTTCCAAAAATTACATGAATTTTTAATTTTCACGGACTTGGTGCATTCGTCTCGTCTCGTTTGAAGTCCCCGTAGTCTAGTAGGTAGTGTGTTGGCTTATTAGACGTGAGTCCAGTTCAGACATTTCCAACAAAACGAATTTGAAATGATATTTCTTTTGGAGACTTCCTCTCAGCAGATTTCTGGCAAAAACACCGAAAATAATATAATTTGCATGAAAAGTGTTTTAAAAATTTTTCGTAGATCCCGCCACGCATATATAAAATTAACATATACAGCATCCTGACTGAAGGGCTGTAATGAACAATTAAGTAAGTACACTAGACTCGAACATATGTTCCACATGTTCAGCTATATAGCATCATAAGTTTGTTTATGAGAGGCGAATATAAGACAAGTGTATTGCACAGCGATTTTCTGCTGTAAAAAAATGTATCAAAGAAGTTGCATAAAGTTTTGTGTAAAAAAATTTTTTATTTATTTTTAAATTAAAATTTTTAATTTGAAGCATAAATTCTAAAATAATAAATAAAAAAAATTAAAAAAAAATATTTTCAATAAACAAGTGACCTTCATTTGGCACTTATGGTGTAGCAAATGCTTACAGAATTTCTTGCTGTAACAAGGACGCCAAGGGAAAAATTGTAACCAAACTTAAAGCCACTATTATTATGATATTGCTGGTTCCCCTAAGTTGTTTCTTAAACTACTGTGAAGGATGAAAAATGATAAATTTAAACTTCTTTTTTTTTTGGCCACAATAATACTATTTTGGTTGCATTTTCTTCTCTCCATGATGTTTCATTTTTCCAAGCAGTTTGAATGACATCCACATAAAGTAGAAGTTTTATACAGTGCTCTTGAACACTGGGGAAGCCAAACATTATTATTCAATTTTATTTTATTTTATTTTATTTCATTTCTCGTTTTTGTTTTGTTCTTGTTTTTTAATAAAGAAAAAATAAAAAAGAATTTATGAAAAATAACACACATACACACAACTATTGTTATTTTCAAAATGTATATGCGTTTAACTATGGGTTACATAAACAAAATTAAAACAATTTTCAAAAAAAAAAAAAAACAAGGGAAAAATCTCAAAAATAAGAAAATATTTTTTCATAATGAAAATATTGTTTATGAAATACTGGAAAAACTTTTAAATTAATTTTCTAAAAGTTAAAATTGTTATTATTTTATAAAAATGAATCAGAAAAAAAAATACGAGATAAAATCATTTTAAAATAATTTTTTTTTTCTTGTTGTTTTGTGAATAAATTTCGTATGGCAACGTTTTACTTAACAACTATCGTATGGAGAGTGAGTTTCATTTTTAATTATTGTTATGGGGCGTATACTTTATTTGAAATTATAAATTAAATATTAATCATACGCTTTCGTACAACTAAACCATGGCAAAATTTCAAATGAATAGTTTTTAAAAATTCAAAAAATTCTAGCAACACTCATGCCAGTTGAAAATACATATTACAACTCAAATTTAATTGTTGTTATTTTTATTTAAACTTTTTTGTTGTACAATAATTATATTAAATTCTAACTAAGCAAAGAAAATTTTAAAATGTAAATTGACGAAACACAATATAATACTGCACTCGTTTCTTTTTGAAAATAGGAAAGAAAAGAGTTATGCAATGCTAATATCAAACATTTCTTTGTGTGTTAATGTAATACATTTTTCCTTTTTTTTCGACTCGTACCAAAATTTTTAATTCATATTTGATAACTCGAATGCATTATGAAATGAGCTTAAGCATATTATCCCTTTCCGTCCCTGCCTACACAATTGTGTAGGAAAATTTAGGGTATTTTGGAGAGAAATTTGTAAATTATTATTTAAATTTCTCTTAATGAATTATATATCCTCATGGTAGTGGTTATCTCTATTTTATCCTGTTATAAGTTTTTTCGCCGCTTTTTTTAGTATTTGTGATTGAGAGCGCAATAAAAAGTTTGTTTTTTTATTATTATATTAAAATTTTATATATATATAGCAATGCACCTACACACACAGTAAAACCAGTTCAGGACACAATCAAATCATTAGGTTGGAAAGCTGCTACCCCACTCGCCGTATTCAGCACGCTTGCCTTCTGTCAACTACTATTTGTTTTCATCAGTGGTGCACGCATTGCATAAACAGCCATTCGATTCCTATGATGAAGACGAGGTAATCATTTCCGAACTACAGGTTTGAAATGCTTTTCATGACAATAATACTTACTCTCATAGTTATTGTCGGAGGAATATTGAGAAGAAGTCTCTCAAAAAATATTTGTCACATTTTGTTTTGTTCGAGATATCTGAACTGGGACCACAGGCCCTTGTCTAACAAGATTTAAGATGTCATCTATTTTTATAAAAAAATTAGACACAGTCGATTATTACTTTTTGTGAGGAAGTCTTATCTTTAAATTTAAATAAAACTAAGTGTGTGTGTCATCGAAATTTTGGATTCGTTCTCTGGATAGAGAGGACTGAATCAGACTGAATTCGGACTGAATTTGACCAATGGCATGGGTTATGCTGGCTGTGAATACTTCTGAAATTTGTGGCTTCATCGCATACACCTGCGAAAAAAGTACTCAAAAAAAAAGCTTCACGTGGTTAAATTGCACGATCTTGAGGCCAGTTCACATTACCTCCATATGACGTGACCATGACCTCAAATCTTAGCCAACACATTACATAATAGTTTGCGGCTATTATCTGAAATTGACAGTCTAGGTAAAATGACATCACAACAATGGTGAGTTTCTACTCTGAATGCATTACATTTCGTATCCAATTCGTTAGACATCCTTACAATCCAATTTAGCCTCCTAAAGAATATTCTATTCATGAACATGTCAACATTGTCACCCAATAGTGAATACTGTGGTTATGCTTCTTCTCTAAGTCATTGAAACCTCTAGATAATTCAATATGTGGATGACCCAACCGATAATCATCGCATTCGTTATGCGTATTTGATTGCCATTAATACGAGTCACTAAAGAACGTATATGACGTCCACACCATCCACACCACACCATCTAACCACGTAGCACACGCTATAAGTTAAAGCGATAATCCTGCCACTCCCATGAGTGGAGGCAAAAGTTCACTTAATATGTCTCACCGTTCCAGTTAAAGATGACTAGAATTCCATGATAAAACATTTTATTAATTTTTCTCTTGTCTATTTATCTACTTTAAACAATGCCTCCTATGTACAAGGCCACATTAAAGGAACACAATTTTAACTACGATTTCAATCAGTTAATAAACAGCCACTCTAGGTGCATTGGTAGGCATCATCATAAGTGCTAGTGGTTTAACTAACTACAGTCTATTTTCTCTAAGCACATAAGTTTTTTTTAAAAGATTGTTATCACACAATCATACAATATTGGTCAGCCTACAGCACTCATACTCATTGCGATCGACGCTTTTCTTAAGTACTCAGTCTGTACTTTTTTTTAACAGATTCTCAAATAAATTATAATTAAAGTTTTACTTGTTATATATTGCTTAAGCCTTTAACTTTTTATGTCGAATATACTCGTCATAGTGGAAAAAAAATTGTTTGCATAATTTCGAGTATAGTACATGTCAGAGCAGAGCGAAAATTGTTTTGCATAACATCGAGTATACTCGTCTGGAAGGAGAAAGGTCGTCATCATATAATTATTCAACTAATCTAGTGGACATTTTATCCAGAGAGAGATTAAATAATCGTCTTTTAAAAAATTTACGTTTTAGATCATTCGTTAATTTGGCTTGTATTAAGCAAAAATAACAATTTTCGAGCGAAGTACCGTTACAAAATATATATTTTGTAAGAAACCAATACGCAATGCTGCCTTTTTTACACAAACATTTTTTTCTGTTTATGTCGAGTATACTCGTCTTCACTGGAATATATATAGAAAAGTAGAAAAATATTTTTAAAACTAAAATCAACAGTTAAAGGGTTAAATGTTTTAAATTTTTCACAATTATTCAGCGAATAAAATATTTCTTTAAATTTTAGCCATTCGGTCTTAAAGTCCTCAAGTATGAATCGTGAAAATATGCTTCAAATATTAAATTTTTTGTAAGCAATTCATTATAAATCTGATTTTAATTTTTCGTTTACATTACTTTTCCTTTACCTTTGTTGACACATGACAATGTGCTTCCCTTAAAGACAAAAGCAGTGAAGCAAAAGTCTTTAGAAAAATGAGGCATCGCAAGAAAAACTAAAAGGAAATCCTATTAAATATTTACTATCTTCATGCAGAAAGTAAAATACATGAGAAATGCAGGCAGATACAAACACACACACACATATATATACAGATAATTTTATGTGTTCGAAGAGAATGAGCAAAGTTTGCGAATGTAGTCTGCTCTTTACTGCTTAACACGTAATGGCACATTAAGTAATTTAGCGCAAAAATTCTACGTTTCATGAATTACGACAGTAACAGTCATAGACTCAAGCGGCAGATACACATACATACACGCAGACAGCAGAAGGAATACTTACACAGAGAACTTACACATCTACATTAACATCTAGACTTTAAAAGACATGGGCTACACTTAGTAATGGAGACGATAATGCCATTTGCCACTGTTCATATTGTCAGTTCAAAATGTGAATTCCCCGCCTTGTATGAGATATAATGCTAATACTTCCAAACATGTGAATCTAGGCAAATAGTTAGGAACAAAAACAAATACATTATGTCTTGAAATTTGTAACCAAAACTTAAATAAGAATAATCACGTAAAAGAAAAAATTTGTCAATCACTACAATCAATAACCCATTGTCATTTTGAAGTATCCTTGCGTGACTGCATCAATTTTTCCTGTTGGTAAATAACTCTGGCAATTGATTTCCTCAAAAATCTGTCGTTCGGAGTCAACTTTCCTTACATACATACATACATAATTAGCTCAGGATTACGGCCTAGCTTCTCAACACCACTCATGTTGTGTGCGTTAATTTTATACATGAGGACCTACAGTATTAAAGTCCATTCCGAACGGCAGATTTTTGAGAAACTTTTCAGGGCAATCTCATTTACTCTCAGAGTTTTTGCTAGAAATTTGCCGGGAGTTAGACGCCGAAGAAATATTTTCGTTTTGATGTCTGACCGGGTATTTGAACCGTGGCTTCGCATCTAATAAGCCAACGCACTACCTACTAGACTACGGCGACTTCAAACATACAAAATTGGTCATTACAACTCTTCAGTTCGGATTACGACCTAGCTTCACACACCACTTATGTCGAGTGTGTTAATTTTATGCATGAGTGGCGGGACCTGCAGTTTGAAGTCGACTTCGAACGACAGATTTTTGAGAAACCATTTCAAGGCAATTTCATTTACTCTCTCCCAGAGTTTTTGCCAGAAATCTGCTGAGAGATAGGTAAAGAAGAGATTAAGAGATACCACTTACGCTAGCATTTAGCCTCATTGTGATACCATAGACTGAATAGAATAGACTATTTGGGGTCCAAACATTCGCTAATATTCGTATGAGCTAAAGAAAATGTTATACAACTTCTTGATACGGTATGTCTTTTTGATTAGAGAAGAATTTTCTAAACCGTATGATTACCTCAAGC
This sequence comes from Sarcophaga rosellei, assembly GCA_930367235.1. Classification (NCBI taxonomy): domain Eukaryota; kingdom Metazoa; phylum Arthropoda; class Insecta; order Diptera; family Sarcophagidae; genus Sarcophaga; species Sarcophaga rosellei. Next base: position 30,289,875 of record OV884021.1, on the reverse strand, counting down.
TTCGCGAATTATTTATCACAAGCGAATATCTGCAGAAGTCGCCATAGTCTAGTAGGTAGTGTGTTGGCTTATTAGACATAAGGCCCCGGTGCAAGACCCAGGTCAGACAGCTCCACCAAACGAAAATATGAAACAAATATTTCTTCGGCGACTACCGATCAGCAGATCGCTGGCAAAAATTCTGCGAGTAAATAAAATTGTCATAAAAAGTTACTTAAAAAAAATTGTCGTTCAGAGTCAACTTTAAACTGTAGATCCCGCTAGTCATGTATAAAATTAACACACACAACATTGTAAGTGGTGTGAGAAGCTAGGTCGTAACCCTAACTGAAGGGTTGTAATGACCAATTATGTTATGTATGAATGTCTGCGCGTCAGCATAAAGTTTGATAGAACTGAAATTAGCATTGAGTTTGATTAGTACATTTTCAATAGAACGTCCTCTTAAGACTGCTTTAAAAAACGAAGAGTTTAGTTGAAATCAGAGATCAGAAATAAATCGATACTCATGAAATTTTGAGTATGAGTGAGTCAATAATATTAAAATTCAACTACTCTAATTTATTCGTACTCCCTACAACATTGATTTATAAGTATAGGTTGCAATGAGTATGAGTAAAACGTTGCCATTAAACTCATAACATTCGAAATATGTTTGATTCATAAGCCTACTCACTTAGATTCATAACTTTAGAAAAATACTTATAATACTCATAATTGATTCCAGTGATTCGAATCATCCATCAAAATTTACAATCTTAGTTGTTGTTGCATTTACAAAAAAGAAGAAAGAAAAAGACAAAGACATCAAACAAAGCAAAGACACACCCTAATAATGAGCATTGTATTGTTCGTGTGCGAATTATACTTAGTTTGTGATTCTCGTATATGTTGAGTAAAGGCGAGTCGACATCAACAACATCATGTGTAATGTTAATTATGAATGATGAGTACTTCAAACTTTGGAATATGAGTAGAGGTTCCATGATATTAAAATAAGTATGAATGAGTACAAGTATCAGAAATTATGAGTATAATTCGAACCTACTCATCTTTTTGAATATTCATTGCTGATCTCTGGTTGAAATGCCGTCCGTAGTTGCTACAAAGAGTTTGTATGTTATTCGAACGAACCTGTAGGTATACTTTGTTTTTTTTTCCTTTCAAATTATATTTCAAATTGAAATTCACAAAGCTGGCAACCCTGGAAGTAATTGTCGCCTATAGTCGCCTACTACGCTTTCTCCAGTGTGTAACTCTTTCTCTTGTACACATTTGTACGGAGTGAGTATGAAGTGAGTATACTTCTAAAATTTATTACTCTAGTTTTGGTTGCTATTCTTGCTTCTCTGCTGTTGAATGTAACCAGTTTGTTGCACTTATAGCTGTAGTCGTTGCTTAATAGTTGTTGCTGCTGTTGGTAGAAGTAGTAAAAAATTACAACACTTTGTTACATACAAATTGCATAAGTTTTGTGACATTTCCGTTAAAAAGCTTAATGTCTGCAAAAAAGATTATAAGTTAAAAAGGACATACACGCAGACACACAAACATATACATATATATGCATAGTGACACACAGTAGAACAGATTCTCTCAGTCACATAAGACAAAAACAAAAGCAAAAAATTCTCTGAAAGAAAATGGTAAAAGAATTTACGTTAACGTAAACGAAAACTACGCAAAGAGTACTTTTAATAGAAATTTATTATACGTGCATTACGTACAAAACTATGTATGTGTGTGTGTATGCGCCTGTGAATTTATGCAAATGTTGTTTCATTTTACCTGGTTTTCTGCTAATTTTCGGTGAATTCTTCAAGCAACAGTTGAGAAACTTGTTGAGAGCAATACATACAATAATTTGTGTATCTTTGTATGTGACGACATTCATTCAGACGGCATTTTAATATTAGAGAGAGACACCGGGTATAGGAGAGAGAGGGAGAGAGAGTGCAACGAATGAACAAATGCTTAAATGGAAATCTAAAATAAATCAGACATAATATCCAAAAGAGTTCAAAAGTAAAAACAGCAACAAATTAAAAAAATTTTAAAAACGGTAAAAGCTGCAGCATTGTTGCTCACGAATAGGATGGAATCTTTTACCTAAAGGAGGTAGGATGATGGTGTTGGATGTGAGACACGTAAAACTACCCTCATTGTCTATGATCTCGTAAAACCACATCCAGCGTCATTGCAATTGCTGTGATATGTCTTTTGGCTAGTGGTGTATTATTTATCCTTCTCACATAAAGGGTGTTACCAGTCAGGCTTACAGTTTCAACTTATGCTTGTAACACTTCTCTCATTGCTGCAATAAGCCAATTAACTGAATATCAGTTCTTTTCGGACAACAGCATCACTCATCCAAAGCATTTTCAACCGATTAGATCCACCAGATAAAAAATTTCATTTCCGTTCTGTATTATCTGACTCGTGAGCCTTTGTTTACATACATAATTGGTCATTACAACCCTTCAGTCAGAATTACGACCTAGCTTTTTACATCACTTATGTTGTGTGTGTTCATTTTATCCATAAGTAGCGGGATATACAATCTAAAAATACAGATTCCGAACGACAGATTTTTAAGAAACATTCACCGGCCAGAGTTTTTGCCAGATATCTACTGAGAAATAGTCGTCGAAGAAATATTTTCTCATAATTTGTTTTGTTGGAGATGTTTGATCTCGGATTTGAACCGTGGCATCACGTCTAATAAGCCAACAGGCTGCCACTAAACTACGGCGACTTCTTCTAACATTAGCCTTTGTTCACACCACTCCTTCGATATTATCACCGCGTCCAATAATAACACTCCCTACCAGTATTGGCATCTGCATAAATCATGTTTAGAATTTCTGCTGTAATAATTTGCTGCTCATAAACATTGTTGGATTATAAAGAGAATTTTGTTCGAAAAGTATGTTTAGGTCTTTAGCTACGTTTAATAGCGCTTTGTCCTCACTAGATTTTGGATCTATTTTCTGGTTATTCCATATTACTCTGTCTTATACAGATCTCCCTTGCTTTATGAAATTTTGCTTCGCCATCTTGCCATAAGTTATCTCGTATTTTACACGAATATAATATGGGACTGTCTAGAAAGCTAAATCAGTTTGATAGGATACTTATCCTTTGCTGGGCGTTTATGAATATGTCGCAATAACTAGATAGATGGACTTACAATTAGGATTGGAGCTTACCCGCTAATGATGGGTACAAAATCCTTGCTGTAGAATCGGAAGAAATATTTCGAAAGGAAAAATAAAGAAAGGCAAGTAATCTTCTCAAACATGAAGTTAGTAACCGGCCTGGTGTTTTGCTTGTTCAGAAACGGAATGCGGTCGAACTTAATGTCTAGATTCTGTGGTAAGCGCACATCAGTTCCCTATATATAGGAAATGGTTCTTAGGACAGTAAGTTTAGAGAAGACATTAGAAGTATACCTCATATATGTATATTAAAGGTCGCACAATAGCCGCGACCATATGGTCATAATGCTTTAGAATGAACGTTTCTAGCTTAAGTTCTTTTAACATGGCCAAGCATATGTAAGCTGCAGTAAAATAATCAAAAGAGGCGAATCAATTTATTCTGAAAACTCTTATGAGGTTCTCCAAAGGTGTACTCCAAAGCTGAGCTTCAAAATCTATACTTTGGTATCAGAATACACCCTCTATGTATCCGTCAGCTACTACCTGCCGTATATCACATTGTTACTGGTGTTTTGCTAACATTCAAATTATTAACAAAAGCTACAAAAACAAAACAATGGAGTAAACAAACCTGTTTACAAATTATGATACTGCTTAATATAACAACAAATACCAGAATTAAAGAATAGTAAACAAAAATCCACAAAAAACACTACAAGAATAAATATAAACAACGATGTTTACATTTATAGAGATTTCGAGAAGGCGAAATCATAACCAATCGCCTTCAAAAACATTCTTCAGACTGTTTACGCTGCCATATAAAAAGCAAGGCAAAGCAGGCGAGTGAGTTAGTGAAAATCAGCCAGTCTTGTGTGAAGACTCGGTGTGTTTGAAGAGAGTAATCATGGTTTGAAGATCTCCGTTGCAAAGATCTGTCGAACAATTTGCTAGTAATTGTTATTGTTTATGCAAAGGGTATAAACACGGGAATAACAATGAAAAGCATTTGTTGTTGCTTACATCAAGTTGTGAACAATGGCACATAGAATTGTGAGAAAAGTAAAGCATTTTAATTACAACTAAACACAAATTTATTTTTATTTTATTTGCAATCTATGAGCTCATATTTTAAACGGGTTTTAAAGGTAAAAACGTAAAGAATATTAAATTTAAACCCCATTTAAAAAAATAAAACGAGTAAACTGCTTTTTCTAAAAATGTTAAATAAATTGTTTTGAATATTATTTTATAAGTATTTTTTTTATTTACGAACCCTAATATTAATATTTCCCTTTTACCTTAGAGCATATGTAACCATTTTAAAGCAAATTTTTAAATTTGAACATTTACATGCCTTTTTTGAGGATATTTTCGTTTCCTCTTATTTTTTATTATTCGCATGACATATTACTTTTCAAGAATTTGTATGAATTTTGTGTGTATGTATGTGTGTGTGGTTTTTGCCCCTTTGGCATGCCAAGTATTTCATTTTATTTTTATTTATTTTCATTACAAAAAGCCCTAAATATAAATTTCAGGAGTTACAGAAAAAAGCAGGAAAAAAGTGAATGCTCAAGGCTTGAATTTACACCAAAATTGCATTAATTTGAAAAACATTTGATTAAATTACGAAAAACGTTTAAAATGTTTTATAAGACTCAAGTTCACTATTTGTTCGGGAAAAAAGAAGCAAATAAGCGCCCAAAAGACAAGACGAAACCCCAGCAAAAGGAGCAAATAAAAGCATCATTTAAAAATACATTTTTCACTTCAGAGCAGCCATTAGTTACGACTGCTTCTTACTAAGTTCCCCTTTCAGTTTGTTTTTTGTTGATATTTTGTTGGATTTTTTCTGTTTCGTGTGTTCCCTTGTTTTTAGCACTTGTGTGCTACTGTTAGTGTTACTCTTTCTGCCCTTGCTGACTCCGTTTTTTGTTTTTTTATTTATGAACTCGAAATGTGTTTTCTGTCATTTTCATAATATAATTACGTTTCCAATTATGATGGCTTTTTTATTATTTTTTCTGATTATTTTGTTTTATTTTTTTTTTTTTTTGCAAATTCTCTCACTTTATATATGTATTTATGTAGCTGTTGTTTGTTGCCTTTTTCCTTTTTGGCATATGAGAAAATGGATTTTTAGAAAATTTGCTTTCAACATACATACACGTTGAATGTACAACAAAAAAGGGGAGTTTCTTCGTTCTTAAATTCATTGAAAGAAAAGTATTTGCCGCTTCGCATTAGACGCTCCATTTAAAAGGTTTTGATTGACTGAAAACAAAATTATACAGTTTAAAGCTGCTGCTAGCTAGCTAGTCGTTTTACGCAAACATTTTGTATAATTTTAATAATAATTTCATGCCTGCAGTCATTTGTTAAATGAATCTGTTGAAATCAAGTCAGCCATTTGTAAAGGCGAAATAGAAAATTAAAACCCTTACATTAATAGGGGAAATATAGAATGTCAGAATTTATATTCTTATTAAACTGAATCAAAGTTAACGTTCAAAGTTAATTTAATTTTTTTGTTAGTCGTAATAAGAGTGTTGGTTTATTAATCTAGAGCCCATGGTTCAACTTCTCTCGAACAAAAATGAAATGTGAAAAATATATTTCCTCTCAGTAGTCTCCTGGCAAAAACTCTGAGAGTAAATAAAATCCCAAATCTGTCGCTAGGAGTCAGCATTAAACAACAAGTCCCACCTCTCATGTATGAAACTAACATACACAACATAAGTGTTGTGAGAAGTTAGGTTGTGATCCTTTCTACATAGTTGTAGTGACCAATAAAGCAAGTTCAGTATATAAAAGTGGAAAGGAAAACGCCTAATACACAGAAATCGGTTATACCTTCATTACGTACTATTAGGTTTTTACCTCTTAAAAACGTTTAAGATATGAGTTCGTAGATTGCAAACAAAATAAAAATTAATTTGTGTTTGGTTTCAATTAAAATTCTTTATTATTTGCACAATACCATATGCCACTGTTCACAACTTTATGTATACAACAACAATTGCTTTGTTTGTTATTCCCATGTTTACACTCTTTGCATAGACGATAAAAATTACTAGGCAATTATTCGACAGATCTTTGTAACGGAGATCTTCAAACCACGATTATTATTTTCAAACACACCGCATCTTCACACAAGACTGACTGAACTTCACTCATTCCATGATCCGCTTTGCCTTTTGTATGGCAGAGCAAACAGGCTGATGAATGTTCTTGAAATCTCTATAAACGTAAACATCGTTTTTTACATTTATTCTTGTTGTGTTGTTTGTGTATTTTGTTTACATTTATTCTTGTAGTGTTGTTCATGTTTTTTTGTTTACTTGTTCATCATATTTTGTTATGCTGATGTTTGTTGTTATATTAAGCAGTACGATAATTTGTAAACAGGTTTGTTTACTGCATTGTTTTGTTTTGTAGGTTTTGTTTATAATTTCTTCTAGATTTTTCGTTTTCGTAACAGTATTACAAGTGGGAATAAAAACTTCTGCATAGTCCGGCTAAAGAAGAAATTCTGTCTGTAATGCAGTGTGCGATTCAGTGACCAATCGACCATGAACGGATGGGCCCTATGAGAATCATGAGTGCTACGTAAAAATATACGACTTTTGGGAACAAGTCGCTTTACCTCGCTTGAGCAAAATCCGTAGTAGTAGCTATAGAACAGTAAAACACAGGCCACATTGCAACGATGCTCTAATAAATCAATAAAGTTGGATACCATACGTCATTAATGAGCACCTTTGCCCTTACCTGTATGCGGTCGAGAAGCCTCAAAATAGAGTTTGAGTCCCTAGCCCATTCCATTGTCGGTCGGATATACATATGTAAGTGTAAATAGCAGGAAGATCAAATGAAGTGAAATATTTGTTGCACCATTTTAAAAAATCGAGGCACTTGAATGCTTTTTTCGACACTTGAAAAATGTGCTGGCTCCAGCGAACATCAAACTCACTCATTCTACTACACATGAGGCGCTTGTATGTTAATAAAAAGCATTGTGTTTTTCGTGCGTTAAAATTAAATCTATTCATACGACCTCATTCGGAGATTGACTATAAGTCGGACGAGAGAGTGCCATTCATATTAAACCATCAATCATCATACTGAAAATTGAGAACAGTACAGATTGTCGTTCCACTATGATATCTCTACACGACAATTATAACAATATTGGATTAAACATTTAAAAAAAAAAATGTTAATTTAAATAAATATCACACCAAATTTTCTTCTAAATTTGAAGAATTAGTTTTTGCTTGGCTGTGTTACATAAAAAAAATATTAATGTATGTTTCAATTATAAATCAATTTGAATTCTTAAGAATTCAATAAGAAATAAAACATAATTATAGAAATCCTATTTCTCTAATTGATTCGAATGTAATAAATAAGGCTTTACTACTTATTAAAAAAAATTGAAATCCTTGTTCTATATAATGACAACAGATGTTACATTTCAAGACTTTTATTACATTAAATATCTCATAAATACATATTTCATAAATATGAATATTTTAGACGAAAATGAAGAAAAAAAAAATATGAAATCAAATCAATTAAATTATTATTTAATTCCACCTCTCATACCATTTGAAAAGTGGAAATGAAATCAATTTGAAATTTTTCATCATCAAATAACATGAATAAAGTGGACAAAAAGAAAAGAACAGACAAATACCAAGTGATTGGAGACATTAAAAATAATATTTTTGTTATAAATTTTATAAGAATTGCAAATAATTTCTGAAATTCATCGAATACATGAATAATATCAGCAGGATACGCTAGTTCGCTCAAAGTGCTATACAAGATCCAGTTAATTAATTTATGGGTCTGATTATGTTTTTGTATAATAAGAATTGAAATCGTCATAGTCTAGTAGCCAGTATATTGACTTATGAGCGCGAGTCCATGGTTCAAAACCTAGCTCAGACATTTCAAAAAAAATTAAACATGAAAAGATATTTTTGCGACGACTTCCTCTTAGTAGAATTTTGGTTAAAAGCCTGAGAATAAATAAAATTAGCATGAAAAAAAATCTCTCTTTCGGTGTTGATATTAAACTGTCGGTCTCTACACCCGTGGATAAAATTAGCACACACAATATGGACGGTTTGAGAAGCTATGTTGTACTACTGATTAAAGGTAATGATCATTTTGATTTAATGTTACTAAGTAAGCGAATAACATCAAGTACTTGCTCTTACTGATCATTTGGTTCATATATTTCCTATACCAAGTATTTTTTGCACAACATTTGGAACTTTACCGTCTCATTTTGCTTTTCCATTATAAAAAAAATGTAAGAATGCCTAGAAAGTTGTTAGAAAGTTAGTAGCGAAAAGTTTTGCTCGCTTTCAATCCGACAATTTTAATGTTAAAGATGCTAGGGATCTAGACGTGTAATACCAAACAGTTATGAGCCATTTGAAGTATGCTGGCTATACAAAGAAGCAGGAAATTTGGGTGCCACACGAATTAAAAATGAAAAATTTTATGAACTGAATTTCAATTGTAATTAATTGCAAAACGAAATAAAATCGAACTATATGTGAAGCGAATGGGTTTAAAACTTGCAACAATAATAAGCAAAAGAGATCATGAACGAAGCGAGCTGAAGCTTTGCTGGCCATGCAAAGTAGAGAGTGTGATTATTAGGGTGTTGCTCATTTGAGCCATTTGATTATCTCTGATCTCTACTGTGAATATAGTGGACTTCAGGATCGTACCAAGTAAAGACTTGAGGAGATCACTAGTTTTGTCTTAGAAGTAGGAGAAGAATGGGAGTGGGCTGATGGTAGGTTACCCTTTCAGTGCCGTTCGTCGTGGGTTCTCTATGGCTCTCGGTCCATATAGCTCGACGTTTGTGCGCGCATCCTACATTGGTGCGTTGCTGAGTTAGGTAGGTGGTTTGTGTTTTCCGCTGTTGAGTCTACCGTCAGGAGAACGACTTCCATCGTTAGTGCCTAGTGTCCTCTCCTTGTGTTTGCTTCTTGGGTCACCAGTCCCGAAGTCTTTGGTGTTCGACTGGTAGCATACTTGACTGCAAAATCTGACCGAAGGCTTATTTCTGGAGAACGACTTTCATCATTGGTGCATAATGTCCTCTCCTTGTGTTTGTTTGTTGACTCACCAGTTCCGAAGTCTTTGGTGTTCAACTGGTAGCATACTTGACTGCGAAGTCTGACCGAAAGCTTATTTCTGCTAGTACGGCTGTCAGCAGCCTTAGGGTCTCCTCCCAGCTACGGCGGGGTTCCCATATGGGGGCAACGTGGTGGTTGTGGCTTGTAGTACCCAAGTCGTGGGGAGAGCGCAAGCTCGTTATGCTCTTAACCATTGCCAAAAAGCAGTTTAGATAGTCTCCGACCCCTAACCAAGACGGAAGTCATGTCCAAATGCATGGCTTCGAATTGGAACTCACGTACGGTGATCCCATCTATGATAGTCTTACCATGAAGCTGCATCATTATGCATGGGGGCGCTGGTAGACGCATTGTTTTCACACGTGCTTAGAGCACCTTAGGGTGTGCTATCATGGCGATACTCACATTAGGCCCTGGACTCATGTCAATATTTAAAGAGATTGAAGCAAGCGATTATATTAAAACGACTAGATTTGATCAACAGAAATGAAGAATTTGAACTCGTAACCAGCACTTTGAACCTTCAGTATATTTTATAGCAAAATAAAATACATACAAGTCTTTTAATCCAAAAATTTAAACAAAACATTAAATTCAACATTAGCTTCAAATATGTATGTATATGTATACTATATTATACCTTGAAATTACCAGTTAAGACATCTTTTGGCTTTAAGTCTTTAAAAAAGTAAAAACCTAAGTGTGCTCATATCAAAAAACGGGCACATTCATATGTGCATATATTTATTGATTTCTTTCTTTCTTCTGGAAATTTCTATTTGCATAAAGTATCAGGCTATCAGGCATATACATACTTCGTTTTTGTTCACACTCTGCAAAATCCGTTAATTTTAAATTTCAAACATGTTTTGCTAAAATAAATATTTTTTCTTCTTCGTTTATCTAATATGGAAATGAAACAATGCAAAACAAAATAAATATTGGTAATAAATAATTTTCTTTTTTTCTTCTTTTTTTCTTGTTTAATAACAGATTTTTGCTTTCCCTAAATACGTGTATAAATACGTTTCCATAAAAGAAATCTTACAATGAACAGCAGAATATTAAACAAAAAATACCTCCATCGCTTTAGATTTAAAAATCTGCTTGATACAGTTTAAAAAAGTGTATTTGACATGTTCATAAGTCGGGAAGTATACCATACCATCAAAAAAAAAAAATAATAATAATCAATCTCTATCAGAAAATTTAATATGCAATTAAGGTATATGGTTTGAGGGAAATGTTAGCAATCAAAAAACGATTCAAAATTGCAAATACAAAGTAAAAAAAATAAGAACAGAATCATAACTCTGAACCTGGATTTTAAAACATATTATCCGAACAAAAGTTTTTTCCGAGCACAATTATCTATTACAGAGAGTTTTATGCAAAACGATACTCCCATTTCGAAAAATTTGTCCGCAAATCAAACCAATTCCAGCTTTGTATCAAAAATATAACCTCTTGCCAGCTCTGTTCAAGTTTATCCGAACAAAATCTAAAATTGAAACAAATCAAACTGAGAGTTGTTCGCAATAAATATTTTCTCTTTCTCAAGAAGAGATCTGTCAAACTACATTTTTGTTTTTCACTCAGGAGATGAACCCTATTCATGCAGTGCATTGTGTTGGAATACAGGAATAGGTTATGGAAAAAAGGAAAGAGGTGGTAGTGCGCTACATTTTTTAAAGACCACTTTTCTTTTTTCGAGAAATGTTTTTTAATAATAATTCTCATTATCTTTTTTCTATTATAAGTATTCACATACAATGTCAGACTAACAGTCAGACAATCACAAACACCCAGAGTGAATCAAACCCACGGCCTCATCAATTAATGTTTAACACACTACCAACTAAACCATCGAGCCCATCTGGATGAATATTTTATGCGGACAACATGGATTAACTCAGCTATAAGTTATGTTTGGTATCAATTTATTGTTATTGGAGCGAAATAACTATGATACGGGCAGTTATTACCATGCCTGTAATTTCTTTTATTAAGTGTATGATGTTTGGATAGGTTTCTGTAAGTTTCGGAGAAAGTTATATCTGCATTGGTAGGATGCATTTGTGGTTGGATTTCGTTCTGTTACTAAGCCCATGTTGTACAAATCCTAGTTCATTTATTTGACCTTTAGGATTAACCCAGCTACAGGTGCCAGTGTATAGTCTCCATAGTTGAATAGGTCAGATCAGACATCTCCAAAAAGCGAAATATGAAGAAATGTCTCTTGGGCGACTTTCTCTCAGCAGATTTCTGGCAAAAACTCTTAGAGTAAATAAAATTGCCATGAAAAATTTCACAAAAAATCTGTCGTTCGGAGTCGACTTTCAAGTGTAGGTCCTGTCACTCATGGATAAAATTTACATAAGCAACATTAGTGCATGATCAGCTAGGCCGTTATCCTGACTAAAGTGTTCTACATACATGTATGTATGTACAGATGGCTCCATGGTATGAGTTTGATGTCAACATTGCAACATCATTGCAACCTGTACTTATAAATCAACGTTGTAGTGTGTAAGAATGAATCAGAGTAGTTGAATTTGAATATTGTTGACTCACTTATATTCAAGATTTCATGAGTGCCTATGAGTAGCGAAAAAAACGATTCATTGCTGAGCTCTGATTCAAACGTATGGAAACAAAATACCGTATTATGTAATGACGGTGCCTAGGAATTTCTCATCTAAAATAGGAGTTCAAATATTAAAAATTTAGACAAATTCTGTCACTTTTAAATACAAAAATTTTGCGTTCCAATACCATTCCATTAGAAACTGCTATTGAAGGAATGTCAGCCCAGCGTAAGTATATTTACAATACAATTTATGTTTAAATTATTTTTTTGTTGCATTCAATTTTAATTTTTAAAAAAGAAAATGAACGTATTTTTCTTTTTTTACTATAAGCGCTCTAAAAATCGTTTATTTTCTTCTTCTTTTTATTTCATTTGTTTAAAGAAGAAAATAAATTTTTTACCATTTATCTCTTTGCTTTTCGAAAAAAAAAACATTTAAAATTGGAAAAAAATTATGGCACAACAAATGAATCCTGCAACCCTCGTTTTAATGTTGTTTTAAAGTTCAATATTATATCAGACGTGACCTGTTAACTAAAAATAGCTTATTTATATAAGAAATACAGAAACAAAAGTAGACCATAGATATGAGACTGTACATGAAACTACATACCATACATGTGTCTATGAGTTAGTAGAGGTATCGATGGATGTGTTCAAAAGCGCTGTAAGTAGTTATTTCAACTATTTAAGCAATTCAATTCTACATTGCTTTGAAATTTATTTAAATTCTTAATATTCCTTTAGTTTCTATTATTTCTTAATCTTCTGGCTTTGTCCATTTAGTTATTCAGACCATATTTAGCATAAAAAGGAGCCTTAAGGAGTATTTTCGGTTTTTTTTTGTTTTTATTGATCAGTCTCTAATCCAGTAAGCGTTCATACTTATTTAACAATGTTACCATATCCGGGGCCTCTGTTATCCTTAATACCATGTTCACATATAAGCAGGTTAGCTAGGTTATCGTGGTTATCGAGGTTATCTCGTAACCAAGCCACAAATGTATGAGGTTAGCCATACAATTTGTATGAAAAGATAACCAAGTTCAGCTGTAGGTTACCTCATAACCTAGTAAAATACGCATTGTTGCATTGAAAAGTATTCAACAAAATACTCAAAAATGCAACGCTTTATATCTATTGTGAATATATTTACTAAAATTTGACAGCAATAGAAAAAAAACATTTGATATGGAGGAGACACAGAGGTAAATTTATATTTTTATTTTTTATATATACTTAAATATATCAATTTTTTATATTGTAGAAAAAGAAAAATTCGTGTTCGGTAGACTCCAGATGCTGAGAATATGCTGGTGCAGTACTGCAGCTATCAATTTCTGTCATTCTCGCATATGTTTAGGTTATATTTGTCATATGTGAACGCCACAAGGTTATCTCCAAGGTTAATTTTAGATAACCATAACCTTCTTATATGTGAACGTGCTATAAGAGCCTCTCTAACATCAGATAATATTGTTACGTCTTTACCTTTTAAAAACGTTTAAAATATTAGCTCGTAAATTGCAAATGAAATAAAAATAAATTTATGTTTAGTTTTAATTAAAATTCTTTATTATTCGCACAATTCTGTTTACCATTGTTCACAACTTGATGTAAACAACAAGAATTGCTTTGTTTGTTATTCCTCTGTTTATACCCTTTGCACAAACAATATCAATTACTAGACAGTTATTCGACAGTCTTTGTAACGGAGATCTTCAAACCACGATTACTCTCTTCAAACACACCGCGTCTTCACACAAAACTGACTGAACTTTTACTGATTGTTTGAATCCTATTAACGTTGTAAAACCGTTAGTGCATAATCCGTCTTTCAAATATAACTCCTAGCTGAATGTCTTAGCGATGCCAATAGTTTCAGGAAGGTTTGGATTCTGTTCAAATAATCTGGGGATTGATATGCTGTGTCCATAAACTGTGGGGGCTTAGTTTCAGATTTTTAAGTGCCAGCAATAGCGAAGAAAATGTTACGTGATCTTCCTCGTCTTTACAACTTTGACAGAGGTCGTTGTGAAGTATTCCCTTTTAAGACTCATCTGTGATAGATCATGATCATAAAGTCCCAATTAATTATTGCGCAATAAATACGCAAATTGTTATAATATTGAGTAAAAGTTAAAATGCAACACTGTCATAAGTATGTTCAGTGCGTATATTACAATTATCCGAACACTTTCTGTTGATATTTGACAACTCAAATGTCAACAATGACAAACCAAAAAAAACACAAAACAAAAAAACAATGTTGTTGAAACAACCAGCTGTTTTGTTTATCAGCTGTCAAATGAATATTGAATAATCAGCTTAACTGCATATATTGTTATGTCTGACCACTTAAAATATTGTATTCAATAAACCGAATATTGACTCAATAAAAGTGCATATCTAAACATAGTATAAGATCAGATTTAAAGCAAATTTTATTTTTCAAATATCAATATCGTGCCAGATATGCCTTGTCTCTCTGCAAGTTCATTATCAAATTTCCCATTTGCAAATAACTTTTAAATCTTCATCAATTCAAAATCGATTGGTCGATTTTGTCCCCCAAAAAATAATTATCCATTATGCCCTGATTCACCCATATAAATTTACCATGTGCTGCATTTAATACCCATTTAATAATAGAGGAGGCAAAGAGAACCAGAGAAATATAAAATTATACTCCAAACCAAATGTTTAATTTTCCAAAATGTTCGACTACTTTTTGCATATTTATAGAGAAGAAATCTTATTTATGCCTGTATGAGTAGCTTCATTTCATATGTCGTACATGTTTTCCAAAAAGAATATACAGAAAAAAACAGAACTGAATAACATACGGTATTTGTAACAACTACTACAACAATAACAACAACAAGTATTGAAACAGTAAACGGAAATTGTCCATTTGTCGAACATTTGCACGTTTTTTGGCTAAATTTTATTTGACTTTTATTGGGTTTACAAATTATTTGTTGATGAGCATTTACAAACATATTGTAACTACAATACATGTGTGTATTAAATTATAAGTATTTGAATGTCGGTGTAGGTACATGTATGGGTGGGAAGGTGTATGTAATACATATGCTGCTACATTTTAGTTTATTTCTTTACAACAAATTCACAAAAATAAACACACACACAAAAAAAACAGAATTGTTAACATGAACGTGTGTTGTAACGGAATTCAAACACATACGATTATATTCTGGTACACGTACATACATTTGAGTGTCCTAAAAGTAGTCTTTCATTCTGTTTTTTATTTAAATATTTGTGATACGAGTTCCACATCATCTCTCTACTTTGCAGTTTAAATGGAAATCAAATGTAAAGTAAACGAAAGATTTTATGCAAAAATCTTGGTCAAAATTTTAGTTAAAAATTGTTTTAACATTATTGAGCAAAAAGGCTTTATAAAGTACGAAAAAAACTGTGGAAAATTTTATAATGGAAGCTTTGAGTAAATGTAAAGAAGATTTTCAAATAGAATTTAATCGAAACTTTAATATTATCGGGCAGGCTGGGTGACGTAGTTGGTAGACTATTAGCGTGAGGGTCGGGGGTTCGATTCCCATTAAACTTTGGGAACTACACGCACTACAACGAACATAAGACTTACGATACTCAGTTGGTAATAATTCGATATAATTTGTAATTGTATTGTAATTAACAAATAAATATGTAAATAAAAAATAAAAATCGGTCATACATAATTCCACTACTACTTCTGCAATTTTAGGTTCGTATATATGTATAGGTTGGGTGGTTTAAAAGTTTAAATTTAAAAATGCAATAAAACTAAAGCGGTTTGAAATTTGTCCAAATTTATTTTTTTGTTGTGATGATGTACAATTGATAGTCGTCTAGTCTAATACTTGTGCCTTTTTTCGATAAAGTACGATATGTTTCAGTGTGCAACAGTGCTTCAATGAACTAGTATATATGGATACTCTACCATAACTAATAAGCACTTTCGCCCTCTGCTTTACGTGGTCGAGAAGTCTCGAAATAAACCTTTAAGCATTGATTCAAACCTGATAGTTATATTCTATTTACGGCCGTATAAAAAGAAATATGAAAAATATTTCTTTGGCCACTGCCTCCCAGCAGATGTCTGGCAAAAGTTCTGAGAGTAAATAAAATTGCCATGAAATCTTTCTCAATAAATCTGTCGTTCGGAGTCGACTTTAAACTGTAGGTCCCGCCATTCCTGTAAGAAATTAACACACACAACATAAGTGATGTGAGAAGCTAGGTCGTAATCCTAACTGAAGGATTGTACTATATTTATGTATAGGTGGTTTAAATAGTAACACCATCAGAAGGCATGAGGTTTTTCTTGCACGGTCTTAATAAAACGAGGCACTTGACAAATATGTTATTTCCAACGGACATCATATCCAATTATTGTTGCCAGAACTGCTTCAAATTGGAAATCAGAGGGTTGGCATTTTAGTATAGTAAATAGGGTAAGCGTCAAAAGATGCTGTACACTGTGGATAAAATTCTAACAATCGCCAAACTCAACTTTTGCTACTTAAGGTTTCGGGGTTTTTTTTCGATTTTAAAAACTGGCAATGACAAAATTTTAAAAATAAAAATAACGGTAATTTGTTAATGTGCATTCTCTTTTGACGCCTCACTGTAATGCTTTAGATGGTATGGAACAGAGTGCACCTAAAAGTCGCCAATGCCATTGATGTATACATACCAAAATTGGTAGAAGTTTTAGCAGAGAAATTTTAAGTCGCCGTGGTCTAGTAGGTAGTGTGTCGACTTATTAGACGAAAGGCCCGAGCTCAAGCCCCAGGTCGGCCATGAAAACGCAATATGAAAAAAAAAATATTTCTTCGGCGACTTCCTCTCAGCAGATTTCTGGCAAAAACTCATAGAGTAAAAATTGCCATGGAAAGCTTGTCACAGTTGACAAGTACACGTTCTCGAACCTAACCTAACCTTTGGCAGAGAAATAATATTGTTACGACAATTAAAAATAAACTAAACGAGAATAAAAATAAAATAAACTGACAACAACAAAGTACACATATTGTACGGTTTACATAAGCAAATTTTTTGGTAAGTATAAGAAAATAGCAAAACAAAGTTTAAAAATTCAACAACAATACTTAAGGAAATATCGTGAAGTTGCCAGACGTGGAATAAAATGAATGACATCTGACCTGTAAGCGATATCCGAATAGAATCGCGTAATAATTTCAATTATTAAGAGACCCAATGTCTTTTAATCGCGACACTAATTATATGTCATGAGCAGCTATGGTAAGTTGGTCAATGGGTGTCGTAAATATTGGAGAACCAAACGTCTCAGGACACGAAAATCCAATACAATGTATACTTGAGACAGCGTGTAAAATATATTTCACCAGTGCCTAGATTCCTGCTCTCCTACTTTTCGAACGCTTACAAGGGAGTAGGAAAATGCTTAACATTTTTGATATTATCACATGTAATGAAGACTTCTTTTTTGGCATTTTGTTTAACTTTTGTTTTGAATGAAAACTCTTTTTTATTGTTGTTTTCAAATATTATTTACTGCAAGTAATTGAAATTGCTAAGAGAAGAACTAAAAAAAAAAAAAACCAAAGTAAAATTGTTTTTTTTTATCATTTACTTTGACTCTGTTTTTCCTTTAGATGTTTACGTTTAATGGCTGCTAAGTAAGATTCTGCACCTTTTGTCATTTACGTCAACTGCCTTGTTCCTCTTCCAATTTGCTATTTACGTTGTGTAAGAAAAGAAAGAGGGTCGTTGTGTTTTCACTTTTCATCATTGTCTCTCTCTCACGCTCTCTGAAACACAGTGACATTAAGGATTAATTCTATTTGCCGAAAACGAACGAAAGTACTTAACGGTAAAATATGAAAACAGAAGAAGAAGAAGAAGAGAAGAAGAAAATGAAATGAAATAAAAGCTTTTTCCTTTTCCCTCTCCCTCCAATTCCACCAGTTTAAGTGTGGGTGAGAGTACGTCGTGAGTGATTTCTTGTTTAATGTGCCTTTATTGCTGTTGTTGTTTTGTGTTACTGGTCTTAAGCAGTTCCATTTCGATTTTTTATTGGTTTTTTATTTACTTTACTTTGTTATAAAAATTGTTACTTTCATGTTACCTTTATTCACCTTTTTCTGTGATGATCATTCTTTCGATTTGTTAAATCTCAGTCAGTTTAAGTGCTATTTAGCGAATTTTCTATACAAAGAGAGAGGGAGAGAGAGTGTGAGAGAGAGAGAGAGAGAAGAGGAACTTTGAACCTTTCTTAAATGGCTGATTGAGAGTATGCGTGTGCATATGTATTCGTATTCGCGCGTACACATGTACATCTGAATGTATGTACATATGTTTGTATGATTGTGTTAAAGACATAAATTTTAGTTGTTCATACATTTCTTTTAATGCCTGAAGAATTTTATTGTAACAGACGATGCTTGTATGGTAGACGGTCTCCCTTTGTCTGTCTCTCATGTTCGTTTTGGAAAATCCCTGTTTATTCGTGCCAAAATTTATTGACGAATTCGATAATAAAACGAAGAAATAATAAAACAAAATTCAAGTTAAGATCGAATTTTAAGTACTCTCTACTACCAAAAAAAAAAAAGGTCTTTAATGTGCCAAAGGAACTTATTATCAAGAAATTTATTTGAAATGGAAACAAAAAATGGGTCCTTTTTGGAAGTCAAATTGTTTGACTTCTTTTCTCCAAAATCTTCCGTTTAATCTATAAATCACTTCGACATTTTCTATATCATTTTAGATGCTTCAAAAACCCTACAAATTTAGTGTACTTTTATAGTCTACCACATAGACTTTCAATGTAACAACATTGGAAATCATTATTTATATGTCGTCGGGTGCGTATGCGTTTTATGGCAAAAAGAGTACCTTCATGGAAATGGTTTATTGGCGATAACGTTAAAAGTTAATAAATTCAAATAATCATAAATATGGATTTGTTACTACTTTACAGTGTTTTATTTTCAACATCTATACCAACATCTTTTGATTATTTAACAAAAAGAAGCAAAAAGGAAAAAGAAAAACAAATAAATTTATTCGCACAGATTCATCCCAGGGATTTATGATATTCTTTGTTTCTTTAGCTGGTACTCAGCACAGTAAAGTGGTATTATTGTAATAAAAAAAACGTATAATAAAATATAATTTTTATAACTATCTACAAAAACTTACTTGCACAAGTGAGTATATAAATAATATTCATAGCATTTAGTAAAGAAAAATGGACTTCAACACACTGACACAAAGTAATTCGAAACATATGTACATAATGTTGGTCAAATTTTTTTTAAATTTTTACAGAAATAAAAGAATGAAAGAAGACCTATTCAAAGTGGTAAGCATTACAAATGGTAAGGTGAACATCAAAAAATCTTGATCGATTTCACTATGGACTGTTTAGAAAAGCACACACATGAATAGTGATCAGAGATCAGCAATGAATCGTTTCTTCGCTAGTCAGACGTACTTAGTCAAAATACACACTAAAATAAATACTTTGTAAATGCTTTATAAGTATTTTTCTAAATTTATGAATCTGAATGAGTTGCCTTATGAATCAAACAAATTTCGAATGGTATGAGTTTGATGTCAACGTTGTATGCATACTCATTGCAACCTGTACTTATAAATCAACGTTGTAGTGAGTACGAATGAATCAGAGTAGTTAAATTTCAATATTGTTGACTCACTTATATACAAAATTTCATGAGTGCTTATGAGTAGCAAAAAAACGATTCATTGCCAACTACATGGTTAATTTGTGATGGTCCCACCCAGGTAGCAGTATGTTTGAACCTCTTCCATAATGATGTTATTGTAAGTTGGAATTAGTGAAAGTGAGGCAGGAATTCCGAATTCATTGTTTTCTGTGTGCGTTGTTAACGGTTACGTGTATATTGTCATTGCGGACACTTAATTATTTCTTTTTTCATTAATTCGTTTTGGTTTTGGTCGATAGTGAGCTCGTGTCGTACCTACCTTGGACATAGCTTTTGCGTATTTTAGAGCCTTTTTGTCTTCAGTCTCATTTATCTTGTTGACTTTGCGATCATTCAAGACTTTTTTGATATTTTCATCAGTAATGCCTTTGAACTTATCAAACCCGTTTTCGACCCTTGGTCTTTCTGATGCAAAGTCTGAATACTGTTGATCGAGTCGAGCTTTGGCTTCAATAGTATATTGTCGTCAAAACAAAATGATTTCTTTTCTATCCATTTTCTTTAAATGTATCCGCTCTCAAAATGCTGTCTCCCACTAACTAATAATCTGACAGCTGTAGTATGTATTCACGTGCCTTTTAAAGCTTAAGGTTAACCTGCTCAACTATTATTTTCCCTTATTGTCTGAGAACAAAATAAAAGAGTTTTTACTGAAAAAGTATCAGATTGAATCGACCAATTTTAAGTGAATGAATTTTTTAACAAAAAATGTCCCACAGCCAATCAATTATTATGACTCTCCGGAGAAATGCTACAATTGTACAGAAAATTTTCCAATAAATGTGTTGGAGAAACTGTGGGGGTCATTGTGTTTTGTGTTTTAAATTTAATGACTACGTGTTAAAATTTTTTTCATTTAATAATCACGACGTTTTGTTTTTTTTTCACTAGAAATTGTTTGAAAACATTCGACATATTTTTTACACACATTTTAATAATTTAACTACATGGTCTTTATAATTAAATTTTTAAAGAATTCAAATCGTACAGAATTTAAGCAAATTTAATACAAGTAAACATTTTGAATATACATTTCAATGTATAAGTATGTGCCATCACAAGTGAAACATTAAACGTGTGTAAATGACGTTGCTTGAACACTATTAAATGACGTTACGTATTATATCTTATATGTTCTTACATTTGAGGGTTTGAGAGGCTATAAGTAAAAACACTCAGTAGAGTTTGATAAAACATTATAAATTTTATTAATTGCTAAACATTTAGATTTCATAATTAAATAAATTTTTCTTTTTGTTCTCTTTTTAGGTAAATTAAAATGAAAAATTTGTAATCGATTAAAAAATCCTGTAATGTAGCCTGTGAGTAAGTATGTCTCTTTAATGCGAAAAATGTGGATTACAAATTGTCAGTTTAAGTTTAAGTTTAATGTAAAGACAAATTGCTGTTGAGTTGCTGAGGAGCTCATGCAGCTCGTTATTACATCGAATGCAGAAATCATCGCCAAACCTCACTGGTGCGTAGATACTGCGTAGCACTTTTCTCTCGAATACTTTTAGGTCTGCTGCATCAGTGCTTAATAGCGTCCATGCTTATGCGTCATAAATCAGCACTGGTAGGATGATTGTCTTGTAGAGTATTAGTTTTATCGTACGAGAGAGATGTCTACTACTCAATTTCCTATTGAGACCATAATAGCACCTACTCCTGATTCCACTCCACGTCTACAAACTGAGATCATTTTTGCTGGTAACGGCAAAGCATAATCGCACCTGTTGGCAAGAGTGATCCTACTCTTCATCTCCAGACTGATATCATTTTTGCTGGTAACGGCAGAGCCAATATAAATAAATACTCCCATTCGATATCACTCAAGACAACAGTAACATCCCGCTTGATACGCTCTATGATGTTAATGTCGTCGGCGTATGCAAGCAACGGGCCACTTCATTGGAAAATAGTGCCATTTGGATTTACTCCCGCCTTCTGCAAAACACTCTCCATGACGAATTTGAAAAGGGCGCGTGATAAGGGCTTGTGTTTTCTGAAACCTTGCACGGTATGAAAAGATTTGGAGAGGTCATTTCATACCTTGACGGAGCTAAAGTTGATCAACAGCTTCACAGGAATACTATGATCAGACATTGCGGAAAACACAAGATTTTTTATGGGGCTATCGAAAGCTGTCTTATAATTAACAAAAAATGGTGTGTTTCGACTTGTTTTTCATGGGTTTTCTCCAGGTTTTTGCGTAAGGTGAAGATCTGGTTGATTGTGGATTTGCCGCTTGTGAACACGCACTTTGACGAGTGGCTTTAGTCGTTCACACAAGACGCTCGTAAGAACCTTGCTAGAGAGTATAGTTGGTGCATATCGTGTGGTCTTTTATTTCTTAATCAGAGCTAGCCATATTTTGGAAAAAGGCTGCCGCATGCACCCTACCTACCCTACCTGCTCATTACTACCGGTCTTGAAGAAGTCTGCGGGAAGACGATCGGGATCTGCAGCTTTACCATCGATTGCATTCGGTACATCATCATCTTTAGTGGCGGAATTGGTGTCCTCATCGCCTCGTATAGATTAAAGATTAGATTTTGTGTAAATTTTGTCCACATATAAATAGTATATGGCCCCTTCACTTATGACAGCTGCAGTCTTGTTTTCTAGGGGTGGATCTTTTGCTGGATAGTGGTGGTATACGATATACTTCACGTATCTCCACAAAAATAATATCAAATCACATAATTCCTGAAATCACCGTTCAATAGGTAAATGATTCTTAATAAAGAGCACTTCCATTTTGAACCAACGGAAATAAAAAATATTTAAATCGTCGTTGAAAATGTAGGATCTAATGATGTCAAACTGGTCCACAAATCGCAATAAACAGTAAATCTTTCGGGGTACATTGGTGGCTCTTCAATTGCCTCTTGCTACTTTCCAAAACAGATTCATGTTTATTTTTCTTTGTCGTTACAACCCTTTAGTTAGGATTACAACCTAGCTTCTCACACCACTTACGTTGTGTGTGTTAATTTTATAACTGAGAGGTAGGACCTACAGTTTAAAGTCGACTGTGAACGACAGGTCTTTGAGAAACTATTCACCACAATTTTAATTACTCTTACAGTTTATGACAGAAATCTGCTGTGAGGAAGTCGCCGAAGAAACATGTTTTCAAACGTCGTTTTGTTGGAAACGTCTGGACCTGGGGGTTTAACCAGAGATCAGCAATGAATCGTTTTTTCGCTACTCATAAGCTCTCATGAAATTTTGAATATAAGTGGGTCATCAATGTTGAAATTTAAGTACTCTGATGTATTCGTACGGACTACAACTTTGATTTATAAGTACAGGTTGCAATGAACATGCGTACAACATTGACATCAAGCTCATACCATTCGAAATATGTTTGATTCATAAGTCCACTCTTTTAGATTCATAAATTTACAAAAGTACTTACAATACTTATACTATAAATAATCCGAGAGATTCGAATCGTTCATCCAAATTTACAGTCTTGTTGTGGCATTTACAAAAGAATAAAGACACATAAGCAAAAAAGACAATGAAGCAAGCAGAGCTAACACACAACCATTTAGTGAGTATTTTAGTGTTCGTACACGAATCATATTTATTTTGCGATTCTTGTAAATGTTGAGTTATGGAGAGTTGAAATCGACAACATCAGACGTGTTGTTTAGTATGTAATGAGTACTTCAAACTATTAATATGAGTAGAGGTTTCATGATATTAAAATAAGTATGATAAGCCAACATGAAAAGAAAGAAAAGTTTACTTCAAAACTCAGTCATTACCAATTGAAGCGTAGTGTAACAAGCATTACAATAGTGTAGGTAAAGTTCAAGACTGTTGTATGTGTTTTGTGATTGTAATGCTAATTCAGCATAATGTTCACACACCGCCTATTTATTGACCGCTACAAATGTCTTCGTATTCAATTAATCTCAATGCAAAAGGTGTGTTGCAAAATTCTATGTGGCATGTAAACAAACCAAAATACATATACACTCACGCATACATGAATAAAGGCCCCATACAAAGGAGTAAATTAACTCATACATTTACTTACATGCTATAATTATATTTGTAAATGTATGTATTTATGTATTTGAATTAAAATAAATGTATGTATGTATGTACGTGTGGGTGTTGGTTAATTGTTGGCAATCAAGAGAAATTTCGAAATTATCGTATTTACGTAAGAAGCTACTTTACATTAACTCATACACACCCACGGCACAAACGGAAATGAAATGTCAGATACGGAAACAAACAATCAGACAGACAGACTGAGAGAGGGACAGACTTACATATAGGTATGAATGTACATACATATGTGTCTTAACAATGGCCTCTATTGAAATTAATGAATAGAAATTTTGTTTTATTACACTCACTATTACGTTAACGTAACGTAAGTACCTAGCTTTTCAAAGAAATCATGGAAGGTTGCACAAATGTTACGTTTACCATACAATTTGTGTGTGAAAATGTATTCATATAAACGTGCATAAGTTTGTATGTATAATACGTATAGAAATTGTATATTATTAGCATAATTTCTTTGAACTCAAGTGATGATTTATTATTTCAAGGAATTAAATTATTTAATTTAGTCCAAAGTAATGTTTCCTTTGAATTACATTACACTGTACATATTTGTATTTGTGTGTCTGTATGTATTAATTTGTGTTAGAGTGTAAGAGAACATCTTTAATTACATAAAGTCTTTGAGATGCGATTAAATTTTAAGCCAATTATTGTTTTAAGTCATATAACGAGGCTATACTTTACTTTACTTTATGAAGAATTCAATTCCGTTATGAAAATTATACTGTTAAGTTAACTGTTAAATACATAAAATCAAGGTCAATAGGTTTGCGTGTTTTGAATGAATTTAAGGAAATCAAAATTTATAATTTAAAGCTTAAAAGAAAGTAAACAAGTAACAGCATATAATCAACATAATCAAAATTATTTTTAAAACGCTCAAGTGAGATTGCTTCAAAATAATTAACAAAAGGTTAAAGATTGTAAATACAACAGGTTAAAATAGGATACAGCAGCAGGCAGCATCATCGACATTAGTAACACGCAATTAAAACATTCATAATTGAAGTCGCCACAGTCTAGTAGGTAGAGTAGACAGGCTTATTAGACGTTCGGCCAAGAGTAAAACTCCCTTGGGCAGCTTGAACAAAACGAAATATGAAAAAATATTTCTTCGGCGACTTCCTCTCAGTAGATTTCTGGCAAAAACTTTGAAAGTAAATAAAAATTGCAATGAAAAGTTTCCAAAAAAAAAATGTCTTTCGGAGTCAACTTTAAACTGAAGATCTCATCACTTATGGATAAATTTAACGTAGACAACACAAGTGGTGTCAAAAGCTAGGCCGCAACCCTGACTGAACGGTTGCAATGACCAATTATGTTAGGATCCTTCATATTACATTAGACTACGCTTCAATTGGAAATGAGTCAGTTTTTTGGGTAAACATTTCTTTATTAATTTTTCTTAAATGCTCATGAATATGTTTTAGAAGTCGGTGTAGTCAAGTAGGTAGCATGTTGGGGTATTAGACTTGAGGCAACGGTTCAAACCCAATTTCTAACAGATTTCTAGTAAAAATTCTGAAAGTAAATGGAAATTACCAAATCAATCAAACCAAGAATCATCAAATCTGTTGTTCGAAGTCGACATTAAACTGTAGCTCCCGTCACTAATGTATCGAGTTATCCCTTTCGTGGTTTCAAAAGTAAACGTAAATAAAACACATATAAAATATTTTGTTCATGATATTTCTTTTTTATTGTAAAGTTTGAACGTTAACATTAGGTCTGAAACACTACATCATTTAAATGACCTCCACGCGAAGTGTTGCAAGCATTGATTCTTTTGAGGTAATTTTCGACCTCTTTTTGACACATATTGTGCGGTATCTCAGCCATAACTTGACGAATGTTGGTTTTTAAGTGCTCAAGAGTTGAAGATTTATCTTCATAAACACGATCTTTCGCGTAGCCCCACAAAAAAAGTCTAATGGTGTCAAATCGCATGATCTTGGTGGCCAGTTGATATCGCTACGACGAGAAATTACGCTGCCTGGAAATGTCTCTTGTAATAAAGCCATATACGCTCGAGTTGTGTGGCATGTGGCACCGTCTTGTTGCAACCACATATTCTTCAAGTCGTATTCTTCAACAGCAGGCAAAAAAAGTCGGTTATCATATGATCATAACGCTCCGAATTGACGGTGACAGTCGTTCCATCGTCGTTTTCGAAGAAGTAAGGTCCAATCACACCTTCGGACTAAAGAGCGCACCAAACAGTGACTTTTTCTGGATGTAATGGCTTCTCTTCAAGTACTTGAGGATTCTCAGAACGCCAAATACAACAATTTTGTTTATTAACATACCCACCGAGTGTGAAATGTGCTTCATCGCTGAAAATGTTGTATACCATAATCTCCTCTTAAAGCACGATATGTGGCTGTGGCAGAATCACCATTTTTGTAGTAGGTTTTGATAATTTTTATGCGTTGTGTGATAGTTAAGCGATCCATTATCGTCAATGTCAGACTTTCAACGGAAAAGAAAAAATTGGTTTCACAACTTAGTTTGACAGATGTCGAATTCCAGTCCCATACTTTTGAAACTACGAAATGGATAGCCCTTCATAACATTAGCACACACGTCATAAGTGGTATGTAAAGCTAGGTCGTAACACTGACTGAGCGGTTGTAATGACCAAGTATGTTAGTATGTTCATATTATATATCCTGGGGTTTAAACCCAGCAATTTTGATAAAGACACAATTGAAACCCTACATTAGAACAAAAACAAAGTTAAGACCGTGAACGTCATTGTAGGAGGCCAATCAGTGAAATACGTAGACTAATAGCAGAAACAATAGAACAAATTAAGCATTCGATTGATTGCAATCGGAATATGAGTGTCCTAGTAGTTTAGCGGGTAGTGAGCTAGATTATTTATTCTGCTTATAAATAATTATAGTAAAATTTGTAATCGTGTTCTAAGTTAATAATAAATTCATGGAATTCATCAGACTTACACTTTACTTTACACTTTAGATAACGAAGATCGTTGACATTTAATGAAGGAGGAAACCATAATCAAACAATCAATCACAGAAAATTGAATTCTATTGCCCATAAATTGATCCTAATTAAAAGTATGACTTGTATTCTAATAAAAAATCAAAAATGATCATTAATGTCGCTGTATGAGTCAGCATAAACTCTGGCTTAACAACCGTTTGTAGTTGGGAATGATATGCTTAGTATAACTGCCACGATATCAAGTTTTTCTCCATGAAAAACTCTTTGTATGGATGATACTAATTCTACGATTTTACTTGGCAAACATTCAACAGCCGAACTCAGTACTACCCGTCTTGTCTACTATTTAACTTTTTTAATTCCTTATTTATTTTACAAACTTAGAACAGATTTAAAGACCTCCAAAGAATTAAACGTCTAATCAATTGATGATTTCTATTTTCTTTTCTTGCAATATAAAAATTATCCCTTATACGTATAAACACTTTCAAAATAATGTTGTTGACAAATTGTCAATCAACAAATTCACACTTGTTTTTAATGTTTTGAACACAATTTCTGTCTGCTCTACTCTGCTACATTGCTACATACATACATACATATCTTTTATTAATTTTATTATTTGTCTGGATTTTACATTTGAATGAGTACAACTTTTGCTACTGGGCTGGTAAAAACAAAAAAAAAATGTAGGAGGAAAATGATGGCTTGTTTTTACTGTTGTTGCACAATTTTGTACTGTTTCCATCTTAGATAAGTACTTTGTTCAATTTTTTTCTTCCTTTTTTTATACACATAAAACAAGCTAAAATTTATTCACTCACTCTATCATTCAGATATTTATACGTTCGTTTAGTGTTGCAATGCCTTCGAGGCTTGAACAGAATGGTTTTTTTTAGAAGTTTTATTACATCATGTTGCAAGAGTGTTGCCAACAGGAGTTGGAGTGTGTGTTTAACAAAATACGCACTTATTTCGTTTTTTTCTCCGTATTTTTTTAAATTTATTTTCTGCATTTATTTTTATGTATTACAAGTGTTTCTTGTTGCTGTTGCAAACTAACAACAGCAGTCACAACCCAGAAACCCTCAAACCTCAAACAAGCAACCAAGGAACATTGTGCTGTCTGGCTTCATGTTGATATTTTAACTTCATTTCATTCTACCATTCATACTTGGCAGTAGTAGCTCAACATGACATTTAACTGATTTACAACTCCATTCCTGCATATCTATCTGCCTGTATGTCTGTCTGCCTGATGGTGGTCTGTCTATCCATTTATTTTTGAATTCATAAATTACGGAAATGACGAAATATTTTGGTAACGGAAATGAGAAAATATTTGTTGTTTTTTTTTTTTAATTTTTTGTTCATGTTTTATTTTGTTTTGCTAGATGGAGTTGCTTGCTGTGTTTGATGGTCGTCGTTGTATTTTTCCATTAATTCATATTCCCTTGGTTTGACAAGGGGAGAGTGTTGAAGTGGAAGTGAATTTAATTTACACTAAAATAATTCAACATCTTTAAATATGTAATTATTTAGTTTGATTTGTTTTAATATTTAATCCTCCATTTTTTTTTTGTATAAACCAATACTATATCGAGTGATTAGCAGATTTTCAAATGAAAAAACAAAGTCAGCAAAGCTTAGCCCACACTCTCATGGCTATATCTCATGGACTTTTATGTGAATTTGTTTGTTAAAAAAAAATTTTAAATTTTAAAATCACACACTCACTACAATTTAATCGCATTAAACGTAAAGTTTTAAATACAAAACTATTGATTACACACATTAAAGCAAATCAAGTTACATGAGGTTTGATAACAGAAACTAATTTTTTGTCAACATGTTGTTTTTTTTTATTTATTTTGATGTTATTGGATTAATCTCAGTAATTTAGCGAAAAATTTAAAAAATTTATTTTAAAAATCCTTTCTTCCTTTACATACAAAGGTAATTGGTCATTACGGACCTAGACGGAGCTAGAGTTGTTCAACGTCATCCTGTATGGCCTTATAAGCCATACCAGAAATACCATGCTCCTTATGGGGCTATGGAAAGCAGTCTTATTAGCAACAAAAATTTTGGTGTGTGTTGACTTGTTTCTCATGGGCCTTCTTCAGAACTTAGTGTAAGGTGAAGATCGACGGTGGACCTGCCAGGTCTTAAGCAGAACTGATAAGATCCCATCAGTCTTTTACACACAATACGCTCGTGAGGACTCTGCATGCTAGAGTGCGTAGTTGGCACATATCGTGGAGTCTCAAATTTCTAGTCAGCTCATGCATCCTACCAGCTCATTACCAATGGTCTTAAATAATCCACCAGACAGACCATCAGCACCTACAGCTATTTTGGTCTAAAGTCTTATAATAACGACTTTGATCTTTTAAAGACTAATGAGCAGAATCTCCACATCGTCATCATTGACGTAGGTTCGGTACAGCATCATCGTTAGAGGCGGAATAGATGTCGTCATCGCCACGTAATGGACTAGATTAAAGACTATTTTGTGTAAATCCGTTCACTGATGGCATTTGAATACTGTTTTTCAGGGCAGGATCTTTTACTTGCTAGTTCTTGTATACGAGATACTTCACGTATCCCACAAAAATAATATCGAAGCTCGTAATGCTTGAAGTAGGTTAACGGCATAGCATGCCTTTGGCATGTGGCACTGTCTTAATGAAGCCACTTCTCGAACAAGTTCAACACTTTCATTTTAAACAAATGAAAATAAAATATAGGGTTATCCAAAAAAATTGGTTTCACAACTTAGTTTGACAGATGTCGAATTCCAGTCCCATACTTTTGAAATCACGAAATGGATAGCCTTATATATTTAATCGTTCTAATGATGCCCCACTGTCCCACAAATCGCAATAAAGTGTAGATCTTTCGGGATACGTTGCTGGTTCAACTGCCTCTTGCTACTTACCGAAACAGATTCATTTTTTTTATTGGTTACAACCCTTTAGTTAGGATTACAACCTAGCTTCTCACAACACTTATGTTGTGTGTGTTAATTTTATACATGAGTAACGCGCCCTACGGTTTAAAGTCAACTCTTGCATGGCAATTTTTATTTACTCTCACATATTTTGCCGGAAATGTACTGAGAGGAAGTCATCGAAAATTTTTTTCATATTTCGTTTTGTTAGAGATGTCTGACGTGGGGTCAGATCTAATAAAGGGGTCACGTCTAATAAGCCAACAAACCTACTAAATTATCTAAACGTGTCTCCAAAAAATAGTTACAACTACAAAAAACTACGAAAGAAATATACTTAAGCTGATTTCCTTGATGCCGGAGTTTCATTCAGCAATATTAAACCGTGTTTGATTATTAGTGAGAATTGCCAAAAATAGGCTAATCGACTATACTTCCGGCACCTTAAGTGTTTCGAAAGTAGTGGTTAGAGTAACACCACAACGAGGTGTATGCACAATGGAACTTTAAGGTTAACACACTATTAAAAGCCATGGAAATAACACTCTGCATGATTGTCGCCTATGCAAATGATTTGGTACGAGTGATAGAGGTAAAACTTCTGAAATTCGGAAATTCTGGAATCTTTACTGAGTCGTATATCCATTCTAACAAATTATTTGTTAAAATATGTTTGGGAAACTTTTTTTACTCTCTAGACTAGCAGAGTGGTGTTAGGTGCTGTGTTGTAAGCCTGACGGAAGGGTTGGAATGACCAATTATGTATGTATTAGAGATTAGCAATGAATCGTTTTTTTTTTGCTGCGCAAAAGAACTCATTAAATTTTGAATATAAATGAGTCCACAATATTGAAATTTAACTTCTCTGATTCATTCGTACTCACTACAACGTTGATTTATAACTACAAGTTGCAATGAGTATGCGTACAACGTTGACATCCAACTCATACCACTCGAAATATGTTTGATTCATAAGCCTACTCATATAGATTCATAACTTTAGAAAAATACTTATAATACTTATAAATGACTCAAATCATTCATCACAATTTACAGTCTTAGTTGGTGTTGCATTTTCAAAAGAAGAAAAAAGACAAATAAGCAAATAAGACAGAGCAGCAAGCAGAGGAAACACACAACCTTTTAGTGAGTACTTTAGTGTTTATACGCAAATCATACTTATTTTGTGATTCTTGTAAATGTTGAGTTATGAAGAGTCAAAATCAGCATCATACGTGTTGGTGAATATGAATACGATGAGTAGCAGAGATAAGCAATGAGTAGCAGAGGAAACACACAACATTTTAGTGAGTACTTTAGTGTTCATACGCAAATCATACTTATTTTGTGATTCTTGTAAATGTTGAGTTATGAAGAGTCAAAATCAGCATCGTACGTGTTGGTAAATATGAATACGATGAGTAGCAGAGATAAGCAATGAGTATTTAAAAATATTAGTAGATACGAATCATACTCATAATTTCTGATACTTGTACACATTCATATTTATTTTAATATCATACTCATACTACCCATATTCCATGTTTGAAGTACTCATCGTACTCATACTTAACAATACGAATAATGCTGTTGATTTCGACTCTCATTTACTTAACATTTACAAGAATCATAAAATAAGTGTGGTTTTATTGATAAGACTTAATGGGTAATTATGTGATTTGCGTACCAACACTACAATACTCACTAGAAGGTTGTGTGTTTGCTTTGCTTGAGTCTTCTTTTTTTTTGTAAGTGCAACAACAACTAAGACTGTTAGTTTTGATAAATGGTTCAAATCACTCGAACAAATCACCCGAATCATTTATACTATAAGTATTATAAGTATTTTTCTAAATTTTTTAATCTGAATGAGTAGGCTTACGAATCAAACATTTTTCGAATGGCATGAGTTTGATGTCAACTTTGTACTCATACTCATTGTAACCTGTACTAACTCGTATAAATCAATGTTGTAGAGAGTATGAATGAATTAGAGCAGTTGAATTTCATACCATTGACTCACTCATACTCAAAATGTCATTGCTGATCTCTGATCAGTACTTCAATCTTTGAATATGAGTAGAGGTTCCATGATATTAAAATAAGTATGAATGCGTATATGAGTATGATTCGATTCTGCTCATCTTTTTGAATACTCATTGCTTATCGCTGGCGTGTATGTATTTAAATATGCATGTTAGAAAATATTACCAAAGATGTAAACAATAAATAAATAAATGTATTAATATGTACAGTCCACCAAATGTTTTAAACGAAAATAAGATGTTTAATGCTTTAAACATTTACGCAACGCTTCTTGAATAAGAAATTCTATTTCATAGATTACTCATGAGATTTATATTTTTTGAAACAAATTTTACGCACTCCCCCAAAAGCGTTATTTGCGCAAAGCTTTCTTGAATTTATTTTCATTTTAAAATTTTTGGAAATGACCATAAAAAAGACTTTCACACTCAACTAAGAGTTGGGAGAGGGAGAGAGAAGCACCAGCAGAAATGCAAAGGAAAACGAAGTTAAGAAAACAATAAAACATATAGAAAATCCTCAATGTCAAATGTATTAAAAGAAGGGAAACACTGATTGCAATTTTACTCTCGCCCTTCACCACCACAATCTCATAGCGAATGTGTATGGATACATATGTATGTACATACATATACTAGATAAAGTAGTAGGGAGACTTAAAAGAGATTCCTTATGATAAAGTGCTCACAAAGTGTTAGGAGTGGGTGTTGCACGCGGCATTAGTGTGCTGTCAATGTTGCATTCACTTTGTTGTGAGAATGTAATGTGAATGCGTTACAGTTTTATGCGTTTGCATTCTCTTTACAATTTCAATGTTGCATTCAACATGCAGCAACAATTTAGAAACGACAATAATCTGATAATAAATACATAGAAAAATATAAATGAAAATAAGAGAACAGAAAAATAAAACAAAATATTTTAAATAGATTTTCTAAAAAGCAAGAGGGAAAAATACTAAAAAAATGTCGAAATCAAATTCTCTCGCCAATAAGTAACCAGTGCATGTATTAGTGCACGTATAGATATCCTTTGAATTTGCTTGTATACTTGTGCCAGTTGTGATTATGGGTGGATGCATTTGTAGATCCGGATCAGGATTTAAATGGCACACATATAAATATTGGTACTGGTACTGGTTCACATGGAGAAGGCCAATGTCCCACAGTGAAATATTGTGTGTAAACAAAATCATACTATTGTCCAGAATAACAAGAAGAATCTCAATTGAAAAAAAACATAAAATGCTTACACTTAGCAGAGTAGGTGCTGGTCAAAGAAATGTTAGTAAAATCAAATTTTTTTGTCTTACGAAAGAAAAAGGTTTTCTAGAGTGAGCGATTATTACTCCGTAATAATTTTCATAATCTTAGGGAATGTTTATGGGGAATTTATGTTCCTTCGAGGAGGAGGAAAAAAAGGCAGATTTCTGGCAGAAAATAAAATTGCCATGAAAATCTGTCGTTCAGAGTTGACTTTTAACTGTAGGTCTCGCCACTCATGGATAAAATTAACACACTCAACATAAGTGTTGTGAGAAACTAGTTCGTTATCGAACTAAGTTCGAACCTTAGAACTGAATGCTTTAAAAGACTGTCCGCCCTTAATACCCAAGGTGCTAAAGCTTCTCTCATCTCCATACCCTTATTGCATGAGCGGATCATTGACGTCTTTGTTAAATCATCTTCCGGTCCGGGTACTCTTTCACAAAACACACCTATAAGGAGTGCTAATCTACCGAAATTATGCTACAACTGCAACGCGTTCAATAGAACGTTATCGTTAACACACTTTTAAAAGAAATGGAAATAACACTCTTTATGTTTAATGCTTAAACAGATGATTTGGTTGTAGCAAAACTGTCAAAAATTAAAAAATACTTAAGGAAATTCTGAAATTCTGAAATCTACGTTGAGATTACATCGAAATGGTGCAACGAATATGAACTATAAGCAACTAAACAAGTGCTATACGAACACTTCTTTAATATCAATTTGCTACGCAGTAGACTACTAGGTAGTGTGTTGGCTTGTTATACATGAGTCCAAGGTTCAAACCCAACGCAAACAACTTGAACGAAATGAAATACGAAAAAATAATCCTTCGGTGACTTCCTCTCAGCAGATTTCTGCCGAAACATTTCCTTGAACAGTTTCACAAAAAAACTTGTCGTTCGGAATCGACTTTAAACTGTAGGTTCCGCCAATCATGTACAAAATTGGCACAGACAACGTAAGCAGTGTGAGAAGGTAAGTCGTAATCTTGACTGAGGGGTTGTAATGACCAATTATATTGTATTTATGCATGAAATATGTTGGTATCGTATTGGATTTCAAACTAAGCTGGAACATTAATACTTAATGGAGATCCTCTAAGATGGCAAGTGCTTTTTATTGTTGTAGGAAATAAATAAGCCTAATGGATCGACTGTCTGTACGGCTTTGGAAAGAAACAAAACAACTTGATTCCATACAAACTCAATATGGTTGTTGACTTTAGAAAAGAGGCATCGACCATACTGTCAGGATAATG
Organism: Sarcophaga rosellei; assembly: GCA_930367235.1. Taxonomy (NCBI): domain Eukaryota; kingdom Metazoa; phylum Arthropoda; class Insecta; order Diptera; family Sarcophagidae; genus Sarcophaga; species Sarcophaga rosellei. The sequence goes on along the minus strand of OV884021.1, from coordinate 30,255,598 downwards.
GTACTCTTAGGACTGTGTCATGTAAGACACTGTTTACTATCTTTAAATGATTACCAACAGACTTCTGGGCCAAATAACTAACTGCGAACGCAGCAGTGAGACTCAATTCCCTAAAAGCAAGCAAATAAAGAAGGCGTAGTCAACCCAAAATCTGGAGCATTGCTGGTGAGAGTATATATTCACTGATGAATGCAGTTCACACAACAAATGTGTCTTACATCTCTTCAGAACAGCTGAATCGATGAGTGCGCACTCGTGGTTGCCGGGAATATTTCACATGGACTTCTTAGGAAGCAACTATGACAAGGAAGAAGATGTTGAAATTACTATCATTCTGTACTTACTACTGCATAAATATGTCTTCTCAAATGCTGTACTTACCCAGACGTGGGAGAGTAGACAACTGTCCTTTTCAGGACGTCGTTCTGGGCCGTTAATGCAGATAGCCGTCACGGGAAGGGAGTCTCCCTAGAAGAGGAGGAGGGATTATTTTAGTGGAAGTACCACTCGACGCAGTTGACGACGGTCACTGTAAGTATGACGGCATTCTGAATCCTACCTCCCACGCTAAAACAAAATATTTTTACGAAAATGAAAAATCTAGATACTGGTGTTTTGCTTTTACATCGCTTAAAATTAAAATTATAAACAAAAACTAAAAAAACAAAACAATGCAGTAAACAAACCTGTTTACAAATTATCGTGATGCTTAATGTAACAACAAGCATCAGCATAAAAAAATTGTAAACAAAAATACAACAACAAACACCAGTATAAAAAGATGGTAAACAAAAATACTACAACAAACACCAGCATAAAAAATGGTAAACAAGTAAACAAAAATATACCAACAACACTACAATAATAAACGTCAGCAACCATGTTTACAACTATAGAGATTTCGATAAGGCGAAGTCATGAACGTTAGCCTTTAGGAACATTCATCAGACTGTTTGCCCTGCCATATAAAAGGCAAGGCAAAGCAGGCGAGTGAGTCAGTGAAGTTCAGTCCGTCCAGTGTGAAATCGCGGTGCCTTTGAAGAGAGTAATCGTGGTTTAAAGATCCCCCTTACAAAAATCTATCGAACAATTGGTTAGGGATTGTTATTGTTTATGCAAAGGGTATAAACAGAAAAATAACAAAGAAAAGCAATTGTTGTTGTTTACATCAAGTTGTGAATATAAAAATAAATTTTTAAATTTAAATTTAATTAATTTAAAAAAATAAATTTTTAAATGAACAATAATGTACAATTGTAATTAATTAATCATATTTTTTAATATAATTGTAAATTTTGTTTTTAATAATATTTGTTTTGTTAATTTATTTTTAAGGTTATTATATTTTTCTTATTTATCAAACTTTGTTATGTCTATATCCTTAGCAATAAATAAGGTGATATCTTGTTGTACTGTATTTACGCTTGAATGAATAAATAAAAAAATAAATAAAGAAATAAATAGTGGCACTCAGAACTGTGCGAATAATAAAGAATTTAAGTCGAAACTAAACGCAAATTTATTTTTATTTTATTTGCAATCTACGAGCCCTTATTTTAAGCGCTTTTAAAAGGAAAAAACGTAGCAGTATTATACTTAGTGTTGTCAAAAATAATACTTTTTTTAGTATAAAAATATCTTAAAAATATCACACCTTGTCCAAGTAGAATTTGGTGTAGAATCCTGCCTCATGTGTAATTAACATGAGAAGAAAAATTAAATATTGGTTTGGCCCACATCACGTTCAAACACAAAGATTTATCTGCGCCCTATGACTTATTAATTTTTGTGAGGGTATTAAATTGTTTAACCCTACTGCTGGCTGCTGTCAGAACAATATTAGTGAATGGATGAATGAATGAATGTATGAACGTCTACATATAATGATAAAATTTCAAAATTTTACTACGTACGTATCTTCTTTATATTTATGCATCTAGTATCTTGTGTTTTATTTGTAACACACGCAGTCAGCCAATGTTGTACATGATGAGGATGATGATGATGATGATGATGATGATGAATATATGATTCAAATAATGATGTTGCACTATCATAACGTCAAGTTTCATAAACAAAATATAAATGAATTCATATGCATAAACTGTTGTATGCGTTGGTATATTCCTATTCCTCCGATTGATGGCTCCAGTATATGAATGCCAGAGTAGTAGCAGATAATACAAGTATGCATATAAAAGCATATTTGTTATGAATAATATGATTGACAATATTTTCAAGAATTTTGTTCAATAAAATGTCATATTGTTACAGCTTAGGGATTAAAAATATTTTGATATCTACGAAGAAAACAAAACCCCAGTATTTTTGAATAACATTTGTTATGAATTAATTAATAATCAATGAATGAAATTGCAATCCCCAACAAGAATTTAAAAAGAAATATAATCTCTAATAAATTTAAAAATGTAAAGAATTCATATAAATCTTTAAATAGTAGTCATTAAAATGTTTACGGTAATTATAAGTAACAAATCTAATAGTTTATGTAATTATAAGCGTATGTAAACATGGTGGCTCACTCCAGGTATATATGTAAGTGGAGTCCTTAGTCAAAATGTAACATATTTTCAAGGATCTTAAAGAACTCAGGGAGTTATTATACAATAGGATATATGTACTAACATTGCGATTTAATTTGATTTTCATCAATGTGATATTAAATAAATTTGATTTTTGAGTAAGATTTCGAAGAAAAATAAGAATTTAATAATATTATGTACCACTTTCAATGAAATATTTTAAGACTTTCATTAAATGTATGCAGTGCAATTATAAATCTTATTTATTTATAAATTAATTATAAAATATATGCAGAATAAATTAAATTACAATAAACCAAATAAAACTCTTCATTTTTTCCCACATGCACTAGCAGTCGTAGTGTTTAAATGTGTTCATTCGTGTCCCAAAGCAATTAAATATTAGGAGAGGATTCATTAAAGTTTTAACATACATTTTAAATAAATATTAAATGAATTATTTAAGTTATTTAATATGAATAATAATAAAATTTGTTTAACCCTTTAATTGTTAAAATTTTGTTTTAAACAACTTTTTCTTGCTGCTTAATTATTAATTCCAGCGAAGACGAGTATACTCGGCAAAAACAAAGTAAAATGTTTTTGAGTGTAAACGTAGGCAGTTAGGATTAAAATCAAACGACGCGTGTTGGTACCTTAGAAAATCTATATTTTAAAAATATACTTTTTCATATAATATAGATTTTGTAAAGGTACATACCCAGGAGATGTAATTTCAGCTTGATACAAGCTATTGTTGATTAAAATAAATTTAAAAAAGAACATTTTTATAAAAGATCCCTATTTAAACTACATATCTCAGAGAAAACATTTTTTCCCTTCAAGACGAGTATACTCGATGTTGTTTCAAAAATGTTCATTTCGCTCTGACGAGTATATGTAACATACATATGTAGTTGGTCCCTACAACCCTTAAGACAGTATTACTGTCTCTACTACTCTATTAATTTAAAAGACGAGTGGGGGACCTACAGTTTAAAGTCGACACCGAACGACAGATTTTTGAAAAAATTTGGTAATTCTATTTACTCTCAGAGTTTTTGCTAAAAGTCTTCCAAGAGCCAGTCGCCGAAGAAATATTTTTTTTATTTCGTTTTGATTGAGATGTCTGACTTGAACCATGACCACAGACTCAAAAGTTTGACTAGACTACCGCGACTACCTTGAACTTTCTCAGAGAAGAAATTCCAATAGATTCGTTGAATAATAATACAAAATTTGAATTTTTTCTTCAAGACGAGTATACTCGTTATTATTCAAGAGAATTTCTTTCGCTCTGACGAGCATACTCGACATTAACATCTTTTTACGACCAATTTTTACGATTCATTAAACACATTTTTTTTAGTTCTTCAATAATCGATATTTCAAGAATACAATTTGAAAGAATGTGTCTCTACTTGATAAATAATTTTACTGTGGGCAAATAAAAAATCTGCCATTGCAAAACGCATAGATTTTTAGCTCCGAAAACGTATTTATTTTAAGCAAATTTACCACATTTTGCATCAGCGAGAGAATCTATATTTTGTTTTACATTGAAGTCTTTAATTTTATTTAGTTTATGGCAATAATGTGTTAAAAAAACCAAGCGTACATACAAATGACTTGGCAATTGTGTATGTTTGTATATGATTTTCAAAACATCTTGTTTTTGTTGCAATAATTCATAGAAAATGGACATTTTTACGACATATCCTGTTTACTAAACAAAATCATGTTGTGTTTTGCCATTACTTTGCTGTATGAAATGAAACAAATAAAATAAATTTACTTGACCACATCCTTTTTACTTATTGCAGCAAATTTAATTTGTATTTTCATTCTGTTTTTCTCTTCTTTTTTTGTTATCCTTATGCTGTAAAAATAAAATTTAACACAAAAATATTACAATACAATACGAGTAATTTTATAAATCTTAAATAAATTTTATTTGTTTGCAATTTTCCTTCTTCTTTTTTTTGCAAGGAAAAAATTATAATTTTCTAAATCGTTTTTACACACACACACTTTTTCTTGTATGTGTGTATGAAAGTAATTTTCCATTCATTTTCCAGAGATCCGTTTCCTGTAAATGTTGTAAAATTCTTTAAACATTTTATCGTTTGTTTGTCATTCACTTTATTCAGATAAAATCATCATAGATTTTTAAGAAAACAATTCGGTTTTATGGAATTGAAATCAAAAAGAAAATTATTTTTATTTTCATTTTCATTTCCATATTGCCCTTCGGCAATAGCCTGAGGCCATTTTACACATTGTGGGAAAATGTTTGTCAATTGTTGGAACTCATTTATTGTATGATTTCGATGTGTTATGAATTCCTAATTTTAGAATGACATAAATTTCAAATTGTTTAAGTATAGTTAGGTTGCACTTAACAAATCTAAGAACTCTTAGGAGTTTAGTTCCTTGCCTTACATTAATTTTATAAAATTTTCTATCCACCATTGAGAAGTCGCCGTAGTCTAGTAGGTAGTGTGTTCGCTTATTAGACATAAAGCCCGGGTTCGAGCCCCAGGCCAGACATCATAACGAAATATGAAAAAAAAAATATTTCTTCGGCGACTTCCTCTCAGCAGACTTCTGGCAAAAACTCTGAGAGTAAATAAACCTGCCATGAAAAAGTTTCTCAAAAATCTGTCGTTCGGAGTTGACGTTAAACTGTAGGTTCCGCCACTCAAGTAAATAATTAAAGCACAAAACATGAGTGGTGTGAGAAGCGAGACCGTAATATTGACTGAAGGGTTGTAATGGCCAATGTATGGCCATGGTTGTATGGACGTCAACCATTTCCTAACAAGCACCATCCCGAGTCTAAAATAAATCTTTCTATTGAAGCTATCTTTATATTAGAGAAGTCGATAAACGATGTCAGAAAATAAGAAGTCAGAAAAAGTACGTCGTCTTCTTATTATGATTTAAACATTTGTAATTGAAAAACATAAATGCCGTTTAATTAGGAATTATAGATTTTTATCACCATTTCTCTAACATTCAAATCCAGATCTTCCCAGTGGTCAAGTAGTCTTAAACTAATGCCTCTACTACACTGAACCAGATTTGCTATAGCGCTGTGCCGGATGATTTCACCTAAACATGTACCCCTCTTATACATACGTCATTTAGTTGGAACCCATGTAAAGTTCTCTATAAGAGCGTTGCTTACTTAGTTGGCCATTACGATCTTTCAATTAAGATTACAATCTTTTAGCTAGGATTACAACCCTTTAGTTACGATTAAAGCTTCGCTTCTCACACCACCGATGTTGTGTGTGTAAATTTTATATATGAGAGGCGAGACCTAAAGTTTAAGGTCTAATTAAAATGACTGATACGAGCAGCTTTTCACAGCAATTTTATTTAAGTTAGGTTAGCAGCCGTTTATAGGCATGTTCACTCGGTGGCTTATATGGCCCATTATGTTACCCAGTAAAAGTTATTCCCATGTGTCATGATGAATGCATGCATGAATGAATGGTAGATTTCAACTAATCCAAACTCCGATTGAAGCCGGGCCTGAGTGCTGCGTTCGTTACCATCCCCAGATCGTTAAACAAACCACTCACGTCACGGAAGCTTTTGTAGTAATCTTGATGTTCGCGTAGGAACACTATAATACTCACTAGAAGGTGTGTGTTTGCCCAGCTTGCTGCTCTGTCTTTTTTGCTTGTGTGTCTTTTTTTCGTAAATGCAACAACAACTGAGGCTGTAAATTTTGATGAATGATTCCAGTAACTCGAATAAGTATTTTTCTAAATTTATGAATTTGAATGAGAAGGCTTATGAATCAAACATATTTCGAATGTTACGAGTTCGGTGTCAACGTTGTACGCATACTCATTGCAATCCGTACTTCCAAATCAACGCTGTAGGGAGTATGAATGACCAGTTAAATTCAGAACAGTTAAATTTCAATATCGTAGACTAACTTATGTGTATCTAAAATTTCATGAGTGCTTATGAGTAGCGAAAAACGATTCACTGCTGGTATCTCTGGTAGGTAGTGTGTTGGCTTCTTAGACGTGAGACATCCAAGTCTGACATTTCCAACAAAATGAAATATGAAATAAAATTTCTTCGGCTATTTCCTCTCAGCAGATTTCTGACAAAAACTCTGCAAGTAAATAACAACTGCCAAGAAATATTTTTCAAAGAAATCTGTCGTTCGGAGTCGACTTTAAACTGTAGGTGCCGCCACTTATGTATAAAATTAACACACAGCATAAGTAGTGCGAGAAGCTAGGTCGAACTATACTTTCTGAAAGTACATATACTATAAATTATTCTTCACGAAGGATGGAACACATACCATGCTGCTTATGAAGTTCTCTCGAGTAAACACAATGCTTGTAAGTAAAAAGGAATTTGTGCTGAAATTTGAAAAACTCTTGAACTACGGATTGAAATTTCTGTACAATAAAAAAAATGAAGTTATAAAAATATATTAAAAGTTTGTTTTTTCCTCACCAAAAGATCGGTCACTTGATTTTCAAATGAATTATTTCGTTAAAAACTCCTTGCAAAATAACACAATAAAATTGTAAAGAAATTAACCACGAAAATTGTTTCCCCATTTGAGATAATCATAAATTTAAATCCAATAAATACTTTGCCAAGAAATTTATCTGAATTTAATTGAAAATAACAAATTAAAACTGTTCAAATCTGGTAGCAAACAAACATTTTCAAAAGAAAAACAAACACAAAAACAGAAAAAAGTGAAGGAGAAGATGACAAAAACAACTGAACTTTTCTTAACTGTTCGAAATGAATAAAAACATAGACAGTAGGGGCTTTGCCATTATCATACTTGACCAGTAAATGATTATTTTTTTTCTTTAATTTTCGAATACAAAACCAACAAACACAGACACAGTTTTTTAGAGCGTATGATGGTGTGTGTGCGTCTGCAAATGTTTATTCAATTATTTGTTTGTTATCTCTATAGTACCAATGCCAAAGAATGTGGTGTTCTATAGGGGGGTGTGCGAGTGTGTGTGTGTGCGTTTATGTATATATTTAAATGTGTAGTTGTATTAAGGAAATTGTTTGTAAATGTATGCAAGTGTGTTTCTGTTCCTTCCTTTACTTTTCTTCTTTAGTTTTTTTGTTTGTTTGTAGATTTTTAGTATTTCCTGTTGGTAACAAATTGTTTTGATTATGTTTTCTGTGTTTCTCTTCACCTCTCTCTCGCTCTCTCTGGCATTCTATGGTATACCTCCCGTTTCTCTTTCACACATTAAAATACATTTTGTGTAATTGTTTAAAGCAGAAAGAAAGAAAGAAAAAAAAATTGGTAGAAGCAGTTTAATAAGTAACTTTTGTACAAACAAAACAATAAGAGGATAAAATGAAAATGTATACTTGACAAAATTGTTTGCATACTTTTAGGCATGACATTTCCGTTTGATTATGAAGTACTTTGGAAAAAGCTTAAACTTTTATACCAACACACATACACTCACACACACTACCATACAATTTCCTTTTTTCTTTAAAAAATTTCCAATTTAAATTTTTCTTCCTTTCTGCTTTAAATATTCAATTTCTCTGGCCAGTTTATTTATTTTGCTTTGTTTTCCTTTGATTTCGTCTGTTGTAGTAGGCAGTGGTGGTGCTGTGTTAGTATTTCTATTTCAATTTTCTTATCATAAGATTTGTTATAAAAATTCACTTATAGGCTGTTTATAACGTCGTAACGTCGAACGTAAATATTTATGCCTGTTTTTTTTTTTGGTTTTGCTTCTGTCAGTTATTATTCTAAGCTTAACTAATACAACAATTTACGGAATGAAAATTGTTAAACGTCGTCCAAGTGCAAACCATTGGAAAACGATACTCATTGATATTTATGTGGCTTAAGATAAAAAGGAAAAACGTACGTACGATAATAAATGTATACGTTTGTAAACCCCCTGCAAAACATAATATTTAATAATTATTATATACATTTAACAGAATCTTAACGTGGCTAAGAAAGCATAAAAAGATAAACGATTTCACATTAACTTGACTTTCTTATACCAAAATAAGGAAGTATTTCACGAAATGGTGTGTGTGTTTGGGTGTGTATTATTAAAAAAAAATTCTTAAGTTCATTAAGAGAAATCTAGCATTAAATAGAAGATGTTTTATTATTTAGGCAACGTTAACAAAAGTGAATTAAAATTTAATCGGAAATGTGAGCTGAAGTTTTCATATATAAAAAGGCTAAAACTCTGGGAGTAAATAAAACTGCCATGAATTGTTTCTCAAAAAACCCACAAATAAATGTCGTTTGGAGTCGACTTTAAATTGTAAGTCTCTCCAATCTTGTATAGAATGGGCCATTTAAAAGTTTGAATTTAAAAATCCAATAAAACAAAAACGGTTTGAAATTTTATCAAAATTATTTTTTGGTTGTGAAGTACAATTGTTCCGCTTATAAATGGAATATTATTTTATTCATATGGCTGCCGTGGCTGGCATCACAGTACCTCATACGATCGGGCAAATTTTGGTGCACTTTTTTTTAATGTATGAAGCATACAAATGGTCAATTGTCTCTGGTTTATTGACATACCAAATTTCTTTAACGGTGCCCCACAAAAAATAGTCTAACTATGTCAAGTCGCAGATTCTTGATATCACCATTTCGGCTAATTAAACGTTCATCAAACGTTTGGCGCAATAAATTGATTGTGGCTTGAGATGCTGTTGAAACCAAACATCGTTCACATCAATACCATGAAGAGCGGGTACAAAAAAATTATTTATCATGGTGCGATAGGTGTCTCCTATGGCTATAATGGTTGTGTCGTCCTCATTTTTACAAAAATATAAGCCAATGATGCCACAAGCCGCGTCAAACATTCACTCGTAATGGGTGCATTCCAGAGATCAGCAATAAATCGTTTTTTCACTACTCATAACCACTCATAAATTTATGAATATAAGTAAGTCAACAATATCGAAATTTAATTACTCTGATTCATTCATACTCACTACTATGTTGATTTATGAGTACAGGTTGCAATGAGTATAAGTACAACGTTGACATCAAACTCATACCATTCGAAATATGTGTGATTTATAAACCAACTTATTTAGATTCATAACTTATGCACTTATAAATGATTCGAGTGACTCAAATCATTCATCAAAATTTACTGTCTTAGTTGTTGTTGGACTTACAAAAAAAAGAAGAAAGAAAAAGACAAAGACAAAGACAGCAAGCAAATGAAACACACAACCTTCTAGTGAGTATTTTACTGTTCGCACGCGAATCATATTTATTTGGTGATTCTTGTAAATGTTGTGTCATGGAGAGTCCAAATCAACAACATCAAACGTATTGTAAGTATGTACTCATCAAACTTTGAATATGAGTAGTATGAGTATAATATTAAAATAAGCATGAATGCGTATAAGTATCAGAAATTATGAGAAAGATTCGCTTCTACTCATCGTTTTAAATAGAACTTGTATGGGGTTTCTGAGCCCCAACTAGGGCAATTTTGCTTATTAACGTACCCAGCAAGATGAAAATGAGCTTCATCTGAAAATATGATTTTTTTTGCAACTTTTGCAAAATGTGACCAACTGTCTTTGTTTTGGAAATAAAATTCTAATAAATCCCAATGTTGCTCAAGCGTAACTTGATTTAGTGGAGATAATACACTGAATTTTTTACACAATGAAATGACATAAGTATTGGCAGAGTCGAATAACCGGTGGTTCAAATTTAAGCCGATAGATGGCCCACTCGATATAAAATTAACGCACACAGAAGCTAGGCCGTAATACATAATTGATCATTACAACACTTCAGTAAGGATAACGACCTAGTTTCTCATACCACTTATGTTGTGTGTGTTAATTTTATATATGAGTGGCTGGACCTACAGCTTAAAGTCAGATATTTGAGAAACTTTTCATGGCAATTTGATTTACAGAGTTTTCACCAGAAATCTTCTTAGAGGCAGCCGCCAAAGAAATATTTTTCAATATTTTCGTTATAATGTCAGACCTGGGGATGGAACCGTGCCCTTACGTCTAATAAGCCAACACACTGCCTACTAAATTACAGTGACTTATTATATTGTTAACTTTCTAGTTTTTAAGAACCCCAAATTTTGGAGGTTCTGTAGGTTGCCGTAGTCTAATAGGTAGTTTGTTGGCTTATTAGACGTAAAGCCCGGGTTCGTATCCCAGGTCAGACATCAAAACGAAATATGAAAAAAATATTTCTCCGGCGACTTCCTCTCTGCAGATTTCTGGCAAAAACTCTGAAAGTAAATAAAATTGCTATGAAGAGTTTGTCAAAAATCTGTTGTTCGGGGTCGACTTTAAACTGTAGATCACGTCACTTAAATATAAAATTAACGCACATAACATGAGTGGTGTGAGAAGCTAGGCCGTGGTGTGAGAAGCCAGGGCGAATTTCCAATAATGGAGAACAGGCTCTTTTCATGGTTTCAAAGGCAGCGGCGATGTCATATTCCTGTTACTGGGGCGATTAATAATTAATTTTTATAAAATACATTTAAAAAAATATTTTATGTACTTTTAACTTATTCTCATACCAAAAACCCACATTTAAGTTAGTACTGCATATAACGAACTTTTCGATTTTACGAACAGGCCTGACAACATATAGGTTCGTTAAATCGGAAAACTACTGTATTTTGAACGCAATTTTGGATACATTACACAGCTGCTTTGATTGACATGCACATTATGTGGGGTACTCGCTTTAAATTTTAGAAAAGCTGAGGTAGCCATCGAATAGCATTCTTGACAATATTACGATTTGAATTTAACTAATAAATATACGCCATTATACTCTGCATCATGATTAAGCTGATGTTGATGAAGGTGACATTTACTAGGTTCCCTGAAAAGATGCAAGAGAGAGAGAGAGCGAAAAAACAAAACTGTGGGTATGTGTGTGAAAACGTTTCATAATTGCACTTTCAGTGTGTGTCAAAATTTCACGCCATATATCAAATTAAACAGTGTATTATGTATTGTGACATTAACTCATGTGACAGCCAACACAGTTGGAAGTTAAAATGTCACAAGAGTACCTCAGGAACAGCATCACCAATCTTCATCTTCTGCTTCTTCCGCTTTCTCTATTCCCCCGCTATTCATGAATGTTTAAACGATAACGTGAATTGTACATTATGGCTTGGCTGTGTGCATTTATAAATATGCTGCCAACAAACGCGCTGGATTGTCCTGCGTTTTTTTTTAATCTTAATATGTGTGTGTTTGTACGCTCTCATATCAAAGTGATACAGTGTATGTGAGTGCGTGAGAATATGGGATAGAAGGGATATTTACGATTATAATTTGACACATTGGTTGGCGTAAGTGCCACTACCATTTTAACTACTTCTGCTTTCACATACATACGTCTTCTTGCATAGACGACGGCACATAATAACGATGACAATCATTTTTATGATCAGTAGGTTTTGCATACATTTAGGCGCTTTATAACGCAAGACAACTGCTTTATTTAAACAACAACAACAACGATAACGATAACTACAATTACAAAAACCCATAAAATGCACAGAAATGTTCATTTTTACAGTTAAAATATTCCAACTGTACTGTAAGACGAACAGTTCCCCTGCTCGTCCCTGCTACAGAGGCAAATAAAAAAGAAACGTATAAGTTTCTGCTGTGACGTTAAAAGCCTTTCAAAAACTTCGAATGACATTTATTCGTTTATACACATTAATTTTTGAAAAACGCTGCTTGCTTGCGTGTGTATGTATTGGTGCAAATAATGAAATGTAATAAAACATGAAATGGAGAAAAATGTTAAACGCTGCCATAACATATTTATAGGCTGACTGTAATAAAAAGAATTTAAAGCACAATTTAAGGCGTAAATAATGTAATTCAATTAAGCATTATTTGTGTTGGCATTTCTGCTTCTTTTTTTTATGACACAATATTAAATGTGAAACCTTAATTATCGATATAAATGTTTTAGGTAATTAAAAAACAATTATTTAATTACAAAAATTTTTATATCACCGCAAAAATACATTAAAAATGTATGAATAAAAACGCCCGGGCATTTGATTAATAACGCTTTCAGTGACATTAAATATTTAAGTGCCGGCGTAAAAAGGCAATGCCAGAGTGTGTGAGTTTAAATAAATATTTGAGTAGTCGGGATCAAAGAAAATTAATTGAATTGCTTTAATTAAAGTTTTAAAGGCATACATTTACATACATATACATACAACTCAATTCTTAGAAACAGAACTTTGTCTGCAGATGAAAGATGCTGTGATGGTTGATTAATTTCTACGTTACAAAATTGCTTACATCTTCAAGGCTGTACATCTACAAAGGTATTATTCATACAAGAATTTTGAAAATTTATTTATGAATTCTATTCATAGCAAACCCCCACCATTTTAATGGTACATTCTAATACTAGAGTGACACAGTAGTTGAAAGGAATTTGGCCAATAAAAAAAAAATATTTGAAGTTAAACAATTTACTCTATCAACCGATGTTGGATTCCATAGATTGCTTTGAATTCCGTCTTTTTTTTAATCCACATAAAGTTGTGATCGATGAAAAATATCTGCCATGAGAAAAACTATTTGAAAAATTTGGAGACGTTTTACAGAAGAAGAAGTTGCCTTAATAAAAAATGTTTCTGCTTTCCCATTTAAAACAAGAATGCACTGAAACGGTTTAACCACTGACTGCTCTTATCTCTGCTCCACTTTCATTTATAATATTTTTTTTTATTCTCATTATTTATAATTAATTGTTGATAAGCATATAGATTTGAACGTGAAGTCTATATAAAAGGTCGGCCATTTAAAAGTTTTAATTTAAAAATGCAATAAAACAAAAACGGTTTGAAATTTTGCCAAATTTATTCTTTGTGTTGTGAAGTACAATTGTTCCGGTTAGAAATGGGAATTGTTTCATTCATATGATGGCTACTGCGGCTATCCTCAGAGTACCTCATTCGATCGGATCAACTTTCATGCATTTTTTCGAGTGAATGGGATCGTATCTCAACAATGACATCGGGAATGTTGGCCTTCAAATGCTCAATTGTCTCCGGCTTGTCGGGCATAACAGTTTTCTTTAGCGGCGCCTCACAGAAAATAGTCCAATGTTGTCAAATCGCAGCTTCTTAGCGGCCAATTAACATCACACTTTGAACTAACTAAACGGCCATTAAAAGTTTGACGAATAAATTGATTGTGCGGCAACTTGCACCGTCCTGTTGCAACTAAACATCGTACAAAAAAATTTATCATGGTGCCAACACGATAATGTAAAGTATCGGACAAAACAGAAAATTAATATTTTTGAATATATTTCTAGATATTAAGAGCCTTAAGCATTCTTAAAGTGCGAAAATGAATTAATACTCTCTATTAAACACCACATGACATTTCTAACATTTCTAACACACATTATATATATATGTATATAATACAATATTCATAAATACTTTGAATCCAACCTGAGACCGCTTTGAAAAAATGTGTAAAATTTTACCAGCTGTAGCATTTACACCACTAATGGCTTTAATATTACCTGCTGGGGTAGCATTGCGTGTAAAATGTTCACTGTAATATAACAATTTTGATTTTTAATTATTTATCATTTTCAAGGAAATATGCGTCAATGATGCCTCCGCTCCATAAGCCGCACCAAACAGTCACTCGTAATGGGTGCGTAGGCTTTTGTAAGGTCACGTGTGGGTTTTCTGAGCCAGAAATATGGAAATTTTGCTCATTAACGTATCTACCAAGTTGAAAATGAGCTTCATCCGTAAAGATGATTTTTTTTTTAGCAAAATCACCATCATCGTGCAGTTTTTCGGTTTCCCAATAAATCCCAACGATGCTCAATCGTATATCGATTGATTATGTTCAGTGGAGATAATATACTGAATTTTATGACAGAATAGAATGACATAAATATGGCCAGATTCGAAATAACCGATGGTTTAAATTTAAACCGATAGATGGCCCACCCGAGATTTTGTTTCAAATGAACTTTCAGTTTGTTGGACCCTTTGTTTATCGGAAAATGTGCCAATTTTACGCTTGAGTAACTATTATCGAGTAATGTTTCCGTTTTTTGCAAATATTATTATTTCATTCAAGATACAATAAGAAGTTTGGAAGGTACCAGAGGTATAAATAAAGTATTTTCGAAATATACTCAACAAAATGTACAACTTAGAATATATAGTTACGCGGATGTATTTTCACTGTCGCACCGCTCAGGTTAATAAGCTTCGTAAAGTGTTTTTAATTTCTAGAGAGTTTTCTTAGGTTTCATACAAGAGAAAAAATTAAAAAAACTAAATTTAAAATTAAGTGCGAAATTTGTGGATAATTTTTTATCTATTAACTTAAGGATATTCTTAAAATGTCCGAAAATGAGTATTTTATTGTAATTTACTTATGACAGGACTTGCTTAAAGAAACACTTATACAACTAAGTTATTTTCCTATTTTAAAATAAAAATTTTTTTGAACATTTTTGTTGTATAAAGTGATTTTAATTTTCATTCTCTTCTTTTTCTCTTTTCAGGTAAGTGTCATTATGTTAAGCGAAAATATGTTTTTTGAATAAAAGCGTACAGCCAACCGACAAACCAAATAATGAACCAGGAGGCTATATCCTTAAATTAACCTCTTTTACTTAACAAAAGCACAGTCCATGTGTAAGTGAATAAGTAAGTATGAAACCCATGTATAAATAACGAATGTGTGTGTGTAAGCGTGAGTATGAATGATATTTGCATTGCCCTATGTTAAGTAGAGAGAGCGTGTAATTGTGTGAATGTGTGAAATTTTTATATTTTTTTTTCACTTTGTTTGCAATTTAGCGACTCGCTTACTGAAGCAAACAAAAGGAAACAAAACTGGCATAAAACACTTGAGTGAAAAGTTCTTATACGCTATAACTTCATTTTTCCTCGCTTTTAAACTTTATATCATTTGTTCTTATTTTCTTTCTCTCTCTCTCTCTCTTTTCTTCATTTCCCCTCTTACTTTTTATATAAAACTGATTCTATTGTTCAAAAATATAGAAGAGTTTTCATATGCATGCATGCATGCCATCCATACATACATAGTTAACAACGACAACAGCAGCAGCAGTGGGCACAGCAACACAGTGCAACAGCTTTTTTATGTCGTCCTTTAATGTAGTTTTTCTTTCATTTTCATTTTCTGTTTCTTTTAATTTGTTTTTCTCTCTGTTCTGTTCATCTCTTTATGTGTTATTCAACATAATCACTATTAAACAATGCTACTGACCATAAGAAGTAGAAGAAGAAGAAAAAAACTACGGACTTTATTATTACAATTTACTGCGTTTAACGTGCGTTTGTATGTGCACAAGTATAGGTACAAAGGCTACTAGAAAAATAAGGAGTAAAGTATATGAACCATTGTGTATAAAGTTGCTCTCTCCCTTTGTTGTGAGAAATTCTTTTCACTCTCTTCATTACTATAATAACAGGAGTCTTCTTTAAAAGCACTTTTAATTTTTGTATTGAAAATACAATGACTTTAACAGCATGTTTGTAGAAAATAAATCGATTTTATAGTCTCTGAAGAATTTGATAGTGTAATTGGAATGTTGTTATCATTATGACAAGAGAAGGTATGCGATAGCAATAAATTAAACGAAATAAATCGTCTAAAATGTAAGTTGAAATTCATTCAGGGCCGAAGGTGTTTAGAGTTCTGGAGTTTTTTTTTCGAAACTTTAGTGCGAGTGCTTAAAAGTCGCCGTAATCTAGTGGTAGTATGTTGGCTTAGTAGACATGAGGCTACGGTTCGAACTCCAGTCCAGGCTTCTCAAACAAAACGAAATATGAAAAAGTATTTCTTCGGTGACTTAATCTCAGCAATCTTCTGACTAAAAAATCTATTGTTCGGAGTCGGTTTTAACAGTAAACGTGAGAACTCGGTTCAAGTCTCAGCCCAGTCATCTCGAACAAAACCAAATATAAAAATATATTTCTTCGGTGACATCTTCTTTGGTTT
The DNA here is from genome assembly GCA_930367235.1 of Sarcophaga rosellei. NCBI lineage: Eukaryota > Metazoa > Arthropoda > Insecta > Diptera > Sarcophagidae > Sarcophaga > Sarcophaga rosellei. Next base: position 30,238,982 of record OV884021.1, on the reverse strand, counting down.
TGGTGAAGCCTTCTTAGTCTAATAGGTAGTGTGTTAGCTTATTGGACGTAAGGCAAAACAAAATGAAATGAAATGAATGAAAATGAAAAATATTTCTTCTAGAACTTCGTTTCAGCAGATTTCTAGTAAAAACTCTGCGAATAAATAAAATTATCATGAAATGTCAAAAATATGTATGTCGTTTGGAGTCGACTTCTAATTATAGGTCCCACCACTCATGTATAAAATCAACACAAACAACATAAGTGGTATGATTCTTACAAAAAGGTTGTAATGACCAATTAAGTATGTGTGTTTGGAGTCCATCCCATAAATTTCTCGCAGATCGAAGTCTATACATTTGTAAAGGAAATACAATGACCCGATTATAAATGGCAACTAAATTTCAGTTTCTTTGTCAGTTGTGTAAAATGTTATTACTGATGGTAAGTGACAAGCAACGATTCACTTGAAAATCATTTTTTAGTTGCTAGCTGGCAACAGAACTGAAATTCTATTTTCTGAATGTTATTCATAATATTGTAACAAGTAAATTTAAATCCTAGAAGTTTATGTTCGATGCAACCGGTTTCTGCAGTAAGCTTTTGCACATAATTGATCTTATTGATGCCAAAACGTACGAAATCCTTCAAAGCAACTGTCAAACCCCTTTTTAGCCGTTGGCTGCACCTGCGAACCTGTACAGTTTTGCATAATACCGAATTATGTATATTGCGATCGCATCATTAAAATGATCGGATCTATTTCCGCATCATCCTTTTTATTTCAATATTTGAGTATATTGCAATAAAATGTGCTAAGTACAACAATAACAATCGCATGTCCTTGTTAGATTTTTCATAGAAAATATTATTTCACAAAGCATTACAGTGATAAATCCTTCAACTGCCGCATTATTTGTTTGTAAAACAATATTCTTTCTCCGTGTTTTTTCTCCTCCTTCTTTTATCAAAAAAAGTTAACCAGCAGAGTCGTCCATATTCTGCTATTTGCCATATACAATACAATATAAAAAAAAAAATATTGAAATTTTCTTATACAGCGTATTTCTGAAAACACTTTGGCAATTCACACAAGCCCTTGTATCGTTGTATTGACGAATATACAACAGCGTATGCTTGTTGTTGATAACTTTCATACAAAAATTCGATACACTTATACAAATATTTTTCATATGGCACCAAGATGTCTCTTCCTCCTTCGACATAGTACCAGGTATGTTCCCAGTAGATGAAGAACTGTCTATTCGTCCTCCTCGTCCCTGCAGCTTCTAAAAAATTGTTCGCGAGGTGTCCTAGACCAATGCGCCTCGCGTGGACACCCAGAATGCAATGACCAGTCATGACTCCAATAACCGCACTGATCACGCCTCTTTGAAGTTTTAAGCAGCTTTGCAGTGCGTCTTCTATCCAGCCGCGGCTGGATCATGCGCACCGCCCTGCCTTTATCCGAAGCCGGCCACCTGCGGTTGACAGAGTCCGTGATCTCGTCATCAATCATGAGCTTAGACATCACTGAGTCCCGGAACCCACTTGGGACCATAAGACCTCTATAACATTTTTCCAATCACTTTAGTGTCTAGATATTGAATGTTAAGTTTGTGTTTCTTACTCTATTAATACACTGAGTCATAACGTACGTCTACTTCCTTACGGTTTCCATCAGAGTGACATTTTACCTATTGCTGGTTTTTGTAATTCAACTTATTCGGACATGAAAATGAAGTCTGTGAATTACGGATCTTCAATGTAGCGATGAAAGTTACATAAAAGTTCACAAATTTTCTTAGCAATGAGGTGATAAAGAAAATTTTTGTTTCACGCCGAAGCATGTCCTAACTTTTTGCTGGTTATTCCTTTATCGCCGCAGTTTTGTAAGTAGTGTGTAGACTTATAAAAGGTGAATCCCACATTTCAAACTCCATGTCAGACATCTCAAATAAAACGAAAAATTAAAAATTTTTCTCTGGCGACTTCTACTCAACTGTGTTTTGGCAAAAACTCTGAGAGTAAATAAAATTGCCGTGAAAAGTTTCTCAAAAATTAGTCGTTCGGAGTCGACTTTAAATAGTAGGCCCCGCCAATAATATATAAAATTAACATTCACAACCTGGGTGATGTGAGAACCTAGATTGTAATCCCAACTAATTGTGTATGACAGGTTATTTGGAGATTAAATGTAATGACTCAATTATATATGGCAACTGAACTTCAGTTTCCTTGTCATTTGCAAGATATTATACAGATTTAAACTGACAACCAACATTTCACTAGAAAAACATTTTTTAGTTGCCGGCTGAACTTAGCCCGCAGTGGACCAAGTCCCAGCTCAGACATCTCGAGCAAACCATAATATCAAGAATTTATTTATTATTTCCGGCAAAAACTTTGGCAGTATATAAAACTGCCATCGAAAGTTTCTCAACAATTTTTCGTTCGGAATCGACTTTAAATTGTATTTTCCGGCACTCACGGTTGTAATCCTAACTAAAGGGTTGTAAAGACCAATTTTGTAAGTAAAAAGACTATTTTACTTTAAAAAATTATTTCATTCAATATTGTCATGTAGTTTTCAAAAGGAACACAAATAAACCAAATCGGCCTTGAACTTTCAAATGCATAATTAAAATTTTTCCTTAATTGAAATATTCTATTGTTTGGTTTCATTTTTAAAGAAATTTAACGCATATAAAATAAGAATTTGTTACCATGGTTTTTGCTTGCTTTGTGCATTTCTTTAATACTTTTCACTCGACTTTTCCTACTAGAAAAATTATAAAATTTTCCATTTTTAATTTTATTCATACAAAAATATATTTTCCCACGCTAACGAAAAATGTTAAACAATTTTAAAATGAAATTAAAATGTTTCAGTTTTTTTATTTTCCCATAAAAGTCATGACATTTTAAGTATATTTTATTACTCTATTACCGGGGCCTTATTAAGTTGCATTGGCAAAAAAAAACAGGACAAAAAAGGTAACAAACTCTAGGAAATTAAAGCCGCATAAAAATAGAAAAAATATATTCAGCTGAAAGGAAATTCTCATAATTTAAACCATTTTTTTTCTCAACATCAACAACATGCCTTAACTTATTCGCATGTTTTCGGGTTGTTTTTTTTTTTTTGTAAATTCTTTCGGTAAAATTTAGCAGCTTATTAAGAGCCTTTACAAAAAAAAACTACTTCTCATCCAATGTGGAAACCCTTTTAAGTGAAAAATTTCCATATTTTTTGTGGTCAATTTTGCCTCTCTGTAGGCTCTGCTGAAAGTGGGACAAAAAAATTACCAAAAAAAATTTATTGTTGCATATTTTGTGGCTGTTTAACTGTGTAATATTTTTGGTCTGTTAAAACGGCAAAAAAACGCTACTGAACGGAAAAATAAATCTTCTTGCATGATAAATTTAGGTTTTTTGAAAGTTTAGCACTTTTTTATTACAAACAAGACTTAATTTGGCAAACAGTGAAGACATTACTTAATGCAGGTCAAGTATACATTGTAAACGAATTGAGATCTTTAGGAATATGTTGCTTCTTTAAAGGCGTCATACCCTGTCATTCCAAATATCGTATGGGCTATCTATCGGTGAGAAGTTTGGCCGTAATCCTGACTTAAGGGTTGTAATGGCCAATTATGTATGTATGTATGTTTCTATCGGTTTAAATTTGAATCATTGGTTGTTTCGATTCTGGCAATACTTATGTCATGCTATTGTGTGAAAAAATTCAGTATATATCCACTGAACGTAATGAATCAATGAATCTATTTACGCTTGAGCAACGTTGGGATTTATTATGCCAACGAGACTCTGCACGATGTTGCCGATTTTGCCCAAAAAAAAAATATATATTTTCAAATAAGGCTCATTTTCATCTTGGTAGGTACGTTAATAATTTGCCGTATTTGGGGCTTAGAAAACCCACACGTTGTCTTACAATGCACCCATTACGAGTGACTGTTTGATGCGGCTTGGGTAGCGGAGCCATCATTGGCTCATGTTTATTTAAAAATAGCTGTAACGTGCGCGCGGTGTTGCGCCACGAACTAAAATAAATTTGAAGGAGAGACATTACACAAATATACAATTAATATTGAATCATTTTATTGATTTTGCTTCCCGTTGTCCAGATGATTCAGACGAACGAGCCTGAGTAGTACGCATTCGATCAGTTTCTAATCTCACTCCTCGTTGTTCAAGTGATTCATGCGAACGGGTCTCAGCGGCATGTACTCGAAGATTTTGAAGTCTCAATGCTTGTTGCTCGTCTGATTCTGAGGCTCGTAATGCTTGAGGTGTAGGTCGACCAATGTTTTGTCATTCATTTTGAATAATTTTCAGTGACACCATCTATTGGAAATTAATCGCACCAACTTAGAAACCTCCGTTGACTCATGCGCAACAACTTTGCTGAAGATCATAACATGATCAAATGCATAGTTTACGATTCTATTAATTACATACAAACAAACATTCATTTTTATATATATATAGAGGTATTTGAATTACTGTCGTCTATAAAATATTACATAGAGCTGACGGGTGACGTATACGTAATATTTTGTTAGACAATAACACTCATACTTTTTTATTTATTTTATTTTTATTTTATTTTATTTGCCTATTTCAACTTAAAAAGGAGCCTATAACTCCTTCCAGACATACAGGAAGATACTGTGAAAATTTCAAGAAAATCGGTTCAGCCGTTTAGCCGTCTATAGACTGCAAACAAACCCACAAACAAATAAACACACATACATTTTTATATATAAGAAGATAAGATGAGGACGGCGCAACCATTACGATCAACAGAGACACCTATCGCACCATGATAACCAATTTTTTTTTTATTCCCTCTCCTCATGGTATGGATGTGAACAATGTTTGGTTGCAACAGGATGATGCAACCTGCCACACATCTCATTCCATAATCGATCTATTGCATCAAACGTTTGATGGCCGTTTAAGTAGCTACAATGATGATATCAATTAGTCGCTTGTCTTGTCACTTGGTCCAATCGAATGAAGTACTATGAGGATAGTGTCTGCTTGGCCACACAAATTGATAAGACACAACTGACATTAAGCCAGTCAAAGTATTTCCTTTATAATAAATTTTGTCTCCTGGTTTTACTTTACCCACATAGTGCTTACAATATAAATGAAAATGATGACCTACATTAGACCAATTATTATACTTAATCTTCTAATTTTATGACATTTTCAAGCAAATCACTGTAATACTTTGTTCGCATATACATAGTACATACATTCACAAGTATTGTATAAGTCCTGTCACATACATACGCTCGACAAAAGGCAATCAAATCTGCTTAATTTGTTAAATCCGAGATACGTAAGCGTTGTAAGCATTACATCACCAACAATATCATCAACAACATCATCAACATGACCATCATCATGGCCAAGAGTTATAATTAAACACACACTCACACACACACACATGTATAAACACAATTAATTTTAATTCCGTAAAGCAAAATCGTAAACAGTGGAAATAACACACAATTACAGGGCATCCAGCACATGCCCTGTAATCCAGCATATGCCCTGTAATGTACCAGGAAAATTATTCTCTCCCATAAGCTACATAGTACTTATCGATTCTGTTCAAAGTAGAGTATTAGAATGAAATTTAGTGGGAATTCGAATTTTTTACTTCTGTTTAGAATTGAAAAAAAATTCCAATTTTTTATAAAAAAGTCATTTGCTCAGCTGGTAGAAACTCTAAGAATCCTTATTGTATATTATCTGAAAGCTTTAAAAAAGGTGAGGATTTGAATTTTTTCGACGAGTAAACTGTTGCAAACACTATGGAGCCACATTAACTTCAAATAATACATACATACATACATAATTGGTCATTAAAACTCTTCAATTTGGATTACCACCTAGCTTCTCACACCACTTACGCTGTATGCATTAATTTTATACATGAATGGCGAGACTTGCAGTTTAAAGTCGACTCCGAAAGAGAAATTTTTGAGAAACTTTTTCATAGCAATTATATTTTACGCTCAGAGTTTTTGACAGAAATCCTGCTGACAGGAAGTCGCCGGGGAAATATTTTTCGTATTTCGTTTTGTTGGAGATGGCTGACCAGGGGTTTGGACCGAGGCCTTACGTCTAAGCCAATACACAACCTACTAGACTAACACGACTTCAAATTATGGGCCAAGTGATTGGCTAGCAAGTTCGTGTGATTTAATGCCCTTTTGTTTTTAGTGGGGGGGGGGGGGGGGTTATACAAGGTCCCTTGTCTATTGTAAGAAGCCAGAGACAATTTCACACCTAGTTATTAATATTCGAAGACTTATTAGCAAAATAAGGCCGGTGAGGAAAGTTTAAGAAAATTGGTTTTCCAGATGAATAGTCGTAGTCGTCATAGTCTATTAGGTAGTGTATTGGCTTATTATACGTGAGACCACAATTCAAACCCCAGGTCACACATATCGAATAAAATAAAATATTTCTTCGTCAACTGTCTTCCAACAATTTTCTGGCAGTAAATAAAATTTCCATGAAAAGTTTCTCAAAAAAATGTCGAATTTTTGTAGGTCTTCTAGGCGCAGAAACTTCAACTTATCAATTCAAAGCACATTTCCATCTGAATGGCTTATTGAATACACAAAATGTTCGAATTTTCGGCTCAGGAAATCCTCATGCCAATCATAAGAAAAAAAAATTGAGCCATGATAACGGATTTCATGAGATCTCAGCTGGAATCCTTGGATCTAGACTGCATGTGATTTCAGCATGACCAAGCGTTACAAGCGATTTATTGCAGTAACAACTTCCAAAACAAATTTTCTCAAAAAACTCTAACGTCAATTGGCCACCACTTCCTTTCTTTAGGGTTTTTGGGGCTTTTTCTAAAATTTTAGGTAATAAACCCGACACAATTTGAGCGCTAATATTCGATATCCAAGGCCTCAGCCACATTTCTGTACATAATTTATGTACTTTTCATAAGGCAAATATTTGGCGAATATTTTATTCAATACTTAATAATAATATGTTAATATGTTATCTTTATAATCCACTAAAAAAGAAAAGATTTCAAGATTTTAAAAAATTCTTGTTTTTTTATTGAGACATCCTTTTTCAAAAGATTTTTAACCTAATCTAATAAAAATCGTTGAGTTTGAACCCTAAAAATGGATACCACTTGACTTACTTTATTTTCCAATTCAACGCTGTAGTCAGGATTACTACCTAGCTGAGTGTTGGGACCTATAGTTTAAAGTTGATTTCGAATAACAGACTTTTGATTTTATTGACCAGAAATCTCCTGAGAGGAAATAGTCGAAGAAATATTTTTTTATATTTCATTTTGGTCGAGATGTATGAGATATAGTTTGCACCACAGGCTCGCATACTACCTACGTCTTATTTAACACTTTATGTAGCCCAGATTCAAACCATATATACTACCTAGTTTATATCAGTTTTTTGTTATGTTATCCATCTATTTCATTACTTTTAAGCTCTTTTTAATTGCATGAAACTTAAACTCACAATCCAACTACTAAGGAATATTTGTTCAAACAAGCCACGCTTTGGCAGCTATTCATTCAATTATTTACTGCCAACTTAATCCTGTCGAACAAAGTTTCTAACATGAGTTTATTATAAGCATGTACATACGTATGTGTGCGGGTGTCTAAGCAAATCCATGCGTTTGAAAGTTTATACATAATCACATACACTCCCATTAATACAAAACTAAAGTGGAATTGATGAAATTGTTGAGGTACTCATTAAGGCTTTAAAGCATATAAATGATGACTGTAATGACAAGTATAATACAATAACAACAATAATAACAACAACAAGTTTCACAACATCTATAACAGCACCATGTCGATAGAAATTGTTTTGAAACCTTTCAAAATGTCATTAACATATGCTAAGTTGTAGAAAATTAACACACAAACACAATCTCACATGCATATACATGTACGTGCTAAATCCAATGGAATTGGCTCTTGTTGAAGTTCTCATCTGACTAAAGACACACACACATATAAAGTGTTGTAAACTTATGGTTTTGCATGTGTCGGTGGTAGATGAGAGACCATTTTTAGGTATTCCCGTATTAAACCAATGATATATAGCTCTTGTTATGTTTGTTGCTGTTGCTGTTGCTATTGTTTATTATTATGTGGAGACTTTCTCCTTGTAAGCCCTTTATTCGATACCATAAGAAATAATACGATAACTTTTTAATAATAAAAGTTTTCTACTTGAAACAAAACAAAATCGGTTACGGATATTATAATCACAATTATGTATAGTGGACATACACACACACACATACAGTAAAAAGTTGATATTTTAATAGAGTATCTGACAAATATTTTTTTCAAATGTAGTTCAGCCAGATAAGGTCTATGTAAAGTAGATTTAAACAAATTGCGTCTTATCTCCTGTAAATACATGTAAAATACATTTTTTACATCAAATGTAAAAAACCTCAAATGAAATTAATTAAGAGATGGTTTTTGCATACGTCATTTTCTGAATAAAAAATTATTGTTTTAAGGGAAATTTTACATTATTGACATGATGTAAACAATGTAAAAATAATAGAAAACTTAACAAATTTAGAATTGTTATACAAAAAAAGTTTTCTTATAAAAAAACTTATTATATACAATGTATAATAACGTACAAAAGGTACATTATTGAGATCATGTAAACAATAGAAAAAAATTAACTAAGTAATGAAAAATCTGAAAAACTATTTTTATTTTTCTTTCCCCATTTTATATTACATTATTTACATAATGTAAAATATGTAAAATTATTTACAAATTGCTAAGTTTACATAAAAAGAAATAATAATTTTCCCATTCCATTTTCTCAAGGCTCTACAATTTATGCATGATAAATGGTTTCTGATAAACTGTCTACAAGTGCACGCTTTCACTATTCATATCGTTTTGAGAAATTTATACACAAATAGCTCAAGGACACCTCTAAAGACTACAATAGATTTGAGTTACCAGTTACTAGAAAATTTAGTGCAGTCAATGACAATAATACCAGTTCGATTCCTGCTCTTATAATGTATGATCGTCCGTTCATTAATTAGCCCGGTTGATAAAGCTAACCTTTTAGCTGAAATATTCGCAAACCCGCTAACAAGAAATCAATTACTGTACACGCGCGAAAGAGTATCAGTAACTACATCTAATACATTATTTTGGGTCCGCAGATAAAAGAGTTCTGAATGACTGACACATTAGAAAATCTGCTGGTTTGGCCCTAAGCCAGGTTCTTCAATGCTCACTCATCCATTAGCTTATCTTTTCAGTGCCTCATATTAAGCCGTATATTAAGTCATGTATAAACTTAACAAACACAACATAAGGGTTGTAATAACCAATTATGTATGTGTAATATAGTTTCGGTAATAAACCTACTGGCCGGTTGGAATTACTCTCACAGAGATGGTATCAGTCTATTAAATGTAATGACAATAAGGTTTTCAAACCATTTAATCGAATGTGCCACGGCGCAATTAGCTTTTGGTTCCATTCATTTTCCAACTCTATTTCTTGTTTTTAGTCAATGATCTTCACTTTTCTGAGCCTAGTCCTATCTTGTCTTTTGCAGATAACAGTACATTGAAGCGTAGAGACAGATATTGAAGCGTAGGGGCTTAATATGAATGACTCACGCACTTTCGATTCGATTTTAATAAACTAAAAACCTAATTTTGTTTGATAACTCATAGATGATCTCCTTACTATTTACAATCCTTAAAACCTACCGAAAATGTAACCACGGTGATATTAAATAAAAATGTATTATTCACAAACACTTATCCCTCTTTTCACTCTCCCTTTAATCTATTTTCTTTATTCCATCTCAATATACTGCATTAATAGGAGCCATACCCTGAGTGCGGTTCATATTAAAAATTAACAGAAACAAATAATTGTTAAAACTTAGAAAAGTATGTTCCAAAGGAAAAATTAAAGATTTATAGATTACAACACATCTAAATGATTTGTCTTACAAGAGAAATAAATGAGTTGAATAGAGTGGCCCTGAGAGTCGAGTTAATAAACAAGTGTACATCCTTTTTATTATTATTTTATTATTTCCTACGTTTTACTTTTTATTGTTTACCTTCTGAATACAGTGGGCAGATATTGTACTTAAACCCGTACCATTGATTGTGTACTCACGATTCAACAATTTTTTTCTGTTTGTTTTCATTTCTTTGTGCCTGATTTTGACCATGTGTTTATGACTGTTTCCTTGTTTTCTGCTTGGTCAATATTATAAAGCAATCCAACAGTTGTGGGATAAATTACTTTTCGACCGAATCACCACAATTTGAAAGACATTTGTAAGTTAATTGCTGCCTTTTCTGACGTTCTTGAGATACTTGAGATGGATGAATAGTACTTTACTGGATGACAGTATGGAACAAACAGATGTTTTTATGGGTGAAAGCCGCATAAAATTTTTCAATTAATGAACACGTTAACGTTAAAAGGTACTCTACAAACACTTTTATTTAAGCAAGTACTTAACATTTAAAACTCGTGTATCTAAAGCAGCAAAGATTGCAAAACAACTGTCATGTACAAACTCATATTAATTCGGTGCTAGACAGCTAGACAGCTCAACAACAAAGGTCTAGGTACTACATTTTACGTACGTGCAAAAATGAGGAGTCACCAGAAAGTTGCCCTTATTTTTCTTTCTTTTTGTTTTATGATAAAATAGATATAAATTAATAAAATATTGTTACGAAAATGAAGAATCTAGATACTGGTATTTCGCTCTTACATCGCTTAACATTAAAATTATAAGCAAAACCTACAAAAACAAAACAATGCAGTAAACAACTTATCGTACTGCTTGATATAGCAACAAACGCCACAATGAAAAATATGGTAAACAAGTAAACAAAAATACACCAACAACACTACAATAATAAATATAAACATCGTTATAGAGATTTCGAGAAGGCGAAGTCATGAACATCCGCCCTCAAGAACATTCATCAGACTGATTGCTCTGTTATATAAAAGGCAAGGCAAAGGAGGCGACGGAGTTAGTAAAGTTCAGTCAGTCTTGTATGAAGACGCGGTGTGTGTGAAGAGAGTAATCGTTGTTTGAAAATCTCCGTTACAAAGATCTGTCGAATAATTGTCAAGTAATTGTTATTGTTTATCCAAAGGGTGTAAACAGGGGAATAACAAAGAAAAGCAATTGTTGTTGTTAACATCAAGTTGTGAACAGTGGCACACAGAATTGTGGGAATAATAAAGAATTTTAATTAAAACTAAACACAAAATTTATTTTTATTTTATTTGCAATTTATGAAACGTAACAATATAAACAAACGAATTTTAATTTTAAATAATAAAACAAATACATGTACAATAACGTTATATGCAATCCTTTGCGAGTCATTCATATTTTTTGGACTTTTAAAACGAAGATTAACTGACTGGCTGTGTGCATTAAACGATAGTCTTTGCACGCATTCAAATAAACAGAGAAATACACTCTCTGGCCATTCCGGCAAACAGATGTTAATGGGCATCAATATAGATACATAAATAGATGCACATACAGACACACGTACACATGTGATGAGTGAAGGAATGCTTTAAACCGCATTGCAGCACCTAAATCAGAATGTCAAATATCTATGTGGCAGAAAATCAACCAACCATACAACCGAAGCACAAAGTAACTACACATGCACACAATACTAATACTATGCTATGCTAAACTAACATATTGTATGTACATACATATGTGATTATATATGTATGTATGTATGTGCAACAGCCATAAGGCAGTTGCAACTTGACTCGAAAAATGTTTAGAATCATATATCACTAACACTTGCTTAAATGGTTTGTATATGTAAACCGATCAGTGTATTTCGTATGCATATTTGTTTAATGCTATTAAAGCAACACGACAACACAACAGGACAACAAATGCAACAATAACAACAAAAAAGCCTTTAAAAATAAAATGGCAAAACAAGTTTAAAGTGCATTTGCCAAATTTACAAACATTTTTGCCAACTAAAATGACTACATTTTCGCAATAACACGGCATAACTAGACGGCAGGCAGGGATGAAGCGGATTTCTTCTCTATAATCTTTTATCGAATCAATCCTTTACTAACAAACAAAAAAAAATTAAAAAAAAATAAAAGAAAAAGGAGAGGAGAGAGAAAATAGAAATAAAAACCGAAATCCTGTTTTAATGTAAAAGAGTTGTATGAAACCAAAGCAATGCGAATACGAGTAGTTCGGCAGGCTTAAATTGTAGACGACAATAAGGATACTTGAAAAATTTATGTAGCATATTAAGAGGCGTCGTAACATGTTCCAGAGATTATTTGATGAAGGTTTCATTTATTTTTATTTCAATGCTTATAAATGTTGGCAATACAACACAAAAAAGAGAAAAAGAAAAAAATATTGTCTTTTATTGCCCAGAAACAAACAGCAGACAATTTTACAAAAATAAGAAATAAAGGAAGAGAGTAATTGATAAAGGCAACCCAAGAGAGAGGGAGAGTGATAGAGACAGAATTTCCAAATTGAATTGAATTGTTCGGCCAATTCTGTTGTAAACGAATGAATTTTTAAACTATAAACTTTGAATTTGTGGTTATTTTGCTGCAACGTTTCCTTACCGTCTTTATATGTAGCATACATTTAGGCTCTAACAACCACTTTTACAGGCACATGCTTATGGAAGGGTTTAGTCAAAAAGGGGTCTTTCAAAACATCTTCATTGTATACAAATGAATGCCCTTTAATATGTTTCCAGTTTAGAGATTCGTTTGTAGTTTTTTTTTTCTTGTTTCTTTCATTTTCATGCAGCTGTTGAGGTTTATCGAAAGGATTGGATAAAATTTTGCTTGATTGGACATGTAATTGATCGTTGTAAACGAACGAATTGCTTTAGTAACAGCAAACAATACAGTTTTGCCTTACAATACACCCCGGTTTAGAACAAATTAAAGTCCTTTCTTTACGGTTTTTATTGCGACAATGATGACGATAATTTTTATTGCCAAGAACAGATCCACACAAATGGAAAGTATGATGTTAAGTACTGATACATCGACACTTTTTAACACATGATGACTATTGAATTGCTACGAACGATACTAGTTTCATCTTTTCTTGTTCCAAATTACACTTCAAGTGATTTAAATACGGTAAATACTTTAATTTTCAATATTTAAGGTTTTTAAATCGATTTTAAATTGATTTTCTTGAAATTTAGTAGAATATCTTACAATTTCTCATTTTCCTTATGATTGTTTATTGGGACCTTAAAGGTTTATTTTATTAAATAATCACACATATTGTATATATACATGTATTGTTGGATATTAGATCTTTTTAGCCAATATTATAATTATAGTTGTCTAAAAAAAACTCAGAGAGTAAAATAAAATTGCCATGATAAGTTTCTCAAATCCGTGATTTGATTTGGAGTCGATATTGCAGTTGGTCCCGTCGAGGTTCATGAATAGATACTAGATCCTATTGTTTTGCTTTTACATCGCTTAATTTTAAAATTTTAAACAAATGCTACAAAAAGAAAACAATGCAAGTAAGCAAACTTGTTTACAAATTATTGTACTTCTTAATATAACAACAAACACTAGCATAAAAACAATGGTAAAGAAGTAAACAAAAATACACAAACAGCACAAGAAGAATAAATATAAACAAAATACACAAACAACACTACAATAATAAATATAAATAACGATGTCTACATTTACAGAGATTTCAAGAAAGTGCAGTCATGAACATTCGCCTTCAAGAACATTCATCAGAGTGTTTACTCTGTCATATAAAAAGCAAGGCAAAGCAGGCGAGTGAGTGAGTGAAGTTCAGTCAGTCTTGTGTGAAGACGTGGTGTGTTTAAAGAGAGTAATAGTGGTTTGAAGATCTCCGTTACAAAGATCTGTCGAATAATTTTTAAGTAATTGTTATTGTTTATGTAAGGGTATAAACACAGGAATAACAAAAAGGAAATTGTTGTTGTTTATATAAAGTTGTGAACAGTGGCACACAGAACTGTGCAAATATTAAAGAGTTTTAATTAAAACTAAACACAAATTTTAAATGTTTTCAAAAGGTAAAAACGTAGCAATATATATAACGTGTGCAGTGTGAGAAGCTAGGTTGTAGTCCTGACTAGGGGGTTGTAATGACTAGTTAAGTAAGTAGGTATGGGTTCTACAGTACATCGACTACACGATTCCCACTATTTCCCGTCCAATACTACAGATATGCTACTGTGTGTCAATATGGACAATTCGTTACTGCACTTAATAAATATCTAATTTTCTCATAGATTCCAACTACTTATATAAGCTCTAAAGATTCATTCTCAAGATCAATGAATCTACATATTGGACTTGAGACGATACTCATTTTAAATAAATGCTTCTTGAGCCTACAGTCCTCTGTTAAAAGGCCAGTTCTTAACCTCAGGCTACTCGTGGATAATCTGATGCATGATTCAAATTTCTTTCCGTTGTAATTACCCAACAAAACTTCAGAGTGCTTTAAACCCATTTAATATTAGAATTTTTTCACCTCCTCCTTATCCTCTCCTTTGATGAGTATACTGTACATAAATTTCTTTCCACTTCACGGAAAGTCTCTGGCTCCATTAAAGGAGTGGAAGCTCCTTTCCTTGTAAGAAAGCTCGTCTACCTGATCATTTAAAGTGCCTCAAACCCATTTGATTTTAGAAAAGCTTCCGCATCTCCCTATCCTCTCCTTTGATTAATATGCCCTTCAAAACATCTTTTACCACTCCACAGAAAGGTTCTGACTTTTATTGTAGCGGAGCTTTCGCTTCTCATCTCTTTCCACTAAACAGAATGATTCTGGCTCTATCAGATAAGTGTAAACTCCTTTCCTTTCGAGAATCTGCTTGTTCATTCCCATGAATTTTGCTTGATCTGTGACCCAGTTGGGGGTAAACCTTCATCCCCTTTCAAGTTGATTCAACTTTCCCAAACAACTTCACAATATTTTCAAGCTAACCTCATAATAGCCAAGTGCTCTGATGGTGACCTTACGGTCAGATAATATTACTACGTCTGTACTTTAAATTGAGTTCAAGTTAAATTGAGCACATCTTTCTATGGAGTAGACCGATGTTTGGAATATATCTGGGAATTTTCCAATAGTCGTGTGTTTTTTCATTCCTGGTATTTATCCATAAAGGGTGCTATTTTGGTCTTGACCAGGATTCCGTAATAGATTCTTGAACCAACCAAGTTATGCTGGTTTTTTTTATGCTGGTGTTTGGTGTTGTATTTTTGTTTACTTGTTTACCAATTTTTTATGCTGGTGTTTGTTGTTATATTAAGCATAATAATTTTATAATTTTAATGTTAAGCGATGTAAAAACAAAACACCAGTTTCTAAATTTTTTTCATTCCATTTTCAATTTTCTTGTAGTATTATCGAACCATTAAATCATGTTAGACTTTGGCTTTCGAAACGCTTCAAACTAAGACAGCGGATTCAAACTTTACCTTCGCATTCCTCATTTCAATACATTACACAGCCAGCACGTGTAGAAATAATCAAGGAATAACATATTTTTAAACTTCTCAGTGCAAGTGTTTAAGGGTGCTTAGGACTTTTGAACACTTCTCAAGTTAAAAACTAGACAATCTAGCCCCCTCCCTTTTGCAATTTGATGCCTTGTAGTTGCCAGCTAATTGCATTTTCCTTTTAAATGTTTTCTTTTTTCGCCACAGCTTTTTCCCAATCCCCACTCAAAATGTCATTCATATCACGCTCTTTACTTCATTTTCTTCCGCTATCATTTCTCTACTCACACATACATATGTCAGAACACCCATACAAATTGACTAAAAACACATCTACACATTCTATAATACAATTTTTGCCCTGCCAATAGTTGAGGTTCTGGTTGGCGTTGGGGCTAGGTTTTGTAAAATCACTCATTTTGTGTGCAAATACACAAAACACAGTAGGGTGGTGCGAATTACTCAAAGTAGAAATATTTTCTAAAGTTTTTTTGCATAGATTTATTGTTATTTAGCCTTATTGCTTTTTTGTTTTTTTCTTGTTTTTTTTTAATAAGCAGGTTTTAGAATAATAGGGTTGGCATCTCTTAATGTGCTCGGTGAATTTAATAAGAAATTTTTTACTGTCTTAAATCCTTCTTATAATATTGCTGCTGTTACCCTTTCTCGAGGGGTCAGAGGTTGTTTTGAATGTGTTATTTGATGTCTTAAATTCTTAAAACTTTAAAACTATAAAAAAAATATTCGATGCTGCATTGCTCAATGACGACTATATGGTCTTATTTTATTCTAAATATTGTTATGAAAATGAAAACTCTAGATTTAACATTAAAATTACAAAAAATAGCTACAAAAACAAAACAATGAACTTGTTTACAAATTATCACACTGCGTAATATAACAACAAACACCACCATAAAAAAATTGTAAACAAGTAAACCAAAATAAACCAACAACACTACAGTCATAAATGTAGACAACGACGTTTACATTTATAGAGATTTCGAGAAGGCGAAGGCATGAACATTCGCCTTCAAGAACATTTATCAGACTGTTTACTAATGAAGTTCAGTCAGTCTTGTGTAAAGACGCAATCGTGGTTTGAAGATCTCCGTTACAAAAATCTGTCGAACAATTGTCTAATTTTTGCAAATTGCTATTGTTTATGCAAAGGGTGTAAACAGAGGAATAACAAACAAAGCAATTGTTGTTGTTTCAATAACGTTGTGAACAGTGGCTCACAGAATTGTGCGAATATTAAAGAGTTTTAATTAAAACTTAACACAAATTCATTTTTATTTTATTTGCAATCTATGAGCTCATATTTTAAACGTTTTAAAAGGTAAAAACGTAACAATATTATGAAAATATTGTGTGATAGATATCGATTTCAGTTTCAATCCAACAAAAACTTTTTCTAACTTTTTGTGTAGCTTTGTGTAAGGTCTCGCGTAAATTCAAAAAATTTTTTAAAATGTTCACTTCTTTCAATAGAGTATTTTTTTATTTGATAGATTTTTCGATTTATTCTTCTATTGACGTGCAGGCGCGATGCTAACCATAAGTTTCATCGATGAGTTTGATGGAATTCAGTCAATACAGGGGCTGCCCTTACCGGTAGCATCACAACGAGGCGTTATGCGTGCTCAAGCGAACTTTGGTAAATGAAGCTACCACTTCAACCTACCTACCTACCTCTTCTATTGGCAGGTGTCTCAATATAAAATATAAAACTTCCTACAATAAATTATATTTGAGAAACGAATAAAAAAAATTCGATGGTGTATCTTTAAAAGCGCAATTGAATATTGAGCATATTTGAAAAATACAAATGCAATAATAATTCAACGTCACAGAATCAACATGTTGGAGATTCTAAACAACCCTCATTCTGAATCAGTGTACTCTGAGTCTACTATCTGACCGGTTACCAACCTCAGTTTATTCGTAGATTTTCTGTTGCATGACTATGATCTCCTTTTATGTACTTTTCCAACAAAAGTTTAGATTGGCTTATGCCCACTTGCCTTGAGGAAATACTTTGCTGCCCTTTATCTTCCTTTGCGTTGATCATATCATTCCAATTATTTGCCCTCACCTCACAGAAGCTTTCTGATCCCATCAACGTATTGGAAGATTAATTTGTCGCGAGATAGTCTGTTTGTTTATTGCCGGAAATTCTTAGGTAACCTGGAGCCCAGCAAATGATAACCATATTTGTTTACCTATGCATTTAACTGTTCCAGACAGTCTTATACTATTTTCGAATTTAATTCAAAAGAGACAAGTGGTGTACCAATTATCCAGTGTACCTCTTTTCAATTATATTTACCAAGAGAAATATTCTAATTTGTATTAGTGTTGGAACTAAAATAGAGTTGGAATAGCGTTGAAACTAAAATGGTTTCATTGAGCCTACCTCCACACACTTATCGTTTTCGAAATTCTTTTCACCGGTGATTTCTATTTATTTTAGCAATAATCCTTCAATACCCTACTGATCAGTACTTTATGACACTACGTTTGGATATGCTTAACAGAGATCAGCAATGAATATTCAAAAAGATGAATAGAATCGAACCATACTCATAATCTCTAATACTTATACGCATTCATACTTATTTTAATATAATGGAACCTTTAATCATATTCAAAGTTTGAAGCACTCATCGTACTCATACTAAAAAACACGTATGATGTTCGAGTGACTCGAATCATTTATAAGTATTATAAGTATTTTTCTAAAGTTATGAATCTAAATGAGTAGGCTTATGAATCAAAAATATTTCGAATGGTATGAGTTTGATGTCAACGTTGTACGCATATTCATTGCAATCTGTACTTATGAATCAATGTTGTAGTGAGTACGAATGAATCAGAGTAGTTAAATTTCAATATTGTTGACTCACTTATATTCACAATTTCATGAGTTGTTATGAGTTGCGAAAAAACGATTCAATGCTGATCTCTGATGCTTATTCTCCAGCATTTAGCTGCAACAAAACGATTTTTAAATGAATTTAAACAACTGCGTTAATTGAATCCCACATACTGTTGGCTGCTCTCTCAATCTGTATTATTGATAAGGATTCCTCACATATAAATTGCCTCTACCCTAATGTATGTTTTTGTTTAAACAGTAACTTTTGCCATTTTGTTGTTTTCAGTAATCAATTTATTTGTGCGTGTGTGAGTGCTGAGAGGGTGCATGAATACATGTGTGCTGTGCAGAAGAGTCAAAAGAGTGAACAAATTCTATTTTTTTTTCAATTTCATTTCAAATCGGTTTTTGTTTTGCTTTTGTTCTTGTTTCTGCTGTTGTTCTCTTTTTGCTTAAATTGACAAGACACTTTGATGTTTTCGAAGTGTAAGTATTTTTTGTTGTAACATTTATTATTACTCAAGTGGGCATGCTAAATGTTTACCACATGGATTTAAACACACACATATAAACAAATATGCCTTACTGTGTGTGTGTTGGTGTGTTAAATAAGAATGCATTGTATATATGAGAAGGTGTGTGTATGTGCATTGCTGTAAGTGCATAATTGCATTTACCAGGAATTGTACAACAAGAATAACTGCATGCTGTCACTACATTAAGGCATACAAATACAAATCATGTCTATGTTTCCAAGTAAAAAGCTATGTATTCATGTAAGTGTATGTGTGTCTGTGTGTTTTTATCCATGTAATATTTTACTAATAATACCAATGTATGTGTAGAAATAATAGTTGCAATAAAATCTTGATTCGTTTCAAATCAATTCCATTCAATTCAATTTGTTTCATTTCAAATTCAATAGAAATTTGAAATTTTATTCACCTTAATTTTTCTGTTGCCATGTTGTTGTGTAATTTACGTTTTTAACATTTAATTTTTTTGTTGTTGTTGTTGTTATATGCAGTCTTTATTTGTTCTTATTTTTTCTGATTTTTTGTTTTTACCTCATTTCTATGTTCATGTATAAGTGGCTTATGAAACTGCAATAATTGGTATTGTCTGTAATCTATTCTAATGCAGATTAAAAAAAAAGATCAACAAAAACAAGAATAATAAAAACAGCATCCTTGTAGAATTTAGTATTTGGTTTGGTTTTATTAGAGAGTAGTCGTATGGGCAATATTTCTTGTTTTTTATTTAAAAAAAATAGGTCAGTCAATTGCTGCAAATGACGAGAGACGACTGTTTTTAATTTATTTGAAATAAGAAATATTCCTTTTTAGTCCCTTAAATCCCACATGATCTGAAACATCTTCTTTTGCTGCCATTCAGAGACAACACACTAATATTAAGCATAAAATAAATGATAACCAGTTTGATGTGGACAATATATTAAGGACCATAAGGTGGCTCACATGATCGCTCTTTCTAGTATTCTTGATTACCGATCCACGGGATACATTTTGAAATCATACTATTGGGTGATATTATCTATTCTGGGGTGGAATGCAAAGAAGGAAACACAGAACTATCATACTGTTAAGAAAATGAAAAATCTAGATACTGGTATTTTGCTTTTACATCGCTTAACATTAAAATTATAAATAAAAATACAACAACAAACACCAGCATAAAAAATGGTAAACAAGTAAACAAAAATACAACAACAAACACTACAGGAATAAATGTGAATGAAATACAATAATGAAACACCGAAATTTATATTTATACCGATTTCGTGAAGGCGAGCCACAATCATCAGGCTGTTTACAATTCCATATAAAAGCCAAGGCAAATCAGGCGATTCAGTTAGTGAATATCAGCCATCTTGGCGTTGCCAAGATCTTTCGTATAACTGCTTAGTGTTTGTTAAGGGTGTAAACAGAGATAGTACAAAGAAGAGGAACTGTTGTTTACATCAAGTTGTGAACACGCGGCACAGGACTACGTTCTAACCTCTCACACAACTTATGTTGAGCATGTTAATTCTATACTTGAATGGTGTGATCTATAGTTTAAAGTCGGCTCAAAACGACAGAGTTTTGAGAAAATTTTCAAGGCAATTTTATTCACTCTCAGGGTTTTTGCCAGAAATCTACTGAGACCAGGGACCGAAGAAATATTTTATCATATTTCGTGACCTGGGGTTTAAATCGTAGCCTTACTTCAATTTAAAAGAGATCTTATACCACATAGGAAAGCTGTGACGAGGCGACTGGTATTTCAAACTAACCTAATTTACAATACTGTTAAGCAAATACGGTTGATCCAGTGACAACGTTAACCAACACTGAGACATGTTATCGTGTGTTTAAAGTGATTTTCACGGAGCCATCTACCATGAACTGCATCTTTACTGCGAAAATTATTATTTGGACTTTTAATACTGTTACGTTTCTGCCTCTTAAAAACGTTTAACATATAAGCTCTTAGATTGCAAGTAAAATAAAAATAAATTCGCGTTTAGTTTTAATTAAAAGTCTTTATTATTCGCACAATTCTGTGTACCACTGCTCACTACTACAGTGTTCAATTAATAGACAATTTTTCGACAGATCTTTGTAAGGGAGATGTTTGGCTGGATAGTCGTTGCGCTCAGATATGACAATGTGTCATTAACATGTACGAGTGTTTATTTGGTAATACCAATTGTTTACCAATTACTTTACCTGTTTGAAATTAAAAAAGAAGAAAATGATGTGAACATTCAAAAGTGCGTCAGAGGGTAGGATACATAATTTAATAATTCTAAAACTATTCCTACAGTTAATCGAAAGGAATTTATTGCTTAATCTATTGTAGATTTATCCTAACCAACCAAACAATTGGATTTTCTATGAGTTTGTTTTAATAACAACAAATAGTAGGTTTTTGTTCGTATCGTTTATTCCATAACATTATGTTTAAATGTATTTATTGTTGTTGTTGTTATTATTGTTATTATTTTATTCCGAAATTCTATTGTATTGCATGACGTCGTTTGCAAGAAATATTAGAAATGATTTCATATTGCCACGGTAATGGCACCATCCATATTTTATTTATACGTTAGTTTAGATTTCTCTTCTATTGTTTTCCATTTTTTTTTTTTGTTCTATTCTTTGTAAAAATTGTCTTCTTGCTAATGACAGTTTGCGTTTCAGCCTTTCAGCGTTTCTCTTGCTATGTGTGTTTTTTCGGTTTGACTGACAGTCAGATGGTTTTTGTGTCCTGCACGTTTTATTTTGACCTTTTTCTATCCTTGTGTCCTAAACAACAATTGTTATAAAAACAACAACATCAACAACAACTATACCAATTGACAATGATAACAACAATAACAATAACAATAGCAATAGCAACGTGATAATATCAAAGCGAATATAAAAAATGAAACGCAATCATTCATTGATTGAGCCTCAATGAAAAGTATAGAAAACCAGGAGGAAAAAAACATTCTTTTGTTCGGGGAATTCTATACAAAACGGCAACTTGCAATGCAGTATCTTAAATTTATTAGTCTTGAATGATTTATTGAAAACAAAATACTAACACACATACACACATGAACGAAGAGCTCATCCATACATACTAGAAATAGCAGAAGTGAAAATGTCGCATTAGAAACATTTCTCTTTAAACATTTATTTGAGTTTTTAAAGGAAAGGAAATCGATTTTAATTAGAAAATATAATACGGTAGTGAAGGATACCGATTTATTTTCAATTATTTATAGAAAGTGAAATTTAGTTAAATAGTACATGGGCCCAAAGGAGCCTTGTGGTTGAATTTAAAATTGTAATCAATCTGGTACCAGCATAGTCTAGTAGGTAGTGTGTTGGCTTATTAGATGTGAGGCCACAGTTCAAATCCAGGTCAGATATCTCCAACAAAACGAACTATAAAAATATATCTCTTCGGCGACTTCCTCTCAGCAGATTTCTGGCAAAAACTCTGAGAGTAAATAAAGATGCCATGAAAAAGTTTCTCAAAATCTGTCGTTCGGAGTCGATGTTAAACTGTAGGTCCCGCCACTCAAGTTTAAAATTAAGGCACACAATATGAGTGGTGTGAGAAGCTAGGCCGTAATCCTGACTGAAGGGTTGTAATGTCCAATTATGTATGTATGTATGTATGTATTTTGACTGTCGCGCCGTGTTATGTATGTATGTAATTAACTTTCAAAAATTATTCCCACTTTATTAAAATGTGAACTGTCAACATCATGTTATATACAGTTAAGGAAGCATTCCTGAATTCATCGCTTAGAACACAAATAAGAGCCACATACACCAAAAATAAGTGGTGGCATAAGGCTCGAAAAGTGTTCAAATGTTACTATTGATCTGTATTTTCGTCTTCTTATTTCAATAGATACGATTTGTTGACCTATTCCTTCCCAGAGCATGTTATTTATGCTGTTTATGTTGTTTAATTGTCTACCAGAACAAGGACGCTGAAATGACTAGATATTTGTGATATGTAAACACATCACTCGTTCCCATTTATTAAGTTGTTAAGGGCAATATGAAAAACTTGATGTAAACAATCGTGTACGTGTGATATTGTTTCTCTTTCTCACATATGAATTCTTTCGTTTATAAAACATATACCTAAACAGCCTACTCTACTGATGTTCTGAAATCCCAGTAAACATATATGAACATTACTGAAAGATGAATAGAAAAGCATATACCGGTCACGGTTGACGTTTACAAGAGTCACAGTTGACTTGCAAATTCATGCATACTTTTTACATGAAAATCTACTTTTTGGTTTTATAATCAATTCATTTTTATTATTATTAAATAAAATTACGTACATAATTAAACAATATTAATAGTTAACATGTTGTTATTTGAATACAAGAATAACAGAAATATTGAAAAGAGCCGACTTCGCCAAGAGGTGGCTTACGATCAAATTAATTTGCCGTCTTCATTTTGTCAGGGTTTAGCCTTCGCTTTATCCTTTATAGTTCTTGAATGCGTCATCAGCACCATCAATTTTACAACAGAGAGATTTATAAAATAATATTCAAATGAAACACACAGAGAAGATACTTACAGTTCCAAACCATTTTACTGGTCCTTTTATATTCAATTTTGATTTCATGTTTCATTTTATTTTTTATTTTAATTTTTTTTTAAATTTTTATATCAAAGTATTAATATTGTCTCTTTTTAAAGTTTTTGCTACCACACACAATTATGATTCATTTTAAAGATTATCTTTGCTATAAAGTCTGATAATCAAAAGACCAATCATTTTATCATCATTAATAATGTCTTGTTGGAAATGCAACTCTACAGCTGAAAAGAACTGTAAAATGTTATACACTTACGTATTAGTAAGTGATTCTTGTACATATGTGTTAGTTTCGCTCATTCATTTCTTGTACTGTTCTTTGGCTTTTTTTTTAATTTAATGTTGCATACTTTACGGATCTTAAAGTATAAGCGCGGTTACGTATGAGCAATATTTTTTTAATACAGCAGCGTATTACATGTAACTCATACGCCTTACTGTTGATTGTTACTAAAAGGTGGCCCATTTTTAATTCAATATTGCATACTTTACGGATCTTAAAGCATAAACACGAATACGTATGAGCACTATTTTTTAATATAACAGCCTATTACATGTAACTCATACGCCCCAACGCTGGTTGTTACGAAATAGTGGGCCATTTAAAAGTTGAAAATTATAAATGCAATAAAACAAAAACGGTTAAAAATTTTATAAAATTTATTTTATTGTTGTGAAGTACAATTGTTGCGGATAGAAATGGAATATTAAAAAATTAATTAATTAAAACGAAGGGGATGGCCATGCAGATCTAACTCTTGCACCAGTTAAACTTTGTAAGGTGTCATACCGAGATCTTTTTGCAAATTTCAAAGTAAACTGTTGCATGAAATGTTCAATTCCTGAGAACGAGGACGAGTTGATGTTGATAGATTCACAAGCACACTCTCAGTTACAGCTTCGACATTTTCGGGTGTACGGTCATGTCTTAGAGCATCAACAATGAAACCAGTTTAACGAATTTTAGCAATAAACTTGCGTATACCGAACGCTCTTATTCTTTCTTAGCAGCCAAGTTTTGTATGACATTTCCGTGTAATTTCCGATTAGTTGTCTTCGTTTTGGAAATAAATTTCCAGTAAATTCCAACGTTGCCTAAGCGTAAATCGATTGATTATGTTCAATGGAGACAATATACTGAATATTTTGTGACAGAATAAGTATATCTAGTTTCGAAATAACCGATGGTTTAATTTTAAGCCGATTGATGGCCCACCCGATATTTGCCCAATACACTGATATCATGTGGAAATCGTATATTATTTTTAATTATCCATACCGTGTGGTAATATACCGTTCACAATTATGTTTGTCCCAAATGAATATTGAATCGAATGAAAGATTTTTATTCAAATATTCAATAGCAATAAAAGAAAGACAACTAAAACGCAATAAATATTGGAAAATATTTTCAATTTTGAAATCACATTCAACCAACACAATGCGTGCACAGTGTAATTGTTTATTTATTTAAACTTTAAATTGCATTTAAACCACACACACTCATCGCATACAAATGCTTCTCCAGTATTGATAACATTTGTCTATTCGATTGCATTGTGTTGTGTTGCATTACAAATAAAGCAACAACAAATTATTGATTTATGATCCTAGCAAAAAAAAATATTCCGAAAATTCACGAAACTAAACAAAAAACAAAAATTCATTACTGAACTTTGTAGCCTTTAAGCTCCCTCAAAATGTCAATTGCAAAACAAACCCTATTTTACCACCATAATAATGATAATAATTACGATACCAATCTTAATGATCATTATTATCATCATCATGGGTGTCATTATGACAGACATCTGTGCAATTTGAATAATTTACAAAAATAAAAGAAACATTTAAAATAACAACAACAACAATAGCAATAAATAATGTATCGGAGAAAACAAAAAATAGAAAATTTTAACATGCATCGTGTTTGTGGGTAGAATGTCAAAATAATTGTGCCATGTGGGTGCCTAAAATACTTGAATTGCAATTACAACTGTGTGGATTTGGCATCCACCAAAATGTGTTGATTCCCTTGTTGCACGAAAAAAAATAATATTTTGTTTTATTGGATAGAAGGGTGTTATTGTAGTGGCAGTCAAAATCTGTAATGTTGTTTTGCCAAATATTTTATTGCATTAAAACGGAAACGTTGCATATATATTGGACATACATACATATCTATGTAATCTGTTTCAAAACGCCTCTCTTTGAATGCTTAATAAGCTGCCAACCGTTAATTATATGAATACCCTACACTGTCATAAATGATGGTCTGGCAAGTTGCACTTCAAACAATTTTATTTGGGGGAACAAATCCATGATAAATCGCAGATTACGAAGAGAACAGTAGTGTGTTCTGGTAATAGAACACTCACTATAATATCGGCATAAGTAGCGAAATATACGCCAATATCATCTATCCCGTTCTCACCGTCATTCATAATTGTTGTTACAACCTTTCAGTTAGGTTTAAGACCTAGCCTCTCACACCGTTTATGTTGTGTGTGTTAATTGTATACATGAACGGCAGAACCTACTGTTTAAAGCCTAAATCAAAATCTAAAAAATCTATCAACTTTAAAATGTAGGTCTCAGGTATACAATTACACACGCAACATAAGTGGTATGAGATGCTAAGTCGTAACCCAGACTGGTGGTATGTATGACCTATTATGTATATCTAGCTGGACCATTATGGGTCCTAACTCAAAATTTGACATCAAGCCAGAAAGTTAGAATGGATTTTCATGGAGTAGAAAACTAATTTAGGAAAATGGTTTGAATTTTCAATAGAAACTATTCATTGTAACTCTATGAGATGTAGTACCCGGAATTATAAAATGCACTGGTTATTATGTCGTTACTGTCAACCTATCAAACTTTTTTGAATTGTTCGCGCAATTAACATTTATTAAATCGCTTATTAAGTACGTTCATATATAAAACTGTTCCACATGGAAAATATTTCATTGAATTTGAAACGAAAGCAACACAAATTTATTAGAGTATCATCGCTAATATATTGAACGAAATTGTGTGGATTTTATTGGAAAAAAATTCATAAAATGAACATTTTTAAGTAATCAGCTTAAAATATTACATTCATGATGTATCACATGTGATGTAAAACAAAATTCCAAAAAGGCCAATGAAAAACTCTAAACTTCAGATTAATATTTCAATGATTACTGCACTGGCAAGAGAGAACAAAACAAAATCTCTGCATATTTTCATAACATAGTATGTGTAACATATCGAAAATGCTTATACATTTATTGATTAATATTTGCCATGGCTTTTCTAGGCATCCGAAATGATAAATTTTCCATACCACTAACGCATTAAGCTCAATCGAACTGAGTTTAACAGATGATACGAGTTCGATGTATATTGACTTTTTTTTTGGAGTTTGTGGACCGGTGTGGTTTGTGACTGTAACCGCCGTAGTCTAATAAGTAGTGTGTTGGCTTATGAGACGTAAAGCCCGGGTTCGTATCCCAGGTCAGACATCAAAACGAAAATATGAAAATATTTCTTCGGTGACTTCCTCTCAGCAGATTTCCTGCAAAAACTCTGAGCGCAAATAAACCTGCTATGAAAAATTTTCTCAAAAATCTGTCGTTCGGAGTCGATGTTAAACTGTAGGTTCCGCCAATCACGTATAAAATTAATGCACACAACATGAGTGGTGTGAGAAGCTAGACCGTAATCCTGACTGAAGAGTTGTAATAGCCAATTATATATGTATGTATATATATATGTGTGGTTTGTGACTTGATCGCATACATTTGTAAACCACGTGGCATGAGCTTCGTAGCACGTAGCGCCGTTCCATTGAAATCACATGACGTCATCCCATTCAAGGCAACGGTAGTTATTAATCTTCGACCAACTTCAACTCACAGGTCAACATTCTAGTCACAAAAATATGGATGTCGTCACCAACTCATAATCCACACCACACAGTGACATTTTTGGTACGCATTGAATGCTCTTAGTTGTCATAGGGATTAGTATTCTTCAAAAAGCATCATTGATCTAGAAAGGGGCCAAATATGATTTTTCGGTGAAAATTAAGGTCAGTTATCAACTTGTCTCGAATCCAATCAGCGAATACACGTCGTTGTCTATGGTTCTCAATGATGAGATGAATTTATTGATTGATTAATTTGATTTCCATAGAAATATGGACGTAATCGCCAACCCATAATCCAGCAGTGACATTTCCAGGAAGCATTGGACGCTTTTGTATTTTAGTTGGATTGGTATTGTCCCCAAAATTCTTTCTGAAATTGGCCTCATCATAGCGAATGATTTAATAAAATAAAATTTGTGTGTTGCAAACTACTCTAGAGCTGATTCAGCGAACACATGCCATTAGCTATTGTGTTCTCCGTGGTCTAGTAGGTACCAGAGATCAGCAATGAATCGCTACTCATAAATACTCATGAAATTTTGAGCATGAGTGAGCCAACAGTATTGAAATTCAACTACTCTGATTCATTCGTACTCAATACAACATTGATTTGTAAGAACAAGTTGCAATGAGTATACATTCAACGTTGACATCAAACTCATACCATTCCAAATATGTTTGATTCATAAGCATACTTATTCTGATTCATCAATTTAGAAAAATACTTATAATACTCATAAATGATTCGACTGATTCGAATCATTCATCAAAATTTATAGCCTTAGTTGTTGTTGCATTTGCAAAAAAAAGGAAAAAGAAAAAGACACAGACTGCAAGCAAAGAAAATACACAACCTTCTAGTGAGTACTGTAGTGTTCGTACGCGAATCATATTTATTCTGTGATTCTTGTAACTGCTGAGTAAAGGAGATCGAAATCAACAGCATCATGAGTATTGTTAAGTATGAGTACGATGAGTACTCCAAACTTTGAATATGAGTAGTACGAGTATGATATTAAAATACCTTATGAATGCGTATAAGTATTAAAAGTTATGAGTAGGATTCGAATCTACTCATCTTTTTGAATACTCATTGCTGATATCTGGTAGGTACTGTGTTGACTTATTTTAGAAGTGAGGCCATAGTTCTAACCCCAGGTCAGACATCTCCCGCAAAACGAAATATGAAAAGAAATATTTCTTCGTAGACTTCCAGTCAGCAGTGTACATAAAAAGCAGGGAGTACATAAAAAATTGCCATGAAAAGCTTCTCAAAAACCTGTCCTTTGGAGTTGCCTTTAAAACTGAAGGACCCGTCACTTAAGAATAAATTTAGAGGACGTGTACTTGTCAATGGAGACAAGAACACTACCCGGAGGTCGAATTGACCCATTGTACAACAAATTTAACATACACAACATATGTGTTGAGAGCAGCTAGGTCATAATCCTGACTGAAGGGTTGTAATGACCAATTATGTATGTATGTATGCATGGCTGAATAAATATTGTCTTCGCCGAATATTCAGTGAATTACGAAATATAAAATTAAATGATCAGTTCTGTCTATTAATTGGAATGCCTTGCTATATAGATTTTCCTTATAATGACGCCTATTGAAATTCTTATAATTTGGAATGTTTGCCTTCAATCTACGTATTACTAGCCTTTCCTTTAGGCTTCAAGAGAATTCTTATGCCACTTAAACAAATTGAAATTTTTGCTGGTGATTAATTCGCTCCCAAAAAAAACTTAATGTGTCGTAGAAATTTAAAAAAAAAATGTAAACATTTTTTAATTTTGATTTGCCTGGGTACAAATTGTAAACTTTATTAACTTAAAAAGAAAATAAAACAACAACAAACCGAACATGTCTATGTAAATATTATTTTTCATTCACACACTCAATTTTTTTTAAACAATTTGTTGTTGCAGCACTTGACTACATAACATCATAAATCAAATGCATACGTACATATGTATGTGTATGCACATACCAACATATACATATGGATACCTATGCATGCATACGTATTATATGTATGTAGACACGTATGTAGGTACTTATACTTGTATATAAATGTTATTCAAATTTTAAATGAAAGTGACATCGACATATGAAATGCGTTTGTTTTTTTCTCTTAGCACTTGAATTTCATGAAAAAAAGAGAATTTATTTTTTTTCATTCTCATAATATCATTCACGTACACATGCAGGTGCTTTCACTTGCATACATTCACACTTAAATTCCTAGGCATACATTTACACATTTCCACATACGTGCCGGTGTTTATGGTATTACTATACATACAGCCCATGCGTTGTCATACATTGGCGAGTGTGTCTGTGTGTATATGCTGCCTTTCAGTGTTTGCGTGCAATCACCTTAAAATCTTGTTGTTTTTCAGTTTCGAATTTAGGTGTGATTTTTGCTGTTTCAAATGTTTTTATGACATTCCACTCATTTTTTGCTTCGTTTTCCATTAGTTTTTTGAAAGCCGTGTACGGCTTGCTGGCCATCTGTTAAACTCATATCTACACATTTAAAGTATACAAAAATTATTAAAAGAAATTTGCGAAAGTGCTTCAGTGCTTTTATTCAAAATCAAAACTAAATTTTAATTAAAATTTCAATATAAATGAATTAAGTATTTAAATGAATGCATTCCTTTAATGATTGCATTTGCCACATGTATGTACAAAGCAGAGATCAGCAATGAGTACTCAAAAAGATGGGTAGAATCGAATAATATTCATAATTTCTAATACTTATACGCATTCATACTTATTTTAATATAATGAAACCTCTGCTCATATTCAAAGCTTGATTGTACTCACCATATTCATACTTAACGACCTTAACGATGTTGTTGATTTCGTCTCTCCATAACTCAACATTAACAAGAATCACAAAATAAGTCTTTTTTTCTTTTTTATAAATGCAACAACAACTAAGACTGTAAATTTTGATGAATGATTCGAGTCACTTGAGTCACTCTACTATACTATAAGTATTTTCTAAAGTTATGAGTAGACTTATGAATCAAACATATTGCTAATGGCATGAGTTTGATGTCTACGTTGTACGCATACTCATTGCAACCTGTACTTATAAATCAATGTTGTAGTGAGTACGAAGGAATCAGAGTAGCTAAATTTGAATATTGTTGACTCACTTATGTATATTCAAAATTTCATGAGTACTTATGACTAACGAAAAAACGATTCATTGCTGATGACTGGCGCAAAGTATGTATTGCTGTTGTTGTTTCAGCATGTTGTGTCAATTATAAAATGCTTGTAAAATTTCAAGTTTGACAATATTTCATAGTAACACTACTACCATTGCATTTATTTTTTTTTACATTTTTTTCGTAAATGTAAACATTGTGCAAATATGCCAATGTATGCATGTATGCATGTCTCCATTTATTTAGTCAGCATGTTTACATTCATGCATTCTACACTTCAAACTGATGATATTCCTTGAAAAAATTGAATTCATATGTGAAAATGCCACAACCACTACAGCACATATTTAAAATGTGACGTTGAAATTTTAAAACTTGTTAAAAAACATTAAATTCTTTATAAGTTTGATAAATTTTAAGGCAGGAATGGCAATAGAATTGAATTTGACAATATTTTTGCCCAACAGCGTAAAATTTTTCATAATTTTGAAAGCCAATTAATGTCTTCAAAATGTGCTAAATGTGTTTTAATAATCTGGATAAGACATAATTGGTCATTACAACCCTTGAGCTAGCCTCACGTCTATAAAGCTAACACACTACTTACTAGGATGTGCAGTCCTTGCGCTGTCCAACTTGTTAGATGAGTTCGATGGAATTCGGTCTGTAAAGTTATTACGCTTAAACGTGGCAACACAACGAGCCGCTATGCGTACTCAAGTGAGCTTTGCTATCAAAGCTACGACTCTCACCTAAACTAACCTACCAGACTACGGCGACTGGCCGTATGATACGTTTTTGGATTGCAATTGAATACTGCAGTTTTATTGCATAAGAAAGAGAAATTTCACATTTTAAGAATATCGCTGTCTTCAAGGTCATGCAATTTGGTGTCGTTAGATTTTAATTTTTAAAATTTAATAAATAAACGAATTGCAGTATATAGAAAGTGAATAAAATTTATAGGATTGATATATACTATAGTGGACCATCCATAAGTTTAAGTTTGAACCATCGGTCGGCTGGTAGCAGAGAAGGACCAATAGTGATCGGTTTACGCAAGTTTATTGGTCACGTTTGTAAAACTGGTTTCATTACTGATGCGCCAAGGCGTGAGCGTGCTCGTACAGTGCGTACACCCGAAAATAATTGTGGCTGAAAGTGCGTAAGAATCCATCAACATAAAACAAAATCTCTGCATATTTTCATAACATAGTATGTGTAACATATCGAAAATGCTTATACATTTATTGATTAATATTTGCCATGGCTTTTCTAGGCATCCGAAATGATAAATTTTCCATACCACTAACGCATTAAGCTCAATCGAACTGAGTTTAACAGATGATACGAGTTCGATGTATATTGACTTTTTTTTTGGAGTTTGTGGACCGGTGTGGTTTGTGACTGTAACCGCCGTAGTCTAATAAGTAGTGTGTTGGCTTATGAGACGTAAAGCCCGGGTTCGTATCCCAGGTCAGACATCAAAACGAAAATATGAAAATATTTCTTCGGTGACTTCCTCTCAGCAGATTTCCTGCAAAAACTCTGAGCGCAAATAAACCTGCTATGAAAAATTTTCTCAAAAATCTGTCGTTCGGAGTCGATGTTAAACTGTAGGTTCCGCCAATCACGTATAAAATTAATGCACACAACATGAGTGGTGTGAGAAGCTAGACCGTAATCCTGACTGAAGAGTTGTAATAGCCAATTATATATGTATGTATATATATATGTGTGGTTTGTGACTTGATCGCATACATTTGTAAACCACGTGGCATGAGCTTCGTAGCACGTAGCGCCGTTCCATTGAAATCACATGACGTCATCCCATTCAAGGCAACGGTAGTTATTAATCTTCGACCAACTTCAACTCACAGGTCAACATTCTAGTCACAAAAATATGGATGTCGTCACCAACTCATAATCCACACCACACAGTGACATTTTTGGTACGCATTGAATGCTCTTAGTTGTCATAGGGATTAGTATTCTTCAAAAAGCATCATTGATCTAGAAAGGGGCCAAATATGATTTTTCGGTGAAAATTAAGGTCAGTTATCAACTTGTCTCGAATCCAATCAGCGAATACACGTCGTTGTCTATGGTTCTCAATGATGAGATGAATTTATTGATTGATTAATTTGATTTCCATAGAAATATGGACGTAATCGCCAACCCATAATCCAGCAGTGACATTTCCAGGAAGCATTGGACGCTTTTGTATTTTAGTTGGATTGGTATTGTCCCCAAAATTCTTTCTGAAATTGGCCTCATCATAGCGAATGATTTAATAAAATAAAATTTGTGTGTTGCAAACTACTCTAGAGCTGATTCAGCGAACACATGCCATTAGCTATTGTGTTCTCCGTGGTCTAGTAGGTACCAGAGATCAGCAATGAATCGCTACTCATAAATACTCATGAAATTTTGAGCATGAGTGAGCCAACAGTATTGAAATTCAACTACTCTGATTCATTCGTACTCAATACAACATTGATTTGTAAGAACAAGTTGCAATGAGTATACATTCAACGTTGACATCAAACTCATACCATTCCAAATATGTTTGATTCATAAGCATACTTATTCTGATTCATCAATTTAGAAAAATACTTATAATACTCATAAATGATTCGACTGATTCGAATCATTCATCAAAATTTATAGCCTTAGTTGTTGTTGCATTTGCAAAAAAAAGGAAAAAGAAAAAGACACAGACTGCAAGCAAAGAAAATACACAACCTTCTAGTGAGTACTGTAGTGTTCGTACGCGAATCATATTTATTCTGTGATTCTTGTAACTGCTGAGTAAAGGAGATCGAAATCAACAGCATCATGAGTATTGTTAAGTATGAGTACGATGAGTACTCCAAACTTTGAATATGAGTAGTACGAGTATGATATTAAAATACCTTATGAATGCGTATAAGTATTAAAAGTTATGAGTAGGATTCGAATCTACTCATCTTTTTGAATACTCATTGCTGATATCTGGTAGGTACTGTGTTGACTTATTTTAGAAGTGAGGCCATAGTTCTAACCCCAGGTCAGACATCTCCCGCAAAACGAAATATGAAAAGAAATATTTCTTCGTAGACTTCCAGTCAGCAGTGTACATAAAAAGCAGGGAGTACATAAAAAATTGCCATGAAAAGCTTCTCAAAAACCTGTCCTTTGGAGTTGCCTTTAAAACTGAAGGACCCGTCACTTAAGAATAAATTTAGAGGACGTGTACTTGTCAATGGAGACAAGAACACTACCCGGAGGTCGAATTGACCCATTGTACAACAAATTTAACATACACAACATATGTGTTGAGAGCAGCTAGGTCATAATCCTGACTGAAGGGTTGTAATGACCAATTATGTATGTATGTATGCATGGCTGAATAAATATTGTCTTCGCCGAATATTCAGTGAATTACGAAATATAAAATTAAATGATCAGTTCTGTCTATTAATTGGAATGCCTTGCTACATAGATTTTCCTTATAATGACGCCTATTGAAATTCTTATAATTTGGAATGTTTGCCTTCAATCTACGTATTACTAGCCTTTCCTTTAGGCTTCAAGAGAATTCTTATGCCACTTAAACAAATTGAAATTTTTGCTGGTGATTAATTCGCTCCCAAAAAAAACTTAATGTGTCGTAGAAATTTAAAAAAAAAATGTAAACATTTTTTAATTTTGATTTGCCTGGGTACAAATTGTAAACTTTATTAACTTAAAAAGAAAATAAAACAACAACAAACCGAACATGTCTATGTAAATATTATTTTTCATTCACACACTCAATTTTTTTTAAACAATTTGTTGTTGCAGCACTTGACTACATAACATCATAAATCAAATGCATACGTACATATGTATGTGTATGCACATACCAACATATACATATGGATACCTATGCATGCATACGTATTATATGTATGTAGACACGTATGTAGGTACTTATACTTGTATATAAATGTTATTCAAATTTTAAATGAAAGTGACATCGACATATGAAATGCGTTTGTTTTTTTCTCTTAGCACTTGAATTTCATGAAAAAAAGAGAATTTATTTTTTTTCATTCTCATAATATCATTCACGTACACATGCAGGTGCTTTCACTTGCATACATTCACACTTAAATTCCTAGGCATACATTTACACATTTCCACATACGTGCCGGTGTTTATGGTATTACTATACATACAGCCCATGCGTTGTCATACATTGGCGAGTGTGTCTGTGTGTATATGCTGCCTTTCAGTGTTTGCGTGCAATCACCTTAAAATCTTGTTGTTTTTCAGTTTCGAATTTAGGTGTGATTTTTGCTGTTTCAAATGTTTTTATGACATTCCACTCATTTTTTGCTTCGTTTTCCATTAGTTTTTTGAAAGCCGTGTACGGCTTGCTGGCCATCTGTTAAACTCATATCTACACATTTAAAGTATACAAAAATTATTAAAAGAAATTTGCGAAAGTGCTTCAGTGCTTTTATTCAAAATCAAAACTAAATTTTAATTAAAATTTCAATATAAATGAATTAAGTATTTAAATGAATGCATTCCTTTAATGATTGCATTTGCCACATGTATGTACAAAGCAGAGATCAGCAATGAGTACTCAAAAAGATGGGTAGAATCGAATAATATTCATAATTTCTAATACTTATACGCATTCATACTTATTTTAATATAATGAAACCTCTGCTCATATTCAAAGCTTGATTGTACTCACCATATTCATACTTAACGACCTTAACGATGTTGTTGATTTCGTCTCTCCATAACTCAACATTAACAAGAATCACAAAATAAGTCTTTTTTTCTTTTTTATAAATGCAACAACAACTAAGACTGTAAATTTTGATGAATGATTCGAGTCACTTGAGTCACTCTACTATACTATAAGTATTTTCTAAAGTTATGAGTAGACTTATGAATCAAACATATTGCTAATGGCATGAGTTTGATGTCTACGTTGTACGCATACTCATTGCAACCTGTACTTATAAATCAATGTTGTAGTGAGTACGAAGGAATCAGAGTAGCTAAATTTGAATATTGTTGACTCACTTATGTATATTCAAAATTTCATGAGTACTTATGACTAACGAAAAAACGATTCATTGCTGATGACTGGCGCAAAGTATGTATTGCTGTTGTTGTTTCAGCATGTTGTGTCAATTATAAAATGCTTGTAAAATTTCAAGTTTGACAATATTTCATAGTAACACTACTACCATTGCATTTATTTTTTTTTACATTTTTTTCGTAAATGTAAACATTGTGCAAATATGCCAATGTATGCATGTATGCATGTCTCCATTTATTTAGTCAGCATGTTTACATTCATGCATTCTACACTTCAAACTGATGATATTCCTTGAAAAAATTGAATTCATATGTGAAAATGCCACAACCACTACAGCACATATTTAAAATGTGACGTTGAAATTTTAAAACTTGTTAAAAAACATTAAATTCTTTATAAGTTTGATAAATTTTAAGGCAGGAATGGCAATAGAATTGAATTTGACAATATTTTTGCCCAACAGCGTAAAATTTTTCATAATTTTGAAAGCCAATTAATGTCTTCAAAATGTGCTAAATGTGTTTTAATAATCTGGATAAGACATAATTGGTCATTACAACCCTTGAGCTAGCCTCACGTCTATAAAGCTAACACACTACTTACTAGGATGTGCAGTCCTTGCGCTGTCCAACTTGTTAGATGAGTTCGATGGAATTCGGTCTGTAAAGTTATTACGCTTAAACGTGGCAACACAACGAGCCGCTATGCGTACTCAAGTGAGCTTTGCTATCAAAGCTACGACTCTCACCTAAACTAACCTACCAGACTACGGCGACTGGCCGTATGATACGTTTTTGGATTGCAATTGAATACTGCAGTTTTATTGCATAAGAAAGAGAAATTTCACATTCTAAGAATATCGCTGTCTTCAAGGTCATGCAATTTGGTGTCGTTAGATTTTAATTTTTAAAATTTAATAAATAAACGAATTGCAGTATATAGAAAGTGAATAAAATTTATAGGATTGATATATACTATAGTGGACCATCCATAAGTTTAAGTTTGAACCATCGGTCGGCTGGTAGCAGAGAAGGACCAATAGTGATCGGTTTACGCAAGTTTATTGGTCACGTTTGTAAAACTGGTTTCATTACTGATGCGCCAAGGCGTGAGCGTGCTCGTACAGTGCGTACACCCGAAAATAATTGTGGCTGAAAGTGCGTAAGAATCCATCAACATAAACTCTTCATTGTTCTCAACAGTTCAACATTTCACGCACCAGTTTACGTTGAATTTCGCGAAAAGATCTCGATATGAAGTTCAATTGATTCAAGAGTTGAAGCCACATGACCATCCTCTTCATTTTCGCTTCGCTAGATGGGCCAACGAAAAACTGCACGATGATGTCGATTTTGTCAAAAAAAATCGTCTTTTCGAATGAAGCTCATTTTCATCATGCTGGGTACGTTAATAAACAAAATTGCCGTATTTTGTGCTCAGACACGTGGTCTTACACAAGCCAATGCACCCATCACTGGTGACTGTTTAGAGCGGCTTGTGGAGCAGAGGCATCATTGGCCAATATTTCTTTGAAAATGAGGATGGCGCAACCATTACGGAGACACCTATCGCACCATGATAACCAATTTTTTTCTACCCCCTCCTTCATGGTATTGATATAAACAATGTTTGGTTTCAACAGCTTGTTTCAACTTGCCACACATCTAATGTTACAATCGATTTATTGCTTCAAACGTTTAATGGCCATTTAATTAGCCGAAATGGTGTTGACAATTGTCCGCTAAGAAGCTGCAATTTGACATCGTTGGGCTACTTTCTCTGGAGCGGCGTTAAAGAAATGCGTTATGCAAACATACCAGATATAATTGATAATTTGAAAGCCAACATTCGTGATACCATTGTCGAGATATGACCCCATACAATCGAAAAAGTGTACGAAAATTGGTCCGATCGAATGAGGTACTGTGTGGCAGCCATATGAATACAATAGTATCTCATTTCTAACCGGAACAATTATACTTTACAACAGAAAAATTAACCCTTTTACGGTCACTGTGCCAATTTGGGAACACTTAATTATTAAGGCTGTATAAAAAAACTGTTAACTCTAGTTTATTTATTTTTGCATTATTGAATAGAGGAAAGTGCTCTGAATAAATATTAAATGAAGCATTTTACCTACATTTGTTGTTATTGTTGTAATAATCTATTAAACTTCATTAACAATACACATGTAGAGGTAGGTCAATGGTAACCAAAGTTATAGTTTCTACCGAAAGCTTATAGTTGTTATTTGTATTATAATATAAAATTCAATAAACAGTGAAACATTGAAAAGCATTTTTAGTTTCATACAACAAATGTATAAGATCTTAGAAAGCATATAATAGTGCTGTTCCAATTTGGGTACAATGGCCACAAGTATACTAAAATAAATTTTAAACTAAATTTTTTTTTATACAAAATATGTCAGTTATTAATTTGAAAAATACCTCGCTTGTTCCAAACTTACAACAAAAGCATGGGCGAAGTTGTTGAAATGGACCAATTTATGTCTTTATACCGAATTAGCATACACAGCAAAGAATGGTGGTAGTGTTTATTTACGTATGTACATGGTTGATATGACTATATCAAATGCGTGGCGCCTACATGAATTTTGTGAAGAAAATGCTATGGATCAATTACAATTTCGTCGATGCATAGCTAGGTTTTATCTAAAACAGTCCAAAAGACATTCTGCTCGGCCTTCGTCATCAAATATTGAGGGTTTACATCTAGACGGCGCTGATCATGTTCTAGAAAAGCTTCCTAAGCGCGTGCGTTGTGTCATCTGCCACAATAGAAGCCGCTGGAGTTACAAAAAATGCAAAAAACACTCTGAGTTGAAAAAAATTGTTTTGCAAAATATCACTCATAAGTGGCCATTGTACCAATTTGGGTACACCCCTCTAATGTCCTGAATTTTGCTTTTTTTTTGCTTTTTTTTTTACGTTTCTGTTTTTTTGCATCGTTAAAAATAAATATATATTGAAATTTTAAAAATTTAACTTGTAGTTTTTGTTTGGCTGTAAATGGGTTAATTTGACAACATTACAACCGTTTTTGCTTCATTGCATTTTTAAATTTAAACTTTTAAACATTCCACCCTTTAGAATGTTGAAAGGTTTGGATCTTTAAAATATTTTGAAATAGTCTAGTCAGCAATTTTTAATATTCTACAGAATATTTGCTTTGCTTGGTGCCTTAATGATGTTGCCCAAAAATTATTTTAGTCTGAAATGTTCTCTTTTTTTTCTTTGTTTTTGTTTTCCTCTGACAAACAATTTATTAAACAAAGCGAAATTTGCATAATTTCTTTAAATAATAATTTATTGAAATTTTAACATTTTGGTCACATACAACATAATCGTACAAACAACATGCAACATACATACATATACTGGGTAACATATGCCGATGGTCTGTCTCTTCATATGCTGTACACATACTCAACATTTTTTTTTCTTATATTCAATCTTCTTAACAGATTTGATCTTTTTTTTTCCTCTTCTTGGTATTCTTGTTGGATGTCTTGTCACAATGATAGAAAAAAATATAAAAAAAAATAAGAAGAGAATTTCAACGAACATGTCTAAGGATGTGTTAAACTTTAAGAAGACCAAAGATAACGATAAGCAGGAGATGAAGGAAATACTTGTGGTGGGTAGGTGGGTGGGTGGTTGGTAGCGGAGGGGAAAGGAGAAAGAAAATTTAATGTAATTTATTTTATCTTTACGTCTCATAGGCAATTATCATGTGTCTCACCAAAAACAAAGTAAAAAAAACGAAGAAATGGAAAAAAATGAAAGACGACACAGGCATTAACAACAAAATCAAGAAATACTTGTTAAAGTTTTTTTCTACTTTCGTTCCGTAAGCTAGGATATATTTGTCTGAGAGTGTTAAGAATGTGTATGTGTGTGTGCTTATAGCACAATCTTATTCCCTGATGTTATCTAAACATGTTTTGTAAATGAATAAATATTTGTATGTATGTGTGTATGTTTTATTACATTTTCTTCTACTACGTTATTTTACCTTTTTTTCCCCGTTGCTGATATTGTTGTTTCTCTATTACCCTCAGTTTTCTCTCTTCTCTTCCTCATCATACATACATACATATGTACATATATATAGTGTTTGTCGTTGTCACACTATTTTATCAACCAGTATTCCCCAAACGTCGCACTATTTGCCAATTGTGATTTTCATTAAATTTTCCCTCGTTGTTACTTATGTTGATATCGATGTTGTTTTTCTATTTTTTTGTTGTGATTTGTTCTCTTGTAGCTGGTGTTGCTGTTGTAGTTGTCTTGTTTTCGGCTTAAGGACAACTTAAAGTGTAAATAATCTTTAAATAAAGCGTTGCTAATTTCTATGGTATCCCAACAAAAAAGAACACACACACACACTCAAATATTATGGTAAAACTCACATGTACATACACATACATATTTCTATACATACATACTCGGTATCTTTGTTAGTTTAGGTAAATGTTTGTATGCATATGTGTATGTGTAATCACCTCTGTTTACTAAAAGATTCCTTTACACATACATATGTATATATGTATATGTATATGTAGAGTATACATACTATAAATTTATTATGATTTCATTTACACTTATTTAAACAAATACTGCTGCTGTTAAGTACACTCGAAAATAAAATATTCGTATACATTGCAATCATTCGATCATAAGCCATCTCATCAAAGTTAAATTAAATAAATTCTGAGGATATAAGACAGTATTGCAAAATTGAAATATTGAAATGGTACTGAACGATAACTGAAAGAGTAGTTTTTTGCATCAAAAGGTAGTTTTGTAAAAAATATTTATTTATATTTAATACACGTACAGAATGAAAATAGAAATGGAAATGGAAATGGAAATGGAATAGAGAAACTAACGTTATATAACGACTGATTTTGAACGTAACAGAACGTAAAAGCTCCGTTTAGTCAAATGTCGAAATAACGTAGCGGAACATACGTTCGACTTCAGCATATGAAGAATAATGTAAATGCTTACTGAAATTACATTATTGTTCGGCAAGTGTTCTCATTACTTTTCGTATTCTAAAAACAAACGTACGTTTCGTGGACGTTTGGCTAACTTGGGCTAAAAACTAATTCTACCTTTAGCAATACGCTGAGCATATTTGAATAGTTAATAGTTGAAAAGCGCAAACCATAAAATATGTAGTAATAAAAAAGTACTAAAAGTTTAGCGGGGGTACCGTGGTACTTTTGAAATGAAAACGTACTGAAAACGTGATGAAAAAGGATTTTTTTAATTTTTGGTTTTGATATATTAAAGATTACTTTACATATATGAGTATATACATAAAACATACATAATTGATCATTACAACTCTTTAGTCAGGATTACGAATTAGTTTCGCACACCACTTATGTTGTGTGTGTTAATTTTATACATGAGTTTGAAGTCGACTAAGAACGACACATTTTTGAGAAAATTTTCATGGCAAATCTCACTTACTCTCAGAGTAAATCTGAAATCTGCTGAGAGGAAGGCGCCAAAGAAATATTTTTTAATATTTCGTTTCGTTCGAGATGTCTAACATAGTGTTTGCACCGAAGCCTCACGCCTAATAATCCAAAGCACTACCTACAAGACTACGGCTACTGAAAGTGTATTTAATAGCAGAACTTCTGTATATGCCAACAAATGTAGATAGTGTCTCATGGTTTGTTTGTTGAAGCAATCAATCCAATTGTAGAACACACACTTCTTTGTGCATGAGCTGAAATCACAGCACCTTTTAATACCAAACTTTTAAAATTTAGAATCTCTATGGAAATCACGTATAAAGGGTATTATATTCGACTAAACGACGACCTGAATACAATGTCGAATGCGAGTTCAACATCTGCAATTGGTAGATAAGGGTTGCATTTGAATACGATGGAATATTGAGGTTTCCATGCCGATTGTGTTCATAAAATCGACATACGAAGTCGTCATAGTCTTGTAGGTAGTGTGTTGGCTTACTAGACGAGAGGCCTCGATTCACAAAAATCAGTCGTTCAGAGTAGACTTTAAGCTTCAAGTTCCGAC
This sequence comes from Sarcophaga rosellei, assembly GCA_930367235.1. Classification (NCBI taxonomy): domain Eukaryota; kingdom Metazoa; phylum Arthropoda; class Insecta; order Diptera; family Sarcophagidae; genus Sarcophaga; species Sarcophaga rosellei. The sequence goes on along the minus strand of OV884021.1, from coordinate 30,197,070 downwards.
ACTTATGTACAAAATTAACACACACAACATAAGTGGTGTGAGAAGCTAGATCGTTATCCTAAGGGTTGTAATGACCAATTATGTATGTATGTATCAGATATCCGCAATGAGTATTCAAATAGATGAGTAGAATCGAATCATACACAAAATTTCTGATACTAATACGCATTCATATTTATTTTACTATCATACTCATACTACTCAAATTCAAAATTTGAAGTACTCATCATACTTAGCACTACGCATGATGTTGTTTATTTCGGCTCTCCTTTACTCAATATTTACAAGAATCACAAAATAAGTATGATTCGCGTACGAACTCTAAAATACTCGTTAAAAGTTTGTGGGTTTGCTCTGTTTGCTGCTCTGTCTTTTTTGCTGATGTGTCTTTTGTCTTTTTTTGTAAATGGAACAACAACTAAGACTGTAATTTTTGATGAATGATTCGAGTCATTCGACTCATTTATAAGTATTATAAGTATTTTTCTAAAGTTGTGAATCTAAATGAGTAGGCATATGAATCAAACATATTTTGAATGGTATGAGTTTGATGGCCACCTGTACTTATTAATCAACATTGTAGTGAGTATGAATGAATCAGAGTACATAGTTAAATTTCAGTACTGTTGACTCACTTATATTCAAAATTTCATGAATGGTTATGAATGGCGAAAAAACGATTCATTATTGATCTGTGGTATGTATGCATGTACTACTACTACTTGTGTCACTTTTGTTTACATATCTGGAAGTGTTTGGCTGTGGTTAACATCTTATATAGATTTCATAGTCTAAAGCCTTCATTCTACTCTGTATACAACTGGATTATGCCCAGTCCCATGACTAGTAGCTTTTTGAATTGCTATGTCGAATACGCAATGAGTAGATTACCTTCAAGTAATATCTTGAATATCTTGATATTTAGGATATCAAAAGCCTTCTGAATGTCTTTAAATATGGCACAGAGTGATGATCTTCATTACGCTGAAAACTCACGCCACTTTTCCGACGCCTACAACTACATATACGCACGCTTAACTCCAAACACCAGAAATGCTAAAAAAAAATTCAATTTTTTCTGAAAAAATCTTCTTACGCTTGAATATGCCGAATAAATATTACCAACAAATAATACCAATATCACTAAACTTTTTTTCTGAGTGTTGGTTGTACAAAAATAATATTTCATGAGAATCTATTTTGATACGTTAAATTTGTTATGGTTTTCTTTCGCATGCTTTTCAATATATTCGAATATTTCTACATACGAGTAAACTCACTACTACTCAGTTATTTTCGGCCCCAAAACTTACATTCCCGTATTTGAGTTAAAGTAACGATAAGAAGTAAAAATGTGTAAGTGAAACCATATCTTAAGCCTGTATTTGAGTGCTAATAATAGTCTTATGAACACCATACACACCCAAAAACAAATTTATTCAGAAAAAAAAATTCAAAAATTCTTATTCTTCCAATTTAAATTCTTTAATTAAATTAATAATGTTTTCCAATGTTTATTAGAAAATAATCATTAAATAGCGGAAATAATTGAAATAAACATAATTATTTACGAATATAACACACTTAACAGACTATTAAAACAAAAATAATTAAAACAATTTTTCTTTTCTTAATTTTCTTCTAGGTAAGCTATTGAAATGAGGTTTTTAAATCTGTAAGTAAACCTTGATTAATCTGATTAACAAATATGTACATACATATGTAAAGTTGTAATTACAATTTTAAAGATTATTTTGAGAAAGAAACAAATTATATAAAAAGAAAAAGTATAACAGCCATTATGGCAAGAATAATATTATAAATTAGCAGATTAAACGTCAAAAATTAATGGAAAATAAAAAGAGAGTAACTAAGAACGAAAGCACAAACACAGAATTACTATTGGGTAGGCTATCATATATACATACCTAATTGGTCATTACAAGCCTTCAGTCAGGATTATGACCTAGCTTCTCACACCACTTTTATGTTGTGTGTGTTAATATTTTACATGAGTGGCGGGACCTACAGTTTAAAGTCGACTGCGACGGACAGAATTCTGAGAAGCTTTCGATGGCAATTTTATTTATTCTCAGAGTTGTTTCATATTTTCGTTTTGTTGTCTGACCTTTGATATGAACCGTGGCCTTTCGCCTATTAGACTACAGCCACTATGTCTATCGCCATCTACCAGTTTAAATTTCAATCAATTTTGAAACTGTTCGAAGATGTCGATTTTGCCAAAAAAAAAAGGATTTTCGGTTGAAGCACATTTTCATCTTGGTGAGTACGTTAGTAAGCAAAATTTTCGTGTTTGAGACTCAGAAAACCTACACGTGGTCTTACAGAAGCCAATGCACTTATTATAAATGCTTGTTTGGTGCGGCTTGTGGAGCGGAGACATCAGTGGCCCATATTTCTTTGAAAATTAGAACGGCGCAACCATTACGGTCAATGGAAACATCCATCATACTGATTTCTTTGTACCCGCTCATAATTAGCCTAAATGATGATGTTAATTGGCCGCTAATTTTCTGTGCTGCATTATGCCGACAATCCAGAGGCATTTGAGCATTTGAAAGCCAACATTGGTGATGTTCTTGTTGAGATACAGCACAGTCGAATGAGGTACTGTGAGGCCAGCCGCGACAGCCATATGAATGAAATAATATCCCAATTCTATAGAAAAAAGAATATAAAAAACTTGTTTTCGTAATCTTGGATCACATATGGTACGACATTAACTAAACTCGTTTAAATGAAATGAAGAACTCTGTTTGTCCAACTGTTTCAGTTCAGTACTTGGGATGGCGAGCAATAATACGGCGAAATGCTGAAATGACGGATGCTTTCGCTAGATAATGTTCTCTTCTTGAGGGTGATTTGATGGTTAGGGCTTATCCTCAAACCCGTTACTGTCTGCAGTCTTGTCGGACGTTGGATTAGGCAGCAATAACAGAAATTTTTGGAGAATAGATTGAACGATATAGAGAGGTCTTGCTGCTCGCTTTGGTTCAATTCTGCATTCTGTATTGCGAGTCTTGAACGTTGACAAGGATTTGGGATATACAAATGTATGTCACCCAGACTATTGCAGGGCATGTTTCGATGAGAAGGATTTGTAGACTCTAGAACATCTCCTCTGTTATCTTAAAACTGTTTCCTAATGCAATTGGTAATATACTTAGGGTCTTCAAGCGTGTAACCATTATCAAACAATCAAAACTAATTCATATAAAATGCTTTGCTTATATACGTAAGCATTTAATGTAGTAATGAGCTTCATTAAACACAATTTTAAAATAAAAAAGCTAAACATCTGCTTCAAATGAGCTCAACGAGCAAAAATCTGAGGCAAACGATGGTTTTTTTATAAAATTCTTGAACGAGTTCTATTTTATAAGCACATATGCTGAAAATTTCCTGTAGAAAAAGGTCCAAAACTCCAACCAGTTGAGGAGGATGACAAATAGACATTTCAGTGTATTATTCGTTAAAGCTTCATGCTACAGCAAGCTTCGTTGATGGCTTCTTATCATGAAGCTCTTTACTGCACTTTACGAAAAGATTTTTTATTTTCTTCAAATAAATTTCCCCAGTTTGAAACCATAGTTCTGTTGTTGTCGTTAAACAGTTCGTGTTTAGTTGCTAAAACTTACTGAACAGAAATGTCAACACAATTTTACATTCACATTTGTCAAACCATATTTATCGGTATGGGTATCTGTAGACACTGGGCGATAAAATAGCGAAGTTCTATTCTATACGTATTCGTCGCAATCTGGTTTTCAGCTTAATAAAGTGAAACTGGTGTAGATCAGAGAGCTCATATAATTTACGAAAGACTCCTCTCCCACTCTTAGATAATAAAAGTCAAGCAAATTGCAAGCGATGTTCACATGTAAATGTTGTCACGGTAAAGGGACAAAATTCGTTTTAGGCTTTGTCATAAGTCACTAATCTTCTTTTATTATTTCAAAAATTGCGTTAAAAAATAGCAAAAAATCATTAAAAAAAAAAACAAAAAATTAAAAACGAATTTTTTAGCCCTGCTGTTAGGGTTGGACCATTTTGGTCAAATGTTTTTAAATTTTTATTTAAGTTTGCAATGCCTCATCGTATCAACTTTAAACGTTAGCTCAGGTATTTTTTTTTTCTAATTTAACGGTTTTAGTTAGTTTTTAGCTATCTAGTATAAAATCGAACAGAACAAAATTAAAAGTTACAAATCTTACGTTATGGACCATTTTGGTCCATGCAATTTATTTTATTTTGTATGTCAATAAAAGTAAGAAAAAATAATTATGGCTTATTACTATTTTTGCAGCAAGATGAACAAATTGTTTTTCACTTCAATTTGCATACAAATTTATTGCATATAATGTATTTGGCATCACATTTTGACTTAAAACAATTGCAATTCCCCGTTTTCTAGGAGCTGACTTTTGTGTATCATCGCTTGTAGATGGTATATATAATGTAATGATGAATATATATCAAACCTTTAGTAGAGTTATAACAAGAAACGCTTGGATGTTTCTTCATATAATTGCTGAAACCGATTTCATTTGCTTTGTGCTGCATGGTGCTCATCAACATAGTACTTTTATTTTTATGGCCGGTATACCAAACAAATGTTGCGTTTTCACTGAAAGCAAATGTGGATGTAGACGACACGCTCGCCTTGATTTTCTTGCAGGCTTATCATTTTTTGGCTTTCAAATGTACGGTTATATTTTCCATATGTATCCCGATTTGGAGTCTACAGCTAACCAAAATTTTAGTCCATATTTAGCTGGCTTTGTAGGCATATACTGCCTAAAGGAACATCGTCCTCTAAAACGCACTATCTGCTCATCAATAGTGACATTTTCATGACATTCAAAAACATTGAAGGAAGTGCTTCTTACGAATAAGATCAAACTTGTCATTACTTTTTTGTTGTCTTCTGTTTATAACATCATCAAAGCGGAGAGCACTTGTTATCAAGTGAAAATTATCCTCGCTCATAACAGACCGGAATATTGGGCGAAAAAAACTGGCATCAAACAAACCATGCAAATCTTCATTTTTGCCTCTATAATACAGAATTATTATAATAACCGCTTCACGTATACAAAAGATCAGAAATACTTTATATACCGATAAATCCCAGCAAGAATTAGAATACCAATATATACTCGCAATGTGTACCTGGACACCGCGAAACGTGTTGGGTCTGGTGGTAATGATATAATATTCTCCGCTGAAGCTCTAATGTGACGTGGTAAAGGATTTGCACTCCATTGCATTTTGTTCTTCCAAATGTGTATTACAATGCATCTACACCACAAGCTCCTTCATTTGCCTCATCATTTTCCATTTTATATTCACATGTATCAATATCGCTTTCACTTTCAATATTTTCATCTAATATGGAACAAATTAAAATATCTGAATCACTTTCATTTAGAATTTCAGCATTAGCACTGCTGTCCAAATTTCGCTGATTATACAATTTAAATTATTTAAAATGTTTGGTCAGAAGAGCTTTATATCTAATTATTTATGAAAAATACAAAGTGGACCAAAATCGTCCTTTAACTAAGATTCGAAAGTTTTTTTTATTTTTAAATACAAATATGCAAACATATTCAGATTAATTCATAATTATTTCAAAGATATTATTAGAAAATCTTTGAAAAATATTATACATCTTAATATCGTAATTCAAGGGGTTACTTACAATTATTTTATTATTAAATGTATATGAATATTTACATAGAATTTATACATTTTCTGTTTATAATGTTCAGAGCAATTCCTTAGTTTTAACACTTTCATACAATATTTCTTTAAATGCAGATGATCATTATAAATATAGGAAAACATCATTGAGTTGGAAAGATAATAATTATGATAATTTAAATGAATGGTAATCATAAACATGTTGACTGTTGTAAAAGTCTCATGTGTGTGTGTGTGTAGCAGTAATTTATCCTAGCAATCAGCATTAGTATTTAATAGAATTAAATTTTATAAAGACAACAAATCGTAGAGAAGAAGAGAATAATGTATGTTAAATAACAAACTTGTTACAGTTAACAACGGTGTGTGTGAGGGTGTGTATGTCTGTATGTATTTATAACACATATGCAAAATTGCATACACTAAGAATTTAAACGCAATCTTTTCTTTTCATTACGTTTCTCTTATTTTTCCTTTCTGTCTCTCTCTCTCTTTCTTCTTTAATCGTATTCAATACGGTTTAATACACATTTAATGCTTATATTGTATATTGTATATTGCATTTCCTTTCCTAGCACTTTACTTACATACATATATTTGTATATATGTCTGTGACTCTGTGTGTGCCAGAATATTAATTATAGTTCAACATATTCGTATATCCTGCCATCTTTGCACCAATGTCTACACATACACATGTTGCAATAGTATATCGCATTATAATTCTGACTCTTGTCAAATGTACTATAGTAGAAGAGAGCAGAGAACAGAGAACAGAAGCAGGTATCAAAATCTAATTAATTGTATTTTGATTTAAAACAAGATGAATTTGATGACTTTATATCGCCTTTTGAATATTATTAATGTGTGTGTTATTTAAATTATAAATTTAAAATTCTTGCTTTTTTTTTGCATTTCACCTTTCTAAGCATCATCTTACTTTCGAGACAAAATTGTAATGAAAACTTAATCAACATTTATTCAAATGATTTAATCTAAGTTTAACATTAATATTAATATTTCAAACGTAAAAGCAATTTATTTATAATTAAATAAAGTAAATATTGTACAAGATAATTACAAAAAAAAATATTTAAATTTGAAAAAAAATATAAAAAAAATCGGAATATTAAAATATGTATCAGAGATCTGAAATGAATCGTTTTTTCGCTACTCATAAGCTCACATGAAATTTTGAATATAAGTGAGGCAACAATATTGAAATTTAACTACTCTGATTCATAATTTCATAAATATTGTTGAGTCTTAATTAAATTCTTTATTGTTCTGTGTGCCACTGTTCGCAACTTGATGTAAACAACAACAATTTGCTTTGTTTGCTATTCTTTTGACACTCTTTTGCGCAAACACTAACAATTGTTCGACAGATCTTTATAACGGTGATCTTCAAACCACGATTATTCTCTTCACACGCAACATGACTTCACACAAGACGGACTGAATTTTTACTGATTGTATGTACACTGGAACTAACTTAGTTTCCAGATTCAAATCTAGTATCAATAAACACTACTCTTCCTTTTCTCTTCAACCTATCTTGCTAGATTCAACACAATTTAGTTCATGAATAAGAGCCATCAATAAAGTTTTTAAGAAATTGTGTGCAATGTTCTGGAAATTATTATGTATTATGGACTTGCTTAGCTTGGAGCATGTTGTACTATGCTTTATATAGCATGTACCAAAGATCCATTAACAAGTTCGAGTGCGCAGTCATTTCTCTGTCATATCGCTAAAAAGGCATCCAAAGTAATTCTAATTTCTAATGCCCTTTCTCACACCGATTTCCGGACTTAAGTGTTCTTGCCACAATAAGTCGGCAGTTATGAATATGTGCGCTAACTGTGTCAACATCGATTGCTACATTTAAAAACAATTAAAATCGAATTTAAGTTCTTCCCTGGAGACGTCATTACTTTATTATTTACAGTAAATGTAAAATGCATTGCGTATTGATACGATATTGATAAGTAGAAATTGAGCGAAAGTTCTAGAAGTTGCCGGATGGAAGCTAAAGGAAGTGTAAATTGAGCGAAAGTTCTAGAAGTTGCCGGATGGAAGCTAAAGGAAGTATAAATTGAGCGGAAGTTCTAGAAGTTGCCCGATCGAAGCTAAAGGAAGTATGAATTGAACGAAAGTTTTAGAAGTTGCCAGATCGAAGAGAAATTAAGTATAAATTAAGCGAAAGGAAACGTTGCCAGTTATTAGGGGTAAAAACCGTGACATACATATAAACATTATTGTATCATACACAGTAAGGTTTGATCATTGCATTAAAAGAAGGTTTAATAGAAGTACTGATACCAGGAGGTATCAACGTGTGTACGTCATATGTACATATATGGTATGGCATTCTGTTTCTTTAATTTAATTAAAATTATTTCAGTTTTTAAAACTTTAAGATACATTTAAAAATAAAAACCTGCCATTTCCATTATCGTACATACGTACATATGTATGTACATTGGCCCATTAGTAATTAATGGTCATTCTTGCAACATGCCACACAATCGACAGAGTCTTAAGCAAACAATATAAAATTACTGCAAGAAAGAAAGCAAAAAAGAAAAGAAGAAAAAAAAAAAATAAACAAGATAAATGAGTCCTAAAGAAAGGGGAATGGGAGATGGGTTGGTGTGGTGTGGTTTGGTTTGGCAGAGAATGGTTGAAGAAAGCTTGTGGAAAAAAATAGTTCAAATACAATATAACAGTATGCAAAGTCATTATGTGTAATATTGTTGATTTTTTTCCTTTTGTTCCTGTTGTTTGTGAAAGAAATTCAATCGGAAAAAGCCACATATTGACAGCATACACCAGCAACATTTTTCGCAACTTCAACGTATAGTCCTTCTACATCAAGGCTGCTGACTGAGATGAATAATCAGAGTTCAGCAATAAACAGTTTTTATTAAAACAGATGGGATTTTTAATATAGTTGGCTAATTTGCTATGTGGTCAAAGAGATTGGTCAAAATGTCACAGAAATATGGTGAGGAACAGTGCTTTTTTGATACACAGACGTTCTGCAGTATAAAATTCATGGGGTCTCTATTATACCTTCTAATTTAAACTTAGCAACGTAATGTAATTGATAAAAACAGCTGTCATAAGTTTATTAAACCCCCTTTAAATGCAAAGATCAAACTTTGCAGTGTGTGATCAAACTTTACAGTGTATTATACAACAATGTTTATAAGTATGTTACGGATTTTATGCCTAATAACTGATAACGTTTCTTTTTGCTCAATTTATACTTAATTTATATTCGATCTATCAACTTCTAGAACCTGCCCTCAATTTATAATTCGCTTATCTCCGATATGGCAACTTCTAGAACTTTCGCTCAATTTATACTTAATTTTTTTATATGACAACTTCTAAAATTTACCTTAATTTTTACATCCTTTATCTTCGATCCGGCAACTTCTAGAACTTACTGTTTATTTGTTATTGTAAATCCATGCCATCTTTCGTTGTCTTTTTTGCACTTTTGTTGCTGAAATTTGTACTTCTTTACAGAGATCAGCAATGAGTATTCAAAAAGATGAGTAGATTTAAATCATACTCATCATTTCTGATACTTATACGCATTCATTCTTATTTTAATATCATACTCATACTACTCATATTCAAAGCTTGAAGTACTCATCGTACTCATAGTTAACAATACGCATGATATTGTTGATTTCGACTCTCCTTTACTCAACATTTAGAAGAATCACAAAATAAGTATGATTTTCATACGATACTCACTAGAACGTTGCGTGTTTGCTTTGCTTGCTGTCTTTGTCTTGTTCTTTCTTTCTTTATAAATGCTAGTTGAATTTCAATACTGTTGACTCACTCATACTCGAATTTTCATGAGTACTTATGAGGAGCGAAAAAAGGATTCATTGCTGATCTCTGGTCCTGACCAATTAAGTAAGTTGAAGTGGTATACCATATTGGGTGAAGAGTTTTCCCAAATTACCCGCCTGATGGGTGCTTTAGGTTCTGTAAGAGCACGTGTGAGCTCCAAATGCGGTCTGGTCGTAATCCTGACGAAAGGGTTGTAATGACCAATCTATATCGAACCCAGTTTCATTCTCTTGATTCGTTTCATTACTAGTTGCGAGAGCCTTAAGTAATGTTAATTTTAGAAATTGAGGATGTCAACCAATTTTCGTTGTATTTAATGGACGTGATTAAATGTTTAACTTCACTAAGGTGGCTGTCGATGTTCGCTGGCAGGCAGTACCACTGTTTGTTAATCTGATCAAACATGATCTTTAAGACCTTCGAACATCAATAAATCTTTCCAATTCTCTATCTCTCATATTAATAACAGTACCCTCAAATTATACAAGTAGATAATTACACATTCTTTTTATTTTCTCTAAAACATTTGCCATCTCACAAATTTCACTGGGTTCATTGAGTCATTTAAAACTCTATTGAAACTTGTGTGGTTTCCTTTTACACTGGCATACGACTAAGTGATAGAGAAGGTTATTGTTATTGGATGCCGCATAGAGACAGAGAGAGTATATAGAGAAGTGGATGTGTTTGTATAAATTATATTTACTTAACTTACCCACACGTTTTCACAGCTGCACAATTGGAAAGACTTTTAATTCCTGAACAAAAATGTGTTAAATGTGTATAATTGATGTGGGATGTGGAGTGTGAAGGTTCATTTTGGACGGTCACTTTGACTAACGCTTTACAATTACAATTGATTTTATGCAATGACCCCCCGTCCACACACATGCACACACAGGAATACACTTACATAGCTGGCCATCGACATACTGAGTTTCTCAATTAACGATGTTATTGTAGTTATTGTTGTTGTTATTGCTTACCGATATTGCAACAAATATTTACAGCAAGAATTGTTGTTTTTTTCGTAAAATTTTCTTATCAATTATCGATGAAATGTCTCAAATAACAGTAGAGTAGAACAATGAACAAAGATTGCATAAGTATATGTACGAACATATGGCAACAGCACTATAAGACATACACACACATCCAAAGAAAATTGAAAGAAGAAATTTAAAACGAAATGCTGGAGAAACTTGAAAGAAACTTAATGCATTGTCATATAAAACCAAAAGCATTCAAAAAAAAAAAAAAAAACAACAAAAAAAAAAAAAAAAAGAAGAAAGAAACAAAATGAAAAAGTCCTGGTGGCAACTGTAAAGAATAACAAGAATGTTAAAGAATACGACGACAGTGTATAGCAGAGAGATCTTCAAACAATGACAATATGGTGTGATGCCAAGACATGTTGCAGGTCATTTGTATGCCATACACATCATCTCTATATTTCAGTCCATACAAATGGTCAACCAGTTAAAAAATGACTCTTTACACTCACACACACATATACATACACATATATAGTCATACAATAATAGAAGTTATTACAAAGCATGCATCCATTGTCCTTGTCTGCAATATGATGTCATGATTTAATGAGTACGAATTGATTCAATAAGAAATCTGAGATAAATTGAGAATTTAAAACTTTTCGTATATTTTTTCTTTACAAAAATAAAGCAAAAATATCTATGTACATATGGTATGTATATACGTATATATATATTAATAAAACAAAAACACAAAACAACAGCAAAATATTAAGTTTGTCATCTTGATTCCGTTTGTTTGTTTCTCTTGTTATTTGTTTTAACACTTTTGATATCCATGCATAGGGACACACTTTGCAACGGTTGGCACCAAGGTAGTCACATATATATATGTATGTACTGCAGAGCTTAATGTGACTTAGAGATAGATTATCAGATTTAAGGCCATTATTACAACTTGCCGTTAACTAAGGGCAGGATTGTCATTATTATAAGTACACAATAAGACTTTAAAGCAACCTTTAACTAAATCCAACTTTAACGGCAATTTGTAATAATGGCCCTTAGAAACTCCAAATATAGGGTGAGCCATTTAAAAGTATAAATTTTAAAATGGAAAAAACAAAAACGGTTTGAATTTGTTCCGGTTATAAATGGAATATTATTTCATTCATATGACTGTCGTGGCTGGCTTCACAGTACCTCATTCGATCGGACCAAATTTCGTGCACTTTATCAAGTCGTCTCCTGGCAATGGCATCACGAATGTTGGCCTTCAAATGCTCAATTGGCTCTGGTTTGTCGGCATAATACTTTCCTTTAACGGTGCCCCACAGAGACTATGTCAACGGTATCAAATCGCAGCTCGATTAAATAAACGGCCATCAAACTTTTGGCGCAATAATTCGATTGTGGTTCGAGATATGTGGCAAGTTGCACTATCCTGTTGAAACCAAACATCGTTTACATCAATACTATGAAGGGTGGGTACAAAAAAATCGGTTATCATAGTGCGATAGGTGTCTCCATTGACTTGCGTCATACTCATTTTCAAAGAAATATGGGTCAAAGATGCCTCCGCTCCACAAGCCGCATCAAACTATCTCTCGTAATGGATGCATTGGCTTCTGTAAGACCGCATGTTGGTTTTTTGAGTCACAAATACGGCAGTTTTGCTTACTAACGTACCCACCAAGATGAAAATGAGTTTCATTCGAAAAGATTATTTTTTTTGCTAAATCCTCACCATCGTGCAGAGTCGCGTTGGCCCAATAAATCTCAATGTTGCTCAAACGTAAATCGATTCATTACGTTCAGTGGAGATAATCTACTGAATTTTGTCACAGAATAGAATGACATAAGTATTGTCAGATTCGAAATAACCAATGTTTCAAATTTAAACCGATAGATGGCCTACCCTATGCAAAAAACCTTGACTCAGTCTAGTAGACTGCGCATCAAAATTTGACACTAGCATTTCAAAAATTTACATTTTTTTGCTGTAGAACTCTGAAAATTTTAAGCGCCTTTTCGATTGTCCAAAAGATAATTATTTCCCAGACTACTATAAATATTATCTAAGACTAAAAATTACATATAAAACGAAGACATTTTGGACGAAACTTGCCTCTGTGAATCGTAACAGAGCGGATAGTAGATGAGTAGGTAGAACTTTACGACGACTAAGACCGTAAATGATGAATGATTCAAGTCACTCGAATCTTTTATAAGTATTATAAGTATTTTTCTAAAGTTATGAATCTAAACGAGTAGACGTATGAATCAAACATATTTCGAATGGTATGAGTTTGATGTCAACGTTGTATGCATACTCATTCCAACCTGTACTTATAAATCAATGCTGTAGTGAGTACGAATGAACCAGTGTAGTTGAATTTCAAAATTCAAATTTCATGAGTGCTTATGAGTAGCGAAAAAACGATTTATTGCCGATGTCTGCTCTCTATCCTCTTTGATTCCTGTTCACGTTTAAATAAATTCTAATTTGCTTTCAATAAGATTCAATTCTTTTGTTATTAAATTATTTAAAGTAATTCTATCTCCGATGAACAAAGAATTAACGAACTTGAAAATCCAATGTTCTTAAGTTGCAACATCATCTGGCAAATGTTGTCTTAAAGCAAACATATCAAATGACATTTTCTCCTTCCACAAACTTGGTTTAAACGCGTTAACAAATTTAAAAAAGTTTACCTTCTTATTCGATTACACACTTGTATCGTTTTACCAAAACACAAAATAATATAAAAAGAGAGAGAAAAAAAAATTGTATTAAAACTCACATAAAAAAACAGGGAGAAATAAAATGGGAAAAATTCTTTCACTGAATAAAATATTTTCTGTCGTTTTTCACAGATTCTTTCTTTTTTTTCGTGGGGTATTTTGGGTGAGTTAGTTTACTTATCCGCATTTACCTCAAGGAAGCAAGCAAATGCAATGAATGAAAGAAAAGTACACAATATGACAATGTGATGTGCAACATTATGTTGCACAACGTATTTCATCATCTGCAGCCATTTTACTTCGACTGTCATTGTCACAGCATTGCGATAAAATGCAACTATTAAAGAATAAATTGTTGTTGTATTGAATGAATGAATATATGTGAATGAAATAAAAATGTTTTACACAAAAAATTACAAACAACAACACCAAAAAAAGTGCAACTAGAAAGCAAAAGAACAGCATCATTAAAGTGCAACAAAATAAACTAAAAAAAAAACGAAAGAAAGAAAGAACGAAAGAAAGGAAGAGTGTTAAAGATACACCATACTCTTGTGCATTATTTCCAAAAGACACATACATACATTCTTATGAATTTCAATGCATGCGTCTGTTTAGTACTATTTCATATCCACGTATGAAGTATAACCCCCCGTGCCGTTATCTTGTTGTGGCGCCTTTTAGGTGAATGCACTTTAATGTGCAATTCAGTGGAATAAACACTTTAAAGCAGATTGTACAAATGTGCAAAAGTTTTTGGCAACGAAAACTATGCAGCTTTTTTGTTTTTCTCAAATAGAAAACTCTTGTAAGAGACTTAAATTGGCACAAAGGGATTAAAATTCTTAATTAGTTTAAATGCATCTTAAAATTTAAGGTCATATGAAATATAAATTGTTTTTGTGTGGTAATATGCGGCACCAACATGCGAAATTTTAATGTTATCACTAATTGGACCCAGCTTTTGTCAATCGAACCGCATATGTATTTTATTGGAACTGCTTCCATCACAAATGTTTTTAGTTTTTCATCTGCACTTGCGGAGATTTATCTGGAAGCTTACTTCCTTTAACTGGGTACCAGCTGCTGCTAAAGGGTGATTTTTTAGCTATTATCTTTTTGGCAACACTGGTTTAAACAGTTCACGCACGTTTCGTATTTTGTTTCACTGTCAAACATCTTCAGTTTGGTCTATAATTTAATCATAAATCGTCTTACAAACGAACAACGCTTGCAAATCATTGAATTTTAGTATCAAAATGCGTGCTCTGTTAAGAAAGTTCATCGCGCGCTTCATCCACTTTATGTTGAGTTTAATTGACCCACTGAAGCGGCTATTCGGCATACGTAAATAAGCAGAATTGTCGATTTTGGAGTGAAGGTCAGCCAGAAGCATTGCAAAAGCTACCAATGCATCCAGAAAAAGTCAGAGTTTGGTGCGGTGTATGGGCTGGTGGCATCATTTGACCGTACTTCTTCAAAGATGCTGCGAATCGTAACGTAACTGTAAATGGTGAGCGCTACTGTGAGATGATATCGAACTTTTTTTGCCCAAAATGCAAGAGCTTGACTTGCATGACATGTGATTTCAACAAGACGGTGCCACATGCCACACAGCACGCGTAACAATGGACTTATTGAGAGGCGAGTTCGGTGAACATTTTATTTCACGTTCGGGACCAGTCAATTGGCCGCCTATATCGTGCGTTTTAACGCCTTTAGACTATTTTTTGTAGGGCTATGTTAAAGCTCATGTCTATACAGACAAGCCCGCTTCAATTGACGCATTGGAAGACAACATTGAAACATTTATTCGTGAGATACCGGCCGAAATGTTGGAAAGAGTATGCCAAAATTGGACTAAGCGGATGGACCATTTGAGGCGCAGTCGCGGTCAACATTTGCATGAAATAATCTTCAAACATTAAATTATATGGACCGTACTATCGATTCACACAAAGATTTCATGTATTTTTCTGAATTTTATGTGTTTTTTTTTGTTTTTAATTTTCTTATAGCTCTTAAAAAATCACCCCTTGTTACGAATTATTTTGTTGTTTATTAAAATTCGATCATATTTCTGATAACTTTATGTTGTCCAAAACAATGGCCATAGTAACTATCATGGTTTTGCAAAATGTTTTGACATATAAACGACCACTCGCTTTTTTCCCCATTTCCAAATATCACCGTGTCCTTTGTCTAAATAATGATGACTTTATGAAAGTACTTTTCTACATACTAAGCTTTAATGATTTACAAAATTTCTTAATCCATCTCAATGTCTTATCTCAACAAAAATCTCTACTTGGCTTTTTCTTTTCGAATTTATTTCCAAAAGCTAAGCTTATTTACATACTTACATAGGCCTTAATCGTTCGTTATAATCAACCTTAATTCACTTACAAAAACCAAAAAAAAAAAGAAATTAAAATTAAAAAAAACATGGGAAAAACAGAAAAAAAATTACTACCAAAAAAAAACCAGAAGTAAAATAATACCAGGAGCTTGGAGGTGAAGTTTGGGGGGAAAATAAATCGTTTTAAGGATGTTAAAGAAAAAATGAAAACAAATATCCTGTTGCTAGTGATGCATACAAAGTTCTTTTAATGTTTAACAACTACAACAATAACAACAACAACAGCTTTGAAAATTAAAGAAACCAAAAAAAAAACAACGAACGAAAAGCATGAGGGATATAATCGCTTAAAACAGGCTTTTGCAGTCATTGAGGTTATATGTGCTTCTGCTTAAATCTGTCTGTTTGTATGCCTGTGTGTGTGTGTGTGTGCGGATCTGTAGTATTTTACGGATGTTATAAAAACCAACGCGGGGCAAAATAAAAGTCAAAATAGGTTAAATACACAAAAGAAAAGAAAAAAATATACGGCATTTAAAAACAAAAAAAGTGAGCAAAAAACTGAAGTAACTTTTTAATGCAAACCACATGAGATGATGCAAATGAAAAGGGCAAAAAAATATGAACAACAAAAAATGCATTAAAAGTAGTTCAAAATGGTGGATATGTTCGATCATATGATACCCTATGAAATTGTAAACATTTTAGAAAATTTGGAAGATTATCATTTATGGGAGTTGAAACCCACATTTAAATTTCCATTCCTCAACTTTCTGTTCCTCACAATTATTTGAATTATTTTTTTTAATGGTAAAAGAAATGATAACACTTGAATATACAAATCATACATACATACATAATTGGCCATTACAACCCTTCAGTCAGGATTACGACCTAGCTTCTCACACCACTCATGTTGTGTGCATTAATTTTATAATTTAGTGGCGGGACCTACAGTTTAACGTCGGGTTGATTTACTCTCAGAGTTTTTGCCACAAATCTGATCAGTGTTGAAAAATTCAGTACTTTAGTACCATTTTCAGTACTATTACGAAGTATATACTTTTACAAGTACAAATACCGCAATACCCCCTTAACACTTTCAGTACTTTTTTATTATTACATATTTTATGGATTGCGCTTTAATGCTAAAAACTTTAGCCCCGATTAGTCCAAAGTCCACGGAACGTACGTTCATTTTTAGAATACAAAAAGCAATAAGAACGCTTGCCGAACCGTAATGTAATTTCGGTAAGTATTTCATTTGCTATTCATATGCTAAAATAAACGTACATTCCATTACGTTCAGTCGACATTTGGCTAAACGTTGCTTTTACGTTCTGCTACTTTCCGAATTAGTTGTTTTTATTTTTTATATAAGAAACATATAAAAGTCGTTAGTTTTTCTATTCCATTCCGTACGCGTATTAATATTTTATTACAAAAGTACCATTTGATGCAAACCAAAATTCTCTTACAGTTATAGTTCAGTACCATTTCAAAATTTCAATTTTGAAACGCTGATACAAAGGAATATTTGACCTTACACCTACTGAATTCTAACAAGAGCATTACTATGGGAAAATATGCTTCGAGAATATTTGAAAACCATAAAAAATTCAAAATCATAGAAGGCTAGTAAAAGAAATACATGACAGAGATAAAAAAGCAAAGCTCTTGAATAAAAAACATATAATAATTGACTGAACCTAGCGGTGAAAGAAATATTCTAATAATTGATAAAAATAAGGATTTAGTGGTTGTTTTCGTAATCTCAGTTAACTTACGTAACTCGTTATTCCAACCCCTTAAGTTAGGTTTACAACTTAGCTTCCGAAACCACCCATGTTGTGTACGTTAACTTTATTCATGAGTCGAGGGACCTGTAGCTTAAAGTCGGCTCCGAACGACAGATTTTTGAGCAACTTTTAATGGCATTTTTATTTACTATCAGCGTTTTTTGCCAGAAATCTGTTGAGAGGACCTCCCATAAAAGAACAGGTCCTACTTACGCCAGTACTAGGCCACGGGGATCAATCATTCCCTAAATGAAATAATCCCGCAGCAATATTTCAGCAATCCGCATATTAGAGGACGCCGTCTGTCTCTTTATGACAAAAGCTGATCACTAATACAGTCTCTTCCTCCTCTTCAGGCCAACAGCTCCTGCAGAAGGCAGGAAAATCAGGTAATTCAGCCACGTTTTTTCTCTACTCATAAGTACTCATGAAATTTTGAGTATGAGCGAGTCAGCAGTATTAAAATTCAACTACTCTGATTCATTCGTACTCACTACAACATTGATTTATAAGTACAGGTTGCAATGAGTATGAGTACAACGTTGACATCAAACTCGATTTTTGATTTGAAATAGGTTTGATTCATACGCCTACTCATTCTGATTCATAATTTTAGAAAAATACTTATAATACTCATAAATTATTCGAGTGATTCGAATCATTCGTCAAAATTTAAAGTCTTAGTTGTTTTGCATTTACAAAAAAAAAGAAGAAGAAAGAAAAAGACAGAAACAGCAAGCAAAGCAAACACACAGCCTCTAGTGAGTATTGTAGTGTTCGTACTCGAGTCATACTTATTTTGTGATTCTTGTATATGTTGAGTAAAGGAGAGCCTAAATCAACAACATCATGCGTATTGTTAAGTATGAGTACGAAGATTACTTCAAACTTTGAATGTGGGTAGTATGAGTATGATATTAACATAAGTATTAATACGTATAAGTATCAGAAATTATGAGTATGATTCGTATCTACTCATCTTTTTGAATACTCATTGCTGATCTCTGATATCTACCAAACAAAAAATCGCCATTGTGCGATGGATGGCCATTCGATTTAAGAACAGAAGGGAGTCGGTCCCATTCCTATCCACACGTCTCCAGTAGAGTCGAACAATATTGTGTGGCTTATAAGAATCGCCATTCTGCGATATATGACAATTAGACTTAAAAACAGTAGTAAGTCGGTCCTCTTTCTACCCGTACGTGGTCAGCAGAGTCTAGCAAAAGTGCACGTACCCTTCTGCTGCCAACGAGATTGAGTCACCTCGTACAATGAGTAGATAATATTCAAACCGTGGCCTCACGTCTAATAAGCCAAGACATAGTCACAGTAGTCTAGTAGTGTGTGGGTTTATTAGGCGGTAGCACACGGTTCGAACCTCAGGCCAGACATCTCCATCAAAACAAATTATGAAAAAATATTTTTTCGGCGACTGCGTCTCAGCAGATTTCTGGCAAAAACTCGGAGAGAGAGTAAAATTGCCATGAAAAGTTTCTTAAAAACCTATTGTTCGAAGTCGACTTTAAACCGTAGGTCCCGCCACTCCTGTATAAAATTAACAAACGTGCAATCCTGGCTGCAGCGTTGTGTGTAATCATGTATGATATTGTTACAGATAATCTTCCACGCCATTAGTAAAACAAACTTTTGCTGGGTTTAGGGTCTTAGGTCGGAATGGTACCTCTGATACCAAAAAAGCTCACTAGAGCATTCGTAGCGACCCGTTGTAATGTCACAGGTGAACGCAGTCTCTGTACTGACCGAGTTCTACTAAATCCAGGAAGAGGAAGAAGTTGGTCAGCGTAAGAGCTGCACATCAAAAACCAGCTGGAAAGTTTGATAAACGAAGCTATATCTTTGACACCACTAGATGATAGCTCCGTCAAGCTGACAAGAAATGGAAAGCCAAATAACCTATACCTGCACCTCGCAAGAGATGGGTACTGACAGAGAAAGTGGAAAGTCTCCTCTTACTCAGCGGATCTGCACCCATGGCAGAAGTCGTTAAATAGGAGCCGCATTCTTTCCGCGTGTCCACCCATAACACAATGACCTGTAAGCATGGTCACTGTGATTGAGATGATGCCACGACCAAGTCCAAGTAACTGATTGGTACGCCTTCTATCCATCAGGGGCCAAGTGAGTCTAGCAGTAGAGCAGGACTCCTCATTGACCCCGGAAAGGTTTGCTTGGTGATTACAATAAAAAATTAGTTAAAAAATAAAGATTGGAGAAAAGCATCAGACTATCCTGTAATAGTCCGAATCGACCTTTTCACAGAGCACCATAGACTCAAAGAACTCTTACACAGAATGGAGATAGTCTCTGCCACATAAGGGTGCATTTCAGTTGCTGGGTCTGGAATTGACTTTGTTGACACCGATCAACAACCTGAACTTTGTCTGGGGTAGCGTTGACTTGTAGTAGACCTTATGCTCTATTTAGATTGAGTTCCGTATAATGGATCGTATGGTTCTATATCACTACTACACGACAAGACTTTGAGAACTACAGGATTTATTTACATGGTTTTGGCCGTGACATCTAACCAAAGTGCCACAAAGTAACTTACCTGAATTAAATTCGAAATCACTACAGTCTAGTACTCTCACTAATACTCATTAGACTGAACTTGCCTTTGAGAAAACGGAGAATTAAAAATTGATTTACTTGTACAGCATATTACTGTCGTTTGTTATGTACATATGTAGTGAATGGCATTACTTTTACCTCAATTTATCAGCAAAATTTCAGCGTATAACTCAAACCATAAAGAAGATTATTCTGAGCAAACACACACAAGCACACAGACAGACAACTTCGTGCATAGGCAACTGACTACATATGATTGTAGCTGAACGTCTAAAACTAAAAAAATTTACAAAAGAATTCAATTTCGTTACGTTTTTCTTTTCTTTTTTTTTCGATGAAATTCATGATTGAATGAATGACTGACTGACTGACTGTATGAATGAATGCATAAGTGAACATTTTCGGTGTAGAAAGAAGGGAAACACAAACAGGATGTGTTTATTCAACTGTACTGGCAAATTGATAAAGACAAAAGCAGTTAAAATACAAGTGCAATTCATTTGTAAAACATATGCGGATTTAGAATGTATTTACCTGCGACATTTATACATACGTAACCGCATATATAGAATACAACAATGAATTTAAGTTTATAAATTCAATGAGTTTAACTTTGAAAAGAACTTGAAAGTATGCTTTACAGATAAATGTAGAACAAATAAGGATCAAATCATGCTTGGTGACAGTCAAATATTATACGCATTTAAATTAAAATACTTTAAGGGCCATTATTACAACATTTCGTTTAACTTGGGTTCAGTTAAAGTGCCCTTCAAAGTTAACTTTAACTTACTTTTGTTATAATAGGTTAGGTTAGGTTAGGCTAGAGGACGTGTACTTGTCAACTGTGACAAGTACAGTACCCGGAGGTCGAATTGACCCATTGTACAACGTCCTAGCTTCTCACACCACTCCTGTTGTGTGCGTTAATTTTATACATGAGTAGCGGGACCTACATTTTAAAGTCGACTCCGAACGACAGATTTTTGAGAAGCTTTTCATGGCAATTTTTTACTCTCAGAGTTCTTGCCAGAAATCTGCTGAGAGGAAGTCGCCGAAGAAATATTTTCACATTTTCGTTTTGATGTCTGACTCGGGCCTTTCGTCCAATAAGCCAACACACTACCTACTAGACCACGGCGACTTCTTTGTTATTATAACTTACAGATAAAATAAAGTTAACTGTTTTCAAAAATATGTTAGTGCCGGAGCAATGCCGATTAAACTGCTCAATTAAACAGTGGCAACTACGGGCGTCGTTTTTTGTTGTATATGCTCATTTTGTTTATATTTGAAGTTGCCATATTGAAAATAATATATAATATGGCAAGTTCTAAAATAAACTTAACTTTAACAGTTAAAGGGAGAATGATCTTCCCTTTAGATTAACGCTCACTTCTATCTTATCGGGTACTCATAATAATGAAAAACAATTTATCTGCCCTTTAGTTAACTGCAAGTTGTAATAATGGCCCTTAAAAAATATCGTGATAAATTGAAGTTGTTTTCATAACTTTAGTATGACAAACTTTTTATCTATAAATGCATTATAAAGGGTGGACCATTTAAAAGTTTAAATTTAAAAATGCAATCAAACAAAAATGGTAAGAAATTTTGGCGAATTTATTCTTTGTGTTGTGAAGTATAATTATTCCGGTTAGAAATGGAATATTATTCCACTCATATGGCTGTCGCAGCTCGCCTCACAGTACCTCATTCGATCGGACCAATTTTCGTGCACTTCTTCGAGTGTATGGGATCGTATCTCGCCTATTGCATTACGACTTCAAATGCTCAATTGTCTGTGGTTTGTCGGCATAACACTTTTATTTAATGGCTCCCCACAGAAAATAGTCCTAGGGTGTCAAATCGCTGCTTCTCGGTGGCCATTTCGACTAATTAAACGTCGCCGAAGTCTAATAGGTAGTGTGTTGGCTTATAAGACATAGGGCCACGGTGCAAGCCCCAGGTCAGGCATCAAAACGAAATATGAAAAAATATTTTATGGGCAACTTCCTCTCATCGTATTTCTTGCAAAAACTCTGAGAGTAAGTAAAATTGCCATGAAAAATGTGTCAAAATTCAGTCGTTCGGAGTCGACTTTAAACTGTAGGTCCCGCCACTCATTTATAAAATTAACACACACAACATGAGTGGTCTTGAGAAGCTAGGCCGTAATCCTGTCTGAAGGGTTGTAATGGCTAATTATGTATGCAGGTTATGTAAACGGCCATCAAACGTTTGACGAAATAAATCAACTATGACATGAGATGTGTGGCAAGTTGCACCGTCCTGTAGAAACCAAACACCGTTCACATCAATACCATGAAGAGCGGGTACAAAAAAATCGGTCCTCATGGTGCCACAGGTGCCTCCATTGACGACAATGGTTGCACCGTTCTCATTTTCAAAGAAATATGGGCCAATGATGACTTCGCTCCACAAGCCGCACCAAACAGTCACTCCTTATGGGTGCATTGGTAAAGCCATGTGTAAGGTTTCTGAGCCTCAAATGTGGCAATTTTGCTTATTAACATACGCACCACGATGAAAACGAGCTTCATCCGAAAAGATGATTTTTCGTGCAGGTTCTTGTTGACCCATCTAACGAAGCGAAAACAAAGCGGATGGTTATGCGGCTTCAATTCTTGAACCAATTATACTTTGTAAGGCGTCATACCGAGTTCTTTTCGCAAAATTCAACGGCAACTGATACGTGAAATGTTCAATTCTTGAGAACGATGACGAGTGATGTTGATGGATTCTCTCTCACACACACTCTCAACCAGTTTGGATATTTTTGGGTGTACACACCGTACGAATACGCTCACGTCTTGCCGCATCACCAATAAAATCAGTTTCACGAACTTTAGCAATAAACTTGCCTATACTGGGCACTGTTAGTGCCTCTCTACGACCAAATTTTCTGCGACATTTTCGGGCTTTTTTCGATCAATTGTCTTTGTTTTAGAAATAGATTTCCAATAAATCCCTACATTGCTCAAGCATAAAGCGATTCATTACATTCAGTGGAGATAATCGACTGAATTTTGTGAGAGAATGGAAAGACATATGTATTGCCAGATTCAAAATAACCGATGCTTCAAATTTAAACCAATAGATGGCCCATACGATACAATTTCTTCTCATAAACTCAATAAGGTTCTGTTAAAGTTTTTCCTTTATTTTCTTAAATCCTCCACGTTTCAGCTTAAATGAAAACAAACTTAAGCAAAAAGATCACGTCATTGTTGTCGTAGTGCTTCAAAAAACATTTCATAATTATGAAAACGTATTTGCAAGTACTTTAGATAAACTTCTATTTGAAAGTACTTGTTGTACTAATGTACTAATGCGTTCGTATGCATAATGAGATGATTTTTTACCTGTGAATAAAATTGTCACTGACTGTGCAGTTGTGTGTTGAATATTAAAACTGTAGATATTTTAACAATTAAAACTGTTAACTAATGCACGAACATTTGCAGCTGCATACACTCCTACATACATACTTTCATTATTACAAACATACAATTACAGTTATAAGTAGAATAACAAACATACAGCTAGAAAAACATTTAATTTTGTAAGTAAGTAAGTAAGTGAGTGAGTGAACCCATTAAATTTTATTGAACCACTTCAAGTGACAATTGAAAACCACCTACTCCTACTTCAGTTAGCTAAAGGTGCAGCACAACCAACAACAAGCCAAATACCAGACTCATAAAAGATAATCGCCTTACGCTTACTTGCTGCAGCAAAGTTGTAAGTATTTTTGAAACAAAAAAAGAAACAAACAATAATAACAATAACAAATGACAGTCAAATGACAACAAAATAATAAAATTAGCAATTGAAACTATTGCAGCTATTGCAGCCATTACAGCCATTACAGCGCTATTATTCAAATAATTAAAAGTGTATTTACTTTTCTCTTATCGCTGTCGTTAAATGTGCAATAATACGGATTAAGGATATTGTAATGAGTGTTGAACAGTTACTCAACACAGTTATTATTGGCATATTAAAGAGGTAGAGTAGATTGTATAACTTTTTTAAATTCTTTTATAGCAAATATTGGCATTTAAGTAGCTACAAAGTTGACCACTCCCCCTATCTTATTGACTTTGAAAACTTTTCTTAGAAAGCCAGTATCGACGTAATGCTTTCCCTACATGTTGCAATTGTCAGTTAGGACTGTCAAAAGGACTGGTTTGTCATCGTTTGGTTGATGATTAAAAATGTTTGATTTTCATTCAACTGACGACCAACATCATGCTACAAAAACAATTTATAAGTAAGGGTGGTTGTAATATCGAAGCAACGATTGAAGCAAACGATCAAATGTTTATTCAACTTTGATGTATTACTAATCGCATAATGTCTACACCAGAGTTTTCAGCAATGAGTGTTCAAAAAGATGAGTACAATTGAATCATTCTCATAG
Source organism: Sarcophaga rosellei (assembly GCA_930367235.1). Classification (NCBI taxonomy): domain Eukaryota; kingdom Metazoa; phylum Arthropoda; class Insecta; order Diptera; family Sarcophagidae; genus Sarcophaga; species Sarcophaga rosellei. The sequence continues at coordinate 30,172,524 of OV884021.1, read as the reverse complement.
TTTCTGATACTTATACGCATTCATACTTATTTTAATATCATACTCATACAACTCATATACTCTCATATACGACTCATATTAACAATATGCATGCTGTTGTTGATTGCGACTCTCCTTTACTCAACATTTGCTAGAATTACAAAATAACTATGATTCGCATACGAACACAACAATACTCACTAGAAGGTTGTGTGTTTGCTTTGCTTGCTGTCGTTGTCTTTTTCTTTCTTCTTTTTTGGAAATGGAACAACAACTAATACTGTAAATTTCGATGAAACATTCGAATCTCTCGAATTATTTATGAGTATTATAAATATTTTTCTAAATTTATGAAACTGAATGAGTAGGCATATGAATCAAACATATTTCGAATGTTATGAGTTTGATGTCAACGTTATACGTGTACTCATTGCATGCAATGAATCAGAGTAGTTGAATTTTAATACTGTTGACTTACTCATAATAAAAATTTCATCAGCACTTATGAGTAACGAAAAAACGATTCATTGCTGATCTCTGGTCTACACCTATGCGCACACTTCATTTTCTTCGTCATTTTCGAACTTATACGTATAAAAGTCGACACTGTGTTGTTGAAAGCAATTTCCATCGACTTTGCAGTTCCCCCTCGTTACGACTGAACACTGGATGGGTTGAGCTGGGCTTCTTCTGCTATTCATTCAATTTCTTTCTGACCAACTTAATTTCTTCCAATTTCATTGCACTGAGTTTATTGCACACCCACTGAAGTCACCAACTGTTAGATTCTAACACTCTAAACTATTACTTCCTTTGGAATCGATGATTGCCGTTACGATATGAGTAAAGTTTGGTTTTTTTTTCATTTGTTGTTATTTATTTATTTAAAAGCTTTTTTATTACTTACGGGCAAAATTACTTTTCTTTATATTTATACTTCATTTGTTTTTGCTATGGCAACTTCTAGAAAATCAATGCATTAATGTTGATTTGTTATTCTTATTATCGTATTCTTTTTATGTGGTTTTTCTACATTTCGTCATTAAAAATATGTAATCATTTGAAAGACATATTGATGCAGTTATGTGTAAAATACACATACATACATAATTGGCCATTACAACCCTTCAGTCTGGATTACGGCCTAGCTTCTCAACACCACTCGTGTTGTGTGCGTTAATTTTATACATGAGTGGCGGGACCTACAGTTTAAAGTCGACTCCGAACGACAGATTTTTTGAGAAGCTTTTCACGGCAATTTTTACTCTCAGAGTTTTTGGCAGAAATCTGCAGAGAGGAAGCCGCCGAAGAAATATTTTCATATTTTCGTTTTGATGTCTGACCTGGGATTCGAACTCGGGTCTTTCGTCTAATAAGCCAACACACTACCTACTAGACCGCGGCGACTTCCGAATATAACTTCCTACAAATTTCTGACACGACTTCCTTGAATAGAACGCATCCGAAATGTTCAATTTTCAGGTCGAATTTGACCGATAGCATGGGTTATGTTGGCTTTGCGGACAGCTGTTGTTCATGGCTTATTTAAATACACCTACGACTAAAAATTAATACCTAATGAAGTCAAATCGCACGATCTCGTTGAACACTTCACTTCTTCGTGAATTGATCATGCTCTCAAATCTCTTGTGCAGATTATCTAATGTGAGTTGGCCGTGCCTTACAGAGCTATCCCGTTAAAAACACATTTTGTTGGAGTCCAGATTATCCAAAGAAATAACGATCGAGACTCTCATGTGGTCTGAAAGTGGTCAATCATCCCGAAAAAGTCACTAGTAGTGTGAATGATTCGAAATAGACGGCTGGCATTGTTCAAAATCCACAACAAACAGTGACTTTTTGGGATGCATTGAAGACTCTAAGACTACTTTAGTGTACTGTCCCAAATTCGACAATTTTGCTTGTTCATATACTCATTCAGTTAAAAATGGGTCTCATTGTTTAAAATGTCTTTTCAATTAAAATTATGGTCAGTTACCAACTGCTCCAGAGCCCATTCAGCAAACAAACGTCTCTGTCAGTGCTCGCTTATCTTCAATTTCTGAATCAATTGAATCTATTGAGTGGGTGCAGGTCCAAATCACAATGAAAAATTGGCAAATTGTAGTCTGCGGAAGGCCGATTTCTTGTAAGCGACTCGAAATCTACTGCCGCGGATTCCTTTATATATAAAGGGATGTTTTCGAAAGATCTTTTGTTTTGTCAACGTACGGTAGTTGAGCGTTTACTTACTGGAAACAAATGTAGTCAAAACATTGCAAACGAAGATGATGTTTTAATAAAATGCATATATTTGTGGGAGCGAGAATTACCAGATGCACGATAAGGAGCGGCAATTGGGGAAATGGTTATTGACGATGCAGGGAGAGAGAGAGAGACAACACAGATTGAATTTAGAGTTCGGGCAGTAAACGCTTAATATTTAATACTAAATGAAACTGTAATTTAGCACGTAAGCAGGGTAAATTACACGTTAGCCCGTGGTTTTCATTAAAGAGCTATATATATTGTTGAACCATACATATTGAAGCCCCTGCAGTTTAGTGTGTAGAGTGTTGGCTTATTAGACGTGAGGCTTTGGGTTAAATCCCATATTTCCTCGGCGTCAGATTTCCGGCAAAAATTCTAAGAGTAAATAAAATTGCCATGAAAAGTTTCTCAAAAATCTATTGTTCGGAATCGACTTCAAACTGTAGGACCCGCCACTCATGTATAAAATTAGCACACACAAAGTAAGTGGTGTGAGAAGCTAGGTGGTAATCCTGACCAAAGTATTGTAATGACCAATTATGAATGAATGTATAAGAAATCAGCAATGAATCGTTTTTTCGCTACTCATAAGCACTCATGAAATTTTGAATATAAGTGAGTCAACAATATTGAAATTCAACTACTCTGATTCATTCGTACTCACTGCAACATTGATTTATAAGTACAGGTTGCATTGAGTATGCGTATAACGTTGACATCAAATTCATACCATTTGAAATATGTTTGATTCATAAGCCTACTCATTCAGACTCATAACTTTAGAAAAAAATACTTATAATGCTTATAAATGATTCGAGTGATTGGAATCAGTCTTAGTTGTTGTTGCATTTACAAAAAAAAGGTAAAAGGCACATAAGCAAAAAAGACAGAGCAGTAAGCATAGCAAACACTTAACCTTCTAGTAAGTATTGTAGTGTTCGTACTCGAATCATACTCATTTTGTAATTCTTGTATATATTGAGTAATGGAGAGTCGAAATTAACAACATCATGCATGTTTTTAAGTACGATGAGTACTTCAAACTTTGAATAGGAGTAGAGGTTTCATGATATTAAAATAAGTATGAATGCGTATAAGTATCAGAAAATATGAGCATGATTGGATTCTACTCATCTTTTTGAATACTCATTGCTGATTTCTGGTATGTATATGTACATACCATCTGACAAAACAGATTGAAAAAATCACAATTAATTTGTCAAATATAGTTTCAACCAAATGTATCAATAGTCAATGTTCCGAAGTCCTTTTTGGATAAAACCGATATTGACAAAGATTTTAAAAATATAAAATATTCTACATTTATTACTCTACTGATTCCAAGACTAATAAAATAAAAACGTTTCTTTTTCATTTCAGGTAAGCAATGGAAAATTTTTTCGTTAATATTTATATCTTGATTTCGAGTAAGTGAAAACAATTTATATTTAACAATAAATTAATATTTTCTTTAAATTTTTAATAGCTTTACTAAATCACAATTTTTTCAATTTACAAACAAAAAATTGATTTTAAATTAAAAAAAAAAAAATTTAAAATGTGTCACAAAAATTCATCCATACGAGTACTTGAAATAAATAAAACATTTATTTTTTAATTTACATAAAAAGTAAATATTTTTAATCACTCACAAAAAAACAACAACAACAATTTACCGATTTAAAAACATGTTATTAAAAGGCTTTTTTTTGTTTGTAAAAAATTTCTAAATTATTTAAAAAAAAATACGGCGTAAATATTGTTTTTATTCATGCGCCTCTACAATAGACAACAACAATTTGATGTCAAAGCAAATTGGGTTAATTTAATTTAAGAGACATGCTACGTAACACGTATTTAACAAAAGTTTATTTCAACAAAAAGCGATATTTGCCTACATACATACATACGACATACAATACATACGTATTTGTGTACAAATTTATAACAGAAGTGTCAATTACATGTGATAAATAAACATTTTAACAAAAACGGTTTTTTAACCATTACAATACGAGTATGTATACATATATACAAACGGAAATAAAGAATAACACATACACACAACCACACATTCAATATGTTTTCCTCTTCATATATTCCGTCATATTTTATTATTTTTATTTTATTTTTATTTCATTTGAAAGAGAGAATCCTTTAATTCATACAAATCTATTGTTAAACTGCAACAACAACAACAACAGCAACAAGAACAACTAAATACTAGTTGCCAGCTAAAAAATGAAAATAAAAAGAGAACAACAACGGCAACACAAATCTTGACATAGAGCGATGAAATGAATAAAACGTATGAATGAATGTATGAATGAATGAATGAATATATGAATGAAATGAAATGAATGAAGTTATGCAAATCACTTGCAATTTATCAATGTCTCAATAACTGTCATTGTGTAATTTTCACATTTCAAAAAATGTAAATCAATGTGCATGAAAATAAAGGACACATACGAGTACATACAAACACTTCTACGCTTAGACACTTTCACACTTACTCACCTAGCCATACAGTTCTTTTGCATACAAATTTCAAATAGAAATTCATTTTTTCTCTGCTCTATCAGGTCTACTCTTGTGTTCCGCCAAAAAAGAAAAATAAAACAGAAAGAAGATACAAAATTTAAAAACAAGCAAAGAAAAATCAAGACTGATCATGAACGACTATATGAAGCACTGCACTATTCGATAGTGAGCTGAAATAGCAATGAGTATTCAAAAAGATAAGTAGATTCGTAACATACTCATAATTTCTGATACTTATACGCATTTATACTTTTTTTTAGTATCATCCTCATACTACTCATATTCAAAGTTTGAAGTATTCAAATCACTCGAATCATTTATGAGTACTATAAGTATTTTTCAAAATTTATGAATTTGAATAAGTAGACGTATGAATCAAACATATTTCGAATGTTATGAGTTTGCTGTCAACGTTGTACTCATACTCATTGCAACCTGTACTTATAAATCATTGTTGTAGTGCGTACGAATGAATCAGAGTTGTTGAATTTCAATACTGTTGACTCTCTCATACTAAAAATTTCATGAGTGCTTATGAGTAGCGAAAAAACGATTCATGATCTCTGCTCCTGAGCGTTGGTCAGGTCAGTAATATGTATTTCTCTTCGAATATCCTTTTGAATATTTGTGTTAAACTATGATTTGCTTTTTTTATAAAGTTGACGGTTTGCAATTACTTCAGCGATTTAGACATCATTAGTCCTTCAAGGAGTTTTGATATTGTTGGCAAGTATGATCCGTACCAGCTACAGATATGAATTTAACTACAGCAACCTTTCATTTTTTAAGGTAGTATTCAAGTATCAAGGTTAGGGTAGATTTGAGGACGTGTACTTGTCACTAGGACAAGTACAAGAATTCGCCGTAGTCTAGTAGGTAGTGTGTTAGCTTATTAGACGTAAGGCCTCGGTTCAAAATATTTCTTCGGTGACTGCCTTTCAGCAGATTTCTGGCAAAAACTCTGAGAGCAAATAAAATTGCCATGAAAAGTTTCTCAAAAATCTGTCGTTCGGAGTCGGCTTTAAACTGTAGGTCCCGCCAGTCATGTATAAAATTAACACACACAACATGAGTGGTGTGAAAAGCTAAGCCGTAATCCTGACTGAAGGGTTGTAATGGCCAATTATGTCTGTTATGTACAATCCACAGAGGTCAAAATGACCCATTGTAATACGTCCTAAAGGAGAGAGAGAAAGAGAGAGACTATAGTAAAGAAGTTAGGGAAATTAAAAAAGGAGAATAGGTGGGAAAGGGAGGATAAAGAGGCGGGGATAAAACAGATGGACCAGAAACACATAGGAGAGTGCGACTACAACCTTGAAGCTGTAGCATTTCTCAACCAGCTCAACCTATTTACGAATCTATGGAGAGCCCTAATGCCGACTCTGGGCAAAGAGCCCTTGCCCAGGGTCCTCAACCTCAAGCTACTAAGGGCTGGACAGTTGCAAACGAGCTGTTCGATAGTTTCCAACTCCTCCTCATCGGAACATACCATTGCAATTGCTCGGCTAATCAAGTCTTAAATAAGCAATGACAATAAAAAGCTGAGGCTTAATGACTTTTATATCAATCCCGTGTTGAAAAACCACATCCAAGCTGGAAGAGTCCAGTTCCACTATGAAAAACAACAATATTTTCTTATCATATACGCTAAAGTAGGGTATCAAAAGACAAGCAAAACAACAAGCATAAGGTGTGAGTGTATCAGTTAAAAAGTGATCTACGTATGACAGTGTACAGCGTATGTATGTACATATATCACAAAAGAATATTCACATATTTACTTATACAACAACAATAGCAACAATTGTATAACAACAATAAATCATAAATATAAAACGTAAATCGATTTGGATTCAACCAAAAACTGTCAATACTTTTCACTCACGATTATTTTTCCTCTCTGTGATTCATAGCCAAACGATTGTTGCCAATACATATGCAAAGACATGTGAATATATACACAAATACACTCTCAAAATATAAAAATGTTTTTATAATAAAAATTCATGGTAAGTAAGAATTGTGTATTGTTGTGATCCAAAGTAATTGTAAATAAATACCAGTGCATATAAATTTTTTATTTAAAAAAAAGAAGATATTGTGTGGCACAAAAAAAACAAAAACAAGAACAAAAATAATAAATATTTTCTACAGTCAACAAGTAGTCTATAGAGGTCATGATAATCGTTATCCATACATTCACCGTTTTTATTTGGGTAACGAATATCTCCAGCAGGAATAAATAAATCGACTGTCATTGTATAATTCTATTTAAACAAATCCAAAAATTGAGCAGTGAGATCCAGTTGAATATTTTGGAAAAAAAGTGCCAAAATAAAATCAATTGAAATGAAATGGAGAGTAAATATTTGAAGTCCTTGTCATACGATAATGTTGTGGAAACAAAGGCTAATTTACGATGAACATGGACATGAGGATCGGACTTTATATGTCTCCCTCTCCTGTTGTCTGAATTTTCTAAATATTTCGCCAAAGCCAAATCTAGTACTTCTACTTCTAGTTACATACTTATACACATACATCATTGATCATTACAACTCTTCAATCAGGATTTCGATCTAGCTTCACACAACACTTGTGTTGTGTGTGTTAATTTTTATACATGAGTGGTGAGACCAGTAGTTTAAAATCGTCTCCGAACAAGAGTTACGTAGGTAGGAAGGTTGGAATGGTGGCTTTGATACCAAAAGCTCACTTGAGCACGTATAGTGGCCCGTTGTGACGCCACACGTAAACGCAGTCCCTGTGCTGACCAAGTTCCACTAAATTTAGTAAAAAAGTTGGTTAGCGCTGCACATTAAAGGCACGACTACCCTACGCTGGAAAACCAGCACGAAAGTTTAATAAACGAAGCTATATCCTTGACATCAATGGATGAAAGCTCCGTCAAGCTGACAAGGATTGAAGAGCCAAATAACCTAGATCTGCACCTCGTAAAAGGATGGATCTGCACCCACGGCAGTAGTGGTTAGATGGGAGCTGCGTTATTTCAGCCTGTGTTCCCATAACACAATGACCTGTAAGCACGGCCACTGTGATCGAGATGACGTAAAGATCAAGACCGAGTAACGAATCGATAGTATATTGAGAAACTTTTCATGGCATTTTGTTTACTTTCAGAGTTTTTACCAGAAATCTGCTGAGAGGAAATTCTCGAAGAAATATGTTTTTTATTTCGTTTTATTGGATATGTTTGAGCTGGGGTTTGAGACGTGGCCTCACGTCTAATAAGCCGACGTACTACCTACACTACTGCGGCGATATCTAGCGGTTATGCCATTGTAAACAGCGAGATCTTTCCAGGAGTTCTAGTACCTGAGTACATATAGCTTTCGCAACAGTACATGTCATATTGATGCGACTCATTGCTTTTCTGATTTTAAGATAAAGCTGAAGACATACAGAGATTGGTGAGACAGATAATTTGTATACAGTCAATTTATTTGAATTTTATTTCAATTTCTTCACAAATATTCGTGATATATGGAAATGGAATGATAGAATTTTCTTCGATAATAATATCGTCGAAATCTGTATGGATTCCTTCTCATTCAAGCTCAACTTTGCAAATTTAAATTTAAATAGCAAGTTCTTGCCTTTCTTTTTCTTAAGCCCTTTTCCTTGTCTTTTAGGAGAAACATTCTATGTACAATTTTCAATTCAACCTCGTATACCAGGTCGGCCATCTATTGATTTTAATTTGAACCATCGGTTATTTCGAATCTGGCAACACTTCTGTCATCCTATTCTGTCATATAACTCAGTTTAGTATCTCCACTGAACGTAACGTATCGGTTTACGCTTGAGCAACGTTGGAATTTATTGGAATAGATGGGCCAACTAGAAACTGCACGGTTATGTCCATGTTGCAAAAAAAAAATCATCCTTTCGGATGAAACTCATTTCCATCTTGGTGGGTACATTAATATGCAAAATTTGCCGTATTTGGGGCTCAGGAAGCCTACACTTACTCTTACAGAAGCCAATGCACCTATTACGAGTGACCGTGGAGCGGAGACCCATATTTCTTTGAAAATGACGACGGCGCCAAGCATTACGGTCAATGGAGACACCTATCGCACCATGATGAATGATTTTTTTTGTATCCGCTCTTCATGATATGATGAGAACAATGTTTGGTGTCATCAGGATGGCGCAACTTGCCACACATCTCACAATCGGTTTATTGCGTCAAACGTTTTATTTTCCTCCCTCTATATGCATCCTATCTATGGGATACATACCGACATGCTTTAGATAGTCGCTGTTGAGTCTTTGAAAGTTTTAAAGTCGGTTCACCAAACCCGGTCTACACAAATGACGATAGTTTTTAACCTGTAGTAATATAATGGCGCTATCATGTCTCAAAATAGAGGTTTTATGATTTTGTAATTAAGAACACACCTCAGAATGAAAAATTCCCATTTGGCTTTGGTCACTTGTAAGCTCGCAGCAACCATTTCGAATAGAGCTTTCGCATACCCGTATATTTGCTTTATTATCTTTCGAGTCTCAGCTACAATTGGCAGCAAAAGTCTAGGTATTCCAATATATTTGAGCAAATACCTGAATTTTGATGAATGATTCGAATCAGTTGAATCATTTATGAGTATTATAAGTATTTTTCTAAATTTATGAATCTAAATGAGTAGGCTTATGAATCAAACATATTTCGAATGGTATGAGTTTGATGTCAACGTTGAATGTATACTCATAGCAACTTGTTCTCATAAATTAATGTTGTAGTGAGTACGAATGAATCAGAGTAGTTGAGTTTCAATATTGTTGATTCAATATTGTTGAATTTTGAATATAATTTTATGAGTACTTATGAGTAGGGAAAAAACGATCATTGCTGATCTCTGGTTGTAATCGTGACTGAAGGGTTGTAAAGACCAATTATGTATGTACTATAAGTATATACATATGTAGTCGCCGTAGTCTAGTAGGTAGTGTGTTGGCTTATTAGACGCAAGGCCAGGGTTCAAATCCCAGGTCAGACATCAAAACGAAATATGAAAAAAATATTTCTTCGACGACTTCCTCTCAGCAGATTTCTGGCAAAAACTCTGAGAGTAAATAAAAATTGAAATGAAAAAGTTTCTCAAAAAAAATCTGTCGTTCGGAGTCGACGTTAAACTGTAGGTCCCGCCACTCACGTATAAAATTAACACACACAACATGAGTGGTGTGAGAAGCTAGGCCGTTATCCTGACTGAAGCATTGTAATGGCCAATTATGTATGTATGTATGTATGTAATGGCTAATTACGGATGTATGTTATTAGCACACAAAATCTATTAACTTCAACAGTAATCTGCCATATAAAGACAACATTTTTTAATCTTTTTATTCAACCTGTTACATAAACATACTTTTAAAGGATATTCTAACCTTTAAAACTTTTGTAAAATTTCATGATAATATTTCATAAGTACATACGTAGGTATGTAAAACGTATATTTTCCATGAACTCAAACCAATACAGCTACGCACAATAAATAAGTTCACATTTATGGCGGTGACATATGAATAAATAAAATGAAATACGATATAATAAAATAAGAATACAAATATAAAAATAAAAAAGAATACTTATTTATGAACTTCCACGCGAATACAATATGAAAAAAACATTGAAACGTACGTTTTCATAGGTAAAAGAATAAGAGAGAGGGAGAGAGAGAGATGAAAAGAGAATGAAAAATATAAATAAAATATTAAAACCAGTTGTTGTTGTTTTCTGGTATTATTCCCCACAGTTTACCCTTTCATCCTTTTCCTGTTTTTCGTGAACAGACAATGATATAAATTGAAATATAAAAACAGCAGCAGCAGCAACAACAGCAAACGACAACGGCAACGGTAACAATAATAACAACTAAAATATTGTTATACAATAATATTCTTTTATAATATCAAGTGTTTTATTTTTCCTTTTTTTTATTTCGTTGTATATTTTTTGCCCGCACCAGTTAAAGCGTTTTGAATAAAAATCTTTGTTTTCATTTCCTGGTACTACTGCTTATTCACACCTACACACTAACAACCATACTCACTCCTTCCCGCTCTCACACTTGCTACTTCTGTCTCATGTTGTACCCACATGCACACCCACATAGCAACATACAAACGTATAGAATTCAATCAAATTCCAATTTATAAAACATTTTTCAAGTGTGAAAATTTAACACGTTCTTCTCAAACGTGATTTGATTTCGGGATGAGAATTTATTTGTAACAACGCAAGAAAGAAAAACTGAGAACGAGAAACGCAAGCGATTGTGTGTGTCTGTGTGTATAGGTATGTGGGAGTATGAGTGAGAATAAACGGACAGGAAACGGAAAATAAGTGCAAAATACTGTTAGTAGAGTTCCTTTTTAAAAACACACACACACGTACACCCACGTTAACATATATAACAATAGCTCTCTCTCCCTCTCTTTCCCTCTCTCTCTCTCTCTCTCTCTCTCTCTCTCTCTTTCTCCCAAAAGACAAAAGAAGAAATAAATACACATACATACGTATGTAAGTAACAGGAAGAGTAAAATCGTTTGCTCTTTAGCCCTCATGCTTCATTTTGTTTACAATAATAACAGCAGCAGCTGCTACTGCTTTCATAGCAACGTTTTTGACATTTTGTTTGTAACAATATTATAGCAAGTGAATGATATTGTTATCTGCCTGTTATTGTTGTTGTTGTCATGTTATTTATTATCGAACTTCCATACTTCCGCACACACACTTATACTTCCACATACACTGCAGCGAAAAACTGATGCGAAAGATGATTATGTTGGCGATAATGACAACGAAAGTCGAAACACAAACGCAAGAAAAGTCATCGAATATTGTAGATGTGTGTGTGTGTAGATGTGTGTAAATGAGAGCATTTAAGGGAATAACATTAAACCCGAAAGTGTTTATTGCTTAATACCATGTCAAATCGCATTATCATGTATTTAAAGTTTTTGGTTGTTTTCACGGTCTGAATTCTCTTTAGTTAAGCGATTCAATTCAAGTTCGAAAAACGATTCACTTCATTTGATACGTAAGCGAAATGCGCGAATCTGTTAAGCATATACTTTTAGAGAGAGACAAATTCTATGTTACAGTATAGAAGTTTACAGATATTGTATCGTATTTAAGAGAGATTTATTCAGTCACGTTTAAAAGATATTCTTAAATAAATTTCACGTGTTGTTATTTTAAAATGTAATTTGAAGTTTCATAAAATAAAAATAACCGGGTGGGCCCTACTAAGTTCAACTGGTTCAAGAGTTGACGCCGTATGACCATCTGCTTCGCTTGATGGGTCAACGAGAAACTCGGATGAGGATCATTTTTATCTTGGTGGGTAGGTTAAAAAAATTGCCATATTAGAAGCTCAGTAAACCCACACATGATCTTACAGAAGGCAATGCAACCATCACGAGTGACTCTTTGATGCAGCTTGAGGAACGGAGGCATCATTGGCCATATTTCTTTGATAATTACTGTCAATGGAGACACCTATCGCACCATGATAACCGAGTTTTTTTCGCCGCTCTTTATGGTATTGATATGACTGATGTTTGGTCTCAACAGGATGGTGCAACTTGCCACACATCTCATGCCACAATCGATTTATTGCGTCAAATTTTAATGGCCTTTTAATTAGCCGAAATGGTGATGTTAATTGACCGCCAAAAAGCTGCGATTTGACACGGTTGGACTTTTTTCTGAGGGGCGCCGTTAAAGAAAAGTGTTATACATTGCCGAGTTCCGACCCCGTACACTCGAAAAAGTGTACGAAAATTGGTCCGATCGATTGAGGTACTGTGACGCCCACTGCTCTAGCCACAGGAATGAAATAATATTCCATTTTTAATCGGAACAATTGTAGTTCCCAAATAAATAAATATTCTTTGTCCGTTCCTTTAAGAAAATGAAACAAAGGCTTTTGAAAAGCAACAATCTTTCCTGTTTCATTATGAAATGTTTTTCCAGCTAAATATGTAGGTCTTCTGTCTACTGATTCCAGGACAATAGGTTTCCCACCTCTATCATTACGAACACCAACATAAAGACGTTTTCTGGGATGAATAGTATTCAAGCACAGGCTTAGTTGAACTCATCAGTGCATCATACCGTCCCAGTATGTTTTCAATTTTCTGGAAAGTTACTAATGTAGCACCGAAACCGAAACTACAGCCTAATTTATGAGTACCAAATAGCTCGAATAAAGCCGAATAATGTTCGAAAGACTTGTTATGATTGGTCATAACAACTCCTCAGTCAGGATAACGACCTAGCGTCTTACACCACTAACGTTGTGTGAGTAAATTTTATACATGAGCGGCGGCGCCTACAGTTTTAATTCGATTCCGAATGACAGATTTTTGAGAAGTTATTCATGACAATTTTATTTACTCTCAGAGTTTTTGCCTGTAATCTGCTGAATGGAAGTCACCGAAGAAATATTTTTTCATATTTCGTTTTGATGTCTGACCTGGGATTTGAACCGTGGCCTTATGTCTAATAAGACAACACACTTCCTACTGTACTACGGCGAAATCTATTTTGAAACATCTCAACCGAGTATAGGTGACAAAGAATGTGCTCATTAATAATACCAAGGTATCCAACTCCATTAATTTACTACACCAACGCCGCAAAGTGACTTGTGTTTCATTGTCCGATACCTACGACAGCACACCATACTACTACGGCTTAGCAAGAATGCTCGCCAATTAAGCTGTCCTTATAAAATATTTGAATACCACTGATTAAGTATTTATTTGGGGGTCTGTTAGAGAAAATTGTGGTTTCATTTAGGCAAGTTTGAACAAATTATTTAAATTAAATTAACAAAAAAAAAATAATAATAAACGGATAAAAGTCTTTTGAAATTTCAAAATAATTAATTGCGACTTGTTACTGTTCTGTTGGACTTAAAGAGTAGCTCGGCGCGTACCTTTTATGTTGTACATCATCTTACAAAAACAAAACAATTGCAAAAAACAAAATATTCATTTATAAAATTCATAACACTAACGGGGTCTGGGCACAAAAATTTTAATCACATTTTGTGTGTCCTTTTTTGCGAAGGCCTAAACCGAAAAGTATGCAAATCATAAATCATTTTTATTTCTGAAGAATTTTAAAAGGGTTTTAAATACAAAAATTATGAGCACTAAACAAATAAAGAAGAAAACAAAAGAATTATATAATCTGAGAGTAACTTCTTCAAACAAATCAATGAAAACAATTTTCATTACATTTTTCATTTATTTTACCGCCTTTCTCGGAAAGTAAAGGCGAACACAAGAAAAAAGTTTATAAAAAGGGATTTTAAACTTCATCATCAAATCTTTCGAGCTGTTTGTTTAAATAAATAAATGTAATTGTTTCATTTGCAGAATTTTTTTTTCTTTTTTTTCTGATAAGACCCTTGTCAATCTTAATTATGGCGCTTATTGACAAAAATCTAAATAAAAATACTTTCGTTAAAAAAAAATAAAAACAAATTCGTATAAAAAATAAGTTAAGAAACGCTTGTCTTTTCTCATTTTTTATTAACAATTGTCACATTAATTGAATGGGTAAAGTAACATTAAATTTTTTTTTTTTTAATTTCGGTATATAGGGTGGGCCATTTAAAAATTAAAATTTAAAAATGCAATCAAATAAAAAGGGTTTGAAATTTGCCACATTTATATTTTTTTGTTGTGAAGTACAATTGTTGCGGTTAGAAACGGAATATTATTTCATTCATATGGCTGCCGTAGCTCGCGTCACAGTACCCCCTTCGATAGGACCAATTTTCGTGCAACTTTTACGAGTATATGGGGTCGTTTCTCAGCAATGGCATCACGAATGTGGGTTTTCAAAACTTCGTCGTAAATTGGTGCGTGAAATATTTAATTCTTGAGAACGGTGACGAATTTCAGCCACAGCTTCAATATTTTCAGGTGTACGCACCAGAGATCAGAAATGAGTATTCAAAAAATGAGTAGATTCGAATCATACTCATAATTTCTGATACTTACTTCTGATACACATTCGTACTTATTTTAATAACAAACTCATATTCAAAGTTGAATGTACTTATCGTACTCATACTTAACAATACGCATGATGTTGTTGATTTCGACTCTCCTTTACTCAACATTTACAAGAATCACAAAATAATTATGATTCTCGTATGAACACTACAAATTTTTGCTTCGCTTGCTGTCTTTGTATTTTTCTTTCTTCTTTTTTTCTAAATGCAACAACAACTAAGACTGTAAGTTTTGATGAATGATTCGAATCACTCGAAACATTTATGAGTATTATAAGTATTTCTTCTAAATTTATGAATCTGAACGAGTAGGCGTATGAATCAAACATATTTCGAATGCTATGAGTTTGATGTCAACGTTTTACTCATATTCATTGCAACCTGTACTTATAAATCAATGTTATAGTGAGTATGAATGAATCAGAGTAGTTGAATTTCAATGCTGTTAACTCACTCATACTCAAAATTTCATGAGTACATATGAGTAGCAAAATAAAACGATTCATTGCTGATCTCTGATATACACGAGCACGCTTACGTCATGACGCATGAATAATAAAACCAATTTCACGAACTTTTAGAATAAACTTGCGTATGCCGGCACTGTTGCTCCTTCTCTGTGACATCTGTGTGCGAAATTTTCTTGCAATTTCCGATCAATTGCTTTTGTTTTGGAAATAAATTTCCAATAAATCCCAACGTTGCTCAAGCGTAAATCGATTCATTACGTTCCGTGGAGATAATATACTGAATTTGTGACAGAATAGAATGACATACTTTACAACCCTTTAGTCAGGATTACGACCTAGCTTCTGACACCACTGATGCTATGGGTGTTAATTTTATACAAGAGTGGCGTGACCTACAGTTTAAAGTCAAATTTTTGATAAACTTGACAATTTTATTTATTCCCAGAGTTTTTGCCAGAAATCTAATGCGAGGAATTCGCCGAAGAAATATTGTTTCATATTTCGTTTTGATGTCTGACCTGGGGTTTGAACTGAGGCCTCAAGTGTAATAACCTATATACATTACAAATACTGTTTATGTCTGACTGACCAAACTTCCCATCCTTGGTGACATAAACAGGATTGTTTAAATGAAGGCAAATTAGCAATAGAGGGCGCTGAAGTATATATTTAAGCTTTTTTTATATTTTAAAATTATTGTTCTTTTTAGCATTAAATATTTGTTTGTTTATTAATTAAGTTTTTCGCTTTTGATCGTCTGGAGGTATTTAGAGCTCCAGAAATTTGAATTGTATTATTTTTTTTGAGGCATTCGGCCATTACTTTATTTTGTGAAACGGAATTAAATTAATTAAATTAAAAGCAAATTAAAATTGTTAACAAATTAAAAAGTGTACCAAATAAAACCTATTGTTAAGTGGAATAAATACAGTGTTCAACCAGAATTGTATTAAATAAAAGGAAAGTGCTATTGGTTTGGTTTTTTGTTTGTGCAGTGGAATCTTTCTAATTTTGCCTTCTTTGTAGTGGCCTATTTTTGGATAAAGACGTAGGCGATATATTTCCTTGTTTCATCCCCTTACATACAGTCCACAATCGAACAAATACTGTCAATTACGGATATTTCTTAAATTCTTAAATATTTTTTTTTAATATCAAAGTTTATGTGCTTTTCTTTAATATAAAAATTTACATAAAAAATTATAAAAACAATAAATTTAAAAAAAAATTAGTTTTCATCGTTTGTGTTATTTAATCGATAAATTAAAATTGATTGTGCATCTAACCAACCAAATATATTTTGTCTTGCTTTGACTCACTCAACCTGGGTGTGATGTTTTAGATCTGGTATCCATCACAACCTCCTTGAGTGAGCGATAGCAGGATAGAATTTCATCTTCGCCTGATATTAAATAAAAAACCGTGATTGTTATGGCAGAAACTATAATAAAAAATATAACAGAAAAAAAAACTTCATTATATCCCTTTTACACTCTCTCCCGCACTCTCTTCCTTATCCAGCCAAACACAGCAACATACAAGTAGTGTAAGTTTTGAAGGTACATCCATCTCGTTAAAAAATGTGTTTGACTTTATGGTTGAGTTGGTGTTAGAAAAAATAAACTTGATATACAAAATATAACATACTCCAGCACCCAAACATGCTTCAATGCCATAAGCCAGACTTCCACGTTCAGCATGAATCAAGTTACTTAATGGATTTGAAAAGTAGCAAAAATTTAAAAGAGAATGTATTGAAGAAAGAATATAAAGGATGTAAAAATAAAACAAATAATCACACAAACAGATCATCATCCCAGGTTAAATAAAACTATCAAAAAATATTGTTTAATATTTTTCACAAGAGAGCACTGCTATCATCACTTTGGCATTCCTGATTGACGTATCTAAACTTATATAAAAATTAATTGCATATAAAACACTATTAAAAACGTTTAAAATATGAGTTCGTCGATTGCAAACAATATAAAAATAAATTTATGTTTAATTTTAAGTAAATTCTTTATTGTTCGCATTACTTTTGTGTGCCACTGTTCACAACTTGATGTATACAACAATAATTGCTTGTTCGCTATTCTTCTTTGCTTACAACGCAGATCTTTACAACGGAGATCTTCAAACCACGACTGGTCTCTTCACACGCAATGAGTCTTCACACAAGACTGACTGAATTCTTACTGCTCGTTGCTTGCTTTGTCTTGCCTTTTTATATGCCCATGTAAACAGTCTGATGAAGGTTCTTGAAGTCGAACATTCGTGGCTTCGCCTTCTGGAGAACTCTATCGCGGTTTCATTGTTGTTTGTGTAGTTTGTTCACGTTGTTTGTTGTTGCTTGTCTATCCGCTTTTCTTTCATACTGATATTTTTGGTTTACTTGTAAACAAGTTCATTGTATTTGTTTTTGTAGCTTTTGTTTATCATTTTAATGTTAAACGATGTTACACCATTTCCGTTTTCGTAACAATATATATAAATATAAGGAAGTCTAGCTGTCTTTGTTCTGACGACAGTGATTAATGGTATACACCTGCGCCTCATGTAATTATATGGCGGCGGTCGACACTCTGCCTAACCTAACCCTTTGATCGCGATGTGGTACTTTTACTGACATTTGCTTTACTAAATATCTGCTCAACAAAAGTTTTCTTTTACTTAAAAGGTTATCGTCGCCATAGTCTAGTAGGCAGTGTGTTGGCTTATTAGACGTGAGGCCACGGTTCAAACCCCAGTTCAGACATCTCAAACAAACAAAATCTGATATTCTTCATATACCGTTGGAGGTAGTGGTCGTGTGGAGGCTGAACTGACCGACAGTAGGGCCAAATATACCTTCCAGCTCGAGAACGAGGTGTCATAGGACGGGCACTTATGGTAGAAGTCCTCAAGATAAGCGTAGAAAGCATCCTCAGCAGCATTGGCCTTTTCTTACAAGCGGGCTTGAAGACAAATTAAGCTTATAGTATAAAATTTAGCTTTGATGCGTATTGTGGCTATCCTTTCGTTCACAGGAGTGAACTCAGAGATAAGATAGCGAATCCTAAACCTAAATACCTAAATCCTAGTAAACATTGCACGATTCAAGCCTTTTGCATCCTTGTCCTAGCCATCGTATTTCCTGGATTTCAGTCCTGCATTTCATAAGAGCGTAAGCGCCTACCTTATGGCAGGTTTCGGCGTTCCATGTGCTAATTCTTAAATCAAAGTACAGTCAACCCTCCTATAACGCGGTACTCTCAGAACGCGGTTTCCATATAACGCGGTTTTCACATAACGCGGAGCAGAAATTGCGACAGCCCTCCTATAACGCGGTACTTGTATAGAGCGGTTTACGTTCAACAACATGCTAGTAACTAGATATTGTAAGAGGGTTTAATATCAGTTTTATTTTTGACGCAAAAGTATAGCCGAGATGTACAAACAACATTTTTATATAAAACGGCCTGCTTATCTCATAGCCGTCTACGACATTCTAAAAATTTTTCTGGAACTCATATCTGACAGTGAGGATGAATGTTGAAAAATTATATAATTTTACAAGTCTTTCTTATTTTTGTTGGAAAACAGTATTTTAGTTTAGTTTTTGTTTCATTTTTTTATTAATTCTTATATGAACTCTTTAAGTCAATAAAAATAATTTATAATTTATCTTGTCTTGGTCTCCATACAACGCGGTACGAATGATGTGATTTGTACTAATTCCGAGTTTCTTTTAGCGCGGTTTCCATACAACGCGGTACGCACTCACCGCTTTATAGGAGGGTTGACTGTACTTTATACGTTTGCCTTTGTCGCCTTCTTTTCATCGTATTATAGGTTTGTGTTGTCCTTTTCATTGGAGAGTGATTTTATGTGGGGGTTCCAAGACCTACGCATAACCCAAACTTAAAGCTGTACGGATTAGTTAACATCTAGCGGATACTAGCATACCATTCAGGAGGGACCACGAGGAGGCTGCATGTCGACTTTAATACAGCAAGACAAGGATCTGTCTGGCGGTCACCACGTTTACTAGAATCAGAAACTTTACCTTGTTTGTATGCATCCCATCCTATTAATGAAAATTCGTGGCCTAATTCATAATTCCATATTTCATACTTTGTCTTTAAATCAACCGTCAGTCTTCTGACCGAACAAAGGTTAGAGTTGCTTCGATCACCCTTACCTTAAATACATACATTAGATAACTTGAAATACTTCGTAGAATTTTTTTACCTGCGTGGTTTAAGGCCAACATTTCTAGTGTAATTTAAACAATGTTCCATTTATTGTGGGTTAAATAAACATTGTTAAGTAAGAGTTACTTTTTATCATTCTTTCCTTTCTTCCTTTTTTCCTTTCTTCCCTTTTTTTTAATTTTTCTTACATTTTTTTTTATTACGTTTTATTTAATTTGTTGTCTGTTGTGTAAACAAAATATTCTCTCCGGCTCAAGTTTCTGGTGTTAGTTCAACATTTTTTTCCTTTCGTGTTTCTTATACAACGCGTGGGAGCGGTATTTATTCCCTAATGTTTGGGAAAAACCTTTTGCTTTAATTTTTATTTTATTTTCTTATTTTTTATTTCCTTTTCTTGTATTATTGTTGTTGTTATTGTTATTGTTCCTTTTTTAATTTTGTTTTTTTTTTGTGATATTTTTCACGTAAAGTTTCTTGCCAGGTTACAACATACAGCTTCAAATATATGTACTTGAACGTTAAATTTTTAAAAAACTTTTTCTTTCTTTCATCATTCATCCAAACCCCCATACCTTTTTCTTATGCTTGATAGTTGAACTGTATGGTGTGGTGCTGAGCTGTGTGTTACAAGTGAAAAGTAAAATAAATAAAATACGAATCATTATGTTAATTTTAATATTAAATGTGAATAATTTAAAAACTTGATTAAGATTTAAGCAATAATAACACCAACACGAACACCAACAACAACAACAAAACGTATTTCTTCTAATGCACACGGATACAACGCACCTACCACCACCTCAAAGGCGAACTTTCCTAATACGGATGAGCGACACACCCAACAGTCAACAACATAAAATAGACAAACAATACACAGGCATAAGACTTCATTACTCAAGCAACTTTTTGTATCTGAGTTTCTCTCGTTTCTTTTCTCCTTACATTTCTGTTAATAAAATTGAGGAAGAGAAAGAAAATTATACAGAAATTTTCACCGAAAAATATTAAGAAAAATACAGGGTGGGCCATTTAAAAGTTTAAATAAAAACCGTTTGAAATTTTGCCAATCACAGTTACAATTATTCCAGTTAGAAATGGAATATTATTTCATTCATATGGATGCCGTGGCTGGCCTCACAGTATCTCATTCGAACGAACCAATTTTCGTGCACTTTTTCGAGTGTATAGGGTTGTATCCCCGTAATGGCAAAAGAAATATTGGCCTTCAAATGCTCAATTGTCTTTGGTTTGTCTGGATAACACTTTTCTTTAATGGTGCCCCACAGAAAATCCTTCAACGGTGTCAAATCGCAGCTTCTTGGCTGCCAATTGACATTCGGCTAATTAAACGGCCATCAAACATTTGACTCAATAAATCGATTGTAACATGAGATGTGTGGCATCATCCATTTGAAACCGAACATCGTTTAAATCAATGCCATAAAGAGCGAGTGCGACCGTAATGGTTGCGCCGACCTCAATTTCCAAAAAATACGAGCCAATGATGCCTTCGCTCCACATGCCGTACCAAACAGTCACTCGTTATGGGTGCATTGGCTTCTGTATGACCACGTGTAGGGTTTCTGAGCTCCAAACGTAGCAATTTTACTTATTAACGCACCAGAGATCAGCAATGAGCCAGACTTTTCGCTACTCATAAGTACTCATGAGTACGAGTGAGTGAACAGTATTGAAATTCAATTACTCTGATTCATTCGTAATCACTACAACATTGATTTACTTATAAGTACAAGTTGCAATGAGTATGAGTACAATGTTGACATCAAACTCATAACATTCGAAATACGTTTGATTCATACGCCTACTCATTTAGATTCATAACTTTAGAAAAATACTTATAATACTCATAAATGATTCGAGTGATTCGAATCGAAATTTACAATCTTAGTTTTTGTTGCATTAAAAAAAAGAGGAAAGAAAAAACAAAGACAGCAAGCGAAGCAAACACACAACATTCTAGTGAGTATTGTAGTGTTTGTACGCGAATCATACTTATTTTTGTGATTCTTGTAAATGTTGAGTAAAGGAGAGTCGAAATCAACAACACCATACGTGTTGTTAAGTATGAGTATGATGAATACTTCAAACTTTGAATATGAGTAGTATGAGTATTATATTAATTAAAATAAGTATGAAGTATAAAAAATTATGAGTATGATTCGAATCTACTCATCTTTTTCAATACTCATTGCTGATCTCTGTAACATACCCACCAAGATGAAAATATGTTTCATCCGAAAAGATGATTATATTGGCAAACACGACATCATCATGCAGTTTCTCGTTGGCCCATCTAGCGAAGTGAAAACGAAGCGGATGATCATGCAGCTTTAACTCTTGAACCAATTGAACTTTGTAAGGCGTCATACCGAGATGTTTTTGCAAAATTTGATATGAACTGGTGTGTGAAATTTTCAATTCTTGAGAACGATAATGAGTAGATGTTGATGGATTCTCACGCACACTCTCAGCCACAGCTTCGATATTTTCATGTGTACGCACTGTACGAGCACGCTCACATCTTGACGCATCAACGATGAAACCCTTTTCACGAACTTTAGCAATTAACTTGCGTATACTGGGCACTGTTGGTCCTTCTCTGCGAAATTCTCAAATTTTGTACGACATTTTTGTGCAATTTCCAACCAAATGTCTTTGTTTTGGAAACAAATTTCCAATAAATCTTAACGTTACTCAAGCGTAAATCGATTCATTACGTTCAGTGGAGATAATATACTGAATTTTGTGTTGGAATAGAATGACATACATAAGTATTGCCAGATTCGAAATAATCGACGGTCCAAATTTAAACCGATAGATGGCCCACCCGTTATAACAAATAATACAAAAATATGTTCAATATAATGAAATATTAAATGAAATCGTAGTAAAAGAGTAGAAAAAAAAATAAAAAAAAAATTATCATATATTCTCTCATATGAAAGAGAAAGAAAATAAATAAATAGAGGGTGTTATATTTATGTGTAAATTTTATTACCTTCTATGCTAATTTAATCACATTTAAAATCATAGCTTCTCGTCTCAAAGTCGTCTTCTTGTTCTTCTTCTACTTCTTCTGTGAAACTAATCTAATCATTTTATTCATTTTGTTTTCTTTTATTTCTACTTTCTCTTCTTTTGAAAATTAAATTTTATATTCAAAAGAGAATAAAAACAAAAAACAAAATGCAATAAATAAATCCCAAAAGTACATACATACATACATATTTGCCATGTCTTTTGCAAAATATTTTTTAAAATTTTTCAACAAAATTAAAAACGAAAATAAATTCCATGTGTGAAAATATGGTTGAATAATTTGTTTAAAATTCTCTTAAAATATTATGCAAACAAACATTGAATAAAAAATGAATTGAAAATAAAGTCAGTCTAATTAAATTGAATTTCTTAGAATTTTGAATTAAAAATTCATAATTTTATTTAAAGAATTTAATTTTTTTTTTCTTTAATAGACTCGATATTAAAATATAAAATGAAAAAATTTGATTAAAAAATCAAATTTTCATCAAAATTCAAAAAAATGCAATTAAAATTTTATAATTTATTCTTTTTTTAATTCAATCTACGTTATGCAACAGCGTCAACAGCATTTATATACATACCAGAGATCAGCAATGAGAATTAAAAAAAATGAATAGGTTCGAATCATACTCATAATTTCTGATTCTTTTACGCATTCATACTTATTTTAATATCATACTCATACTACTCATATTCAAAGTTCGAAATGCTCATCGTACACATACTTAACAATACGCATAATGTTGTTGATTTTGACTCTCCTTTACTCAACATTTACAAGAATTACAAATTAATTATGATTCGCGTACGAACACAACAATACTCACTAGAAGGTTGAGTGTTTGCTTTGCTTGCTGTCTTTATCTTTTCCTTTTTTTTTTTTGTGTAAATGCAACTAAGACTGTAAATTTTGATGAGTGATTAGAATCACTAGAATCATTTCTAAGTATTATAAGTATTTTTCCAAATTTATGAATCTAAATGAGTAGGCGTATTAATCAAACATATTTCGAGTGGAATGAGTTTGATGTCAACGTTGTACTGATACCCATTGCAACTTGTACTTATAAATCAATGTTGTAGTGAGTACAAATGAATCAGAGTAGTTAAATTTCAATACTGTTGACTCACTCATACTGAAAATTGTATGAGTACTTATGAGTAGCGAAAAAACGATTCATTTCTGATCTCTGATACATACACAGTATAAGATCGTTTCTTGTACTTACTTTAGTCTGAATAAAACTACAATAAATGGTTCAATTTAAGATTTAACCGTTCCGGAAAGATGGATGTGCATACATCTTGGTCGTGTGATATTGATCCGTCAATGAATACTTACATAATATTCTCAGGGAAGTTGTCTTAAAAGCACCAACTCAATATTTTGTTTCCGTGTTCTTGCGACAATTCGCCTCAAACCGCCTGACTGCACTGCACAATATTTTAAACTCTATTTCATCCTAAGCCTGGACCAATTACCGTTTGAACTTAAAAAAAATAATAAAATTGAAACGAATTAGTGAAATAATAAGATCCTCCTACTTACATACGCAATTGGTCATTATAACCATTTTAGTCAGGATTACAATTTAGCTTGTTACACCACCCATTTTGAGTGTGTTATAAGTGGCGGAACCTATAATTTATATTAAAAAAAAAATCAAAATAAATAAAGAAACAAACAAAAAAATTAAAGCAAATATGCTATGTTAGATTAGTGGGTAGTGTGGCAATTTCACTTTGTGAGGATCGTGGGATAGATTCCCACTGGTCTTATTCATGGAACTTGTAATAATAAGAATATAATACTTTGTATTATATTACAATATTATTATAATTAAGTAAATTATAAAATAAATAAGTTAGTAACAACAAAAATTAAATGCAGAAAGTACGATAAGTACCTACAAAAGTTACTTTTTAAGTTGAAAGGCAACAGCAGTAGCGAATTTTTGCTATTTTATCAGGACCAAATTTACCTATAATTTGATAAAATGCTAACTTAAAATTACACTTAAAATGAAATTAAATTTACCAAGTTTTTCAAGTTGGTGAAAGACTAAATTCTATCATACTTATTTACTTGTTGTAATTTGTTGTGATTTTTATGTTTGGTTTGATGTCAGATAGTTTCACGTTGAACGAGAATCCATCTACTATCCCACTTATTTACAGGCTACACAATTTGGAGGATTGGCTGATCAAATCACCGTAATACGTCGTAAGTGCCATCTTACAACGTAACCATATATTAATTGGATGCGTTAAGAGTATTATTTCCAATGCCCTTATAGGTGCTGTTATCTTATCGCGACGGTTTCAGTCGACGATTTTCGTTCAATTAATAAAAAGAATTTCTTTGGACTATCAAGTTGCTTTAGCCTAATAGGTAGTTTGTTGGCTTATTAGACGTAAGGCCACGGTTCAAACCCCAGCTCAGACATCTCCAACAAAACGAAATATGAACAAGTATTTCTTCGGCCACTTCCGCTCAGTAGTCTTCTGGCAAAAACTCTGAAAGTAAACAAAAAAACCATGAAAAGCTTTTCAATAATCTGTAGTTCGGACATGACTATAAATTGTAGGTTCCGTCACTCGTTGATAAAATAAGACACACAACATGAGTGGTGTGAGAAGCTAGATTGTAATCTTGACTGAATACTTGTAATGACCAATTATGTACATATGTCTGTATATAATTTATTCTTGAAATCGACTTACGAGAAAAAATTAAATAATTTTGGGTAAAGTAAGCTTTGATGGTAATACTGAAACATATCCCAAAAATAATACAAATACTTTAATTAAATATCGCATACAAACTGTTATACTATGGCGTTACTCTCTGATTACAGTGTTAGCAGTTTTTCGCCTGTAATTGTTCTCCACTTAATTTTATTGTTTATAGTTGAAAACGTGCCAAATTAAGTTGTGCCTAATATTATCCAAAACTAATCCCTTTAATGTATTTAATATGAAGTAGACAAGGTTTCGAGTGAAGTTTCTAATCTGTCTCTATATAATCCGTTAAACAAGTATCCAAATAAAATACTCATCTAAGCTTATCGTTACAATTATAAAGTTTCCAAAGTAAAGTACTGCGTATTTAACAATTTCATATACATTCACATATTTATTACCAAAATAAAACCACCTCTCCCTCTTCCTCCGCTTGGAAAAATGTTGAAACATTTTTCGGAAAAGAGGCATATTTCGCATATAAATACAGACGATGTCACACTTAAGCAAACAACCAATAATAAAATATTTACAGAGAACAGAGCACACACAGTGTAGAGGAAAATAATAGAAATTGTATTCATTACTTATGAATATATGTACATATTTATTAAAGACACAACCTTGAAAATATAGGATGAGCCATATTTTTGTTTAAATTTGAGGCATCGGTTATTTCGAATCTGTCAATACTTATGTCATTCTATTCTGTCACAAAGTTCAGTAGATTGTCTCCACTGAACGTAATGCATCGATTTACTCTTCAGCAATGTTGGGATTTATTGGAAATTTATTTCCAAAGGAAAGATAATTGATCGGAAATTGCACAAAATGAAGTACAAAATTTGGTCGCAGAGAAGGACCAACAGTGCTCGGTATACGAAAGTTTATTACTAAAGTTTGTCAAACTGGTTTCATTGATACGCCAAGACATTGATACGCCACGAAGCTGTGGCTGAGACAGTGCCTGAGAATCCATCAACATCAACTCGTCATAGTTATCAAGAATTCTGCATTACTCGCACCAGTTTACGTCGAATTTTGCGGAAAGGACTCGGTATGACGCCTTACAAAGTTCAAAGGGTTCAAGAGTTAAAGTTAAATGACCATCCGTTTCGTTTTCGCTTCGCTAGATGGGCCAGCGAGAAACTGCACGACAAAGGACAAAGAAATAAGTTTGGAAAATTTTCTAAACGTTTTGTTTTATTGTATTTTTAAATTTAAACTTTTAAATGGTCCACCCTTTATAAACAAAAATATTAATTTCTGATCGAAAACACTGCGATACGAGCCTGTATATAAGTATGGATGATTCCATTGCCGAAAAACTTCGATTTTCTACACTGCCGTATCTGTGTACATTACAAAAACTTATCATTGTATTATGATTATAAACAAATATTTTCTTTGCTTTACGAATGTGTTACGATTTGCATTTGTGCAAAATGTTTCAAACAATACTATTAAAGGAGACAGACTTGTAAGAGATTTTATTTGTCTAAAATGTCGAACACATCTGTAAATGGAAACATAAATTATTCACACACTTATTTGTTCATAGGCACACACACACACATATGATGTGTACATAGATACATATGTACATATGACGGTACTTATGAAGTTTGAGTGTTACTGTTATTATTTTTATTTAAAAACATTTTCATAATAACTGTAATAACACAATTTCCTGTTACGTGACAGTGTTGACAACTTATAAAACTTGTCATACGAACAAATACTCACGCAAGCAAAAACTCACTCGCACTTACATACATGAACACAGTAATAAACTGTTATTTTCATATGCAGACGTACATACATACTTATATACAAACATATTTAATATAAGTTCCACCGCACAGTAGTTTGCAGGGATTCATTAAATGGTATAATTTTTGATACCTGATCAGTGCCACTTTGTAGTGTATTGGCTTATTAGGCGTGAGGCCACCGTTCAAATACCAGGTCAGAGATCTCCAACAAAACGAAATATGAATAAATATTTCTCTCGGCAACTTCCTCTGAGCAGATTTCTGGCAAAAACTCTGGGAATAAAGAAAATTTCTCATAAACATCTTTAACCTCAATCGAGTTATGGGCCTTGTCTTCCGCAATTTTCCTCAAGTACACATGAAAGCAAATATCTGTTCTAAAGACCATATCGTTCAATAAGAGCCAAGCGAGCTTATAAATTTAATATTTTCTTTAGGTCGTCTAAGATAAACGCCTGACTCTTTGAACGTTTAAGTTACAATAAATGCACGCATAAATGTCGAATTCTTTGGCGAAACCAATCCACATGTGATCCAAGAGAGTCCAATACGTTACAACCCTTCAGTCAAGATTACTACCCTTATACCACTTACATATGTTGTGTGTCTTAACTTTATACATGAGTGGCGTGACTCGACTCCGAACGAAAAATTCTTAAGAAACTCTTTCATGGCAATACATCCCAAAAAAGTCACTGTTTAGTGAAGACATTGGTCTCGTCTGTATACTTGCGAGAAGGACTTTGGCCATCACTATTATAATCACCAACTTGTTTTGGTATGACTTGGATGATGTGAACACCAACGGCATCAGGTTTAAGTGGCTCTACGCACCATACAGCTCATGCCACATTAAATACTCTGTACGAGCGATTTAAGATCTTGGTCATCCTATTGAAGGTGATGTGGACTGTGGCTACCGAGTTTGACCCCGTTAGACTTTTTCTTGTGGGATTTTCTAAAGTCGAAAATACCACAAATTACTGCCACAAACTAAAGCCAATATAATCCATGTCACCGGTCAAATTCAGCCTTATTTATGCACCAAAGTCATGGAAAATTGGAGATTTCAGAGGCTCTTCACCTAGAGAAACCGTAGCGGAGATTGAAACGATACCAAATACAGTGGCATCAACAGTTCTTTAAAGCGAAAAAAATTCTGATGATGTCTTAAACATATTTCGTTTGGAGTGAACTTGATGATCTGACAGCCAACGACATGTAGTTTCATTGGAATGGTGGTTCTTCATATTACACAGCTTATGGATATTTTTCAAGAGCTATTCGGGGGCATGTGGAGATAATGTAAATTGATCATCGACAGTTTTTCTAGTGAAATTTTCCAAAAGTCAGATATGCCACAAACTACTGCGGTCCTTCAAACCAACATAACCCTATTATTGCACCAAATATAGTAAAATGTATGAGTCGGAATCATGGAAAATTGAAGATTTCAGAGGCTCTTCACCCAGAGAAAATGTAGCGAAAATTTAAACGATGGTATATACCAATCAAAGTGACATCAACAGGTCTTTAAAGCGAAAAAAATTTCGATTTTATCTTAAACACCTTCTTCTTCTTATTTGTCCATTAACAACCAGTTTATCGGATTTCGGTTTGCTTTAGTACATCCTTCCATGCGCCTCTGCTTTTTGCACGTCTTCGCCAGTTGGTCACAATAATCATAGTGCTTCCAATGCAAACAAAACAAGGTCATCCTCTTCACCGACTTTCACAAGTCTCTGCATCAAATACTCGTCTCGCCGGAGCATTTTTATCCATTTGAATGACATGGCCGAGCCAGCGCAACCGCTGAATGTTAATATGCTTCACTCTGTTGAGAAGCTCATTCAATTCATTGTTCAATCGAGTGAGGAAATCATAATCAAATCTCACTGGACCGTAGGTCTTTTCGCTCGAATACTGCCAAGTCTGCTGCTTTAGTACTTAATGGTGTCCATGCTTCTGCGTCATAAAGAGACCTATTGGCATGATCTCCAGACTGACAGTGTTCTTGGTGGTAACGGCGGAGCCAAGATAAACAAATTCACCGTTAAGACCCGCTGATCTGTTGATACATACATACATATATACATAATTGAATTGTTACATCCCTTCAATCAGGATTACGACTTGCTTCTCATACCACTAAGGTTATTTTATACATAAGTGCAGAACGACAGATTTTTAAGAAACTTTTCATGGCAATTCTATTTACTCGCAGACTTTTTGCTAGAAATCTGCTGAGAGGAAGTCCCCGAGGAATAATTTGTTCATATTTCGTTTTGTTGGAGATATCTGACTTGGAGTTTGAACTATGGCCTCTAATAAGCCATCATACTACCTAGTAGACTACAGCAGCTTCTGTTGATTGCTTTGTACCGATTAGCAAACGACCTAAATTGAGAACCTTTTTAGTATTAAATTATTGAAAGACTTAGAGGCGACATAACGTTTATTATTGTTTAAAATGTTTGTGTACTGCTCAGCTTAATATTGCTCGTATATTATACCTTAAAAGGATTATATGTACGTAAACTACTTCGCAACCATTAACATATTCAATTAAATTTTCAATTCCGAAATGCTGACGTCATTTGTCACATTAAATAATTTTTGGTAAAGTTTTGAACATTTAACACATCTGCTAGCTAAAAATATTATTAAAACGTTAAATTGGCAATAACTGCAAACATTTAAAATTCAACTATTTTAAAATGGTTGGTAAATATTTGCCATTCAAGATATCCGCGGTAGGAATATTTAAAACTTTTTAAGCGGGCATATTTTAGCGAAAAATTCTTTCATTAAAAATAAATATTTGCATTAAAATTTTAATCGAAAGAGAAAAGCGCCAGAAATAAAACCCGAACCAATGTTTGCAACGCACAATCCTTGATACATTCCTCCATATATGCACGCATACATACATATGCACTAATACATAAAAACATATAAATATTTAATATGAGTATTTTCTGCTTTAACAAGTCAAAGAGTGAAAGAGATATAAAGAGAGATAGAGAGAGAGCGAAAGTGTGATAGAGTAAATCATAACGACTGTATTTGAATACAACAAAAATAAAAACGCAAGTAAACGAGTGTATGCCTGTGAATATTTACACAAGTGTGTATCTAGTGTCTGTGTGTAGCATACTTTTGGGGATAAGCTTAATAAAATTTTTGCTAATTTTGATTTAATAACACATTATGGCGTAAGTCGTTTAGAATCTAAACGAGTTTTTATTTCAACAAAAACTTCCATACCAGAGCATACATATGAAATGAAAAGAGAAAAATATTTCATTCGCCATAAAATTTTAAGAGTGCTTCAGGATATTGGCAAGTAAAAATATTATAATTGTCTGTGTTGTATACAATTGTGTATATGTGTATGTGCATAAGTGTGGCGGTGTTAAGAAGCTTTAAACATTTGAGAAGCGATTAGAATGTGTAAATCTACAACAATGGAAAGACAAATACAACAAATAGCTGAGCAGCAGAAAAAAATGAACACATTGTCATGTGTTAAAATGTTCACATCAAGATTCTTAAAGCATATTTTCAGGCGTTGTTACATAAAACAATTACTGGAATGCAGACGGGGGCCAAAAAAAACTTTTTAAATAATTTTTCTTTTGTCTCAGGTAACAATATTAAAATAGAATATTTATTTAACAAAACCTATAAAAAAAAACGAAAACAAATTTTCGTATTTAGTCTTAAGGTGTCTTAAGGTAAACAAAAACTTTTTTTTTATTTTAAGTTTCAATTTTTATTAATTTCTTCGCGAATGTGGTAAAACTTTGTTTAAAATAATTTATTTGTAGTATAAAACACTTAGGTATGTATCTCTTCTTCTAATATTTTCTTATTACATTTACATTGTTGTTGGTTTTCTTTATTATTTGTTTACAAATATTGTTGTTTGAAATTATGCTGTTGATATTTGCCTACGGCATAATCTAGAATCTTTGCTTTGGCTGCCGTTTTATTCTAAAAGCAATCTGTCTATACAGTTGTTGTTCAACAACTTCTAGTGTTTTAATTTCACAGAAAAGATTTATTTCCTATATATGTATGATATGAATATGATTTTTGTCTATAATAAAATGTGTATAATATAAGATATAAGATTTAAAAGTTTAAATTTAAAAATCTAATAAAACAAAAACGGTTTGAAAGTTTACAAATTTAATTTTTTTGTTGTGAAGTGCAATTGTACCGCTTAGAAATGGAAAATAATTTCATTCATATAGCTGCTGCGACTAGCCTCACAGCATCTGATTCGATCGTATCAATTTTCATGCACTTTTTCGAGTGTATCTGGCATCACGAATGTTGGGCTTTACATGCTCAATTGCCTCTGTTTTATCGGCATAATACTTATCTTTAACTGCGTTACACAGAAAATAGTCCAACGGTGTCAAATCTCAGCTTCTTGGCGGCCAATTGACATCACCATTTCGGCTAATTAAACGGCCATCAAACGTTTGACGCAATAAATCGATTGTGGCATGATATGTGTGGCACGTTGCACTATCCTGTTGAAACATCGTTCACATCTATGAAGCGGGTACAAAAAAATCGGTTGTGATGGTGCGATAGATGTCTCCATTGACGTAATGGTTGTGCCGTCCTCATTTTCAAAGAAATATGGCCAAAGAAATATGGCCAATTATGCCTCCGCTCCACAAGTCACACAAAACAGTCACCCTTAATAGGTGCATTTGCTTTTGTAAGACCACGTGTGGATTTTCTGGGTCCCGAATGCAACAATTTTGCTTATTAACGTAAATACCAAAATGAAAATGAGCTTCATCCGAAAAGATGATCTTTTTGACAAAATTTGCATCATCGTTCAGTTTCTTGTTGGCCCATCTAGCGAAGCCAAAACGAAACGGATGGTCATGCAACTTCAACTCTTTAACCAATTGAACTTTGTAAGACGTCATAGCGAAATCTTTTTGCAAAATTCGACTTAAAGTGGAGCGTGAAATATTCAATTCTCAGGAACGATGACGAGTTGATGTTGATGGATTCTCTCTCATACACACGCTCAGCCACAGCTTCGATATTTTAGGGTGTACGCACTCAACGCTCACGTCTTGACGCATCAACAATGAAACTAGTTTCACGAACATTAGCAATAAATTTGCGTTTCCCGGACACAGTTACTCCTTCTCTACGACCAAATTTTGTACGACATTATCGTACAATTTCCAACCAAATGTCTTTGTTTTTAAAATAAATTTCCAATAAAGCGTAAATTGTTTCATTACGTTCAGTGGAGATAATATACTGAATTTTTTGACAGATTCGAAATAACTGATGGTTTAAATTTAAGCCCATATATATATATATATGTATATATATATGAAACTGTTTAAATGCAATTATACTCTGAAGCAGTGTTAAAGAGAAATCTTAAAGAACAACAAGATATTTAGACTTTCAACGTAATGAGTAGCATAGCTTGAAACAATGCTATCAGAATAGTGGAGCTCTCTTATAAAGTCGCTTTAAAAAACTTACAGAATAATGCAAGGATATTATGCGAATAAATCTGTCGTTCGGAGTCGACGCTAAACTGTAGGTCCCGCCACTCAAGTATAAAATTAAGGCACACAGCATGAGTGATGTGAGAAGCTAGACCGTAATCCTGACTGAAGGGTTGTAATGGCCAATTATGTATGTATATATGTACATATGTGAATTTTCTAATAAAACACGTATCAAATTGTATAATAAAAGTGCATCCCTTGCGCTGACCAACTTCTCCACTAGTTTTGTGGAACTCGATTAGTGCAGGGACTGCGTTTACCTGTGGCTTTACAACGGGGCGCTATACGTGCTCAAGTAAGTTTTTGCTATCAAAACTATCACTCCAACCTAACTACCTACCTGTATAATAAATGTATATCCTTTTTATACATACATATATAATTGGTCATCACAACCCTTCAGTCAGGATCGCGGCCTAGCTTCTCAACACCGCTCATGTTGTGTGTGTTAGTTTTATACATGAGTGGCGGGACTTACAGTTTAAAATCGACTCCGAATGACAAATTTTTATTTTTCTCATAATTAATGTTGAATAAATTAAAAAACCCTCTTTAAAACTTATGATTGTCGCGCGACAAATTTCAAAAATTCTAATTTTGCTACTGCATATTTTGTTGATACAGCTTTCGCTGAGTTGACAATCCTTAGCTGATAATTGATCGGGTCATTCCGGAGTGTAGATCCTATTATCGTGGAGTTGTCTCACAACTCATAATTCCATCTCTTATCCATACCATCTCCATCAGAATTACCTAGGCGTACAATCAAGCACATAAACCTATTTTTATTCTATCCGCAGGGAGATACTTTCGGAGACAACAGCAGAACTGTTGCAACAAAAACAACTGCATATTCGGTTTACAGCAATCTGAATAGCAACGTTTAAATTTTAATAGTTTGCAGCGCTACGCGTTACGTTATGTTGCAGCGACTATTCTGTTCCAAACTTTAGGGATGATTACTAGCTTGAATTTGTTGAGGTTATATGGTTTCAACAAAGAGTTTTAAAATAACAAACAATTTACCCATTTTCATTGTAAATTTCAATCCCAGAGATATGGTCAATAGAATAGAAATGAAAAAACATAAAAAATGTTCTAAAACAGACAAAATCTCTATACATTCATCAAAATAACAATAAATCGGCAGAGACTTAAAACATTAAAGCATTTTCAGTCACATGGATGCATAATCTGATAATATTCTCAATTTCATTTTATATAGAGGGCCTTTTTACATTGGTTTGGTGGTTATCAAAAAATAGCAACAAAAAAAAATCAAACACAAATACACAAACGAGCGATAAAATATCAGAAATTGTGATGGCAATAAAATAAATCTGTTTATGGCAAACAATTTATCTGTGCATGTATTTGAACACAAGTACCAACACAAGAAGAGCCATTAAATTTTCGGTGGAATAAAAGTTAAGACAGTAGAAGAAGTAGATCAAGAATTAGAAAATTCTAATGGAAAATAATTATGCTTTTAAGTATAAAAAAAACCTTTAAACAGTCATAAAATGTGTGTATATTTGTCCGTAAAAAGGACATTGGAAAT
Organism: Sarcophaga rosellei; assembly: GCA_930367235.1. Classification (NCBI taxonomy): domain Eukaryota; kingdom Metazoa; phylum Arthropoda; class Insecta; order Diptera; family Sarcophagidae; genus Sarcophaga; species Sarcophaga rosellei. The sequence goes on along the minus strand of OV884021.1, from coordinate 30,138,286 downwards.
GTAAAATTTTATGAAGACATAAAAGTACTGTAAAGAATGATTATATGGCCATATAAACATGGAGATCCAAATCATTTAAATGAGTTTCTGAATAACAATTCAGTTCAAGTTAATATACGAAAAAAAATGTATATTAAATCTATTAAAGTCTTGCAATATAAATCTTTACATAGATTATATAGAAAATTTTATCAAAAATCAATTTTTTCCATACAACGTGGAAAAAATAAAGTTTGGGTAAAAAGTACTGGAAATGTTTTCTATTTTTTTGTGCAAGTTTTTTATTTTTTGAAATAATTATACATACTAGAGATCAGAAATGAAACGTTTTTCGCTACTCATATATACGCATGAAATTTTGAGTATGAGTGAGTCAACAATATTGAAATTTAACTACTCTGATTCGTTCGTACTCACTACAACATTGATGTATAAGTACAGGTTGCAATGAGAAAAAGGGAGACGCTACGATATGCGCCAACTACAGGGGTATAAGCCTTCTCCCTATCGCATATAAGGTTCTTACAGGCGTATTGTGTGAACGACTGAAGCCACTCATCAAAACACTGATTGGATCTTATTAGTGCGGCTTCAGACCTGGCAAGTCCACCATCGACCAGATCTTCATATTACGCCAAATCATGGAAAAGATCCACGAACAACAAGTCGACACACACCATCTTTTCTTCGACTATAAGGCAGCCTTTGATAGCTCCATAAGGTATCGTATTTTTGTCGCAGCTCGGTATACCTGCGAAGATGATAAGGCTATGCAGAATGGCGTTGAGCAATTCATGCAGCTCCGTCAAGGTAGGAATTGACCTCTTCGAACCTTTTGATACCGTGCGAGGTTTCAGACAAGGCGATCCCTTATCATGCGACCTCTTCAGTTTCGTCATGGAGAGGGTCCTGCGAAAGGCGGGAGTGCATCGCAATGACACTATTTTTCAAAAAAGTGTACAGTTGTTTGCCAACGCTGACGACATTGACATCATAGGGCGACCAAGCGAGATTTTACTGCTGCCTTTAGTGCTATTGAACGGGAGTCTACCAAGATGGTTATGGCAGTAAATGAGGGCAAAACAAAGTATATGTTATCGACAAGCAGAGGCGTGCGGCGTATTGATTCTCAGATCACGGCCGATAACTATACTTTTAAAACAGTCTCGAGATCAAGCGCAGGATCACTCTAACCAACAGGTGCTACTATGGTCTCAATAGGCTATTGAGTAGCAGAGACCTCTCTCGTGCGACAAAACTAACACTCTACAAGACACTCATCCTACGCGTGCTTCTTTATGGCGCAGAGGCATGGACCCCATTAAGAACAGATGCAGCAGCCTTGAGAGTGTTCGAGAGGAAAGACCTACGTAAGATCTTCGGTCCAGTGGGTGTTGGCATAATTATTTTGTAATTCTTGTAAATGTTGAGTAAAGCAGAGTCGAAATCAACAACATCATGCGTATTGTTAAGTATGAGTACGATGAATACTTCAAACTTTGAATATGAGTAGTATGAGTATGATATAAAAACAAGTATGAATGCGTACAAGTATTAGAAATTATGAGTATGATTCGAATCTACTCATCTTTTTGAATACACATTGCTGATCTCTGATCATTACTATACGACGCCCACCTATCTGTAATGTTTCTCAAAATTAAATGCCTACTTCTTTAGAAAACCTAATTTGGCATTGATTTCGACAGACACTTGAATATACATAATTGCTGAAATTAAGTGTTTTTGAAGAATTTAACTAATCCGGCTTTAAATTTCTTTAATATAAATATTAAATAAACTTCTCTAACACTTAATAATAGGAATACAGTTTTATTTTAATTATATTCGAGCAAGGGTGGTATTTACTTAAAAATTTCTCATATAAAAATTCATACACCAGGACCTGAATAGTATATTTTTAGTTGAAGTGAAAACAAATGGATGTCATGTAATATTTTAGTAAAAATGATTTGATATAATGTGTGGATGTATGTATGTATGTTTGTATGCCGGTATATTTATTTAAGTCCATGCACTACCATACATTGTTACAATTCATTTAGGGAATTTGTCCAAGGAATGTATTGCATTCCTTTAGCAAATAAAAGCAAGCGAATGAGTCTGAGATCTCTGTAGATATTTGCATTCACATTTTCAACATATTGCGATGCGATGCGATGCCAGGCGATGTGATGCAATGTGTTTGTAATAGGACTACAGTTCATTTAACAAACATTCCAGCTACGTGCTCTCTATTCATTGTAAGGACTTGTTTGCTGATGTTGTTGTTGTTAGTGTTGTTGTTGTTGTTGTTTTATTCTATGTTTCAACATTCATTTTGTTTACATTTCATTGTCGGCTTAACATGTCCATCCTTGAGTTCAAAAAAAAAGGACGTCAACAGTATCATAATAATGATCAACGTCATCATTATTAACACAAGCCAACAACAAATACAACTTAAATACACATTGCCAGTAAGACTATCGTCATCATCGTCATCTGCACCATCTTTAGTAATTTTCTTCTTACTGTGACACGAGTACAAGTGACATTCAGTTGAGTGCATTAGCTGGTCATTTGCACGGTTTTACTTTGCTAGCCAACCAACTAACAATCCCAACCGTTCCTGTATATTTACCCAGCCATACTACCCTCTATCATTTATTCAAGCATTTTTCTTTTTTTCGTATTCATTTTCAAATATTCAGATATTCAAAGACTTATTCATTCGTTTGCTTTCTGTATTTTATTTGAAAGATTTAAGAAAACTTTTCATATTTATTTTCCCGGTTGCAATTCGTGCAAACGGTGAACAAACATGACAACAAATACCCGAGTTAACATGGCTAAAATAAACAGATCGTATAACAAGAGGGTCATCAGTTTTCAACTGCTAAACTTTATCCTTAAATTTTACAAGCAGACCCCATTTATTGCATCCACTGAGAGTTTGAAATCAGAAATTAAATGTGGCACAGTTTTGTGTGTGTGTGTCGAAATCAGTGCCAATATTAGCCCGTGCAAAATTCTTCTGCATTATTTGCTTTACTCTGCTCTGCTCTGCTGTGTGAAACGAAAACGACTTCAATTTCTTCCTTCATGGCATTCAATTTAAAAAGGATTTGAAATGTTTTTTTTTGCTTAAAATATTCTGTGATGTTTTCTTTTCCTTTATTTTTATTCTTTCTCTACGATTTTCGTTGTTGCTGCTGCGATGTTTTGCTATGCCCTTAGAGGTCTGCTGAAAAATATTCAACATTATTTTGCAGCAAGTCCAGGTTCACAATTTGTAATATGTTGCAAAATTTATATAAAAAAAAGGCAAAAAGACACGAATGAAAAAAGCAAGGATATTTAAGGTGGACCATCTATCGGTTTAAATTTATTTCGAATCTGTCAATACTTATGTCATTCTATTCTGTCACAAAATTCAGTATATTATCTCCACTGAACGTAATGAGCAACATTGCGATTTATTAAGCCAACGAGAAACAGCACGATGATGAAGATTTTGCCGAAAAAAATCATCTTTTCGGATAAAGCTCATTTTCATTTTGGTGGGTACGTTAATGAGTAAAATTGCCATATTTGGGACTCAGAAAACCTACACCTGGTCTTACAGAACTTAAGGCAGCCAACAGGCGGGTAATTTGGGACAACTCTTCACAACTCTTTTACCTTTTAAAACCGTTTAAAATATGAGCACGTATGTAGATTGCAAATAAAATTAAAATAAATCTGTGTTAAGTTTTAATTAAATTCTTTATTGTTTGCACAATTATGTATGCCACTGTTCACAACTTGATGTAAACAACAACAATTGTTTTGTTTGGTATTCCTCTTTGCACTCTTTTGCATAAACAATAACAACTACTCGTCAATTGTTCGGCAGATCTTTGTAACGGAGATCTTCAAACCACAATTACTCTCTTCAAACAAACCTCGTCTTCACACAAGACTGATTGAACTTTTACTGACTAAGTCGCCTGCTTTACCTTGACCTTTGTATGGCAACGTAAACAGTCTGATGAATGTTCTTGAAGTCGAATGTTCGTGGCCTCGCCTTCTCGAGATCTCTATAAATGTAAATATCGTTGTTTCGCTATTGTTATCGGTGCATTTTGCTTACATTTATTCTTGTAGCGTTTGTTGTTGTATTTTTGTTTATCATTTTTTATGCTGGTGTTTTGTTGGTATAATTTTGTTTACTTGTTTTTGTTTTCGTAGCTTTTCTTTATAATTTTATTGTTAAACGACGTAAAAGCAAAACACCAGTACCTAGATTTTTTCATTTTCGTAACAATAGTATACCATTTCAACTGACTTAATTGGTCAGGATTACAACCTTCATTCAGGATTACAACCTTGCTTCTAACACAATTCATGTTGAGTGCGTTAACTTTACTTATATGTGGCGGAAGTACTATTCAATTTCGGCTATGAACGACAAATTTGAGAAACTTTTCATGGCAATTTTATGTACCAGAAGACAGCTGAGAGTAAGTCGCCCAAAATAATATTTTTCATATTTCGTTTTAAGCCAAGTTTTGAACCATGGGTCCTCATCTAACAACACATTATCTACTAGATTACGGGGACTTCGTACTTCAAATGCTTTACTACAAACCCAAACTATTCTGGTTCGAGTTCGAAGGAAAACGAATAAGATATTCATGAAGGATTTTTAATTTAAAAACCAACAGGATTGTAGTCGCCATAGTCTAGTAAGAAGTGAGTTCCCTTATTAGACGTCAAAACTGAGGCCAGACATCTTCAACAAAACGAAGTAGAAAACAATATTTTTTCAGCGCCTTCCACTCAGCAGATTACAGGCAAAAACTCATGAAAAAGATTCTTGAAAAAATCTGTCGTTCGGAATCGACTTTAAACTGTAGGTCCCGCTACTCATGTGTAAGATTAACTCACACAACATAAGTGGTGTGAGAAGCTAGGTCTTAATCCTGACTGAAGGGTTATAGTGACCAATTAAGAAAGACGCATCTATGCTAGAGGAAAATTATTGGAAAAATCAGGTTGAATATGAACTTTCAAAACATGATGTGAAAAATAGCTCAAGTAAGAGTTATAATCACTTTAACAGATGATGCTGGCATTTAAAAAGCCCCAAAATGTCAAGACAAGCGGTATAATTAAAGGTGAAACCAAAATATTTTTTAAAGAAATAAAAACCTCTTCACAAATATATTGTAACTTCACCACTTTAACTGGTAGAATGTTGACCAAAAGAACTACAGCAACAATGTATGCGTTGACCGTGCTGTAGTATTTCAATTCAATGAATTCGTATTTGTTGAAAGCTTTAGTAAAATATAACAACATAAACACTTACACAAATCCATATATACACAGTTGCACGTGCATACCAACACATGCCAATACGTGTAAAAACAATATTTTTACAGAGCCTTAAAACAATCAATTCATTGAGCATGAAATGTAAAAGCGTAAATTATAAAAATTCAGGAGACTATTTATGATTACTTATTTCGATATATTCACATAGAATTACGATTTATGTGTAGAATTTTATGAAAAATCTCTTCCTATGTATTGTTTGAAGCACCTGTTAATTTTTAATAGAATTAAATCATAAAAATGGAGCTTCATGTCATATGTTGTGATATTCGGCTAAAGGGTGGGTCTCGGTTATCATGGTGCGATAGGTGTCTCCTTTGACCGTAATGGTTCCGCCGTCATTCTCAAAGAAACATAGTCCAATGATGCCACCGCTTCACACGCCGCACCTAACATTCACTAGTAATGGGTGCATTGCCTTCTGTAAGACCACGTACATGGTTTCTGAGCCCCAAATACGCCCAATTTTGGTTATTAACGTACCCACCAAGCTGAAAATGAGCTTCTTCGGAAAAGATGATTTGTTTTGGCAACATCGACATCATCGTACAGTTTCTCGTTGGTACACCCAGCGAAGCGAAAACGAAGCGGATGGTCATGTGGCTTCAACTCTTCAACCAATTGAATTGATGTAAGGCGTCATACCGAGATCTTTTCGCAAAATTCGAAGTAAACTGATGCGAGAAATGTACAATTCTTGAGAACAATGATATTTTCGATATTTTCGGGTCATCAACAATAGCAATAAACTTGCGTATACCGGAAATTGTTGGTCCTTTTCTGTGACTAAAATTTGTACAACATTTTACCTGCTGAGTACGACGACTTCAGTAATGAAATCAATTGTAAATCGTAATGCATCTGAACTCGATTCGGTGCTTTCGAATTCAACAACTTTAAGCCTCCCCTGATTTTTTAATTTCAAAAACTTCTGTAATTTTTAATCCATATTTGAGTTAAGAAGTATTTCAATATTTATTTATTTAAAAATACTTCTTAACTTGTAGATTTATTTGTTTTATAACTTTTTTATAAATTTCAAATTTGCTGACCCCATTCCAATTCACTCTTTTACATCCTGTCTCAAATTCTGCATTGAATGAAATTGTTTTCGTTTCTCTTTTCAATTTTTTCGTTCGTATTTATTCAAACAATTTTTTTAAGTCCTCAGTAGTAATGATTCTGTGTGGAGGTATACAGTTGCTGAGAAAATAAGAGCATTAAAACAATTGGAAAAACCAATATAATTTAGCCATAGCACATGAAAGCCAAAACTAACAGGTAGTATGATAGCGTGAGGGTGGGCAAGAGCTGTACTTTAATATTGAAACCAGGAGATAGATTTAAGATAGGTTTCCAAGACAACTATAGTTATAGTTTTAACCAGAAGACTGCTGAGAGAGATTCACTGAAAAGACTAAGATTCTATGTCTCTTAAGTTATCTTCTAGTAAACGAAGGCTACGCCGACCGCTCTCATTTCAAAAATCTTAAAGGGGAAATCAATGATCCTTCAGGTCGACCTGTTTTTGTTTCTATAAAATGTCATGGCATTTAGTTACTCTCATATGTTGCTGAAGCTGCCATCGGTGAGGGTGATATAACGATCTTCAGCGATAACTCAAACATAAAATGTGGAACTGGATCTAGATCTGGGGTCTATCCCCATAAATTGACACTGAACGGGTAATATAGATTACTTAACCAGGCTAGCATATTTCAGGCGGATATTTTTGCTATTATACAAGCTACACGTATGCTTGAAACCGGAGATCTAACTCCTTCGAACTTAGGTACTTTCGAGCGGCAATCAAAGCGCTGTGATCCTACCACGTACAATCAAAGTTCGTCAGGAGTTGCATGGACTCTCTACACAGTATACGTCGACACAACTCTCGCCTCTACTGAGTTCCGGCCCATTATGACATAAAAGGAAACGAAAAGGCAGGAAAACTGATTTGGAAGGGATTGGAGGTATCTGAGGAGGAGACGATAAAGGGGATATATGTGCCCTAAAAGAATAATTTTCCAAATTGAAAAAAGCAGCACGAAATTCAACAAATCGTGGGTGGTCCAACATATCTGATTGCCGAAATTTAAACTGCTGCAGTGAGCAGCAGGAGAACTATTTAAGTTCGACAAGAGTAAGGTTCGTATTCTAACAGAAATTTTAAAGTGACAGTGCCCCACCAGTATTAATGCAGAATCTTCCATAATGGAAGAAACGAAATCGGTACAGCACTCTGTATGTGAGTGCCCTGCACTTCAGAACAGATATAATTAGATATTGGACGACAGAAGGTTGAAGTTGCCGTAGTCTAGTAGGTAGTGTGTTGGCTTATTAGACGTAAGGCCACGGTTCAAACCCCAGATCAGACATCAAAACAAAAATATAAAAAAAATATTTCCTCGGCGAATTCCTCTCAGCAGATTTCTGGCAACAACTCTGAGAGCAAATAAAATTGCCATGAAAAAGTTTCTCAAAAAATCCGTCATTTGGAGTCGACTTTAAACTGTAGGTCCCGCCACTCATGTATAAAATTGGTACAGAAAACATGAATGGTGTGAGAAGCTAAGTTGTAACCCTTACTGAAGGGCCAATCTATGTATGTAAGTATAATTATTTCATTATTCGCTGTCCTGTTTCATGTATGTATGTGACAAAACGTTTGAAGATCTGGTCATGGTGACGAACTGTCCGGTTTCATCCGGAGGTCGGGGTGGTCACAACTGACCACTAACGAAACACGATAAGGGGGCTTACCTCACACTGGGTATAACAATGGGCCATATGGACCACCGAGTAAACATGCCTGTGAACGACAAGCTACTCGCTAACCTAACCTAGTTACTCTAAGCAATTTTGCGGAGACCACCAAACGCTGTGCTATTATTTTGCACTGCAACTGTATAACTCTCTGCATAAAAGTGTTTCAGATTGTGTACGACCTTTAAATTGTAATGAAATTTTTTCGTTGAATATTTTATACACTTCCCACATTCACATACCGGCCAGGATTATTTTTGTAAATTTTCAATGAATATGTGCATACATTTTATTTAAAAAAATTATCATGTTTTTTATTCTTTGCTGCCTTCTTCTTGGCTTTTAAATTTTACTTCAGTTTAAATATCAAAATCCCAAATTACCAATCAACACATACAACATTCACACTTACACACACACGAATACATATGGCTGTAAATACATGCTGCAGCAGCTGACTATGACGATGCGATTGACATTTTAAACGAGAATTTTCCCAGAGATTTTCTCTTCCCAAAATAGGAAATTTTTTTCTCTCAACAACGCAACCATTATCGCTTACAGTGTCACATTTTATTTAAAATGACATGATGTTGCCAATTTTTATTATAATTTCAATAGAATTTTTCAAACGAAAAACCAGCCAAAATAAAATTGTTTTTCGTACATTTTTTGTGTGTTTTTTGGTTGGAAAATATCTTAAAAGTTTGTGCACACACGCACATCGTAGACTTGCTCTTCAATCCTCAGAAGTGTAAAGAAAGTTAGGAAAAATTCAAAACACTGCCAAAGGCATTTAATCAGATTGCGCCAATAAAAAAGAAAAACTTCTGTCCTTAAATGTTGTCAAATTGTTTAAGAAACATTATTTAAAGGGGAAAAGAAAGTTCTTTTCAGTTGTGAGAAATAAAATTAAAAAAAATTTTTTTAACGTTTGATTTCAGATGAAATTATAAGAGGAATGTGTCTCCAAGAATTACTAAATAAAATATAAAAATCAGGACTTCCGGTATTTGAAGGGACAATGAAAGTTTTTTAAAAGTTTATCTTGAAATGATAGTCCATTCAGGACTAAATGAAATGAAATAAAATTTCATTCATTCAATTAAAAAGCTGGACTAAATTAAGCTGGATAGAATTACACGACCAACACTCAGGGGATGGTCCTATTCATGCAATGCATTGTGTTGGTAAGCAGCTGTCATACCCTAAGGCATGGGAATTTCGAGCAGTGAAGCTTTTAAGAATTTGAAACCATTATGTATGGTTTTTAGGGGAAGGCCCCTACTCATGCAGTGCATTGTGTTGGTTGGCGGCTGCAAATTTCTAGATGTAAAGCCTTTAAGTGGTTAAAATTATGAATGTTTTTAGGGGATGGCCCCTACTTCGTGCATTGTATAGGCTGCCATACTCTGAGACATATGAATTTCTAGCAGTTAAGCCTTTAAAAATTTGTAACCATTGTGGTTAAACTTATGAATATTTTTTAGGGGATGGCCCCTACTTATGCAGTGCATTGTGTTGGATCTAGGAAATTCTATTATGGTAGGAAGGAAAGAGTTAGTAGTGTTTGTGGACACTAGATTTTAATTTGTTTGTGTCAAAAGTGACAGAAAAGACCTCTTTCGGAAGGGAATTTCACATAAAAATAATCCGACTAAACAACTATTTTTATCTATAATGCAGCGTTTTACGTGTATTACGTGGGAATACATGATTCTCGAGAACATACATAATTGGTCATTATAACACTTCAGTCAAGACTACGACCTAGCTTATAACACCACTTATGTCGTGTGTGTTAATTTTTATCAATAAGTGGTGGAACCTACAGTTTAAAGTCGGCTCCGAACGACAGTTATTTGCGAAGCTTTTTATGGTAGTCGCCGTAGTCTAGTAGATAGTGTGTACGCTTATGGCCAGACATCAAAACAAAATATGAAAATAAAAATATTTCTTTGGCGACTACCTCTCAGCAGATTTCTGACAAAAACTCTGAAAGAAAATAAACCTGCCATGAAAAAGTTTCGAGTCTAATAAGCCACTACCTACTAGACTACGGCGTTGTAGTGACAATAAAACACTGAAATACAAGCCATATTGCTCCTTTGAATTGCTCCACTTTGAGGAAGTGAAATATTTCTTGCACCGTCTTAAAAACACACAAGCACTGGAATGCTTCTTTCGACACCTGGAAAATGTAGTGGGTCCAGGAAACATCACATTGAATTCTAATGGCCAGAACAGCAATAGCTTTTGACTCATTACTATTTACACTTCTTATAACAACTGATGAGGTAATATTATTGCTGCGCTTATATGCAGCAATCGACTCCATTCGTAGATTGAACTTATGTCAGATGTGAGTGAGAAATTTCCTCTGTATTTTTTTTGCGTGACTCTGTTTACCGTTGGATGTGTATATTTCGTTGTCTAGTTGCTTTGCTTGCTTATTATCGTTCTGTTTGTTTTTTTGTACGCGTATAATACGCAAGTAATCATCACATTTGCCAAACTTTACTACTAATTTATCATTTTACACGATACTTAAAACACTGAATTAAAAGGATTATGAAAATAATATATTCCTTCCAAAGCGAGCTTTAAATAAAGGATTTCACAGTCCATGCCATTTTATTCATTTCTAATTAATCTCATTTTTGAACATTAACTACATTAACTACTTTACTTACTTAATTGGTCACTATACATAATCCATTTAGTCAGGATTACAAACTGGCTTCTCACCACAGGTCAGCAATGAACAGTTTTTTCGTTACTCATAAGTACTCATGAAATTTCGAGTATGAGCGAGTCAACACCATTGAAATTCAACTATGTACTCTGATTCATTCGTACGCACTACAACATTGATTTATAAGTACAGGTTGCAACGAGCATGAGTACAACATTGACATCAAACTCATAACATTCGAAATATGGTTGATTCATACGCCTACTCATTCAGATTAATAAATTTTGAAAAAATACTTGTAGTGACTTCGAGTGACTCGAATCTTTCATCAAAATTTACAGTCTTTGTTGTTGTTGCATTTATAAAAAACGAAGAAAAAAAGAACAAAGACAACAAGCAAAGCAAACACAAAACCTTACGTACGCGTAACATACTTATTTTGTGATTCTTGTAAATGTTGAGTAAACGAGAGTCAAAATCAATAACATCATGCGTATTGTTAAGTATGAGTACGATGAGTACTTCAAATTTTGAATATGAGTAGTATGAGTATAATATTAAAAAATAAGTATGAATGCGTATAAGTATCAGAAATTATTCGAATCTACTCATCTTTTTGAATACTGATTGCTGATCTCTGCTTCTTACAGCACCCATGTTGTGTTTGTTAATTTTATCTACGTGGGGGGGACCTACAGTTTAATGTCGATCATGAACTATTGATTTGAAAAACTACACATGACAATTTCATTTACTCTCTCATATTTTTACTTTTCTCATAAATTGTTTTTCTCGAAATGTTTGAGCGGGCTTTTGAACCGGGGGATGTTGTCTGTTAAGCCCACACGCTACCTAATAGACAACGGTGTATACAATCAACATTTAATTTTATTAACCCTCTAGTTTTGGCCAGAAGAGGTAGTTGCCAAAAGAAACATTTTTTTAAAATTTTGATTTTCTCGAAATATCTGAGCGGGGTTTTGAACCAGGGGATGTAGTCTGATAAGTCCACCCACTACCTACCAGACTACGGCGTATTCAGTCAACATTGCTGTGATTCCCTTGTACCTTTCAGTGGTTATATCCACATTGATATTTAAATTTTTCTCCACATTTTAAGTTCCTTATGGCTGTCATAACTTGGTATGCATGTATGAAAGAGAGGAGAGAGTGTTAAAGGAAAGAAAAAATTTACATTGTTGCAACATATTTTCTGGTTTATTATGAGTATTTTTGTTGGTCTCCTGGTGATCCACCTGTGCTTTTAATTGTTGTTGTTATTAATTTTTTTTTTTAGTTTTTGCTTTTCATCCTTTTTGAGGTTTTAGTTCAGGTTTCCGGTTTTTGGATATTTTTATACACTCCCTTAGATTTTTACCATTTTACATAATAATTTTCCATCCTGTTTTCTTTTATTTTGTTTGTTAACCAAATGTTTTTTGATGTTCTTATTTATGCAAATTAGTTGAGTTTTATTGTATATTTTCCAAATGTCAGGATATGCACCTTCTTTTTCACCTTTCGCTTGTGATGGTGGGGGGTTGTTTTCATTTATTACGTTTGTGTTGGTTACACAGGTTTACTATTTTCTGGGTTAAAATAAAAGAATAACAAACTCGATTTTTATTTCTTGGTATTTTACAGGTCCTCTCCTTTGTTGTTGTGGTTAATTTGTTTTTCATTTACTTAAGGACTTAAGCAGCAAACGCTCTTTGGTTTAAACAATACATGTGCCAGCCAACGTTTGGGTAAATGTAAATAAAAGATTTAAAAATTTTAAGAATTTCTCTTTCTTTGTAAGCATTTTAAACACTTTGCTGGGATTTCATTATTTACCTCCCCACCCCTTTTAAGGATTTAATTTACTCCCAGTACTTGCCAGGAATACAGAACCGAATTGAGTTTATTTTTCCTTCTTTTTTTGTTGAATGTGAAACACATTATGTGGCATAAAATAAAAATCATTTCATATTAGATACAGCCACAAAACATATGCTGCACTTAGTTTATGACCATAAACTTCTTTGCCATGGCATTTTATTCCATTTAATTAAAGATTTTTATAGACATACTCGTAAAGGTAGATGTTGAAACGGAATGAAAAATATTTCATAAATTCCAAATAGAGTTCAACTCTTTGGTAGTAAAAATTTAAATCAATATTAGCGTGATCTGACATTTGCTTCCATAAAACCCTGAAAAATGTCCTTTGGAAATACTGCCGAAGGTTTTTAATTTAAATGTTTATTGTCAACCACAGCCAAAGAGGCACAATTTAAATTTGCTTAAAGGCACAGGAAAGATTTTGAGGCATCAGTTAAGAACACAGGTTCATTTAAAGATTGTTTTTAAGTGGTGTGGTTTACTGTTTCTCTACCTTTAAACATTTGTAGGCCTTTATAGACAATAGTATTAAAATAGTAGAATCTACTAAACAAGATGAAAGTCGTTCTCGTATTTATTCTGATATTCGGAACATATATTCGGCTCTTCATGCCCAGGGCACATATTTCTTACGTTAGCTTACAATTAATTATAAAACTTGTTCATATTTTCGTTTTGATGTCTGATCTGGGGTTTAAACCGTGGTCTTACGTCTAATAAGCCAACACACTACCTACTAGACGATGGCGACTTCGTACTTCGAATTTCTATATTCATTTTTATTCGTCTTGTTTCAAAAAAAAATTTTCAAAAATTTTAGAGCCTGCAAGTTTGGTCAGATCCCGGTTCCCTTTTATATTCAAACTATCATCCTGCCACCATATGTAACGTGCTTAAATCTATCAGTATACCTAGTGCAGCTTGAGAATAATTTCTCATTACCACTGCATACATACATATATGCCAGAGATCAGCAATGAATCGCTTTTACGCTACTCATAAGTACTCATAAAATTTCGAGTATGAGTGAGTCAACAGTATTGAAATTCAACTACTCTGATTCATTCGTACTCACTACAACATTGATTTATAAGTACAGATTGCAATGAGTATGAGTACAACGTTGACATCAGATTCATAACATTCAAAATTTGTTTGATTCATACGGCTACTCATTCATCTTAATAAATTTAGAATATACTGTAATACTTATAATATAGAATACTTATAATACTCATAAATGATTCGAGTGATTCCAATCATTCATCAAAATTAACAGTCTTAGTTGTTGTTGTATTTACAAAAAAAAAAAGAAGAAAGAAAAAGACAAAGACAGCAAGCAAAGCAAGTATGTATTGTACTGTTCTTGTAAGTGTTGAGTCGTGGAGAATCGAAAGCAACAACATCATGCGCATAGTTAAGTATGAGTACGATGAGTACTTCAAACCTTGAATATGAGTAGTATGAGTATGATATTCAATTAATGCGTATAAGTATCAGAAATTATGAGTATAATTCGAATCTACTCATCTTTTTGAATACTCATTGCTGATCTCTGATATATGCCGTATCTGTATTTTATCGCAGTCCACTTGAGATGTTTTTTAAAATTCATATTGCCTGCTCAAACAATGGCTGCATTGGTTATAATCGACTTGATCATCCTGGTAAACATTCAACGCCAAATTTATATATTACATATCAGTATGGCATCCTTGGTCAGTCTCCCCTAAAATTCACTGTATATAGCCCTTGAATACAGTATTTCAAATACTACTATTCATAGATTAATGCAAACGACTTATTGCACAGAATATGCACGCAGCAGAAAAAAAATTGATGATTCGATAATGGTTGGCAACCGACCACTAGTTGAGTTGGCAACTGACAACCAACCAACACTTATAAAATCTTTTTTCTTTTGGTGAAAATTTAGAATACTTAGTACCCCAGGTGTTTCCTTCTGAAATGCATTTTAACGATGTCACATATACATATACAGTGAGCGTCAAAAGTGAGTAAACACCACTGAAATAATTCATTTTCTTAGGATAGCGAGAAAAGTAAATGAGAATAGTCGAATAAATTACCAAAATAAAAACGTTTATTTATTACTTATAAAATGTTAAAACAAAAACAACAATTCATGATAAAGGAACCTTTTTTATACTGAAGAACATAATAGAAAATTTAAAATTATAGTGGGTGTTAACTCACTTATGGCGCTCACTGTATGTGTGTATACTCCACACATAATGGCATCAGCAGGTCTTTTTATCAAATAAAATAAATTTCGTCAGTATCACTTTGAAAATAGGATGCCCCTAATGAAAGACCCTATATTGAGGCAGTCTGCGAAATGCAGTGAACAACAGTTGACTTCACCATACAATATTCGATCAGCTTCTGAACATCTTCCTGCCTAAAGGTTTGACTACAACTTTGATTCTCACACTATTCATGTGTATATTATATGTATGGGAGGCAGATTTGACAAACTTTTCATGACAATTTTACTTATTCTCTGAGTTTTTGCGAGAAATCTGTTGAGAGAAAGTTTCCGCAGAAATATTTATTCATATTTTCGTTTTGTTGGAGATGTCTGACCTGGGGCCTTTACGTGTAATAACCCGACACACTACCTACTGGACTAAGCTTTAATAACTACTTATGTATATAAGTTCTTTAACTTCGATTTTCTACAAGAGAGATGAGAGGGTGTTAATAAGAATTTTTAACTAATAATATACTGTTTAATGCCTCAGTTAAATTAATTTTAATTTTGACTCACTTATTTAGTTTATAATAAATTACAATTAATTAAGTGTACATAACACATCGCCTGTTAAACGTTACTTTTCATGGCATCGTAAACAACAGAAACTTTTGTTGAAAAAAGTTGTTTTTTTCTTTTTGTTTCTTTCCATAATTCAATCAATTCGATATTAATTCTTATTTTATTTTTCTTCGATTTACTTTCAGTCTGGTTAATCAATCAATGCCGAATGCAGGTCAAGTACGTATGACGCTACGTAAAGCGTTGAGTGTATGGGAAAGCAACTCAAAACTGACATTCCGTGAAGTGTATAGCGATCAGGCTGATATTCAAGTACTATTTGCCAAGTAAGTAATAAAATACGCTCCTTCCAACATACCTATATGCACACTTGCTTTATAAAAATACACCATCATACACACTGTGTGTGAGTATGTGTATGTGGTCATAAGGCAAAACTGAAAATAGTTTAAAAAATAAGAACAACACAGAAACAGTTTAACAGAAAGCACGAAAATTCCATATAAAACGCAACGTAAACACATATAAAATACCACTAAAACCAAACGATAAAACACGCACGCAAAATATTTATGCTCTAACACAGAGAAACACAGTACACATGCATACATACATACATACATGCTGGATCCTGTATCTCTCTCTTTCGCTAATACCATAAACTTTTGTTGTTTTATTTTTGACCATTAAGTTATTGTTGTTGCAAACTAGAGAACGGGATGAGAGAAGTAACAAACGAAAATAATGAAAAAATTCCTCTTAAATCTCAACCTGAAATAGAGATAAGCATTTAAAGGGATTTAAGAGCAGTAATAACGGGTTTTAATAACACGCATATACACATGCACATACAGATGTACACACTTAAACAAAGAAAGAATATATCCTCCAAGATATGAATGTTTCATAAATAAATAATGGCAAGTTATGAGGATTTCGTTGTAAAGCAAGAGCTAGAGTGAGAGAGTTAAAGACAGGGAAAAACATATACAAACACAATATAATTTATTGAAAACGCGCTCGTTTTACATAAATATTTGTAGCTTAACATAACTGTTTCTATTGCTATGCAAAAAATGTGCAATGCAATGTTATTGGCTGTAAATATAACGGCATTATTATTATTATTTTTATTTTCGTAATAATTTCAAGGAATTATTGTGTCCACGAAAAACTTTGAACATACAGTGGCTCACTCGTATAATTGGACACTAGGTATGAGATTGTTCAAATACTAATTTTGTTGCGTCACCAACTAAAATAAATTTGAAGGAAAGACATTACACAAATACCCTATTAATATTGAATCATTTTATTGATTTTGTTTCCCATTGTCCAGATGATTCAGACGAACGGGCCTGAGTAGTACGCATTCAATCAGTTTCTAATCTCACTTCTCGTTGTTCAAGTGATTCATGCGAACGGGTCTTAGCGGCATGTACTCGAAGATTTTGAAGTCTCAATGCTTGTTGCTCGCCTGATTCTGAGGCTCGTAATGCTCTTTTCTTTCGTGCTTTAGGTGTAGGTCGGCCAATGTCTTGTCATTCATTTTAAATAATTTTCAGTGGCGCCATCCAACGGAAATTAATCGCACCAACTTAGAAACCTCCGTCGACTCATGCGCAACAACTTTGCTAAAGAACATATCATGATCAAATGCAGTTTACGATTTAATTCATTTTGAGCAATTTTCAGTGGCGCCACCTGTTTTAAATTGGTCATACCAACCTAGAAACCTTCCCCAGCTCATGCGCAACAACTTTGCTGAAGATCATAACATGATCAAATGCATAGTTTACGATTCTATTAATTACATACAAACAAACATTTTATATATATAGACGTATACATTTCAATTACTGTCGTCTATAAAATATTACATAGAGCTGACGGGTGACGTATAAGTAATATTTTATTAGACAATAACACTCATACTTTTTTTATTTATTTAATTTATTTTATTTGCCTATTTCAACGTAGAAAGTAGTCTATAACTCCTTCCAGACATACAGGAAGATACTGTATGACTGTTTCTGAAAATTTCAAGAAAATCGGTTCAGCCGTTTAGCCGTCTATAGACTTCAAACAAACCCACAAACATACATAAGGATTAAGGATGCTTTTAAACAATGAATGTTAGCCTTTAAAATGGTAAACATATGATTCAAACTTACATGTTATGAGTTTTGATCGGGTAAACTTGGAAAATATAAAATTTTTCTTATTTTTCAAGTTTAACCATTCTTAATTGCAAAATTTAATTAAAAAATATAAAAGAAGTGGTCATATTCCGAAAGTGCATTATCTTGTGAAGAGATTGACGCTTTGTTTGATTATTTTTAAATTTAAATTTAAAATTACCGTAGTTATTATTTAAATAGTAGATGTCCGTATGAGGGTATATTTAACACACAAGAATCAGATAAAAAGCAAGTTGAAAAAGTTCGGAGAGGTCAGTTCGTAATTTGACAGATGTGCAGGAATTATTCAACGTCATTCTGCATATCCTTATCAGCTTCACACGTATACATACATACATACATACATACATACATAATTGGCCACTACAACCCTTCAGTCAGGATTCCGGCCTAGCTTCTCACACCACTCATGTTGTGTGCCTTAATTTTATACTTGAGTGGCGGAACCTACAGTTTAACGTCGACTCCGAACGACAAATTTTGAGAAAGTTTTTCATGGCACGTTTATTTACTCTCAGAGTTTTTGCCAGAAATCTACTCAGAGGAAGTCGCCAAAGAAATATTTTTTTTTTCATATTTCGGACCCGAGTTTTACGTCTAATAAGCGAACACACTTCCTACTAGACTACGGCGACTGTCACACGTATACCGACCTCAAACATTGCAGCAAAAACATGATGTTTTATGAGGCTATCGAAGGCTGCGTTATAGTCGACAAAAATATGGTGTGGGTAGATCGTGGGTCTTCGCCACTATTTAACGTAGTGTGGTCGATTGTGGACTTACCAGGTCTGAAGCTACTCTGATAAGGTTCAGTCCGTGTTTTGGCGAGTGGCTTCAGTCGTTCACACAATATGCCCGTAGGAATCTTATATGCGATAGGTAGAAGACTTATACCCCTATATATGGAGCATATCATAGGGTCTCGATTTTTCAGGACAAGGCAGAGGACACTGAGCTTAAGTGTGTAAGTGTGTAATACGAAAGTTTAAACCAAGAAAATGAACGAAATGCACAATTGAAATCATAAACATTACATTACATATTTTAACATTTGAATTTAAATTATATCTTCTGTGACTTTATAAAAGATTTTCACACTTTCTTTTCATAATTCTAACTACTTGCAATAACAATAAAATATTGAAATAAATTTAATATTCATTTATTTCCGAATATTTAATTACTTTCACGAAACACGACCCCTTAACTTACCTTCCTGCAGCATACTTTATCGTTAACATTTTCTATTATCGACGACGCTAACAGCAACGCAATATTAATAATGGAAAATTTATTTGAGAAACTTTTCATTTTTAATTTTTAATAATTAATTTGTTTTTATTCCTTTTATTATTCAGACGTGATCATGGTGATGGTTATAAATTCGATGGTCCTGGTCTAATATTGGCTCATGCCTTCTATCCTGGCGGTGGTCGTGGTGGCGATGCTCATTTTGATGATGATGAAAATTGGGCAGTTACAGAACAACAACAGAATGATGAGGAGGAGGATATAGGTATGTTGCACTTATATTTGTTCTTTTTTTTATTATAAATGTATTAAGATAAAATGGCATAATTAATGATAAATAATTATTAAAATATTTATAAGAGTGGCATATTCTCTGTCTAGTTAAAGAGTTATTAAACGAAAATATTTCAAATTGATAATAAATTAGTAATACTATGTTCAGCTATGCACTTTTATTGAGTCAATATTCTGTTTATAGAGTGCAATATTTTAAGTGTTCATATATAATAATATAGGCAGTTTAGCTGCTTATTAAATATCCTTTTGACAGCTGGTAAACAAAACAACTGATTGTTTCAACAACATTGTTTATATTTTGTTTTTTAGTTTTGTTTGTTGTTGTTGACTTTCGAGTTGTCAAATATTAACAGAAAGTGTTCGGTTAATTGTAACGTTCCCACTGATCATACTTATGACAGTGTTGCATTTTAAGTTTTACTCAATATTGCATATTTTCGTATTTATTGCGCAATACTTAATTGAAACTTTGTATGAAATATTGAGCTCAATAATGGCATTTATTGCGATTTACGCAATAAAGCTGTTTATCTAAACACCGTATAAGACATTGGTAATAAAAGTAAAAAATAAATTATTTGCAGTGAAGCTTGAAGCTCAAGGCAAAAAATTTAATCATTTGGAATTTTTTCTTTCTTATAAGATTATTTTAGTACTATTCTAGTTGAAATTGTTCCTATAACAGCGAGTGTGTGAATCAAGTATCAGAGTATTTTAAGTACAGATACACGTATACAGTACTTGCCAATAGTAAAGCCCTCATCCGCAGAGAGGTAAACAAATTACCGCATTCGGAAAAGAAAGATGGGAAAATAAACCCATTTGTATAGACTTACTTACTTATTTAATTGGCCATTAACAATCCTTAACACATTCTTCCAGACGCCTCTGCTTTTGGGCGTCTCCGTCAGTTGCTCACATCAATCGATGACAGGGCTTTCTCGATTTAGTCCTTCCAATGCAAACAAAGTCGTCTTTTTCGTCAACTTATACAAAACTACGCATCAAATACGCGTCTTGCCGCAGCATAATTTTCCATTCGAACGACAATGTCGAGCCAGCAAAGCCACAGGATGTTAATACGCACATACAAAGGCCATGTCGCTGAGAAGCTCATACCGCTTATTATTGCAGCGGTAGCAAAAATCATCGCTTATCTCATATACTCTCAAGACTGCTGCATCAGTGCTTAATAGTGTCCATACCGTACTAGAAAGGTCTCTGCTACTCAGTTGCCTATTGAGACCATAGTAGCACATGTTGGCAAGAGTGATCAAATGCCTTACCTCCCGACTGACATCAGTTTTAGTGGTAACGGCGGAACCAAGATTAGCAAATTTATTGACTATATTTTATATAATATATATTTGGCCATTACAACCCTTCAGCCAGCATTTCGGCCTAGCTTTTCGCACCACTTATGTTGTATGTGTTAATTTTATTAACGAGTGGCGAGACTTACAGTTTGAAGTCGATTCCGAACGACAGATTTTTGACAAACTTTTCATGGCAATTATTTTTACTCTCAGAGTTTTTGTCAAAAATCTGCTGAGAGGAAGTCGGCGATAAAATATTTTTCATATTTTGCTATGTTGGATATGTCTGACCTGGGGTTTTAATCCTAGCCTTACGTCTAATAAGCAAACACACTACCTGCTAGGCTAGGGCAGCTACACATTTTGTAGATTAAAGTGAGTAATTCTCTGTAATCGCTGATTGGTCAGAAGGTTGTGCACGTCTTTCCCTCTTTTGAATGTACATTTTCTTCAGTCTGGCAATCTATTTTCTTATTTCCAACACAATGAACTGCTTAATTACATGCCTTCTATGACTTGTTAGTCGGTTTTTTTGGACTTGGTTAATACAAAGGCTGTGTCCGGTGTAATTACAGAGTAATTACAATCAGAAGTTGAGTCCAGTCCATATCAAATTCCTGTAGCATTAAGACAGTGAGCGTTCCAACTTATTTCCGAACGTTTCAATGTCAAGCAAAAAATGAAAATTCTTTTCGATATTCGCCAAAAAAAAATTAAATCAAACTACTATACCCACATACTGCTAATGTGTATCCACAATATAAAATAGAAAAAAGATTCACCACACCGAAGGGTCGAGTACAATATGCTACAAATAAACCCAACAAATGCTTTATAATTCAATTGACATACAAGAAGAAGCCAAAAAAAATGTTTATTGACAGTGTCATTCAACATCAAATTTAGGCAGAAAATTAAGTGTAAAAGTTCACGAGAGAGAATCCTATGCTAGAAGTAATTCCTTAATAGCACACAAAAAAGTGTCAAATTAGGGAATGACATTTAAAGACAATGTGGGGATATTATAAGAAAAAAAAAAAAGTGAAATATTATCTTACACACACACACTTTCAAATGAATGCAAAGAAGGCAAATGTAGTGGTTTTTTTTTTACAAGAAATGAGAGTAACAGAGTGTAAATGAAATGAGGCTTGAAATTGCCATCAATCAAAAAGTCATCTTCTCACATGAGTACAAATGTCAAATTCCATTACACACTCGCATATTCATACACATTTATAATATGACTGAATGTGAACACAAACATGCAAGTGACTGCTCATGCATGTTTGTATGTGTTAATTCTTTTTTCTGTTTTTGCGTATGTCACTTACGCTTGTTTTCCAAGTCGAATGTACAAAAGTGGGCTGATGAAATGTGACAGATACACACACATTGAGAGCCACACACAAAAACATTATAACACTATGCTAATGTTTTGCTTCGAATTCAAATTATGGTACCAAAAAAAAAAAATAAAAAATGTTCAAATGCCAGAAACATTTTCTAATTGGTATACATGTATGGTTGTACGTACATACATAGAAGCACTAGCCGATGGATATCCCATAGTACTGGACAGAAGTGAAAGAAACTTACAAAGTAAAAAGAAAACATAACTGACAAAAGTAAAACTATAATACGCAGAGCAAGCAGTCCTTTTAACAAGGCATCATAGAACAAGGCATCACGAACGCATTCTCTTTTGTGTATTGATTTAATGGTGATTGAAACAATGTTTGGTTAGTATGGATAAAACCAACTATAACGTCCTTATGATACCCGGATAAGAAAAGTTCAAATTATAAAAATAAATAAAAGAAATCATTAATAAGTGTCTATCATTGACAAGTATTTATCCGATTCTTAATTGATGTCTTAAAGCGTAAAATGCACAATGAAACTACTTAACTAGGTGATCCTGCATTTTGAAAATCCCTATCATCCTCACATCTGAATGAATGAGGATTTCATGTTAGCAGCAGATTTTTATGAACGTTGCGGTCCCATAAGGAATTTCAATATCTGATACCGGGTGAACGTCCTTATAAACCACAAATACGAAAGCTCACGCTAAGTGAAGTCCAAAATTGATTAAGGACATCCAATGAATATACATATATTTTCCCACAGGACCTCAATAAACAAATTATAATCAGGTTTATCTACAACTAGGAATTTGGTCTGACACCAGGAACAACCTGGTCTTTTTGCTTCAGTTTCGACTTGTCGCCTCCATGCCTGGTATCCCATGCCAACAACTTCCTTGGTGATTCCAGTCTAGCGAAGTTCTTAGGATGTCGTTCTGGGGTTTGCGCAACATATGAACGATCCATTTCCACTTACGGCGCAGGATTTCTATATGGAGTGGTACTTACTGGCTCACATCCCAACATTGCTTATAACAGACCAGAATATTCGCATAATTCTCCGTAAGCATCGGCTAAGAACGGCCTACATCGTTTGTAACATGCATGCTGTTATGTTCCACATTGCACTTCCATACACAATCACTGATTTAACATTACCGTCGAATATCTTCAACTTAATCTGACGGGGAATGTGAGTCGCTCCCCACGCTATATCCAGCATGCAAAATGCAGCACTTCTCTTAGATATCCTGTTACATATATCTGCTGTTAATCCACCAGTTTTTGGAATAATGCTGCCAACGAAACAAAATTCAACTACCTCTTCCAACGGTGTGCAGGCAATTTTTAGAACTTATGTTTCCATATTGCTATATGCATTACTTTGGTCTTCGCTATACATATTAATCTTCAATCCGGATCAAGAGTTTTTCATCTTTGGTTCCTAAGCGCTTGATATTATTGTTCCCCGTCGTTACAGATTCTACAAAAGTCGTTGAGAGTAATACCTTTTTCCTGTTGAGAGTAATGCCTGTGTCCCGTTGCAAGGTTTCGAAGATGGAATCTGGTCAGATTTAATCTAAATTTTGTTCTGAATATATCCATATTGTTTCAGATCTCTCTGGTCCCTCTGCAACTCATTTTTCTTTTGTAAATTAATTAAGGTTGTGTAGGACTGTTTGTTTGCTCATCTATAGAGGAATGCTCACTTGTGCTAGCTTTTCCAAATTCATCGGCTTTGTTGTTAACTTTAATTTCCCTGTGTCCAGGCACCCCTTAAAAGCAACCATGGAATGCCTCGCTAGAGTGTCTCCTCTAGAGACACTCGGCATTTGTGGGCAATATTAGATGTGTATTCTAAATGCAACTTTAAAAAATGTATTGAAATAAAGAAATTACAGGATAGAGAATTAAACAGGTTCTTTTCAAAATGACAGGCAATAAAATAAGGCAGAGAGATTAGAAAGTTGAAAACCAATAATTTCATCAAAAGGATGACGAACTGTGTATGTAATAAAAATCTGCCTCAATTCGAAAGATCATAACTGTTCTTAGTAGCAATACTTGTATTGTCCGACACTTGAAAACCTGATATGAACATTTTTAGAAACCCAACATTTATTGACAGAACGTTTCTAACCAGAGGTAACTTAGATAAGATCCACAACTTTACAAAAATACAGGAATGATTAACAAATGTTGTGGATAAATGATGCGATTTAACAAGTCTGAGCTACCCCACTACACAAGAAGTCTCAAATTTATGACAATGTTTCCAACTGAGATTTATTGACTAGATACAGGAGATTCCGAACGGTTTTGTCAATGAGAGTAGAGTATAAGATTGAGATGTTATTCTCTATAATTGTTGATTGGTCAGAAATTTGTGCAAAGCACTTTCACTGCCCACGTCTTCCTTTCTCTTTGAATGTAAATTTTCTTCAGTCTGTTTATTGTTACTTATGTACATAATTGGTCAATACAACCCTTCAGTCCGGATTACGACTTAGCTTCACATCTTATACATTAGTGGCGGGACAATTTTTTGAGAAGCTATTCACGGCAATTTTATTTACTCTCAGAGTTTTTGTCAGAAATCTGCTGCGTTGAAGCCGCCGAAGAAATATTTTTTTATCTTTCATTTTGTTGGAGATGGCTAGCCAAGACTTTGAACCAGTACTCATGAAATTTTGAGTATGAGTGAGTCAACAGTATTGAAATTCATCTACTCTATTTCATTCCTACTCACTACAACATTGATTTATAAATACAGGTTGCAATAAGTATGCGTACAACCTTGACATCAAACTCATAACATTCGAAATATGTTTAATTCATATGCCTACAGATTCATAAATTTAGAAAAATACTCGTGATGCTTGGAGTGACTCGAATCATTCATCAAAATTTACAGTCTTAGTTGTTGTTGTATTTACAAAAAAAAAAAAGAAAGAAAAAGACTAAGGCAGTAAACAAAGCAAACACACAACCTTCTAGTGAGTATTGTAGTGCTCGTACGCGAATCATACTTATTGTGTGATTCTTGTAAATGTTGAATAAAGGAGAGTCAAAATCAACAACATTATGCGTATTGTTAAGTATGAGTACGATGAGTACTTCAAACTTTGAATATGAGTAGTATGAGTATGATATTAAAATAAGTACGAATGCGTATAAGTATCAGAAATTAGGAGTATGATTCGATTCTACTAATCTTTTTGAATACTCATTGCTTTTTGAATACTCATTGCCGGTCTTTGGTTTGAACCGTTGGCTCACATCTTAAAAGCCAACACACTATCTACTAGACTACGGTGACTGGCGGTGTGATAACCCATCCTTTTTGGATTGCGATTGAAAGTTATGTACTGGACAAACGGCCCATCTCTTGCGAGGTGCAGATATAGGTTGTTTGTCTCTCCATTTCTTGTCAGCTTGACGGAGCTATCATCTATTGATGTCAAGGATATAGCTTCGTTCATCAAACTTTCTGGCTGGTTTTCCAGTGTGGGGTAGTCGTGCTTTGATGTGCAGCCCCTGCGCTGACCAACTTCTTTCTCTTTCCTGATTTTATTGGAACTTGGTCAGTACAGAGACTGCGTTCACCCGTGGCATCACAACGGACCGCTATTCGTGCTTAAGTGAGCTCTTTGATATCAGAGCTAACACTTCGACCTAACCTATCCTAACTGGACAAACGACCAACAACCTGACCGATTGTGGCTTTATCATATAAGAAATATTCTGAAAGATCAATTCCACATTTTTAGGATATTGATGTGACCTTTAAGATCACACAATTTGAACCGTAATAAGCTAAAACTCTACCTACTAGACCACGGCGAATTCAATTTTTGATACATTTTTAAAATTTAATAAAACTTACTTACTAACTTATTTGCCTTTGTCAAATAATTACGATGATAATCCATTAATTGTTTCTTTATTGCTGTTGAATTTCTCTCTAACAACACAAGTTCGCATACAAAAACTATCTAACGAATATTTAATTAAAAATGCAAAATTTTAATTTTGATCTGCCTTACACTCCCACAAAGCCACTATTTAGTAGATTTTAGATTAAAAAAATTATTGTATTCAACTTTTAATTTCATTGTGTTTAATTTTGATTATAAAAGAGAACATCTGCTCAATAAAATTACGTGGCTATTGTTCATATTTATGTACATATGTGTGTATATGTATGTATATGCATATAGTGTATATGTAGTAATGTATTATATACTAATTAATTACATTAGTACTAAATAAATGCAACATGATAACGCGGTTTTGCAGCGAATGAACTGCGGTTTAGCAATCGACTAACAATGTGATGGAAACAAATTTTAAATTAAAAAAAAAGAAAGAAATACGGACATAACGAAAATGACCAGTGAAATGATAGTAATAATTATATTCGCAAATTTACACAAAACGCAAATAAAATAAACATAAACTAACCGCAATGCACAATGGGTCTGTATAAATTTGTGTGTGAAAGCATTTATTATTGCTTGGTTTTTATCCTTAAAATGTTGTGGATTCGAAGTTGCTCTTTTTAAACGTTGCTAGTTTCTATACAAAAAATTTCTAAAATTTAACCATTTAACGACCGCAGGGACATTTATGTCCCAAACCGAAAATTCAAAAACTCTGAGTAACTAAAAACCAGATTTTGGAGAATTCAAGTTTCCTATCGATAGCGGAGGGTGCAGTCGCCGTAGTCTAGTATGTAGTGAGTTCGCTTATTAGACGTAAAGCCCGGGTTCGAGCCCCAGGCCAGACATCAAAAACGAAATATGAAGAAAAAAAATATTTCTTCGGCGACTTCCTCTCAGCAGATTTCTGGCAAAAACTCTGAGAGTATATAAACCTGCCATGAAAAAGTTTCTCAGAATTTGTCGTTCGGAGTCGACGTTAAACTCTAGGTCCCGCCACTCAAGTATAAAATTAAGGCACACAACATGAGTGGTGTGAGAAGCTAGGCCGTAATCCGGACTGAAGGGTTGTAGTGGCCAATTATGTATATATGCATTCTTTATTATGGTCGTTTGAGATAAACGCTTTCTTATTTCTTTTTGGTAATTTATAATATAATATACATCTTTTGATCATCTAATAAATCATAAAGGGTGGGCCATTTAAAAGTTTAAATTTAAAAATGTAATAAAATAAAAACTATTTGAAAATTTTCCAAATTTATGTTTTTGCTGTCATGTACAATTGTTTCGGTTAGAAATGGAATATTATTTCATTCCTATGGCTGCCGCAGCTGGTCCCATAGTACCTCATACCATCGGAATAATTCTCATGCACATTTTCAAGTGTATGGAGTCGTATCACGGCTTGGCATCACGAATATTGGCCTTCAAATATTCAATTGTCTCTAGTTTGTCGGCACTCCACAGAAAATACGCCAACGGTGTCTTATCGCTGGTTCTTGGCAGCCAATTGACTTCACCATTTCGGCTACTTAAATCACCATCAAACGTTTAATGCAATTAATCGATTGTGGCATGAGATGTTTGGCAAGTTCCATCATCCTGTTGAAATCAAATATTGTTCACATCAATACCATGAAGAGCGGGTAAAAAAAATCTCTTATCATGGTGCTGTATTTATCTCCATTGACCGTAATGGTTGCACTGTTCTCATTTTCAAAGAAATATGGTCCAATGATGCCTCCGTTCGTGAATCGCAAAACAGTCACTCGCAGAAACAGCACACGCAATGTGATGTAAATCGATTCATTACGTTCAGTGGAGATAATATACTGAATTATGTGACAGAATAGAATGACATAAGTATTGCCAGATTCAACATAACCGATGTTTAAAATTTAAACCGATAGATGGCCCACCCAATATAATATTTTTTATATTTCGGAAATGAATTTTACTCATGCAGTGTATTCTTTTAAAATAGGTCGCCGTAGTCTAGTAGGCAGTGTGTTGGCTTATTAGACGAAAGGCCATGGTTCAAACCCCCAGGTCAGACATCAAAACGAAAATATGAAAAAAAATTTATTCGGTGACTTCCTCTCAACAGATTTCTGACAAAAACTCTGAGAGTAAATAAAATTGTCATGAACAGTTTCTCAAAAAAATCCGTCTTTTGGAGTCGACTTTAAACGGTACAGTATGTAGTATAGTTTCTATGCATATCTGTATATTGTGTGATATCAAATGATACAGAAACAACGTTCTGTACGTTTACTTTTTTTTTAATTGGAATATAGATAACATATGTATCACTAAAGACAAGCTTCCTCTCAGCAGATTTCTGTCAAATAAATTTCTGTGAGTAAATAAAATTGTCATGGAAAGTTTCTCAATGAAGTCTGACGTTTGGAGTCAACTTTAAACTGCAACATAAGCGGTAGAAGAAGCTATGTCGTAAACCTGACTGAAGAGTTGTATTGACCAATTATGTCTGTAGTTGAATTCTGAACTCCATCCAATTCAAACGACTACGTTTAGAAACTATTCGGTGCCCAGTAGTCAAAAATATTAATGAAACCTGTTACTATCACCTTCAGAATAGTCTACATGCAGAATTCTTTTAGAAATCTATTTGATTCTCAATAACAATATTTTTCTCGACTTTGCAACTCTGAACATCTCGGACTCAGACCTTTTGTATTACTCTAAAGAAATATTAACAACTTAACATAATGTAATGAATTACGTAAATGATTTTATAGGAAATAGGAGATTTTCTATTCGAATATTGTCCCATAGTGCACGCTATACACAATATTAAAATTTGTTTATATACTGACTTCTAAAACAAAGTGCATAAACGTAGTGCATATGGTTTTGCTTATCCAGTATCCACATAAAAATTTATAAACACAACAACAACAACAGTTTTAATATATAGAGTGTAAATTTGAAAAATAAAAAAAAACAAAAATAAACGCATTTAAAGTTTATTAACACATTGTATGGTTTTTGCACTTTTTTTCACACAAAAATAATTTGCATATCCTACGACATATTGCACTAAATGCGGGCAACAAAATAACAATGATGGGGCAAAATGCATGCATTTTTTTGTTCTTTCTTAAAATACAAATGAAAAATAATGGTATGAAGGAAAAGCAAAGGAGAAAAACAAAAACCGTTTAATATTTTGAACATTTAAGACCTGTTCTTAGAGATTTTTTTGTTTAAAGTTGTTCAACACTACTGTCGTCTAGTATAGCTATTTTTTACCTCATTTTCCTGTTGCATGCTCTAGTACATGTTTGCAGCAAAAACGAACGAACATATGCGTAAAACACATGTGTTACTTTAATTTATGATGTCTCTGTGGGTTTAACTCGAAAGTTTTATTTATTCTGTTTTGACAATTATTTTAATACTCTCCAGGAAATTATTATTATTTTTTGGTTAATATAATAATAATAATAGTAACGCATACGTATAATAATTTTGTTTGTCGTATATTTTAATCAGAGTTTTATTCAGTCATACATTCATTCGTTTTTGGGGTTTTTGGTAATAGCAACCGTTGTACGGGCTCTTTAGGCTTGTGGTTGGCCATTTTTGTGCAATAAATAAGCCAAAATTTAAATAAATTTTCATTTATATTTTATTATAAATTGAATTTTAAATATTTTGGATATAAATACATACGTGCGAACATACATACATCATACATTTTAAAATTGCTAGCTATAAATAATAATACACCGTTTAACGTTTAAATCAAATAAGAAGCATTATTTCAGAAAGTTCAATAATTATCCTCAGTTAGCTCATGAGCTCATATTATGATACTGTATTGTTTTTCTTCTACCTCGTTCAAATAACTACAACAAATGCTTTCTTACGATAGGCCACTTTCATTTTTTGATCACAAAAGAACTTCATCAAATACCAAAGTTTTCAAACTTTCACCTATGACTAACTGATCATTAATGATGTTCAGTAAGGATTACGACCTAGCTTCACACACTCAGAGTATTTTCTGGAAATCAATACCACGACCTCAACACTAGCAGTTTAGTACACCACAAACTTGGCTTTGATTATCTGATAATTTATAATTAAATCATAAGCAGATCGTTACCAGATCGTGATCTGCTTTATAACGGGTGATTTTTTAGCTATTATCTTTTTGGCAACACTGATTTAAACAGCTCACTCACGTTTCGTGTTTTGTTTCACTGTCAAACATCTTCAGTTTGGTCTATAATTTAACCATGAATCGTCTTACAAACAAACAACGCTTGCAAATCATTGAATTTTATTATCAAACTGCGTGCTCTGTTAAGAAAGTTCATCGCGCGCTTCTTCCATTTTATGGTCAGTTTAATCGACCCACTGAAGCGGATATTCGGGCTATTGTGACTAAATTTCGCACCAAATTTACATTGTTTGACATTAAACCACCAACACGCTAACGTAGAGTGCGAACTGAAGAAAATATCGCAGCTGTATCGGCCAGTGTTAGTGATGACCATCAATTATCGATTCGTCGCCGTTCGCAGCAATTGGGCCTCTGTTACTCAACAACGTGGAAAATTTTGCTTAAGGATTTAGGTGTGAAGCCTTTCAAAATATAGCTGCTGCAAGAATTATAGCCGAACGACCTACCGCAACGCAGAATTTTTGGTGAATGGGCTCTTGGAAAGTTGGCCGAAGATCCACTTCTTTATTGAAAAATTGTGTTCAGCGACGAAGTTCATTTTTGGCTCAATGGATACGTAAATAAGCAGAATTGTCAATTTTGGAGTGAAGATCAGCCAGAAGCATTGCAAAAGCTACCAATGCATCCAGAAAAAGTCACTGTTTGGTGCGGTTTATGGGCTGGTGGCATCATTGGACCGTACTTCTTCAAAGATGCTGCGAATCCAAACGTAACTGTGAATGTGAGCGCTACCGTGAGATGATATCTAACTTTTTTTGCCCAAAATGCAAGAGATTGACTTGCATAACATGTGGTTTCAACAAGACGGTGCCACATGCCACACAGCACGCGTAACAATGGACTTATTGAGAGGCGAGTTCGGTAAACATTTTATTTCACGTTCGGGACCGGTCGATTGGCCGCTTAGATCGTGCGATTTAACGCCTTTAGACTATTGGAAGACAACATTGAAGCATTTATTCATGAGATACCGGCCGAAATGTTGGAAATAGTATGCCAAAATTGGACTAAGCGGATGGACCATTTGAGGCGCAGTCGCGGTCAACATTTGCATGAAATAATCTTCAAACATTAAATTATATGGACCGTACTATCGATTCAAATAAAGATTTCATGAATTTTTCTGAATTGTATGTGTTTTTTTTTAATTTTCCTATAGCTCTTAAAAAATCACCCTTTATCTGTTTACAATCTGATCACGATCTGGTAACGATCTGCTTTATATCTGATCACGATCTGCTTATGATTTAATTCTTTTACAGCTATGCATGCTTCCAAATTTGTATGGAAAGAGTGATCCAGAAACCCCATAAACATACTACTACGAGTTACATATGTATATCGGTTCACACCCTGGAGGAGTTGCAAAAATGATTTTCATAGTTTTCAAACTTATAAAAGAGGCTTCAACTTCCTTTAAATAACCCAGGCTCCAGATTAACTTGTTTACCATTGTCCATTACAGAAGAGTTACTGTTTCACAGATATTGTGTTGAAATGGAAATGGTGTACCGTTTATTACAGTATGTTGCTGTAAATTATTTTAACGGTTTATAATTATACAATGTTGTTAATACGTTGTGATTAATGTGTATCAGACAGAAAGTGGTTTTAAACAATTTGGCCAGTTTTTTGTTTTTAAATTGAATTATTTGTTGTTATAATTTTGATGGCATTATTTGCATGGATAATTTACATGGCATTTCATTTATTTGAATTTTAAGCTGCGAAAATCAGTATATTGACCATTTGCTTGTGTTTAGTAATTGAATTTGGTAACGATTTTATATTGGTACTCTAAAATAGAGGAAAGTACTGTGTAGTTTTGATATTGAATTCGACCATCCAATTTATTTACCAAATACGTTTGTCGGACTAAATACCTTCTTGTCTGTAAAGCCAAACCTAATGCTAGACACACAATAACATCAGCGATAATACTGGGATTCTCCAATGTTGGTTTCTAACAGAGATCAGTAATGAGTATTCAAAAAGATGAGTAGAATCGAATCATACTCATAATTTCTGATATTTATACGCATTCATACTTATTTTATCATCATATCATACTACTCATATTCAAAGTTTGAAGTACTAATCATACTCAGACTTAACAACACGTATTATGTTGTTGATTTCGACTCTCCATGACTCAACATTTGCAAGAATCACAAAATAAGTACGATTCGCGTATGAACACTACAATACTCACTAGAAGGTTGTATATTTGCTTTGCTTACTGTCTTTGTCTTTTTCTTCTGTTGTAAATGCAACAACAACTAAGACTGTAAATTTGGATGAATGATTCGAATCACTCGAATCATTTATGAGTATTATAAGTATTTTTCTGAAATTTATGAATCTAAATGAGTAGGCTTATTAATCAAACATATTTTGAATGGTATGAGTTTGGACTCTCTATCGAGTACTTATGTATATTAGGGCTATCCATAGATTCAAAATATGTTGAGTTGGTTTAGAAGTGATAGGGCATCAAGGTTGTCGTCCCGCTCTCTTCTGTGTATTTGTGATCCATCTTTTTTCCTCCATCCCTTCTATACTCCATTTTCTACCTCTTCTCCTTTTCCAATTTTCCCTATCTCCTTCACTATTCTCTCTTTCAATCACACAATGAATTTACAAGGGGTCATTTTGACCTCTGAGTCCCAATTACAATCACACGTCCTCAAACCTAACCTAACTTTTATTCAATCCGACTGTTTAAATGGCTAAAACTCCACTTAGGTAATATATTTGAAATTTTTTGACGCTATAAAACAAAATCTACATACCTACACACATACATAATTGGCCATTACAACCCTTCAGTCAGGATTACGGCCTAGCTTCTCACACCACACATGTTGTGTGCCTTAATTTTATACTTGGCAGGATCTACAGTTTAACGTCGACTCAGAACGACAGATTTTTGACAAACCACTTCATGGCAGGTTTATTTACTCTCAGAGTTTTTACCAGAAATCTGCTGAGAGGAAGTCGCCGAAGAAATATTTTTTTTTCATATTTCGTTTTGATCTCTGGCCTGGGACTCGAACCCGGGCTTTACGTCAAATAAGCGAACACACTACCTATTAGACTACGACGACTACTATACCTATGTTAATCATAAAATATATTTCTTATTATATTTCTTTAAAAAATAAATAAAATTTTATTTTTTTTTTATAAGTTATACTCGTCTTTTGTCAGTCAACACTGCTTCTAAAAGTTGAAGAACTTAATGCGGGCTTCCAAATCCACATAATGCATGAACTTGGTATTGTTTCTGACTAACAATGATATGTAACCATAAAAGTTTATATATTATCATTCATACATGTATATATATACATATATATATATATATATATGCTGCATATATTATGCTGCATACAGTCACAAAAAAAAGTCAACATACACAGGCCAATTTTTTTGTAGTTTTCTAATAATTTCTAGGTGTAATTTTTTTTATATTCGTTATTGTCTTCAAACATTCTTAATTCTAACTGCCTTAAGAAGCGCTTTAAGATCTTTTTCAATTTGTTTAAAATCATTGCCACTGTATGTAGACTTATTTCTTTGACTGTATAAGTTACATATAAAAACAATTCATACTACTTTGGATATGCATGATATCAACATTAAAGAAACCAAAAAAAAAAAAGAAATGACAGTGCATCCATGAAAGTAACTTCTTGTTATTTCTCTCATGCCATTTTTCATTTCATTTTTGGGGGTAAATAGTCAAGTCATGAAAATATCAATCAAAAAGGATTTTATGCACTACTTTCTCCTTGTTCCACGTTGTTACTCTGGCTCTTCGTGTTTTTTTAATTTATTGCAATTTCTCTCTCATTGGCAGTTGCGGAAATAATGAAAACGAAAAAAGTTATAAAAATATTTAAGCTTCTTAAAGACAACATTTCACTTTATGATGCCTGGTAAAATAAAAGAAAATGGAACGCACAACTATCAAGTTTTTAATGCTTGAAAATACATAATCATAAAAACTACAAAAAAGAGACGCTTATATCGATTTTTCTTTAGCTGTATCACTCACTCGTTGGTTAAACATTTTGCAGTGAGGAGAAATAAAAAAATTTTAAAATAATTTTGGCTCTGCACTCTGGCATTTGATTCTTAATTATTCAGTTGAAGTCCATGGAGTTAATAAAACGAGTTCTGTTTTTAATGAATATGTGACATATAGCAAGGTTCTGTTCTATCTCCGACCCTATTCTTTATTTTCATTAACGGCCTTCTTTCTTTAATTTCTAATCCTATATACTCTGTGGCGGATGATAGCAATGTTTGTCATCCATATTCTTTTAATTATAGGCCGACCTACAGTCAATTTCCGAACGGGGTCGTATGAATAGGGTCGATATTAACGCACGCAATGCACATCTGTAGTCATGGTTGGTGTAATGAGTCAGACGCTCTTGATGTTCTGAGCATGACAATTCATTGTGATGTTCGCTCGAACCAGCACATTTCTCAACTGTCGAAAGAAACATTCAAATGCATCGGTCTCTTAAGTACATATGTACATAATTGGTCATTACAACCCTTTAGTCAACATTACGACCTAGTTTCTCACACCACTTATGTTGTGTGTGATAATTTTTATACGTGAGTGGTGGGACCTTCAGTTTGAAGTCGACTCCGAATGACAGATTCTTTTCATGGCAGGTTTTATTTGCTCTCAGAGTTTTTGCCTTGGGTACCGACGTCTTGAAAAGGGATTTGGGTTTGAACCACCCCCAGCTTCAGAGGAAACTGGTCAGTTCCCATAATGGCAGGCTCACCACCATAACTAGATCTCCCAACGTTCAGTCACCTAAAAACCGATGACATCTGTCCTGAACTACAGGGCACTCGTATAAAAATTGTTGCACCGATTCCGTTTCCTCCTCATCAAGGCAGCTTCTGCAGTAAACATAGGGGGCAGACCGAGCTGTTTGTTAGAGATGTTTGTTAGAATTCCCTTTAGAATGCGAACCATTTGCTTGTCGAACTCAAGTACTTCCCTGGTTCTTCCGCTGTCTACTGCTGGACACATAAGTTTTGAAATTCGGCAACCAGGTATGGCGAACCCCTCAGGGTTTGTTGAATTCCATGCTGCTTTTTTAAATTTCTAAAAGTATTCCTGTAGAGACGCATTTATCCAGTCTCTTACGTGCCATTTCGTCCGGCTTTTCGTTTAAATCTATGCCACAGTGGCCCGGAACTCAATAGAGGCGAGTGTTGTGTCGACGTATGTATATAGTGTAGAGAGTTCATACAACTCCTCACCCCCTTTGATTTGACGAGATGGCATCCCAGCGCTTTGATTGTTGCTTGACTTGTCCACATGTTGGATCTACTTCGAAGGTCCCTTGGTTCAACCATGCGTACAGCTTCAAAAGCAAAAATCTTCTCTTGAAATACACTGGTTTGCCTAGATAAGCTGTATGATCCGCTCAGTGCCAGTTTATCGGAGTAGACCCCAGGTTACAACAATCCAAATCCTAAAGTCAAATTCCATCCATCTTATGTGTTATATAAAATTGAAATAGATTTTGCGAAATAAAAATAATTTTTTATGAAACTTTTAATATATTTCAGGAATACAATTATGAATAATAATATTATAATTAGAGGCCATGAAGTGATCAACAACTATTTCCAAGCTTATCTATTTGATAATGAATTAATCGTTTAATTTGATTTGTATGCTTTCAATTTCAGGCACCGACTTGCTAAATGTAGCCGTACACGAATTCGGCCACTCTCTTGGCTTGGGCCATTCATCCAATCAGCAAGCCATTATGTTTCCCTGGTACCAAGGATATGAAGTCGGCAGTGATTTGCCCGATGACGATCGTACAGCCATACAGGAACTTTATGGTTCAAAAGTGAAAATTTGGGGCTCCTATAAACCACAGCCAAGACCACCAACAACGACAAGCACCACGACAACAACTACAACAACAATGAGACCATTAGTTTACTATCCACCAAACAACAATTATCCAAATCGTTATTATCCACAAAATAATCCGTATCCGTATAATCCACAAAATTATCCAGTGGATCGGAATAACAATAGGCATCATCATCAACAGCATCATCATCGTTATCCGTATTACAATACGAATAATCAGCCGCCGAGAACATATCCATCTTATCCAGAGCCAAGGCCCACTACAGCAACAACACCAACGACCACACCGAGAACAACTACACGCCGATTCCGGACCCAACCACCAACACGCGCAACACCAAAACCAACGAAACACCGCAGCGTATATCCAACCAAGCCAAGAAAATTGAAACCCGACAATTGTATGACATCATACGATGCCATTTCTATGATACGACGTGAACTTTTCATATTCCGCGGACAGGTAAGGAAACGAAAATTACAAATTTAGGTTGAGGTTTTTAGAATTCATTTTAAATAATTATAGTTCCTTTGGCGTATCGGAGATAGGGGTCTTTACCCTGGCTATCCCACCGAAACTAGACGTTTATGGACCCAATTGCCAGAACATTTTAATAAAATCGATGCTGTCTATGAAAATCGTCAACTCCATATTGTGTTCTTCATAGGTACATACATATAATGTACAATTATTTCCCTATGGGCATTAATTAAAAACTATTTTTTCTTATATTTTCTGAATTTAGGTCGCAAATATTATGTATTCGACTCGGTTACTTTGATTCAAGAACGACCTTTAACTGCCTTAGGTCTGCCAGAATCTTTGACTCACATTGATGCTGCTTTTGTTTGGGGCCACAATAATCGCACATATCTTTTCAGTGGCACTTTATACTGGGTGTTGGACCATGATACTGGCCGTGTTGAATTAGATTATCCACGTGATCTCTCAATATGGTCTGGCATTGGCTATAACATTGATGCTGCCTTCCAATATACCGACGGCAAGACTTATTTCTTCAAAGGCACTGGCTATTGGGAATTCAATGATATTAAAATGCGTACCTCACATCCTCGCAAATTATCGTCGGCTCACAAATGGATGAAGTGTCCGCGCCGAGTTAACGAAGTCGATGATGAGTACACACGAACAGCACCACTGATCTCAGAGAATGAAAATCTTAACAACGATATTAATTCAGCGTTTAGGACAAGAGGGCCGTTGGTAATTCTAATTCTGTGTTCAATTTACTCTCTAGTATGGAGTTAAGTTTTATGTGTATAAGATAACTTAGTTAAAAGAAAATATAAACAAAAACAATACGAATAAATCAGTTAGTATAAGAAAGAAAGAGATAACAATGGAAGGAAGATAGAGATCAACAAAGAAAACTACAACTATTATACAACTACAAACTAAGACTAAAGATGATCTTATAAGATAAATTTATTAATTATACACAAATATATACTTACGATAATATCTAAATATACATATAATAAATAAATATTAACAAATATACCACCATATGGTAGATAAATGAATGTAAAAAAGATACCAATAATTTATAAAATACGAGATAATATAATTTTTTTAGTTTTTAGTTTCAATTATTTTTTTCTTTCTTTTTTAACAAAACCTTAAACCCCAAAAATTATTGAGGTAATCACAGTTCAATTCAAAAACAATTAAAATCATAACAGCATGTATCATAAGCAGAGCTGTGAATACCTTAATATGCACATATACAAAGTATCATAGATAAATTTAACCTTTGACTTAAGGAATTCGACCAAAAATTTTGTATAAAATATTCCTTTCCTTTGAATGATAATTAACCTCACGGTTATGAAATTTAAATAAAACAATGGGTTATAATGTGCAACTCTTCAGTCATAGACATTCGTTTGACCGCAGCATTTTTTTTCTAATTTAAAATTTTTTATTAATCATTCAATTGGCTTAAAAAAACTTAAATATATTTTACATGGTTGTGAACATTCGTTTGACCGCAGGATTTTTTTTTATCTAAATTTAAAATTCTTTATTCAATCAATCGATTAA
Organism: Sarcophaga rosellei; assembly: GCA_930367235.1. Lineage (NCBI taxonomy): Eukaryota > Metazoa > Arthropoda > Insecta > Diptera > Sarcophagidae > Sarcophaga > Sarcophaga rosellei. The sequence goes on along the minus strand of OV884021.1, from coordinate 30,100,173 downwards.
TTTAAAGAACATAATGAAAACTTACATATATTTTAAGTGAATATTAAAAAATTCAACTTAAGTGGACTTTCGTTTGAACGCAGTTTTGTTTAATACACAAAAATTATTCAAAAACTAAATTACATTTTTTTTTTCAATCACTCGTTTAGCTTAAAAAAAAATAAAAGAAACTTAATAAAAAAGCTTATATTTTATTTGGATATTAAAAAATACATTAAAAAATGGAAAACTTAAGTAAATATTCTTTTGACCGCAGCATTTTTTTCTAATTTAAATTCAAAATTCTTTATTCAATCAATCGTTTACTTGAAAAAACCATAAACAAAACTTACATATATTTTACGTGAATATTAAAAAATTCATAATAAAATGAAAAACTTAAGTGGACTTTCGTTTGAACCCAGTTTTGTTTAAAACACAAAAATAATTTTTTTTTCAGTCACTTTTTTTAGCTTAAAAAAATATAAAAGAAACTGGATGTTAAAAAATACGTAAAAAATGGAAAACTTAAGTGGACTTTCGTTTGAACGCAGTTTTGTTTAAAACATTCGTTTGAACGCAGTTTTAAATTCAAAAATTATCCAAAAGTTCCGAATATTTTGTAGCGTTTCTCTTACTAATAAACGAAAATTTTCCATTTGATATAAAGTTTACAGGGCTGTTTTTTTCATACTGCTGTTCCACTCACACAAAGGTCTCAAGGAAATATAGCACAGCATATTGCATACCAATTAAGACCACGGGGTTATTTATGTAAAAAGCAATTGGAAACCTTATTGCTTACCTTTAAGTGGGGAACAGAATAGTCGCTATAGGCATAACGCAAGCTATTAAAAGTGTAATAAATACATATTTAACTGCATATTTTTCTCCAGCAAAATAATGGAAACTCTGTTTACAATTTATATCCGTTGCGCGACAAATTTCAAAAATTTAAAATTTTGCATTTCAACTTCTACTACAACGACTATTCTTTTCCCCACTTAAGTATATTAAAATGAGTTAAATTTAGTACAAGTTAGAAGCCCAAGTTAAATTATTTCCACAGTATAGTCAAAGGTTTAATTAAAATCCACATTTAAAAACTTATAATTTTATTACAATTGCAATGCCTTTCACTTTTTTTGTGATTAAAAATGTAAAATATTTAAAGCAAAACTAATAAAAATATTATTTTCAGAAAATTGAAATTTGTCAAAATTTCTTAAACCAGTAGTATCACGGTTTTCATTTCGTAACATATAAGTATTTAAAATACTGCCTTAATTTTTACACACATTATCACTAATAAAATAAATAGATTATTTTTTACAATGTTTTAAATGTTTAACAAATAAAATTTCGATTCTAAATAAATATCGTATTGGAATACAAAAGCAAAGATATCAAGTAACTCAAACGATCTATAATAGCACTTAGAGTTAGAATTAATAGCATTAGAAATCAAAATATCGAATCATGTAAAATGTTAATAAGGCTCATAATGCTATTTTCTTCCGTGCATATGTGTAGGTCTACATATCATTCATTTTGAATAATTTTCAGTGGCGCCATCTATCGGAAATTAATTGCACCAAGTTAGAAACCTCCGTCGACTCATGCGCAACAATTTTGCTAAAGATCATAACATGATCAAATGCACAGTTTACGATTTAATTCATTTTAAGTAATTTTCAGTGGCGCCACCTGTCGGAAATTGGTCATACCAACTTAGAAATCTTCGTCGGATCATGCGCACATGGCTATAAATTTTTTTCCACCTTTCAGGCAATTTGTGGATTTCACGATCATTAAACTGTTCGACTTTTAAAGCAAACCCATTAGTCGTCCAGTTTTCAACTTTCTCGTAGGAATCGAAGTGCCGATTAGCCAATGTGTATGCCACGATAAAAGCAAATACTGTCGGAAGGTGCCAAGTCTGTCGAATTCAGCGGGTGGTGTAGCATCAGCTAGTCTAATGCTGTAATTGTTGTTACGTTGCAAAGTTATACCCTTCCATGTTTTGCGGCCCATTCTGTTGACTTTTCCATTAATAAAATAATCCTTTCGGAGTAATCTGGTTTTTCAGCCGAAGATGATGAATATCCTGGATAAACCAATGGATTTTTCTCGTTTAGGATACTGAAAATAAATCAATTTCTCATCGCCAGTTACAATCCCATGCAATACTTATGGTCTATCGCGTCTTTGAAGCCAAATTTCTCAAGAAGTTTCTGGGTTTTCGCATCGATCTGTCATTCAATTCATATGACAGCCATTTGCCAGACTTTTGTATCCTTCCCATAGCTTTTAAACTGTCAAAATTTGTTTGTGATGCAACATTTAACATTTCTGTTATTTATTTCAGAATCAAAGTGCCATCCAATATTGTTTGCAATTCCACGTCTTCAAACATTTTCTATAGCCTTAAGCGTTCTTCATTTCTAATATCAAAATCGTTATTCCTTTGATCTGTCTTGAATCTCTGTATGAGCAATGGCTTTGTACACGCAATGCATCTGTTATTAAACTTTCTTGTTCAATTGCGTCATATTTTAATTTCGATTTTCTCTTATGGAGTAGCTTAAGGACCTCCTATCCGTCGATTGTCAATTCTACTAAAACGACCATGACATTTCAGATTTCTTTGATATTCTAGGCAACTTTTAATGGAATTTTTTTTTTCTACTTCCCTTTAACGAAAAATATTTTCTAATTTTTATTTAATAATTACCTTCACTTTTTAAAAATGTTGAGTTCTCCAATAATTTGAAACAAAAAATCAAAACATTTACGCAGTTGGTGTATCTAGACAAATACAGCAATCCCCGGATATAAACACACCGGATATAATAATTCCCCGCTTAGTAGCACTGAAACTTAGGCAATCAATAATTTTAGCTTTAAAATGAACTGCAACTATTTCGACATAAGTATGCACCCCGCTTTTAAGCATTCCCCGCTTATAAACACAAAAAATTGTACCTCGTATTCTCAATTTACTTTAAAAAAAATTCCTTTATATGCATCCGCTTTGTGACAACTTTCTTTGCAAAACTGATGCTGTTCTATAGCTCCCTCGTTCGTGTAATTAAACGGTTCCCGATTTCTTGAGCTGTTGGAAGCCAATATCTGCGTACGGCAGATTTATTGGAAAAAGTATTAAAAAAAATTGGACAGCGCAATGTAACTGAGTTAATGCAATCTCAGATAATTGATTCTTGACAGAAAACCTACAATCTCCCAATGTTCGCCTTTCGTAATTTCGTAGAGACTCTGCAATCTCATTTAACTGATACTTGACAGAAAACCTACAATCTCCCAATGTTCGCCTTTCGAAATTTCGTAAAGGCTGTTCGTCTTCTACTAATCTGACTTGGTGCAGATATCGGGCGAGTCAACGACCTGATTCTCTGCCCAATTAATGCTGCATTAAGGCTCTTGAGTATAAAGTGCATCCCCAGATCTACAATCTCCCAATGTTCGCCTTTCATGATTTCGTAAAGGCTCTTCTTCTTCTATTAATCTGACCTGGTGCAGATCTCGGGCTAGTTAAGGATATGATTCTCTGCCCAATTGATGCTACAATAAGACTCTTGAGTATAAAATCCATCCCCTTCACCTATTTCTTCGTAGTGATCCCTTAGTGACGCGGTTACCCAGCAAATTGCAACTTTGCTCACCACACCGAGCTCTAGAAGATGATCAAAACCTTCTCTGGCCAGCCGGCATTCCATCGAACACGAAATCATTGCTGTTAATGAGACAAATAATTCAAATATAATTCTATCAGCTTAAATGCTCTCAGATGTGGGATTTTCATATAAGAATTCCCCGCTTATAGGCACTGTCCTGCAAGCATTTTCGAAAGTGCTTATATCCGGGGAATACTGTATTTGAATATACTTATTAAAGGTTATTTACTTAATATTTTGCTTAGAAATAACAGAAACAAAAGATTATTTTTTGTTTGGATAATTAGTACATGTAACATTTAAAGTGTGAAAATTGTTTATTTAAAAGAAAAAATACCTTAAACTTATAGATCGTTTGTTAACTTGTGTATCGTTTTCTGTATAATTTCATATCCAAAACATAATATTTTATTTTATAAATACTCCCGTACACATATTCTGAAAAACTTTGAACACATACATATGTATGTATGTATGTATGTATATTAAGAATGTGATATTATATTAAAATATATTAATAACATCACTATTTCTTTCTTAAATTATATGTTTTAATTTTTTTCTTTTCGTTTAAATCACAAATTAACATCACAAAATTACCTTTATACTCTCTAATATAAGTTACGAAACCAATTAGCGTCGTTATTACAACTTGCAGTTAAACTTGGGTTTAGTTAAAGGTACCTTTATCTAAAGTGGATTTTAAAGTCAGCTTTAACTTATTTTCGTTATTATAAATATATGTCAGTGCCGCAGCAATGTCAATAAAACTGCTCAATTAAACAAGTTTTTTTTTAAACGCTGTGAGCCTAATCACACGAGAATAATTGTGCTGGCATAAAATGATAGTTGCCATATTGAAAATAATACACAATATGGCAAGTTCGAACATAAACTTAACTTTAAAAGGTAGCTTAACGCTCCCTTCTATCTCATCGTCCCCTTATAATAATGAAAAACAATTTTTCTTCCGGCTAAAATCCTCCCCCTTTAGTTGTTATTTGGATTTTTCTCACATTATTAGCTTCGTGAGAATCAATCTTGCGGCGGTAGATGTCAAGACCGCTACGGCTAACGGCAAGTTGTAATAATGTCTCTTAAAATTATTATTATTATTATTGATTACCACAACTATATTGAATATTAAATAAGTTTAAATTACTTTAAGTAACGAAACCATAATTATTACAAGTAAACAATAATAAACTGTCATTATAAATCATATGAAAATTGTTCACAATTTAATATCGTGCGAATACCTTCTTAATACAGTTTAAAATGAAATAATTTTTACATGAAGTTTTATTAACACGTTAACTGCCGACTACGAGATAACTCTTAGATTCCGTTCCCTTCTATGGTGTCAACGACGAGTTATCTCGTACTCACTAAACCTCACATTTTTGTGTAGCTACGAATAAAATCGTATTATATCAGTACTAGTATCGATAAATGGCTTCTGAGGAAAGAACAAAAAGTCAATGTTGAGTTGCGTGGCCAGTTTTCTGAAAATTGCCGCGGCAGTCAACGTGTTAAGTATCCGTATATCTTACCGTTTTAATCTCTAACTTGTAACAAAACCCTCACCCTCAAAAATAGTAATACATATAAGCAGCAGAGTTTCTCAATTTTATAAAATCTTATTCATTGTATATCTTCAAAATAAAACGATTAACCAATATTGCCTTAATTATAACCAAATAATTATAAAAAAAAATTAAATAATATTTGATTTTAAGAAAATTATAAATGAAATTAAATGTAAATTATTGACTTTAAATAAAAACAATACAATATTATTAGAATAAACATACACACATTGATCTATTCTCTTCATTTCAACAAATATGGATATAGAAAGCAGTTTCAACAACATAAATATACTGTGGTGGTCTTATAATTAGCACACGCATTTATATGAATCTTATTCCAGTAATAAACAAAGATGAAATATTCTTCAAAGTCTATTTAAAGGCAGTTAAATATTCTATGGCGGATAATTAAGCGATTTTTAGAGTAAAGGGAACATCAATAAAAGAATTTAACAAAAAATTACATTTTAAATCAGAAAATTAGCACAATAATTAGAAATCGACAAAATCATCATTTTGATTTAGGTTAAGTCAATTTAGCGGGTTCAAACCCCAGGTCATGAAAAAATATTTTTCGGCGAGTTCCCCTCAGCAGATTTCTGGCAAATATTCTGAAAGAAAATAAAATTCCCATGGAAAGTTTGTCAAAAATCTGTCCTTCGGAATCGACTTCAAACTGTAGGTCCCGCCCAGAGTTCAGCAATGTATCGTTTTTTTTCTACTCATAAGAACTCATGAAATTTTGAATATAAGTGAGTCAACAGTATTGAAATTCAACTACTCTGATTTATTCGTACTCACTACAATGTTGATTTATAAGTACAGGTTGCAATGCGAATGAGTACAACGTTGGCATCAAACTCATAACATTCGAAATATGTTTGATTCATACGTCTACTCATTCAGATTCATAAATTTAGAAAAATACTTATAATACTCATAAATAATTAGAGTGATTCGAATCATTCAACAAAATTTACAGTCTTAGGTAATTTACAGCTTAATTGACAAAGACAGCAAGCAAAGCAAAAACACAACCTTCTGGTGAGTATCGTAGTGTTCGTACGCGAACCGTACTTATTTTGTGATTCGTGTATTTGTTGAGTATGAATTAAAATAAGTATGAATGCGTATAAGTATCGGAAATTATGAGTATGATTCCAATCTACACATCTTCTTGAATATTCATTGCTGATGTCTGGTATAAACCACCCCGAGCTTCGCATGAAACCGGTCAGTTTCTTTAGCAGCACGTTCATCAACATGCCCAGATCATCAAACGTTCTGTTTCCCAAAAACCGATAACGTCTGTTCTGAAGTAGAGGGCAATCGCATAAAAGGTGTTGTACCGGTTGCGTTTCCTCCACATCATGACGGTTTCTGTAGTAACCCTGATTGAGTACCCCAAGCTTGTCAGCGAATAGTGCAGTGTCTTGTTAGAATTTCTGTTAGAATGTGAACCGTTCTCTTGTCGAACTCAATAGTTCCTAGGCTCTCCTGATGTCCACTGCTAGACACAACAGTTTTGAAATTTAGCAACCAGATATGTTGGATGACCCTTAATTTGTTGAATTCCTTGCTAGTTTTTCCAATTTGATAAAGTATTCTTGTAGGGCCGTATATATCCTCCCTATCGTCTCCTCCTCATACATGTCCAATCCCATCCGTGCTAGTTCATCCGGCTTTCCGTTGCCCTCTGTGACACTGTAGCCCGTAAGCCAGTTGTGTCGACGTAAATTGTGTAGAGAGTCCGTGCAACTCCCGACGCCCTTTAATTTGACGAGGTGGGATCTTTGATTGTCTTTGATTGCTGCCGGACTGTCCACACATACAATGATTAAGTTCCAAGGAGGTAGGTTTTAATCACGCATGCAGTTTGTTCAATAGCAAAAATCACAGCCTGAAATACGCTGGCTTGGTTAGGTAATCGGTATGAAACGTTCAGTGCCACTTTATCGAAATAGACCCCAGATCCAGTTTCCCATGCCATATTTGACCTATGTTTATCCGACAACAGTCCGTGGTACCATGTGGTCACATCTAAAACTTGGTGATTCGGTTGTACTTCATTCAGTATTGAACCGTTCAGTGCAGTTCTAGCAGTCACGTTTCGGAGGAATTGTAAAGACAAGATTACCTCGAAGCCAGCTTGCGGCGTGGACTTTAGAGCACCCGTGATACAAGTACTCTAGAAAGTAGTGTGTTGGCTTATAAGACATGAGGCTACGGTTCAAATTCCAGGTCAGACATCTCCATCAAAACGAACTATGAGAAAAATAATACTTCAGCGACTTCTTCTCAGCAGATTTCTATCAAAAACTCTGAGAGTAAATAAATAAATTCTGTCGTTAAGAATCGACTTTAAATCCATCGCTTATTTATAAAATTAGCTAACACAATATGGGTGGTGTGAAGCTGCTCACCTAGCTAGGTTGTAAAGCGTAAAGTAAGTAAGTAAATATGTATCATAAATATAAAGATAATTGTACTACTGACCGGGATTTTTTGAGAGGTTAGGGCACATTTGCTCCATCGTTTATAATGCTTCGTCTTCCTCCTTTATTGTCTGATAAGCACTGATACCGGCTTAAGTCGTCAGTGAGCTCGATTCTGTAGTTAACTAAGATCAATAAGTTATACTGAGGTATGCCTTTTTATACTGGAATTAATACACTATCCAAGCATTTATCGCGATATAGTCTAACAGATGATAAAACAGTCTAGTAGTCCATATTCTAGGAACGATGTAGGCCGGTGAAACAATATTTGGTATCATCATTTATGTGAAAAATTGTCTGATTTTATCAAATTTATTTTGAATACTAGTTTGAGCTACGGAATTAAATTTTATATTATTGGACCAGTACAAAACCTAACAGGAGAGTAATGGTAAGCACTGGTATACACGTAACTCCGAAAATTGTAAAAAATTAGGGTTTTTTTGAAAAACATATTTGTTTGACTTCTTCACCAGAGATCAGCAATGAATCGTTTTTTCACTACTCATAAGTACTCATGAAATTTTGAATATGAGTGGGTCAACAGCATTGAAATTCAACTACTCTGATTCATTCGCACTCACTACAATATTGATTTATAAGTACAATGTTGACATCAACCTCATACCATTCGAAATATGTTTGACTCATACGCCTACTCATTTGGATTCATAACTTTAGAAAAATACTTATTATACTTATAAATGATTCGAGTAATTCGAATCATTAATCAAAATTTACAGTCTTAGTTGTTGTTGCATTTACAAAGAAAGAAAAAAGACACATAAGCAAAAAGACAACGCCAGCAAATAGAGCAAATACACAACCTTCTAGTGAGTATTGTAGTCTTTGTACGCGAATCATACTCATTTTGTGATTCTTGTAAATGTTGAGCCAAGGACAGTCGAAATCAACAACATCATGAGTATTGTTAAAGTGTGTGTACGATGAGTACTTCAAACTTTGAATATGACTAGAATGAGTATGACATTAAAATAAGTATGAATGAATATAAGTATCAGAAATTATGAGTATGATTCGAATCTACTCATCTTTTTGAATACTCATTGCTGATCTGTGGTATAAATGTATGCAAGGCACTAATAACAATAATGCCTTATCAGATTGAGGTTAGTTATTCTGCGATTGTCACCATACCAGACATGCATAGATTAAGATAGGTCTGATCACTGTTGTATAGATAGAGTCATTCTCATTGCTGATCTCTGCTCTTCACTAAGGATTAAAATAGTTCTTCAACTATAAAGTAAGAAGAGGCGTTTCTGATTCAAGGCTTTTGGCTGAATATTCAAATTTCCTTCAAACATTAATTCCATATTTTGGAAGCTGTGGTGGGAGATGAACACCAAGGGATCAAAGAAGCCTATGGACTGTAAAAGAAGATTCTCGGATTAAGTTTGCTTTACAGTCAAGGTCACAGGAAAAATTACAAGTGTACGATTCGATTTAAAGTTCGGGTATTTCTTGCCCTCCACAGCATATTTCGGAAGCTGTGGTTGGAGATGAACAGCAAGGGACCAGAGAAGCCTATGGACTGTAAAAGAAAATTCTCGGAAAAAAGTTTGCTTTACAGTCAATGACACTAGAAGGATTACAAGTGTGCGAATCGATTTAATGTCCAGTATATTTGATACCAGAGTCCTTTAAGGGTTAACAATTAAAAACCATATGTTATATTTTAATATTTAACAAATTTCACAAACTTTACTAGGCTTAATTTTATAATTTCATATTGTATTGACATTCGATTTAAAAGTTTAACATTATTATCCACTAAGTTTTAAGTATAAAAATAAATTTCAGAATTTTCTAAACGCATAAGCAGAGCATAAAGGTTTGCAATCACTATTAGCCAACATCAAAAACAAGATATACTATTTCGGTAAATGGTTTCCACATAATAATACTGTTTTTCACATTAACTTTAATCTCTACAGCGAAATTTATTACTCCTTGAAAAAAAATCGATATTTTTTAGCCAAACGAATGACATCGGCGGTACGTTGTGTAACAGTTTTATTGCCATTCTTCGACATCACATCCAAGTTCATATCTTTAAAACTGTCCGGCATTATGCTGTCATCGGCTAATATAATACGAATCATAAATAGACACGAACATATTGCAACGGGAGCACATTTATGAACTTCCTTCATGAAACTGTAACGAAATGCTTAGAGTATTATATGTGGGAAAATAAGGGGTGGGCTATTTAAAAGTTTATATTTAAAAATGCAATGAAACAAAAACGGTTTGAAAATTTGAGAAATTTACTTTATTTAGCTTCTCACACAACTCATGTTGTGTGCCTTAATTTTATATTTGAGTGGCGGGACCTACAGTTTAACGTCGGATCCGAACGACAGATTTTTGAGAAACTTTTTCAATTTTAATTACTCTCAGAGTTTTTGCCAGAAATCTGCTGAGAGGAAGTCGCCGAAGAAAAAATTTGGTTTTTCATATTTCGTTTTGATGTCTGGCCTGGGGCTCAAACCCGGGCTTTACGTCTAATAAGAGAACACATTACCTACTGGACTACTGCGAGAAATAGAATACTACTCCAATTAAGTGGCTGCCGGGGCTGGCCTCACAGTAACTCATTCGATCAGACGAATGTCCGTGCACTTTGTCAAGTGTATGGTCTTCAAACGCTCAATTGTGTCTGGTTTGTCGGCATAACACTAGTCTTTAACGGCGCCCCACAGAAAATAGTCCAACGGTGTCAAATCGCAGCTTCTTGGCGACCAATTGACATTACCATTTCGGCTAATTAAACGGCCATCAAACGTTTGACGCAATAAATCGATCGTGGCATGAGATGTGTGGCAAGTTGCACTATTCTGTTGAATCCAAATATCGTTCACATCATCATGAAGAGCGGATTCCAAAAATCGTTACGCCTTCCTCATTTTCAAAGAAATATGGGGCAATGATACCTCCGCTCTACAAGCCGCACACGTAATGGATGCATTAGCTTTTGTAAGATCACGTGTAGGTTTTCTGAGCCCCAAATACGGCAATTTTGCTTATTAACGTACCCACCAAGATGAAAATGAGCTTCATTCGAAAAAATTAATTTTTTTGGCACAATCGACATCATCGTGCACTTTCTCGTCGGCCCATATTTCGAAGCTGAAACAAAGCCTTCAACTCTTGAATCAATTGAACTTTGTAAGGCGTCATACCGAGATCGTCCCAAACTGGTGCGTAAAATATTCAATTCTGTTGGCCCATCTAGTGAAACAAAAATAAAGCGAATGGTCCATTCGACTTCAACTCTTGAACAGAATGAACTTTGTAAGGCGTCATACCGAGATCTTTTCGCAAAACTCCACGTAAACTGTTGCGTGAAACGTTCAATTCTTAAGAACGATGATGAGTTGATATCATGGATTCTCACGCTCCTCTCTCAGCCACAGCTTCGATATTTTCGAGTGCGCACACTGTACGAGCGTGCTTACGTCTTGGCGCATCAACAATGAAACCAGTTTTATCAGCTCTAGCAATAAACTTGCTAAACTATACCGGGCACGGTTGGTCCTTCTCTGCGACCAAATTTTGTGCGATATATTCGTGAAATTTTCGGACAATTGTCTTTGATTTGGGAATAAATTTCCAATAAATCTCTGCGTTGCTCAAGCGTAATCAATTCATTACGTTCAGTGGAGCAAAAATACGAAATTTTGTAACGGAATAGAATAATACAAGTATTCCCAGATTCGAAACAACCGATTGTTCAAATTTAAACTGATAGATGGCCCACACGATAAACTATAAATGATTTACCTGACAAAGGAATAATCCTGTGTTGAAACACCAACAGTTTCGAGACATTTTACAAAAGCATTGTAATAGAATAATAACAATTCATCAGTATGATATTCCAGAACTTGAATTTCAAGGCTTGAGAACATAAAGAAAATCACATCGTACACCAGACTTTCATAGTGGGCCATTTGGAAGTCAATCAGTTTTACTTGTTTAGGGAAATTCTGTTCATCTGAAAATAAAAAAAATAAAACAAAACTTAAATATTTTTTACTAAGAAATTTTCAAACATGCCACTGTTCACCATATTTAATCATGAGATTATTAATCCACATATCAAAATGCACGATGGTGGTATATAAATCATCATCCTTGTCCGGTGAATTCATGACCGCATTATAGTCCTCGATAAGTTCTTTAACTCTTTGTAAAATAATTTCATTGCCACCAGTGGCTTCGGTCACATCATCCAACAGTTCCTGCTCAAATTGTTTTTCAGTTTCTTCATCGATGCCATTATTCACATCAAAACGACGAAAATGCGGTCGTATCGTCTTCTCATATACGGCAGGCTGTTTTAATCTCAATGCCACAGGTAACGCATGAAATCGAGCCACCTGCTTTAATATCACTTTAGCATGTTGCAAATCAAACATTTTATGACGATTACCAGCACGAAAACCGTGTGATTGTAAATTTTCCTGTACCAAAACCGCATTCTTATCAACGGTACTGGCATTATCATCCAATGATATACGAGAACCATAATATTTCGATAGGCCATCAAAGAGTTCACTCTCTTTGATACCAGCTTCCAACTGAAGTTTCTTTATGGCTGGACTTAAGTATGTATAGACGGCATTTTCCGTTAAACACGTATGTTCGGGTTGAAACATTTTCCACAGTAATTCATTGGTTATAGGTGGTAGCTTTGCAACTAACGGCAGCTCAATAACTGTACCATCTTTTGTTTGTACCTTAGCCTCTATGGCTAATAAAACACTGCCATAGTTATCACCAGGTTTTGTTAAATAGCGGCTGGCGTAGTTCAGCAATTTTCCACCATCCAAATGGGGTTCCACAACTTTGTCCAGATCGACAATCTGAGGCACATCAGTCATTTTCTAGGTTTTATTCTAAAATTGTAATATGAACCGACGTTATAAATGCTTCCTTTCTCTAATTTATAGAAATATAAGTATATTACATTATAAGCTCTATTTCACGATGTTAGATGTTAGTTAGTATGTTAGTAGGTAATTCGTAAGCGAATCCATTCATTAGATCTCTTAGTAATCTCGGTTGACACATCTTTGAGGTGGAAGCTACGTTACATTTCACATCCATGTTCGAAAATGGTTTACATCGAATAATATTCGTGGGTTCATATCAGAGATTAGCAATGAATCATTACTTCGGTACGGTTCGAGTATGAGTGAGTCAACAGTATTGAAATTCAACTACTCTGATTCATTCGTACTCACTACAACGTCGATTTATAAGTACAGGTTGCAATGAGTATGAGTACAAACTCAAATCCATTCGAAATATGTTTGATTCATACGCCTACCCAATCAGATTCATAACGTTAGGAAAATACTTATAATACTCTTAGTCATTGTGGCATTTACAAGAAAAGAAGAAAGAAAAAGACAAAGACACCAAGCAAAGCAAACACACAACATTCTAGTGAGTATTCTAGTGTTCGTAAGCGATTCGTACTTATTTTGTGCTTCTTGTAAAATGTTAAGTAAAGGAGAGTCGAAATCAACAACATCATACGTATTGTTATGTATGAGTACGATGAGTACTTCAAACTTTGAATATGAGTAGTATGAATATGATATTAAAATAAGTACAAATTTTGACAAACTTTTTCATGGCAATTTTATTTACTCTCAGAGTCTTTGCCAGAAATCTGCTGAGAGGAAGTCGCCGAAGAAATATTTTTTTTCATATTTCGTTTTGATGTCTGGCCTGGGGCTTGAACCCGGGCTTTACGTCTAATAAGCGAACACACTACCTACTAGACTACTACAACTGCAATGGAGGCTATGGTTGATGAACTTTAGGCAATAAATAGCTCTCCTGTTGTAACGTAAATTAGCATGAATTAGGCGATGAAGCCATTCCTATGCTATGTAGTTCGTTATAATCTTAATTTACTGTATATACTGTATATATGCCAGCATTATATTAATCTTTATCTCTCTTCTTTAGCAATTTAATTAACACAATGAGAAGCAAGTGTAATCGAAGCAATTTGATGTGTAAGCTCAAAAAGTAGAGTGATAAAATGTTGATATTAAATTTTTTAAACAAATAAAATAACAACAACATATAAGAATATTACTCAAGATAAGAGGCACAACAAATAAAACTTTGATTAATATTTTTACATAAAAATTAGTTTTAAAAATTTTTTGTTTATTAAATTTTTTTTTAATTTTTTTTCATAAAAATTTGTAATCTTTTTTAAATCAAAATTTTTAATTTTAAAATTTATAAAATATATCCAATAGATTCTTTTGTTTTTTAAATCTTTTAAATATTATTTGAACAACACTAAGCGACAAAATAAAAAAATGAGATATACTCAGCTAATGACATAGTGTAAGTTGTGAGTTTTGATTAGTTTTGTTTTATTTCATAAAAACCTTTTTTTTTTTGAACTTTACGCTCAAATTTATTGATTACACAAACATTTCTGAACCGATGTCCAAAATTTAAACCATATTAGAAAGAATAGGGATGGGCCTTTAAAACGATATACACATATATATTATTTGACTTAATATGCTATAAGGTTTGATGATGTAAACTTGACAAATACGAAATTTTCTCATATTTTTTCAAGATTGTCCGTTCATAGTAGCAAACTTTAATTAATAAAATAATATAATTAATATATAAAATATAATTAATAAAAAATATGAAGTAGGTAATGGCATTCTGAAAATGCATTATCTTGTGAAGAGTTGACACTTTGTTTGATCAAATCGGACAAAAATTACTATATTTATTATTTAAAAAGTCTAACAGTCGAGTTATACTTTTCATATATATATTTTTTCAAATGAACTTTTCGTTCCAAAATTTAGAGAATTTTTGGTGGATCTTTATTGTTTATCGCAAAATGTGTCAATTTCATGTTTGAGAGACCACCAGAAGTTGGCCAATGTTTGCTCAAAGAGAAATAACATGTATTTGCAAAAAACACACACATTAGTTGTCTTCTGTTAGTCGTGCAAACGTGAAATTGACACATTTTGCGATAAACAATCAAGATCTATGAAAACTTTTAAAAATTTTTGAACTGAAAGTTCATTTGATAAGATGACACACATATATACAAAATATAACACGATACTATTTAAATAATAACTATATTAATTTTTGTCCAATTTGATCAAACGAAGTGTCAGTCTCTCCACAAGATAATGCACTTTTAGAATGTCATCACTTATTTCATATTTTTTTAATTAAATTTTGTATTTAACAATAGCTGAACTTGAAAAAATGAGAAAAATTTCATATTTTCCAAATTTACCCGATCAAAACTCATAACATGTAAATTTGAACCATATGTTTATGTATACCATTTTAAAGACTCATCTGTCCTCTTTTCAAAAAATCTTGGATTTTGAAAATAGGTTTAAAAATATTTGGGTAAATAATAATTTTGTGTAAAAAGATGAAAAATACCGGGTTTGTCAAATAAAACAAGTTTGGAGGGTTCGAGAAATATAAAAAAAAAAATATTTTTGAATTCTACTCAACCTAGTAAGTAACTTAGACTATGTCATTAGCAAGGTGTATTTTGACTGTCTCAACGTGTTATTTTTTAATATTTTCTTTAATAAAATTTTTTAATTTAAAAATTTGTAAAATTTTTTAAATCTTTTAAATATTATTTGAATAATTAATGCAAAACTTTAGAACACTTTACGCCACTTTCAAAATAAGATTCAGATTAAACGTTCAGTAAAAAAAAATTTCAAAACATATTGTAAGCGATTTAGTCTTTACTATTTAGAACAATCGTTATCAATTGAATTATTTTTTTATTTATTTATTTTTATTTATTTTATGTTATAAAATATTTCAGACACGTACAATAGCAATACTTAAAAATTTCTTTCATAATCAGAAAAAAAAATTTTTAACAAGAAATATCCGCCAACAACCGCTCCAATGCACGGCAAAAACTAATAAATTTCACTAACTAAATCGTTTCTCTATCGATAAAAAACTAGAAAATAATTTAAACAAAAAGAAAAGAAAACTGAAGCAAAAAAAACGAAAAAAAAATTTAAAACAGAAAAATAGAGAGAAAAAATAACGAAATCAAATAAATTCTCTATGGCTCTAATCACACGAGAACAAATGTGCTGGCGTAAAAAAAATCCGCATTACCAGCACAAAACTAAAAAATTTACATTTTTAAGAATCAGCAAAAACACTAATACATACGCATACATTTCATACCAAACTAATATTCATCTCATGTGATTTTAAAAGAACAAAAATTGTGCGACTAAAAATTGTTCTCGTGTGGTTAGAGCCTATGCGAGTAGTATTTAACGTTTCGATCAACTGCAACAACAACACCAGTAACAATAAGAAAATTAATTTACTAATTAGTTGTAGCAGCATATAATAATTAAACAAATAAATACGCGTCCGTATACGAAGAGCAGATGATGTTGAATTCAATCAATATCATCAAAGATGAGAGAGACAGAGAGGCAGACACTTATCAGGCGTATTGAATGTATTTTCGTTTTTTCTCAAACAAAAAAAAAACTGAAAAGCTTCAACAAAAGTATTAAATTTAAATTAATTTATTCCTAAACTATACCAAAAAATAATTTGTTTTGTTTTTTTTAATTTTTTTGTTTATCTCATGTCAATAATTAACAATCGTTGCTATTAACTCAGATCAAAACAATTGTTCTGTATTAATTTTCACACTTTTTTCCAAAATTATTGGGTTGTAGGAAAAGTGCTCTTCTAGCCTACAGTGTCATCGCATATGTACATAAATAAAGGGCGTTGCAGTAATAGTTCATATATACATACATACATAATTGGTCATTCCAACCCTTCAGTCAGGATTCTAACACCACTTACTTTGTGTATGTTAATTTTACCAATGAGTGGCTGGACTAGGGGTGCCAGACGTACTGTTTTTAACAGTACATGTACTGATTTTTTTCAATTGTACTGCTTTATTCACAACACCCAAATCAGTACGCAAATGTACTGTTTTTTACCATCTGTACTGTTTTTGTACTGTTTTTTTTCTTAAATGCTTTTTATGTAGCAATACAAAACATATCTCTATTTTAATATTTTAGAACAATAAATTTTGTTCTGAGCTAACGAGGAATCCAATGCCAAATGCAAATGGCGGTATTACTGATATTAAACGCCATATGAAGACAGCAAAACATATGCGGAATTTAGAAAAGCCTGTAAGTCGTTTTTTTTAACAAGTTTAATGACAGAAACAGCTTTCGTCTATCATACCATCATATCATACTGCAGTAGTAAGCTTTTTAAACAAATGTTTCCAGACTCAAATATAGCTTCTAATTTTACATGTGGTAATACGAACTTATCGAAGATCGCTACTAATATTTTGGCGAAGTATTCTATTGAAACTATGCTAAAGGACTTGAATGATGATCACCCTTTTTCTATATCAACTGATGAGTCAAACAAAGGAAATATTAAAAGCTTTCCAATTGTCCTCCGATACTTTTCTGAGCATACGGGAGTAAATACAAAACTTTTGAACTTTTATGAGTCAAATTCCGAAATGTCAAAGATATTGCTGATTCATTGAAGTCTAAATTGGAAGGCAGAAATTTAAACTTGGCCAACGTCACCAGCTTTTGTGCAGATAATGAAAATTTTAATTTCGGATGCAAACAAAGTGGTTTTTGTTGAGCTTAAGGAAAATAATCCAGATATCATCGGTATGGGATGTTTGTGTCGTATCGTTAATAATGCGTTTAAGAATGGATTGAAACTTTTAAACCTCGATATAGACAATATTATAATAAAAGTTTTTAATAAATTTAGCTCATTAACAAAGAAGATTTCAAGTCTAAAAGAAATGTTCGAATTCTGTGAACTAGAATGGAGTGAAATGCTTCGTCATCTGCCGACACGATGTGAATTAATTTTAAAAATAAACTATGAATACAATTGTAATGAATTTTACAATTTTTTAAAAACAGAAAATGGGAAGAATGGCATTTTAAAATATATCAAAAAAGTGATAAATATCTTTAAAAAGTAATATACAAAACTATTTTGTACTTTGAAAAGAAAAAATATAATATTGTAACTTTATATATACATATGTCTATCTATCTAAAAAGCATTTTAATAGTATGTACTTATATTTAAAAATATTTTTATATTTGTTAAAAAAAGCATATACTTATGTACATTTGAAATTAATTTACTATATGATCTCATATTTTAATTGTTTTTGAATTAATACCTCAAAATGTTATGAATTGAATAAATTGTTATGTTTTTTTAAAGCGTACTGTTTTTTCATTAATTGTACTGGTTTTTTGTACTCACTGTACTGTTTTTCCGAATTCCAAATCTGGCTACCCTAGGCTGGACCAGAGATCAGCAATGAGTATTCAAAAAGATAAGTAGATTCGAATCATACTCATAATTTCTGATTCGTATAAACGCATTCATACTTATTTTAATATCATACTCATACTACTCATATTCAAAGTTTGAAGTACTCATCGTACTCATACTTAACAATACGCGTGTTGTTGTTGATTTCGACTCTCCTTTACTCAACATTTACAAGAATCACAAAATAAGTATGATTCGCGTACGAACACTACAATACTCACAAGACGGTTGGGTGTTTGCTTTGCTTGCTTTGTTTGCCTTTTTCTTACTTCTTTTTTTTGTAAATGCAATAACAACAAAGACTGTAAATTTTGATAAATGATTCGAATCATTTATGAGTATTATAATTATTTTTTTAAATTTATGAATCCTAATAAGTAGGCGTATGAATCAAACATATTTCGAATGTTATGAGTTTGATGTCAACGTTGTACTCATACTCATTGCAATCTGTACTTATAAATCAATGTTGTAGTGAGTACGAATGAATCAGAGTAGTTGGATTTCAATATTGTTGACTCAGTTGTATTCAAAATTTCATGAGTACTTATGAGTAGCGAAAAAACTATTCATTGCTGATCTCTGATACATACGTAATTGGTCATTCCAAATATAATAGATATAGCTTTGTGCAAATTTTATACATGAGTGACATAACCTACAGTTTAAAGTCGACCCCGAACAACAGATTTTCGAAAAACTTTTCATGGCAATTTTATTTACTCTCAGAGTTTTCGTAAAAAATCCGCAGAAAGGAAGTCGCAGAAGAAATATTTATCATATTTTGTTTTGTTAAATACGTCTGGCCTGGGGTTTGAACCGTGGACTCACGTCTAATAAAACAACACACTAACTACAGACTTCGGCAACTACCAGTGTTCTACTCAGTCATAAAAAACGCAGGCTTTTGAGAACTCACTCTTTGACATCCTTGATTTATTCTGAACTCGGGAAGGTTTTCTCTAGAGAAAGTTTGATCTACGGATTAAAAGATAGCTTTTGCTTATTATAAGTGTTGTGAGAAGCTAGTTCGTATCCTAACTGAAGGGTTGTTATGACCAATTATATATGTGTGTAGAACACTGACACATAAGATGTAAGACATCCTCTTTCTCCTCCGCAGACCCACAGACTCCTGCAGAATTAATTTCACGAAATTCCAAATTTTTTGACATGCCTACCGAAAGAACTGAACCTCATGATAATCGGAACATATCGGAAATCGGGAGTTCCGTTCTGGCCCTTCAATGCAACAATGCAGTTTCCAACGATAGTTAATATATATATTGCAGTCCACGATGTCAAGTGTGCAGTGTGTTAATTTTATATTTGAGCGGTGGGACCTGTAGTTTAAAGTCATCTCCGAACAACAGATTTTTGGGAAACTTTTTCATGATAATTTTATTTACTCCCAGAGTTTTTGCCAGAAATCTACTTACAGGCAGTCGCCGAAGAAATATGTTTTTCATATTTCGTTTTGTCGGAAATGTCTGATCTGGAGTTTGAACCAAGGCCTGACATCTAATAAACCACCACCCTACCTGCTAGACTATGCCAACTGCTACTACTACTAGTTATACTACAAGTTGTAGGGGATCATGTAATCTACACGGATGTGTCTATGTCTTTGCCGCAGAAGATCAGAAGGATGCCAATTGATTATATCAAATAATTAATTGAATTCCAAGAATTGAATTTTTTTGCATTAAAGTCCTTCTTTAACAGTACATTAAAATAATGAGGAACGAAATGATGATTAGTATTTTAAAATATATCACATGTTAAACATTCTTTCGTTTAACTGTATAAACACAGTGGTGGGCAATAAGTTAGCATTCATTGAAAACCATAAATCTTTTTCTCACTCTAGTTAGGTATGCATTTTGGGGTAAAGTTTTTTGTCTAAGTGTTACTATAGTCGTAAGTGAAGGCAACTATAGAAAGCATATGTACATACATATATTTGAAAATTTAAGGCACCAAATATTGTTTTCTGAGAGAGTCCGTTCCGTTTACCGTTTTACCTTTTTAAAAACGTTTAAAATATGAGTTCGTTGATTGCAAACAAAGTAAAAATAAATTAAACTCTTTATTCAATTCAATTAAACTCTTTATTGTTCGCACTACTTTTGTGTGCCACCGTATACAACTTGACGAATACAACAATAATTGCTTGTTCGCTATTCTTCTTTACTTACAATGCACATCTTTTCAATGGCAATCTTCAAATCACGACTATTCTCTTCACGCGCAACACGTCTTCACATAAAACTGACTGAATTCTTACTACTCGTTGCAAAGCAGGCGCTTTGTCTTGCCTTCTTATTTGCTCACATAAACAGTCTGATGAAGGTTCTTGAAGTAGAGTGTTCGTGTTTTCGCCTTCTCGAGAACACTATTGCGACTTCATTGTTATTTGTATATTTTGTTCACATTGCTAGGTGTTGTTTTCTCGCTTACCTGTCTATCCCCATTTCTTTCATAACGATGTTGTTGGTTTACTTGTAACAAGTTCGTTGTTTTTGTTAGTGTAGCTTTTGTTTATTGTTTTAATGTTGTTGAATGGTACACCGATTCCATTTTCGTAACAATATATTGGGTATAATTATTTGATTGGGAACGTATGAGCTCTCGAGACGAACACGATAGTTGTAGATCAATTAATCCACAAATAGCTAACATCGCCAATTGTTATCTAGCTGAAACCTTTTGATACCGTTCAATGTGTCCAATAAGGCGATTCCTTATCATGTGACCTCTTCAATTTTATCATGGTAAGTGTTCTGCGTTCTGTTTTATCATGGTACTCTGGTAGGTAGTGTGTTGGTTTATTAGTCTTGAGACCAAGGTTCAAACCTCTGGATAGAATATTTAAATATTTATTCGGCGACTGCCTCTCAGCAGATTTCCGGCAGAAACTCTGAGAGTGAATAAAATTGCCATGAAAATTTTCTCACAAATCTGACGTTCGGAGTCGACTTTAAACTGTAGGTCCCGCCACTCATGTATAAAATTAACACACACAACGTAAGTGGTGTGGGAAGCTAGGTCGTAATCCTGATTGAAGGGTTGGCCAATTATGTATGTATGTAAGTGACCTGTGAAAGGCAGGAGAAAACCAGAGTGGTTGTAGTTTCCACACCAGTATTCAATGCTTGCGTTCGCTGATGACATTGACATAAAACATTATCACATAAAAATTTATCACAGGGTTCCGGATATAGAAACAGCACTCAACAACTAGCGGATTGCAATTATTTCGTACTATTTTAAAAATTGCATTCGTCATTAGCCTTTTTGAGTTTATTTTTTAAATTTTCTTATCTTTCTTCAAAAGAATTAGGCATTATCTTTAAGAATATATACATACATACATATATGTATATAAAATATTAACAAGAAGTGCAAAAATGATACACATAAGACACCTACTCACTTTGATAAAATTCCGGACAATGAGAAGAGACGTACTACATACACATTTATTATTGAGTAAATAAATGATAAACAAATAATATTTTAGAGCAATAATTTCTTAACGTTTGCTTTAATAAAGGGTGTCTCAGTAAAAATACCGTTTTTTCGTATTTTCGTTCGCATATCGTTCAAATGGCCGCCATGACTCTAATGGTAGGCCAACACTATTCTATGAAATTTTCCCCGACTTTTTTACAGAGATATGGCTGTATCTTATAGAACACACCTTGATTACCAATTTTAAGCTTAAAATTTTTTTTTATTTTATTCCCAGAAACCTTAGATTTCACTGTTAGACACAGTAGATGCACTTTCTCGACTGAAAATTCTTTCATGTTTGCGAATGGTATCAGCGAAGCAGCCAGATAAATGAGGCACCAAATCGTCAAATATTTGAGAAAAAATCGTCAAAGACGTTTATTGAAACCGTAAAAAAACGTCAAAAAAAATAAATAAATTAAAAGTTTTTAAAATCCAAAATTATTTCTATTGTATAAATATATATATAAAATAATAAATTATATTATATAAATAAAACATTTAAGAAAAAAAATTGTTAAAAATTAAAAGCTGGAATCCCTCATTTTCATTTATTAATTTTTTTTCCGAAATGGAGAAATTTTATACCATTTTCAGGAAAAAATTGTTTAAGGATTAAACAATCTATCCCAGTGTTGTTTATTGACACATAAGCGCAGCAATAATATTGTATTATCTCTATCTATGGGCGGTGTAAATATTAAGGAGTCAGAAGCTCTTGACATTCTGGACATGAAAATTCAGTGTAATGTTGGCTGGAACCGGCACCTTTTTCAGTTCCGTCAGTTCCTTCTTAAGATCTTATCAACTGATCTTACTATTTACAACATTTATAACCGACTGAGAATGGAATACAACTTTCATGTATGAGTCGATGCCTCAACGTATATTTTGAGGTTTCTCGACCGCTACTATAAACAGATTTTGTTCGAACGAAATAAGGGGACTTTTTCCTGAAACGCTCGTCTTTCTCGGCCAGCACATTCGTATGTGGATCGTATACTGCATTACAGTAAAAATACGTTTTTAGTCGTTTTAGTTCGTATGTTGAACTCAATTCCTGGAGAGATTTTTCTTGTTACTTATGGTATAAAAATATATAAGCCTACTGTCCACAAACACTGTTCTCACTTTCCTCCTTCCCATAACATATTTTCATAGTTCCAAACACAATGCCATCCATCCACTGAATGTTGGTCGTACGAAACATATTAACGTCTTCTTCTTCTGTTCTTCCGATGGTAATATTAGAAGCTATACTCGAATTTTTAAAATTGCCTGCAACGACAAATAATAAAATGTTCTCAAATACGAGGTTATTTAGGACTTGTAATTTTTTGGCTTTTAAGGGATTAAAAAAGAATAAAATACAGAAAAATCATCACAAGTATTCGAAAGTAACTTAAAAATATAATACTTTACTCCTAGTTTTTACTAACATAAATTTCCAATAGTAACAATTGCAAAGTAAATGCAAATCTTAAAGTGGCTTTTAATGTATTAAAGTAAAGAATATCATGTAAATTGTTAATTTTTAAAAATCGTCAAAATAAAGGCATTTATCATCATATCGTCAATATGAATTGTTTGGAGCTCAAAAACGTCAAAATGACGACAAATCGTCAAATATGGCAGCTATGGTTGTCAGCATAAATTTACAAATCGTTGTAACAACGACTTGTTCTTTTTAAAGTGATGTATTTTTATTCCACCACTATTCTTTAATCTTAAACCTAGTTTCTTGATTTGTGAAGTTCCCCACTTGAAGATGTATTTTTCAATTTGAGGTTACGGATAGTCGAAATGACAGCTGTCAAATTTCAGAGTTGCGACTTACACCAAAACTTAGCCTAAAATCAAAAAAAATACATTCATACTGTGACACCATTAATAAATTCTAAATTAATTTCAATAATAGTGAAATTTCCACTCATGGACAGTTCTTGGCCGGCCGTGTAATAGTACCTTTTTAAAACGCCTAAAAATCCGTTACCTGATAAAAATCTAAGGGCCATTATTACAACTTGCCGTTAACTAAAAGGAGGATTTTAATGGGCAGATAAATTATTTTTCATTATTATAAGTGGACAATAAGGTATAAGTGAGCGTTAAGCTAAATGGAGGTTCATACTACCTTCATTTTTTAAAGTTAAGTTTATGTTAGAACTTGCCATATTTAATATATTATTTTCAATATGGCAACTTCATATATAAACAAAATGAGGAAACACAAAAACAAAAAAAGATTCCTTCGTTGCCACTGCGTTTAAAAAAGTCTTATTCAATCGAACAGTTTTATCGACATTGCTCCGGCATTGCCATATTTTTGAAACAAGTTAACTTTATTTTATCGTTAGGTTGTAATAACGAAAATAAGTTAAAGGTGACTTTAAAGTTCACTTTAGCTAAAGGTAACTTTAACTAAACCTAAGTTTAACGCCAAGTTGTAATAATGGCCCTAAGAATATTGAAATATGAACCAGAATGAATACGTTACAATAAGTGAATAGAAATTGATGGTTTAGCCTTTAAAATTGTAAGTGTGAATGTACCGTATCCAATTGCGTAATATTACTAACTGTAGTTAAATAAAATGATTTTAAAGTCATAATAAATAATATAATTTGCTGTGAAGTTCGGACATAAATTTAAACTTAATTTCTTCATCACGATCTTCTTACACCAGTTTACAGCTTGACAAATTACTTATACACCAAATTCGATAAACATTTTACGTGTGTAAATCCACATTATCATAAAGACATGATTTATTTCAAAAATAAGTCATTAAAACTGTTAAAATCGTTCATTTTATTACTACGATGATGACAACCAGAAAAATTTAAAACATTTCCGCTTTTAACAATCGAACAGAATGCTACTAATGTGATTTCATTTGGTGCACTAGTAAGCTATAAACCACCAAGTACTGAGCAGCAATTTCTCAATTGCCTTCTTAGCCAAGCAGCATGTTCGTTAATTATTTTAAAGGCGGCAGCGTCAAAATATGGTTATAAAATAATTAACAGTTCTTTATCAATGCTGCCACATGCCTCTATGTAACTTATTGAATTGAAGACATTAACCCGTACTACCACCAAAAATAGAAATTGAAAGAGCAGCAGAAGCATCAACGCTTGTTTACGCGCTGCCTTTAAAGTAATCGTTTCCATATACAGGTCTCCCTCGTATAACGCGGTTTCATTACAATGCGAAATTTCGGATTGTATAACGCGAAATTGAAAATGAAAAAATTTTTAATTTAATTTTTTTGAGACCGTACGTCTGTCAATTTGTTTGGAGAAAAGTTTCGACATTATTCTGTTCTATCACTTATATTTTTAATTGCTACTGATATGGGAGTATAAGCATGTATGCTTGAATCATATTAACACAAAAATTAAAGTCTCTACTACTTAATTTTAATTAATTAATTTACAAGACTGAGCATACAGTTGTGCGCTTCAACATAGCAGTAACACTATACACAAATCAATACTTTGAAAACTAAACTTTGAATAAAGTTTGGAGTTGGCTGACTGAATTTTCGACCAAATAATACGTGCCAGTCTAGGTGAGGTTTATACTGCAATCATTTACTTGGGAATATTGTAGTAGAGAACCTGTTAGGAGATCTGCAGCAACGTGACTTTCAGATCTACTGTTATGTGGATGATCTGGCCATAGTTTCGATCCTCAGGTTATCTCTTCGAGATATACCAAGCTCTAAAGCTTACAACAGAACGGTATCGATCCTTAATGAGATTCAACCTTCCTTATCCAAGAGGGTTAAATATCTGGGTATCATTCTTGGTCCCAAGCTCTCATAGAAGGATAACATTATTGATCGGACTAGGAAAGTGACAACAGCGTTTTACATTCGCAAAAGGACCGTGGCCAAGATGTGGAGTCTCAGATTAACCATCACATACTGGCTCTTTAGGGTCGTGGTGAATCCAACCTTGCTCTACGGTGTAACATGTCTAGTAGACAAACGCCAATACGACTGCGGATTAATAGACAGAGTACGCAGGTAGTCAACTGTTCAGACCACTAGCACAGTCTGTTCCACATCAACCAAGGCACGATTTGCTCTACTTAATTGGGTTCCCTTTGACCTTTTATTTAAGCATAAGGCAGTAAGACTCAATACCGTCCGGTCGGAACTATGGACATACCGCTACTCTGGGAAGACATACAAACATTGAAGTCGGTTATATGATTCGACTTTAGAAATCGAACTAGGAACTTCTAGTCTAAAGTGCTGGAGGTTCCAGAGTACTGATGGCTCAATGATAAGTGGTAGTATGAGCTCGAGTATATTTATTTAGGCTTCTGATATTAAACTTTCTTATAAGTTTCCTTAGCGCTGCAGTGCTTTCCAGGCAGAGGACATGGCAGTTTTGAAATCGACGCATTGCCTGTTGAGTGGACGATTTTTTCCTAAAAATGTCTTGATATACTCGAACAACCAAGCGATCAAGTCCCTACGTCTGTGAATGCCCAGGATCTTTCAGAGGAATTTCGGATCATTCAAAGTTAGTTCTTATGTTGGTTCCGGACCATAGGGATATGGTTGGAAATTACATTGCTAATGAGAGACCAGGGCCGGTAGGGAACTCGCAATCGCCAACATGTTACAGGTAGGTAACATAGGTATTCCGACTCTCTTAGTTAATTTGGATATTATCCTCTCCTTTTACAGCGAAGCTCAATGTTGTTGGCAGCAGAAAGATAATATTGCTATACTCTACTGGAAACGTATGGACAAGAAGACGACCGACTCGCTTCTGTCATTAAATCGCATGACCATCAATGACACATTAGCGATTATTACGGGCCAATGTTCCTTTAGTAGGTACTCCGAAGGATTTGGAATTCCGGGTTCTACAGAAACTTTGGGTCTGAGGAGGAGTTAGACACTGTTTTCCATTTTCTGCGTCAGTTCCTCTCACTTTTTGACATCTTTAACCCAGCTCTCTAATATAAAGACTTCTGCAATAGCAAGACTTATTTTGGACTCGGGTTGGTTTGCTTTTGGGGAATGTTTGATACCCGGGTAGAAGTGATTGTGGTATCACAATGGACACAAATGCTGGCCTAAGTAGGATTTCATCCTTCAAGGAGGGTTCATCACATTACCGGTCCTAATCGTTCATCTTAGGAGGAACGTATTAAAAGCTGTACTCAACTCAAGACTACCAAGATAGCGAACAGTTTTAAAAAATTTTTACAAAAAGCTTGGAAACCAAAGTCTACATTTAGTCAACTTAAGACGTTCTACACGGCGCATTTTTTCGATGTGTATACGCATTACGCGCAATAGGTGACAACTTGTTCGCATAGCGTATATTGGCCATTTGTCTCTTTCAAGCGTGGGTTTTGAAAGAAAATTATAAATATTCGTGGACCACCAATGGTGTGCGCCGCCAGATAAATGGTGAATGGAAAAAAAACTACCAGTCTATGCATACATAATTGGCCATTGAAATCTTCAGTCAGGGTTATGGCCTGTGTAAATTTTATACTTTAGTGGCGGGACCTACAGTTTAAGGTCGATTCCGAACGACAGATTTTTTAAGAAACTTTTTATGGCAATTTTATTTACTCTCAGAGATTTTACCAGAAATCTGCTAAGAGGAAGTCGCCGAGGAAATATTTTTTTCATATTTCGTTTTGATGTCTGACCTGGGGTTTGAACCGAGTCCTTGCGTCTAATAAGCCAACACACTAACTACTAGACTACGGCGACTAGACTGTATTTCGAAATTGAAACGATATATTTGAACAACAAAAACTATAGTAACACTGCTATTTTCATTTTCACTACTGTATATTCCAAATAAACACGAAAATTGTTTAAATTTATAACATTCCTTAATTAATGTTGAGTGAGCACAATTAAAAATTATTTATTTCCGTAATTTAATATATTTTATTTCCGTCCAAAATCGGCTCGTGGCATTCTAATTGAAAGGAAATAGCCGGTTTGCATACGGTCATACCGCTGTGAATAGACGCGTTTTGACGCGTTCTTTGGTCGCTGAACGGCCTATATTCGTAAATGGCAAATCTTACTCTAAATAAAGGGGAATTTGAACGGAAACACAAGACATCCAACGTGACCGTTTTTAGGTGAAGAGAGCACATAGTAACCAATACAATATCTTGAATCTAATTTGCAAACCAAGAGAGATCATTACACTAAGGTGAAGAGGAAAAGTTGAATTACTCATCAAAATAAATAAAACGTAGTGGACTCGAATTAATTCCGAAACGAAACACCACTGCATATAGGTTAGGTTGGCTAAAGTTGCAAACCCCCCTTGGTCCCACTTAAGCCAGAATTTAGGTCTATTGTGATAGGTTGTAATCCTAACTAATGGATTGTAATGACCAATTAAGAAGTAAGTTATACAAACCATAAATAATATTGATCTACTTCGTATTACAACCCTGCAACCAATCCAGTACAACATTCTGAGAAGAAAGTTTGGGTGGATAGAACTCATACCAAAAGAGAATTGATACAAGAGGACAGGTACAGGACGAGACAATAAGAATATCGTCCAATACAGTTCGATAAAAATTACTTCTTCCAACTGTTTGATAGCTCCCCAACTGGAGGATAGTGGAACATGAGTTCTTTTAATAGAGGTTATAGTTTTCAGATTTCATTGACAACGTTTACACATAAAAACAATGATTTTTTACGTTAATAGGATTAGACATGGAGTTAATAATAATAGTGTATAAGTATTGTCTAATTCGATAATCCGGCTCTTAAAAACGCTTAACACAATTTCACTCTCTCAAACCGGTGTGCCCTAAATGTATGTCCCTTCTGAACTCTTCGGAATATATTTCCTGACTAGTTCCACCACAATTTTCGCCTGAAGCCACACATCTCGCAGGAAGACTTGCGATTGCCTAACATTGATTTCATGAATAAAGACAGCTCCTCGAGTGCTCATCTCCATTCTCGGCATATCCATGAAATTAGCCCAGCCATTAAAGAGTTCATCTTTACCTATCCAAAATTCCCTATTAGTTCATACGGTTTAACTAAAAAATTGACTTTTATGGCCATGTAATCCGCCATTCTGGCAGTCGAAAGCACGTGTCCTCTCCAATTTATATCTCACCAGTTCCGAGTGGCTCCTAAGCCCGCATCAAATTTCTAAAGCGAGTGTTAAAATAACATATTCGTTTTGTTTATTCCGCATTTCACAAGATGACATCGCAACTGCTTTTTTTTTACTTTCACAGATGACATATAGAGAGATCCTAGACAGGAATAGTGCTCTATTTATCAACAAAACTGGGCAGTGCAGAGATAGTGGATAAATTCCATCTCCTTCTTGACATAATTAAATTGGTCAACCAACTTCAACTGACATGTTCAAGACGCGAGAAGGCATTTAGAAAATTACACTTCCAAGCAAATTTAACGTTGTTGCTATGGCAACATAGAAAGTAGAAAAATAGAATCAGCAATGAGTATTCAAAAAGATGAGTAGATTCGAATCATATTCAGAATTTCTGATACTTATACGCATTCATACTTATTTTAGTACCATACTCATACTACTCATATTCAAAGTTTGAAGTACTCACCGTACTCATACTTAACAATACGGATGATGTTGATTTCGATTCTCCTTTACTCAACATGTACAAGAATCACAAAATAAGTATGATTCGCGTACGAACACTATAATACTCACTACAAGGTTGTGTGTTTGCTTTGCTTGCTGTCTTTGTCTGTTTCTTTCTTTTTTTTTGTAAATGCAACAACTAAGACTAAATTTTTATGAATGATTCAAATCACTCGAATCATTTATGAGTATTATAAGTATTTTTCTAAATTTATGAATCTGAGGCCCCGATTATGGTTCACAACACATAAATGTTGTGTTGTAACAGAGACAACACAACATTTATTACTTTCTTGATTATGGTTTACAACATCTAGATGTTGTGTATGTCACAGTGTTGCTCTTCAATGTTAGTATACTTTTCCTTCAAAATACAACCCTGAGTGTATAAAACTGCCAATTGAAAACAAAAAGCCTACATAAAACACAAACTTTAACTCTTGTTAAAACATGACAATTAAAAATAAAGGCTAGTTTTATTAGCGTTTATATTTTATGTATGTATTGCAATAAATTCATTTCAAAAGTACTTCAAATTAAAATATATAAATATAAAAAAACCTTCTTATCACATTAAAATTTATTTAGATCACATAGTTACTTAAAGCTAAAATACAAATTCATAAATAGTTTAAAATATCAATTTTTTTTTTTTTGGTTAAAAGGAGTTTGGCTTTTAATAATTCATTTTGTAATTCAGCCTTTTCCCTATTTATTTCTAGCATTTTTTATTTATTTGATAATTTTTATATGAGCCCTTCTCAAGATGTTTTAACGTAAGCAATATCTCCTGTAGGTTCTTTTCTTGCCTTTTTAAGGTTTTTATACGCTCATCCCCTATCTTATTTTTTGTATTTTGTAGCTTTTCGACAACTGCTGTTTCCACTGGTTAGTGCTAGTTGAAGGCCCTTCAATTTCGTGTGACGATTCGTCTTGAATTTGTAATCCCATTGCAGATCCATTTGGATTTACTTTCCAATGCATAAACACCAACTCTACGGTGCTCTGCTCCAATTTCCTGCTAATTTCCGTCGACGGACTACCACCTTCAAAGTTTTTTTTCTTTTGGCAGAGAGTTTTCTTTTCAAATTGGCTTTATAATGAGTCCATGCCTTAAAAATGCTACAATTCATCTACTAACCCTTTGCCATTCTTTTGAAACTCTAACGGGTGGGCCCAAGTCATTTAGCTCCAATGAAAATTTCTCCCACGTCCCTTTGTGCTGATTCTTATTTGCTCCAAATGATAACTTGCCAATGTCAGGATTTGCTGTCATGAACTCGACCAGCTTTTCCTTCTGCTTGTTAGTGATTATTTTTCTATAAAATATTTTCAGTTATTTATAATTTTTAAAATTTCCACAAAAAATTATATGCACTGTTTTATACATATACTTATAAATGTTTATACATTTTCTTTTTTAAACTGAATGCGGCAACAAGACAACACCTAATGAGCTGTTGTAAGTTTTTGACAGTTCTGAGAACACTTAAAAACAACTGTTGTAAATCATAATCGGGCTATGTGAACACACACAACATAAAGTACAACACTAGCGATAGATGTTGTGAATCATAATCGCAATTTTAAAACTACAACACTAAATTTACAACTGTTGTGAACCATAATCGGGGCCTGAATGAGTAGGCGTATGAATCAAACATATTTCGAATGTTATGAGTTTGATGTGAACGTTGTACTCATACTCATTACAATCTGTACTTAGAAATCAATGTAGTAGTGAGTACGAATGAATCAGACTAGTTGAATTTCAATACTGTTGACTCACTCACACTTAAAACTTCATGGGAAAACGAGTCATTGATGATCTCTGATCTGTACTCCTCTAAAAATCTAAAACGATTTTCAAGAAAATCTCTGATCAAAATTATCTGGAGAAATACAAAATCAAGAAGTCACCGTGGTCTAGTAGGTAGTGTGTTGGCTTATTAGACGAAAGGACCGAGTTCGAATCCCAGGTCAGATATCAAAACGAAAATATGAAAATATTTCTTCGGCGACTTCCTCTCATCTCAGCAGATTTCTGGCAAAAACTCAGAGTAAAAATTGCCATGAAAAACTTTAAACTGTAGGTCCCGCTACTCATGTATAAAATTAACGCACACAAGACGAGTGGTGTGAGAAGCTAGGACGTTGTACAATGGGTCAATTCGACCTCCGGGTACTGTACTTGTCACAGCTGATAAAATCAGGTGTAGGCAACAAATTTCTGACTTGCGGGCTTATAGAGTACGAATGTAACTTCAGATTATAAAAAGCTTACTGATAAGCGATTTCCAATATGTTCGTTAAGAGGTCCTTCAATATCAGTCAATTAAATTTAAAGAAATTGTGACGAATTTATATTAAATTTGTTTTTTGTCGAATTTGTTTTTCTTTTTTATTAATTCCATAGAAAAATTAAACTTTTAATTTAATTTGCAAATACAATGTTTCGTTTTTGTTCAGCCATCAATAGATACAACATTGCGAATGAAGATTATTTAACGTATAGTAGTTATGTCGTTTGTTTCCTCACCTTCTTTCATGTTGTTTCTATTGAAAAATAAAACTACTTTCTAATATAAAACATACAAAGGTGCTTACAGGATAAATATCAAGAGGACAGGATAGGAGGATAGAGGTAACTTGCACTTTTTTCATTTTCTTTGTTAAGAAGTTTTGCTTCTTGTTCTTATTTTCGGCATTGATAAATTTCATTTTATTTGTTTTGTTGTTTTAAAATTTTATTAAGTGTGTTCGAATTTTTCATTCTCTCTCTCTGTAGGTTGGTTGGTTTGTATAAAAAAAATTCAAGAATTTCAGTTAAACTGCCAAAAAGAAATCGTTTTTTTTTGTTGTTTGTGTTTAAATAAGACTGGGAAAAATGTTTTTTTAAATTAATTGATGTTGTGTTATGTTATTATTGTTGTTGGTATTTGATTACGTATGTATGCGAATGGTGCCTTTAGGGCAAAGTATACCGCACATAGGGAACCTCAATATCTTCGCCGTCCTCATCGTTGCAACAGATTTCAAAGACCAAAGAACGTTCATGTGGCTCAATACGCCTCTTGGAAACGCGACGTACAACTTCGGACATGGGCAGGGGCAAACGTTCTGCACATTTTGCTTTGGGCATAAAGAATGAATACAACATGGATATGCCTTGCGACAGCATTGTTATTTTAAGTTTTTCCTTCTGTTCAAAGTAGTCCAAGAACTCTTGAAGGGTCAATTCTCCAGTCACCTCGAAACGATCCCACAATGTCCATTCCTTGCCGTAGAAGGTGTTCTTGGCAGCTGGCAGAGGCTCCGAAAAGGCAATAAATGGCAAAGCCAAATTGGCAAAACCATTCTTAAATTTGGGCAATTCTTTGTGGCTTTTGGTAAATAAAAAATACTAATTATTGCCTGCTTCAATTCAATTAAATTGTTGACACACTTACCCCATAACAAGTTTAATGACTTCCAATACAGCCCAACCGGATACCAGGGAGGTTGTTGTGGCAATAGCTGGCATAATTTTACCAGCAATTAACTTGGACTTATGACGATCAGCTGGAGGAATTTTATAATTGGCTGCTCTCAGATTTGAGGCAGCAACGATAAAGTCCATGTGTAAGTTATTGTCATCGTCTTTCTCGAACTGTAAAGGTGTAATACGAATATTGGGTTTGCTTAAGGCCTGCAATTCATTTAAGATTTTGTTGACACGATCCTGGTCGACTTCTGCAGAATCATAATTGTTTGCTGCTTCGGCGGCGGCAGCAGCTTCGTTGGTTTCAATGGTGACACCAGAACGAGGTTTAAATTCGGGTACCTATAAACGCCAGATACATAGATTAGATGAGATTCGTTTTATAAATTACAGACTTTCGTTTTACTTACCGCAACTTTCTGTACCAGACAGGCAACTGCTTCACGATCGCGAACTTGCGGTACACCATAGACTTCAGCGCGTAGATTAGCTGCGGCAAAAACGTAGTCCAAATGCAGAGGATCATTTACATCAAATACTAAAGGATCGGGACAACGTTTAGGACCGGACCAGAAGGGAGCTCCACTAGATGTTACTTGATCTGGGGGGAAATTGTACAGCAACTGCTTAATTTGATTGGCATATTGCTCCTCCCAGTAGAGGCGAGCCCATTTAACACAATCAGCAAAATCTTTAGGCTTGTCATCAACTAATGCAACCTGTTGTAAACACGTAGATTCAATGTTTAAACATTAGTTTGTCTATGTTACTAAAGAAGGCTTTAATTCAATTAACTTACCTTGACAGTTTCAAGTGTCTCCAAAGGCTGAGCGCCAGATAATTTCAAAGTACGTTCAATGAAATTAGGATCTGACACAAAGAGTGCAGCATTTTCAGCTGTCTGTGTGAACAGACCTTCAAAACAGTCTCGAGCCCATTGCAAAGTATGTTCAATAGCATTGGGGAAATTCTTTAAAGTGCAAATAGGAATATTCTTCTCGGGGGGATCTTGCGATGAGCTGTACGATTCGGTCAAGAAGGGTACAATCACTTGTACATTACCCATGGTGCCAAGAGTGCCAGACTCTACCAGGGGAATGCGATTGAAAACACATTTCCGATCCATATAAATACGAGCATTTACGTTATCCAAAGCATTTGTAACACCATCCAGCTTGCCAAAGAAATCTTCTGAGAATACCTTTTCAGTTTCAGGACCAACACGCAACTCATAAGCGGTAATTTTAGCATCTGGATTCATATGTTTAATGGCAGCGGCAGCTGTTTGGGCCTTTGGTTTTTGGACATCTTTCGGGCGGAAAAGGAACTGACGATTCAAATTCGATTTCTCAATGAGATCCATGTCAGTAATGAACAACTGACCCTTACGTACACCGGCACCAATCATGGCGAAATTCTTAATCAATTCACAACCAATAGCACCGGCACCCACAATGAAATATCTGAAATAAATAGAATCAACTTTAAATAGAACCTTTCTCATACGGACCTAATTCAACTCACTTGATATCGCCAATTTTCTCTTGGAATTTTTTGCCGAATATGGCAATTTGAGAATCGTATCGGGAACCTATGGGTTGTGCATCAGCCTCTTCCACACCATTGTCTGGCAGACATTCTAAAGCGTCATAGTATAACCATTGATAGATGGGTGTAAATTTACCACTGCAAGCCTTCAAAACTTCCTGAGCGACCAAACCACCCATTGCAGCATCCAAGGGGCAAGTATTGCCCGAACAGATCTTTGCAAAAGTAAGAACTAAACTGTCTAATACATTTTCATCAATTGATTTGGACAATTGCAAAAACTTTTGAGCATCCTCTTCGTTCCAAGGACGAGGTAATTTACCATCATTTGCTTCTCTATACTGATATAAGGCCTTGAAAGCCGCATGCAAAGTTGCCGGGTGATCAAACTTGGCAAAATCTGAAGTTAAAAATTCTGGTTCTTTTTCGGCTACCTCCAATGGTTTGAAGCTTATGGTCTTTGACATTTTAACCTGTGTAACAATACCGCCGGTTATATAATCACCAAATTTACTGGTATCGCCAATGCTGAAGGTATAAGGACCCAAAACACTTATTTTCAAAGGAGCACAACCGTTTAACTCAGTCATGCCCTGTACTTCTGAAAATGTTACATAATCACCATCATTCAAGCCATGACGCGTCTCATCCAAGCAGGTCACAACACCCTGAGAATCGCGTGTAACGCTAGCAATCATAGTGGACACGGGCTGGGCACCATCTTGATCATAAATGGTAAAGTTCTCACCGAAATCACAAAAGACTTTGGCGAAGAGACCCCGAGTCTCAGCAATTATCAGAGCAATATTATTGGCGTGTGTTATCTTTGCAATGCGATGTTGCTCCGCATCACTGGCATTGGTTAGAACGACAACGCGAAATTGTTTAATGAAATCTTCTGTCAATTCGCCGGTATATGATTTAGTGCGAACATAATTGTTCAATTCAGCCAATTTATCGCACGATGCTTCAGCACGATTCTTACCAATATCCGATTCGGATAAGTAAAATTGTGATGAAAAGTCATTGATCTGAAAGAAGATAAAAGTTACAAATTAGATTACGTTCATAACAATTGCAATTTATTAAAATTTAAGTGTATAACATGGAATTAAAATAAAAAAATGTATCATATGCAGCCTATATTGCCTTGATACCAAGTTCCATGTGATAACAGTCAACCATGCTTGACTAACCAGCGCTTAAGCGGTCAATGCCAATTAGAGGATATACAGTACAGTATAGCAGACCTCATTTCCCATTTTTTGTTATCAGTTGATGTTCCTTTGTTTGACCTAAATCAGCATGTCGTCTCTTCCTCATGTTCAACAAGTATTGCCGACTTCCTAAACATATTTACAATGTATAGAGTTCATAAACTGACATTGAAATATTCGGCAATAACATACATACTATATTCCTTCTTGTGTTGCTACTCAGTTTGATGAATTGTCATCTATCAAAACCATGCATCAGTATGCACGCGTTTGCATTTGTTATGACATTTGTTTTATTTATAAACCCACAGTCACATTTGTTAACAACGTTTATAAATAAAAACATTTCTCTGCAATGTAGGTCTGTTACTAAAACATGCTTTGCATTACGTACAAAATATTTCAAATTATACTTTGCAACATGACCTTGGGAAGTCGTCTATTTACGAATTTGGTGACATGAAGAAAATTGATTTGATTTGACATGTTGTGACGATCATTGAATACGTCAGTACACGGCAAACCCTATGTTAGAAAATCATTGCATCTATTAACATTTTCTTTGCGTTGTGCACAATTTTCATTTCGGTCACCTAATCCAACACACTACCTACTAGACTAACCCATGCTTGCCTATAAGTTAATGTGACCTATTATTACATACAAAGTTAGCGCTAAAATAGCCCAGGGCGCATTAATGCTTCCTCGAGGAATGAAGTGATAAAGAATGACTGTATAATCTTGATCATAAAATTGCGCAATTTCAATAGCATTTCTGACTATGGATGATTAGACATTCATTGTGATCGACTTTTATATGACTGAACTCATATTTACTTCAAATATCCTCTCTAGAATTTAAAAATATTGTCCTCACAGAGCCACTCAAATGCATTACATTCCAAATGTTACAATACGGAAATCTCTACCGCAACATTTCCTGTTTAAACTAAGAATTCATATTCCAGTTAACGTTATCGGAGACTGCTACCAATCCCATAAACCAATCATAGTCCTTATAAAAGCTATCAACGAGAAGCCAAATAATTATTATTTTGATACTTATATATTTGTGGCTGTTGAGGCCATATTTGGTGCCCCTCTTCGGATTCGGAATCTTACATGATCTTCGTAGACAGTCTGGCTGCCCTAATGGCCATTGCGTCGGTCTGGTACAAATCACGGCTCGTTCGCGAATGCAAGGAGACTCTCGAGCACCTCTGTAACTTCCTACTTCCCCTCTAGTTTCCCATCCCCTCTTTCATCCTTCCTTCCTTCCTTCCAAATCGACCTCCGGATACTGTACTTGTCTCAATTGACAAGTACACGTCCTCTATAACCTAAACCTACATATATATGTATTTCGAATTGTTATTTAATATAATCATAGTAAAATTTTTTGTTACTCCTAATATTTTTCTAACACAGTATAAATTTTGCAGAGTGTTCATGTTTTCGTTTTGGTTCACGTTTCCGATTAGTTTTTAGAAAACTAAAGCAAAACAAAAAGATGATGAATTTTATACGGGGATTCACAAAATTTATAAATTCACATCATCCAACATATCGCAAATAACATAATAGGGCTGAATATAAACAAAATAAAAATTCTTGAAAATTTTAATTCACGTTTTAGATTCCAGCTTTTGTTCACGTTTTAGAAGTCAATGTAATAAATAAAGTGTTCATGTTTCTGGAATGTTCACGTTGCTAGAATATTCACGTTTTTGCGAGTGCAGAATAGCAACATAACAATTCTTATATCAGATTTAGCATGAAATCGTTAGAAAGTTACCAAAGCAGTTAGATTGTATAAATTGTTATCAATCGCAGCATACCAGAAATTGTAATCACACAATATCCATAAATACGTTGTGCACAGAAGCCTCCATAAAATAATAAAAAATTATATAACATCAGAGAAGTTAAGTAAGTTTCGGAAGTTATGCACGGATATTGCAAAATACTTATGTATGGATGTGCGCGTAACTGTTTTGTTTAACAGTAAAGGAAATAATGAATTGAAATTAAAATACGTTTCAAACGAATTATAAAAATTAAATTTGTACCAAAAGGTATACCAGAGTGGTTCCCTTAAAACTAATGCGGCTTCTACAGGTTGCGATTAGTTGTACCAAGTTGAATCAAAGGTTGGTCATCTTCACTCGTTTCTCTTTTTCAACCAAATTTTCCTATAAATTGTTATTGTAGCATTGTAGTTTTCGTCAGATGAATGAAAACCAAAATATAACAAATTATGGAAAAAAACAAATCTACCTTTTCACGAATGATTGGATTTATTTATTCCCTGTACCCCTTAAATTTGTTCATTTGTTTACCAAGAACAAGAAAAAAAATGTTGAGGAAATAAAAACTCTACTTTCAGCTCGTAAAAAGGAGAGATGACATCTTTTCAACGTAGAAAATTAAAATTTTTTAATAAAAATTAACTACTCCGATAAAAATTGAACAATATTGGGGACATAAAAACTCCAAAACATGCTTCCCTACATTACTTTGAAATTCGCATTACGAATTTCTTGTAATTAAAATCTCACCAATTATAAT
This sequence comes from Sarcophaga rosellei, assembly GCA_930367235.1. Classification (NCBI taxonomy): domain Eukaryota; kingdom Metazoa; phylum Arthropoda; class Insecta; order Diptera; family Sarcophagidae; genus Sarcophaga; species Sarcophaga rosellei. The sequence goes on along the minus strand of OV884021.1, from coordinate 30,061,957 downwards.
GTAGTATTTATTTTAACAGAAGGGTCTTCCCCATTTAAAAATTGTCCGTTATTGCCTTTAAAAATTCGTGTACGTAATTCGATCCCCTAAATTTTGATTTTATAAACTCAAACTGATTATTTATTTCAAAAACGGGATTTCCCCGTTTAGAAATTGTGTGTCACTTGTTTATCCCCTACATCCCTAAAATACTTATATACCCTTTGCACAAGAGCTCAATGAAGAAGTCTTCGCTCAGTTCATAAAAAGAAGGAATAACATCTTTCAAACATAGAAAATTAAATAGTTTTGATGAAAATTAACTGCTCAGATACTATATTGGCGCATAAAAATGGAACACTATTGATGCCTTAAAAAATTTGAAACGTTACTCCGTGTCTGAAACTTGTTTCTCTAAATTATGAACTTTGAAACTCGCGATAAGAATTTCCTGTTGTATTTATTTCAAAGAAGGGACTTTCCCGTTTAGAAATTGTGCGTTAAAGTTACCATACTGCCTTCAAAATCTAATTTTCTGTTATAAATAATTTTTAAAAATGGGGGATTTCCCCGTGTAGCTGGCTTGAAATTAAGAAGTTGCCACTGTTATTGCCTTTGTAAATTTAAATTTCTACATATTTCTAGAAAAAACAAAAATAATTTCAGGGATAAAGGTGGAGTAATTTTTTTTTTTTTAATTTTCTAAAATTCTATTTAAACTTTCTATATTAAAGTGCGTGACTATAACAAAAGCCTGTTGTTAAATAACCTGTTAAAACCCAAATTTATATAATTATTAAAACAAAATAGAATTTCTCCGTTTAGTTACTTTTACAATTAAAGTGTTGCCAATATTTCTTTCATTTCTGTTAATGAATGGTTTTCGCTATTTTAAAGCAAATAAAAAAATGTCTGCGGTAGCGAGTTTATTTCTGATCTATGACAAGACAGTTTATTTTTAGATAATTCCAGATCATTAATTAAACAGTAGATTAGCTGATTAAAATGATTACAAATCACTGAAATTGCACTTTGAGCTTAAAACCCTATATATAAGATAAAAATCAATCATCCAATAATGACTGAATTGCATGAAATATGAAAATATTTATAACTTTTGTCTATTAAACGTAACTTTTCTTCCTGGTGGATAATTTACAGGACTCTACTTTTAAAAGAATAATAAAAGGCATGACTCATATATAAAAAAAAGAATATTTGGAAAATAAAAACAAAGAAGAAAAAAAACTACACTGAATTAATTACTCCACGACAAATGCTGCCGCATTGTCGACAATAACAATTCACAGAATTAGAACTGAACGAAAGTTTTTAGGAATATGGCAACTCGAAATTAACTGCAAAAATAAAACCATGGAAAAAAATAAATGAAAATAAAACGGCTATGCAAAAAATGGGGGGAAATGTAAAAAATTAAATGAAAATATATATATTTTCGTATGCATGTAGATATGCACGTATGAATATGCATATGTGTGTGAGGTAGTATGGAGAAATACAATGACACAACAACAAATTTTTTCTTTCTTTGGTTTTTTTTATTTGTCGTTCAGTAACGAATTTTCATCAAATTTCATTCTTCTTCTACGAAATATTAAATGATAATTGACAAAAATAATTCGAAACACTTTTCTCAACATGGTTGCCTATGCCAATGAACCAGTAAAGTTGAGAAAACAAGTTGAAAGAAATTCTAAAAAAAATGGGAGGGAGAGAAAAACATAACCAAACAAAATTGTTTTCATTTCTTTCAAAAGAAAAAAAAACTTGCACGAATGAAAAAATCGATTTTGAATCACTCTTTCTTTATGAAATGATGATGGAAGAAATGCACACAAACAAAAACAACAATAATAAATAAATGAATCGATTTTCCGATTGAAAATTTAATAATAAGATTGAGTATTTTTGTAGACTTACCGAGCAATTGTCATTATCATGTAGAGTAATTGATTTTACGCCACCCAGTATAACATTTTTAGCTATTTCCAAGCCCAGGCCATTTAAACCGGATAGCAAAATATCAGAGTTGGCCATGCGACGCATAGCATCATGACCCAATACATACAATTGGCGCGAGTATAGAGATTCATCGATATCATTGGATGATCCGCCGGATCCCGTAGCATTCTGGGAATTTGAAGCCATTGTTGTATTTACGGATGTGTTGTTGCTACCCTGTGGTGTTTTTGTATTGTTTGTCGAGGAGACGTTCGAATTATTGGCGTTTGTTACTAAATGTTTTGCTCTTTGAGCTGCTGCTGTTGTCACTGTATTGGAGTCCACTACCGAGGAGGAGTTTTGTGCTTCTTCTCTTTGTTGCTCAACACTGCACGAGGAATTTTTCTGTTCACAACTTTTTACAAAATCACCTTTTTCTTTATTCACTGCTGACGATGTACTAATATTGCCGCCTCTGCTGCCACTACTCTCGCCCGTTGTTGAAACAAATGAGCCGGCTGCGTTTTCGACACTTAACGAAACACTGGAGCAGGACGACGATACTAGCGTAGAATCACCACCAACTGTCTCTTTCTTACCGCCAACGCTACTAACAACATCAACACAGCTAGCTGTTGTGTCTGCGTCAACTTCGCTGCCAATGCTGTTGTTATTTTTTAAGGGACTGGTGGAAATTGGAGAAGCGTCAGATGCAAGCTTCCGTTTCTTGGCGGCTGGCTGCTCAAGAGTAGAGGAGGAAGCTGCCGATTCCACTTGTGGGCTCGAAGACATCTGTTGTTGTTTCCAAAAACAATATACACGCACAAGTTCTATGGAATACTATATTACCATCAAAAGTTCACCTTTTCTTTTCGCCAAAGGAACTTCAAAAGGGAGTAGTTACAATCAACCGGTACTTTACGTTTTTGCACTGTTTTTACTGTGTTGATGTTATGATGTTACCTTTTTGTGTTTGCACTCAAAGAACACACGCACTCTTATTTCTTTTATATTTTTTTACTTATTTCGCAATGTGTTGTATTTGCACTCACGTTTATTTGCTAGATTTTTTTTGTCTTTTCCTTTTTCTACGCAGAACAAAGAGACGTTGTGTTAATCTTCCAATTCTAATGAACAAAAAAATAATAGAAAAACACAGTATTAATAATATCTATTTTTAACTTTATAATAAATATCTTTAATAATATTTAGACACTTTTATTAAATATTTTTTTTGTCGTAGTTTTACTACCAACACTTTTGCTTTTATTCAAATGCAATGCTGCTTCTTCTTATTGGACTGTCTGCTTCATTTTTTTACTCACATTCTTAGAACAAATTTTTTTATTCTGTTGCTTTAATTTTGTGTTATTCATCGAATTTATGTGATCATAGATATGTTATATTTTATTACCTTGTTTTTAAATTATAATTTTCGATTTATTTATTAAATTAATTAGAGGAAAACGGCTTTTGAGACTATTGGTGTATACAAGCACATTTATTATGTTGCTTTGCAAAAATCACTACAAAAATTTTTGTGCTTCTCTTTCCTCGTGTCGCCGGCGTTTATTAATGGCAGAATCAAGAAAAGATTCGTTAAATTTTTTTCTTTTCTATCTTTATTTTTTGCTACTTTTCTTGTTGTTGTGTTTTGTTTTCGTTTTGTCTTTTTTTATACGAAAAATTCGCACAAAACAAATAGCAAAAAAAAATATTTTAAACACAAGAGCAAGTAAGAGAGATATACAGTCGTTGGCAAGCTGTCACTTTTATTGTTGATTTTTTTGAGAAGTGTTGCCATTGCCTAAAAATCAGAAATGTTTACTAATAGCCCATTTACACTACAGCGAAATCTAGTACTTATGAGATTTCGAGCCAAATCTAGTTGATTTTAACTAGATTTCCCATACAAAACAAAATCTACTTATTTAGTAGATTTCGGCAAAATCTACTCAAAATCTAGTAAAAATAGAAATGCAACTATGTGTTTTGCCAAATAGTACTTAAATATATAACGCTGCACAGGAATAAAATGACATTTCAATTTAAAAATACATTTTCTAAATGTTGTAAAGGGTCCGCCAAACAACTTTTTTTTAAAAAATGTTGTAAAAAAACTACTGAATATTTTCTCAAATTTCTTTTTTTCTTTGAAAGTACAATCCTTCCGGTTAATAATGGAAAATAACTTCATTAAAATGGCTGCCTCGGCTGGTCATGCAGTAGCCTACACGAGTAGCCTACAGAAGATGCCGATTTTGGCATCATCAATCATCTTTTCAGATGAAGCTCATTTTGAACTTGGCGGGTATGTAGACAAGCAAAATTGTCGCATTTGGGGCACAGAAAACCCGCACGCATACATTGAAAAGACGACGCACCCAAACGAGTCACTGTTTGGTAAGGATTTTGGTCCAGAGGCATAATTCGAAAATGAGCAAGGAGTGGCCGTTACAGTCAATGACGATCGTTATCGGGCCGTGTTGAACGAATTTTTGTTCACAAAAATTGAAGAGGAGGATATTGGCAATATTTGGTTTCAACAGGACGGCGCTACGTGCCACATAGCCGAAGCTACACTCGATGTTTTGTGCCCTGCTTTTGAAGATCGCAATATCAGCCGCAGAGCTGATGTCGTTTGGCCACCTCGGAGCTGCGATTTGACACCGTTGGACTATTATTTGTGAGGTGCCGTCAAAGATAAGTGTTACGCCGACAAGCCAGAGGCAATTTACGCTTTAAAGGACAATATTCGTGAAGCCATTGGTGAAATACAGCTGCACACAATCGATAATGAGCTTAAAAATTGGACCGATCGTGTTGGTTACTGCATGGCCAGTCGAGGCAGCCATTTGAATGAAATTATTTTATTTACTTTCAAGTAAAAAATGAATTTGAGAAAATATTCAGTAGTTTTTTTTAAAGCATTTTCAAAAAAAAAAGTTTTTTGGCGGACCCTTTATCAGTTTTGTTTATGGATGTTAGCTTTATAATGTTTTCACACCAGCATAACAACTGAAAAGTTTGGTGGGTCATTCTAAAACATTATTTCCGATTGGATCTTATTTGGTCTTGATGAAAACGATACTAAATGTCCTATATTTTTCATTTTTGTTTGGTATTAAAATAAATTTGAAAATATTATTTTCTTTTACATTTCAGTCAGCTGTTTTTGTTATTAAAATGAAATCTTGCTACTGTCAAATAAATCCAGTGTAAACGATCTAGATTTTGAGCTAGATTTGAAATCTAATCTACTAGATTTCGCTGTAGTGTAAATGGGCTATAAAACTTGTGTAGTAATACGGGTTTTTTTAAATATGATTCTACTTCTCTATGTACTCGTGTCAGTTTTTCAAATGATAAAAATATAATAAAACCCTTGTTTTAATGTCTTTTCTCCTTTCTAACTGTTAATAACTACTAGTTTGAAATTATTTATATTTATAAGGGTTGATAGTTTTTTCTATTCAAAAGTATGTAAATGTACTTTAATTATTGTTGTTTTTATTAGACCGGAAATGCAATATAAGCATTGTATGCGTTAAGAAAAAAACAATAATTATTTCATGATAAAAAGAAATATTAAGCCATAGTTTTCAGGCAAAGATAAACTCAACACAACGTTTTTTACGCATGGAGTATTTATGTATATCAGTTATAAAAATCTCGAACGTATTTTCAAAAAAAGAATAAATCTATTGTGACGATGAAGGCTTCTCTATTCAGTATGATATCAGACTTTTGATTTTTAACTTAGAAATTTAAAAATTAAACCTGCAGTGTATTATTATTAAGGACATAAATATTGTGGCAACCTTGAACACACTCATTTAAATAAAAGAATTGAACACACGAAGTTATTACCACATGGATTATGAAATATAATCTGTAAAGCATCATATTGAATTGGGAATTCTAGTTTATTTCAGTTTCACCACAGAATATACAAGTTTCACCACGGATTGCACAGTTACAAGAACCTTAACGCTCTTATTGCGCCATTAAAGAGCGATATTTTTAAACCATTCCGTTTGCTTGGCATTAATCGCATGTGCGTCTATTGATGCATACAACTGTTTGAGTAGACTGGAGATGTTAAGAGCCGTCCAAGCACAATTCGAAGTCATCAAAGCTGTCAAATCAAGAATTCAACAAAATCCTCTGGGTAAGTAAGAAATTAAGGCCGATAGATAAAAGTCTCGCATAATTCCATGAGTTGAAGTTTAATAAAACTTTACTTTTGCTCTTTTTAAACGTCGTACCGAAGATTGTACATTACAAAAAATTACTTTCACTTAATTGTTCATTAAAACTCTTTTAGTGAAGATTACAACCTAGTTTCTCACACAATCCACGTTGCGTGAGTTCATTTTATCCAACCTAATGTTTCCACGGGTATGGTTTTCAAATGCTTTATGTACATACATACATAATTGGCAATTACAACCGTCGACTCCGAACGACAGATTTTTGAGAAACTTTTTCATGGCAGTTTATTTACTCTCAGAGTTTTTGCCAGAAATCTGCTGAGAGGAAGTCGCCGAGGAAATATTTTTTTCATATGTATTTCGTTTTGATGTCTGGCCTTGGGCTCGAACCCGAGCTTTACGTCTAATAAGAGAACACACTACCTACTAGACTACCGCGACTACACTTACTTACAAATGCTTTCTGTAGCGCGCATAAATCCAACAGAGCCTTCAGTGCAGTTATGGGACAGGTTATCACAGCTACGACTATAGCAATGCAAGCACGTCTCTGATCGAATCCACCTCCATCTGAGCTGCTGCCAAGAATATGCATATAACACATTTTATTACAGTTATGGGTCGATTATGTATGTAACATATAATTTTGTTTTTAACATACATACACACACAATTGGTCATTACAACCCTTCAGTCAAGATTACAACCTAGCTTCTCAAACCACTTATGTATGATGTGTGTGTTAATTTTATACATACTAAGTGGTGGGACCTGCAGTTTAAATTCGATTCCGAATTACAGATTTTTGAGAAGCTATTCATGACAATTTTATTTACTCTCAGAGTTTTTGCCTGAAATCTGCTGAGTAAGTCGCCGAAGAAATATTTTCATATTTCGTTTTGATGTCTGGCCTTGGGCTCGAACCTTTGCTTTACGTCTAATAAGCGAACACACTACCTACTAGAATCCGGTGACTTCATTTCTTTTTAACTTCATAGAATAATAAGCATTTAAGGGGTTGTTTTTTAAGAGCTGTAGGAAAATTAAAAAAAACACATAAAATTCTGAAAAATGCATGAAATCTTTATTTGAATCGATGGACCGTACTATATAATTTAATGTTTGAAGATGATTTCATGCAAATGTTGACCGCGACTGCGCCTCAAATGGTCCATCCGCTTAGTCCAATTTTGGCATACTCTTTACAACATTTCGGCCAGTATCTCACGAATAAATGCTTCAATGTTGTCTTCCAATGCGTCAATTGAAGCGGGCTTGTCTGTAGACATGAGCTTTAACATAGCCCCCAAAAAATAGTCTAAAGGCGTTAAATCGCACGATCTAGGCGGCCAATTGACCGCTTCCGAACGTGAAATAAAATGTTCACCGAACTCGCCTCTCAATAAGTCCATTGTTATGGGTGCTCTGTGGCATGTGGCATCGTCTTGTTGAAACCACATGTCATGCAAGTCAAGCTTTTGCATTTTGGGCAAAAAAAAGTTGGATATCATCTCACGGTAGCGCTCACCATTCACAGTTACATTACGATTCGCAGCATCTTTGAAGAAGTACGGTCGAATGATGCCACCAGCCCATAAACCGCACCAAACTGTGACTTTTTCTGGATGCATTGGTAGCTTTTGCAATGCTTCTGGCTCATCTTCACTCCAAAATCGACAATTCTGCTTATTTACGTATCCCGAATAGCCGCTTTAGTGGGTCGATTAAACTGACCATAAAATGGAAGAAGCGCGCGATGAACTTTCTTAACAGAGCACGCATTTTGATAATAAAATTCAATGATTTGCAAGCGTTGTTCGTTTGTAAGACGACTCATGGTTAAATTGTAGACCAAACTGAAGATGTTTGACAGTGAAACAAAACACGAAACGTGCGTGAGCTGTTTAAACCAGTGTTGCCAAAAAGATAATAGCTAAAAAATCATCCTATATTTTTATCGATATTTATCAATACAAAAATCATCGAATTATTTCGATGAATCGAAGAGAGGACAATGTTACCATAGTATTGATCGTCTTAATACAGCCTTGATTGGCTCTGCGATCAATTTTCCAAATGACAAGGTACAGCAGCATGCAATTGGCCAGACTGGGTTAAAGCAAGCATGAAGGTCAAAGATGGATATTTTTTGTCTGAATTAATATAAAATCAGTCTTTTTAATTCGATTAAAATTTTCTAAATTTAAAGAAGAAGTATAAGAAAAGGTATCTTTACCTTACCTTATTGAAGACGGGACCGAAATTGCAATGACTATGAAAAGCATTCGTTATGCGGGTCCTACACGATTAGTTCTACAACAAGTTGAATCAACGAGTGGTCCTTTTCTTCACTCATAACTCTCTTTCAATTATATTTACTTATAAATTTTTACTGTTGCATCGTATTTTTCGTCGGTTGAATACAAATGAAATTTTTTTTTGTAGTCGTGTTTCGTTTTAACTAAATATGAATGAACTAAACTCGTTGTGTTCTACACTATTCGATATTTTATTTTTGTTTACGAGTATTTTCGCGCCATTCTAGTTAAAAGAAAGTCATCATCAAATAACGGTTTTTATGGATTGACAAACTAACTGTAGTTTCATTGCTTGAATGTGTGTACATACATACATACATATGTATGCATGGAAATGGACACTAACATTTTTGCTTTGTATTAAAATTGATATGCACAGGCATGTCATGGGACAAGGTTATTAATGTTAAACAATAAATATTCCAATGAGAGAGTAATAAAAAGAGAGTTGCCTACAATATAAATAAATCAACCGTAGGCTCTCTCAAAGTGGTTATACTCTATACCACTACATATTGATAAAAAGAAGGTACTCGTTATGATGAACAGTAAATCTCCTTTGTAGTACAGTTAGTCTTTACCTTCTGTTACGTTTCGCATCAGCATTTTCTTTTGCATAAGAAAAACACGTAAAAGTCGTTAGTTTTTCTGTTCCGTTCCGTAAGTGTATTAAATATACAAAACAGAAACGGAACGTAACAGAACATAAAGACTAATTATACCTGTATTTATTTATAGATTGTACAATAGTGTACGATAATGTACGCATAATGTATCTAAGTTTGAAACTTTGACACTTGTTAGTGGCTATTTTATTGAAACTTCAACTGCCAAATTAGTCTGTTTTGCTAACAGATATAACATTCAACAACACGTGCAAATAATATAATGGGTCTTCTTTTCTGGCAACGTATCGTAAACTCCGTTCATTTTACTATCGACATAATTGTCCTACCGATAGGACATGACTAATATGACTATGCAGTAAAATTTCCATGCTATCGAATTTGCTTCGTCCATAGACCTCAACATAGTGAACTCTGCGCCGTGACTTGGGCCTGTACCTTTACAAAACTAAAGCTAAAGGACCATAGACAACAATATGTGAGATCCATTTCGGGATGAATGGTACTTGAACAAACAAAATTGTCGAATTTGTGACAATACAAATCTATATGATGTTGAAGAACATCCAACACATTTCGAAATAGTCACTGGTTTCGACGACATGTGATCTCGAAAGAATGGTGCTTCTATATTACGATTTGAGGGCACGATCGTCTCTCGTGAAGGTGTTACGAACTGGCTTGCGAGATCGTATGATTTTAGCACGTTAAACTTTTTCTTGAGGGGTATCCTTAACTTGCAGGTTTATGCGACTAACACACAAACCAAAGCAATATTCACAGCTTAATGAATACCACCGGCCAGATTCAGCCTTATTCGTGCTTTAGAGTCATGAAAGATTTGAAGCTGTGGCTAACATTTGAATGATGTTATACCTTATTTATAATGGTATCAATTCCCAATATAACCATCGATTAAATTCAGCCTAATTTATTTTCCAGAGTCATAGAAAATTGGACACTTCGTATAGGCTCCACCCAGCTGAGTGTTGGGCAGACATAGCCGCGGCACAAATAGGTTTTTGAAACGAATGAAAATGTTGATGATATTTCACAAACTCTATCATTTAAAATTTAATATACATACACATAATTGGCCATTACAACCTTTGAGTCGGGATTACCTAGCTTCTCACACCACTCATGTTATGTGTGTTAATTTTATACGTGAGTGGCGGGACCTACAGTATAAAGTCGACTTCGAACGACAGAATTTTTTGAGAAACTTTTCATGGCAATTTTATTTATTTTTGCCAGATATCTGCTGGGAGGAACTCGCTATGTCATTAGATGGGTGTATTTAATTTTTTTTATTTTGTCGCGTAGTGTAATCATTTCACTTTATATCAGATTAAGACTGTATCTTGAAGCACCACCACTAATCCACTAAGAACGCAAATATCCGTATAAATTTCTGTAGAGTTTTTAAATGATTTCTGCTACTGTCACTTTCAAACGAAGTAGTTAAGCTTTCGTATTGTTTTAATCCGTAAGGACACTATTCGCTACACTAGCGTCCACTCTAAAAACAAAATGTTTTAATTTACCTTAGCCAGATTTTACTGTGTATTAAAATGACCACTTTTGAAAATTCATACTCATTGTTATTGGTCACCCATGCAGCTATTAGGTGCTCAGAATAATATGTTTTTCGTTCTCTATAGAAATTACCATAAATCTCAATACTAATATAAAAAGGACACTCAAAACTAAATACAGGATAATAAAACGTTGACCATTTGTAGCGGGAAAATTAGTTTGAGTTGAAATTTGGTGAAGTACACAACTAACACGGTTGAAATTCGAAAAACGGTTTAATTTGAATAAAAAGCAAAAAAAAACAGAAATAGGAATAGGAAAAAGCTATGTGAACACAGAATTTAATTATTAAAGTGAATTAAAGGGGGTCATTAAAATCCTCCCTCATGGAATATGAAAAAATTAATTTTACTCATATGATAACGTCATAATTACAACGCAATCCTAATGTAATTTACGTCAATAGTCGAACGTATATCGAAATGTGTAAATTGTGTTATTAAGTGATTTAAAACTTTTATTTTCTTCTTCTTTTTTTAAAACAAATTATTGTAATTATTTGCAAAATAATGTAAGACGAAGAAAAAAAAATTAATTGTATAAACGTTGCCTTAATTGATCGTTAGAATAGTTATATTTTTTTATATTAAATAATGGTTACACGGGCCTCGAGCGTGCCACAGCTTAATAGCAGCGGTGGTAGTAGCAGTGGAAGCTATAAGGGCTCTAGTGGTGGGCGTGGCCGTCCCACGAATCAACGTGGCAGGCGTTCAACTGGTGGAAAATCTGTCACTCCAAATACCCGTAAAAGTGAACAACAGTCAAATGGCTCCATTGGACCTCGTTCTCGTAGTCTTATTAATGGTATGCGTCGTGTTAGCCCCCAAAAGAATACTGCCGGCAGTTCGGGATCACGTAATACACCCGTATTTTTACGTTCACGTGAGAATGAGTAAGTAATAAAATAAATACATATTTAAAATAAAACACGCATATCCTTTTTACAACACAATAAAAAAAGTTTTGGCGTTAATGTTTTAATGAGGTTTTCTTTTTTTCATTTTAACGTACATACAAATTTCTATTTTTGTTTAATTATTAAGTTAATAGTTAAATTTTCTTCGATTATTGGTTTTTTTTTATATTGTTCTTCTTGTGAGCTCAATAAACTTTACCTAGAACACGTGGTCAAGTACAAGGCACTTAAAAATTTTACACTCAAAGAAATTATAAAATATATTTATTATATGTATGTATGTATGTAAGTAGTAGAAGTTGCCGTAGTCTAGTAGGTTGGCTTATTAGACGTAAGGCCGCGGTTCAAATCCCCGGTCTTAATGTCTGAAAAAATATTTCCTCGGCGACCTCCTCTTAGCAGATTTTTGGCAAAAATTCTTAGAGTAAATAAAATTACCATGAAAAGCTTCTCAAAAATCTTTCGGTCGGAGTTGAATTTAAACTGTAGGACCCGCTAATCATGTATAAAATTAACACACAACATGAGTGGTGTGAGAAGCTAGGCCGTAATCCTGACAAAAGGGTTGTAATGGCCAATTATGTACATGTATGTAAAATGTCTATCATAAAATAATAACTGAACACCCACGATACTCTTTAATTTTATTTAAAGTTTTTGTTTGTTTAAAATAATATGTAGTCTTGTATTTTGTTTTAAGGGGCTAGAAAAACTTAATAATTTTTAAATCAATTGCAATCAGAGATCAGCAATGAGTATTCAAAAAGATGAGTAGAATCAAATCATACTCATAATTTCTGATACTTATACGCGTTCATACTTATTTTAATATCATATTCATATTACTCATATTCAAAGTTTAAAGTAGTCGTCGTACTCATACTTAACAATACTCTTTTTTTTGTAAACGCAACAACAACTAATACTGTAAATTTTGTTGAATGATTCATATTATTCGAATCATTTATGAGTATTATAAGTATTTTTCTAATTTTATGAATCTGAGTGAGTAGGCGTATGAATCAAACATATTTCGATTGTTATGAGTTTGATGTCAACGTTGTACTCATACTCACTGCAACCTGTACTTATAAATCAATGTTGCAGGGATTACGAATGAATCAGAGTAGTTGAATTTCAATACTGTTGACTCACTCATACTCAAAATTTCATGAGTACTTATGAGTAGCGAAAAAACGATTCATTGCTGATCTCTGCTTGCAATATCTACCCATGAATAATTGTAGTCATTTAATATTCTGTTCTTTGTTTGTTTAAATAATCAGTTTTATCAGTAAATAAATCAGTTTTTAAAGAAAAATATATTTACGAAGATTTAAAAAAAATTGCTCAATTAAACGAAACAGATTTTCTAAGATTTGTGAAAAAGCTTTCAAAAGAAAGCGTAGATATTTTGAGCGAATTATTGGAAACATAAAGTGTGGAACAGAATAGACACTGCAGTACAACGTAACGTGTAACGCGGCAAGCTAATAAAAATTTTGGTGGTTTTCCTTTAAATATTTTACATTTTTGATCATGAAAAAAATTAAAATGAAAATACACCCAGAAAGGCATTGTAATTGTAATAAAGTGACAAGTTTTTAATCTTGGATTTTAATTAAACCATTCACTATACTGTGGAAATAATTTGATTTGGGCTTGTGAATTATACTAAATTTAACTGATTTTAACATATTAGGTGGGGAACAGAATAGTCGCTGTAGCTATAAAGTAACGGGTAGCGCTGCAAGTTGTCAAAGTTAAAAACAAAAACACAAATTGGTGTCAACAGAATACATAGTTCTAGTAGTCGCTGTAGTAGAAGCAGAATCTTAAATTACAAATTTTCGAAATTTGTCGCGCGACAAATATAAATTGTAAACAGAGTATCCATGATTTGTCAATATATTCAACACAAAATATGTGAAACATAAAATTTATTGCTGCTGGAGAGAAATACGAAGTTGGAAAAGAATTTATTATATAAATTGATACGTATTTGATTAGAGACACATACATACATAATTGGCCATTACAACCCTTCAGTCAGGATTACGGCCTAGCTTCTCACACCACTCATGTTGTGAGCCTTAATTTTATATTTGAGTGGCGGGACCTACAGTTTAAAGTCGACTCTGAACGACAGATTGTTTTTTGAGGAACTTTCATGGCAGGTTTATTTACTCTCAGAGTTTTTGCTAGAAATCTGCTGAGAGGAAGTCGCCGAAGAAATATTTTTTGGGACTCGAACCCGGGCCTTACGTCTAATAAGCGAACACACTACCTACTAGACTACAACGACTTCATTTGATTAGAGAGTTTACATAATATTCTTGCATTATTCTGTAAGTTTTTGAAAAGTTTGTTTGCCAACATTACTCATTACGTCGTAACCTTCAGTTTCTACTACAACCACTTTATTCTGTTCCAGGCCTTAAGTACTTTAGCTGTAACACATTATTTTCGCTCCACCATACAAATCGTCTATTGTCTGAACCAAAAATTTTATATTTACTCTTTTTTTTTAATATACAGTACACAGAAAAAGTCTGGTTACCCCAACATACACCAATACCTCGCTTTGCGTAGTTTCGTTATTCTTTTTTCCGCAGTTGCGTTGCTGCTGAATTAGTACTAATTTTCACTGTGCGTCGTTAGATTTTCGAAGTTACGTTGTTTTGGGTTCTAGGTTTTAGTTTTTATTTTGAAATTTTTTTTTCTTAAAGCTGGCACGACTTTTGGGGATTCCCTTTCTAACTGAAAATAATACAGTTTTATTATCACCTTATTTTTCTAATTTTAGGGTTCAGTTTCAATTAGTGTGTTATAAATAAAATGATTTTTTGTTTGCTTTTTGTATGTATGTAATAAAATTTTAAATTCATTAAAACTGCAGGTCCCACAACTCATGTATAAACATTAAAGCACACAACATAGGTGGTGTGAGAAACTAAGTCGAAATCCTGACTGAAAGTTAGCCAATTATGTATGTATGGATGTGTGTTTCTTATTAGAGCCAAACACAAATCACTGCAGAAATTATAATGCAGCCATTGTTGCGACTAGTTGTACAACGTATTTGAATAAACAGGTTGGCTGTTCCCTTCACACGTTTTGATTTTTCAAAGTAATTGCATGATTGGAATGTATTCTTTGTAAGAACATTTTTCAATTAAGTACAAATGGTTATACGCAGTAAAAGGTCTTTTAAGTACATTTTATTTTTAGCTCTTAAAGTAAGAGTTGTTTTTAACAAAATTAATTTTTTTTATTTAAAAAACCTTGATAAAAAACCCTTCATAATTATATGTAGGTTAGGTTAGAGTATATATGTATGTATACTCGTATTCGTTAGTTGTCGTGTATACTATATGTACGTTAATACATTGTTTATAACTCTTGTATATAAAAACATGTCGATATCTTTACAATTATATTCTTTCTAATCATATTTAATTGTTTCTTAATCGATCAATAAGTTTCCTTTGTCCAAAGGAATTTTATTGAAATAAAGATTGTTATCATGCGTCAGGGAATGGGGGCTACAAATCAAAAGAAATTCAAACGACTTTGGTCACAAAAGAAAGATAACTAGCCTCACCAAACAAAAATTAAATGAGTGTTGTTTCCACTGATTGAAATCGAATGTCATTTAAAAATATTTTACGATTAACGTAGAATCTCGGTATAAACATTAATTGCGTACCAAATTATATTTTAATATTCTCTTATAGATTAGGTTAGAAGCCGCGTAGTCTAGTAGGTAGTATGTTGGCTCATTAGACATAAGGCCTCGGTTGAAATCACAGGTCAAACATTTCAAACAAAACAAAATTTGAAAAAAAACTATTTCTTCTGTGACTTCCTCGCAGCAGATTTCTGACAAAAGCTCTGAGAGCAAATAAAATGACCATGACAAGATTTACCAAATTCTGGAGTCGACTTTAGACTGTAGGGCCCGCCATTCATGAATAAAATTGGCATACACGATAAAAGTGGAGTAATAACCTAGGTCGTAAATCTGATTGATAACACAGCCCTGCAAATTTTGACTTTTTTGTGCAAATAAGATGGCTCCAGGTGTTTCCGAAGGCATTTTGCGCGCTGAACACGAATCTGGGTGTCGAGGTTTATAAAAATTAATCAGATTTACTTGAAAATTGTTACCGCCAATTTGAATTTTTTAAATCTTAATGAAGATCTGTAATCAGCGACCCCAAAACCAATTAGTAACAATTTTCTAGTAAATCTGATTAATTTTTAAGGACCTCCGTAATGTGTTTCTTTTTCTCTTGCACCCCTTGACATAAACCCAATCCCTACTTTAAGGGTGCATGCAAACAATTTGGCTTTGGCCTCATTTTAAAGAGAAAAGATCAATTGTCAATTTTTGTTCTATTGACAATAGCGATGGTTCTAGCACGTCAGTGTTTAGCTCTATAATTTTTCAAAATTAGCCAAAAACGCTATTTTTAGGGGTTTCAAACCCCTTTTTCTCCTGACATGATGGAATGTTTTTGTACCCAGATTCGTGTTCAGCGCGAAAAATGCCTTCTCATGGAGTCATTTGCAAAACCCATGCATACCAAAAAGGTGTGTCGGATAAGATCGCAGCCAACACCTGATGTTTAATTTATTAATTTAATTTTTTTGATTTGTTCTAATTTAAATTCTATATAATTAAACTGTGAGCATCCTAATTTTATTAATACCGTTTTTGTAAATTTTTTAATATTTTGCTTTGTGTCGCATTCTCACTTGATCATTTTTTTATTATTGGAAAGTAATTTAAAACCATAAGTACAAGTATGTACATAACAATTGCATTTTTTAAGTCATTTGTTTTTTGTTGTTATTTTATAACGGGCCACATATTACTTAGTTAAGTACTTATGTATTTTAAATTCTTCTATGCTTCAAATTATCATTGTTATAATTTTTAAGTAAGTCGCTATTGAACTAGAAAGAAATACAGATCAACCATCGGAACAAATTCACCCTCGCGTTTTATTTAAATTAAATTAATACTTAATTAATACTCGACATAAGCAAATTAAAATGTTTCTGCCTGTAAAAGTCGACAATTATAACCAAATCAAATCAAATATTGCGTGTTAGTGTTTTAGAAAATATATTCCATCTTAAAAAAGCTATTGTTTATAAAAATAAATAAAGTTGTCCAACTAATGAATGTCCTCTAAATTTATATTTCTTATTTGACCTTTCCCTTGATAAAAATTTCTACAGAATAATAACGCTAGTGCAAATTTTTTCTACAAGGCGAGTATACTCGACAGTATGCCAAAATTTTCATTTCGCTCTGAGGAGTACACCCGACAGAAATATTTAAAGGATTAAAGAGCAGATCTTATTAGGTCCTATAAAGCCCCGTTGTAGTACTGTTATTACGTATTCCGTCATACAATTATCACTCCATTACGATAGTTTTGTGGAAGTGTGAATTGTACACAAATGACCTTTGGCTAGACACATTTTCTCAAGAAATTCTGTGTGCCCAAAAAACCGTCATCTCAAGTTCACAAGTGCTAGACTATTACAGAGAAGATTTTTCGTGGTCTCGTTTTCTTTCTCGTAATTACAGCTGCTCTAGATGTCGTTGCGAGATATTATTAGTTTCCGCGTATGTGGGCCCTGCAGCGAGTGTTTAGTATTACGGCTGTGAGTCTCCTAAAATAGACTGTGTTTAGGCTTTGGGCGAATTTGGTTCCGTCTGGTCTAGTGGTGGACGGTATAAATCGATTTTTTTTAAATACTCGATATTACTTATCGATTCATCAAAACATTGAATTTTTTTATGGATCAACATTGATAAAAGGCCGATGTATTGGAATAAGCAATGTAAAATAAAAATGTAGTATCAAGTCTAGTGGGTAGTGTGCTAGATTATTAGCGTGAAGGTTGTATGTTCGATTCCCAAAGAACTCTGGTATGTTACGCATTAGGTCGAACTTACTCAGCTCGTAAATAATCAATAATCATATTGTAAATAATTGTAATCATATATCAGTACTAGTATCGATAAATGGCTTCTGGGAAAACAACATAAAGTCAATTTGGCTTGCGTGGCCAGTTTTCTGAAAATTGCGGCAGTCAACGTGTTAAAATATGAAAATTGCTACAAAGAAGTATTTGCTTCAACAGAGTGCCATAGAGACACCTCTCGTAATTTTTTGCTTCGTTATTTTATTTATCGTTATTTGTTTTATTGTTATAAATCGTTAAAGAGAAAATAAACAAATGAAAATTTGAATAAAGGGAGGATAATAATATTTAACACATAATTAAAGAGGATTTATTTTCGGATATAACCACTCATTATAAACATGCCTTAATGAATTTGTTTTGCGTTTTAATAGACTTTGAATAGATAAACATTATCGAATTTCTAATCAGAGTAATTTCATTAAAAATGACAGGGTTCAGAGTTCACTCTTTATATATATCCGATCGAAAAACTTTTCCCAACGAGGAGGATTAAAGGACAGAATTAATTAAAAGAATGACCCAATGTACATATATTAATAGCATGTCAGGATTCTAACTCAGAAAAGTTCAGAACTGAAGGAAATCGTCCTGTACTACCTCATACTACGCCGTTTTTATCGTTTGTGATGCAGCAATGCTAATGTAGTAGGAATATTTATAAATGGACTCAAAACTCAAGACTTATAGTGTAAATGTCGGAGAGCCATCTAAACGTTTTTCTTTTATTTAAAGAACATACATACGTCCCCAACATCTCTTATTATTTCTTTGTTTTGTTTCAGTTTCATTAACCAACTTTTTTACGGCAAACAGATAATTGTTGTACTATAGAAAGTCTTGTAATAATAGAGGGTGCATGTGTCGAAAATGTATTGGGTTGTTGTAGTGGATGTAATGGTAAGAAACTTCGCTACAATTCTTTTTCAAGAGATGAAATTGCCCAACTAAATGTTTAGAAATCAGAAAACTTCTTGATTGTAATATTTGGAGGCGGATTAAGGCCTCTCAGTTTTTAAAGTTCTTAAACAATGATCAAACATTTTTTTTATCTTTCGGAAACCAAACAGTTTAATTACTATTCCTCTACTGCTTTTTACCATTTTTACCATCTACATCTGTCCGGGAATAGAACACAACACTCATGCATATGACACAATATGGAGGAGTATCAAACACTATTGATTCATAAGAGCCTGTGTCTCACAATGTGGACAGTGTATGCATTTTAATTAAATAAAGAAACATCTTAACCTAGTTCTCGTCGGTCTCGTAGAGTATATCCTTTTTTAGAAAATTGACTAGTCTAGACATTACAGAGAGAATTCATTCTTTAGATTCGCTGTTTATATGTGACGTACTCGTATTGTCTTTCCCGAGTCCTGTGCCTACACGTTCCAGTGCCAGAGACCAGGCCAAGATTTTTTTATTGAGATCAACCCTCAGGAGAAGACCTCTATTCATGCAGTGCATTCTGTTGGAATATAGGAAAAATCTAATATATAAAATTCTCGTGTCACGGTGTTAGTTTTTAAACTCCTCCGAAATGGATCGACCGATTTTCATGAAATTTTGTGTGCATATTGGGTAGGTCTGAGAATCGGACAACATCTATTTTTCATATCCCTAAATGTTAAGAGGGCGTGGCAAATCGTTAAAATATTATGAATATTTAGGTACATATTGATCGTAGACGAATAAAATTTGGTGGGTAAGTTCGTGGAGTCGATGTTGACAATCCCACCAAAAATAGGCGTGACAACCCTCCTCCTTAAAGTGATACCTATAACTCTTAAACTACTGAACCGATTTTAACTATTCTTTTTTTGTTCGAAAGCTTATCAGGTTTAGATGGTTTTAAAAAAAATTCGATATAGCAAAAAGTAGGCGTGGCAAACCTTTAAAATTGAATATTTAGGGACATAGTAATCGTAGACGAATGCAATTTAATGGGTAAGTTTGTAGAGTCGATATCGACAAACTCACCAAAAATGGGCGTGGCAACCTTCCCATTTAACAGATACATATAAGTCGGCTAATTCAATGGTTTATAACTACATATCTACATATATAACTTCGTCAGCACTATTACAATAAATTATTACAATAAATATATAATATGATCTGTTTTGGGCAATAAAAAAATCAATTTTGGGCGGGACGAAGTTCGCTGGGCTAGTAGTTTATAGAAGAAAGGAAATATAGTATGGGACAATTTTGTTTTAATGACCAGACCAGTGCCACTTCTTTTCGAGAATTGTTTCTTAGTAATAATTGTCACTTTATTTTTTCTATCGTGAGTAATCCTATACAAGATCAGACCAACAATCCGACAATCACAAAGATCCAGAGTCTCTGATGGGAATCGATTCACGACATCGGTACTTGAAGTTTAGCACACTACGAAATAGGCCATCGGGGTACACTCATTGTGTACATTACACGTCAAATATAACACGGTGTTCAGATATGCACCTTTATTGCGCAATAAATACGCAAGTTGTTATAACATTGAGTAAAACTTAAAATGCAGCACTGTCATGAGTATATTCAGTGCGCATATTACATTTAACCGAACACTTTCTGTTGATATTTGACAACTCAAATGTCAACAACAACAAACAAAAAAAAAAATAATATTGTTGAAACAACGAGCTGTTTTGTTTACCAGCTGTCAAATGAATATTGAATAAGCAACTGAACTGCGTGTATTGTTATATCTGAACACTAATATTGTACTCAATAAACCGAATATTGACTCAATAAAAGTGCATATCTGAACATAGTATAAGTTTTGAAATATAATTTCAGCATCCTGCCTTTTAGAGTCTAACTCGAAACGGGCGTAAAAGAGAACAATTTTGGCCTATTATTGCCTTGATATAATAATAGTACAAATAAATATTTTCAATTAATAACACTTTACTTAGAAAGTGCCATTACCTTGGGTCATGTACTTTAACACATGTCTTCCATATGAAATTTGAACTTTAAAAAGAAAAAGAAAAAAAAATAGCATCCTTAACACTTATTGACATGTTTATCATAGATGGGCACTTTGCAGTACCAGTAAAATTTCAGTAAAAATTGATTTTTACTGATTACTGAAAAAAATTTCAGTATTCAGTAAAATTTTACTGGTAATGCAATCTAAATTTCATTTAAATTTCATTTAAATGCCATTTAAATTTAGATTGCATTAACAGTAAAATTTTACTTTTTTCATTTAAATTTTATTTAAATTTCATTCAAAGAGAAGATTTTTCGTGGTCTCGTTTTCTTTCTCGTAATTACAGCTGCTCTAGATGTCGTTGCGAGATATTATTAGTTTCCGCGTATGTGGGCCCTGCAGCGAGTGTTTAGTATTACGGCTGTGAGTCTCCTAAAATAGACTGTGTTTAGGCTTTGGGCGAATTTGGTTCCGTCTGGTCTAGTGGTGGACGGTATAAATCGATTTTTTTTAAATACTCGATATTACTTATCGATTCATCAAAACATTGAATTTTTTTATGGATCAACATTGATAAAAGGCCGATGTATTGGAATAAGCAATGTAAAATAAAAATGTAGTATCAAGTCTAGTGGGTAGTGTGCTAGATTATTAGCGTGAAGGTTGTATGTTCGATTCCCAAAGAACTCTGGTATGTTACGCATTAGTTCGAACTTACTCAGCTCGTAAATAATCAATAATCATATTGTAAATAATTGTAATCATATATCAGTACTAGTATCGATAAATGGCTTCTGGGAAAACAACATAAAGTCAATTTGGCTTGCGTGGCCAGTTTTCTGAAAATTGCGGCAGTCAACGTGTTAAAATATGAAAATTGCTACAAAGAAGTATTTGCTTCAACAGAGTGCCATAGAGACACCTCTCGTAATTTTTTGCTTCGTTATTTTATTTATCGTTATTTGTTTTATTGTTATAAATCGTTAAAGAGAAAATAAACAAATGAAAATTTGAATAAAGGGAGGATAATAATATTTAACACATAATTAAAGAGGATTTATTTTCGGATATAACCACTCATTATAAACATGCCTTAATGAATTTGTTTTGCGTTTTAATAGACTTTGAATAGATAAACATTATCGAATTTCTAATCAGAGTAATTTCATTAAAAATGACAGGGTTCAGAGTTCACTCTTTATATATATCCGATCGAAAAACTTTTCCCAACGAGGAGGATTAAAGGACAGAATTAATTAAAAGAATGACCCAATGTACATATATTAATAGCATGTCAGGATTCTAACTCAGAAAAGTTCAGAACTGAAGGAAATCGTCCTGTACTACCTCATACTACGCCGTTTTTATCGTTTGTGATGCAGCAATGCTAATGTAGTAGGAATATTTATAAATGGACTCAAAACTCAAGACTTATAGTGTAAATGTCGGAGAGCCATCTAAACGTTTTTCTTTTATTTAAAGAACATACATACGTCCCCAACATCTCTTATTATTTCTTTGTTTTGTTTCAGTTTCATTAACCAACTTTTTTACGGCAAACAGATAATTGTTGTACTATAGAAAGTCTTGTAATAATAGAGGGTGCATGTGTCGAAAATGTATTGGGTTGTTGTAGTGGATGTAATGGTAAGAAACTTCGCTACAATTCTTTTTCAAGAGATGAAATTGCCCAACTAAATGTTTAGAAATCAGAAAACTTCTTGATTGTAATATTTGGAGGCGGATTAAGGCCTCTCAGTTTTTAAAGTTCTTAAACAATGATCAAACATTTTTTTTATCTTTCGGAAACCAAACAGTTTAATTACTATTCCTCTACTGCTTTTTACCATTTTTACCATCTACATCTGTCCGGGAATAGAACACAACACTCATGCATATGACACAATATGGAGGAGTATCAAACACTATTGATTCATAAGAGCCTGTGTCTCACAATGTGGACAGTGTATGCATTTTAATTAAATAAAGAAACATCTTAACCTAGTTCTCGTCGGTCTCGTAGAGTATATCCTTTTTTAGAAAATTGACTAGTCTAGACATTACAGAGAGAATTCATTCTTTAGATTCGCTGTTTATATGTGACGTACTCGTATTGTCTTTCCCGAGTCCTGTGCCTACACGTTCCAGTGCCAGAGACCAGGCCAAGATTTTTTTATTGAGATCAACCCTCAGGAGAAGACCTCTATTCATGCAGTGCATTCTGTTGGAATATAGGAAAAATCTAATATATAAAATTCTCGTGTCACGGTGTTAGTTTTTAAACTCCTCCGAAATGGATCGACCGATTTTCATGAAATTTTGTGTGCATATTGGGTAGGTCTGAGAATCGGACAACATCTATTTTTCATATCCCTAAATGTTAAGAGGGCGTGGCAAATCGTTAAAATATTATGAATATTTAGGTACATATTGATCGTAGACGAATAAAATTTGGTGGGTAAGTTCGTGGAGTCGATGTTGACAATCCCACCAAAAATAGGCGTGACAACCCTCCTCCTTAAAGTGATACCTATAACTCTTAAACTACTGAACCGATTTTAACTATTCTTTTTTTGTTCGAAAGCTTATCAGGTTTAGATGGTTTTAAAAAAAATTCGATATAGCAAAAAGTAGGCGTGGCAAACCTTTAAAATTGAATATTTAGGGACATAGTAATCGTAGACGAATGCAATTTAATGGGTAAGTTTGTAGAGTCGATATCGACAAACTCACCAAAAATGGGCGTGGCAACCTTCCCATTTAACAGATACATATAAGTCGGCTAATTCAATGGTTTATAACTACATATCTACATATATAACTTCGTCAGCACTATTACAATAAATTATTACAATAAATATATAATATGATCTGTTTTGGGCAATAAAAAAATCAATTTTGGGCGGGACGAAGTTCGCTGGGCTAGTAGTTTATAGAAGAAAGGAAATATAGTATGGGACAATTTTGTTTTAATGACCAGACCAGTGCCACTTCTTTTCGAGAATTGTTTCTTAGTAATAATTGTCACTTTATTTTTTCTATCGTGAGTAATCCTATACAAGATCAGACCAACAATCCGACAATCACAAAGATCCAGAGTCTCTGATGGGAATCGATTCACGACATCGGTACTTGAAGTTTAGCACACTACGAAATAGGCCATCGGGGTACACTCATTGTGTACATTACACGTCAAATATAACACGGTGTTCAGATATGCACCTTTATTGCGCAATAAATACGCAAGTTGTTATAACATTGAGTAAAACTTAAAATGCAGCACTGTCATGAGTATATTCAGTGCGCATATTACATTTAACCGAACACTTTCTGTTGATATTTGACAACTCAAATGTCAACAACAACAAACAAAAAAAAAAATAATATTGTTGAAACAACGAGCTGTTTTGTTTACCAGCTGTCAAATGAATATTGAATAAGCAACTGAACTGCGTGTATTGTTATATCTGAACACTAATATTGTACTCAATAAACCGAATATTGACTCAATAAAAGTGCATATCTGAACATAGTATAAGTTTTGAAATATAATTTCAGCATCCTGCCTTTTAGAGTCTAACTCGAAACGGGCGTAAAAGAGAACAATTTTGGCCTATTATTGCCTTGATATAATAATAGTACAAATAAATATTTTCAATTAATAACACTTTACTTAGAAAGTGCCATTACCTTGGGTCATGTACTTTAACACATGTCTTCCATATGAAATTTGAACTTTAAAAAGAAAAAGAAAAAAAAATAGCATCCTTAACACTTATTGACATGTTTATCATAGATGGGCACTTTGCAGTACCAGTAAAATTTCAGTAAAAATTGATTTTTACTGATTACTGAAAAAAATTTCAGTATTCAGTAAAATTTTACTGGTAATGCAATCTAAATTTCATTTAAATTTCATTTAAATGCCATTTAAATTTAGATTGCATTAACAGTAAAATTTTACTTTTTTCATTTAAATTTTATTTAAATTTCATTCAAATTTAGATTGCATTAACAGTAAAATTTTACTGAATACTGAAATTTTTTTCAGTTATCAGTAAAAATCAATTTTTACTGAAATTTTACTGGTACTGCAAAGTGCCCATCTATGATGTTTATAAACAAATGTCTACTATTCATACATACAATCGGAGTAACCAGCAAGTACATGCATATTTATTTATAATTTTATTTTATTGCCACAATATTTGTATTCATAATTGTTAGTATTGACAAACTCTTAACAATTTACTTAGGCATTATAACGTTCCATTAGTTGTATAAACTTATTAATGTGCCAGTAATTTATATTAAAAATGCGGCCATATTCTAGGATTTTTTTTATTTTTTTAATTCTCTCACTGAGGCGTCATACATCAATGGTTTCATCGATTGTGTTCAATGACATTTGATTTTAATGAAAAAAATTTTTGTAATAATGGCTTAATGGCTCATTCTAGCATTAAATATGACTTCAAATTATAGGCTTCTGTTTGAGGTGAACTAAGAATGAGTTCTCTTACCTTAGATGATTTTTCTCTTACCGCCTGGCAGTTCTTATATGTTATTATATGTAAATAAGTATAATGAAATAAATTGTTGACGAACAGCAATATTGAAATATAAGAAAATTAAATAAAATATACCATGACTTAGGTTAGGTGGCAAGAAGAGGTCACACTTAGGTTAGCATTTAGAACCATTGTGTTACCACAATTAATTCTAGTTTGAATTTCTTATTGAAGTATGTATTATGAGGGTTAGCTATATGCGTAGTCAAAACCGATGTCGTCATAGTCTGATAGGTAGTGCGTTGGCGTATTAGACGTAAAGCCACGGCTCAAACCCCAGCTTAGACATCTTGAAAAAAACAAAATATGAAGAAAATATTTCTTATGCGACTTCCTTATCAGCAGATTTCTGGCAAAAATTCTGAAAGTAAATAAAATTACCATGAAAAGTTTCTCAAAAATCTGTAGTTCGGAGTCGACTT
This sequence comes from Sarcophaga rosellei, assembly GCA_930367235.1. Lineage (NCBI taxonomy): Eukaryota > Metazoa > Arthropoda > Insecta > Diptera > Sarcophagidae > Sarcophaga > Sarcophaga rosellei. The sequence goes on along the minus strand of OV884021.1, from coordinate 30,036,394 downwards.
TAAACTGTAGCTCCCGCCACTCATTTATAAAATTAACGCACACAATATAAGTATTTTTAATCCTGACTGAAGGGTTGTAATGACCAATTATGTATGTATCTGAAATCAGCAATGAGTATTCAAAAAGAAGAGTAGATTCGAATCATACTCATAATTTCTGATACTTATACGCATTTATACTTATCTTAATATCATACTCACACTACTCATACTCAAAGTTTGAAGTACTCGTCGTACTCATACTTAACAATACGCATGATGTTGTTGATTTCGAATCTCCTTTACTCAACATTTCACAAAATAAGTATGATTCGCATACTAACACTACAATACTCACTAGAAGGTTGGGTGTTTGCTTTGCTTGCTGTCTTTGTCTTTTTCTGTTTTCTTTTTTTGTAAATGCAACAACAACTAAGACTGTAAATTTTGATGAATGATTGGAATCATTTATGAGTATTATCAGTATTTCTCTAAATTTATAAATCTGAATGATTCAAACATATTTCGAATGGTATGAGTTTGAGGTCAACGTTGTACTCATACTTATTGCAACCTGTACTTATAAATCAATGTTGTAGTGAGTACGAATGAATCAGAGTATGTAGTTGAATTTCAATACTGTTGACTCACTCATACTCAAAATTTCATGAGTACTTATGAGTAGCGAAAAAACGATTCATTGCTGATCTCTGATGTATATGAAAAATAAAATACAATCACTTGATCCTCACATTACTTTTTTATTACACAAAGTGTATGATATCCTGTGCCAATATAACCGTATTCTACTGTAATTACTCAATGATTAATAACGCAATTTCATTCAGAATTTATTTCAGGTAATTTTTAAAACATCCTTACGACTTGTATTCATAACTTTTAATAATTGTTCGATTAATTTCTCCAAAAGCATTGACATTTAACTGTTTTATACCACATACATACATGTGTATACTTCATGCATAAATGACAAAAAGGGAATAAATAAATAAATTCATCAGTAAATGATTTTATGGCAACAATTAAAACCCATCTCCCATGTGATACAATAAAATTAAAAAAAGGAATTAAAAAGTTCAAAATATTGAAATTTTTGTAGTACTATTCTAAGTGAAATATGTACTCATAAATATCATATGTGAATAACGGGATTTTAGGCATTAAGCAGCAAATTATTCTTATAAAAATGTCGCAAACTTTGAAAAATTTTCTGTCGAGAAAGTGCATCTTATGTGCAAAACACTCAACGAGTAGTCAACAAATTTTGAGAAAATGTGTTGGTAATGGATAGTAAGATTTCTATGTATCAACATAAAATGTCGATCTCTTGAAAAAAATACAGTGTCGTTGAAGACCCGAAAATATCAATTCAAAATAATTTCCAATATTACGTAGCCCTACGTAGAGATTTTTGCGAAAAAACTCGACCTTCATGCGTATAATTTCAGCGTACTGTGAACTTTAATCAGCAGATCATGGATCTCGGACAATAATATCTCTTTCATTACATTGTTTGCCGCCAGATTCCAGTTTCGTTCAAAGTTAGTTAAATCTAGAACAGAAGGACTAGACGCGAATTGATTGGTACAGTCAAATTATGAGAATAAATTCCAAAAGAGTTATGAAAAGGAACAAAAGTACCACAATTTTGTCTTCAACTCCATTTTAAGGACACGTGGATAACATGTCGTACCCGAACCGCTATGAAATCAACCCAATTACAGCATAAAGTAACACTGTGATAGTTAGTGTCAACAGTAACAGTGTCTAACTCTACATAGATCCGCCTGCATTTGCATTCATTCGATATAATGCGGTTGAAACTTTTGTTAATTCCTGCAAGCTAAGACCATCCAACTAAGACACATCGAACAAAACGAAATATAAAAAAATATTTCTTCGGTGACTTCCTCTCCGCAGATTTCTGACAAAAACTCTGAGAGTAAATAAAATTGCCATAAAAAGTTTCTCTAAAATCTGTAGTTCGGAGACGACTTTAAACTGTACGCCCGCTTGTCTTGTATAAAATTAACATGCACTCAACATAAGTGGTGTGACAAGGTAGGTTGTAGTCCTGGCTGAAGGGTTGTAATGATCATTTATGTATGTATGTATGCATGTATAAATTTGAAAATTCTTAAGGGGGAGGATAATTAGTCATACCATTTGCATTTAGGGCCATTTTACAACTTGCCGTTAACTAAAGGGAGGATTTTAACGGGCAGATAAATTGTTTTTCATTATTACAGGCAGACAATAAAGTAAAAGTGAGCGTTAAGCTAAAGGGAGTATCGTCCTATCTTTAACTTTTAAAGTTAAGTTTATGTTTGCATTTGCCATATTATATATTATTCTCAATATGGTAACTTCAAATTTAAACAAAATGAGCATATACAACAAAAAAAAAAAAACGAAGCCCGTCGTTGTCACTGCGTTAAAAAAAACTTGTTTAATTGAGCAGTTTTACCGACATTGCTTCGGCACTGCCATATTTTTGAAAACAGTTAACTTTATTTTATCTGTAAGTTGTAATAACGAAAATAAGTTAAAGGTAAATTTAAAGTCCACTTTAGCCAAACCCAAGTTTAACGGCAAGTTGTAATAATGGCTCTTAAATTAATACAACGTATTCCAAGCATCTACAACACATAATACAACTCATATGTAATTCATTCAAAGACTGTAGTCGCTGTCAAAATAGAAGGACCTATAAATTTAAGTACATATTATTATGTTGTATATTATTATTTTAGCATCTTTATTAAATCCTTGTAAGTCTAAAACAATGGAGAAGCCTACTTTAAGGAAATCTTAAATTTTTTTTGTTTACAACTATTTCTCTTAAAAACCAGTCCAATTATATTTAACTGACATATAAAAATAAAATTTATTTTCTTATAAAATATAGTTAAAAAAAAATAAACTTCATGGACTGCAAACATGCATCGCTAGTGAGAATTGTGTGAACCTGAACTGGGTGGATTATAAATCATTTCATTATGGTCTAAGCAATATACATATTCGTTATATTGTCCAGACGAATTTTAATCAATTTAATGCAAATTTACTAAAGTAACAAAGAAATTCATTTTCCATTACGAGTTGATTATGAAAGGCTTTTTAGTCATCCGTTTTTATTCATATTCATAGTAAAATCAACATGTGAGAAACTAAAAATAATAATAAAAAAACACAACATTTTAAACGGAAAAATCAATAAAAATATAAAGGAAATAAATATTATGAAAATGGAAAACACGCGATTAAATATAATTTTATACACAAACAAAAAAAAAATAAAAAATTGTGCAAATATTTACAATAAAATAAAAAATATAAGAAAAACTGCTTCTTTCCACAATAAAAAAATATAAACAAACCTACGCCACACTTAATTTTTATACACCATATCGTATATTCGTATGAAGAGGGATAATGGTTAGATAAACGTTGATTTTTTAATTTTTATTAATTGTTTCCCCTTATTTCTACTCCTCAAATCACAAAGTAGTCAGTCAAGGCAACTGCTTTTAAACAAAAACTAAGTAAAGGAAAGAAAATTTCAAATTTTGACAGGAGTTAACTGTTCGATGGTTATTGACAAGAGTAGCTTATTTTTTTATAAGACCAACACTCAGAGGATGGCCGCTACTCATGCAGTGCAATTTTGTTGGAATTAGAGAAATAGATTACAGGGAGGAGAACAGAGGGAGTAGTGTTTTTGGACCTTAGCTTTGAAACTTTTTATATTATAAGTGCCAGGAAAGACATTTGTTCCATATATGGATAGTCCGGCTAAAGCACAATTTCTGCCTGTAATGCAATGTGCGATCTACTATTCAATCGACTGCGAATGGAGAATATACGATTTTCGGAGACAAGTCCTCCTATCTAGAGCAAAATCCGTTGTAGTAGCGATAGCACATGCCACATGGCAACGATGCTCCAATGAATGAATAGAATTGTATCATTATTGAGCACTTTCGCCCTCTCCCTTACGCGGTCGAGAAGGTTGAAATTACACAGAGCGAAAACTGCCTAATAAAATCAAGAAGATTTTCTCTACGAAACGTTTTTGGAGTGAGGGGTATTACAGCAGAAAGAAACGAAGATTTTTTCGTAGAGATTTCTTATTATTTTTATGTGATAAATCTTTTTAATTTTTTCAAAAAGTAAAACACATACATTTAAGAAGAAAACTTGTTATTTACCATTTTTTTACTCAAATTCCGTCACTTTTGCCACAAAAAATACAATCCATAGAGAAAAACTTATTGATTAAATTGTGTTTTCTTCTAAATTGTATAAAACAAGAATTTCTTATTAATTTCATTGGGCTACCTAATCAATTTTTTCAAAAAGGTTTTTCTTATAGATTTCATTAGGCTACTTAATAATTTTTTTTTTAAGGAGTATGCCTTATTGATTTCATTAGGCTTCTATTTGATCATGTGTAAATTATCTTATTAATGTTTTAATAAGTGACAAGTAAAGAAGTGGAAAAAAGTAATAAAAATATTTCTTCTTAAAAAAACAAAGTAACAAAGTAAACAAAGTTCAAATAAAAATATTGAATTGTTTTAATTTTAACAAAAAAAGTGTTATAAAAGACGAGAAGGAAAGTTATTTTCTCGTTGGACTAATGTTGAAAAAGAAAAATCGATGATTATCCTGTCACTGCGGACGAATCTTTTAAAGATTTGCATAATGGTAAAACTCCTTAAATTAATATATGTACATCTTTATACGTCTATCTTTCTCTTTCAAAGATAAATATTTCGAGCAAAAGTGCTGGTTGCAGCACAATTGCAGTTCATGGGAACAGGTGCTTTCTTTCTGGAGGGAAACAAAGAAAATGCTGAGATACAAAATGCCAAATCTTTGACGAATATTTTTCAGGAGTGGCCACGATATAATGATTTCTTAGGTTATGTAAAAAGCAAAATCAATAAGTATTATTTGAAAAAATAAAGGGATAGTCTTATAAAATTAAGAAGAAAATCTTTTTGAAAAAAACAAAAAGAGGGCCTAATAAAATCAAGAAGAAAATCCTTTTGAAAAAAACAAAAAGAAAGCCTAATAAAATTAAGGAGAAAACCTTTTTAAAAAAATCAAGAAGACTATCTAGTAAAATCCCTAAGTTTTCTTCTTGATATTTTCAAAAAGGTTTTCCTTATAAAAACAATAAGAATCTCTTCTTGAAAAAAAACCATAGAGAAATCTTATAAACTTTGTTCTAATTTACTATGTATTTATTAGGTTCAGTTTTCTCTGTGTAGACTTTGAGGTGCCGGCCCATACATGAAAATGAGCATGCGTACATACATACATACCTACAGAAATAATTGGCCATTACAACCCTTCAGTCAGGATTACGGCCTAGATTCTCACACCACTCATGTTGTGTGCGTTAATTTTATACGTGAGCGGCGGGACCTGTAGTTTAACGTCGACTCCGAACTACATATTTTTGAGAAACTTTTCATGGCAATGCTGTGAGGAAGTCGCCGAAGAAATATTTTTATTTCGTTTTGATGTCTGACCTGGGGTTTGAACTCGGGCCTTACGTCTAATAAGCCAACACACTACCTACTAGACTACGGCGACTTCACTTCTGACTTAAGAAAATCCCACACGAAAAGTCTAACGGGGTGAAATCGCACGATTTCGGTGAGCAGTTCACTTCACCTTCACATGTGATAATTATACCTTCTAAACCAGTATGGTATTAGATGTGTTGGTCGGAGCGCCATCCTTTTGAAAACACATGTCGTTGGTGACCAGATCATCAAACTCAGATTAAAAGATGTTGGACATCATCGATCTATAGGTCTCGCCGTTGACAGAGACGGTGGTCCATGTTGATTTTGAATAACAGTCTACATAAATGACAACTATTTTGACAGAACGGCACTATGTATCATACACCTTATGTTACATTCAATAATCTGTACGAACGGTTTGAGGGTTTTGAACTAGCCACAGAGATCGCACAATTTTAACCCGCTACACTTTCTCTTGTGAGGTTGTCCTAGTTCTCTGATTTATCCGCCAGAATTATGAACTGTTGCACATTTCGGATGTGCTGCAATTGTGTCACACCTAAATAATATCGCCAATATTGTAACTGTGATTGCCGTTAACACCAATAACAGGTAGATTACTAAAATATGTACAGAAGACAAGAGGTTCAGTATGAGAACTGTCAATCAACTGTGGACGATCGTGCATAAGGAAGGATCATCGGTGTCGAGTACTTTACTGTGACTACCCATTACAGGACACCATATGACAGACTTATGGCTACGTCAGCCCTTGTTGTTGAAACGCTTTCCCCTTAATATTTTTTATATCTTCCATCCAGCATGTTTTTTTCTTGAATTTCCATTGCAAACTGTCAGTTTCAAGGAGATAGTCCGTAATTCTGATCAAAAAAAACAGTTCAAATGGATTTCGTTATGGTATAGAGGTTATGATGTCGATATAACCACTACAATTCTACAGCACCGCTGCAGGTGCTGCCTCCATAGCAAAGCTTTTAAGGTTATGGTGAGAACTGTGGAAATGCAAGACTAAACAGAGTAACCTAATAAATCGAATTGTTGATAGCACTCTCCTTAACTATACACAGAAAATAAACGAAACTTATTTGAAAGAGGGAGAATTATGTGGTATAAGAATGAGTCGAAATGGGTTACTGGGACAGGAGCTGGAGTTTTTGGTCCAAAAGTAAAATACTCCGGTTTTTTCCAAGTTAATCCATAACATAACAATACTATCTTACAGTCAGATAGACCACCCTTCGAGCACTAAATTAACTCGAAAATAGTATGGAACCGTCTTAGTAAGCTCAGCCAAATAGTTAGAGGAAATAGGTTTATCCTTTGGATAAGCAGATGAGCTTGTAGTGTTGTTGCCAGAACCTTTCCAAAGAAGAAGAAATAAAAATTAATGAATTAATTAAATGAGTCCATACACCATACACTTACAACCAAGGTTGGCAACCGATACCGTTATAATACCGATACCGATTAAATACCGTTTAAAAGTAAGTACCGGTACTTATACCGATACCGAAATAAGTTTTTCGGTACAAATACCGGTATTCATATACCGTTTACCCTTATACCGGTATCATACCGGTATCAATTATGGATCAATACCGGTATGGTAGAAGTAAGTGTTAAAATGGACATACTTTCCCAAAACTGCTGCACATCCGTTGATGATAATATGAGTTGTACTCTGACAGCGTAGAAGCTATTCTTAGAAATATGGAGAAAGAAAGTTCCTATACAACACCAAATAGCAATAAAATACGTGAATTGCTAAGTGCTTTTAGAAATGAATAACGAGTACAAAGAGATGTGAATGTTCCCAATTGGTGAAAAGAAAAAAGTACAGCCAAACCAGAACTATATGTATATATTTCTAAAGTTATATTAGCTGTACCTGCCACACAACTAAGTGTGGAACGGTTATTTTCAGGAGTAAAGTATATCATGAACCCAAGTCGGAATAGGTTGGATGATGACATTTTAAATGCAGTTGTAGTCATTCGTTCTAATGAGGAATTATTTTAAAATTTTAAGTTTATGTGTATTCATTCAATTAAATTGAATTAACATTTAACTTTTCTTTTTGAGGATGTAATCTAAAATGTTAGTCTAATGTTTTTATATTCTAAAGTATTTATTCATGAATTGAATTATTTTTTCTTTACAAAAATTTAATTTTGTATGATCTCCTAATACAAATATTTAATATTTGTAAACTTTTGTGTTCATAGATTTAAGGAGAATGTTATACCGGTATAAATACCGATATATTACTTTTATACCGGTATACCGAAACCGATATAATTTAAATACCGTTACCGATACCGAAATAATAATAAATTGATTACCGATACCGTTACCGATACCGTTATTCGTTTCGGTTGCCAACCTTGCTTACAACCTGTTAAGCATTAAGGGATCCTAGATGCTGGGTAGAAAAATGTGCTCGAACAACATCCTGAAGTCTGTCGGGACCAGAGATCAGCAATGAGTGTTCAAAAAGATGAGTAGATTCGAATCATACTCATAATTTCTTATTTTACTATCATACTACCCATATTCAAAGTTTGAAGTACTCATCGTGCTCATATGTTGATGTTGATTTCAATTCTCCTTTACTCAACATTTACAAGAATCACAAAATAATACAATTCAGTAGAATACTCACTAGAAGGCTGTGTGTTTCCTTTTTTTTTCTTCTTTTTTTGTAAATGCAAGAAAGGCTGTAAATTTTGATAAACGATTCGAAACACTGGAATCATTTATGAGTTTTATACATATGTAAGTAATTTTCTAAATTTATGAATCTGTTTGATTAGGCGCATGAATCAAACATATTTCGAATGTTATGACTTTGATGTCATCGTTGTATTCATACTCATTGCAACCCATACATATACATAACATAGATAATTGGCCATGCAACCCTTCAGTCAGAATTACGGCCTAGTTTCTCTCCTCACACCACTTATGTTGTGTGCCTTAATTTTTATACTTGAGTGGCGGGACCTACAGTTTAACGTCGACCCCGAACGACAGATTTATGAGAATCTTTTTCATGGCAGGTTTATTTACTCTCAGTGTTTTTGCCAGAAATCTGCTGAGAGGAAGTCGCCGAAGAAATATTTTTTTTCATATTTCGTTTTGATGTCCGGCCTGGGGCCGAACCCGGGCTTTACGTCTAATAAGCGAACACACTACCTACTTGACTACGGCGAATATTAACTCATTGCAACCTGTACTTATAAATCAATTTTACAGTGAGCACGAATGAATCAGAGTAGTTGAATTTCAATACTGTTGACTCACTCATGTTCAAAATTTCATGAGTACTTATGAGTAACGAAAAAACGATTCATGCCTGATCTCTGGTCGGGACTATAGTTTTAAAAGAGACATTATAATGTCACCCAACATAATATATGTATACCACAGATTGACACTAGTACATTAGCTCTACATTAATAATAATTAGCGACATTAATAACGATACCCTCTTATACTAGGTTAGTAGATGGTAGTAGAAAAAAAAAACTGAAAACTTTTTGTGTCAAAAACGATTTGTAATATTTAATGAAAATAATTTTTAAACACAACAGTAATAAATAATACAGAAATTTGCACTAAATCTAATTTCTCATGTACTTTATATACAAGTAGTTTTTTTTTTGTAAGGTTTACATGTGCATGTAATAATTTCTTATTTATTTAACCCAAATTCATTGAAATTCAAGCAAAAGCCTATCATTAGTGGTTATTTTATTGACATCCATATGTCTAATCAAAAACCACCACTCACCTATCGCCAACACCACCACCACTACCACCGCAATCACTCGAATGTGTTTCATAGCAAATGTACCAATTTAAGGTACAAAATTAACTCCTATTTATTGCACTCTAACTTGAATAGTTTTCCTTTCAAAGGGAAATTAAGACTCAGACCAGCGATTAAGTAGACTGATGGAAAGTCGTTGTACTATCCATTAGACTGTCCGTCTATCACTACGGAATGTTCACACTCAAAGTGTTTAAATGATTTAGTTTCACTCATTGGTGGTGGTATTGATCGGTTTTTGTACACTTCACTTCACTTTTCATTCATGCCATTCTACTGTCATTAACTACAAATCGTGTGTAATAAGAAGGGGAATGCCTTCATTTCTAACTTTCACCCTCTTTTTTTGAAAAATGACAAACGATGTTTTTCCCTGTATTAATGGCATAAATACTTAGTTTGATTTTTTATTATTATTAACTGCTACAATTATTGTAAATTGTTGTTGTCATACTTACATTCATTGTACGGAAAGGGAATGCCAGGAAACTTATTTCCTGCTAAGGTCTCGTTTATTGAAAACAATATTTGCGTACAATAAAATGTTAAATGAGGTTTGATTACATCGATAGGCACCTATTAGTCGGGTCGGTCCATAGGGGCGATTATAATAGGCTTTGACAGATCAAGTTCTTTTCTTATGCCTACAATCCATATGCAGTCTTTGAAGTTACATGTGCAACACAGAAGAAAATTATTTGCATATCATATACATACATAATTGGCCATTACAACCCTACAGTTAGGATTACGGCCGAGCTTCTCACACCACATATGCTGTGTGCCTTAATTTTATACTTGAGTAGTGGAACCTACAGTTTATTTACTCTCAGAGTTTTTGCCAGAAATCTGATGAGAGGAAGTCGCCGAAGAAATATTTTTTTTCATATTTCGTTTTGAGGTCTGGTCTCGTGCTCGAACCGGGGCTTTAAGTGTAATAAGCGAGCACACTACCTACTAGACTACGGCGACAACATATCGTGTCCTGTAATAAAACTAAACAAACTTAAATATTTTCGTTGTTCTTTTTGAAACTGCTTACGTCATAAAGAATAGGAGTGGTTATCTTATTTATTTTTAGTGGGATATTCAATGGCAACAAATCTTAGAACAACTTATTCCAAAATGACTCCCATTTGACTTCCAGTATGACTTCATGCATGGGAAAATTGTCCACTGCACGGACAAGGTCATGCTTTAACGACTCAATCTTTACGTGTCGAGTAGAGCAAGCCATGGCCTCTAATACAGACTACAACTTCTAATCCAACAGGCCATTCATCTGTTGATATGAAGTCCGGAACGTTGTTTTTGCGCCAGTTGCATCGATATTCCATGGCTTGTTGATAAATACTGATTGGTTGGGGGCCTTCACAATAGATCCCAAGATGATCGATTGATATACTTTGGCTGATATTTTCACTCCTTTCTTGCAAAAATGGAGCTTCCTGACGCCATCGTACCATACTCCCCACCATGCCATCGGGATGAAATGTTTCTCTGGATGACCGAGCATATGCACGATCATTCTGTTTATTGAACGATTCTCTTACGGTGAAAATTTTCTCGGCAGTAAGCACAGAACGTGTTCTGTATGCGTGCCTACCATACTCCCCACCATACAATTATAGGTGCATGATTGTCTCTTTGAACCCTCGGGATAAGTTGAGATGTTTCTCTGGATGACCGAACATATACACCACGATCGTTCTGTTTATTTAGCGATTCTTCTAAGGCGAATTTCTTTTCGTCAGTAAACACAGTAGTGTTCCGTACGCGTGCCGGCAGAGTAATGCTTTCGATTTTTGCCTGCGTTTTACTTTCAATGCGGTCGTGAGCACCTGTCCAGACTGTCGCTTATACACGCTCCTAACCCTTCTTTGATAATGCGAGGTATGGATTTTTGCGATCCATATGGCATTTTTTCAGTTGAATCTATGGTGATAGCACCCTCAGTATTAATAACTAAAAGTTTTCCTATAAACCAGCATTCCTTGATTTTCCTTGCCTCTGCCATAAGTTTTCGATGGGCCTGAATTCGGGACTACATAGTGGCAATGGAAATTGATCAACATTTCTGGTAGAAAGTCATTCTGTACTGTTATGCGTAATATGTATAGTGCCGTCATTTTGTTCAAAAAACTTCAGAAAATTTCTGAAAATTTGTGGTTTACTAGAAGTTTCAAACATTCATTCTGGTGCTGGTGAAGCAAACAAGAAGCTTGAAGTTATAGGATAATGCTTCCGTTCAATATCACTTCCTCCACCAAAATTTCGTCTGGACCGATCCAGATTGTGATTGATCCACATCATCCCCATAACATCCCTAGTAGTATGGAACATCCAAAACCGGCAAAACTGGTTCAGAATACAATGAAAGCAATAGGCTGAGGGCTACTACTCCACCAGCTGTGTTCACCTTTCGACAACTGTTCGTTGTAATTGATGGGACACTCTGAGCAGCACTTCGATTCCAGCAAGAAAGTCGAAAATTAGGTGACTAATTTGTTTGCTTCAAAAGACGAACAGTTTGGCTGAAAAATGGAAACAAATGCATAGCCAGCAATGGCCAATACTTTGAATAAAATGTTTTCCCATTGCATATTATAATTACCGAACGAAATAATTTCGGGCAAAATTCTTAATATTTAAACGAAAAATGTGACGAATATTGTGTTTTATTTTATTCTTAAATGAATGCATCAGAATTTTCTTTTTGTATTAAAACTTTCCCTTTTTTAACATTTAAAGAATTATTGTGATTTAATCTTTTTCTATGATTAATGATTCGAAGTCAGACAATTTATTCTTATGTTTTTCTTTTTATTTATTTATTTTCTTTTTTTGATTAATTTATTTATAAATTTACTTAAAGATCCTTTCTAGATAAATAGCAAAAGTTGTAAACATTTAAAATATTTGAAATACATATATTTTCATGAGTTTTCTTTAACGACCAGCAATTGTGCTATTTATGTTGACTTTAAAAGTTTTTAGTTGCCTCTCAATTAAGACTTCATAACTAAAGGGTGGACCATTTAAAAGTTTTAATTTAAAAAAGGAATAAAACAAAAACGGTTTGTAATTTTGCCAAATGTAGTTTTTTTTTTTTTGTGAAGTACAATTGCTCCGGTTAGAAATGGAATATGATTTCATTCATAATGGTTGCCGCGGCTGGCCTAACTGTACCTCATTTGATCGAATTAAATTTCAAGCACTTTTTCAAGTATATGGGTTCGAACGTTTGCCTTAAAATGATCAAATATAACGCTTTTCTTTAACGGCGCCACACAGAAAATAGTTAAACGGTGTCAAATCAATTTACAGTTACATTTCGGCAAATTAAACGGCCTTCAAACGTTTGATGCAATAAATCGATTGTGGCATGAGATGTGTGGCAAGTTGCACTATCCTGTTGAAACCAAACTTCCTTCACATCAACACCATGAAGAGCGGGTACAAAAAAATCAGTTATCATGGTGCGATAGGTGCCTCCATTGACCGTAATGGCTGCGCCGTCCTCATTTTTATCATATCTGTTACTACACATATGTACATAATATAATTGGCCATTATAACCCTTCAGTCAGGATGACGGCATAGCATCTCTAGTGTGCTGATCTCAGTCACATATATCTGATCTATTGTCGCCGTAGTTTAGTAAGTAGTGTGTTGGCTTGTTATACGTAACAACACGGTTCAAATCCCAGGTCAGAAATCTTTAACGACACGAAATATGAAAAAATATTTCTTCAGAGAAATTGCCAAGAAATTGCATGAGTATGGTAAGAAACATCACCTGGCTATTGTTTGCTTTAAAAACATAAATTCTATAAGAAGCGTGAAGGACCTATCCAGTGCAATTAGCTTATTGTACAGTACCGTTAAGTCGCTGTTTATAAACTGATTAAGTTACTTTACCTTTTAGTTTCTGTTACGTTCGTTTAAATGCGTTTTTTATTTTTGTTTGAACAATCAAATTCGCAATAAAAAATGTAATTCTACACGAATGCCATTTATTCATTGGATGTGTGAGGAAACTTGGCAGCAGGTTTTCCCAAAGTTTCTATTTTTAAAATGAAATAGAAAAAGAATTTTTCGCGTATTTATTATTCACTGTTGCTTATTCGTAACTTATTATTAAAGTTTGAGTACCACTGTCTTCATGAATATTTGGCGTAATACGTCACTTGTTTCCAGCAAACGACACCAAAATGTTTTCTATTTAAAGAATATTTACTCGAAAACAAGCTACACGCCGTCTTTCAGACGAAATATCTCAAGTTCAAGTTAAAGTTAATAGCTTTGCTTGCTTCATAAGAATAAAACAAAATTTCTGCTAAAAATATGTATTCAAGGATATACGTGTATACCGCAATATTTCATTAACGTTTTCTAATTTCATTAATTATTTCACGTTTATTTTAATAGGATTGGCAGTGCTGATACATTGGAAATTGTAGCTTCCAAATCAACGGGTAGTGAACCGTCAACGCCAGAGGACAATATTAATGTGGTGGTGAGGGTACGACCTCTTAATGAGAAAGAGAAACGCGACAGACATGGCACTATACTACAGTTTCCTGGAAATGGCCAAATAATTGTAAGTTCTCTTACCACTGTCACTGTCAATTGATTGTTAATTAAACACACTTAAAAATTTCAGATTGAAAGTCATGATTCGGCCCGCAGCCGTAATCGTGAAAGTGTACGTGTTTTTACCTACAATGTTGTATTTGAACCGGGTGCCACTCAAGAAGATATCTTAGATTATTCAGGTATTAAACGTATCATTGAAATGGCTATTGAAGGTTTCAGTTGTACGGCATTTTGTTATGGCCAAACGGGTTCTGGAAAGACACACACCCTAACAGGACCACCGGATTTAGTAAGTTTTGTTTCTTTATTCCGTACATTTGTGTATGAATATGTACACGTGATATATTTCTTGTATTTTATTTTGTATTTCAGTTTATTGGCAAACCAAATCCAAAAGATCGTCGGCATGGTCTTATCTTCCGTTCATTTTTGTACCTCTTCCAGTTGATCAAAAATCGCAAGGATATATCATACGTTTTGAAGGCATCATTTATGGAAATCTACAATGAGCGGGTAAGTGACTTTGACTCAAAGAAACCCAAACATTTTATAGGAAATTACCAATATTAGAAAAAGTGTTGCTTAAACGTTGAGGTTGTATTGGTTTCATAACGTCTCAATTCAAAAAATTATTCGAATTTCTTAATGCACTAATTGCATCTGCCAGCCATGATAGAGAAAGGAATAATGGTGGTAGGCCTACACACATTTGAACACAATGTTGCTTATAAGATGATAACTCGACATACATATGTCTCCTACGCTTGACAATTTCCTACAGTTGATCGGTACAGAGTGGAGTTAACTATCTTAAAATCGTCAATGTATATACATATTTCCTCAGTGAACAGTATAGGAGCCAGTTATCCCACAATATATTCCACTTTGAATTTGTTTATAATATAGAAGAGCAGTAAATACTTACCACTGCCAAAGAACTTAGGTTATATCTCTATTAACCAAGGAGCCTAACGTGATACGGATATTGGATGACTAAATTCATTAAAGAAAAGAATAGTATCAAGGGTTATAACGTCGATAATGTTATTTGTTTGCTCAATGTGGTCGGAATCACTTTTCATGGGAACCATAAGGAAGAAACTGTCCTCGGTGTATCGCCTAAGTGCGATTAGGCTTACAAGAGGTTTCAGAACAATATCTGATGAAGCGGTACTGGTATTGCCGAAAACAATGCCGAAAGACAAATTGGCGGATGAGATGACACGAATATACTTTCGCCGCATCGAGCTCTCGCGACAAGCTGCAACTATAAAATGGAGAAGGATGGACTTCCACGTGCAAATGACATGGGAGAACGGTGTAAAGAGAATATAGAAATTTCACCCTATCCCTAATATAACCCCTTGGTTGGACAACAAACATTGCGAGCTGAACTTCTAAGTGATCCAGTTTCTAACTGGTGATGGATGCTTCAGAAAATACCTGTACAAAAGTGGTTACGATAGTTCCCCTATATGCCCGAAATGTGTGAATGAGGACGAAGATGCGGAGTATACTCTAACACGCTGACCGAGATTCGTATGTCCCAGGAAGATGAGTTCCCGGACAACCCAACTTATGGTGGGAGTGTGAAATTCAGTGTATGGCTGACGTTATACTGGAACTCCGAAGGTTGTAGATTAGGTTAGGTTAGTGTGGTTGCTTTATACTAAAAGCTCACTTGAGCACGTATAGCAGCCCGTTGTGATGCCAGAGGTGAACGCAGTCCCTGTACTGACTAAGTTCCCCCGAACCTAGGAGGGAGAAGTCGGTCTGCACATATAAAGCACGACTACCCCATGCTGGAAAACCAGGCAGAAAGTTTGTTAAACGAGGCTATATCATTGACATCAATGGACGATAGCTCTGTCAAGCTGACAAGAAATGGAGAGTCAAATAACCTATATCTGCACCTCGCAAGATATGGGCATTGACAAAGAAAGTGGATAACAGTATCATCCTCCTCAGCGGATCTGCACCCTCGGCAGAAGTTGTTAAATGGGAACCGTATTCTTTCCGCATGTCTATCCATGACACAGTGACCTGTAAGCATGGTCACTGTGATTGAGACGATGCCACGACCAAATCCAAGTCCCTTCTATCAAATTGGGACGCACCAGGTGCGTCTAGCTGTAGAGCAGGACTTCTACTTGATCCAGGATAGGTTAGCGTCTCGGAAGAATTTCCGCGGGATGGCCAGTTTAAACGAGGTAAGTGGCATTCTTAAGCTGATTGAATAGGATTCCGGAAGTAGTGCGCCAGCTCTGGCTAGTTCGTCGGGCCTGCAGTTTCCCGGAATGTCACAGTGTCCGTACACCCAGACAAGTGTGACACTGAAGCGCCCAGAAAGAAGGTCGAGGCAGCGGCTACATTCCCTGACGATCCTGGAAGGTTATAGACACAAAGACAAAATTAAGTATGCGAAGGCTTTAAACCTAATTAGACTTCCGCGAAGTAGTGCCTTACGTCAGTATCACGTAGAGAGAGTGGTTTCGGGATATAGGGGATAGATTTAGTACGCATATTAGGAGTTTCATTATAATCCCAACTGCATGATCTTCCAGATAGTGGTGATAGAATACCATAGCTTCCATGCATTCTGGACATGTTTTATGATACCATGTATTTTACTCCACTTCAATTTACGCTTATCCCTTTCTTGCCTATTTGTCGCTGTTTATACTGTCATATTCATGGCATATTATTTGTGTTAAAAGTAGCGTGGTATACTCTCCAAAAAGTTTGGCTACAAACAGAACAAAGCAGAGTTTTAAGGATAACATCAACGACGAACGTCTTTGGCAGGTCAGACAGCACCACTCTTAAAAAGGAGTAGAACTGAGTAAGCAAAGATTCGAAGCTCTGTACTTAATACAATACGCAAAAACATTTTCACACAGGGCGTTATTTCTAGTCAACGAGAGATGGAAAACCTATCATCCTAAGGCCCCCGAAAAACATTAATTAATGAAACTGAAACCAAAGTAAACATACGCTACTTACTTACTTAATTGATTGTAAGAAGTCGCCGTGGTCTAGTAGGTAGTGTGTCGGCTTATTAGACGAAAGGCCCGAGTTCGAATCCCAGGTCAGACATCAAAACGAAAACATGAAAATATTTCTTCGGCGACTTCCTCTCAGCAGATTTCTGGCAAAAACTCTGAACATAAAAATTGCCACGAAAAGCTTCTCAAAAATCTGTCGATCGGAATCGACTATAGGTTAAATTCGACTTCGAACTACAGATGTTTGAGAAACTTTGTATG
Organism: Sarcophaga rosellei; assembly: GCA_930367235.1. NCBI lineage: Eukaryota > Metazoa > Arthropoda > Insecta > Diptera > Sarcophagidae > Sarcophaga > Sarcophaga rosellei. The sequence continues at coordinate 30,019,133 of OV884021.1, read as the reverse complement.
GCAATTTTTTCGCTATGTCTGAGCTGCAATTTAAACCACGGTACATTGCCTACTAGACCACGGCGCAGAAAAAAACACACAAACCCAAAATTTATTTCTTTGGGATAAATATGTACGATATTTTTACTTCCTTCTTTGAGAATAAAGACCACCTTGAAAGTGTCAACCAAATTGAAATGACACGGTTTCTTTTGTCACGTGTAGTTTCTGTTCTGTTTTTTCTCTATTGCACCTGCCCCAACTAAAATAAATTTATTGTGAATAATTTAAGATAGCAGAAGCAATTGTTTACAATTTTCAAAAATTTGCGTGGAATTTTAAATTATCTGGCATTTATTTACTTTTGCAGAACACGCCCCATATATAAGTATACAGTGATTTTGTGTTGGTATGTCAATGCAAATATCCAAATGCTGATGAAAAATTCACTTAAAAATTTTTAAAGTTTCATGCCACAACCTGTAGAAAGTAGACAATTGTCAACAGCAGGTGTCTGTATATGTGCTAGTCAGCAGGACAATGAAGGCGAAATTAAACTTTTTTTTTGTTTGGGTTAATGGGGTCAATCTAATCAATTGTCCGTTGATTCGAATCGATTATTCGTTAAGGGACATTGTGAATTTCTAAAACATTTAAATTAAATATTTCCATCGATGAAATAGAATTTTTTTTAATTGAATAGAAAGTTTTTAAATTGTTTATAAGGTGTAGAAAATTGAAATCCATTATTTTACATAACGGGAGTTTACCGTAGTTTAGTAAGTAGTAAGTAAGTTCAAACCCCTGGTCAGACATCTCCAACAAAACGAAGTATGAACAAAATATTTTTAGGCTACATCCTCTCAGCAAATTTCTGGCAAAAATTTGTTGACTTATTACACGTAAGGCCACGGTTCAAACCCCTGGTCAGACATCTCCAACAAAACGAAGTACGAAAAAAATATTTCTAGGCGACATCCTCTCAGCAAATTTCTAGCAAAAAGTTGTTGACTTATTACACGTCAGGCCACGGTTCAAACCCCTGGTCAGACATCTCCAACAAAACGAAGTATGAACAAAATATTTTTAGGCGACTTCCTCTCAGCAGATTTCTGACAATAGCTCTGAGAGTAAATAAAATTACCGTGTAAAGTTTCTCAAAAATCTATCGTTAGGAGTCGACTTTAAACTGTAGATCCCGCCACTTACGCATAAAATGAAGACACACAACACAGGTTGCGGAAGAAGCTAGTTCGTAATGCTTGTTTTTCTCTAGCTGCCTAGAAGTTTGTTCAATAATACCTATAGAACCAGTTGTTAAATCATATCAACTACTAATGATCTTTTGTACAAAAGTACGCAATAATTTGTACCTGATTATACACATTATGATTATGAACTTTGAAAGTCCCCGATAAGATAAGAGTAATTATGCCTCATCATACAGTAGTTGATGTGGTCTAGTAGGTAGTGCGTTGGCTTATTAGACGTAAGGCACAGGTTCAAACATGCAGGTCAGATATCACGAACGGTACGAAATATGAAAAACGTATTTTTTAGGCGATTTCCCCTCAGCTATCTTATGGCAATAACTCGGATAGTAAATAAAATTGCTATGAAAACTTTCTCAAAAAAAAAACTGTCGTTCGGAATCGGTTTTAAACTGTAGGTCCTGCCAGTTTAAAGAAAAAGTTAAAAGTGGTGTGGGAACCTAGATCGTAATCCTGACTAAAGGGTTGTAATTAACTGAGCGATTATAATGATCAATTAAGTACGTTTCACCATTGAAATAGTTCGTCTTAGGCATCAGGTTTGGATTAAATGGTGCATGCTAAGGTGCCTGGGCCGGGTAGAGCTTCAGAGGAGTCACTATTGATAACCAAATGCTTTGTTATTGGTCAAAAGTAAAAGGTCCTTGTGCATGAATGGTTCCTTCTTTCAAATGGTGAAATGGATGGTAGTATTGTTCACAATTCAGAATGCCGTTTCAACGTTTAATCCCAATTATGTAGCCTTTCTCTTGATTCGACTGCCATTGTTTTTTCTGAACGCCATTGTGATTGGTGCTTATTTTGTCAGCGGTTTTTTTTTTTAGAAAATTCGGTACATGAGGTTTTTCAATTGACTTATGAGGGAACCATACACCAAATTCCTTATTGTATGCAGCCTTATGCCAGAATTAGCCAAACGTCCACGGAACGTACCGGAACTTAGTTCGTTTTTAGCATAGGACGTTTGGCTAATTTTAGCATTATTCAAGTGGAAATCCTACATGATCTATGAGCAACGATTTTTTTTATTTCTTCGTCAATTAGCCTTAATTTAGGCTTAATTGTGCATTTTAATTTACATTTATTCTGCCCTAGGATGCGTATGCTAGGATGACCAAGTGTATTTTTTGATTGTCATATGCAATGCCATCTATTGTAGAAACCAGAGATCAGCAATGGGTATTCAAAAAGATGAGTAGATTCTGATACTTGTACGCATTCATACTTGTTTTAATATCATACTCATACTACTCATATTCAAAGTTTGAAGTTCTCATCGTACTCATACTTCACAATACGCATAATGTTGTTGATTTCGACTCTCCTTTACTCAACATTTATACGAATCACAAAATAAGTATAATTCGCGCACGAGCACTACAATACTCACTAGAAGGTTGTGTGTTTGCTGTCCTTGCTGCTCTGTCTTGTTTGACCGTAAATTTTGATGAATGATTCGAATCACTCTAATCATTTATGAGTATTATAAGTATTTTTCTAAATTTATGAATCCGGAAGAGTAGTCGTATGAATCAAACATATTTCGAAGGGTATGAGTTTGATGTCAAAGTTATACTCATACTTATTGCAACCTGTACTTATTAATCAATGCTGTAGTTAGTACGAATGAATCAGAGTAGTTGAATTTCAATACTTTTGACTCACTTATATTCATAATTTCATGAGTACTTATGCGTAGCGAAAAAAATGATTCATTGCTGATCTCTGTTACGAACCGTATAGGTCTATACTAATTCTAGTTTTTTTTCCTTCAATAGGTTATAGATCTACTTAACCCCGGTTCAGCGCGAAAACCACTTTCTGTGCGATGGTCGAAAAAATCGGGTGGTTTCTTTGTTGAGAATCTCTTTACAGTTGATTGTGAAGAATTGGACGATTTACTGGCTGTTCTGGAAGAAGGTAAGTTTGAATACTAAAACTAGAAAGTGTTATAATTTTGACTGATATATAGGGTGTTTTTTATAGAGGTATAGAACTTTAAGTTGCAATAAAACAACGATGGATTATTCGATTGACATGAATTTTATTTATCCGAAAGATAATCTTGTGGCATTACATTTTAAATATGATTTCTGGCATATGACCGCCACGGCTGGCGCGGATGTAGTCCAATCTGGACGTCCAATTTTCGATGACTTTTTCCAACATTTGTGACCGTATATCGGCAATAACACGGCGAATGTGTCTTCCAAATGGTCAAGCGTTTGTGGCTTTACCGCATAGACCAATGACTTTACATAGCCCCACAGAAAGTAGTCTAGCGGTGTTAAATCACAAGATCTTGGATGCCAATTCACAGGTGCAAAACGTGAAATTTGGCGGTCATCAAACGTGTCTTTCAATAAATCGAAATAAAATTGCACTATTTACAAGCGTTGTTCAGGCGTGAGTCTATTCATGATGAATTGCCAACCCAAACTGAGAATAAATCACTTGACATCTGTTAAATTGGTCACCATCTTGAGAAGTAATGCCAACTTAAAGTTCTATACCTCTATAAAAAACACCCTTTATAAGGATTGCTTGCTATTTAATGCCCCGTCAGTTTTATTCTTTAAGAGAAGTTTGTATTAAAATAAAGAGGGGTTGACTATGTGTTATACGGGTTGCTTGACTCATTACTCAATTAATTGTCGTACACTGAAAAAAATCCGAGTTACTCAGTGTTTAAAATACTTTGAAATTACCAGAATTCATTGAATATTTGTATATGTTTTATTGCAAGACATTCAAAAATTTTTTATTATAAGAATTTTAAATTCGCTGTACCACTGGCCTTTTAATTTCAGTGTACGAATATGGATTATTGCAACGTAATTTCGCGTTTCAATTACACTTTCTATAGTCACGATAGACATGTATTTTGACGTATGTACATATGTACATCACATTATGAAATGTGTAACGAATTGGTGGTAAATGTTCTAATGTCCTATAAAAAAAGTTGTATTAGTAATTAGTGTCTAAATAGCTACAACAACAATTATGGAATACTATACCACATACAAACAAGTTACATATTTTACACGTGTGTAGTACACTTTTTTTGGAAAGTGTTTGGTTCTCAATAGTTTTAGAAAACTATGACATTTTAGTTTGCATAGCTTATACTGTACACCAGATACAGTTTAAATAACCTTAGGTCTGAATGTATTGGTAAGTTCCCAGAATTTCGTAGAAAACTACTAAGGGCGTCCCCCCGGAAGTCTTGGATATATATACCGGCGGCTCTAAACTCGATAATGGGGTTGGGAGCAGTGTCTACTCTGGGAAACTGGTCCTGAATATTTCTCTCCGTTTGCCGGACTACTGCAGTGTGTTTCAGGCGGAGGTGATGGCAATTTACCGGGCCGCTCAATGGATCCTCGACAACGATGCGCCTTTCACTCGCGTCTCGATCTTCTCTGATAGTCTCGACCTTCTCTCGGGGCGAATCACAATTATGAATCTCTCTGGTATGGGTCCCAGGCCACAGTGGAATTCCGGGAAACTGTAGGGCAGACGAGCTCGCCAGAGCTGGTGCGCTCCTTCCGGAATCCTCTTCTGTTGAATTGGGTATGCCACTTGCCTCGGTCAGGTTGACCATTGCGCGGAGGTTCTTTCGGGACGCCAACCTATCCTGGGTCAATGAGGAGTCCTGCTCCACCGCTAGATGCACCTGGCCCAAGATGGATAGAAAGCGTACCAACCGATTACTTGGTCTTGGTCGTGATGTCATCTCGACTACAGTGGCCGTGCTTACGGGTCACTGCGTCATGGGTAGACACGCGGAAAGAATGAGGCTCGCTTTTAACGACTTCTGCCGTGGATGCAGGTCCAGTGCCCGTCTCTTGCTAGGTGTAGATATAGGTTATTTGGCTCCCCATTCCTTGTTAGCTTAACGGAGCTATCATCTATTGACATCAAGGATATAGCTTCGTTCATCAAACTTTCTGGCGGGGTAGTCGTGCGGGGTAGCCAGTGCGGGGTAGTCGTGCTTTTGTTGTGCAGCCCTTGCGCTGACCAACTTCTTCCTTTTCCCTGATTTTGGTGGAACTTGGTTGGTACAGGGACTGCGTTCACCCGTGGCATCACAACGGGCCGCTATGCGTGCTCAAGTGAGCTTTGTGATATCAGAGCTACCACTCCGACCTAAACCTATACTAAGGGCGCTTACGTAAGCGTAAGACTTAAGACGTAACAAGTTTAATACCCTTATAAAAGCCAACAAGAGAATATGCTGAGTGACGATCATTTTCGCAAACAACGTGACAGTGACAACTACGGACAAACAACCCCAATTGACTTTCTGAGTATTTGGAACCTGCGCTGTAATTATTATCTGATACGTTGAACAAACGCATTCTCGAAGTTGGTAACCTGCCATTACGATACGTCGAAGTGCTAGCTTTGATTCCCAGAGCTCACTTGAGTATGGATAGCGGCCACAGATAAGTGCAGTCCCTGACCGAATTCCAGCAAACTAGCGAGGAAATTGATCGGCGCAAGGGCTGCTCTAAGTTGTCTTTAAGTCAACTTCAAATTTACCCAGAGGTCATTTGATCCATTGTAATCGTCTTAAGTGACGATTACATAAAATACTATGAATGGGAAAGAAGAATAATAGAGAGAAATCTGAGAAAAAAGTGAAAGAATAACACAAACAAAATACTCAAGAGACTACATACATAATTGATCATAACAACCCTTCAGTCAGGATTACAGCATAGCTTCTCACACCACCCATGTTGTGTGTGTTAATTTTATACGTGAGTGGCGGGACCTACAGTTTAACATCGACTCCGAACGACAGCTTTTTGATTGCATGGCAATTTTTTATTTACTCTCAGAATTTTTGCCAAAAATCTGCTGAGATGAAGTCGCCGAAGAAATATTTTTTCATATTTCGGTTTGTTTGAGGTGCCTGAAGTGGTGTTTGAACCATGGCCTTGCGTCTAATAAGCTATGGCGACTTTAAGAGATTACTGTGTATTATAATGTTCGGGCACCTTTCGGTTAGCCTTTACAAGCCTCAGAATACAACTCTTTCCCTACCCATGATTCTAAACCTCACCAAGGTTTGGGTATGGTACTTAACTCTTCCTTGTAACAACATACTCTGAAATAGTCTGGCTAGGATTTATTCCAGATTCTTGTCAGCGACCTAAACATGCAATGCCCCATAATATATTTAAAATGTAGTCTTACGCTGGATTTTTCTAAACATAACAGCAAGCCTGTTCTAACATCGTCTGTAAAAGGCCATAGGGTCCTAGATACATAATAAACCCGTTACAGTTTTTTTCCATAACCTATACCTACTCCAACACTCACCCAGGACCATAAAGGTAGCATTTTTAAAAGTGAATTTAACCCATCAACAGCATCCGCCATCTCGTTCCCTGGTATACCACTATTTCTCGGAATCCAACAGAGATGGATCCGATACAAGCCAAAGGTTTTTATATATACCTTACAATTTGCTATTTGCTGGTTTATGTATGCGAGTATATATGGGGAATACGATTCGTTTTAAATCTATTTAGAGAACCGCAAAGCGTCACTCTGGCCCCTAGGTATATTTGTAAAAAATTTTCCACAAAGGCTTCTGCTGAAGCTGTTATAATAAACACTGAATATCTCTCAGTGTCTCACTGGTCTGGGTCCCTGGCACAGTTACATTCCCGGAAACTGCAGGGCCGACTAGCTCGCTAGGGCTGGTGCACTCCTTCCGGAATTCTCTTCAATCGACTTGGGTATGCCACTTACCTCGATCAAGTTGGCCATTGCGCGGAAGTTCTTTCGAGACGCCAACCTATCCTGGGTCAATGAGGAGTCCTGCTTCGCCACTAGACTTCCTTGGCATTTGCTGGACACAAGGCGCACCAACCACTTACGCGGACTTGGTCGTAACATCATCTCAATAACTGTGACCATGCTTACAGGTCATTGTGTTATGGGTAGACAGGCGGAAAGGATGCAGTCCTCATTTAACGACTTCTGCCGTGGATGCAGATCCGCTGAGGAAAGGGGAGACTGTCATCCACTTTATTTATCAATGCCCATATCTTTCGAAGTGCAGATATAGGTGATTTGACTCTCCATTTTTTGTTAGCTTGACGGAGCTATAATCTATTGATGTCAAGGATATAGCTTCGTTTATCAAACTTTGTGGCTGGTTCCAGCGTAGGGTAGTTATGCTTTTAATGTGCAACCCTTGCGCTGACCAATTTCTTCTTCTTCCCTAGTTTGGTAAAACTTGGTCGGTACAGGGAGTGCGGTCGCATTTGATAGGATAGCATAGGATTCAAGACGGGTAATAATTGATTTTAATTATTCTTAGATTTTAAACGGATTTTTTTATACCTCTTCTTTCATTTAGAAAACATGGGGCATCTCCCCTATACTCTTACTGTGTGATTATTCTACTGTATCAGGTTCTAGAAATATAGGGTTACCATTTGTTGTTACCTAGCAACAACGTTCTCTTTGAAAATGTATTGGGTGTAGGTTAGGTTAGAGGACGTGTACTTGTCAACTGTGACAAGTACAGTACCCGGAGGTCGAATTGACCCATTATACAACGTCCTAGCTTTTCACACCACTCTTGTTGTGTGCGTTAATTTTATACATGCGTCGCTGTGGTCGCTGTGAAGTCGCTGTGGTCTAGTAGGTAGTGTGTTGGCTTATTAGACGAAAGGCCCGAGTTCGAATCCCAGGTCAGACTTCAAAACGAAAATATGAAAATATTTCTTCGGCGATTTCTGGCAAAAACTCTGAGAGTAAAAATTGCCATGAAAAGCTTCTCAAAAATCTGCCGTTCGGAGTCGACTTTAAACTGTAGGTCCCGCTACTCATGTATTGGGTGTAGTGGTGAGCAACATTACGAATCACGTTCCACTCTTTCCCAAGACATGGCTATAATGTCCGTTACTCTCTATGTCTAATGCCTGTTATGATGTCGATTTTACTCTTTCCAGTGTTCCTAGATGATTTATTTACAGGGCTATTAATCAGTTTATGCTTTCAAATATTTACTTATATATCTTTTATTTTAGGAATGCGTAATCGAGCTGTTGGATCTCATGCCATGAATGATCATTCCTCTAGATCGCATACAATACTCACCGTACATATAATATCCGAACAACAAACTGACGGCGGTGTATTCCTTTCCAAACAAGGAAAAATTAATTTCGTTGATCTGGCTGGTAGTGAGCTGACCAAAAAGACCATGAGTGAAGGTAAAACATTGGAGGAGGCTAACAACATTAATAAAAGTCTAATGGTATTGGGTAGGTATTCAAAATTGTCCACCTTATTTTCTAAGTTATATTGACTTACTGAGATAATGTTATGCTGCAGGTTACTGCATTGCCTCGTTAAGCGATAGTAAAAAACGTTTTGGCCACATACCCTATCGCGATAGTCAGTTAACCAAATTGTTGGCGGATAGTTTGGCAGGAAATGGTGTAACCTTAATGATAGCTTGCGTGTCGCCTGCTCAATACAATTATGCGGAAACCTTAAATACCTTACGTTATGCGTCGCGTGCTAAGCGTATACGTACAAAACCTGTTATAATGATGGATCCAAGAGAAGCATTGATACTTAGTTTGAAACGTGACATACATTCGTTGCAAATAGAGAATGAACACTTGAAGGCGGCATTAAATTTACATCACAATTCCATTAAAGAGGTTGGCATTGAAGGGTCCGAGTTGGTTGAAATTCCCACTGATCATGGTGGTGTAATACCAAAAGTCGATATAGAACGCTTACCCGAATTGGATTGCAATGAGTTGGCTGAGCTAGTCAAGCTATATATGCAGGAAAATGAGGCATTGCGGCAAGAAAATAATCACTTGTTTACCGTACGCGAAACTATACTTAGGGACCAGGAAATTGTATGTCGAGAAAATGAACGTTTGCTCAAGAAATTGGAAGACGTTAACAAGTAAGTTATGAATATTTGTTTTTCAATCACAATAATATTGAAGGGAGTTAAATAAGATAAAAGAAGAAGAAGTAGAAGAGGGAGAAGAAGAAGAAAAAAAGAAAATTTCAAATTAAATTCTGATTAACTGGCTCATTATTCCATTTTCAATTTCTCGTTTTAGATCGAGACTAGATAATGAGAATAATGGGCTGGACGTATAAAATTGCTCAGACTATAAATGTTCGATACAAGGGATATTCAAATGTCAAATCAGTATAACAAACAAACAAACGCACAAATATACCAGAAAACTGTTACTATTTTATTAAAAATTTATCACACAATTGTAGAATGTGACATGAATGTTGTGATTTTCTTTTTTATGGTTGTTTTAATGAATATTTTTGATGTATTTTTATTTTATGTACACTTGTACAACATATTTTTGAAATAAATATATATTTATATACATACAAACATATATCTTAATATTATTTAATATGTAATGCAAATATTATTTTCTATTCAAATCGAAAATTGAAAGAGTTTGTGTTCGTTCTCCTCTAATACCTGCCAGGCCAGCAATATCATCAGCAACGGGCAGTGAAACAGCCGGTACAGAAATCTGGACAAATCCTCAAGATTCACAAACCGATGAGGAGGTATGTATCATAAAAAGGGTATGTCACAGTAAGAGTGTACTTTTTAAATTTAGTCTATTTACTATGTTCAGATAAACACTTTTATCAAATCAATATTCGGTTTATTGAGTACAATATTTTAAGTGTTCAGACATAATAATATACGCAGTTCAGCTGCTTATTCAATATTCATTTGACAGCTGATAAACAAAACAGCTGATTGTTTCAACAACACATTATTTTTATAGTTTATACTTGCTGCTATATTGCTGCTATAAACGGGAGAGTTTACGGCCTAACTTCTCACATAGAAGTCGCCGTAGTCTAGTAGGTAGTGTGTTGGCTTATTAGACGTAAACCCCAGGTTCGTATCCCAGGCCAGACATCAAAACGAAATATGAAAAAATATTTTATCGGCGACTTCCTCTCAGCAGATTTCTGGCAAAAACTCTGAGAGTAAATAAACCTGCCATGAAAAAGTTTCTCAAAATCTGTCGTTCGGAGTCGGCGTTAAACTGTAGGTCCCGCCACTCACGTATAAAATTAACGCACACAACATGAGTGGTGTGAGAAGCTAAGGCGTGTGTATATATACAGTTCTCCGTAACTTCAAATTTCTCAAAGCACTACCCAGCATAATTGTGCTTATGTTTCTGAAATTGAGGAAATTAACTGTGAATGGCATTCGTTACAGATACTTAATAAGGGAGCTCTTGTAACCTCGACTAGAGAGTGTGGATCTGAAAGACATGTAGTTTCAACAAGATGGAGCCACCCTCAATACCGCTCGTACAGTAATCCATTTATAGCACGAATGCTTTCCAGACAAATTATCTCAAAGAACTGCTATAAACGAGAGGGCCGCTAAAAACCCGAAAAAAAAACAATTCGGCATAGTTCTCAGTAACATCAAATTCCTCATAGTGGTACCTGGCGTGATTGACTCTTACTTTTTTGAAATTAAAGAGGAAAATTAACTGCGAATGGCATTCGATACAGGTACTTGATTAAGATTGTAAACTTAACTTATATAAGGGCCCTATTCCACTAAGCTACAAGTTCACAATTACAAGTGTTTTTGCCTGTAAAATTGTGAAATTGTAAATAATTGTGTTTCATCAAAATACAATTACAAGTTTGTGGCTACAAGTGATTTTTACAATTTACAAGTCTACAAGTCATATTTCTACAAGTCGTTATGTTTCACTAAAATAAATTTTCACTTGTACACTTGTAGAATTGTAGAAAAAAAGCTTAGGGTCGACAAAGACTCTCAAAAAAATTTTACAAGTTACAAGTGAATGATAAATTGAATTAAAATTTGATTTTTATCTATTTTTTATAAAAATTACTTCAAATAAACACAAAGTCAAACAATTTAAATATTATTTAGCATTTATTTATTTATTTTGTTTGGAGCAATGATAAATAATAACAAACAAATGATATTGAGGGAAAAGTTTAACTAGAAAGATAAAGGGGTGTACACCCCCTTACGGCTTATAAATTTCTGATGAGATAACTGAAGCTGCAGAGCTTTATTTTTTAATTGAAAATTTTCATTCTGCAGCTTCAAATTTTCAATTTGCCGATCCACCTTTTCGTCATCCTTATATTTTTTATTTTTCGCTTTCTCGTGGACGAGAGATGCATTTTCCATACATCGCTCTAAATAAAAAAAAGATTAGAAAACATTTAAAATATAATTAAATGGTACTCACTTCTTTTCCGTGAGCTCTCAGGCATCGACACTAGCTCCTCCTCGTTCTGGGTAGGAGTCACTTCTGTGTCTGGCAGCAATGACACAATATCATTGAAGTCCTCTAAAGTGATACTCACTAACTTCTGCAATGACACTTGCTCACCATGAGGCTGCTGTGGTCGGATGCCATCACATGTTGGTGACTCCTTTCCAATAACCTCCAATACCAGGGTGTCCAGCTCCGTGAGCTTTTTGGCCTTTCCATCAGCCGCCCCTGTCTTTCGGGAGTTGTCTCTCTTGGCCTTAATTTAAAAAATATATATACAATATAATGTTATCACTTTATAACGCCAACTTACCAGTGTCGCCCTTTTGATGTTTGCCCAAAAAACATCACGCACATATTTGGCGTCTTTTCCACTTGTCACCAGTCCAAGTACAAGACACCTCGTACGCCCGTTTTCCCACTCTTCCATTTTTATCTCTTTGGTAAGTTTATCGCTAAACTTACCAAAAAGAACGTCTTTGGCAGCTAAAATCTGCCTCACCACTCTAAGTTTATTATGTTGATTTGCCATTAAAAAATAATAATTTTAAATTTTTTAAACGCAAATTATATATGTTTTGATCGATTAGTGGTGTGATAACAATCAAAACAAATTATCGATATACACTAACGTACCCATAATTGCAAAAGTATTTAAAATAATTTTTGAAATTTTCATATATTTCATTAGTGCTCTAATATACATATATTCACACATATATTTCATTTATCAAAATATCTTTGTAAAAATATTTTATTTTATTGTGATTGTAATTGTAGAAATTGTAATTGTAGGAATTGTAGTTTACAACTACAAAAAGCTACAAGTATTGTGAAAATTTTCATGAAACACAATTCATTATCACTTGTAAGAATTAGAATTGTGATTGTAACTTGTAAACTTGTAGAATTGTAGTTTAGTGAAACAGACCCAAGGTTGTAAACTTAGATTGTAAAGTAAACTTAACAGCAATGATATTCAGACAAAGTATCTCAAAGAACTCTGATGTTAACTGATCATCAAGATCATATTTTTACTACGGGTTTATGCGAATAAATCACAAATATAGGCTGAAATCCAAAAGTCGTGGAAAATTTTATTAGATGAGTGATGGTCTATCATCCAAGACCCAAGGATCATCGCATCCATGAATCATACTTAAATGGAACATGTCTTCTCATAAATTACATGTTTTTATTTTGAAAAGAAAAGTGCACTCTTACTGAGATAACCATTACATTTATCAAACTTAATTCAAATAATGACTTGAAATAATATTTCTAGAATTCGCCTAATTTACAAGGACGCATGTCGGAAAATAATGAAAAACGTTCCGATGAAGAACAGCGACAAATTGATCAGGACCGTATTGATCAGGATCGTATAGCTCGAAATATTTTAGAAATGGCCAATAATTTTCCCAGTAAAATTTCAGAACAACAAAAACAACAACAAAACTATATTGCTCAAACTACAGTACAAGATGATTCGCATCCACAGGACAATGGTCTAATGCCAGAGTAAGTGAAATACCCGTAATTTATTATTAATTTTGGCTTCTTTAAAAGTACTTCTGAAATTACTCTCATTACAGCATGTTAATTTGAAAGCTTCTCTACAGACAAATCAGAATTCAATTCTTGTACAAACGATGCGTCATGCGTTAATTTACAATTTCAAAAATTTATTTGAAAAACTTACAAAAAATTTTTTAAAAAAAAAGGGAACTCAATTATTTTATACATTAAACGATGAAGCAATATTTAATATTTCATATTTGCAACATATTCTTGAACCAATGTAGTATTTAAAGGCTTTAAAAGTATAGTTAAAATAAATAAAAAAATAAATAATTAATTAAAAAAATATACTATTCTGGTACAAATTAATTGTTGGTACTTTGTAGCAGAGATCAGCAATATATGATCATAAGTACTCATAAAATTTTGAGTATGAGTGAGCCAACAGTATTCAACTACTCTGATTCATTCGTACTCACTACAACATTGATTTATAAGTACAGGTTGCAATGAGTATGAGTATAACGTTGACATCAAACTCATAACTTTCAAAATATGTTTGATTCATTCGCCTACTCATTAGAGTGATTCGAATCATTCATTAAAACTTACAGTCTCAGTTTTTGTTGCATTTATAAAAAAAAAAGAAGGACGAAGACAGACAGCAAGCAAAGCAAACACACAACCTTCTGGTGAGTATTGTAGTGTTCGTACTTATTTTGTGATACACTCAGGTCTCGTTTTATGCGATAGATGATTTCCAAAAAAATCCCATAAATTGAATTCGCATAAAACGATACTCTAGCTTCATATAAAAATTAATGATTTCTTCCATAATCCTCAAAAACCGCATCAAGTCGAATTTTAATTGAAAAATCAAAGCAAAATAGCATAAAAAAATCAACAAAAGCATATTTATTTCATTTTCTTAAACAATAAAAACAAAAACTTCTGAAAAAAATAAACAAAAATACAATATTAATTCATTATTTACAAAAAAAAAAAAAACAAAATGATAAAAAAAAATAATAAATAAATAATAAACTGAAGTCTATAATTATGAATGTACGATCAATCATTCTGCATAGTTTTGGAATTGGTTATCATTACATACCTATCAGGTAGTGCATAAGTATATATGTATGAATCAACGTATTTTTAGAAAATTTAATTGTTTCTTTTATTACAGTATATGTAGGCAGTTATTAAACTTTGTGACTTTGATTTTTTAAGTTGCCTATGCAACTCATGACATCCGGAAAACAGATCAGTCACTCCGCGTTGAATCTTCAGTGCTCTTTCGGTATTTGGGTCAGTACTAAGAATAAGATTTTTTAAATCATGAACTTTGTTGAGGATATCGCTAATTTGTTTTGAATTGAATTGAAAAAAGTATCATAATATTTTGAAATCTATGAAAAATATAAAAAAATTGAATTTAAAATCACATAAATTCGAATAAAAAAATGCGTATAAAACGAGACCCGAGAGTACTTGTAAATGTTGAGTCATGGAGAATCGAAATCAACAACATCATGCGTATTGTTAAGTATGAGTACGATGAGTACTTCAAACTCTGAATATGAGTAGTATGAGTATGATATTAAAATAAGTATGAATGAGTTTCTGAAATAAGAATTTCAGAAATTATGAGTATGATTCGAATCTACTCATCTTTTTGAATAATCATTGCAATTGAACTTTGCGAACTTGATTAATGCTCGTGTGATATGTGTGGATTAGCTTGAAGGACTTGCTTATTGAAATCTAAAAAAACCAAAGAAATAATAAGAGCATAGGGGAGATGCCCTCTGTTTCCTAAAGATCGTAATCCTAACTTAAGAGTTATAATGGCCAACTAAGGAGACATTTATTATGCATATCAGCATATGGTGTAGTCTAGTAGGTAGTGTGTTCGCTTATTAGACGTATACCTGGGTTCGAGCCCCAGGCCAGACATCAAAACGAAATATGAAAAAAACATTTCTTCGGCGACTTCCTCTCAGCAGAATTCTGGCAAAAACTCAGAGAGTAAACTTGCCATGAAAAAGTTTCTCAATGAAATCTGTCGTTCGGAGTCGACATTAGACTGAAGGACACGGCACCCAACATGAGTGGTGTGAGAAGCTAGGCCGTAATCCTGACTGAAGGGTTATAATGGCCAATTATGTATGTATGCATATCAGCATTTGGTTATCTGAAAACTTTGTACGTGTGTCAGTAAAAATCGACTATTGTTGAAAATAAAAGTTTTTAGTATTGCACGTATGCAGACAATTCCCGGTAACTCCAGCAAAATTTTGTTGAATTCCTAGGGTTTCTTGACCTCTTATCTTACTTAAACTATATGTAATTAAAACAAATTGAAAATGTCTGTTCATTATTTTATATTATGTTTGAAAAGAATTATGCAAAATGTTTGCATATCTTCACAATTTATTTCTTTTTTTTTATTTGCAAGTGTTTATGTATTTATTTGTATATATATTTTAGAATTGTTTCTTTTTTTTTTGTTGTTGTTTATATTTACGAATAAAGTTAGATTTAAAGTATTTTTTGTTGTTTTAAATACTACATTATATTTATATTTATTTATATATATAAGGATTTATATTATTAATATACACAGATAACTTAGGCAAAAGATTTAAAATAAAAAAATAATGAATTTTCCATATTTTAAATAAAATATAGAAAACAAAAGAAAAAAAAACTTAAATATTTCTTTTTTTGTTTTTTTCATATAAAAGATGTCATAGGATGATGGATAATAAACGAAATGAAATAATTAAGTAAACTATTATTGTAATTACAAGATGAATAATAATTTTAATTCAGATCAGGTGGCTTATGATTAAACCCAATAATAATTACATTTGATGTAATTATCTATACTTAATTAATTTGTTTTTATATTACGTTTGTTTTTTTTTCATTTTCTTTTGTAACTAAAAAAGAAATATATTTTCGAATACATATTTACATGTGAATTATTACTTCAATTTAATAATGATTATTAATAATAATAATAATATAGTATATATTTAATTAATTGTATATATGTTTTGTTTTTTATATATGCAGCTTAAAAGATAAAAATAATTATTATTTATTATTATTCTATACGATATTATTATTATTATTATTTAATGTATTTTATATATTTAAGATTTAAAGGTGATATAAACTAGATAGATAGAGATAGAGAAAAAATAATGTTTATGAACATAAATTATATATTCCCAGAGTTCAAGTATTATTATTATTATTTATGTATACCAACAGAATTTTGATTGAATTCTTAATAAATTATATGAATGAATAACTATTTCCATATTACATCAATTCATTAAGTTATCAAATCAAAATGTATTATAAAATGTGATTTCTTTTGTATGCTTTCTCTATTAGACTTGACTTTTTTTTTTTAATTGCTAAGAAATATAATTTAAGAACCAAAGTCTATCATTATTAGTTGAATAATAATTTTTATCATTTAATAAGCGTAATTTGGCGTTTGTTTTAATAGTGTATTGAAAGATTCAAAAAACGTGTTGTACATGTATTCTCCTTTCCTTTCCATTCCTTTCTTACTTTTTGTCTTTCTTTATATCATTCTATTCTATTCAAAAAAATAACATCTATTTTGAGCCATTGTATGTGAGCCATCACGCCATATCATAGCAATATGGTGCGTAAGATTTAAAACGTAACGTAGTACGTTACGTTACGCTAGTAATGCACAAGAAGAGGAAAAGACCATTTCATTTCATTTGAAGTGAAATCTTTATCTTATTGCTAGACACTACTGAGTTGACCTGTTGCTGCCGAGGGATATAACTCTTCCGAGTATTTTGGACGACATTCGGCACAAAACCATTTGCCTTGTGGTGCCACCATTATACCCACACATTCAAAGTGAAACCATTCGATAAGACAGTTTTCACCATCACAGGCAATCATTTCGGAAACTTCATCATACGGGCAGCGGCAATAGCAATACACTGATTCACCATCTCGTGGTTGTCTAGCACCCGCCGGCGGTCGTATCGGATAACGAATATTGTTCGCCTTAAAGTACTGTAATGTGGCAAAGTCCGGATTCGGCAAGAGTGCTGGTGGAATTTTATGATTAAAAGCTGTAGTCTGTGGTGTAGGTGGTGGTGGTGGCTGTGAAGGTAATATTACCGCTGGTGTTTGCATACAATTAATTTGATTACCAGCCGCATTCAAAGTACTCATGTTAGTGTTAGAAAATTGTGCTTTTGTTGGGTGATTAGTATCATCATCACTGCTGGTATTCTCATCGGTAGTATTATAGCTGTTGGATTTCATTGTAGCGTGATTAGTTGTAGTATTCAAGCCAATTTGGGAAGGTCTTATTTTCAATGTGGGTATGGGAGGGAATTTGTTGTCGTTCTTAGACTCCTTTTTCTTGGCAGGTCTTTTTCGTGCTGATTTATCCAGCGTCTGTAGAAGCTTAGACTTCTTTTTACTTGCCGACGAGCCAAAAGTAGTTGCGAATGGATTACCGGGCGTAGCTGGTGTTTTCGGGATTCTTGATGTTTTATTTTTGTTATTTAATATACTCTTCGATGGTGTTGGCAAATCTTCTTTGCGCCATGTTAATTGTGGCGGCGGTTGTGGTTTAAAGGCTCGTGTGCCAATCATCAGTGGTGGTCCATTGATTAGATTTTCATCATCGCTGGTATAACCATAAAACTTGTTAGGCCGTCTTTGACGTTTGGAACGTTTTAGAGAGCCATCCGCATCAGAACAACTACTACCTTCGCTCATTCGATGTGAGTTACCATAGGGAGGCATGGTCAAAGGTCTGGGCGTTAAAGTTGTGTGATCCGTAAGACCCAGAACTGGTGGCGGCGGTGTATATATATTTTGTGTAATAGCTTGTTGTGCAGGCATGCTATATAGATTAGATGATTGCAATTGATGTGAATCTATAACTGGATTTATTAATGTTGCAGGAGTGGCAGTTGATGTTTGCGGCACCACCTGCATTATAGGATTTATTTGATGGTGATGATGATGATGATGATGGTGGTCAAGAGTATTCTGCGCCGGCGCAATAAGTTGCTCAGCCATGGGCATGTGATTAGAGTGTAAACCTTGTCCCTTGCACGATGATTTACGATCACGCTTTTTCTTTTTAACTTTTATTTTTGGCTTCTCATTGGTAGCAACTTCTTCGGGTAGTGAAGGTGTTGATGGACGGCTATTTTCTACAATATCATAATTGTGAGAAGGCGACAGTCTCGTTTGAGCCATTAATTGGGCTCTCTTTTGTGCCAACAATTCATTTGCCAGCTTTTGTGGATGTTCATCGTAGAATTCCTCATCTGTTTCGGATTCATTTGTCTCCAGATCACTTTCATGGAATAAAGGTTCCTTAGGTGGTGAGGGTGGTCTTACTTCAACGTTTTCCTGCTCCTTAATCATTTCCTCATCGTCGACATTTATGACCTCAGTAATCGATACAGACAATTTGTGTTGTTTAAGTGGTGAATGACTTTCACTGCGTTTACGCAAACGATCTCTTTCAGACTTCTTGCGATGTCTTTTTCTTACCGAGTTATTAGATGCCATCGATGAGTCAGTGTCTTCAGAGGAGGATGATGAGGAACTAGAATCCGAGTCGGAAGATGAACAAGAGCAATTTGATCCACAAGAACAACTCGAGTCAGAGCTAGAACTGGAATCACTTGAAGATGATGAGGCATCAGATCTTCGCGATGATAGACGTCTTGGCGATTTACTTTGTTTTCTTTTTGTAGGTGACGTTTCAGGGGTAGAGGTTAACTCGGTAGATGGCTTTTTAAAATCCTCTTTTAGAGTACCGTCTTCCTCAGACGGTTTGGCTGGTTCAGACACTGGATCCTTTTTTGGTGGTTCCGGCTCTGGATCTGGCTCAATTTTGCAGTAATCATGATCGGATTCAGCTACATGTACGGGTTTACGTTTGGGTTGTTTATTTTCTTCCTCAGAAGCCTTTAAACGCTCTAATTCCTCAACAGTGCTTGAACCTTGCTGAGTTTTAAGAAAGTTCTTCCAAATTTCGAGTACTTGACCCGGTTCAACTGGTTCAGTATTTTTATTTTCTTTTTCTTCGGCGTCTGAGGGAGGAGAGAGCATTACGCGAGGCAACGCATCTATTTCACTTTTTGTTTTAGAATCTGAATCCGAGTCGTCGTCTTCATCGCTTGAGTCGGACTCGGAAAGATTAGGTGCCGTTAAATTTAAATCTTCCAATAACTCCTTGGAACGTTTACTCTTTTTTCGTTTCTTGCGAGGCTCATTTGAATCTGAACGTTTCTTGTCTTTTATGTCCTGATTTTTACAATTTTGTTCATCTTTCTTTTTGTCCTCCTTATCGACTGTTTTCATTTTAATCAACTCTTCGTCGCCCTCGCCCTTTAACATGCCGCTCTGACAATCCATTTCCGATTCATCTAATGGCTCTTTCTTAATCTCTATGATTTCCTGTTTAATGCTTTTCAATTCGGACGTTAATTTTGTGTCCTCTGCTGCTTCGCTTTCATTCGTTACGACCTTTTCTTTTTCATTGTTTTCCACTGATTCCTTGGCATTATCCAAAAATTGCTCTGGTGGCACGACTTGATGGACGATTGCATGCTTAAGTAGAAGTTTTCTGGATATAAATTTCTCTTCGCAATTATCTTCGTTGCAAGGATACCTTAAATCCCCACTGTGTAAGCGTCTATGGACTCTCAGATACATTGCTTTCGTGAAACACAGATTGCACACTTCACAGACGAACGTTGTAGGAGGTATACAAAAATGATAAACATGACGCCAGCGCTTTTGAAGACATCGCTTGCAAATAGTACTTTCAGTGCCATGTTTCCAGAATAAATGCTTTGTGATGTCCAATTTGTTTCTGTAGGCAATGCCACAGCGATAGCACAGATGATGCAATTTGTGTTTCCAAACATGCGAGGACAATTTACTTTGATCACGACAGTCCTCCAGACAGACATCGCAGGCAAAATGCTTTTTGCGCAAATGAACCATAAGGCGAAACGGCGATGGCATATTATCAAACTCACACAGGCAACAGCGAAACTTTACATCAAATACAGAAACTTTATTGGGTACCCCTGGACATATGTGACATAAAATTTCGCTAAAGCTGAAAAAATTCGCCCGACACATGAAACATAAAATTGCAGTGCGTAAATGCATTTTACGATTGTGCAAATAAAGCTCTTTGTGTGTTGAGGTGACGAAACGGCATTGAAAACACTCAAATATACGTTCATTGAAATGTTTTGTGAATTCGCCCTCGCCATATGTGCAATAACTATGCGAATTAAAGTATGTGTCCTCTAAAGCGGGTAGAAAACTTTTCAATTTTGTTACAATAGTTTCGGGCAACAGTTCTTCGGCCGTAATGCTATCAACGGTTGCGGTAAAACGATGACTGCCAATCATGTGTATAACTAAGCTTTTACCGTTTACTGCAATCCGTCTAGCATGATTACAATACAAACACAGTGGGTATACAGCTTTAAGACAAAGGCGTACAAAATCAATAATTTCATATCTATCTAAGGGACGATCTAATTGTAACTCTACGGTAACTGTATCTTCATTAGCCACCTCAATTCCATCCACTGGTGGCGTTTTCTTCACTTCTAAAAAGCTTTTCTCCACTTCGCCAATGGCTTGCAAGCTTTCTTCTTGATCTTTATTATCACACACATCAATTTCCGTATCATCTTCTTCTGGTTCATCTTGATCTTCGGTTACACTTTTATCCATATTTTCATTGTCTGTCGATTGTGTAAATGAAATGTCCATATTCGGTTGTGGTGTTTCTGCAGTTCTTTCTGAATTTAATGTCTCACTCATTTCATTCGGTCTGTTGTCCTCCTGTTCCGTAGTCTGAATTTCTTGTTTGAATTCATTTTTGAAATTCTGTTCGGGCGATTTGTAGGTTGATGTTCGTCTTCTTTCTATCATTGTCTTTGACGATAACAACCCATTGTCGTTAACCTGAGTAATGTCATTTCGTTCAGACGATTTAGTTTCTATACTTTCGGTTGAAAGATTCAGATTCTCGTTGTTTAATGGACGCAATTCATTACTGGAAAAAGTAAATAAAAAAATTGGAAATTGATTAGACATGGTATGCGATAATAAAACAAAAAATATTCTAACGGCATTTTTAAATGTCCACATCACACTACTCACCTATATATTGTTTGTGTTGGTTGTGATGTTATGGTTTCATCAATATCCATCATATCACTGCCTATAGTATCACGACGTTCCTGGGTTGATGGCATTTGCCTCAAAGGACTAGGTGGCGGTAATAAAAATGGATGTTGCTGCAGTGGATGCATGTGTTCGTCGCCACTCTGCGATATAGTTGAACGCCTGGGTGTAAACCATCTTGAATTTGGTGATGCGGGAGGTGTTGGAGACCAATTGTGATCAGCAGTTCTATTGCTAGATTGTGAAATACTTGGTTGTCGTGGCGACGTAAATTGTTTACTATTGTGCCGAGATGATGTCTTTTTCGTTCGTTGTATATCCAGTTTTGTACGTTCGATTTCTTGCATGATACGCACCAAATTCGAATTGGGCTCATCCAAAGAGTCATCATCATCTAGGGAAAGCGACGGGTTTTGCATTGCTTTATCTTTGCTATCGTAAGCGGTATTATCCTGGGAATTTCCCGCTTCAGTCGCTGATTCGGTAGCAGAGTTACGTTCGATTTCTATATCTTGAGAGTTGGCAGGTGTAGATTCGGCAAGTAATGAATTGTGATTGATTTCCTCAGTTGTTTCTCCTTTCGCAATAGCCTTTTCATCTTGTCGGTTTGTGTAGTTTGGTGAAAGTGTGGTGGTCCCTTTTTCTGCATCATTACAACTTTCCATGTCTTCATTTTCTGACTCACGTTCATCTTCTTTTTGGTCCTCATCGTCGACTTCATCTTCTTCTTCTTCTTCACTATCCGAGGTAGAGAGTGCAGCATCCACCGACTTTTGGAACTCTTTGGGAACACGTAATTTGAATTTGGGTACAACTAATCTAATAGGAGGCAACAATGCTGGTTCAATTGGTTTTCCCTCTAGTTGTTCTCTATCTGGCGGCAAATCTGGTTCCAAAGCTATACGTGATGTTTCCTGTTCCAGCGACGTTTGACTTCGAATTGCGTTAGATATTGTTGTGGGAGGCATATGATTTGTATTGCAAGATTCATCGATAACCATATTACTGCTACTGTTACTATCTTCACTATGCATTGAATTAATTATTGGCGCTCGTTGGTTTAATTCACCAACACGATCACTATCACAGTTCAAAATGGAATTTGAAGTTATGGTGGGTTGGATATTATGATTACTTATGGTTACGTTAGAGACAGTCAATTCCTTTTGTTCTCTGTAACAAAAATAATAATAAAAAAACATATGAAATATGTTGCATGGAAAATATAAAAAAATATTAAAAATACCTTTCGTTCGTTGCGGGACTCTCTGGGGGTGCCATAGTTTCAGGTTGTTTTTCTTTCTTCTTCTTTAGCTTAGAGAAACGCTTACTATCCGGATGGGCTTTGCACTGATTAGTATGGCGTCCCTTCTGGCCACATAACGTGCAGGGTTTTATGTATTCCGAACAATCATGTTGGGAAAATTGTTCATTCTCCTTGAAGATATATTGACATGTACAACACATAAGGAAACGTGATTCTAATGCATAACCCTCCAATACCGGTATACTTTGACGTAAAGCTTCTTCAGAATTAAAATGATTCTGTTCCAAATCATGTTTAATTTCTAAATGTAAAGCCAACTTTTCGGCCGTAGGAAAAAATCTTACGCAGTACAGACACATGTAACGATTGTGTTGTTCCCGTATGTGCAAAAACAAATTCCAATTTTCATGAAACGTATTGCAAGTCGAACACTTATAATAACGTTTCTTTGTACTCGTCGCAGAAGTAAGCTGAGGTGAAGGTGCGATTATTTCTTTAGACTCTTTTAAATCGGTCGATTTTATTGCAGACAGTGTTTTAGTGTTTCGTATTTTATTAATTGAGTGAGGCGCTATTATCGCCTGAGGTGGAGGTGGAGGAGGTGGTAGTGGTGCTTGTTGAATTGTTGTTTGATTAAAGGGGAATAGAGTGTGAGACATTAAACATATGGCTTGATGTTCTTCCAGTTCGGAAAACGTATTAAAACTTCCTGTTTTACATTTAAAACACAAATATTTAGTGACCGATTTAGGTAGAGGAGGAGGAGGAGGCGGCGGTGTTATTGCTCTTAAAGGTTGTGTTGATATTGATGACACTGGTAGTAATGTTTGTTGCGGTGGTGGTGGTGGTAGAGGGGGTTGTGTTGGTAGAGCAAATGTTAACGGTGATGTTGCTAATGGCGGAAAATTTTGATTTGATGGCGGTACATTTGGAGTTATAAGAGGCTTTTCTAGTTGTTGCAGTAGCAACGATTTGAAAGATCCTTGTTCGCCGCTAAACGATTTCTCAGAAATGAGTGAAGGCTGAAAAATAAAAGTAAAGATCATAAGTATTAGTCATTGAAGAAAAATACTTATAAAAATTTAGTTTAAGGAACTTTGCTTAAAAGCGGAAATAAAAAAAAATAACGAACTCCTGAAAGAAAAAGTTATTGAAGAATCCTTATGATAATACAGTAGGACCTTGATTAACCGTGATTCGATACAAACAGTTTATGACATTTTATAAAATAAAGATAAACTTTTAAAATTTTGTTCAGAAAGTGATTCTGTAATTGGTTTTCGAAACCGAAAAGCTTTAAAGTCTGCTGAAGAACCAAAAGTTGATTTAGCAGTTTATGAATGGTTCCGACAAGAACGATTTAAAGGAGCTCCAATTTCTGGATTAATGGTGAAGGAAAAGGCTAAAATATTCCACTCAAAATTAGACACAAATTCAGAGTGTGTATATTCTAACGATTGGTTACAAAATTTTAAAAAGCGACATTGAATACATAAACCTCATGCTGAAGGAGAAAAATATTCAGCAGATTATATTGCTGCCACAATGTTCGTGGAAAAATTAAATGAATACATATTAACGGAAAAACGTACCAATGAACAAACAAACAACGGAGATGAGACAGGCCTTTTTTGGAAGTGTTTACCTGCTGAAAGCAGTTTGGCTTGCCATAATGAAAATTTCATAGATGATCATAAGGTTTCAAAGGAGAGACTAACCACATTACTTTGTGCTAATGCTGCCGGTGCACATAAGTGCAAAGTGTTAGTTATTGGAAAAAGTGCTCGTCCAAGAGCATTAAAAAATGTCCATGATCTTCCCGTAATTTATAAGGCCAATATAAAAGCTTAGGTAACACAACAAATATTTGTAGAATGGTTTAAGAATAATTTTGTACCAGAAGTGAGAGAGCATTTTAAGGAAATCGGTCTAAAAGATGATAGTAAAATACTTCTGCTATTGGACAATTGCCCAGCACAACCAGACGCAAAGGATTTCAATGCTGAAAATGTTATTGTAAAATTTTTTCCACCGAATTGCACGTCTTTGATCCAACCGATGGATAAGGGTGCAATATGGAACTTTAAATGCCACTACCGAAAAACTGTAGTACAAAAACTAGTCACGACAAGCAATAGGGAAGAATTTAAGAAGACATTCAACATCAAAAAAGCACTGTTGCCAATTGATAATGCTTGGAACGATGTTACTTCTGCAGTTTTGCAAAATGTGTGGAATAACTTGTTCTGCCCTGAAAATGAAGGTGTGTCCGAAATTTAATAAAATCTATTGGTTTGAAAATTTATTATTTTTTACTACAGACACGGAATTATTGGAGACATTTCAGTCAAATAACGTAAGTCAAATAATAAATACACCTATCCCCCGTTTTACACGGTATTCGTTTTACACGTTTTCGATCTTACACGGTTTTTGAAAATAACATTTTTTTTAACGAAATTTATTAATTTTGCATTTACACGAAATTATAAACACTAAACTATAATTTGCTTATATCTACAATAACATTTTCATTGTTTTACTGTCAAAATACAACACTACAAAATGTATGTTACGGGTTACGAATTCTTAGTAGTCTATGTCTATGATGGAAATAGATAAGATGTGTATAAGCTAGTTTGTTTGAAATACCAAAACAAAGAGCATCATTGTTTTTAAACTTTGTTTTTAATTAGTATTTATATATATGCTCCTGGCGATTACATTATGAAACCATTTGTAATTAATAAAACCATGAAGCCACGTTTGTTCGAAGACATAGATGTTAAGAATCTTCCGGTATATTGGAACGCCAATAAGAAAGCTTGGGTAACCAATTCAATTATTCATCATATTAAAAACTGACAAAAAGGGCTTTTTTATAGTGATTTTCGTTTAGCACGGTTTTTCCATATAAGAGTGAATTTTTCGAGTTACACGGTTTTTTATGGAACCTATCTTCCGTGTAAAGCGGTAGATAGGTACATTGCTAGATTTCTTGGAGAGCCCTGCATGTTCTGGAATAACAGAACAAAATATCCAAGAAAAAATTGTAAACGAAAATACAAAATTGAAAAAGAAGAGACAAACAACATAATATGATTATTTTTAGAAATTACATAAAATGAAATCCTTATCTACTGTTCACTGTTTTCTGACAAAATTTGAAACATGTATTGTATATAAAATCCTTCAATTATTTAGTTTTTATATAAATATGTACATATTCATTTATTAATTAATAAAAATATCTATTAAAAAACTAGCCAAAATTGGTAGTCAATTAACCGGGAAAATAGATTATATACAATGCTTCCGGTCCTGACCATCAAGGAAAATCGAGGTTCCACTGTATGTACTACTATCTTGAACTACATTTGTGACAAATTGCTATTACTGGGCTCTAATTAGGGCCCAGACTTAAATTAAAAATTACCATTTCATTGTTTCTTTCCAAATGTAAGACTTTATCTGGAGTTGTTGCTGCTTCTTCGGAATTATTTTGCATCGGTAAACTCTCATTAGTATCCATATGGAGTTGATCTTGTTTTGGTGAAACATTTACCCTTTCTTGCTCACGCTGTTGTTCTTCATTAGAAAAATTCAATGTTTCATGAAATTTTTCTTTCTCTTCCTCCTCTTCATTATTTAAATGTGGTTGCTTCTGAGGGGGACCCAAAGTGTCGAAATCATCACTTGAATTTGATAGTTTACGCTTTAAAGTGATTTTCAAAGGTTTAATTTTTTCCTCTTTAAGATCATCCATTGGATGGTCGATAACTAGATGTTGAGAAGATGATGTGGTAGAAGAATACGATGCAGATGAAGCTATTGAGGAACGGCTAACTTCGTCATCTTCATTGAGCGGTGTTGGCTGTGGCGTCGGCGACGGTGGTGGTGAAGATATCAGCTCTTTATTTTCATTACTATCCTGCTGTTGAAGATCTTTGCAATTTCTATCATTAATTTTTAAATCACTTTCATTATCGGACTCAAGTTCTTCATCTTTTTGTTCTCTGTTATCTTGTGTATTCTCGAACTCAGCTTGAGCCTCCTCATTCTGTGGTAAAGTTAAGGGTGAATGTTGAGGAGTTGGAGTTCTAACATTCGATTCTAATGATAATCTTCTTGATTTAATTAAATTTGAATCATCATTGTTATTGATATTATCAATTGTCGTATTTTCATTTTGCTCTACTTCACTGTACTGATCACGGGAATCGTGATTACCATTTAATTTTGGTAACTCTATAGAATTTCTTTCTTCAATTTGATCTCGATCATGGGAATTATTATCATCGGCATGATGATCATCATTAAAGTCAGACAGTTGTTCATCCGCAAGATTTTCATCGTGCGAATGTTTTTCTTCTATCGTGAGATTTTCTTTGGAGCTATAAGAATTGCTATGTAATGAATTCCAAGGGCTTTTTATATTTTCCTGGTCATCTTGTAAATTGATTTTATGTTTACTTAAATTATCCACAACGACATTTTTCGATAGTTTAGCAATTAAATGCAATTCGTTATCACTTGCAGATACTTCATGAGGAGAAATATGCGCTTTCATTGCTTCAGTTACTTGCTCTCTATTCTCTTCCAGCTGTATGGCTTTACACACATCGTTCTCTACATCATTAATATCTGCGGTTTCTGAAATGGTTTGCTGAGTCTCCATTCTTTCAAGTGTGGGATTGTATGGTGATTTTTCGTGTATGCTTTCCGTTTGCTTTTCATTGGCGGATATGGGTGATTCAGGGCTATCAAAACTATCTAGGCTACTGCTGTCTTCATCTAAATCAAACTGATATAAAATTCGATGATTTTCTGCATTTGTTCTCTTTTTATTATCTTCCACTTTAGAGCTGTTGCTTGGCGAAGCGGAATCTTTGCTTGAAGAATCATCGTCATCGTAGGGATTAACAACATCTGTATCTAGTTTAGATTGTTCTGTTTGTTCTTCCCTAAATTTAATATCATTATTTTCGTCTTTATGTAGCTCTTCTTTTAGCTGTTCACCTAAACTCGAAGTATTACATTCTTCATTAGTATTTTGCAAACTTTTTGATTCTAGTCGTGCTTCTTCTTCTTCGGCCTTACTTTCCTTAGAATCTTGTATTTCTTCCCCGGTTGCTTCATTATGTATTTGAATGTGATCTTTATTTTCCAATAACTCCTCTTCCTCATCTTCGCTTTTTAATAATTCCTCTTCTCTTTCCATTGATATATTGTCGGAAACTGTTTTATCCTTTTGTTGTTCATCATCACTATTATCTTCGTTATCTGATTTAAGTAATTCATCTTCCTCAGTTTCTTTACATTTATCATCATCATCATCATTATATTTAAATTTTTTAGCTTCACTTGAAGTAATTTCATCACTTTCGTTAGATTTTATTGTATTATTGTGACCACTATCACTATCTTCGACAACATCATTGTCGTCGTGTGATTCAGTTTGTGGTTGCTGTTGTTCGTCAGGCATTTCCACCTGTTGTGCTTCATTGTCATTATGAATGACATGATATTCATCATCACCACTGTCTGTACTAATGTCCATCGGTTCTTCCTCTTTTTCATTATTATTGCTATAGTCTGCCTTATCCTCAATGGGTAATTGAATATCTGTGGTTTCATTTCTACTATCTATTTCAGTTGTTGTGGATGTTAATGTTTCATATTGTAAGTCGTTGTGTTCATTTGTATTATGTTGTACACTTGTTGTGGAATCCTCATTCTTTACATCTTGTGGCGAGCCTCGTGTTGTGATATTAGAGTTCAAAATGGTTGTAACATTTAATGTTTCTGTTTGAGGTTGTTGATTAATAGTTTCCATAATTTTTGAAAGTTTAATCTGGAATGAGAAAATGGAAATTTGATTTTAAGTTGCAGTTTTTTTATTTTTATTTTTTATTTTTTTAATGCAATAATGAGAACATTTAAAGGAAATTGATATAAATGCATGAAATTTATAAAAAATATGTACAAGTGTGAACAGGTTTGTCAATATTAGGCTGAAGGATGTCTGGGGCCTCCTTCTAACCAAAATATCTACAATTAAAAGGGCTGTAGACTAAATTTTGTAGCTAAAATTTTATCAAATATAAGGGCTATCCATTTCGTGGTTTCAAAAGTATGGGACTGGAATTCGACATCTGTCAAACTAAGTTGTGAAACCAATTTTTTTTTCTTTTCAGTTGAAAGTCTGACATTGACGAAAATGGATCGCTTGACTATTACACAACGCATAAAAATTATCAAAACCTACTACAAAAATGGTGATTCTGCCACAGCCACGTATCGCGCTTTAAGAGGAGATTATGGTTTACATAATCGTCCAACTACGCAAGCAATTGGCAAAATTGTGAAGAAATTTGAAGAGACTGGAGTGGTTGCAAATATAGGAAGGCCTGTGCATCATCGCTTCGCTCGTTCCGCTGAAAATATTGCTATTGTAAGTGAAAGTGTTGCCGAAGACCCGAATGTGTCGATTCCTCGTCGTTCTCAGGAATTAAGACAGTCTTACGGCACATTATGGCGTATTTTGCATTTAGATCTACACTTACATCCATATAAAGACCATTCACAACGTCGTTGATACCTGTTGCTTGAACAACAGGCGGTGGCCGGCATTTTTTCGAACAAAATTTTCTTCAGCGATGAAGCACATTTCACACTCGGTTGGTATGTTAATAAACAAAAAGTCACTGTTTGGTGCGCTCTTTGATCCGAAGGTGTGATTGGACCTTACTGGCTGAGATACCGCCCAATATGTGTCAAAAAGTGGTCGAAAATTACCTCAAAAGAATCAATACTTGCAATACTTCGCGTGGAGGTCATTTCAATGCTGTAGTGTTTCACACATAATGTCAACGTTTGAACTTTACAATAAAACAGAAATATCATGAAAAAAATATTTTATATGTGTTTTATTTACGTTTACTTTTGAAACCACGAAATGGATAACCCGATATAATAGCCTAATACTTTCAAGTTTGCTAATGGGAAAATGTAAGAATTGCACTCTTGAAATAAGGAGCTCTATTTTCGAACTGCGTAAAGCTGGAAAGTCATATAGAGAAATATCAGAGCAGCTTCAGTGTTAAAAAAATGGGTTTTAAAGCTCTGAAGCATTTTCAAAAATATGACACCATATCGAACGTTCCACGACAGAAAAACATCAGAATATACAGACGGCATGATTAGGCGGATCTCCAAAGCCGATCCAAAAAAGTCGTCTGTGGATATCCAGCGTGAAATTTGCAACAGGTTTAATATAACCATATCCAAGAGAACCATTTCACGTATTTTGGTTGAAGTCGGGCTAAATGGCAGAGCAGCATGCAAGAAACCACTTCTGAGTAAAATTCAGAGAAAACGTCGCGTTGAATTTGCTAAGTCCCATTAGAATTGGACAGCCAACCAATGGCAATATGTGCTTTGGAGCGACGAAACTAAGATAAATCGCCTTGGTCCAGATGGTCGAAGAATTGTTAGAAGGCCCATCAAACAAAAATTTAATCCTCGCTATGTTTCACGTGTAGTGATGCATGGTGGAGGATCGATTATGGTTTGGTCATGTTTTTCCTGGAATGGTGTTGATCCAATCCACAAAATTGATGGAATTTTAGATAAGGAAAACTACGTTGACATACTTAATAAGGTGATGCTGCCGTTGGCTGAGGAGAATTTGACTGTTATCTAGAAATTTCAATAGGACAACGATCCAAAGCACACGGCCAAGGTAACAAAGAAGTTCCTTGGGGATAATTCTATCAATGTTTTGGAGTGGCCATCAAATACCTATGGGGCGATGTGAAAAAAGCTGTGAGCCTACAAAATGTTACAAACATGGCGACTCTTCGACGAAGTTAAGAAGGCATGGGAAACAATACCAGTGGAGCGATGTCGTAACCTTATAACATCATTGCGCAGGCGAAGTGATGCTGTGTTAAAGCAAAAAGGGTTTGCAACAAAATATTGACAATAAGTAAGAATATAAACATATCACAATTTTTTTTCTGATGGTTTTTATCGTTTCTAATTAGGTGTCGCAGTCAATATTTGAAAAAATTGTGTTCATGTTTTTAAGTGTTTAGTAATAAGAGATTTTTTAAATTTTTTTGTTTCTTTTTTATGACTTTATAAAATTAAATAATAAATAGTTTGAAATGAATACACAATATGAAAAATATTTCAACATTTTATGAAATTTTAAACCGTTTCTAATTAGGTGTATATAGAAGATAGATAGATAATAATAAAGAGTACAAAACTAATAAAATAGTAATAAAAAATAGAGATTAGTATGATATTCTAGACGAAAAAGGTTTCCTTTCCCATTCCTTTTTCTTCATAATTTTATAAAGAAACTCTATTAACATCATATCAGTGCTTGTCGGAATAAATTTATAATTAGTGATCAATTTATTTTGATTTTATATAGGATTTTGAATCGTTATATATGTACATATGTATGTATGTCAAATATTTTATAATGAAATCCACTTTCATTGTTGTTTCTTAACTTCTGGTATTTGTTGATGAATTTTACAATTTAATAATTATTTATCTCTTTATGCTGAATCATCATTAACTATTTAATTCTTTTTTTTTTTGTTTGTTTGTTACTTATTAAGTTTAAAATATAAACAAAGGCATAAAGAATAAAATAACAATAAAAATATTAGAAAATAAAATTGTTATTTGCAATAATTTAATGACAACACTACAGAGTGAGATGATTGTTTATTATTTGACCAAAAGAAAATATAAACAAAACAAGAAAATATAAATAAAAACAAAAATTGGCCAACACATACATATGCAATCATTTTTTCTTCTACTTTAATTATTTCACATACCACATGCTTTTTTTCTCTGTTTTATTTCTTTTATTTTTCCCATTTAAAATAAACAAAAACACTCAAATCAAAACCCAGTAAACCAAGATATTTTGTTGAACGGATAATATATTTTTGCGCATATACTACGTCACACTGCGGTTTGCTTAAGGACTAACTATAATGTGCTTAAGTGAATGTGCAAATACTTATCGTATTTTATTTAAGAAGTTTAAGCATTTTACTGTTAACATTTTTTAATATTGTATCTAATTTCAAAAAATAATTCGTTTTAAAGACTAAAAAAGTAAAGTTTGAAATGTTTATTTTTTTTTTTTTTTTTTTTTTTTAACAAGTGTGGAAAGTTTAAAGAAATTTTTTTTTCTGAGTTCTATTCGAATAAATTTACAATTTACAAATGGCTTTAGTCGGATGGCTTTTCACCGCCGCACCGTGTAATTTGCTGTAAAATTCTCATAATTGTATATAACTTTACGTCTTAAATATAAACAGAAAATATAATGGTTCCTGCAGAAGTATAATTATTTGCCACTCAGTATTCCAAAGGATATCAATAACTTGTAGTCGCCGTAGCCTAGTAGGTAGTGTGTTCGCTTATTAGACGTAAAGCCCGGGTTCGACCCCCGGCCAGGCATCACAACGAAATATGAAAAAAAAAAAATATTTCTTCGGCGACTGCCTCTCAGCAAATTTCTAGCAATAACAATAAGCATTTAACATAAGCATTGTTTGTACACAATTATAAAGTTGTACAACCAGTCGCAACGTATAGGGACCGCAAAACGATCATTTATTGCCGTAGGCCTGATGGGACCTATGAGCATATCGATGGCTTAATATAGAAAGGTCGTATCTTACATTTTCAGTACTTTACAGGAGAAGGAAAAAACTTAATATAATCTAAAGCAAAAATGTTATGTTATGCTTCTTTTAATTACTGTAAATCAACTATTCGTCAACATAGGAACCTGAATTTTTCAGAGGATGTGTATGGGGGTTATGTCTACCAGAATATGTAAAAACCTCGATTTAAAAAAAAACGAGGTACGACCTTTCTATATTAAGCCATCGACTATACTATATACATAAATAGTTACGCTTGAGGTGTCCGGTATATGTTTTCTAAAGAAGACACCTACTACTGAAGCTATCTATTAAAAAATATACGCAAATTGCTGATAAATTAAACTTAAACTCTAGCTAATAATAATGTAGTATGTTGCAATAGTAGAAGTTAAAGAATTATCGCCTTAATTGTGTTAATCATACAGTTTCCTTTGGAATACAGTTATTAAAAGACAACATAAATGAGTTAGAAATTATGTGTAATTCATTGTACGTGAACGGAGTACACCTATCCTCCGATTTACACTCCGATTTCCTTAGAAAACCGTGTAAACCGAAATCGTAGATTTCGCTATGTAAAGCCGTGTAAATCGAAAACAAACTAAAATAGGCATTACTCAGTCATTTATTTCAACGTAAAATAAAAGTAAATAGCATATATGTACATATGTATGTTTATTTTGAAAAACATTAAATTAGCTAGGTATCTATTCATTAAAATACAAATATATGTATAAAAGTGTACTCCTGTATATGGATATGTTATTCATTTTACATACAGAAACCAGAATTATAAATACATATTTAAAAAATTTGACCAAAAATTTAATTATGTACTGTTATAACTGTCATAGGATATGTATTATTTGCTTCCTGATTGGAATGACGTCACTTTCATCACTAGATTATACTTTATGCGGTTCTGTTTCGGTATTAGATGGATTAGGAATGATTTTATATTGGCGAGACTTCGTAATGAAATTCGTAATTAACATTTGCCTTTGGTTTTTCTTTAAATCCTTATAGACCTCCTCATATTGAGCTACGCATTTATTAATATCTCGCTGGATTTGGAGAGCTGGTTCAACATTCGGGTCATTTTGTAGAAAATGATTTACCATTTTTCGCCCAAATTCAAGTTCTCCGCGGATGACTTTTGTGGCGAACGCGAAATCGTGTTAAAAAAGTACCGTGTTAATCGGGGGATAGGTGTATACAATTTGTTTTGATATACGCCTCTAAATATTTTGATAAACAGCAATGTCGACTGAGTACCTTTTCTATTATACAGCAGTTTTTTTTAACTTAAAATTTTTGCCAAAACCGGTTTCTTCTTATTTATTGTAAAAATATAAAATAAAGTCATATAGCATTTGCGCCAATGTAAAATTATACAATCACTTGAAGTTTTGCATCGTATATCGTCATTACTACAACAAATTTTTAATTGAATATTTATAATGAAGGTGCACAAAATCACTGTTATCGATCTTTAGACAATACTGAAATATGTATATTGTAAATATGACTCATTTACAAATATTAATTAAATTATTGTTTTCTTTTATTTCTTTTTCTGAATATATTCGGCAAATTTTTCTTTCGTACATCCATTTCTAATCATTTATTTATGCCGATTAAATAAAAATGTTTGTTGGGTTATCATCGGATAATTTCAAATTCACAAACAAATAAATACACACACACAAATATATATAGAAACATACATACATTTACATATCTCTGTTATTTCAATGCATTTGACAACGATAGACAAGAAGCGAACAACAACAAAATGAAAAAGAAACAATTTACAAGACGAAACATACAAAAAGAGAATGAAAAAATGAAACAAAAACGATATTATGTTATGGTGGCATAAAAAAAGAGAAAAAAAAATTAAAACAAAATAAAAACACGCGCCTTTTTTCAATAAGAAAAGAAAAAATAAGAAAAAAGACACATCAAAACTAAAACAAATTTTGTAAATATATTTA
The DNA here is from genome assembly GCA_930367235.1 of Sarcophaga rosellei. Taxonomy (NCBI): domain Eukaryota; kingdom Metazoa; phylum Arthropoda; class Insecta; order Diptera; family Sarcophagidae; genus Sarcophaga; species Sarcophaga rosellei. The sequence continues at coordinate 29,984,804 of OV884021.1, read as the reverse complement.
CAAAGAATAATACATAACTTTTAATAATTTGTTTAATTTTAGTTACCGTTTCATTTAAATTACAAAAAAAATGTATTTTCCTTTGTTGTATTGTTATCCAAGAGCCATTTAATGTCGTTTGCTTTATATATTTACGGCTTTTAATGGTAACATTAACACGTAGTTTTCTTAATTTCTTTATGGTAAATAAATATCTGGTTTTTTATGTCCGTCCGCGTAACTCAGAGACAACGGCTGTCAGACTTTAATACTAGCAGCAGGCTGACGGTAGACAAGACAACAGCAACAACAGCCTTTAAATCCGCACACACTGACGTTTGCAGACCAACTAAAGTGAACCACCAACCAAAATGAAACGAGTGCGCGTCGACAAGCCCGAAAGTCTCTATGTGTCTCGCCCAGCGGAGTCTCAACGAAGCAAAAACAAAATATACAAGACACCACGGACAACCGAGAGCGCTCTACGTTAGAGGAGACACCCTCTTATTTAATCGTAGCCAGAATTTTTCACTGAATATTCTTGCACCATTAAAAACGAATTTCACAATTTATTTATTTTTTTTTATAGAAATTTCTTCGATTAATTCTTTTCAAAATATTATATTTTATTTTTGTTAAATATTACTTTTGCGTTTTATTTCTTATTTCAATTTCATAGCGTGATTTTTCTATTCTATTCTTTCATGAGAATTTGGCAAAGCACACTTTTTTCATTTTTTTTCTTCCGTATTTCTTCACACACACGCGAACTTCTTATTATATTTTAGTATTGCAATTTTTAAATACTTTTTTCACGTTGAAACTTTATTTTCAATGGCAATATATTATTACCAGACGATGTAGCATTGTTTAAAGAATATTTTGATGGTAAATTTATTTTAAATATATCGTTTTGTACAGGTTTAAATTCAATTGAAAATTCTTTTTATTCCACAAACATAAAAAATTGCTGAATTTTTTGGCGTTAGCCATTTTTCGTGTAGACAACCATGGACATAGTTGTGTTTTACAGTACTATTTATATAACAGAGTTGAATTTATAAAGGCGCAGTTAACATCGTTGCATAATTTTTAATGATTATACTTATTAGAATATACTAAAAATTAAAAACATAATAAGAAAAAAAAAATAAAAACAAATTAATATGTTGTTTGTGTATTTTATTTATATTTTAATTTAAAAATTTATTTTAATTAAATATAACCTATTAATATTAACCAATTTAATCAAAAGCAATATGTTTATTGTTGGCAGCACTGGTACACGCAGCTAAACTGCATGTGGCCACATCCTGTGAATAAAATGTAAACGTTACAGTCTTGTCAAAAGGCATAGGAATAATTTTAAAATTAAATTTAAATAATTTGGTCAATAATTAAATAATGCGCCAAATATCATTTAAAAAAATAAAATTATTTTTATCTAAATAAGTATTTTCTGTCCATCTCTAGATGCATGGGTACGTGAACAACCAAAATTGTCAAACTTTAGACGATATCAATTCACAAGTAATTTAAAAGCGTCCAATGCATCCCGAAATAATCAGTGTTTGGTGTGAATTTTGGGCTGGCGGTGTTACCGGTCCATAGTTCACTGAGAACGACCACAAGCACTATAATTCGATGATTACCAATTTCTTTTGGCTTGTATTGGATGATCTGGATACCATTGGAATTTAGTTTCAGCGGGGCGGTGATATGGGCTGGTCACTGAGATCTAGATGCTATAAACACAATAAAAAACAACGCAGCGAGCACAGCAATCTCTCATGTGTATGTATTTATATCAGCGTTCGAAAAAATACTGTAAAATACTTTTAACTCTCATTTAAGCGTTTGTGAACTCGTACGCAAACACATTACGTACACAACATGTACACAACAGATGAACGCAACCTCTAACATAACGTACTGAACAGAGTCCGCAAACACTATTTTTTACTGTTTGTGTACAAAGTGCACGAAAAAGATCAGTACACAACGAAAAAAATTGGGTTTTAGTAAACTTTTTTTGAGTACACTAATAACACTAATATTTTTAGTGTACGCGAGAGCTTAGTTCAGTACCTTATGTTGGAGTTTGCGTACATGTTCACAAACATTAAAATAGAAACGAATAGTTTTGCTGTCGTTGTAGTGAATGTGATTGTGTTTTTTACCCATGACATTCAGTACATAGCGAACTTTAGAGTATTTTTTCGATCACTGATTTATATGTAAATGGAAATGATTATTTTAAAGCAACGCGACAACAAGCAAATTGTTGTTACAAAACTACAGTGTTTGTATTTTGGCCTTTAAACTTTTAACACACTCTTAGGGCCATTATTACAACTTGTCGTTATACTTGGGGTTAGTTAAAGGTACCTTTAGCTATAGAGAATTGGAAAGTTACCTTTAACTTATTTTCGTGATTACAACTTACAGATAAAATAAAATTAACTGTTTTCAAAAATATGGCAATGCCGGAGCAATGTCGATAAAACTGCTTAATTATACAAGGTTTTTTTAAGCCAGTGGCAACGGCGGACTTCGTTTTTTTGTTTTATATGCTCATTTTGTTTAAATTTGAATTTGCCATAATGAAAATAATATATAATATGGCAAGTTCAAACATAAAGGAACCTTTAAATGTTAAAGGTAGGATGATTCTCCCTTTAGCTTAACGATCACTTCTATCTTATTGGGTACTCATAATAACGAAAAAAATTTACCTGTCCGTTAAAATCCTGCCTTTAGTTAATGGCAAGTTGTAATAAAGGCCCTTAGGTTTTGCTAACACACATATGTACATACAAATTGAAAAATTGAAACGATTATCTGGAAAATTCTCCCACTGTAATTTGTTGTTGTTTTCTCGAAGAATACATCTCTAAAACTAAAATTGATAGAGAATTGAAAAAGATATGTATATTCATACAGTTAGTTTTATTAACGCAGATGTGTTTCTTTTTTTATTATTGTATTGTCTCAGATTTTTCAAAAAAAAAAAAAAAAATTGCGTCACAGCTATTAAATTCTTGGGATTTGGCAGGTAGTATTTGTGAAAAAAACCTGAAAGAAAATATTGAACGTGAAACTGCACTGTAAATGTCGTATGCATGAGAACTATTGTTATCGATGATTATGGTTTTACAATTAAAAAGTCAAGTCGTCATTAATCCTTTAATGCCAGAACAATGCTTGGGAAATTTAAATTGAAAACTAAGAAAATAAATAAATAAATCTGTTTACGATGTTCATAGCGCACTTCGTCGATTTTAAGGTCAACACAATCGGCCTATTGTGCTTGCGCGATTTGTGCAGTTATTGATCGTTATCGCATTAATATTACTTTTCTCTGGCTTGGTTTATTTTGCGATAAATTTATGGCCATATGTTCATTTTTGTAAGCACCTACATACCTGTATTGAGTGATATTTCGAATGTTTCAAAATATGGCCCATTGGGTGTATTACAAGCAATTATAATTATTGGTCCACGCATAACTATTGCAAAGAAGTCAATTAAAATAATTCTTTGAAACTAAAATTAAAAAATCAGGTATAAAAATAAAGATATTTTAAAATTAGTTGTATTGATCTAAATATCTATAGAACAAGTTTAATTAACGCTTTCATGACCGAATTGTTTCGGCCAGAGTTAAAATTTTTTAAGGACATCTGTTTGTTAGTCATGGCATAAACAGAATGTGATATTAAATTCAGAGTCCTTCGTATTCTGGTTTGACTGTTATAAAATGTTGCCTATAGGCAACATTGGGTAGTAGTGGAAAATGTTTAAAGAAAGACATATTTTTATATAATCGTAATTTTTAAATTATTTTTATTCCAGTTTATTATAATATAAAAGAAAACTATTTTTTTGTGGACTTAAGCACAAATGTACATTACACTTAGTAAATTTGGATCTTGGAATTCCGGTTTTGCATAGTCTACATCGGCCTTTTGCTCCCCATTCTATCCAATGTGTTTTGTTATCAAAATGTACGGCTTTTGGGGGATCAGCTACGTATTTTCTTTTGGTAGATGTTGATGGTAACGAATCTGATGGTTGTGAGACTTCTTCAGTTGTTTTCTGCAGTATTGAACGGCTACGGCTGCCTCTCCTTCGTGTTAAAGTTACTTCATTAGTAGAGTTTAATAATTCCTTAGCAATATCTAACCGGCTGTCACTATCATCATCATCATCCTCAGACCCATTTCAGTCAAATTCCACAATTATTTGTATTTCTCTTTGAGACCAGCCTTTTGGACAAATACCTATTGCAGAAAAAGTTTAATGTTTTATACATTATGGACTAATGTTGCCTATAGGCAAAATTGAGTTAAAAAAAATACTGGAATAAAACTATAAACATATTTTCCACTTTTTTTGTATATAATTTTTCTCTTATCTGCTTTTTAATTAATGACACATTTTTTATGAAAAATATTCAAAAATTTACCGTTATTTTTTAAGTTTGAAAAATTTATATTTTTCCACTTTGGCATTGGCACGTGCCCACTCAAATTCAAACTCATTCAATTTTTTCTTTAGAATATGCGTTTTCAATCTTTACCAAAAATTTAAAATAACGGAATTTATGAGCAAATATGTACAATAAAGACGTGCAGTAGTACACCACAAAGTATTTGTAAAACAAATACACCATGGTAGATACCATGTACTATTGGTATAAATGAGAGAATGAGTGTAACTGATATTGTCTGCTTTTGCTTTTACTCATCTACTCTACCCACAAAAACAATAACAGTTCTTTATGGTTTTGCGTTGAGTATTGTATTGTATTTGTTTCTTGCTCTCAAATATCTGTTGTACTACAAGTATTTTTGGGTGTTTATTGTTATTTATAGTAAAACGAATGTGGATTAGTGCATTAAGTTGAAGTATATATACATATTAATATAAAATGAATAATTTGGAAAGAAAAGAAAAAATTGTGTTTGGTGAATATAAAATTTGCGAAATAAGAGGACGAAGCAAGATATGCGATTGTTTTGGTATGGTTAAAGATTAAAATGATTCGGATATTATAAATTTTGTTGTATGCAAAAATTGTAAAAATGTATACAAGTACAATAAAAATGCACTTTAAAATTTAAATAAACATAAGTGCTTTAATGGAAGATCATTTAACGAAATATTGTTTGTAAATATAAATTCCAAAGAATAATATTATTATTTTGGCGGTCTGATTCCTCTCAGTTGAAAAGGTAGTTTCTGTTTCATCCCTTAAAATTTATACAGAATAACAAAAAAAAAAAAAAAAATGCCGGAAGCTCGAAAGAAAAAGAAAAAATTTTAACTGAATTTTAGTTTCTATTTTTAATTTTGTTTAAAAAACATTTTAAAGTACTGAATTATATATTATTTTTTGTACATTTTTATCAACTGAATTTTTTTTTAGTTTTGTTTTAAAAACATCTTTAAATACTGAATATTAATTTTTTGTATTTTTTATAAAAAAAAACATAATAAAACGCATCGTTTTCAAATTATTATAGTTGTTTTATTAGTGTTCGTATTCTGCTTGTAATTTAATGTCCATATGCATACAGCATACAATAAGTTACTTATTGTACCACACTCATGATCAGCGTTGCCGTTTTGGTTATTTTTAACCAAATTTGGTTATTTTTTTTTCTAATGGGTAAATGTGTATTTTTTCTTCATTTTGGTTATTTTTTATTATCGTTAATACAGCAATCACTTCTTTAATTTTATTTGAAAATTTGCATCACAAGCTTTGTAATCGTTAGCAAAGCGTTTTATTTCTTTAAGCGTTCATTTCTTATTACGTTCAATTGATAGCACCGTAAAAGTGCTTAATAAAAGTTCTAAAGTACAAATACAACAGGATGTTGTAATTTAAACATCTGATTACATATTTTTTATATATGAACTTTGTATGTAGAACTAAAAATTTTTGCAAATGTGCATCGATTACTACTTATTAACAAATTATCATTTGTGCAAAATTGTGCAGAATTGTGCAAAAACAAAGTGATTCAAATTATGTATGGTCTGCCAAAGGCATATTTTAAATAAAATTGTGAAATTTTTGTACTTCCAATTAATTTGTTGATCTTTTATATGTTTACTTTTAATTTTTTTATTACTATGCAAAGAATAGCATATAAAGTTTTGTATTTTGTTTATTTTATATATTAATTTGATAATTATCATAAATACAAGCACTGAATTACAATAATTTTTATATCAAACCTTAAAATACATATCGATGGCTTAATATAAAAAAGGTCTAACACAATTTTTTTTTTAAATAGCGTTATTCTGGAAGGCAAACGTCAGATGCACCTTGCCTCAAAATTTCAGGTGGATACAATTGTAAATAACAGATTTATAATGATTTCATGTTAATGAATTTTTGACAAAAAAGCCCTAACTCGTTTTTTATTTCGTTTGATTGGTTTTCTCCATGTCAGAGTATGAATTGGTGATCTTACAGTCAACAGGATCAATATATTTCAGAACAGACTAACTGACGATTACGAATTTTTGCCACCTAGATCAAAGTCGGCGATTAAAGATATACCCCCTGATTCACTCTATAAGGAGAAAATACCAATCATGGAAAAGAAATGAACCACCTACAGGACTTATAAAGTTTTTACCTGCAGATTGTCATCTTTTTTATGATAACTTGTCTTATAAGAACTATTTTTTTAGTTAACTTTTGACTTATTCCTCTTAATTTCATGAATTACTTCCGTTTATTATTTAAATCTGAATTATTATAATAATAGATATCATTTTCAACTCAGTTTAAAAAGGCCTAACTTAATTTTTCTTTCCAAAAATATCAATGAAAAAGGGCCTATCTTAGATAATTTCAATAAAATAAAAATTTTTTTAAATGAACAAAATTTGTTGCTGTTTTTTTTTATTAAAAATTGCATTAAAATTTTTGTTTTATATGAAATTTTACGGATTTTATTAAGTTTTTTTCTTTTCCTGTAAAGTAACCAAAAATCGAATTAGGAATTTTTTATATTAAGCCATCGATATATATCATAGATGGGCACTTTGCAGTACCAGTAAAATTTCAGTAAAAATTGATTTTTACTGAATACTGAAATTTTTACTGGTAATGCAATCTAAATTTCATTTAAATTTCATTTAAATGTCATTTAAATTTAGATTGCATTAACAGTAAAATTTTACTTTTTTCATTTAAATTTTATTTAAATTTCATTCAAATTTAGATTGCATTAACAGTAAAATTTTACTGAATACTGAAATTTTTTTCAGTAATCAGTAAAAATCAATTTTTACTGAAATTTTACTGGTATTGCAAAGTGCCCATCTATGATATATATAAACATACTTTATGTATAAATATCCAAGTTTTTTTTATTTATTTTTAAATGTAGTTTTTGTATTAAGCCTTAAATTTGTTAAAAACATTACATTTATATAAAAAAATGTTTGGTTATTTTTTTCTTTTTTTGGTTATTTTTTATTTTAATTTTGGTTATAAAATTTATTTGGTAGTGGCAACGCTGCTCATGATCTATTTTATTTGTTTGACTAAAATATAGCAAAACAAATATGTTACTCTTATTCTCTTTATACTCACTCATACTTACTATGTTTGAGAAAGTAACAATACCAACTTGTACAAGAACTACTCAAGTACTCATCAATACACACACACAGCAGTAGACACTACGAAACTTGTGTATTCAGTTGTAACTGTGCACGTCTTTAATGTACAATGTTGTGTATAGGCAACAATGGGCATGAAAGGGTTAAATTCAGGTACAAAAGGGGCCTGTTCCTGCCTGGTTTAAAAATACTTATATCGGAAAGGGTACAATGGAATGGTAGGGTACTCCAGGGGCAAAGAGATATACCCATCTTCACAGATGGGTCTAAGTTAGGTGGAGGAACAGACGCTGTGGTTTTCTGTAGGGAACTCGGTCTTGTTGGCGGGACCTACAGTTTAAAGTCGATTCCGAACGACAGATTTTTGAGAAACTGAGATCAATTCGCCGAAGAAATATAATGTTTTATATTTTCGTTTTGATGTCTGACCTGGGCTTTGCACTGTGGCCTTATGTCAAATAAGCCAACAAAGTACCTACTAGCCTCCGGCGACTGCGAATGAAATATGGTTGGTACCCATGTTTACCACACAACAGCCTGCCTTAGGTATATGCCGATAAGCATGAAGTCTATGGTTGCTCCCTCCTTTCCTTTCAGTACTATTGTACTTTTTTTTAGTACCTTTTCATTTCAAAAATAACGCAATACCCCCTCGACGCTTTCAGTACTTTTTTATTATTACATATTAGCAACATTATTACATTTAGCATTAGGTTGAACTAAAGGTAGAAGAAGGCTTTAGCCCCCGTTAGCCAAACGTTCACGGAACATACGTTCGTTTTTAGAATACGAAACGCAATGAAAACGCTTGCAGAACCGTGATGTAATATCGGTAAGCATTTGCGTTGCTCTTCACATGCTAAAAACGAACATATGTTACATTACGTTCTATCGACGTTTGACATAACGGGGCTTTTACGTTTTGTTACGTTCCGAATCAGGTGCTTTTGTGTTGTATGTGAGGAATACGAATAAGTCGTTAGTTTCCGTCGTTTGGAGTCGACATTAAACATTTTTACAAAACTAACATTTGATGCAAAAAAGTACCTTTTCAGTTATAATTCAGTACCATTTCAAAATTCCAATTATGCAACACTGTTATATACATAATATAAAAGAAATGTCATACAGTTTTTGGGCACTAATTTCGATAAAGACTTTATTTATTTGGTTTCTTAAAACAAACAATTTTCAAAAAGCAACAAATACAATATGATTTAAATATATTATACAATTAATATATGCAATATAAACATAGGCAATGCCTTAAAAATGGACCAGAAATAATGGTATAAATATCTGCGATTATTGAAAACACTTCAATTTTAAGTGTTAAACGATGTTAGACCGCTTCATGATTGAAACTCAAATTCAAATGTTTCTGTAAAGATTGTTTATATACATTGTTGCTGGTCCATATGATTGTGACGGAGGACGTTAAAAACAAAAGATACGAATTCAAAATATACACAAAACGTACAAATAATCAAAAATAAAACAAACTTAAAATTAATTTAATTACAAGTGCTTGATAATAGATACACTATCAACCCTTATTGTATTATAAATATTACACAAATAAGTATATATGATCGATGGATATGTTCAATAATGACGACCCATGACACGATCCAAATCATTCCAACTGCATGAATAGTCGATTTGCAACAGGCCCTTTTTGCTCATACCGAATTTCGTATTATAAATTCCACTGTAGAGCGATGAAGACGGACGGCGTCCAAGTGTTTGGCTGCAGTCTGTCATGCCCGCACAGCCATAACAAGTGGTTGGTGCCGTAGTAGTGCCATAAATCGAGTGGGCACCGTAGATAGGCTGCTGTTGGGCCTGTGTTAAACATTCATAGCAATCGGATACACTACAGCATGGTGGCAATGTAGCATACGGATTGCAATAATCATACGTTGGTGGCATTGGTGGTGGAGAGGGAAATTCTAACTTGGGTGACGGTTTTGAAAATTTACGCTGTGGCGGTAAAGCACCATAATTATTAGAGACTTTTCGTGGTAATGTCATTGCTGGGTAATCGTCGCCAAGGGAGCTATGCGGCTCATTGGAAGAGGATGATGAGAGACCTATGTGGAGAAAGGAATTCAAATTATTTATTTAAGAAATTTAATTCGGACCGTGCGTTCTTACCACCAAATCCTGTATAAATATTACGTTCCATATCCTCCAGATTAAGGCCATTTTTGAATTTCTGTGCCATGTGTAAAGTCATATAATCATCGTATTTGTCAACGCCGCCAAGATCATACAGACCACTGGGACGTCTTTTTGGTGTTGGGGGATTACAGCATTCCATTTGACAATGTTGATGTGACGAACGTCTCAGATTACGCGGCATAGTCGCTGACATACGCGGTGGTATATCAATGTGTTGTTTGTCGTAATAATAGTTCGAATGCATTGGTTCTTCTATCGGACTAGGCGTAAGTGATGACTCGTAGTAGTCGCCTGATTGTGGTAATAAAGGTTGTTCAATTTTTCTGTAAGCAATAAATGTCGATTTAGTTGTGGAGATACAAATTAAAATGAGGTTAAAATGAATATAAGCTCATAACAGTTTGGATTGTTTACAGGGTGTTTAGATCAATGATAGATCATTTTGAAATAATTAAGCTTCACACTAAAAAAATCGATTTATTATCTACATAAATACTAGATACCAATATGGACTAACCTTATGATGCTAAATTTGCTTGTGGGTACATCGTAGGCTGGGTTATATTTATAAATGGTTCTGATATTAAACTCTCATGTACTCATGGTTCAAAACCTAGGTCAGACATCTCGAACAAAACAAAATGTGAATAAATATTTCTTCGGCGAAAACTAGCAAAAACTCAGAGTAAATAAAATTGTCATGAAAAAGTTTCTCAGAAATCTGTTGTTCGGAGTCGACTTTAAGCTGTAGGTCTTGGCACTCTCGTTTAAAATTAACACACACAACATTAGTGGTTTGAGACGCTAGGTCGTAATCCTGATTGAAGTGTTGTAATAACCAATTGTGTATGTATGTGCTGTAGTCTCCATAGTCTAGTAGGTAGTGTGTGCGCTTATTAAACGTAAAACCCGGGTTCGAGCCCCAGGCTTCTTTGGCGACTTCCTCTCAGCAGATTTCTGGCAAAAACTCTGAGAGTAAATAAACCTGCCATGAAAAAGTTTCTCAAAATCAGTCGTTCGGAGTCGACGTTAAACTGTACATCCCGCTACTTAAGTATAAAATTAAGGCACACAACATGAGTGGTGCGAGAAACTAGGTCGTAATCCTGACTGAAGGGTTGTAATGGCCAATTATGTATGTATGTATGTATGTGCTGCTGGACCACTGCAGTGTATTCTTGTCCATTTTGGGTGGATGAATTTTTCCTGAAAATCTCTGTGATTAAATTTTTAATAACCGTCCGTTCTCTTCTATGAATGATGGTGATGTCTTAAAGAAATTTCGAAAGGTTTAAGAATATCTTCGAAAATTGAAGAGCTGGTGAATTAGGTTCAATATGGCGCCAACAATCGCCGACATGTTTCAAGGTGTAGGTGTCCGATTAAACTTGGTTGGTTTTAAATTAATCTAAACACTCTAGCATAAGTGAGATCTTGCTCCTCACATTTCTACTTAACATATATGTGTTAATAAAAATTTTAGATTATTTGCGACAAATGCCCACTGTAAGCGATAATATTTAATTTGTTCTTACAGGTTTTTGCGATTATTGGGACATCAAATTTACCTCAGATCGACCACCTGAAGTGATAGCAGTCCCATAATAATATCTAGGTTAGGTTAGGTTAGAGGACGTGTACTTGTCAATTAAGACAAGTACAGTACCCGGAGGTCGAATTGACCCATTGTACAACGTCCTTAAAGAGGAAGGATAAGGGAGGGAATAGGATATAAAGGAGAGGAGATAGGAAAGGGATAATGGGAAGCGGAGGGGTCACATAGACCCAACAAAGAAGGGAGAGCGCGACTACCCTGATGAAGCCCTAGCGCCTCTCAACCAGCCTAAGCCACTAATGAATCTGTGGAGAGCCTTGATGTCGGCTCTCGACGCAGAGTTCAAACTCTCAAAGAAGGCCCTGCCAAAGGTCCTCAGCCTCAACCTACTAAGGGCTGGGCAGTTACAGAGGAGATGTTCGATAGTCTCCAACTCCTCCTCATCGCTACATGCCCTGCAATAGTCCGGCTGGGATCTGTTCCAGATCCCCGTCAGCGACCTAATCTCGCAGTGCCCTGTGATAAACCCGACAACTAACCTTAAGCTGGCCTTATCCAAGCCCAGCAGCCTACCTGTTCTCTTACTGTCCACAGCAGGCCATAGACATGTAGAGACAAAACAACCCGATCCGTTCCCCCAACGTCTTTGCTCTTCCTCCCCGACCCATCCATTGATGAGACCGTAGAGGTGGCAGACCGGGGGGTCAGGACCAACTATTAAATCGCCCCCAGAGAGCGAACCTAACCTAGCGAGGGCATCCGCCGTCTCATTGCCCAGTATTCCGCTATGACCCGGAACCCAGCAGAGACGGATACGGTCTAGTCCAAAGGTCCTCAACGACTCCTTGCACTTGCGAACGAGCCGTGGTTTGCACCAGACCGACTCAATGGCCCTAAGGGCAGCCTGACTGTCAACGAAGATCACGTAAGATTCCGAATCTGAAGCTGGGCCACCAGCTATGGCCTCAATAGCTTTCAAGATTGCGAAAATCTCCGCCTGGAAAACGCTGCAGTCATCATTCAACCTAAAGTGGAGTTCAAGACCGAGTTCCCTACAGAAAACCCCAGCACCTGTACATCCACCTAACTTAGACCCATCTGTGAAGATGGGTGTACCTCTCTGTCCCTGGAGTACCCCACCATTCCATTGTGCCCTTTCCGGTATTTTTTATTTATAATATCTATAAATGTTGCAATATGTTCCAATAATTCTTGGAAGATTTAAATGAGAAACTTGTGCTGGACGCTAAAGCAGACTAACAAACTGATAGGATATGCAGATTAGTGAATAAAGTAAGATAAATAAGAGCAAACTCTGACATCTTTCAAAGAGGTCTTTAGATTGTAAATCGATGGTGCGTGTCAGTGGGACTGAAATACTAGAAAAATAAATGGGTCGAAAGCAAATATTGCTAGAGAATGGCGAATTTTTGGATTCAGTAAGGCATAATTCTAGCCCACGAGGAAATTCTTACAATTCTTATGTCACCGAAAGAAGAACCCAATTCAATTTGTACAGAAAGAACAGTGGACGGAACGTAGCAATATTATCTGACAGTCAGGCCGTCATTTGAGAACTAGGCTTTCATGAGGTAAACTCGAACAGAGTATGAGACTCAGCTAGGTAGGAGAAATAATATTGCCTCGCACAGAGTATGAGAAATAATATTGCCTACTGCTGTGTTTCTGGTAATGAATGTTTCATGCCGCTAATGGGGCCACAGCCTATATGTGCAGTATGAAGCGATGTTTGGAAGGGTATGCTCAGCGAAAGTGAAGATAGAGGGAGAGAAGGAGAATATTCGCAAAACGAAACTTTTGTTAGGCAATGAAAATAGAAAGACATGTGAGCCATCAGACTAAATAGATTGAGGTTGTTACAATATTGTCCAGAATGAAATACAGCACACTTAATAAAAAATTGCATAGGGGGTGTATCAAACATAAGTTTTGATCTATTAAACCTGGAAACCTTAAACGACTACTTTTAGTGTCGCTGATAACATCAGGGAAAGTCAGAAAAATTGATAGGTGATATACCAGATATCATATTAAATATCCTATCAAAGTCTAGTAGATAGTGTGTTGGTCACATCTAGGCCACGGGTGTGAGTTACCCAAACGTAACGTAACGTACCGTAGCAAACATTCTCTTTTTAGCAGATGGAGAGCAATGTAAACGCTTACCGAAACGTTCTCTCTTGTTAACAAAACGGAACGATCTGTATAAAACAGAATTCTCTCACGTTTTTACGTGTATACCAATTTCTTTGCATTGTGTTGAGTTCGTGTGTACGTTGCTGTGTGTTTTGTTTTGTTTTTATTTACATTCTTCGTTGAAATATGTCCCGTTTAAAACGTTTCTATAACTACACAAACGTTATTATGGCTACGTAGATTGCGATTTTACGTTTCTTACGCATGGGTAACCAGGCCTTCAAACTTTAGGTCAGATATCTCGAAGGAAAGGAAATATGAATAAATATTTTTTTTCGACGACTTCCTTTCAGCGGGCTTCTGGCAAAACTCTGGGAGTAAAAAAATTGCCATGAAAAGTTTCTTTAAAAATTTGTCGTTCAGAGTCGACTTTAAACTGAAGGTGCCGCCACTCATATGTATATACAAATATAAGTGCTGTGAGGAGCTAGGTCGTAATGAAAAGGTTACTGGCTTTACTGTTTTTTAAATTATGACTCAAAAACATAATTCACCGCCTCTCGCTTTCATAGATAATGCATGAAGATAATCCAAACATAACAAAATTTAACTGTTTGGCACTTACGATAGATATCATATCTCTTTATAAAAGTCTTTAGAGAATATCAAAATACTTACTTTCTAACATAGTCATAATTTTCTAAGTCCCATGGATCCACATAACATCTCTGAGATGGTAAAAGGGTTGTACTATATATGTCTTCTGTATTGTCGATTGTATAATAGGGAGACTCTTGTGACTCGTACGAATCATTGTATAGTGCGTCTTGTGGTAACGGATGTTTAGGACCGCGTCTTCTTGGTGTGGTATGACTACGTTCACGCATTTTCCCTTAAAATTTTTTGTTTTTCTTTGCTTTTCTTTTACTAAATCTGAAAATATACAATACAATTATGCATATTTCTTTTAGTTGTTGTTAAATAAATGAAAATTTTTTTAAATTACACAAACAAATATTAAAGTGAGTCTGCTGTGTTATTATTTTAAGGCTGTAACTATGTGTAGAGCAGAGATCAGCAATGAGTATTCAAAAAGATGAGTAGATTCGAATCATACTCATAATTTCTGATACTTATACGCATTCATACTTATTTTAATATTACACTCATACTACTCATATTCAAAGTTAGAAGTACTGATCGTACTCATACTTAATAATACTCATGATGTTGTTGACTTCGACTTTCCTTTACTCAGCATTTATAGTAAAAGAATCACAGAAAAGTATGATTGGCATACGAACAGTACAATACTCACTAGAAGGTTGTCTGTTTGCTTTGTCTGCTGTCTTTCTTTGTTTTTTTTCTGTAAATGCAACAACAACTAAGACTGTAAATTTTGATGAACGATTCGAATCACTCATATCATTTATGAATATTATAAGTATTTTTCTAAATTTATGAATCTGAAGAGTAGGGGTATGAATCAACGTTGTACACATACTCATTGCAGCCTGTACTTATAAATCAATGTTGTAGTGAGTACGAATGAATCAGAGTAGTTGAATTTCATACTCAAAATTTCATGAGTACTTATGAGTTGCGAAAAAACGATTCATTGCTGATCTCTGGTGTAAAGTAAAATTATAATAAATTGAGATCGTGTTGGCCTTTTCCTATACACACTGACATACTTATGGTCTCTTGGTTAGTTTATAATTTGTATAATGTTATCGATAAGTCTCTGAACCAATAAATCTCACACGTTCTATTCATTTGATGGTTGTTGATCGTGTAGGCATTTTTCTATACTGACATACTTATGGTCTCTTGGTTAGTTTAGAATTTGTATATTGTTATCGATAAATCAATAAATCCCACACGTTCTATTCAGTCGATGGTTATTAATGATCACAATTCCATACAAACTAAAAAAGATTCGACTTGATGTCTATCATAACAAAAATATTGAAGTATCTCTGGTCTCTTAGTTAGTTTAGAATTTGTATAATATTATCGATAAATCTCTGAATCAATAAATCTCACATGTTCTATTCATTCGATGGTTATTGATCGTGTAGGCGTTTTTTATACTGACGTACTTATGGTCTCTTGATTAGTTTAGAATTTGTACAATGTTATCGATAAATCTCTGAATCAATAAATATCTCACACGTTCTATTCATTCCATGGTGATTGTTCCTGTATTGTTACTGACATACTTATGGTGTCTTGATTAGTTTATAATTTGCATAATGTTATCGATAAATCTCTAAATCAATAAATCTCACATGTTCTATTCATTCGATGGTTATTGATCGTGTAGGCGTTTTTAATACTGACGTACTTATGGTCTCTTGATTAGTTTAGAATTTGTATAATGTTATCGATAAATCTCTAAATCAATAAACCTCACTTGTTCTTTTCATTCGATGGTTATTGATCGTGTAGGCGTTTTTTATACTGACGTACTTATGCTCTCTTGATTAGTTTAGAATTAGTACAATGTTATCGATAAATCTTTAAATCCATAAATCTAACACGTTCTATTCAATCGATGGTTATTAATGAGCACAATTCCATACAAACTAATAAAGATTCGACTTGATGTCTATAATAACAAAAATACTGACGTACCTCTTGTCTCTTGATTAGTTTAGAATTTGTATAATGTTATCGATAAATCTCTAAATTCATAAATCTCACACGTTCTATTCATTCGATGGTTATTGATCATGTAGGCGTTTTTTATACTGACGTATTTATGGTCTCTTGATTAGCTTAGAATTTGTATAATGTTATCGATAAATCTCTGAATCAATAAATCTCACACGTTCTATTCATTCGATGGTTATTAATGAGCACAATTCAACACAAGCTAAAAAAGATTTGACTTGACATCTATAATAACAAACAAATTAATAAATCGATCTCTAAATTATTAGAAATAGCAAAATTCATGTCATTCCATTGTTAGCCAATTGAACAAGGAAAATAACACTTAATTTGAATATGTTAAGTAACCTGCACAATGCCATCAATGGCATTTGCCACTTTATCTTACTTATCTTGATTGCGTTTTCAGTACTCTTTACCAGTTGCAAAGAGATTGAATCTCATGTTAATTTATTTCTTAAATGACTTTTATTAAATGCCAACCACTTTAGCCAAGGTTTATATAACATGGTCAGCTAGACCGTCACTCAGTTAGCGTATGCATCTGTTTATTTTTTTTTTAATAAATGCTACACTGACATCTTACAATGTCAAGTGCATTAGGGTGGCACAAACAATGGATTGAGATTATTATCGCAATGAATTTTTTATTGTCTAAACGAACTGTGTAAATGAACTGGTTGAATAACTTGGTACACTTTGCATTGAATTTTATATTGAAATCAACTTATGACAATAAATAATTTCAACTCGATTAATTACAACTTTTATTAATCGGTCTTAATGTTGTTTTGTAAGTACATTTTTAATTAAATTCTACAACTGTTATTAAAATATTCGAAAAATTCTTTGCATAAAACAACAACAATTTCCATTGCATTTTTTATCGAGTGAAGATAAAGCTTAGCTCAACGCTAAAAATTTTAATTTAATGCCGAGAGAATTAATTTCTTTTAAAAGGTGCAAAGAGGATATTCCATGTAACGTATAAGTTCACTTTTTGAGTAAGAGATACTTTAGTAGTCCAAAAAAGACTTTACACATTGTGTTTAATGTCGACTTCTTTTTCTGCTGCTATTCCCTACGAACTTTATGCCGATTGGTTGCTTAATTTCTTTGCTCTCGAGTTATCTGTGACTTACTTTACGGTCCATAGATTCTTTAACCAAAATGTACATATTCTGCAATTGAAGTCGCCGTAGTTTAGTAAATAGTGTGTTGTCTTATTAGACGTAAAGCCCAGGTTCGTATACCAGGTCAGACATCAAAACGAAATGTGAAAAAAATATTTCTTCGGCGAGTTCCTCTCAGCAGATTTCTGGCAAAAACACTGAGCGCAAAAAGTTTCTCAAAAACCTGTCGTTCGGAGTCAACGTTAAACTATAGGTCCCGCCACTCACGTATAAAATTAACGCACACAACATGAGTGGTGTGAGAAGCTAGACCGTAATCCTGACTGAAGGGTTGTAATGGCCAATTATGTATGTATGTATTCTCTAATCCTGCATTACAATCATTTTCATTTTTGGAATTATGTGAATTAAACCTTTTCTGTTTGAAACCAGGTTAAGGAATTTACATCACCTAAAGCTTGTACGCCTTAAAAGCTAAATCCTTATGCAAAATTAGATCTCTAGTTATTACAGATAATGGGATTGCTTCTTCTCATGATGCACTAAGTATGTTGCAATTTTTTTAAAATTGTTGTTTGAATGTTTTTTTCTGGACAACTAGTATTTTATCGGTTCCCAATATCTGCGACTTAAGAAAACCTGAAAAGAAAAAGTCTAACGAGGTCAAATCACACGATCTCGAGGGTCAGTCCATCATTATTCTCTACCATGTCCTCAATTCGAATATTCAATCTGGTATGAGCAGTCCAGCATGTATTCAAAACCACATGTTGTTGGTATCCAGATCATTCAATTCAGGCGAAAAGAAGTTTGTAATCATCGATCTATAGTGCTAGCCGTTGACAATGATGGCCTGGCCAATGTCGTTTTCAGAGGAATATGCACCAATGATGTCGTCAGCCCAAAATTCACACCAAACACTGGCTTTTTCTTGACTTTTAAATTCCTTGTGGATTGGCATTGTCCAAAATATGAAAATTTTATTTGTCCACTTACCCATATATCTAGAAATGGACAGTTGTGGAGTGAATACGCTGACTAACTCTTAGGTTCCAGAGCAAGTTTGGATATGAAGACGGTGTAGTGATGGTGTTGGATGCAATGGCCACGACGAGTGCCTTAAAGCTTATGTTTGTGGCAATATTAATGAACAAATTTCATTTTTTATGGGAACATTTTAAAATGGGCGCTTTAAATTTGGCCATACAATATCATTTTCGACAGCTTCGCGATCATTTTCAGAATCACTCATCCAACATGATGGAACAATGATTTGTATACAATGTTAAGGAAGTAATATTCAACCAAACCAAAACACGTATTAATTTAAACACAGTAAAGTAGTAGATTAGCGGATAGCTTGGCGTTCGCAGGCAAGTTTACGCGGTGGCCCATATTGCCCATTGTGCTACCCAGTGTGGGGTAAGACTCATGATTCGTTAGTTTTGGATTTGAATCACCTCGAGCACCGGATGAATATTCCGTTGGAATTCCTGTTAGAGCACGGAACTGTTCCCCAGTCGAACCTTGTTTTCCTGTTGTCCACTGCTGGATACAGAGGATTGGAATTTGCTAACAACATATATTTTGCATATTTTCCATCTTCGCCTCCGCCTCAGACATCTCCAATTCCTTCCGTGCTAGTTCCCCTCTACGCCACTGTGCCCCGAAAACCAGTGGAAGTGAGTGTTGTATCGATGTATACAGTGTAGAGAGTCTATGTAATTCCTGATGCCCTTTGCCTTGACGAGATGGGATCCCAGCGCCTTACCGCACATGGTCTAGAATTTAAGCATCAATGCACTTATAGCAGCCATGTTTTGGAGGAAGATGTCTAATGGTTGTAGAGACAAGATGACCTCCAGGCCAGACTGCGGCGTGGACTTTAGAGTCCCCGTGATGCCCAAGCATGTCAACCTCCGTACTTTGTTCAGTGTAGATTCATTTTAGAAATATGCGCAGTTGTTTTCTACACATTAAAACTCTGCAACACTCTTTACCAATACATACATAACATACATACATAATTGGCCATTACAAATCTTCAGTCAGGATTACGGCCTAGCTTCTCAACACCATTCATGTTGTGTGCGTTAATTCTATACATGAGTGGCGGGACCTACAGTTTAACGTCGACTCCGAACGACAGATTTTTGAGAAGCTTTTCATGGCAATTTTATTTACTCTCAGAGTTTTTGTCAGAAATCTGCTGAGAGGAAGTCGCCGAAGAAATATTTTTTTTTTCATATTTCTTTATGATGTCTGACTGGGGATTTGAACCGTTCAATAGGGCTGTTTAAATAAAGTAAGATTTCCAAACTTATGATTGCCTTTATGACATCAATTTTATCCAAATCCATAACTTTTTTCCCCTGTAAAATTGTTATTTCAACTAAATCTTCAACAACTTGATTACAACAATTAAATCAAATTAATTGGTCTTAATGCCAAGGGAAAAGACTAAAGACAAAAGTACAAAGCCTTTAAAACCAAAATTAAAATAACAATACAACTAAAAACAAAAGCGAAAGCAAAAAGAAAAATAAATTAACGTAACATTGCGCAAAACCTCAAAAGACAAGTGAAAAGTTTTTCTTTATGAAGCCTTATGCTTGATCACGGCTATCATAGGATTGTTGCGTGGTAAGTAGCTACACAAATCAATGAATAAAGGGTGTGTTACAAACAATTTCAACATTACTGAAGTCTAATTATAATGAAATATAAACTTGTTCCGCTTAGATTCAAGGCATAAGCATATACAGTGGGTCAAAAATTATTTCCAACAGCATCTTTTAAAAAAATTTAAGTCCATATAACGATTTCAAAACGAAACAAAATATTAAACATATTCCGCTTAGCTGCAAGGCATAAGCATATACAGTGGGTCACAAATTATTTCATACAGCATCTTTTAAAAAAATTCAAGCCCATATAACGATTTCGAAATGAAACAGGATTTTAAACATGTTCTAATGCGTGGTTTATCTATCGATTTAAATTTGAACCATTAGTTATTTCGAATCTGGCAATATTTATGTCATTCTATACTGTTACAAAATTCGGTATATTATCTCCACTGAACGTAATGAATCGATTTACGCTTGAGTGACGTTGGGATTGATTGGAAATTTATTTCCAAAACAAAGACAATTGGTCGCAAATTGCATGAAAATATCGTACAAAATTTGGTCGCAGAGAAAAGACAACAGTGTCAAGTTTATTGCTGAATTCGTGAAACTGGTTTCATTGTTGATGCGCCAAGTTATGAGCGTGCTAGTAGAGTGTGTACCATCAGCAATGAGTATTCAAAAAGATGAGTAGATTCTAATCATACTCATAATTTCTGATACTTATAAGAATTCTTACTTATTTCAATATCATACTCATAATATTCATATTTAAAGTTTGAAGTACTCATCATACTCATACTTAACAAACGTATGATGTTGTTAATTTCGACTCTCCATGACTCAACATTTACAAGAATCACAAAATAAGTATGAATTGTGTACGAACACTACAATACTCATTAGAAGGGTGTGTGTTGGCTTTGCTTGCTGTTTCTGTCTGTTTTGTTTCTTCTTTTTTTGTAAATGCAACAACAACTAAGACTGTAAATTTTGAAGAATGATTCGAATCACTCGAATTATTTATGAGTTTTATAAGTATTTTTCTAAATTTATGAATCTGAATGAGTAGGCGTATGAATCAAACATATTTCGAATGGTATGAGTTTATTGTCAAAGTTGTACTCATACTCATTGCAACCTGTACTTATAAATCAATGTTGTAGTGAGTACGAATGAATCAGAGTATTTGAATTTCAAAACTGTTGCCTCACTCATAGTCGAAATTTCATGAGTACTTATGAGTAGCGAAAAGACGATTCATTGCTAATATCTGGTCCATATGCCTGAAAATATCGAAGCTGTATCTGAGAGTCGTCGTCGTTTTCAAGAACTGAACATTTGACGCACCAGTTTACGTCGAATTTTGCTAAAAGATCTCGGTAGAGAATTGAGGCAGATTATGCCAAAAAATCAATTTTTCGGATTAAGCTCATTTTCATCTTGGCGGGTAAGTTAATAATTAAATTTGACGTATGTGGGGCTCAGATAAGCCACATGTGGTCTTGCAGACCCATTACGAGTGAATGGCCAGTATTTCCTTGAAAATGAGGAAGGGGCAACCATTACGGTCAATGGAGACACCTATGGCACCATGATAACCGATTTTTTGTACCCAATCTTCATGGTATTGACGTGAACGATGTTTGGTTTCAATAGGACGGTGCAACTGGCTACACATTGATGGCTGTTTAATTAGCTGAAATGGTGATGGAAATGGAAACGGCGATTTGACGCCGTTGGACTATTTTCTGTGAGGCGCTGTTAAAGAAAAGTGTTATGCCGACAAACCAAAGACAATTGAGCATTTGAAGGCCAACCTTCGTGATGCCATTGGTTCGATCGAATGAGGTACTGTAAGGCCAGCCACTGCAGCATTATAAATGAGGTAATATTCCATTTCTAATCGGAACATTTGTACTTCACAATAAAAAATTTATTTGCCTGAATTTCAAACCGTTTTTGTTTTATTGCATTTTTAAATTTAAACTTTTAAATGGCCCACCCTATATAATTTTTTTTTTATACCTTATTTCGATTCGAAATTATTATATTGTTTCGTTTTTACCTTTTTAGAAACGTTTAAAATATGAGTGCGTTGATTGCAAACAAAATAAAAAGTAATATGTGTTTAGTTTTAATTAAACTCTTTATTGTTCGCATTACTTATGTGTGCCGTATACAATTTGACGAATACAACAATAATTGCTTGTTCGCTATTCTTCTTTGCTTACAATGAAGATCGTTTCAACGGCGCTCTCCAAACCACGACTATTCTCTTCACACGCAACGTGTCTTCATACAAGACTGACTGAATTCTTACTATTCGTTGCCTGCTTTGTCTTGCCTTTCTATATACACTCCCCGAAATATTTATAAGACCAAACGTATTTCTCGAAAAACTTAAAATCTTTTAGAGCAATTCGTACCATTTTTGGGTTAAATATAACTAACTATAATATAAATCTTTTTATGTAAAAAAAATATTTTTTTCTTTGTTTAATAAAAGGATAGCACAAAATGAATTTCATTTTCAAACGAAATAATTATAAGACCAAAATTAAATAATATTCACCTAAAGCTAAAATAATAATGATAAAAAACAACTACTGAGTAATTTTTGTATTTATTAGTAATTAATGTGTCCACCGTGATTAATAATGACTTCCTGAAGTCGACGGGGCATAGAATTTATTAAATTTTCAATGCAATTTTGACCAATCCTACTCCATTCTCGTATGATGGCACTTTTTAAACATTTTACATCCTTATACTGAGTGTTATTACTGAAAACTTGGTCTGATAGTATTGCCCATACATTTTTTTATCGGATTTAGATCTGGACTACATGCCGGCCAATTCAAAACTGGTATGTTTCTGGAGGACAGAAATGATTTTGTTGCTTTTGATTTATGGATTGCGGCGTTATCCTGCTGAAATATCCAATTGTTGCCTAACGAATCATCCCCAAAATTAATTAAAACGTCATCTCATAATTCAATATACTTCTCGCTATTCATTTTAGTTGATATAAAACAAATAGGAGTCCTTCCCGTAGTCGAAATCCCAGCCCAAACCATTACGGTGCCTCCACTGAAATTTCGCGACATTCGTTGAAGTTATTCAACGTTATCAGTTATTTTTTCTGATGAAAAAAAGTTGATTTAGATGGTCCAGATGGTTCCCAAAAATATTGGATGGATTCACGTAAAAAAAGAAATCAACGAATGTCGCGAAATTTCGGTGGAGGCACCGTAATGGTTTGGGCTGGGATTTCGACTACGGGAAGGACTCCTATTTGTTTTGTATCAACTAAAATGAATAGCGAGAAGTATATTGAATTATGAGATGACGTTTTAATTAATTTTGGGGATGATTCGTTAGGCAACAATTGGATATTTCAGCAGGATAACGCCGCAATCCATAAATCAAAAGCAACAAAATCATTTCTGTCCTCCAGAAACATACCAGTTTTGAATTGGCCGGCATGTAGTCCAGATCTAAATCCGATAAAAAAATGTATGGGCAATACTATCAGACCAAGTTTTCAATAATAACACTCAATATAGGGATGTAAAATGTTTAAAAAGTGGCATCATAAGAGAATGGAGTAGGATTGGTCAAAATTGCATTGAAAATTTAATAAATTCTATGCCCCGTCGACTTCAGGAAGTCATTATTAATCACGGTGGACACATTAATTACTAATAAATACAAAAATTACTCAGTAGTTGTTTTTTATCATTATTATTTTAGCTTTAGGTGAATATTATTTAATTTTGGTCTTATAATTATTTCGTTTGAAAATGAAATTCATTTTGTGCTATCCTTTTATTAAACAAAGAAAAAAATATTTTTTTTACATAAAAAGATTTATATTATAGTTAGTTATATTTAACCCAAAAATGGTACGAATTGCTCTAAAAGATTTTAAGTTTTTCGAGAAATACGTTTGGTCTTATAAATATTTCGGGGAGTGTATGCTGACGCAATCAGTCTGCTGAAGGTTCTTGCAGTAGAACGTTCGGGGTTTCGCCTTCTCGAGAACTCTATCGCGACTTCATTGTTGTTAGTGTATTCTGTTCACATTCCTTGTTGTTGCGTTCTCGTTTACTTGTCTATCCCCTTTTCTCTCATACTGATGTTGTTTGTTTACTTGTAACAAGTTCGTTGTATTTGTTTGTGTAGCTTTTGCTAATTCAAATGTTAAACGATGATACACCGTTTTCATTTTCGTAACAATATGAACTTAATTTAAAATAAATTTAATTTTAATTTTAAAATAAATTTAAAAATAATAATAAGAAACCAGCCGAGCCTGAAACAATATTTTCAATAAATTTGAAATATTTTTTCCTACTTGACACATTTTTTTTAAAGTGACCTAAAAATTCTCCATAAAAATAACAACAATAGAAGGTATTTTATTAATTAATTGCAGATCAATTTAAATAAAAACCAAATAAATGTTATCGTTTTCTTAATAAAACATACAAAAAGTATGTAAAATTTGCATGAACTGTTGAAATATTGTGCGTAAAACTCTCTGATGGTATTGTGAATATTTTTAATGTGAATTTCAAACAACCAACATGATACCAGTATTTTAATATATAAAGAAATTTGCATTTTTTGTTTTAAATTTATTTCTTTTGCATAAAACTATTCGCATGAATGACTACAAAAGAAATACCATACTCACATTTTTATATAAAATCAAAAAACAAATGAAAAAACTTGTATTCAAACTTCAATCAACAGCATCATCATCATCATCACCGCCAACAGACGTTGTACAAATGGATGACAGCGAAATTAAAAGTGATGTAATAATTAAAAATAAAATTCCGATGATTTTTACTGCACCGTGTTTTAAATAGACACTACGAGCTGACAATCAAAATTAATTACACAAAAATCCCATGATTATAGATTTTAAATCGAAACATTAATTTCGATAATCAGTTTAGTCTTTGAAAATGCTTCAAATAACAAAAGTAATGTATCACGATGACCTTCATTTATTTGAAGACATTTTTCTATTATAATTCAACGTTGCTCCATTTACTTAATGATTAGATCGATAGAAATTTATTTAGCGGATGAGAAAGCAATGGCATGGACGCTAGAAATAAAATATGTTTGAATATGAGTAGTATGAGTATGAATAAGTAAGTATCAGATTCGATGTATGATTCGAAACTACTCATCTTTTTGAATACTCATTGCTGAGCTCTGTAGTTTCTTACACCATTCATATTGTGTGTGTTAATTTTTTAAATGAGTGGCGGGACCTATTATTTTAACTCGACTCTGAAACTTCATTCGTACGTACATACATAATTGGCCATTACAATCCTTCAGTCAGGATTACGACGAATCGTTTTTTCGCTACTCATAAGTACTAATTTTAGTATGAGTGAGTTAACAGTATTGAAATTCAACTACTCTGATTCATTCGTACTCACTACAACATTGATTTATAAGTACAGGTTGCAATAAGTATGAGTATAACGTTGACATCAAACTCATACCATTCGAAATATGTTTGATTCATACGTCTACTCATTCAGAGTGATTCGAATCATTCATCAAAATTTGCAGTCTCAGTTGTTGTTGCATTTACAAAAAAAAAAAAAAAAAGAATAAAGAAAAAGACAAAGACAGCAAGCAAAGCAAACACACAACCTTCTAATGAGTATTGTAGTGTTCGTACACGAATCATACTTATTTTGTGCTACGAATAAATGTTGAGTAAATGCCAGTCGAAATCAACAGTATCATGCGTATTCTTAAGTATGAGTACGATGAGTACAACAAACTTTGAATATGAGTAGTATAGTATAATATTGAAATATGTATGAAGGCTACATTTGAGTATGTTTCGAATCTACTCATCTTTTTGAATACTCATTGCTGATTTCTGTAACTGTTTACACCACTGATATTAAGTGTGTTAATTTTACACATGAGTGGCGGGATCTACATTTAAAGTCGACTCTGAATGACACATTTTTAAGAAACTTTCATGGCAAATTTTATTTGCTTTCAGAGTGGTTTTTGTTGGAGATGTCTGGCCTGAGATTCGACCCGGGGGCCTCATCTCAACGGCGACTAACAACTGCATAGATAGATGGTAATTTTTTAAAAGTAGATCGAGCAAAAACAAATTTTGTGATAATCGTCTCATATGATTTTAATTTAGGTTAGAGGACGTGTACTTGTCAATTAAGACAATTGCAGTACCCAGAGGTCGAATTGACCGATTGTACTGATTTTAATTTAATGTTTAAAGAATTTAATAAAAATTATATCCTTTTAATGGTGCCTAGTTAGATTGAAATGATCTTTGAATTTCTTTTTGAGACTAACACTCGAGAGATGACATGTATCCATGCAGTGCATTGTGTTGGAATGAAGGAAAGAAAAGAGGGGGTAGTGTGCAACAATTTTTTTAATGACTAGTATATATTCCTTAGTAGCTTATTTTTTATTTTGAAAATAGTTTTTCTGTAATAATTCTCACTTTCTTTTTTTCTGTTAACAATCACAAACATCCAGAGTGTCTGGTGGGAATCGAATTCATGGCCTCAGCAATTGAAGCTTAGCACACTTCATTGTAATTCTTCATAATTGGTCATTACAACCCTTTTGTCAGGATTACGACCTAGTTTCTAGCGTAGTCGCAGTAGTTTAGTATGTAGTGTGTTGGCTTATTAGACGTCAGGCCACGGTTCAAGCCCCAGGCCAGACATCAAAACGAAAATATGAAGAAATATTTCTTCGGCGACTTCCTCTCAGTAGATTTCTGGCAAAAACTCTGGGCGTAAATAAAATTGCCATGAACAGTTTCTCAATAAATCTGTGATTCGGAGTCGACGTTAAGCTGTAGGTCCAGCCACTCAGGTATAAAAGTAATACACACAACATATGTGGTGTGAGAAACTGGGTCGAATATTGTAATTGCAATCGTTTATTACAATCAGAGATCGGTTTCTATCTCTGTCGATGGTAATTAGCTCATAGTTCATTGAACTAAAATTTGGCATTGAATATCTTTGGGTAATGCTTAACCACTGTAGTGATATTAGCCAATACATTTTTGAACCTGCCTTTAAAACAAGACTATCTAACCACGTCATAAATTACATACTAGTGGATGGTAATAAATATTCAGCTTTTTGTAGCTTTCTTATCTCTTTATTTTTATTTTATGCATTATTTCTTTATAGGTAAAGAGAAATATAATCATTATAAATTTAATAGTAAAAAAATTAAAATCAATTTAATTTAATTTAATCATGCCTATCCCTTGTGAAGCAATTGTATTGTTTTACAACATCATTTAGTTGCAGTTTTATTTTCAATTTAAAATTCATTAAAACCTGCAATCAATACGCACCCGTCTCAAACAAATAAAATAACCGTATGTTTTGAAATGAAAAACTTATTTCATGAAATTGACCAACAAAACAAAATGCATTATTTAATGAAATTTCTAAATATTTCTTTCAGAAATACTTTTTATTCGAATTTTATTTCGAATTGTTTTTATTAGCAATAAAAAAGTTACAACAAAATTGATGAGCAATTTGTTGATTACATTTCTTTATTGCATTAAAAATATGCATTTTTTGTTAAAGAAAACTTTCGTATTATAAACAGTATAACAAAATGTTCATTGATGTAGAAACGAAAATTCATTATTTTTTTTATAATACTGAAGCCCTTATGTAGGTTATGTATGCAACAATTTGTTCGATATTGTTATTATAATTGCCGTCATGTAAAGGGTCCCCAAATAACTTTTTTTTTTTTGAAAATGCTGTAAAAAAACTAGTGAATATTTTCTAAAATTTCTTTTTTTATTTAAAAGGACAATCCTTCCGGTTAATAATGGAAAATAATTTCATTCAAATGGCTGCCTCGGCTGGCTATGTAGCCTACACGATCGGTCCATTTTTTAAGCACATTATCGATTGTGTGCAGCTGTATTTCACCAATGGCTTCACGAATATTATCCTTTAAAGCGTCAATTGCCTCTGGCTTGTCGGCTTAACACTTAGCTTAGTCCAACGGTGTCAAATCGCAGCTCCGAGGTGGCCAAACGACATCAGCTCTGCGGCTGATAATGCGATCTTCAAAAACAGGGCGCAAAACATCGAGTGTAGCACGTAGCGCCGTCCTGTTGAAACCAAATGTTGTTATTCAATTTTTGTGAACAAAAATTCGTTGAACATGGCCCGATAGCGATCGCCATTGACTGTAACGGCCACTCCTTGCTCATTTTCGAAGAAAAATGGCCCAATTATGCCTCTGGACTGAAATCCGCACCAAATAGTGACTCGTTTTGGATGCGTCGGCTTTTCAATGTATGCGTGCGGGTTTTCTGTGCCCCAAATGCGACAATTTTGCTTGTTTACATACCCGCCAAGATCAAAATGAGCTTCATCTGAAAAGATGACTTTTTTTTTGCCAAAATGATGCCATAATTTTCAAAGTAATGTCGCAATATTTTCCAGCGTTATTCAAGCGTATACACAACCATATCCATTCAGCGGAAGGATAAAACTAATAATCTGTCAAATCAGACATGAGCTAAGTGTTACCATTCACGAAATAAGCACTAGTTGAAAAAAAAACTTTGGATGGCGGACCCTTTAGATCTGAAGTCGCCGTAGCCTTGTAGAAGTGTGTTGACTTATTAGACGTGAGGCCTCGGTTCAAACTCCAGGTCAGACATCTCTAACAAAACGAAATATGAAAGGAATATTTCTTTTGGGACTTCCTCTCAGCGGACTTCTGTCAAAAACTCTGAGAGTAAAAAAATTGCCATGAAAAGTTTCTCAAAAATCTGTAGTTCTAAGTCGACTTTAAACTGTAGGTCCCGCCACTCATGTATAAAATTAACACATACAACAGTGGTGTGAGAAACTAGGTTGTAATCCTGACTAAAGGATTGTAACTATCATGTATGTATGTCATGTAGATCTGATTATACGATCTATTGTACTGCCCTAAATATATACACAATATCTTTATGATGCCTAATCTAAGGCTCAGAGCAGTAAGCTATTGCTCTGACAAACTTCAGTATGTAGCTCGGTATCACCGAGAACAATTCCCTACCTATCATGTAAATAGATGTTTTCTTATTGATTACATTAATGCTTCACAGATTTCAAGTATATATTATAATAATTCATTCTGATCATCACATAGTCTATATATTGGTTTCGCAGAGATTATCTCCATTTTCCACTAAAAGTTTCTTGAATCTACAATGCTTCGTCAAAAGATCGGTTACTAACGTCAGGTATTTTTTTTGAATATTCAAATGCATTACTCAAATTTTCTTCTATTGTAATTTCCCAACAACAGTTTAGACTGCTTTAACCTATTTGGTTTCTATTCGTTTTCGCTGAGTATACATTCCACTTCTCACTCCATTGAAAAGTTCTGTCCCTACCAGCAACGTTGAAGTTGTCTTCCTTGTAAGCTTATCTGCTTATTTATTGCAGACTGACCTTGAAGAGAATTTCTATTTCTACTAGATAGCTGATTGTGCTTTCCCAGTTAGTTCCATACTAATTACAACTTAAACTCATTCGATAGAATGTTATGTCCGGCCTAACTTGAATATGGCTTATTTTTTGGTGACATAGTCTTCCGCTTGGAAGAGCCTGATATCAAAAACTGTCCGTCCTGTTACAACATTTGTTCTCGACCCAATCGGATACTACAGAATAAGTTCTCTTTTAAAGTGTATGTGGCCTCTAAATTACTCCGTTCCGCTTTGTTACTAAGACTCTGTATGAAGCAACGCAGCAACCATGTTTCATTAAGTCAAGATGTCCCCTTTCGACTTTCTTTGTTAGACTTGTCTCCCTTAGCCTATCCATATTCTCTAAAGCTTTGGTCTTTACTAAAATGAACAACGGAATTAAATCTAAAAGAACATGCATCTACGCGATAGAAGAGCTTTTTATTATCTTGTTACACCAATACACCTCAGTTGTTGTATCTTATCTAATGCAATTTGAGCTGTTTTCAAGCTTTTTCTGTAGAGGCAAACGATGGCCTTATACTACAACAGTGTTCTGACCATCCAGTACATAACTTGTTGTTACTCTGTAATCCTTCTGAATATAGTTCTTAAAGAGCGTCAAAGAGCTTCAAAAACAGCTCAAAGTGTTTTGAATTGAGGAATTCTCCAATTGCTCAAGTAAATTCGTTCTTTGACTATTCCATTTGTTATTAATCCCAACCAAATAAAACCCACAATTGCGGAATGCAATTATAACCGTGGATCCAGTATATGTCAAGTAGCCGTAGTCTAGTATGTACTATGATGGCTTATTATACGTGGAGCGTCGGTTCAAACCCCAGGTCAGAGATCTCCAACAAAAATGAAATATGAAAGAAAAATTCTTCGGTGACTTCCTCTCTCAGCAGTCAAAAGCTCTGGGAGAATATAAAATAAAAAACTTTCTTAAAAATCTGTCGTTCGGAGTCGACTTTAAACTGTAGATCCCGCCACTCATTGCCACAGGTTTTTGGTCAAACATTGCATATTTAACCTGACCACACTATATATTAATTTTTCGATTGCAATTATATTTTATGGATTTCTTTTCACCCCTCCTCCTGATTTTCGCATTAATTATGATTTTTAACATAAGCGTTGCAATAATTTTGTGATTTTTTTTACAGTTCTTTATTCAATTTTAAAGAGAAACTATTTTCTTCTTGCTACTATAGACTTTTAGCTTATGTTGCTAATTGTTATAATAAATAATATTTGATTATTTATTTAAACAATGCACTTCTTCATACATACGTAATCGGAATGTGCCGAAAAGTTATTATTTAAAAAAAAATTTTTTTATTCATTAAAGAAATCATTGCTACTTTGACTGACGGCTACTCGTGGTTTTTTTCTTTGATTTTGGCTTTGGGAGTTTGTTTATTTGTTTTCGTAATTTTTACTTGTTTTAATATGTATTTTTTTCTTCTGCACTTTCGTTCATAATTCACTATTTGAGTTTATTATTTATAAAACACTGTTAATAGTTTTCCATTAAACAGTGTCTGTCTGAGTAATTCCCGCATTAATAAACGTATCGCATGAAATAGACTTATAAAGTATTAATTAAAAATAACAACAACAAAAATCGTAAATTTATTCCATTTTGGCAAGTTTATGAAATATTTACTCGTATCAGTTTTGTAAGCTTTTGTTGTGTAGTAACTATTTATAATTTTTTTTATACCCTACATTAAAACAATAGGCGGGGACATCTCGAGTTTTTAAAGAAAAATTATAAAGTTAGAGCGCGCCATAATTACACCTTGAGTGGCCTTTATTTAAACTAAAGCTTAGACATTTCCAACAAAACGAATGAAATGAAACAATATTTCTGCGACGACTGCCTCTCAGCAGAAAACTCGATCATGAAAAAGTTTCTCAGGAATTTGTTGTTCGGAGACGACTTTAAACTATAGGTTCCGCCACTTAAAATACACAGCATAAGTGTTGCGAGAAGCTAGGTCGTAATTCTGACTGAGGGTTGTAATGACCAATTATGTATGTATGTATGTAGATAACGTCATCACAGAATAAAACGAACGCGTCTCGCTAAGAGACTCTGTTTGACAGAGGTTATTTGTATCAAAATTACGGCAATTAATGGCATAGGACCACAAAAATTCGTTCGGTATCGGAGAATGTCCACTTATGGAAGATGTTTGTAAGGGTAAAAGTTCACTGTTAAACTGCACAGAATTTGTTATTTCAATTTAATACAAGCTATTAGCCAAACTAACGAATGTTCCAAACTGTGTATTTTATAAAACACCTTTATTTAAACGTTATCACTTAAAAAACTACAATAGAATGAATAATAATATGAATGCACTTTTTCTTCTTCAAGACGAGTATACTCGGCAAAGCGAAAAGATTTTTTTTTCAATATGACGAGTATACTCATCCTGAAGAAAAAAACGCATTCGTATGATTATTCATTATACTGTAATTTTTAAACTGAGACGAATATACTCGTCATATTGCAAAAAAATTCGTTTCGCTTTGCTGGGTATACTCGACAGTTAAAGCTTTGATTACATACAAACATAATTGATTATTGCAACACTTCAGTCAGAATTACGACTTAACTCCTCCCACCACTTATTTTGTGTGTGATAATTTTATGCATGAGTGGCGGGTCCTGCAGTTTAAACTTGACTTGAAACGACAGATTTTTGAGAAACTTTTTCATGACAATTTTATATTACTCTCAGAGTTTTTGCCAGAAATCTGTGAGAGTAAAAGTTTTTGCCAGCATTCAGCTTAGAAGCAGTGACCGAAGAAATATTTGTTCTTATATCGTTTTGTTGGAGATGTCAGACATGGGGTTTAATCGTGGCCTCATGTCTTATAAGCCTACGGTTTTAATTAATTAATGAAATTAGTTTTTGTCAATTTTGGACCACTGCTTTAATGATATTTCAAACTCTTTCCAAAGAATTAATGTGATAATTTATACAGGAAATAGAATCATCAATACTGGCTGTTACGTTAAATTCTCCAAGAACTGCCATGTTTTTGAAAAAGTTAACTTTATTTTATCATTAGGTTGTAATAACAAACAGAAGTTAAAGGTGACTTTAAAGTTCACTTTAGCTAAAGTTACCTTTAACTAAACTAAACATTAACGGAAAGTTGTAATAATGTCCCGTATTGTTATTTAATTGGAGTACAATGAAGATTCAAGATATAAATAAAATAGGACAAAGCTAAAGTTACCTTTAACTAAACTCAACTTTAACGGACAGGTGTAATAATGGTCCTAAAAATGAACAAATTTTTTTTGTTAAAATTATGATGTGAATAAAATATATTTTACGACTAAACAGCAACAACAGTAGGTAATTTATTGAACATTAATTTTAAAAATTTTAAAAATTATGAAATTTATTTTTTATCATTTTATACTAGAGAGGTAGTAGTCAAACGACATTGAGTTTATATGGGTCTTTCCATACGCAAATAAACAAATTAATTATTGTGCTCAAATAAATTTAAAAATAAATTAGCTACGTTTTTCCCCAAGTTTGATGAACTCAAGTTTTTAATAGAAATTTGGAAATTCACACGACAAATTTAAATTAAAACACTAATGGGTGCTGTAAGTAAAACACGTGAATTTTTTTTAATGAAAAAAAACTTTTATTAAACTCTTGTAATTGCACTATTAAATGAGAGTCTTTAATGAAATTATTTTTAAACAAGTTTAACAAAGCGTGAACGAAATAGAGTAAACTGATGCGAAAAAGAAAATACTCGTACATTTTTGAAGGCGATATTTTTTCTTTTCTAATTCATCATAATTACTCTGATTAATAGAAAACAATTTTTATTTTTATTTACGGACTCTGAGTTTATAAAGCCATGAATGAATGCATTTCAAGAACATGCAAAAAAAGAGAAAAACTACATGAAAAATAAAGCATGAAAAACTACAACAATATCAGCCAGACAAATTACATGAAGGTCTCGTGTATTGAGAAAAAGAAAAAAAAAGTGAAATGTTTCTATACGAAAATATTTTTCTTGTTTTAGTAAAACAAACAGAAAACCAGGGAAAAATTTTGGTTTTGATTATAAAAATAAAAAAAAAAATCCATCCATTGCAAGCATTTGAGTGATGAGCAATTTTCACACAGTGCAACATAAACGACATAAAATGCATTAGTGTGTGTAGGATGGCAATTATTATGGTTTTTAATTACTCGAGAGGTGACTGTATTTAAATAATATATACAGGGCTGGTACTGGTGGGATACCAACGTCAAGTGACAGATAACATGCTTCTCTTTCTGACAAGTTTCAGTCTGCAATATTATTTACTACATAAGCATATAATTCTTATGCGGCATATACTAACTTAACAATAAACACAATGATACTGCATGCGTCAAAAACCGTAACATGTACAAGACCAGAATTTCGGATTATTTGACGAAAATTTGGCTCATTTTTCGTCCTTTGCAAATAGCTATAAAATTTCTCATTCTTTTGCCTGTAGATCAAGAAATTTGGATGTTGATTCAAAAATGTTTAATATGAAGTTCCCACACATCTGACCCACAGGCAATCTTCGAATGGGATTTTATGGCAACTTGTTTTAAACAACAACAATTTACTTAAATTGTTATTCTTATTTACACTCGGAATGGGATTATATGGCAACTTGATTTAAACAACAACAATTTACTTAAATTGTTATTCTTATTTACACTCGTTCGTTAGATCTTAGTAGCGGAGATTTTCAAACCACGATTATGCTCTTCACACTCTTCACAAGACTGACTGGATTCTTTCTCTTCCCGTCGTCTGCTTTTTCTTGCCTTTTATATCGCTGGGTAAACAGTCTGATGAATATTCTCGAAGGAGTATAACTGCTTTCGCGAAATATCAATAAATGTAATCATATTGTTTTCGTTATTTTTGTTTGTGTATTTTGCTTACGTTTGTCCTTGCAGTGTTGTTGTTGCCTGTTTGTTTACTTTGTTTATCCCCTTTTTTATACTGTCATATACTAAACAAGTCCATTGTTTTGTTTTTGTAGCTTTTGTTTATCATAAAGGGTCGCCCAAATAATTTTTTTTTTGAAAATGCTGTAAAAAAACTATTGAATATTTTCTCAAATTTCTTTTTTTATTTGAAAGTACAATCCTTCCGGTTAATAATGGAAAATAATACACGAGTAGCCTGCAGAAGATGCCGATTTTGGCAAAAAAAATCATCTTTTCAGATGAAGCTCATTTTGATCTTGGGGGGTATGTAAACAAGCAAAATTGTCGCATTTGGGGCACAGAAAACCCGCACGCATACATCGAAAAGCCACCGCACCCAAAACGAGTCAATATTTGGTGCGGATTTTGGTCCAGAGGCATAATTGGGCCATTTTTCTTCGAAAATGAGCAAGGAGTGGGTGTTACAGTCAATGGCGATCGTTATCGGACCATGTTGAACGAATTTTTGTTCACAAAAATTGAAGAGAAGGATATTGCAACATTTGGTTTCAACAGGACTCCGCTACGTGCCACACAGCCGAAGCTACACTCGATGTTTTGCGCCCTGTTTTTGACGATCGCATTATCAGCCGTAAAGCTGATGTAATTTGGCCACTTCGGAGCTGCGATTTGACACCGTTGGACTATTATTTGCGGGGTGCCGTCAAAGATAAATGTTACGCCAACAAGCCAGAGATAATTGACGCTTTAAAGGACAATATTCGTGAAGCCATTGGTGAAATACAGCTGCACACAATCGATAATGTGCTTAAAAATTGGACCGATCGCCAGCCGAGGCAGCCATTTGAATGAAATTATTTTCCATTATTAACCGGTAGGATTGTACTTTCAAATAAAAAAGAAATTTGAGAAAATATTCAGTAGTTTTTTTTTTATAGCACTTTCAAAAAAAAGTTATTTGGCGGATCCTTTATTAATAACACCATTTCCATTTTCGTAAAAATACGTTCATGAAAATTCAATGTTGATGGTAGCTAGAATCAGCATATTTTTCAAGTGTCGAATTAAGCTTTAAAGTGCCGAGGTTTCTTAATACGATGAAGGGAATATTTCACTCCTTATAAAGCCGGTGCTTAGTAGTCTGTTTTAAAACTTCCCGCCGCGTACAGCAGAGGGTGCAAGTAGTCATTAATGGCAGTAGGGATTTAATATGGTTTGTGTTTCACTTTTGAAACAAAGGATTGTGCTTTAGTCAAATAAAGGAATTCATTCCTGAAAATGTGTAGTCACCGTAGTCTAAAAGGTAGTGTGTTGGCTTATAACACGTGAGGCCAAGGTTCAACACTCAGGTCAGACATTTCCAACAAAACAAGAGATTTCTGGAAAAAACTCCGAGAGTAAATAAAACTTGCCAAGAAAAAGTTTCTGAAGAATTTGAAGTTCCTGAAGCTTTAGGTCTCGCCGCTCATGTATAAAATTAATACACACAACATAAGTGGTGTGAGAAGCAAGGTCGTTATTCTGTCTGAAGGATTGTAGTGACCAATTATGTATGTACGTCTGTATATATTCCTGAAAATAATTTTTTTATTTAGGTAGCGCTCGTGTTTCGTATAATGCATTGTAGAGCGAATTCACTCTCCAAATGCATTATATGTATCTGTAAACACTATTCCAGTAGTTTTTCTGTCAATTATAATAGCCGTTGTAGTTTGGTACGTTGGCTTGCTAAACACAAAAAAATAGATATTCTTTGGGTCTTTTGGCTAAAGCTCTGGGTATACATAAAATTACGTTGAAAATCTTCACATTTCATACAAACAGACGTTGGTCTGGAACCACTTGTCTTACAGAAACAGGCCGCTGACTACGCTTTAAAGTCAACTTTAAACTGTAGGGATTTGCCACTCTGGGATAAAATCAACACACACAACAGTAATGATGTGAGAAGTTAACTTGTAATCCTAACTGAAGGTTTGCAATGACCAATTACGTATGTATGCATAAATGTAATACTGAGGGAGGGATTTCCGGGATAGAATATTAGGAGAATGATTATAGTCTTGTACCGTCTAATATTCGGCTACCATAATGATTATATTCTTATCTGGATTCTGACCTGGATTGCTTGAATTTTTAGTCAAGGTCTTTAATCAGTACACCACGCCCTATAATACTCATCATTGCTGGTCCTCAGTCGATGCACTTCTACTTTCTGCATCTTTTAGTATCGTTCCATCTTAACCGTTTCTTAAAATCTATTATTTTTAATTATATACACAGGCCTACTTACATACATATGTATGTACATTGTACATATATAAAGTCAAAGCTTTAAAATTAATTTTTTTTTCTTGGGCATTAATGCAAGCATATATTCATGCTGTTCATTTTCTTTATACTAGTGGCTGAAACAATCAGGTACAGATATTACTGCATTATTATTAAAAAGATTAACATCTTCCCTATGCTAATTATGTGTAAAAACATGTTGTTATTACAACCAGAAGCGTCGAGAAATAGTAGCAAAAAAATACACATTTTTTTAGGAAAATATCAAGATAATTTTATTATACTTTTAATTTTTATTTAATTATTAAAATAATAATAAAACAACTATTTTTTAAAACAATATTTAATTACATTTGAACATGAATTCATTTTATGTTTTGGTTCCTGTTTATTGTATGCAAATCTATACTTATGGTGTTTCTTTTAAAACTTCGTAACTATTTTGATGCATTCATAATTTTCTTGTAAGCAATAATGAAAACATTAATTTTCTTTTTCACTTTTAATAATAACATAACATGTTACGTTAATTCAATGATTTTAAATCTACAAAACATTGTACCCATTTAAGAGCCATTATTACAACTTGCCGTTAAGTAAAGGGAGGATTTTAACGGGCAGATACATTGTTTTTCATTATTATAAGTGGACAATATGGTAGAAGTGAGTGTTATACTATGTTCAGACATGCATTTTTATAGCGTAAATGGCAATAAACGCCATTATTCAGCTCAATATTTCACATAGAGTTTCAATTAATTATTGCGCAATAAATACGCAAATTTTTATAATATTGAGTAAATCTTAAAATGCAGCACTGTCATAAGTATGTTCAGTGCCCATATTACAATTATCCGAACACTTTCTGTTGATATTTGACAACTGAAATGTCAACAACGACAAAAAAGAAAGCAAAAAATAAACAACAAAACAGAAAAACAAAATAAAAACAATGCTGTTGAAACAACCAGCTTTTTTGTTTACCAGCTGTCAAATGAATATTGAATAAGCACCTGAACTGCGTATATTACTATGTCTGAACACTTTAAATATTGTACTAAATAAACCGAATATTGACTCAATAAAAGTGCATATCTGAACATACTATTAAGCTAAATGGAGGATTATCCTACCGGTAACTTTTAAAGTTAAGCTTATGTTTGAACTTGCCATATTAAATATTATTTTCATTTTGGTAACTTTAAATATAAACAAAATGAACATATACAACAAAAAACCAAGGTCGTCGTTGCCACTACTTTTAAAAAAACTTGTTTCGGAAAAGTTAACTTTATTTTATCATTAGGTTGTAATAACGAAAAGAAGTTAAAGGTGACTTTAAAGTTCACTATAGCTAAAGTTACCTTTAACTATACTCAACTTTTGCCGGAAGTTGTAGTAATGGCCGTAAACATATTGTACAGATTGTTGTCCCTAATACTTAATTTACTTCAATTGGTTATTGCAACCATTTAGGCAGGATTGCGACCTAGCTTCTCATACCATCCATGTTGTGTGTGTTAATTTAATACATGAGTTACCTACAGTTTAACGTTGACTCCGAACAACAAATTTTTTGAGAAATTTTCCACGGAAATTTCACAGGGTTTTTACCAGAAATCTGCTGAGAAGCAGTCGCCAAAGAAATATGTTTTCATATTTTGCATCGTTCGAGATGTCTGGGTTTTGAGCCGTGGCCTTACGTCTAATAAGCCAATGGATTACCTACAAGACTACGGCAGCTTCAAGTCTAGAGTAGAACATAATGGAATTATATCTACATACATAATGAAGATAGATGAATCTAGAATCTGCTACAAAAGACCAATCGCCTGCTTAAAAAATAACATTGATTAATGAAACTGTAACAAAGCAAAGAAATAAAAAGATGGGAGGCATTTATCAAACACTGGCAACGAACATGCGGAAAGCAAATTTCTAATGCAACTGCAAAGAAAATTTTAAGCTGGATCTACCATGTTTGGGAAGATTCTCAGGCCAAAGACACGGGTAATAAATACTATGTTCAGATATGCACTTTTATTGAGTCAATATTCGGTTTATTGAGTACAATATTTTAAGTGTTCAGACAGTGTCAATTTCATTTGACACTGGTAAACAAAATAGCTGGTTGTTTCAACAACATTGTTTTTATTACATACTTATGACAATGCTTTTAAGTTTTACTTAATATCATAACAATTTGTTATTATACTGCAGCTAGATATCTTCAGTAAAACGAAATATGAAGAAATATTCCTCTCAGCTGATTTCTGGTAAAAACTCTGATAGTAAATAAAATTGCAATGAAAACTTTCCTAAAATCTGTCGTTCGGAGTCGATTTTGAAGTGTTGATCCCACTTGAAGTGTACATCCCGATGTCCAATTATGTATATTGTTCTTTTTAAGAACGTTTAAAATATGAGTTCGTTGATTGCAAACAAAACAAATATGTGCTAAGTTACAATTAAACTCTTTATTGTTCGTATTACTTTTGTGTGCCACCGTACACAACTTGACGAGTACAACAACAATTGCTTGTTCGCTATTCTTCTTTGCTTACAACAGATCTTTTTAACGGTGATCTTCAAACCACGACTGTTCTCTTTACACACAACGCGTCTTCACACAAGACTGACTGAATTCTTACTACTACTCGTTGCCTGCTTTGTCTTGTTTTTTTATATGCCCACGCAAACAGTCTAATGAATGTGCTTGAAGATGAATGTTCGAGGTTTCACTTTCTCGAGAACTCTATCGCGACTTCATTGTTGTTTGTGTACCTTGCTTATGTTGTTTGTTGTTGCTTTTATTCTAACTTGTCTCTTCTTATTTTTCATATTGGTGTTGTTGGTTTACTTGTAACAAGTTCGTTGTATTTGTTTGTGTAGCTTTTGTTTTTCGTTTTAATGTTAAACGATGGGTACACCGTTTCCATTTTCATAACAATATAATGTCTCTAATCACCATGGACGATCACGTGGCATTATATGACACGTTGAAACTACATGTCAACCAAGACGAATTCTTCCATTTTGGTTAGACAAAATATTAGGGACTTTTGAAGGGGTATATTATAATTGCATTGCATTGCATATTATAAGTGCATTGGCTAGAACTGCTTATGGCTGCTTTTCAAAGCGAATTTGGCAATTCTGTTGGTTGACGTATTAATTGAGTCCAAAATTAAATTTTTATTGATTTGATTGATGACTTGCAAACGCTTTTAATTTGCCAGTTTTTTCATGATAAAATGCCATACTTAACTCATCTTCTTTTCCCTTGCCACACCATTCGGGTTATTTTTGAAATTTATTCCCATTTTTCTCTCAGTGTAAAAAAAACTAACATTTAAGGATTCTTGCGTAATTTTTGCTGCAGACTGCAAAAATATTACAAAATTCAAAAATATTTTTATAAGCAAAAGCAATATACATACATATACTATTTCACGTTCAAGTTTATTGGAATCACATTTCTTCCTTTAAAGAAAATGCAAGAAAATCCGGTTCACTAAAAGTCAGGCCATAATGAAGCAGAGTAATTAAAGCGCAATAAATAATTTTCAATACAAAATATATTGAATTAAAATTAAAAATCATCAATACAAGATCAATCAATATTAAAGACAAAACCAAAAAGAAAACAACAAATCAATCGACGAACAAGAAAAATGTTGAATCAAAACAAAATATAGTTTCATACATACGAGGTGTGATCAGAAAATAAGATGAATTCGATTTTTAATAATTTTTTATGTTGATACACTCGTCTCGAACATATGTTCACAGTTTTAGCTATTTAGCGGTGTTTAGAGTGTTTGTGAGAGGCCTTGTTTGACGACGTTCTGTTATTGAAAAATGTGGATTAAAAATTTTAATCAAATTTTGTGTAGAAAATGAAGTTAAGTGCTCAATAACACTTGAAATATTGAGTACTTTTGATTTACAAGTGTTACAAGCATTTCATAGAAAGTCGAGAAGATGTGAATGACGTCACTTGTCCTGGATGTCCCAACACATCAATAACCAATGAAAATGTGAAAAAAATAATTATGGGAAATCATCGAATCACAATTAGAGGAGTTGCTAAGGATGTCGCCATATTTGCTTGACTCATGCAATGCTTTTTTTTGGAAAATTTTGGGCTTACAGTGTGTGGTATGGAAGTTTGTGCCAAAATTGTTGAATTTTGATAAAAAAAATCGTCGCAAAGTATCGCTCAGGAATTGTTGAACGATCGCACTGACGATTAAGATTTGCCTGAAAGAGTCATAACTGGGTACCGAATCATAGGTACTCGTAGTTACATTTGCGTACGCTGACAATATTGACATTATAGGGCGCGCCAAACCAGTTGTTACTGCTACTTTTAGTGCTATTGAACGGCACTCTATAAAAATGGATCTAGCCTTAAATGATGGCAAAACGAAGTATATGTTGTCGACAAGTAGGGACATACGACGTATTGGATCCCAGATTACGGCCGATAACTATACTTTCGATATATTCAAGGAACTTATTTATCTTGACTCCGTCGTTACCACCAAAAATCATGTCAGTTTGGAGAACAAGCTCAGTATCACTCTTGCCAACAAGTGCTGCTATGGTCTCAATAGGCAGTTGAATAGCAGAGATCTCTCTTGTACGACAAAACTAATGCTCTATAAGATGCTCATCCTACCCGTGCTTCTTTATGGCGTAGAGGCGTGGAGAGGAGACACGTATATGTCTCCGGATGTCCGGACGCTGATGTGAACACGCAGGGGCCAAATGGCCAAAAGGACTCCACTCCGAAGTAATACCACCGTAGTTCCGGAGTGGGCACAACGAGTCCACGAGACGAGGGGGGGAATTTAGTGGGTGAGGGCCCCACACACGGAGGATGTGACGACTTCCTCTATGGTGCGGTTAGTTACATTCACCCCTCCTCGGCGTAAAAAAAAAGAGGAGGGACACTATTAGGCACTGATGCAGCAGCCTTAAGCGTATGTATTCGAAAGAAAAGTCCTACGTAAGATCTTCGGTCCAGTGCGTGTTGGCGATGATTTCCGCATCCGATCCAACAGTGAGCTGCATGATCTTCTCAACGACATAGACGATTTGATGCGGGGATCTGCAGAAGTTGACAAAGAGGACGATCTTATTTGAGTTGGAAGGACCAAATCGAGGAAGCCCTGTCATTGATTGGTGTGACCAACTGGCGAAGGCACGCAAGAAACAGAGGCGCCTGGAAGAATGTGTTAAGGCAGGCCGAAATCAGTTAATCGGGTTTGTAATGACCAAATAAGCAAGCAAATAAGAAAATCGTCAAATACTTAAGATGTACATAAATAATCAGTCATTACAACCCTTCAGTCAGGATTACTACCTAACTTCTCATTCCACTTATGTTCTGTGTGTTATTTTATACACGAGTTGCGGGACCTACAGTTTAAAGTCGATTCTGAACGACAGGTTTTTAAGAGGAAGTCGCCGAAGATATATTTTGATGTCTGACCTGGGGTTTGAACCCGGGCCTTACGTCTAATAAGCCAACACACTACCTACTAGACTACAACGTAGAACACTTTTCATATTTATTGCTTTCACAAACAAACTAAACATGGCCGTATGTCTAAAATTATGAATATATGTTCGAGACGAATGTACGTAGCCCCCCCCAATTTTAAAGTTCATCATAATTCTTGAACACACCTCGTATTAATAGTTTAACTTTGATCATGACTGTTATTTTCTTTCATTTGTTAATCTTATTTTACGTTGAATCACTATTTTATACAGGCTTTATACAAAACATTTGTGATTAAATTGAACACAATCAAATAATATCTTCCGCTTACAGTAAAGCCTTCCTTTTAGCCGCTTTTATAAACAGGAAGAAAAACTTGTGAGCGTTGATAACTGTGCCATTGATGTCTTTGAGAAAACTTTAATTTTCAATGACGACAAATTGAATTGTACGGCTTGTGAGTGATTGGTTTTGTAGTCATGAACAATTTTCTAAATTTCCATTATATTTTCAATTTAATAAATATATACATGGTAAAATATTAATATTTTTTTAAATATAGTCATGCCAATAAGAAACTTAATTTTTTTTTTGTTAATTTTTCGAAAACAAAAGTTGTGTTTACCATATTTAAGCTTTTGGTCATTGAAATACTTTAAATATTTATGCAAATTTTTTTCGGGTTTTTATTTCTTACTGTTGTTTGTTGTTTTGTTTTTGTTTTTATTAAAAATTCTTTGTGGGTATTTTCAGTTTTTAGCATGTATTGTAGCATATAGCCTAGCAGCAGTTGTCAAAAATACCGTTTAATTTATTTTCATTCTTATTTGGATTTGTAACGTTTTTTTGTGTCTCTTTGTGTTTCTGTCAACCATTAAATTTACATGTGATACCTTGAAAACAATGACAATGTGAACAACAACACATTAATAAAACAGCACCATATACCATACATTTCAAGTAAAAGAATTAACATTTCAATTAAAATTTAATTTTTTATTTTTGTTGTCAACTATTTAAATATTAAGTTGTTTATCTTTTGGAGTTTTGGGTTTTTAGTCATTGAAAAAGTACGAAAAAAAAAATTTAATTAAAAATTTCAACAATTTAATGCCTGTTTACTGTAAACCCTGTAATAAAATAACATTTAGGGCCATTATTACAACTTGTCGTTAAAGTTGGGTTTCGGTCAGGATTACGGCCTAGCTTCTCGTGTTGTGTGCCTTAATTTTATACTTGAGTGGCAGGAACTACAGTTTAGCGTCGTCTCCGAACGACAGATTTTGAGAAACTTTTTCATGGCAGGTTTATTTACTCTCAGAGTTTTTGCCAGAAATCTGCTGAGAGGAAGTCGCAGAAGAAATATTCTGAACTACGGCGACTTCTTTAGTTAAAGCTAATTTTGGCTAAAGTGAACTTTAAAGTCAACTTTAACTTCTTTTCGTTATTACAATCTACAGATAAAGTTAACTTTTACAAAAATATGGCAGTGCCGGAGCAATGTCGATAGCACTTTTCAATTAAACAAGTTTCTAGCAAGCTTCTATTTTTTGTTGTGATGGCTCATTTTGTTAAAATTTGAAGTTGCCATATTGGAAATAATATATCATATGGCAAGTTCAGACATAAACTTAAATTAAAATATTACTGGTAGGATGATCTTCCCTTTATCTTAATGCTCACTTCTTCCTTATTGTCTACTCCTAATAATGAAAAATAATTTATCTGCCTGTTAAAATCCTCCCTTTAGTTAACGGCATGTTGTAATAATGGCCTTTAAAATAATTTAAATTCCTAAAAATAACTGGAAACACTTCTCAAGAAGTGTAGGAAATTATATTTTCGATCTTGTTAAATGCAGATTAAACATACGAATAAAAACATTCTTTAAAAAAAAAAAGTATGCTATAAATACAATAAACGCAATGCAGTAATCTCGAAAAA
The DNA here is from genome assembly GCA_930367235.1 of Sarcophaga rosellei. NCBI lineage: Eukaryota > Metazoa > Arthropoda > Insecta > Diptera > Sarcophagidae > Sarcophaga > Sarcophaga rosellei. Next base: position 29,940,551 of record OV884021.1, on the reverse strand, counting down.
ATGGAATACATGGGTGTATATCAGAGATCAGTAATGAATCGTTTTTTCGCTACTCATAAGTACCCATAAAATTTTGAATATGAGTGAGTCAACAATATTGAAATTCAACTACTCTTATTCATTCGTACTCACTACAACATTGATTTATAAGCACAGGCTGCAATGAGTACAACGTAGACATCAAACTCTTACCATTCGAAATATGTTTTATTCCTACGCCTACTCATTCAGATTCATAAATTTAGGAAAATACGTATAATACTAATAAATGATTCGAGTGATTCGAATCATTCACCAAAATTTACAGTCTTAGTTATTGTTGCATTTACAAAAAAAGAAGAAAGGAAAAGTGTTCGTACGCGAATCATACTTATTTTGTGATTCTTGTAAATGCTGAGCAAAGGAGAGTCGAAATCAACAACATCCTGCATATTGTTAAGTATAAGTACGATGAGTTATTCAAACTTTGAATATGAATAGTATGAGTATCATATTAAAATAAGTATAAATGCGTATAAGTATCAGAAATTATGAGTATGATTCGAATCTACTCATCTTTTTGAATACTCATTGCTGATCTCTGGTGTATATGGAAATGATTATTTTAAAGTCAATGTGACAACTAACGACGATTCTGTTACTTTGCTTTTATGCTAATTTCCATTTTTATTCGCAGCATATAGAGAATTAGAGCTAATAGTGAGAGGATTAATGTTATCAATACAATAACATTCAAAAACGTGATGTACATATGAAATATAGCACAAAAAAGGTTTTAGTGGTTTGTTTTGATAATGCTTTGCTACTTCTTTATTATAATAAATGCGCATGCAGCTTACCTTAGGCTGCAATTACAAAATTGTTGTGCTTGTTGCATTGCATTTATTGTGTTTATAGCATCAGTTTAAACTAATTTCTAAGTCTACCACTTTCTTCGTTATATGTCGTACTGTGTTATGGTTTTATACATTTATGTGCTAAAAATATAAAAAATAGTGGTCGATCACTGAAAGTTGGCACTAAGCAGTCTATTAATTCAAATAAGAAAGGAATAGAATTTCATCAATATTAGCGACACCCATCGTCCACATCGAAACAATTCAAAACGATTTTTTATCAAAAAAATGTTCTTGTTTGAGTTAAAGTTTTCAAATGTGGTACACTTTTCAGAACAAACGAAAGACGCATGTCAACTATCCTCAATATTGGATATGACCGTCAACCTTGCAATTTAAATCGTTATTTTTCGCATACAATTTTTTTTCATATTTTCGTTTTGATGTCTGACCTGGGATTTGAACCGTGGTCTTGCGTCTAATAAGCCAACACACTACCTACCAGACTCCAGCAATCGGTGAAAGTGGGTAGAAATTGCATGGCTAATACTGTTCCTGTGACCAGACTAAGCCAACTTCTTTTTTTCTATTGAAAACGATTGAATTTTATAAGTTACATAAGTGATCATTACATACATACACAATTGGTCATTACAACCCTTCAGTCAGGATTACAACCTAGCTTCCAACATTACTTATATTGTGTGTGTTAATTTTATACATGATAAGCGGGACCTACAGTTTTTAAAGTCGCTCTAAACAACCGATTTGAGAAAAATATTGTTGGCAATTTTATTTACTCTCTGAGAGGTAGTTGCCGAAGAGATATTTTTTTATATTTCAACTTGTTGGAGATGCCTGACCTGGGGTTCGATCGGTGGCCTCACGTTTATAAGCTCACCATCTACTAAGCTGCGGTGACTTCAGTGATGATTACAACCCTTTAGTAACAAAATAGCTGATGCACTTTTTAAGGCTAAGACAACAATCAGTTCAAACAACTTCCTCACACAGCCTTTAATTGTATACAAAGGAAATATTTGAACATGAATACACTTGTATAGACACCATAAAAATCTAGTCTTTTAATAAATATACGGAAGACGAGTTTTATTTCTTAAAATCGTAATTTTTTAATGGTTTTAAGCGTACTTAACATAATAGAAAATATTGATATCAGACGGTCAGTTCGGACCATAGGATTTCCTACATCACAGTTGACTTTTTTAATGGTCTTATGGTATAATTAAAAATTCTATTCCTACCATTAGGAGGAAGCAAGACAATATTATCAAGACTCTAAGCGGTAGTACAGTACATTATTTCATGCCGAAACACAAAATTAACTACATCGAATAAGGCAAAATGGAATTGCTTTGAGGAAACCATATGCTAGAAAAAATAATTTTAATGGAGTGAAAAATCTGTGTAACAAAATAATCGCATTTGTTCACACAAACAATAAAATACATACATATATTTCCCACAAGTTTCTTTCTTCTCTCAATTCTTTACGGAACATAAAAACGCACACACAACACAATAGCATGATGCTTGCATGAAAAGTTTGTGTCTTAAGTCTTTTGTTTCAAAAAATTCATCTATCTTGTACAACTAACTATTCAACATTATTACCATTGAATTATCATAAAATAATAATGAATCAACGAAGGCATTATTTAATCAAAAATAATCCACACAGAAAAAATCAAAATTTTAGTTGAAAATAAAAGTTATTATTTTATGGAAATCACTGTCAACACTTTCTTTCTTTATTAACAAAGACAAATGCAAACCAATTGAAACTAAAGCAGAAGAAGAAAAAACAATTTCTATCAGAAAATATATCATGGATGCTGAATCATGAATGAACGTTTCCGTGCATAGAAGGCAGTAAAATAAGAGAAGCCCACATGCATACCACGTATAATAGTTATAAACAATTAGGGATCTATTGGTATGTCATTATGTTTCATTTTGACAAGCCCAATTTATTTATTTTTATAAAAATTTTTTTTCTTTAGATTGAAATAAGGATGAATAAGAGACTCATTTAGTATGCAGCGTTGGTGGTGTAATCATCAACGAATACAATGCATACATTCTTCTGAAGCTGATGAGCAATTTAGTTTTTTCCTACAATACATCTTGTAATCTTATATTTAAAGAACAAACCTACACATAAACTGTATTGTGTTCATAAGTATTTTAATTTAAAAATTTTTTTTTTAAAACTGTGTCAACTAATAACACAAAAAAATATTTTTTTTTTAAATCACCTGTTGCTTCTGTAACCGCAAAGTAATCCAATAAAAGCTGTTGAGTTTAAAATTCTTTCGTTATTTTTCTTGCTTTTTTAACACTTAAAACTTTTTTAAAAAAATTTCTTATTTGCCTTTTTCTTAGATATTGTGTCCGCAGCACGTTTTCATAAATTTTTATAAAAAGAAAATTATTTTTATTTCACTTTTTTTTTTGTTTGTATAAAATTTTTCTCTTCAATTAATTTTGTTGGTGTTGGTGGTTTTTAACGATTTCCGTTTCTTTTTTTTTTTCTTTTTATTAATTCCGTTTTTGGCAATCAACCCAATTATATTCTTGGCTATTGATTTACATGTAATTTATTTACTTTCCACACTTCTTTTTTTGTGATTTTTTAATCGAAAAAAAAAGTAAATGCGTTGTCGCGTAACGACCAACACCGCACACAACCGTTACTAATAAAGTTTAAAACAAAACTGATTTTAACAAAAAATTTTCTCAATTGTCTCCCTCTTTTAGTTTGATTATCAACAACATAATTTGGTTTCAAGCAAACATGTTCGATACTCGTAGTTAATGTTGGTTAAGTATTGTATACAGCATTTGTCGTTTCCACAGCTGGTGTTATGAGGCATTTTTTGTACATTGATATGAACATCATAATGCTTATGATAAAGAGCACTATTGTAGTCATATTTTTTTATGATATCATAAATTTACAGTTGCCACAGTGATTTAATAAGTAATTAGAATACTTAATTAAATCTTACTTTGAAATGCTTTAGTTATTGTTGTTAGATCTTCAATTTAATAAAGAAATATTTCCATCATTATTGTAACCGCAAGGGGAATTAGGAAAATATGTTATGGGAGTCGCCATGCTCTAGTAGTAGGCTTATTAGTCATGAGGCCTCAGTTCAAACTTCAGGTCAGGCAATTCCAACAAAACGAAATACGAAAAAATATTTCTTCGGCGACTTCCTCTCAGCAGATTACTGGCAAAAACTCTGAGAGTAAATAAAACTTCCGAAGTTTCGCAAAAATCTGCCGTTCGGAATCGACTTTAAACTTTAGGTCCCACCACTCATGTATAAAAATTAACGCACACAAAATAAGTGACTAAAAGTTGACTAAAGGTTGTAAATAGTTGTAACGACCAGTTATATATGCATGTATGTTATGATAAGGAGAACAGAGATCGTAATGTTTGTGGACATTAGATTGGAATCATTTTATATTAACAGTGGCATGAGAGACCTCTGCTGCAGGAAGGCAGTTCCACTTATTGATAGTCCGGCTAAAGACCGAATTCTCTCAGCTAAAACAGTATGTGATCCACTGGCCTATCAACCACACACGGTTGTGCTCTGGGAGAAAGGGGGGTGCTACATAAGAATATACGATTTTCGGAAACAAATCCTCTTATCTCGCTAAAGCAAAATCCGTTCTAGTAGTGGTAAAATAGTGAAACATAAGTCAAGTGCATCTGACTCATTAATGTTTACACCACCAATAACTACAGATGAGCCAAAATTATTGTTGCGCTTGTGTATTAATTAACAGTATTACATAACAACAACAAAACAAAGCAACGTGCGTGACGTGTTTTTTTTGCGCTCTGTATTAATTTGTGTTTTAAAGTGTTTTTATCCGCCTGATTTGGTTGTGTTGCGTCTCATTGTGATCGTCAGCTGCTGTATTATCATCGTACTGTGGAGTGGTGTTTGAGGTGTCTGCCTGAGTCGCCTAAAATTGGTTTTTATGAAATATTTTCTGATAAGGAGAATAAATATTTATCATAGTATCATCAATACGGATTGTTGCAGCTGTGAGAGTAACCTACCTACTAAATAATATATATTACAACACTGCATCTGTTTGGTTTGTGTATTAGATAATTCCTTTTAGTAGCGCCATCTACCCTTAAACCGTTTACCACCACCTAGCGAACATTTTATATCCAATCTCTGTATTATAATTTACCTTCAATCGTTAATATGGATTGTTTGAGCTCAAATTGCACTGGTACGGGAAATGACCGGATGATTTCATGTTGGTTGTGTTTAGGCAATTATCATTTAAAATGTACTGCACTCAAAGCACGTGATGCTGATGCGCTTCTGGATCCGGCAAAGTCCCTTCATTGGACTTGTACAAGTTGTAAAAAAATTAACGTAGAATTTTATGAATTTTTTAAAAGCTACAAGAGTGAGTTTGACCACCTTAATAAGGATTTTTTGTCTCTGCAATCTAAGCTTGCCAAATTTGGTGAATTATTTAATAGCTTTCCAAATTTGGATAAATATATTAATGATACTGATAGCAATTCTACTAGGGTAAAAAGAGGCGCAAATATGCTGCCTTTAGTTTCCACTGGGAATAACTTATCTGTGCCTTCTCCTATAAATTCAGTTACCATTAAGGATATTGGTTCAACGCCGTCTATATCATTGAATGCTGTAAGTTCCCGTCAACAAATTTCTCATACGGTCGATAATGGTTCTTCAAAGGTAATTTTGTCACCAAATAATGTTAATAATAATGAGGCAACAATGGGTAATCAAATTACTTACAAACCGCTGCAGGCTGTTCCACCAAGAAAAACTATTTTTGTGTCCAGGTTAGCATGTGACACTTCATCGGATGATGTTGATCATTATATCAATTCTAAATATGGTCGTAAAATTGATGTTACAGTGCAGAAGTTTACATTTGCTGAACCCAGGACAATCTCATCATTTAAAATATCTACCTCATCTAACGATTTCAGTACGATCATTAATCCGAATTTCTGGCCGGAAAATACCCTGGTTCGTGAATATGTATACAGGGAGAAAAATAGAAGTAATAGAGTTGGTGTCCTTCCTCAAAGTGATCCAAAAAACTAAATTCTAATTACGTTAATACATTATCATTACTTTACCAAAATGTTCGTGGTCTAAGGACAAAACTGTCAAGCTTATATATGGAGAGTCTTGATTGTAATTATCACATTCTAGCATTTACTGAAACCTGGCTTAACAATTCGTTTTTAGATTCTGAAATACTATGTAGTAAATACAATATTTTCCGTCGTGATCGTGGCTCTTATGGTGGTGGTGTTCTCATAGCCGTTTCCAGTCTCATTTCATCTGAACAGTTTGTGCTTAATTCATGGCCTGATATTGAACTTATTGCAGTTATTATAAGACTCAAGAATAAAAGAATATTCGTTACGTGTTCATACATTCCTCCATCATCCCCGCAATCATTATATATTCAACATGGTGAGGCAATTCGAACGGTAGCATGTTCTGCCAATGAAAATGATTTGCTTATAATCATGGGTGACTTTAATATTCCATCAGTATCTTGGAATTATGTAGCCGAGGATGGTTATTATGTTCAGGCCGCGAATAATGATATGTTTAATGACTTTTTCAATATTTTGTATGATATTAGTCTTTTTCAAATTAATGGTACACCTAATGATTTTTCTAAAATACTGGATCTAGTGTTCGTGAATGATAAGGAAGACTGTCATATTAACCGATGTGATCCATTAACTATTCCGGAAGATCGTTATCATCCTACACTTGAGTTGATTATATCTACGCCAGCTAACAATATCCTGTCTTCGTCGATCGTTAAAGATAGAGTTTTTTCGTTTGGACAAGCCAATTACTTTGCGCTGAATGAAATGATTCTGAGTATAAACTGGAATAATGTTTTGTCACTTTCAGTAAATTCATCAATAACTTTGGATAATACATTCGATATTTTTTATGATAAAATGTTATTTTTTATGGAGCAGTGCATTCCAAAACATATAAATAGATCGTTACCGGGGCCGCCTTGGAATAACAATGAATTAAGCCGTGCTAAGAATAGAAAGTCTAGATGTTATAGAAAGTATAAATTTTCTGGATCCAATTTAGATTACCTAAGATATTCAGTAAGCCGTGCATATTATACCAGACTGAATAAACAATTATACACTCTTTATCTGGCAAAGGCTAAAATTAATCTAAGACGTAATCCTAGGTCTTTCTATAAATTTATAAACTCAAAGAGAAAATCTACATGCTTTCCAGCTTCAATGTCATATCGAAATAATGAATCTAGCGATATTTCAACTATAAGTAACATGTTTGCTGAATTTTTTTCCTGCACTTATTCTGACGAAAACTATGATGATAAAATGGAGTATCCTTATCCATTGATGGTTAAACATTCTATATCTATACCACTCTTTGATACACAAACTGTTGCAACTCATTTAAAAAAATTAAAATTTTCACACAGTTGTGGTCCTGATAAAATTCCGGGCAGCATTTTAATTAATTGTGCTGATGCTTTAGCTCACCCCCTAACTGTTCTGTTTAATTTATCAATTAAAAATGGATATGTCCCAAAAATTTGGAAGGATTCTTTTATAGTCCCATTGTTTAAATCTGGTGATAAATCTGATATAGAAAATTATAGGGGTATAGCGAAATTGAGTGTTATTCCCAAATTTTTTGAAAAATTGATTACTGATACATTGTATTACCAAGTTTGTAATCTCATATCTCCATATCAGCATGGATTTCAAAAAGGATGTTCAACAACAACAAATTTACTTCATCTAACAACTGTCATAAATCGTGGATTTTTTAATAGAAGGCAAACAGATGTTATATATACCGACTTTTCAAAGGCCTTTGATAAAGTAAATCATAAGCTCCTATTAAAAAAATTACATTTGATAGGCTTTACGGATCCTGCTATTAAGTGGTTAAAATCATATTTATCGGATAGAACTCAATCGGTTTGTTTCAACAACGTTATATCAAAAAAAATACATGCACGTTCTGGAGTACCACAGGGAAGTCATCTTGGACCTCTCCTTTTTTCTTTAGTTATAAATGATTTGCCTCAAGTTATAAAGTATTCGAACATTTTGATGTATGCGGATGATGTAAAGCTTTTTAAAACTTATGACAATCTTTTGGATCAACAGCATTTACAATTTGATATAAATTCATTCTATGAATGGTGTAACGCCAATTCAATGCAGCTTAACTTCAGGAAATGTAAATTAATGCGCTTTTCGAGAACCAGTCCAATTATTGTGAATTATTTTATTGGTGGTTATGAGATTGAAGTGGTTGACCGTTTTCTGGATTTGGGTATTTTATTCGATCAGAAATTAAGCTTCATTTCTCATATAACGTGTACTGTAAATAAGGCCAGGGCTGCACTGGGTTATATAAAGCGATGGTCGAAGGAATTTAAGGATCCATACATCACAAAGGCACTTTATGTGTCGCTTGTTCGTCCAATTCTAGAATATGGTTCTATAATTTGGGATCCCATTTACCAAACACATTCCAATACAATTGAATCTGTGCAAAAACAATTTCTCCTATTTTGCCTACGTGGACTACATTTTGACCTCCGTAATTTGCCATCTTACTCTGCCCGATTAGCTCTTATTAAATTGCCAACATTGAAAAGCCGTAGAATTATGTTAAATGTTTCATTTATACTAAATGTTATAAAAGGAGATATATGCGCTGGATTCTTGATAACGAAATTTCATTTAATATACCTCGACGTTTATCGCGAAATTTTTTACCACTGTCTATTCCAATGTTTAGAGCCAATTATCCTGATGCTGACCCGCTTAGAAGGATGTGTAACGAATTCAACCAATTTTTTGGACTTGTTGATTATTCATTAAATACGAATGCAGTGAAAAAATTATTAATTATTTCTTTGAACTCCTGATGTATTAATTCTTATACTACTTTATGTGCACACATTTGTCTACAATTTTTTTATTTTCTCTTTTAAATAATTCATAATTAAAAAATATTTTTAAAATTTTTGACCCATAGTTTCTAATTAATTGTGTAAATGTAAATTTTTTCTTAAATGTATTATATATTTTTAAATGTCTGCAAGGATATAATCCATAGACTAAAATAAATAAATAAATAAATAAAAAATAAATAAATAAATAAATAATTGGCCATTACAACCCTTCAGTCAGGATTACGGCCTAGCTTCTCACACCACTCATGTTGTGTGCGTTAATTTTTTATATATGAGTGGCAGGACCTACAGGTTTATGTTGACTCCAATCGACAGATTTTTGAGAAATTATTCATGAGAATTTTATTTACTATCAGAGTTTTTGCCAGAAACCTGCTGAGAGGAAGCCGTCGAAGATGTCTGACCTGGGATTTGAACTCGGGCCTTACGTCTAATAAGCTAGACTAGACTACGGCGACTTTTAAATATAGAAACACCATTACGCTTGTTAAAATCAACCCTATTCATAAGATCACGTCGGATGTGAGAGTATTATTCATATTATGGCTCGGCACACCATTAAACGAATATGAATGGCAAATATTACTTTCTTCATAGATGGGCACTTTGCAGTACCAGTAAAATTTCAGTAAAAATTGATTTTTACTGATTACTGAAAAAAAATTACAGTATTCAGTCAATTTTTACTGGTAATGAAATTTAGATTGCATTACCAGTAAAATTTTACTGATTACTGAAAAAAAAATCAGTATTCAGTAAATTTTACTGGTTACTGAAAAACAAAAACAGTATTCAGTAAATTTTACTGGTTACTGAAAAAAAATCAGTATTCAGTAAATTTTACTGGTTACTGAAAAAAAAATTCAGTAAGTCAGTAAATTTTTACTGATTACTGAAAAAAATCAGTACCAGTAAATTGAAATCCATTATACATTACCAGTAAATTTTTATTAATTATCAAAAAATTGTCAACATTTCTAATAGATGTTATTAGTAGAAATAGAGATTATATATTTGTTAAATACAAAAATTAAAATAATGTCTAATATGAATTTAAAAAAAAGATGTAGCTCACTGGGTTTGAACCGACGACCACCCGATTTCTGATCGCCTTTGTACTCACAACACCACCGAAATATTTACTTAAGTGTGTTGTTTCAATACTAATTTATTTTTTATTCGTGTGAAAAAACAGTTCTAAAAATAAATATATAGGTTTTTACTTTCAAATTAACGGTTCTTGTATTCAAATTAAATTTTTTTAAAGTCAAACACAATTTTTTGCAACACAAATTAAATTTTTTTTCATTTCAAATTAAATCGTTTTCATTTTAAATTAAATTATTTTTATTTCAAATTAAATTTATTCAACTTCGATTTAAATTTTCTGTTTATTTGGCCAAAAATTAAAAATTAATTTTATAATAATACGGTGGTCCTTGATAATGCACAAAACTCAAGAAGTAAAAGATAAGGTTGCAGAGTCCGGGCATATTTTAATGTTTCATCCTCCTTACTCACTTATGCTTAATCCAATAGAAAAGTTTTTTCTAAAATAAAGCTACATGCCCGAAATTTATTGGCTGATCGGGACATTAATTTGTTCCTGGTAACAATAATTAAATAATCAGTAGAAACGGTAACACATTCAGATTGTAACATTTATTATCTCGATATGACCATGAATTTGTCATTAGCTGCATCTAGAGAAATGTTGCAATAAAACCCGTCCAAATATTAAAAAAAATGAATTGAACAATAAGTTTATTTTTATTTTATTTAGTAAATTTTTAGTCAAATAAACAAAAAATTTAATTCGAAGTTAATAAATTTAATTTTAAAAAAAAAATAATTTAATTTTAAATAAAAATAATTTAATTGGAAATACAAAAACTTTCATTTTAAATAAAAAGAATTTAATCTGAAATGAAAAAAAATTTATTTTGTGTTGCAAACAGTTGTGTTTGAATTTAAAAAAATTTAATTTGAATACAAAAATCGTTAATTTGAGAGTAAATACCTATATAAATAAATAGGCAAATTGACAAAAAGTAACTGTTCAATTTATCTACAAGAAACCATTCTTTACCTGGCCGAACAAGACACGACGACCAAGTGCTTCAAGACTCACATTGCAATAAAAAATTTGTTTCCTAAATACAATACCCCACGCCTGTAGAGCGATTATTTTCATTCGCTGGAATTGTAAATCGTTCAAGAAGGCAGAAACACAGCGATGCAAATTTTGAAATGTTAGTCTTAAGAAAAGCTAACGGTGGAAACTAATAATAATTTAGTGTATTTGAAATTTTTTTTTAAGTATGTTCATTAAATTCCTATTAAGAGAGTGAAAGTAAAAAATATGGAAAATTTCTAATTTAAATCATCAAAAACTATATAGTAAATGAAAACTTTATAGTAAAAAAAAGGTACATGTATAATTTTTGATTAGTCGATATTGTAAACTATTTTGGTTTTAAATTGTTCTGACAATAATGTAAACAAAAGGTAATTCAAAATAGAACTTGTAATAATTTGCAACGATAAAAAATGTTGACAATTTTAGTTTTTTGTTCTTCTTGCAAGTTTTTTGAGGTAATGAATGCTTTTCCAGTAACAATTGTTAATAATTCAGCTTATTGAACAGAGCAAATTTTATTCGAATCCTTGAACTGAAGGCAATTTTTCCAGAAAATAATTCTACTAACATGTAATTAATAAATTTTACTGATACTGATTTTTTTCAGTAATCAGTAAAAATTTACTGACTTACTGAATTTTTTTTTCAGTAACCAGTAAAATTTACTGAATACTGATTTTTTTTTTCAGTAACCAGTAAAATTTACTGAATACTGATTTTTTTTTCAGTAGTCAGTAAAAATTTACTGGTAATGCAATCTAAATTTCATTACCAGTAAAAATTTACTGGTAATGCAATCTAAATTTCATTACCAGTAAACATTTACTGAATACTGAAAAGCTTAATGCATTAGAATTATAATGCAGTATGCCCATGTATGACTTTCTTGTGCAAAAGAGTGGTCTATGGTGTATATATGTGGTGGACGGTGTACAAACAGAAATGCGTCTGCTGGACAGAGTATGCACACTTTTAGAGTTTCTGATCACCAGTGAATTCTGTTACAAACCAACCAAATTATTATATGCTAAACTCAATTGGCTCATCTCTGATCTCTAATTAAGGCAAAGGATCAATAGCAAATGCATCCGAATTCTGCCGTAGTCCATAATGTTTTAATGCTGGGAAAATATAGACAAATCAAGCTGAATGATATGATTCCTTACAATTTTCATAAAATATTCGATTTTTGAATTCTAACTAGGGCCTTCGGGTTTGAAGATTCGGAGGTTCCGTTGAGGTTTACACAGATGGCTCGAAGATGAGTGATAGGATAGATTGTGGCATATTTATTAGGGGTTCCGATGTTTAACTTATTGGCTGCTTGACCACTGCAGTGTTTTCCAAGTAGAGGTCATGGAAATTTTTAAAGATTTTGATGTCATAGCAGCGTTATTACAATATTCAAAATGAGAACACTAATGAGAATTAATATGTACTTAAAAAATTTGTTTTAAGGGTTCAAGAAATATAAAAAAATATTTTTGAGTTCTATTCAACAAAGCTCACAACTTACACGATTTCATTAGCTGGGTGTATTTAATTTTTTTTTATTTTGTCGCATAGTGTAATCGGTTCTGTTGAACTACAATTTGCAACCTCGTTTTAGAACAAACAAACTGTTTACCTCAGTGGTTGCTTAATATTGGCCATATTAATTGAATATTGAATTTATCTTTTTAAATTATCGTTTATATATACCATAAATAAACAGAAACTAACTCTAGAATTAATTAAATTTTATTTTAAAGTTATAAAAACTTTATTTGGAATTTCAATTGATTTTTAAGAATTCCGAATTTGGCTTTTGTAAGCGAAGGCCTTTCAAAAACAGAAAAAAAAAACAAAAAACATAAAACCCGAGTTAATAAAACAGTAACTGCAACTAAATAGCTTATAATGCTAGTACACACATCAGTGTTGCAAAACTGAAATTTTGAAATGGTACTGAACTGTAACTGAAAGAGTACTTTTTTTTAAGGAATGGTACTTTTGTAAAAAAAATACATACATACAAAAAATACAGACCTACTGTTTAAAGTCGACTATTTTTGAGAAACTTTATCGTGGCAATTTTATTTACTCTCAGAGTTTTTGCTAGAAGGAGATGGATGGAGATGTCTGACATGGGGTTTCAACCGTGGGCTCACGTCTAGTAAGGCAGCACACTACCTACTAGACTATTTATTTATTTATATTTAATGAACATACGGCACGGAACAGAAAACCTAACGATTTATTCGTATTCCTCACGTACAAGACAAATGCACCTGACTCGGAACGTAGGTTAGGTTAGGTTAGAGGACGTGTAACAGTGTCAATAGTGACAAGTACAGTACCCGGAATCGAATTGACCCATTGTACAACGTCCTAGCTTCTCACACCACTCGTGCTATGTGTGTTAATTTCATACATGAGTGGCGGGACCTACAGTTTAAAGTCGACTCCGAACGACAGATTTTTTTGAGAAGCTTTTCATGGCAATTTTATTTACTCTCAGAGTTTTTGCCAGAAATCTGCTGAGTGGAAGTCGCCGAAGAAATATTTTCATATTTTCTTTTTGATGTCTGACCTGGGATTCGAACTCGGGCCTTTCGTCTAATAAGCCAACACACTACCTTCTAGACCACGGCGACTTCACTTCGGAACGTTACAAAACGTAAAAGCCCCGTTTAGTCAGACGTCGATGGAACGTAATGTAACATACGCTCGTTTTTAGCATATGAAGAGCAATGCAAATGCTTACCGAAATTACATTACGGTTCGGCAAGCATTTTCATTGCTAATCGAATTCTAAAAACAAATGTACCGTGGACGTTTGGCTAACCGAGGCTAAAGCCTAATTCTAGCTTAAGCATTACGTTGAACATGTTGCTAATGCATTAATAGCTGAAAAGCGCGAGACATAAAAAAAGTACTGAAAGCTTCGCGAGGGTACTGCGGTATTTTTGAAATGAAAAAGTACTAAAATTTTTCAACACTGATACACATACATATATGTATATACGATATTTGTTGTTAATTTTTTTTTGTGTCTTCGACTCAGTCTGTTTTAGATTTACAAGTAACGATTTACTACTGTTTTTAATGGACTTTTTGTTGTTTTGTTTTGTGATTTTTGTTGTTGTTTTTATTTAAAAATTTAGTTCGTGTATTTGGCATTTTAATGGTTATCAATATTTATTACACTTTTTCATGTTTCTTTATTTTGTTTGTGCTAAATTTTAATTCTCTTTTTTTGTGTTTTTATTATTAATTATTTGAAGAAAAACAAAACATAGTGTGTTGTTGTTACTTATGCATTCATCATGGACATGTATTATCTGATATGTATGTATGCACCTTACATTAGTTATTAATTTGGTAATAAATTATAATACCGATTCAAATTGTTTACTAATTTAAAATACCCCACTGTGAACAACCGACCGTTGAATTGCATTTTCCACATGTTCATTAAAAACGGTCACCGTGTCACATTCGTTATGGCCTCTGGCTACGTGTATTACTGCTGATGTTCGTCTTACGAATGATGGACAATGAACGTACTTGTATAGTTCGTTACCATTTAAACGTATGTTTTTCTTTTGTAGACAAATAAATGCAAAGAAATGGAAATTTTCTTCAAAAAAGAGATGGATATCGAAGTCAATTTAAAATTTCTGTTACCATGAGTGATTTTAAAATGTCAATGTAACGATTTGTCTTTAGATTGAAATTATTCGAATGAGTTTTAATTGTCTTCTCTTGACATTGAACAGTTGAAAATATTTTTTTTGAAAGAATCAATTTTAAATTTGTGGCATTTGTCGTTAAAGATTACATATGTACATAATTGGCTATTACAACCCTTCAGTTAGGATTACGGCCTAGCCTCTCAACAGCACTAATGTTGTGTGTGTTAATTTTATACATGAGTGGCGGGACCTACAGTTTATATACAGAAATCTACTGAGAGGAAGTTGCCGAAGAAATATTTTTTCATATTTCATTTTGTTGGAGATGTTTGACCTGGGCGACCTAAATATTAGACTACGGCGACTTCAATTCAACATTACATGAACACTTCAATAAAAAATACTTAAATTTTCTATTCAATATCATTAACATCAAAGTACTACGTTATGTGACCGCAAACATTTCTGTATGTATTTTATAACATTAATGTATCGGAATTCGTTCCATTTGCTTCTCTTTATTAATTACAATCCATAAATGCTGTTGTTGGATGAACATCTTTTCTGATTTTGCTTTATATTTTATAATAAAATACGTTGAACAATTAATCATAATTATTTCCAAAAAAAAAATTTTTTTTTAATAATTGTTTGCTACTGTGTGTTAGCTGTATCAATTTCTATTTGGACATATGCGCTAGAAGGTAATTAATAATTTATTTTTTTTTGTCTTAATTTTCGTAGATTTTGGTATGCCTTTGCCCGACTATCATGATGATCATTATAATATGAGTGCAAAAGAGTGTATTAATGGTATAATAAAGCAATAATGACGTTATATTTTTCAAAAAGTATTCAATTTTTCTTTTGTAGTACATAATTTAATCGATATAACGTAGTATGATTATGTCTTTGCTCGCCTTGGAGTTTATGGAACTATTTCAAACACTGCTCAGAGTTATACAACAGGTGCTACTATGGTCTCAATAGGCAATTGAGTAGCAGAGACCACTCTCGCACGACAAAACTAATACTCTACAAGACGCTCATCCTCCCCGTGCTTTTTTATGGCGCAGAGGCATGGACCTATTAAGCACTGATGCAGCAGCCTTGAGAGTATTCGGAAGAAAAGTCGTACGTAAGATCTTCGGTCCAGTGCGTGTTGGCGATGATTTTCGCATCCGATCCAACATTGCTAAATTAACACACACGACATAAGAGGTGTTAGAAGCTAGGTCATAATCCTGATAGAAGGGTTGTAGTGACCAATTATGTAAGTATGTAGTGGCCAGCATAAAGCTATTATTCCAAGCCAATTCATGGAACAATTTTGAGACACAGGTTGAGATAAAAAAATCTTGAATATGAAAAGTCTTTAAAACCTATGGAAAGTGGTTCGAGTTGCATGGAGTGACATACGATATGCAAAGTGTCACAGACTTCTTGAAAGTTGTATTAGAAGTTTTTAATTGATTCTACTCTACACATAGCTTATATATTTTTTTGTTTGTTTTTGATATCAACATTCGGTAGATGACCCGTGGATCAGAGATCAGCAATGAATCGTTTTTTCGCTACTCATAAGTACTCATAAAATTTTGAGTATGAGTGAGTCAACAGTATTGAAATTCAACTATTCTGATTCATTCGTACTCACTACAACATTGATTTATAAGTACAGGTTGCAATTAGTATGAGTACAACGTTCACATCAAACTCATAACATTCGAAATATGTTTGAATCATATGCCTACGCATTCAGATTCATACATTTACAAAAATACTTATAATACTCATAAATGATTCAAGTAAGTCGAATGTTTCATCATAATTTACAGTCTTAGTTGTTGTTATATTTACAAAAAAAGAAGAAAGAAAAAGACAAAAACAGCAAGCAAAGCAAATACATAACCTTCTAGTGAGTATTGTAGTGTTCGTACGCGAATCATACTTATTTTGTGATTCCTGTAAACGTTGAGTAAAGGAGAATCAAAATCAACAACATCATGCGTATTGTTAAGTATGAGTACAATGAGTACTTCAAACTTTGAATATGAATAGTATGAGCATCATATTAAAATAAGTAAGAATGCGTATAAGTATCAGAAATTATGACTATGATTCGAATCTACTTATCTTTTTGAATACTCATTGCTGACCTCTGGTTGAGATGCAAGAAAGATAGTTTAATGACCAGTCTTTATACCTTCTTCACTTTTTTTTCGAGATTTATGGTAATAATTTTTAAGTAATAATTGTCATTTTCTATTGTGAATATTGAGACAGGGTGGCTGAGACAGTATTCGCTGACCCCCTTACGCAATACTAATTGCTAAATCCTTTTATTTGCTTATAAAATAATTCTCGAAATTAATAGTTTTGCAACAACATCTCAATATCAGCGAAATTTAAACATTTATTCATCATTTGCCATTTTGTTGTCCCTCAACATTTTGACAGATTAAAAATGGTTGTATCAGTTTAACAACGTCAAATTAATCACTGAATTAAAGTTCTCATAAAAAAATGTTAATTGTTTAAATTCGAGTTTTAAAAAGAGAAACGAAAAAAATTTTGGAATTTTTTCTTCTTTCTTTAATATCCAAACACTGAATATGTTGATTCATGCAGCGAAAATTTTGCATAAGAAACAAGTATGTTGCTTAAGTCTTTTGTTATTAATCAGTGGAATTAATTCATAAATTAAACCATAAAATACTGATATGCTGGTAAAAATTATTTTATATTAAAACTAATTAGCACTTGATTATGTAAATAAATCTACAGTAAGAAATACGATAAATCTGGTGTTTTTTTTGGCTTCATGAAAACTATGGCTTGTCAGCTGCCGCATTTGTGTTGACATTTCTGTTCAGAAAGCTTTGGCAAGTCATCGTGATATGACGTCGTCTCTTTCTTTGGGGCGTCTACTGCGTGCATCGTTCTCGGTGCTTATTTCGCTGTGTTCGAACTTAGCAAGGTTCTCCTCAACGTTGATTTTGCCGACGCAAAGTCAGAATAATGTTTAGATTTGACCTAAACTGAATTTTCTATCTTTTAAGGTTTAACCCTAAAATCGGATAAGTTGAATACTAGCAATACGATTTAATTCTAAGCCTATGAATTCCTCATTCAAGTTACTTTATTAAACGTTTTGAATAGAAAATATATAATCAAGGAAATCAATGAATTCTTACCAACTTTTATTTGTTCTGCATTTGATTATTTGAACACTACCTTAATATGGTTTTAAATAGGACGGCATTACGCGCTACACAGCTGGCTGGTTCGTGCAGGCGATGTGAAGTGGCTGCTTAAGTGGCTTCTTAAGTCGCAAGTGTATGTGAATAAGTCAAAGGACAAATTTGGCCTGATTTATACTTCAGAGTCATGGAAAATTTTGGATGCGTTGCACACAAAGGACCCGTGACGGGAATTTGAACAATGTCCCCACTTAATGCCACCAATAGGTCTTTCAAACGAATCAAAAATTTCGATGACGCAGCGCATGAGCCGACGAAGGTTTCTAAGTTGGTATGACCAATTTCCGACAGGTGGCGCCACTGAAAATTACTAAAAATCAATTAAATCGTAAACTGCATTTGATCATGATATGATCTTTAGCAAAGTTCTTGTGCATGAGTCGATGGAGATTTCTAAATTGGTGGGATTAATTTCCGATAGATGGCGCCACTGCAAATTATTCAAAGTGAATGACAAGCAGTTGGTCGACCTACACCTCAGGCACGGAAGAAAGGAGCATTACGAGTCTCAGAATCAGGCGAGCAACGAGCATTGAAATTGGAAAATCTTCGAGTACATGCCGCTGAGGACCGTTCGCATGAATCACTTAAACAATGAGAAGTGAGATTTGAAACTGATCGAATGCGTACTACTTAGGCCCGTTCGTCTGAATCATCTGAACAACGGGAAGGTAGGTAGGTAGAGGTAACTGCCCATCCAAGAAAAATTTTGGAATGACTCACTTGGGTCGCATTGGGCCCATTGTGCTACCACAGTTATCAACTATCCCCTAGTCTCAAAACCACTCGGAGATCCTGATGAAGCGATTTAGGCTGCCAATGTCAATCCTTGACAGTTCCTCCAGATCATCCATATAGTAAGTACCCAAGTACTTCCTTCTCCTTTGGCACAGAGCCGGGCATGTACCCAGCAGGTGAGGGATAGTCTCCACTTCTTCCTCATCTCTGCAACTTCTGCAGAAGTCATTAGCAAGGTGTTCAAGACCAATGCGCCTCGCAATGCAATGCCCCGTAATGACGCCGACAACTACACTGAGCGCGCCTCTTTGGAGTCTAAGTAGACTCATTGTGCGCCCCTCATCCAGCCTTAGCCAGATTTTGCTAGCCGTTCTACCCGTGCCCGAGGCCGCCCACCTGTCGTTGACGGAATCGACTAGGGATGCCCAGATTCGAGAATCCATCGGAGAGTTCGATGGTCGTGCCCCGCATGGCAAGTTCATCAGCTCCGCAGTTACCCGGAATACCACTGTGCCCCAGTACCCACACGATATGGATATTACATCGTTCCGCTATATCGTCGAGATATCTGCGACAGCCGTTCACCGTCTTAGAGTTAATCACGTTAGAACTTAGAGCCCTGATAGCCGCCTGGCTATCAGAAAGTATGGTGACGTTCCGCTTGAAGACTCTGCCGTCCCAATAATTCTCGCCGCAGCCTGTATTGCCACCACCTCCGCTTGAAAGACACTGCAGTGGTCTGGCAATCTTATAGACTGGGCTATTCCAACCGATTCCGAAAAAATTCCATTGCGAACAGCTCCGTTCAGCTTCGAACCGTCAGTGCAGATTTGTACGGAGTCCTTTACCGGGTAGGTCTGGACAACGAGAAACAAAATAAATAAAATGATTCAAAATTAATTGAATATTTGTGTAATGTCTTTCCTTCAAATTTTTTTTAGTTTGTGCAGCAGCAACGCGCGCCTTTTACTGCTAGTTTGCAATAAAAGACTGATCATTGATTGGAACCCAAATGTTAGCTCCCGGCACACACGATTGTCTAATTATTTCTCCCTACGTTCCTACTTCTTATTCCTGATTAGTCGCACTAAGAATATGAACCCAATAGAGCGCTGACCATCTCGTTCCTAGGTATACCATTATGTTCCGGAACCCCAGCAGTAATAGATGCGATGTGGTTTAAAAAATCTTACGACAATTGCGTTGCTTAAAAGAGGCACGTCCTCAAGACAATGCAATTCTTGCATTTGATTTGTCTACTATAATTAGTATTTATTTTATTATTTACATAATTTCCGCCTGCATTTTTATTCACTTTTCGTAATTTTAAAACAAATAAATTTAATTAATGAAGCAAATTTCATTAAATTTTATACCATCTTTAACGATGTATAATTACTTATGGTTCCACCGGCAACTCTTGGCTAGTAAAGATAGAATTTGTGCCAAAAAAGCTTCATACGAGACACTGACAAAATTTTTACAAAATTTCAATCGTGTAAACACCGCATAACTAAGAGTGCAGTGTAGTTATTTAATTTAGTTTTTTTTAACACCCACTCTCACGTGACAATGTCAATTCGATAATTAAATGGCTTTGTCACGCACCATAAAACGAATATCACCAAATAAATTGAAAAAGAAAACAAAAAATTTTCTCCTTAAGTTAGATGGGTATACATACATAGATGGTTAGGTTTTGGGTTAGTTTTGAATTCCAAAAACGAAAATGTTTTTTTTTCAAGGTCAAGCGTATGGTTTTTTTAAATTTGTTTTTGGTGTGATTTGTTTATAATTTAAGAAGAACATGCATGGCATTATCTTCAATTGAATGCAAAATGCTTATCACAAACGCTTTTAATTTTTATTCGAAATGCTTTGGTCGTTAAAATTCTATAAGATTTTTAGATCATTTCCTTGTTTAAACTTATATAATATAATTAGAAAGGCTTAATAATTTTATACGTTGTTCAGATATGCATCATTATTGCGTAAACCGCAATAAGCGCCATTATTGAGCTTAATATTTCATATAAAGTTTCAATTAATAATTGCGCAATAAATACGCAAATTGTTATAAATATAAATATCAATGTTGTTCTTTTCCAGCTGTCAAATGATTATTGAATAAACTGATTTGCATATGCCTGAACACTTAAAATAATTTTGTCAATTAAACGAATATTGACTCAATTAAAATTCATAGCCTGAACATAGTCTTAACAAATGCAATCAACTTATGCTACACAATATACAAAACACAGATTACCTAAGCAGGCCAGTGTATTTCCGCCAGAGATGTTTGCTGTTGAACAAGCTGCATGTATGATTGCAAGCAGGAACCTATCTGCCTCGAACATATGTGTGGACTATCAAGCAGCAATTAAAGCGCTAGGATTCCACCTCGTTAATCAAAGTGCATCAGGAGTTGCATGGACATCAACACAACACACTTCTCTACTGGGTTCCGGGCCGCTGTAGCATAGAGGGAAACGAAAAGGGAGATTGACTGGTACGTAAGGAATCGGATATGTCTGAGGAGAAGACGATAGAGAGGATATATCCGCCCCTACAAGAATACTTCTCTAAATTGGAAAAAGCAGCATGGAATTGAACATACTGTAGGTGGTCCAACGTACCTGGTTGCCTAATTTCAACACTGCTCTGTCATGCAGAGGAATTAATTCAGTTCAACAAGAGAACGGTTCGTACTTTAAAAGAAATTCTAACGAGACTCTACGCCATTGGCATTTTCGATGCAATATTACTGCAGAATCTGCCATGATGTGGAAGAAACAGAATCGGTACAACATCTTTTATGTGAGTGTCCTGCCCTTCAAAACACATGTAAGCGATTTTTGGGTGAGAATGGTAGCAAGCGTGCTATTAAGGAAAGTGGTTGGTTTCATCGGGAGCTCGGGGTGGTATAAACCCACTTATAACGGATGATAACAAGGAGGCGTACTTTACAATGAGTGACACAATGGGCCGTATGGGCCGTGTGAACTTGCCTGTGAACAGCTGATCACAGTATTAAATGCTCCCATTAAGCTTGCGACTTTTGTCCAACTAATAAATTGATAATCCCTACAGAAATAATACAAGTAGAAGCCTATTTCGACCGATCCTCAGATCATACGCTTACAATTGTAACATTGAGGAACCTCTGTTCAGAAAATGTATCTTTAAGAATCACTAACGGCTTAAGTTATGAACTTAGGCACTGTTTCGAGAGGTTTACGAACTGGCGTTCTCATTTGACCGAAATTAAAGAATTGAACTTGGATGACTTCTGGTTTTAGCAAGATACTGCAATTTAACTTCACTAGACATGTGAAGTCTCTCGTGTCTAGGCACAAGTCTACCTCAATTCCAGCTCTAAAATATAATAAAAAACAACTGCACACATCAAACTCTCCGATGATTTCTTGACTTTAGGCATCCCTCTGAAAATCTGCAAGTTAACAATGTAATTGGCGATTCCGTCAACAATATATGGATGGCTTCGGACGCGGGCAGATCGTTTCAAAAAATTTGGCCAAAACTGAATAGAGATCGAACGGCAAATCTGCTTAAACTCTAAAGAAGCATGCTAAGTATGATTGTCGGGGTCCTTAGGGGTCATTGCATTATTGGCACGAATGCGAGCCACTTTGGTCTTGGATATCTTGCTAATAATTCCTGTAGAAGTTGCAGAGATGAGGAAGAAGAATATTTCTTACTGAGTATATGGCCGGGATTATTTTGTAGTGATGGAAGCCATGTTATTCTTACTAAGGGAAAGTCTGATAATCTACAGAGAAGCAAGCTCAGCACTGTTATCGGGATTATTACGGGACATTGCATTATGTACACGAATGCGAGGCACATTGGTCTTGTAAAGATGAGGAGGATGATGAGAGCAGCTGGGTGCCTACTGTATGGCGGATCTGGATGAATTGTTATGCATTGACGTTGACAGTCTGAATGATTCCCTAACTGGCGGATAATGGAATGGGCCCCATTCAGCCTAAGTGTGTCCATCCAACTGCCTTGAATGGACAGTCACTTCTAGCTACCTATCTAACATACATTCATCTGCGAATCCTATTTCAAAACGTAATTACTAAAGCATATAGTGACTGATGATGGAAAATGTACTCCTATGAGCCAACGTCGAGATAATCGAGACGAGGATGAGTTAACCTTTGACGAAAAAAAAAAAACACTGGATATGTGTGATTAATCTATTATACATATTTTTATTAAAAATATTTACCATAAGAAGTGTTTGAGATCGTTTGGTTGTCCCATTTCTTTCAAAAGACATAAAAAAAGTTTATGTACGTACAGATGCTTTTGTTATGTATTGTTGCAACATTAGGTAGCAAAATGTACTAAAGAGATAAATGTAATGGTGTTTGTGCATTACATAGTATATGTACACAAGAAAACGAAAGTATTTTTCCAAAAAGGTGCTTATAACTGTAGTTTATAGTCGGACCATATGCTGCACAAAAAAGTCTACAGTTGCAAATGCCGAATTGGAATTGAGTCCAAATTGTGAATGAATTTCGCATTTTTTTTTTTTTTTTGGTTTTCTTATAGATTTTGCAACAAATCGTATTAAAGCAATAGCATTGGAATGTGTATGAATTTTAATGTGGACGGAATTTATTTTAAGTTTTTTTTGTGTCAGACAATGAAATACATTTAATAAATCATTATTGCAATACTACTGGGGCGTATTTGAAAATTACAATCACCTGGTGTTGGTAAAAGGAAGAAAAAAAAAAAAAAAGAAATTACGGTTGGTAAAGAGCGATTATTAAACACCATTCACGGCTGTAAAATCGGACAAGGCATGCATTGTTTGTGAGTTTAGACTCAGAGAACATTATGTTGTTGTAGCTAACGAACAAGGTTACGTTGATGGTTATTGAATGACATTTAGTAGTTGCTAATCCAACCTAATGCCCAAAAATATAGGGTGGGTAAATTAAAAATGAAATAATATACATAAAAACGGTTTAAAACTTTGCTAAATTTATTTTTTTCTGTTATGAAGTACAATTGTTCCAGTTAGAAATGGAATATTATTTCATTCATATGGCTGCCACGCTTGGCCTCACTGTACCTCATTCGATCGGATCAATTTTCATGCACTTTTTCGAATGTATGGTATCTCGGCAATTTCATCTCGAATGTTGGCCTTCAAATGCTTAATGGCCTCCAGTTTATCGGCAAAACACTTTTCTTTAACGGCGCCCCACAGAAAATAATTCAACGGTGTCAAATCGCAGCTTCTTGGCGGCCAATTAACATCACCAATTTCGGCTAATTAAACGACCATCAAACGTTTGACGCAATAAATCGATTGTGGCGTGAGATGTGCGACAAGTTGCACCATCGTGTTGAAATCAAACATCGTTCACATCAATACCATGAAGAGCGGACACAAAAAAACCCGTTATCAGGGTGTGATATTTGTTTTCATCGGCCGTAATGGTTGCGCCGCCCTGATTTTCAAAGCAATATGAGCGAACGATGCCTCCACTCCACAAGCTGCACCAAACAGTTACTCGTAATGTGTGCATTGGCTTCTGTAAGATCCCGAGTGGGTTTTCTGAGCCCCAAATATGGCAAGTTTGCTTATTAACGTACCCACCAAAATAAAAATTAGTTTCATCCGAAAGGATGTATTTTTTATGTGGCAAAATCGACATCATCGTGCAGTTTTTCGTTGGCCCATTATTCATGAGGCTTCAACTCTTGAACCAATTGAACTTCGGAAAGCTCCATGCCGAGATCTTTTCGCAAAATTCGACATAAGCTGGTGCGTTAAATGTTCAATTCTTGAAAACAATGACGAGTTGATATTGATGGATTCGCACGCACACTCTCAGTCACAGCTTCGACATTTTCGGGTGTACGCACTGTATGAGCACGCTCACGTCTTGGCGCATCAACAATGAAATCAGTTTCACGAAATTTTGTAATAAACTTGGCTGTATCGGGCACTGCTGGTCCTTCTCTGCGACCAAATTTTGTACGACATTTTCGTACATTTTCTGACCAATTGTCTTTGTTTTGGAAATAAATTTCCAATAAATCCCAACGTTTCTCAAGCGCTAGTCGATTCATTAAGTTCACTGGAGATAATATATTGAATTTTGTCACAGAATAGAATGACATAAGTATTGTCAGATATTAGTTACCTTATAATCTTTTATACTACCTGCGCTAGAAGAGTACTCTAGAATATGCATCAAAGCATATTATGACTTAAGCCATAAAAATTTTCAACTACTTGGCTTCCTATGACTTAAAAGTCAGTCTATAAAAAAATATTTTACACTTGCTTGCCCTATATGCAGCCTTAAATATCCTGCTTATAATACCAGAATTGAGCATGTTTCGTTTTCTTTTCGGAACAAAAATAACATGAAGTTGACCAACTAAATGATGTGTGCATGTTGACTGGTTGTCGGTAACCAGACGCTAACAGGCGTATTATTACTACTTGAAAATGAAATTCCTAATTTGGTTTGTGTTGCAAACAAAAACCTGTTTCTGCAAGAAATCCATGTGATATTATAAAAAAGACAACATCTTGCACTACACAAATAGCAAGCACGGCTTTGTAGGCAACTAAAACGGTCTATATACGTATGTATACATAGAAAATTTAGGTCAATTAATTGAGTTTTTCTTTTAAGTTCTTTGAAATAAAAGAATATTGCTATGATTTTTATTTTATTTCTTTCGGAATATTGTTGTACTACAATCATGTGCGTTTTTCCCATTTTTTTTTTATAAAATTGCTTCAATCTTCAACATGCTCTTGCGGTTTAAAATTTTTTGAACGTTCCAACAAATTTTTGTCCGTACAAACCAGTGATCAACAATGAATCGTTTTTTCGTTTACTCATAAGTACTCATTAAATTTTGTGTATGAGTGAGTATTGAAATTCAACTACTCTGATTCATTTGTACTCACTATAACATTGATTTATAAGTACAGGTTGCAATGAGTATGTGTACTACGTTGACATCAAACTCATAATATTACGAAATATGTTTGATTCATAAGCCTACTCATTCAGATTCATAAATTTAGAAAAATATTTATAATACTCATAAATGATTCGAGAGTTGTTGTTGCATTTACAAAAAAAGAAGAAAGAAAAATACAAAGACAACAAGTAAAGCAAACACACAACCTTCTAGTGAGTATTGTAGTGTTCATATGCGAATCATACTTATTTTGTGACTCTTTTACTATAAATGTTGAGTAAAGGAGAGTCGGAATCAACAATATCATGAGTATTGTTAAGTATGAGTACGCCGTGGTCTAGTAGGTAGTGTGTTGGCTTATTAGACGAAAGGCCCGAGTTCGAATACCAGGTCAGACCTCAAAACGAAAATATGAAAATATTTCTTCGGCGACTTCCTCTCAGCAGATTTCTGGCAAAAATTCAAAACTGTAGGTCCCGCCACTCATGTATAAAATTAAAACACACAACATGAGTGGTGTTGAGGAGCTAGGCCGTAATCCTGACTGAAGGGTTGTAATGGTCAATTATGTATGTATGTATATGTATGTATGAGTACGCTGAGTACTTCAAACTTTGAATATGAGTAGTATGAGTATGATATTAAAATAAGAATGAATGCATATTGTTGGGGTGAGAAATTAATTCTATTTGGAAGAAATGGTTACTCTCTAAGCCGATGGATTGAGCGTATAAAACAGAAATGATTTTATAGGCTCAATCGAACAAAATCCCAATTTAGAATGAAATGCAAAAAAGAAAATAAAACAAAAGAGAATTAGGATTTTGGACTATAATTAATTTTATTGAAATAAATCGAAATATTACCTTATCGGACAAAGGATGAATCAAGAAGAAGGTTTTTGAAAGGACAGAAAAACGGAAGCAATATAAGGACGTTTTAGAACCTGTTGACAGTTGCATTCAGCAAATATGGCGTAAGCTCTTCACAATTTTCAGCTTTTATTTATAAGAGAAATATGTGATACAGAATAGTTTAAAATGCACTGGTATTTAATGCCAAGGGTTAAGTTTGGCATTAACATTGCCGCCCGCCTTGCAGGATATGCAAACAAAAGGAGACAGCAAAGCGTCAACGAGTCTTTGTCCGTATATTGCTTCTAAAACGTAAGAAATAAAATATTAAAGAATTCATTCGATAGCTTAGGTTCTAATATTTATAATTCAAGTAATCAATTTTTTATAATTCAATTCAAAAGTACATATACAATACATAAGCATGTACATATTAATAATATAAATAAAATAGTTTGTACGTATTGTAATTGCTTGGGACTAAAAACTTAAAAGTGCAATTTGGGCAAAAAAAAGGATAGAAAAATTGGGAAAAAAAGTAATAATTAAATTGAACAGGGACCATAAATAGTCCACCCGAAAATGGTACTTTGAGCCGTAGGAAAACCAACCCTAGAAAAATCTCCTTGACGGATAACCTTGGGATATAAATCCGCTCCGATGATTACATCGATCCCATCGCTCTTATAAAATTTGGAGTCGGCCAAAAAGAGGTCTCGAAAGTTTTTCTTGTATGACTCTGGCAAAGATTGGCACGGTGTACGTAACGTTATCCGATTGTCCACTCTAAACGTTCCCTCTATCTTTGAAGTAGAATCAAATCTGGACTTAAGTACCAATGGGCAAATGGTTTCGTCGTGCAGGGTATATGCCGTCATATCCAGCTTATCCACTAGTTTCTTAGAAACACGGCTGACTAGCGATCCAGAATCTAGAAGGCATCGTGCATAAGATGTCGTCGAACCAATTTTCACCATAGCGGTGGGCAGCAGGACAATGGTACTTTGGCGCAGGATCGACGTTAAGGAAGCCTTTTTCGACGTTGAGGGAGGTGAAGATGCCTTAGGTTTCATTTCAGAAGAAGGGCGTTTTTTCGATGATGAAACTAATTGTGGAGATGGAGAACGAGATGAGGAAGATGAAGGCAGAAAATTCTTTAACAATTTTGGATGAATATGCAGAAGAGTGTGATGCAACTTTTTACAATGTTTGCAACCATTTTTGGAAAAGCATGTACCATGTGAGTGGTCATGTGCAAGGCAGTTGTTGCAGTATTTATGTTTGCGTACAGCTCGGATTCTTTCGGTTACATTCATCGCCAGGAATTTTCGGCAAGTTCGGAGTGGATGTGGTCGCTTGCAGATACGACAATTGTAGGATCGAGACGATTGAGAGGATTTAATTGAAGCGATTGAATTTTTTGGCATTTTAAGTTTTGTATTTTCCGTGGGACGCTGCCACTTATTCCTCTTGGCAAGCTCCTTCAAGTATTCCATCCATCTTGAACAAAAGTTTTGATAAACAAATTTCAGTCGTTGCCATCGGTTTATTAAGGAAATAGGTGCATTGTCTACCTGAGGATCAATAGGTGCTAGAATAGGAGACCCGATAAGAAAATGTCCCGGTGTTAGGGCACTCAGGTCTTCAGGATTGGTGGACATCGATGAAATTGGTCTAGAATTTAAACAAGACTCTATCCTGGTCAAAAGGGTTAAAAATTCCTCGAATGTATACTTGTAGGCTCCTGCCATTTTTCGAAAGTGTAATTTAAAACTTTTTACTCCAGCCTCCCACAGACCACCCATGTGGGGGGCTCCAGCTGGGATGAAATGCCACGATATATTCTGATGGGCATAATTCGAAATAACTCGTTGCTGGGAGGTCAGAATAAACTCCTTTGCAAGAATCTTGGAAGCGCCTACAAAGGTTGTCCCGTTGTCGGAGTGTAGGTGAAGCGGACAACCTCGTCTTGAAACGAAGCGACTAAAAGCTGCAAGGAAGGATTGTGTAGATAAATCGCTAGTGGCCTCTAAATGGATTGCCTTTGTTGAAAAACAAACGAAGATGCACACATAACCTTTTGTGACTCGGCATGCTCTACCAGAATAACTCTTAATGTCGAAAGGCCCAGCGAAATCTAGGCCTGTATGTGTGAAAGGACGTGCAATTTCAGATCTCTCTGGTGGAAGTGCAGCCATGATCTGTTTCTGGCACCTTTTCTTATAAATCACACATACTTTACATTTGTTAATAGTTGTTTTGATTAAGTTCTTAGCTTTGGGAATCCAATATTCTGTTCTAAGAAGCCGCAATACTAGCTGATTTCCTCCGTGTAGACTTATATCATGGATAAATCGTACTAGCAGCCTAGAAAATTGGGTATTGTAGGGTAGAATAATTGGGTATTTTTCATTGTAGGAGATTCCGGTAGACGATTCTAGTCTCCCACAAGAACGTAAGATTCCCTCTGGATCTAAGAACGGATTCAAATTAAGAATAGTGCTGGACTTGGATATTGCCTGCTTGTCAGACAAATCCTTATACTCATTTGGATAATGTGCCCTTTGACAGATAGAAATGAGTTTGGAACGAACAGTTTTGATTTCAGTAGTAGAAAGAGAAACTGAATAATTTGCAACGTTGTCTCTGCGGATACGATGAGTTCCATGAATAAATCTGTAGACGTAGGACATGACTCGAATTGCTCGGTGGAAAGAGGAAAATCTCTCTAAAATATCTTCATAGTCGGAGAAATAGGAGAAGAGTACTCGCACTGGTTTCGCTTCGATTTCAGCCATGGGCATTTTGGACAAATCATACCTAGGCCACTCTGAGCTGCTACTTCTAAGCCATTGTGGCCCATACCACCAAAGTTCATTATCAACGAGGTCCTGTGGATGTCGACCTCTACTCGCTAAGTCAGCAGGGTTCGCTTCGGAGTTAATATGGTGCCATTGTGAATAACCAACCACCTGAGTAATTTTGGATACCCTGTTTGCAACAAACGTCAACCACGAGCAGGGGGGTTTTGCTAACCATGAAAGTACAATAGTCGAGTCGGTCCAGCAAAAAATAGAATAATTTTCAATATCGAGCTGAGAAATCAAGCTCTCTATCATTTCGGACAAAAGAACAGCACCACAGAGCTCTAATCTAGGAATTGAAATTGTTTTTACGGGAGCTACTTTTGTTTTGGATGAAATCAAATGGGTGTACACGGAACTATTATCTGCTATTCGAACATATAAAGCTGCTGCATAAGCTTTTTCAGAAGCATCGCAGAATCCATGAAATTGGATTTCTGCATTTGGAGTATAATCTATCCATCGTGGAATCCGAATGGTATTGATTACAGAATAATTGGCTTGAAAAAGCTTCCATTGATTTAAGGCGTCTGGAGAAATAACTTCATCCCAACCAGTACCATCTTTCCATATACTTTGCATTAGAATTTTCGCCTGGAGGGTGCATGGAGCCAACCAGCCAGCAGGATCGAACAGCTTCGCTATTTGTGACAGTACTTCACGTTTGGTGTAGCTGGTCGCTTCGGAAAATTGAACAGCTGCGAAGTAGAATTCATCCGAACGCGCGTTCCATCGAATGCCTAAAGTTTTTGCTGTGCTGTTATCTTCGAATTTCAGGAAATGTTCGTGGAGGAGATGGTCTGGTGGCAAGTCTGACAATATATCCTTGGAATTGGACGTCCATTTTCTTAATAAAAAACCAGCAGATTGAAGTGCCTGAATCAATTGCCGTTTTGTCTCTACCGCTTTCTCCTTAGTATGGGCTCCTGCCAATACGTCATCCACATACATAAATTTCCTAAGGACTGTACTGGCGAATGGATAAATGGGCTCAACATCATCTGCCAATTGAAGTAAAGTTCGAATAGCTAGATATGGTGCACAATTCACCCCAAAGGTGACAGTTTTCAATTCGTAGTCAAGAATTGGAGAACTTGGATTGTCTCGAAATAGAATCCGTTGATACGGAGTGTGTTTCCGATCAACCAAAATTTGCCTGTACATTTTCTGTATATCGGCGTTGAAAACAAATTTGAAAAATCTCCATTTTAGAATCAGGAGGGTAAGATCATTCTGAAGTGTCGGTCCTACGTGCAACAAAGAATTTAAACTATGACCGTTGGATGATGGAGCAGAGGCATTGAACACTACTCGGACCTTAGTAGACACACTGTCAGGTTTTATGACGGCATGGTGAGGTAAATAATATGACATTGAATTGTCATGGCACACAGATGAATTGACCTTTTCCATATGACCTAGGTCCGCATACTCCTGGACTACTCTATCATATTCAGTTTTTAATTCTGAATTTCGAATAAGCCTCGCTTCATTTCTGAAAAACTGCGCCATAGCAGTTGATCTGGAATGACCAACATTCAGTGACTCTGGAAATTCTTCCCTGAACGGAAGCGAAACAATATATCTGCCATCTGAATTTCTGCTAGTAGTACGAACAAATAATTCCTCACAAGCACGATCGGATTGAGACAAAAAGTTCTTCTGTGGAAGATTCTCCACCTCCCAAAAACGTGAAATTTCTTTGTCTAAAGAAATTTCACAGAAATACGAAATAACAGTAGAATTGAGGCGAGACTTACAGAAGATAGGACCAGTCAGAATCCATCCAAAGATGGTTTCCTGAGCAATTAGGGAATCACAAACATTGTGCTGTATCCCTGAACAAACGATCGAAGGAAAAATATCAGCACCGATCAATAAATCTATTTTTGAACTAACATAAAACTTCGGATCGGCGAGTTTAATATGAGGAAGATTGGAGAAAATCGAATTCGGAATTGTCTGACTAGGAAGGTTATTAGTAAGATTAGGAACTACAAGCGCAGTCACTGGAATTTCGACAGCACTGTCAAGCTGAGTTCCAAGCACAATGGAACATTCACGCTGAACTTTAACTGAAACAGTATTGTTCAAACCTGAAATTAGTGCGTTGGAACGATGTGAAGATAATTTAAGACGATTGAACAAGCGCTCAGAAATAAAAGTTCCCTCAGAACCTGAATCGATCAAAGCGCGAACTTGGTACTTCACGCCCCTATGGCAAATATCCACCATCGCAGTGCCCAGAAGGACGTTTTTTGAATAAGAAGCAAAACACGACTGAACTCTATCGTAATTTGAACTATTAGCGGACTGTAAGTTATTATCGGAATATCGTGCAAAAGAAGGAGAGTTCGGATTCAGTGTGGAATTGGCCTCGGGTCTTGGACTACTTTGAGTTTGATTATTGAGTCCTTATGCAGAAGCGTATTATGCCTTTTTTGGCATTTGAAACAGCTATTTTTGCTTGTGCAATTTCTAACGCTATGAGCCCTAGAGAAGCAATTCAAGCACAGGCCTTCCTTTTTGATTTCGTTCAATCGCCGTTGATGGTCTAGTTTTAGAAACTTAGGACATTTACGAATAGCATGATTCTCCTTAGGACACAGGTGACAAAACGGACCAGAAACGTTAGCCTGAAAGCTATTAACCGCCTTATTCGAAATAGAGCTAGAACAAGGTCCACTTTTGGATTTTAATTTAGTGCTGCTGGAAGTATTTGACCCACGAATCTCTGAAACAGACTCCAAGGTTCTGTACCGGTTGGTCAGAAAATTATCCAAATCAGACCACTTCGGAATGGTGGTCTTATCCTTGAGCTGCTGTTCCCATAGTGTCAAAGTATTCTCTGGAAGTCTACCTGTACATATGAAAACAAAAATTGGGTCCCAACTTGTGACATCCATTGAATAAAGTCGTAGAATTGAAATACAAGAATTGATGTCCCGTTGGAGGCGTTTTAAGGCATCGCTGGACTCCGAAGAAATGCTTTGAAGACCAAATAAAATCTTCAATTGACCGTTCACCAAAACTCGGCGGTTTTCATATCTGGAGCATAGATTTTCCCATGCTATATTGAACCCTTCATTAGTTAAGGGGCATTTTTGAACAATCTCCCTCGCTTCACCGGTTGTTTTCTTGGTCAAGTAAAATAGCTTTTCGACATTACTTGCCCTGGAGTTCGAAATAACAGCGGTAAAAATGTCTCGAAATGTTGGCCAAGAGAAGTAATCCCCGTGGAATGGCTCTATGTCAACCGGTGGGAGATAAAGTCTGCTGGATTCAGACTGGAAAGTGTTTGGCAGATCCAAATGCTTTGAAGAGCCAGGAGAAAGATTATCCTGATGGTGCTTCAACTTTTCCGAAGTAGAACATTGAAGAGCGTCAGACAATTCGCCTAATTTAGCTAAACAGCTGCAATATGAGGTATAGGTGCTTCTATATTTCACCTTAATGGACTCTAGTTCGACTGGATTTTCAGTTTCAGCAGCTTCCTTCTCTGCCTCTGTCAAAAACTCTTCGTAGGCTGCCTTAATTCTCGTCCAGCTCGACTTCAGTTCACCTCGATGAACCTCAATTGCATAAATCGACGTTACTGGAAATTGATTGCCGTTTAGATCAGCTTCGAATTCAACGACGCTATCGGCCAAGCGTATAAATTTATCCAGAGACATTTTGATACCAAACGAAATTTAAAAAACAATCGAAAAATCAACTTCCGAGGAAAGGCGTAAAACAATATTTCAAAAACAAGAAAAAAAAACCTCAAGAGAAGGAAAATACGACCAAAGGATGTAGAAAAAAAATTTAGTTTTGGATTCGATATTGTTATATTATGAAAAAATATAGCAAAGGTATTAATAAAAAGCAAAAAACAATTGAAATAAAAAAAAAAATATTTCAAAAAATATTTTAATTCATTTAAATCTCTTACGAATTTAATGATCGCATTCATTCAAATACCCGTAATACAGATCAGCTGTGAAATATGAAAAGCAAACAGCGTTCACTGACCCCGAATGCAATGGAAATTTAAGTTACTTTCCAATGAGAAAGTAAGACTTTTAGGTCTGTTCGTTTACAATTGAAAACCAAAAAAGAAAAAGAAGAGAAAAATGCAATTTACGAAAGGAGATCAAAAAAAAATTATGAATGTATATAAAACAAATATTTCTAGGAGGACAATATGAAAAAGAAATATTATTAGTTTATTTTAATTCTATTAACTGAATTTTATCTAAAATTAGTTTTACTGATCCCTTATAAAACTAATAAAGTAGTTTTAGAAATGTGATGGAAAAAATTAAGTTTTAATATTTAATTAATTAAATCACAAAACAAATTGCATATGTTATCTGAAACAAATAAAATAAAATATAAATTTCGAAAACCAACGAACGAACCTATTGAAGGGTTAAAATGTAAAAAAACAATTACGGTTTATGCGATCGAATTATAATGTAATTAACATACGTACATACATATGATATGCAAGAAAGAAGAACAAAGAGAATATTGAAAAAATAATAAAAAACAAAAACAAGTAATATCTTTGTTGATGGTAATAGGTACCAAGTAAAACAATATTGGAATATATATGTATGTAATGTATGTAATTACAAAATAATAAAGTACGAAATTGAACAAAAAAATAAGAGATTTAATTGGAAATTTAAAGAAAAATATTTAAAAAATTATTAATTATGAACAAATTTATTATTAAATATTAAAGAACGGACTTTATATATATATGTATATACATATGTATGTAAACGAATGTTTAAATATATGTGTATATCTTCCGACGGTCGTTGCGAACACTTATATTGGCACTTTTTTTGTCTGCACTTTTAAGCTAATTTAACTCATAAAGCAATTACAAACGTACATACCTTTTTATTATTTTCGATGAAAAAAAATAAAATTATGACTTGATGAATTGGTGATGATATTTGATGGCGATGATGATGAATATGATGGCGATGATGATGAATATTTGATAAATTCCAATAAAAAGAAATCTTAAAGAGTATAAACCAATCCGGTTCGAAGGACCAAATGTTGGGGTGAGAAATTAATTCTATTTGGAAGAAATGGTTACTCTCTAAGCCGATGGATTGAGCGTATAAAACAGAAATGATTTTATAGGCTCAATCGAACAAAATCCCAATTTAGAATGAAATGCAAAAAAGAAAATAAAACAAAAGAGAATTAGGATTTTGGACTATAATTAATTTTATTGAAATAAATCGAAATATTACCTTATCGGACAAAGGATGAATCAAGAAGAAGGTTTTTGAAAGGACAGAAAAACGGAAGCAATATAAGGACGTTTTAGAACCTGTTGACAGTTGCATTCAGCAAATATGGCGTAAGCTCTTCACAATTTTCAGCTTTTATTTATAAGAGAAATATGTGATACAGAATAGTTTAAAATGCACTGGTATTTAATGCCAAGGGTTAAGTTTGGCATTAACACATATAAATATCAGAAACTATGACTATGATTCGAATATACTCATATTTTTAAATACTCATGGCTGATCTCTGAGTACAAACTATAGGACCTATTAAAGATTTAACTTTTTTTTAACTTAAAGACCGAAATAAGTTTAGTTTTAACTCATATACGCTTATCGTCCCATTTTTAAAACGGTAAGATATTGATCAGCTGTGTGGTATACCATATAGATTCCATTAAATACAAAAAAATCCATGTTTTTACGAAAAAAAATAAGTTGGGCATGTAAGGGTTAATAAAGAAATTATTTTTTTACGCACTTCATATTTATATATTTATGTTATGGAATAATTCTGTCTGATTGTGTTTATCAATACAAATTCATTGTAATTTTAAACAATTGTTAGCAAAATCATGTAGTTGTAGCTATTCAACCGTAACTGCCTTCAGTGAATTAGTTTAACAAGCATAAACATAGTTTAACAAGCATGAATGCCTCCATCCACGTAAAGTTTAATAAACTTTGGAAGACGCTTTTTTCACATGTTAAACGTACACTGTGTTAGAAATCGATAATTCAGTAACTAGGCTACGATAAATTACACGGTGCGACAGTGAAAATACACCCGAGTAACTACATAGCCTAAGTTATTCACTACATTGAGTAGAACTCAAAAATAATTTTTTTTGAAAAGGGAAGAGTTGAGCCTTTAAAATGGCATACATAAACATTTTGTTCAAACTCACATGTTATGAGTTTTAATGTGGTAAACTTGGCAGCTATTATTTTTATTTTTTTTCAAGTTTAGCTATTCTTAATTGAAAAATTTAATTAAAAAATATAAAAGAAGTGACAGCATTCTGAAAGTGCATTATCTTGTGAAGAGATTGACACTTCGTTTGATGAAATAGGATCAAATAAATTTTTTTCTATTTTATCTCTTCTAATTGCTTTGTGGAAAAAGCTGGACGAGAAAACGGATTGTCGTGGGTATAACGCGAAGTTGGAAGAAGACGCCATAATCTAGTAGGTAGTCTGTTGGCTTCTTAGACGAAAGGCCGCGGTTAAACTCCAGGTTAGACATCTGCAACAATATGAAACACGAAACAAATATTGCATCAGTTCCTCTCTGGAGATTTCTGGCAAGAGGTAAATAAAGAGGTAAATAAAATTGCCATGAAACAGTTTTTCAAAAATCTGTTGTTCGGGCTCGACTGTAGATTACGTCACTCATATTTAAAATTAAAACATACAACTGCTGTGAGATACCTGGTCGTATGTATGTATATCGTATGTATGTATATCGTGAATTTGGAAATCAGACACCTGGGTGCTCATGGCGATTAAATAGCTGTTAAATGATACAGTATTCCCTGAGAATGGCCAAAAGGACGATGTCAGCACCTTTCTAACGTTATATAGACTCCATCTTATTAAAAGAATATCGACTATTTCTCTGTGAAATGTCGGATTATTCGCTGTTCTACATCATTTTAGTCTTTACGCAAGGAGAATGAAAGAGCAAATTTTTCTCTCTCTACTGGACATTTAATTTACAAGCATCGACAATTTCTCTGTGAAATGGAGGATTATTCGAAGTTCTACTTCATTTGGATGCCTGGTAATATGGAGTTTACAATCTGGATTTGGCCTGATTGTACTGAAGATTACAGATAAATTTGACTCTGTGGTTAATGCTTTCTAATTGGAAGGCGGCACGCCCGTTCACTAGACGCTTTCAACGCTATTTCGGCATAAATTGCGTTTAGAGGAGGGAGAAAAAACCATCTTAAAGTCTTAATGTGCCACAGTCCAGAGCCCGCACTATCAAGTACGTAATCGCTGGGAACTCCATTCTAGGTATCTCTGACGCAACCGCTTGAAATTAGATTAGAGGACATTGGTCGAGAGTAAAAGAGAGAAAAAATTGCTTGGGTCAGACTATTCTTTCTGATGGTGTACGATTGTTTATAATGGTGTAAATTACGTATTTGTCGAAGAATTAACTTAAGTGATCAAATTGATAACTTTAGAAAAATGATTACCTGGGTCGATTAAGTTTTTTGGAGCACATATTTCGAACTAATTGCCTCCGTAAGTCAACGTAGTCTATTAGACGTGAGGGTTCTGTTCAAATCCCAAGTCAGATATCTCCAACAAAATGAAATATAAAAAAATATTCAGCGACTGCTTCTCAACAGATTTCATGCAAAACTTGTGAGGATAAATAAAATTGCCACGAAAAGTTTCTGAAGAATCTGTCGTCCGGAGTTGACTTTAAACTGTTAGTCCTGCCACTCATATATGCAATTAATACACACAGCATAGTCAGTCATATGTAATTGTCTGCTGCCATATTATGCAAACCGTACATCTCATGATCTCGTGAAGTGACACCATCCAACCCATTCTAATCTATCCAAAAAACTTGCGCTAATTTCAATTTTCTTGTTAATTTTGGTTAAGTTGTCTGTGTAAAATATTTACAAATAATTACTAAATATTTTATAATACAAACCCTCATATTTAGGTTTTCGGATTAAAACGCAAAGAACATTTAAATACTTTTTAAAAATTCTTTTATTTAAATATTTAAATTGTGGGAAACTTTTTAGAGTTTTCCATACCTGAAAAGAAAGAGATTTACATTTTAAAAATTGAAGTTTGATTCCAAATAGAGCTCCACACAAATTAAGCAAGTAAACGTCTGAAAGGAAAGTAAATATAAATTTTAATTTAATTATTGAAGGAATAAATAAAATTTAAGATTATATTTTTTGTACACGGTGAATTTAAATCAAGAACTCGGCAGACTACGATAGTAGGTAGCGTGTTGGCAGGTCAGACATCTCTAACAAAACGAATTATGAAGAGAATATATCTTCTGCGACTTCTTCTCAGCAGATTTTGGCAAAAAAAATCATCTTTTCAGATGAAGCTCATTTTGATCTTGGCGGGTATGTAAACAAACAAAATTGTCGCATTTGGGGCACAGAAAACCCCACGCATACATTGAAAAACCGACGCACCCAAAACGAGTCACTGTTTGGTGCGGATTTTAGTCCAGAGGCATAATTGGGCAATTTTTCTTCAAAAATAGCAAGGAGTGGCCGTTACAGTCAATGGCGATCGTTATCGAGGGATGTTGAACGAATTTTTGTTCACAAAAATTGAAGAGGAGGATATTGGCAACATTTGGTTTCAACAGGGGGTTTGTGGGGTGCCGGCAAAGATAAGTGTTACGCCGACAAGCCAGAGACAATTGACGCTTTAAAGGACAATATTCGTGAAGCCATTGCTGAAATACAGCTGCACACAATCGATAATTTGCTTAAAAATTGGACCGATTGTGTAGGCTACTGCATGGCCAGCCGAGTCAGCCGTTTGAGTGAAATTATTTTCCATTATTAACCGGAAGGATTGTACTTTCAAATTAAAAAGAAATTTGAGAAGGTTAGGTTAGGTTAGAGGACGTGTACTTGTCAATTAAGACAAGTACAGTACCCGGAGGTCGAATTGACCCATTGTACAACGTCCTTAAAGAGGAAGGATAAGAGAGGGAATAGGATATAAAGGAGAGGAGATAGGAAAGGGAGAATGGGAAGCGGAGGGGTCACATAGACCCAACAAAGAAGGGAGAGTGCGACTACCCTGATGAAGCCCTAGCGCCTCTCAACCAGCCTAAGCCAATAATGAATCTGTGGAGAGCCTTGACGTCGGCTCTCGACACAGAGTTCAAACTCTCAAAGAAGGCCCTGCCAAGGGTCCTCAGCCTCAACCTACCAAGGGCTGGGCAGTTACAGAGGAGGTGTTCGATAGTCTCCAACTCCTCCTCATCGCAACATGCCCTGCAATAGTCCGGCTGGGATCTGTTCCAGATCCCCGTCAGCGACCTAATCTCGCAGTGCCCTGTGATAAACCCGATAACTAACCTTAAGCTGGCCTTATCCAAGCCCAGCAGTCAACCTGTTCTCTTACTGTCCACAGCAGGCCATAGACATCTAGAGACAAAACAACCTGATCCGTTCCCCCAACGTCTCTGCTCTTCCTCCCCGACCCATCCATTGATGAGACCGTAGAGGTGGCAGACCGGGGGGTCAGGACCAACTATTAAATCGCCCCCAGAGAGC
This sequence comes from Sarcophaga rosellei, assembly GCA_930367235.1. Taxonomy (NCBI): domain Eukaryota; kingdom Metazoa; phylum Arthropoda; class Insecta; order Diptera; family Sarcophagidae; genus Sarcophaga; species Sarcophaga rosellei. The sequence goes on along the minus strand of OV884021.1, from coordinate 29,901,530 downwards.
GAACCTAACCTAGCGAGGGCATCCGCCGTCTCATTGCCCAGTATTCCGCTATGACCCGGAACCCACCAAAGACGGATACGGTCTAGTCCAAAGGTCCTCAAAGACTCCTTGCACTTGCGAACGAGCCGTGATTTGCACCAGACCGACTCAATGGCCCTAAGGGCAGTCTGACTGTCAATGAAGATCACGTAAGATTCTGAATCTGAAGCTGGGCTTCCAGCTGTGGCCTCAATAGCCTTGAAGATTGCGAAAATCTCCGCCTGGAAAACGCTGCAGTTATCATTCAACCTAAAGTGGAGTTCAAGACCAAGTTCCCTACAGAAAACCCCAGCACCTGTACATCCACCTAACTTAGACCCATCTGTGAAGATGGGTATACCTCTCTGTCCCTGGAGTACCCCACCATTCCATTGTGCCCTTTCCGGTATAAGTATCCTTCAACCGGGCAGGAACATAGCCTCAGGCACAATATAATCGGTGGCTTTTTCAGAAAGTCCATATCTCCCGTCAGGAAAGATGACATTCAGAACTCTGGAGTGACCTATCGAGCGCTGTTTCCAGCAGCCCGATTTGAAAAGAAATTTGAGAAAATATTCCGTAGTTTTTTTTAAAGCATTAAAAAAAAAAAAGTTATTTGTCGGACCCTTTTATCTATCAAATTTGATTTCAAGTGTGACGAGGAGAACGATAGGTCTGCTGTGATGGTTTTAATCTCCTTCTTTTATGTCCTTAGCGTATACTTTCTTGGTGTAAGTTCAGGTTATTTCGCTGAAAACTCTTTTTTCTCCAGAGAATTTTTGAAATTTTTTTTTATCTGATTCCTTATCTAAATTACTTGTTCTTTCTGTACTTAAAATGTGTTAAACATTTTACCCATTGTTTTTTTTTGTGGTGGTACTAAGATTCAGCGAATAACATTTTTTAAGTGGTTTTTAAAGCTGTCTGAAATTTGTTTGCGTAACTTGTTTTTAGCATTTTTTAAATGTTTTTCTCATAATTTACCATTTAAATTTATTGCTAATAAAACATTTTTAATGGATATCCATTACTAGGGTTTGTTTCGTAATTTCCATTCCATGAAAGATAGGTTTAAAAAGCTTAATAAATCAATTCCAGTTTGGCAAATTAAATGAAATGTATGTATATTTGACACATGTAATGTTTATATGCATAGCCCAATTTTATTGTAGGGTTTAATAATTACATCTACCCTTTGTTACCTTTGTATCATTATGTGAAACAGTTGAAATTAGTGTAGTTTAATTCATACCTGTTAAGTAATGATTAGTAATCGTAATGATTAGTAATTTGATTACTTTTTTTTGAATGGCAAAATAATGATTACAATTACGATTATTTTTGGTTAAAATAGTTAATAATTGATTACGATTACCAAATAATCAAAAAATAATTAGGATTACTGACGATTAGCCTAATAATCAAAAAGAATCAAAAGTAATCCAAAAGTAATCAAATTGTTTTCATTGATTCTTTTTCATTATTTTCAATAATTGAAAATTCTTGCAACATCTTTCATGTGTAGGCAATCACATCTCATTATGAAAGACTGGCAGATCATCATCAATGTTATCTTCGAAAAGATAATTATCCACTTTGTATGTTCGCAACGCTTTTACGAAATTTGAACCGTTATCCGGAACATTTAGAAGAATGGTTGAGCTGCTTAGGCCAAAACTAGTGTTAGTCTCTGTTATAACCTCTGCAATGTTTTCAGACATATGAACTCTAAACATTCTTTTACATGCTAAAGCTATCAATCTGCATTCAAAATTATCAGTATGCCAATGGCATGTGTACCCTAAAAAGTTCTTTGGTTTGCAGACCAGATGTTTCATCGCTTAAAGTTTTCTCAACATTATCTATGTACGTATAGCATACTACATTACATTCTTTTATTTATATATGTATGTTTGCTTTAATATTCTTTATTCTATATGATATTTATAAATCCATATATAAAAATATTTGGAAGAAAACATTTTTTTCTTTATATTTTGTACCATGATGTTGTATTTCGCCCTTAATTTTTCAGACGCTGTTTGTCTGGTCATCACCTTCATATCCGTGTATTGAAACTGATTTACGAAAGATGTCTTTTCAAGGATGAAACTACAACTGAGTACAAAAAACCAAATCCGAAGAATTTTTAAAATGTTCAAAAAATTTTTTTTGGAAAGAATGACAAATATTCAAAAAGAATTTAAAATAATCATTGAAAACAATTTGATTACTTTTTGATTACTTTTGATTCTTTTTAATTATTTTGTAATTTGTCAGTAATCCTGATTATATTTAGATTATTTCGTAATCGTAATCAAATAGTAATTCGAAAAATTTTTTCATAGGATTATATAATCATTACGATTCTTTTTAAAAAGTAATGTAATTGATTACTAATCGTAATCGAAATTTAACAGGTATGGTTTAATTAACGTATTGTTTGTGTTATTCATCTTCACAAAACCTTTTAGGGCCATTATTACAACTTGCCGTTAAAGTTGGGTTTAGTTAAAGGTAACTTTAGCAAAAGTGTACTTTAAAGTCACTTTTAATATCTTCTCTTTAGTACAATCTACAGATAAATTTAAATTAACTTTTTCAAAAATTAGGCAGTGCCGGACCAATGTCGATAACATTGCTCAATTAAACAAGTTTTTTTAAACGCAGTGGCAACAACGGGCTACTTTTTATGTTGTATTTGCTTAATTTGTTTATATATCAAATTGCCGTATAGAAAATAATATATAATATGGCAAGTTCAAACAAAAACTTAACTTTAAAATTAAAGGTAGGATGATTTTCCCTTTAGCTTAACGCTCACTTCTACCTTATTGTGTACTCATAATAATGATAAACAAATAATCTGGTCGTTAAAATCCTCCCTCTAGTTAACGACAAGTTGTAATAATGACCTTTAGTATCGGTTGTTACCATATCAGTTTATATAACTTTCGTAGTGTTTTCTATAGCAGAGGTCATTACGATTTTAAAGGCGTAGCAATGCTTTTTGATTGTCGGAATTTTCTATGTAAATCTCGTGATTTACTCGAGCAACCGGGCTGCGATTAAAGCCCTAATGAATATATTTTCAATTTCCGTCCGTCACCGTAAATGCCGAGAGTTTCTCAGAGAAATCTCAGATCATTCAAAATAAACTCTTAAAAGTGGCCCGGAAGATTGAAATATCGCATGATATTCCATTGCGAATGCATTGGACGGGAGTAATATGGTATGATTCCGATTGAATCAGTTGGACTAGGTATTATTTGCTCGTTTTACAGAGAATCTCAATTTCATTGGCAACAATATAGTATATATAGTATTATAAATCTCTGCTTCCCATTTATATCTTTAAATCGCATGGCCGTACTTCGCACAATAGCGATCCTCATGGGCCACTGTCTATTTGTCTGCCTTCCTCTATGCCATGGCTTTCCATAGAGTGATTTTTACCGGAATCGTGGGTCATTTTATTTTCGGGCATTATTGAATGAATTCCCCAGTATAAAGATTGCTGCAATAGCAAGATTTGTTCTGAAATGAGGTGGGTCCCTTTAAGGGATGTTTGGGGTATAGCGACCAGATAATTTATTATACTGCCCTCTAGTAATATGTTTCTGCAGTGTCTCCCACATTCCTGTTGGCATAACTTACGATGATGTTCGACCTCTCTGTCTGTTACATAGTAAACACCCACGTGTTTCTCTCTGGGAAGCATTAACGCCTGGAAGAGGTATGAATTCTGTTAGCTGCATACCTGTTAAATTTCGATTACGATTAGTAATCAATTACATTACTTTTTAAAAAGAATCGTAATGATTATATAATCCTATGAAAAAATTTTTCGAATTACTATTTGATTACGATTACGAAATAATCTAAATATAATCAGGATTACTGACAAATTACAAAATAATTAAAAAGAATCAAAAGTAATCAAAAAGTAATCAAATTGTTTTCAATGATTATTTTAAATTCTTTTTGAATATTTGTCATTCTTTCCAAAAAAAATTTTTTGAACATTTTAAAAATTCTTCGGATTTGGTTTTTTGTACTCAGTTGTAGTTTCATCCTTGAAAAGACATCTTTCGTAAATCAGTTTCAATACACGGATATGAAGGTGATGACCAGACAAACAGCGTCTGAAAAATTAAGGGCGAAATACAACATCATGGTACAAAATATAAAGAAAAAAATGTTTTCTTCCAAATATTTTTATATATGGATTAATAAATATCATATAGAATAAAGAATATTAAAGCAAACATACATATATAAATAAAAGAATGTAATGTAGTATGCTATACGTACATAGATAATGTTGAGAAAACTTTAAGCGATGAAACATCTGGTCTGCAAACCAAAGAACTTTTTAGGGTACACATGCCATTGGCATACTGATAATTTTGAATGCAGATTGATAGCTTTAGCATGTAAAAGAATGTTTAGAGTTCATATGTCTGAAAACATTGCAGAGGTTATAACAGAGACTAACACTAGTTTTGGCCTAAGCAGCTCAACCATTCTTCTAAATGTTCCGGATAACGGTTCAAATTTCGTAAAAGCGTTGCGAACATACAAAGTGGATAATTATCTTTTCGAAGATAACATTGATGATGATCTGCCAGTCTTTCATAATGAGATGTGATTGCCTACACATGAAAGATGTTGCAAGAATTTTCAATTATTGAAAATAATGAAAAAGAATCAATGAAAACAATTTGATTACTTTTGGATTACTTTTGATTCTTTTTGATTATTAGGCTAATCGTCAGTAATCCTAATTATTTTTTGATTATTTGGTAATCGTAATCAATTATTAACTATTTTAACCAAAAATAATCGTAATTGTAATCATTATTTTGCCATTCAAAAAAAAGTAATCAAATTACTAATCATTACGATTACTAATCATTACTTAACAGGTATGGTTAGCTGTAACTGTTAACATCATTACGAAGTCTATATTTTAGGTTCAATCGATCTAGTGATAGTAAGTTTAATCTCAAAGGAGATTACGATTCCCATTAAAATACCGATTAGTTACTATCTTCTCAGTAGTCTTATGTATGACTCAAATCATTTCTCATTGAGAAGAGTGTTCACCTCTCTTCGTTTTTTCTTTCGCCGGGTATACCTTTCAAATTCTTCTCCCCATTCCACTGAAGGGTTCTGACCTTATTAGCGAATTGGAAACTGTACTCTCCTGTCCTTTAGCGTGGCTACTATTTAAATCTTGAGTCAACGTTATTGGAGTTGAGTGATCAAATGGTGGAGTGACGATCGGATATTATTGATATGTCCTATGTATGTACTTCTTGTTCAAAACGAAGTCAGTGCATCTTGCTATGTCGTAAACTTTTGCTTAGAATCGATTCACGAGTCTACCCTGAGTCTTGAAAATTTCACTCAGGGTCAGAATACCCCGCTTCTGATCCACTATATTTCCACGACACATTGTTATATTACAGACTGCTTTCTCTCTTAGAATATAATGTGCAATTATTCTTTTACATATATTACTCATTCAGGTTGCGTAATCTCGTGTTCCAAAATTATAGAATATACTGGGACTGTTTATCAAGTATTTACGATTGATTGATTGATTGTTCATTTAATTTGCCGCGTCACAATACGTCCTGATAAAACTGGTGTTAAACTGCGTAAGTCATTACATATGTTTGTCACAATGTAATAAATATATATAATGTTCAGTTAAGGCATTTTCCCATAATACTCGTTATATACTTTACGTAACTTTTTCTGCAGATAAAAATGTTACAATATTTCCAAATAATTTATTTCGTAACCAAAACTTGCACTTATTTCATGTTCAAGTTTAATGGAACCACATTTCTTCCACACAAAAGAAAAAAGTAAAAATCCAGTTTATTTGCAGTCAAGCCTTAAATGCAGCAGTGCAATCATAAAGTTATAGAGAAAGCTTTCAACATAATGTAAGAAAATTGAAAATAAAAAAAATATCCCCGGAAATCAAGTTCAATCACAATCACTAAAAAATTTATACATATCAACAGTTTAGTTTTGGTCATGACAGCTATTTTGCTTAATTGTAACTCGTATTTTTCATTTACATCACTCTTATTCAGGCTATGAAATAATATCGTTCGTTGAAATAAAAGCTTTTAAACAATCGCTTTATAAACAGGAAGAAAACATCAGAGTCCGCCAATAAGTGTGCCACAAATTAATAAAAAGAAAACGATAAATTAAGTGGAATCTCTTGTCAATAAATGATTGAATTTATGATTACGAACAAAAGACTTATACATACGTACAAAATGTTATTGTTAACAATATTGATTATAATGATAATGCATACAATTCGTTTAAATCTGAATTTTCACCTTAAATACTTAGTTGAATTTTAATTATTCACATAAATTTTAATGATACCAATTAAAAGTTTTATAACAATAGTTTTTCAAAATATACGTTGTATTTCCATCAACGTTTTATTGAGGCACATTTACTCCTCCACAGCGGAAAAAATAAATTTACATAAGTAATAAATTGTGCTGAACTTAGAATTTTCTCAACAGTTGTTAATGAAGTTTGGAATTTATTGAGGAAATGATGTATAAGAAAGAGTATTTAGAGAATAAGTTCGCCGAAAGTTCGGAGATATTAAGAATTCGTAGTGGACACTACTTCCAACAACCAAAGTTCCCTTATTCATAAGTGCATGGCGGCAAACGTCAATAGAAATGGCTTAAATGGAGTGCTTTACTTTAAGGGATATCCTACTAAATATAACGAATAACATTGTCATATATTGTAACTTTGAATTTTAAATATACTACGAGTTCTTCGGGGATTACCTACACTTTTACGATGCAAAAATATGGAGTCACCAGAAAGTTTCCCTTGTTTTTTTTTTACGGTTTGTGAAAGACAGTAGTCGCCGTAGTCTAGTAGGTAGTGTGTTTGGTTATTAGACGTAAAGCCCGGGTTCGAGCCCCAGGCCAGACATCAAAACGAAAATATGCACAAATATTTCTTCGGCGACTTCCTCTCAGCAGATTTCTGGCAAAACTCCGAGAGTAAATAAACCTGCCATGAAAAAGTTTCTCAAAATTTGTCGTTCGGAGTCGACGTTAAACTGTAGGTCCCGCCACTGAAGTATAAACTTAGGGCACACAACATAAGTGGTGTGAGAAGCTAGGCCGTAATCCTGACTGAAGGGTTGTAATGGCCAATTATGTATGTGTGTTGTGAAAATCATTAAAATTTTTGTGTTGTATTTGAAATTGAATTTGAAATGAATTAATAAAACAAATAATAAAAACAGTAATTAGTTGAACCAATTAATACTTAAAATTCACGAACTTGGTAAACTATATTGGGGTACCTAGACTTTTGCTGTCCACTGTTTATAATGCAAAATAAATTTTGTTGCAGTTGCAGAATCATGTACATATACATACCTACGATTAATGTAGCTTTTATAAACATTTATTGTGTTCTTAACTATTTTCTATTCTGTGTTCAGAATTAAAAATAAACAAATTATTTTCAAAAGCACCTGTTAATTCCGTAGCGGCAGAGTAATTCAGCACGTGCTGTTGTTAAATTCTTTTATACTTTTTTTTGACACTTAACATTTCTAGAGAATTTCTTATTTCTCTTTGAATTACACTGTAATAGATACTGTATCCGCAGCACGTTTTCTAAATTTCGTAGAAAATAATATTTTTTTTGTGTTTTCCTGCAATTAAAATGTTGCTGCAGGTGGTTTTCAACGATTTCCGTTATTTGTAAAGGTTTTGTCTTTATTTTAGTTTTGTTTTTTTGGCAATTACTTTCTTTCCATTCTTTTATTTAATCCATAAATCGCCTCATAAACTCACCGCCACGCAACCACCACTAATAAAGTTTGAATTAAAACTGATTTAAAATTTTGTTCTCACTTAGCTCTCTCAACCGGGGTTAACATTGTTTTGTTTGTTTCGAGCAAACATGTTCGATACTCTTACATAAATTTGTGTAAGATGTGGATACAACATTCGTTGTTCAAACAGTTGGTTTGAGGTAATTTTTAAGTTGACTTGGTGTCAGTCACTCTTAAATTTGCAAACGAATTTTTTAAATTTTATATTTTATTTCTTAACGAAAGGAATTTCAAAATATTTGTCTTAATATTTGACCGTCATAGTCACTGTAGTTCGGAGTCGACTTTAATCTATAGGTCACGCCATTTTTGTATATTTTGTGTATTGAGAGGTGTGAGATGCTAGGACGTAATCCTGACTAAAGGTAGAATAAGTTGTAGGTTCTGTTAGTGCCTAGAGGACTGGGTTTCAGTTCTACAAAGGTCTTATATTCTAAACACTATTAACTCCCCTCCTAATTCTACTGAAACAGTGGGCTGACGTGGTGCCACTGAGGCTCACTACTGTAAACTCCTGGCATAAAGTGGTAAGTGGACGTGCTACAATCCTGGGAAGCTATATACACATTGGAGTCTAATCTTGGCCAGGGACTTCTAGTCTGACAATCTGGAGGTTCTTTAATAGCAATGGCTTTGAAGTCTGAACTGACGAATACGAAATGACAGACAGAGTAGGCTGTAGTATATAAAATAGCGGCTGCCTCATCATTGCAGTATATTTCAAGCAGAGATTATGCCTGCCGTATGGTGGGGTTTTTCCTGAAAATCTCCTCGTTTATTCGGCCATCATCTTGACCTCTGTTGTTATCCATTAATTCTGGAAATTTCTCAGGGAAATTTTGAACCAATCGAACGTTTCTTTTTATAAGTTATAGAACATGGGGACGTTAGGTAGATACCAGCGTACCACACTTACTTTGGTTATCCTCTGCCTCAACTTCGTTGGTAGCATGAGGCACTTTCAGTATTGCTATGTTTGAAGACTAATCTACATAAGAAGAACACTAACTGTACTCACCTTGAGTAGTGTTACATTAGGTCAGGTTAAGTGACCTACACTCAGAGAAGGACAAGGTTCCTCTTGACCCAGTGTTTAGGCCCATTGTGGTACCAATAAAAAAAATAAAAAAATTTTCTACGGCCCCTGCCTCTTAGCAGATTTCTGGCAAAAACTGTGAGGGTAAATAAAATTGCCATGAAAAGTTTCCCAAAATCTTTCGTTCGGAGTCGACATTAAACTGTAGGTCCCGCCACTCACGTATAAAATTAACGCACACAATATGAGTGATGTGAGAAACAAGGTCTTAATCCTGACTGAAGGGTTGTAATGACCAGTTATTTCTGTAATTATGTATGTATGTGTACTTTTTAATGCTAACTGAAAGAGTACTTTTTTGCATTAAATGGTAGTTTTGTAAAAAGTGTTTATTTATACCTAATAGAGGTATATATATTATACCTAATAGGAATAGAAATAGAAATGGAAAAGAGAAACTAACGTTATATAACGACTGATTCGGAACGTAAGAGAACGTAAAAGTACCGTTTAGTCAAATGTTGACGGAATGTAAGTTTATTTTAGGATAAGAAGAGCAAATTAAATACTTACGAAAATTACATGACGGTTCGGCAAGCGTTCTCATTGCTTTTCGTATTCTAAAAAAGTATGCATTTTCCGTTGACGTTTGTCTAACCGAGGCTAAAGCTTTATTCTACATTTAGTATTACGTTGAACATTAATGGTTGAAAAGTGCAAACCATAAAATATATGTAATAATAAAAAAGTACTAAAATTGTAGCGGGGGTACCGTGGTACTTTTGAAATGAAAAAAGTACTAAAGTACTGAATTTTTCAACACTGGTATCAAATATACTGTTCAGGCTGAATATAATTTCTGCATGTGTTTAGAACTTCCCATAAATCAACCTCTACTGATTTGGTTGCACAATATTGGCCACACTAAAGATTGCCTAGTTTATCTTTAAAAGCCATCGTATAGTATAAAAAAAATAAACTTAAATGCCTGTAGAATTAATTAACTTTTTACTTTAAATCTATGAAAACATTTAACGAATTTCCATTTGATTTAAGAATTCCGAATTTGGCGTTTGTAAATGAAGGTCGTTTGAAAAAACCCAATTATTAAAAAAAGTAACTGCAACTAAATAGTTTTATAAACAAAAACGCATGCACATACTATTTACATTCACTCCGGTTTAGCTAAGTTTGATGTTGTTTGAGCAGATATTTTTTGTTTTGTTTTGTTTTCATGTTTCGTATATTTGGCATTTAAATGGTTGGTCATCACAATTTATTACACTTTTTTTGTGTTGTTGCTTTTATCGGTTTATTATTAATTATTTCGATATGTTTGGATATAATAATACTCTATTAGGGAACACTTTTTAATAGTCAATTAAATGGTAGTATTTTCAAAGTTTGTACTTATTTTTTAACTATAATTATGGGAACTTAACCTTAAGCAAAATTAAATCGATACTCCTTGGAGTACAGCTACTCTAGCTGGTATACTTCTATACCAGAGATCAGCAATGAATTGTTTTTTTCGCTACTCATAAGTACTTATGAAATTTTGAGTATGAGTAAGTCAACAGTATTGAAATTAAACTACTCTGATTCATTCGTACTCATTACAAAATTGATTTATAAGTACAGGTTGCAATGAGCATGGGTACAACGTTGACATCAAACTCATAACATTCGAAATATGTTTGACTCATACACCTACTCATCTAGATTTATAAATTTAGAATTATACTAATAATACTCATAAATGATTCGAGTGATTTGAATCATTCATTAATATTTACAGTCTTAGTTATCGTTTCATTTATAAAAAAAAGAAGAAAGACAAAGACAGCAAGCAAAGCAAATACACAACATTATAGTGAGTATTGTAGTGTTCGCACGCGAATCATACTTATTTTGTGATTCTTTTACTCTAAATGTTGAGTAAAGGAAAGAAAGAAATCAACAACATCATGCATATTGTCAAGTATGAGTACGATGAGTACATTAAACTTTAAAATATGAGTAGCATGAGTATGATATTAATATAAGTATGTCTGCGTATAAATATCAGAAATTATGAATATGATTCAATCTACTCATCTTTTTGAATACTCATTGCTGATGTCTGACTTCTATACTCGACATGCAGGCCCTTCTAATTGTAAAATCGATTTGATATGATTTTTTTTAAAAGAGGTATAGATATTCAGAAATCTAGAGTTTCTCATAGAAAGAGAAAGAGAAAAAGAGAAAGAGTGAATTGAAAATATAAACATCAGTTTTTTGAGTTATTGTCGCAAAAGCAGTGAATGACTTTTACTGGTCATTCTTCATTCAATTACATTCTCTGCATGCTCATTACAAATGGTCATCATGTCACATTTGTTATGGTCTGGCTACGTGATTTGTTGCTGGTGTATGATTTTCAACTGACGGAGAATGAACGGACTTGTAAAGTTCGTTACCATTTCTCATGGCTAAAGAAGAGTAAATTAAATGGAATTTTTCAAAAACATTGTAAGAAAAATAGAAAAACCAAAAACCATCAACAATTTCAGTTATTTGTCAGTGACGTTAAAATTGGAGATTAATTTTCTTTTATTTTTGAAAACCTTACTTATATTTGAAATTGTTTGTTTAAATAACACTATGCGACGAAATAAAAAAAAATTAAATACACCCAGCTAATGACATAATGTAGGTTGTGAGTTTTGTTGAGTAGAACTCAAAAATATTTTTTTTATATTTCTTGAACCCGCCACACTTGTTTTAAGGGGTGATTTTTTAAGAGCTATAGGAAAATTAAAGAAAAAACACATAAAATTCAGAAAAATGCATGAAATCTTTATTTGAATCGATAGTGCGGTCCATATATTTTAATGTTTGAAGATTATTTCATGCAAATGTTGACCGCGACTGCGCCGCTAATGGTCCATCCGCTTAGTCCAGTTTTAGCATACTCTTTCCAACATTTCGGCCGGTATCTCACGAATAAATGCTTCAATGTTGTCTTCCAATGCGTCAATTGAAGCGGGCTTGTCTGTATAGACATGAGCTTTGACATAGCCCCACAAAAAATAGTCTAAAGACCTTAAATCGCACGATCTAGGCGGCCAATTGACCGGTCCCTTTTGCAATGCTCCTGGCTGATCTTCACTCCAAAATCGACAATTCTGCTTAATTACGTATCTCGAATAGCCACTTCAGTGGGTCGATTAAACTGACCATAAAATGTAAGAAGCGCGCGATGAACTTTCTTAACAGAGCACGCATTTTGATAATAAAATTCAATGATTTGCAAGCGTTGTTCGTTTGTAAGACGATTCATGATTAACATAGACCAAACTGAAGATGTTTGACAGTGAAACAAAACACGAAACGTGCGTGAGCTGTTTAAACTAGTGTTGCCAAAAAGATAATAGCTAAAAAATCACTCTTCATATATATTATTTGTCTTAATATGCTATGGGGTTTGATGAGGTGAACATGATATTTTTTTCATATTTTTTCAAGTTTGTCCGTTCATAGTAGCAAAGCTTAATTAAAAAATATGAAATAAGTGATATTGTGATAGTGCATTATTTTGTGAAGAGATTGACGCTTCGTTTGATCAAATCAGACAAAAATTACCGCAGTTATTATTTGAAGAGTCTAACAATCGAGTTATTTTTCATGAATACATTTTTTTAAATGAACTTTTAGTTCAAAACTTTTCAGAATTTTCGCTCAAACATGAAATTGACACATTTTGCGATAAAGGACCAAGGTTCTACAAAACTTTTGAAAATTTTTGAACTGAAAGTTCATTTGATTAAATATATGTCATTTAATTTAAAAATATATAACAGGACTGGTTTTAATAATAACTACAGCAATTTTTATCCGATTTGGTCAAAATAAGTGTCAATGTCTTCACAAGACGCTGGCCTTTCAGAATGTTATCACTTATTTAAAATTTTTTAATCAAATTTTGCAATTAAGAATAGATAAATTTGAAAAAATTAAGACCCTATTTTCCAAGTTTACGTGATCAAAATTCATAACATGTAAGTTTGAACCATATGTTTATGTTTTAAAGGTTTATCTGTCTGAAAATGGGTTCAAAAATATTTGGGTCATCATTCATTTTGTGTGAAAAAATCAAAAATACCCTTTTTGTCAAATGGAACAAGTTGGGAGGGTTTGAGAAATATAAAAAAATATTTTTGGGTTCCACCCAACAAAATTCACAACTTACACTATGTCAGTAGCTAGGTGTATTTAATTTCTTATTTTGTCGCATAGTGTAATTAACTGCCAATGTATGGAACTTAAAAGATTTCTCATTGACTTCTATTGCTTCAAATTCAAGATATTAGTGGCTGAAGTTGGAATGTGGTGCTAAATTCGCTGAATACTACCATATTTTATTTATAACAATACAATTGCGAGTATAAATTATTATTTAATTTAATATTTATAAATAAATTACACTGGGTGCCCAAGTAGTGTAACAAGTAGCGTACTAATGTGCTACACTATATTAAATTAGCTGACTTCAGCTATACCACAATAACAGCACTTGTGTTTATTACAGATATTTATATTGTTACGGTGTAACATCGTTTAACATTAAAATGATAAGAAAAGCTACACAAACAAATACAACGAACTTGTTTACAAGTAAACCAATAACATCAGTATGAAAGAAAAGGGGATAAACAAGTAATCGAGAACGCAACTACAAGCAACGTGAACAAAATACACAAACAACACTGAAGTCGCGATAGAGTTCTCGATAAGGCAAAACCACGAACGTTCGACTTCAAGAACTTTCATCAGACTGTTTACGTTGGCATATAAAAAGGCAAGACAAAGCATTCTTCGCTAATTTAGTTGTTACCAACTATTTGATTCGTTAACTTGAGGACTTTCACATACACTTTTAAAACTAAAATTTGTATTTTGACAGCAATCTGTAAAAAAAATTGATATCAACCAAAATCCAATCTAACTCACAACTTATGCTAATTAAGGTGCACATGCTTGATTTCGTATATGGTAATATACTTTTGTAAAATCTATTAAATAAAGAAATAAATAATGTTACTAAGACTAATCATAAACTTGTTTTTAATAAAAAAAACAAATTTTGTATTTCATTACATATTAGTGTTCCATACTTTTTGATACTATCCAAGGTGAACACGAAAATATTATATTTTTTTATCAACATTTTTAAAATGTGGCATGTATCATATGCGTTACAACTTAATTTATGCACTGCGAGCCATTTAAATAGCACACCCTCTGCTGTTCATAAAAATCTAATTGTTTTCGAAAAACTATTTATGTGATAGTGATATTATTATCACGAAATTCTGCTAACATTTTGCAACCAAGTTCATGCGACTTAAGGGGTTTGCATAAATCTCGTGTTTATGCGGATAAAGTTCAGAGTTCGGGGAAAAATTGGCGGCCTTTTGACAGATATTTCCTTCCTTACTTTAACGAAACGTGCCTTTCCAGCGCTAAAATGTAAGTGTTTTTATCAGGGACCGAAAATAACTGTTATTTTTGAATTTTTGATTAAAAAAAGCAACCGCAAGGAAATGTCGGAGAACAAAACCAAGTATACCATTTTGATTGTCTTGGACCAAATTTTTATAAAATGCGATGCTTTTTAAAAACATGATTTTTATTTTTTAGAAAAAAAAATAACAGTTATTTTTTGATTTTTATTTTTTCGAGCAAAAATAACACTTATTTTTGACTTTTATTTTTTCGAGCAGAAATAAAAGTTATTTTTTGACTTTTATTTTTAAGCGCAGAAATAAAAGTTATTTTTTGACTTTTATTTTTTCAAGCAAAAATAACAGTTATTTTTGACTTTTATTTTTTCGAGCAAAAATAACAGTTATTTTTGACTTTTATTTTTTCGAGCAGAAATAAAAGTTATTTTTTAACTTTTATTTTTTCGAACAGAAATAAAAGTTATTTTTGGACTTTCATTTTTTCGAGCAGAAATAAAAGTTATTTTTGTTTCAATTCATGATGAATTCATTATATTTATTAAAAAATTCTTTAAAAAAATTAAAGTATTTATGTCAGAAAATTATTAGAATTAAGTTTTGGGTATATTAAACACTAATCTTTGGTTTGAAAAAACCAAAAATAACTTTTATTTCTGCTCGAAAAAATAAAAGTCAAAAAATAACTTTTATTTCTGCTCGAAAAAATAAAAGTCAAAAAATAACTTTTATTTCTGCGCTTAAAAATAAAAGTCAAAAAATAACTTTTATCTTCTGACTTTTACGATAAAAGTTATAACCGTTACGGTCCCTGGTTTTTATTTTAAAATAAAGAAGTAAATTTTTACTGAAACGCTCTTTATATTCAAACTGCAGTAAAAGTTTGCCACGTAGTGGTTATTACCTGTTCCTGCCTATAAAGCTGGATTCACTTACGTTGTCCGAACTAAATTATTTTTTATTGAGACTTTTCAGCATCACAATTCACCTATTTCGAGAAATTTGTCCGAAAAAAACAAGGCTGGCAGCCGATACTCTTAACACAAATTCAAATTTTACGTGGGAATACATGGGTAAATCAATTGAAGTTTGTTTGTAAAACGTAACCTATTGATAAACTATAACATTGTCTGGACAAAACATAAAACTAAGCCAAATGGAGCTGAGCTGAGGGCTCGTAAAAAATATGTTCTCTCTCTTAAGAAGGGAGCTGTTAAAGTATATTTAAAAAAAATTTTGTCCAGGCAAATATTTTGTCCGAACACCATGGGTGAATCCAGCTTTAGCGACAATTATTGAAAATTTTGTTGGTTTTTAAGTGCTCAAGAGTTGAAGGTTTATCTGCATAAACACGGTCTTTCGCGTAGCCCTAGACCTAATAGTGTCAAATCGCATGATCTTGGTGGTCAGTTGATATCGTCACGACGAGAAATTATACGCCCAGGAAATGTTTCCAAGTATCTACGAAGTTGTGAATGGTCAGCTGACTTCAGTTGCTGCGTGAGCTGGAGTTTATATGGATGTAGCTGTAGATCTAAATGCAAAATACGCCATAATGTGTCGAAGGACAGTCCTAATTCCTGAGAACGACGGGGTATCGACACATTCGGGTCTTCGGCAACACTTTCACTTACAATAGCGATATTTTCAGCGGAACGAGCGAAACAATGATGCACAGGCCTTTCAATATTTCTAACCACTCCAGTCTCTTCAAATTTCTTCACTATTTTGTCAATTGCTTGCGTAGTTGGACGATAATGTAAACCATAATCTCCTCTTAAAGCACGATACGTGGCTGCGGCAGAATCCCCATTTTTGTAGTAGGTTTTGATAATTTTTATGCGTTGTGTAATAGTTAAGCGATCCATTTTCGTCAATGTCAGACTTTCAACTGAAAAAAAAAAAATTGGTTTCACAACTTAGTTTGACAGATGTCGAATTCCAGTCCCATACTTTTGAAACCACGAAATGGATAGCCCTTTACATTCTACTTTAATGGGATCATTGTTAATAGCGTCTTCAATGTCAAATTCTTTACATCCTTATATTAAAATTTTGTAGTTGATAATAATTTTCTTTACTTTTCTTCATTAAAAATAGACGATTTTTGTGCTCATTTACCATAAAGATGCTTTTGGCATGGATACTATAGTTGCAACATTATGTTTTCCTATAGACTTTAAGCAAATGCAAAGGTATAGTATTTGTGTATGATACAATACGAATGTATAAGAAAACGAAAGTATTTTTCTAAAGGTAGCTCATGGCACGACCATATGCTGCACAGAAACTTTACAGTTACAAATGCTAAATTGGAATTGAGTTCAAATTGTGAATGAATTTCGCATTTTTCTGTTTTTCTTTGGATTTGCAACAAATGCCAATAAAGCTATGGAATATGTATGTAGTTTAACGTGGACGCAATTTTTTTTAAATTTTACAGACAATGGAAAACGCTTAATGAATCACTATTGCAATAATACTGGGGCGTATTAAAAATTGCAAACACCAGGTGTTGATAAAAAAATTAAAAAAAAGAAACTTTGAAGTATTTACGTTATTTTGTAGAAAGAGACACTTGACACGGGGCAATCATAGAGCAATTTAAGTTATGGCATATATGGATTTGCTACTTCCTGAAAACCCAAACTTGGTTACAGATTTGCAAGGGGTGCTGACGTAATGATCAACTCTATTACATAGCGAAGACGTTACCAATTCCGCCTCTAGCAATCGATAATGATCGTATGCAAAAGCCTAGCCATAAAGAGCTCAACGTCGTGATTATGCGGGCATACCTGCTTAATTGTTTAAAAGCGTTGTTAATGAGCTGGTAAAGTGTATGCACCAGTTTATTTACAAAAGAGTAACTGAGATTAAATAGTATTTTTTAGACCACATACTCATTCTTAAAGTATAATTTATTGTAATTTTAAGCAATCATTAGTTAATCTTGTAACTGTAGCTGCTCAACCGTAACTGCCTTCAGTCAATTAATTTAACAAGCATAAACATATTTAGACTTGAATGCCCACAATTAAAGTTTAATGAACTTTGATAGTCGTTTTATGGCTTTTTTTTCAATCATATAGTGAAGACTGTTAGATATTTGAAATTTTGTAGTTTTTTAATTTATTACAGATAGATTTACAATGACTTTAATTCTCAATTCTAACACACTCAGAGTAAATTTCATTTTAAATTACACTTGGCGTTGGAATTGTTTTGTATAATAAATGTTTGATAAATTATGTTGCAAATAACACTTGCAGTGCTGTCAAGCCTGATTAATCACTGTGTCTTCTAATATTTTGTTCAAAATATATTTCCTACTATCAACGGTCTTGACATCTACCGCCGCAAGATTGATTCTCACAAAGCTAATAATGTGAACAAAAATTCAATTGATACCAACTTGTAAAAATTAATTAATAACCTCTAAATTATAAGAACTTAAATTAAGATAATATTTTCTAGTATCGGTTCAATTTTGTAAGCAATTTATCAAACGTTGAAGAATTTACGTAATTTTGTAAAAAGGGACACTTGACACAGGGCAATCCAAGTGCAATTTAAGTTATGGCATATATGGGTGTGCATTTTCCTAAAAACCGAAACTTAGTTACAGGGGTGCTGAGGTTATGAACTACTCTACTACGAGGCGAAGACGGAACTAATTCTGCCTCTAGAAATCGATGATGATCGTATGAAAAAGCCGCCGCCTAGCCATGCAGAGATCAACGTCGTAATTATGCGACTTAAGAACAATAGAGCTACTAGCACTGAGTGCATGCCTGGTTAATTGCTTAAAAGCATCGATAATGACCTATCAGCGTGTATGCATCACAGCTTATTTACAAAATATGTCTAGAGTACAGTTTGCTCAACAATTTGAACCTTAGTGTTTTCTGTCATGTCCTAAAAAAATAGCAGTCGTCCATGATATGCGCCAAATACAGGGGTTTAAGCCTTCTCTCTTTCGCATACTTCCTAACAGCGTATTGTATGAACGAATGAAGCCACACAGGTCTCATCAGTGCGGTTTCGATCAGACTTTTAGATTTTGTCAAATCCTAGAGAAGATCCATCAAAAACAAGTCGACACATATCATCATTTGGTCGACTATAAAGCAGCCTTCGATAGCCTCATAAGGAAGCGCTTTTTTTTGCCATAATATCTGAGCTCGGTATGCCTGTGAAGCTGATAAGGCAACGCAGCCACGTCAAAGCAGGAATAAAACTTTACTAACCTTTTGACCCCGTGCAAGGTTTTAGACAAGTTGATTTGCTTATCGATCCCTTTCCATGTGTTCTGCCAAAGGCGGATGTGCACTATTTTCCATAATGCTGCCCAGTTGCTTACGAATGCTGACGCTGACTGTTAATGTCGTTAGCATTAAGGTGTACCAAGCGAGAAGTTACTGCTGCTTTTCGCGCTACTGACAGATCAAGATAGTTTTGACAGTATTTGCGGGTAAAACTGGTTTTCAGTGAATTTGTTTATCTTGATCCGCTAGCAGCAGAGACGCAGTCAGTCTGAAGACTAAGCTTACGATCACTCTTCCCAAAGGGTGCTTTATGGTCTCAATATTTTCGAAAATATGGGAGTACTTTATTATCAACAATTCGGCAGTACCTCTGACGAAAAGCTAAGATGACTTTCTTTTTACGCTGCTTTTCATGGCTGCACTGAATCGCTTATTGGAGACTTTCAACTGTAGAGTGCCTAACTTGATATTAAATAGAGTTGAATATAAAAAAATCGAAGAAATGTTTCTAAGATGATATAATTTCAAGCATAAACGAGTACTCCATGTCCGCGGTACAATTCAAAAAATTCGATTTTTTAATTTCTTTCTGTGTAAACAAATATAACTTTTGCGTAACTTTGTTGTTGTGGCTTGAAAATATTACAAATTTCAAAATACATACGTCTAATTTGTCTCGTAAATTTATTTCATGTTCAAGTTTAATGAAAACACATTTCTTCAACCAAAGGAAATGCATGAAAATCCAGTTTCATAAGATCACAGACATAATTATGTTATAGCAGAGCATTCAAAACATAATAAATCGTGTCTGTCTTCAAAGTTAAGCAATAGAAAATAAATGTAGAAATTATCTTCAAGTGAATTCAAGATCAATATCCATAAAAAAAAAGAAAACATAAAAGAAAACTAATTAAATAACGTACAAGAAAAATGCACGAAAAGCGATAAATGCAAATGGCTTCACATATACGAATACATACACACTAATAGGATTAGTTGTGGTCATGAGTGCTTTTTGTTTAATTTTGTCTTTCCTTTAAACTTGAACACGGGGGACCTAATGTCTTCCGTTGAAATAAAATAAAAGCTTTTCACCAACCGCTCCATAAACAGGAAGCCACATAAATCTGTTGCTGCTAGTAGAAAAAAGGTAGTTTCCAGTAATACCTAATTAATGCAAAACTCTTTTAAGTGATTATATCGGATTTATGGTCTTGAAAAATAAACCGTGACAACTTCCATTATTAATATTATTATTGTATTGGCTATGGTTATTAGGAATGATGAATTTTTAATGAATTAAAAGAATTACTTGTTACAAGATTGCTAAAAAATGAAATTCCTGATATAGAGTGTTTCAGTAAGAGTACTCTTTTTAAACTCAGAAATTTTGCGCTTGTCTTTGATTATTATGATTCTGATCAATAAAAATAGAGCGCCTTATAAGAACAAGCTAAAGTTTGAACCTCAGCTGTGACAATATATTGCTTTGAAAAAATGATAGAAATCTTTAATGTTTTCCTTCAGTATAAATCTATTCGCTTATTCTTTAACTAAGTATTCGGTATAAGTGTGTCATATATTTCAAAAAAAAGGAAACATTATTGCAATCACGTGCAGTCGCTAAATATACGAATAAAAGTTATTGCATTTAAAATTCTACTAAAAATGAATGCCTGGAAATGTTTTTTTATTTGCAAGCCAATTAAACTTTCAATAAATATTCTATTCACAGCACGTTTTAAATAATTGCATTAAAAAATAATTATTTTTTTATATTCTTTATTCCTCAATTAATGCATTTTATTATTATGTTGCTGGTGGTTTTTAAAGATTTCCGTTTTCTTTACAAATAAAATTTTTTTTAATTCCGTTTTTGGTCAAACAACCCAGTTCTTCCCTTTGCTTTTAACATGAAATTATTTGTCATTCTTTCTTTTGCGGATGGTTTCGAATGAAAACATAATAATGTTGTGATCAAACATGTTTCTTGTTCTGAAGTTATTCGTACTTTGCAATGAGACATAACGTTTGGGAATCCAACAAGTGGTTTGAAGTGAAGTTAAAGCCCCGCTTAGTCAAACGTCCATGGAATCAAACGGAACGTACGCTGGTTTTAGAATATGAATTGCGATCAGAGTGATTACCGCATCGTAATATAGTTTCATTAAGTATTTCAATTGCTCTTCAATGTAAAAATGAACGTATATTCCCTTGCGGTCTGTGGACGTTTGGCTAACCGGCGCTTAAAGGTGCATTAAGGCACATAAATTGTAAAATTAATAATTGATTGAAATCTCGGGTTATCTTAATGTAGAGTCTTTATTTAGACAAGCAGAACAGATCGGAAACAGATCGGAAACAGCTCGGAAACAGCTCGGACTGAGTTAGACAAGATACAGAGATTTGCGGAGCAATGAGAACGCGGCCTACAGTCTTGAAGACTATGGTTATGGGAGACAAGTCTAACTCAAGACTCTACTATGGACTTCATGGCCTGATAAATGGAATGATTGTCAGTTGCATGCTTAACTATCTTCTGGACAGAAGCAGTAGACTCTAGGATTTTGGTAAATATTTCGCAAAAAATTCAGTATCAAAATCGAATGAAGTAATCAGGAGGGACCATGTTATACGGAGGGATCGACGATTTTGGGTTCGGAATAGAAGTTTTTGTTCTCAAAGAATAATATTTCAAGGCCATTTCGCGGATATCTTCCAAGAAGAAATATATGCCATCGAAAGATGAGCGCGGTTTAACTTGGGAAGAAAGTACAAACAACGGGACATAGCAGTTTGGCCGCCATTCGAGCACTCGAAAGTAGTATTGGAGTATATAAGGAAGCTGAAAGAGTTAGGTAGGGGAAATAGTGTTGCTACATAAGTTATGTGGAAATTAATTCCTGACAATGCGCAGGAAGGAGAGCTTCATCACGCCATTGATGAAGCTAGACAAATTCTGCAGAATGTGATGAAATATATGGAAGGGTATTCTGGGCTACAGGGAAGATGTATGATCCATTGTCAGTGTAAAGTACTTAGCTATCTGGACGTATAATGTAAAGACCATCCCCGAACAATTTGAGCTGTCATTATCTTGCTGAAACATTCAGTGACATCGCATGATCACGCTCTCAACCATTGTCTTTAGTTTTTGTCCCAAATGTTCTTACAACTGAATTAATCCATATTACATAGCATATACACATCTGCTGAAACCATAGCCCCATAGACTATAGCACTGGCAGTTGGTACAACATGTTTTGGATAAAGTTCTGTACTTTTTTTTCTCAATCAATTGGTTCGACCTTAATTACTAAGATAATACGTACATACGTATATACAAACGTACATACATACATAGATAATCGGTCATTACAACCCTTTAGTCAGGATTACGACCTAGCTTCTCACACTAGTCATGTTGTATGCATTAATTTTATACGTGAGTGGCTGCACCTATAGTTTAACGTCAACTCCGAACGACAGATTTTTGAGAACTATACATGGCAATTTTATTTACTCTCAGAGTTTTTGCCAGAAATCTGCTGAAAGGAAGTCGCCGAAGAAATATTTTTTTTTATATTTTCGTTTTGATGTCTGATCTGGTGTTTGAACTCGGGGTTTACGTCTAATAAGCCAATATACTATCTACTACACTACGGCGATCTATAATCTATAAGTTACTACATAAGTGGAAATTCGCGACAATGAGCAGAATTTCGAGTACCACGACGTTGATGCAACAATAAATTGGTAATCGTCGGCCTATAGTGCTCGCCATTGATAGCGGTTGCATGACCGACATCGTTTTCAAAGAAATAATGGAGACTTTTCCAGACTGCATTATAGATTCCTGTATCTCATTTAGATTGGTATTGCCCTAAATTCGATATTCTCGTACACATTCATTCACAAATATTGCATCATACATACATATGTCGTTGTCTGTGGTCGCCCATGGCGATTTCGCAAAACAGACGGAATTAATGGCTGACAAGCTTTGCTTCAACAAGATGTACGTTATAAATTAACTAAGTTGAAGTTTTTAAAATTCATGGAGAATTATGTCATAGTTCTATATAAAGTTTCCTAAAGCATTCCAAAATGCTCAACTAAGATTCACTGTCAAGGTAGATTATCTGGATGCGTAATGCATAGACCTTCCCTGAACTTTGTCTTGCCGAAAAATCTAGTGATCCTTCATGCCCAAGTTGTCAACCGATGCCTTTAATTTTAGATTTCAGTTTTGTTGGAGATGGGTTTGAAATGTGGGGGTTTGAACTGTTTGCTGAAGAAAGCTTCAGCAAATTTAAAGGGATGTTTACAATGTTTTTAACATCGAGTTATTCTATCGGGTGGGCCATCTATCGGTTTAAATTCTGTCACAAAACTCAGTATATTATCTCCACTGAACGTTGGGATTTATTTGGTCAACGAGATACTGCACGATGATGTCGTTTTTGCCATAAAAAATCATCTCTTCGGATGAAGCGCATTTTCAACTTTTGATTACAAAAGCCAATGCACCCGTTACGAGTGACTGATGGGCTTGATGGGCTTTTAATTACCTGAAATGGTGATATCAAGAAGCTACGATTTGACATCATTTGACTATTATCTGTGGGGCGCCGTAAAAGAAAAGTATTATTCCGACAAACCAGAGACAATTGAGCATTTAAAGGCCAACATTCGTGATGCCATTGCTGAGATACGACCCCAAACACCCGAAAAGGTGCACAAAAATTGGTCCGATCGAAAGAGGTACTGTGAGGCCAGCAGCGGCTGCCATATAAATGAAATAATATTCCATTTCTAACCGGAGCTATTCTACTTCACAACAAAAAAATAAATGTGTCAACATTTCAAATTGTTTTTGTTGAATATATTACATTTTTAAATTTAAACTTTTAAATGGTTCACCCTATACATTTGAAATCTTTTTTTTATTTAGAATACATTGTTAATACATATTGTTATTGTGGCCACGGTAAATTTGAGGAGAATTTCAATGTCGTTTGATCTTGGTTGATGTCTTTGAGAATACTTTGGTTATCTATTGCTTAATTTGTTTGAAAGAGTTATTTTTACTTTGAGTTCGATCAGGATGTTTCAAAATGTATTTTCCATGTACCAAGATTCAAATAAAAAAACTAAGAATTTTCTGCACTTGAACCAGTCTTACTTCATTATAAAATAAATAAAATTTCAAAACCCAATGGCAGGTTAATTATGTTTGTTCTTGATTATGTTTTCTTTTAAGCTTTGTTATGATAATTTGGAAGCTGATAATATTTAATTATTTTATTTTTATTAGTTTTGATACGAAAATTTGTTCAAATAGCTACACAATTTTCCAAAACCTCAATACTTTATGCTGTAGGTAGAGTTTTTTGTTTTGTTGTAAAGCTTTGAAATAAAATATCATTCCAAACATAACAGCTCTTGGGCAGCAGTGATTGACTGACTTTGGTCGTTCAATTATATTTTCTGCATGCTCACTACAAATGGTCACATCTGTTATGGACTGACTACGTGTGTATTGCTGGCCCATGATTTACAAATGATGGCCAGTGAACGTAATGTAAAGTTCGTTATTGTTTTGTTTTTTTTTATGGTCAAAGATGTGTAAATAAAAACAGAAAAACAAAACCAAAGGCAATTACAAATTACTATTGTTACCAGTGACTGTAAAATTTCAATGATGTTCGTACCAATGCTACAGCTACATAGTATTGTCATTTACAAGTGTAATCAGATATCTCACATTGTGTTTAAGTGTTAGCAAATATGTATATGTTTAAATGCATAAGTCTTTAACTGTTATTGTTATCAATTTCTGTAATTGACTTTGTCTCCCTTCTAAATGCATACAAAATAATTACAACCCGTCGTATGGTGCCTTGCTCCATATGCTTCTTAGGCACTGATTAACTTTGTTTTGCCTTCAATATATTGGGTGTAATGCTAGGAATGCAGTTCAAAGAGTCTTTTTAGATTGTAATAAGACCTAAGCCTAAATAAATTTAAATTCCGAAACAAACTAACATACATACATTACAACCCTTCAGTCAGGATTACGGCCTAGCTTCTCATATCACTAATGTTGTGTGCCTTAATTTTATACTTAAGTGGCGGGACCTACAGTTTAACGTCGACTCCGAACGACAGATTTTTGAGAAACTTTTTCATGGCAGGTTTATTTGCTCTTAGAGTTTTTGCCAGAAATCTGCTGAGAGGAAGATACCGAAGAAATATTTTTTTTAATATTTCGTTTTGATGTCTGGCCTGGGGCTCGAACCCGGGCTTTAAGTCTAATAAGCGGACACACTACCTACTAGACTACGGCGACTACAATATATATTGTTACGAAAATAAAAAAATCTAGAACCTGGTGTTTTGCTTTTACATAGCTTTACATTGAAATTGTAAACAAAAGCTACAAAAACAAAACAATGTAGTAAACAAACCTGTTTACAAATTCTCGTACTGCTTAATATAACAACAAACACCAGCATGAATATGGTATGCAAGTAAACAAAAAAATAACATATTTAGTCATTACAACCCTTAAGTCAGGATTACGACCTAGCTTCTCACACCACTTATACTGTGTGTGTTAGTTTTATACATGATGGGCGGGATCTACAGTTTAACGTTTCCAAACGACGGATTTATGACAAACTTTTCATGGCAATTTTATTTTCTCTCAGAGTTTTTGCCAGTAATCTGAAAAGTACTTCAATTGCAAAATATTTTTCTTTTTTAAAGCTTTTTTCTAAAGTAAAGAAACACAGTTTAACATTCTAAGCTGTCAAATACCTCAGTTATTTTTCCCACTTTTCCAATAAATCAGATACATTTTGCCAAACCTTTAAAAGACTCAATTTTTTTTCTCGGTGCCAGTAAACGAAAGTTATTTTTTAATTGCTCTTCGTTTGCGGAAACACCTCATAAATTATGAGTATTTTCATTACGTAATTATAAGTATTTCATTACCTACAATACTTAGCAACATAATACGCTTGTAATTCTCTTTTTTCTTTTAAAAGTCAATGAATAACAAAATTTACTGCCAACTGCCGACAGTATGGTATGCAAAATATATTTGTTTTTCAGAAAATACTTTCACTTAAAATAACAGCAGTTAAGTTAATAACAACAATAAAAAAAATAAATAAATTTTTGCTCTCAAATGTATACGGTTAGATTTGACTTTTTGAATTTGTTTTTTAATATTTTTTTAACTCTACGAGAACGGAGGTAGTATTCTTCACGAGAAAGTATAAGCCTACACCTACATGTCAGCTGAGATTGTATTGGGCGGGACTTGAACTAACAGAGGAAGCGAGCTTCCTGGGTCATATTCTGATTATGGCGCTATCTTGGAAATCCAATATCGTTAATAGATTGGAAAAAGGCCTCCATTGACCTCTACTCTTGTAGCGAATTGTTAGGAAATAAAATGGGGTCTGGGACTTCAGATGACTCACCGGATCTACATGGCAGTGGTCAGACTTATCTTGACCTACGAATGCCTACTATGGTGGGAATCCCGCAATAGGACGACTAATTTAAACCTGATACGGCAATAGCAATGGTCACCCTGTATAATTATTGGTGGAGCCTTGCGAACTACTCCTATATTGGTACTGGAGATAATTTTATGCCTCCAACCTCTTAATCTCTATTGCAGGGTCATGGCTACTGACATTAGTAGGCGATGGAGTCATGAGCGGACACACTTAGGCCGCACACAGGGCCCATTGAGATACCACAGTTTCACATTCTCCCCTATTCCAGGAACCACTCGGAGCTTCCGATGAAGCTACTCAGACTGCCAATATCCATGCATGAGAGTTCATCTAGGTTCTCCATGTAGTAGGCACCTAGGTGTTTCTTCTCCTTTGACCAAGTGCCGGGCATGTGCACAGTAGGTGAAGAATAGTTTCATCATCTTCCTCATCTCCACAGTTTTTGCAGAAAACATTCAAGAGGTGTCCAAGACCAATACGCCTCGCATGCGTTCCTATGATACAATGTCCCGTAATAACCCCGATAACAGCGCAGAGCCCGCTTCTTTGGAGTTTCAGCAGAGTCGCCGTTCGCCTCCAATCCAGCCTTGGCCAGATTTTTTGCGCCGTTCTGCCCTTATGCGGAGCTGCCCACCTACTGTTGACAAGATCCACGATTGCATTGTCAATTATAAGCCTGCAGGTACTCAAAGGGATCCCCAATGTAGAGAATTCATCAGAGAGTTCGATGGTCGTGCCCCTTCTGGCCAAACCATCCGCTCTATAGTTGCCGGGAATATCATTATGTCCCGGTACCCATGTGATACAAACATCATATCGGTTCGCCATCTCATTGAGACATCTGCGACAGTCGTACACCGTCTTGGAGTTTATTACACAGGCGTCTCTGGTAACTGGTGTGTATTGTATATTGCTAAAGCGAAGATACTAAGAGAATTTGGTATTATTGGGAGTAGTAACCACAAAACACCGCGATACAACTTCTCAACGAGATTTAGTGCATCCATTCAGCATAGGAAGGTCTGGAAAAATGATGCGGCCTTTACCTCGCAAAGCACTCCGTTGGAGGCGCATTTTTTTCGGAATCAATCGAAATATTACGGTCTATAAGGCGGGCGAAACACTGGGGCAATACAGGTTGCAACGAAAATAATTGAGGGCCCAAAAAATTTCTAGGCGGAAAATTACTATAATTTTCTATAGCCAGGCGGCTATCCGAGCACTGGATTCTAATGTGATAAATCCAAGAGTGCGTACAGCTGTCAGACAGACATCTGAATGAGGTAGCAGAAGCGATATGATGTCCATATCATATGGGAATTCTACGACGAATTCTCGACATTGGGAATCTCATTAAGAATCTAAAAGCTTTTAATTGACAATGCGATCGTCGATTCCATCGGACACTGGCAGACCGTCGGGACCTAAAAGTTTTGGGAAGATTTTTATAGCAATTTTATTTACTCTCAGATCCTCAATATTATTTTTCTCTTCAATGTAGTTGGTCCTCTAATATTAGGCATTAAGTTCTCCCAGACTTATGGACTCATAGGTTAGGTCGGAGTGGTAGTTATGATATCACAAAGCTCACTTGAGCACGCATTGTGACCAAGTTCCACCAAAATCAGGGAAGAGGAAGAAGTTGATCAGCGCAAGGGCTGCACTATGGCCTCATAGTTGAATAATATTCCATGGCATGTGGATCATTTTTACTGAGATCCACGGTGTATAGTTCGTTCCACTTACTGTATAAAAATTCCTTAAGTTTTAACATTTTCAGAAAGTGACGTTGTCTGAAAATGTATCGTATGTTTATACTGGAAATGATAAGCTTTTTAATGCATATTTACTAACATCTATCAGTAAGTATGTCTCATTAAATACCCACCACAGCCAATAGATTGTAAATGATCTGGATTTACATGTAAAAATGACATAAGCTTTCCTTTTTTTGTTGCCAAGACAAATACATGGTAAGTAGTATTTGTTTTTATTTGTCTAAAGTTTCTCAAATAAATAGAAAAAAATGTAAAGTTGGATTTGAAAAACTTATTTTTAAGAACTGCGTAACAAAGAAAAGAAAAACTTGTTTTGATAAGACACCATATGAAATTATTGCAATGTGTTCATATAAATGTGTGCAGCAAAAATGTTGCATGTTGCACTATATAAAGTTTTTGTAGGTACGGCTGTATACATATGTATGTAAGTAGACAAAAGAAAAATTCATTCGGTTATATGTTACAGAAAAAATTTAGGTCAACGCACTTGTTTTTTTACGAATTTTTATTTTTAAATTGATTTTCTGTCCACATAAATATTGCAAAATAAATTAAATTATAAACTATTGCCAGAGTCGAAAATGTTTAATTTTTTCGAATTCATGTATTTATAACATGAACTCTTCTGAAATGTTAATCAGAAACTTCAATTACTAAAAAAAAATTCTCAAATTTTATGTCATGAATAGCAGAGATCAGCAATGAATATTCAAGAAGATGAGTAGATTCGAATCATATTCATAATTTCTGATACTTATAAGCATTCATACCTATTTTAATATCATAGGTTAGAGGACGTGTACTTGTCAATTAACACAAGTACAGTACCCGGAGGTCGAATTGACCCATTGTACAACTTCTAATATCATACTCATACTGCTCATATTCAAAGTTTGAAGTACTCATCGTACTCATACTTAACAATACGTATGACGTTGTTGTTTTCGACTCAACATTTACAAGAATCACAAAATAAGTATGATTCGCGTATGAACACTACAATACTCACTAGAAGGTTGTGTTTTTGCTTTGCTTGTTGTCTTTGTCTTTATCTTTCTTCTTTTTTTGTAAATGCAACAATAACTAAGACTATAAATTTTGATGAATGATTCGAATCACTCGAATCATTTATGAGTATTATAAGTATTTTTCTAAAATTATGAATCTAAATTAGTAGGCGTATTAATTAAACATATTTCGAATGTTATGAGTTTGATGTCAACGTTGTACTCATACTCATTGCAGCCTGTACTTATAAGTCAATGTTGTAGTGAGTACGAATGAATCAGAGTAGTTGAATTTCAATAGTTGAATTTCATACTTAAAATTTCATGAGCACTTATGAGTATCGAAAAAACAATTCATTTTTAATCTCTGATGAATATTAATTTTTTGTTTTGAAACGAGGTAATGTAAACTATTTATCATCGTATACAAATCTTTATAGTCATTTACAGAAGCATCCATTATCAGAAGAGCTGGATCATGTAGAACCTTGACTCACAATATTCGCTCTCCATCCAGGATGTTATATTAAAACAAGGAGAAATATCCACTCTCTGTATTATCGGTGACTGTCATTAGTACATGGAAAGCCATTGTTCTTTCCTTCTGTTTGCAACAATTTATTTTAGGTCCACCCTATTTAATCCGTTATCGGCTTTGTTTTTGCCACGTCATCAGGTGTTCTTCTGGAACCTCATATAAGCCTAATCGCGCTTATCGCCTTCCCGAAGTGCGCTGTTGACCATTGTTAGCATGCATTGAATATTATTAATGTTATGACCTTAGACATTATTTTTCTCTTCAATGGCTTTACTTACAGTTGCCGTAGTCTAGTAGGTAATGTGTTCGCCTATTAGTCGTAAAGCCCGGGTTCGAACCCCAGGGCAGACATCAAAACGAAATACGAAAAAATATTTCTCCGACGACTTCCTCTTAGCAGATTTCTGGCAAAAACTCTGAGAGTAAATAAAATTGCCATCAAAAAACTGTCTCAAAAATCTGACGATCGGAATCGACGTTAAACTGTAGTTCCCGCCACTCAAGCATAAAATTAAGGCACACAACATGAGTGGTGCGAGAAGCTAGGACGTAATCCTGACTAGAGGGTTGTAATGGCCAATTAGGTATGTATGGCTTTACTTTACACTATCTGGTCTGCTGTTCCAAAATGATTATTTGTTAGAATGACAGTTTTTTGCTCTTTTTATAGCCCTTTTGAGTCGATTCTGTAGATATTCAAATTTCGCATGTTCATCTCGCCACGTCGGCCGCTTTACATCCTGCTATTATCAACAACTTTGTAATCCATCCTGACCATTTTTGTAAACTTGATTTTTTTTTTTTTTTTTAATTTTTAATTGAAAAACCTTACAGGGCTGTGCAGAATGCATTTTGATACACTGTAGTTAATAATTCACAATACAAATAAAAGTGAAAACAATTTTGTTTTATCAAAAGTAACAAATTAAAAATTTTTTTATTTGTTTTATAAAGTGTAACGAACTTGTAGCGTTTAACAGATTTTTGTTGTTGTTAATTTACACGAGTAAACGATGTAATCTATTCGTGTTAAGAAAACATAAAAATTAAAAGCGAAACCATTTATTAAGTACTTGTACTTGTAATATTATCAGATGGAAGACTTTAATAAAAACAATTAAAAAATAGTTAAAGAAAGCGTGAATGAAACAGAGTAAAACGATACGAATACAAAACTTTGTGCATTTCAAGAACAAATGCACACAAGAAAAACTGAGGAAATAAAACATACATAAGTGAAGTGAGGAAAAAAATAAAAATTTAAATTTAGAATAAGATTCTTTTTATCTAAGTAAAAGAAATATACTCTGACAAGATTAAAGGCTATAATTTGACCATGTTATCATTGGACCACAATTTTCAGCAAAAGCCTATACAATAATTTGTATAAATAATTAACAAATTTAATTAAAATAATTATTATAAAAATAGCTGTATCCAGCTCGCGTTGCTGCTGCACTAACTAAAATAAATTTGAAGAAAAGATATTACACAAATATCCAATTAATTTTCAATCATTTTATTGATTTTGTTTCCCAGATGATTCAGACGAACTGGCCTGAGTAGTACGCATTTGATCAGTTTCTAATCTCACTTCTCGTTGTCCAAGTGCTGATTCATGCGAACGGGTGTCAGCGGCATGTCCTCGAAGATTTTTCAGTCTCAATGCTCGTTGCTCGTCTGATTCTGAGGCTCGTAATGCTCATTTCTTCCGTGCTTGAAGTATAGGTGGACTAATTGATTGTCGCTTTGAAGGCATAATTGCCGCGACTTCCTCTCAGCAGAAAGAGAAACTTTTCATAGCAATTTTATTTACTCTCAGAATTTTTGCCAGAAATCTGTTGAGAGGAAGCCGCCAAAGAAATACTTTTTTTTTACATTATCGTTTTGTAGCATGACCTGGGATATCTTCTATAATTAAACCAAATATGAAACCAATTCTTATTTTTTTTATTCTTCTGATTTTTTTCATATTAAAAGTTTCTCCAGCACAACCTTGGGGTACTTGTAAAAACTTTACATCAATTTTTTTTAGTTTTTACTATGTACAAACCTTAGACTATTTATAATTTATTTCAATTGTTTTTAATTAATTTACAGAGTATCAATTAATTGTTGAAGATAATACAGCCCATTACCTTAATTAATTTGTTTTGTTTCACATTTTATTAAGTTTGTATCATAAATAATAACACCAGCTACTACATGGTGTAAGTTGTACATTTAATTGAATAGAACTCATAAACGGTAACTACAGTAAATTATACAGGGTAACTCGCTTAAAGTCCCTTATTGTGTATATTAGTCATTGTGTTGGTTAGTCTCAGAAGGGTCGAAAGAGAGAGTGGTATTTGACAAATTGTTAATAGATTATCTTTTTTTTTTTTTAATAACGATCACGATGAAGTATTATATTTTCGCCACAATTTCTTTAAATAATTTTCAAAGTTTAATTAATTGTAACAGGCCAAAGTCTTATGCTATTAACACAATAGACGCAACGCAGCAAATACAGCGCGACAACAAGCAATGATGCGGTCAAGTTTTATTTTTATTCGCAGCCATGAGCAAGTTAGAGCTAACAATGAGAGGATTAGTGCAATAATGCACTACATAATAATGCAATACATACATACATACATAATTGGCCATTACAACAGTTCAGTCAGGTTTACGGCCTAGCTTCTCAACAGCGCTCATGTTGTGTGTGTTAATTTTTTACATGAGTGGCGAGACCTACAGTTTAAAGTCGACTCTGAACGACGGGGAGTCGCCGAAGAAATATTTTTTCATATTTCGTTTTGATGTCTGACCGGGGGCGTAAATGCAATAACATACCAAAATGTGAGTTTAACTTTAATATTGCAACAAAGTTTTCAAAATTTGTTTTTTTTTGTGAAGTATAATTGTTCCGGTAAGAAATGTAAGATTATTTCAATCATATAGCTGCCATGGCTGGCCTCACAGTACCTCATTAGATCGGATTAAATTTCGTGCACTTTTTCGACTTGTCTCTGGTTTGTCGACATAACACTGTTCTTTAACGGCGCCCTACAGAAAATAGCCGAACGGTATCAAATTGTAGCTTCTAGGTGGCCAATTGACATCACCAATGCGACTAATTAAATGGTCATCAAACACTTGATGCAATAGATCGATTGTGGCATGATAGTTGCACCAACCTGTTGGAACCAAACATCGTTCACATCAATACCATGAAGAGCGGGTACAAAAAAAAAGCAGATATTATTCTGCAATAAGTTTCTGCATTGACCGCCATTGTAGCGCGGTCCACATTTTCTAAGGAATAAGGGCCAATGATGCCTTCGCTCCAAAAGCCGCACCACGCAGTCACTCGAAATGGGTACTTTAGCTTCTGTAAGGCCGCGCGTGGGTTTTCTGAGCCCCAAATATGGCAATTTTGTTTATTAATGAACCCACCTAGATGAAAATGAGATTAATCCGAAAAGATAATTTTTTTTTTGACAAAATCGATATTATCGTGCAGTTACTCATTGGCCCATCTAGCAAAGCTTAAACGCAGCGGATGGTCATGCGGCTTCAACTCTTAAACCAATTGAAATTTGCTAAGCGTCATACCCAGATCTCTTCGAAAATTTCGACTTAAACTGATGCGTGATGTGCTACAATGCAACCAATGAAACCAGTTTCACCAACTTTAGCAATAAACTTGCGTATACCGGGTACTATAGATCCTCCTCTGCGACCGAATTTTGTACGGATTTTTCAAGTAATTTTCGACCAATTGTCTTTGTTTTGTAAATAAATTTCCAACAAATCCCAACGTTGTTCAAAAGTAAGTTCATTACGTCTAGTGAATTTTAGGACAGAATAGAATGCCATAATGGTTCAAATTTTAACCTATAAATGGCCCACCCTATACAACACGAAACGAATTAATGAAATGTTTATTTTTAATTTGCTTTGCTTGTGCTTTGCTGTCGCTGTCTTTATTATAATTAATGCATATGCAGCTTAACTGCAATTACAAAATTGCTGTACTTACTGCGTTGCCTCTATTGTGTTTAAACATTAGTGATGCCATGCATCACAATAGGTCACTTGCTTAAGTACGTTACCAAAGTGTTTAATAGCGAGAATCATCGTGTGTTGGTTTGTTTTTATATTCAGTTATTAATTTTAGATTTTATTTGTATTAGTTGTTTTGTATATTTTTCAATTGACGGCGGAAACTATTCATATACATATTCATACATGTTTTTCATACGTAATCATTTTATTACCTTCAATTTTCTTTTCATTATTATGCACCAAGTATGAATAGCGTAATGCAACAGCATAATATAGTTTGTCCTTCTTTTCGACAGCGCTTAGTATTTAAAATTTGCAGTCAGCAATATGCAGAAAAATACTTTCACTTGAAATTTTTTGCAGCAAATTTAACAACAACACTGTTGGAATTTCTCTAAAAATGGGTTTTTTGTTTTCAAAGTTTATAAATAAATCAATGTTTAATGCAAAAAGCCATAAATAATTATTACACTTAATTAGTTGTTGTTGTGTTATGTGTAATTTGATTAGTTATTTAATTTTTTACTTTTTTTGTTTTTGTTTTTTCTATTCAATATCGCATTACAAGAAAAATTAAAATTTTCATTGAATACAATTTGGTTATTGCAAGCTACACGTTATGATTTAACGAATTGTATTGGAAATGATTTCATTTTCATGTATTATTTGAACACCGGCATTGACTTGTCAGAAAATATTTTTGAATAATTACTCTTAGGCATAATAGTATTATAAAAACTAAAATTGTTAATAATTTTAGAGGTATAATTGCGCTTGAAATACATGCATACCTACCAAAAACGCTGCAAAATATTTTTAACATTAGTTCAGGTTTATTATTTCAATTAACATTTATTATCTCAGAATATATTTTTAAGTTAAGGCCTAAATATCACAAACAGGGACTGATTCATTAAGCGTTAAAAAAATTGCAATCAGCTCCGCTAAAATTCGAGGGTTTTACTTGGTAGGGACATTAATAATGTTGCACCCTATACTAATAGAAGAACTGAAATACAATCTGTAAAGCATTATTCTGTACCGGGAATTCTTAATTATTTTCATTTTCACCATGGTGGGTCATTTAAAGGAATAAATTTATAAATGCAATAAAACAAAAATATTTCATTCATATGCCGCAGCTGGCTTTAGAGTATCTCATTCGATCAGATCAATTTACGTGCAGTTTTTCGAGTGTATGGGGTCGTATCTCGGCAATGGCATCATGAATGATGGCCTTTAAATACTCAATTGTCTCTGGTTTGTCGGCATAACACTGTTCTTTAACGGCGCCCATGTGGAACCAAACGCTCACACCAATACTATGAAGAGCGGGTACAAAAATGCGTTATCACCGTGCGATGGGTGTCTGCATTGGAAAATGGGCCAATGATGCCTCCGTTCCAGAAGCCGCATCAATCAGTCTTTCGTAATGGGTACATTGGCATCTAAGACTACGTGTGGGTTTTACAGCAATTTTGCTTATTAACGTACCCCCCAAGATGAAAATGAGCGTCATTCGAAAAGATCAATGACAACTCTTGAACTAACTGAACTTTGTAAGGAGTCATTCCGAAATCTTTTCGCAAAATTCGACGTAAACTGGTGCATGAAATGTTCAATTCATGAGAACGATGACGAGTTGATGTTGATGGGTTCTCACTCACACCGTCAGTCACAGCTTCGATATTTTCGAGTGTACGCTCGTGTCTTGGCACATCAACTATAAAAACAGTTTTACGAACTATAGCAATAAATTTACGTATACCGGGCACTGTTTGTCCTTCTTTGTTACCAAATTTTAGTACGATTTGCGACCAATTGCCTTCGTTTTGGAAATAGATTTCCAATAAATTTAAATGTTGTTCAATCGTAAATCAACTCATTACGTTCAGTGGAGATAATATACTGAATTTTGTGACAGAATAGAGTAACATAAGTGTTGCCAAATTCGAAATAACCGATGGTTCAAATTTAAACCGATTGCTGCATTGTCACCGTAGTCTCGTATGTATTATGTTGGTTTATTAGACGAGAGCCTGTGGTTTCAACCTTAGACCAAAGATTTCGAACAAAACGAAATATGAACAAATTTTCGTTGGCGACTTCCTCTCAGCAGATTTCTGGCAAAAACTCTGAGAGTCAATAAACCTGTCATGAAAAAGTTTCTCAAAATCTGTCGTTCGGATTCGACGTTAAACTGTAGGTCTCGCCACTCAAATATAAAATTAAGGCACACAGCATGAGTGGTGTGAGAAGCTAGGCCGTAATCCTGACTAAAAGGTTGTAATGGCCAATTATGTATGTAAGTATGTATGTAACAGTATTTATGGCCTTATTTAGTAAATTTCAGCCAAAGAGTACTGAAAATTACATACGTAATGGCTATTTGTTGGAAGTTAATTAAGCATATAATTACTGATATTGTTCATGTTACAGTATATTTAATCTTGTATAACTGCTCAATAAATTCATTTAATATTTTAAGTATCGCTAGACATGCATTTCATTATGTCTAGCAACATGCATTAACTTATTTATGGTGTATATAAGTTTTACAGTTAAGTAACTAAAAATAATTAAAATATTAAAATCTTTATGAATATTTTTTAACATAAAATTTCATTCAACTTGCATATTTTCTATTAAAAAATTATGCGTTATAATATCTTTTAAAATTCAACGTATAAATTTTAAAATATACACTAGCTCAAAAAGTCTCCATACACCAAGCAGGCGAAGACAATTTATACAATATTTCAGAAACTTCTTACCACATTTGAATAAAGTAAAATTGTTTTAAAAGCTCAATTTGTATTTTGTTTAAAGAATTTAATTTAATTTTAATATAAAAGCTCAAAAATCAACTCAAAATGCTAACTCAAAAAAGTCTTCCTACAGCAATGAACATATAAATTGAATTATTTCAAAATTTCTTTTTAATGAAGAGGTTTGAAGTCCTTTGGCGGCAAAAAGGACATTAAAATAAGTATGAATGCATATAAGTATCAGAAATTATGAGAATGATTCCAATCTACTCTATATGTATGCAAGGCACTAATAATAATAATGCCTTATCAGATTGAGGTCAGTTATTCTGCGATAGTCACCATACCAGACATGCATAGGTGAAGATAGGTCTGTCATTCTAAGTTTCAAACTTTATTTTTTATGCAAGTTTTTGTTATAAGCATAGAGAACAATGGTTACCAGATCAGCCCCATGAAGTTCTTCTTACCCTTGATTTAAAAACCGCTCTATACAATCCGAAAGGACAGCTTAAATCTTGCAGTGGACAGCATCACTTTCATTTTGTCAGAATTCACACACAAGTCGCAATCAGATGCCGTCACGCCAAATTATTTCGGAGAAAATTGCCTCCTGTACCTGATAGCATTCACAAACTTGCTTAAACCACATCAATCAAAAGGCAATTGCCTCAAATCTGACCTTTTCTAATATCTCTAGTAGTTCGTTCATCACAAGATTCCACAAGAGTTTCCACGCTTATATTCTGGAGATGAGCAAGATCTTTAGCAACGGATAGATAAATATCGGGTGGGCCCTCTATCGATTTAAATTTGAACCATCGGTTATTTCGAATCTGATAATACTTTTGTCATTCTATACTGAACGTAATGTTTACGATTTACGCTTGAGCAACGATTTATTGGGCCAACGAGAAACTGCACGACGATGTAGATTTTGCCAAAAAATCATCTTTTTGAATGAAGCTCATTTTCATCCTGGTGGGCACGTTATTTAGCAAAATGACTGTATTTGGGGATTAGAAAACTCACATGTGGTCTTACAGAAGCCAATGCACCCATTACGAGTGATTCTTTGGTGTGGCTTGTGGAGTGGAGGAACCATTGAACCAATCAGTGGAACAACTATCGCACCATGATAACCGATTCATGGTGTTGACGTGAATAATGTTTGGTTTCAACAGGACGGTGGAACTTGCCACATATCTCATGCCACAATCGATTTATTGCGTGAAAGGTGCCGTTTAATTAGCCGAAAAGAAGCTGCGATTTGACACGGTTGGTCTATTTACTCTGGAGCGCCGTTAAAGAATTGCCGACAAACCAGACACAATTGAGCATTTGCAGGCCAACATTCGTGATTCCATTGCCGAGACCTCATACAAGTGCAATCGAATTAGGTACTGTGAGGCCAGCCGCTGCAGCCATTTCCAACCGGAATTTTTTTTTTTCAAAATTTCAATCCGTTTTTGTTTTATTGCATTCTTAAATTTAAACTTTTAAATAACCCACCCTTTATATACATATATATATATAGTTTCGTTTCCTATAAGAATATACATATGTATTTTACTTCATCAAACGTTTGAATTACGCACGATTTTTTTTGCAGTCTAGACAACTACTTCTTGTTGGCATAAGGAAAACATCAAATCCAGCAGACAATTCAATGTGCTGCGTAAAGAAACAGAAAACTTGTTTTGCTAAGAATTCCATAAAAATAAAATTTTGGTGTGTTCACTAGCAGCAAGTGTACAGCAAAAATATTGCATGTGGTACTGCAAATGCTGTTTGAGATACATTTTTATATAGTAAAACAAAGGAAAAAAATAAAAACTTATTCAATTATTTGTTAGTATTGGAAAGTATTTGGAACGAATTAGTATTTTTGTTTTTGTAAAATTAAATTGGCTAATCACATGAAAACATTTTGATGCGCTTTAAACGTATTGTTACGTTTTTACCCTTTAAAAACGTTAAAATATGAGTTCGTGGATTGCAAATGAAATAAAAGTAAATTAGTGTTTAATTTCAAAATCAATTCTTTATTGTCTGCACAAATCTGTGTGCACCCTGTGTTGAAATTTATTCACACAATAACAATTTGGCTTAGAATCGTTATTCTTCTTGTACGCAACAACAATTTACTTTTTTTGTTATTCTTCTGTACACTCGTTCGTTATAACTTCGAACAACGATTATCTTCACACGCAACTTGTCTGCACTCAAGTCTGACTGAATTATTACTCACTCCTCGTTGCTCGTTTTGTCTTGCCTTTTATATCGCTGGATCATCAGTCTAATGCATGCCCTTGGCAGAGAATGACTGCCTTCGGGAACAATCTAAAAATGTAAACAACTCGCTTCCCTTATTGTTGTTAGTGGATCTTGTTTACATCCATCCTTGTAGCGTTGTTGTTGTTTGTTTACTTTGTCCCTTTTCTCTTCTTATACCTGATGTTATTGTTGCTTGTTTACTTTGTCCCCTTGTTTACTGACGTTGTTGTTATATTCTCGTTTGTTCTTTGATCAAGCCCATTGTTTTGTTGCTATATGTTTACTTTTTCGTTGATCATGTAAACAAATGCCTTATGTTGTTTTTGGAGCTTTTGTTTATTACTTTATACATGATCAAGTCCGTTGTTTTGTTTTTGGAGCTTTTGTTTATTATTTTAATAACACCATTTCCATTTTCGTAACACTGCCGCCCACTTAAGCCTGTTCGTCCCGAATAGGCTCATTATCTCCTCTTCCATATTTCGCCAGTCGCTCTATGTGCACGACCTTCATTTTGGCTCGGGGGCTGTTCGATTTCTGAATCCTGTATACGACATCATTTAACCTTTTAATTATTTTATAAGGTCCTTCCCAGCTGGTTTGTAGCTTGGGAGATAATCCTTTCTTCCGCTTTGGGTTGAAAAATAGAACCAATTGTCCCTCATGGAAGCCCTTCGTATTCGCGGCACGATCATATCTGGCTTTCATTCTGTCGCTAACCATTTTAATACGTGTGCGCACAAATTCATGAAGTTCATTTAAACTTTCCTGTTTTCCAGTATATGTGTCATCTTCCGCTGTGGCGGGCTTACAACCAAACTGTAAGTCACCAGGTAGTTTTATCTCAGTCCCAAAAATAACCTTGGCGGGTGATCTAGATGTAGAGTCATGAACCGCGGATCGGTACGCCAGTAGAAACCTCGGAATGTGTTCGTCCCAATCCTTCTGTTGCTCGCTCACTACTTTCCGCAAGTATTCCTCCAGGGTTCGATTAAACCGTTCTACCATTCCGTCGGACTGTGGGTGAAGTGGCGTCGTTCGAGTCTTCTTAATACCGTATACTTCACACATTTCTTTGAATACGGCTGACTCGAAATTTCTGCCTTGATCAGAATGTAGCTCTACTGGAACCCCGTAGCGACATACCCAGTTGTTCACAAAAACATTCACTACGGTGTTCGCCTCTTGATTGGGTATCGCATACACTTCCGGTCATTTGCTGAAGTAATCCATCACGACGAGGACATATCGGTTTCCGGCGTTGCTGACAGGAAAAGGGCCTGCTACGTCCATCGCTATCCGCTCGAAAGGTGCGCCCGAGTTATATTGTTGCAGCTGACCTCTACTTCTTCTTACGGGACCTTTAGCTGCCATACACTGGGTACAGTTTGCAATCCAATCAGCCACTGATTGCTGGCATCCAACCCAATAAAAACGTTGTTTTAGTTTTTCCAGCGTCTTTGTTACGCCAAGGTGCCCTCCGCTAGCTCCATTATGGAATTCGTTTAAGACTTCTTTTATTTTAGAGGAAGGCACCACTATTAGGTTGGATGATGTCTTGCCATCAGCGCTTTCCCAAAGTCGATATAAGCACCCGTCTATTACTTTTAAGCTGTCCCATTGCGCCCAATATGCTTTTGTAAGAGCACTTTCCGCTGATATTTCATTTCGGGTAGGCCGTTTGTCCTCTTTCTTTGCTGCTATAATTTTTGCCAATATTGGGTCACTCCTTTGGGCTTCAGACCAGTCTTCGTCGGCATCGATTTGCATCAGCCGGATGTCGATGATAGATTCCTTCTTTTCAGCCTTTACGCAATGTCTACACTCTAATTTACATGGCCGGCGTGAGAGAGCATCAGCATTTCCATGTTTTGCACCTCTTCGATGTTCAATGCTGAAGTCATAAGTCTGGAGGCGCTCAATCCAACGTGCTAACTGCCCTTCAGGGTTCTTGAATTGCAGCAGCCATCGCAGTGCGGAATGATCGGTCCTTAGTAGAAAATGTTGTCCATACAAGTACTTATGGTAATGTTTTATGCATTCCAGCACTGCAAGTAGCTCACGTCGGGTTACACAGTAGTTCCGTTCAGGCTTTGACAGTGTACGACTATAGTATCCTACGACTTTCTCAGTCCCATTGACCACTTGGGAAAGCACCCCACCAATACCATATCCGCTAGCATCACTGTCCAAAATGAATTTTTCCCCTGGGACCGGATACGCCAAAACTGGTGCGGCACACAATAAGTCCTTTAGTGCCTGGAACGCCTTTTCCTGTGACTCACCCCATTGATACACCTTTGATTTCTTGGTGAGCTCATGTAGGCTTGCCGCCACGCTGGCAAAGTTAGGCACAAAGCGTCTATAATA
Organism: Sarcophaga rosellei; assembly: GCA_930367235.1. NCBI lineage: Eukaryota > Metazoa > Arthropoda > Insecta > Diptera > Sarcophagidae > Sarcophaga > Sarcophaga rosellei. Next base: position 29,860,454 of record OV884021.1, on the reverse strand, counting down.
CGTGCATAGTCCCAAAAAACTGCGTAATTCATGAAGGCTCTGCGGACGAGGCCAGTCCTTTACTGCTCGTATTTTATCTTCATCCGTGGATATGCCATCTGATGTAACAAGATGCCCCAAATACTTCACTTGTCTTTGGAAGAACGCACATTTCTTTACGCTCAATTTTAGGCCAGCCATTGATATTCGTTGCAGAACTTCTGCCAGGTTCTCAAGGTGTTCGTTGAAAGTTCTGCCCATCACTATTATGTCATCGAGATACACCAGGCAAGTCTTCCAATGCAGCCCCTTTAGTACACGTTCCATAAGCCGCTCGAACGTGGCCGGAGCATTACAGAGCCCAAATGGCATGACTTTAAACTGCCATAAGCCGCCATTCGCACTGAATGCAGTTTTTTCCTTGTCCTTGTCTGCAATTTCCACCTGCCAATATCCGCTTTGTAGATCCAATGTGGAGAACCACTTTGTTCCGGCTAGCGTGTCGAGAGTGTCGTCAATTCTCGGTAGCGGGTAACTGTCCTTTTTAGTGACATCATTCAGCTTCCTGTAGTCTACGCAGAATCTTAACTTCCATCTTTCTTCTTGACTAGGACTACAGGTGAGCTCCACGGACCAGATGATGGTTCAATTACACCGCTCCTCTTCATTTCGTTGACTAGCTCTTTAACCTCATTACGCTTCGCTAGCGGTATACTTCTGGGTGCCTGTTTTATCGGTCTTGCTTCACCAGTATCAATCTCGTGTTTGACCATGGCTGTTCTACCTTGACTTTTATTGTTCGTGGCGAAAGCGCAAGCGTACCTCTTTAGCAGCTTTTTGGCTTTATTTCTTTCTGAAGCTGCTAGACCTGCCACCCATTTCTCCACATTTTTACCAAATTCCTGTTGGTCGTTGGCTGACATTTCGGCAGGTTTCGGCGATTGCTCACTGTTGATTACCGCCTCTACTGGAACACATTGACCCACCTCGGAGTCTTTAGAGATGACTTTTTCTTGACCTGATAGATTTAGTACTCTCACCGGGACTATTTTCTGTTCGGTAGATTTGACGAGGGCCTTTCCTGATAACAAGTCCGTCTGAATTTCTACTGGTTCCACAACCCACAAGCGGTTTTCCTCACAATCTCCCTCCACACGTGCCCATATCAGCGTTTCGCTCTGTGGTGGTAATTTCTGTTGTTCAGCCGCAACTAACCTTCGGGCGTGCACCTGATGCTTGTATCCAACGTCAAGAGGTATCTCCACATTCCGCCAACTCATTGTCTGTTGCCCCATATTCAAATTGATGCCATGGGCTATCATGAAATCGGCACCAATGATAACCTCGTCCACAATATCGGCAACAACAAACACATGGCTTACACTGATGTTGGCCATAGTCACCTTCGCTTCTGTTTTCCCATGGACGGTGGCAGACTCTCCAGTAGCTGTTCGTAGCCTTATATTACTGAGTGCCTCACACTTCCCCTTGACTATATCTGGTCTGATGATAGACTGCGTCGCACCGGTGTCTATAGTGAAGGTGTGTTTTTTGCCGTTTATGTACCCGCACGCCGTAAGGTTGTTGTTGTCTCGCTGCATTACTGATATGGAGATTGTGGGGCCCTTGCTTGTGGGAGCCAGCACTTGCCCCTCAGTGCTAGCTCGTTTTAGTTTAACGGGGACTCTTGGGTAGATGGTTGGTGGTTAGCCCGTTCATTATTCCTTGCTGGCGAGACGGACCTTGACCTTTTTCGTGGCTCTTTGCAGTCCCGTTGGAAATGGCCGCCCTTTCCGCAGTTGAAACATTTAGGTTTAGCCTTTTGTCCAGTTTCTGCCAAAACTTGCTTGATCATTTCTTTAAATTTGTCCAAAAGGCATTCTTCTTCATCCACGACTTCCATTTTCCGCACTTTGCTTATTTGTGGTCTAGTAACTGTGCGAGCGGTCTCCTGGGCTAGTGCAAAGGATACAGTTTCCGCAAAGGTTGTCTTTTGTGCAGAACATACCGCTAGTTTGATGTCAGGGTCGCGTATACCGTTTACAAACGCCTCGGTTTTAAAATTGTCTATAAGTGGGTGGTTTTCTCCCGGGTATGTGAGCTGCACTAACCTCTCGACCTCCATTGCAAAGGCTTGAAGTGACTCATTAGCCTTTTGCGCTCGGCACCTTAACTCCATGCGGTACAGTTCTCGTTTATGCTCGTCGCCGAATTTGCGCTGTAACGCCACCATTAAATCGTTGTAGTTGTTTCTGCGGTTGGCTGGCATGGTCTCCAGAATCTCGGCTGCGGCACCTTTTAATGCCAGAATTAGTTCCAAAGCCTTCTCTTCATCGTCCCATCCGTTTCGGCTGGCTACCGTCTCGAATTGGAATTTAAAGACGGATAAGGGTGAGCTACCATCAAAGGAAGGTGGTTTTATCCTGCCGGTACCTTCTGATACGACTCGCACTTGTTCCAACCGCTGGCTCTGGAGGTTGCTGATCTTCTCGTCCATTTTAACCAGTTTTCCCTCGACGGCCTTTTCCAAATTGTCCACTCTCGTGTCAACGGCCTTTTCTAAATGTGACACCCTTTCCTCGACATCAGTGATTCTTTTGCTGACCGCCTCATGGATTTCCTGCAGCCTTCTAGATGTTGCTTGTACTTCGGCCAGAAGTTTCTGATTTTCGGCTCTAGTAGCTTCTTGCATTTTTCGATTTGCTACTTCCATTTTTTCCAGCAGTTTTAGATTTTCGGCTGAAGCTACATCTATTTTTTCCACCATAGCTGTTTGCATTCGTTGATTTGCTACTTCCATTTTTTCCATCATGGCTGCTAGCAACGAGTTTATGTCGATACAGCTAGGGGATGCAGGTGCCTTGAGCTCTCGTTCCTCGTCATCCTCGAACTCGTAGGAATCGATGTCGATACCCTCAAACTGCAGTTGTTCCCTTAACCGCCTTTGTAGTTCATTTTTAGTGCCCGTTGTTGGCAGCTTGAGTTTATCCAACTCACGTTTAAGCCGTTCCACTTTCAGATCGGAGAGCTTCATTTTGGTTGTGATTTCTCTTTATTACTTTTACTTTTATTTTTGGATTTTGCAATCCCACTTCTGACACCAATTGTTACGTTTTTACCCTTTAAAAACGTTAAAATATGAGTTCGTGGATTGCAAATGAAATAAAAGTAAATTAGTGTTTAATTTCAAAATCAATTCTTTATTGTCTGCACAAATCTGTGTGCACCCTGTGTTGAAATTTATTCACACAATAACAATTTGGCTTAGAATCGTTATTCTTCTTGTACGCAACAACAATTTACTTTTTTTGTTATTCTTCTGTACACTCGTTCGTTATAACTTCGAACAACGATTATCTTCACACGCAACTTGTCTGCACTCAAGTCTGACTGAATTATTACTCACTCCTCGTTGCTCGTTTTGTCTTGCCTTTTATATCGCTGGATCATCAGTCTAATGCATGCCCTTGGCAGAGAATGACTGCCTTCGGGAACAATCTAAAAATGTAAACAACTCGCTTCCCTTATTGTTGTTAGTGGATCTTGTTTACATCCATCCTTGTAGCGTTGTTGTTGTTTGTTTACTTTGTCCCTTTTCTCTTCTTATACCTGATGTTATTGTTGCTTGTTTACTTTGTCCCCTTGTTTACTGACGTTGTTGTTATATTCTCGTTTGTTCTTTGATCAAGCCCATTGTTTTGTTGCTATATGTTTACTTTTTCGTTGATCATGTAAACAAATGCCTTATGTTGTTTTTGGAGCTTTTGTTTATTACTTTATACATGATCAAGTCCGTTGTTTTGTTTTTGGAGCTTTTGTTTATTATTTTAATAACACCATTTCCATTTTCGTAACAGTATTTTTTTTTTATTAATGTTTGACATTTTAATACGATTATTATGTTGTCTGTAAAGAATAATTAAAAAAAATTGTCAATGTTTTGAAAATATCTTCTTTGAAAATAAAATTCCATAATTTTTTCATACATTTTATTTTTTTTTATTTATTTTTAAGACCAATACTCAGCAGATGATCCCTATTCATGTAATGCATTGCATTGTAATACAAGAACATGTATACATGAACTTTTACTGGAAAGTCGCCGTAGTGTAGTAAGTAGCGTGTTGTCTTATTAGGCAAGAATCCGTGGTCTGACTCCTGGCCCATTCATCACGAACATAATGGAATATGGATATCAGCCACTTCTTCTCAGCAGTTTTCTGAGAGTAAAATAAATACAATTGCCATGAAAAGTCTCTCAAAAAATTGTGTTTGTGAATGTCGGAGTCGACTCTAAAATGTAGGTCCCGCCACTCATGTATAAAATTAACGCACACAACATGGGTGGTGTGAAAAGTTAGGTCTTAAATTTCTTGGTGGTTAGACCACTAAAACTTATTTATTACATATCATTACAAACCGTAAAAATTAATGTTTTCTATCTACATTTTAATTTATCGAATAATTATAAGATAAACTGATAACAATTTATCATTATAATATATTATACTAGCTGACCCGGCGAACTACGTCCCGCCCAAAATTGATTCTTTTTATTGCCCATAAGAGGTCACATTATATATTTGTTGTAATAGTTTATTGTAATAGCGCTGACGAAGTTATATGTGAACATACATATGTAGTTATAAACCATCGAATTAGTCGACTTGTAGGAATCTCTTAAAGGCGAGGGTTGCCATGCACATTTTTGGTGAGTTTGTCGACATCGATTCTACGAACTTACCCACCAAATTGCATTCGTCTACGATTACTATGTCCCTAAATATTGAAATTTAAAGGTTTGCCACGCCTACTTTTTGCTATACCGAATTTTCTTTTAAAACCATCTAAGCCTGATATGCTTTCGAACAAAAAAAAAAAAAGAATGGTTAAAATCGGTTCAGTAGTTTACGAGTTATAGGTATCCCACCTATTTTTGGTGGGATTGTTGAACTTACCCACCAAAATTTTATTCGTCTACGATCAATATGTACCTAAATATTCAATTTTAACGATCTGCCACGCCCTCTTAACATTTAGGGATATGAAAAATAGATGTAGTCCAATTCTCAGACCTACCCAATATGCACACAAAATTTCATGAAAATCGGTCGATCAATACGACAACTTTAAATATAAACAAAATGAGGAAATACAATGCAAAAAAGAAGCCTATCGTTGCCAATGCATTTAAAAAAAATTGTTTAAATGAGAAAAGTTATCGATAAAGTTGCTATAATGGCCCTTAGTATTGTAAACAGTTTAAAAACAAGAGAGTTTTGACTGCAACTGCATATCACACGCAATAGGAAGAAGCGCAGAGACATTTAAAAATTATTGAAATTTAATTTTGTATACAAAATATATGGCTTTAATTCTATGAAGCCTTTGGAACTGATAAAGAGTTCAGATATTTTTAAATCTCCAAAGCTATTTTGAAAACCCTTAATTCTTAAGTAAAATAATAATGATACTGTTAATAAATGTAGAAATCGAATTTGTGCATTTTTTTCTCAAAGTAATTTCCGGAATATTGATATGATAAATTATCGCCTGAAGAAATTTATATTGATTTGCATTGTTATTAAAGTCCTTAAGATTTGACAAGATTTTATCGAGCTTCAATTAAGTTGGCTGTTTAAGGGACTCAAACTAAAGTTCCGACAAGTAGTATAAATATGCCGGTTCTGGAGCATATTTTACCTACAAAATTGGGATCAATGGGTGTGTCACTTTGTTAATGTAAAAATGGGCGGAGAATACTATTTAAGATATGACGTTGTAGTTACATATGTGTGTGGGCGGAGCTTACGGTGTACGAACGTCTAGGTGCTCAAGTTAATGTCTGGACGTTTATACGTGTGCACTGGGGTTATTGTTTGTGAGATACAGTTGTACTTAGCGTCGTTAAGACTTATCAAGAAAGAGAGGGAAAGGGAGAAAGAGCGAGTGATAGAGAGAGGGAGAGAGATAGACAGAAAAATGGAGAGTGAGATAGATATGATAAGAAATTGTAAAACAGGGGAAAACATTGTTTATTTGTATTATTTTGAGAAGTAGGTGTAATTGCAAGGAAAAAAGTACGTCACTTAGTTTTTAGTTTGTTTAATTTTTTTTTTTTTTATTTACATGCATACATACCTATATATTATACTAGCTGTACCCTGCGCGCGTTACTGCGGCGCCAACTAAAATAAATTTGAAGGAAAGACATTATATAAATATCCAATTAATAATGAATCATTTTATTGAATTTGTTTCCCGTTGTCCAGATGATTCAGACGAACGGGCCTGAGTAGTACGCGTTCGATCAGTTTCTAATCTCACTTCTCGTTGTTCAAGTGATTCATGTGAACGGGTCTCAGCGGCATGTACACGAAGATTTTTAAGTCTCAATATTCGTTACTCGTCTGATTCTGACTTGTCATTCATTTTAAATAATTTTAAGTGGCGCCATCTACCGGAAATTAATCGCACCAACTTAGAAAAGTCCGTCGACTCATGCGCAACAACTTTGCTAAAGATCGTAACATGATTAAATGCACACTTTACGATTCTATTAATTACATGCAAACAAACATTCATTTTTATATATACACTTTCCCTTCTATCTTTCCTCCCGCGTCGTGAAATATTTTTGAAAAATATTCCAAAATATACCAAAATTCGCATTCTTTATACTTTATTTTCTTTGGTTTTATACATCAGGAATCATAGATAGCATACTTTAGGGGTAACTATGCGTATGAGTAATATATTTCAAATGCAATTAAATATTAAGTATGTAGTATGTAGTATACATGGGCATGGCCCCTCGCTCATTTGGAATATCAACGTAAAAAATAGCTTATAACTCCTTCCAGACATACAGGAAGATACTGTGAAAATTTCAAGAAAATCGGTTCAGCCGTTTAATCGTCTATAAACTTCAAACATACAAACATACAAACATACAATCAAACACACATTCATTTTTATATATAAGATAGTATAAAAATAAAATTTTAATATGTACACATATGAACTTGTTACAAAAGTACAGATAGAGGGTGCCCCGGTAGCCTAGTGGATAGTGTGTTAATCTGCGAGTTTGGAGGTTCTATGTTCAATTCCTACAGTGCCTTCCCTAAGCGTTAGAGATCAGGGACTCTGGTTCAGAGACCTGTAGTGTAGCCGTTATACTTACCCTCTGTACACTCAGGTCTCTGGGAATCGAACACAGAACCTCCAAACTCGTAGATTAATCACAGTGTGCTAATCAGCGAGTTTGGAGGTTCTATGTTCGATTCCCACAGTGTCTTCCCTAAGCGTTATAGACCAGGGACACTGGTTCAGCGGCCTAAGTATAGCGTATAGCGACTTACCTTCTGGTCTCTTTACTCTGTAGCAACATTGTTAAAAAATTGCTACAGAAAATGAAATAGGAAAACTGCCAGATAGGGATAAAATAGGCTAAGAGAAAGTTGTCAGTGGTAAAATAAAATTAAAGGCGATAACATCTAAAGAAATAAGGAAAAGAAATTAAAAATATAAAACCTGTCTTTATGTGGTTCATCCAGAAATGGGTCTCGTCACTGGTCACAATTGCACCAGGAGAGCTCATTTACTGAAAGCACTTCATCAATGGCAATTTGGCAAAACAGACTGAATAAATTAAAACTAACTCGATAGGTATCGCTTCAACAGGATGACCGTTAATAACTGACAAATTTCGGATGTCCTCGTTGAAAGATCCGATATAATTTAGAACATCTAGAATGCTACAATTATCATTTACCATATTCTAAGCTAAGTAAGTGGCTTACCTATTTTCGGGTATACGAATTAGAGATGTGTGTATTTAAATACCTAAAAGCCTTTGATTAGGTGTTATTAGGCATGTCTTTCCATTGACTGGCTGAGGTGTCGCGACGGGTAGTCAAATTAAAGCAAAACATAGCCAAGCATTGTGTGTAAACATGGAATGGTTCCTGGATAGGTTTAGGTTAGAGGACGTGTACTTGTCAATTGAGGCAAGTACAGGAACGTCCTTAAAATGGCAAAAGGAGAGGAAGTAGGAAAGGGACTCTCTAAACAATTTAATTATAATAATTGATATGATAATTGTGTAAATATGCACGATAAATAAAAATAAAGTTTTATTTTGCTTTTTACAATATTTCATTTATTTTCACATGTCAACCCTTACCTTATACCCTTATAGATAGATATCTTATACAGAAAATTTACTTGTCAAAGCACAAATCTGTTTCATTTGTTGAATCTGCTATCGAACCCGATAATGGCAATGATTGTAAGGTGGAATTAATTCTATAATGACCCCAAGCATACGTATTAATGCCATCTTCTCTAACATAACGCTTATCGTCTAGATGACTTAAAGTTAATTTAGTTATGTGTTGTGTATAAATTTCATGTTTTTGCGATTTAAATACATACATAGAATCATAATAGTTTTTCTTTTCTAGTAAACAATTTATATAATCTTTAATGCTTAATTTACGTGTGACACTTTGCTTAACACCTTTGAGTTTTTTTATTTCATGTTCAGTTCTATCAATTCGAATTGAATAGACTTTTGCTCTCAAACCAACGAACTCCTTAATCAAATCACCATTGCATTCATCTTTCATCATACCCAATACCTTTTTATTTGCCAATGGGAAATTATAAATATTATCCTCTCGATAGCCAGATGTATCGAAATAATTGCTGATATCGTTACGAATATCATTATAAAGATCAGTTGTTCGAATGTCATAAATAAAGGAATCTGTATCCATATAGTTAAGATTGAGATTATCACGATATTTTGGTTTCATATAATCATAATGGAAATTGTACATTTTCCATTTCGATAATTCTAAAACGGAAAATCCTATATATATGGGTTTATTATATTCCGTTTTAGTTTTACGCATCTGTATGGCAACCATGTTCTCATGAATTATCAATGCACTATGGAAATGAGGTTTAGCTATAAGAGCTCTAGCCCCTAAACGTTTACCCTCACTCTGCCATTGGCACAGTAGTTTAATATCTTTACGTTTGTCAACATTTTCCATAGTCTTACCGTATACGGCATTGTTCAATAATTTAAAAAAGTTTTGCTCAAATGGATTTTTCGCTAATGTTCGATAACGATTATTTAAATCGATATACGATTTCAACCAATTCGATTGTTTGAATTGTAGAATTCTATGGATTTTCTTTAAAACTAAACCATGTTGAAGACATTGCTGCAGATTGCGATAGTGCAGAATGTAGTGTGCTTTATGATTTAAATCTGTGATTAATTTTTGTTGTTTCATGCTTTCGATCTTTTTGTTCTCCGCACAGAACGGTAAGTCATTGTGATAGTCGTGTAGAGTGCTGGGATATTCTAGATCAACTTCTAGTATATAACCTACTGGCGAATCATGCTTTACGTTATGAACATTAAAACTTTCACAATTTTCAAGCCATTGGAAATTCTCATAGGGCAGATATTCGGACATGGCATAACCATATAAATTGTTTACATCAAGATAAATTATAAAATTAGCCGCTTTAGTTGCATCATAATCGTGTATATATTTATTATTGGCCTGCGAATAACGTTTACTGCACTGTACAATGCCGCCTCTAATACCTTGGGCAACAAAATTGTACATATTAATGTCCGTTAATAGCTGCAATTCAATTTTAGTTTCTTTTAACATTGCATCCCACGATAGACCAGGCGTTGTATAATATTGACACGGATCTAAATTGTAAATATTTTTACAAACTCTGCGGAAATTTTCAAAAATATCACATAGCAACAGCACGTCTACCTTTAAATATAACTGTAAATAATCTCGTAATGTTTTACATTGAAATGTTTGCCATACAGTTTTAGCATGCTCGTAATCCTCTAGGCTGCACAATTCATTTGTTAAACGATTGAAAAATGCCTCACGTAATGGTAATTGCGTTTCTTCGAGACGCTGTGCTGAATTCAAATAATCATAAGGAAAGACACCTTTACGTTTCATTAAATTAAATTCATTATCATTGGGATAGGCTGATTTGACTGCCTTTAAATCATTAGCGGACATATAACCTGCAAGTTGTTCTAGACTCGATAGCATAAAGCGATATGAGTCTAGAAAGCGCAATTCAATTGTATGTTTCTCATTAATTTTAATTCTTTTCGATATGGATATATAAAGTTCCTTATTCAATGGTATAATATTGATGTCACCTTCTACGGAGGACAGTTCCCTAACAAACAAATGACAATCGTATGAAGAAAGATTATGAAAAAATATTGGTATAAAATTTGCAATTTGATATTCAAGATTACATTGCCTGTGTGCAGGACCTCTATATTCCCCAGTCAAATGACAATGGTCAGCTACCCTATCGTCGGTGGACGACAAAAACTTTTTACAAATATGACAGATTTTATCTTCTTTTTGTTGTTTCCTTTGCTTATCCGTTAAGGGATGCATTGGTTTCACTATCTTTAAGTAGTTGTTGGAAATATCTAAACAATCCTCAATTAAATGTTTAAAAAAATGTTTTTCTGGCATCTCGCCACAATATATTCTGAATTTGTTTAAACTATCATCGAAAGAACATTTTATGTAATAGCTGTAGGCAATGGGAATATGTTTTTGAACGGATTTAACATTGTCTGAATTTTGAATGTCTACTGATTCGAGTAGGCATTCGAAATCGGCATAAATCACAAACGGCACATCCAATTGTTTTTTGAAATTCTTAAAACTAAGTCTACTTTTATCTTCACTCGGCATTTTCGTTACGATTTTATTACATTCGCGCTTATGTTGGCCTAAAGCCACCTCGCTATGGAAATGTATTAGACATGTATTACATACGTGAATCTGATGCGAATGTTTTGTTAGTTGGTGACTTATTAATCTGAAATTAAAGAAATAAAAATTTATTTGAAATAAATTCAAATTTAAATCCAATAAATCTGTTTTAATTTGCAGTAACGAACATACATAATTGGCCATTACAACCCTTCAGCCGTAACCCTAGGCTTAGCTTCTCAAACTTTCAATTTGAAGTAAGTTTTGTTGAAACACTTAGGGCCATTATTATAACTTCCCGTTGAAGTTGAGTTTAGTTAAAGGTAACTTTAGCTAAAGTTCCACTTTCCTAAATTGTAAAGCTTGTCTTATACAAATCTGATCTGTTGCAAGTCTCGGGCAAGCCAAGGACTCTTGACTACGTCTATAAAGTCCGCTGTGAATATATCTTCTTCAGCGATTTCTTCGCAGTGATCCCGAAGTGACATGGGCGCCCAGCAAATTGTTCACCGCACTGTGCTGATCAAGACCCTCTCCGATCAGCCAATTACAGCAAGGAGACAAATAGAATTCTATCAGTTTGAACTATGCTCGGCTATTTGCTCCCGCGTGTAGGATTTCGCTATAAGAATTCACTGATCTGCAATATTTTTTAAAGTGCTTACACCCTGTACATACGCTATTTGTCATGCGAGTTTACATGGTGTTGTAGACTTGCATTTTCAATAGCTAAAGATAATTCTTTGAAACTCTCTTTTAGATCATTTACTGCCGAAATATGCCTAAACTTTTTTGTAAACTTTAGATGGTAGGATATCCCATCAACATTCTTTGAAGAAAATCATGACCTACTTCCATGCATAGCCGAGTTATCTTGCTAACAAATATATGTATGTAGTGATCTTCACAATTTACGTAAAGTATTGTGAAGTCGCCGTAGTCTAGTAGGTAGTATGCTGGCTTATTAGGCGTGAGGCCACGGTACAAACCTTAGGTCAGACATCTCGAACGTAGCGAAAATATAAAAAAAAATATTTCTTCAGCGGTTTCCTCTCAGTAGAAAAATCTACTGAGAAAAAATAAAATTGCCGTGAAAAGTTTCTTAAAAACCCGAAATTCTGAGTTCATTTTAAACCGTAGGTTCCGCTACTCTTGTATAAAATTACTACACACAATGTAAGTGATGTGAAACGCTAAATCGTAGTCCTGGCTGAAGGGTTGTAATGATTTTTTTTTTACTAAACTTAATTACACTCATAAATAAATAGCGTAAGGATAACTTACCTGGAAATATTTTTTATCCACACATAGTGACATTTTTCACCATCCTCTAGCAACAGTAAATTTATGTGAATCGGTTTTTCCTCTTGGGTAAAGTAATATGGCCCCACTATATTATTACCCTCTAGACCGAAAACATTTACACTGATTTCCGTATTATTTGCTTCAAACTCCTTTACTCCCCTAACAGCTAAAGGAAAACTTAAGTTTGTAAAATCCAAAACAATGTTATTATTTTCCAGCATAATTATTTCATTTTTAATGTTGCCAATTCTATAAGATGAACATCTCCTAGCATTTCCTCTATATTCGACATGGGATAATGCAGATATTAAAGCCCATTTAAAGCAGTATTCATCTTTGTTTTGCACATTAATACAGGCTTTTTTATTCATAATCGATTTGGGTAGTGGTATATACTGTGCACCCTTTATGCATTCATATTTATTTATGTTTAGTTCCAGATATGATATCTCTGTTAGTGTCCATCCACTATCACGTTCTTGGAATTCACTCATCTTTTTCACAAGAATATTACCTTGTTCCATGTAAAGTTGTTCAATATCCGCTATTGTTAATGTTGAATTTATTATGATCATTTTCGTTTGATGAGATTTGAAGTCTGTAGATCCGGAGTCATCGAGTTCTTCTTTAACTAGCATATATTGACAAAATAGCTCACAGTTAAATTTAATATTTAAATGTTTTTGTAGCATATCTTTTATGAGTTCAACAATTTGCGGCTGAATTTCAAATAAAAATTTTTCTAGTATTAAATTCGCCTTGTCATCGTTACGAATAATATAGGTTGTGATACGATTTCGAAAAGCTGAACTAATACAGCGCACCGTTTTATTTGCCGTTTGTTTATTGCAATTAATTTTATGTGTATTTGTACGTAAATGATTTGACCAAAGATTTCTTACAATATCTGTTTGGCATACATCACAATAAACACTGGACGCACGTGTCCGATCAACGTGATCAGTCAGATGTAAACGTCCTCTATGTGAAGTGGATGGTCCCGTGTGCTTTACTGTTACATGTCGTTTTAAATTTGTATTGCTAGTGAATGCTTTTCCACAAAATTCACATGTAAACACACCCATTCCTACTTTCGAAACACTTTTTCGCAATTGAATACACTTTCGTTACATGCACTTTTAGAATGAATTTAATCAGTTATATTACATCGCTATTTATACAACTGATTATCGATAATTAGGGGGTAAAGAAAAGGGAAACTGATAACGACAAGTGTTTTAAAACAAGAACTGAATTTGTAATTACAATTTTTGCAATTCTAAGAATTGATACAAAAAAAAAATAATTGGAGTTCTATTTAACCCTTAACTTACTAATACGAACCTGTTAGGCACTACAAATCAAAAAAGAAAGCCATTTATTTTTTATTTTGTTTAAATTGTTAGGGCTGTTTCCCTTGACTTGCTGAGGTACTAGGACTGTTAGCCAAATTAAAGCATTTGACATTTGGCTCATTTTGGTAATCAAATCAATGTACCAAAGGAAATATCTAATATACCTGAACCAAATTTAATGACTTTTATTTTATATACATATGTATTGGAAAACTGAGTGAAAAAAACATATTTGAGAATTATTAAATATTTCCATCTGTTAGAGGCCAAAACATAAAAATGTTATGTTAACTGCTGACACAAGTCTCAGAAGCTAACTTAAAGTAGTTCATATGCAAAGTAATATTTCATATGCAAAAACTGATTTCTCTACTGATTTCTGCTTACTCTAAAGCGGGAAAATCCCTTTTTATTTCAATTAAAAATTCAGTAATTCATATATTTGATAACAGGAGTTAACAACACCGATTGCGTTTAGATTTTGTACGATATGAAAAGGTTTTCGTTATAAAAAATATGCTAAAAAAATTTGTTTTCTTGTAAGAAGAGCCCTTTAGTTTTTGTATATGAGCCTTAGAGGCTAGTATCAGTAATATTTTTTACACTTTTGCATCGGTAAGCATAGGGTTAAACTGATAAATAATTACTATCTCCTCCTTTCGTCTTTTAATTTTTTCTTTGTTTGTGCACCTGAGAAGTAGAATGAATGATGATATAATGAATCTCTGCCATAAAAGTGTTAATAATTAATGCATTGTATAGGCTTAATTATAACGACGACGATTTAAAAAACCGACACACGTTTATCAATAAAATTAATTAGTTTGTTAATGATCTTTATCTGCCTTTACTCATTCTAAAAAATAAATTTCAAGTCGCAACACAAAAAACCGGCATACGTTAAAGTTTGACTTTTGTAACTGACTATCAAATTAGCTGGGATGTATTCAGTCCATTTTACCAAATCACTAACGAAATGTGTTCACTTTATCGAAAAAAATATCTGAAACGTTGAGGCTCATTTCTGGATGAATGGATATGTGAACTATTTTTGAATTTGACATGATACCAATCTATTCAAGAGAGTTTAGTTCATCCCAAAAAATCACTTCTTTGGCCTGAGTTAAATGATCTGTCATGCAACTTTAACAGGACGCTGCTACGTGCAACACAGTTTATGGAACATTGCAGCGATTTGAGGGTATTGCCATCTCACGTATAGGTGAACGGGCGAGATCTTGAGATCACGTGCACACGTATTAAATTATTATTAAAGTAAACAAAAGAGTTCCCCGATAGCCTAGTGGATATTGTGCTAATCAAAGTTTCCTAATCAGAGAGTTTAAAGGTTCTATGTTCGATTCCCCGAGACTTAAGTGTATATAGGGTAAGCATAACGGCTACACTTAGATGTCGGAATCAGAGTCCCTGGTCTGTAAAGATTAGGGAAGGCATTGTGGGAATCGAACATAGAACCTTCAAACTCGCTGATTAGAACACTGTGATTAATCTAGTGGATAGTGTATTAATCTACGAGTTTTGGATTTTCTATGTTCAATTCCTACATTGTCTCTAAACGTTAGAGATCAGGGACTCTGGTCCAGAGACCTGTAGTGTAGCCGTTATACTCATCCTCTGTACACTCAGGTCTCTAGGAATCGAACATAGAACCTCGAAAGTCGCTGATTAGCACACTGTGATTAATCTACGAGTTTGGAGGTTCTATGTTCGATTCCCAGAGACCTGAGTGTACAGAGGGTAAGTATAACGGCTACACTACCGGTCTCTGAACCAGAGTCCCTGATCTCTAATGCTTAGGAAAGACTCTGTAGGAATCGAACATAGAACCTCTAAACTCGTAGATTAACACACTATCCACTAGGCTAGCGGGGCACCCTCTATTTGTACTTTTGTAACAAGTTAATATGTGTACATAGTAAAATTTTATTTTTAGACTATATAATATATATGTATTGCATGTAAATAAAAAAAATTACAAATTTAAACAAACTAAAAACTAAGTAACGTACTTTTTACCTGCAATTAAACCTGCTTCTCAAAATAATACAAATAAACAATGCTTTCCCCTGTTTTACAATTTCTTATCATATCTATCTCACTCTCTATCTTTCTGTCTATCCTTCTCGATCACTCAATCTCTCTCGCTCTCCCTATCACGCGCTCTCTCTCCCTTTCCCTCTCTCTCTTGATAAGTCTTTGTTACTCTAAATATAACTATATCTCACAAGCAATAACCCCATTGCACAAATATAAACGTCCAGCCAGTAACTTGATCACCTAGACGCCCGTAAGCTCCGCCCACACTCATATGTAACTACAACGTCATATCTCAAATAGTATACTCCGCCCATTTTTACATTAACAAAGTGACACACCCATTGATCCCAATTTTGTAGGTAAAATATGCTCCAGAACCGGCATATTCATACTACTTGTCGGAACTTTAGTTTGAGTCCCTTAAACAGCCAACTTAATTGAAGTTCGATAAAATCTTGTCAAATCTTAAGGATTTTAATAACGATGCAAATCAATTTGAATTTCTCAAGGCGATAATTTATCATATCAATATTCTGGAAATTACTTTGAGATAAAGATGCACAAATTCGATGTGTTTATTAACATAGCATCGTAATTATTTTAGAATTTGTTAACATATGTCAGCAAAGATCAAACTTAATAATTAAAGATTTTCGAAATAGATTTGGAGACTTAAAAAAAAGATAGAAGTCTTTATCAGTTCCAAAAGCTACATATGTAGAGGTGAAGCGACGTATTATGTATATGACATAAAATTTCAATCAATTTTTAATGCCTCTTCGCTTCTTACCATTGCGTGTGATATGCAGTTGCAGTAGTTACAACTACAAGCATTCTGAAGGAATAAGGAAGCATGGTGAGAAAGTTAAAATTTACAAAACTTCTATACAAGCCTGATTCACGTGCTGTCAAGTCATTAGATCTTACGACAAGCATTCAATTCGAAAAAGAGCTGTGTGTGCGATATTGAAATCGTGCTTTTTTTGCGTCTCTAAGTTGTTTCCATATGAAAAGAAACAAATACGTGAACAAATAAATACAGGCAACACTCTGTGCTATGCGGACGAGTGAAGAACAGCTACTGGAATCGGAGCGTTAAAATCTTCCAAACAGAAGTGTATGTCGAAGTACAACGGACGTTACACAGCAATGCCGTCTTATAAGATTGTATGAGACTATCTGGGGAAATTAAATCAATTTGAGAGGGTTTACCGGTTCCCAGCCCATTTGTGAATTCAAGAGATGGGCTGACTTTATGTCGTTAGAACCAGAACCACTGTGTGGAGTGGGAAAAGATATTTCGGAACAGATATGTACTCAGAGAAGTCTCCGTAGTCTACTAGTGTTTGCTTATTAAACGTGTGAAGCCACGGTTCAAACCCTAGGTCACACAACTCCAACAAACGAAATATGAATATGAAAAAAACTCTGAGAGTAAATCAAATTGCCATGAGAACGTTTCTCAAAAATCTGTCATTCTGAGTAGACTTTAAACTGTAGGCCTCGACAATCATGTTTAAACTTAAGACACACAACATACATACATAAGTGGTGGAGAAACTAGTTCGTATTCCTGACTGAAAGGTTCTAATAACCAATTCTGTATGTATGTTGAAAGAAAGGCAGAGACTTAATATAATCCTTTTTTGAGAAATTACAATAGTCATGCATCAGAATATTCAAAAATAATCTGAAGTTAGTAACTAGCTTTTTTAGACAGAGCTGCAGACTCAAAGTACACCTGTCCAGCGCTGGTATTTATTGGAAATTTATATCAAAAACAAAGACAATTGGTCGGAAATAGCACGAAAATGTCGTATAAAATTTAGTCGCTCAGAAAACCTATGGTGCCCAGTATACATTGGAAACTACAACCCTTCAGTCAAGATTACGCCCTAGCTTCTCATTTATACTTAAGTGGCGGAACCGTCGACTCCAAACGACAGATTTTTGAGAAACTTTTCCATGGCAGGTTTATTTACTCTCAGAGTTTTTGCCAGAAATCTGATGAGAGGAAGTCGCCGAAGAAATATTTTTTTTTTCATATTTCGTTTTGATGTCTGGCCTGGGGCTCGAACCCGGGCTTTAAATACTAATCTAATCTAAAAAGCGAACACACTACCTACTAGACTACGGCGACAATTAGTGCCCAGTATACCCAAGCTTATTGCTAAAGTTTGTGAAACAGGTTTCATTGTTGATGCGCCAAGACGTGAGCGTGCTCGTACATCGAAGCTATGGCTGAGAGTGTGCGTGAGAATCCATCAACACCAACTTGTTACCGTTCTTAAGAACTGAAAATTTCACGCACCAGTTATTTTGCTAAGAGATCTCTGTATGATGCCTTACATAGTTCAAATGAATCAAGAGTTGCAGCCGCATGATCGACCATTCGCTTCGTTTTCGCTTCGATAGATAGGCCAACGAGAAACTGCACGATGATGTCGATATTGCTATAAAATCTTGGTGAGTACGTTAATATCCAAAATTACCGTATTTGATGCTCTGAAGCCTATGCACACATTACGAGTGACTGTTTGGTGCGGCTTGTACAGCGGGCACATCATTGGCCCATATAAATAAGGTCGGTGCAACCATTGGCGACAATGGAGATACCTATCGCACCATGATAACCGATTTTTTGTACCCGTTCTTCGTGGTACTGATGTGAATGATGTTTGCTTTCAACAGGATGGTGCAAATTTCCATGCATCTCATGCCACAATCAATTTATTGCGTCAAACGTTTGATAGCCGTTTAATTAGCCGAAATGGTGATGTCAATTGACAGCGAAGAAGCTGCGATTTAATACCGTTGGACTATATTCTGTGGGGCGTTGTTAAAGAAAAGAGACATCAAATTCGTGATGCCATTGCCAAAATACAATCTCATACACTCGAAAATGTGCACAAAAATTGATTCGATCGAATGAGGTACTGTGAAGCTAGCCACGCAACAATTGTACTCCACAGCAAAAAATTAAATTTGCCAATTCAAACCGTTTTTATTTTATTGCATTTTTAAAAAATGCAAAAAAAATTTCAAAATTCTCAAAATTTGAAAACCTAAGTACATCAATTCAAAGTTTACCCTTTCGTGTTGTTTATATCAAAACGGATGTACATATGTCCAGTTGGCATACAATTTTGCTCTCTTTAGGTAACAAAATAATTTGAAACTGCGTGCAGTTCAACTAAAACATGGTATTTCTTCAATAAACTGCGTAATAAAATACAAACTTGTTTTGGGCAAGAACACCATGTAAGACTGTTTAACTTTTATGTCTACAGGTAAGTACACAAAAAATGTTGAAAAGTGGTGTAGGTATAGTAGTGGTGTAGTGGAATGTAGGTTAATTTACTTGTTGTAGATATTTGTATATTTTAGTTTTGAATTTAATTGAATGAATTTTGCAAATCAATATGTTTGTTTGTCTAATTAATTGATGACTTTTTAAACTAACATTTTTATTTTTTTTTTTTATTTCTTACTCTTTGGTATACGATCTCATAATGCATGCATACATAAACCCTTCAATTAGGATTTCAACCTGGCTTCAGTGGTGGCACTCATATTACCTACAATCTACTGATTCCAGTTCGATTCACATTGCCTCCTGATCATGTCCATTGTCTTAATAATAGATTCCATGGCGGCTTATTTCTTTTGTCCGCACTAGTAGATATAATGGATTTGAATTCAGCATAGCTTTCAGTGGCTCCGTAGGGCAATCTTCATTGCCCTTATCCCAATGCATGTCAGTTGTTGTATCTTATGCTAGTCAACCTGAGTTGTTTTCAAGTTCGCCCAACCTCCCCTATACTCCCAATCCATAGGTCACAATTGGCATGACCAATATTGTATACCAGAGGTAAGCAATGAGTATTCAAAAACATGAGTAGATTCAAATCATACTCATAATTTCTGATACTTATACCCATTCATACTTATTTTAATAACATACTCATACTACTCATATTCAAAGTCTGAAGTACTCATCGTACTCATACTTAACAAGCATGATGTTGTTGATTTCGACTCTCCTTTACTCAACATTTACAAGAATCACAAAATAAGTATACGAAAACTACAATACTCACTAGAAGGTTGTGTGTTTGCTTTGCTTGTTGTCTTTGTATTTTTCTTTCTTCTTCTTGTCTTTTTCTTTCTTCTTTTTTTTTTAAATGCAACAACAACTAAGACTGTAAATTTTGATGAATAATTCGAATCACTCGAATCATTTATGAGTACATATTATAAGTATTTTTCTAACTTTATGAATCTGAATAAGTAGGCGTATGAATCTAACATATTTCGAATGGTATGAGTTTGATGCCAACGTTATACTCATATTCATTGCAACCTGTACTTTTAAATAAATGTTGCAGCGAGTACGAATGAATCAGAGTAATTGAATTTCATTGCTGTTGATTCACTTATATTACAGACAATAGTCCAAAAGTGCCAAATCGCAGCTTCTTGGGGTCCAATTGACATCACCTTTCCTTTCAAATTTAAAGCGATAGATGGCCCACCCGATGGAAGCATAAAAAAAAACTGCGTAAAGAAAGAAAAAACAAGTTTTCGTAAGTATACCTAATAAAATTATTACAGTGCGTTTAAATGCAAGGGTGCAGCATAAATGTTGCATGTGCGGTATTTTACAAACTACGGTAGGTATTGTTTTCTAAGCAATCGAAGGAAAAAATAAAAACTCATTCGATTATTTGTAAGCGAAGGATGAAATTTGGGTCAATTTACTTGTTTTGTATAGTTTTTTTTTTAATTATTTTTTTTAATGCAATAGAAGTGAATTGACTGCCTACATTAAAACAACTCTTAGTCGTTACCAAAAAAGAGGATAAAAATATTACGTCTATCACTACTAGAGGGTTACAAGTTTCCGGGTTCATTTACTTCTTAAATACTTTATAGATTTCAAACTCGTACTCAACCGAATGAATCGTGTTTCGCTACACATAAGTAGTCATAAAATTTTGAGTATGAGTATTGAAATTTAACTACTATGCTTCTTTCGTACTCACTACAACGTTGATTTATAAGCCCAGGTTGCAATGAGTATGAGTACAACGTTGACATCAAACTCATAATATTCGAAATATGTTTGATTCATATGCCTACTCATTCAGATTCATAAATTTAGAAAAATACTTATAATACTCATAAATGATTCGAGTGATTCGAATCATTCAAACAAATTTACAGTCTTAGTTGTTGTTGCATTTACAAAAACAGGATAAAAAAGGGACAAAGACAGCAAGCAAAGCAAACACACAGCCTTCTAGTGAATATTGTAGTGTTCGTTGAGTAAAGGAGAGTCAAAATCAACAACATCATAGGTATTGTTAAGTATGAGTACGATGAGTACTTTTAACTTTGAATATGAGTAGTATGAGTATGATATTGAAATAAGTATGAATGCATATGTATCAGAAATTATGAGTATGATTCTGGCCTACTCATCCTTTTGAGTGCTCATTGTTGATCTCTGATGTGTCCCCAAACACATTTTTTTACATGTTTGGGTTAAGTAAACATTGTATTTAGCCCTTTAACTGTTTATAACGAGTATATATGTACGTCAGAGCGAAACGAAAATTTTACGCATAATGGAGTGTGTATTCGTCTTGAAGCATAAAAAATCGCATTCGTATTTTTATTTAAGGAATCGAATTGAAAATATTTTCCTCAGAAAAAATACGTGGATTTTACAACATCCAAAATTTTGGCAAATAGCTTGTATTATAAGGGGTAGTATACAAATTTCTGTTTATAGAAACAGATATTTACTAATACCCCAACAAACATACATACATATAAACATACATTATTGGCCATTACAACCTTTCAGTAAAGACTGCAACCGAGCTTGTCATACCACTTATGTATGTTATGTGTGTTAATTTATACAGGAGTGGGGAGACCTACAGTTTAAAGTCGATTCCGAACGATAGATTTTGGATAAGTTCTTCTTGACAATTTTTGATACATATTTTTTCTTTTTGCTTTTAATATTTCAGTTGGAAACAAAGGATTAAAACGAAACTTTTCCGATGAATTGTATTTAATATTAACGTTTTAAATGTTGGTCACTTATGTTTGGCAGGTTTTAGTTCATCTAGTAGATGCGCTTTCAAGTTATATGTGTAGCCTACCCGGAGTACGGCTGCCAAGTTAAAAGGTTGATGCAACTAACTTTCTTCTGTGAATTTGCAAGTGAATACGTCTAAATTATTTCATATCCTACAATGGTATTCATTTCAATATATAATTCAAAGAAAATGATTTTGGTGTCCTAAATGAACAACTTGGAAGACTACAACAAAAGGTTTGAATGCGCCAATTTGCAAACAATGTTGGATGAAGTCGCCGCAGTCTAGTAGATAGTGTGTTGGCTTATTAGACGTTCGTATCCCAGGTCAGACATCAAAACGAAATATGAAAAAAATATTTCTTCGGCGACTTCCTCCCAGCAGATTTCTGGCAAAAACTCTGAGAGTAAATAAAGTTGCCATCAAAAGTTTCTCAAAAATTTGTCGTTCGGAATCGACTTTAAAACTGTAGGTCCCGCCACTCAAGTATAAAATTAAGGCACACAACATGAGTGGTGTTGAGAAGCTAAACTGTAATCCTGACTGAAGGGTTGTAATGGCCAATTATGTATGTATGTATGTATGTTGAAAATAACATATAACATGGCAAGTTCAAACATAAACTTAACTTTAAAAGTTACCGGTAGGATGATCCTCCCTTTAGCTTAACGCTCACTTCTACCATATTGTCCTTTTATATTAATGAAAAATTATTTATCTGTCCCTTAAAATCCTTCCTTTAGTTAACGGCAAGTTGTAATAATGGCCCATAGTCTTTTAACGCTTTAAAGTGCTTTTTATAACGTGGTACCATTTGAACTGTTAGCCACTGTGGAAACTTGTAATTCCTAAAACTTGTTATAGGATTTATTTTAAAAATATAAACTAAAATTGTGTAAATTATATTTAATTTTATTCCAAATAAATATAAAGAAAAGAAAAAAAACAGAATTTTTTTAATTAAATTGCAATCGATATTAAAAATTTCAAAATTGTTTTTGTAAATGAAGGCCTTTCGTAAAACCACAATCACTTGAAAATTTACTACATCAAAAAAATGTTTAAAATAAGCACTTCTATGTTTGTTAGTAGACTATCTACGATTTGTTAAGACTGATCGACTGCTATGAGATATAATAGATACAGTTTTTACAGAAGTGTTTTGTTTGGTTTTGCTTAGGTAAACGGTTTTCCACTTCAATTACACTTTTTTGTAAATATTTTCTGTTAAATATAATTTTTTTTGCTGGGTTTTGTCTGAATTTATATTATTATTTTGGTTTAAACAAAACTGTGTCAATGTAATTATTGTGTACATAAATAGGCACCGACTTTTACTGAAATGTAGAAAACGTTTGTCTACCTTTTATATCGGGTGGGCCATCTATCGGTTTAAATTTGCACCAGAAGTTATTTCGAATCTGGCAATACTTTTGTCATTCTATTCTGTCACAAAATTCAGTATATTATCTCCACTGAACGTAATGAATCAAGTTACGATTGAGCAACGTTGGGATTTATTGGAAATTTACTTCAAAAACAAAAAAACACAATTGGTTCGAAATTGCACGAATATGTCTTACAAAATTTGATCGCAGAGAAGGACCAACAGTGCCCGATATACGCAAGTTTGTTGCCAAAGTTCGTGAAACTGGTTTCATTGCTGAT
The DNA here is from genome assembly GCA_930367235.1 of Sarcophaga rosellei. Lineage (NCBI taxonomy): Eukaryota > Metazoa > Arthropoda > Insecta > Diptera > Sarcophagidae > Sarcophaga > Sarcophaga rosellei. The sequence goes on along the minus strand of OV884021.1, from coordinate 29,837,174 downwards.
GCGCCAAGACGTGAGAGTGTTGGTACAATGCATACACCCGAAAATGTCGAAGCTATGGTTGAGAATGTAAGTGAAAATCCATCAACATCAATTCGTCATCGTTTTCAAGAATTGAACATTTCACTCATCAGTTTACGTTTAATTTTTTGAAAACATCTCGGTATGATGCCTTGCAAAGTTCAATTGGTTTAAGAGTTGAAGCCGCATAGCCATTCGCTTCTTTTTCTCTTCGCTGGATATCGATTCAGAAATCACCTTCCTAAATGAAGCTCATATTCATATTGGTGGGTACATTAACATGCAAAATTGCCCTAATTGGGGTTCAGAAAACCCATACGTGGTCTTACAGAAGCCAATGTACCCATTACGGGTGGTGCGGCTTGTAGAACGGAGGCATCATTATTTTCATATTTCTTTGAAAATGAGGAACCATTACAGTCTATGGAGGTACCCATCGCTCTACGATAACCGATTTTTTTTGTACCCGCTCTTCATGGTATTGATGTGAACGATATTGGGTTCAACAGGATGGCGCAACTTGCCACACATCTCATGGCACAATCGATTTATTGTGTCAAACGTCTGATGGTCGTTGAATTAGCCGAAATGTTGATGTCAATTGGCCGCCAAAAAGCTGTGATTTAACACCGTTGGACTATTTTCTGTAGGGCGCCGTTATAGAAAAGTATTATGACGACAAACCATAGAAAATTGAGCATTTGAAGGCCAAAATTCATACATGCATACATACATACATACAGTAGCGAGCATAAAAAATGCAACGCTAAGCTGATTGATCTTTATGTGCGCCTCTTTAAAAAAAAAAGTACGGAAATTAAAAACTTTTTTTTTATTTTTATGCTCCACAAACTTAGTTAACAAATGCAGGTTACAATATCAATATTTTTCTATCCACTTATTTTTATTTTAACATTTAAGAAAAAAAGTGCCAAATTTCAGCGAGCAAAAAAAATGCAACGCTATGTTATTCATAACTTTATTTAAATTAAATGTAAATTCTTACAAACTGTTGGTTAAAAATATACTTAAAACTAATAATTGGTTGCGTAGCCTTTATTTTCTATTACCGCTTGCAGTCTGGAGGGCTTAGAATCCACTAGGGGCACGATGGTGTGTAGGGGTATTTTTTCCCATTCTGACTTTAAAATTTTTTCTAATTCCGCCAAATTTGAAGGATTTTTCTTCTTAGCTTCCCGATCTAAAGTCTCCCAAAGGTTTTCTAAGGGGAGATTGTGACGGCTAATCCAAAATTTGCACATCATGGTCGCTTAGGTAATTACGAACCAAGCGACTAGTGTGCTTCAGGTCATTGTCTTGTTGGAATATGCTGTTTGGGGGCATTTTTTCCAGAAGATGTGGGAGCATATTTTCTTCTAGGATCTCACAGTATTTAGTGGCATTCAAAATACCATCGATTTTCACCAACGGACCAACTCCATCATGAGAAAACGAACCTACCAATAAATTCCTTAAAATAAAGAATTTCGGTGTAAAACAAAAGTAACTTACCCCACACCATTAGCCATGTTTTACTGTTGGTAGCTGATATCTGGGGGAATATCTCTGCTCAGGTGGTCTTCTAATATATTTTATACCATCAGATCCAGAAAGATTATATTTACTTTCACTACTAATGGTGTGGGGTAAGTTACTTTTGCTTTACACCGAAATTACGTAGGAAGATTAAATAAAGGAGGCGAAATAAATTTATTCTTAAAATTATAAAACGATTACAGTTATAGACAAAAGCGTTCAAATGAAAATGATTGGGAAATCCTTACTAATAAGGAAACTTATTATCACATGTTTATGTGTCTTAATGCATCACAATGCTGAACCTTGAACTTTGCAAGAGGCAGTATAAATAACTCTTTGAAATTCTTATACAGCATCAGTTATTTGCAATAATTACACTTGTTCACACGTATCAATTCTATTGATTAACAATGAAATTTCTTGCAATTGTATTGGTTTGCCTTTTTATTATTGAAGTTCAGGCACATTCTGATCGCATGTGTGGCGCTAAATTAAGTCAAATGATGTGGCTGGTATGTGAAAATGGTTTCAATGCAATGATGAAAAAACGATCTGGTAAGCATATCATCTTGAAGACATTATCAGAAGCTTGTAATTAATTTTTTTTAATATTAGGTCCCTTAGATAATGATATGACCTCTATTGGCAATGGTTTACATTTGGCTTATGGTTCAGGAGCATTAGCGAATATTTTCCAATTCGAACCAGAAAATTTCATGGCAAAAACACGACGACTTCGCATGTATGGTGGCATTGTAGAAGAATGTTGTAAAAAGTCTTGTACATTCCAAGAGCTCTCAGCGTATTGCTTGCCATAAAGGGTTAACACGGTTAATGAATTTGAAGATAACGACTACAAATTTATACATAAAAAATGACGAATTAAATTTTAAACACTTAAATTACAAACATTGTTTGCTAATAATATTCTTTGTTACAAGTTAAAAAAAAAATAAAAAAAGATTTAAACAACGTTAACGTATATAGTAAATATAATAAAAACTATGAATTTAAAAGCCATAAGGTACGCGAAAAGAAATTGAAAACATTACTTAGCATATTTCAAACAGTTTGAATCAAATATGATACGCTTTGCTTGATATCTTAATATCATTGTCAAGATAATTCATGTTTAAAATAAAAGTAGCATACATACATAATAAATCATTACAAACCTTCAGTTAGCATTACACCACTTATGCTGTGTGCGTAAATTTTATCCATAAGTAGCGGGACCTATAGTTAAAAGTCAACTTAGATTTTTAAGGAAACATTCATGACAATTTTTTTTACTCTCAGGATTTTTGCCACAAATCTGCTGAGTCACACCAATCAACCAGACAATATAGTTTCAACCAGACAATATATGCTGCGGTCTGTTGAGGTTTGGCATTATGTCAAAATGCTGTCTGCAAATGTGATGCAGGAATTGAGAAAGATAGAGAGAATTCGTAGGATTGAAAGGAATGGAAATCAATAGTAGTAGTCAATAGGCTATAACTCATCCTGTGATGAAATACTTCACGGTAGTACCATAGGACGAATAGGTTCGAATAGTAGAGGTGGTTTTCTAGTGGATTAAAGTCCCACACTACTGTAGCAGTGGCAACAGATAAAAAAAACACCAATCGAAGACAGGGCTTCCCCGATTTGGTCCTTCCAACGTAAACAAGCTCGTCCTCTTCGCCGACTTCCGCAGATCTCCGCATCAAATACCCGTCTCGCCGTAGCATCCTCCTCCATTCGAACAAAATGGCCGAGACAGGGCAGGCGCTGGATATTAATACGCTGCACAACGTCTATGTTGTTGAGGAGCTCGTACAGCTCACAGTTGGATCGGATACGGAAATCATCGCCAACTTGTACTGTACAGAAGATCTTACGTAGGACTTTTCTCTCGAATATTCTCAAAGCTGCTGCATCAGTGCTTAATAGTATCCATTCATCTGCGCCATAAAGAAGCACGAGGAGGATGAGCGTCTTGTAGAATATTAGTTTTATCGTACGAGAGAGGCCTCTTCTATTCAATTGCCTATTGAGACCTTAGCAGTACCTGTTGGCAGGAGTGATTCTGCCCTTTATCTCCAGACTGACATCATTTTTGGCGGTAACGGCGGAGCCAAGATAAATAAATTCCTTAACCATATTGAAAGTATAGTTATCGACCGTAATCTGTGATCCAATACGCTGCACGTCTCTACTTGTCGATAACATGTACTTCGTTCATATATAACATATATAACATATACTCCCGTTCAATAGCACGGTTAATTGATATAGAGAGTAATTGATCTATAAATCATTTATTTGAGCAGGCAGAACAAATTTGACAATAGCTTTGGTGAAGTAGATTACAATACCGAAATAGGCATATATAGGTAGGTAATGCAACCGGGAAAATCTGGCCTATAGCGGACCTTGCTATGGTAGTGAAGATGGTCGGTATAAAAATTCCGGTTTCGATAACGATAGGCAGGAATAATCAATCCAAGTATTTGTTAGTTAATTATAGGGAGAAGAAATTTATGCTTTGCATGAAACTATCAAAAAGTTTCTTAAGAATGGTAACAGGCGGACGGAATGGGCATTGTAAAGTCAGAGAAATTTTTTTCAAAATTAGAATAGGAATTCTTTCAAACTATGTATGTTCATTCGGAGATGATAAAGAGCCTACAGAAGATACCAATTTTGGCAAAAAAAACATCTTTTCAGATGAAGCTCATTTTGATTTTGGCGGGTATGTAAACAAGCAAAATTGTCGCATTTGGGGCACAGAAAACCCGCACGCATACATTGAAAAGCCGACGCACCCAAAACGAGTCACTGTTTGTTACGGATTTTGGTCCAGAGGCATAATTGGGCCAATTTTCTTCGAAAATGAGCAAGGAGTGGCCGTTACAGTCAATGGCGATCGTTATCGGGCCATGTTGAACGAATTTTTGTTCACAAAAATTGAAGAGGAGGATATTGGCAACATTTGGTTTCAACAAGACGGCGCTACGTGCCACACAGCCGAAGCTACACTCGATGTTTTGTGCCCTGTTTTTGAAGATCGCATTATCAGCCGCAGAGCTGATGTCGTTTGGCCACCTCGGAGCTGCGTTTTGACACCGTTGGACTATTATTTGTGGTGTGCCGTCAAAGATAAGTGTTACGCCGATAAGCCAGAGACAATTGACGCTTTAAAGGACAATATTCGTGAAGCCTTTGGTGAAAAACAGCTGCACACAATCGATATTGTGCTTAAAAATTGGACCAATCGTGTGGGCTACTGCATTGCCAGCCGAGGCAGCCATTTGAAAGAAATTATTTTCCATTATTAACCGGAAGGATTGTACTTTCAAATAAAAAAAGAAATTTGAGAAAATATTCAGTAGTTTTTTTTAAGCATTTTCAAAAAAAAAAAGTTATTTGGCGGACCCTCTACTTGCAGTACTTGTGGCATTAATGTGTTTAAGAACGGTCTTATCCGGTATTAGGAGGGAAACAATCTTTATTAACATACAGTCATACCTAAATAAGAGCAGCAAGCGTTTTTTAGCTGTCAAAATATCTAATGCCCATGCAATTTGTATGGAGAATACCGATATAAAGCGGCAGCAACGCACCGGCAACTCTTTGCAATTGGAAAATTCGATTTTGACAGCGCCTTTAACAGTGAAGTTGGTTCCTAAGAAAACAATAAATGTAAATAAAAAACAACAAATGTTAACCAAAAACACACTTGAAAATGAGTATGAGTACAACGTTTACATCAAACTCATAACATTCGAAATATATTTGATTCATACGCCTACTCATTCAGATTCATAAATTTAGAAAAATACTTATAATACTCATAAATGATATGAGTGATTCGAATCAGTCATCAAAATTTACTGTCTTAATTGTTGTTGCATTTACATAAAAAGAAGAAAGAAAAAGACTAAGGCAGCAAGCAAAGCAAACACACAACCTTCTAGTGAGTACTGTAATGTTCGTACGCAAATCATACTTAGTTTGTGATTCTTAGAGAGTCGAAATCAACAACATTATACGTATTGTTAAGTATGAGTACGATGAGTACTTCACACTTTGAATATGAGTAGTATGAGTATAGTATTAAAATAAGTATGAATGGGTATAAATATCAGAAATTATGAGTATGTTCGAATCTACTCATCTTTTTGAATACTTATTGCTGATCTCTGATACATACATAATTGATCATTATAGCCCTTCAGTCAGGATTACGACCTAGCTTCTAATACCACCCATGGTGTGCGTGTTAATTTTATCTATAATTGGCGAGATCTACAGTTTAAAGTTTACTCCGAATGACAGATTATTGAGAAACTTCTTCGTGGCAATTTTGTTTTTGCCGGAAATCTGCTGAAAAATATTTTTCATATTTTGTTTTGTTGGCGATATCTGACATGTAGTTTGAATCTTGGTCCACATACTAGACAACGGTAACTTCAACAACTGATAGTTGTTTTTAGTTTAGCTTGGCTTAATATTTTATGATGAACATAGTTACGCTAGAGCAACTGATCCAAGTTGTTAAAAAGTTTTTTTTTTAAAAGAATTGATTCTGTTCGTCAAAATTATCGTGACCTTTTACGGCGTACATGGTCGTAAAAACAATTATCGTATGCGACACTTTTTCAACGCATGAACTGAAGCATAAATTCAAATTTATATTGAATTTCCTTATTAGACGTAAAGGCCGGGTTCGAGCCCCAGGCTAGACATCAAAACGAAATATGGGAAAAAAATATATTTCTGCGGCGACTTCCTCTCAGCAGATTTCTGGCAAAAACTCTTAGACTAAATAAACCTGCCAAAATCAAAATCTGTCGTTCGGAGTCGACGTTAAACTGTAAGTCCCGCCACTCAATTATAAAATTAAGGCACACAACATGTGTGGTGTGAGAAGCTAGGGCGTAATCCTGACTGAAGGGTAGTAATGGCTAATTATGTAGGTATGTATGTATTGAATTTCCATTTAAAATTTTGTTCTCCGATGAAGCACACTGTATACATTTTTTTGACAGTGTGCATAAATAATCTGATTTGCCGCATCAGGATCCACACACCATTCCAACCATAGAAAGCTACTGTTTGGTGCATACTGATTGGTCTTTACGTCTTCAAAGACAATACTGGTCAGAATGTTAGTTTCAATCAGGGACTGTACAGAGGTTATAGGCACAGGATTATAAATTTATTTGTGCCTTAATTAGCTCGCATTAATATTAGTGCCATGAACTAATCATAATCCTCGAAGTAAACACCAATAGAAGTTTTTTATTTCATTTCAAATTAATTCTTTATTCATCAAAAGTATGTATCAAAGCCAGTCTTGTCATTTGTCTTGAATTACTTCTTCAACAAAGTGGAATAAGCAGACACAGGAGCGGTATAAGCTACTGGAGCAGCACTGTATACAGAATGTCTATAGACGGGTGCTGAAGCAGCATAGCTAGTGTAGGCTGGAGCAGCGGCAGCATAAGTTGTGTAGGCAGCAGGTGCTGCAGCATAGGCGGTATAAGCGGGAGCAGCAGCATAACTGGTATATGCTGGAGCCACAGCACTGTATGTGGTAACTGGTGCTAAGACACCAGCTTGTGCAGCAGCAATGAATAGAGCCAAGCAAATAAGGAACTAAAATTATGAAGAAAAATTTATTTAATTCAAGTAAAATTCATAATTTCTTCTGTTTAATAAACTCACTTTCATTTTGTTTGAAGTTAGAATTGTCGTTGATTTGTTTGTTGAATGGACAAATTTGAACTGATAACTTCTGGAAAATTAAGCAGATATTTATACATTAGAATTAACACTCCCTAGCAGAGTTATTAACAAATAATTTTTAATTACATACAAAAAAAAAAAGAAATAAATAAACAACGTTCTTAAGATCAATAGTAAAATCCCCTTGTCTTTCTGTATCAATAATATTCAAAATTTTCAAATATGCTTTGTCACGTGATTTGTATAGATTTTCAAGAACAAAACATGATTAGTTGCTTTTTTTGAAATCATTTTTCAAGTTTAAGAATCTTATTTTCGTTGACAGTAATACTTTGGCCAAAGTCACACTTTTTATTTGTCAATGAATGCGGATGTGTTTTGAGACTAATCAGCAAACCATTTGATCATGCTTAGTTTATGATACACCGAAGTCTCGTTTAACGATTGATCATGCAATAAAATATTTGATCACAAGAAAGATTTTATAACCATAAGATCTTTTTGGCCCAATTAAATCAAATGTTTTACTTTGTCGTTTTGTTTTTTAATGAAAGATAATGAAAGAAGTTGCTCGCCTGAATGATACCAATGATACTCAGTAAGAATGTAATTTTTAATTTTAAAATAAAACACGCAATTTTCTGAGATAATTATTGTTATTACAAGTTCCGATAGGGAACGTAGGTAGATTGAAGAAATCCGAGGCCTCACGTCTAATAAGCCTACACACTATCTACTAGAATAAGGCGACTTCGGCCATGTGGCGTATATTTTATTCGATACAATGAGTACACAATATGCCTGCTTGAGGCCCGATAGGAATTGAAGGAACCAACCAGAAATCTCAATCCTATCAGTCTTCAAGAAGGCGTAGTGTGCAGTCATTGGGTCGAATAAAATATACGTCAAATGACTAAAGTCGCAATAGTCTAGTAGGTAGTGTGTTATCTTATATACCGTGAGGCCTCGTTTCAAACTTCAGTTCAGACATCTACAACAAAACTAAAGATGAAAAAACATTTCTTCGGCGACTTCCTCCAGTAGATTTCTGGCAAAACTCTGAAATTGCCAGAAAAAATAAAAAATCTGTTGTTCGGAGTCGACTTAAACAGTAGGTCCCGCCACTCCTGACTGAAGTATTGTAATGACCAATCATGTATGTATGTAAATGACCGCTACTGCTTTGATCTCTTTCAAAACATTTCCACAAACATGAGTCATGGATTTTAAAACTGACTTTTGTTTTCTTTATTGTTGTATTCAATTCTTCATTCGTTTATCACTTTTATTCAGCTAGACATTGTTCTTTCACTCAAATTGAATTTCAGATCAGGAATTGTTTTTAATTTATTTGCATAAACCCGAGATTTCACAAAATCATAAAGAACGGTTAAATCGTTTGATCTTGGTGGCAAGTTGACATCAAAATTTCTTAAGAAAATTTAATCAGAAAATCGTTAATGCAACAAATCTATTGTAGCAGGCGTGGTGTGACATGTGACGTCAAAAAGGAGACAACTCAGTAAATTCTCAAAGTTGATGTTAAACATCTGATATCAATAACCCAAATAAGTTTTTCGACATCAACAGAGGAATTTTGCATGGTTCCATACTGTGGACATGGTTCCATACTGTGTTGGCTTATTAGACGAGAGACCCTGATTCAATCCCTGGCTCATACATCTCTAACAAAACGAAAGAGGGAAAAACATTTCTTCGGCGATTTCCTCTCAGCAGATTTCTGGCAAAAACTGTGAGAGTAAATAAAAATTGACATGAAAAAGTTTTAAAAGGCTGTCGTTCGGTGTCAACTTTAAACTGTAGGTCCCGCCACTCATACATAAATTAACACACACAACATAACAGTGACGTGAGAAGCTAGGTCATAATCCTGACTGAATGGTTGTAATGACTAATTACCAAGACGGTTGACTAACCACTTTTACGTATTTTTACAATAAAAATTATAATTATTTTTTATATATTTATATTGGAAGTAGAAATGAAGTTAGGCTGTTGCATGTATTATGGAGAGTGGGATGGAGTGAGAAAGTTGGCTGGGTAAAGGTCTAGAGCAGAGCCCGGCAGCTCTTGCTATTGGTCAGTTGTGCGAGAGCGAAAAATAAGAAAAGAGAAAAATTTATACTCTTAAATTCACTACAATGCAGGCATGGAAACTTTAAATTTTTAAATGGTGGTATTTTAATTAAAAATATTAGCTTATTAAATTAAAATTTGTAAAATTCGTTTAGACTTCTTTGATTATATTGATTTAAGAAAGCATTTTAGATTAAAATTTGTTTTTTTTTGGAAATATACATATTTAATAGAAAACTTTCTGGGATATTCATACTGTACATCCCTGCATTAGCAGAAACATGCGACAACACAACCCCTTTCAATGGATGCTCAAATGAGACTGAGTGTATTTTTGATCGCGAGAGAACATTGTTGTAAATTTAATAATGGCTGACATGCACGCGTGCATAGGTTTTGCCGGGCTCTGGTCTAGAGTTTCCATTGGCTCTATCAGAGAGTTATCAACTTAACTGTTATCATTTAAATCCCCAGTAACAATATTGTGCTCATATTGTAGAGGCATGTTAATATGTTAAAAATATCAGATTTTCTAGCCATTGCGGACCTTATAAGATCATTTAAATATTATTATATTTTAAATAAGTTATTAAAGCGTAGCAATAAGGTTACATACTTAACATACAGCATATCTCTGTTACGGAAAAGATTAAAATGTGAACACAATTAAGAAATTTATTTTCGTATAATTATATCTGAAACCATATATTTTTATTTAAATGTTTATTTATTATGCTCTTAATACGTACATAAAGGCTGAAATGGAAAAGGCAGATAGAGTAATTGCTGTTATCTGAATTACTTTTTATGACTCTTTTAACACAATTGACTTCATACTACTTTATAATGCTTTCAAGCAATTGTTTGACAATTGCAATCAAGCATGACAAATGGATTATATTATATTTTTTTATTTATTTTTTGTCAATATTTCTGCAACTTATCAAACAATTGTGACGTATAAATAAAATAATAAAATTAATCCGAGCATATGAGACGATGACTTTATAAGAAATATTTGTTGTAAAACAACAAAAAATATTTATTCTCATTCCATATAATACTTTTTTAATTAAAATTAAAAAAAAAAAAAAAAAATTGATGAACTCTTATTTCCTATGGTTCATTGAAAAATATTCCAGGTACCATATATAAACAACCACTTTAGTTCTAAAGTCATATCAGTTCCTACTTGGTTAACATACATAGTCAATCACAAAATCAAATCCAATCAAAATGAAAGTAAGTTTTATACGAGTAATTGTTTTTGTTTTTAAAAAATTTATTTTATTTTTCCATTTTTAGTTCCTCATTTGTTTCGCTTTATTTGTTGCTGTCGCTCAAGCCGGTGTTATAGCTCCCGTTACTACTTATAGTGCTGTAGCGCCAGCTTATACTACATATGCAGCTGCCGCTCCTTACACCGCCTATGCTGCCGCTCCTTACACCACCTATGCTGCCGCTCCTGCTGCAGCCTATACTACATATGCAGCTGCTCCTGCTTACACTGCTTACAAAGCTCCCGTTTATTCGACCTACTCCGCTGCTGTACCTAGCTACAGTTCAGCGGTTTTGAGTTCAGCTCCAGTAGCCTATTCCGCTCCAGTGGCCAGTTACTCTACTTTATTGAAAAAGTAAACTTCTCAAAAGTTATTTGTTGACATGGATTAAAATAAAACTCATAAATTATTGAAAATCTAAAAAGCTAAACTTAGGACCATTATTACAACTTACCGTTAGCTAAAGGGAGGATTTTAAAGTGTGGACTTGTTTTTCATTATTAAAAGTGGACAATATGGTTTTATGTTTGAACTTGCCATATTACATATTATTTTCAATATGGCACCTTCATATATAAACAAGATAAGCAAAAGCAACAAAAAAAAAACGAAGCCCGTCGCTTAATTGAGCTGTGTTATCGATATTGCTTCTGCACTGCAATATTTTTAAAAAGTTAATTTTATTTTATCCGTAGGTTGTAATAACTAAAAGAAGTTAAAGGTGACTTTAAAGTTCACTTTAGCTAAAGTTACCTTTAACTAATCCCAACTTTAACGGCAAATTGTAAGAATGGCCCTTAAAATTGAAATTTTAATCATAATAGTTCGATAGCCTGAATATAATACAAGCTGCAATTGGAGGTAAAAGGAGGCAATTTAATTTCAATATTAAATACAGCATTAACTTAAGTTTTTTCTTCAGATTGTATAGGGTGGGCCATTTGAAAGTTTAAATTTAAAAATGCAATAAAAGCAAAAAGATTTTAAATCTTACTAAATTTATTTTGTTGTTGTGAAGTACAATTGTTTCAATTAGAAATGGAATATTACTTGATTCATATGGCTGCCGCGGCTGGCCTCACAGTACCTCATTCTACCGGACCAATTTTTATGCACTTTTTTGAGTGTATCTCGGCAATGGCATTACGAATGTTGGCCTCCAAGTGCTCAATTGTCTCTGGTTTGTCGGCATAGCGCTTTTCTTTAACGGCGTCCCACAGAATTTAGTATGTACCAACACTGTCAAATCGCAGCTTTTTGGCGGCCAATTAACATCACCTTTTCGCCTAATTAAACTGCCGTCAAACGTTTGACGCAATAAATCGATTATGGCATGAGATGTATGGCAAGTTGCACCATCGTTCACATCAACAGTATGGAGAGCCGATACAAAAAATCGGTTATCATGGCGCGATGGGTCTCTTCATTGACCCATCATTGCGCCCTTCTCATTTTCCATAAAATAGTTGCCAATAATGCCTGCGTTCCACAAGCCACACTAAACAGTCATCCGAAATGGGTGCATTGGCTTGTGTAAGACAACACGTGGTAGGTTTTTTGAGCCCCAAATACTGCAATTTTGTTTATTAATGTACCCAGCTAGATGAAAAACAGATTCTTCCCAAAAGATAATTTTTTTGGCAAAATCTACATCATCGCGCGGTGGTCTTTGGTCCAATAAATCCCAACGTTGCTCAAGCGTAAATCGATTCATGACTTCCAGTGGAGACGATATATTGAATTCTACTTCAATAAGACGATCCGAAGAAGTATTCCTTACGGGAATTTTGAAGTTTCAAAGAATATGTTTTATTATGACCAGCTTTTTTATGGACCCAAACTAATCCTACAAAAACTACAATATTTTTAATTTTTGTAAGACAATTTGTAGAAGATCCATTGTTTGCTCCTGATATATACCTGATGCCTTTCAAGAAGACTAAATGACGGCTTCTGGAGTAATATATGTAGTGTTACGAAAATGGAAACATCGTTTAATATTAACATGATTAACACAACCTACACTAACAAACACAACGAACTTATTGCAAGTAAACCAACAACTTCAGTATGAAAGAAAATGGGTAGACAGGTAAGTGAACGCAACGACAAGCAATGTGAACAAAATACGCAAACAACAATGAAGTCGCGATAGAGATCTCGAGAATGCGAACACACGAACATTCTAATTCAAGAACCTTCAGCTGACTGTTTACGTGAACATATAAAAAGGCTAGACAAAGCAGGCAAAAAGTAGTAAGAGTTCAGTCAGTCTAGTGTGCAGACATGTTGCGTGTGAAGAAAACAGTCGTGGTTTGAAGATCATCGTCGAAGTTCTAACGAGCAGTTGTTAGTGCTTGCGCATGCAGAAGTGGACAGAAGAATAACCAACAAGCAAAGCAATTGTTGTTGTTAACATCAAGTTGTAAACAGTGGCACACAGTAGAATTGAGCAAACAAGAAAAAGTTTAATTGAAACTAAACACAAATTTATATTGTTATATTTTAAGCATTTTTAAAAAGGTAAAAACGTAACAGTAGCATAAAATTGTGGAAAGCTGGAAAGTATACTGAACTTATTTCGAAATACGACAAGTTTGTGGGACACTACTGTCGAGCACATTGTGTGTTTCAGCCCAAATACACAGAGACGCCGACTCAGGATACTAGGCTGGAGTTTCTTTAATTTATTTTAAATTATTTAAATTAATTTTAATTTAATTCATTTTTTATTGCTGTTGAACTATTATTTATAATTTTAATTATTCTCTTACTAGAACAAAATTCTTCCAACATATTTACACTCCTGCTCCTATCTATTCATATGCAAATTTAAAATTTACACTTGGTAACGAATTCAAATCACTTGGTATATAAATACTGTGCGTAATGACTTCATAATGAAATGCAAGAAAATGTTATAAAGAAAACAGAATAAATTTTTTAATCAAACACCGTGCAGCAGAAGTGTATATGCGGATGACATATATACTGATGTCATTAACTGCTTTATATTCTAATACTTCGAGAGATACCCCACATCACTTCAGATCATGGCGGATCCAGCTTTAATTACATTGGCAACAATTTTTTCCATCAACAGCAATAAATAATTGCCGTAAGTGTATGCCGTTTGTATTCTGTACGCACTTGAAATTAGCGCATAGGCTGCGGTCTGTATCAGCAAAAGTCTTTTCAAAGCCCTTCTGTTAGTCAGTTATAAGCCAGAAGGTTAGAAGAAAGAAAATTTCTTACGTCGTCAAATAGAACAATCTCGCAGACCAGTTCACGGAACCTCCACTTGAGATGATGTTGCCCTCAAATAAATAAACTGTGTAGTACGTAGCGACATCCTACTGAAACGACATGTCATTTCTGTCCATGTTAAAAAAGTTAGTAATCATCGACCCATAGGGCCCTGTGCATCAACGCAGCTGTCGGTCTACAGCTGTAAACAAAAATCCGAACACCCGAAAACATCAAGTTAACAGCGTTCTTTAGAACTATAAATTTCTCCAAACACTAAGAGACCTCCACCTTCACAAGCTTACCTAGGCGCCCATATCGGCAGACGATGGAAAGCGCCGACAATTTGTTCAAAAGTAACGACAATGCAAATTTTTCGTAAGATAGGCATCATCTACGACGACCAAGTGTTTTTCCATCTGAATAGGTTAGGCGAATACACAAAATTGTCGAATTTCATGAGAAACAAATACAAGCATAACGAGTAACTATCTGGTGTAATTGGCCCGTGAAGCCAAAATTGACTGCAAATCGCATTCGTTATGAAAATATGATAAAGGAGTTCTTGTAACATCCACTGGACATCATGGATCTGAATGACATGTGGTTTCAGCAAGATGATATAACCGCCTCAAAGCACGTTCCTCAATCGATCGATTGCAACGACAATTTCCAGAACAAATTATCAAGAAATTCTGTCAAATGTGATTTAAAGCCATGCGATCTTTTCTTCGAGACTTTTTGCAATTTCGGCTTTATGCGAATAAACCAGATACAATTCCTGAGCTCAAATCCAATATCCATCTACGCGTTATCGGTGACATGCATATAAATCTATGAGGGGTAGTCATGGAAAACTTCACGAAGAAAGTAATGACCTTTAATCAAAGCTGTGTATGGTGGGCCACTCATCAGTACTGCATAAAATAGAGCCGAATCACCCAGTTTTTAGATTCGACTACATGCTGCACTCACACTCCCACTCTGGAAGAATGAGTTGCTGAAGCTGTCGTTACTGACGGTGGTATAACAATCTTCGTCGATGGCTCAAAAATGGATGTGGAAGTGGATGTGGGGTCTATTCCGATAAACTGGAACTGAACGAGTCATACAGATTACCTAACCAGATCAGCGTAATTCAAGCGGAGATTTTAGGTATTGAACAACCTGCACGTATGGTTGAAACCAAGGAGCTATCTTCTTCAAACTTGATAATTTGTGTGGATAGTCAAGCAGCAATCAAAGCGCTGGGGTCCAATTTCGTTAAATCAAAAGGCGACAGGAGTTGTATGGACTCTCTACACCGTGTACTTCGACAAAACAAACGCCTGGCTACTGTGGCATAGAGACTAACGACACAGTGGACGACATAATACATGGGCCACCGAGTGAACTTGCTAACCGACTAACCCAACCTAACCTAATCAAAACCATAGTGGTCATTTGATCGAAATATATCTTCTTTACAGACCAAAACAAAGCTCAACAATGTCAAAAGATGAGTGTTTTTATTTTAAAATTCATTTTAAAAAGTACTTTTGTACCACTGTGCTACTTACTAAATCCCACAATAAATTCTTTGAAAGTATTTCCACAAACTCTTATAATTTTTTTCTACCTCTTAAGAAACAGTATAAATTCATATATGAAATCCTTATCCAGCATCAGTAATTTGCAATACTTACACTTGTTTACACGTATCAATTCCATTGATTTAAAATGAAATTTCTTGCAATTGTATTGGTTTGCCTTTTTATTATCGAAATTCAAGCCCATTCTGATCGCATGTGCGGCGCTAAATTAAGTCAAATGATGTGGCTGGTATGTGAAAATGGTTTCAATACAATGATGAAAAAACGATCTGGTGAGCATATAATCTTAAAGGCATTATCAGAAGTTTGTAATTTATTTTTCTTTAATATTAGGTCCATCAGATACTGATATGCCCCCTATTGACAATAGTTTACATTCTGCTTATGGTCCAGGGGCATTGGCGAATATTTTCCAATTTGAACCAGAGAATTTTATGGCAAAAACACGACGACTTCGCATGTATGGTGGCATTGTAGAAGAATGCTGTAAAAAGTCTTGCACGTTTCAAGAACTTTCGGCGTATTGTTTGCCTTAAGCAGATTTGGTGGATTAATTAATTTAAAAAGGATACGAAAAAGGAAACATTTGCGAATTAATTTTAATTATCTAATAGGGAATATTGTTTGTAAATAAATATTATTTATGCTTTAAATAAATTATCAATAACTCAGTTTATTAATATTTTTGAATACAGGGGTGTAACGGGAAAGGCGCAGTCACATACAATCTGTCACGCATTAAACATTGGTTTTCTCATGATAAACATTTTTGCTTATGTTTCCATACTTTTACATTAAACCTTTATGCATTGCCTTGGTTGACCTTTTCATATAGTACATACATATGTACGTTAAATGCCAGGATTGATTTCAATTTGTTTGAATTGTTTTTATTTTTTATTTTTGCGTCTGGTGGCGGTCATGGAAATAATTATTGCATGTGAGGCCATATATTCTATATTTTACGAGTTGTATTCCATATGTCTTACGTACCTACATACATACATAATTAATCATTACAGCCCTTCAGTTAGGATTACAACCAAGCTGCTCACACCACTTATGTTGTGTGTGTTAATTTTATACTTGAGTGGCGGGACATACAGCTTAATGTCGACTTCGAACGACAAATTTTTTGAAAACTTTTCATTGCAATTTTATTTACTCTCTGAAGAATTCGCCGAAAAAATATATACTTCGTTTTGTTGAAGATGCTTGACCTGGGGTTTGAACCGTTGCTTCACATCTAATAAGCCAACACACTCCCTACTAGACTACGACTCTCTTACGCTGTATCTTTTTTAAAGCAATTTTCTAGTGGAATGTTCTCAATAAAAGTGAATTTACGCTACAGATCGCAGGGTGCTTTGTCCATTAAACCCATAAAAGTCCTTTTTGTGAAGCTCAACTAGCTTTCATTTACTCTACTTGATACACACTACGCTGACATATTTTTTTCTCTGGCACTCTTCTATCCTGTTTGATTGTCCTCGAGCTCTAAATGACATGGTCTTTATCATCAAATCCAAATATGGATAGAAAATTTTACCTTAACATTTCAAGCTGACACAACTGTTACTCTAACTTAATCATCTTCAGGGACTGAGTTGAAGTCTACAAGAAGAAATATTTGTTCATATATCGTTTGTTTGGAGATGTCTGACCTGGGTTTTGAATTATAAGCCAACATAATACCCACTAGACTACGGAGACGAGAGCCTGTGGGCCCGGCTCAGACTTTTCGAACAAAATTTCTTTCGGCAACATCCTCTCAGCATTCTACTGGCAAAAACTCTGATTCTGAAATTTATTTTCTAATAAATATAAATAAATAAATTTCTTTATCGACATTAACCTGTAAGTTCCGACACCCATGCACAAAATTAACACACACATCGGAATCGACTTTAAACTGTATGGGCCACAACTGTTTGTTTAATTCATAGCTATCCAGCATATCTGTTTGGATTTCCACAATCCTCAACCTGCAAAAGTCTCTAATACACTCCCCGAAATATTCATAAGACCAAACGTATTTCTCGAAAAACTTAAAATCTTTTAGAGCAATTCGTACCATTTTTGGGTTAAATATAACTAACTATAATATAAATCTTATATTACTACTAGTATGTAAAAAAAATATTTTTTTCTTTGTTTAATAAAAGAATAGCGCAAAATGAATTTCATTTTCAAACGAAAAAATTATAAGACCAAAATGAAATAATATTCACCTAAAGCTAACATAACAACGATAAAAAACAACTACTGAGTAATTTTTGTATTTATTAGTAATTAGTGTGTCCACCGTGATTAATAATGACTTCCTGAATTTGACGGGGCATAGAATTTATTAAATTTTCAATGCAATTTTGACCAATCCTACTCCATTTTCTTATGATGGCACTTTTTAAAAATTTTAAATCCTTATACTGAGTGTTATTATTGAAAACTTGGTCTGATAGTATTGCCCATAATTTTGTATCGGATTTAGATCTCGACTACATGCCGGCCAATTCAAAACTGGTATGTTTCTGGAGGACAGAAATGATTTTGTTGCTTTTGATTTATGGATTGCGGCGTTATCCTGCTGAAATATCCAATTGTTGCCTAACGAATCATCCCCAAAATTCATTAAAAAAATAAAATGTGATCGGTTGCAGTTGAAAATATAATTACAAAACATCCTCTTTTCTAAAATAATACTTCAAAAATAGTATACAGGTAAGATGGGGGGTTTTTAAACGATTTTTTGTTTAGTTTTAATAAAATTGGATGTTGAAGATACCCGGTCGCTGAAAGTTAAATCAAAAATTAAGCTGCTGGGGTTATCCATATCAAGAGTTAATTCTTGGTCAGAGTCTACCACTTCATCATCTGTATCAGTGAAAAGAAATAAACGGTTATACAAATCGACAGCAAATTCCTTGGACTCTGCTTTGGTGGAATACTTCAAAATATGGTCATTAGTTGGATACTTTCCTGAACTTAGGTACACAATAAGTGTGTTAACTACTTTAATTCTACGTTCAGTAAGTCTTATCATTAGTCTGTTGCATACTTCTTGCGCATATTGTGTGTTAATTCTGTTTAAATTATTAAATAAAAATTTATGAATTGCTTCTCCTTTTATAAGTATTACAGAATCCTTACAGATTATTACAGAATCCTTAGATAATTGCTATTTCTAATGGTAAAATTGGGAATCCATTCAAGTGCTAAGCATTGCAAGTGAGGTCTGGCCTTACTCACTTGCTTATTTGGTCATTACAACCTTTTAGACAGGAGTACAACTGAGCTCCTCACACCACTTATGTTGCAGTTGAGTTCGAGTTGCTCACACGAACTCAGCCTTTCGCAGGCAACACAACTTGGCTAATTTTGCCTCATGACTTCAGCCTGCTCCTGCAGAAAATTTAACTGACTCAAGTATTGAATGTAAACAACAAGGACAACGATGTGTGGTCGCTGAATAGGCTCTGGAATACTTACTTTCATCGAAAAAGTATCATCAGCCGCTAGACTAACAAACGATAGCAAGTTTCATGAGATCTAAGAGCGTATAATGTACACTGTATAATGTCATCTAGCTGTAAGAACGGTTTAAGGGCATGGTCATCTTACGCAGCGGTAAGGGATCTGGCCATTGAGATCGTGCGATTTGACCATGTTGCATTTTTTTGAAGGTACAAAACGAAGCAATCCTTAAAGCCCTTAAACTCATGTCATTGGTCTGTTTAAGAAAAATTGGACACTTCGAACGAGCCGTGACGAACATTTGAACCATTTTCCATAATAATGACATCATTAGGCTTTTTAAAGGAATAAAAAATTTCGATAAATCTGCCACACACACACTTTCTTTTATTTAAATTTCGAGATATGAAGAGCTTAAAGAACCACCCTAACTAGAAGTCCAGTGTATTTCCTAAGTAAGGAGGCTCACTTGGGATTATTATGAATTTGATTAAAAAGATATCGTTGAATGGTATCACGCGGATTATGTTCACCAGATTCCAACAATTCTGCTCTATGGAGAGCAGTATATAAATATATATATACACTATACTATATATACCATACTATACTATAAAGTATTAGTAAAATTATTTAAATGACAGTAAAGGCTCAGAAAGTGGAGACTGCCCGTTAAACAATAACAGATAGAGCAGCTTACAACATAAGCTGATTTGATAAAAATTATTCCCAAATGTAATGTTTCTCCAAACTAACACAATTCTTAAGCTTAGAGAAACCTGTCTTAGGGACATTATCATAAGTTGCCGTTAACTAAATTCAGGATTTTAACTGGCAGATAACTTGATTTTCATTATTATGAGTACTCAATAAGATAAAAGTGAGCGTTAAACTAAAGGGAGTATCATCCTACCCGGTACTTTTAAAGTTAAGTTTATGTTATGAACAAAATGAGCAAATATAACAAAAAGAAGAAGCCCATCGTGAACTTGTTTAATTGAGCAGTGTTATCGACATTGCTCCGGCCCTGCCATGTTTTTGAAAAAGTTAACTTTATTTTATCTGTAGGTTATAATAACTAAAAGAAGTTAAAGCTGACTTTAAAGTTCACTTTAGCTAAAGATACCTTTAACTAAATCCATCTTTAACTAAACCCAACTTTAACGGCAAGGCCTTATACACTTGTTTATACATGATAGATGCAAGAAATGTTTATATTGTTAACCAAATTTTTAAAAATTTTAAAGACTTGAACTTGGTCATGCTTTAAACGGAATTGTCAGGTAAAACTGGTTTGAACTTAAACTAAATACTTGTAATTGCGAATGAAATTAAACCACTTGGTTAAACGTTAACGAAGCGTGAACGAAATAAAGCAACAAAAGACACTTAAAACCGATATTAAAATGGTATCAAATTTTTTCTTCTCTTCCTTTATGCCAAAATATGGAGTTTAGAAAAGCTATGTATTAAATTCAGAAACACAAAACAAAGCAGGAAAAAATGCATCATAATGGAACAAACCATCTTCCATTTAAACAATGAATGTACATTCCCAATGAATATACATTCCCAAAGATTGAAATATTAGGGAAGCATTTGTGATTATACTTCTTCATGGGATTTTAAATAAAAAGTGACAATAAAAAATTGTAAAAATAACGCACAGTTCATGTTGTAATAAAAAATACAATACAATACATCACATAAATATGAAACGCATGGGTAAGTCATAATTGTGACTATTATTCGCATGAAAATAGTCCATAAATTATGATTAAATAATAGACTTACTTTTTGATTGCAAGCAAATTCACATGAATGCATCAATAAATTGTGAAGAAATTTGCTTTTGCATATTCATAACCCTATCATAACAACACATGCATACAAATGCACATAACTGGTTATTACCAACCTTCAGACAGGATAACGACCTGTCTGCCTGTGTTAATTTTCTACATGAGTGGCGGAATCTATAACTTAAAGTCAATTCCGAAAGACAGATTTTCGAGGAACTTTTTCATGGCAATTTTATTTACACTTGGAGTTTTTGCCAGAAATCTACTGAGAGAGGAAGTTGCTGAAGAAATATTTGTTTCATATATAGTTTCATTCGAGATGCCTGATTTGGGGCTTGAACTAGCCAGGGGATAGACCATCAATATCAAAAGCCTTGTATCGGGCCACCAATCGGTTTCAATTTGAACCCTTGGTTGTTTCGACTCTGACAATGCTTATGTCATTTTATTCTGTCACAAAATTCAATATATTATCTCCACTGAACGTAATGAATCGATTTATGTCTGATCGGAATTGCACGAAAATGTCGTATAAAGGCGTGATCGTGATCCTACTGTGAGTACAAGTTAAGGGAATTTAAATTTGCTTAATAATCGCTAAAAATAAATAAAATTCATTTACTTACCTTTTCCAAGAATTACCAAACTATTTTTTACTCACCCTTTTGACTAATAAAATTTGCTGACAAATGTCTGCGAATTAAATTAAGTTTAATAAACACACAAATTGTAATACAATATTATTGTTATTTTTTATTCTTTATTTCTTTGGAAAAATATGTAGACATTAAGAATAGCTAAGTAAGCATAATTTTAAAAACACAAAATTTGTAAAGTTGAAGAAACAATAAAGTGAATTCAGTTGCAGTCAAGTACTCAAACCAAAAAGTAATTTATTTACTCTAACTTACACTCGAAAATATCGAAGCTGTGGCTGACAGTGTGAGTGTGAGTGAGAATCCGTCACCATCAACTCGTCATCGTTCTCAAGAACAGAACATTTCACGCATCAGTATGCGTCGAATTTTGCTAAAAGATCTCGGTATGACGCCTTACACAGTTCAATTGGTTCAGAAGTTGAAGCCGCATGACCATCCTCTTCATTTTCGCTTCATTAGATTGGAAAGCGCCAAATTGCACGCTGATGTCGATTTTGCAAAAATAATCAACCTTTTGGATGAAGCTCATTTTCATCTTGGCGGAAAACCCACACGTCTTCTTACAGAAGCCACTGCACCCATTGTGAGTGTCTGTCAGGTGTAGGTTGTGAAGCAGAAACATCATTGATTTCTTTGGTAATGAGAACGGCGACCTCATACACTCGAAAAAGTGCACGAAAATGAGTCCGGTCGAATGAGTTAGAGTGAGGCCAGCCGCAGTAGCCATATGAATGAAATAATAATCCATATCTAATCCGAACAATTGATAGGTCGGAGTGGTAGCTCTGATATCACAAAGCTCACTTGAGCACGCATAGCGGCCCGTTGTGATGCCACGCAGGCCCTGTACTAAACAAGTTCCACCAAAATCAGAGAAAAGGAGGAAGTTGGTCAGCGCAAGGTCTGCACAACAAAAGCACGACTACCCCGCACTGGAAAACCAGCCAGAAAGTTTGATGAACGAAGCTATATCCTTGATGTCAATAGATGATAGCTCCGTTAAGCTAACCAGGAATGGAAAGCCAAATAACCTATATCTACACCTAGCAAGAGACGGGCACTGGCAGAGAAAGTGAACAACAGTCTCCTCTTCCTCAGTGGACCTGCATCCACGGCAAAAGTCGTTGAAAGGGAGCCTCATTCTTTCCGCGTGTCTACCCATGACGCAATGGCCTGTAAGCACCGCCACTGTAGTCGAGATGACATCACGACCGAGACCAAGTTATCGGTTGGTACGCCTTCTATCCATCCTGGGCCAGGTGAGTCTAGCGGTGGAGCAGGACTCCTCATTGACCCAGGATAGGTTGGCGTCCCGAAAGAACCTCCGCGCAATGGTCAACTTGACTGAGGCAAGTGGCATACCCAATTCAACAGAAGAGGATTCCGGACCGAACAATTGTACTTCGCAACAAAATAATAAATTTGGCAAAGTGTGTTTTTTGGTACTTTCAAATTTAAATTTTTATTTTCCAGAACCTATAGAATGGTTTAATTAAGGAAAAAATACGATTTGGCGTTGGGGCAACGATAGCTATTCTATAAAATTCCACGTTAATTGCGGCAATAAAACCAAACAATTGAATTACAAAATAGGCAAACAACACGTATGTATTTATAAATATTAAACCCACATCACTTATGTATGTTACGTAGGAAGATTAAATAAAGGAGGCGAAATAAATTTATTCTTAAAATTATAAAACGATTACAGTTATAGACAAAAGCGTTCAAATGAAAATGATTGGGAAATCCTTACTAATAAGGAAACTTATTATCACATGTTTATGTGTCTTAATGCATCACAATGCTGAACCTTGAACTTTGCAAGAGGCAGTATAAATAACTCTTTGAAATTCTTATACAGCATCAGTTATTTGCAATAATTACACTTGTTCACACGTATCAATTCTATTGATTAACAATGAAATTTCTTGCAATTGTATTGGTTTGCCTTTTTATTATTGAAGTTCAGGCACATTCTGATCGCATGTGTGGCGCTAAATTAAGTCAAATGATGTGGCTGGTATGTGAAAATGGTTTCAATGCAATGATGAAAAAACGATCTGGTAAGCATATCATCTTGAAGACATTATCAGAAGCTTGTAATTAATTTTTTTTAATATTAGGTCCCTTAGATAATGATATGACCTCTATTGGCAATGGTTTACATTTGGCTTATGGTTCAGGAGCATTAGCGAATATTTTCCAATTCGAACCAGAAAATTTCATGGCAAAAACACGACGACTTCGCATGTATGGTGGCATTGTAGAAGAATGTTGTAAAAAGTCTTGTACATTCCAAGAGCTCTCAGCGTATTGCTTGCCATAAAGGGTTAACACGGTTAATGAATTTGAAGATAACGACTACAAATTTATACATAAAAAATGACGAATTAAATTTTAAACACTTAAATTATAAACATTGTTTGCTGATAATATTCTTTGTTGCATGTTAAAAAAAAAAATAAAAAAGATTTAAACAACGTAAATTTTGTTATTAAGTACTATACAGTAAATATAATAAAAACTATGAAATTCAAAGCCAAAAGTTAGGCGAGAAGAAATTGAAAACATTACTTAGCATATTTCAAACGGATTACGACATGGCTTCTCACACCACTTATGTTGTGTGTGTAAATTTTATACATAAGTCTCGTGACCTACAGTTTAAAGTCGACTCCGAATGACGGATTTTTAGAGAGACTTTTCATGGAAATTTATTTACACTCACAGTTTTTGACAGATATCTGCTAAGAGGAAGTCGCCTATAATACATTCGAATATCGTTTTATTGGAGATGTCAGAACTGGGGTTTGAACCGTGGCCACACGTCTAATAAGCCAACATACTACCTAATAGACTACATCGACGTCAGAAACATAAACACTTACAAACTAAACTCCAAAACTTCAAATAATTTGTTTTTCCTCCCCTGCTTGCCAAAGAAGGCCTCTTTTAAGCTATTACTTCCTTTAGACGATTGTAGTTTTTTCGGTACATTACCCAATTAATTTTGTTCGTAGTAAACGCTGGGTAGAAAGAATAAAATGAGTCTCATTCATTTTTATTTCCATAAATCAAGCATAGAAAATCCGATGCTAAATTAATATAATTCTAGTATTAGATTTTTAATATTTATTTGTTTTATGTGGGTTATTACTGTGCAATCTCACAATTATGATTAATTTCTCAATGAAAAGTTAATTTAAAGTCTTGATTACTATTCTTGAATAATAGATATGCATTCTTATCGAGCTATTGTGTCTTTTACAAGAGGATGTTCATAATTATTTCCATAAAATATTCTGTTTTTAAATACAACTTAATGTGGGTTATTGTATTGGATAACAATATCGTTGATTTATTATTATTTTATGATAATTACTTTGTTGAAAGAAGAAGAAAAAAATCAAGTGAAATTGAAATTAAAAACATGAGACCTGAAACACTAACTTCCAATGAGTGAGTCGTGCTGATGTGTTGGATATCATCCAAGTAATTGGGAAAAAAAAAATATTTGAAAATTTATAACGTTGTTGTGTGTGGGCTTAGTTTCTTTTCTAGTTTTTCCATTATTTTGGGATCAGAATACCCTCATACTGCGAGCTGTCATTGTGCAGATATTAAGGATATTAAGGAATTCTATCAAACAAAACGTGCAACAATCGATTTATGGCAGCTTCCATTTCTACAACAAATTGTCTGAACAAGTTCCGATGTCAATGAGCGATGTCTGATGCTTTGGGATTATTATCTTTGGGGTTTTGTGATATCTTGTGTTCATAGGAACAAACCAGAAACAATTTTTCAGCTTAAATCATAGATCCGTCGACGTTCCAAATAAATGATTATGAAAATACTGTTACGTTTTTACCCTTTTTAAAAACGTTTAAAATATGAGTTCGTAGATTTCAAATAAAATAAAAATTAATTTGTATTTAGTTTTAGAAAAATTCTTTATTGTTCGCACAATTTTGTATGCCACTGTTCACACTGTTGTAGACAACAACAATTGCTTTGTTTGTTAATTGTCTTTACACTCTTTTGCGTAAACACTAACAATTGTTCGACAGATCCTTATAACGGCGATCTTTAATCCACGATTATTCTTTTCACACGCAAATCGTCTTCACAAAAGACTGACTGACTTTTTACTGACTCCGTTGCATGCTTTGTCTTGCCTTTTATATCCCAACATAAACAGTCTGATGAATGATTTTGAAGTTGAATGTTCGTGGCTTCGCCTTCTCGAGATCTCTATAAATGCAAACGTCTTCATTTCATTATTATTGTTTGTGTATTTTGTTTACATTATTTGTTGTTGCATTTTTCTTTACTTGTTTATTCCCTTTTTCTTTACCGATGTTGTCGGTATATTTTTGTTTACTTGTTTATATGATACACGGTTTTTGTAGCTTTTGTTTATCATTTTAATGTCAAACGATGTAACACCACTTACATTTTCGTAACAATATAATCACAATCGCTTCTAATAAAGTATGATATATGTACATCGAAACTGACTTTAAAAATTCTTCTTTAGTCCCCTGAAAACGGTTTGATTATGAGCATCATTTTGTTGCTTGTTGGGTGGAGGATATTTTCCGTAAAAATCTCTTGATTTGCTCGGACAACCAGGTTGCAATTAATTTCCTAACGAACGTATTATTAACGTCTGTCGGTGTTCATCATATTCATAAGATGACGACCTTAAATTGCATACATAGCCATCCATTCCACAATAACAATTCTCACAGGCCACTGTCCTTTTTGTAGATATGTCGAAAGCTTTGGAATTCTGATAAATGATTTCTGAGGGATCTGAGGAGGAAGTTACTGCTTTCACCTTATGTGTTAGTATCCTGCTCTTGTCTTTAAAAATCGAAGTTTTTTTGACCGCCCACATTCTGACTTCGTTGACAGAACTCTGTCATATACAGATTGCTGGAAAAGCAAGATTTATTTTAGACTCGGGTTGCTAATAATACAATAGTATACTACAATAGTATACTACAATAGTATACTACGATAGTATACTACAATAGAATACTACAATAGTATACTACAATAGTATACTACAATAGTAAACAACAATAGTATACTACAATAGTATACTACAATACTGTTAATTGTAGTATACTACTAGTAGTACTAATAGTAATACTACAATCAAACCAGGGATAAAACATTCCATTGATGAAACCAACTCGAGTCTAAAATAAATCTTGCTATTGCAGCAATCTGTATATAAGAGAGTTATGTCAATGGAGTCAGAAAGTGGGCCTAAATTCTGGCCTTCAAAAAGGCCTTACCTAACTTAATCTTTTAAGTATCCATGATTTACTAGGAACTAGAGAGTAGTACTATTAGTAGTACATACAGTAGTATTTATTTATTCTGGCCTTCAAAAAGGCCTTACCTAACTTAATCTTTTAAGTATCCATGATTTACTAGGAACTAGAGAGTAGTACTATTAGCATTACATACAGTAGTATTTGTTATATACTCTTAATTTAGAGTAAAGAAATGAAGGGCAAATATATCTTTCAACACTGTTCTAACACAATAATTTCTGGATGTTGTATTCGTTTCGTTTTCAAAGTAATGACAACCTGTATGCTCTGAAGCAATCATTCATTATTTAATTAATTTTTTTTTATTTCCACTAGTTTAACTACTGTGTTAATTAAGCATATAATTAACGCCATACAAAGTGTTAATTACTTCATTTAAAAGATAATTAAAAAAAAATCTTAAGGTTGTGTCAAAACATTTGTTTGTTAAATAGCCCCAGAAACACAAAGAACGTATAAAAACAAGTATGTTTCTTAAATCTTTTGTTTTTTAGTCAATGTTTTTGAAAACACAACTGAAGCCAAAAGTAGACAAATTCCACTCATGCGTTGTTTGTAGATGTTACACAATAAAGTAATTAATCACTAGGAGTTGCCACTGTCTTATTTGCTATAATAAATATTACTTTGTGTTCTTAAACAGTCTCAACAATAAGTAACCCAACACCACCATCGAGATTCTGTTACTGTTTTCGATTTTTTCTTCTTCTTTGAGATAATTATTTAAGCCATGAGCGTGTCTGTATTAATAGTAATCAATTAAAAAAAAAAATGAATTACTAATGGGTGAACCATTTAAAAGTTTAAATTTAAAAATGGAATAAAAGAAAAACGGTTTGAAATTTTGCCAAATTTATTATTCTGTTTGAAGTATAATCGTTCAAGTTAGAAATGGAATATTGCTTCATTTATGGCCGCCGCGGCTGGCCTCACAGTACCTCGTTTGATCGGACCAATTTTCATGAATTTTTTCGAGTGCCTTCAAATATTCAATTGTCTCCGGTTTGTCAGCATAACACTTTCCTTTAACAGCGCCCTAACAGAAAATAGTCCAACGGTGTCAAATCGCAGCTTCTTGGCAACAAATTGGCATCACCATTCCGGCTAATTAAACGGCCATCAAACGTTTGAAGCAATAAATCGATTGTGGCATAAGTTGTATCGCAAGTTGCACCATCCTGTTGAAACCATTCATTGTTCACTTCAATACTATGAAGAGTTGGCGCCAAAAAAAAATGGGTTATCATGGTGCGATAAGTGTCTCCATTGACCGTAATGGTTGAGCCGACCTCATATTCAAAGGAATATGGGCCAATGCTGCCTCCGCTCCACAATCCGCACCAAACAGTCACTCGTAATGGGAGCATTGGCTTCTGTAAGACCACGTGTGGGTCTTACCCACCAAAGATCAACAGTGAATCTTTTTTTCGCTACTTATAAATACCTATGCAATTTTTAGTATGAGTGAGTCAACAGAAATGAAATTCAACTACTCTGATTCATTCGTACTCACTACAACATTGATTTATAAGTACAGGTTACAATGAGTATGAGTACAACGTTGACATCAAACTCATAACATTCAAAATATGTTTGATTCATACGCCTACTCATTTAGGTTTATAAATTTAGGAAAATACTTATAATACTCATAAATGATTCGATTGGTTCGAATTATTCATAAAAATTTACAGTCTTAGCTGTTGTTGTATTTACAAAAACAAAAAGAAGAAAGAAAAAGACAAAGACAGCAAGCAAAACAAACACACAACCTTCTAGTGAGTATTTTAGAGTTCGTTAGCGAATCATACTTATTTTGCGATTCTTGTAAATGTTGAGTTAGGGAGAGTCAAAATCAACAACATCATACGTATTGTTAAATATGAGTACGATGAGTACTTCAAACTTTGAATAGGAGTAGTATGAGTATGATATTGAAATATGTATAAATGGGTATAAGTATCAGAAATTATGAGTATGATTCGAATCTACTCATATTTTTGAATACTCATTGCTGATCTCTGTTGAGAATATGCTTATATCGTCGTAGAGTTTCTCGTTGTCCCAATAAATCCCAACGTTGCTCAAGCGTAAATCAATTCATTACGTTCAGACTGAATTTTGTGACAGAATAGAATGCCATAAATATTCTTAGATCCGAAACCGAAACTTAAGTTAAACCGATAAATCACTCTCGAGTGTTTTCATATTTCGTTGTATTCGAGATTCTTGAACTTGGGTTAGTATTGTGGTTTCACATCTAATAAGCCAACATTCTTATACTAAACTATGCCAACTTACGGATAAAATTAATTAATTAAATTCAATCGTAATCCTGACTGAAGGATTGTTATGACCAATTAAGTAAGTAAGTAAGTATTTCAATATAGCTTTAATTTTCTTGTTTTCGATTTTGACTTTATAATGTCTACGAATTTTCGCCTTGCTTCATCTATCCTCTTTGTCAGACACATATAGTCATTCGGTCCCGAAAATGGTTCGATTTCATTCCAAGTTAGTTTGATGACATATGCCAAGCAATGTCCATGCGGCTTATGAATCAGATTTTCTCATTTTTTCCATGGGTTGCTAACATTTTTAGTGATTGGTCGACCACAGCGAAGTACTTTACAACAAAAGTATTAAATCGAAAAGCAGTAAACAATTACTCTGCTAGACTTCTAATCAAGGCATAGTCTCCATAAGTTCAATTTCGAAACTTTTAAGGGGGTTTTCGGCATACTTTTTTTTTATAAGGGATACACCAGTAAACAAATAGGCAAGAACAACACTGCAAGGACAAACGTAAACAAACTACACAAACAACAATAGCGCAAGCAACATGTTTACATTTATAGATATTTCGCGAAGGCAAAGTCATTCTCCTTCAAGGCCATTCATCAGACTGTTTACCCTGCGATATAGAAGGCAAAACAAAGCAGGCAACGGGATCAATAAAAATCCTGTCAGTTATAAGTGGAGACGCGTTGCGTGTGAAGAAAATAATCGTGGTTTGAAGATTTCCGTTATAAAAATCTGTGGAACAATTGTTAATGCATACGCAGAAGAGTGTAAAGAAGAATAGCAAACAAAGCAAATTGTTGTTGATTACATCAAGTTGTGAACAGTGGTACACGGAATTGTGCGAACAATAAAGAATTTATTTAAAACTAAACACAAATTTAATTTAATTTCATTTGCAATCTACGAACTCATATTTTAAACGTTTTTAAAAGCGTAAATACGTAACAATATGTACAATGTCAACCTATTAAAAAACATTTGTTAGTAGTCTAGAGGTAATTAGGCTTATCTTGTAATGTAGGGGTTCGTTTCCATGGTCTATGTACTTACTGAGCATATGGTTTTCCTCATATCTGGTCATTAATTGTAGCAATTCATTAACAGTAATTGTTAAATCCCGTGGACTGTATATGGGGATGTATGCGAGGACACATATTGTGGACTGTCTCCGAGGTTGCTAATAAAGAAACCAAAAATTAGAAGATTTCACATTCACAACTGAATTATCCAAAAGAAGGCACTTTCCTTCCATGTTGTCTGTTCGACTTCTTACACTTCTTTCCGTATAAAAATCTCTCTAAATTGGTTACAGAATGCACAAATCTTTGTTGACTAGACTTCGGCACAAGATCTTTATTTATTAGTAGAATAAACTCCACTTCACAATCGAAAACTTTTCCCCAAAAAATTAGTCACTTTCACTTTCTTCAATCTTAATTTCAAATTTTATTTCTTTCTATTCTTTTATATTTTATTAATTTAAATTGTATATACAATTATCACACACAAAAAATTACACAAATTATTTTATAAAGAATTTTATAAATTTTATACAAATTATTTACATCCTTTTGGATGTCTCAAAAAAGAAAATATTGCACAAATTGTAAATAAATTAGGTTGCATCCTGGTGGATGTTACAAAAGCGAAAAAAAAGAATGATCAAAATTAATAGAACAAAACAAAAACTGAATGTCAAAAAAAGAAAGAAAAAAAAAATACAATAACAAAAATATAAAAAAAGCTTTATTTATACTGCAACGCCCTCTGTTGCCAGTTTGCCATCGCTTAAACAATCCTGTTTATGTCGCCAAGGATGGGAAGTTAGGACTATCAGACATAAACAGTAATCAACGAACACCACACGTGCGCACGAACCAACGGAGCATAAATGTTATGTAAAATACCAAGTATGTGTTTTAAGTCTTTTGTTTTTGGTCAACGGAATTAAATAAAGAAAAATTCGTAACATACTCAGTCTGTGAAACTTTTGTAATGACAGGCAGTGAATTCATATATTTAATTATTCTTGTGGACTACAATTGTTTACACTTCATATGTCAGCAACCAAATTAGCTAAAGTTTTGGGCGTTAAATTAAGAGAAAAAATTTTGATTAATATTATTTTTGAATACAATTGAATAGAAAAGCTTCAACTGGGTGGTGTCACACTTATATTATGTAAATATTCATTGGTTTATATCTTAAAAAGGGTGACAACATGACAAATGATAACAAAAATATGTTCCAAATAAGTCATTTATAAGTAAGAAAACTGTGACTGGCACTCCCATACATATCAATGTTTAGCATTGTAGTCTCAAGCCGACGAAAATCCTCTACCGAATCCTCCATCTCGATATCGGCTGGTAATGGTGGTTGCCCGATAGGACGTCCACCAGTTAAGGGGGGAGTCCACACTCATTTGATCCTATGGTCAGATGAATTGTGGCTCTCACCAGAGGATGGAGGTATCAACTGGACTGTTACAATACCCGTGCCGAGTCAACCTGGCTGGGGGCCTATCAAAAATATCGCAGTCTCTAACGGACATCCTGGATACCCTCCATGATTAATCAGCCATCCCCCTATCCGCAATGACTCATTGGATCTACACAGCGGTAGTCAGACCTATCTCGACCTATGGAACCCTAGTTTGGTGGGAATCCTTTGATAGGAAAACTAATTCGAACCTAATATGGCGAATGCAGAGATCTGCTTGTATTATCATTAGTGGTGCCCGGCGCACTACACTTACGTCGTCACGGGCCTCTTTCCGCTTGACCGTTTCTGCAGGGGAGTGGCGGCAAAAATAAGTAAACGTCTCTGGGCGACAGGACAGTGGCATGATTCGAATATTGGCTACACAAAGATCTTGAGGGAAGTTGAGGCTGTCGGTGACTACATGACACCGCTGTACGACTTCACGAGGAGATTAAAGACATCAATCCCGGACAACTAGGTCCGGAAAAGTAGTGTGACCCATAGAGTAGAGGACTCCGTGCAAATCTAAGCCGACGGCTCGAAACTGAACGGAGCGGAACGCAACGTCTCCAAGCGGAATATCATCATGCTCTCTGATAGCAAGGCGGCTATCAGGGCTCTGAGTTCCAACGTGATGAACTCCAAGACGCTGTAGGCTGTCGCCGATATCTCAACGTGATAGCGGAATTATATGACATCCATATCATATGGGTACCGGGGCACAGTGGTATTTTGGGTATATGCAGAGCTGATGAACTTGAATTCTCGATTCTGGGCATCCCTATGATAGCCTGTATGCTCATAATTGAGAATGCGATCCTCGATTCCATCAAAAACAAATGTGCGGCCTCTGACACGGGTAGAACGGCTCGTAAAATCTGGCCAAGGTTGGGTGAGGGGCGCACAATGGGTCTGCTTAAACTCCAAAGTGGCGCGCTCAGTGTGGTTATGGGGGTCATTATGGGCCATTGCATTATGGGTACGCATGCTAGGCGAATTGGTTTTGGGCATCTTGCTAACGATTTATGGAGAAGCTGCAGAGATAAGGAAGAGGAGAAGTACTTGGATGATCTAGACGAACTGTCAAGGATTGACATTGGAAGCTTAAATCGCTTAATCGCGAGCTCCGAGTGGTTTCGAGACTAGGGGATAACGGAGAACTGTGGTAACACAATGGGAACTATGCGGCCTATGCGGCCAAGAGAATTGGCGTGATATATATCTGTAGAAGTTACAGTATTTGTCCTCAATACAGATGTTAGTTGCTTGTAGGTAAGCTTCATACAGTTGTTCTAATAAGTGATGCTGTGCCACGATGTATCCAGGCATTTTAAATATCCTCCTTGACATTAAAAGTGTCTCGGATACAAGAATTATATCAATTTCTTTATTTTTTCTTGTTTTTTTTTTGGAAGGAAATATAATAGTGGATGACATTTACGTTTCAGAAGAATATTCTCAGATATGTAGCTCATCAGTTGTCAGTCGTTACATTTTTAGCACTTAAAGGCAACCAAAAATTACCAAGGGTGATTTATAGATTAGAATAGCACCAACATCAGATACGTGTTTCAAAGTTGACGGATATATTTGAGTTTTCTTGATTTGATATCAGCCAGTTCGACTTGAACACAGACTATGGAATCTTCCTCAGATTTATTATATTTGAAACAGTTTCTGTTGTTTTCTTTTAACTGGTTGAAAAAAGAAAACTGCCAGAAATGGACTGGGGCAGTAGGAAATTCCCCAAATGGCTGGATATTCGACTTCTTCGTATTGTAATCTCACGGAAAGTGGAAGCAAAATATTTGGAAATTTTACTGAATAGTAAACTGATAATGAAAACGCTTATTAGAAACGCTTACTAATACGAAGATGCTTATTGTGACTTATGGGTTGAGAGTATAGGGAGGTATTATTAAGATAATGGAATTGATCAGAAGGCACCGTGAACTGAACTGGAACCAATAGATTGTAAGTAATATGAGTGAGTACTGCTTCTTTTTAAAGGCTGGGGAATATAATATTCAAAACCTACGGAGAGACACACACCGATTTTTCACGCAAAAAATAATGTCACTTAAGGCAGTGCCGCAATCAATTCGCAAACAAGAACGAGATATAGTAAACCTATTTGATTGTGAGGCCTCCATCCGAGCTCTGAACTGCTGCAAGGTTTTCTCTAATTTAGTGTGTGATTGTGTGAGTAAATTGATTCAGCTAGACAGGGTCATAGGATCAGGTTAATGGAAAAGCAGAGAAGATTCCCAGTAAGAAAGCTTCCATATCTCTGACGGAGCCAAAAACGTTCTGTGAAATATGAAAAGAAGTTGTAAAGCGCATACTTGGCGAAAGCTAATATAGAGAGAGCAGGCATCTATTAATTCTGTCGTGTTTGTAAGAAAGGTAACTTTGGTTAGGCAATTATCAGGCTATCCAGGCGTACATGTAATCATATGCAGAATATATATTAATGATACAAAGAACGAATCAACAGTAAATATATTTTGAACCTTTGCAGCTTTTATGCATTTATTAAGGTATTAACTGGCGGCTTAAAAAGTATTATAATGGGCGTGAACATCAGACAGCATCATAAGACTCGTTAGGAGGTTGAGGGAGACTTAATAGGGAAATGTTAGGTTGAGGGCAGTACATTATATCATTTGGTAGGAATAATTTAGTACCTCCACATGACCTTACGACTTATTTATTTAATTAATTAGTCATTACAACTATTCACTATGTTCAACATCCATGAGTGTTGGGGCCTACAATTTGAAGTCGACTCTGAACGACAAATTTTTGAGATATTTTATTTACTCTCATACAAAAAACGGGCCTCATTCGATCGGACAAATTTTCGTGAACTTATTCGGCAATGGCATCACAAATTTTTGCTTTCAAATCACATCGATACCATAAAGATCGATACAAAAAATTCGGTTATCATAGGTGTCTTCATTGGCCGCAATGGTTGCGTCGTCCTTATTTTTAAAGAAATATGATCCTTTCCTCCGCAAGTCGAAATCTGATTAATTCGAAACATATAGGCATAGAACTGTAAATGTCTTTGTATATGTTGTTTGAAGCTTCCGCATACTCACACAGTTTAATCTGTTATTTATTTTTTATTATTGTTTTAAGTATTAAAAAATTAAATTTCATTTTTAATGAACAGATTAGAAGCAATTTGTTTCGACATGTTGCATGAAAAACGAATTAATTATCTGAAAATCATAATTTACTGAAAATACTATCGAATAAATCAATGCAATGCATAAGGGAAAATCTAATTGCAAAATATTGTAGCAAATTAAACGAAACTTTTAATGGTCCAGAGCAATCACTATATTTAATCAACATTTTTAAATATTTCTGTTGCAATTTTTTATGTTACTTCCTGCTTTGTTAACTATCTATGTTATGTTACATCACAATTTTATTACATTTAAATAAAAAAAAAACACGTATTTTTCATATGAAAATATTAAATGTTTATATCACCTAAATTATTAAAATGAATATTGAATCATATTCTTTTCTCATATCTGTTTTAATAATGCAATAGATAACCAATAACTTAACATACCAACACCATGTGTTGATACTCACTGTGTATTAGTTAGCATAAGTTTACCATGCTATTGAATGCTTATTTGGCCAAATAATTCTGTAAATTGTTAACGTTACAGTTAATTTAATCTTGCATAACCGCATGATATATAACAATAAAGACAATAATTACTCTTAAACATGCATGTTTGATTTTTTACACTCTCAAAATGCACTTGAAGAAATATTTTTAAATTCGCTTTAAAAACTTAATCGAAAATTTTTGCTGGAACTTTTTTATATAGGGTAGGCCATCTATCGGTTTAAATTTAAACTACCGGTTATTTCGAATCTGACAATACTTATGTCATTCTATTCTGTCACCGTATATTCAGTATATTATCTCCACTGAACGTAATGATATGTACGTTTGAGCAACGTTAGGATTAATTTGGCCAATGAGAAATTGCACGAAGATGTCGATTTTGCCAAAAAAAAATCATCTTTGCGGATGAATCACATTTTTATCTTGGTGGGTACGTTAATAAGTAAAATTGCCATATTTGGGGCTTAGAAAATCCACACGTGGTCTTACAAAAGCCAAAGCATCCATTACGAGCGACTTTTTGGCTTGGTCTTGTGGATCGGAGACATCATTGGCCCATATTTCTTTCAAAATAAGGAAAGCGCAAGCATTACCGACAATGGAGACACCTGTCGCACCAAGATAATCGATTTTTTTGTACACGTTCTTCATGGTATTGATGTGAACGATGTTTGGTTTCAACAAGATGGTGCAACTTTTCATGCATCGCATGCCACAATCGATTTATTACGTCAAACTTTTGATGACTTTTTAATTAGCCAAAATTGTGATGTCAATTGGCCGCCAAGATACTACGATTTGACACCGTTGTATTCTGTACTCCCTTGAGGAGTATATGTATGTCTAATTTTAATCTTTAACGAGGTTATTGAAGGCCGATAGTCACCGTCGTATAGTTGATAGTGTGTTGGCTTATTAGACACGAAGCCAGGATTCAAGTCCGCGGTCAGACATCAAAACGAAATATGAAAAAATATTTTTACGGCGACTTCTTCTCAGCAGCAATCTGGCAAAAACTCTGAGAGTAAATAGGATAGCCAAGAAAAGTTTCTCAAAAAATCTGTCGTTCGGAGTCGACTTTAAGCTGTTTGTCCCGCCACTCATGTATAAAATTAACACACACACACTAGAGTGGTGTGAGAAGCTAGGCCGTAATCCTGACTGATGGGTTGTAATGGCCAATTATGCATTTATGTATGTATTGAAGACCGATCTTATCAGAAAAAATAAATAGAAAAACCGAGAAAATCAT
This sequence comes from Sarcophaga rosellei, assembly GCA_930367235.1. Taxonomy (NCBI): domain Eukaryota; kingdom Metazoa; phylum Arthropoda; class Insecta; order Diptera; family Sarcophagidae; genus Sarcophaga; species Sarcophaga rosellei. The sequence continues at coordinate 29,800,676 of OV884021.1, read as the reverse complement.
CATCTGAAAGATTATGAGCTTCATGAATTTGTTATATTTTTTTCTTTCCTATTTATTCAAACCTTTTTTTAAACTTAACAAATGGTTTAAAAATTAAAGAAATAATTTTTCCCATCGTTACAGTGATGAACTTGTCACTTATTACACTCCAAGTTCTTCATTGTTGTTGTTCTGTTCGCGCTTCGTTAAGCTTTTGTTAAACGGTTTAATTGCATGCGAAATTACAGGCGTTTTAGTTTACGTTAATAAATTGAACCAAAAATAAGGCAAAACGAGAAGTAATTGTGAGAAATAATTTTATTTACTCCCAAAATTTTTTGCCAGAATGCTGTTGAGAGGAAGTCACCGAGAGAAATACTTTTTCAAATGTCACGCTTTATCTTTTTCTTGGCACGCCGTAAAAAAAATCAACATCGTTATAGTAGATATTCAGAAAAATATATACTTTATATGGAGTATTTGGAAGACTTTCGAGTGTGCTTGCCATAAATTTCAATTTACGATTAACAGTATTAGAGTTGTAACACCAATTATTATGTATGAATCGACATAAAGGTTAAGTGAGCAGTATTCATTTACCTAAGTGCGCAGTACTCATCGAATTTTATCCTGCTGCAACGCAATTTGAAACAACGAACAACTTGAAAGTGAGATTAAGACTTTTGGGTTAACATTTCAATGCTTGTCTTTCGAACCGTTCTTCATTGGCCTTGGTCCCACGGACTTCTACATATTTTGCAATTTCTTAAAATTTCCTGCAACATTGTAAAACTAATTTTGAAATCTTTGGCATTCATCTTGGCATTCGTTTCCGGAATCCAGACTAGTCGACATTAAACATTTGCTAAGTGGTAATCGACCTTCACCAATTATTTGTATTAATTTATTCACTGCCCTTACTTACAGATTCTCCTGTAACTATTATGTTAGAAACTTATGCTTAAATGCACTTAAGTTAAATGAAGTGCTGATGGTTATTTCAGCCGGGGCTTGAGTCCATTACAATAGAACAGCATTTATAGAACAGACAGATATACATGTGTTTGAAGATAAATTCTAATTTGAAAATCCAAGACGCAATCCATACATTTTAGCAGCACCACATTTAGCGTTAACTGAGCAAAATTTGCTTTTAACAGAACAAAAGAGCACTGTTAGCTGTTTAACAGTATCCATCTGAATAAGCCCACTTGTTTAGAAGCTAATTTTAGGACCAATACTAAATCTATGAGTACCATATCATACTCAAAAGAAGATTCCAAGGCCTCTTAATATAATCAGCAATAAAGTCCCAAATAAAGTGATATGGTATTGTGAAAATTGGCTTTGAAACTATAAATTTTTGATTGAAAATTGTCTAGAATATCAGTGGCCAGTTTGGAACATATAAGAAATAGTACAGACTATATGCAAATGGTAATCAACCATCCTTTACATTTCAACACTTTTGTTCACAAATAATATTTACTTATCATAATGAGAATTATATTTTATGTCAATAGTCTGCAATAATTGCAAAGTAGTAGAATAATCGACTGTTAAACACTTAACAGTGCTCTTTTAGAGAGAAGAAGTGACCCCGCTTTGGTTTTTAAAATCAAATTTATCTTCATACACATCAAATAGACTATAGTTGGAGTGCAAGTGAACTATTTTCAGCGAGATTGTTTGGTCTCCACACTACAACTAATTCTATAGTATGACTAAGGCTCCAAATTCTTCCAACTACCTTAAATTGTCATTTCACCATTTCTTTAATTTAAACTTTCCCCTTATTTTTGGTATGTACTAAATCCTTAACTAGCAGTGGCATTAGTTTTATTGTCTGGCCTTGTTATTGTAGTTTTCTTTTTTATTTCCCCAGCAGTTGCATGGTTTTTAGTACTTTCGCTAAACTTTTTACTATGTAAAGTTGAAAAAAAAGTTTAACACAAGTAAATTTTTCTATTCGTTTTGTTTTTAATAAGCTATTATAGGCTGTTTGAAAGATGATAAATTATCGGGCGAAACATTAGCGTCATAGTTTGTTTTTCCATGTGACGAAGGTCGCTATAAAATGAAAAAGACCAAAGCAAAGCGAACCTTTTTATGGTTAGTTGTCGACCATTAGAAGGAAGCTGAATATAAAAAGAAGCTCGAAGTTTAAATGCCACTTTAATTATCAAATATAATGCACCGAATTTTAACTTGCGATTTCTTGGACAAGCGGACAGATCTCGAACTAATTCTGAAGTGAGGATAAAGCACAATGAATAGTGGATAACATAGAACAAGCTGAAATTGACTTTGGCAACCCCCGGATTAACACTAAGAAATGCAAAACTGTGTGTCTAGTAGGATTGAAAGGGAATTGTACAACATCAGCTTGTGGAGGCTCATCTATAAACTGCTTAGCTAACAGGATTTTAGCAAGTCATTCAACTAAACGATTAGAATCAGGTTGTTACATACATACATAATTGGTTATTACAACCCTTCGGTCATTATTACTACCAGAGATCAGCAATGAATCGTTCTTTCGCTACTCATAAGTACTCATGAAATTTCGAATATGAGTGAGTTAACAGTATTGAAATTCAACTACTCCGATTCATTCGTACTCACTACAACATTGATTTATAAGTACAGGTTGCAATGAGTATGACATCGAATTCATTACATTCGAAATATGTTTGATTCATATGCCTACTCATTCAGATGCATAAATTTAGAAAAATACTTATAATACTCATAATCGAATCACTCGAATCATTCATCAAAATATAAAGCCTTAGTTGCTGTTGCATTTACAAAAAAAGAAGAAAGAAAAAGACAGAGATAGCAAGCGAATCATACTTCTTTTGTGATTCTTGTAAATGTTGAGTAAATGAGAGTCGAAATCAACAACATCATGCGTATTATTAAGTATGAGTACGATTAGTACTCCAAACTTTGAATATAGTAGTACGAGTATGATATTGAAATAAGTAAGAATGGGTATAAGTATCAGAAATTATGAGTATGATTCGCAGCTACTCATCTTTTTGAATACTCATTGCTGATCTCTGATTACTACCAAGCTTCTCACACCACTTATGTTGTGTTTTTTAATTCCATATATGTGTGGCGGGACCTACAGTATATAGTCGACTCGGAACGAAAGATTTTTTAGAAACTTTTCATGGCAATATTTTACTCTCAACTGAGAGGAAGTCGCATAAGGAATAGTTTTTCCTATTTTGTTTTGTTGGAAATGTCTGATCTGGGAATTGAACCGTGGCCTCACCTATAAAAGGCAAACAAACTACCTACTAAGCTATGGCGAATATTAGGTTCTGTTCCACAAACGTATGTGTTCGGCAAGAAAGACGAGTGTTACGTAGGAATACATGATTCCCGACAACAAGTCCTTTCATTTCGCTCGAGCAATATCGGTTTTAGTAGCCATAGAACAGTGAAACTCAAGCCACATTGCGATGATGCTCCAACGAATCAATAGAGTTCAATACCCAACCGTCACGTTAATAAGCAGATTTGCCCTCTATAGAACGCGGTTGAGAAATGTCAAAATAGACATCGAGGCAACGGCCAATATATGTATTGGTTGAGTTGTATTCCATTCTCAGTCGAAAATTGTGTACTATTTACAGATGATCAAATGGAGTGAAGCTCATCTGAGAAAGAATAAGTCATATAAGAGTAGTAAAGAAACTTTATAGTCAGCGAAATGAGCCCACATGATAGTTTTAATCAATGCAACCCACTTTATAAAATGAGAAACCATGTCAGAGTCTACACCTCCTATAAGAGTTGCTCATTCTGTAATATTGGAAATTCAATAAATTTTTCACATCGTTATTATGGTGATTTTGATGTCACTCTCAACATAAATGAGAAAAGTACAGGTATTTTCTTAAAGTTTCCATGACATTTCCTCTAATACGCCAGCCATAACGTGTAACATAATCCGGTCTAAGAAGTCTTTGATACCACAAACATGATAAAAACTTCCAGTACTAGAACTTGTGCTATGACGCAGCCAGTGATTGTTCAAAACTCTCGTAACCATATCGCACATAAAATCGTGTTATGCAATGATGTTTTTGGTTTTTTTTGTGAAATGACATAGAAAATCTATCGATTTCAATGCCATGCAAGAGAAACATTTATTTTATCGTACGAGAAGGATTTCTTTATTTTCTTGTCATTTGTTGTCTCGTGTAAAACGTTTTACGTTTCTTTGCAAAGATGATGTGCGAATAAGATTTTATGGTCAAGGACTGAAATGAAATGTTTCTGAAAATATGGTTGGCAAGATGGGTTGATAAATGAATCTACATGGAGTAAGGATAGCCAACTGGACGAAATCTTTCGACTTGATTAATAAGGCCTCTACCTCTATAGATACTCTATTTGGATACGATATTGACTTGAAGAGGTTAATGATATGTTTTTAGATGTGGATTAATATGATGAATGTAAGGAGGTTCGAAATCGTGTTTCTTCCATGATAATGCAATTAGTGCATCCACGGTAATGGCCGTTTCAATGTGAGGCGTTAAAGCTTTCCAAAAAGAAACACATGTACTCTTATGAAAAACTAGGCAGGGAGTTTACTTACTGATAACCACCAACATACTAGAGTTGGTTTAGAGAACAGATTAGAGAACAATAATAATAACTGCATTACAAAGTAATTGCATTGCATCAATCATTTCGATCAAAAGATAAGCAAGTTCTTAAAGTCCAAAAGAACTCTCTAGCAAGAAACATTAATTGGCCAGGACACTTACTATGAATAATCACGTATACGGTGGTATAATACTTCTGATTAAATTGTAAAGCCATTTTATGGCGCTAAACGTTACGGAAAAGATGATCGAAGCAGAAGAGAACAGAAAATAGAAGAACGAAACTGAACTTGACAGAATGTGAAAATCAGGCTTGGCTGCAATCAAAAAAGTAATAGACTGAAACAGTAAGCGTGAAACAGTGGGAGCCACCTCGAAGTAGTGCTAGACGAATCGTGCATGGCTTCTATTTAATGTTAAAATTATTAAGTGCGACATAAAATAATATCCTTCCTTTTTATTTATTAGAGTTCGTCCCCATTGCTATTACAATTGCTAGCCTTTACTAACTACAGTGGCTCTACGATAGTAACTTGTATAACAGCTGAGTTATGTCGGCTATAGTCTGGCAATATTGCCAACATGGTACTTCTAATATTTTTCTGCTACAGACTTCGTCTGTTATTAATCTAGTCTTTCTGCCTTTTGTCTGTATTCGACATCAAATCGTTGTATAAAATTTAATCTACCCACCCATTGTGCATTCTTTGTAGTTGTAAAGCAAATTACAATTGTTACAAATTCATACATTCATTCGTTGGCTACATACATACGCAATGTTGGTAGTATGGCAAGTAAGTGTATCACCATCAGCAGCATGAGTACAAATGTGCTGCCGATAAATGTTTTGAAAATTTTTAACAACCGGCAATTTAGGCCCTTAATATATCAGGTTTTCCAAAAGTGATTGTGTGTTAATGTGTACACTTGCGAATTTCCAAATATCTGCACAAATTTTTGGGCATTGAGTAGTTTTTGCAACATAACCACACCCAAGTATGTATGTAGGTATTCAATTTGTTTGTAGTTGTGTAGCAATTTTTTTTTTTTTTGCCTTAAAATAAAGCATTTACGTGTATTGGCATGTTCGATTACAACAATTCGTAGGAGTAATATTGAGAATTCAAGTGGAAAAAGGAATTTAGGAAACATGATATGTTGCAAGTTTGAACAAGAATGTGTCGCAAAGGTTATGGGGATTTTAAAATCAAAGAGAAAGTGTAAAATTCAAAAAAAGATGCGAATAATATAATTTGCTTGATGGCATTTATAAGTGAAAGCATTTTTAAATCAAGAGATTTGCCACAAATAATTGTCGTTTTTCGCTATTATCCAGACCGAGTTTAAACGATCTGAATAAGTCACGTAAATTGGAATCTGTTAGCAAGTGTTTTAATGCCTTATCTCATGAAAACCCTGCATCTAGTGTTTCATATGTAATTGCAGTGCACTAAGCGTCCACAACGTTTTTTTCAGAATGTCGCAACTTGGTTGGTCTTTGTCGAAGACGACTGTTAGTAAATGTTTCGCATTTAAGTTTAACCCACGTATTTTAGTCTTGAATTTTAAGATGTCTAAATAAGTCAGCGGTAAACATCAAGCTCCTTAGTAAAATATTATTTCGGTGATTAAAAATAAGTTTTTTCCCACTTGTAGATTTTATTCTCTAAAACAAGTTGAGGTTACGGCACACAATTAAGGGATGTGAAGACCAACCTTTTTCATTGATCATAGACATTTGGACCACCAGGTCAGACATCAAAATGAAATATGAAAACATATTTCTTCGGCGACTTCCTCTCAGCAGATTTCTGGCAAAAACTCTGAGAGTAAAATTGCCATGAAAATGCTTCTCAAAAAATCTGTCGTTCGGAGTCGACTTTAAACTGTAGGTCCCGCCACTCATTTATAAAATTAACACACACAACATGAGTCGTGTTGAGAAGCTAGGCCGTAATCCTGAATGAAGGGAGGTAATGGCCAATTATGTATGTATGTATGTATGATTAAAAATAAACCAAAGAAAAATAGTTAAACAAAACAAATAGACAACAACAAAATACACACATCATACGGTACGCAGAAAAAGGCATTATAAATAGAGTGAAGAACGATGCTGTCAGTCAGCCATTAATTGTTAGTGATGTTAATCAACGAGAGTTGTATTAAAAAATGCGCGTTAAGCAGAGTGATATTAAATACTAAATGTTTGACCGTTGTTAATAAGGATCATGAAGTGTTATTAGTTGGTATTGTCTTGACCATGAGCGTTCAGATTGAAAATAATGTTCCGTCGAGATGGCTATGTGATAACGGAATTAGTGGAAGTCACCGATTAAGACGAGCTTGACTTCATTGGAGGGACGAGATCAAGGAAGCAACGAAGAAGTCACTGTAGCCTAGTAGTTAGTGTGTTGTTAGACGAGAGCCAGTACTTATAAATACTAGCTCAGATGTCTTAAGCAAAACGAAAATTAAAAAAATATTTCTCTCGGCGGTTTCTTCTCAGCAGCATTCTGACAAAAACTTTAGGAGTAAATAAAATTGCCATGAAAAGTTTCTCACTATCGTTTGGAGTCGACTTAAAATTGTACTTATCATACTTGGATTCGATAAATGACGCGATGTATTTGCTTTGGCTTTTTTTTTTGGTTCCATTTATTAATGTAAACTAAATGCCTGTAAAATTACTCCGTTTAACAAAAGTTTAACGAAGCGCGAACAAAACAACAAAGAAGAACTTGGGACAGATTTAATAAGAGTGTAATTAAGTCACAAGTTCATCATTGTAATGATGGAAAAAATTATTTCTTTAATTTTTAAACATTTTGTTGAGGTTTTAAACAAGTTTTGAAAGTAATTCATGAACGTAGAAAAAAATGTGACAAACTGGTGAAGCTCATAATCATCCACATGATAAGTTTCTCGGTTTTATTCGTTTTAATTCCTTTTTTTGTGATAAGATCGGACTTGAATAACCTCGTTAAAGATTTAATTTAGACATACATATACTACTCAAAGGAGGACTAAATTAAAAGGCAGAAAGGAAACAATTATAAATATAAGGACATAAATATGCATACATCTTATCTCAATTGCCCACAGGCATTTCAAGTGAAGTAGTAGTAGGTATAAAAAATTAATCAATTCGGTCTCTGTGATGGGAATCATTTTTTATCTCTTAGTAAACATCTCTCTGTGTTATCTAAGATTAGAATATTGTTACGTTTTTACTTTTTAAAAACATGTAAAATTTGAGCTCGTAGATTGCAAATAAAATAAAAATAAATTTCTGTTTAGTTTTAATTAAATTCTTTATTGTTCGCACAATTCTGTGTGCCACTGTTCACACTTGTTCTCAACGACAACAATTGTTTTGCTTGTTATTCCTCTTTACACTCTTTTGCGTAAACAATAACAATTGTTCTAACGATCTTTGTAACGGATATCTTCAAGCCACGATTATTCTCTTCAAACACACTGCGTTTTCACACAAATTTTTAATGATTCCGTTGCCTGCATTGTCTTGCCTTTTATATGGCAACGTAAACAGTTTGATGAAGGTTCTTCAAGGCGAATGTTCGAGGATTCGCTTTCTCGATATCTCTATATATGTGAACATCGTGGTTTCATTATTGTTGTTTGTGTATTTTTGTTTACATTTATTCTTGCAGTATTTGTTGTTGCATTTTTTGTTCACTTGTCCATTCTGTTCACTCTCCATTTTTATATTGGTTTTTGTTGGTATATTTTTGTTTACTTGTTTATCATGTAAACAAGTTCATTGTTTTTCTTTTTGTAGTTTTTGTTTATAATTTTAATGTTAAACGATGTAAAAGCAAAACACCATTTTCATTTTCGTAACTATATATTGTATTCATTCAAAAGAAAGGCTTAAAAAATTCTCACAAAAACTGTTAGCAGACTTGAACATGCTTATGCCATTAGTGGAATTTTCAAATAAAACGATTTAAGCTTTTAATTGAAGTCGACGTAGTATAGTAGGTAAAGGCACTTTCTCTCATCAGACCTCTGGCAAAAACTCTGAAAGTATCATGAACATTTTCGATATTTAACTGTAGATTTTGTGGGTATGAGAAGCCAGGTGCTGACTAAAGAGTGGTAATATAATATAACCTGAAAACCGGTAATTTTTTGGAAATAAATGCTTCATTACATAGTATTCCTTGAATGAATATGTCATCCCTGTGTTTTTCATCAGAAACCTTTCCCATTCTGTTGGAAATTTATGGAGTTTTTGATACACTGCTCTATTCCAGTGAGAGAGTTCTGTGCCGATCGAAATAAATGGTAATAACTACTATTATGCCCTTTGAATTCACATTCAGGTTTGACAATCGACTATTGCTCAAACTTTCCAGTCGTACCTTTTAAAAAATACGAACAACAACTAAACAGCTATCGATTCTCGTTCTCAAATTTAAGGTTTAGTTGAACTTAAAATCGATTATATTGTTACGAAAATGGAAACGATGTAACATCGTTTAACATTAAAATGATAAACAAAAGCTACACAAACAAATACAATAAACTTGTTTACAAGTAAACCAATAACATCAATATGAAAGAAAGCAAGAAGGCAACAACAAACAACGTGAACAAAATACACAAACAACAATGAAACAGCGATAGAGTTGTCGAGAAGGCGAGAGCACGAACATTTGACTTCAGGAACATTCATCAGACTGGCAAGCAAAGCAGGCAACGAGTAGTAAAGAATTCAACAGTCGTGGTTTGAAGATCTCCCATTGTAAAGATTTGCGTTGTAAAGAATAATAGCGAACAAGCAATTATTGTTGTATACGTCAAGTTATAAACAGTGACACACAAAAATAGCGCGAACAATAAAGAATTTAGTTGGTACTAAACACAAATTTATTTTTATTTTGTTTGCAATAAACGAACTCATATTTTAAACGCTTTTAAAAAGGTAAAAACGTAACAATATTTAAAATTGCTTCTTTGAATATAAAAACTGATAAAAAAAACTTTAAGTTTATTGTCATTGCTTTTGCTGTCATTATCATTGTTGTTATTCAGCATGAACAATAATACAAATTGCCTGCGAGGTTTAATTTAATTTAATCGGATAACATATGCTGCATTGACTTGTTCTTTAATGATAAAAACAATTCTATTCTACATTTAACCATCTTACTGTGAAAAACAGAAACACAAAATCAAAGACATTCTTTTATAGGATTTAACTTACACAAGGGGTTTAAAAAGAGAATCATGAAAAACAAAAAACTTCTCTCGTAAATTCTCGTTTTTCATTAAATTATTCTGTACCGTCAGTATTCATTCAGTGAATTCCTTTTTCCCTTCATTCATGCTCTCTTATCTCTTAATGAACTTCATTATAAAGTCTACCCAACAACAGTTTAAGAAAATTTCCGGAGACACAACTTAGCGGTAAATTTCTAAAATTCATATGCATGTATGTGTAAGCATTGTGTTGCCTTAAGCAAAATTAATCTTTTTTGTTAAGGTTTACAAACGATAATACACGTTCTTTTTTACATATATTCGTAATTTTTATGGCTTTCAGTGAAAACTGGGTTAAGTACGGGTTATTATTAAAGATTTTAAGAGATAGGAATTGTAAAAAAATTACTGTTATTTTTAATTAGGACTTGGGAGGTGTCAGCCAGTGGATTTTACAAATTCTGCATATACAGAATAAATATATGTATTCTCGTATTCCTTGCAAGCCTTCTGTTATCATTATGGCACTCTTTGATTGCCTTGAAATGCTCTCTACGAGAACTATACAATGTTATTCCTCGATATTTTACAATCAACAAAAGTCAGTAATATCGGTAAACAAGCGTCATTAGTGACAATCAAAACTTTGAGAACTTCAATAACCGAAAATGGTCCAAAGTCATCATTAGCTAACGATAGAGCAATAAAATATCAGTTTTCATCTGCAACAGTCCAAGCAACGTTGGGTTCTTATCAGAGATCAGCAATGAGTATTCAAAAATATGAGTAGATTCGAATCATTCATACTTATTTTAATATCACACTCTTCAAATATAACTTCCAGTTTCAAAGTATTCAAGGTTTGAAGTACTTACCGTACTCCTACTTAACAATACTCATGATGTTGTTGATTTCGACTCTCCTTTACTCAACATTTACAAAAATCCCAAAATAAGTTTGCTACGCCTACGAACACTAAAATACTCAATAGAAGGTTGGGTTTGCTTTGCTTGCTGTCTTTTTTTTTGTTTGTTTGAAAAGTGCAACAACAGCTAAGACTGTAAATTTTGATGAATGATTCGAATCAGTCAAATCATTTATTAGTATTATAAGTATTCTTCAAAATTTACGAATCTGAATGAGTAGGCCTATGAATCAAACATATTTCGAATGTTATGAGTTTGATGTCAACGTTGTACTCATACTCATTGCAACCTGTACTTATAAATCAATGTTATAATGAGTACGAATGAATCAGAGTAGTTGAAGTTCAATAATGTTCACTCACTTATACTCAAAATTTCATAAGAAGTTATGAGTAGCGAAAAACGATTCATTGCTGATCTCTGATATAGACATGCATACATACATTCATACATAATTGGTCTTTACAACACTTCAGTCAAGATTACGAACTAGCTTCTCACATCATTTATGTTGTGTGTGTTAATTTTATACAGTTTAAAGCCGACTCTGAACGACAGATTTTTATGAAATTTTTCATGACAATTTTATTTAGTCTCAAAATTTTTGCCAGAAATCTACTGAGAGGAAGTCGCCGAAGAAATATTTTCTCATATTTCGTTTTGTTGGAGATGTTTGACCTGGGATTTGAACCGTGGCCTCACGTCTAATAAGCCTAACGCAACCCACTAGCAAACGGCGACTTCAGTAGACTGCCAGTTTAAAAGTTTTTCAAAAAGATCGGCTGGAAATTTTACGGCAGCTGGTTTCACAATGCCGTTATTTGCATCAAGCGACACTGTAGCTTATTTGATATATCCTGTACGTCATGGTATACATACAATGAAGATTATATGATCTTAGTATACCATAAGAATTTCCTGCAAGCCTTCGTTATCCTTTCGTGTTATAATGCAAAACATAGAAAAAAGTAGAAATGCCTGACCTAAATATTGTCTAATGCAATAAATTTAAGAAATTAAGTTTGTATCCTCAATTCAAATCAAGGTCTTGTTGCTTAACAGTGTGAAAATGATTTCATTAAAAATTTAAAACTGCCAACAACAATTTGAAAGTGACTTCCTTAAACAGAAAAGTTGCATTCTGCCCTTAAAAACGTCATTTTGCACGCGATATTTGAACCAAACAATTTGTTAATAAACATGGAATCCTTTTATGTTTTTCCATTTCCATTAGAATTCGTGTTTAAAATTATTTCCTTAAAATAATACAAAATGACTGGCGTGCCTAAAAATTATTGTTAAACTTTTCTGTTTACTCCTGTATTTGCTGTACAAATTACTCATACGCCAAGGGATGTAGTGCATTCAAACTGTTTGTTGTTCATGAGGTTATTTAACGCAGTAGAAGAGATTACCAACCGAAACTTTATGTTCATGTTATGAGCGTTAAATAGCTGTTAATTGAATTGCAAATTAGTGTAAGGAAAGAAAGAGAGAGAAGAAGAGTGTTTCAAAAAATAAACTTTGAAATTATAAACTCAAACTCATATGCAAGACGCGCTTTTAGCAATTATTTGTTGATTTAAGCAAAACTTTTTAATTAAAAACAATTATAGGTACTAATATTTTTTAAGAGGCTATTAAATTAATAGTGTTTAAAATTTTCTTTTTAGACTCGATTTGATATGAAGATATCTAATGAAACTAAATATTACTGGCCACGTGATAAACTCGTAGGAGACAAAAATGGCAAAATGATTGATGAGAGTCTGAGCTTTAAACAGCATAGTTATTGTAAATAGAAAATATTTGCGGTCTTTGAAATAAAAACGCGGCTTGTAGCAGTGTCATGCATATATAATCATTACAACCATTCAGTATTACGACCTAGCTTCTGTAAATTTTATACATGAGTGACGGGATCTACAGTTTATCACCGACTTCTAACGACAGATTTAAGAAGCGTTTCATGGCAAGTTAATTAAATCTCACAGGTTTTATCAGGAGATTGCTGAGAGGAATCGCCGAAGAAATATTTTTCATATTTCGTTTTGTTGGAGATGTCTGATCTGGATTTTAAACGGTGATTTACCTTTTAAAAATGTTTAAAATATGAGCTCATAGATTGCAAATAAAATAAAAATAAATTCATGTTTAGTTTTCATTAAAACCTTTTAATTAAATTCGCACAATTTTGTGTGCCACTGTTCACAACTTGATGTAGACAAAAACAATTGGTTTTCTTTGTTATTCCTCTGTTTATACCCTTTGCATAAACAATAACATTCACTAAACAATTATTCCACAGACCTTTGTAACGGAGATCTTCAAACCAAGATTACTCTCTTCAAAGGCACCGCGTCTTCACACAAGCCTGAGTGATCTTTACTAATTCACTCGCCTGCTTAGTCTTGCCTTTAATATGGCAGGGATAAATGTTCTCGAAATCTCTATAAATGTAAACATCCTTGTTTACATTCATTATTGTTGTTTGTATATTTTGTTTAATTGTTTACCATTTTTATGTTGGTGTTTGTTGTTGTAATTTTGTTTACTTGTTTACCACTTTTTATGCTGGTGTTCGTTGTTATATTAAGCAGGATGATAATTTGTAAACAGGTTTGTTTACTGCATTGATTTGTTTTTGTAGCTTTTGTTTATAATTTTAATGTTAAGCGATGTAAAATCAAAACACCAGTATCTATATTTTTCATTTTCGTAACAATAGGTTCATAGACACTGAACGTAAAGATTTTCCGGAACATACAGGACCTCGTCAGAGAATTAAATATTTGTATCACAGTGAACTCCAAAACTCATCAACTCGGTTTGTTACGCAGTCACAACGAAAGGATACCAAATTTAACAAACTGCCTTAACTGTTTTCAATTAACTGCTCTAAGTTTGAAAAAGCCGGAAATTTACGAAAATATTGTTCCATCGCTGCATTATCTTCATCATATACCCTTCATTCAACATTAACTGACAAGTCTATACGATCCAAGTGTACATGTTAAGTGAACTGTACCACGAGGATGTTTATTAGCGTACAAAAGTCACATGTATTCAGTTTTAATACACTCACGGTTTTGCCTCTCATCAGAATCACCCCAGAGTTGCTTTGCAAATTTCCTTTGTTCAACAAATGGATGATTTAACGTTTCTGCCCACTTTTGTGGTCTGGTTTTCAATGCACTACCAAAAAGCTCCCACAATCATTTGTGCAATGGATCCATTTAATCAATAAAATCGATCTGGCATCATAGTGACACGATTGTTACGTTACATATCTGTTCAGACAATTCCGCATTAAGCGAGTGTACGTCTGGTATTTTAATTAAACTCTGGTGATACGATTTATAGCTCTTGTTGATCCATTTTCGCCATAGCCTGTAAACTTTACACAGTAGGTGTCGCCTTATATCGAAGACGTATCTCTTTCGTTTGGATAACTTTCCGAAATGAGACAGTTGATAATGACCAGGTTATTAGACTTATATTCGCCAAATAAATTGTAATTTATTCAATCTATTTTGCCAAATAACAATACGTGAATACAACGAAATTTAACAATACGTGCAAATAATAAGATTGTTTTATAAATATTGGTGTTTTGTTAGGGCGATCCGATCCATTTTTGAATAAATAGGCTCATGAACAAACAAAGTTGTCAAAGTTCCGCATGAGATCCCAGAGCCACCAATTCAACCCGAAAATGTTACTTATTGGTGTGGATTTTAGGCTGGCGTCGTCATCGGTTCATATTTTCTTTAACAACGATGTTGGCTAGACCATCACTGACAAAGGCGAGAACAATAGTTGTTTTGGTCGTAATTGGATTACCTAGACAACAAAGACTTGTGATTTTAATAAGATGGGGATACGTGCCCCATAGCTGATGCTACATTAGATATTTTGTCCTTGCGATTTAAGGGCATGGTCATCTTACGTCGAAGTGAAGTGAACTTGCCACTGAGATAAAATTTAACCCCGTTAGGCTTTTGTTTGTGGGGTTTCCTTCAGTAGCAGGAGTACGTGAATAACCCACAAACCGCAGCGGTTCTCGAAGCAAACATAATTGTGTGACGTAATTGTCAGACTCATGGATGTGCTCTGCTCAGAGAAATCGTGGCGGACTTTTGAATGATATGATGCATGAAAAGACTTTTCAAATAAACAAAAAATAGCGATAATTTCAAACATACTTTTGGTTTTATTTAAATTTAAAGATAGGAAGCGCTTTATTTTCTCTTTATTTATTTGCCTACTTCCAGTTGCAATAATCCAAGCCAGAGCTAAGCAGATGATTGCTCTACTGTGGCAGATTAAGGAATGTTAGAAAAAAGCCTCACCTGCTGAAAATATTCGTTGGAATTTTGTTTATCGTACGGGGTGTGGGAACATCGGAACCTGCTGCCTGACCTTCGGGCTTTTTATTATGTTTCGTTGTAGATGTTATCCTCTGGCGCAGGTAGAAGTATTATTTTCCCCCAAAGTTTCTTATACATAGAAATAGATACATATGTAACTCTTTTGATACTTATTTTCCTAATGTATACTAATATTACCACTTTCTGGTAACGTTAACAGATATCACATACCCACCAACTTCCATTACGAAAACTAATTTAAAGCACCCACTATTCGTTACATATTTCATGTCCAACAGCTCTATTGCTACACATTTGTTGTGACCAAAATTAATATTAAAATGTAAACCGAATAAAACCTCATCCTCGTGACAACAACTACAACAAATTGCGTTTTGTTGACTTCATAATTGTGTACTAAGCCAGACGAAAAACACAAATGAATTAAATATGGTGACAGACCAAAAAGAAAAAATAAAATCGAAAAAGTAGTGGAATATTTCAATTTATAAAACCAATGGTAGGCAGATTACCACTGGAGACAAAAATGAAAACAATTTACGTTCAAATGCAATTTAGTCACTGCGTGAGTGCATGACCAAAAAGAAAATTTTTTTTCTTGGGCAGACGACAATAAACCCACAAAAATATTTTATTTAATGAAAAACGATTTTATTCCGGCCGTAAAATTATATGCGATTACACTTGTACAGGATTTGGGTTTTCACATTAAATATTAGGTGGGAGAAAAAGTATTGAACGTAATAATAGTGATTATAAATATTAGTAAGACAAACAAAGAGGTGGGCATTGAAATATAATCAGCTTTGAAAAGAAATCAATATTGGGTGAGGGCTAAAGTATTTGTTCTATAATTTGCTATGACCTATAAGTTCAGAAATATCACTGAGGAAAATTGAAATATTACACTCACATCCAGTGTCAGTTAGAATATTTTTGCAAAGTGTACTGTGCTACCCAGGTTCCATACAATTTAACAGACGAAAATGTCAGTTATTCTCAGGGATTACTCTGTTATTTAGTAGCCATTCCTTGGAAAAATGTGGTCAGACTTGCTCTGTCATAGCACAAGAAGGTTCTCTTGATTATCTGGCTAGCTTTATCGTTCTTTGCTCACAATTAACCCCGTTTTTAAAGAATTATAATTCCTTCGTTGAAGTCGCCGTAGTCTAGTAGGTAGTGTGTTGGCTTATTAAACGTGAGGCCACTGCTCAAACCCCAGGTCAGACATCTTTAACAAAACTACATATGAACAAATATTTCTCAGGCGACTTCCTCTCAACAAATTTCTGTCAAAAAATCTGATAGTAAATAATAATTGTCCTGAAAAGTTTCTCAAAAACTTGTAAAGGGTGATTTTTTAGCTATTATCTTTTTGGCAACACTGGTTTAAATAGCTCACGCACGTTTCGTGTTTTGTTTCACTGTCAAACATCTTCAGTTTGGTCTATAATTTAACCATGAATCGTCTTTTATTATCAAAATGCTTGCTCTGTTAAGAAAGTTCATCGCGCACTTCTTCCATTTTATGGTCAGCTCATTTTTGGCTCAATGGATACGTAAATAAGCAGAATTGTCGATTTTGGAGTGAAGATCAGCCAGAAGCATTGCAAAAGCTACCAATGCATCTAGAAAAAATCACAGTTTGGTGCGGTTTATGGGCTGGTGGCATCATTGGACCGTGCTTCTTCAAAGATGCTGCGAATCGTAACGTAACTATGAAATGGTAACTGTGAATGGTAACTGTGAATGGTGAGCGCTACCGTGAGATGATATCCAACTTTTTTTTTGCCCGAAATGCAAGAGCTTGACTTGCATGACATGTGGTTTCAACAAGACGGTACCACATGCCACACAGCACCCGTAACAATGGACTTATTGAGAGGCGAGTTCGGCGAAAATTTCTTTCACGTTCGGGACCGGTCAATTGGCTGCCTAGATCGTGCGATTTAAGGCCTTTAAACTATTTTTTGTGGGGCTATGTTAAAGCTCATGTCTATAAAGACAAGCCCGCTTCAATTGACGCATTGGAAGACAACATTGAAGCATTTATTCGTGAGATACCGGCCGAAATGTTGGAAAGAGTATGCCAAAATTGGACTAAGCGGAAGGCCCATTTGAGGAGCAGTCGCGGTCAACATTTGTATGAAATAATCTTCAAACATTAACTTATGTGGACCGCACTATCGATTCAAATAAAGATTTCGTGAATGTTTCTGAATTTTATGTGTTTTTTTTTAATTTTCCTATAGCTCTTACAAAATCACCCCTTATAAAAATCTACGCACATAACATAAATGGTTGTAATGACCAATTATGTATGCAATACCTTCATTTGCTTGCAGCGCTATTGTACTATTTTGTAGCTTTTATGTTTATTAAGACTTTTATGACAAGGTTTGCCTCATGAAGTTTGCTCTCTTGTAGCTTAAACAAAATCAAAATTTGGATCAATAAATGCTAGGATTCATATCTATAATCGCCAACTTAAGGGCAAATTTCCAGAGTTAAAAAAATTGAGTGCCAAAAATATGTCCTTGTCTAACAAATTCTCGCTTGGAACCATTCTACCCTAGTTAATGTTTGCCTTTAGGTGAGGCTTAAGGTCAAAGAAATTTAAATGGCATAAGAAAATTGTAGGTAGTCTGAGTAGATTAAGAGATACATATGTAGTGAAAACTCCACCACTTGCTTGTTGGGCCGCCGTTTCCAAACTAGCCATGACCTTTGCTTGGAAAACACTGCAGTGGGCAGATAGCCTACAAAAAACTTTAATATCAGAATCCTAAAATAAATGGAGTTATTTAGTGAAAATACCGCTACCCAACAAGCATTGCGCCGTTTCCAAAATAACCATAACCTCGTCCTGCAAAACACTGCAGTTGCATATAAGAAAGTTTAATATCAGAACCCTAACGTAAATGGAACTAATTGGTATAACAATATATTCTACGCAAATGAAACTAATTGGTATAAGAATATATTCTGGAGAGTGACATCAAGCTTAAATATAAATGCGTTGTTGGACGCCAAATAAATTTCATTCAGGATGAAGACATATTTTTCTATTCTATTAAAGCTGGATCACTTATTTCGCAAAACTCGGAAGAATTTTATATCTTTTTATTAACGTTGGCTAGTCTTATCATTTACTTTCATAGAGTCAACTAGTTCCGTGGAAAGAAAACACAAACTAACTACGCGTTCTTTCAACACCTCTTGCTTTTTCTATATGCATTATTGTGCGATAAAATTTATTTTCCGTTTTTGGTGGGAAGCCAACATTTTAACACATAATTTATGACATTATTTTCTGTTATAGTTGTTGTTGCTTTTGTAATTTTTCCATAGTTCTTCGTTACCTTATAAACGACCATGTTTCATGGCTCAAAAATGTTCGACTAAAAACAAAACAATAAAATTGTGGGCAAGAAAATTAGGTATGTTTGGCTCAATAACTTACTGTAGGTTGGCGTTAAAAGTGTTTTTATTTTCGTAATGTGTGCATGAAATAATTTTTTTCAATTTATAGCCGCTGCTCTATTGTGTAATTTAGCATAACATAAAAATCATAAGAATTTTCAATACATGAAATTTATTTAGTTTTTTTTTTAATTGCTTTTATTAAGTTCCTTCGGAGGTTTGAGGGTTACTTTTTTTGACAGATGATTACTCTTTAACAAAAACAAAATGGATAAGGTCACCTCCTAGAATGAATTCGCATTGGGTGCATTCTATAGGGGTGCAGACCTAAATCATGACAAAAAGACTGAGGTCTTAAGAGCCACTTGAAATCGACTACCTCAAATTCTCCTCCGCTATCCAACGGACAGTGGCAGATCTTGTGTTTTATTGACGTTCGTTTACAGCATCCTCGCAATGTGGTTTGTGTTCTACCGCTACTACAACGCATTTTGTTTGAGCAAAATAAGGGTACTTGTTCCCAACAATCATGTATTTCTATGTAACATTCGCCTTTCTCTCCGAGCACATCTGCTTGTGGTTGATTGGCCAGTGGAACACACACTGCAATACATTGCAAATTCATTCTTTTGCCGGACCGTTCGTATGTGTAACCCCTTCCTGCAGAGCTCTTTCCTGTCATTTATAATAAAAATAGATTCAAATCTAGTGTCCACAAACACTACTCCCTCTTTCTTCATTCCCATAACATATTTCCAACACAATGCATGAGTAGGGCCATCCCCTGAGTGTTGGTCGTACAAAGAAAATATAATTTTAAATCCATCCCAAGACATTAACTTAGGAATCTGCTCGAGAACTTTGTGATCTAGTTTCGTAGGAATTTTTAGCAGAGCAACTCTTTTTATTATGATCGAGCCAAATTTTATTTTCCATTTGAAATAAAATGAAATTTAGCGGCCTATGTGGTAAAGTTGTATGGCAATTTTCTAAAATACCAGTCTAATATTTATAAATTTACCTTGTCCTTGTCGTTAATATCCTTGAAATATTTACCAGTTTTCTTTGCTCGAATTTACATTCTCTTACGATGGCTCATGGAAAATTGCACTTGAGTTTCTATTACATGGCCACAAAGACATTATTATGACAACAGCAAAAATTTCTATAGAAATATTTCTCCAAGTAGAATAAAGAGAATAACCAAGAAGAGCTGAAAATATCTAAACTAGAGGGAGGAAGAGAAGAGAAATAAAGGTAAGAATAAGTAAACTGTTGCAAGAATATGTTACTCCGTTAAATTGTTGTTGCCTCACAATAATTGCTGAAAGTAATTTTTATGTTAGGTTTTCCTTCTCGATTCGCTTCTTGTACTCTAAGCACTCATAGGACATTAATGGAACTCTTTTCTCTCTTTCTCTGTGCACTCTCTAAAGCTTTATTGCATTTATTTGCATATCGTTTTCATTGCTTATTTGCTGTTACTTTCTAAATCATTTCTTTACTATTTTTCCTTATTTTTTCATTAAGTATTCAGTTTTGCTTTCATTTTAAATCAGAATGGCATGCAAAATTTTGTTTTTCTTTTCGTATATTTTTTTTGTTTATTTTTGCTTCCCTTAAAAACAATCAGCGCACGTTTATTAAACTTTTTTTCTTGTTTTTAATTTTTTATAATTTTGCTGAATGTTGTTTTTGTTTTACTAATGAAAATATTCCACCAGCAATTTCATATTAAATCAGGAGTATGAAATACACAAAAAATTATAATAAATAAACAATAACAATAACAACAACAATAATAATAATAACAACGAATCATTTCAACACAAATAAAGCAATTACATGAAAGCATGAGTGTAATAAAACTGTGCCCCTAGACGTATGATTAATATTAAATTTTTATTGCATTTCATATTAATCATACGTCTAGTGGCATGAAATAAAAATTTAATATTAATCATACGCTTGGACAAATTGTAAACAAGAATAACATTCCCCTCTCCCTCTTTAAAAAAATATATACATAGTTTTCTTTGAATAAGGCAGACACTATGGCAGAACTATTATTGTAGCTGTGACAGTCACATCAGGATTGAAATCGAATAAGTGGTCCTGCAAGGATACTCCCAGAGTTTCTATAAAGCAGATTGCATGCTGGGGTCTGAATTGTTGCATACCCTTATATCAGTAGTGCATCCTAGTATCAAATGCAAAGGTGATTACGATACTGAGCACCACAATAATATGAAGTCTTGAAAAGAGTAAAATATCCAATACCTGGGTGTTGACTTGGTTACGAAATTGAAATTGAAACAACACTTTGATGATCCTTTTACAGGGCATATCCGTATATAGAGGGAGCCATAGATTCTAAATTGGGTCAGAAGCCACACTGACCCTAAAACAACTTAGCCTTTAGTAGTATAGTGGACATCGATGCATAGAATAACTCAGAAGGTTCAAAGAATGTGTCGCTTAGGGATAAGTAACGCGATGAGCAAATCACCTACAAGAGCATTTGAAAACACTACTTTTTATGCAATCTACGGAGATTCGGGTTCGATATAAGTCGTCCCCAAGCTGTGGGCCAGAGCCACAGCCTATCATCAGAGTTATACTACAGTATGCTTAACGTAACATTCGCGACCAATTGCATCATTTTGTTAACAGATCGATATTCTTTCATCAAACTAGATGACTCTAAGTATGGAAGGATTGGGACTCTATTTAGAAGTATCAGAAACCATAATATGCTTCTGACCACCGGAATACATTTATCAAGTTCAGTATCAAATCAAATTCACTACTTCTGAACCGTTGGACTTAACATGTAGAGATTTAAATATTTTCATTGATAGTCAAATGACAGGCATGGCACAGCATGTATTATATGAGTACGTACGTCAGCAAGGAATATTCGAAAATAAGAAAACAAATAATTCTTTATTCTACCATAGTTTTAAGGAAAGATAAGACACACCAATGTATGGTATTTAACGTATTAGTGACTAGGTTTGCTTGTTGCCTATGTGGCTATCTCTCACGTCATCACACTAGAGATACTTAACAGTTTGTAATGAGATTGGATATCTTGTGAACACTATCGAAGGCTGTTGTGATAGCTTGGATATCTTGACCGTATAATCCGTAATAGCCACTTCACAGCGCTATAGATTGCATAAACAGATTTCTGGCAAAAACTTTGAGAATAAATAAAACTGCCATGAAAAGTTTTTCAAAAAATCTGTCGTTCGGAGTCGAATTTAAACTGTAGGTCCCGCCACTCATGTATAAAATTAACGCACACAATATACTGCACATATACTCGCTTAGAAGAACCAGAAAGCATAGTATACCTCTGACTACCGGGTGAAGTTCATCAACCATACAAACAATCCCTCTCTACCGCTTGATCAGAGATGATGTGATATGGTCTAGTACTAACGCATAGGACTTAACATACATACATAATTGGTCATTTTTTTCATATTTCGTTTTGATGGAGATGTCTGATCTGCGGTTTAAACCCACGCCTCATGTCTAAAAAGCCACAATAAGTGAGAGAGTAGGTCTGACTAAAGGATGGTAATAACCAATTTGTATGTATGTATGTATGTGATTGTCTCCCCACAGATGAAGGAGTTCTAGTCATCTCATTTAGAGAAGCCTAGCAATTTCACAGTCCTATAGATTGCATAAATATCGTATAGTACTAACGAGAAGCTAGGGCGTAATACTGACTGAAGGGTTGTAATGGCCAATTAAGTATGTATGTATGTATGTAGTCATTTTAGTTGTAAATAATAATTTCTGGAGTTATGGATAAGGTAATTCACTCCACTTTTTACTTCTTTTATTATCAAACGGTTGTGGTAGTCCAGTATTGAGAATGTTGACTAGTTAGACGCAAGCCTGCGGTTCAAACCGCTGCCCAAATATAATGGCTTCCTTTCAGCAATCTGAGAGAGTGATTGCCGCGAATAGTTCGTCAAAAGTGTGTGTTTCGAACACATGGATAAAATAAATATTGTTACGAAAATGGAAATGGTGTTATTAAAATGATAAGCAAAACATACAAAAACAAAAACAATGGACTTGTTTACATGATCAACAAATAAACAAAAAATATAGCAACAACATAAGTAAAAAAAGGGGACAAACAATTAAACAAACAGGCAAAAACTAAACTGCAAGGACAAACGTAAACAAAATACACAAACAACAATAACGTAAAAAACAACAATTCAGTCAGTCTTGTGTGAAGACACGTTGCGTGTGAAGAGAATAATCGTGATTTGAAGATCTCCGTTATAAGGACCTCTTGAACAATTGTTATTGCTTACGCAGTATAGTGAAAAGAAGAATGACCAATAAAACAATTGTTGTTTACATTAAGTTGTGAACAGTGGTACACAGAATTGTGCGAACAATAAAGAATTTTAATTGACACTGAACACAAATTTATTCTAAATTTTTTTTGTGGCTATCTACAAACTCTATTTTAAACGTTTTTAAAAAGGTAAAAGCGTAACAATATTCATAACATTGGTGGTGTACGAAGCTAGATCGTATTCTGACTAAAGGGTTGTAATGACCTATTAAGTAAGTGTTAGTAAAAAAGATGTAGTTTTTGTTGTTGACTATAGTTATCCAGAAACCACCTCCAATTACTGAATTAGATTTTAGACTAAGTCCATCTGAGAGAAATTCTTATAAGTTTACTTGAAAAAATTATTACCCAAAGAGGAAATCTATCAGAAGGCAGTAATCTCTAATACTGAGATATGAAGTTTTTTTTGCTCTAATAGATGTGTGGCATTATGCCAAATCTTTTGTAAATACGAGTTCTGAGTGCCGTATTTTAAATTTACACACACAACAGAAATCTTTTGTGCCAACAAAAAAAGTTACGGGCACTCAAATTTACATTTTAATTTATTCTTCTTTGTGCCAAAAGGCTGATGAATGTTGTCTTTCACCACGAATTATGTTCCTAATTCATGTAGAATATAATGTTAAGAAATCGTAAAACAAAAACGAAATAAAGAATTGTTGACAAAAAGCTACAAATAAAAAAAAAAAAAATCGTAAGAAAGTTTTAACAAAAGTTTTGTGGCAGCAACAGCAAGCATGCTTAATTACCTCATATCCTAAAACAAAGCAAGAAAACTAGAAAAGTTTTGCAAAAAATTTAAGAAAAAACAAAAGTTTTCTTTATTATGCTATTATTTATTAATTAAAAATTAAAACGATAATATTACCGTTAATTAGAAATTAAATATTTAATAATAGCTAGGCTTAAACTTTAGCAATATTTGTTCTACCTTTCAGCTATTGTCACTCTAATGATGTTTTAATTAATTTAACAATTGCCCCTTATGGGAGGAGGCTCTAAAGTAATTTTTATAAGTAAAACGATTTAATTGATAAAGCATTTCAACGCAACAATGTACAGCCAACACCTTGGCAAATGACAACTCAGGCGTTAAGAAAACAACGACAACAACAAACAGAATGTCACTTCCATTTAATGCTGACTAACGAAATGACAAATGGCTCAGCTCACATAATAAATCAATTCCATAACGTTTTTCCATTTTGTTTTCTGTGTTTCTCTTTACGTTTTTCATTTTATTTTTTAGATCGAAGATTTATTTTTAATTACAGGTAATACTCGCTACACCCTACCCCCACCCCTGTACGCTATACACTCTTCCAAACATTAATTTTAGTTTACAACACAGTCCACAACATTGTTTATAAACATTTTATTTGATTCCGTTACTGAAGCCTTGGCAAACCTCTTTCGTTCTCTCTTTTCTTCTTAGCTAACACTCTCTCTGCTAATGCGCTGTTGAAAAAATACAATTTAAACGAGATGTCTGCCAAATTCCTGCAAACAAACTGTTGGACGCGGTATTTTAACAGCTTGCTGTTATAAGTTACGGTTTGTTTTTATAGTAATTTTATGTAGAAAAACAAATCCAAAGTGTTGAGTACCGTCAAGCACAAATAATAATAAAAGGCAGGACCTTTAAAAGGGGGCCTTTAAAAACAAGGAGTAATTAAGATTTGCAACAGGTGACTTATCTTTTGTATATGGTTTGTAGTTTTGATAACTTATACACCAGAGATCCGCACTGAATCGTTTTTTCTTTACTCATAAGCACTCATGAAATTTTGAATATAAGTGAATCAAGAATATTGAAATTTAACTACTCTGATTCATTCGTACTCATTACAACGTTGATTTATAAGTATGAGTACAATGAGTATGAGTAAAATGTTGACATCAAACGCATACCATTCGAAATATATTTGATTCATATGCCCACTCATTTAGATTCATAACTTTAAAAAAATACTTGTATGAGTATTACATGCATATGATTCGAGTTACTCGAATTATTCATCAAAATTTACAGTCTTCTCCAAAAGACAAAGACAGCAAGCAGAGCAAACACGCAACGGTCTGGTGAATTGACCCATTGTACAACGTCCTAGCTTCTCACACCACTCGTGTTGTGTGCGTTAATTTTATACATGAGTAGCGAGACCTACAGTTTAAAGACGACTCCCAACGACAGATTTTTGAGAAGCTTTTCATGGCAATTTTTACTCTCAGAGTTTTTGCCAGAAATCTGTTGAGAGGAAGTCGCCGAAGAAATATTTTCATATTTTCGTTTTGATGTCTGGCCTGGGATTTGAACTCGGGCCTTTCGTCTAATAAGCCAACACACTACCTACTAGACCACGGCGATTTAGTGCATTATATTATTATACTTTTTTATTTTATATGCCAGGCAGCATGCAGCCCGTGTTGCTATGCGATTTAATTCCTTTTCCCATTGGTTCACTATTTGCTTCGGGCACTCCTGTGCCATATTTGGAGATCACCAGGCTCTGAGTGACTACATATCGTTTGAACCAGGTTTTCTGACATGGTGATCTCCGGTTACTCTGTCTATTCAGATGGTTCTAAATTTGAGGATAAGGCAGACTGTAGAATTTGCGCCGAAAAGCTTGATCTTAAGGTTATCCCTCCGTCGAACTTTCTAGATCTGAGGGATCTTTCACTACTGACATATCTATCGTTTTCGATAGCCAAGTGGCTTCGCCCCTCTGACTAAAGTAATTGCTGCAGGTGAGTGATAGTTATAATTTCAATTTCATTTTGTGTGACAGTCAAATGACAATCGAATCTATCGGGCGAAACTTTCAGTTCTGAGCATATTGGCATGTGCCGAGACTCCACTGTTCGTCTCTCACACCATTTTTGTATTAATCTCATTTAGGTTCCTGGTCAAACGGACAAAATGGCAAATAGTCTATGAACACACTAAAGCGGCAACACTTTTAAGAAATTTTTAGACTTTTCATCAGGAAAATATATTTATTGGTCACTGACAAATATTGAGATGATGAAGACTTTTGCGTAATTGTCAGACTCTCCTAGACTAAATGTAATTGAAGGCGTAAAAATCACCTATTTAAACTTGATCGTAAGGACATCTCCGTCACTATACCTCTTCTGACGGGCTATTGACATGCAGGGAGACTTCATCTTTACAGAAGTTGTAAATATACAAAGTGCTGCAGATTTTAATAATCGTCTCCGACTCGAAGCAGAATTATCACATTTACCTGTTTACTGTCATCAAACCAATCGCTATCTTTATTAAAGCTTCAAGTTTTTTTTCACCTGGATACTAACGGAGTTATGCTTTAATGTGAACATCTGTTGTCGACAGACACAACGGACTGTTTTAAACTCAACATAGCTGCCACTACTATCACAAGTTTTTACGCGAACAAAGTTTTTATGCGGGACCGATAGTTTAAAATTGAGTCCGAACAACAGTTTTTTTAGTGAGAAACTTTTCTTGGCAATTTTATATATTCTCAGAGCTTTTGTTAGAAATTTGCTGACAGGAAGACGCCGAAGAAATATTTGTGCTTTTATATTTCGTTTCGTTGGAGATGTCTGACCTGGAGTTTGAACCCAAGCCTTATATCCAGTAAGCCAATACACTATCTACTAGACTCCGGCGATTTCTATACCAACGGCTTACAGCAATAATAGATAAGGATCTAAATATGTATTTTGATACTTTATTATTTGAAGTCCACAAAAAAAAAAAAAAAAAAAAAACAGTCCCGAACAACATAGAACTGTTACGACAACAAAAACTATCTTTCAGACTGGTGTTATCGATATTTTGCTCCCAAATAGCAACATGTTATTAAGAAAACTTTGTGTATTTATCTATACTGAGATTATTCGAAATATGCTAAATAAGATACACAATTTTATGTAATTTATTTTTACTACACCTTCAATAGGTAATTTTTTTATATTTCTGAATGAATTTTACAAAATTTTAATTATATGCAGATCAGAGATCAGCAATGAGTATTCAAAAAGATGAGTAGAATCGAATCATACTCATAATGTCTGATACTTATACGCATTCATACTTATTTTAATATTATACTCATACTACTCATATTCAAAGTTTGAAGTACTCATAATATTCATACTTAACAATACGTATGATGTTGTTCACTTCGACTCTCCATGACTTAACATTTACAAGAATCACAAAATAAGTATGATTCGCATACGAACACTACAATACTCACTACAAGGTTTTGAGTTTGCTTTGCTTGCTGTCTTTGTCTTTTTCCTAGGATTGTGAATTTTGATGAACGATTCGAGTAGCTCTAATTATTTATGAGTATTACAAGTATTTTTCTAAAGTTATGTATCTAAATGAGTAGACATATGAATCAAACATATTTCGAACTGCATGGGTTTGATGTCAACGCTGTACTCATACTCATTGCAACCTGTGCTTATAAATCAACGTTGTTGTGAGGGCGAATGAATCAGAGCAGTTAAATTTCATTATTGTTGACTCACTTATATTAAAAATTTCATAAGTACTTATGAGTAGCGAAAAACGATTCATTTCTGATCTCTGATGCAGATATATATAAAAATTCCAACCGACAACACGTTGTAAATTGTGGTGCTTGTTTAGACTAAACAAAAACACACTCTCATTCCCTGTGTTAAAACTTCTTTGTAATAAGACTAAACGTTAACTTCTGTATAGAAGGCAAGAGCGTTTCGTGTGTCAGGGAGTTGTGGTTTGCGTTTGAACTAATAGCAAACCTTATTTCTCTGCGGATAAAGATACATTTTAGATTGTGGCTTTAACATGATGTATTTTAACATTGTGGTTTTTGTTTGGACTAAAATATACAGAACTCTTTAATTGCAACATTAAATGTTAAATGGTGCTTACAGTGCGTGTTGTGATTTGTTTGTGTTTTCATTAATGAAAAACTATTCTTTTATTACTTCCGTTATTTACCAGGAGGCCTTTTATCATAATTAAAAGTTTAAAATAGGTGGAAGAATAAAAATGAAAATTTTCATTACCTCTTAATGCTTTCTATTATTACAGGAATTTAAATCAAGACTTATTGCGTAGTATCCTTGAATGGTAACGCTTTATTTCTTTGTATTGTTCTGCTACCTTTTTTGTAGCATTTTAGTTTTGCCACTTGTTTTATCAATATTTATCATAGATATAAACCTCTACCGGAATAATACCCAAATCCATAATTTATGTTCCAATTTGTGGTGGGTTTTTACATGGTTGGTTTTGAACCCAATGGCTCCCCTATTTGGGGGAAAATTACTTATTCTAGACAAGCACCGCTTAATTCTCCACTTTGTTAATACAGTATCTTTTCTTGGAGTGACGGTACTTTGGGGAATTTCGATTTAATTTACCACATCCGATAAATTCACCATTCTTTTCAAAAAGCAATGGCTCCCCTATTTGGGGGAAAATTATTAATTCCAGACAGGCACCGCTTAATTCTCCACTTTTTTATTACAGTATCTTTTCTTGGAGTGACAGTACTTTGGGGAATTTCGATTTAATTTACCACATCGGATAAATTCACCATTTTTTCAAAAAGCCACCAAGCCGGAAAATATGCCACTCTTTCAAAAGTTCACCGGGTTAGAAACACTCCATCAAACACACCTTAAACATAAACCTATAAGACATTTTAATAAATTTAGTACTATGTTCAGACATACACTTTTATTGCGTAAATTGCAATAAACGCCATTAGTGAGCTCAATATTTCATATAAAGTTTCATTTAATTATGGCGCAATAAATACGGAAATTGTTATAATATTCAGTAAAACTTAAAATACAGAACTGTCATAAGTATATTCATTGCGCATATTAAAATTATCAAAACACTTTTTGTTGATATTTGACAACTCAAATGTCAACAACGACAAAAAAAGAAAAACAACAAAACAATGCGGTTTTGTTTACCAGCTGTCAAATGAATATTGAATAAGCAGCTGAACTGCGTATATTATTATGTCTGAACACATACATAATTGGTCATTACTACCCTTCAGTTAGGATTACGGCCTAGCTTCTTACACTCACACTACCCATTTATTGTTCTGAAATAACCGAATAGTATAGTATAAGGTAAATTCGTTGACTAACAATAATTTTTAAATTTTGATTTTTTCCACAACCACTCTCAAATAAGACTAAAAGTATTTACACGAAGAAACAGTTATGGACATAATAAGCAGGTTGGAGCTCTATGATGAACTCATACTGGGAGTGTATTATTAAGGGAACATGAAATTATGAATCCTCATGACACACAACAAATATCTTTTCCTTTGTCGCAACCTACCCCTGTTTTCTCCGACAAATTGTGTCTGTCAATTTCTAGGTCATAATGAACAACCTCAAAATTTAACACCTTTAACTATACAATTTCACACAACACTATCAAAATTTAATTAATTGTAGGCAATGGTAGGGGGAACAATGTATCTTTTTTTGGCTTTTATTTTCGATTTGTTGAGGATCTGGTAGACCTAATAGTTTTTTCGCTAATAGGAATCAAAAACGACCAACAAAACATATCTTGGTCGCCGTAGTCTAGTAGATACAATGTTCGCTTATTACACATAAAGCCCGGGTTCAAACCCCAGGTCAGACATCAGAAACGATATATAAAAAAATATTTTTTCGGCGACTTCCTCTCAGCAGATTTCTGGCAGAAACTCTGAGAGTAAATAAACCTGCCAAAAAAAGTTTCTCAAAAAATCTGTCGTTCGAAGTCGACTTTAAACTGTAGGTCCCGCCACTCAATTATAAAATTAAGGCACACAACTTGAGTGGTAAGAGAAGCTAAGCCGTATTCCTGACTGAAGGGTTGTATTGGTCAATTATATATGTATGTATGTATGTATGTATATTATGGCATATTCTTTTTATTAATTTTAAATTATTTAAAGATTCCAATTTATGCAAATAAAATATTTATTTTACTCACACACAATTTAGTTCTCATCTAAAAACGACATTGAAAATGCATTTTTAATAAATTGGAAAATATTCTTTTTTATTTATTTAAATCATATAATAAAACAACAACAAGATATTCTGTTAAAATCAATACAAAATTTACAATATGACACTCTATGATAATATTTTATGTGTCCTATGTATGGTCCAAGGATTAATAAAATTTAGAATTTTTTTAAAACAAATTTTAAATTCAATAATGGCTACGACACCATAATGGTGCGTAGTAAGTATTTATGTAATTCAATAAAAGCCGTGATTATTCTATTTTATTATCATAAATTGTAAATGGGCTACTTTTACCCTAACCTTAGAATTGTACACCTCTTAACTTCACTGTTTATTTATTTATGAGTATTATCACTGATTTATAGTTTACAAATATTAAAATACAGTTATTGTATCTCTCTCTCTCTCCCCCTTTTGTTCTTTTTTTCAATAACTTTTATTCACAATATTGGGTATAAGCATTAACTTCCACCCATTCATGTTATATAACAATAAAAATTATCGTAAAGGGGGACTTATACGATTCACACTAGTCGTACAACATGTCAAGTTTTTGTGTAGAAGAAAGCAAATACTCGTAGTATTGGGTAAACTCATTGAGAGAAAAGATGGAAATTTGACCGTCAATAGCACGATTCTTTTGGTTTTTTGAAATTTTTAAAAACTTTTACACTTCATTAAATCAGCGGTGCATTCATTTTAATTTCTTTTGCTGTCTTACCAATCAAGTACATGTAAAAATAATCTGTCGTAAGATTTTTACTTTCTTTTTAAAAATACGAATAGGAATTCAGCAATATTTTCTCTCTGACTTTACATACGTTAAGCCTTATCGTTTGAATTGGGCTTTAGTACTGTGGTTAGTTTCTTTTATTCAGTATGCTTTCAAAGAAGGAATGACATTGCGAAGCTCTAAATATTGTTACGTTTTCAGTTACCTTTGAAAAAATTTTTAAGATATGAGTTCGTTGATTGCAAACAAAATAAAAATATGTTTGTCTTTAGTTCCAATTAAATTCTTTGTTGTTCGCACTATTTTTATGTGCCACTGTTCACACCTTGATGTATACAACGATAATTGCTTATTAGCTATTCTTCTTTGCTTACAACGCAGATCTTTACAACGGATATCCTCAAACCATGACTGTTCTCTTCGCACGCAACGCGTCTTCCACAAAACTGACTGAATTCTTATTACTCGTTGCCTGCTTTGTCTTGCCTTTTTATATGCCCATGTAAACAGGCTGATGAATGTTCTTGAAGTCGAATGTTCGTGTCTTCGCCTCCTCGAGATATCTATCGTTGTTTCGTGGTTGTTTGTGTATTTTGTTTACGTTGTATGTTGTTGCCTTTTTGTTTAATACTGCTGTTGTTGGTATATGGTTTTTTGTTTTTGTAGCTTTTGTTTATCATTTTAATGTTAAACGATGTTACACCATAACAATATAGAGAGTGTGTTGAAGTTAAATTCGATCGATTAAAATAGCAAAAGCCCGCAATTGCCAGTACATTCTTATCCTTGAAATCAAAAACACGATATCCAAACCAATTAAATCAATTAAAGTTGTTATCAACTTAAAGTTGTTGATCAAACACTAAAATTTTATCATGCTGAAATTATTTTCTAGATCTTATTAATCATTTGACTTTATGAAACCCTGAATGGGTTAATACAATAAGCCAGTTTCTTTCTTAACTCCAAAGTACAAAAGACACCAGTAAAAGATATGTATACATGCTACTTCTACAATGTTTTTCATATGAACGATACTTTCTTGTAATATGAGTTTCTTCCAGACAACTATTTCTTGGTCTACTAGCCAATAAACAAAATCTTCCACATCTATAAAGGGGTCAAGATCTGTGATTTTAGGTTACATTAAGTTCTGATGTTATTCTCACGCTTAATCTACACTCTAAGTTGCATATCTCTTGAATGAAATTAACATCAACTAGTTGACGTAGAAATACTACGTAAATCAGTGCTACAGTGTACATAGTTGCAAAGTGCTTTCATGGAAACTTATAACCATTGGTCCTGGAAGATATTTTTTTCGCCTTTCATCGGGTTTCTCACATCAAGTACCTTAAGAGATATGGAAATCAGTAGTGCTGCAGATCTATAGCAGTTAAAGAGGCTATGGCATGGTCCGCTATTTTAAAATTTTATTATCTTTAGTACCACCGTCCTTGTGAGATGTTGATGTCCCAAATCCCTAGTGCAGAATATCTATGTGGCGTAAACTGTGAGGCATAACACATAAGTTATTAGTGTCCGTTGTTAGTGTCCGAAACATCCAATTGCGGCCAACTGAAGTCGGTAATCACCTATAGTGCTTGTCGTTGACAGTTGTTCTCCAAAGAAAAGAAAAGAAGAATTTTCCAAATATATTTGACGCTCTTGGCTTCATCGCAGAAGACCTGGATTAGACTCTTCTATATCCCATGGAGCTGGAGAATATCTAGGGTTATCTTCATTCCCAAGGCTGGGAAGCCGTCCCACACTAAGGCATGTGACTATAGATCAATCAGCCTCTGTTCCTTTCTTCTGAAGATATTTGAAAGAGTCCTTGATGTTCATATCACGACCTCGATTGATCCACTGTTTCTATCCTCATCCCAACATGCCTACACGAGGGGTAAATCGGTGGAGGCTGCACTGCACTCCCTTTTCTCTCGGGTGGAAAGAACCTTGCACGTTAAAGAATACACTCTGACCATTTTCCTGGACATTGAGGATGCATTAAACGACGTCAACCCGGACGCTATAGTAAGGGCGCTTAACTCTCTCAACCTGGATCAGAATCTGGTCAGGTTTATTGACCTCCTCCTCACCTCGAGAATAATAACCTCCACAGTGGGGGCTTCACAGAGAATTGTGTATAGAGGTACACCACAAGGCGATGTTCTATCACCACTTCTCTGGAATCTCGCAGTCAACTCACTCCTGAGAAGACTTGAATCCTCTGGTAATAACGCCATAGCTTACGCTGACGATATTGCCATTGCTGCGTCGGGAATATGTCCACAGACGCTGTCCGATAAGTTAAACTTGGCACTGCCAATTGTACTGGACTGGTGCGGGATCTTTGGACTATCCGTAAATCCCTCAAAGACAGTCACAATCCTTTTCACTAGAAGATACAAGGTCCCGACCTTCACCCCTCCTGGACAAGCGGTACAATGTCAGACTCCTGGACGGAGTCAGAAGGTCCGCAGCTATTCGTATAAATGGTGCTCTACGCACCACCCCCACAAAGGCCTTGTTCGCAATGCTTAACTGGCTTCCTACTGAGCTCCTCGCTAAGCAGGTGGCTAAGTTCACTGCGACAAGACTCAATGCCCTGTCTCGTTGGCGCGTCGTTCCCTCTGGTCACTCCTATATTCTGGAGATCGACCCTGTGGCCCCAATGGAAATCGACTATCTTCCTGTGGAATACTGTTTTGGCAGGGGTTTCAACTTCTTGATCCCGATCCCGAGAAGCGATTGAACCCCTGCCACGACCGTCACCTTACAGGTCACTGTGCTATGGGTAGACACGCGGAGAGAATGCGTCTCCCATTTAACGACTTCTGCCGTGGGTGCAGATCTGCTGAAGAGGACGAAACTGTTGCCAACTCTCTTTGCCAATGTCCATTTCTTGCGAGATGCAGATATAGGTTATTTGGCCCTCCGACGCTTGTCAGCTTGACGGAGCTATCGTCCATTGATGTCAAGGATATAGCCTCGTTTATCAAACTGTCTGGCTGGTTTTCCAGCGCGGGGTAGTCGTGCTTTGGATTTGCAGATCTTGAACTGATTCGGGGGAATTTGGTCAGTACAGGAACTGAGTTCACCTGTGGCGTCACAACGGGCCGCTATGCGTGCTCAAGTGGGCTTTTGGTATGAAGCTGCCAGAGGGTCTGTTGCCAACACCCATTTTGAAAAAATTATTTTTTTTATTTGCACGTGTTTTTGGTGATTTGGCCAAATTGACAGCTGTACCTTCAACAAAATGTCCTCTTTCAAATGCCAAAGCTCGGAAGTTTCTGTTGGAAGTCCCTACAAGTAGACAAGAAATGATTTTGAATTGTCTCCCAGATAGTATGATGAAAGAAAAGTAATTGCTTGCAACTTAAAAAAAACGTTCAAAGTTATTGCATATACCCAATATAAAAAATCGTATACACACTATCCCTAATAATGATTTTTCATGAAAATATGAGAGATTTATTATGTCAACAATTGATGCATTCGATTGAATTGAATATTGAATAAATTTATATTTGTGTATCCATAAGTATATATCTGTGTATGTATGTGCTGTTTGTAAATTTTAGAAAATATTTCCATAAATTTAACAAAATACCAATTTATTTCCATATGTAAGAGTGTTTTTGTGAATTTATTGTAAAGTTTCGTAGAGAAAAAGACTGGGAGAGACGACGTAAATCCGCCTATTGCAAGGCCTTTTCTTGCAAAGAATGTAACTAATCATTGCAAAGTTTTAGATAGATTAGGAATTCCTCAGATATATGTCTGCAATGATACATAATGGCTTCTGTTTTAAGATTTGTTCAGTTCATTGTGTGCAGCATTAAGTCGTCGTAGTCTAGTAGGTAGTGTGTTGGATTATTAGACTTGAGGCCACGGTTCAAAGCCCAACAAAACGAAATATGAAGAAAATATTTTCTTGGCGACTTCCTCGCAGCAGATTTCTGGCAAACATTCTGATAGTAAAATAAAATTGGCATGAAAAGTTCCTCAAACATCTGCCGTTCGGAGTCGACTTTAAACCGTAGGTCCCGCCACACATGTTTAAAATGAACACAAACAACATAGGTGGTGTGAGAAGCTAGGTCATATTTCTGACTGAAGGATTGTATAGGTCAACTATGTATACATACATATGTGTGTTGAGCAGTGAAAATTATGGCGGCCTTTCTGTGTTGCCAGCCAGTTTTAAATCATTATATATGTACATAAATATGTATGTGTATTTATATCCAATAAATATTTGTAAATCTAAATGAAAAACATGTTTTCTTTTTAGCATCCAAAATATTTTGTAAATATTCTGTTATCGTTCAATAAATAATTGAAATTATAAAAATTGCATTTCATGGACCAAAATTTACAATTTCGAATAAAGCAGATGGTACTTAGACAAGTACAAGTACTACCAATATGCAGTAAATATTTGTGAGTACATACAGATAGTGGTGTTTGCTTATAATGAATATGGAGAGAGAGAGAGTACATATCCTTTTACTTCTATGAACTAAAAATTGCCACACAGTGTGGAATCAGCAATAAAAAAATATACGATTTTCTCAAATCTATCAATTTGCTGCTTATATCGGGGGGGTCATCTACCGGTTTAAATATGAACCATTGCTTTTGTAGAATTTGGCAACACTTATGTCATTCTCTTCTGTCACAAAATTCAATATATTATCTCCACTGAACGTAGTGGATTGATTTACACTTGAACAACGTTGGGATTTAATGGAAATATATTTCCAAAACGAAGACTATTAGTCGGAAATTGCACGAAAATGTCGTACAAAATTTGGTCGCAGAGAAGCACCAAAAGTGCCCTGTATACTGAAGTTCGTGAAACTGGTTTCATTGTTGATGCGCCATTGTTGATATGCTCGTACAGTGCGTATACCCGAAAGTATAGAAGCTGTGGCTGAGAATGTCAGTGAAAATCCATCAACATCAACTCGTCATCGTTCTCAAGAATTGAATATTTCATGCACCAGTTTACGTCGAATTTTGCGAAAAGATCTCGGTATATCGCCTGACAAAGTTCAATTCGTTTAAGAGTCGAAGCCGCATGACCATCCGCTTCGTTTTCGCTTCGCTAGATGGGCCAACGAGAAACTGTGCGATGATGTCGATTTTGCCAAAAAAAACATCTTTTCGAATGAAGCTCATTTTCATCTTCGTGGCTATTTTAATAAGCACAAATGCCGTATTTGGGACTCAGGAAAGCCACACATGGTCTTACAGAAGCCAATGCACCCATTACGAGTGACTGTTTGGTGCGACTCTTTCTTCAAGGTATTGGTGTGAACAATGTTTGATTTCAACGGGATGGTGAAACTTTCCACACATCATACCACAATCGATTTATTGCGTCAAACGTTTGATGGCCGTTTAATTAGCTGAAATGGCGACTGTATTGAAACAAACAATACAGAGAGAAAACAATGGAGAGAGAAAAGAGGAAGAAGTATTTCTGGACGATGAACTTCTGCATGGAAATTACGTTTGAAGAACGAATTTTCCCTGTTAAGCACTCTGCGTTCCACTGGTAATCCAACATCAACGGACGTGATCAGCTAGACAGACGAATACCTCGTAATAATATGTAATTATCGGCGAAAAGTGCTTTAATTTTCTTAAGCACATTCGGCTGAACTAAATATAACAGTAAAATAGAAACCACATTGCGATGGTGTTTCAAAAAATCAGTAGAGTTGGATGCGCTGCCGTCATTAATGATCACGTTCGCAGTCGAGAAGTCCTAGTATAGACTGTCAGATATACATAAATGCTGTAAATGGTAAGGAGATCAGATCATTTGTACCGTCTTAGGAAACCGAGGCATTTGAATGCTTTTTTCGCCACTTTAAAAATATGATGATTCCAGCGAACAACATAGCATTGTATATTCATATTGTTACGAAAATGGAAATGGTGTAACATCATTTAACATTAAAATGATAAACAAAAGCTACAAAAACAAAAACTATATACCAACACCAGCAGTATGAAAGAAAAGGGGATAAACAAGTAAGCAAGAAGGCAACAACACACAACGTAAACAAAATACACAAACAACTATAAAACACCGATAGAGATTTCGAGAAGGAGAAGAAACGAACATTCGACTTCAAGAACATTCATCAGACTGTTTACGTGGGCATATAAAAAGGCAAGACAAAACAGGCAATGAGTAGTAAGAATTCAGTCAGTCTTGTATGAAGATGCGTTGCGTGTGAAGAGAACAGTCGTGGTTTGAAGATCTCCGTTGTAAAGAGAGCCAGCAGTATGAAAGAAAAGAGGATAAACAAGTAAGCAAGAAGGCAACAACACACAACGTAAGCAAAATACACAAACAACAATGAAACACCAATAGAGATCTCGAGAAGGAGAAGAAACAAACAATCGAATTCAAGAACATTCATCAGACTGTTTACGTTGGTATATAAAAAGGTAAGACAAAGCAGGCAACGAGTAGTGAGAATTCAGTTAGTCTTGTATGAAGACGCGTTTCGTGTGAACAGAACATTCGTGGTTTGAAGATCTCCGTTGTAAAGATCTGCGTTGTAAGCAAAGAAGAATAGCGAACAAGCAATTATTGTTGTATACGTCAAGTTATAAACAGTGGCACATAAAAATAGTGAGAACAATAAAGGATTGTTAATTGTTCGCATAATTCTGTGTGCCACTGTTCACAACTTGATGTAAACAACAACAATTTATTTTGTTTGTTATTCTTCTTTACGCTCTTTTGCGTAAACGCTAACAATTGTTTGGCAGTTCTTTATAAAGGAGATTTTCAAACCACGATTATTCTCTTCACACGCAACGTGTCTGCACACAAGACTGACGGAATTTTTACTGACTCCTATTACCTGCTTTGTTTTGGCTTTTATATCACAGGGTAAACAGTCTGATGAATACTTTTGAAGGATGAATGACTTCGTCTCAGCGAAATCTATATAAATGTGAACATGTTATTTATCCAATTGTTATTGTTGTTTGTGTATTTTGTTTACGTTTGTCCTCGATGTGTTGTTGCTATATTTTTGTTTATTTGTTGATAATGTATGTATGCAAGTTAGAGCGACTCACCAAAAAAAGTGCTCGATGTACCCTCCTAAAAATGAACCTTGGACTTTTTTAAGATGACATTTAAAATATTTCGGCTCCAGCTTTGACCTCTCGTGAGCTGGACCATTTCGAAAAAGGGTCTATTTTTCTATATTTTGTCAATTTGAGAATCTGTTACCTTACCAACATATACAATATGGGTGTCATAAGAAAGGTTTTTTCAATGCGCGTCCAACTGTATATACAATTTGTCCAAGGACGATCATCCATGTCCTTTTTTTAATGATATTCTGTTAAAAAGAGCGGTTTTTGAATTTTTTCTTTTGGGTTGTTTGTAATAAAATAACCAAATTAACATATTTTAATCTTTAGTTGATTTAATTAAATACGGGTCTTAGCTTTTTTTGAAATTCGCCCTAGTTTGCGTTTTTTGAGTATAGTTTTGTAAATATAAACAAAAAAATTTAATACCTTTTTTTAATTTGGGAAAAAATATGCCCACAAAAAGTCGTGGATCATTTCTTTTTTTCTTTCTTTAGTCCTATTTTCATCCAAACATCATCTAGAAACTAAATCCGCCATCATATTAGAGTTAATTTGGTTAGAAAAGAAGAAAAGAAAAAATTCAAAAACCGTTTTTTTTAACAGAATATCCTTAAAAAAGGACATGGATGATTGTCCGTGGACAAATTGTATATACCGCTGGACGCGCCTTGAAAAAGCCTTTCTTATGACACCCATACTGTATATGTTGGTTAGGAAACAAATTCTCAAATTGACAAAACATAGAAAAATATACCCTTTTTCAAAATGGTCCAGCTCACGAGAGGTCAAAGCTAGAGCCGAAATATTTTAGATGTCATCTTAAAAAAGTCCAAAGTTCATTTTGAGGGGGGGTACATCGAGCACGAATTTTTCTTCCATACAACTTGAGTCGCTCTAATGCAAGTCCATTGGTTTTGTTTTTGTATCTTTTGTTTATCATTTTAATGTTAAATGATGTAACACCATTTCCATTTTCGTACCAATATCATGATGGCATCTGAGAAAAACATGATGACATCTGAAAAAAAATATTTACAACGTGAGTTTAGACTAGAACAACCACAATGCCAGCGGGGAAAGTTATTTCAGCAAAGTATTACCAAATGGTAGTTTCAAGAAGTGATATGTCTATATGAAGTCGCCGTGGCCTAATAGGTAGTGTGTTCGATTATTAGATGTAAAGCCCGAGTTCGAGCCCCAGGCCAGACATCAAAACGAAATATGAAAACAAAAATATTTCTTCGGTGACTTCCTTTCAGCAGATTTATGGCAAAAATTCTGAGAGTAAATAAACCTGTCATGAAAAAGTTTCTCAAAATCTGCCGTTCGCAGTCGACGTTAAACTGTAGGTCCCGCCACTCAAGTAAAAAATTAATGCACACAACATGAGTGATGTGAGAAGCTAGGCCATAATCCTGACTGAAGGGTTGTAATGGCCAATTATGTGTGTATGTATGTATGATATGTCTACGAAGTCTATGTAGTTCTAGTCGGACATATACTATAATAGTAGGAGTCTATAGAAGATTTCCAACGCGGCCACAAAAAAAGTCAGTCCACAAAAGTCTGTCCCTGCATGAGTAAATACATCTCCTAAGTATTAGTTCCACTTAGAAAATAAAAACTAATCCGGAAAGGCAGTCCCTTTGCTTACTTACAACAGTTCCATTAATATAAACAAATACAAGCAATAATATTCGTTAACACTGTCATATTTCATTGCCCTAAAGTCGTCAACAATAGTCAACAGTAATGGTGTTTTGTCTTCTTCTCTGAATTAACACCTAACGAACGAGTTGCTGTTTGCTAAAAAGGTGTAAAGGAAAATCACGACACCCTGTTGGCAATTTTATGACGTGATTTACGAAAAGGGTGCCAAAAAGCTATTAAAAAGCAACTTTATTAGTAGCCATTAATCTTAAAAGGCATTGACAAAATATGTCACTCTACACGATTAATAAAATGACAACATTTTGAAAATTTAATTATGAAGCGTGTTTACACTTCAATTGTAAACCCATTCACTTAACGTCACTTCAAGTAGAAAGAAGGTAAGAAGTGTAGCTAATCATTCATTTATAATGGGGTGGACTATAAATAAGTGTCTAAAATTAAGACGAATTAGAATGTAAATTATAAATAGAAATCAAATATTATGATTTGATGTTATAAAATAAATGACACTGACTTACGTCATTCATGATGATTAGCCTGATAATAAAGGGTCCGCCAAATAACTTTTTTTTTGGAAAATGCTTTAAAAAAACTACTGAATATTCTCTCAAAGTTTTTTTTTTATTTGAAAGTACAATCCTTCCGGTTAATAATAGAAAATAATTTCATTCAAATGGCTGCCTCGGCTGGCCATGCAGTAGCCTACACGAGTAGCCTTCAGAAGATGCCGATTTTGGCAAAAAATCATCATCATCTGTTTTTGAAAATCGTATTATCAGCCGCAGAGCTGATATCGTTTGGCCACATCGGAGCTGCGATTTGGCACCGTTGGACCTATTATTTGTGGGGTGCCGTCAAAGATAAGTGTTACGCCGACAAGCCAGAGACAATTGACGCTTTAAAGGACAATATTCGTGAAGCCACTGGTGAAATACAGCTGCACACGATCGATAATGTGCTTAAAAATTGGACCGATCGTGTAGGCTACTGCATGGCCAGCCGAGGCAACCATTTGAAAGAAATTATTTTCCATTATTAACCGGAAGGATTGTACTTTCAAATAAAAAAAAAAATTTGGAGAAAATATTCACTAGTTTTTTTAAAGCATTTTCAAAAAAAATGTTATTTGGCGGACCCTTTAGTTATGAAGAAAGTGTGTTGATACAGTGATAATTAACAAAAAGGTTTTTTGTTTTAAATTTAAAATAACGTTTAACATATGAACTCGTCGCAAAGGAATTGAAGCAAAGAACGTATCAAGAAAATTTTGCTTATCCCTTTTTTATACTGATGTTGCTGTTACATTTTTGTTTATTTGTTGTAGTTTCATTGAACAATGGCAATAGACTTTTCAAAATTCATTGTTAAAAAATTATTTCGTTTCCCACCAAAAAATCGTTATGCAGCTTTAAGAAAAAAATATTAAAATTTACATAGTGATTCCAACTGTTCTAATATGAGTAACACAGCTCCAAATCA
Organism: Sarcophaga rosellei; assembly: GCA_930367235.1. Lineage (NCBI taxonomy): Eukaryota > Metazoa > Arthropoda > Insecta > Diptera > Sarcophagidae > Sarcophaga > Sarcophaga rosellei. The sequence goes on along the minus strand of OV884021.1, from coordinate 29,759,628 downwards.
ATCCATTCATTGTCCAAAACTATGCCCTCATACTATACCTCCAAACGAACAAAGTTTGTTAAACTATTTTTAAAACAGTAAAACGATTTCTCTTTTTATTCCGTTTCTCAATTGTCATGACACTTTTACATGACTAAGCAATTGCCGTAATAGAGAAATAGTTTAAAACTATTTATTTTTTTCCTTTTAGTTGGAAACAATTCCATGAATATTAATTTTCTAACAATCGAAGATGATTTTATTTTAATTTTTCCTCTTCCTATTTTTTTTTATAGAATAAAGTCTATTCAATAGACCATTAATAGTATACACTTCTCTTTCCTATAACATTGAAGAAAGTGTTCAAGTCTAAAAACTATAGCTATGGCACCGACATTAAGTGTGACTAAAAGGAATTTTTAGGTAGTGAAAGAGATTAGTTTAGATAGTGAGTTTAAAAGAAATGAAATGATTTAGCTGTGTCAGGTCTGTCATTACATCGTACGTTTTGTTAAGTATGAGTACGATGAGTAGTTCAAACTTTGAATATGAGTAGTATGAGTATGATATTAAAATAAGTATCAGAAATTATGAGTATGATTCGAATCTACTCATCTTTTTGAATACTCATTGCTGATCTCTGTTAGGCACCTCCAATCTTTACCTTGAGATATCATTGAAAATTTTCATTCGTTTAAAGGACCTATTGATGCCATAATGTGTCCACCATGTTCTCTTTGTGTAACGCCTCCGAAATGTTTTTCATAAGTTGGTACATAGTATATCAGGCTGAATTTGACCAATTCAATCGGTTGTGTTGGCTTTAAGCACTGTTATGGTTTGTGGATTATTCGCATACGCCGGCGACTTATGTAAATCTAAGGTCAAATTACACGACTTGTGTGTCAGTTTACATATATTCTACTTGAGATGATCATACCCTGAAAACGCTATTGCAGAATATCCATACATAAGATGTATGTCACGTAGCGCATCCCATTGAAATCACACATCGTGGTGTCCATATCATCCAATTCAGGTCATCATCGACCTATAGCGCCAGCCGTTCACAGTGATGGTCTGGTCGTACTCAAATAAATATAAACAGATGATGTCAGTCTAAAATCCTGTGGGTGGGTTGATGGTAGGTTACCCTTACGTCGCCGTTTGCCGTGGGTTCGCTGTCGTTGTCGGCCCATGAAGCTCGACGTTTGCGTGCGCATCCTACGCTAGTAGGTTGCCGAGTTGGGTGGTCTGTGTTGTCCGCGCTCATCGTTGGTGGTTCTCTTTGGGTCACCAGTCCCGAACTGTTTGTGGTTCAACTGGTAGCAGACTGGACTGCGAAGCCTGACCGGAGGCTTCATTTTGGTAGCACGAGTGTCGGGATCCCACTTGTGGGAGCAACGTGGTGGCTGTAGTTTATACCCAAATCGTGGGGAGAGCACAAGTTCGATGTGACGTTATATTCTTAGTCACTGTCAGAAAGGAGCTAAACACTGAACTCAACGTAGGTGCCGCCATTTATGTATAAAATTAACACACACACAACGTAAGTCGTGTGAGAAGCCAGGTCGTAATTCTAACTGAAGAGTTGTAATGATCAATTATGTATGTATTGTTACGCAAATGGAAACGACCTAATGTCGTTTCACAAGAAAACATTGTTTAACATCAACGATAAACAAAAGTCACACAAATACATACAACGAACATGTTACAAGCAAAGCATCAACATTAGTATGAAAGGGAAGGGGATAGACAAGTAAGCGAAGCAATGTCAACCAGATACACAAACAACAATGCAGTCGCAATAGAATTCTCGAGAAGCCGAGAACGAAAACCTTCCCTTTCGAGAACGTTCATCATACTGATTTTGCTGACATATAAAAAGGCGAGACGTAGCAGGCAGCAGTCAGTAATAATTCAGTCAACCTTGTGGAACGTTGCGTGTAAACAAAAAGTCGTGGTTTGAAGAGTTGTTAGTGTTGGCGTGGACATAAGTGTGAAATAGAATAGTAAACAAGCAATTATTGTTTTATCGTTAAGTTGTATACGGTGACGGACAAAAGTAGTGTGAATAATAAAGAGTTTAATTGAAACGAAGCACATATTTGTTTTTATTTTGGTTTTTAAACGTTTTTAAAAAAGCAAAAATGTAACAGTATGTATGTATATTATCATCACCTATAGCTCCCGCCGTTGGCAGTAATGGTCTGTTTCTAAATAAAAATCCAAAATCCACACCAAATAGCTACTTTTTCGTGGTGTTTTGGATTGAATTTTGGCTGCTAACAGAATGGAGGAATATATGTGGGAGTCAGGCTTTTCAGATTCGGACGATTGAGTGACGATAAGACAACATTTTTAAGATAAATTCTTAAAAAGAATTCCTAATTATTTACGGCATTCTATATTTCGGCTTGACTAACAATAATTTTCGTCTCGCAAATTCATAGTTTCAGACGCACTCGGCATAAATTATTCAAAAGCAAGTTTTCACACGCTTTTTTCTTTTTTCTTTTACTTTCATGTGCTTGGCAGACAATTTATCTGTTGAAAAAGCGAATGCCATAGAATATGGGTAGAGTGTTTCTTCTTCTATTTGTTCTTCGCCCGCATTCATAATAAATTTACGTTCCTCTCGTTTTCCAAATAAAAGAGAATGAAAGATTTAAGAAAAAATTTGTTTTGATTTATGATTTTGGTCAGTTAATATTGGCAAAATGCTTAAAACCGTCTACATAAGAATGAATAACGTTAAAAACAGCAAATAAATAAGCGATATGATCAGTTATAAGCACTTCTAAATTAAATTCTTTTCACTTATACTGTAAGTAAGTACAGTGAGCGTCAAAAGAAAACAAACCCCCGGAAAAAATGGACAATATTTCGAAATTTTTTGTAATTTATTTCGTTTCAATTTTAAAAACTGACAATAAAACAATTTTAAAATAAAAATAATGGTAATTTATTAATGTATATTTTTTTAATGTACCGTTTCTTTTGACGCCCACTGTAAGTTATGTTTAAATATGTGTATAATAGGAAGCAAGGTTACGGACTGAAAATAAATATGTGAACGAACTGGGAGTACATTACTGTTAGAAGGGGTACTGATCAGAGGTCAGCAATGAGTATTCAAATAAATGAATATAATCGAATCTTACTCATAATTTCTGATACTTTTAAGCGTTCATACTTATTTTAATATCATACTCATACTACTCATATTCAAAGTTTGAAGTACTCATCATACTCATACTTAACAACACGCTTGATGTTGTTGATGTCGATTCTCCTTTACTCAATATTTACAAGAATCACAAAATAAGTATGATTCGTGTACGAACACTACAATACTCACTAGAAGGTTGTGTGTTTGCTTTGCTTGCTGTCTTTGTCTTTTTCTTTCTTCTTTTTTTTGTAAATACAAAAACAACAAAGACTGTAAATTTTGATGAATGATTCGTATCATTCGAATCATTTATGAGTATTATAAGTATTTTCCTAAATTTATGAATCTGAATGAGTAGGCGTATGAATCAAAAAATCAAAATTTCGAATGGTATGAGTTTGATGCCAACGTTGTACTCATACTCATTGCAATCTGTACTTATAAATCAAGGTTGTAGTGAGTACGAATGTATCAGAGTAGTTGAATTTCAATACTCACTCATACTCGAAATTTTATGAGTACTTATGAGTAGCGAAAATATGATTCACTGCTGCTCTCTGGTATTAATTATAATGGAAGTTGGCACAGTACTTGAGGATCCTATAAGATCTAGATGGATTTTAGAGATCCTATATACCCGATCTACGAAAGCATTTGCAGGAAACGAAATAATAATGGTCGCCACGACTAGATGTTGTCCACAGAGTGGAGTTTATTCACCACTAATGTGGAACCTAGTTGTAGATGAACTCTTGAGGGAACCGAGAGATTTGGGAGTTGGCTGCCAAGTAGTGCAGATGATGTAGTTCTAATGGTTAAACAAAAGTTTGAAGAACATCACTCAAAGAGGTCTAGATATTCTAAGTCGAATGTGCATGTCAGCAGGGTTAAGCATAAACCGGGCGATACAACAATTGTACAATTTACGAAAAAGAGAACTTCCTGAATGGAAAAGTATACGACTCCCGGGTGAGATAATTTCACGGAAACTGGGGGTCAATGTTTACATGTCATGAACATACGCCTTCAAGAACATTTATCAGACTGTTTACCCTGCCATATAAAAGGCATGGCAAAGCAGGTGAGTGAGTTAGTGAAGTTTGGCCCGTCTTTTGTGAAGACTCGGTTTGTTTGAAGAGAGTAATCTCGGTTAGATCTCCGTTACAAAGATATTTCGAATAATTGTTTAGCGATTGTTATTGTCTATGCAAAGAGTATACAGGATAGTATCCAGAGGAATAACAAACGAAAGTAATTGTTGTTGTTTACATCAAGTTGTGAAAACTAAATAACAAATTTATTTTTATTTTATTTGCAATCTACGAGCTCATGTTTTAAAAGTTAAAAACATAACAATATCCATTCTTAAATGCATTATTTTTCTGGCATTATTCTTTCTCTTTACTAAACTGCAAACATTGCCGCAGTCCATTATTCTTTTAATAACTGTGTATAGAAACTTTAAGAAATAAATTTCCAAAAATGTTATTCCTTTTGCTGTACATTTTTATTTATTTGTTTTCCGCCTTAAACAAACATAACAAATAAGCTAAAGTTTACGGTCATAAACTATTGGCATTTGCAAGATAACGGGCATGAATCTTAAAATCCATGACCACAAACAAAATCCATAATTCAACAATTTAAAGTGATACTCATAAGAGAAAATAAAATAAATTTTGAATTGAATTTCTTTTCATTTCGATTGTTCGGGGTTTTTAATTGGAAAGTAAGAGAAGAAAATAAAAATAATTTAAATAAAAATTGTATTTTATTATGAAATAAAATAAAATAATTTCTGCTACTCTTCAATATAAAAAAAATATTAAATTTTGCTTTGCTTCAGTCTTCTAAATGTCTGGGAATTTCTTGCTGTTGTTGACCACACTTTTCAATTGTCATTTTGCACTTCATTTGACACTTGATTTCACCACAGAAACCCCATTTAAATTGAGTTCATTTCAATTCGGTTATGGCACTGTAACTGTTATTGTCCTTTGCATTATATGGTCACCCTACAGGTTGAGATATTATACGCAGATGATGATGACGATATTTTCCTGTGCTTTAAAAGAAATTTAAAATATAATTGTGATACGGATTATTGCTTTACCTAAGCAGGTCCTACAATAGTTGTAATTAGGGTAAGACATACGTTCCAACCAGAGATCAGCAGTGAATCGTTTTTTCGCTACTCATAAGTACTCATGAAATTTCGAGTATGAGTGAGTCAACAGTATTGAAATTCAACTACTCTGATTCATACGTACTCACTACAATATTGATTTATAAGTACAGGTTGTAACGAGTATGCTTACAGTGTTGACATTAAACTCATACCATTCGAAAAATATGTTTGATTATAAATTTAGAAAAATTCTTAAGTAGTATGTTTATGTATGTTCTAGACCACTTTTTCCATACAAATTTTGGTGCATGCGTACTCTACAGTTGGTAGTGGTCGGTTAGTTGATAGGTTTGTAACATGTAATGTGAAAATGTATGTACCTTCTAGAGCACTTTTTCCATACAAATTTGGGAGCATGCGTACTCTACAGTCGGTAGTGGTCGGTTAGTTGATAGGTTTGTAACATGTAATGTGAAAATGTATGTATGTTCTAGACCAAATTTTCCATACAAATTTGGGAGCATGCCTGCTTCTTCTTGTTCCTTTTATTTGTATTTCAAACGAATGATTGGACGGACAGAATGAGTATCTGTAACATGTAATGTGTGTGGTTGTTCTCTATGATGCATTTAGTTAGAATTACTTTAATTGAAAGTGAGTAGATTCGTCTCGAGTCTGAGTTCATGCTGCCGATGATCAGCGAGTACGTGATATAGGGTATGCTTTTGTTCATTTAATTTTTGGGGTGACTTAATGTTGAAGAAATAGAAAAGGGATGCACACATGTATAGTTGTTTTTTTATTTTTTTGTGTGATCGTTTTTTCTTGTGATAATAAAATGCAGGCACATTTTATGACGGTCAAATGTTGAAGAAATAGAAAAGGGATGCACACATGTATAGTTGTTTTTTTATTTTTTGTGTGATCGTTTTTTCTTGTGATAATAAAATGCAGACACATTTTATGACGGTCAAATGTTGAAGAAATAGAAAAGGGATGCACACATGTATAGTTGTTTTTTTTATTTTTTGTGTGATTTAATGTTGAAGAAATAGAAACATAGTTGTACGTGTTGTTGTTGTTGTTGTGTTTTTTTTATGTTGTAAGGATCTTCAATTTTAAACCGATAAGAAAGGAATGTATAGTTGTGCCTGCGGTTTTTTTTTCACACATAATTAGAATATCTGTTTTTAAATAATTGAATTTACTGCCCATTACTTTTAAAATGCATTACACCTTTATCAACATTCCAGAGTATAAATAGACTTGTCTTTAGGACTTAGAATTTTTTAGTTTTACTGTTTAAATAAAAGAAATTATATACATATAATAAAGAGATTAATTAAAACAAGTTACTTTTTATTTTATTAGATTTTTTTTTTCTTAGATATGTATTTTATTTTCAGATTTTGTTATTTTGTACATTACAATACATAGATCTATTTAATATAATAATAGTTAAACATTCGTTTATATAAATTAAAAAGTTTTTGAGTTATAATATATTTTTCATAAAATGTTTGACATCTACAAATGTTAAAAGATTCTGAGTACATTTTTTCACAATAATACAAATGTATGATATTATTAATACATGAAAATAGCTTACTTATTTTACTACTGCTACATATTCTTAGTTTATTGATAATACTTGAAAATAAATCAACATGTTGTTTATCAATTTGACTACTATGTCTATATAATATATCCTCTAACTCAGCTGTTGTCACCATTTTTTCCTTTCTTTAAAGACTCAATAGTACGAATACGAATAATACTCTGAATTATTTCATTTCAATTTATATTTATTGAATAAAAATTTTAAACACAAGTGCCCACAATTAAATGTATTAAAGTTCTGTTTTCGTTCATAATTATATTCAATGGGGAATTTTAGGTAGTTGACAATCTCAAGTGGTGGTTGTAAGTTTCCAAAGCTATCAAAGTACTCTTTATAGTTGTCGTTTTTATAATATGCTACCCAATGTGTTCCCATACCATTTGAATCATCTAAATTAACAATGCCGCATTCTAGTTTGAATGGTTTTTTAGGTAAAGAATCACGCATGAAAACACCCCTAAAATGTTTGAGATGTTTACCATATTTTCTTATATCTAAATCTGTTAATGGGCGCTCAGGTAGGTTATCTAGTAGTTTTTTGGAGCTGGACTATAGTAGAGACCATATCCAGTTTTATATGGTTTGAGATATAACCCTTTACCCATTGCAATTGATTCCATATATCTATTATGACGGTTAGCTTCCGCCAATTGTTCTTTTCCATTTTTGATAGCATTTACTGCTTTGACAATAGCAGATCCTCCACTTGCTAAACCACCAAGCGCTGACAATGCTGTTAGTACGGGAATAAGTGGAAGAAATCCTCCAATTTTCGGTACAGGTATAACTCTCGGTATTATAATGTTTGCTCGCTTTTTCCCTTTAAAATTTGAATGAATAGTCTTTTGAGCTATTTTAACAGCATCATTTATATCAAGGGGTTTCTGTTCTTTCAATTCTTTTAATGTTTTTCTCACAGTAGCCGTGAATAATTTCTTACTACATTTATTCATTTTTCCTTTTCTCATTATTTTCTCATTCTTTCTATTCTTATGTGTCTGCTCCTTCAAACCTAATCCAAATTTCACTTTAGCTTTCATAGCGTTTGTCACAAACCACGCGTTAGCACGTTCTTTAATATCACTATCTTTAGATTTAACTCGTTGCCAGGCCTTTTCAGCTAAAATTTGATCTGCTTGATGTCTTGTGTCTATATCTTTTGATTGTGAATATGCAATATCGTGTTCCTTACAAGCTGCGTCTAATAAATTTATTCCTTTATCTCCTCTTGCTAATCGTTTTTCAAGTTTCGTACCAGGTCCGCAAAACTGATAACCAGGCAGATGTAATTCAACAGGTAATTTATTTATTAAGTTGTTTACAAATCCTCTTCCCATCTTACACTGACTGGGTTTTTTATTTTGACCCCAGATTATAACCATTTTCTTTCGTTACTTTTATACCTCTTCACAAAAATATCTGAAATCACGACGATTTCCTACATATACACCAATTTATACGATCACTGTTTCAGTATATCAATTTTTTGATATTGATTTTGATCTGCTTGGTATCTGATCACGATCTACTTTATATCTGATCACGATCTGCTTTACATCGGCTCACGATCTGCTTGATATCTGCTTTAATATCTTAAAAACAAAAATTGTTTTTGTTTGTTGGTTTTTGTTAGTGTGATATATTTTCATCGTGTGTCTTTTGTCTATGTATTTTATTTTTTATTTTTTTGTCATTGTCATTTTTTACCTCAGTGTTTAAATTGTTTATTTGATCAATTACATCATCATATTTTTTGTTTCGAATTTTTTTTGTTTTTATAATTATGTATATCAAAACTTTATCTAATAATATAAATAATCTCTTTCCATCTTCTAATAAATTATGTTAGATTCTTTAAGCTCTTCGATAATAGATATTATTTCATTTTGATGATTGTTGTGACCAACACCTTCCGAAGAAAGAAGTAAACGTAGTCTGTCAACTAGTTCATTAGGATCATCCCAATGTATGTAATTTGATTTCCGATTATCTAGTAATTTTAGCATTAAACCACTGCCTTTTGTTAAAGTGTTTGTTGTTGTTTCGAATAAATGTTTAATTATTCGTATATATTTGAATGCTCGTGTTCCTTTCACTTGTTCATTAGGTTCATAGAAACGTTTATGTGCATTAGTATGAATTAAAATCTCTTTATATTTTTTCAAATCATTTTTAGAATAATGGAGAGGTTTTGTATGAAATACTAGCTCAAATAATCCAGGTGTCATTTTCAATTTCATATTTCCTATCCACATAGTATTATCTCTCTTAAATATTAATTTTTCCTTGCCATATTTCCAACTTCCGTCTGCATCTTGGTTAAAGTCATAAATTTTATCCAATTGCTTGTTATTAATAAGTAATTGAATATTTTCAAATAATGGATAGTTTTTCGTCTGCTTTAAACGTTGTTTTCTTTCCAAGTTTTTGATACATGTACTTGATACAGGTCTATTATTATCATAGTTTTGTTCATCATCATTATCATCAGTTGACATATTTTCATATTGAAAATCGTCATTATCACCCTTCGCGTCTTCATAATCATCGTCATCATCAATAGTGTTGTCTATATCCTTATGCTTATCTTCAAGTTCTCCAATGATTTCATTATCACCATTTATGTCATCATATACATCGTCATCATCAAGAGTGTTGTCTATATCCTTATGCTTATCTTCAAGTTTTTTAATGATTTTATTATCACCATTTACATCATCATAACCATTGTCATCATCAATAGTGTTGTCCATATCCTTATGCTTATCTTCAAGTTTTCCGATGATTTCATTATCACCATTTACGTCATCATTATCATCGTCGCCATTAATAGTATTATTGTCTATATACATATCCTTATGTTTATCTTCAAGTTTTCTGATGATTTTTTTAAGTGGTTTTGTTATTGGTTGAAAGGTGTCTTCTAATAAATTAACTCTTTCTTTTTGTTCCATTTTATTTTTTTTAAACTTTTCCTTTAGGACAGCCCTTGTCTTTACAAGATCTTCTAACACTTTATTATGATAATTTTTAGACATTATAAAAATTATTTATTTTGATTTTGATCTGCTTTGTATCTGGTTACGTTCTGCTCTATATCTGGTCACGAACTGCTTGCTATCTGCTCACGATCTGCTTTATATCTGCTTACAATCTGATTTACACCTGATCACGATCTGCTTGATGTCTTGTGTCTATATCATTTGATTTTGAGTACGCTATATCGTGCTTTCTACAAGCTGCATCCAATAAATTTATTTCTTTACCCCCTCTCCTCTTGCTATTCGTTTTTGAAGTTTTGTACCAGGTCAACAAAACTGATAACCAGGTGGATGTAATTCAACACGTAATTTGTTTATTAAGTTGTTTACAAATCTTCTTCCAATCTTACTGATTAGGTTTTTTTTTTTGTTTTGATTGTAGTTTATAACCATTTTTTTCGTTACTTTCCAACCTCTTACAGTGAAACACTATACAAGCTGTACTAGCAAGCTATACAAGCTGTACTAGCAAGCTATACAAGCTGTACTAGCAAGCTATACAAGCTGTACTAGCAAGCTATACAAGCTGTACTAGCAAGCTATACAAGCTGTACTAGCTGTACTAGCTATACTAGCAAGCCATACCAGCTATACCAGCTATACCTGCTATACCAACTATACCTGCTATACCAGCTATACCAGCTATACGAGCTGTATCAGCTATACCTGCGATACCAGCTATACCAGCTGTACCAGCTGGCTATACCAGCTATACCTGCGATACCAGCTATACCAGCTGTACTAGCTATACTAGCAAGCTGTACTAGCTATACTAGCAAGCTGTTCTAGCTAGTATAGCTGATACAGCTCGTATAGCTGGTATAGCTGGTATAGCAGGTATAGTTGGTATAGCAGGTATAGCTGGTATAGCTGGTACAGCTGGTATAGCTGGTATAGCTGGTATAGCTTGCTAGTATAGCTAGTACAGCTTGTATAGCTTGCTAGTACAGCTTGTATAGCTTGCTAGTACAGCTTGTATAGCTTGCTAGTACAGCTTGTATAGCTTGCTAGTACAGCTTGTATAGCTTGCTAGTACAGCTTGTATAGTGTTTCACTGTAAGAGGTTGGAAAGTAACGAAAAAAATGGTTATAAACTACAATCAAAACAAAAAAAAAAAACCTAATCAGTAAGATTGGAAGAAGATTTGTAAACAACTTAATAAACAAATTACGTGTTGAATTACATCCACCTGGTTATCAGTTTTGTTGACCTGGTACAAAACTTCAAAAACGAATAGCAAGAGGAGAGGGGGTAAAGAAATAAATTTATTGGATGCAGCTTGTAGAAAGCACGATATAGCGTACTCAAAATCAAATGATATAGACACAAGACATCAAGCAGATCGTGATCAGGTGTAAATCAGATTGTAAGCAGATATAAAGCAGATCGTGAGCAGATAGCAAGCAGTTCGTGACCAGATATAGAGCAGAACGTAACCAGATACAAAGCAGATCAAAATCAAAATAAATAATTTTTATAATGTCTAAAAATTATCATAATAAAGTGTTAGAAGATCTTGTAAAGACAAGGGCTGTCCTAAAGGAAAAGTTTAAAAATATTAAACTGAATCAAATAGATAGAGTTAATTTATTAGAAGACACCTTTCAACCAATAACAAAACCACTTAAAAAAATCATCAGAAAACTTGAAGATAAACATAAGGATATGTATATAGACAATAATACTATTAATGGCGACGATGATAATGATGACGTAAATGGTGATAATGAAATCATCGGAAAACTTGAAGATAAGCATAAGGATATGGACAACACTATTGATGATGACAATGGTTATGATGATGTAAATGGTGATAATAAAATCATTAAAAAACTTGAAGATAAGCATAAGGATATAGACAACACTCTTGATGATGACGATGTATATGATGACATAAATGGTGATAATGAAATCATTGGAGAACTTGAAGATAAGCATAAGGATATAGACAACACTATTGATGATGACGATGATTATGAAGACGCGAAGGGTGATAATGACGATTTTCAATATGAAAATATGTCAACTGATGATAATGATGATGAACAAAACTATGATAATAATAGACCTGTATCAAGTACATGTATCAAAAACTTGGAAAGAAAACAACGTTTAAAGCAGACGAAAAACTATCCATTATTTGAAAATATTCAATTACTTATTAATAACAAGCAATTGGATAAAATTTATGGCTTTAACCAAGATGCAGACGGAAGTTGGAAATATGGCAAGGAAAAATTAATATTTAAGAGAGATAATACTATGTGGATAGGAAATATGAAATTGAAAATGACACCTGGATTATTTGAGTTAGTATTTCATACAAAACCTCTCCATTATTCTAAAAATGATTTGAAAAAATATAAAGAGATTTTAATTCATACTAATGCACATAAACGTTTCTATGAACCTAATGAACAAGTGAAAGGAACACGAGCATTCAAATATATACGAATAATTAAACATTTATTCGAAACAACAACAAACACTTTAACAAAAGGCAGTGGTTTAATGCTAAAATTACTAGATAATCGGAAATCAAATTACATACATTGGGATGATCCTAATGAACTAGTTGACAGACTACGTTTACTTCTTTCTTCGGAAGGTGTTGGTCACAACAATCATCAAAATGAAATAATATCTATTATCGAAGAGCTTAAAGAATCTAACATAATTTATTAGAAGATGGAAAGAGATTATTTATATTATTAGATAAAGTTTTGATATACATAATTATAAAAACAAAAAAAATTCGAAACAAAAAATATGATGATGTAATTGATCAAATAAACAATTTAAACACTGAGGTAAAAAATGACAATGACAAAAAAATAAAAAATAAAATACATAGACAAAAGACACACGATGAAAATATATCACACTAACAAAAACCAACAAACAAAAACAATTTTTGTTTTTAAGATATTAAAGCAGATATCAAGCAGATCGTGAGCCGATGTAAAGCAGATCGTGATCAGATATAAAGTAGATCGTGATCAGATACCAAGCAGATCAAAATCAATATCAAAAAATTGATATACTGAAACAGTGATCGTATAAATTGGTGTATATGTAGGAAATCGTCGTGATTTCAGATATTTTTGTGAAGAGGTATAAAAGTAACGAAAGAAAATGGTTATAATCTGGGGTCAAAATAAAAAACCCAGTCAGTGTAAGATGGGAAGAGGATTTGTAAACAACTTAATAAATAAATTACCTGTTGAATTACATCTGCCTGGTTATCAGTTTTGCGGACCTGGTACGAAACTTGAAAAACGATTAGCAAGAGGAGATAAAGGAATAAATTTATTAGACGCAGCTTGTAAGGAACACGATATTGCATATTCACAATCAAAAGATATAGACACAAGACATCAAGCAGATCAAATTTTAGCTGAAAAGGCCTGGCAACGAGTTAAATCTAAAGATAGTGATATTAAAGAACGTGCTAACGCGTGGTTTGTGACAAACGCTATGAAAGCTAAAGTGAAATTTGGATTAGGTTTGAAGGATCAGACACATAAGAATAGAAAGAATGAGAAAATAATGAGAAAAGGAAAAATGAATAAATGTAGTAAGAAATTATTCACGGCTACTGTGAGAAAAACATTAAAAGAATTGAAAGAACAGAAACCCCTTGATATAAATGATGCTGTTAAAATAGCTCAAAAGACTATTCATTCAAATTTTAAAGGGAAAAAGCGAGCAAACATTATAATACCGAGAGTTATACCTGTACCGAAAATTGGAGGATTTCTTCCACTTATTCCCGTACTAACAGCATTGTCAGCGCTTGGTGGTTTAGCAAGTGGAGGATCTGCTATTGTCAAAGCAGTAAATGCTATCAAAAATGGAAAAGAACAATTGGCGGAAGCTAACCGTCATAATAGATATATGGAATCAATTGCAATGGGTAAAGGGTTATATCTCAAACCATATAAAACTGGATATGGTCTCTACTATAGTCCAGCTCCAAAAAACTACTAGATAACCTACCTGAGCGCCCATTAACAGATTTAGATATAAGAAAATATGGTAAACATCTCAAACATTTTAGGGGTGTTTTCATGCGTGATTCTTTACCTAAAAAACCATTCAAACTAGAATGCGGCATTGTTAATTTAGATGATTCAAATGGTATGGGAACACATTGGGTAGCATATTATAAAAACGACAACTATAAAGAGTACTTTGATAGCTTTGGAAACTTACAACCACCACTTGAGATTGTCAACTACCTAAAATTCCCCATTGAATATAATTATGAACGAAAACAGAACTTTAATACATTTAATTGTGGGCACTTGTGTTTAAAATTTTTATTCAATAAATATAAATTGAAATGAAATAATTCAGAGTATTATTCGTATTCGTACTATTGAGTCTTTAAAGAAAGGAAAAAATGGTGACAACAGCTGAGTTAGAGGATATATTATATAGACATAGTAGTCAAATTGATAAACAACATGTTGATTTATTTTCAAGTATTATCAATAAACTAAGAATATGTAGCAGTAGTAAAATAAGTAAGCTATTTTCATGTATTAATAATATCATACATTTGTATTATTGTGAAAAAATGTACTCAGAATCTTTTAACATTTGTAGATGTCAAACATTTTATGAAAAATATATTATAACTCAAAAACTTTTTAATTTATATAAACGAATGTTTAACTATTATTATATTAAATAGATCTATGTATTGTAATGTACAAAATAACAAAATCTGAAAATAAAATACATATCTAAGAAAAAAAAAATCTAATAAAATACAAAGTAACTTGTTTAATTAATCTCTTTATTATATGTATATAATTTCTTTTATTTAAACAGTAAAACTAAAAAATTCTAAGTCCTAAAGACAAGTCTATTTATACTCTGGAATGTTGATAAAGGTGTAATGCATTTTAAAAGTAATGGGCAGTAAATTCAATTATTTAAAAACAGATATTCTAATTATGTGTGAAAAAAAAACCGCAGGCACAACTATACATTCCTTTCTTATCGGTTTAAAATTGAAGATCCTTACAACATAAAAAAAAACACAACAACAACAACAACACGTACAACTATGTTTCTATTTCTTCAACATTAAATCACACAAAAAATAAAAAAAACAACTATACATGTGTGCATCCCTTTTCTATTTCTTCAACATTTGACCGTCATAAAATGTGTCTGCATTTTATTATCACAAGAAAAAACGATCACACAAAAAATAAAAAAACAACTATACATGTGTGCATCCCTTTTCTATTTCTTCAACATTAAGTCACCCCAAAAATTAAATGAACAAAAGCATACCCTATATCACGTACTCGCTGATCATCGGCAGCATGAACTCAGACTCGAGACGAATCTACTCACTTTCAATTAAAGTAATTCTAACTAAATGCATCATAGAGAACAACCACACACATTACATGTTACAGATACTCATTCTGTCCGTCCAATCATTCGTTTGAAATACAAATAAAAGGAACAAGAAGAAGCAGGCATGCTCCCAAATTTGTATGGAAAATTTGGTCTAGAACATACATACATTTTCACATTACATGTTACAAACCTATCAACTAACCGACCACTACCGACTGTAGAGTACGCATGCTCCCAAATTTGTATGGAAAAAGTGCTCTAGAAGGTACATACATTTTCACATTACATGTTACAAACCTATCAACTAACCGACCACTACCAACTGTAGAGTACGCATGCACCAAAATTTGTATGGAAAAAGTGGTCTAGAACATACATAAACATACTACTTTCTTAAAATACTCATTAATGGTACGAGTAATTCGAATCATTCATCAAAATTTACATTCTTAGTTGTTGTTGTTGCATTTATAAAAAAAAGAAAGAAAAAGACAAAGACACCAAGCAAAGCAAACACACAACCTTCTTGCGAGTATTGTAATGTTCGTACGCGAATCATACCTATTTTGTGATTCTTGTAAATGTTGAGTAAAGGAGAGTCGAAATCAACAACATGAGTATTATGAGTATGAGTATGATGACGCCGCTGTAGTCTAGTATATAGTGTGTTGGCTTATTAGACGTAATACCGCGGTTCAAATCCCAGGTCAAACATCAATACGAAAATATGAAAAAATATTTCTTCGGCGACTTCCTCTCAGCAGATTTCTAGCAAAAACTTCATTACTTCATATCAAATCCATCACTAAATTTATTAAATTTTCAGTGCGGTTTCCATCTTGATTTTAATGAGACCTCGTGGGGGTGTGATTTCGCCCACTTATGTGATAAATTCTTGCCCTTTGGAGACTGTGGCTACATTTCTTGATTTGGGAGTATTATTGGATATGAAACTCTCTGTTGTTGATCATATTAGTATGATGATTGGCAAGGCTCGGGCTGTTCTTGATTTTGTGAAAAGATGGGCTAGGGAATTCATTGATCCTTATATAACTAGACTGCTATACATTTCACTTGTTAGACCTATTTTGGAGTATGCGTCTATTGTTTGGAATCCATACTATCGTTGTCATAGTGATTCAATAGAGTCTGTACAGAGGCAGTTTTTATTGTTCTGTTTACGTGGCTTAGGATGGGATTATGCCAATGGGTTTCCGTCATATGAGGCTAGATTAGGTTTGATAAAACTTCCAACTTTGGAACGTAGAACGGCGGTTTTAGGTGTTTGTTTTGTTTTTAATATGGTTAAAGGTGATATCGATTCTGAGTTTTTGCTTTGTAACCTGAATTTCAGTATTCCTGCAAGATTTTCACGGCACTATCGCCATCTTTCTTTAGATTGCTATAGAACGAACTATGGATCTAATTTTCCTTTTCGTAGATTATGTAATGATTTTAACTTATATTATGATTTTATTGATTTTAATTGTAGTGTTTGTAATATAAAACGTAGCTTATATGCTGGCATTAATTTGTAAATTATTATATAAAAGTGTATTTTCGTTCTTGTCATAGATAGTTCCTGTTTATTGTTAATTTATTCAGCTTGTGATTAAGTTCTGTAGCTGATTTATGTTCTTGTTGCCATTACTTTTCCCTTACCCGCTACAGTCCGGAGTGTAGTGTATACGTGTCCCTACGTAATGGGGACGAGCCCTCCGCTGTCGGGTGAGGGTGGGTAAGTGTGTGGCTGGGGACGTTCGGATAATAACGGACCACTAAATCAACACACTAACTCTTAGGCTACGTCGTATATTAATGAAGCGGACACAGTAAAAGATATGATAACCAAAGACCAAAAAACTTAGGTGGTTAGATTCTATAATAGCTATGGAGTACGGAGATACGAAACCCAAAATATTATTATTGCCTGAACTGCGGTAGTGTAGATTGTAAACATGTTAAATTCTGCTCTTATTGACGACTTCGAAATTTTTATGGCATTATTTTAAAGCCTATGATGCAGTCTCGTAAAATGTTTTTCTTCTTCTTCTTCTTTTTATCTATTTGTACATACATTCCATAGAGTGTGTAGCAAATTTGAAGTTTTCTATTTTCTTGTTTTTTTGCGAATGTGATAAGAAAAGCAAAAAACTTGTGAAATTGGCTATAACGCTGCAAAGTACAGGCATTTTTTGATTCTTTGCCAAGTTGTGTTTATTTTCCAATCAAATGACTTTCTTCGTACACAACTGGAAAAAGAGTTTTTTGTTGCCACTATCACTGGCTTACAGTGTTTTCGTAAGTGTTTCTTGTAGAAAAATTTAACAATTTGTTTCAGACCAACAAAGCTTTATTAACTGGGAGGTGTAGAGTATATAGGGTGGGCCATTTAAAAAGATAAAATTTTAATGACTTTAATTTTTTTTTATATTCTGTATGAATTCTAAAGATAAAAAATACTTGTGGCCATGCCACAAGGCGAGACATCTTCAACTTTGTCATGGGGAGTATTCTGCGAGTTCAATGCTGGCAAATTTAAAATTTAATTAAGAAAATGCATTCAAAACAAAAACGATTTGAAATTTTGCCAAATTTATTTATTTTTTTGTGAAATACAATCGTACAATTCATATGGCAGCCGTGGCGTGGCAGTACCTCATTCGACCAGACATATTTTCGTGCACTTTTCCGAGAGTATGTGGTCGTATCTTGGCAATAGTATCGCAAATGTTAGCCTTCAAATGCTCAATTGAGTCTGGTTTGTCTCAGCATAACACTTTTCTTTAATGGCGCCCCACAGAAAATAGTCCAACGGTGTCAAATCGCATCTTCTTGGCATCCAATTGACATCACTATTTCCGCTAATTAAACGGTTATCAAACGTTTGACGCAATATATCGATTGTGGCATGAGATGCATGGAAATTTGCACCATCCTGTTGAAAGCAAACATCGTCCACATCAATACCATGAAGAGCGGGTACAAAAAAATCGGTTATCATGGTGCGATATGTGTCTCCATTGATCGTAATGGTTGCGCTGTCCTCATTTTCAAGGACATATGGGTCAATGATGCCTCCGTTCCACAAGCTGCACCAAACAGGCACTTGTAATGGATGCATTAGCTTCTGCATGACTAAGTGTGAGTTTTCTGAGCCACAAATACGGCAATTTTGTTTACTATTCATCCGAAAAAATAATTTTTTTGGCAAAATCGACATCATCGTGCAGTTTCTCGTTGACTTAATAAATCCCAAAGTTGCTCAAGCATAAATCGATTCATTACGTTCAGTGGATATAATATACTGAATTTTGTGACCGAATAGAATGACATAAGTATTACCAGATTTGAAATAACCGATGGTTCAAATTTCAATCGATAGATGGCTCACGCAACATTTGGGCCTTCACAACATAGTACTTTGCAAAGTACTTTGAACGTGCAAAAGGCATCATACAACCTTGTCTACGATATAAAAACGTTTCGAACCCTTTATCTAACGTAGACATTCTAGCCAATAACATTAGCATTCATCTTAAAATTTTTTACATACTAAACCAATGTGCAGCATGCCGCATGCATGTATGCTCCTGTTCAATATTTGTTCTTGGTATGGCAGCCAATGTTTGTGTCCAATTGCCTTCGGGTTGTATGAAAACGTGCAAGTCTTGACCGTCAGGTTGACAATACTAAGATTGGTTTTTTTTTATCTTATTGTTAAGATTTCTTTCTCCCATTTTGTTGTTGTTTTTGTTGCAACATTGTAACTTTTTTGCTTAAAGCGTTACGTTACGTGTTTTTTTGATTATTTGACGAAAATCAAATGCTGCATATTGTGTAGGGGTGTTCAAGAAAAAGTTTGTTTTTCAACAATTTGACAATTTAGAATCACGAAAACTATGGTCTACTGAAGTATTCTACCAGACCATGAAAACCTATTTTGAATTAATTTGTGTGTCGATTATGGTCAGTAGGGTTGACAGCTGGTAACCCAAAGCTTTTTGTTGCCTCTAACTAACGCAGTCCAATGTTGATTGTAAACAGAATAAAAATTGGAGATACGCTAAAGTCCACGCTGCAAGGTGGTCTCGAGTTCATCTTGTCTCTACAACTATTAGACATCTTCCTACAAAACATGGCTGCTAGAACTGCAAAGAGGCTTAACTTCCCGAATCATCTGAGTTTTGGACGCGGCTACATGCTATCAGAAACTGTTTTCAGAATAAGATTTTTTTTCCATTCTAGCGCCATTCTTGTAATACTGTCGGGCTTCTTTCTCAAAGTATGGCTGATCCACCTCCATTTTTTCTTTTTTATCTGCTTCTGTATGGGTTCCTCTTCTGTAAGAGTCCAGAGATCTGCGTATGATATGATTCTCAGACATGGTAGTGGCATCCTTGCTTAACTCCTGCGTTTGTTTGAAACCGTTGATTGATGTTGCCGTTGTGAAGAACTGAGAGTTTTGCGTTCTCATACATAGCTCTAATTATTTTGACTATTTTCTGGGGTACTTTATTTATTTTTTAATGCTTTCCATATAGCAACTCGTTTGATGGTATCGAAGGCTTTTTAAAGTCGACAAACAGTACATACAGGGGAGTACGCCATTCCAGGGATTGTTCAATAATAATGTGCAAGGTGCTTGCCTGATCTACGCAGCTTCTGTTTGGTCGAAAACCTCTCAACTCATACTCCCAAACTGGAAGAATGGATTGCTGAAGCTGTCATCAATGACGGGAGCATTACGATCTTCACCGATGGGTTAAAAATAAAATGTGGAACTGGATCTGAGGTCTACTCCGATAAGCTGGCATTGAACGGGTCATACAGATTACCTAACCAGGCCAACATACTTCAGGAAGAGGTTTTTGTTACTGAACAAGCTGCTCGTATGATTGAAATCGAAAACTTATCTCCTTCGAACTCGATCGTATGTGTGGATACTCAAGCAGCAATCAAAACACTGGGATCCCACCTTGACAAATCAAAGATATTCAGGAGTTGTATAGACTTGCTACAGCGTATAGGTCGACTTACAACCCGTCTCTCTTGGGTTCCTGATCACTGTGATACAGTGAGAAACAGAAAGGCGGACGAACTGTAAAGTAAGGGGTCTAAGATGTCGGAGGAAGAGACAATAGAGGGGATATTTATTTAGATTTATCAAGATTATTTATTCAACAAACCAGCATACCTGGTTTTCGAATTTCAAAACTGCTGCATCCAGCAGTGAACAGCAGGAAAACCAAGGAACTACTTAAGTTCGACAAGAGAACGGGAATTTTAATGGGACACTGTGCTATCGCCAGTTTCGCTGTCAAGTTCGGTCTGCCGCACCAATATTGCTGCAGAAGCTACCAGAATGTGGAAGAAACGGAATCGGTACAACACCTTTAACAGATGTAATCGGTTTTTGGGTGACAGAACCTTTTAAGATCTAGACATTGTGACGAAAGAGTCACTAAGGAAACTGGACGGTTTCATACGAAGTTTGAGTTGGTTCGAACCCACCACTAATGGCTCATGACGAAGGGCTTTCCTTACATTGGGTAACACAATGGGTTAGATAACACGTACCACGTATGGTCTACGAATAACATTGGAATCATGTTAAAGCCCTTTACAACAGAACAAAATAAATATAGTTTTCTGCATAAATAACACAACTTTTTCCATTTTAAATGCCTGAATAGAAAGTAACAATAGTCTGCTAGCTATTTATCCACAGGATTATATTTTATTGCCACTCTCCAATGAATACACCTTGTGTTACATTTTTTCAATGATCCTCTTAACAAATCATTATCATTTAAGTGTACGAGTGCTCAAAAGTATTGCCACTTCAATTGGCTGTCGTCGTATGGTGGAACAAACATGTGTTTCCACATAAAATTGTGTGCCACTTAATGTCACAGTATGAGAGTCCTTCTGATAATGTTGCAAGATTGGAATACAATCATTATTCTTATTTACCATAAGTACTTATTTTATGGCAAAATTTTATATTCGTTAGTGTGGACATGGAGATGGAATTGAAGTTAATTTTTCATATTTATAGTGGAGCTTGATGGTAAAATTGGATGTAAGGCGGTGTACTGCTGCACTTTATTAACAGAAATTGTTATGAAATTATTGATGATCGATTTTGAGTTATATTCTGCAAAGGCCTATGGAAATTAAGTTTACATACACCATCCTTTTGTGCAATAAGAGATCGCGTTTATGCCTTAATATTAGAGTTCGGAGGCTGATAAGGCAATGCTGCAGTATCAAGTCGAAAAGTTATTCCCGCTCCGCTAATGTGCTAGACGCGACATCTTCTACTTCAACATGGAGAGTATTCTGCGAATTCAGTTAATTATATCGGGTGGGATATTTCGAACTTGGAAATACTTATGTCATTCTATTCTATCATAAAATTCAGTATATTATCTTCAGTGAACATAGTGAATTGATTTACGATTGAGCAACGTTGGGATTTATTAGAATAATGGGTCAACGGGAAACTACACTATGATCCCGATTGTGCCATAAAAAATCATCTTTTCGAAAGAAGCTTATTGTCATCTTGGTGGGTACCAGAGATCCGCAATGAGTAAGCTCTAATCATACTCATAATTTCTGATATTTATACGCATTCATACTTATTTTAATATCGTACTCAGACTACTCATATTCAAAATTTGAGGTACTTAACGTACTCATACTTAACAATACGCATGATGTTGTTGATTTCGACTCTCCATGATTCAATATTTGCAAGAATCACAAAATAAGTATGATTCGCGTGCAAACACTATAACACTCACTAAAAGGTTGTGTGTTTGCTTTGCTTGCTGCCTTTGTCTTCTTTTTCTTCTTTTTTGGTAAATGCAACAACAACTAAGACTAAATTTTAATGAATGATTCGAATCACTCGAATCATTTATGAGTATTATAAGTATTTTGCTAATTTTTATGAATCTGAACGAGTAGGCATATGAATCAAACATATTTCGTATGTTATGAGTTTGATGTCAACGCTGTACTCATACTCATTGCAACCTGTACTTATAAATCAATGTTGTAGTGAGTACGAATGAATCAGAGTAGTTGAATTTCAATACTGTTGACTCATTCATACTCAAAATTTCATGAGTACTTATGAGTATCGAAAAAACGATTCATTGCTGATTTCTGGTGGGTACGTTAATAAACAAAATTAGCCATATTTGGGGCTCGGAAAACTCAAACCTCATTTGAAAATGAGGACGATACAACCATTACGGTCAATGGAGGTTACTACCGCGCCATGATAACCGTTTTTTTTATACCCGCTCTTCATGGTATTGATGTGAATGATGTTTGATTTCAACAAGGTGGTGCAACTTGCTACGATTTGATTAGCCGAAATGGTGATGTCAATTGGTAGCCAAGAAGCTGCGATTTGACACTGTTGGATTATTTCCTGTAGACAATTGATAATTTTGTTGGATAACATTCGTAATGCCACTGCCGAGATACGACCCTACACACTCGATGCACGATCGAATCGGGTACTCTTAGGCCAGCCACGGGAGCCATATGACTGAAATAATATTCCATTTCTAACCAGAATAATTTGAATTTTGTCAGTGGCTTTTTCGTATACACCTGCAACTAAGAAAACTCCAAAGGAAAAATTCTAACGATGTTAAATCTCATGATTTCGGTGTCTAGTTCAATGACCTCCACGTGAGATGAGGAATATCCAGTGTGGCCATCCTATTAAAATCGCATGTGGTTGCTGTTCAGATTGTCTAGTTTTTGGCTTAAAGAAGTTGGTAATCATTAACATATAGAGTTCGCCGTTAAGAATAATATTACTGGCGAATATGGAGGTTCTCAGAGAAATATGAAGCCACCAGCCCAATATTCAAAAAAGATGACCGGAAGCCTGTTAGAAGATCCAGTACATATGCACATTTACATGCATATATTTATTTCAAATATTTATTTACTCATAATTTTTTAAAATGAAAAATATTTTCCCAAGAAAAGAATGCAACTTTTCAAAAACAAATGCATGAACATGAAAACCTCAACCGAACGCATTCATTTTGTAGTCATGTTTATAGGAAAATATGAACAAAAATTAATATGATGAATGCAATTGCTTGCACATATATAGAATTTTTTTATAACAAGAAAGAAAGGAAAATAAAAATAAAGAAGAATAAATAAATTTCTAAAATGAAATGAACGAAAATTCATCATACGATGTAAACAAATTATAAGTTGTGTGTTAAAATAACTCTTACATGGGAAGAAATGCATGCAGAATTACAATGAAATAAAAAAGGAAGATATTATGGTATGAAAATGTCAGAGATTTGAGAGAGTTACTTACTTACTTACTTAATTGGTCATTAAAAACCCCGATTAACAGATTTCGGCCTGCCGCAACACATTATTCCAGGCGCCTACGCCAGTTGGTCACACAAATCGATGTCAGGGCTTTCTTGATTTGGTCCTTCCAACGCAGGGAAGGTCGTCCTCTTCGCCGTTTTCCGCAGATCCGCGCATCAAATACTTTTCTCGCCGGAGCATCCTCCACCCGAAGGACATGGCTGAGCCAGCGCAGCCGCTGGATGTTAATACGCTGCACAACGTCTATGTCGTTGAGGAGCTCATACAGCTCATTCTTGTATCGGATGCGGAAATCAGATAGGCATAGACTAGACATAGACATTGACATATATATGGTGTTTTTTATAGAGGTATAGAACTTTAAGTTGCAATAAAACAACGATGTCGATTGACATGAATTTTATTTATCCGAAAGATAATCTTGTGGCTATACATTTTAAATATGATTTCTGGCATATGACCGCCACGGCTGGCGCGGATGTAGTCCAATCTGGACGTCCAATTTTCGATAACTTTTTCCAACATTTGTGGCCGTATATTGGCAATAACACGGCGAATGTGTCTTCCAAATGGTCAAGTGTTTGTGGCTTTACCGCATAGACCAATGACTTTACATAGCCCCACAGAAAGTAGTCTAGCGGTGTTAAATCACAAGATCTTGGAGGCCAATTCACCAAACGTGTCTTTCAATAAATCTATTGTGGCACGAGCTGTGTGACATGTTGCGCCGTCAAGTTGAAACCACATCTCCTGGAGATCATGGTTATTCAATTCAGGAATGAAAAAGTTAGTAATCATAGCTCTATACCGATCACCATCGACTGTAACGTTCTTCCTCAATGCTACGCTCTACAGCAGCAATAGCTTCTTCTGTACGCACCGTACAGCGTCTCGGGGGATGCGAGTTATCAATAAGACTAAACGTGGTGCGAAAACGTTCCATGGTTAATCGAATTAACTGCTCTGGTGGACGATTTTGTCGACGATAAAATGGACGTAGTGCGCGAGACGTTTTCCGCACAGAACCATTATTTTCGAAATAAAATTGCACTATTTTCTAGCGTTGTTCAGGCGTGAGTCTATTCATGATGAATTGCCAAACCAAACTGAGAATAAATCACTTGACAGCTGTTAAATCGGTCGCCATCTTGAAAAGTAATGCCAACTTAAAGTTCTATACCTCTATAAAAAACACCCTTTACATAGACATAGACATAGACATAGACATAGACATAGACATAGACATAGCCATAGACATAGACATAGACATAGACATAGACATAGACATAGACATAGACATAGACATAGACATAGACATAGACATAGCATAGACATAGACATAGACATAGACATAGACATAGACATAGACATAGACATAGACATAGACATAGACATAGCCATAGACATAGACATAGACATAGACATAGACATAGACATAGACATAGACATAGACATAGACATAGACATAGACATAGACATAGACATAGACATAGACATAGACATAGACATAGACATAGACATAGACATAGACATAGACATAGACATAGACATAGACATAGACATAGACATAGACATAGACATAGACATAGACATAGACATAGACATAGACATAGACATAGACATAGACATAGACATAGACATAGACATAGACATAGACATAGACATAGACATAGACATAGACATAGACATAGACATAGACATAGACATAGACATAGACATAGACATAGACATAGACATAGACATAGACATAGACATAGACATAGACATAGACATAGATATAGACATAGACATAGACATAGACATAGACATAGACATAGACATAGACATAGACATAGACATAGACATAGACATAGACATAGACATAGACATAGACATAGACATAGACATAGACATAGACATAGACATAGACATAGACATAGACATAGACATAGACATAGACATAGACATAGACATAGACATAGACATAGACATAGACATAGACATAGACATAGACATAGACATAGACATAGACATAGACATAGACATAGACATAGACATAGACATAGACATAGACATAGACTAGACTCGGACGAACATCTTTCTTAGGACTTTTCTCTCGAATACTCTCAAGGCTGCTGCATCAGCGCTTAATTGTGTCCATGATTCTGCGCTATAAAGAAGTTTAGAGTATTAGTTTTGTCGTACGAGAGAGGTCTCTGCTACTCAATTTTCTATTGAGATCATAGTAGCACCTGTTGACAAGAGTATCACTACGCTTGATTTCCAGACTGATATCAGTTTTGGTGATAATGAAGGAATCAAGATAAACAAATTCATTGCCTATACGGAAGGTATATTCATCTGCAGTTATCACGTAGTCGCCGTAGTCTAGTAGGCAGTGTGTTGGCTTATTAGATGTAAAGGCTACTGTCAGACATCACAACGAAAATATAAAAAAATATTTCTTACGGTAGGAGATTTTTGGCCAAAAACTCTGAGAGCAAATAAAATGGCCATGAAAAGTTTCTCAAAAATCTATCATTCGGAATCGACTTTAAACTCCTAGGTCTCGCCACTCGTGTATAAAATTAAGACACACAATATAAGTGGTGTGACAAGGTAGGTCGTAATCGTGACTGAAGGGTTGTAATAACATGTATGTATGTATGTACATAGTTATCCACCGTAATCTGGGATCTAATACGCCGCGTTTCTCTACTTGTCGACAACATATTTTTCGTTTTGTCCTCATTTACTGCCAGACCCAGCTCAATCTGTACAAACAAGCATTGACCAAGAACATTCGGAATATGTAAACAGACACTATGCCGTCATTTTCCGTCATGATAACGCTCAACCACATATTGTGGCACCGACCAAGAACTATTTGAAAAACTGTGGTTTGGTCATTTTACCTCACCCGCAGTATAGAGCAGAGCTTGTCACTTCTGATTACCTGTTCTTTTCTTTTGACGCAGAACACGTATCTTCAGAGCAAGGTATAGACAAAAGAAGACAATATTTTAAATATCTGATCCAAAAGTTATAGCATCTGCTCAGAAAAAATTTTCTAAAATTCTTTCTTAATTTTTTTCTATTTTTCTACGAATTTTCATAGACAACAGTATTACTTTAACACTGAGAAACTCATGATATACAATATATTCTGTTATGAACTAAAAAAATTTCAATATTTAAGGGTTTATTTTACTGCTCGTCCCTTTAGATTTCATTTTCTTAGAAATGCAAATTTGTTTATTAAGAATCACAAAAATATCTGCATTAAAGCTAGAATTGTATGGACAAAACATAGAAGGAAATATGAAAATACTCTGCCACATATTGCATTGTAATATGAGTTGCAAAACAAAAAAATATTTAAAAAAAATTAAAATATCCTTTGCAGAATGTTAGGCAGTATAGTGTAGGAAAAGTTGGGCAAAAAAGTATTTTTAATAACTGACAGGTGTCTTAATGAATTTTAACAAAAAAAAAAAAAAACAATCTTTTGTGTTGCAAAAATTTTACATTGAAATTCGGCGATTAAGAATTCTATAAGCCCTTACTAGCCATTTAAACGCGGCATAAGAAATAAGAAAATCTTAAAAACAGAAAAATATTCTCTCGCTTGGTGTTTCCTTATTAAAAATAAGCATTTTTATAGGAAGGTAGTTGCATTGGTGTATAACAGAGATCAGGAATGAGTATTCAAAAAGATGAGTAGAATCGAATCATACTCATAATTTCTTTTACTTATAGGCATTCATACATATTTTAATATCATACTCATTCTACTCATATACAAAGTTTGAAGTACTCATCATATTCATACTTAACAACACTTATGATGTTGTTGATTCCGACTCGCCGTGACTCAACATTTACAAGAATCACAAAATAAGTATGATTCGCGTACGAAAACTACAGTACTCCCTAGAAAGCTGTGCGTTTGCTTTACTTAATATATTTGTCTTTATCTTTCTTCTTTTTTTTTGTAAATGCAACAACAACTAAGGCTGTAAATTTAGCTGAATGATTCGAATAACTCGAAGCATTTATGAGTATTATAAGTATTTTTCTAAATTTATGAATCTGAATGAGTAGTTGTAGGAATCACCCATATTTCGAATGGTATGAGTTCGATGTCAACGTTGTACTTATACTCATTGTACTATACTTATAAATCAACGTTGTAGTGAGTACGAATGAATCAGAGTAGTGAAATTTCAATATTGTTGACCCACTTGTATTCAAAACTTCATGAGCTCTTATAAGTAGCGAAGAAACTATTCATTGCTGATCTCTGGTGTGCAACAGTGCTTATTCATTCGCAACAAGTAGAAGCCGGGGAAAATAAGTGACTTGTGGAGGATTAATTTCGCTTCATGATAGAGGTTTCTGATATGCAATTGTGTATTGGGACCATAATAATACTTCAGGGCAAGATGATGTTCAGACGGACATTAGTTAAATAAATTACTTAACAACATCAAAGTGGCCATAGTCTAGAAGGTAGTGAATTGGCTTATTAGACGTGAAGCCACAGTTTAAGCTTTAGATCGGACATCTTCAACAAAACGAAATATGACTTAACTGACTTCCTTTCATCAAATTTCTGGCAAAAACTCTGAGAGTAGAAAAATTATCATGAAAAGTTTCTCAAAAAATCTGTTGTTCAAAGTCGAATTGAAACTGTATGCAATTTACACACACAACATAAGTGGATTGTTATTTTTTATTTTGCAATGAAAGTAAATGAAGACTGACTACAGAAATGATCCTGTAAAGTGTAGTGGGTGTGACAAGCTAAGTCCTTATCCTGATTTAAGGGTTGTAATGACAAATTATGTATGTATGTGTGTACAGCATCGAAAATATAGTAGTCGGCCATAACCTGCGATTCGATTAACCGTATGTCTCTACTCATCACCTCATACACTTCGTTTTTATTGACTGTCAGACCGGTCTCCTCTGGCTCCCGGTCTATAGTACTAAAGCGTTTCCATTTCGCTTGATGCATCTAAAGATGAATGAATGAAGAAATATGAAAATTTTGCAAATGCAATGAACTTCCACCTTCTGCAGAACACTCGCTTAAGTTGAAGAGATCGCATGATAAGGCCCCTTTGAAGCTACAAGGGTTACTCAGCCTCACATCATATCTCATTCTCTAATCCACTTTGCCGGAGTACCAAGTTCAGATATTGATGCACTACCACATTCAGTATTATATCCGACAAAGTGGGGATGTGTATTGTCAAGGCAGAAATAGGCTGACGGATTCTATCATTCATGTTATTTCAAGTTGCTGAATTGCAACTTTGAACTCATTATGGCTGAGTAGCGGAATCTCCATGCCGTCTTAATTGATTGGCTTGAGTACAACATCCTTCTCAAATGACGAAACTGGTGACCTATGAAAACCATACATTCTGATAATTACCAGATTATTTGGTTCTAATTTTAAGTTTCCTAAGCAAGTGCAAGTTTGTAGTCACCGTTGTCTGGTAGGTACTGTGTTGGCTAACTATATGTTAGGCAAAGGTTTAAACCCCAGGTTAGAAATATCGATCAAAACAAAATAAGAAAAAAATTTTTTTGGGCGAATTCCCCTCAGCAGATTTCTGTCAACAACTTTGAGAGCAAATAAAATTGCCATGAAAAATTTCTCAAAACTCTGTCGTTCGGAATCGCTTTTAAACTGCAGGTCCCGCCATTCATGTATAAATCCTAACTGAAATATTGTAATGACCAATTAAGTAAGCAAGCGAGTACAAAATGCACGCACGTTTATTTCCTTTTTAATAATTATTCGGAAAAAATCTTTTCACAGAAAAATTTAGGCTATTTAGGGTGAGCAAATCATTAATCATTCCACTCAGAGGATTGGTTTATGACAAGAACCCAAAGAGGTCGCTTCCAAGCTTTTTAATCTGTCAGACAATTCAATTACGAGCAGTACGGATCTTAATTACGTTTGCACTAACTTCCAAATTTAATTCAAGTTAAATTATATATACCCTTGGCCAATTTTTTAGTGCACACTCATCAACATTGTTTACCAAGCAATTCCGAAACTATCAAATAACTTACAAAATCTTGACTATCTATTGTCCCTTTGTGCACTTTTGCAACCTGAGATCAGGAACATTACA
Source organism: Sarcophaga rosellei (assembly GCA_930367235.1). Classification (NCBI taxonomy): domain Eukaryota; kingdom Metazoa; phylum Arthropoda; class Insecta; order Diptera; family Sarcophagidae; genus Sarcophaga; species Sarcophaga rosellei. The sequence continues at coordinate 29,729,776 of OV884021.1, read as the reverse complement.
TATCTGAAGTCTTCCTCCTTGACATTAAAAATGCCGACAAAAGCTTCATGCTCTTGACAACACCGAGATTCTTAAGATCACTAGTGTAGTTTGCAATACGAATTAGACTTCCCATCCCCAGCTGTAGTAAACTTTCAGCTGCATTTACCACGGCATTAAATCAAATAAAACCGATTTGTTGTGTGAAATTCACTGATATTTGAAGTTCTTGTAATGTAGGGTGTCTAGAGAATTAAAAAACATATTTTTTCTATTTTAAACAATTTGTTTTACATTTGCCTAAATACATACATATGTATTTAAACATTTTTTCTTTTGATTTTCTTCTATGCATTCCTGATGATTTGAGCATTCTTATTACAAAAAAATAAAAGAAATAAATCTTAAAATGCATATGCGTTGTGCTTATAAGCATTTATGAAATTGTTAAACAATCAACAATTTAAAATAAAAATTTATTTTACAAAGATTTTAAAAATTTGTTGAATTATTTCTTCCTTAAAAATTTTATGTGAGTTCAATTACCATTAAAACTGAAATATTTCCAGATGCGTGTATAACAGAGGGTAAAACACTGAGAATAAAAATTGTTGCTAAATTTTTTGTTAACAGTTTGCTAAGGTAGGAATTACTACTTTTTTGGAACTGTTATCATAACGCATGTTCACTTACGTAAGCTAGTAAGAAGTTAAAGTCTGCTTTGTGGAAAGCGCAGCTATTGAGTCATCCACTATTGTTCCAGTATGATCTTTAACAGAGATCAGCACTGAGTATTCAAAAAGATGAGTAAACTCGAATCATACTCATAATTTCTGATACTTATACGCATTCATACTTATTTTAATATCATACTCATACTACTCATATTCAAATTTTGAAATACTCATCATATTCATACTTAACAATACGCATGATGTTGTTGATTTCGGCTCTCCTTTACTCAATATTTACGAGAATCACAAAATAAGTATGATTCGCGTACAAATACTACAATACTCACTAAAAGGTTGTGTGTTTGCGCTGCTTGCTGCTCTGTCTTTTAGCGAAGACTGTAAATTTTGATAAATGATTCGAGTTTCTCGAGTATTATAAGTATTGTTATGAATCTAAATTAGTAGGCTTATGAATCAAACATATAACGAATGGCATGAGTTTGATTTCAACATTGTACTCATACTCATTGCAACCTGTACCTATAAATCAACGTTGTAGTGAGTATGAATGAATCAGAGTAGTTGAATTTCAATACTGTTAACTCACTCATACTCAAAATTTCATGAGTACTTATGAGTAGCGACAAAACGATTATCTTGTGCTCTTTATCAACAATACAATATTTGACAATATCGCTTTATCCTGAAACCAATATTAGAGTTATATTTTTATGATTCAAAATTTCCTCGTCATTCATCGATGACAACGGATGTCAAGATGGCGTCTGTTAGGGACTTAAATATCTATTGGCTGCACGAGTAAATTTTTGAGGACAGTCAATATAGTCGTCGACGACACCGAAAACCTACAGATTGCATGCAGACAAAGATCTGTAGTAAAATTGCTTAGTGATTGTTTATATGAATGGTGTAAACAGAGTAATTTTACATCAAGTTGCGAACAGTGGCACTCAGAATTGCCACTAAAACTAAACACAACGCAATCAAGGAAGTTCATATTTGGAACGTTTTTAAAAGGTAAAAACGTTACAATACAACGAAACGTTTTTCCCATCTTTAGCGTTGATTATACGGGTTATAGGGTTTGGTTAGTGTGTGGGTAAGAGGGGTAGGGTATATTAAGAAGAAGCTGCACAAACCTTTTATATTTTAACTGTCTACATGTGTAAATAATAAATGTTATAGAGTTTTTAAATTTGTATTTTCTTCAAACGTTATAAAGTGTATATTTGTTTGTGTTTCGTAACAATGTGTATTTTGTTTACAATGTGTATATATTTTGTTTTGTTTCACAATGTTCACAATTTATTTTAATTTGTTAATGTTCATGATGTTTACGATTTGTTGAATATGTATTTTATATAAAGTTTTTTGATGATCACTGTTCTGTTCACACACGCGTAGGGATTGATGGGTTTTTCGTCTTGTATTGTTCAACGATCGATAATCAACTTCTTTATTTGATGATCTGTAGTCAACTGATCGGCAAGGATCAAAACAACCATTTACGACCTGTTGAAGAATGTGTGTATGTTGATGTGTGATGAATGTTGATGTGTATGGTGAATGTGTTGATGTGTATTGGGGATGTTATTGTTATTGTCTGAGATGTTTGTGTTGTCCTATTGGAAGTCAGGGTTGGGGTTGTTTGAATTTGTTCACTCGTGTGAACATCCTCCCGGGCCGGCAACCTGTGAATGAAAACAAATAATTTTTTAATTGTCCAAAAGATGGGTAAGGGTATTAATTTTTTCACTCGGGGTTTCAGGGTACAGACTTTCAATTCCGATCTGCCGATCAACCATAACTTCTAGTTGGGTGGAATCTGAAATTAATCTTTGATTGGGTATTAATAGCTGTATGTGTTTAAAGTGTGTTTGGGTGAGTAATGGGTGTGTTGAAAGTGTAAGGGTGAATAAATTTGATCTTTTCAGACTATAATATTCGTCATTGAAATATTGTGTCTGACAAAGTATCACTAGTCTATCACGGGTAGTTTTGATCCCATGCGCATCAAGTTTAGTACTCGGGTGGGTTAATAATCTATTGAGTCTTTCGTCAATAGATTGATTCACAATGTTCACAATTTATTTTAATTTGTTAATGTTCATGATGTTTACGATTTGTTGAATATGTATTTTATATAAAGTTTTTTGATGATCACTGTTCTGTTCACACACGCGTAGGGATTGATGGGTTTTTCGTCTTGTATTGTTCAACGATCGATAATCAACTTCTTTATTTGATGATCTGTAGTCAACTGATCGGCAAGGATCAAAACAACCATTTACGACCTGTTGAAGAATGTGTGTATGTTGATGTGTGATGAATGTTGATGTGTATGGTGAATGTGTTGATGTGTATTGGGGATGTTATTGTTATTGTCTGAGATGTTTGTGTTGTCCTATTGGAAGTCAGGGTTGGGGTTGTTTGAATTTGTTCACTCGTGTGAACAAGCGTCATTATTACATCATTTGCCTTTTTGTGTTATTAATATTTAAATACAAAAAGGAAAAAGTAATTTTAACAACAAAAAAGTCATAAACATATCAGAAAGTTATAATAGGTCGGAACACAGCTCATGTTAATACCCCTACGACTGTTTATCTATTCGTAAGGATAAATATTTGTTATGCATATTCAGTAAAATTCTATCCAATTCAATATAAACTACGGCAACACTGCACTTATACACAGGCCTGGTGCACTGAATAGGACACTTTATTGAATCCGGACATCGGTTGTCATCAGTCCTGAAATACCTGAAACTATGTTTGAATCGTTTTTTCGCTACTAATAATTTTTAATATAAGTGAGTCAACAATATTTAAATATAAATACTCTGATTCATTCGTACTCACTACAACGTTGATTAATGAGTACAGGTTGCAATAAGTATGCGTACGTTAACATTAAACGCATACATACATACATTCATAATTGGCCATTACAACCCTTCAGTCAGGATTACGGCCTAGCTTCTCACACCACTAATGTTGTGTGCCTTAATTTTATGCTTTAGTGGCGGGGCCTACAGTTTAACGTCGACTCCGAACGACTGATTTTTGAGAAACTTTTTCATGGCAAGCTTATTTATTCTCAGAGTTTTTACCAGAAATCTGCTGAGAGGAAGTCACCGAAGAAATATGGTTTTTTCATATTTCGTTTTGATGTCTGGCCTGGGATACGAACTACTCATAGGAATTAATGAAATTTTGAATATTAGTGAGTCAACAGTTTTGAAATTTAACATAACATTAGAAAAATACTTATAAATGATTCGAGTGACTCGAATCATGCATCAAAACTTACAAAAAAATACACGTAAGCAAAAAATACAGAGCAGCAAGCAGAGCAAACACACCACCCTTTAGTGGGTATTTTAGTATTCGTAAGCGAATCATACTTATTTTGTGAATCATGTAAGTGTTGAGTTACGGAGAGTCGAAATCAACAACACCATGCGTGTTGTTAAGTATGAATATAATGAGTACTTCAAACTTTGAATATAAGTAGAGGTTCCATAATATTAAAATAAGTACACCAATACCCCGATTTGCGTCGCTTCAGTTTGCATCGCTTCGAAGTTGCGTCTTTTTTTAAGTTTCTGGAATTTCAATGTTGCGTCGTTTTTGTTTCAGTTTGCGTCGCATGGCTTCGAAGTTGCGTCGTAAATGCTTCGATTTGCGTCTTTGATATGAAAATGTTTTTATAAAGCTAAAGCAGAAAAAGGGGATTTCCCGTTTAGTAGAAAGCAAATTTGCAGGTGCGCGTTGTTTACATGTTAAGCGTAGTTATTAGTTTCGAATTATATGTCGTGGAGTGTAGTTCAGTCTGAAAGTTGAATTTGAAAATTCTGCTTCAGTTTGCGTCGTTTCTCATTTTTTCAGTCTTAATTAGCGACGCAAACCGGGGTATTGGTGTATAAGTATCGGAAATTATGAGTATAATTCGATTCTACTCATTTTTTTAAATACTCATTGCTGATCTCAGATTTGCACCTAAAGTATCCCAAAAACCAATTTTTAAGCAGCATCGAAAAGTTTAAATAAGTTTTACCAAAAAAAACACAGACAATTTTAATTTTCATTACTTTCAAGCGACAGATAAGACTCGGTTTTTACTTTTTCATTATAATAAAAGGCAAACCTTAAAAAAATAGAATCAATTGTGTTTAAATGATGTTTTTTTCATTCTTTTGTTTAAAATAAAACACATAGTTTTTTTGCAACAATATTTCTGGTAAAACACTTGGTCCTAACATTGCTGCACACAATAAAAACACCCACAAGAGTGACAAAAAAAAAAAAAATGAAAAAAAAATATAATCCTGCATCTATTCTTATCACACCGCATTCAAATGGAGATATGCACACAAACACTAATAAAAAAAAACAACGAAAAAGAAAAAAAGTAAAAAGGCAAATATGAATTCAAGTATAGACATGCACAGTATACAGTTCATGCACAAAACATCTTTCAATTGTTCAAACATGCAACAAAACAGTTAGCCAGCCACAAGAACAACATTTTGCCAACAATATCAGCTGTCAGTACGATACACGTCAAATAACACACACACACAACAACAATTTCTGCACAAATGCATTTTAAACAACAACCAACAACAACCATACAACAATGCCAACAACAAATTACAGAGGCAACAACATTGACAGCAACAATAATAGAATATCACAATAGCTGGCAACATTTGCATGATTGTAGCAACAATGAAAATGTCAACCAAATCAGTAAAACTACAGAATTTTCTAAAATATACAGTGGGTCGGAAAAAGAATGTTCAGATATGATTTATAACATAGAACTAATTGTATAAGTCTAGACTTTGTTAAAATTTGGAAGCAGTTTACCGCGTTTGTGTTGACAACTTGGTAAGGAATTGTTAATCCTCAGGGAAATAAATCGAAACTAAGAGATTTATAGAGGATGAATGCCTTTATTGAAGTCGCTGTAGTCGAGTAGATAGTGTGTTAGATTATTAGACGTAAGGCCGTGGTTCAAACCCTAAGGCAAACATCTCCAACAAAACGAAATATGAAAAAATATTTCTTCCTCGATTCCCTTCCTGAATCCAGTGCGATCTAAAAGTCTCTTTGAGTCTTACTTAGGTTACAAATTGTCATTCGTAAAATGACTTCTACATCATTATCAATCCGGCACCGACATAAAAAGGAGCTCCGTTGAGCCCACCGGATGCCATTTCACTTAATTCTGCGACAAACAGAACAGAATATGAGATAATCCATATTCGAATTGCAACCTTTCCGCTCTCTGAATGATATTTAGAGAAACTTCAGTACGAACCGTTTTTGTTCTACATACGAAATACAATTGCATAAACTGTGACCTATAGCTCATCTTCTTCCCCACAGAGCCGCCTGTAGACACTGTGACCTAACCATGATTTATAATCTACTAATGCCATCATAGCCTTTGATAATTTATACAGCCCTTTTTCATAGCTGATAGGTCTTACTAATGGTTTGTCCTGGTCCAACATACATGAGATAGATAGTCTTCCTTTCTGGCAGCTCCAGAATTTTTTTCTGCCCAATTAGTACCATAAAGAAGCATATTTGTCATTTCGATTTGCAGCTTCATTCCTGTAAAGTCCAATTTAGGAAATAATTAACATCAGCATCATTGCCATTCTTAGGCAATAGACTTTCGATGCTGATTTTACAAAAATTGCATGTCACTGTGTCTCAGTGTATTTTGATTTTCCATTATATTTGGAATTTTTTTTATTAAATATTATAACAAAACACAGCTCAATAAAGTTTTAATTTCAATTTTGCTATGAAATATTGCAGTGACAAATCAAATGACGTTTGTGGTTTGTAACCATACTAAAGTAAATATTGGAAAATATTGATTTACTGTTAAAGTTTTCTAAATGTAATTTGTAAAATATACGATATATTATGAGCATAGCATTCTAATCGAAATTCCCGATTAGAATTAGAAATCATTACGATTAGAGAAATAAAATAATCTAATCATTAGAATTGAATTTTGATAAAAATTTCAGATTACATACTAATTGATTTGATTAGAAATAATCAAAAATCGAATCACAATTAGTGACGATTAGCATTTCTAATCAAATCTAATCAAAACTAATCCAAAAAATAATTGATTAGATTTCTTGATTTTTTTTGATTAGATTTGATTAGATCAACTATTTTTAACTATTTTTGTGAAAAGAAAATATTTATTTATCACATTTGTTGCTATATTTACATAATGTAACAGTTTTTGAATATTGCATAAAATTGCATACGGTGCACCCTGTTCTTAAACTAAACACTTGACACAGCTGGTTCACTTTGTTGTAGTGTTATTATTAATGTTAATTTTCAACGTGTTTTGTGGAAGTACAAGTTGTCGTAATGGATCCAATTGTTTTTGAAGACCAAGACTTCTCCGCAGACGATGATGTATGTATGTGATCCAAATTATGTACCGACGAAGGTCGGTAATTCATTGTCAGACTTTGCTTTTGAGAAGTTGGTATTAATGAAGTCTAATGTTAAGTTTTTGTGAATTATATATAAGCAGAATCAGCATACATTTAAAACGACGTAATTGTAATATATATACCTATTTTCTTTTTTTTACAGAACTTATTGAATATGCATTTTTGTTTTTTTTTGACTTTCTGAAAAATTCTTTCTTTATATTTATTTTATGTATAGTATGTATAAATGTAAATAGTATGTAAATATATATGTATGTGGTAATATATAATGCAATTTTATGCAACATTCAAAAACTGTTACATTATGTAAATATAGCAACAAATGTGATAAATAAATATTTTCTTTCAAAATAATCAAGAAATCTAATCAATTATTTTTTGGATTAGTTTTGATTAGATTTGATTAGAAAAGCTAATCGTCACTAATTGTGATTAGATTTTTGATTATTTCTAATCTAATCAATTAGTAATCGTCTAAAATGGCTAACTAATCATAATTAATCAATTTTCCAGCACAATTAAAATTTCTAATCGAATTGCTAATTATTACGATTTCTAATCATTATTCCCAAGGTATGATTATGAGACTTTATTTATTTAAACATATATACCACTATGCCAAAGTAAATGTATTATTACAATGAATCTCCATAGTCTTTTAGGTAATGTGTTGACTTATTCGACTGGAGCCCGTTATTCAAACCCCGGGTCAGACATTTCGAGCAAAACGAAATAAAAAAAAATTTTTCTTTGGCAATTTTCTCTCAGTAGTATTCTAGCAAAAACTCTAAGGCCGATTATTACAACTTACCGTTAACTGAGAGAAGCCTTTAACGTCCAGATAAATTGTTTTTCATTATTATAAGTGGACAATATGCGAGAAGTGAGCGTTATGCTAAAGTGAGGATCATCCTACCTTTAACTTTTAAAGTTAAGTTTATGTTTGAACTTGCCATATTATATATTATTTTCAATATGGCAACTTCAAATATAAACAAAATGAGTAAATACTACAAAAAAAGAAGCCAATCGTTACCACTTCGTTAAAAAAACATTTTTTTTTAATAACAAAAAGCAGTTAAAAGTGACTTTAATGTTCACTTTAGTTAAAGTTACCTTTAACTAAACACAACTTTGACGGCAAGTTGTAATAATGGCCCTAAAGGTAATACAATTTTCAAGAAAAGTTTCTCTAATATGTCGTTCGGAGTCTACGTTTAATTGTATGTCTCGTCAGTCATGTGTAAGTCTAACATATATAACACAGATGGTGCCAGAAGTTAGATTGTAATCTTGGCTTAATATTTGTAATGTCAAATATAGTAAATAATTAACAGAAAATGATATCAAACGTTCCTGGATACTTAAGGCAAAAGTAGAATCTGATAGTGACACAAATACTAACTGCTTAAATGGTGTAGAAATTAAGTTTCCGTTAACTTGAAAATCCTCTTGTATAAAAAATTTAACATAAAAAATTGAATATTTAAAAAAAATCCACTAACTTTATACTGACAGTGTACATAATATTGAATTTTATTTGACATATATTACGTATACACACCCGTACTATCAATATATCTCTTTAATTCTTCAACATATGACAGCGAATATCGAAGGGCGCTTGATTATGTTGAGATCTAAAAGAACTATTTAAAATGAACAGGTTTACTTACAGAGAGGCCGACTGAGATTCAACTGTCTTTTGGAAAGAAAACATTTTTTTCGAAAGCTCCAAAAATTGACGTTTGTTCTTTGGTTTAAATTGAACAGGCATTTTCCCTTACTACTGTTAATTAATGTTTAAAAGCTCTTAATTGCCAGCCAGAAAAAGGGATCATCAGCGCCTTACTACTGTAGTACGCTAACTTCTTGTCTGTCCTTCTAACTGCCTTCTCTCACAATCTGACTGCAAGCCGTCTTTAACGAAACATTCTTTTTGTATTTCTTGTATATTGCATATCGTTTTGCATAGCGTATAATATTTTTTTTTTGCTTTCAACTAATACTATGATCAGATATGCACTTTAATTGAGTCAATATTCGGTTTATTGAGTACAATATTCTAAATGTTCAGACAAAACAATATACGCAGTTCAGCTGCTAATTCAATATTCATTTGACAGCTGGTAAACACAACAGCTGGGTTTTCTTTTTTGTTTGTTTGTTTGTTTGTTTGTCGTTGTTGACATTTGAGTTGTCAACAGAAAGTGTTCGGAAAATTGTAATATGCGCACTGAACCTACTTATAACAGTGCTGCATTTTAAGTTTTACTCAATATTAGAACAATTTGCGTATTTATTGCACAATAATTAACCCTTTCCGTGGTTTTGTCGAATATATTCGACAATACAACATACTCTGTTTCTATGCGCTTTTACTATATAATAAAATAAAGTTAGTTTTAATATTTTTGTTTAAAATGAAAGATAAACACTAATTGTATTCACAATTGTTGTTTATTACACTAATTGTATTCACAATTGTTGTTTATTAGGGTATTTGATCTGTTTTGTTATTTTAAATCCTGTTTTAAAAAAGTAATCACTACGTACATAAAAATAATCTCGTTTTATGTATAAAAATATATATTTTAAGAGATCGGACTATATCGAAATAAATTGTAAGTATTGATACAAGTGTGAACAAACGTTTTTCAAAGCAATTTGTATTAAAAAATAATGCTGGTGCTCTTGGCGATCGTTTTTCGAATGTCAAATATATTCGACATTTACCTTCAGAGGTTGTTTCTTTCCTATTACTATACATTACTAAGTAATTCTTGGGTTCGAATTGTTTTTGTAGAAAATGGAAAAATTAATTGTTGATGACATAATGACCTTGTTAGAAGCTGATTCAGATCTTGATGAGCCAACTGGAGCTGATGATGAGGTGGCATTTGACGTACCGCAGGTACGAACAATGGATATTCAGCCACGCGAACATCAAGCTGTCTCAGAGGATAATATTGATGACACAGAATATATCGAGGATACCTCTAAAGATCACCAAGATACTGAGACAAGTAGTGAAACAGAACTAGAAATAACATAAAAGCAATATAATTTGAAGAACAGTTCTAATACCACAAAATTATAGAGGCAATACTTTTGAGCCTTTATTGGAAACAGATGATGTATGTGCAGCTGGAACACCGTTCTCATATTTCAATAAATATTTAACAGATGATTTCTTTTCAAATACTGCACATTATATAAAGAAACATAAAAAATCAAATATTATCACGGCAGATGTTTTATTCAATATAGGTGTCTTTGAAGGTCTATGTCGAATATATTCGACATTCTGTAACACGCATGGGAGCAACCAAATATAAAAAATTTTATTTTTCCCGGATTCAGCGTACTCAAATTACCCTAAACAAAAATGTTCAGGTTTTTAGCTCGACATAAAGTATTTTTGACCCTGAAAGGGTTAACTGAAACTTTATATGAAATATTGAGCTCAATAATGGCATCTATTACGATTTACGCAATAAAGGTGCATATCTGAACACCGTATTACACTACAGGTTTAGTAATTCCACACGATCTTAATTGAAAATATAAAGAAGGATATATTTTATGCTCTTATACAAGTCTCATATATTGTATTGGTCGAATCGGTTCTACTTTTTAATTTCCCAGCCTGCAATATTTTTTAAGAAACTTGCTAAGGTGCATATCTGAACACCGTATTACACTGCAGGTTTAGTAATTCCACACGATCTTAATTGAAAATATAAAGAAATATATATTAAATGCTCTTACACATGTCTCATGTATTGCATTGGTCGAATCGGTTCTACTTTTTAATTTCCCATCCTGCAACATTTGTTAAGAAACTTGCTTCCATTAAAGCAAAATACCCAACAGCTTTTTAAACTCCTAACAATATCCTTCCTTCTTCGACTTTCTTTTTAAAACAAACGATGCAGAAAATAGAAAATAAAAATTACTTGTAATATCCGCTTCCCAAAAAAATTTTGCCTTTCTGTTGGCATTGTTTCGTAAAAATTCTATTCTTTCACATATGCATTCACATACAGACCCTGACTCCATGCATGTATGCCGAAAATTTTTACAAACATACACTAAAACAAACACACGTACTCTTTAACAGATTGATAAATATGTATTTATGAAATATTTTTGTTACTGCTTGAAAATAAGCGGAATGTAAAACAAAAAATGAAAGAAAATTTTTTTTGCAATTTTCAGTATTCAGTAGCAACATTACCAGTAGCAGTAGTAGCATATTGTTCACACATATTAATTTTCATAATGAGTTGTTATTTCCTTTTTGCCATTTACTTGCAAAAAAAACAAACACAAAAACTTCTTATAAGTGTATAGAAAATTACAGTTATTCACACTGATATATGGACCCGCTCTCCCAGGCGTACATTTAATGCATGCAGAGGCAAGGAAAGTAACAATAACAAATCAACAGAAAAGTTCTAGAAGTTGCCACACCAACAGTCGAAGAAGAATAATTAGAGCGTAAGGTAAGGTCCGCGTGAGTTGTAGTAGTTGTAGTAAGATATATAGGCACCGTTGTATTATACAGTGTATCGTGTAATCACTATAGTGAAAAGATCATGTAATATTATTAGTAGCTTAATGAGGTCTGGTTGAAGGAGGTCTGCTTGAAATAGTAGGTAGGTTGAAGTGGAGGAAATCAATCGTAGATTCACACTCCATAGAGAGTCTGTATTTTCTACAAACTAATTTAGCTAATTCCAGTCCAGTCCTCTGAAGCTCCATGTCAGGTGCAGCGACTTCCATAAAAGATTAATCGCAAGGTTAAGAAATCCTTCATCACATGCCCTGCATTATCTAACACGCTTATTCGTTTCTGAAGTAGTACGCAGTTCGGTAAGGCTGATAATCGGTGTACTTAAGTCACATTTATTTAGTTCCAAAATTGTCACGGTTTTTTGGCCATTAGAATCGCACCAGAGTATTTTCACAATTCTTCCTATTGTGCCATTATTCCACAATAGCTGATATGATGGTTCTATCTGGTTTTTATAGCCCGGTTTTTAATACACTAAAAGACATTACAATATCAAAGCTTATTTTAAATGTTCAGTAATTACCGCACTTATGTATATGGCCAAAAGGAAAAATTGATTTGCAGAGTTCTCACAGTCTTACTAAGCTTAGCATTGGTTTAAGAATTATTTTTATTCTATGGTACGAAAGTGGAAATGGTGTTACATCGTTTAACATTAAAATGATAGATAAAAGCTACAAAAACAAGGAGCTTGTTTACATGATCAATGATTAAACAAAAAGATAGCAACAGCATCAGTAACCAAACAACAACACTGCGAGGACAAACGTAAACAACATGTTTACATTTAAAGAGATTCCGCGAAGGCAAAGTCGTTCTTCTTCAAGAGCATTCATCAGACTGTTTACCTTGCGATATAAAAGGAAAGGCAAAGCAGGCAACGGAGTTAGTAAAAATTCAGTCAGTCTTGTGTGAAGTCGCGTTGCGTGTGAAGAGAATAATCGTGGTTTGAAGATCTCCGTTGTAAAGATCTAACGAACAATTGTTAGTGTCTACGCAGAAGAGCGCAGCAAATTGTTGCTGTTTAAATCAATTTGCGAATTGTGCGAACAATAAACAATTTATCTAAAATTAAACACAAATTTATTTTTATTTGCAATTTACGAACTCATAATTTAAACGTTTTCAAAAGGTAAAAACATAACACTATAATCAACACCACTCAGTGATAACTGTTAACAATAAATGACGCAGCTTGTTTACATCTACGTAGGAGTCAAGTTACAGCTGCCGGTTGGCAGAATCAGTTTTTCAGTTTAGAAACGAAAAATTCAAAAAGACCCGAATTTTTTAAACCTCCCTCATAGTAAGTCTTCTTCTAGAGAACAGATAGAGTTATTAACTGTCGGAAAATGTTAAGTCGGGAGGCTATCTTGTATTGCAAAATATATAAGCCAAAGTTAATCACTGATTATATCACCTTTAGTTTCCCATGGCTTTGTTGTTTAAGGAAACACAAATTTTTTATACTACTATTGTGTTGTATGTAACTATTATATAGTATTATACAATTTTTATACTCTCACTAAATTTTCCAGAAATACATTACACAAATATCCGATTAGTTTTGAATCATTTTATGGATTTTGTTTCCCGTTGTTCAGATGATTCAGACGAACGGGCCTGAGTAGTACGCATTCAATCAGTTTCTAATCTCATTTCTAGTTGTTCAAGCGATTCATGCGAACGGGTCTCAGCGGCATGAACTCGAAGATTTTGAAGTCTCAATGCTCGTTGTTAGTCTGATTCTGAGGCTCGTAATGCTCTTTTCTTTCGTGCTTGCGGTATAGGTCGAACAATGTGTTGTCATTCATTTTAAATCATTTTCAGTGGCGCCATCTGCCGGAAATTAATCGCACCAACATGCATGCGCAACAACTTTGCTAAAGATCATAACATGATTAAATGCAGTTTACGATTTAATTCATTTTTAGTAATTTTCAGTGGCGCCACCTGCCTTATATTGGTCATACTAACTTAGGAACCTTCCCCGGCTCATGCGCAACAACTTTGCTGGAGATCATAACATGATCGAATGCATACGATTTACGATTCTATTAATTACATACAAACAAATATTCATTTTATCTATATATATGGATTTCAATTACTGTCGTGTATAAAATATTACATAGAGCTAACGGGTGACGTATACGTAATATTTTGTTACACAATAACACTCATACTTTACAGTTTACAGGAAGATACTGTGAAAATTTCAAGAAAATCGGTTCAGTCGTTTAGCCGTCTATAGACTTCAAACAAACCCACAAACAAATAAACACACATTCATTTTTATATATAAGAAGAAAAAGAAGATGTGGCTCAAGTTCAAAAAGATACCAGTATAAGTGCACAGTTTATGCATTTAATACGACCATCCATGCACGCAATGCATTCGTCAACATCGTGTGAGCAAGTGTTACAAAGAGCACGCATTTCGCGCATTAATTTTCTGACATTTTCAATTTCTTTACACCATCATTATCGCATCATCGTTGACGTTATCCTTAATAACACGTACTTTTTAAAAGCGGAAAGTGCTGTGTGGAACATATGCAATTTGCTTAAAAGCTTAAATTAAAAAAAATACTTTTTTGGAAACATAAAAAAGGCAGAGAGCTGAAATTTAGCTAAGCAAACGGTATGGCATATAATGGCATGGCAAAAAAGTGCTTGAAAACTCATTTGATAAGTTTAAATGAGAAAAAATAAGCAGCGAAGACAATGCTTGTGAAAGCTCTCCGCCAAGTGAATACTTACTTTCTTACTCACTTAATTGGTCGTTAATTAACCAATTATCGAATATCGGCCTGTCCTAGCAGATCCTTCCATGCGCCTGTATTTCTTGCGCGCCCTCGCCAGTTGGTCACACCAATCGACGACTAGGCTGCAAACATGGTCGTCCTCTTCGCCGTAAATCACCGCAACAAACGTCTCGCTGGACGTCGCGTAGCCGCTGTATTTTAATACGCTGCGCAACGTCCATGTTATTGAGAAGCTCAGAAAGCTTATTGTTGGATCGAATACGGAGATAATTGTCAACTCGCACTGGACTATCTTAAGTAGGACTTCTCTTTCAAATACTCTCGAAGTGAATACTGCGCTATAATCTGAATATGTATCAAAAATTGAGCGTAACTTATAGCTCCATCCAAATAAAATCCAACCCAGGCAAACCATTAAATCTGGCCGACAATTAACAACGTCGTAGACGTGATGTTTGTAAGAGCAACTTAATTTCAATTCTGATATTCAAAACAAAATTCTGATATTCAATTCTTCAGAGAAGAATTTCATTTCTTATTTCGTAACGTGAAAAAGAAAAATTATCGCATATGAGATTTGAAGAACATAGAAATTTTACAAGCCATTGCATTCGGAATAAGAGACTGTTTAACACACACTATGGTGTGACGATGCCATTTGTCATTGTGACTATATAATTCCGAAATCACCCGTGAAAAAACTGCTAACTGTTCAGATAATAGCCTTCAATTGCATAACATGAACTGGACGATATGTGTTTTCAACAAGACGTTCTCACGAATTTTCTTAGGCCAATAGTTAGGCTTACAGAAGTCGCCGTGGTCTCGTAGGTAGTGTGTTGGCTTATTAGACGAAAGGCCAGAGTTCGAATCCCAGGTCAGACATCAAAATGAAAATATGAAAATGTTTCTTCGGCGACTTCCTCTCAGCAGATTTCTGGCAAAATCTCTGAGAGCAAAAATTGCCATGAAAAGCTTCTCAACAAATCTGTCGTTCGGAGTCGACGTTAAACTGTAGGTCCCGCCACTCATGTATAAAATTAACGCACACAACATGAGTGGTGTTGAGGAGCTAGGCCGTAATCCTGACTGAAGGGTTGTAATGGCCAATTATTTATTTATTTATTTCATATCACATACAACAAGAAATTAATCTTTTAAATTACAGTATGTGATTATATGATCATTACAAAAAATAGAAAAGTTATTATACAATAAACTAAAAGTAAAAAATATCAAAATATTAACAAGTACAAACAAGAATAAAAAATAGCTTTTTTTTAAATTGCAAATAAATTAATTTGTAGTTGGTTTGCTAACGAGTTCCAAAGCCGTATTGTATTCGTAAAGAACTGCCACTCAGATATTAAAGACTGATATCTTAACGGAATAATCTGTTTTCCTCTGTTCGATCTTGCAAATTGAATTCGATTAAACAAATAAGATGGTTCCTGAGTGTAAATAACTTTGTGAAGCAAAATTAATGCCTTGATTTTAAGTAAATCCATTAATCCAACACCATATAATGATTTAGAATACTGAGAAGTACCATCATATCTTCCTATGCCATAGACATATCTAAGAATTGCATTATATGCAACAGTTAACCTAGTTTTACTTATTGAATCACAATAAGCAAAAATTTCGCAGCCATATAACAACTTGGGCATTAAGTACGTTTTCGCAAGAAGAAGAAGGGATATAGCGTTCGAAGCATAGAAAAAATTGTTCCGGAGACAGCATTTATGTGGGTATTCCATTGAAGGGATTTGTTAAAAATTATACCAAGGTTTTTTGCTGATTCTACTATTGAAATATTTTGATTTCCTAGAATGATCGGAATATCAACGACAACATTCTGATTTCGTTGGGCTATAATCAGGCCCTTTGACTTTATAGGATTCAAGTGTAAGCCATTTGACGTTCCCCAGTAATGTATTCTGGCCAGGTCCTCATTAAGTCTTACACAGCAGTCATCAATTGAGTCCTTTTTACAATTTATATATATTTTACGTCATCTGCGTAAATGTGGATATCACTATACAAGAGACAGTTAGGTAAATCATTTACCATACAAAGTATTATGTATGTATGTAAGAAGATAAATATTTAAAATTTATTTAATCATGAAATTAATTCCTGTGTTTAATTATTTATTTTCTTTTAATTTAAATTTACAGTCCTAGTTGTTGTTGCATTGACATAAAAAGAATAAAGAAAAAGACAAAGACTGCTAGCAAAGCAAACACACAACCTTCTTTTGAGTATTGTAGTGTTCGTACGCGAATTATACTTATTTTGTGATTCTTATAAATGTTGAGTCATGGAGAGTCGAAATCAAAAACATCATGCGTATTGTTAAGTATGAGTACGATAAGTACTTCAAACTTTGAATATGAGTAGTATGAGTATGATATTAAAAGAAGTATGAATGCTTTTAAGTATCAGAAATTATAAGTATGATTCGAATCTGCTCATCTTTTTGAATACTCATTGCTGATCTCTGATATACATACAGGTTCAGACTAAAATCTAATAACGACATAAATTTAGTTTATTTAAAAACCATTCATTCAATCCAACTTTAAACTATGAGAGACAGATTTATTAAATTTATTTTAAACATTAATAGCAGCAATAACAACAACTACAAAGACAACGATTTGCTGACCAATAACCTATAAACCAGTTGAATAAAGAAAAAAGAAATATTGTTTAACAGTTAATGAATGATTAAAGCTTAATTGCATGCAAACGTTTGAAAGACGTTCATTACATTCGTCTGTCTGACTGACTATCTAATTGGCTGTCTATATGTGAGTTTATTAGTATAATTTTGTATTTTGCTTAAATAACACCACCACCCTCTAATTATCGAAATCATGTTTAAAAACGCAATTACTAACCCCCACCTTGTATTTGAAACTGACATGTAGAGATTTTGTTAGACAACTGAGGGTTGGGGCGCACAATGGGGTTTTTGATGCCTAAAATGGGAATTAAATCGTGGGAGCTTTCCTGGTTGCTTTTTTTAACTTTTTTTGGTTTATTTCGCTTAAAGAAAATAAATCCATAATAAAAAAAATCGTGACTTTTTTGAAGAAAGTGGTGCAAAATTTTGTGCACTTTCAGCTCATGTAAACAAATATTTGGTACTCAAGAATTTCATTTTCCAATTAATTTCCATTTTAGGCATCAAAACCCCCAATGTGGGGCGTATTGAAATTGAAACAAAATATACTAGAATACGAATTCGTAGATTGCGAATAAAATAAAAATAAATTTGTTTTTAGTTTTAATTAAAATTCGTTATTATTCGGACTATTCTGCGTGCCACTGTTCACAACTTAATGTAAACAACAACAATTGCTTTGTTATTCTTCTTCACACTCGTTCGTTAGATCTTTATAATGGAGATCTTCAAACCACAATTATTCTCTTCACACGCAACGCGTCTTTACACAAGACTGACTGAATACTTTCTTATTCTGTTGCCTGCATTGTCTTGCCTTTTATATCGCAGGGTAAACTGTCTGATGAATGCTCTCGAAGAAGAAGGACTTTGCCCATCAGCACCACACCATTTTAGTAGAAAACATGGAATTATACATCCAACCGAACTCATGAGTTTTCTTAAGTGAATTAAAAACGTATTATAAAAAATTTATTATGAAAATGGTCTCATAATACAGTTTAAATACAAATATTTAAAAATAAAATCGAAGTTTTAAAAAAATAATAATAAAACAAACCCATAAGGCTTACATCACCCCCATTTATATTAAAATCTCACACCCACATTAAAACCCATTTTCGTGAAGGAAGAATAACAAACAGAAAATAATTTCAAAAAATTTTATACATTTTATAATTTTTTTTCTTTTCATTTATTTGTTTAAAAACTCTCTTAAAAACAACAAAAAGCAATGCAACAATAACAATAACAATATAAGTAAAGTATTAAAAATTTACATTAAATTCTTATTTTTTATTTCAAGTCATTTGAATGCATGGGTGAACATATATGTCTACTACTTCTCTTTTTATTTTTCATACTTTTATTTATTTCCGGTTATAGGGACTTAACTTCCGTTTCAGCTTCTATAATTTACGACAACCAACAAAAACAGATCTGAGAAAGTTTTCATTGCAATTTTATTTATTCTCAGAGTTTTTGCCACAAGACTGCTGAGCGGAAGTCGCTGAAAGAAACATCTTTTCATATGTCGTGTTGTTTGGTATGTCTGAGTTGGGGTTTGAACCTCGGGTTATCGTCTAACAAACCAACACACTATCTACTAGACGACGGCGATATACATATATATAAGAAATTAACAACCATCTTTCTTATTTCTAGGTGTACTCCAATATCAGAAACGTGGAATCACAGCATTTTGAAGAGACAATTTAGCCTTAACTAAGGGAGTAGTTTTCTTTCTAATATAGTGGGGACAATTTGCTCTAAGGCTAAGAAATTAGTTCGGTCCATAACAAATACGTAGATCCATGTGGTTTTGAATTTTTTGAGAGTTCCAAATTCGTTCATTGTAATGACCATGTCTATAAAGAATTCTGAGCTGCACTCATACAAGACTGGTCCTAGCCAGAGATCAGCAATGAATCGTTTTTTAAGTGAGTCATCAACAATGAAATTGAGCTACTATGATTCATTCGTACCCACTACAACGTTGATTAATTATGAGTGCAATGGGTATAAGTACAACGTTGACATCAAACTCATACCATTCGATATATGTATGTTTGATTCATACGTCTACTCATTCAGATTCATAAATTAAGAAAATACTTATAATACTCATAAATTATTCAAATGATTCGAAGCATTCATTAAAATTTCCAGTCTTAGTTGTTGTTGCGTTTACAAAAATAGAAAAAGACAGCAAGCAAAGCAAACACATAACCTTCTTGTTACTATTTTAGTGTCCGTACGCGAATCATACTTATTTTGTCATTCTTGTAAATGAGAATCGAAATCCACAACATCATATATGTTGTTAAGTATGATGAGTACTTCAAACTTTGAATATGAATAGTATGAGTATGATATTAAAATAAGTATGAATGCGTATAAGTATCAGAAATTATGAGTATGATATGATTCTACTCATCTTTTTTTATACTCATTGCTGGTCTCTGGTCCTAGCTATCTGACATTAGATACACTTCAATATATGTACGTTAATAATATCTTTGAAGGATTTTCCATTAGCCAGTAATTCTAAAAGATTGTAAGTTTGTTTGGTGCTCCAATATAAAATAGCCTCAAATCAAGAGCTTAAGCTCGGTGAAGATCTTAAAAAATATATCTAGAGAAGCATTTTTCCCTTCACAGTTAAACAACTAGAAACAAAGATGGTTATGAATATACCGTTTGGATACAGATTGAGAATATAAAGGAAGTAGTTAGGGCCTTTAGAACTGCTACATATCTGCCTTAAGCACTTCCTATTATTAAATTTAAAGAGAACATAGTGTGTGTGGGATATCATCGAAATTTTTATTCGTTTGGAAGACTTATTAATGTCATTAATTATGGTATATAACAAGGCAAATTCTCTACAGGCCTTATTCTCATAGGCCTTATCTCTACAACAAGTACAACAATGCAAAAACAACAGGCATTTTGTTTTTGTCAAACCGCCTTTGGGATGTCAAAATAGGAAAAAAAAAATGGAAAAGGAAAAAAAATTGATCAACAACACACACACGCAAAATAATCACATACAAATTTTGACAGTCCAAAACTCGTCAGCTGTTGACATGAGGCCACTTATTATGAATTCGCTTTGGTATATAACATCATTAAATTGCCAAATTTTCCATGACTGGATCAGACTGAATTTAACCGGGTTATGCAGGTTTTGCAGACAGCAGTAGTTTCTGGCTTATACGCATATATCTGTGTCTTTAGAAAACCCCACAGGCAAAAGTCTCTCAAGAGCAATATCGGTGACTAGTTCCCATTACCTTTACGCCCTCAATTTGCGAATTTTGCATTGTAACGAGGGTTGTGATGTTGGTAATGATCCGCCTACAATGCTCACCGTTGAGAACGTCGTTCTCAAAGAAATGTGAACCGGTGATGTCGCTTGCCAAAAAAAAAAAAATGATTTGCCGAAAAGGGTTAGAGAGAATACCCAGTTTGGTTTGACAAACTTTTCGTGGTATTCTTATTTACTTTCGGATTTTTTGCCAGAAATCTGATGAAAGGAAGTTGGCGAAGAAATATTTTTGATGGTGCTTACTTTTTACTCACTGCTGGCGTCTATTAAGCCAACACACTACCTGCTAAACTATGGCGACTTTCGCAAAACTGACTGCATAAATGACAATTAATTTGACAGATGTACCATAAACAATAAGGTTGTTTTAAACGGTCAAATTTCGAAAGCTTCTGTTGAAAGAACGATGTCATCATTTTGGAATCTTTTGCAGGCACATTGTTGTTACACAATACCAATAATAATCTTAGCATTCCGGGCATTAAGAAAGAGGTATATTAAGGCATAGGGTGTCATATAGTCCGGCTTATTACTAAAAAACTTGGCTTTTTGTTCTGTGTTATGTTTTTCTTGCTTTAAATTAAGAGAGTTTAAGTGCGGCACTTAGAAAGATATTTACAAACACACAACAAATGTGTTTGAATGTAATTGTGCCTTAATTTCATTTTATTGCTTGTGAATGAGCATTAAAATTTAAAAAAAATATTTATGCTTATGAGTACGTATGTGTATATACTCAGTTAATAACTGTTTAATGCGTTTTCATTTTCTGTCTAAATAAGCCCATTTAGTATGGATTTCGTTAAATTGTAAATTTTTTCACACTCTACCTTATTTGTTGTTGAAAATCCTATTAAAAGTTCATTAAAATAAAAATGGAAAAGAATTTGTGGCAGGAGATATGTGGCAAGTTGCACCCTCCTGTTGAAACCAAACATCATTCATATCAGTATCACGTTTATCATGGTGCGATAGGTGTCTCCATTGACCGTAATGGTTGCGCCGTCTTCATTTTAAAAAATTATGGGCCAATGATTCCTCCGCTCCAAAAGCTGTACCAAACAGCCACTTGTAATGGGTGCATTGGCTTCTGAGCCCCAAATACGGAAATTTTGCTTATTAACGTACTCACCAAGATAAAAATGAGCTTCATCTGAAGAAATGATTATTTTTTTTTTTTGGCAAAATCGATATCATCGTGCGGTTTCTCGTTTTCCCATTAAAGGCCAATGTTGTTCAAGCGTGAATCGATTCATCACGTTCAGTGGAGATAATGTACTGAATTTTGTGACAGAATAGAATGACATAAGTATTGTCAGAGTTAAACCGATAGATAGCTCACCCGATACTATTAACCTCAGCGCAAACCAACCTTTTTTGTATAGAGGTGTAGGGTGTTAGGAGTAAAAACTAAGTAAAAAGTTGTCGGCTTACATAAAACATATTAAAGACTTTTGTTATATCAATAAACTTTTACGCTTGTCTGTTAATGGCCTAAATGTTAAAAAGATTTTGTTGGTATTTGTTTTCTTGTTATTGTGTTTGTATTAAAATTTTATTGTTAATATGATAACAGAAGTGAGAGACATAATAATGTGATGTTTATGAAAGGCAAAGCAAAACCTTTGATATAATATACGAAAGAAAAGACGAGACGACTACCGCCCCTTTAAAGAAAATGTCAGATCTAATAATCTATTATTCAAAGAGGTATTTAAACTCTTATTCGTTACTAAATTAAAGCTTTATTAACCTTTGTTGGAAGCCACCAGATTCAGGACAGCTACACCAAATCATTAGCAATCAGACCCATATGGAAGATCACCAGCTCTTCTATAGCACATTACAAAGTCTAAGAGACGTAAAGGTCACGTCTTAAGTAGCCAAGGAATCTATGCTTAGACCTGATCTTCGGGGCATAAGCTACGACGGGATCTAAATTATGCACATACCAGATACACACCGCCTGAAATATGCAGAAGGTATAGTGAAGTCGCCGTAGTCTAGTAGGTACAGCGTTGACTTATTAGATATAAGGCCTCGGTTCAAACCCCAGATCAGACATCTCAGCAGATTTATGACAAACACTCTAAGAGTAAACAAAAATGCTGAAAAAACGTTTCTCAAAAATCTGTTGCTCGGTGTTGACTTTACCTTTAGGTCCCGCCGCGCATGTATAAAAATTAACACACACAACAAACGTGGTGTGAGAAGCAAGGTCGTAACCTGACTGTAGGGTTGTAATAACCAATTATGTTATAGTGACAGTAATTTCTGGGTGTAATGTGAATGATGCTAAATGAATTTGAAAAGAAAATCATGATAAAAACTCAAATAGGAATTGAGGACTATGGTGTGGAACTAGACTCTAGTTACGCAAAAGAAAGCAAAAATTTTAAATAATGGACTCAAACACGTTATGTCGCCACATTGGCAGAGAAACTGACGTGCCAGCTAACCATGTTGAGAATTAATAATGATGGTTCAACTTAAAGGAAATCAAGGATAATTATAGTAATCCTGAAAGCGGAACTATTGCAACATAAGCAGACACACTGAAAGCTAAAACGAACTGCAAAGGATCCAGTGTAGCATACATCGACATTAAAGATTGCTTCAACTTATTGCATGGTCTCAGACGCTGTTGTCTTCAGGACTAGTGGAGAGATGTCCATTACACTATAGCGCTGAAAGACAAGGGAAGCATGGAAAACCTTCTCATCATTCTTGTAGGCATAAAATGCAAAACATGTGAAGCGAAGCGGACGATAGATAGTAAAATTTATTCCCTGCTTTAAAAAGTTGGATTCACAGAGTGTCTGTTTGTTTCGGAAATATTTATACCGCATAGGCAAGATAAATGAAATGGGTTGAATTAATTGTGAAGAAACGAGTGCCAATGTTAAACAAACATTTTTCAAATTTTGCTTTTCTCGGACACACAAAAATATTTCTTCCGGCCATTTATGCCTCTGAATCCAACTTTTTAAAGCCGAGTATAAATTTTACTATTTACTACTGTCTATCGTCCGCTTCGCTTCACATACATACATACATAATTGGCCATTACAACCCTTCAGTCAGGATTACGGCCTAGCTTCTCAACACCACTCATGTTGTGTGCGTTAATTTTATACATGAGTGGCGGGACCTACAGTTTAAAGTCGACTCCGAACGACAGATTTTTTGAGAATCTTTTCATGGCAATTTTTACTCTCAGAGTTTTTGCCAGAAATCTGCTGAGAGGAAGTCGCCGAAGAAATACTTTTTGTATTTTGTTTTTGATGTCTGGCCTGGGATTCGAGCTCGGGCCTTTCGTCTAGTAAGCCAACACACTACCTATTAGACCACGGCGACTTCGCTTCACATGTTTTGCATTTTATGAAGATTTCTGGCAAAAACTCTGAGAGTAAACAAATATCCTCTCATGGATAAATTTTACACAAGCAACATGGCTGGTGAAAAAAGCGAAGTTATAAGTCTGACTTAAGGGTTGTAATTGCCAATTAAAGAAGCAAGTCTTACTCCTGCGTAAGTAAAAGTTTATTGAATTTGCCGTCTTCTCAGGTCTGCCCAGGTCACACATCTCCAACAAAATGAAATATGAAACAAAAATTCTTCGATAAATTCCTTTTTGGCAAAAACTCTCAGAATAAATAAACTTTAAACTTTAGGTCCCGTTACTCATGGATAAAATAAACACACACATTGTTACGAAAATTAAAACGGTGTAACATCGTTTAACATTAAAATGATTAACAGAAGTTACAGAAACAAATACAACGAACTTGTTACAGGTAAACCAACAACATCAGTATGAAAGAAAAGGGGATAGACAAGTAAGCGAGAATGCAGCAACAAGCAATGTGAACAAAATACACAAACAACATTGAAGTCGCTATAGAGTTCTCGAGAAGGTGAAACCACGAACGTTCGACTTCAAGAATCTTTATCATACTGTTTACGTTGGCATATAAAAAGGCAAGAAAAAGCAGTCAACGAGTAGTAAGAATTCAGTCAGTCTTGTGTGAAGACGCGTTGCGTATGAAGAGAACAGTCGTGGTTGGAAGATCTCCGTTGTAAAGATCTGCGATGTAAGCAAAGAAGAATAGCAAACAAGTAATTATTGCTTTATACGTCAAGTTGTATACAGTGGAACACAAAAGTAGTGCGAAAAATAAAGAATTTAATTGAAGTTAAACACTAATTTATTTTTATTTTGTTTGCAATCAATGAACTCATATTTTAAACGTTCTTAAAAAAGTAAACACGTAACAATATTCTTATCAACATTGTGGTTAAGGATTGCAATTCCATAAATAGGTGTGGCACAGCTCTTGCATATTTTTAAAGTAACATCGAATGAGACCAAGACTCTCAAAGCTGCTAGACTGTCGTGTTAAGAACCTTCAAATCTGCTTCATACCTAGTAATTTCAAAACTTCAATGCCAACATGTTCCACCAGTATGGAATGGGGTTAAATTGGTCACCATTTTTCAACGATTTTTCTTGTTAGAACGAATTTAATGTGATCATTTCACAGTTTGGTGAATTTCTTGTAAGGGTTATACCCAAATTGTGTGGGTGTACATGATTGCATATACCATCTACTAGTCCCTTTATTGTCATATTTTATAATATTTTCTTAATTCAATTTAAACTTTTTTGTGAATATTTTTCATTGTTGCAGATTGTTGTGGCACCACAATTTGTGGCATAATTTACTGATGCTGTATAACAACTGTTTTATTTTCAAGCTCTTAATTACGAACTAAACTCTGCTACGTCCCTTGTTATTTTCAGCTTTTTTTTGCTGCAATATTTCAAAAGCTCTTTGGAAAATAATAGTTTGTCTTTAGTTGTTTTTAAACTTTGTTTTTTTTTCGTTTTATCTTTGTTGTATTTTAAAATCTTTATAATTACAAAAGTTTACCATAAAAGCCAACAAATTTTGCAACTTTTAGTTGAAGTATCATTATGAACGATTATTTGGTTTTTTTTAGCAGAAATCTTTGTCCTTTATTACAAAAGAAGCACTCCAGCGGTTACGCTTAATTCAAATGAATCTTATCTTTTAAAAAATTATTTTTTTGTTTAAAAACCTTGCAAAACCGTTCATAATTTGAGTTTCATTTGAAGACGAACAAATTATGAAAGCAAAATCAATTAAATAAAAATTAAAAAGACATCAGGTCGTTAATGGGAAAATTTCATACATATTCAAAATTATACAATCTAAACTACTACGTCATACATACATACATGCATACCTAATAAGACATTACAACCCTTTAGTTAGGATTATGACCTAGTTTCACACATCATTGTGCTGTGAATGGCAATTTCAAAATTGAGTGGCGAGACCTACAGTTTAAACTCGACTTTTTGAGAAACTTTTCATGACAATTTTATTTACTCACAGAGTTTTTAATAGAAATCTGCTGAGAGAAATATTGAGAAATATTTTCTTTATATTTCGTTTTATTGGAGATGTCTGACCTGAGGTTTGAACCATCGCCTCACATCTAAAATGTCAACACACTGAAATTTATTAAGCAATACAACACTTTACAGTCTGTTGTAATTTGAGTGACAGTGAAAGGCCTTTATTACAGGAGCACCAAATGGGAGTTTTTGCGGCATTAGTTCGTCTGCATGAATCTGAACGATATTTGGTTACATCGCATGTTTAATAACCGATTTATTACAACAGAGATTTCCAGTACAACCTTTCTCAAGAAATTCGGATGTCAACTGGCCACCAAGATCGTGTGGTTTAAGGTCGTTTGATATTTTTCTTTGGAAATTTTTCTAAGTCTCTGGCTTACGCCAATAAATCAGAAACAATTTCGAGTTTTAATTCAACATCGGTGAGACAAAGTTACACACGTCTGCGAAAAAGCCTTGAAAATCTACATGAAAACAGTCTGTCATTAAAACAGAGATGACCATTTGAAGAATACTTTATTCAAAGCTTTATAATCCAGTTGTTACGAAAATGAAATAAAATCTAGATACTGGTGTTGTGCCTTTACATCGTTTAACATTAAAATAATGAACAAAAGCTACAAAAAGTACAAAACAATGAACTTATTTACAAGTTATTGCACTGCATAATACAACAACAAACACCAGCATACAAAATGGGGAACAAGTCAAAAAAAATATACCAACAAACACCAGCATAAAAAAATAGTAAACAAGTAAACAAAAATACAACAACACACACTACAAGAATAAATGTAAACAAAATACACAAACAACAAAAATGAATAAAAACAAAGATGTTTACATTTATGGAGGTCTCGTGAAGGCGAAGCCACGAACATTCGCCTTCAGACTGTTTACTTTGGCATATAAAATGCAAGGAAAATTAGGCGAGTGAGTCAGTGAAAGTTCAGGCAGTCGTGTGCGAACCTTATCTTTGACAGGGTATCCCGCACTGCCAAGACGAGTATACTCGTCCGACTTTAAATATATTATAACATGCAGGCTTTTGAATTAGCAAATTTTTGTTGCCACAAACATAATATAAATATGTAAAAAACTTGAAAACTCGTTTTATTCCATTTTCTTTATTTTATCCATCTGCGTGATTTATTATTTGTTTTTCTACTAAAACGTACGCAAATACGAAAAAGGATATCGAGTCCTTCTGCCTTCCTATTGCCAACGACGAGTATACTCGTCTTTGGTTTTCTGCTTGTAAATGATTATGTATGATAATATATGTGCTCTTACCAAGAAATAACAGGGTTTTGGTAAACAATAACACTCAAAATATAAATGGCAATGGGAATGACTTCATATAATTTAGGCTTGGCAGCGAACGCGTTAAAAGGTAAAAACAGTGAAAATATCTCAATATAGCATGGATAAAATTATGGCAGTAAACATGGGTGGTGTGAGAAGCTAGATTGCAATCTTTACTAAAGGGCTGTAAATAATTAACCACAGCGCCTACACAAGCCGCAGCTCAAACCGAGATATGACGAAAATTTTTCTTCGGTGACTTCCTCTCAGCAGATTTCTTACGAACACTGTGAGAGCAAATAAAAATTGCCATGAAAAGTTTCTCATAAAATCTGTTGTTCGAAGTCGAGTTTAAGTTGTACACACCGCCACTCATGTATAAAATTAACACACACAACAAAAGCGATGTGAGCAACTAGGTCGTAATCCTGACTGATAGGTTGTAATTATCTATTATGTACGAATGTATGTATATGTGTCCAGACAATTGCTTGATTTAGAGTTGAAATTCAGTTTTCAATAAAAGCATTTTATAGGGGTTAAAATTTTTTACTGATTGATTGGAATTAATTTTAAAATCTATACTGATTATCTTTAGAGAACTCACATATTTAGTTTATCGTTAGGCCGTCCGAGTATTATAGCCCACATCGTAAATTATTATGGCTGACTCCTGCCTACTTCCTGCAAAGAAAACCCCTCGGCTAGTATCGTATTGTTATTATTCAGCATGTAACATTTAAGTTTAGGAGTTAAATTTATGCGTCTATGCGATGTTTCTATTAAATGTTGATACTTAGTTTACCATCTCATCTAGTTGAGTGCCCTACGCGAATTGCAATTTCACAGTTCCCTACTTCTTCCTTTTAAGAGTCTATTGGAGCAACTGCATACGGTAAGCAATTTAAGACATGCTTTTCGCCTTCTACACTGTAGTTATTATTTGAAGACTTGCCACTCTGTTGCTTTTGTCTCTGTTTATCAGAAAATTGCATTGAAATTTGCATCTGCGAGCGTTGAAGACGATAATGCAAATGTTTGTTGCAGGCACATAAGCAAGAAAAACAAAGGAACAGAAAATACTTTTGCAAAGACTGTATAAATACTCGATATGTGAGCAATGAAAGGAACGCCTGTGAAGGCAACACATTGTAATTTACGGTTTATAGTCGCTGCAGCATCATCACTGTTGTTGTCATTACCGTTTGGTTCGTTAAATCTTGATCTAGAGATGCGAAGGTTTATTAGAAAGTATTGGTAGCCATAGGTAAACAAGCATAAATCATACACTGAAATTGTTTCACCAAATGTTGCAGGTAGTCGAAATAAACGTGAATATTTCAAAGGTGTACAGTGACGAACAGAAGTGAGTCTACGAAAATGGTAAGTAAATGATACATGATTGGGAAACAGAACTTTTATTTGAATTTTACTTTTAATTACACTTTTAACAAACTGTATATAATATTGAATATGGAAATTGGAAAGTATTCTGGAAAAATTCGGGAACTCTCAGTCTACGTCATCGAAACATGCGCTCAATTCAACTTGTGCGGATCAGAACATAGCAATACTATTTGACACATAGCCATCCCAGTCATAAATCATACGTGTCGTATGGTGTTGCATGTGATATTCAAGAAAAATAGGATCACATCCTTCAAGATGTCCTGCCATGTTTTCATTTCCGGCAAAGCGTATGCAGATAAGGTTGCGAGAAGTTTCATGCAGCTAGTACGTTAGAATCGTTTTATGGAATGGAAAGAGCTGTCTGATATACATATACAGCTTGGAAGTGGTGGCTCTTCTTAAATCCAAGAGATTTGAGATAAACTAATCTCTGGTTGGGTACTTACAATGAGAAGAGATTTGAATCCGTATCTATAATCTATTTCGTAGTACCATAGCTTAACGGTAGTAATCAGCCTTTTGAAAGCGCACTCTAAGAATACTTGTTCAGAATAGGAATCGTTACAAACGGGGTTTAACCTTTTAAAGACATTTAAAACATGAGTTTGTCGATTGCAAATAAAATAAAAATAAATTTGTGTTTAGTTTTAAATCAATTCTTTATTGTTCACACAATTCCGTGTGCAAATTTCTTTGGCAAATTGATTTAAACAACAACAATTTGCTTCAATTGCTTCAATTTGCTTCTTTACATTCGTTCGTTAGATCTTCACAACGGAGATCTTCAAACCACGATTCTCTTCACACCAAACGCGTCGTCACACAAGATTGACTGAATTCTTTCTGATGCCGTTGCATGCTTTGTCTTGCCTTTTATATCGCTGGGTAAACAGTCTGATGAATGCTCTCGAAGGAGAATGACTTTGCCTTTCGTGAAATCTCTATAAATGTGAACATGTTGTTTTCGTTATTGTTGTTTGTGTATTTTGTTTACGTTTGTCCTTGCAGTGTTGTTGTTGCCTGTTTGTTTACTTCGTTTATTCCTTTTTTATACAGATGTTATTGCTATATTCTTTTTTGTTCGTTGATCATGTAAACAAGTCCATTGTTTTGTTTTTGTAGCTTATGTTGATCATTTTAATAATAACACCATTTCCATTTTCGTAACAATAATTCAATGAAAAGGACAATCAATTATTAGAATACATATTTGGAACTTTAATGCAAATCAGAAGGAAACACATGGGTACATATTCTCAATGTTAGGTAGGGAGTTTTACTGATATCGTACCTCATCCTGTTAGTGGAATAGGCTTGAGGTGGCAATAGAGGCCTGACAAGTTATATTGCTATTGGAATTTAGATGGGACTTTAATTCTAAAATTCTACTGTTCCACGCAAAACTCCTCTCTACTGGGTTACGGGTAACTGTGGCAACCGAAGGGATCGTCGATGTCAGAGAAAGGGACTATAGAAGAATACTTTTTCCAAGTTGGAAAGGCAGCATGGAATTGAAGAAACCGTAGCTGGTTGCCGAATTTCAAAACTTCTGTGTCTAGCCGTTGACAGCATGAAATCCAAGGAACTATTTAAGTTCAACAAGAGAACGGTTAGCACTCTAACAGGAATTTTAACATTCAATTTCGCTGACAAGGTCAGTCTGCCTCATCAGGATTACTGCAGAGGCTGTTATGATTTGTAAGAACCCGAATCGGTACAACCTCTTTTATGTGAGTCAAGACAGAGGTAATCAGTTTTTGGGTAATAGAACTTTAGAAGAGACTGACGGACCATGACGAAGGGATTACCTTCCATTGCCTAACACAATGAGGCATATGGGCCACTAGGCAAACTTGTCTGTCTACGGCAAGCTACTCCTAACCTAACTTAACATAACCTAACACTGTCCTGCTTATTAATCTCATTCGTTAGCCTCTGAATCTTTGAATCACGATGAGCCTTTCTGCTCTCGTTTAAATATTACACACATACATAATTGGCCATTACAACCCCTCAGTCAAGATTACAGCCTAGCTTCTCACATCACTCATGTTGTGTACCTTAATTTTATACTTAAGTGGCGGGACCTACAGTTTAACGTCGACTCCGAACGACAGATTTTTGAGAAACTTTTTCATGGCAGGTTTATTTACTCTCAGAGTTTTTGTCAGAAATCTGCTGAGAGGAAGTCGCCGAAGAAATATTTTTTTTGTCATATTTCGTTTTGATGTCTGGCCTGGGGCTCGAACCCGGGCTTTACGTCTAATAAGCGAACACACTACCTACTAGACTCCAGCTACTAACCGTATAAATATTCCCTGATGATAATAAAAAGTCCTCATTACCACCATCACTTTCAATGAACACAAAACACATTATTTTATTAAATAACAGAATCAAGCCTGACTTTGGTTAAGATCAGTTAAAATATGTTTGCGGAGGACAATCTGTCCTTTTAAAAAGGATTAAAAAAAAATAAAAAAAAAAATTAATGCTTAAAATAATTTTGAAGTCGCCGTGGTCTAGTAGGTAGTGTGTCGGCTTATTAGACGAAAGGCCCGAGTTCGAATCCCAGGTCAGACATCAAAACGAAAATATGAGAATATTTCTTCGGAGACTTTCT
The DNA here is from genome assembly GCA_930367235.1 of Sarcophaga rosellei. Lineage (NCBI taxonomy): Eukaryota > Metazoa > Arthropoda > Insecta > Diptera > Sarcophagidae > Sarcophaga > Sarcophaga rosellei. Next base: position 29,698,440 of record OV884021.1, on the reverse strand, counting down.
CTCAGCAGATTTCTGGCAAAAACTCTGAGAGTAAAAATTGCCATGAAAAGCTTCTCAAAAATCTGTCGTTCAGAGTCGACTTTAAACTGTAGGTCCCGCTACTCATGTATAAGATTAACGCACACAACGCGAGTGGTGTGAGAAGCTAGGACGTTGTACAATGGGTCAAATCAACCTCCGGGTACTGTACTTGTCACAGTTGACAAGTACACGTCCTCTAACCTAACCTAACCTAACCTAATCTGTCAAAGTTAGCCGACCTCTGCTATGTATTTTGTTATGTATTGTTGTTGTTTATATTTTTATAACAAAACTGTATTTCCTATGTCTTCGCTGCATTACTTTTGTTAATCACTTTACATTGCTTACAAAATCCAACATCATAATCATCATTCTCATCTTCATTTTCAGCTTCAGTTGCCTTGTATTTATGCAAATGAAATCGTAGTCACCTGCTTAAAACATAAATGAAACCAACCTAAGAATCCCGAATTTTAAGTGGGTGTTCCTTCCTCCTGCGCTTAAGTTGATGCTGCTATTGTTGTTTCCGTTTTTATATTTTTGCGTTACTTTGTTTGTATGTTCTTGTTGCATACAGAGAGTAGCACATGCCAGAAAGCAAAACATGTTGTAGTTATTGTAACTGAAGTAGGATGGCTTCTTGCGATTACAACAGAGTCTGTATTTTGAAAACCTGAAGTAACTATAGAATGGCTTCTTGCGATTGCAACAAAGTGTGTATTTTGAAAACCGAAGCTGAAATTTAAGCCATCAGCCATTGGGTTTTAATATTCTAATGGTCGTTCTATTTTGCACTTCTTTATTATAAGAACAGATGTCTGTTTTTTCTTCGTTTATTTAATTGTTGTAATTATTTACGCTTGGCAAGCCTTTAAACGTAATTGTACTCTTCGAAAAGAACTTCCCTGTTTCTTTTACCGTACTTGGGTGCCCAAACAGTGATGCAAATGATATACCGAATACACCGATTATATCGATTGAAAATCTGTTGTCTTTTCAATTCTCCGCAAGTCATAATAATTAAGCATAGCATTTCCCTTTGGAGTGGCATATGCTTTTTCTTTTTTTCAAGTGTTTCAAGTTTACGAGTTCGGTTGTTTTCCTCAGAGATATAAGCATCTGCCACCAAAACTAAGGATTTTAGGAGCATCAGCATATCCTCATTTCTACTTAAGATGCTTGAGATAATAATTGATGTCAATATTATTTCATTTCTTGGACCAGGCTTATTAGTATTACATAATTACTTAATTAGTGATTAAAACCCTTAAGCCAGGTTTACAACTTAAGCTTCTCACACCACCCACTACGCCCAAGGGAATTCTTTTTCCTATTTTATTTTGTTCGAAATATCTGAGCTGGGGTTTAAACAACGAACTCATGTTTAATAAGCCAACATACCACCCAACATAGTATTATGTTAGCTTGAGGAACTGCTGAGGTCTGTAGTTTAGCCAAATGCAACTGCGGCTTAAGAAAACCCCACAAAAAGAAGTCAACGCGGTAAAATCGCATGACCACGTGAGATGACCGTGCTCTTAAACCGCTCGTGTGGAATTTCCAATGTGGCATGAGCTGTGTGGCCCGTAGCACAGTCCCGTTGAAACAACATGCCATTGATGTTCAATCGTCCAATTTAGGCCAAATGATATTGTTAATCATCAACCAATCATCGGATATGTTCAGAGTCAACGTTAAACTTATGTTATGTTATGTCTTGTTACCCTTGAATAAAATTAAGGCACACAACATGGGTGAGAAGCTAGGTTGTAATCCTGATAGGTTCCATTAAATCCGATTTTATACATTATCCGATACTGTGTAATCCTGCTGCAGAACTGGGGAAGTCGTAAGTGTTGCCAAAGCTCAGTTGAATTTTCACAAGGGTGGATGTCACTGAATCATTTTACATGTGAAATGAAGTGCCTCTATATGTCATTGGCCATTGCAATCTATATTTTTAGAATTGTGTACTAGCTCCTCATAGTGCCCATGTTCTAAATGTTTAAAATATGAGTTCGTAGATTGCAAATAAAATAAAAATAAATTTGTTTTTAATTTTAATTAAAATTCTTTATTATTCGCACAATTCTGTGTGCCACTGTTCACAACTTTATGTAAACAACAACAGTTGCTTCGTTTGCATAAACAGTAATAATTGCTAGACAATTGTACGACTGATCTTTGTAACGGAGATCTTTAAACCATGATTACTCTTTTCAAACGCACAACGTCTTCACACAAGACTGACTGAACTTCACTGACTGAGTCGTCTGCTTTGCCTTGCCTTTTATATGGCAAAGTAAGCAGTATGATAAATGTTCTTGCAGGCGAAAGTTCATGACTTCGCCTTCTCGATATATATATAAATGCAATCATCGTGTGTTGTTGGTATATTTATGTTTACTTGTTTACCAATTTTTTATGCTGGTATTTGTTGCTATATTACGCAGTGCAATAATTTGTAAACAAGTTCATTGCTTTGGTTTTGTAACTTTTGTTTATAATTTTAATGCTAAACGATGTTAAAGGAAAACACCAGTATCTAGATTTTTTTTATTTTCATAACATTATTAACCACAGATTTTCAAATTAGTTACTCTCAATAATTTCGCAAAAAGATGGCTGAGAAGTGGCTACCGAGAGAAATATTTTTTTCCTTCTCATATCTCTTTTTTTGAAGAAACTTTAATTAGGATCTCTCATCTGGTAAGCAAACAATACGGTTCATTAGATTGTCTAACGCATCGTATATCAACGCTATATCAATCACCAACCCACTCTCTTTTCTTCCACTTTACAGTTATTTATTGTCTCAATAATATATTTGTTTTCAATCTCCTTTGGGTAGCAGTAGTAATGATTGCACCTGAAGAGACAAATAAAATGTGGCTTATTTGGCACGTTTTAATTATTTTTGCATATGAACTCATACTTCAACTGTATATTGATTGATTTTCTGGTAACACAACAATTCTAACAAATTCTTAAAAAAAAATTATTTATATTTATTGTTTGTTGTATCGATATGTTTACATATGTGTACACAAATATTCTGTAACATTTTATTTTAAAAATTCATCGCAATTTTAATGGAAAACGTGATTTCATTGTGATTGAAAGGCATTTCTTTTTTATTTTTTTTATTACTTTTTTAATAATTTTTAAAAGAAATAAATATGATAATATACAATATTTTTACAATAAATTAAATTAGTTACAGAAAGCAAATAATATGAATATAGCAATTAAAACTATTTGAACTGTGCTTCTTAAAGAAAGAAAAATTGCTAACAAGTTTCAGTGCATCAAAAAATTTTTTTTTAGATATTAAATTGAATTCACAAGAGAAAGATATGCGAAGATCGAAATGTTCTATATAAAATTTGGGAAAGATGTTTGCATCACCGTAGTTTTTTGAGATCATCGATGGGTAGGCCATTTAAAAGTTTAAATATGAAAATGTAATAAAAATAAAATGAGTTTGAAATTTTTCCAATTTTATTTTTTTTGTTGTGAAGTACAATTGTTCCGGTTTGAAATGAAATATTATTTCATTCATATGACTGTCACGGCTGGCCTCACAGTGCCACATTCGATCGGACCAATTTCCGTGCACTATTTCAAGTGGATGGGGTCATATCTCGATAATACCATCACGAATGTTGGCTTTCAAATGGTCAATTGTTTCTGGTTGTCGGCATATCACTTTTCTGTTACAGAGCTCCACAGAAAATAGTCCAACGGTGTCAAATCGCAACTGCATGGCGGCCTATTGATATCCCAATTTAGGGTAATAAAAGTGTATGTTCTAGTGATTAATACACCTTAACATGGAATTTAAACATTGGGCTTGAATCGAACACAGGTGTTTTTCAATCTTCTATGTCCCGTAAAATAGCGGCTGATGCAGGACTTAAATCTCTTTTCATTGTATTATTATCCAATATAGGTTAAGATTACCTTAAACCCATTTGGCTTGAGAAAATCTAAGCCTCACTTCACCTTTCCTTTCACCTCTCTTCTACATTCGACATAAAGATTGTGGCTTTATAAGCTGCGTAGAAGCTATCCTCCTCAAGTCTTTCTCAAACCCATTTGGCTTGAGAAAAGTCTAAGCCTCACTTCACCTTTCCTTTCGTCGAGTATACCCTTCCGAACCCCTCTTCCTATTCCACATAAAGTTACTCTTTTTGTCAGCGAGGTGGAAGTTATGCTCCTTAAGATTGTTACAAACACGTTTAGCTTGAAAAAGTCTAAGCCTCTTTTGTCGAGTATACCCTCTCAAATGCCTCTTCCTACTTTACCTAGAGATTATGGCTTTGTCAGCGGTATGGAAGCTATTCTCTTTGAAATCTGTATATACGAACGCATTGCTGTGATTTCACACATAACTTGCCTAGCTGGTTCAGCTTTCTATTTTAATCTAATCTAAATTCTCTGTTATTTTCCTCTTAAGGTCTGCTAGTGTATTATTGTCGTCGCCATATGATTAAAAGTCAGTGTAAAGTTTCCTTTATGGGACATCAATTAAATTATTTGGTTTGTATGGATTCTAAAATCGTTTTTAATTGATTTTTTAAATTAAAATTTTATTAAATTTTTTTAGCTTACTTTTTGGTTTTTAGCAGAATTTAATTAAAAATTAATTTTTAATATTCCATATCCAATTAAAATTACAAAATATAGCCATGTGTTCCACTGCTATGTTATTGGTTTATTGTGGTATTTTTTCTGTTCTGTTTTTTTCTAATATTTCTAAACTATTGTTGTTGTTGACTGTTTAAATGTCGTTACAATTATTATTATTGTAATTCCAATTGGTAATATCAATATTAAATACTGTGGCTATTTTGTTATTATTTTGCTAGGTTGGCAGTCTGTTGTCCTCTTAGTTTTCATGGTTGTACATATTGTAAATGCTCTTATTGCTATTGCTATTGAAATTGTTGTTATTATTGTTATAACAGTTGTATTTTGGTGTTAAAAACCACTGCTGGCAATATTCCCTCATTTACTACAGCGATTTTAACATATACAATTACAATACCACTCCAGTTACAGTGACCATCAGTGCATATCGTACAGGTGCATTTATTTATAACGTTTGTAACTAGCAGCATCTTTTTGCAATGTGGTTGTTAACTAATAAGATATGATGCGGAATAATATTTCGATTTTCTATGCAAATACCCCGGTTATCCGAGACCAAATGGGTAAAGTCCTTGAACTGTTTGCCAGGAAAAAGAAAATAGGAGAGAACGAAATGCTATTAAGTCTTGTTGGACACGGACAAGGAATTTGAAATATCGCGACTGTAGCTGAAAATACTGCAGAGGACAATGAGTGCTCCCGTAGCCAAGTTTTTATGTGCTAAACCTAAAGAGCCCAGACCTTAAATTTGAATCCAACCATAGACTCTGGGTGTTTCGATGGTCGAATTATTTGTGATCATTACTAAAAAGAAATTCTCGAAAAATGTGACGATGGTACATATTCTAGTCATTAAAAAAAATTCGCGCACTATGCCCTCCTCCCCTTCTCTTACTCGTATAAACTATATTTCCTGTATTTCAATACAACACACTGCATTGCAACACTCAAATAAGAATTTGTTTCAAATTAAAAAAGAACAAGTCCATCAGACTACGTGCTATGATGCAAGACTTACGATAAAAGACTTGAAAATGTTCAAAGTGTAGTAAGCAATAAACCACTTTGAACTGCAATCTGTACGGGTACATCAGATATAAGTGGTTTCAGGCCTAATACCTTCAACTCGGATTATCAAAGACCCGCTGTACGATTTTCAGCGACGTTAAAAATTTTGTTTGCAAAACCTTATGCAAAACATTACATACATAACACACATATGAAGGGTCATTACAACACTTCAGTCAGGATTATGGTCTAGCTTTTTACACCACTTATGTTGTGTGTGTTAATTTTATACAGGAGTGGTGGGACCTATAGTTTAACGTCGACTGCGAAATACAGATTTTTTTGAGCAACTTTTCAAAGCAATTTTTTTTTACTCTTAAAGCTTTTGCTAGAAATCTACTAAGAGCAAGACGGCGAAGAAATATTTGTTCATATTGTTATGTTTGCACCTTTTGAAAACGTTTAAAATATGAGCTCTTAGATTACAAATAAAAATAAAACAACAACAATTGCTTTGTGTGCTATTTTTCCTTATACTCTTTTGCGTAAACAATAACAATTGTTCGACAGATCTTTATAACGGAGATCTTCAAACCACGATTATTCTCTTCACACGCAACGCGTCTTAACTGAATTTTTAATGCCTCGGTGCCTGCATTGCCTTGCCTTTTATATTGCGACGAAAACAGTCTGATGAATGTTCTTGAAATCGAATGTTTGTGACTTTGGCTTCTTGAGACCTCCATAAACGTAAACATAATTCTTTCATGTAGTTTGTGTATTTTGTTTACATTGTTTATTGTTGCATTTTTGTTTACTTGTTTATCTCTTCTTTATGCTGGTGTTGTTGGTATTTTTTGTTTATCTGTTTATCATGTAAACAAGTTCATTGTTTTTGTTTTTGTAGCTTTTGTTGTAATGTAACACCATTTCCATTTTCGTAACACTATTTTGTCCAAGTCTCCAAGTCCAACCTAGGGTTTGAACTGTGGCCTCACTACCTACTAGACATTATTTTACCCAATTATCGGATGTTTTCAGTTTTGCATGTCAAAATATACTGAAGAATAAAAAAATACTGAAGATATTATGGTCTATTATTCTGATCCTTTCTGTATGATTTTCCACGGCAGTCACTGTATATTTTAATTTTATTTTACAAATTGCCATTTTCTGTTGCATACTTTCTGGCATTGTCCACTTTGCTTGTGTACACAAGTGTGTGTATTGGCTTATTCTCCATTATTATTACACAAAATGCAGACATTTCGCACACTAACACGTTCACGCATTTATTCACTTGCATACAAATGAAAACAATTATTATTTTGTGTTGTTGTAGCCATTGTTTTTTTTTTTATTATTTTCTATGATAATTGAAAATTGTGTAAAATTTTGTAAACAATAATTTAATTGTTTAAATAATTCCAGCACTTTTATGAACAAAGTTTATATGCAAGTGTTTCCATGCAGTGTGTATGTTAAACAGAGAGAATTATTATTTTTATTATTGTCACTACTACAATGACAAAGTAACATACAAAAATGTAGTTATATAGACGAGTAAATGGGCATGTGTTCATAGGCTTGTTTATCATAATGTTTAACAAAATGTAGAACATGCATACAAGTAATGTTTTAAATTATGAAACTAAAAAGAGTTCGGTAAAAATTAAAGGAAAATAAAAACTTCAACTAATTTAAGTGGACTTAAAAATCCATGGACTGTCGGAGATTAGGGAACTGGAGAAGTTGTTCGAAGTGGCTGTGCCTATCATCCGATCTTCAATTAAAGCAGTGGGCTGATTAAGCCAGTGAGATTAAGCCCTTGTTTTTGTAAGACGAACGATTTCACACGTTCTTCTGTTTATAAATCTGGTCTTTTGACATGCTGGTATCCTAAGATATACATATGTATATACTTGAGTAATGAGTGATGAGTTGTACTGGGGTCTGGCGTAAAGATATATTACTAACCAATAAAAACCTCCTAAAAAATTGTTACAAACTGAAAAATCTAGATACTGATGTTTTGCTTTTACATCGTTTAACATTAAAATTATGAACAAAAGCTACAAAAACAAAACAATGCAATAAACAAACCTCTGTACAACTCATCGTACTTAAACAAAATGGTAAACAAGTAAACAAAAATATACCAACAACACTACAGAACGTTCGCCTTCAAGAACATTCATCAGACTGTTTACTTTGCCATATAAAAAGCAAGGCCAAGCTGACGACTGAGTTAGTAAGGTTCAGTCAGTCTTGTGTGAAGATGCGGTGTGTTTGAAGAGAGTAATCGTGGTTTGAACATCTCCGTTACAAAGATCTGTTAAATAATTGACTAGTATTTGTTATTGTTTATGCAAAAGAGTGCAAAGAGGAATAACCAAACAAAGCAATTGTTGTTGTTTACATAAAGTTGTAAACAGTGGCACACATAATTGTGCGAGTAATAAAGAATTTTAGTTAAAACTGAACCCAAATTTATTTTTATTTTATTTGCAATCTACGAGCTCATAATTTAAAACTTTTTAAATGGTAAAAACATAACAATATATTTTTTGGTATTCCAGTGGAGTACAATGCACAAATAAAGGACATTCCCCCTAAAAAATTCTAGACAGTGATGAGCTAAGTTATAAGATTTTCAGACTGCTATAAATTCTTTTTCAAAATTCATTTTGACGTCTGTCCTCTTCTCTGAATGCCGAAGGTTTCCACAACCTAGACAAACATATCCTTGTTATTTCCGAACTTTAGGTATTCCGATTGATTTAGTCAAACTGGATATTCTCCCACCGGTTTATAAGTAGGGCAGCGTGAGTGCACGCATTTCGCTTTGCTGCAGCGTTCTGAAGAAAAGAAAGACTAATTTTCTGTTTAGATTAAAGCGACTGGTCATCCGTAGCAGTATTGCGGTTCTCAAAGGCTGCATAAAAAACCGATAAACCGATAAACTCGTTATAATTTTCGTGTGGGTCGAAGGAGGAGAATGATATTATTTATCTCATGAGTCAGTACCCAGTTCTTTTCTAGCTTACTGTCGATCAAAATGAAGATCATCACAATATCAAGATTTATTTTACGGTTGAAATGGTTTTTATAGGAAATCCCCGGACTGAATTTTGGGTTGTGGAATCTGTTCTGTTAATTCTTATCCTTATCTGTGTGCAATGCAATGTAATGCCAATTTGCAATTGCGAAAAGCTCTATACGCTTATGGACATTCAGGCCCTAAATATAATCTAGCCTCTGGTATACTATCACAGAAATTAATAGGACCTGGTATGCTATTATAGACAGCACTTAATAGGAGGTCGTCTGCAAATACAGACAGAAATTAAATGCCCCTTTTGGATGTCGATACCCTGATCAATATTCTACTGTTTCTGCTTCATATTAAATTGATATTTGATAAGGACTGTACCACGTTTCAATTGGACCGGAGAACGTAATTGTTTGTGCTGTAACTCTATAAATTTGATCTCATTTTGAAAACCTAAGTACTTGAAGATGCCAAATTTGTAAAAGCATTTTAAACACTCCTACACTAAATTTTTGGGCTGCACTGGCGTGTAAAGATGATCCCCAAATGCAAGGTGTTCTCATCAAAGCTACATGTATGCAACTAGGGAAGCAAATTATGGTATCAGACTAAGGTTGAAATTGGCCTCTCTGTAATACTCTCTAGTCGTATTTTAATTGTGTGATGTATCAAACTTGGATTGCGAGCAGAAATCAGATTAAAGAGACAGTTTCTTTGTATATGTAGGTAGGGGCGTTAGATTTCTATGAATAATCAATTTTTCGATGTCGATTTCGAAACTCAATCGGGTGCAGAGATCAGAAATGAATTGTTTTTCGCTACCCATAACCACTCATGAAATTTTGAATATAAGTGAGTCAACAATATTGAAATTTAACTATTATGATTCATTCGTATTCTCTACAACGTTTATTTATAAGTACAGGTTGCAATGAGTATGCGTAGAACGTTGACATCAAACTCATACCATTCAAAGTGTGTTTGATTCATAAGCCTACTCATTTAGATTCATAACTTTAGACAAATACCTTTACACACACCCGACAACCTTTTAGTGAGTATTTTAGTGTTCGTACGCGAGTCATACTTATTTTGTGATTTTTGTGAATGTTGAGTAAAGGAGAGTCGAAATCAACAACATCATACGTGTTGTTAAATATGAATATGATGAGTAAAAGTGGTCCGTAATGGCTATTAAATTTAACTGATCAAATTTTGAATATGTATTGGTAATATTTGTTTTGCTTAGCAAAGCAACACATCCAAATTGAACCTTCAATCTGCATTGTATTGTTGTTGTGAAGAAGAAATGAACATATGATTTATGCAACGCAGGCACCGGAAACCAAAAGTAGTCTCATCTTCTTCAAACTCTTCTCAGTCTATGCGTGTGAGTACAGTTTAACCAACACATTAACAAAAAATGCCAGTTTAATCCATTATTTGATCCGTGGCCGGGCAACTTAAAACAAAGATAGCGAAAGTCGTCGTAGTCTAGTAGGTAGTGTGTTGGCTTATAAGGCGTGAGCAGACGGTTCAAACCTCAGGTCAGACATCTCTAACACAACGAAATATGAAATAAATATTCCTTTGGTGGTTTCCTCTTAGCAGATTTCTAGCAAAAACTCTGACAGAAAATAAAATTCCCATGAAAAGTTTCTCAAAATTTATCTTTAAACTATAGGTTCCGGCACCAATGGATAAAATTAACACACCCAGCATAAGTGGTTTGAGAACACAGGTCTTAATCCTGACTGAATGATTTTAGCGACCAATTATGTATGCATGTATGATTGCGGTTGGTTCTAAAATACTTGTTTTCCAAGACATCGAGAGTGCACATATGGTTGGAGGATGATTCTTTATAGATGTTGTAAACACTACAACAAGCACTCGGTACCCTGTATTGATATTTTCAAATACAGCATTATAATCTACTACATTATGTTGCATTTCTTAAGTGGATTTATAAAATTCAACTTTGTGGCATCAAAAAACAAACAAAAAAAAAAAAAAAATATTGAAATGCGTTTCACTTCCTTTCAACAAATTTCATGGGTGTTTGTAAATGTTGCAAGTAAGTACACTGCATAGGTAAATATGTACAAGTCAAAAACATTTTATTGACACTTTTAGTTTCCATTACAAGTAGTTTTCGTTTATAAGCGTGATGTTTTTTGTTTATTTTTCTTTCATGTTTATCTTTTGATAAGCAAAGCGTCTCTGTTGCCAGATCAGCTTTGAGTTGCAAACTAAAATCACATCATATTGCCACAGCAAATAGTGGTAGAGTCACTTACTCTATGATAGCATCAGTTGGTGGCAGAGTGTGTAAATATTTAAGTGTGTTGTTGGTATGCCAATATTGATGCTCTCGATGCACTTAATCTTACGGTGTCTTCTGTTAAGAGAAATGGTTGTTGGTTTTTTCCATGGAAAGAGACATTTTTGGAAAGTTTGAAACCTTTTATAGACTTAAATTACTCTATAGCAATATTTCTTTGGTAAATTTTAAAGGTTTGAAGGTAGCACAATATGCGTAGATTTAATTTTGAAAAATAAATCTTAGTCTAAAACCATCTGGTTCTCTTGAAAGCCTAAGTCATTTTATTATTTTCAAAAAGTCAATTGGAGTCCGCTTATATTCACGTGTAAGCTACATGTATGTATGTATATTAGAAAATGCCTAGTGCTCAGCTAAGTGCCTCGCTAAGCAGAATCTTGTAATAATTGCAAACAGTATCAGATAACAAAGACTTTTTTCAGTTCATTATGATCCACTTGTAAGTCCTGTTCACTGATAATAAAAATAACATCCTGCCTGGTACTCGATATCCACCGAATGGTGATGTCAATTGGCCTCCAAGAAGCTGCGATTTGACACCGGTGGACTATTTTCTGTGTGACGCCGTTAAAGAAAATTGTTATGCCGACAAACCAGAACAATTGAGCTCTTGAAGGCCATTGTCGAGATACTTTCCCATCACTCGAAAAAGTGTACTAATATTAGTCCGATCGAATGTGGTACTGTGAGGCAAGCCACGGCAGCCATATGAATGAAATGTATTCCATTTCTAAGCGGAACGATTGTACTTCACAATAAAAAAATAATGGTTTGATTGCATTCTTAAATGGAATAAAATTTAAATGCAATGGAAACTCTCGATATTGTTCTCATAGCGGCTTTCATGATCGGATTATATCAAGAGATGGTTTCTACATCAGGAGAATGGACAAGACGATTAGTATCAGGCATTATGTTTCGTGAATAAGTAAACTGCCTGATAGCTGAGGTATTACTGAATGTACGAAAAGGATATTCGGATTCTTACGGATAACCAAATAGCCCTTGAAGGCTTGTGATAGAAACTTAAGCGCTTCAACTTGGCGATATATTGTTCGACACTCTATCTGCTTAGGTCGTACTTATAATATCTCCCTCCGTGCCATTGCCTGAACTAACCTCAGCCTCCTGTCCTAAAGCCACACAGTTTCTTAGTATGTGTTTCTTTCATTTATATTCCTCACTACAGAATCCATATATTTTAAAAATTTTCGGTGTCTACAGCCGTCTGGTTATTATTTCTACTGTACTCCTGTAAAGTCTGATTCAAATCCCTTCTCAATCAATTGCTTAAGAAAAACTTAAATTGCCTCAGATTCATTTAACATGTAAATAGTCTACGTTTTCCTCTATCTATCCTTTCGTAGAATATAGCTTGCCAAACTCAGTTTCTCGCCACACCAAAAGGATCTGACTCTGCTGGTAATCTCATCAGCCTGGTCTTTGCTGAGGATTCCTAGACATCTCTTTATAAATCTTCTTTCAACCTCATAGAAGCTAAGTGCTCCTTGTATTGCCACTTGACGGTCAGACAGTATTGTCAGGGATCTGCACCTCTATTTCTTTGTCATGTCGAATTAAAGTGTGAGTTTCCCATTGATTTGGAATAGTTTGCTGTGAGTTAACATTCACACATACATACATAATTGATCATTACAACCCTTTAGTTAGGATTACTTCTTCATCAGCTATGTCACGAGTCTACAGTTCAAAGTAGATATCGAACGACAGACTTTTGAGAAACTTTTTCATGGCCTTTTTTCATATTTCGTTTCGGTAGACATGTCTGACCTGGGATTTGGACCTAAGCCTCATGTGCCTCCAATATGCCAACAAACCACCTTTCAGACAATGGCAACTTCGAATACCCTATTTCCAAAAATACTATCATTGCTCAATCAATCTGTATGCCTCAGAATGGCCCTTTAACTTAACGTAGTTTTGTTTCCAAGCATTTCCTAAAATTGTGAATTATGATGGTTCTGTTCGGGGCGCAGTTAAGTTTGGAGGTGATATCAGCCCCTCGATTAGATTTTGTCAAACCACGATACTAATAAATCACGAGATTTATTAGAGATCCTGAATAGTGTTTACCCTACAGCCACCTGTGGCATGTGAACGATGTAATTGAAACTTATCCCTGCAAATAGTTTTTAATCAAAAAGGATATTGAAATAGTAAAAAAGCTGGCCACATCCTTAAACCTGGAAATCATAAAAATATTCTGAAATATAGTACATACATATGTATGTATGTGAAGAATATAAATAGGACGGTATAATGTAAAGTATTAACAAAGAATAGAGAGCGAGGAAGCAGAAGAGAAAGAGAGAGTTTGTGTAATAGAAATTGTAAAGGACAATCATAAAATTATTGCAAACGCTTTACAGTTGTGGTTATAATTCTGTTATGGCCACCATTATACCCATACAACAATAACAAATTAATTCTATTCAAGTTAACAATATTGATGATACCATTGCTACTGTCACAGTGCTCCAGGATAATAAGTATTTGTATTGTTATTGGAAATATTATTGGCTTCATTCCTTAATAGTATTTCTATAGTCGTTATTGTTGTTATTGTAATAAAACGATTTTTATTATTCACCACTATTGAGTAAATAGTTTGAAATATTAAAAGTGTAGCGTTTTGTCATTGAGAAGTTAAAACTGCAATCAATTGAAAATAATATTCGTAAGGGTTTCGTAATAACATTTTTCTGTGCTTGGTTGATAAAAGCTTTCTGCAACAGGTGGTGAAATTCTTGTTTATTATGATAGAAATAAAAAGATGTAAATGGCAGTGGATTGGCGAAGATAACGGAATGACATCGCAAGGAGGCCCATAAACAAGAACCAGCAATGTAGACAAAAAAAGAGGACACGCGGCTCATGTGTGATGAAAGCAATTTTATGTAGAACTTCCTAAAATGAGACAAAACTGGAGCGTAAGAGAGCAATAAATTTATTAATGCCCTCTACTGCCTTTAGAGTTGAGTAAGGCATATGTATAATTGACGATTTCTTAACCGTTTGTGTTTTTGAAATTGATAGAACGCAGAGAATGTGCAAAAGTAAATTATAAATATATTTGTTTGGGGCAATAAATGAATGACCATTTAAATTCACCTTTTTAAATATACTGTTACGAAAATAGAAATGGTGTTTTGCTTTTACATCGTTTAACATAAAAATTATAAAAAAAAGCTACAAAAACAAACAAAAACTATGAACTTGTTTACATGATAAATAAGTAAACAAAAATATACCAACAAAAACCAGTATAAAAGGGCATAAACAACAACGGAATTGCAACAACAAACACTGCAAGAATAAATGTAAACAAAAATACACAAACAACAATAGTAAAACAACGATGTTTACATTTATAGAGATCTCGAGAAGGCGAAGCCAAGAACATTCGACTTTAAGATCATTCATCAGACTGTTTAAGTTGGCATATAAAACCCAACATAAAGTATTCGTTATATTCTACTACAATCCTTTAATTAGAATCACCACCTAGCTTCATACACCAGCCATCTTTTATGCGTTAACCCATGAGTGGCGTAACCTACTGTTTAACATCAACGCAACACAATGAATTTGAGAAGAGTTTCTGATCCAAGAACACTGAAGGGAACTCGCCAATAGAGATCTCGAGAAGGCGAATCCACGAACATATGCCTTCATAACATTCAACAGACTGTTTACCTTAAAAACTGTTTACCTTAAAAGTTCAGTCAGTTTTGCGTGGAGACGCGGTGTGTTTGAAGAGAATAATCGTGGTTTGAAGATATCCGTTATAAAGATCTATCCAACATATGTTAATTTTTAAGAAAAGGTATAAAAAGATTAAGAAGTCGCCGTGGTCTAGTAGGTAGATTGTTGGCTTATTAGACGAAAGGCCCGAGTTCGAATCCCAGGTCAGACATCAAAACGAAAATATGTAAATATTTCTTCGGCGACTTCCTCTCAGCAGATTTCTGGCAAAAACTCTGAGAGTAAAAATTGCCATGAAAAGCTTCTCAAAAAATCTGTCATTCGGAGTCGACTTTAAACTGTAGGTCCCGCCACTCATGTATAAAATTAACGCACACAACATGAGTGGTGTTGAGAAGCTAGGCCGTAATCCTGACTTAAGGGTTGTAATGGCCAATTATGTATGTGTATACAAAAAGATTAACAAACAAAGCAATTGTTGTTGTTGACATCAAGTTGTGAACAGTGGCACACAGAATTTTGCGAACAAAAAAGAATTTAAGTAAAACTAAACACAAATTTATTTTTATTTTATTTGCAATCAATGAACTCATATTTTAAACGTTTTTAGAAGGTAAAAACGTCAATACATTAAGTTTCCCAGGCGTGGTGTACCCTTCTGGCACTATTTATATCTTATGTGGGTAGCATCATATTTTTAATACTTACATACACTTGAATAAAGTTATTTATATATATTTCATGTAATTTTGCTGCTTTGAATTTAATGTGACCATATTAGTTATATTGGCTTACCTCAGTTTTTAAATAATTAAAATTATTTTATAAAAAATCAACAACTTTTTTACAATATAAATAACAACAATAACAATATAATAATAATGAATATGTCTCTGCTGATTATGTTTTAATTGTATTGAAACCCTTTTTTTCATATTCACTTTCATTTTGTTTTTAATCCCAAATCACAGAAGACATCACAAAAAAAAAAAAATAGAAAACGAAAAACAACAAAAATTTTATGAATATTTAAATTTATATGTATCTGATAATAAAAGTGAAAATAAAAACGATACAAAAAAAAATGACAAGAAAAAAATTCCCTAAATTAAGTACACAAAAGGTGTCAATTTATTCAATTGATTTTTATGCAAATTTAACAGAAAGCAAAAAAAAATATTTTTGTGAATTGGAAAACAGAATAGAATTTAAAATAAATTTTAAGTATTTTTTTTATTGTACAATATAATACATTATCAAACCTTTTCTAAATTGCTTTAAAGTTTCAATTGAAAGTGAATTTTTTATCGATTTTTTTTTAAATTGAAAATTTTATTTTTTTGCCTCTTCAATGTCTCTAATTATTTGAACTGATTTAATGCTTTTCCATTAATAATTTTGTTTCATTTTAATGATGAACTGAAATGAAATATTGGAAATTATAAAATATTTTCTATGTTCCATAATTATAAATTTAATTACAAACAGTTGTTAAAAAAAACTGCGAGAAAACTATTATTCCGACTGTATAATACCGTACTTAAGAAATTAAATTTTTGAAAAAAGTTTCTTGCTTTAAACTCATTGGTGAGGTTTGAACATCATCGCAATTTACGCACTGCCGAAAATATCGCTTCTGTTAGTGAAATGGCTTGTAAACCGAGCTTGTAGCAGAGATCAACAATGATATTCAAAAAGATGAATAGATTCGAATCATACTAATAATTTCTGATACTTATACGCATTCATACTTATTTTAATATCATACTTATACTAATCATATTCAAATTTTGATATACTGATCGCACTTATACTTAACAACACGTATGATGTTGTTGATTTCGATTCTCCATAACTCAACATAAACGAGAACCACAGAATAAGTATGATTCGCGTACGAACACTAAATTACTGCCAAATCAGAGCAAAACTACCTCAAAAGGACCGACTGCTACAAACAATTGTTTAAATGAACCTCTTCGGGAATGTTTAACCAGTCGGATCAATACTGAGTGTTAGTTCAAATGTTAGTACTAGTAGGGAATTTGGAATAAAATAATCTTTTCGTTCATATGATTCGAATACTTCTCACTCTGAATATTCGGCGAAGTTACATACCTAGGGAAATTTGGGAAATTTTGGACCATTTGAATGTAACTTTTTTTATCAGCTCCTGAACATAGGAATATCGTCAGTTATTGATTTTTTTTTTTTTATTGTTTATTTATTTACATTCTTCATAAACATTAAACTACATAAACACTAGTTAACAATATTAATTTAAATTATACAATGCCTCGTACAAGAGCTCTCTAGTATAAATGATATGTATGTATGTATAACAATAATTACTTTTGTGGCTAAATATTAAATTTTATGTACTTCAAATGAAGAATATATTATTTTATATATTTGTAATGAAAAATTTAAAAAAACATTACATTTTTTTTAGAATTAATTTAAGTTTGTCAAAAAATAAACGAAAGATAGTATAACAAATTATAGATTTAGCCACCAAAATTTTTTAATTTTTAGTCTTTGAATAGCACGAGATACGTTATTACCTGTACATGTGTTAAATCTAAAATTATTTGTCGCTAAATTGCAACAAACACTTTTCACATTAGGCCGTCTATAGTTATGATAAAATATCGGGACTAAGTTTTCATTTTGTATGATATTGGATTTATCCAAATACAAAAAAGCTTCAGGGGGTACAAATCCTTTTTCCAATGTATCAATAATATACTCTTCATTTGTATAATAAGGGGCCATTATTAAATTGTTACTACAACATGATATACATCTTGTTATATGATTTCTTATTAGATAAATAATAAAATTATCAATTCTTATTATATTTGATAAATTGTACAAAGTATTGTTAGAAATTTATTTAACATAATTACTTTCAGATGATCTAAATTTAGAAACACAAGCCCTAAGACATTTTCTTTCGAACACTCTTAGCTTTTCCATGTAAGATGGTGAAATGTCGAACCAAATAGGACAGCCGTAGGTAATTATTGGCCTAATTAATGTTTGGTACATAATAACTTTGACTCTTGGTTTAACATACTTTGAGTAAAATAAGGATTTGTATTTGAAAAAAGCTTTCCTTGCCTCCTCCTTTATATGATTATTAAAATATAAAAATTTATCCAAATAGATACCTAAGTACTTTACTGTATCCTTATTTGGGATATTAATGTTATTTAAATTAGATTTGATTCCAAATAGTTTCCAATTTTTCTTTATATTAGCATTACATTTATTAACTGGTGGTCTAAATAGAATTGTTTCACATTTTTTCGTGTTGATTTTCATATTCCAATCAATTGTATATTTTTCTACCCTATTGAAATTTGTTTGAAGATTTTGATTTATTTTTTCAATGGTGCTGTCAGCATTATATATTATAATATCATCTGCAAAGGATATAATATTCTCTATTTTGCTCAGAAGCTCCAATATAAATAAATTAAAAAGAGTAGGTGAGTTCACTGTACCTTGTTGTAAACCGTTAATAATTGTAAACGTGTTATTACTTTCAACATTTTGATGAAATACTTTAAAAGATTTATTGGTGATCATATTATAGATTAACAAAATTTGGCAAAACGGAAATTTATAATTATTTAATTTAAATATAAGACCTGGTATCCAGACGCTATCAAATGCTTTTTCCATGTCTATTAGACATGCTCCCGTGCAGAGTTTCTTATTCCAATTCCAGTTGATGTTTGAAGTCAATAAAGTTTCCAAATTGTTTCTTACTTATTAAATTTTTGTCATTACAGAAGGCGTTGATATTATTATTAATACATATTTCAAATATTTTACTAATATTAGGAAGTAAACTGATAGCACGAAGGTTTTTTGGGTTACTTGCATCTTTATCTTTTTTAGGTAAGATTACAACTTTAGTTTCTTTCCATTTAATGGGAAAGTAAGAATTGTTTAGCATATTATTAAACAAATTACAGTATTCGAAAATAATTTCATTAGGTATATTTTTTAATACGATATTTGGTATTTTATCAACGCCAGAAGATAATTTACCTTTTAATTTATGAAAAATATATATAATTTTGTCTCTCGTAATGAAATAATTTGCAGCTTGAGTATCATTCATGTTATCAGCATTTTTTTCACATGAAAAGTTTATTAAGGTAGTTTGATTATTTTTGTAATTACTTTTCATTTCTAAGAATTGATTAAAATAATTACTAACTTGCTCCTGTAATCTATTACTGAGATCAATTGGTTTGTGTGAATGAATAGTCAGTTATTGATTTGTTGATGAGCTGATCAATGTTTATACAATGCTCGCAATTTTTTTAACTGTTTTTGGTAGTTGCTCCAAGTGCCTTATTTAATTGTAGTTTTATCATAAATAGTGGTTCTCATCACTGCCGGATTGATGTTGACATTCGATAGAGTTGACATCCTTGGTCATGACTGCTAAAGAAGCAGATAACGCTTTGGACTGCCAGATTGAACTAGAAGTAAGATCTTACCCCAAATTCTAACAATACCGATGGCGTGAAGTTGGACGTTTGTACTAAGTCCATTGCAAATTCGAATATCGAAAATCTATAGATACTTTTGTGCATTCCAGGAGGAGGTCACGGCTGTTCTCATAGCGACTAAGTAGTACGGAGAAATTATTTCTGGGTTAAAGGACATACCTAGAAACTATTTATGTTGTGTTGGCCATAGCTGCTAATAAGCTGGAGAACCTTCTACTTGATTTCGCGCATAAGGGATCTTTTGGTTAGGATTCCTTTCTAGAAGACCGGTAGGTTGATCAGTGGGAGTCTTAACGTAAGCTTACTTCTCTTTATTTACTATTTATTTATTTACTAGCTGTACCCTGCGCGCGTTGCTGCGGCACCAACTAAAATAAATTTTCAGGAAAGGCATTACACAAATATCCGATTAATTTTGAATCATTTTATGGATTTTGTTTCCCGTTGTCCAGATGATTCAGACGAACGAGCCTGAATAGTACGCATTCGATTAGTTTCTAATCTCACTTGTCGTTGTTCAAGTGATTCATGCGAACGGATCTCAGCGGCTTGTACTCGAAGACTTTCTAGCATCAATGCTTCTTGAGGTGTAGCTCGACCAATTGTTAGTCGCTTTGGAGGCATGAATGCATGGGAACGCCGTGAAAAATGCGTTTAATACAATTGAACTAAACAGCATTTTTAAACATTTTCTAAAATTAAAATGTTTCAAACTTGTGATTGACATTTTGCGGGAATGAGTTATACTAAATATTATTAAAATCATAAATGATGAATCCTAAAATGTCTGGTATTTGTCCGATCAACACATGATAAAATGCATACTTTACGATTCAATTCATTTTGAATAATTCTCAGTAGCGCTATCTATCGGAAATTAATTGCACTAATTTAGAAACCGACTTAGTCGTCTTATTCACAACAACCTTGCTAAAGTTCATATCATGATCAACGATTTAATTCATTTTGAGTAATTTTCAGTGGCGCCACCTGTCGGATATTGGTCATACCAACTTATAAACTTTCGTCGGGTCATGCACAACAACTTTGCTAAAGATCATAACATGATCAGATGAACGGTATAGGATTTAATTCATTTATAGTAATATTCGGATATTGGCCATACCAACTTAGAAACCTTCCCGGGCTCATAAGCAACAACTTTGCTGAACATCATAACATGATCAAATGCATAGTTTACGGTTCTATTCATTTCATACAAACAAACATTCATTTTTATATATGATGTGGTCGTGGCACCTTGCTCATTTCAACATAAAAAGTAGCCTATAACTCCTTCCAGATGTACAGGAAGATACTGTGAAAATTTCAAGAAAATCGGTTCAGCCGTTCAGCCGTCTATAGACTTCAAACAAACCCACAAACAAATAAACACACGTTCATTTTTATATATAAGAAGAAGAAGAAGAAGATAAGAATATAAAAATTTTTGTAATCACTTAACGTGAGAGGCAGCTGGAACAAAAAGTTGGGGACTCTAGCTGTTATAGTTTTCTAGATTAGTTCATATGGAGTTTGCCACGCCCCTAATGCTTGATCGTTCGTTTTTAACAAAAATATTGATATTGAACCTTTAGATATTCGTACAAAATTTGAGCAGTCTAACTGTTCTGGTGTTCTAGATATGCAGATTTTAGTATTGACTTTATGTGGGAGGTGCCACGCCCACTTTTGCTGAACTCCCTAATTTTATTCAAAATATTTATATTTAAACAAAAGTTACTTGTACAAAATTTGGGGACTCCAACTGTTAAAGTTTTCCAGTTATGCAGATTTTAGTATTTACTTTACATGGAAGGTGCCATGCCCTGGCTGTTCTGGTGTTTTAGATATGCAGATTTTATAATTTACTTTATATGGGAGGAGTCACGCCCACTTTTGCTGGATCACCTATTTTGTCCGAAATATTTATATTTAAACTAAAGTTACTTATACAAAAATTGGGGACTCTAGCTGTTACAGTTTTTCAGATATACAGAGTTTCGTATTTACTTTATGTGTTAGCTGTCACACCCACTATTGAAACTGTAGTTAATTGTACAAAATTTCTTGCACAAAATATCTTGCTGATATAGTTTTTCCAATATACCCATTTTGTTATTATCTTACAATAGTAGGTAATGTAGTATATGTGGGCGTGGTACCTCGCTCATTTGAAATATCAACAAAAAAAATAGCCTATAACTTCTTCCAGACATACAGGAAGATACTGTGAACATTTTTAGAAAATCGGTTCAGCCGTTTAGTCGTCTATAACCTTCAAACATACAAAAAAACACACATTCATTTTTATGTAACTATTAATAAAATAAAAATAAATAAAAAATAAAAATAATAAAAATATTCATATTGATACTAAAGTGGATTCGACAAAATTTTAGGACCCTAACTGTTATATTTTCTTAGATATAATAATTTAATATTTTTTATATTGGAGGTGACACGCCCACTATAACCAATCCATCCATTTTGTTTATATATACGCCAAAGTCGTCTATACAAAATTGGAGTACTCTAGCTGTTGCGGTTTATGAGATATGCGACATTAAATACTTATTGGATATGTGGGCGTGGCACCTCGCCTACTTGAAATTTTAAAATAAAAAGAAGGCTATATTTCCTTCCAGACATACAGGAAGGTACTTTTAAAATTTCAAGAAAATCGGTCCAGCTGTTTAGCCGTCTATAGACTTCAAACAAACAAACCCACAAACAAATAAACAAACATTCATTTTTGTTTATATAGATGTAAAATTCATTAAAAAAATTACATATGTGACGTATGAGTGATATCTAATTCCACTAAGTTTCATACGTCAAAAAATCATAGATTTTTTATTGCATACTTGTCAGGGTAACTATTGCACATAGTAGATGTATTATGATGCGTATGAGTAATATATTTCAAATGCAATTAAATATTAAGTATGTAGTATATGTGGACGTGGCATCTCGCTCATTTGAAATTTCAACTTAAAAAGTAGCCTATAACTCCTTCCAGACATACAGGAAGATACTGTAAAAATTCAAAGAAAATCGGTAAAGTTCAAACATACAAACATACAAACAAACTAACATTCATTTTTATATATAAAGATAGATTAAGTGGTATTTTTGAGATGCTGGCTTATCGGTTTGAGCCGCTTTTGGAAAAGTAGGACGTTGGAGGAGAAGGAGGAAAAAGTTACTGTGACTTAATCTGTCACTGCTTTGTAACCGCTCAAATACGTAATTGAAACCCCCTTCATGATATCACTGGCAGAACAATCTGAACTTATAAGGACAGTCAAATCGTCTTAATCCACGAACAACAGGGCTTTTGATTACAAATGAAATATTGCAGCTCAATATGTATAATCATCTCTAGCGATGAGAACCATTTCCGTATGTATTCATATAAGATCCAATACTCATGAGATTCAAGACCATTTAAGTGCTCCGAAAAAATTAATGGGTAGTGTTGCTCATTGGTCCATATTTCTTTGAAAACTATCGCTATCAACGGCAAGCATCATAGCTTCTTTTGCTTTGAATTCGATTATCATTTTACGTGGAGGTGACGCACACTGTCGCGATTTCATATAACGAGTGGCCAAAAATAGAAGGAGTAATAGTAGAGTAATGAAATTTGGCACACTTATATTAATTGGTAAAACATAACCATACTTAAAATTTGGTCATTTAAACTCAAAGGATTCGTGTCTTTCCCATATATCCTGAAATTAAAAATTGCTATAACTTGGAGGAAAAAAAAAGATATGTTAATAAAATTTGGTACACTTATTAGTTTTAACATGCTTAATACTTCCTCCAAATTTCGTTTAATTTGGAGAAAGGATACGCCCACCTTAAAAATGTCCTTTTTCAAAATAGTATCAAATAGACATAAAAAAGTTTAATATATACTTTTTTTGAATCGGAAATTATGATTTAAATGTTTTACTAACTCATTAAAATTTAATTTTCTCACATTCCGTATATCCTTAGAAAATTATAAGGATAAATTTTTACCATAGCTGAAATACTAATTAAACAATATTTTATTAAACAACTTAAAATTTGTTTATATATATTAAAATACTTACATTTATACATATAAGTGAAAGTAGGTGGTTCCTAATTGAATTTATTTATGTTTAAATATAAAAAATCAATGATCTAGAAAAATTTACATCACTTCCTCAACTCAGTTTCAAACCTACTCCTTCCACGTCTATATTTTGTCCAATTATTACTACTTTTTAAAAGAATGAATTTTAGTTAGTCCTTCTCTATATCTGCTAGAAATCTTTGAATACGATTTTGCACAAATTGTACAATATGATGCAACACATTTGTTGTATTATTTTTCTTAAGCTGCACCCATTGCTCAAAAATATCACGAATCTGCAATGATGTTGACACTAAAAACAATTATAACGCCCACAAAAGCAGTCAGAAGCAGCTGAAACTTATATATGTTAAAGTACATACTTGTGGCAATAAAATATCAAAAAATTTCAAAAGTGATATTGGGTATTTTTTTTAATTCACTACTGAAGTTAATAAATGTATGAAAATCTTAATTTTTTGAAGACCTGTACTTTGGCTAACGATATTTCACATATGGTTAATATTTGTAAACAATTATAGCGTTGTATTTACAATTACATACCTGGATAATTTAGTCATTACCAAAAGAATTTTTGAGTTTTGACTATGACAAAAATATGTCGAATTTCAAGTTTTCGAACAAATTTTCTATATGCGTAGGAATTTTTAACTTTGAGATACAATAACTAAAAAACTACTCAAAAGTTTTTAAAAAAATTTTACATATCAACTAATAGAAGTGTTTTCTATAAGATAAAGGTAAAAAAATATTGAATTTCCCACATTGACTTTAACCATTTTTGGCCATGCTCGCGACAGTGTGTGACGTAAACAGACCACTGAGATCATGTGCTTAGACTCTCTTAGACTTTTTCTTCTTAGGTTATCTTAAGGCGAAAGTGTATGCGAATAAGCCATATCATCCGATAAAGTCATGTCCTTCGTCAAATTCAGACAGATTTATGAGTTAGTGTCGGTAAAAATTTAATATTTCGGATGCGTTCTACTCAGAGTAGTCATAGAAGACATTTGAACGATATTATGTTCCACATATAATGGCCACATATCAATAGGTCTGTTGATGATATTTAACAGACACATTGTTTTATTTAAATTTAAACAATTAAAAGTTCTTAAAAAAGACAATAGCTACTCCCTAAGGGCGCTTCTTCAAAAACAACTGTAATTATACATACATAATTTACATAATGGATCATTACAACTCTCCAGTCATGATTACGACCTAGCTTTTCATACCAATTATGTTGGTGTGAATTAACTTTATACATGACCGGCGGGACGTAGAGTTTACAGTCGACTCCCAACGACATATTTTTGAGAAACTTTTAATAGATATTTTGTTTACTCTCAGAGTCTTTGCCAGAAATCTGTTGAGAGGAAGTCACCGCGGAAAACTTTTTTCATGTTTCGTCTTGTTGCACATGTCTAACGTGGTATTTGGTCTGTGGTTTCACGTCTAATAAGCCAACACACTACCTACTAGACTATGGCGGTAAGTATACTGGGAATTTACCTATACAAGAATGCAGCATTGCAACTTAGTTTGTGGCTATTGTTAGACGAGGTTTTGAGATATAATTTATCTTTAAAATTCTTTTTTTTTAAATTTTGTTTACCCTGGTTTTTTAGAGGGTAGTGCTAGACGATTAGCATGAGAGTCATAGGTTCTATTCCAACCACAGCCTTTGGTCTGTTATACTACAACGAACATAAGGTCTATGTGACTCAGCTTGTAATAATTATGGTATTTTACTTAAATTTTCAAGATATTCCCTTAATTACTGTGAATTTTGAACATTATTTTCTCGTAAGCTTCCCATTTATTTCTGTAATATTTTCTAATTTTTTTATTTTCATTTTATGAGAAAGAAAGATACATTTTCAAATGGCTTCTTATTATTCTGCATTCGTTCTATTTATTTTATGATGACACAAATATTTACAAATTCATTCATTTGATTAAATCTGTACTATCCGTTGGTCATTTCTTGCAAACAGAATTTTTTGGCTCTGCTTCTAGTGGCCGAAACTTAAAGATGCGGAAGAATGTTTTCATTTTATTTATGGACATTTCAATTATTATTATTGTAAATATTAAAATGAAACCCCAAATAACTGCTGCACTCAGCATTATTTCAAATAGTATTTCTTTGCTGTCAGTAAGTTTTTTTTGGAATATTTTCTATGGAATATTCGTAATTATAGTGGCACATTAAAATGACAAAATTCTATAACAGGACTCTTAGAAAAAACTACATAAAATATTTTTTGTTTCATTTTGTTAGTATCGAGTGGGCCTTCTATAGGCTTAATTTTAAACCATCGTTTATTTCGAATCTGGCAATACTTATGCCATTCTCTTCTGTCACAAAATTCAAGATATTATCTCCACTGAACGTAATGAATCGATTTATGTTTGGACAATGTTGGGATTTATTGGAAATTTATTTCCAAAACAAAGACAATTGCTCGGAAATTGCAAGAAAATGTCGTACAAAAATTGATCGCAGTGAAGGATCAACAGTGCCCGCTATACGCATGTTTATTGCTCGTACAGTGCGTACACCCGAAGATGCAGATGAGGGTATGCTTAAAAATCCATCAACATCAACTCGTCATCGTTCAGAACCCATTGAACATTTCACGCCAGTGTTGCAAAATTGAAATTTTGAAATGGTACTAAACTATAATTGAAAAAATACCTTTTTACATAGAAAACTTTTGTAAAAAAATACATACATACATAATTAGTCATTATAACCATTCAATCAGGCTTCTCATACCACTTATTTTGTGTGTGTTAATTTCATACATGAGTGTCGGGACCTACTGTTTAAAGTCGACTCCGAACGACAGTTTTTTTTAGAAACTTTTTCATGACAATTTTATTTGATCCCAGAGTTTTTGCCAGAAGGAGGTCGCCGAAGAAATATTTTTTCATATTTCCGTGGGCTCACGTCTAGTAAGCCAGCACACTACCTACTAGACTATTTATTCATTTATATTTAATACACGTACGAAATATAACAGAAACCGTAACGACTTATAAGTGTTCCTCATTTACAAAACAAAAATAGCTGATTCGGAACGCAACAAACCGTAAAAGCTCTGTTTAGTAAAACATCTTCGGAACGTAATAGAACATACGTTTGTTTTCAGCATATGAAGAGCAGTGTAAACGCTTACTGAAATTACATTGCAGTTCAGCAAGCGTTCTCACTACTTTTCACATTCTAAAAACGAACATACGTTTCGGGAACGTTTGGCTAACCAGGGCTAAATACCAATTCTACCTTTAGCATTACGTTGAACATGTTTCAAATGCATTAATACTTAGTTGAAAAATGCAAGATATAAAATATGTAATAATAAAAAAGTGCTACGGGGGTAGTGCGGTATTTTTAAAATGACGAAGTACTTAAAAAAGGTACTAAAGTACTGAATTTTTGAACATTGTTTTACGCAGCAGTTTAAGTCGAATTTTGCGAAAAGATCTCAGTATGACGCATAAAAAGTTCAATTGGTTTAAGAGTTGTGATTATGTCTAATGGTGATGTCAATTCTCCGCCAAGAAGCTGCGATTTGATACCGTTGGACTATGTTTTGTAGGGCGCTGTTAAACAAAATTGTTATGCCGACAAACCAGAGGCAATTGAGCATCGTTATGCCATTGACGAGATGCGACCCCATACACTCGAAAGAGTGCATAAGTGCTGTGAGACCAGCTGTGGTTGCCATATAAATGAAATAATATTCCATTTCTAATCGGAACAATTGTACTTCGCAACAAAAACATAAATTTAGCAAAATTTCAAACCCTTTTCAGTTTTATTGCATTTTAAAATTTAAACTTTTAAATAGCCCAGCCTTTATTTTTGTAGGAAATTATCATTATATTTCCCTGGCACAGTGGAGGAAGTGAAATGAGCTCGGATGGAATGGCATAGGATGCATAGAAACTGGGCCATAATAATATCTACTTCAATGCAACATTTTGTTGTTCATATTTTTAGGTGATAACAATTTTATGTTTCGTTGTTATTTTCCATTTTTTCCACATTTTAGTTTTATTACAACAACAACAAAAAAAATTACTTAAACACACTTGGACTTGGAGTAAGGTTTTATACAATCAACTTACTAGTCATCTTGCATTTTTTGTTGCAGCAAGAGAAATGTCATAAACATTTTACATCAAACCCAATAATACCCTCTTACCCCCCTTATTTAGTTTAAACATTACAATTAATATGGCTTATGGCCTTTTTGTTTTTGTTTTTGGGGTAGAAATCATACTAACTTTAGAGATGTTAGAAATGAAGGGATGGGAGTATTAAATTTGCTTAAGAGCTGTATTTTATTGGAAACTAAAAAGTGTAGAAATTCTACGGGAAAGCACTTAACGAACGCCGAATAAGAAATTTTAGATTGAAAGTTTTCCTTCGTCACAAAAATTCTGAAAAAAGAAGCTTACAAGATTAAAAAAAAATAATAATAACAGCAACAATTCAACATTCCGGTTCTAGAAGTTGACAGAACTTGAGCAGTAAATGGAAATGCTGTTAGTGAGCTGTAGTAAAACAAGCCTGAGAACTTAAAATAATGATGCAAGACGCAAATGTTATTGGAATAATTTTTCTCTATTTTTATTATTTTCTTTTCTGAGGTCAACTATCAGTAGATGACACCTATTCATGCAGTGCATTGTGTCACCTTTCTTTTCGAGAACTGTTTTTTTTAGAAATAATTCTCACTATCTTTTTTCTATAGTGAGCAATCACATATAATGTCCAACAAACAATCAGACAATCACAAACACCCATAACCTCTGGTGGCACTTGAAGTTTAGCGCACTACTCACTAGACCATCGGGGCACCCAAATTATAGTCTAGTAGACAATTTCAAGGCATTTATATTTTAAATACGATTTCTGGCATATGTCCGCCGCCTCTACGTCTTTCGTTCAGTACAATTTTTGAATATTGACTTCAAATCCTTTTGAAGGTTTGGTAGATAGTTTGAAGATAATTTCATAAAGAATAATCAAGAAACATTAAATTGTACAAGGCCAGTGAACAGAATCACTTTTATGTTGAAAATAAATCGATTGAAAGGTAGTGTACCGCCAAGTTGTAACCAAATATCGTTGATGACCGTTTAACGGATTAACTTTTGGAAAGAAAAATTCAGACAATGTGTCTCAAGTAAGCTTGGCATTCAATGCAGATTTTTGCTCATTTCAAAAGAAAAATGGTACTATGATGTCTGCAGCAAGTACTAGGAAAATCAGACAATCAATTTTATTGAATGAAATGGTAATTCGGTCGGTAGAGTTACCGGAGTCAAGTATATAGTGTGTTGGCTCACTAGACGTAAGGCCACGGTTCAAACCCCAGGTCTGACATCAAAAAGTAAATATAAAAAAAATTCTTCGGCGACTACCTCTCAGCAGATTTTTGGCAAAAAGTCTGATAGTAAATAAAATTGCCATGAAAAGTTTCTCAGAAATCTGTCGTTCAGAGTCTACTTTTAGTTGTAGATCCGGCACTCTTGTATAAAATTAACACACACAACATGAGTAGTGTGAGAAGAAAGGCCGTAATCCTGACCGAAAGGTTGTAATGGCCAATTATGTATATATGTAATTCGGTAACAATGTGAGCATCACGTGTACTTTCTTCGTAGTTTGGCTGAGATAGTCTCCTATTTTACTCTGAAAAGTTCGACTGCTGCAATCATGTTCCTCACGAACATCATCCATCGAGGACGAGCTCGTCTTTGAATGCCGAGGATTTCTCAAGCAACTTTAGGGTCAAATAAAGTTAACTCTTCAAATGGGTTTGAAAATTGAGTTGTTGATGAAATAATTGGAAAAGAGTTCATAATATTCAACATTTAGAGTGTTTTTGTGTTCCGATTGCTTTAGTCAAATTGGGTATATATCCAATAGTTGTACAAGGATGCTTCCTTGCACATATCCGTTTGATCTTGATCTTCTGTTTTACAATCGAAATGATAACGTTGTTGTATTATTCACAGACCATTGCCCTACTGGAAGGCATGCTAGTAGACTCTAGGAGTGGGGAAGGACACAATCTTTCACCCCTTATGCCAGTGCTCAACCCTTACTTTAAAGAGATGGGGTTCTTTACTGCTTATTTTCTGTTATCTTTGGCTGAGCTCTCTAAAATATTTGGAATTCCGGATAGTTTCTTAAAGCCGCTATTTGGTCCCTGTTTGAATACTGATTTCTGATGTCACAGTAGGGCCAACCTCCAAGGCAGGAGGAAAGTAACGAAAATTATTTAGGACTCCGAATAGATTCTTAATGGGAGTGTTTGGGTTAGTGTTTAAATATTGATTTGTGACGTTATAGTGGTTGCAACCTTCAAGGAAGATCTGTCACCTAATTTTGATGAAAGATTTTAGGGTGGCTTAAATTAAGGGCTTATGACATCATATTATGAAGAATAATGTAGTCGATCTCAGATGACTATTATTTTTCTCTTATTCTCCATGTCCTCCTTTAAGCATCAAAAATAAGTCCATAAATTCTAAAGCATTGTTTGTTTTTGCTTTGCGTTTATGGACATATTCAACTGACTGACTAAATGGCAGCTAAATGGACACAAAATCACCCCTCCCCCCATTGACAAACAAATTTACTATGTTATCAGGAATACAATAAAGAAATCGCTGGGCTGTTATCCACACAAAATAGTCGACACAAATTGCTGTTGTGCCCGCATCAACAGCAAAAGCTCTTGTAAAATTCTAAAGTGGACTGTCATTTAGTCAACAAGTCAATATAGCGCAACGCAATACATTTCATTGTCTGTGTGTCCGTGTGCCCGTGTGTCCGTCTGTCTGTTTGTCAGTCCGTTTGAAGTAAAACCATCATTTATACTGGCTTTTAACCATTCAAAATAAAGTTTCGCAATGAAATGAAAGGAAAATAATGGATTTTTATCAACGTTTCCTTAGTCACCCTCATTCACATCCGCATCCACATCCACATTCACATCCACATTCTTTTGATCATTCGTGGAAACATTATAAAAGAAAAATAATTAAACAACTTAGTTTTTGGAGGAACTATTTCCGAGTGCTTCATCATGACAACAAGATGTGCATCTTGTTGTGAAAACTTGTTTCAAACTTCTAAAATTCCATTGTCATCTTGAATAGAAAAATTACTGGCCATTCGTTGAAAATGAATACGAGAGTGGTGAAATGAATCTAAATGGAGAGGAATGGAATTAAAAGCTGAAAAATGATGGAAAGTTTTTAAAACAAAAGTGTTGCTGAAATAATAATAATACAAAACAAAATAAATATTTGAATCAGCGAACAACAACAACAACAAGATAAATAATAAGAAAGTTGCTTTTGTTTGGTTTTCAAAGAGAATTTTATGTGCTTTGAGATGTGAGTAGAGTTGTAATCTCTTAGCGATTAAAGAGTTTAAAAGATGGAATAGCGCAGAGCATTTCTATTTAAATACGAATCAGTTTTAAAGACATTACTGCTGATTCTTAACCACAATATCTTATAAAAAGGACATCAACGTTCTCAAGCCATTGTTATTCAAAATAGAGGCCAAATGCTTAGCAGACAATCCGAATTGGCAATTGTAATCCGAATTTTAATATTGAACTTGAGAGAGATTTCTGAGATTTTTTATCTAGCACTACTTATGTCATTATATTCTGTCACAAAACTCGGTATATTATTTCCATTGAACGTAACATACGTGTGGTTTTGCAGAAGCCAATGCATTTATTACAAGTGCATGTTTTATGCGGATTGTGGAGCGGAGGCATCAGGTCAGAAGTTGGTCAGCGCAAAGACTGCACATCAAAAGCACGACTAGCCCACGCTGGAAAACAAGCCAGAAAGTTTGATAAGCGAATCTGTATCCTTAACATCAATGGATGATAGGTCCGTCAAGCTGACAGGAAATGGAGAGCCAATGTATATCTGCATCTCGCAAGAGATGGGAACTAATAAAGAAAGTGGATAACAATCTCCTCTTCCTCAGTGGATTTGCATCCGCCGCAGAAGTGGTTAAATGGGCGCCTCATCCTTTCCGCGTGTCTACCCATAACACAATGACAGCATGGCCACTTTGATCGAGATGTTGCCACGACCAAGTCCAAGTAACTGGTTGGTACGCCTTCTATCCATCAAGGGCCAGATGAGTCTAGCGGTGGAGCAGGACTCCTCATTGACCCATGATAGGTTGGCATCTCGAAAGAATTTCCGCTCAATGGCCAACATGACCGAGGCAAGTGGCATATCCAAATCGATTGAAGAGGATTCCGGAAGAAGTGCACCTTGCAGTTTCCCAGAATGTTACTCTGCACTGGGACCCAGACCATTGAGACAATGAACCGCCCAGAGGCGACATTCCCTAACGATCCTGGAGTTTTTCACAATACATGACAGAGATCTTATGTCGGCCCGACTGTCTGAGAAGACCGAGATGCTGATGATGAGACGCCAATGGATTCCAGCCCTCTCAAGAGTGAGTTGACTGCAAGATTCCAGAGAAGTGGTGTCTTGCGGTGTACCTCTGCAGACCATTCTCTGACAATGTGTGGCCCCACTGTGGGGGTTACTAATCTCGACTTAAGGAGAAGCTTGATGAACCTGACCCGATCTTGTCCCGAGAGATAAGATAGTGTAATTCCACTAATTTACCTCTCGCATACGTATGTTGAGAAGGGAATAGAAGTGCTGGGCCAATCGAGGCCGTAATATTAACATCAAGGACTCTTTCCAGTGTCTTCAGAAGAAAGAAACACAGACTGATTGGTATGTGTAGTCATTTGCATTAGTATGGGACGGTTTCCCAGCCTTGGGAATGAAGATCACCCTAGATATTCTTCAGCTCCAAGGGATATAAACGAGCCTGAGACTACCGTTGTAGATGGCAAGCAGCCAAGGAAGAATTATCTCTTCCCCATGTTGAATGTCACCCGGCGTAATACCATCAGGAGGCATTAGTGGCCCATATTTCTTTAAAAATGAGGACGGCACAGTTATTACGGTCAATGGAGACATCTATTGCACTAATGATAACCGATTTACTTATATCCGCTCTTCATGGTATTGATGTGATGTGTTTGGTGCTACTGGTCACACATCTCAGGCCGTAATCGATTTATTCCGTCATACTTTTGATGGCCGTTTAATTAACCGAAATGTTGATGTCAAATGGCCGTCAAGAAGCTGCGATTTGACATCGTTGGACTATTTGCTGTGGGGCACCATTACAGTAAAGTGTTAAGCCGACAAACAAGAGATGATTGAGCTCTTGAAGGCCAATATTCGTGATGCCATTGCCGAGATACGACCCCACACACTCGAAAAAGTGCACGAAAATTAGTCCGATCGAATTAGATACTGGTATCTAATGCCGCGGCATACGAATGAAATAATATTATATTTTTAACTGGTACAATTTAATTTTACAACAAAAAAAATTAATTTGGAAAAATTTCAAATCGTTTTTGTTTTATTGTTATTTCAAATATAAAATTTTAAGTGCCCACTCATTATAATAGTGGCTTTAGAGAATGTCCTAAAATGTGGTTCTTATGATCTTATAAGTCATCTATTGCAGAGCTATGAATGTAGAGCACAGATCAGCAATGAATCGGTTTTTCGCTACTCATAAGCACTCATGAAATTTTGAATAAAAGTGACACAACAATATTGACTTTGAATATTGATTCATTCGTACTCACTACAACGTTGATTTATGACTACAGGGTGCAATGAGTATTAGTACAACGTTGGCATCAAACTCATACCATTCGAAATATGTTTGATTCATAAGCCTAGCCATTCAGATTCATAACTTTAGAAAAATACTTTTAATACTCGTAAATGATACGAGTAATTTGAATCATTCATCGAAAGTCTTAGTTTTTGTTGCATTTACCAAAAAAAGGAGAATGAAAAAGACAAAGCCAGCAAGCAAAGCAAACACACAACCTTCTAGTGAGTATTGTAGTGTTCGCTCGCGAATCATACTTATTTTATGATTCTTGTAAATGTTGAGTCAAGGAGAGTCGAAATCAACAACATCATACATGTTGTTAAGTATGAGTACGATGAGTACTTCAAACTTTGAATATGAGTAGTATGAGTATGATATTAAAATAAGTATGAATGCGTATAAGTATCAGAAATTATGAGTATGATTCGATTCTACCCATCTTTTTGAATATTCATTGCTGATCTGTGATGTAGAGGATATATTTACAATGTGAAAATATACATTCCTTCCTCTTTTATGCTGAGCTTTTTTATTTACTCTTCTTGGCTTGTGTTTATTACCTGTAATAAACAATTGCTTTCCATATTATTGCTTCACATTTTGCATCAATCAAACATGCAGTCTGTGTCTGCACATAAGTCGAATGGGAAAATGTTCATACTGGGCATCAATGCTTACTATATTGTAGCCTAGAGCCACTGTCTTACTAACAAACTTACTGTACCCGTCTACAATTCTGGTATTATAAATATTAAATTCTGATAAGTGTATTAAAATTTAAAAAAATAAGGAGAAAATTATTCATAAATTTCTCCAACACATACACATGATTGTTGGGTTCATGCCAACCAACACCTTCTGTTTGGTCATCACAATGAGATTTTAAAGAAAACATGACGTTTAAACTCAAATATTTTATGTTTTTTGGAAATGTACCACAATAAAGTCTGGAGGCAGATCTTTCCCAGTGTTTGCGCAAACAACAGCTCCGTGTTATTTGCCTTCAAAATAAGCCGTTTAAAGGGAAAAATTGTAAAAGAAAGAGAAAATCAGAAAAAAAAATATGAAAAGAAATGCAAATGAAATGCAAAAACGAAATGAAAGTTTATGGAAGTTACAGGTTAAGGGAAGAAAGCAGTGGAAATGAAAGAAAAACTTTATTTATGAACTCAAAAAACTGTCAAACTTATTTCGAATATTTTTACAGGCTGCCGGAGGATATATACATACATACATACGTGCTGCGTTCATAAATAAATTAAGAAACGCATGCAAGTCTGCTATGCAACCCAGCAAAATATGATGGTAATACAAAGGTAAAGAGGGGAAATGAGGGAGAGCACTATATGACACTATATGAGTAAAAACTAGATCAGAAATATCAGATGTTTGCATAAACGATGACTAGGTGCATAGGTGAATTTACTTAGAAAATTAATACTTTATTATTATATAAGTCTGGATCAGAGATCAGCAATAAGTATTCAAAAAGATGAATAGAATCGAATCATGCCCATAATTTCTAATACTTATACTCATTCATACTTATTTTAATATTATACTCATACTACTCATATTCAAAGTTTGAAGTACTTATCATACTACCACTTAACAACACGTATGATGTTGTTGATTTCGACTCTCTATGACTCAACGTAAACAAGGATCACAAAATTAATATATGTTTCGCTTCCGAACACTAAAATACTTACTAGAAGGTTGTGAGTTTGCTGTGCTTGCTGCTCTGTCTTCTTTGCGTATGTTTCTTTTCCTTTTTTTGTAACTGCAACACCAACTAAGACTGTAAATTTTGATGAATAATTCGAGTCAGTCGAATCATTTATAAGTACATATATAATTAGCTATTACAACCCTTCAGTCAGGATTACGGCGTAGCTTCTAACACCACTCATGTTGTGTGTGTTAATTTTATATATGAGTGGCGGGACCTACAGTTTAAAGTCGACTCCGAACTACAGATTTTTTTTGAGAAACTATTCATGGCAATTTTATTCACTCTCACAATTTTTGCCAGAAATCTGCTGATAGGAAGTCGCCAAAGAAATATTTTTTGTTTTGATGTCTGACCTGGGGTTTGAACTCCGACCTTACGCCTAATAAGCCAATACACTACCTGCTAGACTACTGTGACTTCATGGCTTATGAAACAAACATATTTCGAATGGTATGTGTTTGATGTCAACGTTGTACTCATACTCATTGTACTCATACTTATAAACCAATATTGTAGGGAGTACGAATTAAGTTAAAGTTAAATATTGTTGACTCACTAATATTCAAAATTTCATGAGTGCTTATGAATAGCGAAAAAATAATTCATTACCGATCTCTGGTCTGGATAACGACCTAGCTGCTCACACCACTTATGCACTTATTTTGTGTGTTTTAATTCTATAAATGAGTGGCGGGACTTACAGTTTAAAGTCAACTACAAATAACAGATTTTTGAGAAACTTTACATGGCAATTTTATTTACTCCCAATGTTTTTGCCGGAAATCTGCTGAGAGCAAGTCGTCGAAAAAATATCTTTTTTTCATATTTCATTTTGTTAGAGATGTCTGACTTGGGATTTGAACAGTGGCCTTACGTTCAATAAGCCAACGCACTAGCTACTCAACTACGGCGAAGAAAATAACTTCTCCAAAAAATACCAGACCTACATGATGATTGGTCCTCAGAATGCGCAGGAATCCCTTATATGCAAACTAAAGAAATCCGACTAGAAGATCATCTGCTGTATTAATGTTCCTATCACTGACTTGACAGTTAGCTAAGTCAACATACATACATACATAACATACATAACTGGCCATTACAAGCCTTCAGTCAGGATTACGACTTAGCTTCTGAAAACCACTCATGTTGTGTGCGTTAATTTTATACATGAGTGGCGGGAACTACAGTTTAAAGTAGACTCCGTACAACAGATTTTTGAGAAACTTTTCATTGCAATTTTATTTTCTCTTAGAGTTTTTGCCAGCAATCTGCTGAGAGGAAGTCGCCGATGTTGATAACTTCGCTTTATGACAAGATTTTACTTGTCTCGTTATACAATGTGAAAAACTGCAAAAAGTTCATTCGTGTACAAATTTTTTCTGCCTATCTGAATTTCTATATGTATTGAGCTTCTGATTGAGATTTTTAAGTTTGGGATATACTTTATGCGAAGAGGGTTATTGATTTTGAAGCGTTAGCCAATATCTTTACCGAAAAATAAATATTTTCTTGAAATTTTAAAATTAACCTCGCATACCTTACTACATAAAACAGTGAATAGTATAAATAAATCACAAATGCTTTGATGAATTGTTTGCTGGTCATTAAGTATTTATGCACGTTTATAAAGGCATGAAATGCAAATACTAAAGCAGCTACTACAGTAAACAGAAATAATCCTGGAAAAAATATTAAATACATACATATTTAATTAAAAATTACAATAAAAACAATAAAATATCCATAAGATGGCATATTTACATAGTTATTTTTAAAACAACGAATAAATGTTTGAAATAAATCAAAGGCAAAAAGGTTTTCCATTTAATTTCGGCAACACAAAAAATGTTTTAATCATAAAAGGACAAAAGGAAACTAAATTCGAGTAAATGGAAAAATGGCAGAGGGCAGCGTATCCTTTTTTTTTTTTGAATACAAATGACATTTTAGAGTAAATGTGAACATAAAGCAGCATAAAATTATAATTAATGTTAATGTTACCGTAGCCAAGTTGCAAACAAAAGTAAACATCTTTTAGAAACTGGCATCATTTTCTTAAAGAAGATATTCATTCAAGACACATTTGATAAAAGTTAAAGCTGTTTCAACAAAACTGCTGGTTCCTTTGAAATGGAGAACAAACAAGCATGAGGGAGGTTTACAATACTTTCAGAAATGTTTGGCTAAATAAAATCGATTGCAAGCTAAAAAACATGGTAATATACGGGAGACATTATACACTGTAGAATGGAACTGTAATTTCACTTAAAAATATTAATATTAATGGAGTACGTAGCTATCAACTGCAAGCGGCCAGAGCTACTTGCCAAGGCGTGCTGTATTTCTTGGACTTCATAAAGAAATTAAATGAAATTAATTTAGTCAAGTCACGCTAATCAAAACATTAACTTCTGTTGAATTTAAATTTTCGCTCTTTTTGAAATAGTTTTCGACGACTGTTTCTTACATTTCAGGCGGTATGTCGACTATAAATAGACCTGATGTAGACACGAACGTAGTTCGACAAAAAAGCCTAATGCTATAAAGTTTATTGAATAAACACAACATAAACATAAACTCAATGCAGTAAATGCAGTAATTTTGCAATTGCAGCATAAGCTAAGCTGCATGTGTATTAATGATAATAAAGACAGGCGGCAAAGCATGAGCAAAACAAACAAAAATAAACAGTTCATTAATTCATTCATTCATTGAGAAAGATAAGTAGTTTTCGGATGGAGCAGAGATCAGCAATGAGTATTCAAAAAGATGAGTAGATTCGAATCATACTCACAATTTCTGATACTTATACGCATTCATACTCATACTACTCATATTCAAAGTTTGAAGTACTCATCGTACTCATATTTAACAATAAGCATGATGTTGTTGATTTCGACTCTCCTTTACTCAACATTTACAAGAATCACAAAATAAGTATGATTCCCGTACGAACACTACAATATTCACTAGTAGGTCGTGTGTTTTCTTTGCTAGCGAAAAAATGATTCATTCAATAGTATAAAAAACAACAACAAACATTACCAAAATAAATGTAAACAAAACACACAAACAACAATGAAACAACGATGTTTACATTTATAGAGATTTCGGGAAGGCAAAGTCATTCTCCTTGAGGAGCATTCATAAGACTGTTTGATGCGATATAAATGGAGAGAAAAAGCAGGCAATGGAGTCAGTAAAAATTCAGTCAGTCTTGTGTGAAGACGATCTGCATGTGAAGAGAATAATCGTGGTTTGAATATCTCCTTTATAAAGATCTGCCGAACAATTGCTAGCATTTGAGCATTAGAGCGTAAAGAAGAATAACAAATAAAGTAAATTGTTGTTGTTTACATCAAGTTGTGAACAGTGGCACACAGAATTGTGCAAATAATAAAGAATTTGAATTAAAACTAAAAACAAATTTATTTTTATTTTATTTGAAATCTACGAACTCATATTTTCAACGTCTTTAAAAGGGCAAAAACGTAACAATATATTTAGGCATAAGATTTTAGACTTCTGTAGGTTGTAGAATGTTAAATTCCTATATTCGTTAGTTAGTGCAGTGTATTCTAGATTCTGAAGGTGACTTGTAATTAGTTTTATAAAATCGATTCCTATTCCTTATAGGCATTACAACAGAAAACTTATTTTGAGTAGTCTCTTAGAGACATTTAACTAAGCCTAAGAGTTGTAACGTTTATCACTGAAATTTCATTTAATTTAGTCTTGATTTTTTTTTTAGAAGTCGCCGTGATCTAATAGGTAGTGTGTTGGCTTATTAGATGAAAGGCCCGAGTTCAAATCCTAGGTTAGACATCAAAATGAAAATATGAAAATATTTCTTCGGCGACTTCCTCTCAGCAGATTTCTGGCAAAAATTCTGGGAGTAAAAATTGCCATGAAAAGCTTCTCAAAAATCTGTCGTTCGGAGTCGACTTTAAACTGTAGGTCCCGCTATTCATGTATAAATTTAACGCACACAACACGAGTGGTGTGAGAAGCTAGGACGTTGTACATTGTGTCAATTCGACCTCCGGGTGCTGTACTTGTCGCAGTTGACAAGTACACGTCCTCTAACCTAACCTAACCTAACCTAGTCCTAGTGAGTTCCCTCTATATCAAGAAAAGCACGAAGAATCACCTTGTTTACGTTCAAGGACTTCTGAATTACTGCCACTGAATTCACAAGAACCGTTTCAGTATATCTTCCCGCCACATAGGCTTATTGGCTAGGATACAGTGATACACTTTTCTGTATCTCAGAATTACCGCATTGAACATTTTATTTATATCCGCAGTTTCCTTTTTATGTCGTATCATGATGAATGTTTGTCGAAATGCATCAACACTTTTCCCACATTTTCACCAGTTGCAGTGAATTCGTATCAATTCGTAGGTTCGTAACTTCTCAATAAATTACTCTGAGAGATTACTGAGATTACTCCGCCATTCCTCTCTTCTGTTTTTCCGTTATACTCATTGATATGTTCTTAAAAACTTTAAGAGAGCAACTCTTAAAGTCAATTTAGAAAAAGACTAAATGCGCATGACCTAAAAGTCAATTTCAACTCTACGTATGGTGAACCTGCTGAACTAGTTCTACAAAGCTGTGGTGTAATCGATACTAATACGAACCAAACGAT
The DNA here is from genome assembly GCA_930367235.1 of Sarcophaga rosellei. Taxonomy (NCBI): domain Eukaryota; kingdom Metazoa; phylum Arthropoda; class Insecta; order Diptera; family Sarcophagidae; genus Sarcophaga; species Sarcophaga rosellei. The sequence continues at coordinate 29,658,792 of OV884021.1, read as the reverse complement.
TAAAAAATATAGCAAAAATAATAATAAACACAATGGACATTGAAGTGCAATGACAAAAGTAAGGAAACTATAGGAAATTGAGGACAAATTCTTTTACCTCAGCAAACTTTAGGAAAAAGAAACAATGAAAGTGTTGTTATGCTATGGCATGTGAATGCCATTATTTGCTTAATTTTGTTACAGGAGTTTTATGAACCATGTACGTGTTTATGCACATATATTTGTAGTATATTTAAATAATGTTTGTTTGGTTATACATTGTCGTTGAACATGTATGGACGATTCGAATCACTCGAATCATTTATGAGTACTATAAATATTTTCCTAAATTTATGAATCTGAATGAGTAGGCGTATGAATCAAACATATTTCGAATATTTTGAGTTTGATGTCAACGTTGTACTCATACTCATTGTACTCATACTTATAAATCAACGTTTTAGTGAGTACGAAAGCAACAGAGTAGTTTAATTTCTTTAACTTCTTCATACTCAAAATTTCATGAGTACTTATGAGTAGAGAAAAAGCGATTCATTGCTGATCTGTGGTTCGGAGTCGGCTTTAAACTGTAAGGCGCGCCACTATATAAGGCTATTTTGCTCTGAAGAACTTCATGTAAAACTTGATGCTGGTACTAGGTGTCAACTAGTTCAATTTAATATTTCCTTCTGAAATGAATTAGTGCCTCACATTTATTCGAAAATATTCACAATCTTTGTTCTTTGTTTGTTTTGTATTCTTTGAGTCTACACTGTGATATCAAAAAGGTATTTCCTAACCCCAGGTTGTTCCTCAACATTCTGGTGCATAATGCATTAGATTGCCAAAAAGGCATTTCGTTTGAGAAGAGAATCTGCCTCTCTACATCCAAAAGTGCTTTTTCAGACATCTCTTTCCACTCTACGATGAAAATGTTTTGGACGATCGAAAAATTTCGAGACTTCTTTCACGTCACATATTGTTACGAAAATTGTAATGGCTTTATCGTTTAACATTAAAATAATAAATAAAAGTTACAAAAACAAAAAGAATGGACTTGTTCGCGTGATCAACGAATAAACAAAAATATAGCAATAACATGAGTACAAGAAATGGATGGATAATAACACTGCAAAGACAAATGTAAACAAAATAGACTAACAACAATAACGAAAACAACATGTTTACATTTATAGAGATTTCGCTAAGGCAAAGTCATTTTCCGTCAAGAGCATTCATCAGACTGTTTACCCAGCGATATAAAAGGCAACGGAATCAGTAAAAATTCAGTCAGTCTTGTGTGAAGACGCGTTGCGTGTGAAGAGAATAATCGTGGTTTGAAGATCTCCGTTGAAAAGATCTATCGAACAATTGTCAGTGTACGCGAAAGAGTGTAAAGAAGAATAACAAGTAGAGCAAAAGTTGAGAACAGTGGCACACAGAATTATGCAAACAATGAATTCCTGTAAGTTTTTTTTGTTTATCCGCAGTTTCCTTTTTTGTAGGATATCAAAGGATCTTTATTCCTTCTATTCAGTTCCCTATTTATGATCTCATGAGTGTTTTTGTGTTTTAAATGTGTCCTCCATATCCAACAAAGTGCAGATAATCACTTCCTCTACTTTCAAGGACACTGAATTACTGCCACTAAATTTACAAGAACCATTTCAGTAGATCTTCCCGCCTTATAGGCTTATTGGCTAGAATGCAGTGGTATTCTGTTCTTTATCGCTGAATTACCGCATTGAATGTTTCATCTGTAATTGTCAGTACTTCTTTATCTGCAACATAAACCTATTGATTAGGTCTCAGATCCTTTTGAACAACTGCATCACTTTAATTTAATTCCTGACCATTATTTTGCATTCGGTATTCTTCAGATATCACTTAGTTGAGCACATTCGATATTCTTCGTGGGTGCAATAGTAACATTGTGGCAAAGTGTTGTGTTTAATTACCATTCAGAGAAGTGTTGAGATATTTCTAAGTCTTTAAATTAAGGTCGCCAGATTTGGACATGAGCCAACACTTCAGCGTAATTGAAAAATACATTTTTTAATAAACAATCAACTGTTCTTTAACAAATAAAAAGATTCATTTGTTTAAATAAATAAGAAGTATACTAACTCCTTAAAAACCTTGGGTAGTCAATTAACACAAACTAACTTTCAGGATTTAGTAGCGCGCAATGTCAGATTATTACATACTGGTTCTTCAGTCAGACTTGTTATACACAAGAGTCACAGGCAAATTTGAAACGACTCTTGAAATCATTCAAATAGATTTTGAGTTTGTAAGTCAGTGGTGTATGTTAGTGGAGTTGATGATAAATCTGGGCAAAACTATAATTTAAGTGAAAGAGAAAACTTCCGAAATGAATAACATTGAATGACATATCTTAAAATAACTGTAGCAATGAAAACATATCTTATCGCAATGCTGGTAACTGTGTTTAATGTAAGCATAATGCTGTGATAGGAAGGATCAGACCATGTATTACATGATATTGTTACGTTTTTACTCTTTTAAAACCGTTTAAAATATGAGTTCGTAGATTGCAAATAAAATAAAAATAAATTTGTGTTTAGTTTTATATAAATTCTATATTGTTCGCACAATTCATTGTGCCACTGTTCACAACTTGATGTAAACAACAACAATTTGCTTTGTTTGTTATTCTTCTTTACAAACTTTTGCGTGAACACTAACAATTGTTCGTTAGATCTTTACAACGTTAATCTTCAAACACTTTTTTTGGGAAAAGCTTTGAGATTACAAAATATTTCTCACATCAATTCCAAAGATGATATGTCTCGCTTGTCTACTACAAACCAGGATACTGTTAACTAATAGATTCCAATTCGTAATACGAAACATAACTTTTTCTTGACGGCATATGTTTAAAGTGTACATGCTCATGATGTGGAAAAACTAAAGGAATCTTAATAGTTCAAATGACACTCAAAAGTATATGGGTCAGCCTAAAGACAATTTTTAATGAGGTCTATACAAATGGTTTGAAATCGAAAGGAAGAATAGCTAGTAGTGTTTAAATTCAGCAGTATATTAATACTATAAGACTGTATATTAAGACTAGCGGACGACTGTAATTTCCACTGTAGTTTTCAAATGTAATTTCGGCGAAACGTATTGTTACGAAAATAAAAATAGTGTTTTCGTTTGACATTAAAATTATAAACAAAAGCTAAAAAAAACAAAAACAATGAACTTGTTTACATGATCCAGATACCAGTATAAAAAAGTGATAAACATGTTAACAAAAATGCAACAACAAAAACTGAATAAATGTAAACATAAATACAACATCAAACAAGAATAAATGTAACAAAATGTTTACATGTTGTTTAAATGTAAACAACATGTTTATATTTATAGAGATTTGGAGAAGGCGAAGACATTTGCCTTCGAAAGCATTCATCAGACTGTTTACCCTGCGATATAAAAGGCAAGGCAAAGCAGGAAAGGGCTCAGTAAAAATTCAGTCAGTCTTGTGTAAAGACGCTGTGTTTGAAGAGAATAATCGTGGTTTGCAGATATCCGTTATAAACATCTGTCGAACAATATTTATTGTTTATGCAAAGGGTGTAAACAAAGAAAACGAGTCAGTAAAAATTCCGTCAGTCGTGTGTGAAGACGCTGTGTTTGAAAAGAATAATCGTGGTTTGAAAATCCCCGTTATAAAGCTCTGTCGAACAATTGTTATTGTTTACGCAAAGGGTGTAAACAAAGGAAAACAAACGAAGAAATTGTTGTTGTTACATCGAATTGTGAACAGTGACATATAGAATTGTGCTGACAATATGGAAATAAATTAAAACTAAAAGCAAATTTATTTTTATTTGCAATCTGCGAGCTCATATTTCAATCGTTTTTAAAAAGTTAAAAACTTAACAGCATGTTTTATTACGTTCAACTAGTTTTATAACAGAATCTTGGAACATGTGAGGTGTTAAGGTATCACAAAAGAAACACCTTAGTGCGTATCAAGCGTCAAGTAGGAAATTGTCTATCTTGATACTAATCTGAATCCTAAAATTTATCAGGAGGCTTGGAAGGGACATTATAAATAGAAATAACCTAGACAAGTTGTGTGCAGTAAAATAGATCGTATGATCGCACTGCCACAGTATCGCTTCTCGACGATGATGATAGAAGTCCTTTAAGGCGTTTTTCCGTAGAAATTATCACAGATTTAAAGCAATTAAGAGAGAGATATGTCTGCCGACTAATCAATTGAGCTTGTAATGTCAATAAATGTGTCTGTCTGCTATTGATGTTTCAAAACTTTTAACATGTCGTGGGATTTTTTGTTATGTTCAAATGCAAATAAAATTCAACAATTTCCTGCTTAAGTAATTCAAAGTTTCTTTTCTTCCCCTCTAACTCAATTTCGTGTGTTATATTTTCAAATCATTTATAAAAATCCCTCAGATTACAACTTTTTTATTTTCTTTCAAACTTTTTATTCCACTCAACTTCTTTCAGCCATTCCCAACCACTTTGTTGCAATATTGGGGTGGTGGGGGAAAATGGCAAAAAGAAACACAAACAAATTTTTCTTATTTGGCTAGAGCTCTTCTATTGTCTGCAATTTTTTATTCTCTTTTCATTTGATTCCTTATTTGTATTTGGCCTCTGGAGAAGTAGTACTGAAGTGCTCTATTCGTTTAACATTGTGGGAAAATAAATGGCAAAGAGGAATTTTTCAATTTAATCGTTTAACACTTTTAAATAAGCTTTAAAATAAACTTTATTATTGAAAGTGTCGCTATTTTCTTTGTTCTTCGTCTCCTTTATTTCTCTTTTTTTTTTGTGTAGAAACACACACAAGCTTTCGTCAGACAAAACCCTGGGAGAGTCTCTCAAAAGTCTCCTGGCATTTTTACTGATGATAGTGTGGTGTAAAGGAGGTGGTTGTGCTAATAATTTTCTATTAAAATTAATGCCAATAGACTGGAAAGTAGGCAGACATTTGTAAAAGAGAATAGAAGAGAGAATTTATTACAAATTATGTTCTATCAAGGAGGTGATATGAAATTACTAAAAAGTTTTTAGGGATTTAAGCTTTGCCAACAATTAAATTCGATGTTTTTTTAAAAACTTTGACACTTAAAATGATAATTACCTACTGGCCTACGCCAGTTGGTCACACCAATCGATGACAGAGCTTCCTCGAATTGTCCTCGAATTGAAGTCCTTCCAACGCAAACAATGCCGTTCTCTTTGCCGACTTTCGCAGATCTCCGCATTAAATACTCGTCTCGCCGCATCATCGTCCTCCATTCGAACGACATGTCCGAGCCAGCGCAGCCGCTGGATCTTAATAAGCTACACAACGTCTACTCGCATGTCGTTGAGGAGCTCATACAGCTCACAGTTCCGATCGGATGCAAAAATCATCGCCAATTCGATTTTCTCTTGAATACTCTCTCTCTCTTGAATACTCTCAAGGCTGCAGCTTCAGAGCTTAATAGAGTCTATGCCTCTGAGCCATAAAGAAGCACGGGGAGATAAGCGTCTTGTAGAGAATTAGTTTTGTAGTGCATTCGCCCTACCAACTTATTACATCCGGTCTTAAACAATTTAGCGGGGAGACCATCAGGACCTGCTGCTTTATTGTTTTTAAGACGCATAATCGCGACTTTGACCTCTTCTTGGCTAGGCGGCGAAATCTCTTCGCAGTTATCGTAGATCGGGTTCGGTACATCATCTCTTAAGGCGGTATTGGTGTCGTCCTGCACAACCTCAGCACCCCTTGCGAATCTGTTACCAATTTTCCATTCTCTTCTTTGCAGGAATACACTCCGGGCTTAAAATTTCGGTTAAACGCTTAACGTTTTGATAGAACTTTCGAGCGTCATCCATTCTTGACTGCCTAACGCTCTCGCCTCTTCTTGCGTCTGAGAAGGCGTCTCTCATCCCTTCTTCTCTCTCTATAGTTCTCGAAACTGGCTCGCGTAGTGGCTGACTGCAGCGTTTTCCTGTATGCGGTGTTTTTTCGCTGCAGGTGCTTCGCGACACTCCTCATCGTACCATTGATTTCGTTGGGGTGGGCGTTCAAAACCATTACATCAAGAGCTGTTGAGTTGTCGGCATAAACCAAATTCTTACAAAATGGGTTAGACGTCTGTAACAAAACGAAATACGAAAAAATATTTCTTCGGCGACTCCCTCTCAGCAGATTTCTGGCAAAAACTCTGAAAGTAAAACTAGACACTATTTTAGGGTCATTGCAGAAAATAAATCATTTGAAGTTTCGTTTCCTCACTTGTTCTCTTGTAACTCTCTTTGTTTCCATGCCATTGTTTATATTTTTTGCCGATTTTAATTGTTTTTGGTATTTTGTTACAGTCTTCCTATTATTTAACTTTTCATTCCTAACAATGACTAATTTTACTGTCATTTATCTTCTGTTTCTGATTCAGTTTCTGCTTTTTCTCGTTTCCGTTTTCCGTTTCTCTTCTTTTTCTGTGTTCAACGGTTTTTTTTTTTTGTTGGTGGCATCAAATGATATCTGTTTAATTATTTAAAAAATATTAGAGAGAGAGTTGGAGAGTGCATGTAAAACTTTTTAATGTTTTGTAATCTTTGAATCGGCTCCTTCCATCAAGTAATATCCGTTTGACTAGGTAGGGTAGGTAGAAGTGTCTGTCCCCTCAATGGAATCATGAGCGGACACACTCATGCCGCACACAGGGCCCATTATAATGCCACATTTTCACATTCTCCCCTGCCAATATCCATTAATGACAGTTCATTCAGATCCTCCATGTAGTAGGGAATCAGGTGGCTCTTTCTCCTGCGACCAAGTGCAGGGCATGTACACTGTAGGTGAAGAAGAGTCTCATTTTCCTCCTCATCTCCACAGCTTCTGCAGAAATCATTTGGAACGCCTCACATGCGTTCGCCTCACATGCGTTCCTACAATACAATGCCCCGTAATAACACATTATTAGTCTATGAAGCCTGTAACTAAGTTTCTATTTCGCTCTGCTTACTTACTTAATTGATTACGACCTAGCTTATTCATTCATGTGACGGAACTACAGTCTGAAATCGACTCCTAATGACAAATTTTTGAAAAACTTTTCATGGCTATTTTCATTTTACTCTCAAAGTATTTGCCAGAAATCAGCTGAGAGGAAGTCGCTGAAGAAATATTTTTCCGTCTTTTGTTTTTTTTTTTGGAGATGTCTGAGCCAGGTGTTGAATAACGGCCTTACGTCTAATAAGTCAACACACTACCTACTAAACTACGACGACATGATGGCAAGCGTAAATCAGAATTGAATTCAGAATATTCTATCGGGTCTTTCATTAAGTGCTTCCTATACTGTGTGTGGGATTTCATCGAACTTCTTTAATCGCTTGGAAGATCTATGGATGCCATTATATGTAGAATGTCCATTTCCATGATATGGCGTATAAATCAGGCGGAATTTAACCGATGGCATGGTTTATGTTGACTTTGAGGACCGCTGTGGCATTCCTGGGGGAAGACTCAATATTTATAAGATATAAACATTGAGTATATGTGGTAAAGAAATGTGATGTAGTTGCCTGAATGCTAGATATGTTAATATTCGTCTCATTTGCCTTTAGAACGATATTAACAAAGAGTCTTAAGGTATGTTTATCCAAGCTCATATAATATCTGCAGAGTAAAAGCAAGTGCCGGAGGAGCAAATCTGCTACATTACAAGGAGAGATTCGCAGAAGAGGCTTAACCAAAAAAAAATCTGTTGATATATGTAGTACAAGGCAAATACCAACAATTTTATTAAGGATAACGTTTCGTATTATATTTCGTATTATATAATTTGTATCAGCTGTTGTCACTGAAGTCTAGTGGATAGTATAAAGTTAAAAGAAAGATAAATTCACCTCCAAATAATATCTTTTCCACAAAATCAAAATAACGATCTGAATCTTGCATAGAAAACATATGTATATCAGAATGAGTTAAAATTAGCACTATACAGGACGACAAGAATAGACTGTTAATAGTAGCAACTCTGAAGACCGTTGAACATAATAGTGAAAAGCAGAACTTTGGAGACTATGCTTGGAATGATATGAGAAAAGTCTAACGTGTCTAATGTGTCAAGAACGGGACTGAAGGCAGGAATGGAATTTTTAGGTTCCACATTGAAATATTTCGAGGTCATATAGGAATACGTGGGTATCATCCATAGAAAGTAAAAAGAAAAAGTAATCCGACTACTCTCATTTGAAGTTAAATCGATGATAATATTGGACTATTTGAGGATACTGTATCAGACAGTCAGAAAAAATAGTGCTACCCTCAGATGAGTCGAAGGTCCTGTGGAAATTTGTGCTTGCTTTCACTCTGCTGAGTGTCCAGGAACGGGAAAAGCAAGAGATTCAAAACCTTTTCTAAAACCAAATGGGTGATTCAGAAATAACCTGATATTAGTAACTTGTTTTTGTGACAGGCCACTGTAAATACATTGTATATTTGTACAGAATGGTGATTGTTGCAAACGCAGTGTGTTTTTTTTTCTCGCCGATTAAGGGTAAATGTACCTAAACGCACCATAGAGAAAGTCGTCACATCCTCCGTGTGTGGGGCCCTTACCCACATAATCCCCCTCGTCTCGTGGACTTGTTGTGCCCACACGGGAACTACGGTGGTATTATTTCGGAGTGGAGTCCCTTTGGCCCTTTGGCCTTTCATATCCGCATCCGGATTGCGTGTCGAAAGTTGAGAAGACATCTAAGTGTCTCCACTATTCCTTTCGTCCAGGTCCCTGTGTCTGATTTTGTTTGACACGTTTACAAGTACCATCTATGCCGGCGTGCCTATATGTTCTGCATCCTCGAGATCTCTCTTCTTCAGTCTTAGGATACGCTCCACGTAATTCGCCACTGATGTCCAATTCTCTCTACTTGCAATTATAACCCTGACAATATTAGCGGCCGTGATCGTTCCAACAATTGACGTCAGTTCAGAGCGATAGCTCCGCCAGCGTGCACATTCGAAAATAGTGTGCTCTGCATCATCAATTACTTCCTCTTCTTCGTAAAGGCAATAAGGGGAAACGCTCTTGCCCATTCTATTCAGGTAATTTCTAAAATACCCATGCCCCGATAGCATCTGTGTAGTTCACCTCTCCGATTTTCCGTCCAATCCATAGCCAAATATCCGGGATAAGTCTCGCCATTCACCTTCCCCTGTCCTCTTCATCCCATTGGCGTTGCCATTTTGAGATGGTGTTTTGCCTGAAGGAACCTGTTGTATAACTAACGGTCAATTTCGCCCTATAAATTCCCATCCGCTCTGCGGCCTGCAGATAAACGGGAACTGGGGAAAGTACGGCTGGCGCGGATACTGTACGATACGCCAAAGTGATGCGCAATGCAGCCGTTCTTTGTACCGATATAAGTGAGTACGATCGCTTTCTAACATTGAGCGCTTCGGCTTAAATCTTTATAGCAATATAAACGTTCAGCTCAAATATATTTTGAATTCTATGTTTTGTGTCTATGTTATGTGTACAGTACCACATAAAATAATTAGTCCCTCATGTTAACAAAATGTTTTACAAAAAAGTTTACTATATAAACCCTTTACAATGTTGTTGCTTTTGTTTTAATATTAAGTTTCATTGACAATCGTATTGTTGTTGTATATACGTAAATAGGTCGGTCATTTGCTTTTCCCCAACATCAAATCACAAAAGCAGCGGCATCAAACAGTCAAAAAAAATACTAACGACAGCAACTTTATTATCATTTCCTCCGAAAATAAACGGGGCATTGAATAGAAATTTCAACACACAAGCACATTTCGAAAGAATTTTCATTACAACTACCATCACCGCTGGCATCATCATTTTGGTCATTAATATCATCGTCATCATCATGCCTCAGCACCATTTAAATCCTTTTGCAAAACACATTGAAATGTAATTTTTTTCCATACTCCAGCTATACTGTACCATGGGAGACGGGCAACGTTCATTCATTCTGATGATATGAATTTGACTGATGGTGATGATGATGTTAGAGTTGTAGCTGACAACGTTTGATATTCAACGTATTGTGCTTAACAGCAGTGATGAGAAATTAAAAACAGGAAATAACAACAAATCTAATGTTGTTGAACCCGATTGAACTGTGTGGTTAGAGATATAGCAATACAGAATACAGAAGAAATTAAATGCCAACGAATTTAGCATTTAAAGTTGGTTTTTCATTTTGAATTCAATTGTTTTGGTAAAGATATCATTATTTTGTAATAGAAAATTAGCCACCGGAACGATTTAAATTTGAGTTTTTTAAACAAAACCTGGTAATTTTTTTAGATCCAATGGCTTCAGATGTATGTAAGTGACCGAAATTGAAGAGATTGAGACTTGTCAGGTTGATAGAAGGCCTTTGTAAGTCTTGTTACGTTTTTACCTTTTAAAAACTTTTAAACTATGAGCTCGTAGATTGCAAATAAAATAAAAATAAATTTGTGTTTTGTTTTAATTAAAATTCTTTATTATTCGCATAATTCTGTGTGCCAGTGTTTAGACATTTTTGTAAACAACACCAATTGCTTTGTTTGTTATTCCTCTGCTTATACCCTTTGCATAAACAATAACAATTACTTGGCAATTGTTCAACAGATCTGTGTAGCGGAGATTACCACGATTACTCTCTTCAAACACACCACGTCTTCACACAAAACTGACTGAACTTCAATAACTCAGTCGCCTGCTTTGCTTTGTCTTTTATAAGGCAGGGTAAACAGTCTGATAAATATTTTTGAAGGCGAATTTTCGTAGTTACGCTTTCTCGCAGTCTCCATAATATAAACCTCGTTGTTTTTATTCATTATTGTTGTGTGTGTATTTTGCTTACATTTATTCTTGTAGCGTTGTTGTTGTATTTTTGTTTATTTGTTTACCATTTTAATTTTAAGCGATGCAACAGCAAAACACCAGAATCTTGATTATTCATTTACGTAACAGTATTTTTATTCCAAATAAACAAGAATGTTTAAAATTATACACAAATTTGAAGAGACTGGAAGCATTAAAAAAGTTGTCTGACCTGTGCAAATACGCATTGTAGAAGATTTTGCTTCTATTGTGGCAAATAATCCGAGTTTACCTATTACTATTCTCTATCGCATAAAGACGGCCGGTTATTCACAATCTCTTATATTCGTTTTCCGGTGTTGAAGCCACAGGCCTTCAATGTTAATTTTTCGCATAAAACTTTCCTCAGCAATGAATCTCATTTCTCTCATGATTATGTTAATAAGTCGCCATAGCTTAGTAGGTAGTGTGTTCGCTTATTAGAGGTAAAGTCCGGGTTCGAGCCCCAGACAAGACATCAAAACGAAATATGAAAAAATATTTCTTCGGCGACTTCCTCTCAGCAGATTTCTGGAAAAACTTCTGAGAGTAAATTAACCTGCTCTGAAAAAGTTTCTCAAAAATCTGTCGTTCGGAGTCGACATTAAACTGTAGGTTTCACCACTCAAGTATAAAATTAAGGCACACAATATGAGTGGTGTGAGAAGCTAGGTCTTAATCCTGACTGAAAGGTTGTAATGACCAGTTGTGTGCATATGTTCGCATGTATCTTGTTATCTCTTTCGACACTGTCCAAGAGATTCTTAACGTAGAGCGTTAATAAACTTGTATTATCTGCCGCATACAGTGAATTTTCGGATATACACACATTGGTGCTACATAGAATGTGACAATGTTCACAATATTTACCATTATACAAGAGCTTGCAATTTCTATTTTCAACTTAAAGTGCATAACTACTTGTCGATCAGAAAACAGCAGGCGACTGAGTTAGTGAAGTTCAGTGAGTCTTGTGTGAAGACGCGGTGTGTTTTTGAAGACAGTAATCGTGGTTTGAAGATCTCCGTTACAAAGATCTGATGAATAATTGTCCACTAATTGTTATTGTTTTTGCAAAGGCTGTAAACAGAGGAATAACAAAGAAAAGCAATTGTTGTTATTTACAAAAAATTGTGATCAGTGGCACACAGAATTGTGCGAATAATAAAGAATTTTTAATTAAAACTAAATACAAATTTATTTTTAATTTATTTGCAATCTACGAGCTCATATTTTAAACGGTTTTAAAAGGTAAAAACGTAACAATATTTTTGTAATTCGCCTTCGTTGTTACTGTTCTAATAGCGTCGACAGCCTTATATTTTGCTCTGCGAAATCCAAAATTCATTTCGAAAAAACCATTCGAATTTTGGTGGTATTACTGCAGCCAGTTATATATTCTACTAAGCTTGGAAGATGTCTTCTACAGATACATCTCTGGGGCATTAGTCAGTCACCATGTTTTCCAAATATGTAACTTCATAGATCCTGATGGACTCTGAAATTAGAAGGCTTTTGTGCGAGTATCTGAACATGTGTCCTGTAGTCAGCATTCTTATGCTCATAGTTAGGCAAACAGTCTTGAATATTTATTTTTTTATATTATTTTTATAGGAATGTGACCAACTTCATCAGTCTGAGTCTCTAAAGATAGTTACTAGTATTTCAGGATTATAATCTACTGTATCGATGAGGCGTTCGCTGTTATCTGGAATTTGTTAATAAAGCAGTCGGGAAAGATGAAATCGAACAATTTCCTTGTTTTTCAATCTTCATTTGTTCAAAAAGCTTTTATTATGTGGCAGCCTTTGAACATTTTTCGTTGAGATCTGTATCACATTGAGATCCGTATTAAAGCTTTAATCTCACCATTCAATTAAGGAATCAAGAAATAGTCGCGTCCTCCATGAATATATCGAATATATGTTGAGATATATGATGTTTAGTATTTACTGTCTGTCTAAGAATTCATATAAAAATGGAGTCCATTTATTTCCCTAACCCGAAATGTTTATATGTGTGTCAAAGTGATTCATGCTAGATTCTAGCTCTAATATTTTTCTATGTATACGAACTTTTGTATCATATTTATATGGGAGGGTCTCGCTCTTATTGCTAGTCCGGCAATTTTTTCACAAATTATTCATATGGATTTCACTGTTGCCCGTGTACAATTTGATGATTTTGTCTATAATGATTTCCGAGATATAAGAAGTTTTCAATTTAATTCATATGGGAAGTACCACGCCCCCTTTTCCTAGTCAGCCCATTTTTGTCTAAAATATTCATATTGATACTAATGTGGATCCGACAAAATTGTATGACTCTAACGGTTATATTTTGATATAAGATATACTAATTTAATATTTTTTATATTGGAGGTGACACGCCCACTATAGCCAATCCACCCATTTTGTTTGGACGTCAAAGTCGTCCATATAATTTGAGAACTCTAGCTGTTGCAGTTTATGAGATATGCGATATTAAATACTTATTGAATATGTGGACGTGGCACCTCGACTACTTGGAATTTTAAAATAATTTTTATTACCCTATAGTTCCTTCCAGACATACAGGAAGGTACAGTTAAAATTTCAAGAAAATTGGTCCAGCCGTTTAGCCGTCTATAGACTTCAAACAAACAAACACACAAACAAATAAACACACATTCATTTTTGTATATATAGATGTAAAATTCATTAAAAAAATTACATATGTTACGTATGAGTGATATCTAATGCAATTAAGTTTCATACGTCAAAAAATCATAGATTTTTTATTGCATACTTGTCAGGGTAACTATTCTTGTAGATGTAGATATTATGATACGTATGAGTAATATATTTCAAATGCAATTAAATATTAAGTATGTAGTATATGTGGGCGTGGCACCTCGCTCATTTGAAATTTCAACATAAAAAGTACCCTATAACTCTTTCCAGACATACAGGAAGATACTGTGAAAATTTCAAGAAAATCGGTTCAGCCGTTTAATCGTCTATAAAGTTCAAACATACAAACATACATTCATTTTTATATATATAGAAAGACTGTACTTACGAAGGTAAGGGAAAAATAGAAGAAATTTTTGGAACAAACTGAAGCAAATCTGATGATGGTGATTAAGTTAATGGCAAGCTATGGTGTTCAAAGGTTAAGATATTATTTTTTATTTTTACAATTTTAACCAACCTAATGCAGCAGATTTTAAAGGAATGATACCACATGTTTTTGATATTCATTCTACCATCATAGAAATTCTTAAAGGAACAGTTGTTTTTTTTTTGGCACATTATATGGATGTCACAATCTGCTGAGATAAGTAATTAGAAAACGGAATGCATTGTGTAGCAACAATGGAAAGGGCTATTTAGGGGGTGTTGGGATTATTTTTAATAATGCAGAAAGGATTTTTAATGAGCTGTTTGTAAAAAAAGTACTTCTTGCAGTCATTTCTTGTAATCTTTCTTAAAATATTAATTCCAGTAAAAGACATAATTTCCTTAGGAAATGCAGATGAACACTGTTTGCGGGATCAGATGAGTATTTTTTTTTTTTTTTTTTTTATTTTATTTTAACTATCATTAATACAATTAAAATATTTAAAAATATATTTACAATAATCACATTTTTCGAGATCTTACTTAAATAAGTATTGCAACAAATATAAACTAAATTTATTGTGTATAAATATCTATAGTTTAGTGTTTACATTAATGCAGAGTTAGGAAAAAAGATAGGGAAAAACCTAGTAAAGAATCAAAGAAATTTTAAAATAATTCTTCTATCAGCTTCATCACTGAAGTTGAAGAAGAAGTAAATGCTACAAATTCCTTATTATATCATAATTTGAAGCTCTATTTCGAACTTCAAATCTTTGTGTTAAATTAGATATTACTGATTTAAACAAATCTTGTTGAAAATGTTGATGCAGTCTCCTTGTTGAGTATCTTCTAGGTAAATTAAAAATAATTTTTAAATTTTTATTCTGGATTATTTGCAGCTTCTTTAGATAGGTTTTGGCACATCTATTTGACCAAATTTGACATCCATATGTCATAATAGGCCGTATGCACATTTTGTATAATAAGATTTTATTTTTATAATTCAAAGTTGATTTTCGATTCAACAATGGGAAAAGGGCTCTTCCACATTTAATTGCCTTTTCACAGGTTTTGAGAACATGATGTCTGAAAGTCAATTTTTTATCTAACTCAATTCCAAGATATTTAATGGTATCAAGAAGAGGAATTTCAGCTCCTTCTACAGATAGAGGTATCGAAGGTATCCTTTTCGGAGATTTATTAAAAGGAAATATTATTGCTTGAGTTTTATTTTCGTTTATTTTTATTTTCCATTTTTTAAAGTATTTTTGAGCATGTAAAAGACCTTTTTTCATCCTTTTGACTATGGCGTTTGAAACTTTACCTTTTGTTATAATGGCAGTATCGTCTGCGTACAGTGCAACTGACTGGTCTTTAAGTACTTCAAAGTCGGATGTATAAATTGAATACA
Source organism: Sarcophaga rosellei (assembly GCA_930367235.1). Lineage (NCBI taxonomy): Eukaryota > Metazoa > Arthropoda > Insecta > Diptera > Sarcophagidae > Sarcophaga > Sarcophaga rosellei. Next base: position 29,643,406 of record OV884021.1, on the reverse strand, counting down.
AAACCGGGGATAACACCGAGCCCTGGGGAACTCCTGCTGGAATATTACGCTGGGAGGAGTATTCAGTATCAATATTCACTACAAAGGATCTCTCGTTCAAAAAACTTTGTACCATTTTTTGCAAATATATTGGAAAACCAAACTTATGGAGTTTAAAAATTAGGCCGTTGTGCCATATAGAATCGAAGGCTTTTTCTACGTCTAATAGCACTATTCCAGTACTTTTTCGGTCACTTTTGTTATTTGCGATAAAGTTCACAATTCTCTTTACTTGATGCACTGTTGAATGTTCTTTTCGAAAACCAAATTGCTCTTTTTGTATTATATTATTAGTTTCGATGTATTCATTTATTCTCCGTAGCACGATTTTTTCGAAGACTTTATCTAAGCAATTCAACATGCTTATAGGACGATAGCTTGTAGGTGACTTTGCGTCCTTTCCCGGTTTTAATATTGGGACTACTTTCGCTGTTTTAAAAATTTGTGGAAAATAGCCATTTGACAAACACCAATTGAAAATTTGTGTAATTAATATGTAAAAAGTATTTGTCATATTTTTCAATATAATGGAGTTTATTCCATCCAGTCCGGGTGCTTTCGAGTTTTTCAGTGTACCTATGAAGAATTTTACTTCTTCCACTGATGTCAAGTTTTGTTGCATGTCTTCTGTTATACTTTGGGCATTCAACCAATCTATGTGCTTTTCTACGATATTATCTACTGGCGAAGTCATATTGCATGTTGTATTGTGACAATTTTCGAAAACTTCCGCAATTATTTCAGCTTTTTCTTTATTGTTATGCTTTACAACGCCATCTATTGTTAAACTGCAAACACCTTTTTTATTGCCTTTTATTGCTTTCGTCAATCTCCAAAACTTTTTATTACCCGTTGGCAGCTTCTGTATAAATTGATACCAGCTGTTATTTCTATCCTTGCTTATGTTCAGATTTATTAGTATGGTCAGCTGTTTTAATAAAGAAATAATTATATTTCTCTCTGAACAATTATTTGAACGTTGAAGTTTTCTTCTAAATTTGTTCCTTTGAGAAATTAAAAATAAAGTTAGACTGGAAAGCTTTCTGTGCCAGACTTGTGTGTTACCAACTGGAATTTGTTTAGACGCTTCTTGTACCAGGTAAGTGATTTTTGAAAGCGTTTCTTCCACATTTGAACTTGATAATTCAATAGCTTGTAAGTTAGTTTTCCTAAACTCATTATCAATCCATTTTCCTATATCTTTCCAGTTAGCTTTACCATAGAGTGGAATTTTAATGGAGTTTTCGGTTAAAGAACCAAATATTGTGCAGGTCATTGGTATATGATCTGAATTTAGAATTTCAGGATGTGTTTCTAGCTGCGAAAAGTCTAAGTTGGAATTAGTGAGAAGAAGATCAACAACTGATGGACGTGTCGGATTTGACGACTGACTAAAACGAGTGAATGAATTTGGGGAATATATGTAGTAGTGAGAGCTCATTTGATGATTGAATAGTTTATTGCCTGCCGTGTTATTTAGAGAACAATTCCAGTTTGTATGATGGGCATTTAAATCTCCGAATATAAAATAATCAGTTGTAGCTGTGGTTAAAATGTTTATATCATTAATAAAGTCATTTGAATAGTTTGGACAATAAGCCGAAGTAAATCTTATTGGTCTATTATTTATGGTAACTATGATAGATACATTTTCAACTTTTGCTGTTGGATATTTTGAAATACGTTCATGGGGAATTGAGTTTTTGATTGCAATCAAAACTCCCCCACCATGTGTAATACGATCTTCTCTATAGACTTTAAAGTTTTTTAATTTGAAACTGTGATTAGCTTTTAGGAATGTTTCATTTATGCAAATTATGTCTATTTGTTTTTGATGTAACACAAGTTCTAGTTCTATTATAGAGGCTGGAGTCGTTATGCCCTGAGCATTCCAATGCATAACATTTAGGCTCCATATTGTCCTCTTATATAACATATTTAAGCATATTTCCAAGCACTCTCATTTTGTCGTACTTGGTTTTGCATTTTTCTAATGCGTCTAAGGCTTCGAAATAAATGTCTAAAATTTGCTCGTTTGACAAGTTATCATCTTGTTGCGTTCTTTGTTTCAAACCAGCAACTGAGGCATAAGAAACATTATTTTGACGTTTACCTGATAATTTTTGAGAAAATGGTACCTCGTAACTTCTTGCCTCATCCCGCATATCGTCTGATGAAATAGAAACAACGTCGTCATGACGTACTTGCCTTACTGGTCGCCTGCTGTTAGTAGTTCTTTGTCGAATCTGCAAATATTCCTTTCTTGAAGGACACTGAGGATCGTCAGCACGGTGATTAACGTTTTTTAAATTCTTTTTAATGCAGTTAAAGCATTTATATATAACAGCTCCATCTTCTGATGTTTTATTAAGTTGGCAGTTTGAGTAATCATGGGCCCCACCGCATCCTAAGCACGCTTCAGCTCTGAAACAATTTGCAGATCCATGTCCATACATAGCACATTTAGAGCATTGAGTAGGACCTCTTGACCTACGTTGGGGACTTCTCCAGTGCACAACAATACCGTATACATATTTAATTTTTATAACCTCCCGCTTTGTTATCTGACTTCGGTTAAACTCCATCATATATAACGCATCATCTGGGTTTGAGCGCTTGGTTATTATTTCTTTTATGTTAACCAATTCTATGTTGAATGCATCTTTAAATTCACTTTCTAAGGTTTCCAAGCTAACTTGTGGTAAACCGAACAACATGAGCTTAAAACATTTATTGTCTCTTATAGGATGAGTGAAAAATTTCATCTGGGCAATCTTTAGTTTTTTTATAGTTTCATCATATTCAGCTTTCGAGTTAGGTATTAATTTAGTTCCGATGGAAATTCTTTTATATTTACATATTTTACCAATAAGATTTATAACATCAGTAAATTTATAACACTTATCAACAATTATTGGTGGAATCTTGACAATCTCGTTGGCGACTTCATTTTCAACGCTTGAACCATCATCGTCTCCAAGGTCAGAGAGCATCTGGAACCTATTATTACTAACCGATCTCTGCATTTTAAATCGAGGATTATTACCCCAATATTTTTTACGTTTTGAAGTCATTATTAATGAATTCAGAAAGAAATAATTAATTGAAATTTATTTTTTGTTTGTTTTTAATTTGGAAAAATACACAGCTGATTTATTTACACGTCTGTTTTGATCGCGATGTCAAAATTGACTGAGATCAGATGAGTATTTACATTCTTACGAAAATGAAAAATGCAGATACTGGTGTTTAGCTTTTACATCGTTTAACATTACAATTATTAACAAAAGGTACAAAAACAAAACAAAGAACTTGTTTACAAATTATCGACTGCGTAATATAACAACAAAAACCAGCATAAAAAAATATGACAAACAAGTAAATAAAAACATACCAAAAAACACCAGCATAAAAAAATGGTAAGCTTGTAAACAAAAGTACACAAACAACACTACAAGAATAAATGTAAACAAAATGTTTACATTTATAAAGATTTCGAAAGGGCGAAGTCATTCGCCATCAAGAGCATTCATCAGGCCGTTTACCCCGCCATACAAAAGGCAAGACAAAGCAGGCGAGTGAGTTAGTAAAAGTTCAGTCAGTCTTGTGTGAAGACTCAGTGTGTTTGAAGAGAATAAGCGTGATTTGAAAATCTCCGTTACAAAGATCTGTCGAATAATTGCCTAGGAATTGTTATTGTTTATGCAAAGGGTATAAACTGAGGAATAATAAACAAAGCAATTGTTGTTGTTTACATCAAGTTGTGAACAGTGGTACACAGAATTGTGCGAGTAATAAAGAATTTTAATTAAAATTAACACAAATTTATTTTTATTTTATTTGCAATCTACGAGCTCATATTTTAAAAGGTAAAAACGTAACAATATTTCATTTTAGGAATGTTTTTATTTTTCGATTTTAATATTTCATCATTGATCACTTCCGATTAGAAATCGCTATAGTCTAGTAGGTAATTTGTCTGCGACTTCCTCTCAGCAGATTTCTGGCAAAATCTTAGAGAGTAAATAAAATTGTCATGAAGAAGTGTCTCAAAATCTGTCGTTCGAAATCGACTTTAAACTATAGGGTCCGGAACTCATGTATAAAATAAAATAACACACACAACATAAGTAATGTAGGAAGCAAGGTCATAATCTTGACTGTAATGTAGTCTCTTCCGATTAGACTTAGTATGGGTAGTTATCTTATCTTTTACTGACGCAAAATTATCTCCTCAAACGTACATACTTTTAAGGGTCTCTTCAGTATTCTGAAGATAGTGGCAAATATGTGGAATTAGCTGGCATGATTTCTGTAATAACTACCACTTTGAATTCGATGGAAACTGAGAACAAATCCTTAACAATCGATATAAGTGGAAATGGTGTAGTTAAGATAAGTAACTGATATGCAAAAAGAAATCAGAACATCACATAGAGCAAAATAATACATAAGAGGAAGCAAAGACATAAGCATGGCATTTGGCCTTCATAAACCTGAAAGTAATTGTAATTATTAAAGCAAAATCTTGTTGATAGGATACAAAAATTGTATATGAAAATATCGCACAATTCGTCCTGTATTATAAATAAGAAATACTTTCTAAACCACGTTTTTATCATCATAAACGTCAGTTATTTCGAACTAAAAAAAAAATTAATATAACATGCATAATAAATTATGAACAAAAGGTTCAAGAATAAAAAAAAAAATAACTTGTTTACATGATAAACAAGTAAACAAAAATATACCAACAAACACCAGTATAAAAATGGATAAACAAGTAAACAAATATGCAACAACAAACACTAAAAGAATAAAGACACACAAACAACAATGATGAAACAACGACGTTTATATTTATAGAGATCTTGAGAAGGCGAAGCCATGAACATTCGACTTCAAGATCATTCATATAAAAGGCAAGGCAAAGCAGGCAACGGCGTCAATAAAAGTTCAGTCAGTCTTGTGTGAAGACGCGGTGTGTTTGTTATTCGTATACACTTGTGATTAACAAGAATCGTACTGAAAGTGTCCATTGGATCATTTCATTTTTAAATTTCTCAAAGACTTGAAATGATGTCACTATATTGTATTCAACTGTTTATCAGGGTGCACGAAATGTTAAATTTTCCATGACTTTGGTACATAAATGAGACTAAATTGGACAAATGTCAGTAGTTATATTACTATTGAGAACTTCTGTACACCTGCAACTTAAGAAAACCTTACAAGAAAAGGTCTAACGTGGTTAAATCACACAATCTCGGTAACCAATTCACAAAACCTTTCACGTGAGATGATCATGCTACTAAATCGCTCCTGCAGAATATTCAATACAGCATGAGCGGTGTGGCACGTGGAACCAGCCTAATGAAAACACATATCAATGGTGCCCAGATCATCCTATTTAGGTTAAAGAAGACATGTGCACCAATGATGCTGTCTGCACAAAATCAACACTAACAGGAACTTTAGTGGGACGCTCTTGAATTCCAAGTGTATTAGTATCGGTTCACATTGAACAATGTTTTTGATTTTTATGTTGTCGAAGAGAATACCCATTTTGATAAAACAATTTTATTACATGTTGTTGAATGCTTTATTAATAAATTTAACATACTCTCTCAGTATTGCCCCAGAGTACGCCTGCCATTTTATTTCATAAGATTTTGGAAATTTGGAATATGTATTTGGATGACTTTTTTTGGTTGATTTCACCACTAAGCAATTGAAATGGAAAACCAAATACCAAATGAAGAAGAAGATGAAATGAAAAAATAATATGAAACCAAAGTTTCTAGAGTTTTAAAAATGTCGCCTTTTATAAATCCTTAAAATTTCCATGCCTATTTTGAGGTTAATTGTGAACAATGCGACAAATGAAATTTCCTTTTTGCAATGAACAATTTAAATGAGGTAAATAGAAAATTAATTTATTTTACCATGCATTTTTCAATATAATTCAATAATTTATTGGTTTCGCTTTGCATAATAACTTTAATCTTTAACTTATAGTATTGCTACGTTTTTACCTTTTAAAATATGAGCTCGTAGATTGCAATTAAAATCAAATTAAATTTGTGTTTTGTTTTAATTAAATTCTTTATTATTTTTTTGTTTGAATCTTTTATTTTTTTTCCACTGTTCACAACTTGATGTAAACAACAACAATTGCTTTTCTCCTTTTCATAAACAATAACAATTACTAGACAATTATTCTTTGTAACGGAAATTTTCAAACTGCGATTACTCTCTTAAAAGGCACTGTGTCTTCACACAAGACTGACTGAACTTCACTAACTAACCCGCCTGCTTTGCCTTGCCTTTTATATGGCAATGTAAACAGTCTGATGATTGTTCTTCAAGGCGAAGAACATTTCGCCTTCTCGAATCTCTATAAATGTAAACATCGTTGTTTACATTCATTATTGTTGTTTGTGTATTTTATTTACATTTATTCTTGTAGTGTTGTTTGTGGATTTTTGTTTACCATTTTTTATGCTGGTGTATGTTGTTATATTAAATTCATGCAACATCATGGCCATGGTACACAGAATATCGTGCACGCCTTCTGTATACCATTATGGCAGGTCTGACATTTTTTTACATGTTGGCTCTATAGGACTTTCATGGCAATTTACTATTCTGTGCTATTCCTAGATATTTGAACTCCATTTTAGGTGACATTACCTCACCCAGATGTCGAATATTCTACCATTTAAGAAGTATTCTCTTTACTTCACTTTAAATCAGACTTTACAAAAAGTTTCTTTCAATTTTCGTTCAGCCATCATAAAACTATTGAGCAAGCATAGAATATTAAATTGTCGAGTTAATCGATTAAAATCTATTCTTTCAGCAGGTATAAAAACAAAAAAATATTCGAAGAAAAATTTAATATATCTCGGACAAACTGAGGCATACCTTGTATTGGCTATTGTTTGCAAAGTAAAATAATGTTTTCCATAAGCATTTCGAATTTTAAATTACAATTTAAGCATGACAACCGTTTTCACAATAGAATGCTCATAAATTAAATAAATATTTACGCAACACCGAAATATATTTCACTGGACTTTTGTTTAATATTTCATGCCACCTTCAAAAAAATATGCTCTTCTCGAATTACCAACATTTCTAAGGTCTTTATATCAGCAGTCCATTGTTAATTAAAACAATTTGACTTAATTTACGTGTTGTTCTAAGAGGCACATTTAAATTAACCTACACTGTATCATAAACAATGCCTTTCTTTTGTGCCGCATATAAAAAGACCAATTTTAGCGAATTGTGTACAAAAGTTAGTAAAGAAATTAATTTTTTTCTTAAATAAACAAAATAAGGAATAAATAATAGAGTACCCATTCCCATATTAGCATAGTAAATATGGTTATAAATCTTAGTTATTAATTACCTTAACGGAGCTAACAACAAAATGAATTTTTTATAATTCGGGTTCAGGTATCATCATTGGCATTAGAACACAAACGCAATATTAATGTTTAAATATTTAGTTGAGGGACATTTAAAACTAACAAGAAGGTTAATGTTTAGGAGAGATACTATCAAGTACCTGTCTTTTATTCACATCCCCTTAAGCCACACTATTGAGGGACTCTCAAGTTACCGGAACCATATACCTTGTCTTGCGTCTAAGATATGGTTACAAAACTGAAAAAAATCTAGATACTGGTGTTTTGCTTTTACATCGTTTAATATTAAAATTATAAACAAATGCTACAAAAACAAAACAATGAACTTGTTTACAAATTATCGGAATGCGTAATATAAAAAAATCTAGATACTGGTGTTTTGCTTTTACATCGTTTAATATTAAAATTATGAACAAATGCTACAAAAACAAAACAATGAACTTGTTTACAAATTATCGCACTGCGTAATATAACAACAAACACCAGCATAAAAAATGTAACCAAGTAAACAAAAATACAACAACAAACACTACAGAAATAAAGCAGTCGATTGAGTTAGTAAAAGTTCTGTCAGTCTTGTGTGAGGAAGCGGTGTGTTTGAAGGGAGTAATCATGATTTGAAGATCTTCGTTTGAAAGATCTGTCGAATAATTGTCTAGTAATTGTTATTGTTTATGCAAAAGGTGTAAACAGAGGAATAACAAACAAATTGTTGTTGTATACATAAAGTTGTGAACAGTGGCACACAGAATTGTGCGAATAATAAAGAATTTTAATTAAAACTAAATATAGATTTATTTTTATTTGCAATTTACGAGCTCATATTTTGAACGTTTTTACAACGTAAAAACGTGTCAATATTATTATTTATTGCTTTACTTCTTACTAACTCCAATCCTAAGTACTAATTAGCCAAACACGGTTTCATGAGTCATAAAGCGCAAGTCGTATAACACTACCTGATTTCTCTCTGATGGTAAAGTGGATCCATCACCACATTTTTTAATATAGCAACTGAGGCCACCAATGTATCGGGTCTTTCAACTCGGTTTTTGTAATTTAACAATTTATAATGGACCTCTTATCGAGCCTTATCTGTCAAATTTGTTGTCATTTACTTAGTCTGTTTTGTCAATCCATCATTGGCGAATAGAGAACTCGTACAATCGTCATAATCGTCCTATTGAGAGGCCAATGTGGTGTATATATTCGAGTCTACTGGTTCAGTAAATAATCATGCGCTTCGGACTTCGACAACACACAAGATTTGTCTGAAACATACATAGCTGGTTCCATTGGGAGCGTGTAGGAAAATCCAATGCAGTCAATTCCGTAACGATTGCAAGCACTTGGCCTTTCGCCGAACAAAACTTGACGAAGTTTGCATTCTGATTGTACCACTGCACGGACTGTACCTCAACAAAATTCAACTAACCCATTAACTAAATGGGCTCTGAAACAGTAGGCAACTGACTAAAATTTTTATCGAAAAATCATTTTTAGTGGTAATGCTTTATGATGAACGGGTAAGTGAACAGAAAAATTTTCGAATTTCAGATCGTATTAATCAAAATAAGATTCAAGACCGTACAATGTATGCCAAAAAACTCACCGTTAAGTGTGAATTTTAGGCTGACAGCGTCATTTGTCCATATTTGTTGAACGACGTTGTCCAAACCATGTCCGCCACAACTTCTCTTGGGGAAGCGTATCCCAAATGACAAAATTTCCATGACTCTGGCACATAAGTCAGATTGAATTTGACTGATAGTATGGGTTATGCTTTCTCAACCATTAGCGACTCATGACACTATGTGCCACACAGCAATTTGAGGGCATGAGACATCTCTCGTGGAGGTTATGCAAAGTGGTCACCTAGATCGTGCGATTTAGCCGCGTTAGATTTTTTTGTGGGTTCTTTTTTTTTAAGCCGCAAGTGGTGCGAACCAAAACACAAACCTCACAGGCAACATAATCCAAAATACTTGCACTAAATTTATTCCTGCTTGCTACTACAGGCATACACACCAGAGATCAGCAATGAGTATTCAAAAAAATGATTAGAATCGAATCATACTCATAATTTTTAATACTTCATACTTATTTTAATATCATGGAACCTCTACTTATATTCAAAGTTTGAAGTGCTCCTCATAGTGTTTTCACACCAAAAGTTAAAACCTGATTTTAGCATTAAAACCATAATCAGCTGATTTTGCGTTCACACTGAAAATTTTCTTAAATCAGGTTTTAACTTTCATACATTCATGACGGAACAGAAATGTTTTTGTTTAAGAAAAAACAAAAAATATGAAAAATTAAGAAATAATATTAATATTATTAATATTATTGTTAAAATATTGTTATTTATTATTGTTGTAGGATTCATTATTTGAAATTTTACATTTTTATACAACCGGCTTTCTATATTTTTACATTTGTTTTGTTTTTATTTTGTTTTTATTTAATTTTTATCAGCTGTTTTTACCATTTCAGAGCTGGTAGCTCTGATTTAGTACATAAAACAAGGTTGTATTTCATAAAATCAACTTAAAACCAATTCAAAAAAGGTTTTAAGTTGATTTCAACACAATAATTTTGTATGGTAAAAGCAGGTTTTATTTTTGATTTGAACGTTAAAACCAACTTTTGCTTTAAAACCACTCGGTGTGAAAACACTATCATATTCATTCTTAACAATACGTATGATGTTGTTGATTTCGAGTTTCTTTTACTCATCATTTACAAGAATCACAAAATAAGTATGATTCGCGTACGAACACTACAATACTCACTAGAAAGTTGTGTGTTTGCTTTGCTTGCTGTCTTTGTCTTTTTTCTTTTTTTTGTAAATGAAACAACAACTAAGACTGTAAATTTTGATGAATGATTCGAGTCACTTGAATCATTTATGAGTATTTAAGTATTTTTCTAAATTTATGAATCTGAATGAGTAGACGTATGAATCAAACATATTTCGAATGTTACGAGTTTGATGTCAATGTTGTATTCATACGCATTGCAACCTGTACTTATAAATCAATGTTGTAGTGAGTACAGAGTAGTTGAATTTCAATACTGCTGATTCACTCATACTCAAAATTTCATGGGTACATATCGACGCCTCCGTTCTATAACATTCTAAGTCGAAAAAGTGTGTTTTGAGTTATGAGCTCTCAAAGTTTTCACTCGACATACGACTATATGTGTATTCTAAGTAGATTTTTCCTTATAACTTCGGAACGGATCGGCGCATCTTAACCAAATTTTGACAGTATTTAAGCTAGAGAACGTAGAATTTAAAAATGCAAGAACATTAAAAACGTTCTAAGTACACTTAGAACGTTATAGAATGGAGGCGTCGATATGAGTAGCGAAAAAACGATTAATTGCTGATATCTGATATAGACCTTAGTTGATTGCTTGGTAGAAAAAGTAGAATTTTGCTATGTAGCAAGAATACCGAAATCATTACCTACCTTCAACTACAATAGCATGTACAGACAATGTACACACAATAAAAACAAAATTGAGACGGTAGGACTCAAATAGAGGCCCCTGAAAATACATTTTACGTCAACACCTTATACTCTTCCGTAGTCCTCTGCATTCTATTTCGTGTAAAGATTTTCCATGCAAATCAAACCGCTTACAAGAACAATCAATCAACGGTTTGTTTACGGTAAAATGCACCATATTAATGGTAAATTTCAAATCCATACGTTATTTCAGTGCGTGGTTCTATGCAAACAGTTTGTTTTACGTTATTTAGCGGGTTTTCTCCTTCTTCCTATTTTCCTATTAAATCGGCTTTACATTTGTAAATAAAAAAAAACATTTTCAGTTTTTCTTTAGGCCTGTAATGTCTTTATCATCGAGAAAATCACTGTCGAAAACAACCAACAACAACCAACCGCAATTAAATCAATGCAAAGCAAAGCATTTTGGCTAACGTTGCACAAACCGTAAAGAATTTTGCTTAACCACTTGCCGTTGATTATCTTTTTAGCAAGTGTAGTTTGGAAAATAGACCACACTAACGATATTTTAACGTATGCCATGCATGCATGCATATCTCTATTTAGAGTGTTGCTGACTGTACTTTGTAAATTAATACATTCTTATGTAATGTTATAAATTACATTGAAAATTCAGTTACCTGCATTTATGTGGAAAATAAAAGGAAATTTTAAAGTTTTTTAGTCATTTATTACTATAGGGGTTCAGTCCTACTATAAAATTTTCAACACAAATACGTCGTTCACAATTATTTGCAAATGTTTGATTCAAAAGAATTATCAAATCAGATCTGGAAAAGAACTACTCTGCTTAACATCATATACAAGATGCAGACAATCATAATTTAGAGAAGACTTCAAAGTAAGATGGATTAATCTACGATACGAATAGGCAGGTTTCCGGCCAAACATGATCTACGTAGGCCAATAGAACAATCTCTTGAATGGAGTACTCCCCTGTACCAACTGTTCGTAGATTTCAAAAAAGTCTTCGATATTATCAGACGAACTGCCAAACGGAAAGCATTGAAAAGAAAATGATTACCTCAAAAGATAATACGTATTATCAGAGTTATGTACGATTATGCAGAACTCTCAGTTCTTCAGAACGGCAATATAAGTCAACCATTGCACACCAATGCTATAGAAGAAGTATGCCTTCATTATTGCTCTTAAATTGAATATTTACGGCTTTTTTGGTTCCCCTCTTCAAACATTCTTAATACGCCAAACTTAACAACATGCATCCCAAAAACCCACACAAATACACATAAAAACCAATAGTTTTACATATGTTTGTCTGTAGCGCGTGTAGTTTAGACAAATTTAAACAAGTTTTCTTCAAATGAAGATTGATGGCAGTCAACGAACTATTTTGTATGCATAACACCATGTTTTTAACCGTTAAAACAGGAAACATGGTGAAAGGAAACGTGTTCATATACATGCATATGTGTTTATACAAGCGAGTATATGTTACCATTTATACACCACAACTTAAATATGTATAGCCTTACACCCTTTTATATATTTATATTCGAATGCTGAGTTTGGTGCATGGTTTATGGCATACGGAGTGATTACGAGAATGGTATTTCATCTGTAAAAAGATCATACCGCTGTATCTCTGCATCAAACTGAATTTATAAAAGGGTAAACTTTTTTAATATTTAATATTCCTATTAAACTCATCAAAATCATCTAACTTGGGCCATAAATATTTTATCAGGGGAAAAAGGAACCCCAATATTTTACAATCAATCAAAGTTTTATAAGAGATGTTGAGATTTTCTAACAAGTTTATAGTGTGAGGAAAAGACAGAGTAGTGTATGTGGGCTTAAGACTTAAAACTCTTTACAACATAGGACACAGCAAGAAGTTCTACTGCAGAGCTGTCACACATACGAAAAATTAGTGAAGGAACGGCTACATTTGTAATCTAATCCTGGAATTAAACTTAAATAAATCGAAATATTTTGAGATTTTAAACACGCTGTAGTCTATTAGGTAGGGGTATCGATAGTCTGTGGTTCAAAGCTCTGCTCATACAATTCGAACAAAATTTAATATAACAAAATATATTTTTTGCGACAATATTTCTTACAGCAGTTTCTGGCAAAAACACTGAGAGTAATAGCCCATTTACACTACAGCGAAATCTAGTAAATTAGATTTCAAATCTTGCTCAAAATCTAGATCGTTTACACTGGATTTATTTGACAGTAGCAAGATTTCATTTTAATAACAAAAACAGCTGACTGAAATTTAAAAGAAAATAATATAGGGTCCGCCAAATAACTTTTTTTTTTTTTGAAAATGCTTAAAAAAAACTACTGAAACTCTTCAATTTTTTTGAACAAAAATTCGTTCAACATGGCCCGATAACGATCGCCATTGACTGTAACGGTCAATGGCCCAATTATGCCTCTGGACCAAAATCCGCACCAAACAGTGACTCGTTTTGGGTGCGTCGGCTTTTCAATATATGCGTGCGGGTTTTCTGTACCTCAAATGCGACAATTTTGCTTGTTTACATACCCGCCAAGATCAAAATGAGCTTCATCTGAAAAGATGATTTTTTTTTGCCAAAATCGGCATCTTCTGTAGGCTACTGCATGGCCAGCCGAGGCAGCCATTTGAATGAAATTATTTTCCATTATTAACCGGAAGGATCGTACTTTCAAATACAAAAAGAAATTTGAGAAAATATTCAGTAGTTTTTTTTACAGCATTTTCAAAAAAAAAGTTATTTGGCGGACCCTTTACAACATTTAGAAAATGTATTTTTAAATTGAAATGTCATTTTTTTCCTGTGCAGCGTTGTATTTTTAAGTACTATTTGGCAAAACACGTAGTTGCATTTCTATTTTTACTAGATTTTGAGTAGATTTTGCCGAAATCTGCTAAATAAGTAGATTTTGTTTTGTATGGAAATCTAGTTAAAATCAACTAGATTTGGCTCGAAATCTCATAAGTACTAGATTTCGCTGTAGTGTAAATGGGGTATAAGTAAATTAAAAAAAGAAAGTTTATCCAATTTGTAGCTCGGAATCGGCGTTAAATTGTATGTCCCGCCACACATTCTACTAATTAACAGACACAAAATTGGTGGCATGAGGTGCTAGGTCTGACTGAAGGGTTGTAATCTGAGAGGAAGTCGCCGATGAAATTTTTTTTCATATTTCGTTTTCTTGAAGATGTCTTATGTGGGGCTTGAACCGAGGCCTGACGTCTAATAAGGCAATACCCTACCAGAGATCAGCAATGAATATTCAAAAAGATGAGTAGATTCGAATCATACTCATAATTTCTGATACTTATACGTATTCATACTTATTTTAATATCATACTCATAGTCAAAGTTTGAAGTACTCATTATATTCATGCTTAACAATACGCATTATGTTGTTGATTTCGACTCTCCATGACTCAACATTTACAAGAATCACAAAATTAGCATGATTCGCATACGAACACTACAATACTAACAAGAAGGTTATCAGCCCAATCACGAATATTCTCAAGGAATTTCTTTCTCACGGAAAACGATTTTCTCGAGAAAGAAATCCTCTAATTATAAATTCCGTGGGAATAAAAGTTTGAAAAAGTGGCAATATCGAAGTCAGCTGTGTCTCTTGTTGATATTAATTTTTTTTGACAATTTGTTTAAATAAAAATAAAATTAAACTTAACTAAAATTAATACAAGTTAAAAAAATAAACAAGAGTTTAATATAATACAAGAAAAAAATGAGTAGTGTCATCGTGTATGTACTTGTGGAGGAAATTGGTGGTTCAGAAAAGCAACAACAAAACAGCCAACGTATTTCTAGAAGACAGGGAAGGGATGAATCTAATCCTCTTGAGTAGCCGCAGTCTTTGTAAGTAAGTAATTAAAAATGAACTTGTTTGGTTAAATTTTTGGCTTGCAACAGGTTTCAAAAGTACTACAGAGTAAATAAACCGGCCTTTCGATATTTACTAGAAATTGTAACAACTCACAGTCAACCAACAAAAAACAATTTGGAGTTTCACCAATTGTAATGTGAAGTGCGAGCTTACGTTTTTTCGCAGACTGGTGTAGGAAAAGACTTCAACGTGTATTTAGGCCAGTCGACTTTGAGCAATGTGCTTACAAAAGTGTTTTATATTTTTTACTCATCTCTGTCCACTTTGGATCAAGGTACCGAATACCACAGAGGAAAAAAGAAAGATTGCTCTAGCTTTCTACACGAAGAACAATATTCCTGGCGTTGTAGTTTACATCGATGAAACGTACATATGTGCAAATTATAGCACTCTCAGAAAATAAACATATTTTCTATGATAGAAAAAGAAAATTATTTAATGTAACCAAATGTTGAACTTGAGTTTTATTCGTTGTTTTAGACCTACAGGAACATTTAAATACTTTTTAATTTTTTTTAAATTTAAATTTAGCAGACTCCTTTGTGTTTTATAAGTGAATTTTTTCTTGAGGAAAACCCAAACTAAAATACATTGAGAATACCTACTTTTTTCCTTTTTTTTACCTTTTCAATATTTCTCCCTTCACACGGTTGATAAACATGGGTTTAAAACAGAGAAAAAGGAAAATTAAAAAATTCATGCAGAATTTTTATTCATAATAGGAGAGAAGGGAAAAGAGAGAAATTTCATGCGGAATTTTTATTCGTGATTGGGCTGTATGTGTTTGCTTTGCTTGCTGTCTTTGTCCTTTTTCTATCTTCTTTTTTGTAAATTCAACAACAACTAAGACTGTAAATTTTGATGAATGATTCGAATCATTTGAATCATTATGAGTATCATAAATATTTTTCTAAATTTATGAATCTGAATGAGTAGGCGTATGAATCAAACATATTTCGAATGGTATGAGTTTGATGTAAACATTGTACTCATACTCATTGCAACCTGTACTTATTAATCAATGTTCTAGGGAGTACGAATGAATCAGAGTAGTTGAATTTCAATATTGTGGACTCACTCGTACTAAACACTCATATTAAAAACAATTCATTGTTGATCTCTGCACCCTACCTACTAGACTACGGCGAAACATCATCCATACTAAAACACCGGGAAGCCGAACTTATCTTCATGAATTCTTGTAATTTACTCAATAAGAGATTTGAGTTAGGATTCCAATTAGTGACTTTTGGTCTGAGGAACCACAGTTTTCTGCGTATTCTTTTGAGGAATATACCGACAGCACGAATATGCTGGGACACAGTACAACTGGCAGTCTAGCTGTCGATTAGAGACCCTTCTCGCCATCAGTTGTCGTCCATAAAATATCGTATCATTCAAAGAAATGTGGCTTCCATTACACACTTAAATCCTGTATAAGTGTATCGCTTGACTCAGTTAGATTGGATATCCTTCAGTCATTTTACAGGGGGAATTAAGTATGTTGATAGCAGAATGCTGTCTGCAATATCATTAGGCTCTGATGACTGTACTGATATGAATAAGAAAGTGATTAATTTAATTCTTCTATTAATTCGCTTGACCAGCCATCGAACTATCGTGGTTTCGAAAGACTATTGTCATTATTGAAATGCATGCCGATGGACTTGGCATTTCCACAAAAGACTTCTTTAAAATTTAAATCTCTCGTAAGTTTTGAATCCGTTAACATTGTAGCACATTGTTAAATCTAAGCTTACAGCTTCTTAACTCTTTCATGCGCACTGCATTATTTCAAAATACCACTACATTAGCTATCCATATG
Source organism: Sarcophaga rosellei (assembly GCA_930367235.1). Classification (NCBI taxonomy): domain Eukaryota; kingdom Metazoa; phylum Arthropoda; class Insecta; order Diptera; family Sarcophagidae; genus Sarcophaga; species Sarcophaga rosellei. Next base: position 29,626,679 of record OV884021.1, on the reverse strand, counting down.
TTGTGAATGCTGTAAGGCTCCGCCATATCGTGGAGAGACTCATGTCAGCCCAAACTCCTCCCAGAGATCACTATGATAGTTTCCAGTGCCGTGCCTATTAGAACGTACACTACTCAACAATCGAAAGTAGAAATGAGTAACACACACATTTTTCTATTCACCTCTATTCGAAATGATTGTCTTGAATTTACTTGAGGATTCATTGTGTGGTGTTATGTAAACAATATTCTCATGAGTTTCAAATTCTGTCAGTATACTCGAGTGACCAGTTTTCGCTCTGCATTACTATCCAGTCGCACATGGACATATATCGTCTCCTGTTGCCTTCTGGCCCGAAATTGTAAGGACTGTGTGATATACAAGTCGCCGTAGTCTAGTAGGTAGTGGTTCAAACCCCAGGTCAGAATTCTGGAGCAAAATGAAATATGAAAAATATTTCTTTGGCGACTTCCTCTCAGCTGATTTCTGGCGACAACCCTGAGGGTAAATAAATTGGCCTCGAAAAAGTTCTCAAAAATCTATCTTTCGGAGTCGACTTTAAACTCTAGTTCCCGCCACTCATGTGTTAACTTAACCCAAACAGCATAAGTGGTGTGAGAAGCTATTTTGTAATCCTGACTGAAGGTTGTAATAACTGGTTATGAATGTAATCTGTATGAACCTCACAAACAGTTTGTTTATCACAATATTCTGTAGGAGGGTACCACTTTCACCCCATTGAAACGAAGTGTAACATTACCGTTAATAACGATGGCACAACTCTATCACAAACGTACTTACTTAACTCTTTAGTCAGTACTACAACCTAGCTTCTCACTTTACTCACGTTGTATGTGTGGCAAGTCTCATCGTTTTGCGAGAGATGTAGAATATCTAACAGTCGTTTGTGCCCACTCATCATTCAATTCTTCTATCACACTTGTATTCAAAATATTTATTACTTAAGTCTCCATTTGATTGACAATCATGCAGTTTGTGTACTCATCATTATGAACTTTTGAGTGTCTAATGTTGTAACAACATTTGCTGTCAGCCAGTAGCTCTGTAGCAGTGATTACCATGTTAAATAATGAGGGCTTACAAAGGCTGGCAGCATTCATCAATTTATGTGTCTTGTAATGCAGAAATTAAGGCAACAGAGTATAGAGATACGAGTTTAAAATTACTTCATGTAGAGACAGAAACAAGTGCAAACATGGATGTACTTGATTGATTGGGATGAAGTGCCTACCCATTTATAAATTGTATTCCTTTTCTACATATCAGGATACGTTAAAAAGATGCAATAGATGCAATCAGTATTACAACGATAACTTAAAATTAAATGTTTTAATTATTTAATGCAATACAAACATATTGTTACGGTTTTACCTTTCAAAAACGTTTAAAATATGAGCTCGAGCATTGCAAATAAAATAAAAATAAATCTGTGTTTAGTTTTAATTAAAATTCTTTATGATTTGCACAATTCTGTGTGCCACTGTTCACAACTTCATGTAACAACAACAATTGCTTTGTTTGTCATTCCTCTGTTTACACCCTTAGCATTAACAATAACAATTACTAGACAATTGTTAGACAGACCTTTGTAACTGAGATCTTCAAACCACGATTACTCACTTCGATCGCGTTTTCACACAAGACTGGCGAACTTTTACTCACACAGTTGACTGCTTTGCCTTGCGAAGGTTAATGTAAACAAGTTGATTGTTTTTGTAGCTTTTGTTTATAATTTTAATGTTAAACGATAACAATATTCTGTTTTGTTTGCGATGTCTGAGCTGGGGCTTGTACCACGAGACCTCGTCTAATTAGCCTACACACTACTTATTAGACTACGGTGATTGTAGACATTTAATTCTTTCAACTCCAGTTAAAAAAATCAATTTAAATAAAAGAACTTCTCATTATTACCGCTTTAAGAAAACGTTGTTGATATGTTTTAAGCGAAGTGCATTATCAAAAGATAATAAATGTTTTTCCTTTTATTCCAAACTCTTTGCCATTATCCACGACACTGTGTTGTCCGTGTACTATTTTATGAACTCCCTTAACCAAGATGGGTTAATTTAAGTAGAATTTAGTGGCGGAAAACGTGTAATTATTCCTTATTTTTGTGTTTTAAAATTAATTTGTTGACTAGCGTTTCAGTTGATTTTTTTCTTTCTTTTGCTCTTGCTTTCGATTCCTTTTTGGCTCCAAAAGTTTTTGTTCATTTTAATTTTAATGAATTTAAAGCACTTTCATAATGTTGTGAGAGAGAATAAGTTTACTTAGCACCATCCCCTTCATTTAAAATTTTCTTTTCATTTTCATAGAGTTTTCATTACTTCTTTACCGCTTTTGTTTGGGTTTTTATTCCCTGGTTTTTAAGCTTTTTTAATGGCCATTACTCATCATCATTTTCCATTATAAGCCTTTTGAAAACGGAGTTTCTAAAGGAGTATATATGTGAGTATACGTGTGTGTATGTAAGATAATAAAATTAAAATAATGAATGAATGAAGTAGTAAAAGTTGTAAAATTTAACCCATTTAACACAAATCTATGAAAATATTATGGCTGAACAATTACAGCAGCAGTTTAGTGGGTGTTATAAACTTAATGTAGCTGGAAAAAACACAAAAAACTCTGAAAAAATTTTCAAACTTTTCTCTTTCTATTGAAGTACTTAAATGTGCATAACCGCCCGGGTGTGGTAAGGCTTGAGTGTCTAATCATAATATATACCAGAGATCTGCAATGAGTATTCAAAAAGGTGAGTGATTTCTGATACTTATAAGCATTCATACTTATTTTAATATCATACTCATACTACTCATATTCAAAGTTTGAAGTACTCATATTTAACAATATGCATGATGTTGATTTCGACTCCTTATAACTCAACATATACAAAATAAGTATGATTAGCGTTCGAACACTAAAATACTCACTAAAAGGTTGTGTATTTGCTCTGCTTACTGCTCTGTCTTTTTTGCTTATGTGTCTTTTTTCTTGTTTTTGTAAATGTAACAACAACTAAGACTGTAAATTTTGACGAATGATTCGAATCACTCGAATCATTTATGAGCATTCTAAGTATTTTTCTAATCTGAATGAGTAGGCCTATGATCAAACATATTTCGAATATTATGAGTTTGATGTCAACGTTGTACTTATACTCATTGTGCTTGTACTTATAAATCAACGTTGTACTGAGTACGAATGAATCAGAGTACATAATTAAATTTCAATATTGTTGACTCAATTACATATATTCAAAATTTCATGAGTGCTTATGAGTAGCGAAAAAACGATTAATTTCTGATCTCTGATTCCCAGCATAGTTATGGACGATATAGTACATCGATGGTTTAAAAACACTCGATGGAATTCTATGTTACATTAAATATCGATGTTTTTTATTCGATGCATCGAACTTAAAAACTTAATAGAAATGCAATATGCCATACATCTATAAATGTAATAAAATGTTTTTTAAATATATTCTTGAACGCAAGGCAAGTTAGATAATTTACTTAATTATCCCGTATACAATACCAATAAACTCTATGATTTTAGGAAATGATTCGCATAGACAAACTCTTTTAAGAGAGGTAACAGATGGGTACAAGAGTAAAATATGCAGAGCTCATGGAGAATCTCACAAACTGCTAACAATCGAAACTTTACGCCATCGAAAGTTGTGCTCAACATATTACATAAGGAAGGTAAATAGTAATAGTATCTGTCAGCTTCAAAGTGATTGATAACAAATGGTATAGAATGCATAGTTGAATCAGCTAGACAGACCAGGAATTTGGGGTAATGAGCAAGCATCTGAGATCATTGTTGGATATACTTGACTAAAAGAAAGATGATGAGATGCAGACATCCTTTCTGGCCAGTTTCCTTCGTAGCACGTTCACCACCATACCCAGATTTTCAAACGTTCTGTTACCTAAAAATCGTTGACAGTTGTTTTGAATTGCAGGGAACTCACACAAAAAGATGTTGTACCGATTCCGTTGCATCCACATCCTGGCAGCTTCTGCTGTAATTCTTGTGGGTCAGACCGAACTTGTCAAATAAAATGCCACTAGCGCAGTGTCTCGTTAAATTTCCTGTTAGAGTATGAACTGTTCTCTTGTCGAGCTCAAGTAGTACCCTGTTTTTCCCATTGTTCACTGTTAGACACAGCAGTTTTGAAATTCAGCAACCAGGCATGTTAGACCACCTATGGTTTGTTCTATTCCATGTTGCTTTTTCAAATTTGAAAAATAATCTTGTAAGGGTGCATATATCGTCTCCATCGTCTCTTCTATCATCTCCGATCCCATCCGTGCCAGTTCATCTGCTTTTTTATTACCTTCTGTTCCATAATGGCCCTAAACCCAATAGAGACAGGTGTTGTCTCCACATATACGGTGTAAAGAGTCTATGCAACTATTGATTTGACGCACTGCTCAATAGCAGTAGAATACCTAGTCTAACTGAAGCAATTGTCACAACGATGCCCTTTAACAGTTCATCAGCAATTCAATTTCGCATGATACGTTAGAATGATTTTCTGAAAAACTATCGACATTCACGGATGGGAACGGACATCGAGGTAGCGTATGTTACGGACTTAATAGCAGCTTGATTGTACGAATAAATTAAAAGATTTTCGAGACTACAACCCCCGGATTTAATCGACTGCTGTGCAGCCTATTCTGTTCAGTATTTAGGAGCCATTGGATAATCCTCAGTGGTTACACTGGGAACTTTTAGATTTTCCGTCTAAAAATCTTTATTAAGCAATTCTAAATTCAAATGCAGCAGAAGTGCTTTAGAGAGGGTGCTCTTCTCCTTCACGACATTTCCTATACGAGTAGCTTCTCACACCACTTGTGTTGTGCGTGTTAATTTTTATACATGAGTGGCGGCACCCACAGTTTATAGTTGTTATAAATGAGACTTCACTTTATTCTTTAAATACATACTTTTACTTTACTACTTTATATTATTAATTACTTTATATTACTTTGATATAATATACTTAGCATTCATGGAATTAATTGTCAATATTATATAACTTTGGAATTGTAATAATTTTCATTTGACTTAAAAAATAAACAGTCTTTGGAAATACTCGAAATTTAACAGATTGGCGACGAGCGAAAAAATTCAATAAACGTGTGTAAGAAATGGGAAATGAAAATGAGCTATTAAAAGAGATGTTGATGCAACAACAAGCTTGGACGACTAAGATGCTTAAGGAACAGAAGCAATGGATGGAGGCGAAAAGTGGATTAAAGGAAGAATTGAAAAGGTCATCGGAAAAATGGTGTACATGGTAAAAACAGATTTTCATAGTTATAAAAGACATCAAAACCAACTAAAGCCTAGAATTATTAAAAACGAAACAATGAGTCCTTTTTTATATCCAGTAAAAGGTTGTAAAGATGACGGAACCGGCATCAAAGAAAGGGCGGATCAACGGAAGTCGCCTGATAGAAACTCAACTCGTCCGCTAGCGATAGAACCAGAACTAAGAAGAAGTCAAAGAACTTGCACTGCTGTTGCTCGTTTCAACCCGGATGACTTTCGGAAAAAGAAGGAGGGATAATGTTATAAATGAGACTTCACTTTATTCTTTAAATACATACTTTTACTTTACTACTTTATATTATTAACTACTTTATATTACTTTGATATAATATACTTAGCATTCATGGAATTAATTGTCAATATTATATAACTTTGGAATTGTAATAATTTTCATTTGACTTAAAAAATAAACAGTCTTTGGAAATACTCGAAATTTAACAATAGTCGACTCCGAACGACATATTTTTGAGAAACTTTTTCATGGCAATTTTATTTAGTCTCAGAGTTTTTTTCACCAAGCTGCTCAGAGGCAGTCGCCTAAGTAATGTTTTTCATATTTCGTTTTGTGTAAGCTAATATTTGAACCGTGACCTCAAATCTAATAAGGCAATACACTACCTAATATACTACCTCGATTATATGTGTCAGTTAAAAAGCTTGTATGGATAAGAAGAACATATTCTCACTGTTATTACAGTTGTGATTCTCATGAGCCATTGTCTTATTAGAATCCACGCCGATGGGCTCTCTCTCTCTTTCCTTCGAATGACTTCATCAGGAGCTTTAAACCTTAAGTGGAGGGAGAAACTTACTTTCTCTTTATGTGTCAGGTGAGTATATAAAAAGACGTAGAATCTTCTTGATCTCAGGAACTTTCCATTAAAAGGATTTCTACAATAACAAGATTTACTCTGGGTACTAGTTGGTTATCCTTTATGTAATGTTTGGCGTCTCACGCTGCTTTTGAATACAACAATGGAATCGATTTTTCTAAGCGAAAATTCTGTTTTAGGCCTGTTTTAGACTTAAGTTGGCAGCCAATTAAACTAAAAAGACTGAAAGAAAAACATTCAATGACAAAAATTCTGTGAAGATTTTTAATTGTGATTTTCGAACACTACACACAATATTTTAAATTGATTTCCAATCATATTTAACTTTCAGTTCGTCACGTACCTCTTTTTAATTTTTTCTTTCTTTTGGGTCGTATTCTCTTGATGGCAATAAAATTTCCATTTGAAACGCTTTGTTTGCATTTCAATTGTTTTTCAATTTGAAATAATTTTCCACATTAAGTAACCATAAACTGTTTTGCCAATAGTTTAGAAAAGCATTTACAGCAATTGCACTAAAAATTAGTTTCAAATAACGACCAGAACTAATTGGTCTTTATGGAGAAATCAGCACAACAGATGGTATGAACGGCTACTAACTGCAACAACAATGGGAAGGGTAGTGGCAATAATACTCTTTACATTTACTTTAATGCTCTGTTGCGGTATTAAATTTTATAATAGCCTTTGTCTATGGGGGGAAGCCCATAAAGGGAGTGATTATGAGTTTATGGCTTACATTGCAAGTACAGGCAAGTGTATACATTGTAATTCTTAGTTAGCATTTGTAATGTTTTAGCAATTTTTTAAAACTTAAAGAAATATGCTTTAATTTAACAAAGTTCCAAACAAAGCTAAATAAAAAAGGCTCCCGATTACACGCCGCATATAGACTGATTGTAATTCATAATATTCAAGAGCAGGCCAAAAAATTCCTTATATCATACGGCCATAGAGCTTTGAATTGACGGTAACACTTCTTGCAGGGACAAATTCGAAAAAAATGGACCGAATGACATATCCAGAGTATAATACGTATACATACATACATAATTGGTCATTGCAGCTCTTCTGTCAGGATTACGACCTAACTTCGCACACCCAACATAAGTGTTTGTTAACTCCATCCATAAGAGGCAATACCTACAGTAGAAAGTCGGCTCCGAACGACAGATTTTGACGAAACGTTTCATGGCAATTTTATTTTTTTGCCAAGAATCTGCAGAGAGGAAGTCGCCGAGAAACTTTATTTTCATCTCATCTAACAAACAAACTCACTGCCTACTAGTTACAACGACTTTATCCAGATTATAATGAATACCATATTGATGTAATGGATTTCCGAGTTCCAGATTCAATAATTTTACTACGTGACTCAACACCAAGTGAGAAATGATCGTTATAGAAGACGACGATTTTTACCAAAAATCAGCAATGAAAATCAGTTGCACTAGCAACCATTGAGCATGGTCAATGGTCAACCAGCTGTAATTATTGCATGAGTTGGGCTTTATATAGATATGGATACAAATCAGAGATCAGCAATGAGTATTCAAAAAGATGGGTAGATTGGAATCACACTCATAATTTCTGATACTTATACGCACGCATACCTATTTTAATATCATACTCATACTACTCATATTCAAAGTTTGAAGTACTGATTGTACTCATACTTAACAACACGTATGATGTTGTTGATTTCGATTCTCCATATCTCAACATTTACAAGAATCACAAAATAAGTATGATTCGTGTACGAACAGTACAATACTCACTAGAAGGTTATGTGTTTGCTTTGCTGTCTTTGTCTTTTTCTTTCTTCTTTTTTTGTAAATGCAACAACAACTACTTACTTACTTACTTAATTGGCCATAACAACACGTTTAACGGATTTCGGCCTGCCGTAACACATCCTTCCAGGCGCCTCTGCTTCTTGCGCGCCTACGCCAGTTGGTCACACCAATCGATGACAGGGCTTCCTCGATTTGGTCCTTCCAACGGATACAAGGTCGTCCTCTTCGCCGACTTCCGCAGATTCCCGCATCAAATACCCGTCTCGCCGGAGCATCCTCCTCCATTCGAACGACATGGCCGAGCCAGCGCAGCCGCTGGATATTAATGCGCTGTACAACGTCTACGTCGTTGAGGAGCTCATACAGCTCACTGTTGGATCGGATACGGAAATCATCGCCAACTCGCACTGGACCGAAGATCTTGCGTAGGACTTTTCTCTCGAACACTCGCAAGGCAGCTGCATCTGTTCTTAATAGGGTCCATGCCTCTGCGCCATAGAGAAGCACGGGGAGGATGAGCGTCTTGTAGAGTGTTAGTTTTGTCGCGCGAGAGAGGTCTCTGCTACTCAATTGCCTACTGAGACCATAGTAACACCAGTGATCCTACGCTTGATCTCCAGACTGACATCATTTCTGGTGGTAACGGCGGAGCCAAGATAGATGAGTTCCTTGACCGTATCAAAAGTATAGTTATCGGCCGTAATCTGAGAATCAATACGCCGCGCCTCTCTACTTGTCGATAACATATACTTTGTTTTGCCCTCATTTACTGCCAGACCCATTTTACTAGACTCTCGTTCAATAGCACTAAAGGCAGCAGTAACATCTCGCTTGGTACGCCCTATAATGTCAATGTCGTCAGCATACGCAAGCAACTGGACACTTTTTTGAAAAATAGTGCCATTGCGATGCACTCCCGCCTTTCGCAGAACACTCTCCATGACGAAGTTGAAGAGGTCGCATGATAAGGCGTCGCCTTGTCTGAAACCTCGCACGGTATCAAAAGGTTCGGAGAGGTCCTTTCCTACCTTGACGGAGCTGCAGGAATTGCTCAACGTCATTCTGCATAGCCTTATCAGCTTCGCAGGTATACCGAGCTCAGACATTGCGGCAAAAACACGATCCCTTATGGGGCTATCGAAGGCTGCCTTATAGTCGACAAAAAGATGGTGTGTGTCGACTTGTTTCTCGTGGGTCTTTTCCAGGTTTTGGCGTAGTGTGGAGATCTGGTAGATGGTGTACTTGCCAGGTCTGAAGCCGCACTGATAAGGTCTAATCAGTGTTTTTACGAGTGGCTTCAATCGTTCACACAATACGCCTGTAAGAACCTTATATGCGGTAGGGAGAAGACTTATAAGAAGTGTTTCCTCCATAACCTCAGCACCCCTTGGGAGTCTGTTATCAGGTTTCCGTTTTCGTCTTTGCAGGAAGACGCTCCGGGCTTTAAACCTTCGGTTAGACGCTTAACCTTTTGATAAAATTTTCGAGCATCATTCCTACACCCATACATCTCGACTTCCTCGCGCTCACGCCTTTCCTGCTCCCTCTTCTTGCGTCTGAAAAGGCGTCTCTCATTGCTTCTCCTCTCTCTATAGTTCTCGACAATGGCTCGCGTTGCGGCTGACTGCAGCGTTTTCTTGTATGCGGCGTTTTTCGATTTTGATTGGATGGGGAGCGACGGAGCTTATCCGAGAGTTGAGCGGAGAACGCCTCAGTTGTCCTTTGTGATCGCAGCTTCTTGACGTCCAGCTTTCGCAATGTACTAGAGCGCGCAGACCTCGAGGCGCTAATGCGCAATCGGAACTTGGCTGCGACAAGGTAGTGGTCCGAGTCGATGTTTGGACCTCTGAATGTACGCACATCTAGTACACTGGAAACGTGCCTTCCGTCTATCACAATATGATCGATCTGGTTGGATGTTGATCGATCGGGGGACATCCAGGTGGCCTTATGAATGTCGAGATGCTGAAACCTGGTGCTACATACTACCATGTTGCGCGCCGCGGCGAAATCGATCAGCCTCATACCATTGGAGGTAGTGTCCGCGTGGAGGCTGAACTGTCCGACAGTGGGGCCAAAGATACCTTCCCGCCCGACCTTCGCATTAAAATCTCCGAGGACGATTTTGGCGTCATGGGCCGGGCACTTATCATATACGTCCTCGAGTTTAGCATAGAAGGCATCCTTAACCGCATCGTCCTTTTCTTCCGTCGGGGCGTGGGCAAAAATTAGGCTTATGTTGTAGAATTTTGCCTTGATGAGGATTGTGGCTATTCTTTCGTTCACAGGTGTGAACCCAGAGACAAGGTGACGAAGTCTCTTATTAACCACAAAGCCGCATCCGAATTCGTGCTTATCTTCATGGCAGCTGTAGTAAACATCACAAGATGCAAGCCTTTTGCATCCTTGTCCTGTCCACCGCATTTCCTGTATGGCAGTGATGTCAGTCCTACATTTAATGAGGGCATCCGCCAGCTGGGCGGAAGCGCCTACCCTGTAAAGGGTGCGGACGTTCCATGTGCCAATACGTAAATCGTAGTCCTTTATACGTTTGCCGTGGTCGTCAACTTTTAAGGGGATCTTATCGGATTCTGTATTTCTGGTTTTCATTGGAGGGGGATTTTTACGTGGTGGGTTCCAAGCCCTACGCACAACCCAAATTTAACGTCCAGGGGATTGGACTTCGCTGCACGCATTAGTTAACATCTAGCGGGTGCTAGAATGCCATCCAGGAGGGGCCACGAGGAGGCTGCGTGTCAACTTGAATACAGCAAGTTGCAACAACAACTAAGATCGCAAATTCTGATGAATGATTCGAATCACTCGAAACATTTATGAGTATTATAAGTATTTTTCTAAACTTATGAATCAGAATGAGTAGGCTTATGAATATTTCGAATGTTATGAGTTTGATGTCAACTTTATAGTCATACTCATTGCAACCTGTACTTATAAGTCAACGTTGTAGTGAGGATGAAGGAATCAGAGTAGTTAAATTTCAATACTGACTCACTCATACTCAAAATTTCATGAGTGCTTATGAGTAGCGAAGAAACCATTCATTTCTGATCTCTGGTACAAATCCAAATCTAAAATATGTTACAATGAGTCTTAAGAAAAATTCAAGTTTTGAGAATGCTATGAAATGGACAATTTGAATTTGACTTGATGTCAGAAGCAAAACTTTCGACATTGAAGCTAGACTACCGCCAGTGGCATCAAATTTGTCTGAATTGTTTCAAGTTTCTTTAAATTTCTTTATAACCTTGTCAATTTCTTCCACTATAGGTCGACTATGATAAGCTAATGGTGATTAAGTCACCGTAGTCTAGTAGATAGTGCATAGGTTTCTTAAACGAGAGGCAGGGGTTCAAATACCTTCTCAGAGATCTCAAACAAGCGAATATTGAAATTAAAATTTTCTTCCTTTCAGCAGTCGTTAATTTTATACATGAGTGGCAGGACCTACAGTTTAATGTCGATTCCGAACGACCGATTTTTGAGAAACTTTTCATAGCAATTTTATTTACTCTCTGAGTTTTTGACAGACATCTGCTGAGAGGAAGCCGCCGAAGAAAGATTTTTTCACATTTCGTTCTGATGTCTGACCTGAGGTTTAAACCCCGGCTTTACCTCTAATAAGTCAACACTCTACCTACTAGATCACTGCGGCTTTTTTGGGTATGAGTTCCACACCCTAGTTTAATCAGCATCTCAACGGGAAGTGACAATAACTCATTTCTAAGGAAGCCTGATTGCACAACAACTTTTTCATATATAAGAACAGAAAGCAACACAAACACAACACCACCATGAAGATAAGGCGCCATCATCAATACTAATAGCACTCTTAACGTGCAGTATATCAATGTAGCATGATATATATTCTGTTGAAACCACACGTTATTGATGTTCAGATCATTCAATTCTGCTGAAAAGAAACTGATAACAATCAACTTATAGTGCTTATCGTTGAAAGTGCATCAGTCCGACGTCGTTCTCAAAGTAACATTGATCGATGACGACGCCAGCCTTAAAAGCTGTTGGAATTAGTATGTGAATTTGTATGGTCCTGAATTCATCAATTTTATTTGATCTCGTATTTATTCATCCAAAAGTGGGACTCATCTCTCCTTAAATGATTAGAAATGCATGGCCTAATATATTGTTGTTTAAAAATGTTTGAAGTATGAGCTCGTAGATTGCAATATCTTTATTGTTCACATATGTGTGCCACACACCCTTTTGCGTAACAATTGTTCAATAGATCTATATAACAGAGATTTTCAAACCACGATTATTCTCTTCACACGCAACGCGTCTTCACACAAGACTGACTGAATTCTTTCTGACCCCGTTGCCTGCTTTTTGTTGTATTTTATATCGCAGGGTAAACAGTTTGTTCTTAAGAAGAACAACTACGAAATCTCTATAAATCTAAACATTTTGTTTACGTTATTGTTGTTTGTGTATTTTGTTTCTGTTTGTCCTTGCAGTGTTGTTGTTTGTTTACTTGTTTATCACTTGTTTTAGTGCTGATTTTTGTTGTTGTATTTTTAGATACTTTTTATAATTTTTGTTCCGTGACTTGGGCCTACATCTGTACAAAATATCACTCACCAGAAAACAACTTATTTTCGTTGAGTGGACTCGAGAGCAGTTGGCAACTGTCCATAATTTTCATTGAAAAACCATCTTTAGCTATGGGTACGTAAATAAACGAATTTGTCGAACTTCGGATGATACTAATCCACATCATATCCAAAGACTATTAATGCATTCCGAGAAATTCACTGTTTGGTGTGAATTTTTGGCTGGTGGCAATATGGGTTCATATTTTCTTGAGAACGACGTTGAGCATTTTAGGTCCATGATAACCAACTACTTTTAACCTTAATTGTATATCCTAGACACAGACGACATGTAGTTCCAATAGAATGGCGATAAGTGCCACACAGCACATGTGATTTACCCTAGTCATGCCCTGGATCATTTCATGTGGATGTGATAACTGAATAACTTCGTTATCAAAGAAATATGAACCGCTGACGCGACTAGCACAAAATTCATACCAATAATTGTCTCGAAAAGTACTGGAAGCTCTTTGATTTCACGTATATTAAAGTTATTTTAAATTCGAGAATTTTGTGCGTACAAGCACATATTTATCCCGAAATCGGATTTTGTGATGAGAATTAGGGTCTTCGCCAACTGAGCCCAACAGAGCCTATTCAGCGAAAACTTTACATTGTTTATGGTGTGCGCTATCAGTAATGATTATAAAAAATAAAGCGGCAAGTTGAGATTCAATCAGAATGCATCGAACAGAAACGCGTCTTCTTAATTATCCATAATGTAACGAAAAGGAAACACGGTGACTATTTTATTTTTGATTTGAAGAGATATGTCCTTTTAAATTTTCTGAAAATCCAACATTTTAAAGACTAAAGCTAAAATTATTGGAAAATTTTAAGAAAATAGAAAAAAAGCAAAAATATCTTCATATATGTCCTATGGAATGTTTGAGAGCACATTTGTATTGTAAAGTTTTGTTTAAGTTTTAGACAGACAGTAAAAGAAATAAAGAATTAAAGAAAGAATGAAATAAAGAATCTTAAAGGTAAACTTCTGCAGTAAAAGAGATGAATTTTAATTAAAAGTTGTGTCAACAAAATGTTTTTAGCACCACCCATTAGCTGCCTGGTCATAAAGCTGCTTAGCAGCCAGCATATTTAAATTGGCATGTAGACGTAGATATTGTAGAATTCAAATTAAATATAAAAATTAAAGTTAATTAAAAAGTATCCACCAGAGACCAGGGTATATTGAGAGCAGGGTATACTACCTTAAGTAATTAAATTCAATATTAAAACAGTCTTACATGGCATGGTACAGCCAGTTGCTGAGGTAACACAGTGTGGATGCTAATGAAATAGATAAAAAGTTTAAAACATGGAAAGGAAATCTAAGAAATTTTATTTAATTATTAACATAGTTATGTTTAATAATTATTTTTAAATAATTTTGCAACTAATTTAAATAAACTGCCGTCGGTTAGGTTAGGCAGTATTGAGAAGCCAAGTGTGAAAAGAACAAAGGAAGAGGACAAAAAGAAAAGGCAGAGAGTATAAATAAACAGAAGAAAGGAACAAAAGAAGAAAAGAAAACACAAAAATGAAAAAAAAAATTGCTAAGTACAGTAAGAAGCTAAGTTACTCAACAGCCAACTAATGCCAGGCAGGAAGCTGTCATTGTCCGAAATTCTAACATTCCAAGATTATTGGAACATGATTCAACATTTCAGTGTAGAGACATGGTTTTAGACCTCGACCGTAAAATCTTTATTTCCCAAACTCGTTCTTGTTAGGAATTCTTTTCTTCCGCAGTGAAAACACAAGACAACATTTCCATTTACACGCTTTATTTCATCCAAATCCGGTACAAATCTTTGTGTTTCTGCTGTTTACTTCGAACACGAACAAGCTGCTTAGGTTCGTTGCAACCAAGACGACTTCATTATTTTTGCGTATAAATTCTGCTTTCTCCTTCTAGTCCTGTTAAAAATCATATGAAGATCCTTTTTTGATCCTATTGAAACAGGGACGTAATAGCCTGAAAATTCTACAACATTTTATTTTGTCATTACAATCCTTCAGGCAGTATTACGAACTAGCTTCTCATACTTATTGTGTATGTTAACTTTCTACATGAGTGGCAGGACCCACAGTTTAAAGTCAACTCCGGATAACAGATATTTGAGAAACTTTCATGGCAACTTTATTTACTCTCAGAGTTTCTGTCAGAAATCTGCTGAGAAGGAGACGCAGAAGCAATATTATATCATTTTTCATTTTGTTGATGATGTCTGACCTGGAGTTTAAACCGTGGGGTTACGTCTAATAAGGCAACACACTACCTATTAGACTGCAGCGACCATCACTAGGTTTACTGATTGTCACTGTCATACCTTGCCAGTTCGTTGTTATATTCATAACCCAGCACACCTTATACACTACACAATGCACTTCCAAAACCTTACAAAACCCAACCTTCAGCTATTATAATACCCACTCAGTGCCTAAGCATTCACATAGATCACATCTTATCACCTAACGCAATCTGTCCCTACAGCAGCTGCCTGGGTATTCACAAAATACGTCATGGATCCCGTAGGAGAGTTTCACAGTGTTCCCAAAATAGACGCCCGCATCGGTCTCCACTTTTAAGATTTTGTAAATACAATCGCCAAAGTCCGGTATGTAGTGTGTTGGCTTCTTCAACGAGAGCCTGTGGTTCAAACCCCAGCTCACACATCTCGAACGAAATGTGGTAAAATATTCATATGGCGACTTTCTTTCAGCAGTCTTCTCGCAAAAAATCTGAGGGTGAATACAATTGCCACGAAAGTTTCTTAAAAATCTGTCGTTCGAAGACGATATCATCATATCATATCCCATCGATGACATAATCCGACACAACATGTTTGGTGTAAGGAACTACTTCGTAACCCCGAAAGGTTGTAATTCTAAAGAGCTTAAAAGAGTATATTTAAAGAGGGAGAAGATAGAAATTGACGGAAAAGCACACGTCACGCTAACGCCGTGTAGGTTCGTAGCAATCAAAACTTTTCCTTGGTAATTATAGGGGGAAACAATTTGAGTCTTGCACGCGAACGCCGTATAAGTTCGTAGCAATCAAAATTTTTACTTGGGGGAAACAATTTGAGTCTTGTTTTAGGCTATCCAGAAAACCTTTTTACCGGACATTATAGACTCAAAAAACTTCTGTAAATATCAAATTCTATAAATTCCGTGATTACCTTATTGACGCCGCTACCGAAAAAGCCTTAAATTTGTCTTGAAAAAAGTATTAAAACCTAGCCTAGTATCGTGCATATTATATTAAATGTTGGTAGATTTTTAGACCTAAGCATTATACAGAGCACAGGTAAGGATTTTTTTGTTTCCAAATAAGTTAATATGCAGCATAAGTAATAACTATTGTTTCGATTCCGTTTATGTTGTATGCTCATGAAGAAGTCGCCATAGTGGCTTGTCTTGGCGACTTCCTCTAAGCAGATTGCTGGCAAAAACTCTAAGAGTAAATAAAATTGTAATGAAAAGCTTCTCAGACATCTGTCGTTCCGAGTCAACTTTAAACAGTAGTTCCCGCCACTTACACATGTAAAGAATTAACATACGCAACATAAGTGACTAAAGGGTTGTAATGCCCAATCATGTACGCATCAGAGATCAGCAATGAATCGTTTTTTTCGCTACTCATGAATACTCATGAAATTTTGAATAAAAGTGAGTCAACGGTATTGAAATTTAACTACTCTGATTCATTTGTACTCACTACAACGTTGACTTATAAGTACAAGTATGATACAACGTTGACATCAAACTCATACCATTTGAAATATGTTTGATTCATATGCCTACTCATTCAGAATCATAACTTTAGACAAATACTTAAAATACTTATAAATGATACGAGTGACTCGAATCATTCATCAAAATTTACATTCTTAGCTGTTGTTGCATTTAAAAAAAAAGATAAAAAAGAAAAAGACAAAGGCAGCAAGCAAATCAAAGACACAAAGATTGTAGTGTTCGTACGCGAATCATTCTTATTTTGTCCATAACATCATACGTATTGTTAAGTATGAGTACGATGAGTACTTCAAACTTTGAATATTAGTAGTATGAGTATGATATTAAATTAAGTATGCATACGTATAAGTATCAGAAATTATGAGTATAATTCGATTCTGCTCATCTATTTGAATACTCATTGCTGATCTCTGGTACGCATTTACGCTTATGAAATTTGGGTGATAGAAAAATTGTCGATCTTGGTTGAGTTGCTTTTATAAAAAAGACCCATTTCCATTTCATATGAAAGCACATATTAAAACACTTTCCAAAAATAAATCACTCAAATCCAACAAATTGATAAATTTTCTCTGATTCCGAATGACCCACATAGTACATTAAGTGCAACAGTGTAGGAAAAATCAAAAATTTTCAAAGGCCATGTTTAAATAGATTTTTACAAAATCTTAAATTTTTTTTAACAATTCCATGCATCATATATACATAGTATGTATACTAGTGTACTAGTGATATGTGTTTGTACTACATGTATGTACAAAATTTTAACGAATTACTTAGTTTGCCATTTGATTTAAAATGTTTTCCAACTGTCTGTGTGGATAAAGAACTTTTAAGCCACAAAACGAATTCAGTTTGAAATATTTTTTATTTTATTTTGTTTTCTGTCAGTTCATTTAATTTTAGCTGGGAATGGCCAAACACAAGTTTATGAATTTCAATTCATAAATATTTCAATAGTATCTGCAATCACTTGAACAATTGCAGAATAATAACGATTGCTGGGGGAGGCGTATTATTTACAAGTGAATGGTTTCGAAAATAAAAATATTCCTCTTTTTTTTTGATTTTATCTCTTTTTAACTTGTTTTTGTTTTTGCGAAGATTGGTGTTAAACCATTATGACTGCTGAATTCTTGTTATAAAAACTATGCTGTAAGTGATGGGCAGTAACTTTTATTTCGTATTATTTGACTACATTAGATACATTTTTAAGTTTAATTTAAAAGTTTAAATTTAAAAATGCATTAAAACAGAAACGGTTACATTTGTTTCGGTTGGAAATGCAATGTTATTTCATTCATATGGCTGCCGCGGCTCGCCTCACAGTGCCTCATTCGATGGGCTTTTTCGAGTTCATGGGGTCGCCAAGAGGCTCACGAATGTTGGCCTTCAAATGCACAATTGTCTCTGGTTTGTTTATTTTATTTTATTTTTATTTTTTTTTTATTTTTTTTTATTTTTTGTTTTTTTTTTTTATTTTAAAATTTAGCACAACAAGATAGAAATCTTATAAATTAAAGTGCTAATGATTATAAACAAACAATAAATTTAAGCATAATGTAATAATCTATATACATATATAAAAATGAATGTGTGCTTGTTTGTATGTTTCTATGTTTGAACTTTATAGACGATTAAATGTCTGAACCGATTTTCTTGAAATTTTCACAGTATCTTCTTGTATGATTGGAAGGGGTTATAGGCTACTTTTTATGTTGAAATTTCAAATGAGCGAGATGCCACGTCCACATATACTACATACTTAATATTTAATTGCATTTGAAATATATGTATTACTCATACGCATCATAATACATCTACTAGAATAGTTACCCTGACAAGTATGCAATAAAAAATCTATGATTTTTTCACGTATGGAACTTAATGGAATTAGATATCACTCATACGTCACATATGTAATATTTTTAATGAATTTTACATTTATCTATATCAGTGGTGCTCATAATTTAAATTTCCTATCACATGTGATAGACCAAGAAAAATCTGCTAACGCTCCGTTGATACACGTACACTATAAGCTTACTTGTGTGGTTTCTTATAATGATCGTGTGTTTGTTGCTTTGTTTGTTGTTTTGTGTTGATCTCAGAGAACAAAATCAATTCAGATAACGTTTAGCACTTGATGAAGCAAGATATCGCTACGCAACTTTTTTGAATGATTTTTTGTTTTTTCGCAAATACACGCAGCAAAATGTTTGATGAAAATTGGGAATATGATTTTTTTTTATAGAGAATATGGATGGTAATGCCCAATGTATTGTGTGTTATCGCACTTTATGTCGTAATTCTTTTTTTTTATAAAAATACATTACGAGGCTAGCCATGGATTTTACTACAACATTAAAGGGAATGATAGGACTTTAAAATTATTGGAATTAAAAGCAGAATTTTTTTTAAAATTCATGGATGACGAAACGGACGTACCAAACTATTTACAATAATTTACCATGTAGTAACGAGAAATTGTCGTTGCCTTCTAAAAAGGCATCATGTACAGTTGCTTTGGCTTTAGCAAAGCAGGGCCGTCCATTCTATGATGGAAATTTGTTCTTGAATTTGACGACAGACGTATTGAGGTTTTTTGGCGAAAAAATTGTTTTGTTTTTTGTAATAACATAATGACGGACGCTGGACTACTTCCAGTTTGGAGACGCTTGAGCTTCCCCTTGACACTCACTTTCCAGGAAGTGACACACTTGGTGGCCAGGCCTTTTATCAAGTTAACGAACCACCATCTGGGAACTATTCCCCCTGACCCTTACCCTTGGCCAAGTGCAGTGGGCTGTTAGGCCTTTCAAACCATTCAAGTCACCAGGACCGGATGGTATTATCCCGGGTGACATTCAACATGGGGAGGAGATAATCCTCCCTTGGTTGCTTGCCATCTATAACGCTAGTCTCAGGCTCCTTTACATCCCTTGGAGCTGGAGAATATCTAGGGTTATCTCCATTCCCAAGGCTGGGAAACCGTCTCACACTGGGGCGAACGATTATAGACCCATAAGTCTGTGTTCCTTTCTTCTGAAGACGCTGGAAAGAGTTCTTGATGTTCATATCAGGACCTCGATTGATCCAGCGCTTCTATCCGATTCCCACCACGCGTATACGAGAGGTAAATCAGTGGAGACTGCACTTCACTCTCTTATCTCTCGGGTAGAAAAGTCCTTGCACTTTAAGGAACACACTTTGGCCATTTTTCTGGACGTTGAAGGTGCATTTAACAATGTCGACCCGGACGCCATAGTTAGGGCTCTTGGTTCTCTGAACCTGGGACAGAATCTGGTCAGGTTCATTGAGCTTCTCCTCAAATCGAGGATAGTAACCTCCACAGTGGGGGCCACGAATTGTCAGAGAATGGTTCGTAGAGGCACACCGCAAGGCGGTGTTCTATCACCACTTCTCTGGAATCTTGAAGTCAACTCACTCTTGAGGGGGCTGGAACACTCTGACAATTGGGCCATAGGTTACGCTGACGACATTGCCATTGCTGCGTCGGGAATTTGTCCGCAGACACTGTCGGATAAGTTGAACTTGGCGCTGTCAATCGTGCTGGACTGGTGTAGGGATTTTGGACTGTCTATTAACCCCTCTAAGACCGATACGATTCTTTTTACGAGGAAATATAAAATTCCGACCTTCTCCCTTCTCAGCATAGGTGGGACCAGACTCACGCTGAGTTGCGAGGTTAAATATCTGGGCCTGATCCTAGATCCCAAACTCGACTGGAGGGCGAATCTGGCTGCTAGGACACGCAAGGCGGCATGTGCTGCTCACTGCTGCAGTAGAGCGGTCGGAACCAGATGGGGTCTTCGCCCAAGGATCATGCGTTGGATATATTCCACGGTCATCGAACCCAACCTCTTATACGGTGTTGCTGTCTGGTGGACTGCCCTGGACAAGAAATACAACGTCAGACTTCTTGACAAGGTCAGAAGGTCTGCTGCCATTTATATAACTGGCGCTCTTCCCCACGAAAGCCTTGTTCGCAATGCTAAACTGGCTTCCTACGGTGCTTCTCGCTAAGCAGGTAGCCAAGTTTGCTGCGACTAGACTTAACGCTCTCTCTCGTTGGCACATCGTACCTTCTGGTCACTCCACTATTCTGGAGGCTGATCCAGTGGCCCCAGCGAACATGGACTATTTCCCCGCTGAATATTGTCTTGACAGATGTTTCCACTCTCTGATTCCAAGTAGGGATGACTGGAATCCTGATACGGTCGTCCCCCCGGAAGTTCTGGATATATATACCGACGGCTCTAGACTCGATAATGGGGTTGGGAGCGGTGTCTACTACTGGGAAACTGGACCTGAATATTTCTCTCCGTCTGCTGGACTACTGCAGTGTGTTTCAGGCGGAGGTGATGGCGATTTACCGAGCCGCGCAATGGATCCTCGTCAACGATGCTCCTTTCACTCGCGTCTCGATCTTCTCTGATAGTCAGGCCGCGATAGGATCTCTATCGGGTTCCGTGATTAACTCTAGGATCGTTAGGGATTGTCGCCGCTGTCTTGACCTTCTTACTGGGCGCTTCTCCAGTGTCTCTCTGGTGTGGGTCCCCGGCCACAGTGGAATTCCGGGAAACTGTAGGGCAGACGAGTTCGCCAGAGATGGTGCGCTCCTTCCGGAATCCTCTTCTGTTGAATTGGGTATGCCACTTGCCTCGGTCAAGTTGACGCGGAGGTTCTTTCGGGACGCCAACCTATCCTGGGTCAATGAGGAGTCCTGCTCCACCGCTAGACTCACCTGGCCCAGGATGGATAGAAGGCGTACCAACCGATTACTTGGTCTTGGTCGTGATGTCATCTCGACTACAGGGGCGGTGCTTACAGGCCATTGCGTCATGGGTAGACACGCGGAAAGAATGAAGCTCCCTTTCAACGACTTTTGCCGTGGATGCAGGTCCACTGAGGAAGAGGAGACTGTTTTTCACTTTCTCTGCCAGTGCCCATTTCTTGCTAGGTGTAGATATAGGTTATTTGGCTCCCCATTCCTGGTTAGCTTAACGGAGCTATCATCTATTGACATCAAGGATATAGCTTCGTTCATCAAACTTTCTGGCTGGTTTTCCAGTGCGGGGTAGTCGTGCTTTTGTTGTGCAGACCTTGCGCTGACCAACTTCCTCCTTTTCTCTGATTTTGGTGGAACTTGGTTAGTACAGGGCCTGCGTTCACCCGTGGCATCACAACGGGCCGCTGTGCGTGCTCAAGTGAGCTTTGTGATATCAGAGCTACCACTCCGACCTAACCTAACCTGTAACAACATACACACAACACAATATACCAATTTTTTTATTTTTTTTCCCCAGTGTACGATTCTCAAAAATGAATTTGAATTTTGTTCTCCGCTGCTTTACCAACACAACCAAAACTATGATAGTATGTGTTTGAGCACCACTGATCTGTATACATATACAAAAATGAATGTGTGTTTATTTGTTTGTGGGTTTATATGCTTGAAGTCTATAGACGGCTGGACCGATTTTCTTGAAATTTGAACAGTACCTTCCTGTATATCTGGAAGGAACTATAGGCCATTTCTAAACAGCTGGTTTATCTTTTCCAATTCCAATTTTACGAATTTCTTTCCATTTAGAACTGCTATCGATAGCTGACGAAAATCGTCTTTGGTAGTACAGTTTTTTTGCATGTTCTATACTTTTTCCAACAGCTTTTGTTTGTCGGCACAACAATTTTCTTTAACGACGCGCCACAGAAAATAGCCCAACGGTGTCAAATCTTAGCTTCATGGCTACCAATTGACATCACCATTTCGGTTAATTAAACGGCCATCAAACGTTTAACGCAATAAATCGATTGTGACATAAGATGTGTAGCAAGTTGCACCGTCCTGTTGAAACCAAACATCGTGCACATCAATACCATGAAGAGCGGGTACAAAAAAAAATCATTTTTAATGGTGAAATAAGTAGGTGTCTCCATTGACCGTAATGCTTGCGCCGTCCTCATTTTCAAAGAAATATGGGCCAATGATGCCTCCGCTCTGCAAGCAGCACCAAACAGTCACTCGTAACGGGTGCATTGGCTTCTGTAGGACTATGTGTGAGTTTTCTGAGTCCCATATACGGCAAATTTGCTTATTAACGTACCCACCAAAACACAAATGAGCTTAATTCAAAAAGATGTTTTTTTTTTGACAAAATCGATATCATCTTGTAATTTCGCGTTGGCCCAATAAATCCCAACGTTGCTCAAACGTAAATCGATTCATTACGTTCAGTGGACATAATATACTGAATTTGGGACAGAATAGAATGACATCATAAGTATTGCTTGTATTATTGATGATTTCTATTTAAAGTATTGCATTATTAACATTTTTCTAGGGGTTCGTTTTACTCTTTTTTATTTTAATGCCTTTTAATCATTTTTTTTTTCTTGAGTTTCGTCTGTTTTGCATTTGCACGATTGTTCAATGCAAGGATTTGCATACAGATGAGTGTCGCATTCAGGGACTTGCATCGATTTATTTCATACTCATTTTCACTTCCTACACTGATGGCATAAGATTTTAAATTTCTTCACCATAAATTTGTTAAATGTGTATGTGTATTACGCTTCTTAGTTCATATATTAAAACCTTTTCCTTTCCATGAAAGCAATTTTAAATTCAAACATTAGAATACAATGATCCGACCAGAAAATCTATACAAGCAGATTACATATAGTTAAGTTTAGTTGGTGTTGTGAAGTGGATATTCCAAGTACAGTTATATACTCTGCCTGTAGTCATGGACATACCATTCTTGTACCGTGTATAAGAGTACTCAAACCATTTAAACTAGAAAATTTATATGAGAATTCGAAGATTCTGTCAAACTTGAAACAGCTACGTAAAATATTGAACGCAATAGTTATTATACTGTTGTGTAGCGGTACTATATAATTGCAAATGATAGATTTTATTGTCTTATTATGCCTCCTCTATCCCTGTCGAACCTTAGCATGATGTCAAGTGTAAGTATCAATACGAAAAACACTAAACCTAGCATATGGTTAGATCAGAGATATTTCGCTCTTCTAAACACGGAATTAAAAAATTTGGCATTTACAATAGGTTTTTGAGTCTCCCATGTCCGGTAAAAATCATGGTTTTATCCAAGAGCTAGACTAAAATTGTTTCCCCCTATAATTACCAAGTAAAAGTTTGAATTGCTACTAACTTATACGACGTTAGCGCTATACGTGTGCTTCTCTACCAGCTTCTATCTTCTCTCTCACTAAGTGTACGCTGTTAAACTCCTCATGCTTACTTTCTTACTTAATTGGTCATTATAACCCTTTAGTTAGGATTATAACCTAGCTTCTCGTAGCTCACATATTGTGTGTATTCATTTTATTTAAACAAAGAAGTGACGGGACTCTGAATGATGAACAAATTTTGTCATTCATATTAGTTTTGTTGGAGACGATTGAGCTGGATGTTGAAGAGAGTGAGGTCGCCATCTGAACTCTCAGCGCCTATGAAGTTGACTCGAAATTACATATCATAAAAATCTGAATCAGTTGGGCAGGGTTATTGATGTGAAAAATAACGGCAACGTCGCACAGTGGTCCCAATGACGAATTTAGCGCGAAAAAAGTCATAACTCTTGTTTAAAAGCACTTAAAGGGATACAAATTTCTACGAATAAGTGATTTGGTACGGCGCGAGCTCACGCCAAAAATGGGCGGATGCACTTTTCATACAAAACAAGTTGACATAATGACTGCGTTAATTTGTATATTTAAATATTTTCACTGAGAGCATAATGATTAATAAAAGTTGTAAAAATATAAAAAAAGATAGGAATATTGTGTTTTAAAGGTTTTATTATAAATAAGTAAGATTTTGTTTATTAAAAATAATTAACATAATTGTGTATTTTAAATATATATGTACATATATTTACATAAATGTTTATTCATCTGAATGTGTTTCCGCTTCATCCGATTCATATCCTGAAAGGTTTTCTTCATTTAAAATAGAAGTATCTAAAAGTAAACCAATTAACTCCTGACATAATGGTTCTGGATCTCAGTTCGGCAGCTTTGTAGAAAGAGACGATATGTAAGGATCCGATGAAAATAGAAGATTGTTAAAAAGATCTTCGATGTTATTCTCCCGTGACATTTTTCGAGCATGATGTTCTCTAACATATCTAAAATCCTTGTTGCGGGATTCAAGCGCCTCCTCGGATAACATTCCAATACGCAGAGCAGCATTTGAATGATGTCAATATACATCGCTAGAGCTTCTTCACTGCTGTAAGGTATTGGTTCTTTAGATGGCGTGCTTAAGAACGTTTTTATTTTAAATGGCCTTTTTGGAGAATTACCTATAGTTCTAATAACGTCTGAAGCAGTCCTTTTGCCTGATTTATAAAGGCTACTTGCAGCAGCAAATGTTAGCTCTTCAGGGGAACAAGAGTTTACAAGATGCTTTGTTTTAGATTGTTTAGATCTTTCTCCTATTTCTAAAAACGGTTTAGAAGGTCGTCCGTATTTTGACGTTGACGGTCCGTCAATGGTATTTTCGTCCGAGTTTTCCTTACTGGGAAGAACGAAATATTCAGTCAACCAACTTTTAAATGAAGACTCGAACACACTCTTTATTCGATGTACCATGGACCATTTTTTCGACAATTGTGTGATGAAATTTCTACCTGCTTGCTTTAATTTGTTTGTATAGTTATCATTTTCATCATTTTTGTATACCATTTTTCATAAAAATATAATATATAACAGCATTAAATTTTTTTTTTTGCACCTTTTCAAAGAACCGAACATTAAACAATTCCCTTTTGGTGATAGACATCGCAACTAAATGATTTGATATGAAATCTTTCAGGCAGAAATCGGCAGGAAAATTTTTTTCCATTTAACTGCCCACATATCATAGATGATAACAATATAAAACATTTTGCTAAATCGGGTTAAATTCACAATTAAAACTCTAACACAAGTTATAATGCAATTAAAATTGCACTATTAACGAATACATCCCAGTTTTCACGTATTTTTTTGTGAACGAAATGGAAAATCGCCGGCATATGAGGAATTATAAAAATACACACCCCAATTGTATAAATAAAACCCCCCAAATAATAACGAATATACTTTCGCTGTATTTAACAAGATCTCCAAACCAAACTAAAATATTGTCTAGTCTGTTATTAAAAAAAAGCTAAATCTATTGTTTGTGTTTAAAACAGTGCTGCAGTATTAATACTGCTGATATAATAAAAATTTTTATACCGTTATGTAGGCTGAAGACTTGTCATTACAAAACCAAACAAAAAATTCACATATGTACGATCCGACAAAACGACTTTTTTCGGGCTAAACTCGTCATTGGGACCACCGTGCGTCGGTGAGAATTGCTATAAAATCAAGTGTAATATGTAGATTTAGTGATGACGAGAACGAAATGCTATAGCGAACACTTGGAACCTGCATTGCATCTCAGAAGGAAATAACTGACTGTTTAACAAATAATAAGCACGGAGTTAATAGAACAATACACTAAGGGGTTGGTTGCCCAAGGCAGGTTCAGGGCAGTACAAATCATCTGATCGCGGTACTCCTTGTGCCACTGCACACTAATAAGAACTTTTTGTGTTTTACTACCATTTTGTTAAAAAAATCACCATCGATATATTTTGTAATAAATCGATATAACATCGATGATTCCTTAGGTAACATCGCATCAGAAAATAATTAATGAAACTGAAGCAAATCAAAAACTAAAAAGAATATAGAGGATGCGTAGCGGTAGGCCTATGTTATTTGAAATAACATAATACGCTGTAGTTAGTTTCGTTAAATATTTTCTGACTGTAAAAAATATAATTTCTGAACAGCAGTCAGATGTAAAATAACATTACCGAGAATATAAAATATGAGTATAATCATTCAAAAGCATACATATCTTCCATTTGCAGACATGTTGCTATAACAGTTATGTAAACATTGGCCTTTTTGAATGCCAAGCATTATAATCCACAATGTTTACTCAGTGGGCAACATAAAAGTATACATCGGCTTGTAGTTACAGTTACATTTACTGTTAAACTAGACAACATTTTCTATTTATGTTAAGTGCTTATTTGTACCGTATACTGCATAAACTTTTCAGCCAATCTATGCTACATGTTAACAAGAGAAAGGTATAAGTTTTTTGCGATTTCTCCGTGTAATATTTCCATTAGCCGTAGCCATGATGTGATCCATTTTTCTGTACTTTAGACATTATTTACCGCATGTCTAGTTATTTATTTATTTATTAATATTTACGAAATTCTAATCTAATAATGTACAAGTTTTACAAATAACTGCATTCCATTGCATATTAAATGTTAACCACTTCCTTTGAATAATGTAAAGTGTTTGCAAAATACCTTAGAATCCACATAACGGCGCATGAGCCTACACACCTTTAGAGGCTCTCATTTATTTCGTTTACTTTATATACCTCTCTAATCATGCTAAAATTACCGTTAATAAGTGTTGCCATTTTATTTAATTTCGGATTTCAAACTTCTCTGTTTTATTACATACAACCTAGGCATTTAAAAAAAATTTGCAATAAAACGTGGTTTACGAATCATTTTATTTAAAAAGGGCTCTATCATAGGCTCCTCAAATTTTCTTAGCTTTTCGCGCCTTAAAAACAATACTAGTGCGGCCTTTTGACTCCTATCTAAATTAGAACAAGTTGCATTGTTTAGATTGTATTTGATAGCCACTGGTATCAGACTAATGTGTAATTTAAAGGAGAGAACATAAAAAAGATTTCTTTAAGCGACTCAGTCACCCGAAATAATTGAAAACATTTTTTTAAGTAGGAGATGCTAGAAACCGCAGCGAATTGTTACTAAATTTGCTCTGTAATTTTAATAAGGCATGATGATCCTTAAGTTTACATTGACATAATCAGCTAAAGATCCTTCAGGAGGATTCCAAAACCTACACCGCTTTGCTTTGCGGATCTCTCTGTGTAAACCTTAATACCTTTTTGTCTGTCAGTGAATTAAATTGAATTTGAAATCACATCTTGAGCATCCTGCGGGGTTGTATGTAAAGTAATACATATTGCGACCTTTTCAGCATCGTCAGGTATATTCTCTTCTCCAAAGCAGGATCTCAGCATAATAGAAAACAACTATAGCGATAAATACAGTGGATATAAAGGGTGATTTTTTAGCTATTATCTTTTTGGCAACACTAGTTTAAACAGCTCACGCACGTTTCGTGATTTATTTCACTCTCAAACATCTTCAGTTTGGTATATAATTTAACCATGAATCGTCTTACAAACGAACAACGCTTGCAAATCATTGAATTTTATTATAAAAATGCGTACTCCGTTAAGAAAGTTCATCACGCGCTTCTTCCATTTTATGATCAGTTTAATCGACCCACTGAAGCGGCTATTCGGGATGCGTAAATAAGCAGAATTGTCGATTTTGGAGCGAAGATCAGCCAGAAGCATTGCAAAAGCTACCAATACATCCAGAAAAAGTCACAGTTTGGTGCGGTTTATGGACTGGTGGCATAATTGGACCGTACAAAGATACTGCGAATCGTAACGTAACTGTGAGTGATGAGCGTTACCGTGAGATAATATCCAACTTTTTTTGGCTCAAAATGCAATAGCTTGACTTGCATGACATGTGGTTTCAACAAGACGGTGCCTCATGCCACACAGCACGCGTAACAATGGACTTATTGAGAGGCGAGTTCGGTGCACATTTTATTTCACGTTCGGGACCGGTCAATTGGCCACCTAGATCGTGCGATTTAACGCCTTTAGACTATTTTTTGTGGGGCTATGTTAAAGCTCATGTCTATACAGACAAGCCCGCTTCAATTGACGCATTGGAAGACAACATTGAAGCATTTATTCGTGAGATACCGGCCGAAATGTTGGAAAGAGTATGCCAAAATTGGACTAAGCGGATGGACCATTTGGGGCGCAGTCGCGGTCAACATTTACATGAAATAATCTTCAAACATTAAATTATATGGACCGTGCTACCAATTCAAATAAAGGTTTCAAGCATTTTTCTGAATTTTATGTGTTTCTTTTTTTTAAAGTTTTCTATAGCTCTTAAAGAATCACCCATTATTTGATAGCCACTGGTAGCAGACTATTGCGTAATTTAAGGAGAGAACATACAAAGAAAAAAAAAAAAGAAAAAAGAGAGATTTCTATAAGGGATTTAGTCACCCGAAATAATTGAGAAAAAGTTTTTAATTAGGAGATGCTATTTAGAAACCACACCTAATTGTAACTAATTTGCTCACCGAAGAAACCTTTTTACAGCATCAGAGTAGCGATCGAAGTCGTCTTCCCCCTCTACTGTCGCTTGGCTTAAGGTTATGTTTATTGCCAAAAATAATGCCGGAGTGAGCCTAATCCCGGATCGTTCAAGATAATAGAGTGTGAGTTTCGTTTTGTTGCAACACATAGCGAGTACTTTTTTTCTAGTCTATTTTGAAAAGGTACTGTGGGATTGTGTTTTAAGGTATCAGTAGCAATTGGTCTTTTATTAAGCATTTACTACCTTTAAGCTTAAATAAAAAAATGTATGTGAGATTTCATCGGCATCTTTTATTCGTTCAAATGCCATTATGTGTAGAATATAACATTGTTCATGGGAGGGAATTCTGTCTGAATTTAAGTGATGAGCCAAAGTTGACTCTAAGGACCGCTGCAATTTGCGACTTAATCAAATACACAGCACGATCTCAATGACTTGTGCACAACACCTCCACGTAAGATGGCCATGCCCTCAAATCGCTTATGCAAAATATCCCATATGAGTATGATCTGAGTGCATAGCTGCCAGATTTGACGATTTGTCGTCATTTTAACGATTTTGAGCTCCAAGAATATCATATTGACTGTATGACGATTTATGCCCTTATTTTGACGATTTTTAAAAATTAAAAATTTACGTCATGTTCTTTACTTTAGTAAAGCCACTTTAAGCTTTGTATTTAATTTGCAATTGTTACTATTGGAAATTTATGTTAGTAAAAACAAGGAGTAAAGTATTATATTTTTAAGTTACTTTCGAATACCAGTAATGATTTTTCTGTATTTTACTAATATTACCAGAAGAACAAAGGCAAGCGGCTTTTTTTCGTACGACCAACACTCAGGGGAGTGACGCCACTGTGTTTTGAACTATGAAAATACGTTATGGGAAGAAGGAAAGAGAGGACAGGGTTTATGGACACTAGACTTGAATATTTTTACCCCATAAGTAACAGGAAAGACCTCTGCAGGAATTTAGTTTCATACGAATAGTACGACTAAAAAACGATCCACTGGCCAATCGACCACATACGTATGTGCTGGCTGAGAAAGACGAGCGTTACGTAAGAATATATTATTCTCGGGACCAAGTCCCCTTATTTCGCTCGATCAAAATTCCGTTCTAGTAGCGATAAAACAGTGAAACACAAAAACATTGCAACGATGCTCCTATGATTGAATGGAGTTGGATACAACTTGGATACCGTCATTAACGAGCTACTATGGCCTCTCCTGTACACGGTCGAGAAACCTCAAAATAGACGTTGAGGCACCGACCCATACACGAAAGTTGTATTCCATTCTCGGTCGGTTATAAATGGTGTCAATAGAAAGATCAGATGAAGTGACGTTTTAAGATGCCAAGGAACTGAAAAATGTATCAGTTCCAGCCAACATTACACTGAATTTTCATCCTCAGAACTTTCTCAATACCTACGCCACCCATAGATTAAGATGATGCAATATTATTGCTGCGCTTATATGTCAATAAACAACACTGGAATAGATTGTTTAAACCTTAAACAATTTTTTTTCCTGAAAATGATATAAAATTTCTCCATTTTTGGGAAAAAATGAATAAATGAAGATAAGGGACTATAGCTTTTAATATCTAACCATTTTTTTTTCAAATGTTTTATTTTTAAACTCAGATACTCGTATGTACATACATTGACTTTATATGTTTTACTACAATAGAAATAATTTTGGTTTTTAAAAACGTTTACGTAATTTATTTATGTTTTCTGACGATTTCAATAAACGTCTTTGACGATTTTTTCTCAAATATTTGACGAGTTGGTGCCTCATTTATCTGGCAGCTAAGTATGTCTGAGTGGCTTATAACGCCAGATGTTGTTTATGTTCAGATCATTCAATCCAGGCCAAAAGAAGTCGGTAATCGTGAATCTCTACGTTGTTGCCAACGTAGATATTGGAATGTTTATACAGCAACATAAAAAAATATATTGAAACTTTTTGTATAATAACGGCTTCAATTACAAAAGAAATAAAAACAAAACAGCTTAATTTTTGTAAACCCGTAACCCAAATTCTTGTGTTACAGTCCAGATGAAGCAAATGGAACAAAAACAAATGGAATAAAAAGCAACAATTTTTTTTAACAACAACAGGCTTAATCTTATATATAAAAATTAATGTGTGTTTGATTGTATGTTTGTATGTTTGTATGTTTGAAGTTTATAGACGATTAAACGGCTGAACCGATTTTCTTGAAATTTTCACAGTATCTTCCTGTATGTCTGGAAGGAGTTATAGGCTACTTTTTATGTTGATATTCCAAATGAGCGAGGGGCCATGCCCACGTATGCTACATACTACATACTTAATATTTAATTGCATTTGAAATATATTACTCATACGCATAGTAGTTACCCCTACAAGTATGCTATCTGTGATTCTTGATGTATAAAACCAAAGAAAATAAAGTGTAAAGAACGACGCGGGGGGAAAGATAGAAGGGAAAGAAAAAAATTTTGTAACCAACATTTGTGAAAAAATTCACCAAATAAGAAAAAATATAACCAAAATTAAATTAGACTTTTGTTTTATTTATTTTTTTTCAAGTTTAAATTATCTATATATATAAAAATGAATGTACTTTATGGAGTCGTAAACTATGCATTTAATCTTTAGCAAAGTTGTTGCGCATGAGCCGACGAAGGTTTCTAAGTTGGTATAACCAATTTCCGACAGGTGGCGCCACTGAAAATTCTTCGAAATTAATTAAATCGTAAACTGTGCATTTGATCCTGTGTTGAAAAGAAAAGAAAAGAGCATTACTAGCCTCAGAATCAGCATTGAGACTGAAAAATCTTCGAGTACATGCCGCACAGATCCGTTCGCATGAATCACTTGAACAATGAATCACTTCATCGAATGCGTACTACTCAGGCCCGTTCGTCTGAATCATCTGGACAACGGAAACAAAATCAATAAAATGATTCAAACTTAATTGGATATTTGTCTAATGTCTTTCCTTCAAATTTATTTTAGTTTGTAGTGCAGCAAAGCGCGCAGGGTACAGCTAGTAAAATAATAATTTAAAGTTAAAACATTTTATTATAATTTACTACCTTTGCAAATTGTTGTGGTCAATTAAGGTCAGCATGTAACCAATAAAACAACAAACTCGACTAAAAAACTTTCACTACAGGAATGTTGGCACTGACATCATATTGCAATGGGAAAAATATCCGTAATCAACATTATTT
Organism: Sarcophaga rosellei; assembly: GCA_930367235.1. Taxonomy (NCBI): domain Eukaryota; kingdom Metazoa; phylum Arthropoda; class Insecta; order Diptera; family Sarcophagidae; genus Sarcophaga; species Sarcophaga rosellei. Next base: position 29,594,720 of record OV884021.1, on the reverse strand, counting down.
TTATTTTATAAGCCTCTTTAGCTCAGTGGTAGAGCACTGGTCTTGTAAACCAGGGGTCGTGAGTTCAATCGTCACAGGAGGCAACTTTAGAAATTTGAAAAGTTTTTTTATGGAATGTTTTATGAATTTTCAGGAAATTTATTATAGAAATGAGAAACACTGAATTTGAATTTTGGATTTTTAAATAATGTAGAAAGGCAGGTAGGATGCAGGAGCGTAGTACAATCAAGGGTATGTGCCTTTCGTCACAGCCAGCTCACCATTGTTCTTGGCATTTTATATAAAATTCCTTATCAGTCATCTCCTTTCAGATGAGTTATATTTGTTTACAAAATATTAGGATATTGGCCTTAGAGAAGGTGCGAATGATATAAAAAGTGCCCAGTACTTCCATTGTTTTCACCACATGCCTTGCATTCATTATTATATACTGCTTCTATATAGTTGACATGTATAGTACATGTAATTCAATATCTCCTGCATGGACGCTTCTCAGTGTACTCAAGTCGCTTTTTCAGATTCAATATACTCATGGTTTTCCTACCCTCAGATTTGCTGCAGAGCCCTTTCGCAATACTTCTTAACGTTTTACTCCTCCACAATATTTGAATATTTATACCCACCGTAAAGGGATCCGTCCACTTAGTCAAATTATTCGCTTCGTCATTTTTAATCAGTCCTCGATGACTAGGTACACATGTAAAGGATACCGCTAAAGGTCTGGCGTAATTGTTAAAATTCTTCTTACATTCCAAGACAGTTTTCGGTTCCGTATCCCTAGATGTTATGACACTAATTGACATTTGACTATCTGTAAAGATATTCTACTCCTTATATTTCAAGCGTATTATATTATCGCTGGCTCGGATTCTATAGGGTCTTTCATTAATCGCTTCCTATCTTTAAATTTAAACAAAACAATGTGTGTGTGTGTAATATATTAATGAACGATTTATTCTGTTCAAAGACCTATTGATTTGCGGAATAAAACATCATTTAAATATTCGCCACAGCTTCTCTGGTTTGAGCGCATGTAAAATACTTAATTTACCATGACACTGGCTCACAAATCCAACTGAATTCGACCGATGGTTTGGATTATGTTCTGTGCTCCTACTGCATTGACTTTAACAAATATGTTTGCTGGGTTATACTTTTACACATCTCAATGGCGTTTTGAATAGTTGGGAAAACAAGGAAAAAACACTCTTTTTCATCGTATTATAGGTGTTTTCTCTTCCTATATAAATGCCATATCTCAGGCAATCGTACGCAAAAACAAAAGCATCAGTTTTATGTTTTATTGTCATAAAGTGTTGCACACAAACAAAAGAAAACCACAATCCGGTTAGGATGGAGGTACAGGATTTAAGAACAAAATACATTTAAAATACCGATAAATGCCTTTACAGCCTTTTCACACAGTGTTAGGGTTTGATTTTTTTATGAAAAGGGCAACAAGGATTTGTTACTTCCTTTTGACTAGAATGGTTGAACTAACTGGCACACACGTTATCAGCTCTTGCGGCTTTAAAATGTTTCGTGTTGATTAGAGTGTGTAATTGTGTGTTATTATTACTATGTTTTTTAGACCCAGAAAAAAAGCAAGATTACACAATGAGCCCTTTTAGTTTGTTGGCGATTTGCTAGAAAGACAGCCTGAGTGATTTCTAATTGCTTAATCACTTATTTATGCGACTAGGCTATTTAATAGGCTCACAGATAAATGTAGTCTCTTTATGTGGATAGCCAAGCTTTCATGAGCTTATATGTATGTATTAAATGCTGGAATAATATTGCTAACTCCCATCTCTACATTAGTACACATTTCGATTGCTTAAGTTTCCTCATAAGTACCGAATATTTCACTGTGGGGGCAAACACACCTCATCCTATCCCTTTATGTTCAACCCATTAGCATTCTTCAGGATGGTTCTTCTATTAAAACAGTAGATTGACTTCAAATTGCTTCATATACAACATATGTACTTCTATTCTTCTGTCTAATGGAAATAAAGTCGCTGCAGTCTAACTAACACTTACTTACCTACTTAATTGGCCATTAACAACCCGATTAACACATCCTTCCAGGCGCCTCTGCTTCTTGCGCGCCTACGCCACTTGGTCACACCAATCGATGACAGGGTTTCCTCGACTTGGTCCTTCCAACGCAGACAAGGTCTTCCTCTCCGCTGACTTCCGCAGATCTCCGTATCAAATACCCGTTTCGCCGGAGCATCCTCCTCCATTCGAGCGAATTGGCCGAGCCAGCGCAGCCGCTGGATGTTAATACGCTGTATGTCGTTGAGGAGCTCATACAGCTCATTGCTGGATCGAACACGAAAATCATCGCCAACTCGCACTGGACCGAAGATCTTGAGTAGGACTTTTCTGTCGAACACTCTCAAGGCTGCTGCATCTGTACTTAAGAGGGTCCGTGCCTCTGCGCCATAAAGGATTATGAGTATCTTGTAGAGTATTAGTTTTGTCGCATGAAAGAGGTCTCTGCTACTTAATTGCCTATTGAGACCATAGTAGTACCTGTTAGCAAGAGTGATCCTACGCTTAACCTCCAGACTGACATAATTTTTGGTGGTAACAGCGGAGCCAAGATAAATAAATTCTTTGACTGTGTCGAAAGTATAGTTATCGGCCGTTATCTGTAGTCCAATACGCCGCACGTCTCTACTTGTCGATAACATATGCTTTGTTTTGCCCTCATTGACTGCCAGACCCGTATTAGTATACTTCCGTTCAATATCACTAAAGGCAGCAGTAACATCTCGCTTGGTACGCCCTATGATGTCAATGTAGTCGGCATACGCAGGCAACTTCACGCTTTTTTGGAAAATAGAGCCATTACGATTCAATCCTGCCTTTCGCAGAACGCTCTCCATGACGAAGAAGTCGCATGATAATGGATCCTTGTCTGAAACCTCGCACGGTATCAAAAGGTTCGGAGAGATCCATTCCTACCTTGACGGAGCTACAGGAATTACTCAACGTCATTCTGCATACCCTTATCAGCTTCGTAGGTATGTATACCGAACTCAGATATTGCACAAAAACACGATTCCTTTTGGGGCTATCGAAGGCTGCCTTATAGTCGACAAAAAGATGGTGTGTGTCGACTTGTTTTTCGTGGGTCTTTTCCAGGATTTGGAGTAGTGTGAAGATCTGGTCGATGGTGGACTTGCTGGGTCTGAAACCGCACTGATAAGGTCCAATCAGTGTTTTGACGAGTGGCTTCTGTCGTTCACACAATACGCCTGTAAGAACCTTATATGCGATAGGGAGAAGGCTTATACCTCTGTAGTCGGCGCATATGCTAGGGTCTCCCTTTTTAGGACAGCACAGAGGATACTGAGGTTAAAATCGTTGGGCATACTTTCTTCTAGCCATATTTTCTAAATAAGCTAGTGCATGCGACCTACCAACTGATTACATCCGGTCTTAAACAATAGAGCGGCGGGTCCTGATGGACTCCACAATAAAGCATGACGTTTTATGGCCATTGTTGATAATTTTAAAAATATTCTGCACTTCTAGAGGGGGTAAAAAATGTTTTACAGTTACTTACTCATAAAAAAAAACTCTAACAGGTATTCTAATGGCACACTGCGCTATATTCAGTTTCGTAGACAACCTCTTTCTGCCACATAAGGATTACTTCAGAATGTGGAAGAAACGGAATTCGGTACAACAGCTTTTATGTGAGACAGATTGTTTGAAGATCTGGGCATGTTGGCAAACATGCCACTAAGGTAACTGGCCGGTTTCATTTGGGGCTCAGGATGTTTAAATCGGGCCATAATAGCTACCGAGTGCGCGTGCCTGTGAATGGCAAACTAGACGTTAAACTATTCATGAAAAAGGATGTTGTGAAATATCAGAAAGATCCCTCAAAATTAAATTACATTTTTGGTTTTAAATTTTTGCTCGCTGCTGGTGTATGAATCCATAAATCTGAAGCCATTCGCTTCTTATAAATTTCAATCATTTCATACATTCGACTTTAATTTCTTTTAGTTCATTAACATTTACAGGCTTTAGTTAAAATTAATTGAAAACCATTGTAATGTTACTTTAGACAATATTGACCTTAACTGACCTTTTTTCCTTTTCCTATCCTATTTAAATATTTCAGGGTATCGTCTATTATAATTTACTACGTTTATTATCGTATATCATAAATAACAAATAATGAGGAAATAATAAAATTTAATTAGAAAAATAACAAAAAATAAAAAATAAGCTGAAACTAGAAGCCATAGAAATTTTTCTTCTGCTAATTGTTGTGGGTTTTTTATTTTCCATATTTTCCCTCTCTCTCTTTCTCTATCTCTTTGATTTTATTATAAATTTATTTATAGAATACTTGTACATGCTATACTGTTCAGCGTAAAATGAAAATAAATTTCGCCTTGAGCTCGTAAAATATGCCACAACTGGGACACATAACTCAAAACGCTGTAATGACAATATGCTGCTCCACAACACTTCTGCACACTTTATTGTATTAGCAAAGTATTGGTGGTAGCCAATGCAATATAATTTTCCAAAGTTCTGCTAAAATATAGAAATATTTGCTACTTAAAGAGATCACATTAAATTTGGGGGTTTGAAAATGGGGTGAACGCTAAATCGGAATTTTGTACAACAAAAAAAAGTGTTTTAATATGTACTTTAAGAATCTCAAATATTACATTAATAGTGGGTTTTTATCCCTAAATGGAAATGTTGTCATATACATGATGTGATATACTCATCATGTCAAAAGAAAAATGCTATGAAAGGTTTCATATCCGACTTTTTTTTATGAAAAATATTGTTACGTTTTTACCTTTAAAAACGTTTAAAATATGAGTTCGTAGATTGCAAATAAAATAAAAATAAATTTGTGTTCAGTTTTAATTGAATTCTTTATTGTTCCCACAATTCTGTGTGCCTCTGTTCACAACTTGATGTAAACAACAACAATTGCTTTATTTGTTATTCTTCTTTACACTCTTTTGCGTAAACAATAACAACTGTTCGACAGATCTTTACAACGGAAATCTTTAAACCACGATTATTCTCTTCAAACACTGCGCGTCTTTACGCAAGACTGAGTGAATTTTTACTGACTCCGTTGCAAAACTTTGCATTCAATACTTTACATTGAATGCGCCTTGTAGTGACCAGTTAGCTATTGAAAATGAAAGCGGCAGAAACAGGTAGCACATGACGATTTAGTATCTCTTAAAATAGGCTGGCTGTACTTCGTTGTGAAACAAATGCATAAAAAATACCAAAGCATTCCAAAGGTACAATGAAAAGATTCGCAAGGCTACTACAGCGAAAAACGCTGCTAAGATGAAACGTGATTACATGTTGTCATGGGGGCAAAAGTTTTCTACGCTACTACAATGATGACGCCATTTCGCTATTACAGCCATGGCAAGGAGGAGGTTGGGATTCAGTGACTAAAAAACTATAATCCTGCTTGACTTCATGGATTGTTTCCTGACTGCTTTAAGAAAATGTAATGATCCGATGCTGAAGTCGCCGTGGGCCATTGTTCAAACCACAGGTCAGACATCTTGAACAAAACGCAAAATTGAAAAAATATTTCTTCCGCAACTTCCTCTCAGCAGATTTATGGAAAAACTCTGAGAGCAAATAAAATCGCCACTAAACATACCCCAAAAAAATTCTGTCGTGTGGAGTGAAGTTTAAACTGCAGGTACCGCCACTCATGTATAAAATTAGAACACACAACATAAAAGGTGTGAGAAACTAGTTCGAAACCATGACTAATGATATGATTAAAAGCAAACATTATCATGGATTGCCTGTTCTAACCTGAAAAAGGTATATGCCCGATCTACATTGCATATTAGGTTCTTACGAACGTATTGTGTGGACAACAAAAGCCAATAGCCCGGAGCCGGACTCAGTACGGGTGGAACCAGAAAAGCTCATCATCAACCAAATATTAGCACTAAATCAAACTCTACAGCAGTTTATAATTGTTTAGTTGATAGGTAAATAAGAAAGCGGTCCTAAACTAAGTCGCTCACCCTGCCTGTGCTTCATTATGGCGTGGAAGCGTAAACAGTGTTGCTCACCATTGCAGCTACCTTAAGACTATTCGAGAGAAAAGTTCTACACAAGATGTTTAACTTCTAAACTTACTGCTACACCTTTACAGATGGCATTTACACTTATTTATTTGCCAGTGTCTCGAAGTATATTTTGAGGCTTTTTGGATATCAGGAAGATGCTTATTAATGATATTCAAATTCAAACCAAAACAATGAACTTGTTTACAAATTATCGCACTTCCTAATATAACAACAAACACCAGCATAAAATTGGTATACAAGTAAAGAAAAATATATCAACAAACACCAGCTTAAAAACCGGTAAACAAGTAAAAAAAAATATACCAACAAACACGAGCATAAAAAATGGTAAACAAGTAGACAAAAATACAACAATAAACACTACAAGAGTAAATGTAAACAAAATATACAAGCAACAATAATGAAACAATGATGTTTACATTTATAGAGATTTCGAGAAGGCAAAGGCACGATTATTCGCCTTTAAGAACATTCATCAGATTGTTTACTTTGCCATATAAAAGGCAAGGCAGAGCAGGTGACAGGCGCAGTTAGTAAAAGTTCGGTCAGCCTTTGAAGAGTGTGATCGTGGTTTGAAAATCTCCTTTAAAGAGATTAGACGAACAATTGTCTAGTAATTGTTACTGTTTATGTAAAGGGTGTAACCAGAGGAATAACAAACAAAGCATTTGTTGTTGTTTACAAAAAGTTGTGAACAGTGTCACACAGAATTGTGCGAATAAGAAAAACTTTTAATTAAAACTAAACACAAATTTATTTTTATTTTATTTGTAATCTACGAGCACATATTTTCAACGTTTTTAAAACTAAAACTTAACAATATAATTGACTTGACTGGGTGACATAATGGGCCATAAGGGCCACCGAGTGAAGTTGCCTGTGAACGGCAAGCTACACGCTGACTTAAGCTAACCTTAACGTGTTTTTTAGTGTTCCATCTCTGCTATAAGAAATGTATTCCTATTCCAGAAAAACATATATTTTTACGTACTAATGTAATGCTTACGTTTGTGTTCATATTTCTTACGTTTTGGCAATTTCTAACTTAATATTGCAATTAACTTGTACTTGGACATAAAAGGCATGTTTTTTTTTTAAAAAGATTCATAAGAAATCAGCCGGGTAAAGTAGCAGTAAAAATTACTTTGTCTGGTACATTGTTAAACCTTCTGCAGCCAAATAAATCAATAACATTGAATAATAAATTGTTATCTTTTTAACAATCTCACATTAAAAGGAATTTAAAAAGGATGAAAACAATATTTTTATTTTATGATGTATTTTTATACGATTTCTTTATAAAATTGTATTTGAAATTCTCATTTTTCCTATACATTTATTTTTTTATAATCATATTAAACTTTGCTTGTTAAAGATTTCTTATTGATTTCAAAACAGTAGCAACTACAAAGCAAAAGAAACGAAAATGTAATCACTGAGGTCAATAATATTATTTAAGTGCTGCTCCATCTACCCTCCACAACTATGTTTAATAAATACCTAGGAGCTATAAATTGTTTTACAATCTAATCAAACCAAAATAAGAGTAAAAGTATTACATCTTGAGCCTCACTACAAACCCTACATCAATATACTTGGAAGTGGTGTAACGTTTGTAACATTTAGAATCTGAATCCCGTTTTCTACTACAAGGACGAACAGTACTGCTTCTGGTTAGAATCGATTTTTGATTTTAGGAGATTCAAGAACAGAATCTCAAACGCATTCAATTCGATTAAATACTCTACTTAAAGGACAAGGCCAAGGTCCCATTTAGACCAGAGGTTAAGCCCATTCTGATTCTATTAATCAATATCTAACCCGTGCATAAAACAGTCTTAATAGGAAGAAAATCAAATAATTAGATCCCCTTCATATCCAGATCAGTATCAAAAAGCCTATCAATAATGCACGTACTCTACAGATAACAATCAATTTGAGCCTCTCCGTTGATGATGAACAGACAGAGTGTAACCAGTTCTACACAAGATCTTTAACTTTTAAATAAGATAATATTTCTGAAGCTATTCTTATGTTTTGGACTTAATTTTTTCTATAAAATCCTCAGCATTTATGCTCTACACACCACCCCCATAAAAGCCTTGTTCGCAACGCTTAACTGGCGTCCTACGGTGCTTATCGCTAAGCAGGTAGCTGAGTTCACTGCGACTAGAATCAATGCCCTGTCCCGTTGGCGAGTCGTACCCTCTGGTCGCTCCTCTATTTTCGATATTGAATCTGTGGCCCCACTGAACATCTATTATCTCCCTGTGGAATATTGTTTTGACAGGGGTTTTCACTTCTTGATCTCGAGCAGGCACGACTGGGCCGCTCACATGATCGTCCTCCCGGAACTCCTGAATGTATACACCGATAGCGCTAAACTCGATAGCATGGTGGACGGCGGAGTCTATTCTGGACAACTGGACCTAAGCATTTCCCTCTGACTGCCGGATTAATACAGCGTGCTTCAGTGGGAGGTAAAGGCCATCTAACGGGCTTTCACCCGCATCTCGACCTTTTTTGATAGTCAGGCTGCTATAAGATCTCTGTCGAACATTGTGAATAACTCCAGAATTATCAGGGAATGACGCCGCTGTCTCGACCTTCTTTCTAGGAACTTCAGTGTGACACTTATCTGGGTCCCCGGCTACAGGGATACTGCAAAACCGACGAGCTCGCCAGGGCTGTTGCACTACTTTCGGAATCCTCTTCAGCCTATCCTGGATCAATGAAGAGTCCTGCTCCACCGCTAGGCTCACTTGGCCCTCGATGGTTAGAAGGCGCACCAACCAGTTACCAGAGCTTAGTCGTGACATCATCTCAATCACTGTGGCCATGCTTACAGGTCATTGTGTTATGGAAAGACACGCGGAGAAAATGCCGTTCCCAATCCTTGTTAGCTTGACGGAGCTATCGTCCTTTGATGACAACGATATAGCTTCGGTTATCAAATTTTCGGGCACGTTTTCCAGCGTGGGGTAGTCGTGCCTTAAATGTATAGGCCTTGTGTTAACCAATTTCTTCTTACCTGAATTGAAGGAATTTTGTCAGTACAGTGACTGCGTTCACCGTGGTGTCATAACGGGCCACCATTCGTGCAAGTGAGCTTTTGGTACCAAAGCTACCACTCCAACCTAACCTGATCTAACCTATGCGCGAGGACAGGCGTCGGGGTGTCGTGCTTGATTAAGCAGTAGACTTTCAGGGAAAATAACATCACCAAGAATTTTTTGACTTATTCGCTTATACATGCGATTTAAGAGAACCCCACAAGTAAATGTCTAACGAGGTAACATCGATATCGGTGTCATCCTCGTAACTTGAGGTGACCACGTCTTCAAACCGCATGTGCTGTATATCCAATGTGTCATGAGGTGTGAGCCATGAAACCACATATAGTTCAATCAGTTAATATTTGTAGGAGTCTAGGCCCAAGTCACAACGCAAAATTCGCCAAGTTGTGTTCTGTTAAAGACCGATTCTTTTATTCTTCTCTGATCCTCTCGGTGATCATAGTGATCATAAAATATGCGAAGCAGAAAATAAATTTTGATTAAACAATTTTATTATTTGCACGTCATGTTGAATGCTGTTGAAGTCGCCGTGGTCTAGTAGATAGTGTGTTGGCTTATTAGATGCAAAGCCCGGGTTCAAACAGCAGATCACACATTAAAACGAAATATGAACAAATATTTCTTCGGCGACTTCCTCTCTGCAGATTTCTGGCAAAAACTATGAGAGTGAATAAAATTGCCATGTAAAGTTTCTCAAAAATCGTTCGAAGTCGACTTTAAACTATAGGTCCCACCACTCAAGTATAAGAATTAACGCACACAACATAAGTGGTGTTGAGAAACTATGGCGTAATCCTGACCAATTATGTCATGTATGTATGTTGAATGCTTTATCGGTCCATAGTGATTTGGCAAAACAGACTGAATAAATGACGACCAATTTGACAGATAAAGCCACAACAACATTATCAACCCATGTTCGGAAGTTACTGCTAGAAACCCGATAGGCTAACTATGGTTTTATTAAGAGGCCCACCATATATGGGAAGCCTAAGGTAGAATCCAAATTAAAAAATATAATATTTTATTTAGGGCCATTATTACAACTTGCCATTATCTCAAGGGAATATTTTAATGGGCAGATAAATTGTTTTTCATCATTATAAGCGGACAATAAGGTCGACGTGAGCGTTAAACTAAAGGGAGGATCATCTACCTTTAAACTTTTAAACTTAAGTTTATGTTTGAACTTGCCATATTATATATTATTTTCAATATGGCAACTTCAATATATAAACAAAATGAATAAATACAACATTAAAAAGAAGCCCGTTGTTCCCACTGCGTTAAAAAAAAAAACTTGTTTAATTGAGCAGTGTTATCGACATTGCTCCGGCACTGCCATATTTTTGAAAACAGTTAACTTTGTTTTATCTGTAGGTTGTAATAAGGAAAAGAAGTTAAAGGTAACTTTAAAGTTCACTTTAGCTAAAGTTACCTTCGAATAAACCCAACTTTAACGGCAAGTTGTAATAAGGGCCCTTAATCTTTTAATTATGTACGTGTAATTCTGAGATTGGAATTCAATACTTACGAACAGTCTCTACTCCTCATTGCTTGTGTAGCGTGTACTTACTGTTACATACAAACAAACACAAAGGATAACCATCTTCAAATATCTTTAAACACCCATCAAACATATTGGCAAGCGTTTTGTAAATTAATGTTGCAGCAAGCTTGCATAAATAAGAGTTTTGCGAACGTCGTTGACAATTTGATTGCAAATGCAAGTGTTTTGCGGATGTCGTTGATAATTTGCTTGCAAATGCAAGTGTTTCATAAATTTAAGCAAAACGTGTCATTCTCGCTGTCAAAAATTGTGCTAATAAGTTGTGTTAATAAATTGTGTTAAATTGTTGCTAAAGTTGTTTAATTAAGTGCGTTTGATTCTTTTAATTATCTTGTGCTATTAAAAAAGGTAATTATCTACTTATTTAATGTCTGCAGCAAAAAAGAAGAAAAGTGTTTTGCGCAGCAGCATCGACATTTTTGAGCATCTATGGAACGTTGCGGGTAATATTGAGGTCTTCCTCAATTTTGAGAAAACAATATTGGAAGATATAGATAAATTTTCCTTGCTGGTAAGAATTTAAATTTGAAATGTCCGGTGACTGAATACTGATGTCGATTTTATTTCTATTTTTAGAAGGTAGATCTAAAAAGATTGTCAAATTCCAAATTGTTACGAAAGCGTGGCAGAAAATCATGACTGACAACGTTGCTGAGAGCTTTTCCTGGCGAGGGACTGCAGATAAGAAGTGCATTAGGGCCTTCACTGTCGCCACTGCCATTCGTCGTAAGTGAAATACTTTTAATAGGTTTCTAGTTACATTTTTTTATTCATATTTAAATTCTATTGCAGAAACTTTCGCTGAAAATGGAGGCAAGGAAGAGGACTTTGTGTTTGCATCTAAGTCATATTTCCAGTACGCAAAAAATCGTATTAAAATTAAAACAACAATGAAGTTCCTATTTTTATATTTTAATTTAATATTTTTCTATTCAGAAAAAAATTTATTATTAAAAATGATTTTTTAAATGTATCAATAAAAAACATATCCAAAACAAAATAAATGTTTAAAAAGCTTACTAATTTCATTAAAAATACGTGTTTTTTAAGGATTTTCAAAACGTGTTTTTTAAGCATTTAGAAAACGTCTAATTACGTTACTTAAAAAACATGTTTTGCAATCGTTTTTTTAACGCTTATAAAGTTGGGTGCTTTTCGATTATAAACCCCTTGCTTTGATGTCTTTTGTAAAGGTCACAGCAGCGTTTTATAAGTGTTTTGCTTACATTTGAACGCTTACAAAACGCTTATTTTTATATGTAAATGCTGGCTGGGCAACTCTTTGGTGGCCGAATTTGTGCGGTTTACTTAATAAATTTAAGTTGGTTTGTATGTTGTATACTGATTACCTACATTCAGACATAAATTCTAGCGAGTGTGGTGAAATATAACCAGTAAATATAGCCATTATGTGTATGAAAAATAAAACCATAGTAAAAGTTATTGAATATGTATGTTTACTGGTCTTGTTTGTGTTTTCATCCTCCTTTTATTCCACAGCAGTAGACAAGTGAATAGAAATTAGAATTAAGCCAAGTTTTTTATACGGTGTTCAGATATGCACCTCTATTGCGTAAATTGCAATAAACGCCATTATTGAGCTCAATATTTCATATAAAGTTTCAATTAATAATTGCGCAATAAATACGTAAAGTGTTATAATATTGAGTAAAATTTGAAATGCGCAGCACTGTCATAAGTCTGTTCAGAGGGCATATTTAAAAAAAAAAACAATGTTGTTAAAACAACCAACTGGTTTGTTTTCCAGCTGAACTGCTTATATTGTTATGTCTGAACACTTAAAATATTGTATTCAATAAACCGAATATTGAGTCAATAAAAGTGCATATCTGAACATAGTATTACATACGTGTCTTTAATTAAATCTGCATTACTACTTAGTTGCTCATAACTGTTATTAAAGTTGATTTTACTTTTAGTTTAAATTGATTTATCCTTACATTGCTCTTGTGCATGAGTTTTAAACTTTCTTTTTTCAGTGATTTAGTCTTCTAAGAAAATCAATGAAAATCAAATCAGAAAAAAACTAACACTATAGACACGTAAAATGAAGAAGAGAAAAAATTTTTTTAAAATTTTCGGATCTTATTTATATTCACACAGACGATAGTATTGACTATAAAGACTTCACAAGAACTTTCATATTTCGGAATAAGAGGATATGTATACAGCTCTTTTGCCATGTATACATTAATAAATGGATTTCATTCTGTTTATTTGTGGGTTCTGGTATTGGAAAATGTTTCTAAAACGACATTTACAGTACAAACGAATTTATTGAAACTAAGCGATTACCGGTAGCTGAATCACGGGATATTCAAATCGATTCGGAATCTCCATTTCAACTTCTTAAGAAGAAAGTGGGATCATTAAAGAGAGCAGAATATGCTCCGGACAGTACACTGAACTGCGTACGATGACGGAGATTTAACAGGAGTACTGATAAAACGACCTTCATTCCCTTGACATGAAATGGAAAATATTAAACCAGCTGTTATTATGGACCGGAAACTGTTATGCAAATAAAGGAGAATCATAAATGAATCTTTACGATTGTGATTAGAACCTTGCTAACATAAGCTTCAGTAGTAAGGTGGTGCAACATCAGAGAGTAGATTTCAAAGAATGTACTATGAGGTATGGAGATGAGTTAACTAGGGCATTGCAAACGGTCCTATATGATCTACTAATTTAGATACGATATGAGAAGTCGACGTAGGTAGGTGTTGGCTTATTAGACATGAGGCCACGTTTCAAACCTCAAGTTAGACATCTCCAAAAAATAAAATAATATATTGTAACGTTTTTACCTTTTTAAAAACGTTTAAAATATGAGTTCGTTGATTGCAAACAAAATAAAAATAAATTTGTGTTTAGCTTCAATTAAACTCTTTATTGTTCGCACTACTTTTGTGCGCCACTGTTTACAACTTGATGTATACATATAACAATAATTGCTTGTTCGCTATTCTTCTTTGCTTACAACGCAGATCTTTATAACGGAGATCTTCAAACCACGGCTGTTCTCTTCACACACCACTCGTCTTCACACAAGACTGACTGAAATGGACTAATTTCCATACGGGCTACTGGAAATTACATTTCCCTTTCAATTGGTGTTTTAGACAATTTTTGTTACAATAGATACTCAAATCCTGAAATTTACGAAATTACTATCCCTACATCTACTTTAAAGACCGTATTTTGGTCTGGTAGCAAAAGATCTAGTTTGGTTTCGGGTTCTTCCATATGGAGACCCAGTCCTGTCTTCTCTCCATGTTTAGATCCAACCGTATAACAACACGCCATAAGGGTATCTTCATAGTGGATCTGTTTACACCAAGATGGAATTGGTCCCGATTGATACGTTAGGCATTCTGCCGCTTAACTCTTAATAATACTCTGGTGATAACTTTCCATGTCAAAAACACACATTAATCTCTTTTAAAGAATATTGCGAAATTTTAATTATCGCTAGTCGCCGTAGTCTAGTAGGTAGTGTGTTCGCTTTTTAGACGTAAAGCCCGGTTTCGAGCCCCAGACCAGACATCAAAACGAAATATGAAAAAAAGAATATTTCTTTGGCGACTTCCTCTCAGCAGATTTCTGTCATGAAAAAGTTTCTCAAAATCTGTCGTTCGGAGTCGACGTTAAACTGTAGCTCCCGCCACTCATGTATAAAATTAACACACATAACATGAGTGGTGTTGGGAAGCTAGGCCGCAATCCTGACTGAAGGGTTATAATGGCTAATTATGTCTGTATGTATGTGTGTTTAATTGATGTTCTCATCACAATCTTATATAAATAATGGACGAGTGATTAAAAAGAGATGTGGCTTTAATACATAGAAAAATGAAAAGATTTGAGTTTGAGTTTCAGATTTGAGGCCTGTTGTTTGTGTTATATGTAGGAATGTGAGGAGTTTATTTGACCTCTCAACTGAGTTATATAAATGACGCATTAAAGAAAGATTATTTTCGACTGTTATACGAAACACGTACAATCATCGTATCTTAAAAGCCCAAAAGGGCTTGATTGGCTTTAAAAAAAATTTTAAATTCAATACAAAATGTCACACTTTCGTTAGGTTACGGCCTTTGTAAAGTTTCATTTCGTTTAATAAAAAATATTTTTAAAACGAAAAATTTTTGAATGATGCAAGTTTGTATTGTTTATAAACATTTTTGTTAAAATATTGCAAATAACCATGCCCTGAGCTGGTCTACTATCTACATACCTATACTAACTTTTTTTTTTTAAATGAAAGTTGAATTTTTAAACACCTTTTCTAAGACTATTTTTAGCCAAAAAATAAATTAAATTGATGGCATTTTATGACCCATTTTTGTCAAAGTCGTAATCGTATTTCACAAAACAAATAAAGAAAAAATTGAAAAGAAAGTGTTTTATGGTTTTCAATATTCCCAATAGATTCATTTCTTTCTATACTTTATTGCATATCATAAACAAAAAGTTTTTCCAAACCTTTTCATTTCGTTTTTCAGTTTTTTTTAATTTAATTTTTTTTTATTCTCCCTTACCTTAAAATATTCCTGGAAGATTTTATTACCCAACATGGCATAAAAACTGAAGAGAGCAAATAGAATAGAAAACAAAATAGAATCAAAACCAATGCAGTTAATTTATAGAAAATGGTGTCGAATACTGAAGGAGAAGTTTAATTTCTCCAACTTTCATCAAAAAAGAAAACGAAACCAAAAAATTTAATGAAATTTTAAAAAGAATCTCAGAATTTTAAGTGCTGCCTGGATTAGGTTTTTTATAGTATTAATATCTTTTTTATTAAACAGTTTATATAAAACAGCTTATATTCTAAAGCTGATACATACATACATATATAATTGATCATTGCAACATTTCAAACTTAACTTCTCAAACCACTTATATTGAGTGTGTTAATTTTCTACATGAGTAAAGTACATTTCGAAGAACAGACTTTTAACAAAAATTTCATGAGAATTTGTATGTTACTTTCAGAGTTTTTGCCAGAAATCTGCTGAGAGGAAGTCGCCGAAGAAATATCTTTTTATATTTCGTTGTGATGTCTGAGCGGGGATATGAACCCTGACTTTGCATCTAATAAGCCAACACACTGCCTACTAGACTACGGTGACCATATTCAAGAGATGATATTGTTACGAATATAGAAAAATCTAGATATTGGGGTTTTGCTTTTACATGGTTTAACATTAAAATTATAAACGAAAGCTACCAAAAAAAAGCAATGAACTTGTTTACAAATTATTGCACTGCGTAAAATAACAACAAACATGAGCATAAAATAATTGGTAAACAAGTAAACAAAAATATACCAACAAACACCAGCATATAAAAATTGTAAACAAGTAAACAAAAATTCAACAATAAACATTGCAAGAATAAATACACAAACAACAATAATGAAACAACAATGTTTACAATGTAATGGGATCGCGAAAACATTCGTCTTCAAAAACATTCATCAGACTGTTTATCCTGCCATATAAAAGGGAAGACAAAAGAGTCGAGTGAGTTAGTAAAAGTTCAGTCAGTCTTGGCGCTGTGTGTCGGCAGAGTGTAAACGTGGTTTAGTTATACTATAAAAATACTTAAGTATTTTATGTTAAATTTATTAATGTCTTCTTTTCTGTTCAAGTACTACTTTGAACGTTATATTTATTTTATAGAAAATATGGAGTAATATTATGCGGTGGTATAACACGGTCTGTTTCGGGTACTGCAGAAAATATTTTTGTTGTTCTATCTTTGGCGGTTTGAAAACTTAATATGGCAGCCACATTGCCGCAACGATAGCAATAGTTTGGAGCTGACCAAACGGTTACCAATTTGCTGTCGAACATATATTTTATACCTTCATTAACTAGTTGATGAGCACGACATATTAATTCCAAATTATTAATTTGCATAAAATCTTTAGTGACTAATTGGCCAAAAAGCCAACCAGCGCCTCTAGGACTTTGGCCCCAATAATCCATATCTTCGGGATCGGACCAAACTAAATCACAGAACGCGCCTTTATATGGAATTTCTCCATTTCTTTCAATAGTACGTATTTGATCAAGAGTAATGATTTCGGGACTAAGGCCGCCATGAACACATAAAATTTCTTCATCAATAATAGCTGCTATAGTTAATAAATCGAACACTTTACAGCAATACTTCCAGGCATTGGCGTTGCCATACTTGCTAAAACATTCTTCATAAAAACCATACACTTTTGTGATCTGGCGTGATTCATGGTTACCTCTTAACAAAGTAATACGGTCAGGATAACGAGCCTTTAGTGTAAATAAACGCGTCAATGTTTCCAAACTGTAATAACCACGATCTACAAAGTCTCCCATAAATATATAATTGGTATCTGGTACAGGTCCTCCCGTGCGAAAAAGTTCTTCCAGATCATAGAACTGACCATGTATATCACCACATACTGTTACTGGTGTACTGACGGGCTGTATATTAGATTCTTCCAAAAGTATTTCACACACAAGATCACAAAGCTTTTTTAAATCGTTTTCTGGCAAGTATCTGCATTCCTTAACTATTTCAATCCATTTATCCAAATCGGCCATTATACGTATTTATTTCTTACAATTCCAGGTAAATAAATTTATCAAAATAAAATCACAGAAATGCGTTCGCTAAACCGTAGTAATCTTTTTCTTCTAGGTTTGAAGATCTCCTTTACAAAGATCCGTCTAACAATTGTCTAGTAATTGTTATTGTTTATGCAAAGGGTGTAAACAGAGGAATAAGAAAGAAAACCAATTGTTGTTGTTTACATAAAGTTGTAAACAGTGCACACAGAATTGTGCGAATAATAAAAAATTTTAATTTAAAATTAAACATTGATTTATTTGTATTTTATTTGCAATCTACGAGCTCATATTTTAAACATTTTTAAAATGTAAAACTGTAACTATGTTTGAGGGCCAATATAAATATTTTGGGTAACAGAATCGGTTTAGTTAGGCGTCATAGTGTATTGAGTTATGAGACGACTGTACATAGGTAAACTTTCAGCTCATACTTCTGCAATAAAATATGAAAAAAATTATTTCTTTTTTCAACTTCCTTTCAGCAGTATTTTGGTAAAAACTCAGAGAGTAATAGACAGTATCTTATATTTGTTATTTGTAGTCAATGTTAAACTGTAAGTTCCGAAGCTAATGGAAAAAAATAATAAATACAACATGGTTGATGTGAGAAGCTAGGTTGTAATCCTGACTAAAGTGTTGTAATGTCCAATTGAATTGACACTTCTATCATTACAAACACTTTAACTCTAGACAACGCTTTCAAATTACGAAACTTTTCTATAAAATCTCTCTGCTTTGGATTCAAAACCATCAACAAGACAAATAGAAGTACGTATTGCTGCTGAAGAGGTAAGTGTTGAAACTGTTACGTTGTCCTTCGTCTAGGAGCCTTAACTAACGTGCCTCTAACATACAGCTCGTACGAGAACAAATGCTAGACGACCGTTGTTTGCATTTCTGATGACACTGTTTATTTGAGATTCACCTACGGTGGGAGTTGCATACATTTTAATGGCTACGATTTCAAGACTTCAGAGTATCATCAACCATGCATTAAGATTAACTGTGTGTACAGCTGGCATCATTGGTGCTTATAGCAAGTGACATCCGTTACGGTGAATGCCGAGCACTATTGAGCAATTTTAATTAAATTTTTGTTTCCGTTAATTTAACCAACAAAACATTAATGAGATTTCAACAAGACGTGGCAGCTGGCTATACATCGGGCATAGAAGTCACTTTATTGCAAAACGAATTTGTTTCTAGAAGTTATTCTGTCCACTGGCAACATTGTTCATTTATTTCAGAGATCAGCAATGAGTATTCAAAAGGATGAGTAGAATCGAATCATACCCATAATTTCTGATACTTATTTTAATATTATACCCATACTACTCATATTCAAAGTTTGAAGTACTCATCGTACTCAAACTTAACAATACGTATGATGTTGTCGATTTCGACTCTCAATGACTCAACATTTACAGGAATCACAAAATATGTATGATTCGTGTACGAACATTACTATACTCACAAGAAGGTTATGTGTTTGCTTTGCTTGCTCTCTTTGTCTTTTTCTTTCTTCTTTTTTTGTAAATGAAACAACAACCAAGACTGTAAAATTTGGTGAATTCTTCGAATCACTCGAATCATTTATAATTATTATAAATGTTTTTCTAAAGTTATGAATCTGAATGAGTGGGCATATGAATCAAACATTTTTCGAATGTATGAGTTTGATGTCAATGTTGTACTTATATTCATTGCAACCTGTACTTATAAAACAACGTTGTAGTGAGTACGAATGAATCAGAGTAGTTGAATTTATACTGTTGATACTGTTGACTCACTTATATTCAAAATTTCATGAGTACTTATGAGTACCGAAAAAACGATTCATTGCTGATCTCCGTGTGATTCAAAACTTTCGAGGCTATCTTTATGGGAGAGGATTTCATCCCGCTTTTTATTTTAAAAACATATTTCAGACATAAAAATAAAATCATTAAAATTGTGCTTCAAATTACCACCATCATGGGTAATAATTATTCCCAATTGTGTAACGGCGTTAAAAACTCATGAAATTTTTATTTTAAAACCAAAAAGTATTAAATGATATGCATGGAATTATAATTATGAGCCTAAAAAGCATTTTTTTAGTTTTTATTTTAATTTTGTGTTAAATAACACAACGTGATTAAAAACACCAAATATATATTTTTTTTTTATTTGTAAATGTAATGATTATATGGAAAATGTTTAATTGGTACTCTCCAAATATAATGCTGTGCTGCATATTTTTTGTTGCTTAAAGAATCGTGCTTCAGAGATTATTTTTATTGTTAGGCCTATAGATTAGAAAACGATTTTATTTTATAACGATCGCACAGCTAATTTTACAGTATGTACACAGAGAAAACTGAACCTAATAAATACATAGTAAATTGGAACAAAGTTTATAAGATTTCTCTATGGTTTTTTTCCAAGAAGAGATTCTTATTATTTTTATAAGGAAAACCTTTTAGAAAAAATCAAGAAGAAAACTTAGGGATTTTACTAGATAGTCTTCTTGATTTTTATAAAAAGGTTTTCTTCTTAATTTTATTAGGCTTTCTTTTTGTTTTTTTCAAAAAGGTTTTCTTCTTAATTTTATTAGGCCCTCTTTTTGTTTTTTTTTTCAAAATGATTTTCTTCTTGATTTTATTAGGCCCTCTTTTTGTTTTTTTCAAAAAGATTTTCTTCTTAATTTTATAAGACTATCCCCTCATTTTTTTAAATAATACTTCTTGGTATTGCTTGATATTATTATAGATTTTTTATTGATATATTTACATAGAAACATAATAATAATAATAAAAATAATAATAATAATAACAATAATAATAATGTAATAATAAAAATTAAAATTAGCTTTAATTTCAGTAAGTAAAAATGTATTAAAAATATGATAAAATATATTTGCTCAGAAATTTGCTTTAATATAATAAAAAGTAAATATTATTTCCAGTATTTTTTTACTCGAATAACTTTAAGTCCATTGTTCAGCAAGTAAAAATGGATGGGCGGTCCGTCTAAATCGAACAATATTTCTCCTCCATTCCCTTAGGCCTGCTTTGAATTTAATAAACTCCCCAGTATATTTTTGGTCCACCTTCTTGAATAAATTTTCAACGTCTTCTATTTCCATTTTCTTTAATATGTTTGTTGATGTAATTCCAAAACTTAAAAGTATGTTGCACGTTTCATCACGGAGCTCCCAGGATTTAAAAATTGGGACAATATCTTCATTTTCTATTAAACTTCTTTGATCGGTCATTACTCAAAATTTTATTTCTTTTTTATAACACTTTTTTTTATTGAAATTAAAACAATTCAATTTTTTTTTTATTTTAACATTGTTTACTTTGTTTACTTTGTTAATTTTTTTTTTTTTTTAAGAAGGAATATTTTTATTGCTTTTTTCCTCTTCTTTAATTGCCACTTTTCACTTTCAACTAAAAATTTGATTTTAATATGGTAATTGCAAAGACGCAAAAAAAATTACAACGGTACAAAAACAAAAAGTTCATAGAAATTGTCTCTATGTTTGCATTCATGAAATAACAAGCCAGCTAATATAATCAAGAAGATATTCTTATTAAAACATTAATAAGATAATTTACACATGATCAAATAGAAACCTAATGAAATCAATAAGGCATACTCCTTAAAAAGAATTATTAAGTAGCCTAATGAAATCTATAAGAAAAACCTTTTTGAAAAAATTGATTAGGTTGCCCAATGAAATTAATAAGAAATTCTTGTTTTATACAACTTAGAAGAAAACACAATAGAATCAATAAGTTTTTCTCTATTGATTGTATTTTTGTGGCAAAAATGACGGAATTTGATTAAAAAAAATGATAAATAACAAGTTTTCTCCTTAAATGTATGTGTTTTACTTCTTGAAAAAATTAAAAAGATTTATCACATATAAATAATAAGAAATCTCTACGAAAAAATCTTCGTTTCTTTCTGCTGTAATACCCCTCACTCCAAAAACGTTTCGTAGAGAAAATCTTCTTGATTTTATTAGGTAGTTTTCGCTCTGTGTACAATTATATACATTGACTTCTTTATGTAGAGCCATTTAGTGTAAATTTTTTTATTTTTCATTAGGTGGATGAAGAATTCCAAAAACTTTGGCGGTCAGCAACCGTAGATGCTATGGATGATGCTAAGATTGACGAATATTTAGAGAAACAAGCCATACGTTCAATGCAAGATCATGGCCCTAAAAAAACTGTACCTAAAAGGAAGAAGGTTTCTAATAAGAATTAATATTATAATTAATTATAATTATTATAATAATATTATTGCTAATAACTGTAGCCTATAGTTTACCACATGTTGCCTCATCATAATTAAAAATAGTATCCCAATTTTCAACTCAATCACAATTTTGAATTAAAAAAAAGAAAAACGAATCCACTATTTTGTTTCCTATGTGAAACAAAAGTGCCTTTTTTGTGATCTCTATTTTTATTCAGTGATATTTATTCAGTGATGTGTATCGGGGAGGGATGGGATGCATGCAAACAAGGTAAAGTTTCTGACTGTGGCCAACGTGGCGACCACCAGGACGATCCTTGTCTTGCTGTATTCAAGTTGACACGCAGCCTCCTCGTGGCCCCTCCTGGATGGCATTCTAGCACCCGCTAGATGTTAACTAATGCGTGCAGCGAAGTCCAATCCCCTGGACGTTAAATTTGGGTTGTGCGTAGGGCTTGGAACCCACCAACACATTCTCCAATGAAAACCAAAACAATAGCCTCTATAAAGATCCCCTCAAAAGTTGACGACCACGGCAAACGTTTAAAGGACTATGATTTACGAATAGGCACATGGAACGTCCGAACCCTTTACAGGGCAGGCGCTTCCGCCCAGCTGGCGGATGCCCTCATGAAATGTAGGACGGACATCACTGCCATCCAGGAAATGCGATGGATAGGGCAAGGATGCAAAAGGCTTGCATCTTGTGATGTTTACTACAGCTGCCAGGTTGATAGCCACGAATTCGGATGCGGATTTGTGGTTAATAAGAGACTTCGCCACCTTGTCTCTGGGTTCACACCTGTGAACGAAAGGATAGCCACAATCCGCATCAAGACAAAATTTTACAACATCAGCCTTATTTGTGCTCATGCCCCGACGGAAGAAAAGGACGATGTGACTAAAGATGCCTTCTATGCTAAACTCGAGGACGTATACGATAAGTGCCCGGCCCATGACGCCAAAATCGTCCTCGGAGATTTTAATGCGAGGGTCGGGCCCACTGTCGGACAGTTCAGCCTCCACGAGAACACTACCCCCAATGGTATGAGGCTGATCGATTTCGCCGCGGCACGTAACATGGTAGTATGTAGCACCAGGTTTCAACACCTCGATATCCACAAGGCCACTTGGATGTCCCCTGATCGATCTACGTCCAACCAAATCGATCATATTGTGATTGACGGAAGGCACGTATCCAGTGTACTAGATGTGCGTACGTTCAGAGGTCCAAACATCGACTCTGACCACTACCTTGTCGCAGCCAAGTTTCGATTGCGCACTAGCGCATCGAGGTCTGCGCGCTCTAGTACATTGCGAAAGCTGGACGTCAAGAAGCTGCGATCACAAAGGACAGCTGAGGCGTTCTCCGCTCAACTCTCCGATAAGCTCCGTCATTCCTTCTCTAATCTCAACGACATTGGAGGACTGTGGGCCAACATCTCCAACTCCTTGCGCACTGCTGCGGAAACAGTCCTTGGTTTCGAGCGCCCACCCCAACGAAATCAATGGTACGATGAGGAGTATCGCGTGGCAGCTGCATCGAAAAACGCCGCATACAGAAAAACTCTGCAGTCTGCCGCTACGCGAGCCATTGTCAAGGACTATAGAGAGAGGAGAAGGGAAGAGAGACGCCTTTTCAGACGCAAGAAGAGGGAGCAGGAAAGGCGTGAGCGTGAGGAAGTCGAGGTGTATAAATGCAGGAATGACGCTCGAAAATTCTATCAAAAGGTTAAGCGTCTAACCGAGGGTTATAAGCCCGGAGCGTCTTCCTGCAAAGACGAAAACTTGGTAACAGATCCGCAAGGGGTGTTGAGGTTATGGGAAAGCACTTCTCTTCTCTGCTACAAGGCGATGACGATACCAATTCCGCCTTTAGAGATGATGTTCCGAACCCGATCGATGATGACGGCGTGGAGATTCCGCCGCCTAGCCATGAAGAGGTCAAAGACGCGATAATGCGTCTTAAAAACAATAAAGCGGCGGGTCCTGATGGCCTCCCTGCTGAATTGTTTAAGACCAGGTATAATGAGTTGGTAGAGCGCATGCACCAGCTTATTTACAAAATATGGCTAGAGGAAAGTATGCCCAACGATTGGAACCTCAGTGTCCTCTGTCCTGTCCTGAAAAAGGGAGACCCTACGATAAGCGCCAACTACAGGGGTATGAGCCTTCTCCCTATTGCATATAAGGTTCTTACAGGCGTATTGTGTTAACGACTGAAGCCACTCGTCAAAACACTGATTGGACCTTATCAGTGCGGCTTCAGACCTGGCAAGTCCACCATCGACCAGATCTTCACACTACGCCAAATCCTGGAAAAGACCCATGAAAAACAAGTCGACACACACCGTCTTTTTGTCGACTATAAGGCAGCCTTCGATAGCCCCATAAGGGATCGTGTTTTTGCCGCAATGTCTGAGCTCGGTATACCTGCGAAGCTGATAAGGCTATGCAGAATGACGTTGAGCAATTCCTGCAGCTCCGTCAAGGTAGGAATGGACCTCTCCGAACCTTTTGATACCGTGCGAGGTTTCAGACAAGGCGATCCCTTATCATGCGACCTCCTCAACTTCGTCATGGAGAGTGTTCTGCGAAAGGCGGGAGTGCATCGCAATGGCACTATTTTTCAAAAGAGTGTCCAGCTGCTTGCGTACGCTGACGATATTGACATCATAGGGCGTACCAAGCGAGATGTTACTGCTGCCTTTAGTGCTATTGAACGGGAGTCTACCAAGACGGGTATGCCAGTAAATGAGGGCAAAACAAAGTATATGTTATCGACAAGTAGAGACGTGTGGCGTATTGATTCTCAGATTACGGCCGATAACTATACTTTTGAAACAGTCAAGGAATTTATTTATCTTGGCTCCGCCGTTACCACCAAAAATGATGTCAGTCTGGAGATCACTCTTGCCAACAGGTGCTACTATGGTCTCAATAGGCAATTGAGTAGCAGGGGCCTCTCTCGAGCGACCAAACTAACACTCAACAAGACACTCATCCTACCCGTGCTTCTTTATGGCACTGAGGCATGGACCCTATTAAGTACTGATGCAGCGGCCCTGAGAGTGTTCGAGAGAAAAGTCCTACGTAAGATCTTCGGTCCAGTGCGAGTTGGCGATGATTTTCGCGTTCGATCCAACAATGAGCTGTATGAGCTCCTCAACGACATACACGTTGTACAGCGTATTAACATCCGGCGGCTGCGCTGGCTCGGCCATTTCGCTGGAATGGAAGAGGATGCTTCGGCGAAACGGGTATTTGATACGGAGATCTGCGGAAGTCAGCGGAGAGGAAGACCTTGTATCCGTTGGAAGGACCAAATCGAGGAAGCCCTGTCATCGATTGGTGTGACCAACTGGCGTAGGCGCGCAAGAAGCAGAGGCGCCTGGAAGGATGTGTTGCGGCAGGCCGAAATCCGTTAAACGGGTTGTTATGGCCAATTAAGTAAGTAAGTAAGATATGTTATCGATAACTATGAACCAGCTGACTTTTATTTTGTTAAATTGTAGTAGACAATTTCAATTGGTAGGTTGCAGTAAAAAGTTAAATACATACATACATACTTTTAAGACTAGATACAATTAAAGAACTGCGATAACAATTTATTTAAATGTATTTAACTAACTAATGAATTATATTTTTTAAATAACTCGCGTAAAATGTAAGCTTAGTTGAAGATTCATTGATTGCATTATGACCAACATATACAGTGATGTGAAAAATAATGACACCAATGTGAGATTTAGTGATTTAATGAGAAAGTAAGTAAAAAAATGTTTTCTGCAACTGTCCAGCCCTTAGTAGGTTGAGAATCCTGGACAGGGACCTCTTTAAGAGTTTAGTTTCTCTGTAAAGAGGCGACATTAGCGCAGTCCAGTAATGCATAAATAGAACTGTGAATCATGATTGTTGTCGCGCTCTCTTGCGTGTTCGTGGTCGACTTTTTTCCACCGTTTCCTAACTCTTTGCTTTTATAACCCTTTTCCACACCGAATCTGGAATATTATACCAAGCAGTCTAAACTAATTTTCAAAGCTTATCACAATTTGTGGGAATTCGGAATATCATACCATGTAGGCTAAATTAAATTTCAAAGCTAATCACAATTTGTGGGACTCTTTGCTCTGCTTGTTGTTTTTTTGATATTCTACAAGTTCTTGGCTGGATTTACACCTGAATATTATGGGGACCAGTCCAATACATTAATATTGTTGTCTTCGAAGCACTTCTTAGTTCTATTTGAAGAACATATATAGGGTCATTATACTACTGGAACATGCATCGAAGATAAGATCTAGAATTTAGTGACATTGCGGGAAAACAACTAACTTTATTTGCAACAAATGCGAAAAAAGGACGACACCAAAAAAATTGCTTTGAAAGTTATCATTCGAACTGCACTACGGTGCATTATCACTTAAAAGGGGTGGTCCATAACTGTAACTTTTTTTAGTATGTAAATGTTTTCGAAAAGAATCTATCGAATCATATATATGTTCCTCTAGGGAGTATAGAGTCGCGCGGATCATTCGCATTAATAATTAGTGACAATTATTTAAGGAACATTGTCAATTAATAGATTAATACATACAGCTGTTTAAACATTTTACTTACTGTATAATTACAATAATAATATAATAATAATTACTCTCTAATGGTATTGGTAGTGTCGCTTAATGGCACATGAAGCTGGAACATTTTATTTATTTAATTTGATTATTTTACTTTAATTTGTCTTTATATTTATCAATCTGTTCATGTACGTATGTTATGTATTTACATTCCCTTTTGTCTTTATAATTATTAATCTGTGAATTGCCTAAATGTTCATATAAGTAAGTTATGTATTTGCATTCCGTTTTTGCCCATTTGTTTACATGTAAAAGATCAAGTAGGCTTTGCATAAATGTCCTTATATGTATTTGTACTTCCTTTTTTGTCTATTCGTTTACAAGTAAAATGCTCAAGTAGGCTTTGCATTTTATCTACTGCAGTGCTTTGTTTCGTTAAGTTGTTTGTATGTATGTATGTATATAGCTACAGCTTGGTGTGAAAAATATTTAGAAGAAAAATTTAGTTTGTTGAGGGAAAGCACTGCGGTAAGTTCGAAAAATATTGTTTTGTACAACCTATTTATAATTGTCCTTAATTGTTTTTTATAGAAATAAACGCTACAACCAAGAAATTTAATTTGGATTCCTTATTTTTTTTTTTTTGGCTGTTAAATTCGCCTCTCGACAAACCACAGCCACCGCTAGTGGCAACAAGTAGTTCATTAATGGTATTACTATTTCTTTGAGTTAGAAACATATGGTACTTTAAAATATACATATGAACTATTGGAGAGCAACAATGTAATAAAATGAGCAATTATGACGTCAATTTTGGCAAAAACGTTTGTTTTATTATAAACTAGCTAATACCCGGTGTGCTTCGCTACCCCCATCGGAATTAAATACATATCTCGTGATGCAACTGGATCGCCCACCATCAAAATTGTTACGCCATTGTTGGAGTTCTGGAGTTCTATCAGCATGAATTGCGATTATGTGGTCATCTATATCAGATCTGTAGTTAAATGCAATACCTGAGTATCCATGAAAAACATTACGTCGATTCACCGCCATTCGATTATGATTTTGTTCTTTGCTGCTCTTCTTGTTGATGTTCGAATCCACTGACTTTCTACCCGTGATTCATGTTGGACTTCTGTTTCATTAGCTCGTGCTGTTGTAGTACGTTCATGTTCCAAAGGTGTCTCGGTAGCTCGTGCGGTTGTCGCATATTGTCGAAGGCTTTCCAGACGTCTTTCACGTTCTGAAGGTGTTTCTGTGGCTCGTGATGTTTCAATACGATTTCGCTGGCTTTGTAGTCGACTTTAATGTTCCAATGATGTCTCGGTAGCTCGTGGGGTTGTGGCATGTTGTCGAAGACCTTCAAGACGTCTTTCGAGTTCTGACGGCGTTTCAGAAGCTTTTAAGGCGCTCTTGGCTTTCTGAAAGTGTTTCAGTAGCTCTTGCTGTTGTGGCACGTTGTCGTAGGCCTTCAAGGCGTTCTTCACGTTGTGATGGCGTTTCGGCGGCTCTAAAGGTTGAAGCTCGACTCCTTTCAGTCCTGAGGCGACTTTCACGTCTTCCGAACTTTCATTTTCTCTCTGGGATTGCAAACGCAATGCATTTTAGATGCTTTTATTCAGGGCATTTTTACAAATTGTTGCAAAATAAATGTCACTCAGGTAACGTTTAACTTGTTTAGAATCAAAGATTGAACTGAATTCCAAAACCGAATGCGTGTTATATTTATTTCTTTATATTTTACCTAATATGAAATCGGTTCAAGTCAAAAACCTTTTGAAGAAAATAAATGTTATTAAAATTTAACAAATAATTGTGCTTGCGTCTGTCACAGGTAATTTTTTGTGATGAGTTTTGCAACTACTTATTTTATTTGGGAACAATATTGACAGTTTACATTTTATTACTTAGGTAATTAAAAGTAATGAATTCATTGCCCACTAAAATGCTTATTATAAAGTTTACCTAATGTATTTTTCAAATAAATAATAGCTTTATTAGTTACCCGTTTTTAGAAGTAAACAATAATATAACTATTACATATGTATGTATGTATATGTTTTCCAAGGTAAATATTTAAATAGTATGAACTTTAGTACTTACTATCTATATGAGTTGAAAATTTCAAACTCAATAATTTAAGGGTCATATACCTTACTATTGCATATTTCAAGATATAATAATTTCTACACCCACAAATCAGAGAGGCACCACCTTCCTATAGCTGGAATACAAAATTGGGGACTCTAGCTTTTATATTTGTTTTATACAGATTTTAATAATTAGTTCATATGGAGTTTGCCACGCCCCTAATGCTTGAAAGCCCATTTTTAACAAAAATATTGATATTGAACCTTTAGATATTCGTACAAAATTTTAGCAGTCTAACTGTTCTGGTGTTCTAGATATGCAGATTTTAGTATTTACTTCATATGGGAGGTGCCACGCCCGCTTTTGCTGAACTTCCTATTTTTGTCCAAAATATTTATATTTAAACAAAAGTTATTTATACAAAATTGGGGACTCTAACTGTTAAAGTTCTTCAGTTAGGCAGATTTTAGTATTTACTTCATATGGAAGGTGCATTGTCCTCTAATGATAGGTCGCCTATTTTTGTCCAAAATATTTATATTAAAACCGTAGTTACTTGTACAAAATTTGAGGTATCTTGCTGATATAGTTTTTCCAATATATCCATTTTGTTATTATCTTACAATAGTAGGTTATGTAGTATATGTGTGAGTGGCACCTCTCTCATTTGAAATATCAACATAAAAAGTAGGAAAATCGGTTCAGCCGTTTAGTCGTTTTTAAACTTCAAACATACAAACAAATGCACATTAATTTTTATATATAGGTGATGTCCGAGATAGAAGAAGTTTTAAATTTAATTCATATGGGAAGTACCGCACCCTTTTCCTAGTCAGACCATTCTTGTCTAAAATATTCATATTGATACTAAAGTGGATTCGAAAAAATTTTAGGGCTCTAACTGTGATATTTTCATAGATATAATAATTTAATATTTTTTATATTGGAGGTGACACACCCACTATAGCCAATCCGCCCATTTTGTTTATATATACGTCAAAGTCGCCCATACAAAATTCGCAGTTTATGAGATATGCAACATTAAATACTTATTGAATATGTGGGCGTAGCACCCCGCCTTCTTGAAATTTAAAAATAAAAAGTAGCCTATAATTCCTTCCAGATATACAGGAAGGTACTGTCAAAACTTCAAGAAAATCGGTCCTGCCGTTTAGCCGTCTATAGACTTCAAACAAACAAACCTACAAACAAATAAACACACATTCATTTTTGTTTATATAGATGTAAAATTCATTAAAAAAACTACATATGTGATGTATGAGTGATATCCAATTCCATTAAGTTTTATCAAAGAATATGGATATAAAGAATACGCATTATGTATTAGTAGCATTACGACCCGCTCTCACCAAAATCTTTTTAAAAAATCATTTCTGGATAAGGAAGGCAGAAGGAAAATGAACACAAACAAAGAGCGTAACAATGTGTTGCTCTCATCATGAGAGCGTAAAAATGCATTCAGTTGCTTGTCAGCTTCTAAAGGAAAATGTTCATGTCGCTTTTTTCAGACTTCAATTTTACACCCAAAGAAATATTACAGTATGATTCACTAATATCAATGAGAAATGATTTCGATTATTGGAAGAATACTTGCCAAGCAAAATACTTTGTTTTTAGGTTTTTAGCGCAGTACAATTGTTCTATACTTTTCACTCCCATATACATATTATTGGGTTAATAAGTAGATTTGAAAATATTACTAACAATTTTCCTCTGGGTTAAACATGCCTGTCATAATTTTTCTAATGTCCTCTTTGTGCCGACGTCTGAGAATAAGTGATTTGAGAACAGTGTTCCCGTTTTTGGTTATTTCTAACCAAAATTGCTTATTTTTTGATCAATGTGCAGATGTGTAGATTTTTTTGGTTTTTTTCTTTTTCTTTAAAAAAAACCCTATTTTTTGTTTAATTTTTTATTAATTATAATTTAAACTTAAAAAAAAAATAAAACAAAAGTCTATGAATTTAATTTTGGTTATATTTTTCCTTATTTGGTGATTTTTTTCACAAATGTTGGTTACAAAATTTTTTTTTCGTGGCAACACTGTTTCAGAAGAATAAATAAAAAATTAGTCAAACAACAAAAACGCACGATGAGAACAATTGAGAACATTGTTACGCTCTTGGTTTCTTTATCCTTCCCTTCTATCTTTCCTCCCGCGTCGTGAAATATTTTTGAAAAATATTCCAAAATATGCCAAAATTCACATTCTTTATACTTTATTTTCTTTGGTTTTATTCATCAGGAATCATAGATAGCATACTTGTAGGGGTAACTACTATGCGTATGAGTAATATATTTCAAATGCAATTAAATATTAAGTATGTAGTATGCAGCTTCATTTGTTTAACAATCGACATTGGTACAAAATCAATTTTAAGTTATAGCATATCGACAACAAAAAAGAAAAAAGGAAGAAGAAAGAAAATATCTAACATATCAGTTAGTGTTTATTTAGTATTGGAGGTGCTTTGATACCTGTAAGATATAAAAAGTTAACGTTCGATAAACGCATAACAAAAAGCTGGTTTTTTATTGTTCGAATTTAACTCACGCTTTGTTTTCTTCCAAATAGTTCCTCTACTACAATAAGTATAATGAGGCGATTGAAGAAGGCTACTCTGATAATACGGGCAGAGTATGCAAACTCCTTAAAAGCTTATATGGTTTAAAGCAAGCGTCAAGGTGCTGGAACCTTACGTTTTCAAATTTATTAAAGAAGTATAATCTGGAAGAAAGTAAAGCTTATCATTGTGTTTTTATCAATAATGACGTCAGTAAGCGAATAATGATCGCAATATATATCGATGACGGTTTAATTGCCGCAAAACATGAAGCAGACATTGAACGGTTTTTATCATTTTTAAAACAAAATTTCAGTGTTAAAGTTTTTGATGCTAAACACTATTTGGGTTTAGAAATTCGACGTTTAAACGATGGTAGTATTCATGTGAATCAATAAAGCTATATTGAGAAATTACTAGTAAGTTTTAATATGACCGAATCAAATTCCGTGAGTACACCATGCGATACATCCGTAAATAGTAGTATGTTTTCAGATCAGAGTTCGGAAGTCAAAAACTATCCCTACAGACAAGCAGTCGGCAGTTTAATGTATTTGATGGTGGCAACACGGCCAGATATAAGTTTTGCGATTAGTTATGTTAGTAGGTTTTTGGAAAAACCTTTAAATGTTCACGTTAATACTGTAAAGAGAATTTTAAAATATTTAAAAGGCACTAAAGGATACGGTTTAACATTTGCAGCTGACTATGCTGGAGACATAGAAACTAGAAGGTCAACAAGCGGTTTTGTAGTAATGATGAGATCATCCAGTATTTCCTGGTCATCTCAACGACAAAAGAGTGTTTCCTTGTCCACCACCGAGTGTGAATTCGTAGCAAGCTGTCATGCAATAAAGGAGGTGATTTGGATTCAGCAACTTATTTCTGAATTGGTACCAGATAAAATCAAAATATGTTTATACATAGACAATCAAAGTGCTATACGTTTAATTAAAAATCCCGAGTTTCACAAACGTAGTAAGCACATCGATGTCAAATATCAATTCATAAGACAAAAATATGAAGAAAAAATCATCAAATTGCTGAAATTTTTAATAAACCTTTACCTAAAGACAGATTTTTATTTTTAAGAAATTTAATGAATATTGTCAATTATGTCTAATAAAAAAAAAATTAAGAAGAAGGTTTAACAAAAGTGGGAGTATTGAAATATTTGTTAAAACTTTTATTACCCACTGTTGAATTATCAAATGTACTTGTTTAAATTATACTTATTGAATTCAGAAATTTATATCTCACTTTACCTTTGCGTTATGTATTTAAAATAAATTTTCTAAATTTTTTTATTGCTGTTTGTAAACTCAATAGCTGCGTTTTATTCAATACTAAACATATTCATATTCAGAAATTTTTTTTTTCATATTTCGCTATGATCTCTGACCTGGGATACGAAGCCGGGCTTTACGTCTAATAAGCCAACACACTACCTACTAGACTACGGCGATTGTCTAGTAATTGTTATTGTTCATACAAAGGGTGTAAACAGAGGAATAACAAACAAAGCAAATTACAATCAACGAGCTCATATTTTAAACGTTTTTTTTCGAACGTCCCCGGCCTCACACTAACCCACCCTCACCCGAACGCGGAGGGATCGTCCTCTTTACGTAGGGCGTAGCGAGTAAGGAAAAAGTAATGGCAACGAGAACATAAATTAGCAACAGAACTTAATCACAAGCTGAATAAAGTAACAATAAACAGGAACTAACTATGACAAGAACGAAAACACATTTTTATATAATAATTTACAAATTAATGCCAGCATATAAGCTACGTTTTATATTACAAACACTACAATTAAAATCATAATATAAGTTAAAATCATTCCATAATCTACGATTAAAAGTTATTTAATTCTACTGTATTGAAGTCGCCGTGGTCTAGTAGGTAGTGTGTTGGCTTATTAGACGAAAGGCCCGAGTTCGAATCCCAGGCCAGACATCAAAAACAAAATACAAAAAGTATTTCTTCGGCGACTTCCTCTCAGCAGATTTCTGGCAAAAACTCTGAGAGTAAAAATTGCCATGAAAAGCTTCTCAAAAAATCTGTCGTTCGGAGTCGACTTTAAACTGTAGGTCCCGCTACTCATGTATAAAATTAACGCACACAACATGAGTGGTGTTGAGAAGCTAGGCCGTAATCCTGACGAAGGGTTGTAATGGCCAATTATGTATGTATGTGTATGTAAACATATTCATTTCCAAATTGTTTCTACAAAATAAACACGTACGAATATAAAATAACAATTTGGATGAATTTTGAAAAATTTGTGAATTTAAATATTTTAAACCATAGATCCGGCATTATGAAGAGAACGCGAGGCGTTCAAGAAAAGGGCCATGGCCACTCCTACGTAAGTATATAAATATTTTGATTATTACAAAATATACAATATTTGCATACTGATTTAAGCGTGGAGAAAAAGACCAAAATCGAGACAGTAGCTCCCCCGCCAAAAGATGACGCAAAGAAGAAAATGCGTCCTCCCACAGCCCCAAAACTGGACTCGAATACGTACAAAACTATGGCCGGTAGTTCGCAAGGCATCAAGATGGTGACGATCGTCCATTAACATTGGAAGAAATCTTAGATGAAACAAATCAGGCAGTCTGTTAAAAATGTAAGTGATTTATACATAAGCATATAATGCGACAAAATGAAATTTATTATTTTCAAAACAGTGGCTTGGCTCCGAGGCTCTAATGAACAACCCCAAAATTGAAGTTAGTCCTGATGGAATACGTTTCAGTTTTAACCCAGTTTATAAAATTAAAGATGGCAAAAGTTTGCTACGATTACTCAAATAACATGACCTTAAAGGTCTGGGCGGTATTCTACTGCAAGATGTACAAGAATCCCTGCCTCATTGCGAAAAAGTTTTAATCCTCCGTCACAGTCATGGGTCTGGCCAGACCTTTTCCAATTTATTTTACATTTTAAACGGGTTTGTTATATGGCTAGAGATTTGAATTTTCAGGTACCCTCCTGAAATTTTATTGGCTTTCTAGTGGTGAAAAAATGGTATGAACAAAGTAAACAGAAAAGGAGTTAGAAGGATATTTTGAAACCTGCCATATTAGTACCACAGTGGGTCTGGCCAGACCCACTTTTTAGTCGTTATATTTTTTCACGGAAGCAGTCTTTAAATGTTTTGTTTTAGTATGCCGCGAACTTTCAAAGTGTTTATGAGAAATTTTTTCCAAAAATGTGGTAAAATTATAAAAATTTTGGAAAATGAATGCTGAATTAGAATTTATTTTCAATACGCGACGTTCTGGTAACTTCGATACGGATTTTTGCACCAGAATTGCCGAGGCTTTAGCAAATGACTTGGAGAGTGAAAGAGCTAATGAGGAAACCGGACAGCATGAAGAAGATTATCCATTTTTGGGTGAAAATGATGAAGATTATTTGTCATACGAAGATGATGCATCGGACGTTAAAAATAATCTGGTAATCGAACCAAATGTAGAAGACGACAGTGATGAAGAGGAGGAAGACTGGTTCTGAAACAGGTGAAGAGAATAATAACAGTTTTATTGGAAAATACGGTACCATTTGGAATAAAAACCAGCCGACCAGTGGTGATATAATGTGATTCGTTTTCGAGCTGGGCCTAAAAAGCAAATCTTTACTCCCCTTGAAGCTTTCAAAAAAATTTTTATTCCAAATATTACAGACATCATTATATTTCAGACAAATCGGTATGGAAAAGACGCAGTCAATAAATGGAATGAGATATGTATATGGAATTTTCTCAACAAAAATCTTGAGAAGAATTATAGTCCGCAAGAGAGTATTACCATTGACGAGTACTTGTTTCCATACAGGGGAAAAACTAAATTTACACAATAAATACAAACAAAACCTGCAAAATAAGGTATAAAAATTTGGTGGCCTGTGTTTCGAAAACAAAGTATCCGTTACAAGGAAAATTATACACAGGTCGAAAGAAAGGCGAACAACGTGAAATAAATCAAGGGGAAAACGTTATGCTGCAACTTGCAAAGCCGTACGATAAAAGTGGTCGCACAATTGTCGCTGTCAATTTTTTAACATCTTTAGAAGAAGCAAAATGTCTGGCTAATATTGAATGAATACACCCAAACCTGTTTTTACACGGTTTTTTTTACGCGAATTTGAAATAACACGGTTTTTTGATTCAGCCGATAGACCAGGGTATTATCGCAACATTTAAGACTTATTATATTAAGAGATCTTTTCAGTACATTTTAAATGAAATAGAAAGTGATGCTAACACTACAGTTATCAACGCATGGAAGAAATTTTCGATTATGGATTGCATAAAGCATTCTGATTAGCCTTTTCAGAAATAAAACCATCAACTTTAAATGCCTGTTGGAAGACCATTTGGCCAGAATGCGTCAAAGGCAAAGACACTTGTGCGAATGATACTTCAGGTGGTGAAGTGTAGGCAGATATAATTAATTTAGCGCGAGAAGTTGGAGGTGAATGGTTTGATAATCTTAACATTGAAGATATAAACGAAATAATTTTTGATAAAGCTCTAAATGAAGAAGAAATATTGGAGGTTGCGCTGGGAAATGAAGATCAAAATGTCGAAACTGATGAGAGTGAAATTCAAAGTCCAATAACTGCCAAGTTGATACTTGACGGCTATGACATGTGATAACATAATTGAAAGAGCTGTGAAATTTCAATCAGACCTGCAAACACGTATGACTAGATACAGAGAGCTCTATAAAGAGCTTTCCAAAGTTGGATCACAATGCACTATAACAGAATTTGCTGTTAAAAGAAATAAACCAGCGCCAGAAGCAGCTTCCGAAGATGTAGAAGTAATGAGTGTTTCTACTGACGAGACTGATATTGAGCCACCCCAGCAAAAGTGCGCATGTTATCAGAAACTGACTCCGAATAAAATAAAAAAAATTTTTATTGAAAATAATTAGTTCCTAATTGTCTTAAGAGTTTGATAACTAATTTTATTTTTATAAATGGAAGAGAATTTTTAAGTTTTTTCTTTATTTTTTTATAATCATAAAATGAAATAAAATAAAAACTCTGTGTATACTATTGAACTAAATCCGTGCGTTTTTATAAAGTTATTCAATTTTATAGGCATATGTAGGCTGCTGCATCAATCCTATGTATATCTTTTCAGTTTTCAGCTATTGTAGCCCGGCCTACCAATGTGCAAGATTCGCCGCAAGACTTGCTCTCGGCTTGCTGAGCGCCTGCGTACTAAACCCAACCTCGTTCATCACGCTTTCAACCATTTGCGAGTTGTAATGGCTAACTAAGTTATTAAGGATATTGTTGTCCTATTTTATTCTGTGTGCTTAAATTACTGTGATAAACACATATTATATCAGTTATCATGTACATATGTACATATTGTTACAAACAATCTAGATACATACTGGTGTTTTGCTTTTATATCCCTTAACATTAAAATGGTAAACAAAAATCTAACAACAAACACCAGCATAAAAAATGGTTCACAAGTAAAGAAAAATACAACAACAAACACCAGCATAAAAAATGGTAAACATGTTAACAAAAATATAACAACAAACACTATAAAAATAAATGTAAACGAAATACACAAACAAAAATAATGGAACAATAATGTATACATTTATAGAGATTTCGAAAAGGCGAAGCCACGAAGACTGTTTAACCTGCCATATGAAAGGCATGGCAAAGCAGGCGAGTAAGTCACGATGTGTGTTTGAAAAGAGTAATCGTGTTTTGAAGATCTCCGTTACAAAGATCTGTCGAACAATAGTCTAGTAATTGTTCTTGTTTATGTAACGGATGTAAACAGAGGAATAACAAACTAAGTAATTGTTGTTGTTTACATCAAGTTGTAAACAGTGGCACATAATAATAAGGAGTTCTAATTAAAAGTAAACAAAAATTTATTTTTATTTTCTTTGCAATCTACGAGCTCTTATTCTAAACGTTTTTAAAATGTAGATACGTAACAATATGTTGTAGCCTTGCTATCTGCGTAATAAGTCATTCCAGACAATGCCTTAAAAACAAATTAGAATTTTAAGAATTTTTTTTTAACTCACAACCACAACAAAATTGGAAATGTTTCTTTAATTTCGTGTTTTCGTTTAACAGGAACCAAAGCCATATTTCAGTAAGAATGAAAGAAATGAAGAGCTTTAAAGTGAAGTACAACTTGTTGCAATTCTGGTCGTAAAGATCTGTTATTAACTTTAACAGAAAAAATTTTCTCTTTTTATCATAAGCATTTGGTTCCTTTCGATGCGAAATCCTTTTTCTTTATGTTTCTTTTCCAGCAGTATTATGGTTTTAAAGAGAAAAAGGAAAAGAGGAAAACAAAGCAAAGAAAGCAAAGCATCTCAAAAATACTTGAGCGCCACTACACTTGAGTACATACTTTCTAATGCAGGACTTAAAGTTTAAAATCGTATTTAATGTATCCGTTTCCTTCCGTTGAATGTATGAAAAAACAAGCATGAAATGATGTTGGGAAACATTCAAAATGCAAAATGCATGCTCATGTTAATGCAAAAACAAATGTGAGGTATGAAGTTATACTTAAATCCGTGGAAAAAGTGGAGAAGAAACAAGGAAAATCAGTTGAAATCTATAAATATTTCTAGTTCACATATGTAGAACGAGAAAGAGATTTGTGGTACAAAAATTATACGTTTCTGCTATATTAGAAAATATTAAAGCATGAATTGACTTGTATAGTAAATACTGCTACGAAAATAGAAGGAATCTAGATACTGTTGTTTTGCTTTTACATCGCTTAACATGAAAATTGTAAACAAAAGCTACAAAAGCAGAACAATGAACTTGTTTACAAATTATCGCACTGCGTAATATAACAACACACACCAGCTTAGAAAAAGGGTAAACAAAAATGGAGCAACAAACACTACAAGAATAAATGTATTCAAAATACAAAAACAACAATAATGAAACAACCATCTTTACATTTATAGAGACCTCGAGAAGATGAAGCATTTGTCAGACTGTTTACGTTACATACATTTATACACAATTGGCCATTACAACCCTTCAGTCTGGATTACGGCCTAGCTTCTCACGCTACTCATGTTGTGTGCGTTAATTTTATACGTGAGTGGCGGGACCTACAGTTTAACGTCGACTACGAACGACAGATTTTTGAGAAATTTTTTCATGGCAGGTTTATTTACTCTCAGAGTTTTTGCCAGAAATGTGCTGGGATGAAGTCGCCG
Source organism: Sarcophaga rosellei (assembly GCA_930367235.1). Classification (NCBI taxonomy): domain Eukaryota; kingdom Metazoa; phylum Arthropoda; class Insecta; order Diptera; family Sarcophagidae; genus Sarcophaga; species Sarcophaga rosellei. The sequence goes on along the minus strand of OV884021.1, from coordinate 29,556,541 downwards.
AAGAAATTTTTTTTTTCATATTTCGCTATGATCTCTGACCTGGGATACGAAGCCGGGCTTTACGTCTAATAAGCCAACACACTACCTACTAGACTACGGCGATTGTCTAGTAATTGTTATTGTTCATACAAAGGGTGTAAACAGAGGAATAACAAACAAAGCAAATTACAATCAACGAGCTCATATTTTAAACGTTTTTTTTTCGAACGTCCCCGGCCTCACACTAACCCACCCTCACCCGAACGCGGAGGGATCGTCCCCTTTACGTAGGGCGTAGCGAGTAAGGGAAAAGTAATGGCAACGAGAACATAAATTAGCTACAGAACTTAATCACAAGCTGAATAAAGTAACAATAAACAGGAACTAACTATGACAAGAACGAAAATTCATTTTTATATAATAATTTACAAATTAATGGCAGCATATAAGCTACGTTTTATATTACAAACACTACAATTAAAATCAATAAAATCATAATATAAATTAAAATCATTCCATAATCTACGATTAAAAGTTATTTAATTTTACTGTATTGAAGTCACCGTGGTCTAGTAGGTAGTGTGTTGGCTTATTAGACGAAAGGCCCGAGTTCGAATCCCAGGCCAGACATCAAAAACAAAATACAAAAAGTATTTCTTCGGCGACTTCCTCTCAGCAGATTTCTGGCAAAAACTCTGAGAGTAAAAATTGCCATGAAAAGCTTCTCAAAAAATCTGTCGTTCGGAGTCGACTTTAAACTGTAGGTCCCGCCACTCATGTATAAAATTAACGCACACAACATGAGTGGTGTTGAGAAGCTAGGCCGTAATCCTGACGAAGGGTTGTAATGGCCAATTATGTATGTATGTAATCAACAAAAGGGAAAATTACATCCATAGTTCGTTCTATAGAAATCTAAAGAAAGAGGGCGATAGTGCCGTGAAAATCTTGCGGGAGTACTGAAATTCAGCTTACAAAGCAAAAACTCGGAATCGATATCACTTTTAACCAGATTAAAAACAAAACAGCCTAAAACAGCCCTTCTACGTTCCAAAGTTGGAAGTTTTATCAAACCTAATTTAGCCTCATATGACCGAAACCCATTGGCATTAACCCATCCTAAGCCACGTAAACAGAATAGTAAAAACTGCCTCCGCACAGACTCTATTGAATCACTGTGACAACGATAGTATGGATTCCAAATAATAGATGCATACTCCAAAATAGGTCTAACAAGTGAAATGTATAGCAGTATAGTTATATAAGGATCAATGGGTTCCCTAGTCCATCTTTTCACAAAACCAAGAACAGCCCGAGCCTTGCCAATCATCATACTAATATGATCAACAAAATACAGTCGTCTCCTATCCATTAATACTCCCAAATCAAGAAATGTAGTCACAGTTTCCAAAAGGTAAGAATTAATCACATAAGTGATTAAGAAATCCATGCATTTACATTTTTTCAAGTTAAGATCCATTAAATTAACTCTGCACCAAGTTACAAACGAATCAATATTCCGCTGAAGAACAGCCTGACCATGATCATCATCAAAAGTATAAAATAATTTAACGTCATCAGCATACATTAGAATATTACAATCAGAAATAGCACAAGGAAGATCATTAAGAAACAATAAAGACAGTAAAGGACCCAAATGGCTACCCTGCGGAACACCAGAAGTAACATATACAGTCTTAGACAATACATTCCTAAACAATACCCTCTGAGGCCTAAGGGAGAGGTAGGAGTCTAGCCAACTGTGAATAATATCAGGAATACCGATTAATGATAGTTTAAAAAGCAAAATTCTATGATCAACCTTATCAAAAGCTTTACTGAAATCAGTATAAATTACATCTGTCCGAGCGCCTGCAAGAAAACCCCTGAAAACACGTGTAGTAAATTCAAGAAGATTAGTGACAGTCGACCTACCTTTTAAAAAACCATGCTGGAAAGGGGATATTAAAGATTTCGTATTAAAAAAGAAATAATCCGTCACCAGTTTCTCCATCAACTTGGAAATAGCACTGACTTTGGCAATACCCCTGTAATTGGAAATATTGGATTTATTACCCGACTTATGCAAAGGAATTACAAACGAACTCTTCCAAATAGATGGAAAATGACCAGCCCTCAGAAGCCCATTGAATATAAAGATTAAAACGCAAAAGTTAAAAAGGCAACAATACGGTACAGAATGATTTTAAACAAATATTTGAAACAAAAAAAAACGTTTTAAAAAAATGGACGTGTAAATAAAAGAATATGAAACTATTTAAAGCAGTTTTTTTGTTTGCTCATTGCAACACATTGCTCATTGCAACACAAACCAATTCCATATCTTTTGTAGGGTAATTGCGTATAACCCTTGCATTCTGATTCGTGTATGAACCTGGCCAGTTTATGCATTGGTTCAACCTTACGTCTTTTGAAGGAATCGCTAATCCGGTGTTTTCTTTAGGGTCTTTCATTAAGTGTTTCCTATGTTCAAATTTAAATAAATAATGTGTGTGAGAGAAATCAGCGAAATTTTTTATTCGATTGGAACATCTGTTGATGATTTTGATGGATTAGAAATGTTCAATTTGCCATGACTCTGCAGCATAAATTAGACACAATTTGACCGAAGGGAAGGTTTATGCGGACTTTGAGAACTGCTGTGGGTTGTAGATTCTAAGACTTAAGAAAAATTCTCCATATAACCTCCAATGCAATGGCACGATTGCAAATAACTTGTGTATAATGTCCAATGTGGCATAAGCAACATGATGTAGTCGCCTCAATATAGTAGGCAGTTATATGGGTTATTTGAGGTGTTCAAACCTAACGGTTCAGACCTCAGGTCAGACATCTCCGACAAAACGAAATATGAAAAAATATTTCTTCAACGACTGGCTCTCATAAGATTTCTGGCGAAAACTCTAAGAGTAAATAAATTCTAAGAAAAGTTTTCAAAAATATCTGAAAATGATACTTATATATTTAATTGTACACACAACAAAAGTGGTGTGAGGAGCTAGGTCGTAATCCTGACTAAAGGGTTGTAATGGCTAATTATGTACATATGTATGTGCTATGACTTGTGCGACACTTAGCATCGTTCTACTGAAACCACATGTTGTTAGTGTCGAAATAATCCAATTCATCTCAAAAGAAACAGTGATGACATGGACCACGTCGTTCTCAAAAAAATACTTCTGATGCCGCCAGCCCAAAATACTCATTTAACATTGACTACTTTGGGATACATTGGACTCTATTAGATCTCAAGTAGATTATTATCATCCAAATATAGACAATTTTGTTCGTTTATATACCCATTCAGGCAGAAGTGAACTTCATGAGTTAAGATGACTTTTTATAGAAAATTATGCTCAGTCGCCTCATAATAGTTGGCAACCGGAACAGAGAATACACGACGTTGTCTACAGTCGGCTATGGTTACTGGAAATTCAGACTGAACAAATAACAACTAATTCGATAGGTGTGATCGACGTAGTCTAGTAAGTAGTGTGGTGGCTTATTAAATACAAGGCCGCGGTTCAAACCTCAGGCCAGGAATCAAAAAAAAAGTATTAAGAAAACATTTCTTCGGCGACTTCCTCTCAGCAGATATATAGCAAAAACTCTAAGAGTAAATAAAATTGTCATGAAATGATTCTCAAAAATCTGTCATTCGGAATCGACTTTAAACTGTAGGTCCCGCCACTCATGTATAAAGTTAACACACACATCATGAGTGCTGTGAGAAACTAGGCCTTAATCCCGACTGAAGGGTTGTAATGGCCAATTATATATGTATGTATGTTATGTAGCTTCAACAAGGCGGCCGTTAGCAACTGCCAAAGTATGGAAGACCCAGTAGAACTCAGAGGAACCTATTTGATTATAAAATTAATTTTATTTTATTTTCTTTTAACCTGTTCTTTATTTAAAAATTTACTGACTATTAGTTAGTCGTATACCCTAAGCGAAGTTACTTAAATTAAACTTTTCAAATAAATTAAAACAAAACGATGCTCACTAATTTTACGTGCTGCTAAAACTTTTTAAATTTATTTTTAATACAAAAATGTTTCAGTAAATCACATACTTTTAATCAGTTTTAATGTGTGTATATTTTAAATAAAATATGAAAAACTTTTTTTCAAAATATCGATCCTTAGAGATTTAAAATGTTAATAAAAGCAAGCAGAAATCAAAAATACTCTTTAAAAAATTTTTAAATATATATAAATAAGTTAAAAGAGAATGTGGAATATCATAAATAATTATAGAAGGACACTACAACTACAAATTCTATACTACATACAAGCACGTATTCAAACAATATATTTTGTATAAAACTTTTTCAAATAAAGTTTCTCCTCATTAGGAGTTGTTGTCTGAGGACTACAAATTAAAAAAAAAAACTGTTACGTTTTTACCGTTTAAAAACCTTTAAAATATGAGCTCGTAGATTGCAAATAAAATAAAAATAAATCGATTTTTAGTTTTTATTCAAATTCTTTATTATTCGCACAATTCTGTATGCCGCTGTTCATAACTTCATGTAAATAACAACAACTGCTTTTCTTCGTTATTCCTTTGTTTACAACCTTAGCATAAACAATATCAATCACTAAGCAATTGTAAGACAGATCTTTGTAACGGAGATCTTCAAACCAAGATTATTCTCTTCAAACACACAAAACTGACTGAACTTCACTGACTCACTCGCCTGCTTTCCCTTGCCTTTTATATGGCAGGGTACACAGTCTGATGAATGTTCTTGAAGGCGGATGTTCATGACTTCGTCTTCTCGAGATCTGTATAAATGTAAACATCGTTGTTTCATAATTGCTGTTTGTGTATTTTGTTTACATTTATTTTTTGTAGTGTTGTTGGTATATTTTTGTTTACTTGTTTACCATTTTTTATGCAGGTGTTTGTTGTTGAATTTTGCAGCTTTTGTTTATAATTTTAATGCTGTAAAATTAAACACCAGTATCTAAATTTTTCATTTTCGTAACAATATAATCGCGCTATTATGATTTTGCTAAGGTGACGATTATGCCATTCATAATTTTGATAAAAGTACCAAGTTGATATCCAAATTTCCAAGTGTTGTTGAAAATGAGTTATCGGAAGGGATTGGCAACACACAAGAATTCTTTAACTGAATTAAAATCTTGAAGAATACATACATGGATACATATTGTTAGGTTTTAACTTTTAAACTCTTAAAAACTTGATGTAAGCAACAACAATTGCTATGTTTATTATTCTTATTTACAATCTTTTGCGTAAACAATACCAATTGTTCGACGAATCTTTATAACGGACATCTGCAAACCCCGATCATTCTCTTCAAACATCGCGCATCTTCACACAAGACAGACTGAATTATTTCTAACTTCGTTGCTTACTTTGTCTTGCCTTTTATGCGCCAACGTAAACAGTCTGAAGTCGAATGTTCGTGGCTTCTCCGTCTGGAGTCCTCTATAAATGAAACATCGTTGTTTCATGATTGTTGTTTGTGTATTTTTGTTTACATTTATTCTTGCATTTTTGTTTACTTGTTCATCTCGCTTTTTATAATGGTTTTTGTTGGTATATTTTTGTTTTCTTGTTTATCATGTAAACAAGTTTATTGTTTTTGTAGCTTTTGTTCACAATTTGAACGATGTGAAAGCAAAACACCATTTCCATTTTCGTAATAATATGTATTGGTCATTACAACCCATCAGTTATGATTACGACCTAACTTCTCACACCACATATATTGTGTGTGTCAATTTTTATCCATAAGTGTTGGGATCTATAGTTTTGAGTCGATTCCAAACAACAGATCTTTACGAAACTTTTCATGGCAATTTAATTTACGCTCAGAATTTTTGTCAGGAATCTGCTGAGAGGAAGTTGCGTGAGATATAGTTTCTCATATGCAGTTTTTGCTGGAAATGTCTGACCTGGGGTTTGAACCGTGGGCTCACATCTAATGCGCCAACACACTACCTATTAGACTACAGCGACTACAGAAAACACATCTTGCACATAATAACGCAGAAAGTTTTTAACATTCTACAGAATTCTGACAGGAAAAACTTCCGAAAAACTCACCGCTCATCTCATATCCTGTATTCGCATTACGGCTTAGAAGAGCTTTCATTTCTGAAAATCTCTTGGAAACTCTAATTGAGGTGAGACCAGAAAAGAAAAATTATATGCATTATGATCAATTAACAAAGTTATATATTGGTATTCAGTTATGATATGTTGTTGTTGATGTCGGGGATACCCCGAGAACATCAAGCAAATTTGCAACTTCTAAGGTCTTTAAAAAGTTAAATTTAATTTGTTACAAGTTAAAGCCAACTAAGGCGGTGTTATACGGTTTCCTCAATCGCTTAAAGACCATATTTGCCATTAAAGTACATTGAGACGAATACATACATAATTGGCCATTACAACCCTTCCTTCAGGATTACGGCCTAGCTTCTCACGCCCCTCATGTTGTGTGCCTTCATTTTTTTATACTTGAGTGGCGGGACTTACAGTGTAACTTCGACTCCTAACGACAGATTTTTGAGAAATTTTTTCATGGCAGGTTTATTTACTCTCAGAATTTTTGCCAGAAATCTGCTAAGAGGAAGTCGCCGAAGAAATATTTTTTTTTCACATTTCGTTTTGATGTCTGACCTGGGATTCGAACCCTGGCTTTACGTCTAATAAGCGAACATACTACCTACTAGAATACGGCGACTATTAAATAATGACTCAGTAAAGACAAAAAGAATCGTTAAGCGAAGCATTACAGATAAATTGAAATTGAATTTTCAAGTGATCTCGAAATCTAATAATAATGGCTGGACCACTAAATCCTTATATTAGACAAATAGTTGGGGATAGTGTAATAATTCCGCTTATTACATGGATGAAGAGTACATCAAGGCAGAATGAGCACGTACGTCTCAGATATGTGTAGGATTACAAAACTCTATTCAGAAGGCTTTTAAAAAGCAGACAGACATAATAGCCTGTATTCCGTTACATTACATTAGTATATCAGCTACAATGCTTATCTGATATACTATTGTCGATTGGCTCTATCACTGAGTATTGCATATTTTTTTTATGGTCAAATAAGACTTGTGCAGCCTCTGTCTTCATTGACCAACTTCTTCGATGAGTTTGGTAGATCTCGGTGAGTACAGGGACTGCGCTTACCTATGACATCACAGCGAGTCCCTATGCGTGCTCAAGTAAGCTTTGGTTTCAAAGCTAACACTCTGGCGTACCTATATAAGACTTCCAAATGAATATGTCTGAACAGAAAAGTGGCTTTCATAGGGCTAAGACTAAAAAACTTAGAACTTTCTTATTTTTAGACTAGGCGAGAGTAAACGCAACGACGAGAAAAATATAAAATAAAAGAAAAATATAATCAGGTTTCTGAGAAGTATTATTTGGATCTCTATTGTGTAGACTATACGTATTTCACTCTCATGCTAGCTGTGTACTTTAGAAAGAAACAAATTACGGCTGCGTGTCCTTATGACGCCTCTCGTTCATTTTATTGCATGCAAACATGTTTGTATTTATATTCTAACAAGTTGTAGTTGTTGCAATCATTTGTTATTTGAATAAGAAATAAAAATTGTAAATAAAAAATGGAAAATAATAAAATTTATTCATGAACTACATTGCTCAGGAGATAATAATTCGTTACCATTTGAATGAAGGAAGGGAAAAATGAAAAACAATACTGGAATAGCTTTTTCTGTTTTTTATTATTTGAGAAATGATTATTTTCAAAATGTATGCACATATACATAAATACATAATGTATGAGAGCGTAGCATATTCATTCATATGTACATACAGGTATATGGATTTAAAGCAATAATAATATTTAATATCTATAAGATATTTTATTATAATAAAGTATTGTAAATTAAAATATTGTTCAGAAAATAAAAAATTTAAATACTGGTGTTTTGCTTTTACATCGCTTAACATTAAAATTATAAACAAAAGCTACAAAAAGAAAACAATGTAGTAAACAAAACTGTTTACAAATTATCGTACAGCTTAATATAACAACAAACACCAGCATAAAAAATTGTAAACATGTATAGAGATATCGTGAAGACGAAGTCAAGAACGTTCGCCCTAACAACATTCTTCAGACTGTTTACGTTGCCATATAAAAGGCAAAGCAAAGCAGGCAATGGACTTTGTGAAGTTCAGTGAGTCTTCTGTGTAGATGCGGTGTGTTTGAAGAGAGTATTCGTGATTTGAAGATCGCCTTTACAAAGATCTGTCGAATAATTGTCTTGTAATTGTTATTGTTTATGCGAAGAGTGTAAACAGAAGATAACAAAGAACAGCAATTATTGTTTTTTACATCATACATTTACATACGCAAAGTCGTCGTAGTTTAGTAGGTAGTGTGCTCGCTTATTAGACGAAAAGCCCGGGTTCGAGCCCTAGGCCAGACATCAAAAACAAAATATGAAAAAAAATATTTATTAGGCGACTACCTCCAAGCAGATTTCTGGCAAAAACTCTGAGAGTAAATAAACCTGCCATGAAAAAGGTTCTCAAAATCTGTGGTTCGGAGCCGACGTTAAACTGTAGGTCCCGCCACTCAAGTATAAAATTAAGGCACACAACATGAGTGGTGTGAGAAGCTAGGCCGTTATCCTGATTGAAGGGTTTTAATGGCCAATTATGTATGTATGTATGAAATACACAAACAACACTACGATAATAAATGTAAACAAGGATGTCTACATTTATAGAGATTTCGAGAAGGTGAAGTCATGAACATTCGCCTTCAAGAACATTCATTTGACTGTTTACTCTGCCAAATAAAAGGCAAGGCTGGCGACTGAGTTAGTGAAGTACAATCAGTCATGTGTGTGGACGCGGTTTGTTTGAAGAGAGTAATCGTAGTTTGAAGGTCTCCGTTACAAAGATCTGTCGAATAATTGTCTAGTGATTGTTATTGTTTATGCAAAAAGTATAACAGAAAAGAAACAATTGTTGTTGTTTACATCAAGTTGTGAACAGTAGCATACAGAGTTGTGCAAATAATAAAGAATTTATTTTAAAACTAAACACAAATTTATTTTTATTTTAATTGCAATCTACGAGCTCATATTTTAAATGTTTTTAAAAGGGTAAAAACGTAACAACATTACTTATGAAGGAAATTAAGTCCATGTACTAAAAGTATAAGAGTCATAAAATTCCCATACATTTTCCTTCTTGATTAACTCAATATTTGTTTCAGAAGAATGAAATAATTTGTTTTATTTTTTTCATTCTATCTTTGCGACTTTAGCTGAACGAAAATTTTTTTATTGCCTTTTTGTAGAACAATATTTGTATCTTTAAAATAAGTTTTAAGAGCAACTGCATATTCCATAGGGTATTGCATTCAAGCGAATATTATTTTTTATGAATATTTTTACGAGCTTTTGCTGTTCCTTACATTTTCTCTGCATGCATTTCTTTTATGATTAGTTTAAGGCCTCAGAGATTGAGGTCAGTCAGCCTATCCTATGTAAGAAGCAGAAGAGGCATAAATGAAAATAAAAACGGCTTAAGTGTTAAGGGAATTTTTACTGTTAAATGAATTTCAAGTATAAAGTTTGAAAAGGAAACAAACACTCTCCCTGAAGTCTTTATGGCTGTCAAAATGAAATAAAAATACGAAGAAAATTTTATTAGCTTCAGTTAAAGAAATACACATGACCTAGTGATTTTGTTTACAACCTTAACCCATATTAGCATTTTAAGGCATGATTGTAGGAAGTCTATAAATTCACAAGATGTGTTATTATTGCCCGTTAACAAATTTAAAAATGCCTTAAATTTGCTTTGTAATTATTATTGTATTTAATTTTCTTAAATACATAAATTTGAAGCAAATAATTATAATTGTTGTTGTAGCGTTTGTGGTATTCCCACGTGATATTTCAGATATTCACACTTAATTCCCACAACATGCAATTGTATTGAAAGTTGCAATTAGGTGTTGTTTTAGCACGTACATATATTATAAAAGGCACGCCAACTTTAATTATTTAATACATAAGGCAGTTAATTTTTTTATTTTTATTTTAAAAAATACTTTCATTCTGGTAAAATTGGCTTGAAGCTCCATATTTCTTTTAGGGCAAATTTCTTTTGTGGTCTGTAGCATGAGCAGGGATCATACACCAATATTATATAAACAAAATGTAGAGAATTACACTTCTAAAGATATTAGGCGGAACGTGTGTATTGTATTTAGCTATAAATTGTTAAACTTTCCAATTAAAAATATGTTAATGTCTTGTGATGCTACTACAACCTTGAGTAAAACTAGCTGACATAACAGTCACCATAATAAAAAGGTTTCCCTATTATTCTTCTTTTAAAATTGTAGTGAAAAGAGTCTCAAAAATCTGTCGCTGGGAGGCAACTTCAAACTGTAGGCCCCGTTATTCATGTATAAAAGTTAACACACACAACATAAGTATTGGTAAGTAATATCCTTACTAAAGTATTCTAATGACCAATTAGGTACATATGTATGTATGGGTGTAGGAAGAACTCGCAGACTTCAGACAATAGACCAGAGATCAGTAACGAATTGTTTTTTCGCTACTCATAATTACTGATAAAATTTTCAGTATGAGTGAGTCAACAGTATTGAAATTCAGCTACTCTGATTCATTTGTACTCACTACAACATTGATTTATAAGCACAGGTTGCAATGAGTATGATTACAACGTTGATATAAAACTCATACCATTCGAAACATGTTTGATTCATACGCCTACTCATTCAGATTCATAACTTTAGAAAAATACTTATAATCCTCATAAATGATTTGAGTGATTCGAATCATTCCTCAAAATTTACAGTCTTAGTTGTTGTTCCATTTACAAAAAAAAAAAAAAAAAAAAAAAAAAAAGAAGAAAGAAAAAGTCAAAGACATCAAGCAAGGCAAACACAAAACCTTCTTGTGAGTATTGCAGTGTTCGTACGCGAATCATACTTATTTTGTGATTCTTGTAAAAGTTGAGTCATGGAGAGCCGAAATCAACAACATCATGCATATTGTTAAGTAGGAGTATGATGAGTACTTCAAACTTTGAATATGAGTACTATGAGTATAATATTAAAATAAGTATGAATGCGTATAACCATCAGAATTTATGAATATGATTCGCACTTTTTTGAATACTCATTGCTGATCTCTGGTAGATACTAAGCCTTTAGCTTATCTGGTCGTAGGAGAGGTGAGCAGTTAGTAATACTTTTTGCCTTGAATCATTTATTAGAATAAAAACACTTTAGTTTTCAAAATGTTTATTTTTTTTTAAATTTGTAAGTTTTGTTATTCCTAAAATAACCTGCATTATCTTGATTTAATCTTTTTTAATTGTAATTCTGTTCATGTTTGCCGGTGACAGTAATTTAATTTTGTTTCCTTTTTAAAATAATTTCCATTCAATTCAATTAGTTTTAGTTTATTGGCAATCATTGTCTTTCAATTGAATTTCAATTAGAAATGCAAAGAATAGAAGTTGATTTCACTTTAATTTCCTTGCATCCTTGGGCAGGGCAGCAGTTTTTGTTGAACTAAAGAAATTTTATTCTTTTTCGACAATCGAAAGGAAACAGGAAGTCAAACAATTACTGTTTGTGTTTGAAATATTATTGTGGCAAAGCAATATGGCTTTTCATATATAATTTTAAATAATAAAATTTAGAAACAAATTTTCTTTCATTTTCCTTTTGCAAACAATAACAACACATATTGAACAATTAAATACAAATTTCTGAACGTTTTCTATTTAAGGGCAATAGCTGTGTAAAGCTTTTAGAATGAAAAACTTTTAAAATAATTTCTTAAAAGAATTTATAGCGTGGTCCATCTATCGATTTATATTTGAACCATCGGTTATTTTGAATCTGGCAATACTTATGTCATTCTATTCTGTCACAAAATTGAGTATATTATCTCCACTGAACGTAATGAATCGATTCAAGCGGGAGCTACGTTGGGATGTTTTGCCAACAAAAATTTTATCTTTTCGGATAAAGCCCACTTTCCTCTTGGTGGATACATTAATAAGCACAATTGCCGTATTTGGAGCTTAGAAACCCACAAGTGGTCTAACAGAAACTAATGCACCCATTGCGGATTTGGTGTGGCTTGTGGAGCGGAGACATCATTATCCCATATTTCTCTAAAAATAACGACGAAGCAGCAATGGTGATGTCATTTGGTCGCCAAAAGGCTGCGATTTGAAGCCTTTTGACTATTAACTGTGGTTTTTGCCGACAAACCATTTTGCCATTGCCGACATACGACCCTATACACTTGAAAAAGTGCACGAACTTTAGTCCGATGGAATGAGTTATTATGAAGCCAGCCGAGGCAGCCAGATGAATGAAATAAAATTCCATTTCCAATCGAACCAATTGGACTTCATAACAAAAGATTAAATTTGGAAAAATTACAAATCATTTTTGTTTTTTGCATTTTTAAATTTAAACTTTTAAATGGCTCACCCAATATGTTTCAAGTTTATAAACGAATTTAAACATAGTCAATGAATTTTAACTGGAATTTAATCTGTGTATTTAATTGACTTCATTGTTTCGATTTTGAATTGAAAATGAAACTGTTTGCAGTTCCAGTCGAACTACTTGTCTTTTACTTTACTTTTAGTTCTTTTCCTGCAGTTTTCCATTCATTTTGGCAAGTAAATACTGCAATTTACTTGGAGTGGAGTTTTGTTTTGATACAGTTTTCCAGACGCTACCATTTCTAACTGGGCTAACTGTACCCAGTTAAAGCGTTTGTTACAACTTGTGGTAATAAGTTTTGACATTGAGTTGTGGTAATAAGTATTGACATTTCAAAACCGGCTTTCGGTTGTTAAATATTATTCATATAAAATGATATTTATTGCGCAAAAGATTTTCTAATTGATGGTGTATGCTGATTTGTTTATCGTTGGTCTTCTCCAGAATTTGACGTAGTATGAAGATCTAGTCGATTGTTGGCTTGCTAGTTCTGTAGACTCACTCATCAGTGTTTCGACGAATGGCTTCAGTTGCTCATGTAATACGTCCGTAAGATCTTCGTATGAAATAGGGAGAAGGCTTATACGACTGTAATTGGCGCATAACCTTGGGTCTTAATTCATATTTTTGTTGAAATCGACCTTCGATAGCTCCGTAAGGAGTCGTGTTTTTGGTGTAATATCTAAGGTCGGTATACCTGCGAAGCTAATAAAGCTTTGCAGAATGAAGTTGTGTAGCACCTACAGCTCTGTCAAGAAAGGAATGGACCTATCCATTGACAATAGAATATAATTTGTCATCTCTAATACTACAAAACAGCTGATATTTTTTAGGAGTGCATGAGTCGCATAGAAAAGTAGAAAGTAAACCTACTTGACGCATTCTATGCGTCTATGCATTCTATGCATTTTCTTCTGTAACTTGTCACAAACAACTACACTGATTCTACTTTTTCGGTATATGTACGAATGTAAACAGAAGGTCGCATGAAAGGAATGGTATGGACTTTCGGCTTTAAGGAGAGTGCCAGGAAAAATTTGATCATATTTCGAAATTTTTTGTAATTTTTTTTTTTTACAAACCACATCGTTTGATGACCGGCCATCATAATCCATGCCATCGTTCAATTAGGTTTATATGTTCGAGTCATGAAAAATTTCATATTTTAAATAAGCTTCACCCAGAGAATGATAATTTATTCGACTCATAGTGGGTATTTCAAATGATTAAAAAATTTCCATGATATCTCACACACACTTTATAGAGAGGATGCGCTTAATGTTTAATGTGAAGCGTGTTCAATCGATTGAAAAAAACTTGAAGCGAAATTCAAATCTGATTGCTTAAACGTACAGTGGAACAATTTAATTGATTCGATCGGCTCATAGTTATAATGCATTCAACAGAAACTGTTTTAAATATTTCGTCCGAAGTCGCCGTAGTCTAGTAGGTAGTTTGTTGGCTTATTAAATGGGAGGTCTCGGTGAGACCAGGTGAGACATCTCCAACAACACCGAAATAAAAATAAAAATATTGTTACGAAAAGGGAATAGACAACAATCAGTGTGAACAAAATACACAAACAACAATGAAGTTGCAATAGAGTTCTCGAGAAGGCGAGACCACGCACATTCGACTTGAAGAACCTTCATCAGACTGTTTACGTGGGCATATAAAAAGTTGTAAACGGTGGCACACAAAAGTAGTGCGACCAATAAAGAATAAGTCTAAAACTAAACACAAACTTGTTTTTATTTTGTTTGCAATCAACGAACTCATATTTTAAACGTTTTTAAAAAGGTCAAAACGTAACAATATATATTCGGCGACTTTCCCTCAGATTTCTGGCAAAAACTCTCAGAGTAAATAATATTGACATGAAAAGGTTTTTTCTCAAGACATCTGTCGGTTGTAATGACCAATTATGCATGTATGTATGTATGTAATATTTCGTTCTGTAAAGCTTCATATGATCGGTGTTTACCTTATTTTATTTTGTTTGTTTCTTGTTTTTTTTTTTTCTTAAATCTTTTCAATGCAAAACAAAAGTTTAAACAAACATTTTCCAAGTACATTTGAATGTAAGAAATGCATACACATACACGCACACAATGATACAATTGTACTTATATACGTAAACCATTACGTCCTCACATTGTAGCTATTAAAACAAATAAACAAAAATATAAACAAATGTACTTCATATAAGAACTACAACAACAACACTTGCCATAGGGTTTATTTTCATGATTCTCCTAGAAGCCAAACACTCACTCTCTTTTCTTTACTCTTTTCTACAACATCTTTACTAGGACTTTAGAGAAAGTACAGACACATACAGTAAATTTAGTTACACATTTAGTTGTATTTGTGTTTTAAAAAAAACGAATACCACAATAAAAACACTATTCATTGTATTTACAATGTTTATGTACAATTATGTGTTCATTTTGCCTTCTCCTCACTTCGATTGAAGAGAAGAGAAGGAAACTAAATGAAAAGAAAAAAGTAAAGTAAA
Organism: Sarcophaga rosellei; assembly: GCA_930367235.1. Lineage (NCBI taxonomy): Eukaryota > Metazoa > Arthropoda > Insecta > Diptera > Sarcophagidae > Sarcophaga > Sarcophaga rosellei. Next base: position 29,541,464 of record OV884021.1, on the reverse strand, counting down.
AAAGTAGAGTAAAAATTCAAAACTAAAAAAAAAAGGAAATTTTTCTACTCTTAATACAAATATAAACCAGAGAGTATAATTGAGAAAAGCACACATCCTCGACGTTTATACATACATACATATGTATGTACATGCATGTAGGTGTGAGCAAATGTGCATTTATTGTAAACTTTTCGCATTACTTTTATATTTTTCTTTGTGGCAGTCTTATATCGCATGTATGCGCTTGTATGTGTCTGCCTGCATGTATTTATATTACAAATAATATCCTGCTGAGACTGTAGTACAAAACTAAGTAGAACGAAGCCAAACTACGAGTGTAAGAATTCTTAAAATTCAGTTTTTAAAAGAAATTATTTTTGCGCTCTTTTTCCCTTGTTATTTGCACAACGACTGTTTTTTTTTTGTTTGGCAAAAATTTAATTTTTGAAAAAGAACGATAATTATAATTCAGTGAAACATTTATTCCAGCCTGGATTTATAAACCATATAAACGATTTCTGATGTTATAAAAACTAATGAAAAATAAGGAAAACTACTTTTATTTAACGAAGCCAACCAGACCTCTTGTTACAGCAGATTCAAACAGAGATATTATACTGAATCACACTGATTAGATGTCGCTGTAGTCCATAAAATAGTGTGTTAGCTTATCAGCCGCGAGCCCTAGCAAATACAAAGTTGCCATGAAATGTTTCTCAAAAAATCTGTTGTTCGGAATCGACATTAAACAGTAGGTACTCATAATTTCTGATACCTATTCGCATTCATTTTTATTTTAATATCATGGAACCTCTACTAATATTCAAAGTTTGAAGTACCCACCATAATCATACTTAACAATACGCATGATTTCGACTCTCTATGACTCAACATTTACAAGAATCATAAAATAAGTATGATTCGCGTACGAACACTAGAAGGTTGTGTGTTTGCTTTGCTTGCTGTCTTTTTTCTTTCTTATTATTATTTTTTTTTAAATGCAACAACTTAGGCTGTAAATTTCGATGAATGTTTCGAATCACTCGAATCATTTATGAGTATTCTAAGTATTTTTCTAAATTTATGAATCTGAATGAGTAGGCTTATGAATCAAACTTATTTCGAATTGTATGAGTTTGATGTCAACGTTGTACTAATACTCATTGTACTCATACTTATAAATCAACGTTGTCCCAAACAGGAAACTGATTTTCCATTGGACTAACTTTGGAACGTTACGCACGTACTTGATAGCTAGCTAGATCGGGAGATGTGGGAGGGGATCTTGTTCCGCGTATCCAATATCATACAACAAAACCACAAAAATAAAAAAAAATTACGTGCGATTCAAATGCCTCTTTTAGGTCAACAATAAAAAAAGAAATAAATAAAACAATACACATGACTCGTCCTTTCATGTTTCTCAAGTAGCTTTGTTGTTGTGCTACGCCCCTGAACCCACCCTACCATGGTTTTCGAATTAGGGAAAAAGTTTAACGAAAACCCCTAAAAGGACTAAACCTTACCTACGCCTATGAAGTTCTACATTACAAAAAAAAATTTAAGTTTTCATCATCTTAAGAACATTAGGTTATATTGACATAAAAAAAAATTATTATAATAATATAAAAATATAAAAAAAAATATTACGAATAAATTGAAATAAAAAAACTAATTAGCATTACATTAATATCACTGCATGTCATCATAACAAATGATCAGTGATTACTAAATTCGTTATCACAGAAGAGAAATTGAAGTTATAAGAAAAACAAAAAAAAGTATAACAGTTCAGAATTCACTGAGAGAATCATCTTCAATTGCTCTTTTGTAAATATAGGAGAGAATACGTAACATATATATCAGTGATGGTACACAAATAATAGTACTTCATTTGGTACTTTTTTTTTAATTATTTCTGGGCTTTTAGAAATGCCATCACTGGTATATTTTATGAAACAAATACTTAAATAAACTATCTATGTGTATTAAACAAAAATAATAATGGTTTTTTAACTTACAGTAGGGTCTCGATTCCAACGATGCGGATGGAGTCGTTTTACAATCATTATGTTTTTTTTTTTTTTTTGCTAATAAATATTAAGGGATTTAGGTAATTTATAATAATTCATTTTTTTATAAATAAATGGTTAGATATAGAAATAGGTATATATAAGAAAAATTAGAACTAAGTAGAAAATTTCGACATGATAGATTTAATTATAGTTTAATAGTATTTCATATATAGGATAAGTACATGTTGTAAAAGTTATAAATTATTTAATAGAACATATGTAGTTAGATAGATCAATTCATTGTATTTAAAAATTTAGACTTTAGGGTTTTAAAGGTTAGAATACTTCATATTTTTTTTTTTTTTTTTTTATTATTTAGAGTTCAGTGGAGATATAAAAATATAATATTAATATTGTAATGGTGGATATATAGTTATTTTAAGATTTTTATATAGTTTTTAGGTTTTTCTCTAATTTTTAGGTTTTTATATAGTTTTTAGGTTTTTAATAGTTTTAGCAAATCGAAACATTTTGTATGCTAAAATTTTTATAGATTGATTTTGAACGGGAATATACGATTGGAAAATATGTTGATTAGATATGTGAGTTGTTTCGGCTGCCTTTCAAAGATTGGTAAGTGAAGAGTTTAAATGGATCTTGATCTGCGACGTTTTCGTTTATTTTTATTAGCAGAATTCTGCCAAAAATGCCAAATTTCCCTCGAGTGAACTGACGCTGTGTCTGCTCCAAATTGGCAAATTGGTGATTCACTCGAGGTACTGGTAGTATATAAAATAACTATATAAAAATGCAATATTTTATTAAAATCACGTTGAAAAACAATACCTTTCAATGAATTTACCTTTTCCCCAAAGGAACAGATTGATTTAAACTGATTTATTACGATGTTTTTATATTTCTTTAGCAAATAATTACTATTTTATAAGAACTTGATTTCACTGAATAAATTAATAATTTTCTTTTCTTTCTATAATAACAAAAATCACTTCTTCACTGCAACACTTTTACTTTACCTCTCCTTCGAGATGTTGAAGGTTTTACAGATCAAGTCAAAAAGAACTTTCGAAAGTCTGTAAGCTTTAATCAAACCTCGGTTGTGATTAAAATAAATAATGAGATGTTATTTTGTTTTATTGTATATAATCTATCACAAGATGATATCTGTGATATAGGCTCTCTTAACGGTATAATACTGGTTTTTCTTCGTTAAGTTGAGAGTATATTGGTGTTCTCTCTTCCAAAGTAAGAAAGAAGTGGGAGAATGTTAAAAAATAGAAAAAAAAATAATAAGACATTGGATGCTATAGAAAATACAGTTGTAAAACCTTGAAATACTAAGGCCTTGAAATATTAAGATCTTGAAATATAAGGGAATGTATTCCAACTACCATTATTCTAGGTTTTATCATTATTAATAATAAACGATTTGGGTAAGATCTGAGTATTGCTTAAAATGATGTATTACAAACCCCAGGTTAAAGTCAGCACTATCTTGGGTTCTAGCAAAGGGTTAGTCCACCATTAATAATTTTGGGGTGTCTATATCATCATTCAATATGCTATCATAATCACAGATAATCATATATAAACTTTGCTGGGTTTGGCCTCGTCCGGTCAGCTCCTGAATGTAAGATCTTCATAAACTGTTATGTTGCCAGAAATGCGCTCAACCATGAAAGGCTAAGAGATAGCTCAAACAACTGTTTCAGTTCCTTTGTTCTTTAAATAACTCGTGTAGATAATAAACAATATTCTGATTAATGAGACAAGGCAATAAGTTAGCAATTTTATCACAGAAACTAAACTACACTTTTCTAAAGGTTCGTGGTGCTCTGAATCCGTGTCCTATCTCAGAAAACATAGAATTTGAGGGGATGTTATGTCGAGAATAATTGTTTTTCTTTCTCGAATCTCGTTACATCATCTGAAACGGGTAATTTTACCATTGAAAAACATTTTTGAAGTTTTTCGATATCTTTTTTTCCAGATCTTATCTCTTCTTTCTATAGCCATTCTTTGGTACTGAATTTTTGCATGGTATTGTGCATATTGTGTTATATAATAATGGTGATTTAGCTAGACCTATAACCTAATCTGCTCTACATCTAGCCCAAGTTTTTTTAAAATCATTACGTCCGTACATAATTGCTCATTACAACCCTTCAGTCAGGATTACTACCTAGCTTCTCACACCGCTGTGTCCGTACGTACATCTGAAAGTCGACTCCGAGTCACAGATATTTTTAAAAAATTTTCATGGCAATTTTATTCATTCTCAGAGTTTTTGTCAGAAATCTGCTGAGAAGATGTCGACGAAGAAATATTTTTCATATTTCGTTTTTTTTTTTTTTTGAGATGTATGCCCTGAGGTCACGTCTAATGAGCCAATACACTACCTACTAGACTAAGACGACTTCAAAATTTTAAAGTCTAATAAACCACCAATTAAATTCTACATAGTCTAGGAACAAATATTGTTCGGCCTTGTCACCCTTTCAGAAAAATGTTCGTTTGTAGCATGACAAATTGCACTTTATTTGTTTTTATTCTAAACCTTCTAATCTACGCAATTGTAGTTTTAAATTTCTCTTTAAACACAAATAGCTACTCAACATCATGTTCTCATATGACACAAAAACAAATTGTAAAATATAATTATCGAAACAAAAAACCAAATAAAATATATAAGTACATGTGTTCATACACTCACTGCATCGCATTAACACTTCCTCTGTAATACATTCATTCAGGTACCCGAACATTTTTAAATATTTTTTTTCAAGTTTTAGAAGCGACCATCATTCCAACCACATATTAAGCACACCGTAAACCATGGGGAGCTTAGAACAAGAAGCGTCATAAAAATGTACAAGAGAAATAAAAAGGTTACCTTCCATTGACCATATCATTGAAATTGTTAACATCAATAAATTTGATCATAATGTGTTTTATGTATTCGAGGGAATTGTTATTGGCTTACTTGTATGGAAAATAATTTGCTACACTCTCTTCATACACTCTCGTTCACATAAGGATGAATTGAAGATGAGTTAAAAGGTCATTTGCTGTCTGTTGCTCTTTTTATTTTTTTTTTTATCGAAGGGGATTTATTTTACTTATTTAATATACTGGAGCCGCTATTGACGGCATTAAAACATAAACTCGAAGTAATTCTTCACAATTCACAAAAGTTTCTTAAAGCTTCTGAGTTTTGACAGTTGGTAACGGCCATCTTGTTAAAGATACATCAAATTAGATGTCATTCACTCAGTCCTTTTTATAAAATTACCGTGAATGAAATTAGCATTAAAGAATAATAGGTGTTCTGTTTGGTCAAGATACCGTATGCCTCGACCATTTTACGATTGCCACAATCGTCTTACTGACAAGTCTATTCACAATGTGGTTGATAAATTCGATTGACAAAATCAGTAAATCATTTATTAACACTTGTACGTCAACAGAATGCATTTATGTATATACACATATTTATAGTCTTTGGTAGGATTGTGCAGAAGCACTCGAGGCAGTCGATTTCATCTGACTCACAAGAACTAAGCCTTTAGCAATATTCAATTCACTCAGTAACTTAAGTTGAACCAATGAACTCTAATTTTCATCGAAAAGTCTTCTTCAGCGATTAGGCACATTTTTGCCGAATTTTAGACTATACCAACCGACATGAGATCCAAGAACGTCTAATGAATCCCGATAAAGTGAAGGTTTCGCTGTGGATTTTGAAATGGAGTTTTCATCGATCCATCTTTCTTTCAGGATGACGTTGGCTCTTATCGGCGAGTACTATAGATTGATGTTTACCAACTTTTGCGAGGCAAATAAATTATTACGTCGAAAGTAATAATTTCTTATCTGATATGCAGTTAAGGTAGTTAATTACCTCACGACTAAGCTATATGAAAACTACATGCGGTTTTTCTTCTTTTGGATTACAACAAAATCTTTTTAAAGAAGATACAAATTGTTTTAATTTTCAGCTTCATTTCAAATTCAGCTTCGAGTCAGCTTGTGAACAGATTATAAACATTAGAAGAGATCTTTCTTAGGGATAAATATTAGGGCCTCTTTTGTTCTGACCTACCAGATTTCTTAGATAATTGTTACGTATACATGTACGCTGATGTATATAACACACATTTATAAGTAGCGAAAGGGCCTAGCTTCTCACACCACTCATGTTGCGTGCCTTAATTTTATATTTGCGTGACAGGACCTACAGTTTAACGTCGACTCCGAACGACAGATTTTTGAAAAATTATTCATGGCATTTTTATTTTCTCTCAGAGTTTTTGCCAGAAATCTGCTGAGAGGAAGTCGCTGAAGAAATATTTTTTTTCATATTTTGCTTTTATTGGCGATGTCTGACCTGGGGTTTGAAACGAGGCTTTTCATCTAATAAGCTAACACCCTACCTACTAGACTACGTCGACTCCAACACTGATGTAGTTCAGCTTTATTAGAGCACTCGTATAGAGAATATTAAATTTTGTATAGACTCGATCAATCATGATTGGCGGACTTTGTTGAATCTGCATCCAATCTGGGTATTGAATCTAATGGTCGGTTATCGTAGTCTAATCACATTAATGTCATCGTTGGTAGAGTTCATAGTACGTTTCGAAATGCTGTAATCACCAGATGTGGACAGTTTGGAATTTATTGAGGAAATAATAAATAAGGGAGAGTATTTAAACATTCCAAAGACTAAGTTCGCCATATTACTTCCAACAAGTCAATGACCTCAATCATACTTCTGCTAATGTGAAGATGCCATTTGGCTTTCAAAGTTTCCACAGGCTTAATATTCTGGTACAAAGTCCCGATATGACTCCAAGAAAGTATTTTGGAAATCATTTGGCAGAGCGGTTATTTAGTTGCAAAATCTCAAACAAAAGCCAACTGAAAGTTTGCTCTTGAGTAAATGGCGCCAAATATGAATAAAAATCAAGAAAAAACTGGTACATTTAATGCCAATTAGGTTAAATGGAGTGCTTGGCTTTAAGGGATATCTACCTAAATATTACGAATAACAATATTTAACGTATTGTGGTACTTATAATTTTGTTTTCCACTGTATATTCATTAGGTTTTAATAGGTTTAATTTATATATGAAGATATAAATTTATTTATAGATTTAATTTATAATTGAAATAAAATATATTAAGTTTTTTAACAAATTATAATCAAAACCAATTTTTATTTAATTTTTATTTAAATTACAAAATCGAACTGCTCGGCTGCCAAATATATAATAATATTTTTAAATGTCTTTTCTATGAAACTCTATTATTTTTTCCGACTCAATCAGGTATTCATATTTTATCGTGTTTCATGTTTTCAGTCCGCTTTATTTAAGTTCAGTTTTTCTTTAATCTTACGGGATCGCCTTAATACTTTCAAGTGCAATCCCAGATTCGGCCCTCCTGACGCATCATTCGACCCGAATGATGTGCTTTTCAAGTGTAGTATTCATATATTTATTGCTGCCGGTAATCTCTAGACTGTCGGTGATTTCTGAATTTTTCTTGTTGTTTATAAATATTTATTTGTACAATGAAAATTAAGAAACAACAAAATTGCCCTGTGTAAATGTAATGAACATCTACAATTGATTTTAATCCTATTTTCCTCATTATCAACAGTCTCATAATCTTTTATTTATAAAAATAGAATGCCTTACGTAGAGGAATCCATCGTTCTGTGGCCATCCATTAAACAAATAAATAAAATCACACTTAAATTTAATCTAATGATTCTCCAATGGCCACTGGCCGATTGATATAGTGAAAGAATTAAAAAATAGATAGTAATGTAAGAAGGAATTTCGTTAAGTAGAATTACAACCACTCGGGGGAAAAGCTGTGAACTTTTCCATTTTCTTGTGGAAAACTGGAAAAAAATCAAAAGAAATAGTAAAGAAAGCTAAAAATATTTGCACAGGTCACTGCAAAGGGAAAGACAAATACCGTATAAACTTTAACAAGAACTATAAAAAGGGGATAAAAAGGGAAATAAAATAGAAAATAGGAATCCTTTAAGAAGAAAACAAGGCTTTGGAGGCTTTACTAACAAGCAAAGGGACTGTGGGGGTATCATTGTTATAGTGATGACAATCAGCAGTTGGGGGTATAAGAAATGTAGTTGTGCCAAAGGGCCACAAATATACAAAGAAACATGGTATTCCCTTAAAAAATTTTTAAATTTTACAAACGTCGTCATATCCTTTTGAGAACAAATTTTATGGGGGTAGTGGATAGTTTTCTCATGAATTCTTCTGCAAAAAAAAATATTTAAGATGGTATTCGAATAATTTTAAAACATAAAACATGAGAAAAGCGCAGATCAAAGTAAATGACATTCGAGAATATTAAAAAATATCCTACATAATTGCTTTAGAATAGGGACACAAAAAGGACACATTAAAAACGACTATTCGCCAAAATATTCCCAAGGAATTCCGCTGAATTTCAAAAAAAAAAAATCTGTCAGTGGCAAAATTTCAAATGGAGTTCTAAAAATCGTCACAACAATCCACATAAAATAGTAAGTTACTCTCTTTGATGTATTCATTCATAATAAAGAGGTTTTGTAGAGAAGGGAACTAAAAAGGATTTTAATTTATTTAGTATACTTGGACTAATACCCTTTTTATATAGCAAAAGCGTGGTAAAACTCTATCATTTTATTAAAATTTTAAATTCATTAAGAGAAATTCAAATGTAGGAAGCCAAAATCAGAGAAGAGGAAAAGGAAATTAAAAATCGTTTGTTCTGTAAAATGTTTTTAAAATTGTTTGCACACTGGTGGCCGCCGTAGTCTGGTAGGTAGTGTGTTCGCTTATTATATGAAAAGCCTGGGTTCGAGCCCCAAGCCAGACATCAAAACGAAATATGAAAAAAAAATATTTCTTCGACGTCTTCCTCTCAGCAGATTTCTGGCAAAAACTCAGAGAGTAAATAAACCTGCCATGAAAAAGTTTCTCAAAAAAATATCTGTCGTTCGGAGTCGACGTGAAGCTGTAGGTCCCGCTACTCAAGTATAAAATTAAGGCACACAACATGAGTAGTGTGAGAAGCTAGGCCGTAATCCTGACTGAAGGGTTGTAATGGCCAATTATGTATGTATGTGCACACTGGTGATTATATAGAACGAAAACATTAACCGTCTGTTAAAAAGGAATAGAACTATAAAAACTAATAGTAATAGCAGATATCCCAAACAGCAAACTTAGGAGTCTAATAACGACTAGATCACTTACAAGGTTTATTTGCAAGGAATACATTGTCGCGAATAGTTATATGAACGCCATCATTATAGAAAGTTCATTCTTTATCATGTATGTATGTATATTCTCATTATGACATATTCTAAACTGTTCAAGGCGTGGATGCATATAAAGCGTCTATCAAGCGTTTCATCGCCATATTTGAGTATCTACTAGAGGCCAAGTATTTTTATATGACTTTTCTATTTTCTAATTTGAAGTTAAATTCTCTCTAGCATTTACCGTTCTATGGGTCAGGACACCCAGTAACGATAGTAACTCCACACCGTAGTCATGTTTTCGCAGCGATTTTGTATAAACTACAACCAACAAATATATCCCGTATGCGCCTGGTGGATAAAAACAAAGTTTTTTAGTTCTCGACATCCGTTGAACTGAGAATAAAATTCGGATTACTTAATTGGTCATTACAACCATTTAGTTAAGATTACAACCTAAGTAGCGGAACCTGTACTTTTTAGTCGTGGCAGAATATTTTTTTCGTTTCTTTCGATATATCCGATTTGGGGTGTAAACCACGGAATCATAAGATTATTTCATACTTCACAAACTTATAAAAACGAGTTCCAAAACGATTATATTGTAAGGTTTTTCCCTTTTAAAACATTTGAAATTTGAGTACGTAGATTGCAAATAAAAATGAATTTATGTTCAGTTTTAATTAATTTCTTTATTGCTTTCACAATTTTGTGCGACAATGTTCACAACTTGATGTAAACAACAACAAATTGCTTTGTTTGTTATATCTCTTTGCACTTTTTTGCGTAAGCAACAACAACTACTTGTCAATTTGTTCAATAGATCTTTATAACGGAGATCTTTAAACCGCGATTACTTTCTTCAAACACCGCGTCTTCACACAAGACTGACTGAAGTTTTGCTGACCCCGTTACCTAATTTGTCTTGCCTTTTATATAGCAGGGTAAACGGTCTGATGGATGCTCTTGACGGATAATGACTTGGCCTTTTCGAAATCTCTATAAATGTAAACATGTTGTTTACGTTGTTGTTGTTTATGTATTTTGTTTACGTTTTTCCTTGCAGTGTTGTTGTTGCCTTTTTGTTTACTTGTTTTGTATACTGGTTTTTTATTGGTATATTTTTGTTTACTTGTTTATCATGTAAACAAGTTCATAGTTTTTGTTTTTGAAGCTTTTGTTTACAATTTAAACTAAGTGAAAGTAAAACACTATTTCCATTTTCGTAACAATATCTTTCTTTCATCATTTCTATTACCTTTACTTCATAATTAAGATGAAAATGCTGCATGAAACTGTAACAACTTTATTTAAACAAAAAACTGTTAAAAGATTGCCTTCAAATGCCATCTTCCACTTTGTGATTACAAACTGAGAATGTTATCCAATGCCTTTGATAGTTCACCAGGAACAGTAGATTACATTTTCCTTTTCGTTTGTTGAATGGCAACACAAGATGAGTAATTAAAAACAAATAAGAAAAGTTACAAGCGGCCAAGCACGACTACATAACACCTTGCAAAGAAATAATATACGAGGTCTTAAGACAAAAAATTAAATTTTGAAGGAAGATGAAAAATCTTTCTTTTTTTTAAAGTAAATTACCTCTAGTTAATACGCTTGCCCAATCTTTGAAGCAATTCTAATATGCCTGCTTAGTGTTCTAGCAGAGATGTAATCTTTATTATCTAAATCATTTACATTTGAAAAATCTCTACAGATTTGGAACAGGGAATTGTAGTAAAGGGTTACTTTATTAAAATAAGGTGAGTGATTCATTATTGAAAAAAATATCTTTTCTCTCTTCCAATTTTCGATGCATTACTAAGTATGCTGTAGGTACCTATATAAACCTGTGGTTGTAACTTCTCCACCATAGAAATCGAAGAAAGCCGTTGGCAAACCGTTAGCATCTAAACAAATATAAAGAGGACTACAATTTCAGCATGGTGTACCCATAATTAGTTGTGATTTTAAAAACATTAAGATACCTATTGACAGTAGACGACGGTTCTTTAGAAAATGTCATGGAATTTTTAGAGCAACTAAAGCTAAAGCTAAAGTTTCCAAATACCGGCACGAGAGGACTAATATTATCCAACGATCGTCGTAAGAAGATGAGATGGCGCCATGTTGGGGAAATAAGTCAGGACTCTCAACCCAATCAAGTGGATCCCTATTATCTTTGAACATACTAGAGGATATCTATAAAAAAGTGTCGGACAGAGTAGGCTGCACGCTATGTTAAGGATTACAATGTTATACGCTGTCTAATATTACACAGTGTTTGGAGCGAATATTATAGTCACTTTTAAAATCGGTTTAATGTATGTGGCTGACGAGATTTTTCCTGAAACTTACACAATTTTCTTGGACGGTTAAGTCTCTACCTAATGTAATCACGACGTCGTTCTCGTCTATGTGTGTTGGAGATTTATTAGAGAAATTTCAGATTTTTGCGTGGAAATTTTTGTATGAGTTTCTGGTAATTTCGATATCGTCACAATATTAATCTTCGTCATAGTGCGTCAGTTAAACTGTCATATCTCCAGCATTTTATAAGGGGTTCAATTGTGAGGACTGATTGTCACTTTCTTTAAATCACTTGGCAATACAACGAATTATTGAGGATATTGCCGCTCACTGCCCTATAAGAAGGTTTGTAATGGACTTGACGTTCTCTGTAACGACTTCTGCTTAGACTGTAGGTCTAAGAGATATGAAGTGACTATTTTTCACTACATGTGTTATTGATCGGCTCTTGTCATTCACATACTGTGTCACATTTCCTTCATACATACATAATTGCTCATTACAAGCCCTCAGACAGGATTACGGCCTAGCTTCTCACACCACTCATGTAATGTGCCTGAATTTTATACGTTAGTGGCGGGACCTACAATTTAACGTCGACTCCGAACGACAGGTTTTTGAGAAACTTTTTCAATTATGTATGTATGTAGAAGCTCTAGCCTATACCGATGATTATGTTTGTATACTTTTCTATCTTGGTGGGTCGTATTCTATTAAATTCTTAATCAAGAAAGTAGAGGTCTAATGCTATGTTCGCACGGCAGCAATTTTTCGTAATTCGCTCTCTCATTTGTAATTCAACGTCCAATTATGTGTTGAATTACGTAATTCGCCATACAAAATTTTGTGAGAGAACTATCCAAATTGTGTGTAATTCAATTTCTATTACCCTGTGAATTACTTAAAAACCAATGTAATCTCTAAATTTTATCGTATTTTTGCCATCACCAGCTGTCAAAGCACAAAAAATATAAACAAAAAATATTGTAAACAATAAACAATAATGGAATACAAAAATAACATTTTAAAAAAGTATTATTTAGAAGAAAGTTATTCGCGAAATTAGCGGAGGAAGCCACTATGTGTGTAGAAAATCTGTTGAATCGACAGCAAAAGTATTTGCAGCTTTTGAAAAAGCTGTATGAATTTTATAATTTAAAAATATTAATAATAATTTGGAAATAAAAAGAAGAAGAAAAGAAGAACTGTCAAAAAGAATTACAAAACTACCGTGTGAACATGATAATTCAAATACGTAATTCAAACAGAGAGCGAAGTAATTCGAAGGCTAGTGCGAACATAGCATAAGCCACACAGACATTTATCTTATTTGGGAACTTTTAGATCCATAATAGATAGTTCATGTGAACTTATTACCATCTGCATTAATAAGGTAAATTAGCTATTTGGACTGTTCTTTTTGAATGTTAAAGCAGCCGAAAAATATTTTTTCCTTTTATCTTTCCATTGTGTTGAAAAGTATTGCAAAAGTAATGTAGATTACACTTTTCAATTTTTAACAATTATCTGACAGAGTGTTTTATGAAATTTTTGTGCCAATTAAATCAAAAAATGATTCTGGAGTACAATACCAAGAATTGAGAAAAGTTTTAAGCTGATCGATTTGTTATTGCGATAAATACTATCATAACCACTGAAAAGTAAACACCATGGCCTGTGAAAAGATAAATTATAAAATAGATAATAATAAAATAATAATAAATTAAATAAAAATACTGATAAAATGAGTTAAATAACATACGTTAACCAACAACTTACATACTCTCCACAAAAGTGTAAATTGTTGTCCATTATTTTAACACACAGTGTTGAATTAATTACAGTACTTGACTTACCATATAATTTATGAGCAATAAGCTTGAGCGAATAACTCAAATATTTCACCTTAAAAATTAATGGCCTTTCGTTGATTGTATTGTACGGAAAATCTCTTCTCTGCTGTTCACACTTAGGCAGTCAATAATCATTTACTAACTATTTGATTATGGTCTTAACGAAATAATCAGTTACCGGTATTGGTTTTTGTTAAAATAAACAAATACTCTGCCTTTAGGCAGTTTAAAGAATTTATTTAACTGTAATATGCCACAATAGGCACGCACCCCTGCCTATAAGTTTTAATAAGAAATAAACCAGAATAGCAAATGGGAAAATATATCGTCCAACACAATTGTTGGACACACAAAGATTGGTGGGCCGCCATGCTGTCGATCTGTATACATTGTGTACCTTTCTTTTGAAATAGAATTGAAGTTTATGTTTTCAAAAATATGACTGTCTCTGTGTTTGGGAATGATTCATAAGTAGAAAAGCCTGGGATTTCCAAAGACATATTTCGTTTTAAAAGAGCCCATCTAGACCCTCCACTACATTCTGGCTCTAGGCAGCCTTGATGGAACTTACCTTCCTTTGTGATGTTGTTGTTTGATGGACGACAATGCTGCTGACCACTAATAGGCAAACTACATATGCAGTCCTGAATACTATAATTCACGTCGACCACGATATGTTTGAATATACTCAATTGGCTTCCCTTTGAACTTCTTTTGAATCCAAGGTTATTATGTTGTTTCCTAAAATTTTCTAATTAGGAAATATGATTTTCAAACTCCAAGTGGGGTCCTGAATATCCGAAAGTTCATACAGATGGCTCCAAAATGCTGAACCAAATGGGTTACTGATATTAAACTTTCACATATCATAACGGACCGCTGCGAGCATGGTGGAACTCATGCGATTAAATCACCAACGAACTTATTTTATATGTTCGTTTCGTTCACAAATGCCTAGGATTTTTCAAGGAGATTTCGAATTTAAATGATGCGTAAATGTCCTATGTATTCTTGGACGTAGGGATAACGTTCGTTAATTCGTTAATTTGTGATGAACTCTCCATGGCGGTTGCAAAGCTAATAATCTCCGACATGTTACAGGCTATGCAGTATGCTGATCAGATAGACTAGACTAGGTGTTCTGCGTTTTTTTAAAGGGAGACACAACTTCTTTTACTTGATTGGACTTGTATGCAAAAGAAAAAGGCTGATTCACTTCGGTCCTTAAATCGCGTGGCTATTCAAGGCACAGTTGCAATTCCGATGAGTTCCCATTTTATTTGAAGGCATTTCGATTGACCGACGTTCCATCGAACGACTTCGGCAGGAGCTGTATATCTGCGGATACTTCATTTCACTTCATGAACTAGTACATACTCTTGCCGTGAGAGGAGGTCATTTATCTCTCATTTTGACTATATATTCTTGACTGTATTCTCCAATATAAAGATTGTAGCAATAGCATGATTTACTCTGGAGACAGGCAGATCGTTGGTTATAAATTGTGGTATACCAATGGGCTTAACCGAATTTCCGTTAAACGAATTTCCGTTAACCTAACCTGCACCTACATAACTACATACATATATATGTACATAATGGGTCATTACAACTTTTCAGTCAGGATTGCGACCTGGCTTCTCACACCACTTATGTTGTGTGTGTTATTTTTATACATGAGTAGCAGCACCTACAGTTTAAAGTCGACTCCGAATGACTTTATTCTTAAGAAGAGTTTTTGGCAGTCATCTGCTGAGGGTAAGTAGCCGAAGAAATATTTTTTCATATTTTGTTTTCTTTGAGGTCCCTGACCTGGAGTTTGAACTGTGGCCTCACGTCTAATAAGCAAACACTCTATCTACTAGACTACGGCGACTACTCGGTCACCTACAGCATACGGAATTGTTGATGTTGACTACCGGAAGCCGTAGTATTTACACGAGCCTTGTGTACATTAGTCTCCTAAGATTATTACTTTAAGTATTAAAAACGCAAACATACATTAGGCATCAATTGGGCTTCATTTCATTAAGGCAGTAAGTAAAAAGATGGTCAAGCATCAGGTCGTAGATTATAAAATTGTCAGAGATTTTTTAAAGACTCTTTCTTCTACTGGAGAAAATAAATTTAAAACTTCCAATCCTGTACCATAATTATGTACACCTCTGATGTTTAACAGTTAATTTGGGCAACAACATGCCATAACAAACAAATAAACTTTTTACTCAATCGCAATCAATTTTTTTGTTTGACGGCAAAAAAAATATAAAAGAATTTCATTTAATTTCAATTGTTTGTATAGCCTGTGTCTGGGCTGACCGAATTTATTTTAACACCATTTAACGTTTCTCTTGCCTTTTTTGTTTTGCTGCTTAAATTTTCCCTCCCCAAAAGCTGAAAAGATTTTTATCATCAGCGGTTACGTCCTTATCTTCATAAGAATCACTTTGCAGTACAAAATGATTGCCGGTAATGGTAAGAAATAATGCAACAGCCGCAAACAAATCCAAACAGCAATCAAAACCAAAGTTTAGTGAACATTTTTTAAAAGTAGGCTGAGAGCAATGAATCGTTTTTTCGCTCCTAATAAAGACTCATGAAATTTTGAATATATGTAAGTGAGTCAACAATATTGAAATTTAACTACTCTGATTCATTCGTACTCACTACAACATTGATTTATAAGTACAGGTTGCAATGAGTATGAGTGCAACGTTGACATCAAACTCATAACATTCAAAATATGTATGTTTGATTCATAAGCCTACTCATATAGATTCATAACCTTAGAAAAATACTTATAATACTTATAAATGATTCGAGTGACTCGCAGCAAACACACAACCTCCTAGTAAGTATTTTAGTGTTCGTATACGAATCATACTTATTTTGTGATTCTTGTATATGTTGAGTTATGATGATTCGAAATCAACAACATCATAAGTATTGTTAAGTATGAGTACGATGAGTACTTAAAACTTTGAATATGAGTAGAGGTTCCATAAATAAACTAACTTAAATTAAGTTTGAATGCGTAAAAGTATCAGAAATTATGAGTATAATTCCATTATACTCATCTCTTTGAATACTCATTGCTGATCTCTGATCAGTGTACATGTTATCAGTAGACATAAGGTGTAGTGGGCACAATGGTTACACTACGGAACGGATGGAAAAACTGAGTCCTTTATACATATACAAAAGTTTTTTGTGCTACAATGTACGGTAAAAAGCTATGTTTTCATTCAATTGATATTCCTGAGTAGCCTGAAGCAAATCTCAATTTTTTTCTTTCTATAATTAGTAAGTAAAAATTAGGATTGCTAAGACCCTATACGGCATAAGCGTGACGTGTGAGCTTATTCACCAGTTTTCATATTCTCTTTCGTTATATACACCCTCTTAAATTTCTCATGCTTACCTACTTACATAATTGGTCCCTTCAGTCAGGATTGCAACATAGCTTCTCACATCATTGATGTTGTGTGTGCTAATTTCATATATTTCTGGCGAAGGTCTCGTTAAGGTTAAAAGTCTGAACCACAAATTTTTGACAAAATTTTCGTTGAAATTTCATTTACTTTCAGGACTTTTGCCAGAAATCTATCGTTGAAGAAATATTTGTTCATATTTCGTCTTGTTGGAGTTGCCTAAAGATGCGGTTTGATCCGTGGCCTTACGTCTAATAAGTTTACTAGACTACGCGAGTTCAAATATTGATCATCTAGTGATAGAACATTAAGATGGAAATATGGCGTTACATAGTCAATCAAAAGTGCCCCTTCTTCTCAGAAATGATCGCAATTAAGTAATTATCGTCTATAATCAGTTGTTAGTCATTTCCTAGCTAATTAGTTCCTAGCTAATTTAGCTCTTCATTTTATATTCGTTTGAAACACCTATTAATTCCATTATGTGAGGAACATAACATCGTTTAAATGTGTGTCATGATTTTTCTGGGTAGTGCGCAGTCAGAATGTCCAATTTTCAATGACTCTGAGATATAAATCAGGACGAATTCGACATCCTGACATGGATTACGTTAAGTTTGGGGTCAGCTGTGACTTGTGACTTATTCGCATACACCTTCAAAAAACCGAATAAATAAAAATCTAATGGGGTCACATTCACATCACCTATATGTGAGATGAACATGCCCTCCATTCACTCATGCAGAATATCCAATATGGCCAGACAGCTGCACTTAGCTTTGTCCTGTTGAAATCACATGTCGTTGGTGTTCAGGTTATCCTATTCAAGCCAAAGTGGTAATCGTCGCCCTATAATGCTCGCTGTTAACAACAGTAGACTGGCCAAAAATGTTCTTAAAAAAATATGAACCGTTGACGTTACCAGCCAAAAATTAAGATCAAACAGTGACTTTTTCGAGAGCTATTGGATCTCAAGTGAATTGTTATCGAACCAAATTTGAAAAATTCACGCACCCAATCATACAAAAGTGAACCTCATCGCTGAAGACGGGTTTTCAATAAAAAAAATTAGTTGCCAAGTACTCCAGAGCATATTCAGCGAACACACTTCGTTGTATATGGTTGTTTTCCTTTAGTCCTTGGCTGTTTGATAAAACGGACGAAATAAATGGCAACAAAATGTCAAAGTATTATGATCCAGGCGGTCGGTGGGCCAACAATATTTTAAGATTGTTTAATAAAAGTTATCAGTCATACATGGCTTCTAATTATACCATACAGCGCCGCACATATTTTGTGTTCACAAGTAAACCAAACCGACATGCAAAAACTCTATAAGAGAATCAAAGCTTGAATAAATAGTTTTTAGGTTATGTTGAAATTGAATTAATTCTTTCATTGCGAATAACGTCCCAATTTTTTTTGGCAGTAATTCATCATTATACGTTGTTAAGTTTTTTCTTTTTAAAAACATTTAAAATATGAGCTCTTAGTTTGTAAATAAAATAAAAATAAATTTGTGTTTAGTTTTAATTAAAATTCTTTAAATTCGCACAATTCTGTGTACCACTATTCACAACTTAATGTAAACAACAACAATTGCTGTTCTTTGTTATCCTCTGTTTACAACCTTCGCATAAACAATAACAATTATAAGACAGATCTTTGCAAAGGCGTTCTTCAAACCACGATTACTCTCTTCAAAAGCACCGTGTCTTCGCACAAGACTCACTCAACTTCGCTAACTTCACTTCACTTCCGTTGCCCGCTTTGCTTTGTCTTTTAAATGGCAACGTAAACAGTCTGATGAATGTTCTTAGGGCGAACGTTCTTGACTTCGCCTTCACGAAATCTCTATACATGTAAATATCGTTGTTTTTGTTTACTTGTTTACGATTTTTTATGCTGGTGTTTGTTGTTATATTAACCGGTAGAATAATTTATAAACAGATTTCTTTACTGCTTTGTTTTGGTTTTGTAGCTTTTGTTTATAATTTTGATGTTAAGCGATGTAAAAGCAAACACCAGTATCTAGAATTTTTATTTTCGTAACAATATGTTCAAATCCTTTCTACCAAATAAAACTGTATTTAAATAAGGATGCTCGTATTCACCTGACCACATTAATGCATTACATTCAACATACCGTCATGCATAGGATATGCATTCAGCCCTTACCCAATAGTCGAGAGCGAAAAGGTCAGGGTACCATAGGGAATCATAAAAATAATTTCTTTGTTTGGAATTCTGCTGCTGCTTTTACTGCGGCTGGTATCGCTGATGCCAGTGCGAGCGAATCAATAATTTATTAAAAGCGATTATAATCGCTTTGGCTTGCGTGTTGGGGGCAATTTACTAGCTAGCCTGCTTGACTGCTATACAAACCAGCTCAGTTATGGTAGCAACCTTTTTTGTTATTCATGTTATTCGCCATAGCTTTTATTGTGGAAGCATGCTTTAACTTAGCGTTGCTATTTAAAGGCAAAATATTGTTCGATTGTGTGTTTATAAAAATGGTTTACATAGCCAGGGTAGAAGAGCCTGTATTGGCTTTTGTTTTTACTCGTTTTATTTAATAATTCATGTCCATACATTGCCTTATTATGATAATATTTCATATTTTATTTTTGTTGTATTTCATTTTTTAATTCATCTCCTTAGGGCATTTTAGGTGTTAATTTTTTATTTTATAAAATATGTTCGCAAATGGTTTGTGGGTTGTATAGTTGATTGTGTTATAATTATGCAAACAGTACGGGAGAAATCATTGAATGCACACATAGCAATATTAGGTCAAGTTAGCTTCAGATATTATATAAGTAAGTATAATTGTTCCTCAAATAACGACCGTTATTAACTGCGAAGTACCTCACTCAGAATGGTTTCATAATGGAACTTTTTTAGAACAGTGAGTAATGCTCCTAAACACAACTTTTTCGCTATACGACGTTGCAGATATTCATTGTCCAAAGGTTCGAAAGGTTACTAGATAAGATACTGGTACTAGTTTTTTCTTTCTTTTTATGAACATGGAACAGTAAGATGAGAATGTGGCACCACTGTTTTTCATCTTTCTATGATAAACAGTGGCATTGTGGTTTTAGGTTGATGAAGTGAAAGTGGGTGGCCCAATATTTGCGAGTTGAATAACCAATAAAACAATTGTGAACAACTAAATAGACAGCACTGATCTGATCTGATGATCTTTAGAATCTCTCTTCACAATATAATAGACATCCTGAAAAAAGTGTTATCCCAAGAAAACATTCGGTTCGGAGGAAACTCTACTACATCATCAAAATTGATTTTGAAATATTAATTAACAAACGCCGTAATCTAGTGCTGGCTTATTAGACGTGAGGCCGCGGTTCAAATCCCAGGTCAGACATCTCGAACAAAACGAACTTCCTTTTAACAGATTTGTGACAAAAATTCTGGGAGTAAAAAAAATTGCCATGAAAAAGTTTCTCAAAAATCTGTCGTTTGGAGTCGACTTTAAACTGTTGGTAACGCCACGTATGGATGAAATTACATACATAATTGATCATTACAACCCTTTAGTCAGGATTACGACCTAGTTTCCCACACCACTTATGTTGTGTACGTTAATTTTTTATACATGAGTAGTGGATAAAATGAACATACACAATTATAATTATAAACAAAAGCTGCAAAAACAATGAACTAGTTACACGGTAAACAAGTAAACAAAAATGTACCAACAAAGCACCAGTATAAACAAAGTGATGAACAGGTAAACAAAAATGCAACAACAAAAACTGCAAGAATAAATGTAAACAGAAATACAATAACAAACAAGAATTAATGCACACAACATGTTCACATTTATATAGATTTGGAGAAGGCGAATTCATTTCATCATTTTCATCCTTTAAGAGCTTTCATCAGAATGTTGACCCTGCTACATAAGAGGCGAGACAAAGCAGGCAACGGAGTCAGTAAAAATTCAGTCAGTCTTGTGTGAAGACGCTCGCTGTTTGTAGAGAATAATCGTGATTTGGAGATCTCCGTTATAAAGATCTGTCGAACAATTGTTATTGTTTAATCAGGAGAGTATAAAGAAGAATAACAAACAAAGCAATTGTTGTGAACTGTTTACATCAAGTTGTGAACAGTGGCACACAAAATTGTACGAACAATAAAGAATTTTAATTAAAACTAAACACAAATTTATTTTTATTTTATTTGCAATCTACGAACTCATATTTTAAGCGTTTTTAAAAGGTAAAAACGTAACAATACAACAAGTTTGTTAGTCGGAGGAAAATAATTACGGCCTAGAACGTAGCTAAGACTGACTAGACCTGGCTTCAAGCATATTATGACATACTTACAGTCATGACTACAGACGTGAACTACTCGCGGATAACACCAGATTGATCTTACAGTAGCCAGATCCACCTTTAAAAAAAGAAATAATTAAAGAAAGAACTCAAATTAGACGTAGCGAAGACTGGAATATATTAAGTACTTCCAGTTGCCATCAAGTTTGAGAGTGTTATAAAGGGCCCCAGCACGAGTGCCCCCATGAGATAATTACTTCAAAGAAGTTTGGAACCAGTATTCCATGCTATTTGGAATTTGAGATGGATTATCTAAATTGTTTACTATTTTCTTATTTTTTTTTTTTCATAAATCTGGCCATATGACGTCAATGGCGGCTTGCATTTTAGCTCAATGAGTTAGCGCTTAACATAGCCCCATTAAAGGAATCCATAGAGATTAAATAGCACGAACAAAGGGCCCAGTGAACAACACCACTTCTGTAAGTAAAATTATCACAAAGTTAAATACAAGTGTCTGGTTGTCTTGTTGATGGTTATGAATTCGCATAAATGGGTTACTCACTAGACTAAATGTGTTGAGCATAAAAAAGACGATGTGCTTTATAAACTTCGCGAACGGATTTATTTTTGTGCTGTAAATTTTCACAATTTGGAAACGTGTTTCTGGCTTTTAACTATTCGTTATGACTGAACGGAATCTAACAACAGTTTGGTATACTCAGCTATGAAACCATAGCTATCGATATCGATAATTCCAATACAGATATAACAAAGCGTTACTTAATGGCTTTCATAATATCCAAGAGTCTTAATTTCACGATTAGATTTTTTTGAATAATTTGACTGTGTCCTTAAACAAATTGCACTGACTGTGGCTTAAACAAAAACTGTTCTTAGCACGTGTTAGAATTTCATTTTCTTTTAATATATTTAAAACATTTACCATGTCTGTATATTAAAAGTTTGAGTTTTAATTGAAAATAAAACGAACAAAAAAGTTCATCCACTTATTATTCATATATGGTTGTAGTCCCTGTAAAGGACCGTCATGTATAATGAATTCTACTCTTAAATGTCGACATTACGTCTGTTTGTCTTCTCAGTTTTACCTCGATGAAGAAATTTTACAAATTCAGCCAGTTGTTCTGTATGTCGTAGTAATTAATTACAAGTGATTTATTACCTTGTCCATGATATGTTGTGTTGTTTTGTTGTTGATGTTGATGTTATAATTGTTGCAAGAAATGTTTGTTTATTTTAGGAAAAAATTAATGTTTTATGTACACAACCTATTCGAAATATGAAGAACGAAAATATAAATTTGTAAACAAATTGAAATATGTACTGGTTGCTTGTTGATCAAAATGAAGAGTCTTTTATTTGAGTGGTTAGTTTTACTTTTGCTGAAGTAGGACGGGTATTAAGTGTATGGTGGATGTATATACCTCGATCAGAATATATTGAAAGCTCTTATAGACGGACTTAAGCAACCGCAAATATGTTTGCTACTTGGATAGCATGGTGTTTATGGCACTGTGGAAGTTTCTCCGAATTACAGCGAGGTCAAGTAGTTTCTCTCGCTTAAGAAAATCTCTTTTTGAGCGTCTTAATATCAGTCTTGATATCAGTCTTGTTAAGACGGAGCTGATTTTTTTCTCCAAGAACTATAAGTAGTAGAATTTCCTATTGGCCAGGCTTAGAGGGATTCAGCTAAGCCTTAAGGTAGGTTTCTGTAGGCAATTAGTTCACCCGATACTACAGCCTTACAGGTTCTCACATATGGCAACATAGTTCAGTGAAGAGTAATGAAAACGAAGAGTTGGAGTGAGCGTTACGAAAGAAACAAAATATGTTTGTCTGGGCATCTGTGGTTATTTTCCGTAGATATCACAGTGATGGGACTGCCGATTAGAAACTTTTAGAGAATTTTTGAAGACGATCTTGTTGACATAATCGAGTTAAAATTTCAGACTAATCGCTTTGGATAGGTAGTCTGAGTTAAGGTTAAACGAACTACTTAGGGTACGTAAATTCGGAATATGCTCATTTTGATATTTTCGCACAGGGAATATGGCGAGCCGTTTGAAGTTTTCTAAATCGTAATGCGACAGTCGGAAAGTTCGGTATAGAATGAACTGCATCATCTGATATTATAATATTTATGACAGCACTGAAGTTGTCTTCGTCGTA
The DNA here is from genome assembly GCA_930367235.1 of Sarcophaga rosellei. NCBI lineage: Eukaryota > Metazoa > Arthropoda > Insecta > Diptera > Sarcophagidae > Sarcophaga > Sarcophaga rosellei. Next base: position 29,518,070 of record OV884021.1, on the reverse strand, counting down.
GTCTAGTAGGTAAAGGCCTAAAGTCCTATTGCCAAAATATTTCTTTCGACGATTTTCTCCCCGCAGTCTTCTTGCAAAAACTCTGAGAGTGCCAAAAAATTTACATGAAATGATGCTCGAAACTCACACACACAACATGAGTATCGTGAGAAGCCAGTTTGTAATGCTGACAAAGGGTTATAATGACCAGTTAAGTAAATAAGTGAGCTCAGTTAGCGAGCAGTACATCAGTTCGAGGCTGGTTTCAGTCTGCAGGAGGTCCCTACGATGGTCTTGTAAAGGTACATTAGTTGATGATTGCAGATTAATTCAAAGTAAAGAGTTTGGCGAAATGTATGGATATAACATAGATGGGCACTTTGCAGTACCAGTAAAATTTCAGTAAAAATTGATTTTTACTGATTACTGAAAAAAATTACAGTATTCAGTAAATTTTTACTGGTAATGAAATTTAGATTGCATTACCAGTAAAATTTTACTGATTACTGAAAAAAAAATCAGTATTCAGTAAATTTTACTGGTTACTGAAAAAAAAAATCAGTATTCAGTAAAATTTACTGGTTACTGAAAAAAAAATCAGTATTCAGTAAAATTTACTGGATACTGAAAAAAAAATCAGTATTCAGTAAATTTTACTGGTTACTGAAAAAAAATTCAGTAAGTCAGTAAACGTTTACTGATTACTGAAAAAACCAGTACCAGTAAATTGAAATCCATTATACATTACCAGTAAATTTTTCAACATTTCTAATAGATGTTATTAGTAGAAATAGAGAGTATATATTTGTAAAAAACAAAAATTAAAGTAATGTCTAATATGAATTTAAATAAAATGTAGCCCACTGGGCGATTTCTGATCGCCGTTGTACTCACAACACCACCGAAATATTTATTTAAGTGTGTTGTTTCTAATACTAATTAATTTTTTATTCATGTGAAAAGCAGTTCTAAAAATAAATATATAGGTTTTTAATTTCAAATTAACGGTTCTTTTATTCAAATTAAATCGTTTTCATTTTAAATTAAATTTTTATTTCAAATTAAATTTATTTAACTTCGATTTAAATTTTCTGTTTATTTGGCCAAAAATTTAAAAATTCATTTTATAATAATACGATCAATATAAACGAAGCTTTAAGTTTTGTGAAAAGCTTAAGTTTTTTTAAAAACAGGGTGCTTTTGATTTTTTTTCCAACATCGAAGGTGCTTGGCTGGTCCTTGATAATGCATAAAACTCAAGAAGTAAAAGATAAGGTTGCAGAGTCCGGGCATATTTTAATGTTTCTTCCTCCTTTTTCTAAAACAAAGCTACATGCCCGAAATTTATTGGCTGATCGGGACATTAATTTGGTCCTAGTAACAATAATTAAATAATCAGTAGAAACGGTAACACATTCAGATTGTAACAATTATTATCTCTTTTTTAATGCGAAATCTTTAATACTATCTCGATATGACCATGAATTTGTCATTAGCTGCATCTAGAGAAATGTTGCAATAAAAAGCAATAAGTTTATTTTTATTTTATTTAGTAAATTTTTAGTCAAATAAACAAAAAATTTAATTCGAAGTTAATAAATTTAATTTGAAATAAAAATAATTTATTTGGAAATACAAAAACTTTAATTTTAAATAAAAAGAATTTAATCTGAAATGAAAAAAAATTTATTTTGTGTTGCAAAAAGTTGTGTTTGACTTTAAAAAAATTTAAATTGAATACACAAATCGTTAATTTGTGAGTAAAAACCTATATAAATAAATAGGCAAATTGACAAAAAGTAATTGTTCAATTTATCTACAAGAGACCATTCTTTACCTGGCGGAACAAGACACGACGACCAAGTGCTTCAAGACTCACATTGCAATAAAAAATTTGTTCACTAAATTGCCCTCTTCCGCCCCTGTAGAGCGGTTATTTTCATTCGCTGGAATTGTAAATCGTTCAAGAAGGCAGAAACACTGCTATGCAAATTTTGAAATGTTGGTCTTAAGAAAAGCTAACGGCGGACACTAATAATAATTTAATGTATTTGAATTTTTTTTTTTAAGTATGTTCATTAAATTCCTATTAAGAGAGTGAAAGTAAAAAATATCGAAAATTTCTATTTTAAGTCATCAAAAAATATATAGTAAATGAAAACATTATTTTTTATTACATATTAACTTGTAAAAAAAGGTAAATGTATAATTTTTGATTAGTCGATATTGTAAACTATTTTGGTTTTAAATTATTCTGACAATAATGTAAACAAAAGGTAATTCAAAATATAACTTGTAATAATTTGCAACGATAAAAAATGTTGACAATTTTAGTTTTTTGTTCCTCTTGCAAGTTTTTTGAGGTAATGAATGCTTTTCCAGTAACAATTGTTAATAATTCAGCTTATTGAACAGAGCAAATTTTATTCGAATCCTTGAACTGAAGGCAATTTTTCCAGAAAATAATTCTACTAACATGTAATTAGTAAATTTTACTGATACTGATTTTTTTCAGTAATCAGTAAAAATTTACTGACTTACTGATTTTTTTTTCAGTAACCAGTAAAATTTACTGAATACTGATTTTTTTTTTCAGTAACCAGTAAAATTTACTGAATACTGTTTTTGTTTTTCAGTAACCAGTAAAATTTACTGATTACTGATTTTTTCTTCAGTAATCAGTAAAAATTTACTGGTAATGCAATCTAAATTTCATTAACAGTAAACATTTACTGAATACTGAAAAGCTAAATGCATTAGAATTATAATGCAGTATGCCCATGTATGGGATATAATGAAGAGGTCTATTAGACTGCTTGAGACACTTCTTCAGACTGGTCGATTAGAAGATCAGTTGCAGAGTGAACATTTTGTGTCGCTATCTCTCCTACGACTACAGTTTCTTTAAAAAAGTATGCAGATGTAGTGTTTATTAGGTTTTAGCACCCGGATATATTTAACTCGGACATTGGTTGGCTGGTGAAATGACTCTTAATGTACAGTAAGTGTCAAAAGAACCAGTACATTAAGGATAAAATTCTAATAATTGAGTCAATATTATTAAATTTGATAATATTACGTAATTTATTGCAATTTTTTTTGTTTCAATTTTAAAAGCTGGCAATGAAACAATTTTAAAATAAACGTAACGGTAATTTATTAATGTATATTTCTTTTAATGTACAGTTTCTTTTGACGCGCACTGTATCTTTTAAATAATGTTTTCAGTGGAATGTTTCTACTAGACTACCAGGAAACCCAACCTGTTAAGGTAAAATTTTAAAAGTGATGAAAAATGCTGTTCCCTAGAGAGCACAAGAAACTGTGCTATATGAGTATATGAGGAGGTCTGGTAATTTGGCCTTGTGCAAATCCAATTTAAAAATGTGAAAAAGAGTTTTTGGTACCCACATTTCTCTGAATAAGTTCTTCGTATATTCACAATCTGCTTCTTGTTTTTTTTTTGGATGTGGAGTTCAAATGAATTTCTAACAACTAAACTAAACATTAACTGAAAGAAATTTCAATAAATTTTTCACAATTCTCACCATCAACTGTATTGTCAATTATTAAAATGTGTACATATAACAAAATCGATTTAAAAGTATTGGCCTACAGCGTTAAAATTAACAAAAATATTGTGACAGCCAAGACCTTAAAGGCATTTCTCTTAAGTGTGAAAATCACGTACATTTATCATTTCGTATTCATATGGAAATAAATATTAACTCACTCAAACTGCGTGACACATTCACATATGTATATGTAAATGGACGGACATGTAGGACAGACATTTAAAATATTTACACATGAATACACAATTCAAATGGGAAAAGCATGCGATATTTAACTGTTGGTGAAGTGCAGTTGGTTTATGACATGGAAAATATTTTTACATTCGACGGCTACAAGTTACCGTCAATATATAATGGAGGCAATGATGGCACCGTTGAAATTGATTGGAATGGTGAGGTATTGCGTAGGAGTTCTTAAACGTATAGTTTGTTGCATGCATTCATTGTATCTACACAAATAAACTACCAACCAAGCCATCTACTGCATTTTGCAACAAATTGCATTTCTATAAGTGCATACAGATTTTAAATAAGTTGGCCTATATTATGGCGACGTTTCTGTTGCCATAACATATTTATTGGTAATTGCACAAAAAGGAAAAGAAAGAATTAAAAACTAAAAAAAGACCAAAAAAAATATCAATTAATTGCCTTAAAAAAGCGAAAAGTTTGAATCATAATTCATCCAAAGTCAGGCTCTACTTAGCTCTACTCGGGGAGCCAAATTGTGCATCTTTCAGCATACATTGCCAGCTCTTATGGATTAACAATTTCAATTCTACTATAAAATTATTGATTGTATGTATTCATTCATCAAAGAAAAATCTTTTTTAGCCATAATAAACAACATGAACCAAAATAAAAAAATTTGTTTGTAACAATTAACCACGTTTGCTGCACTTTACTATTTGGCTAGTGTATGCCATTTAATGTAGACGTATTACTTTATTAAGTTACTGTGTTACAAAGTCAGCCACAAAAACCTCTGTTGTTTAAATGTTTTTAATTAATTCAATTCGAAATACATTTTGTATGTTTGTTTACTTATTCACTAGCTAATACCCGGTGTGTTTCGAAATTAAATACATAATAATTAAAAAATTTATTTATTTAGTAATTAAATTATGCAAGGTTTATTCTTTTTTCATTTGATGACAATATATTTCATTTAAATTCTAAAATAATACATTAATGTGGTATTTATTTCATATTTTTTTTCTTAAATAAAGAATTCTTATTCTAATGCCTTGGGATACACAATATTTTTTGTTTTTCGGTCTGGTGCGTATACATATAAACCTGCGGGTATTTCTGCTGTCTATGTGAGAAACCTGAATTTTCTAGATTAAGTCCACAAACTTGCAAGGACTGACCTTGAGCTTTATTAATCGTCATTGCAAATGCTAGACGAATAGGAAATTGCAGATAGATATTCGTTCTGGTGTTCTAGGTATACAGATTTTAGTATTTACTTCATATGGGAGGTGACACGCTCGCTTTTGCTGAACTCTCTATTTTTGTCCAAAATATTTATATTTAAACAAAAGTTATTTGTACAAAATTTGGGGACTCCAACTGTTAAAGTTTTCCAGTTATGCAGATTTTAGTATTTACTTTATATGGAAGGTGCCATGCCTCCTAATGATAGGTCACCCATTTTTGTCAAAAAAATCATATTGACTCTAAGGATATTCGTCCAAAATTTGAGTAGTTTAACTGTTCTGGTGTTCTAGATATGCAGATTTTTCGTATTTACTTTATATGGGAGGTGCTACACCCACTACTGCTAGTTCGTCCATTTTTCTCCAAAATATTTATATTAAAACTGTAGTTACTTGTACAAAATTGAGGTGTCATGTTGTTATAGTTTTTCCAATATACTCATTTTGTGATTAGCTTACAATAGTAGGTAATGTAGTATATGTGGGCGTGGCACCTCGCGCATTTGAAATTTCAACATAAAATTCAAAAAAATTGGTTCAACCGTTCAACACATTCATTTTTATATATATAGATACACATAGTGAATGCATAAATATTTGCTTGCAATTATTTTAATGCTGGTAGAATTTGTTGTTCAGCATTAACAACTTCATTAATTAAGAGTGATGATGCAAAACCCAGAGAATTTTTGGTGGTTTTGCATTTAAAACAAAGCAAATTTTTAACATTTTTTTTAAATACAACAGGAAATGAAAAGGTGAAATGATATAATGATATAAACTGTAGTATAATGTAAATCAAGTCTTCAAAATGGGGCCTTCAAAATAGTTATCCTATAGCGGCATATGACACTACAGTCTGCTTCCACAACCAAACAGAAATTCACTTCGCTCACGTTTTACTGTCCATTTGTGCTAAATGTCACAAAGAGATGTCCCGAAAATTTATTATCATTCTTGTTGTTAATGTTCAGTTATTTAAGGGCAAAACGATAGAAAAAGGAGATATGAGACTACACAACAATAACTACACAAGCATAAGCATTATCATTAAACATATTCTCACTTTTGTGTCATCTTCTATTAAATCCCCGATTAATTTTATTTTACTTTTCTTTTACTTACGCGGTTACAAGTGAGTGTAAGTGTTTCGATATCGATATCGATTGGATTGCATTTGTTTTTATCTTTATTTAATTTTTTGTCGTTTATCTCAAGTTATTCAGTTCGTTTTTCTGTGCTTTACTGAAGCCATAGTGATCCATTCATAGGCATTGCAAATGAGAATGGAATGAAAGAAAAGTTATCGATAACATGGTTTTTATTTCGCATTTAATCTTTGTTATTGAAGTCATTCACGTACGCATATTGCATATTTACTTCAATTATTAATTTTAAATGAAGCCCATTGATTACGTATGAATTGGGGGAAAAGAAAAGACAAAATTCTACGAAAAGAAAGAGACATGAATAGGAAAAAAAATGATTAAAACGATTACTTTTTTTTATTAATTTTTCGTGTTCCTTTTTTAAAAATATGAATTTTATGAATGAACAATGAAAAGAATGAGATGACGTATAGCAACCTTACAGATGCTATTGATGAGCCATTTTAAATAAATAAAACGATACCCATGGCGGGGTTGAAGTTATAGAAATAAAAATTTCATGGAACTCAGTATTCTGTTAATTTTTTTAATGAACATTGAATTATGAAAAGTTTTTGTTGTTTTCCTTCTTCCTCGAAGACCAACAATGGTGTTTAAAAATACTGACAATTTAATTAAGGACTTAAAAAAATTGCTTTTCTTACTTAACTTAATTGAACATTACAACCATTTAGTCAGGATTACAACCCAGCTTCTCACAACATTAATTAATTTTGTCCATAAGTGGCGGAACATACTTTTAACTGGAATTTCAGGCAACAGATTTGAGAAACTTTTCATGGCAATTTTATTTACTTTCAGAGTTTTTACTAGAACACTGTTTTTTTCGTATTTTATTATGTTCAAAATGCCTAAGCCATGGACCAACACTCCACATACAAGAATACTGTAACTCCAATTGCTTTACATGTAAAGGGCTATCCATTTCGTGGTTTCAAAAGTATGGGACTGGAATTCGACATCTGTAAAACTAAGTTGTGAAACCAATTTTTTTCTTTTCAGTTGAAAGTCTGACATTGACGAAAATGGATCGCTTAACTATCACACAGCGCATAAAAATTATCAAAACCTACTACAAAAATGGTGATTCTGCCACAGCCACGTATCGTGCTTTAAGAGGAGATTATGGTTTACATAATCGTGCAAATACGCAAGCAATTGGCAAAATTGTGAAGAAATTTGAAGAGACAAATTTGAAGGTTACAAATATTGAAAGACCTGTGCATCATCGTTTCGCTTATTCCGCTGAAAATATCGCTATTGTAAGTGAAAGTGTTGCCGAAGACCCGAATGTATCGATTCCTCGTCGTTCTCAGGACTTAGGACTGTCTTACGGCACATTATGGCGTATTTTGCATTTAGATCTACACCTACATCCATATTAAGTCCAGCTCACACAACAACTGAAGCGAATATGACTTTATTGCAAGATACATTTCTTGGCCGCGTAATTTCTCGTCGTGGCGATATCAACTGGCCATCAAAATCATGCGATTTGACACCATTAGACTTTTTCTGTGGGGCTACGCGAAAGACCGTGTTTATGCAGATAAACCTTCAACTCTTGAGCACTTAAAAACCAACATTCGTCAAGTTATGGCTGAGATACTGCCCAATATGTTTCAAAAAGTGGTCGAAAATTACCTCAAAAGAATCAATGCTTGCAACACTTCGCGTGGAGGTTACTTAAATGATATAGTGTTTCACACATAATGTCAAAGTTCAGACGATGCGAGTAGTGCTTGATAGGAGACTTTAGACTGTTTGGGAAATTTTACAATGTGTAGGAAAAGCATCACAAATTGAAGAATTATCTTTCCTTCTGTGCAATATTCGAACTTTAATCTTTCGTATTGTATCTACAAAGGGGCCAGAAATTCTGTTATAAGGTTCACAGGCAGGATTTTAGGTACAAGTGGTCTGCTATGTTTAATGTTCGCTATCTCTTTCACAATCAACTGGTGTTTTCGTATAATTTTAGGCATGTTGATCTCTAGGGATCTTTAGTAAAGACTGAAGTCGCTGTAGTCTAGTAGGTAGTGTGTTGGCTTATTAGACGTAAGGCCCGAGTTCAAACCTCAGGTCAAAACAAAATATAAAAAAATATGTTTCTTCTGCGACTTCCTTCTCTTCTGAGAGTAAATAAAATTGCCATAAATAGTTTCTTAAAAATCTGTCGTTCGGAGTAGACGTTAAACCGTAGGTCCCGCCACTCACGTATAAAATTAACGCACACAACATGAGTGGTATGAGAAGCTAGGCCGTATTCCTGACTGAAGGGTCGTAATGGCGAATTATGTATGTATATGATCTCTAGGGATCTAATGGCCACTTCAGTAAAAATGTATTGATTTTTATATTACTTCGACCTAAATTATGCTAATAAAATCTGGTAAAACTTTTAGTGAGTACTTGGAAAATTAATAATGTTCCCTTGGGAAGTGTAAACTACTTTCATAATAGAATCCATCTGGTTTCAGTTTTTCGGTATTTTGATGTGATATACACATCTCTGTTGTGCTCAGCGCGGATCTCGAGCACTCCAGACTTTATATGTCTTCCTACTTGCTTATTTTCAAACTATCTGGCCTCTCTACAGGCGTTGTCAGATCGGTAGATGATACCATCCTCTTGAAGCTATATCTGTTAAACTAATTGACATTGATATTCAGTCTGTCATTTTTTAAATTACCATGGGAGGATATAGGTTTCATCAACATTACAATGTATCTGGAGCAGTTGGCAACTGACACTATTTATCATCGAAAAATTAAATTCATCGATGAGTTCTATTTGAGGATAAATAGGTTCATGAACAAACAAAATTGTCTAATTTCTGGAAATGGCAATCCACCTTAGAACCAAGAGTATCCAATGCATTCCGTTAAAGTCTCTGTTTAATATCGACTTTAGGTTGGCAGCTTCATTTGTTTACACTTCTTTGAGAGCGACTTGGATAGGTCCTCACTATTAACATGGAGTACTATAGGTAAAAGTTATGTTAACTTTTTATAGTCTGAACTTGATGATCTGGGCATCAATGATGTTTGACTACACAGCTCATGCTAGATTGGACATTCTGAACTACGTATTTGAGGACATGGCCAACTCACGTGAGAATGATGCGAACTGGCCACTAAGCTGCAAAAGTATGTGAAAGAGCCACAAACCACCGTCACCTTTAAAACCAACATTACCCATGCCATTGTCCAAATTTAACAGGATTTATGCGCCAGAATCATTAAAATTTTACACTTCCCGCAAAGTAGCCGAGACAGACAAATTGAACGTTATTAAATTCCACACATAATGCTATGAATGGGTCCCTAAGACAAATAAAAAAAATTCCATAAAATCTCACACACACATCTTCTTTTAAAGATATTTTAAGGATTAGAAGCGCTTGAAAAAATACCTTATACACATAATCGCTCTCGGCTTCACTAATGATATTGAAACCAGAGATCAGCAATGAGTATTCAAAAAGATGAGTAGAATCGAATCATACTCATAATATCTGATGCTTATACGTATTCAAACTTATTTTAATATCATGGAACCTCTATTAATATTCAAAGTTTGAAGTACTCACCATATTCATACTTAACCACATGTATGATGTTGTTGATTTCCACTCTCCATGACTCAACACTTACTAGAATCACAAAATAAGTCTGATTCGCATACGAACACTAAAATACTCACTAGAAGGTTGTGTGTTTGCTTTGCTTGCTGGCTTTGTTTTTTTCTTTCTTCTTTTTTTGTAAATGCAGTAACAACTAAGACTGTAAATTGTGAGTCACACGAGTAATTTATAAATATTATGAGTATTTTTCTAAAGTATAAATCTGAATGAGTAGGCTTATGAATCAAAAATAATTGGAATGTTATGAGTTTGATGTCAACGTTGTATTCATACTGATTGCAACCTGTACTTATAAATCACCCTTCATTCGTATCAGACTCACTTATATTCAAAATTTCATGAGTGCTTATGAGTAGCGAAAAAACGATTCATTTCTGATCTCTGATTAAAACCCATAAGTTTTTAGTTTTTCCTGCCGTTCCAAATATTACTCTCTTCTTATTTTTGGACTACACTTCCTCTCTTCTTTGCTATTCCATTTGCCATTTGAATATTATTTATGCAAATGTTATTACAATTGTAATGCAGTGCGTGATAAATGAAATTTTATTGCAATTTTGACTATAATTTTAATAAACAAATATTGTTTTAACGTCACACCAAAGAAGAAAAACACAAAAAAAAAAAAAATAAAATGGAATTGAAATATGAAAATGTTCTGTAAAGTAATCGCACAAAATGTATGCTTTCTGCACTTTTTATCTCAACTCTATCCTTTTTCGCTTCCATTCTATAGGTCAAAGTAAAGTTTTCTCATTTTTTGTACATTCTAAAAGAGGAAAAAAAGGAAAAAAAACGAATGACGGGATGAATGACTGACTGAATGTGAGAACTAATGCAAGTCATAATGGCATGATATTAAATTTTAATACGAAACTAAAAATAATTTTTGCATTTTTTTCTGCTTTTTTTTTTTTTCTTTTTTTTTCAATTCAAAATTTTAAGCTAAGAATTCCTTTGTAAAGCTTTTCAAAGACATCCCATTGAGTGGTGAAAAATGAAAACTCGAAGAAAATCAAATCGATAGTGGTGGTAGTTTGAATAGTTCACAGTAAATTCTGCAATCCAAATTCAATTCAGAGTTGTTGAGCAAAAAGTACATTAAAAATTTTGCTATGAAATAAATATTGAAATTGAAGATTCTCCGTGAAATAAACCTTTGGTTCCATGAGTCAATGCCTCGGTGGAAGAAATATTTCAATCCATCTGATCTGCATACCAGAGATCAGCAATGAGTATTCAAAAAGATGAGTAGAATAGAATCATACTCATAAATTTCTGATACTTGTAACCTGTACTCATGTTCAAAGTTTGAAATATTCATCATATTCATACTTAACAACCCATATGATGTTGTTGATTTCGACTCTTCATAACTCAACTCATAGTCTAGTAGGTAGTGTGTTCGCTTATTAGGCGAAAAGCGCGGGTTCGAGCCACAGGCCAGACATCAACACGAAATATGAAAAAATGTATTTCTTCGGCGACTACCTCTCAGCAGATTTCTGGCAAAAACTCTGAGAGTAAATAAACCTGCCATGAAAAAGTTTCTCAAACTCTGTCGTTCGGAGCCGACGTTAAACTGTAGGTGCTGCCACTCAAGTATAAAATGAAGGCACACAACATGAGAGGTGTGAGAAGCTAGGCAGTAATCCTGACTGAAGGGTTGTAATGGCCAATTATGTATGTATGTACCTTTTTTAAATGTACGGTTTCTTTTGACGCTCACTGTATGTATGTAAATACAATCGAAATAAAAACTTTCACAAATTTTACGTACGGAGTGGGTGTTGAACTGTAGTTGACTCCTAAAAAATGTATACACAAGCTGTATTGAAACTAGGTTGTAATTCTGACTAAATGGTTGTATTAGGATACAATTATACAATTAAGTAGGCAAAGGTATAGTTTTCTTCGCTAAAAGATTGCTCACTGAAACTTCCCGCAAATTCTGTTCTTTTCAGCAAACCTGATCAAAAATTTAAGACTCCACAATGGTTTTTTAGGTCATATTATCTATGCCTAAATGGCAATTTCATGTTTTCGCTTCACTTAATGTCACGACATAGTTGCTGTTGAAAACACTTCAATAGAATTTACATTTTTATTTTTTCTTTTATTTTCTATCATGCTGTCACGTTAATTATGACATGTTTATTACATTATATTTTATGCAAATATTTCTTAATATTGTAGTTAATAATGACACTCAATTAATTTATGTGTTTAACCCCTTTCTCATCATCTTCCAAGTTGAGAGCAGCGATGCATTTGCATTAAAATTGTTTTTCAATTAGAAAATTATTATTTTATAAGAACCTCATGCTGTGAGATTAATTATGCAAAACGTATTAAATTATTTACCTTCTGGATTATTTTGCAATTTTTTCATTTTATTACTACTTAAGATGACATGCAAGAACTGAAAGTAATTTTAAGTTCTTTGTGGTGTTATAAAGGTGTTGAGGCACAGCATGTTGCATGTACCTGTATGTAATGTATTCGTTTCATGACAGCAACTAAAAAAAAAATGTCTGCCTTAGGTGACACGTTTTCACACCTACTGAAGTGAGAATTGCAGTCTGCTTTACACATAATATTATGTGTGTATTTATATGGTGAAGATGATTACTAAATTTTAATTTCTGGTCTTAAAGGCTTTAGTATTTGTATTAAACCGTTTAATTTTTAACTTAAAAAAGGGTACTAATACGGTAGCCTGAAGTGATAGCTTTACCAGAGCTCATATGAGCACACATAGCGGACCGTTGCGACGTCACAGGTCCGACTGAATACCCCCCAAGCCGCTACGTTTTTACCTTTTAAAATCATTCAAAATATGAGCTCGTAGATTGCAAATAAAATAAAAATAAATTTGGTTTTAGTTTTAATTAAGATTCTTTATTATTCGCACAATTCTGTGTGACACTTTATGTAAACAACAACAATTGCCTCTTTTGTTATTCCTGTGTTTAAACCCTTTGCATAAACCATAACAATTACAAAGCAATTGTTTGACAGATCTTTGTAAAGGAAATCTTAAAACAATATTGAAAAATTCCGTACTTTTTTCAGTACTTTTTCATTTCAAAAATACCGCAGTACCATCGCTACACTTTCAGTACTTTTTTATTATTACATATTCTATGTATTGCGCATTTCAACTATTAATGCATTAGTAACACGTTCAACACAATGCTAAAGTAGAATTAGGCCTTAACCTCAGTTAGCCAAACGTCCACGGAACGTACTTTCGATTTTAGAATACGAAAACCAATGAAAATGCTTGCCGTTCGGCAAATTTTCATTGCTCTTCAAACGAACGTATTACGTTCTATTGACATGACTAAACGGGGCTTTTATGTTTTGTTACGTTCCGAATATATATAAATAAATAGTCTAGTTGGTATGTGCTGGCTTAATAGACGTGAGTCCACGATTCAAACCCAATGGCAGACATCTCCATCAAAACGAAATATGAAATAATATTTCTACGGCGACTTCCTTCTATCAGAAACTGTGAGAGGAAATAAAATTGGTACGATAAAGTTTCTCAAAAATCCGTCATTCGAAGTCGAATTTAAATAGTAGGTCCCGCCACTCATGTTTCAAATTAACACACACAAAATAAGTCGTAATCCTGATTGAAGGGTTATAATGACCAAATTATGTATGTATGTATGTATGTATCTTCTACAAAAGTACTATTTGATGCAAAATAGTACTTTTTCAGCTATAATTCAATACTATTTTAGAATTTCAGTTTTGCAACACTAGCTTCAAACCACAATTACTCTCTTCAAATGATCCGCGTCTTCACACAAGACTGACTGGACTTCACTAACTTACACGCCTTCTTTGCCTTTTATAAGGCAACGTAAACAGTCTGATGAATGTTCTTGAAGGCGAACGTTCATGACTTCGCCTTCTCGAAATCTCTATAAATGTAAATATCGTTCTTTACGTTTATTATTGTAGTGTAGTTGGTATATTTTTCTTTACTTGTTAACCACTTTTTTTATGTGGTGTTTGTTGTTGTATTTTTGTTAACTTGTTTACAATTTTTTGTATGCTAGTGTTTGTTGTTGTATTAAACAGTACGATAATTTGTAAACACTTTTGTTTACTGCATTGTTTTGTTTTTGTAGCTTTTGTTTATGATTTAAATGTTAAGCGATGTAAAAGCGAAACACCAATATCATTATTTATCATTTTCGTAACAATAAATTTTCCAGTTAAATTAGTTTAATTTTTATGAGCCAAGCAAAACGGTGGTAGCTTGTGGCAAAATCAGCTACTGAAACTATGAAATTGAATGTTAATGCTTAACAGCAGCAATTACAACAACATTTATGAATGCAATACAAATGTAACACGTCAACATTTGAGACTGGCAGGCAGCAGACTTGCAACTATTCATGCAGTGTATATGCATAGACAAATCCGCATTTAGAATCGGATTCGTATAATTCCATTTCTAAGAAGATTGCAATAATTGAATGTATCCATTAATAAGTACTTATATTTGCTGTTGTACGCATTGGTATTTAATGCTTTTAGCTTCCAGGGTTAACGTAGGTAAATTTAAGAGTAATTTGAAATAATTTTTATGAAGCTAGTAAGTCAGCAGAGGGAGGGGCTAAGTTAGGTTGGAGTGGTAGCTTTGACCAAATTACTTCAATTCGGGGAAGAAGAAATTGGTCAACGCAAGGACTGCACATTTAAAGCGTGACTTCCCCTCGCTGGAAAATCAGCCCGAGACATCAATAGACGATATCTGCACCTCGCACGAGAGGCATTGACAAAAAAGTGGATAACAGTCTTCTCCTCCTCAGCAGACCTGTACCCATGGCAAAAGTCGTTAGATGGGAGCTGCATTCTCTCCGTGGGTCTTCCCATAACACAATGACCTGTGAGCATGACCACAGTGATTGAGATGATGTCACGACCAAGACCGAGTAACTAGTTGCTGCGCCTTCCATACATCAAGGGCCAAGTGAGCCTAGCAGTGGAGCAGAACTCCTCATTGACTCAGGATAGGTTGGGGTCTGGAAAGAATTTCCGCACGATAGGCAGCTTGCCCGAGATAAATGGCTTCGGAAGTAGTGCACCAGCCCTGGCGAGCTCGTCGGCTTTGCAGTTTCTCATGCTGTGCCCGGCGACCCCGGTAAGTGTTGCACTGAAGCGCCCAGAAAGAAGTTCGAGACGACGGCGACATTCCCTGACGGTCCTGGAGTTATTCACAACGTTCGACAGAGATTTTATGGCAAACTAACCATCAGAAAAGATTGAGATGCTGGTCAAAGGAACACCATTCCATTGATCAGCCCGGTAGATGGCCATTACCTCCGCCTGAAACACGCTACTATAATCCGGCAGTCGGGTCTAGCTTCCCAGAGTGGACTCCGCTATCCACCTCGCTATCTTGATCAGGCACGGTGGTTACATAAACTACTTACAACGATATGGGCAGTGTATCAAGAAGCCCTTTAGCCTCATAATGGATAATTGGGAATACAATACAACTGATCCTACTGTCTGCGAAGAACTAAGATGTGATAAAACAGAAGGTTATAACAGCTAATGAAGGTCTTCAAGTATCAGAAGAAATTCGCATGTCTATAGCGGTAATACAGAGCTTAGGTAAGAAAGTTCAATTAGCGGCATATATATGAATTGAAACCACATCCCGCTGTGTTACCTTTATTAGGTAGTGCCAAATTTACTGTCACACAATCGTAAAAGTACATCTACATTCACACTAAGAATGTGATACATAGTATCGACACTGTTCCAATAACTGCCACATCCAAGCAGTTAGCTGCCCAGGGCCATCATTTGAAAAGCTCTGTAATCCAAGCCGTACATAGACTCAGATGATACCTTCATAAGAATAAAGTGTCTAACCTACATAGACTAGTCACGTTTCAATTATTTTAAGATTCCAAAGGTACCGTACAGTTTACAGACGTCAAATAAACTAGGCTGCATAGAGCATGACTACATATATCTGACAATGGTGAGCAATGACAAAATAAGTTAATAATAATATCACCCTTCTGTACAACAATCCAACCGCATGCATTTGTGCAGGGAAGTTTTTCCAGCTAAGGGGTAAATTCTTCGACTGCGGCAAGTTTTAGGATGATAGGGTTGCCACCTTTTGATGAATAAAAAACCAAAAACCGTTTGCCAACATGAATATGTGGTGTTCAGCTGACGATCTTTTAACTGCTTGGGTTTCTCTATTTCTAAGAAGTGGTAGTACTTCCACAGGACAGGCAGATGGGGAAATGAGATCATGTGTTTTGAGATTAGAGTCTACTTTAGCTAGGTTATCAGATATTAGTTTTCCCTCGTTTTTTGCATGTGCAAACAATCACCAGTATATCAGTAGATTGTCTATTCATCTTCCGTCGTCAGCCAATCGCATTTCACATTCAGGTTTCATCTTTTGTTGCATCTGAATTTTCAGGCGTAAAGAATAGGTTAAGTTAACGGGTAACTTGCCGTTCGCAGGCTACCCCGAGCTCCGGATGAAATCAACTAGTTCCCTTAGTGGAACATTCGCCGCCATGCCCAGCAAACCTTCTGTCACTCATAAACCGATGTCATCTGTTTGGAAGTGCAGGGCACTGACATAAAAAGCGTTGTGCCGATTTCGTTTCTTTCAAATCATGACATGAAGAATAATTAATTATAAGATTGGCGTACACATCGTAGACCTGGAACCATATTAGAATAGTAGCTAAAGTTGCTGAAGTCTCAATAAAGCTCCTTCTATGTTACCGATGTCTTTACGCATTTCAGGTTGGTCACTGAAACCGTGTCGTTGAGCAATTCATTCGATTTGCTTTTGCGGGAGTGACAAGTTTGGTTTGGGTTCGTAGTTAACCTATAGGCAGGCTAAAAGAATGGAAACTAGAAAGCAAGTAAAACAAGAAATTGTAATGTCATGACACTGGCATTAGTATCGATTGCACGATAAAGAAGAGAAAATTGCACGGCATTTTGTATATGTCTGGCGTTGGATAATGTTGCGAAACGTTGTTTTGTTTAAACACCTTTTCTTTTGAGGCTGGTGATTGACTTTCTGCAAGTGAACTGAATGTCTCAGCAAACCATTTTAAAACTGCTGGTTTTCTTATCGTAGAAAATTATGCTGATTTTAAACAATATTGGGTGGGTTAAATCTTAATATCTTTTTGGTGGGAGAGGACGAAAGTTTTCCATTCTATAATACATACATACATACATAATTCTCACACTACTTATGTTGTGTATGTTAATTTTATTTATAAGTGATGGGACCTACAATTTGTCGACTCCAAGTGACAGATTTTTGAAAGGTTTTCCATGTCTAGTAAAACTTTAGTCAGTCTTATGTGGAGACGCGGTGTGTTTGAAGGTAGTAATCGTGGTTTGAAGGTCTCCGTTACAAAGTTCAGAGGAGAAATTGTCTAGTAATTGTTATTGTTTATGAAAAGGGTGTAAACAAATGAATTGTAAACAAAGCAATTGTTGTTGTATACATAAAGTTGTGAACATTGGCACACAGAATTGTGTGAATAATAAAGAATTTTAATTAAAAATAAACACAGATTTATTTTTATTTTATTTGCAATTTTTATTTTATTAGCAATTTTAAATTCTCCCAGAATATTTGCTAGAAATCTGCTGAGAGTAAGTCGACAAAGAAATTTTTTTCCATATTTGGTTTTGTTGAAGATGTCTGACTTGGCGTTTGAACCGTGGCCTCACATCTAATAAGTCAACGCACTACGGGCTAAGGCGACTTTATTCTACAATAACTTTGCAATATTCCCACGTATTATTTTTTCGTATACATCAGAAATTTGACTCACTTAGCTGCTGCTGTTACTATTGCAGTTTAGTATACACCAGAACATATACTGCAAAGTGCATACAATTTGTATGCACTAGTTGATGCAGATATCAGCATCTGTGCATCATATAAAAGTGCAACATAATTGTACGTTTATTGAATCAACAGTAGCGGTTTTGTTGGTGTTGTATATGTGTTGTCAGCTTAAAGGAACCATGAAAATTAGGCCGCTCACACCAGTCCAGCCAAGCAGCTTAACAGCCAAACCAATAATACCACCAACCAATTCTAACAGCCAACTGCTATCCATCCAGACTTCAGATTAAAATCAAATATAAAATGCAGTATAGTGTGGAGTATTGCATCTCTATAGATTTTGTTTATGAGAACGTACATACGGTTTTAAAAAAGTTTTAGTAATTCATACACTAGGAAATTTGGTACATCTTTACAACTACTCAATAGATTGTTAAAAAGCAATAAAAACAAATGAAAATAGAATTAAGACGGAAGACTCAAATGCTGCATATAATGCTGATGAAGATGATTTTGATAATGCGCTCGTTGTAGTGGGCATGGAAAAGAAGAACATAAAGAAAATGAATTGCAAACGTAAAGATATCTTGAGGCGTTATTTATTGTGTAGAAAATTATAATTTTAAAGTGTTGCGATTCAACTGGTGGTTGTATTTTTTATTCAATTAACATTTATTGCAACATTTCTAATGACATAAACATGAATTTAATTACACCAGCATTCATGTGGCAGACACTTGTGGTTAAAATTACAGATTCTTTATAATTATTTTCCTTCTTATTTGAAGAAAATAAAACTTACAACGTCAACATAAAAAAAAAATATTACAAATGAAATATATTCTTATCTATCTATATATTTATAAAAAGGAATGTTTGTTTGTATGTAATTAATAGAATCGTAAACTATGTATTTGATCATGCTATGATATTCAGGAAAGTTGTTGGTCATGAGCCCGGGAAGGTTTCTAAGTTGGTATGACAGGTGGCGCCTCTGAAAATTACTAAAAATGAATTAAATCGTAAACTTTGTATTTGATCATGTTATGATTTTTAGAAAAGATGTTGCGCATGAGCCGACGAAGGCTTCTAAATTGGTATGACCAATATCCGACAGGTGGTGCCACTGAAAATTACTAAAAATTACTAAAAATTAATTAAATCCTAAACTGTTCATTTGATCATGTTATGATCTTTAGCAAAGTTGTTGCGCATGAGCCGACGAAGGATTATAAGTTGGTGTGATCAATTTAAGCCAGGTGGGACCACTGAAAACTACTCAAAATGAATTAAATCGTAAACTGTGCATTTGATCATGATATGCTCTTTAGCAAAGTTGGTGCTATTAATTTTCGGTAGATGGCGCCACTGAAAATTATTCAAAATGAAAGCACGAAAGAAAAGAGCATTACGAGCCTCAGAATCAGACGAGCAACGAGCATTAAGACTTGAAAATCTTCGAGTACATGTCGCTGATGCGATGCGAACGGGTTTCATGAATCACTTGAACAACGACAAGTAAGATTAGAAACTGATCGAATGCGTACTACTCAGGCCCGTTCGTCTGAATCATCCGGACAACGGGAAACAAAATCAATAAAATGATTCAAAATTAATCGGATATTTGTGTAATGTCCTTCCTGAAAATTTATTTTAGTTGGTGCCGCAGTAACGCGCTCAGTATACAGCTAGTAATATAATATAAAATGTATTAAACGAACATTCATCAGATTGTTTCCTTTGCCACATAAAAGGCAAGGCAAAGCAAGCGACTGAATTTACAGTCAGTCTTGTGTGAAAACGCGGTAAGTTTGAAGGGAGTAATCATGGTTTGAAAATCTCCATTACAAAGATCTGTCGAATAATATTTGTTATTGTTTATACAAAGGCTATAAACAAAGGAATAACAAACAAATCAATTGTTGTTGTTTACATCAAACTGTGAACAGTGGCACACAGAATTATGAACTTATATTTTAAACGCTTTTAAAAGGTAAAAATGCCACAGTATTACTTCTACAGATGTCAGTATTAACAATATGAATGTTTACATATCGTGTGTCAGAATATTTTCTATTTTCCATATGAATTGTTCAAGAAATTTTAGCTTTTTAAAATACTAGAGTATTTCCGTACATATTTTTACTGAGGATTTATGTGCATTTGTATGCAGTGTGTGCGGTTTGTGTGTAAAACTTTTCCTTCAGATGTCATATTTTCTGGCATTATCTGTCATTTAAAATAAATTCTTTTTTGACAATTTTAGCAATATAGTTTGCTCTAGCTTTAATTTTTTTTCTTTTGTTAGTTTTCATCTGAAGAGCTTTGCATGGCATTTTGCAAAAGCTACTCATGTGCTTGTGTCTGGAGTTCTTAGTTAAATATTTAATGAACTAAAAAATTACATTCTGTTGCCAATATATCTTCAATTTCTTTATTCTTTAAATAAAAAGTATTGCACCGACGTTGGACGGATGTCCAACGCTCAATACTGGAATGGAATACAGGAATGAAAAAACCGAAACAAGAAAGAAATATTGGAATAAAGTTTGATTTGGTTTGCCGTCAATAGGCACAGCTAACTTGGCTTCCTACAAGGTCCCGTTGTAACATCGTCATTTAATTACAGCTGCTGGTTGGCATCTATCAAACATCACAAGAGTCTTATGAAAGTGTGCATTTTTCTTTTATTACTAAAATCTGAGTGTTCAAGAATTCTTCTACGCTGGGTCCCAAGTCACCGTAGTCTACTTGGTAGTGAGTTGACTCATTAGACATGAGGAAACAGTTCGAACCCATGGTCAAATATCACCAACAAAACAAAATTTGAATATTACTTCTGCGACTTTCTCTCAGTAGATTTCTGGCAAAAACTCTGATAGAAAATAAATATGCGATGCAAAATTTCTTAAATATCTTTCGTTCGGTGTCTACTTTAAACTGTAGGTCTTATATAAAATTAACACACATTAGATCATAATCCTGACTGAAGGATTGTAATTATCAATTATGTGCATATGTATATAAGTATGTAGGTTCCCTAGGGCCGTGCAATGACAAAAAAGATGTTCTGTGGTCTCCTCTTGCAGTGTTCTGTTATCAGTGTTATGAGGAAGCTTAGGTTCACTACAAATTCTGTTCTACAGACAAGAGGATTAAATACCTCATCTTACTTTTGCCGATGAATGGAATTTTTGTGAGACGATTTTTTTGCCTCTCTGCAGAAGAGCGTTAATCTCCAATGTAAGAAATCATTAGATATTTTCGTGATGCCAGCTTTATCAAAGGCGTCGGCTATGTTGTTAAGGAAGGAAAAAACAAATCTGTTTACAAATTACCGTACTGCTTAATATACCAGCAAACATATTTCTATGGCGACTTCCTCTCAGCAGATTTCTGGTAAAAACTCTGAGAGTAAATAAAATTGCCATGAAAAAGTTTCTCAAAAATCTGTCGTTCGGAGTCGACGTTAAACTGTAGGGCTCGCCACTCACGTATAAAATTACGCACCCAACATGAGTGGTGTGGGAAGCTAGGCCGTAATCCTGACTGAAGGGTTGTAATGGCCAATTATGTATGTATGTATGTGAAGTCATCAACATTTGACTTCAAGAGCATTCATCAGACTGCTCACTCTGCCATACAAAGCAGGCGATTAATTTAGTGAAGTTCAGCCAGCCTTGTGTGAACACGCGGTGTGTTCAAAGGGAAGGTTCGTGGTTTGAAGATCTCCGTTACAAAGATTTGTCGTAAAATTTTTTAGTAATTGTTATTGTTTATGCAAAGGGTTTAAACAGAGGAATAACAAAAAAAACAATTGTTGTTGCTTACATAAAGCTGTGAACAGTCATTACAACCCTTCAGTCAGGATTACGGTCTAGCTTCTCACACCACTCATGTTGTGTGGCTTAATTTTATTCTTGAGTGGCGAGACCTACAGTTTAACGTCGACTCCGAGTGACAGATGTTTGAGAATTTTTTCATGGCAATTTCATTTACTCTCAGAGTTTTTGCCAAAAATCTGCTAATAGGAAGTGGTCAATATAAACTAGAATGACAATATGAAATTTAAACTGCGTTGAAAAAACGATTGTTCGGAAAGTTTTCCTTTTTGTTTTTCCTGCATAATTTTTGCCAATAGACTGCATCATTTATTATTCGAATAAATATCGTCAGTCGTTAAATCCACATGAATGCAGACAGCATGCTGATATTAAAATATTTGTACATAAAAAGTTTTTAAACGTTTTATATTTATAATAAACATTAAATTTAAAGAGGAATAAAAATAAAATAAATTTGGTTTAAATAACATTGTTATGAATAATGTATAGGGAATTAAAACATTCAGATTAATGGAGAAAATTATAAACTTCATCCACAGTAGCGCTACTGAAAATAAGAGAGTTACAGTGCGCATGTGTGGTAATAAAATATACCAGGTGAACAACCATCATACCAGAAAAATTATGATTTACGAACACTATTAACTCTTAGTCCCATTTAATGCTTGTCGAGGCATATTGTCATGCTCTATCAGAAGCGCCATGCAAAAGATAGTTTCAACGGTTCAGAAAAAACGATTTTGACGTGAGTAATGAAAAACATTGAATACTACAAAAAAGTTGATTCAGAACGAATGGCATTACTGTTTATTTATGTAAACATCGTTGTTTCATTGTTGTTTGTGTATTCTGTTTACATTGTTTGTTGTTGCATTTTTGTTTTCTTGTTTATCCTCTTTTTTATACTGGTGTTGTTGGTATATTTTTGTTTACTCTTTTATCATGTAATCAAGTTCATTGTTTTTGTAGCTTTTTTTTATAATTTTAATGTTAAACGATGTAACACCGCAACGTAGGGCCCTAACCACTGGACGATCTTGGCCGTTGTCTAGTAGGTAGACGTAAAGTCCGGGTTGAAGCCGCAGGCCAGACATCAAAACGAAATATGAAAAAAAAAATATCCTCTCAGCAGATTTCTGGCAAAAACTCTGAGAGTAAATAAACCTGCCATGAAAAACTGTAGGTCCCGCCACTCAAGTATACAATTAAGGCACTCAATATGAGTGTTGTGAGAAGCTAGGCCGTCATCCTGAATGAAGGGTTGTAATATCCAATTATGTATGTATGTATGATGTAACACCATTTCCATTTTAGTAACAGTATTATAATTGTAATTCTTTATAAAAAGCTGTCGTTTTTAACGGCAGGCATGATTTATGATCACCGCTCCTATGGATACCCATGCAGTGCATTTAACATTGTGCTACTTCCTTAACAATTGAACACAGGCTTGAATTGATAGATTTCAATGGCAAAGAGGTGGAATTAATAACTTGCACAATAGCAACAATAACAAAATCAATGCATACTTACAAACACAGAGTACGAAAACGTTTTGAAATTTTGCAAAATAATTTTTGTTTTTTGTGAAGTACAATTGCTCCGGTTAGAAATGAATAAAATGTTACTTCATTCAT
Source organism: Sarcophaga rosellei (assembly GCA_930367235.1). NCBI lineage: Eukaryota > Metazoa > Arthropoda > Insecta > Diptera > Sarcophagidae > Sarcophaga > Sarcophaga rosellei. The sequence goes on along the minus strand of OV884021.1, from coordinate 29,494,895 downwards.
ATAGCAGCTGCGGATGGCCTCACAGTACCTCATTCGATCGGATCAATTTCCGTGCACTTTTCTGGCATCACGAATATTTTCCTTCAAATGCTCAATGATCTCTGCGTTGCCAGCATATTACTTTTCTTTAACGACTCCCCACAGAAAATAGTGCAACGATGTCGAATCGCGGCTTCTTGGCTGCCAATCGGGTACAAAAAAATTGGTTATCATGGTGCGATAGGTGTCTCCATTAACCGTAATGGTTGCGCCGTCATCATTTTGAAAAAAATATGGGCCAATGATTCCTCCGCTCCACAAGCTGAACCAAACCCTCACTCATAATGAGTGCATTGGCTTGTAGCTTGTCAGAGGCTCAAATATGGAAATTTTGCTCATTAACTTACCCTCCAAGATGAAAATGAATTTCATCCGAAAAGACGATTGTTTTTTGGCAAAATCGAGAATATCGTGCAGTTTCTCATTAGCCTGTTAAGTCCCAATGTTGCTCAAGCTTAAATCGATTCATTACTTTGAGTAGAGATAATATTGTTATGTTTTTACCCTTTTAAAAATGGTAAAAATATGAGTTCGTAGATTTTGATTTATTCTTTGATCATGTAAACAAGACCATTGTTCTTGTTGCTATATTTTTACTTATTTGTTGATCATGTAAACAAGTCCATTGTGTTGTTTTTGGAGCCTTTGTTTATTACTTTAATGACACCATTTCCATTTTCGTAACAATATATTGAATTTTGTGACAGATTTGAATGACATAGGTATTGCCAGATTCAAAATGAGCGATGGTTTAAACCGATAGATCGATAAACCGATAGTTTTCACTTAACACTCATCAATCATTTACAGAATGGAATGGACGCAAAATAATGTTAAAACAGAAAATGTTTATACTCCAACGCAAACTGTTATAAAGCTACTGTAAGGTACGAGAATTTAAAGTTTCATCTTAGTAGAATAATCGCACTTGCCCTCCTTATACTCTCTGACTAGGTTTGATGTCCGTTTATTTTTTAATTTTTTTTTCTTTCTTCTTTTTGTTCGGGAACATTTGGAAAGGATTTTCATTGCTTCATCATCCAATGATAAGAAGCAACCGCAAAACAAAATTGATGCATTATTAAGTGCTTGTGCCCAACATTTAATGTTCCAAAGCAAACAAAAAAGAAACTCAGCTTGTCTTTATATTTTCCATTTGCATACACCATCTCGATGAGTACACAATTGACAGAAAATATCTCCTCCTACCAGATGATGACTGTATAGTTGCACCTTCTCCTTTTTTCGACATTTGCCACAATTGTTATCTTTACCGATAGATTAAGTGGATGGCTTGTAGCCAAAGCCAGTATAAATTTCTTCATACCCTCAGTAATGGGTCAATAGTTGAGCGGGCTAGAGAACTGATATTTTACATGCTATTTGCGGTATACTCGTAAAGAGACATTGATTGTCATTCATGTTGAAAACCGCGCATAGGCATAAGATGACATCCAAATCCTTACAATAATAAAGGCGGTATTGAGGATGAAATGAGTGGAGTTCTGTAGGAAAAATTTTATTTTGCAGCATTTTCTGTGTGCGACTCTCAATTGTCTTTTGAAAGATACAGACGGCCTGGCCTACCTGTAAGAAAATTGCGGCTGGTTTACTGACACTGATACTGCTCAAGGCTATAGTGAAGTACACTCTGAAGACATAAGATATTGCGAAGACATAAGATTGGCTTTCATTTCTGCTATTCCTTATATTTTTTACTTTTTTTGTTCAATATAGGCAGGCGATTAAAACATGTTATAGACAGCTGCTACAGTGCATAAAATTCGTAGAAAAAGATGAAAAATTTCAATGGAAGGGAATAAAAGACTTTTATTGCATTTTTAAATCACAGAATCAGTTAAATTTAGTCCATTAAGTCGTGTTTATTAGAGCAGGTTTCCGACCAATTAAAAGCTGTGTTAACCGGCCCAATACTCTGCGAATCATAATCGAGTAATCAATAGAAAGGCGTAATCATCTGTATTTAATGTTCATCGATTTCTAGAGCGTTTTGGATATAGTTAAGCAGACTGCTTTATGGGAAACAATAAGAAAGTATTTCGATTCCTCACAGCTCTGTACGAGAAAGCAGAAAGTAGGAACACCAGACAAATATTTGATACTAACAATAGAGTAAAGTTATTACGTCCTTTATTACTTTGACTATGCACATATATACACACATAAACCTTTCAATCAGGATTACGACCTACATAGTTCCTCACAGCACGTATGTATATTGTGTATGTTAAGTTAATATATGAGTGGCGAGGCGTACAGTTTAAATTGAGAAACTTTTCATGGCAATTTTTTTATTTACTCAGAGTTTTTGCCAGAAATCTGCTGAGAGGAATCCGCCGATGAAATATTTTTGTGTATTTCGCTTTGTTCGAGATGTTTGAACCGTATCTTACGTCTAATAAGACCACAGACTACCTAGTAGAGTACGGCGGCTTCTTTCCATTTAAGTAGTTTAGTTTTAAAGTGGTCTCTTCTGTAGGAGCATTTTTCTTGTTGTTACTTAATGGTAGTACTGATATACATCAGAGATCATCAATGAGTATTCAAAAAGATGAGTACAATTGAATTATACTCATATTCAAAGTACTCATCGTATTCATACTCAACAACAGGTATGATGTTGTTGATTTCGACTCTCCATGACGCAACATTTACAAGAATCACAAAATAAGTATGAATTGCATACGAACACTAAAATACTCACTAAAAGGTTGTGTGTTTGCTTTGATTGCTGTCTTTATCTTTTTTTATACTCTTTTTTTTTGCAAATGCAACACCAACTAAGGCTGTAAATTTTGCTGAATAATTCGAGTCACTCGAATCATTTATGAGTATTATAAGTATTTTTCTAAAGTTAAGAATCTGAACGAGTAGACTTATGAATCAAACATATTTCGAATGGTATGAGTTTGATGTCGACGTTGTACTCATACTCATTGCAACCTGTACTTATAAGTCAACGTTGTAGTGAGTACGAATGAATCAGTGTAGTTAAATTTCAATACTGTTGAATCACTCATACTCAAAATTCCATGAGTACTTATGAGTAGCGAAAAAACGATTCATTGCTGATCTCTGGTGTACATACTGGTTGTAGCCTACAGTATGTAAATGATTTTTAAATTATTTTCCACTTGTTTCTCTCTTACAAAACATTGTTTTAAGTATTTTCTTTACCATATTTATCATACATTTATGACATTAAAATTATTCATTTCAATTTGCATAAATTTTCTACGTCATCCAAAATGCCTGTAAAAATCCTTGCAGTCGAAAAGTAGTTTCACATGACGTCAGCCAAACGTACATGCTTAAATATGTACGATATGTATTTGCATGTACGTAATAATGTTTGTTTGACACAATGTCATCTTTTATGAAAATTAGTAACAAAATGACACTGTTTTTATTTTTCAGTTGTTGTACAAAGTTGTTGTTAAAAAATGCCGCCATAAACCATTTGCATAAATTCAAAGGCCTGCTAACAATTTCCATTGAAACCACAAAGTGTAAAAAAAATTGGAACACAAAATGCGCATATTGAAACTTCAAAGGCACTATCGTTGTTTTTTTTCTTCTGTTTTCATGAAGGCTTCAAAGTAACAAGTCATTATGGATGTAAAAGAGCCACTAAGTGGTTAGAAAAATATGAAAAATAAGAACAAAATTTATGCAAATTCAACAAAAGAGGAAGTTGACAATCTACAGAAACAATAGCAACAAAGAAAGTAAGAATATATAATTATACTTACTAACCAACTTACATTAGAGATTTAAGGGCTCAGCGTTTTGTTTTCAATGACTGGCTACTGCATTTACTGCTACTGCCAACTTATGATAACCAAAGACAGTCTTGTGCTAAAGGATTGCATGTTTTCTTTGTTGTGGTGACAGAAATCTTAGGAGCATTTGCAAAGTTATCTTAAATCAGAGAAATGTTGCATAGAATAATTTCGTAAAAGTGTCACAATTACAACATTGTCTAAAAAAATTATTTTCAATGCAAAAAAACGAAAACCAAACAAACCAAAAGAATGTTTTCAAAATTTTCCTTTTCGTTCGTATAAGCTAACTCCCTACCTAGTACTCTACGGCGAGTTCATACATATAGAGATGTATACGTAAAAACGAAATTGAAAGTATAGAGAAAGACCAGTTAAACCATCGTATCCTAAGAATTAATATTGTTACGAAAATGAAGAAACTAGATTTTGGGGTTTTGCTTTTACATCGTTTAACATTAAAATTATGAACAAAAGCTACAAATAGAAAACACCAACATAACAAAAATGACAAACAAGTAAACAAAAATACAACAACAAACACCAGCACAAAGAAATGGATAACAAGTAAACAAAAATATACCAACAACACAACAAAAATAAATGTAAACAAAATATACCAACAACTATAATGAATGATGTTTACATTTACAGAGATTTCGGGAACGCGAAGTCATGACCCTTCATCAGACTGTCGAAGATAAAGGGAATGAACCGCAAGATCATACTGCTTCTGAACTACCTAAAATTTGCCAGAGTCTGAATCAGAATTATTAGACAGTCATACTCTAGAATGTATGCAAATACAAGTTCAAGCTAATGAATCGCAGACAACTGTTGTCGAAGATAAAATAAATGAAGTGCAAGATAATACTGTTTCTGAATCAGATACCTCAAATGTGGCAGAATCTCAATTAAAATTATCGGGAAGTGGGACTCAAGAATGACACAAGTTCTAGCTCTTGAATCTCAGATAATTGCTGTCGAAGATAAAGTAAATGAAGTGTAAGATAATACTGCTTCTAGATCGACTACTGAAAATGTGGCAAAATCTGTATCAGAATTATCAGCGAGTCAGATATAGAATGTACAGAAACACAAGTTCAAGCTAATGAGTCGCAGCTTAGTGCTGTCGAAGATAAGGGGAATGAACCGCAAGATAATACTGCTTCTGAATAAACTATTGAAAATGTGGCAGAATCAAAATCAGAATTATTAGACATATAAAAGACAAGGCAAAGCAGGCCAGGAAGACGCGGTGTGTTTGAACAGAGTAATCGAGGTTTGAAGATCTCCGTTTCAAAGATCTCTCGTATAATTATCTAGTAATTGTTATTTTTTATACAAAGGTTGTAAACAGAGGAATAACAAATAAAGCAATTGTTGTTGTTTACATAAAGTTGTGAACAGTGGCACATAGAATTGTGGGAATAATAAAGAATTTTAATTAAAACTAAACACAGATTTATTTTGATTTTATTTGCAATCTACGAGCTCATATTCTAAGCGTTTTTAAAAGGTAAAAACGTAATAATATGTTAATAAGGCTCTACCATACATTCATAATTGACCATTACAACTCTTCAGTCAGGATAACGGCCAAGCCTCTCAACACCACTCATGTTGAGTGTGTTAATTTTATACATGAGTGGTGGGTTTAAAGTCAACTCCGAAAGACAGATTTTTGAGAAACTTTTCATGGCAATTTTTGTTTACATACTCTCAGAGTTTTTGCCAAAAATCTGCTGAGAGGAATTCGCCGAAGAAATATTTTTTCATATTTCGTTTTGATGTCTGACCGTGGATATGAACACTGGCTTTGCGTCTAATAAGCTAACTACCTACAAGACTACAGCGTCTATGAGGCACTATCATATCGTTTAATAAACGCTTCTATTACAGTAGGTGTGAGGAAAACCTATGCTGTATATGCATCAGTTTTGGTGGTATTTTTTGGTATGAAATCATTTTATTTTCTGTCAAAACTAATTTTTAGTTTTCTCACAACTGAAATGAAAGTGCATCTATCACTCGTGATACAAGGTATTATAAAATGTAAGTTTTTTTTTATTAACTTTTCATAAAAAAATGTTATTCATACGCCTACGGTCATTTATTTTACTTGTCAAAATAGTTTAAAATTACGGTTCTTACACACACAGTTTAAAATGACCGTTTAAAGCTATTTTTACAATGTTATCATAATTGCTAAATCACTTACATACACACACGAATTTTCAAATTTAATATTTTCATGCATGCATGCACAGAGAAAACTGAACCTAATAAATACATAGTAAATTAGAACAAAGTTTATAAGATTTCTCTATGGTTTTTTTTCAAGAAGAGATTCTTATTGTTTTTATAAGGAAAACCTTTTTGAAAAAATCAAGAAGAAAACTTAGGTATTTTACTAGATAGTCTTCTTGATTTTTTTAAAAAGGTTTTCTCCTTAATTTTATTAGGCTTTCTTTTTGTTTTTTTCAAAAGGATTTTCTTCTTGATTTTATGAGGCCCTCTTTCTGTTTTTTTCAAAATGATTTTCTTTTTAATTTTATAAGACTATCCCTTTATTTTTTCAAATAATACTTATTGATTTTGCTTTTTACATAACTAAAGAAATCATTATATCGTGGCCACTATTGAAAAATATTCGTAAAGATTTAGCATTTTGTATTTCATCAATTCTATTTTTCTTTGTTTCCCTCCAGAAAGAAAGCACCTGTTCCCATGAACTGCAATTGTGCTGCAACCAGCACTTTTGCTCGAAATATTTATCTTTGAAAGAGAAAGATAGACGTATAAAGATGTACATATATTAATTTAAGGAGTTTTACCATTATTCAAATCTTTAAAAGATTCGTCCGCAGTGACAGGATAATCATCGATTTTTCTTTTTCAACATTAGTCCAACGAGAAAATAACTTTCCTTCCCGTCTTTTATAACACTTTTTTTTTATTGAAATTAAAACAATTCAATATTTTTATTTGAACTTTGTTTACTTTGTTACTTTGTTTTTTTAAGAGGAAATATTTTTATTACTTTTTTCCACTTCTTTACTTGCCACTTATTAAAACATTAATAAGATAATTTACACATGATCAAATAGAAACCTAATGAAATCAATAAGGCATACTCCTTAAAAAAAAAAAATTATTAAGTAGCCTAATGAAATCTATAAGAAAAACCTTTTTGAAAAAATTGATTAGGTAGCCCAATGAAATTAATAAGAAATTCTTGTTTAATACAATTTAGAAGAAAACACAATAGAATCAATAAGCTTTTCTCTATGGATTGTATTTTTTGTGGCAAAAGTGACGGAATTTGAGTTAAAAAAATGGTAAATAACAAGTTTTCTTCTTAAATGTATGTGTTTTACTTTTTGAAAAAATTAAAAAGATTTACTACATAAAAATAATAAGAAATCTCTACGAAAAAATCTTCGTTTCTTTCTGCTGTAACACCCCTCACTCCAAAAACGTTTCGTAGAGAAAATCTTCTTGATTTTATTAGGCAGTTTTCGCTCTGTGTGATGTTAATGATGTTGTTGGTTATAATTTTGCCTTGATAGCCTCCGCTGCATTGCGTGGTTAACAATATTTAATTTTGCAGTGGCCTATGATCCCTGTCTTAACAACTTAACTGCATGCTGTTGATTTTCTTTTCTGTTTTTGTGTCTAAAATTCCAAGTAATTTGAAATAAATTGTGTTAAAAGCAATTTAAATTTATTTATGATGTGATGGATGATAAAGTGAATGCAGTTTTGCCGCAGTGAAAATATTTACTTATGATGGGAAACTGTAAAATTGATATTCTCTATGGGAAATACAAAAGTTAATACTCTGTCATGTTCATCGAAAGACCAGTTTATATTTTAAATGGAAATTTTGAATGAAAGCGTCATGCAAAAAACAGAAAATCCTTTGTTTATAGCAGCAACTGCTAATAATTTTGTAATTAAATTTGTTTGGATGATTTTGCCTAACCGTAGAGTTCCCATACTTTGGACTTAAAACAGTGTTATAGATTCTTATTTTCGTGCCTCGTTGTTAGCTCAGCTTACTTAGGTACCTTTGTAACACCAATAGTATCTATTCTGTCATTCAGCTAAAACTTTTGGCTGGCATTTATCCGCATTGAAGTCGTCGTAGTCTTGTAAGTAGAGTTTGGCTAATTAGAGGTAAGGCCACTGTTCAAACCCCAGGTCAGACATCAAAACTAAATTTGAAAAAATATTTCTTCGGCGACTTCCTCTGAGCAGATTTCTGCCAAAAACCCTGAGAGTAAATAAAGTTGTCATGAAAAGTTTTTAAAAAATTTGTCATTCGGAATCGACTTTAAACTGCAGGTCCCCTCATGTAAGAAATTAACGCACACAACATAAGTGGCGCTACTATGTTATGTATGTATGTATATTATCCCCTTTCCCATAGTTTTATTATGGTGTTGATTATATCCAAATCACCTTTGGCCATAGACGTTCTGTCAATAAATTTTAGATGCTCAGGAATCATTCGGTTCATTGCTGCTTGTGCAGCTTGTCATTGTGAGATATTTCCATAGTGTTCTGTTCTAACTGACATAAGCTTCATCTTAATAGGTGTAACGCAAGTTTTGCTCAGCATTTATCCATAACGGGTCAGATATACTCATGTTTCCTTTGACAAAAACACATGCCAGTGCACAGAGGAATATCAATCTCACTTATGAACTCGTTAGCTCTTTTCTGTTGCCGGGGATTTTACAACGATAACAGTGATAAGTTAAGTTTTTAAATATTCCGATTGCTTCTGTAAAATTTGATATTATCTAAGTTTATGGAAAAACTTAAACCGCATGCCCGTTCACCGCTCAATAGCAATACTCACGTACCACAATCATTATAGTAGTGCCGAAAGACTTGGAAAGATTACTGCAGCGGCATGATTTATTTGGTTTCCTTAAAGTTATGTTTGAGGTTAAATATAACTTGTGGTATCACAATGGGAAATGTTGGCCCAAATGGAATCTCTTTATTCAAGAACCTAACTACGAATCTATTTACTTACCGATTTCAGATATAAATTATTTACAAGGAATGAATTTAATTGTGTTCCTGAATGTGATTTATACATAGCAGGAATCTAAGAAATAAAATTACCTTTTCTCTGACCCAAGCTAAGAAATGTAAACAAAAATACACAAACAACAATAATAAAATAACGATGTTTACATATATAGAGATCTCGAGACAGCGAAGCCACGAAAATTCGACTTCACGATCATTCATCTGATTGTTTACGTTGGAATAGAAAAGGGAAGACAAAGCAGGTAACGGTGTCAGTAGAACTTCTGTCAGTCTTGTGTGAGGCGCGGTGTTTTTTACGAGAATAATCGTGATTTGAAGATCCCCGTCATAAAGATCTGTCTTTAAGCGAAAGAGTGCAAAGAGGAAGAACAAACAAAGCAATTGTTGTTATTTACATTAAGTTGGAAACAATGGCACACAGAATAGTGCGAACAATAAAGAATTTAATTAAGACTAAACACAGATTTATTTTTATTTTATTTGCAATCTATGACCTCATATTTTAAACGTTTTTAAAAGGTAGAAACGAAACAATATTTATATATTTCGAGTATCATAATGATTTTGGAAAAATTCGTTACCGAATTTATCAGAACTTTATAGAAATTAGGACAATCTTAAGGTCACATAATAAAAATAGTTGTCTTCTTCCTGTTCGACATTCAGGACGGCTTGTGCGTATGTTGCACATGTTTGGCGGTACAAGACTAGTAACAGATGCTCTGTCCAAACATTTTAGTGGAACACTCTGAAGTCATTTACAAAAATTCACTGCAAACACTATCGAGTCATATCCGATTGCGTGTTACGATTCTGTGATGTTTTTTGGAGTATCTGAGGTAGTTGGAAACTGACTTTAATTTTCATTAATAAATCATCTTTAGCGATGACGCCTATTTCTTCATAAATAAGTATTTGAACAAATGAAATTCTTGAATGTAGGACATTAGCAATCCCGAAAAAGTCATCCGCCTATATTTCTTCGCGACGCTTATTACAAATTTTTTTAGCCTGTATTTAACTATCCGATCACCACCGATTATGTGTTGTTATGTGAACTAGCAACTGAAATTGTGCAGTTAGAACACGTTAGGCTGTTTTGAAGGGTTTTCTTAAATTGCAGAGCGTATGCTAAGAAGGTAAACCCACAGTGGTCCATGAAGTCAATAAAATTAATGTCATCTGTCAAATTCAATCCGACTTATGCGCCGTTTTGAACTTTTGCTTTATGTTATTTCCCAAACATAACGGCATCAATAGGTTTTTCTAATGAGTAAAACATTTCTGTGATATTTCGCACACAATTTGTTTTATTTTAATTTAGAGATGAGAAGTACTTAAAAAATGTCCTATACTTAGCAATATTGGGAGATGATAATTGAAACGTTTATTTTATCTTTGTTTGACAAAATAATCCTTTACGTTTTCTGTCATTTATTTTTTTTTATATTTTCGTATCATAAATTTCAAGACGAGATTAATTTTATATGGAAAAGGGTAAAAGCATACCTGTTAGGATTAAATACCATTTCGAACAAATCATTTATCAGGATCTTGTTTTTTAGTGACATGACAATGCTCGTATTTGTAACTGTCGTTTTAAAACATTCCCCAGGATTGTTATTATTTCAGTCAAGCGTAATGTGCTGTCAAATTTAAATGTCTGTCATTCAATCTATCTTTCTATATCTATATATATAAAAAGGAATGTGTGTTTGTTTGTATGTTTGAAGTTTATAGACGACTAAACGGCTAAACCGATTTTCTTGAAATGGAATGAGTTATAGGCTACTTTTTATGTTGAAATTTCAAATGAGCGAGGTGCCATGCCGACATATACTACATTATCTACTATTGTAAGCTAATAACAAAAGGGGTATATTGGAAAAACTAGAACAGCAACATACCTCAAATTTTGTACAAGTAACTACAGCTTCAATTTAAATATTTTGGACAAAAATAGGCGAACTAGCAATAGTGGGTGTGGCACCTCCCATATAAAGCAAATACGAAAATCTGTATATCTGAAAAACTGTAACAGCTAGAGTCCCCAATTTTTGTACAAGTAATCTTAGTTTAAATATAAATGTTTTGGACAAAAATAGGTGATCTAGCCAAAGTGGGCGTGACTCCTTCCATATAAAGTAAATTATGAAATCGGCTTATTTAGAACACCAGAATAGTTAGACTGCTCAAATTTTGTACGAATATCTATCTGCAATTTCCTATTCGCCTAGCATTTTCAATGACGATTAAGGTCAGTCCTTGCAAGTTTGTGAACTTAATTTAGAAAATCCATGCTTCTCACATGGACAGCTTTACGCCTGCAGATTTATATGTATAGGCACCTGAGAGAAACCAAAAAATATTGTGTATCCCAAGGCATTAGAATAAGAATTATTTATTTAAGAAAAAAATATGAAATAAATAGCTCATTAATGTATTATTTTAGAATTTAAATGAAATATATTGTCATCAAATGAAATTAGAATATGTATACCTTTACGAAAAATTGCATAATTTAATTTCTAAATAAATTAAAATTTTAATTATTACGTATTTAATTTAGATGGGGTTAGCGAAGCACACCGGGTATTAGCTAGTATTCAAATAAAATAAATACAAATCAAATTAATGAAATAAGATTGACGATATCATCAAAGCTTTTGTGACTAATAAGGTGGCTAGTTTCTAAATATAAGATATTTTTTATTATTGGCTTAGTATGCTTCATACTATACTTTCATAGTAGGCCTATGAAAGTGCATAGGTCACGATATAACCTGTCAATAATACTGTTTAAAACATAATTTTTTTTTAAAATAAATTAACACAAATACGTTTGTGTATATAAAATAATATATTATTATTATATTCATTCTCAACACCAATACAAAAGCATTCATAATAATAAAACTTAATTAATTATGGAATGTTAATTAAAATTTTAAATTAGTCCATTCAATATAATATCGTCGGCTCATGCCGTATTACCCGGACTAGAATATTGCTCTAGAAAAAAATTGCAAAAATGTAATTAAATTGTTAGTGAATGTCATAAAGTATTGTAAACGCATTAATGATTTATTTATTATGCGAGCAGTTTTTTTTTTATTTATTTTAGTGAAGAATTGAAAAGCAAAAAATAAGAGATAAACTAATATCTATATATATAAAAATGAATGTGTGTTTGCTTGTATGTTTGTATGTTTGAACTTTATAGATTTAACAAATTTTCAAAGTATCTTCCTGTATGTCTGGAAGGCCTTATAGGCTACTTTTTATGTTGAAATTTCATATGATCTAGGTACCACGCCCATATATACTGCATACTTAATATTTAATTGCATTCGGAATATATTACTCATACGCATCATAATACGTCTACTAGAATAGTTCCCTGACAAGTATGCAGTAAAAAATCTATGATTTTTGACGTATGAATAATGGAATTGGATATCACTCATACGCCACATATGTAATTTTTTTAATGAATTTTTCATCTATATACAGTGTACTCTCTCCTCAGGGACACCCCTCTTAAACGGACACCTTCAATAAACGGACACTTTTTTCAGTCCCAAAGAAATTGTAAGGGATTTTTAAAGTATTTCTCTCTTATGCGGACAACCCTCTCATAACAGGACACGGACACTTTTTTCAACGACATATTGACATTTTAGTTCCCCATAAACGGACCACTTGCAGATGGTAACAGTATTTTTTTTTTTGTTTGCTTAAAACTTACATCGTGATAACACTTGTACACATTTTTTTATTCGCTGAGTTGAATAAATCATGCATTTAAAAGGTGGAATCCCGAAAATGTGCATTTAAAAATTAAAAACTTAGTGTACGCGAGTTAGCAAAGAAATGTAAAATCAGTACTTGACAAACTGCTTGCATTATCAACAAAAAGAACAAATTTTAGTCGCCGTGGTCTAGTAGGTAGTGTGTTGGCTTATAAACGAAAGGCCCGAGTTCGAAACCCCAGGTCAGACCTTTTGTCTTGTCATTATATGTTCGTTTTTGTTTTGGAACTAAAAGTATTTAAAGAAATATATATGTACTTATAGTTTGTTGATTGCTCTTTTGGATTTTCTCTCATAAACGGACACTCCTCATAAGCGGACAAAATTGTCAGTCCGCTTAAGAGAGAGTACACTGTATACAGAAATGAATGTGTGTTTATTTGTTTGTGGGTTAGTTTGAAGTCTATAGAAGGCTAAACGCCTGGACCGATTTTCTTGAAATTTAAACAGTACCTAACCTGTATGTCTGGAAGGAACTATAGGCTACTTTTTATTTTAATATTTCAAGTAGGCGAGGTGCCATGCCCACATATCCAATGCAACAGCTAGAGTCCTCAAATTTTGTATGGACGACTTTGATGTATATATAAACAAAATGAGCAGATTGGCTATAGTGGGCGTGTCAGCTCCCATATAAAAAATATTAAATTATTATATCTAAGAAAATATAACCGTTAGAGTCATACAATTTTGTCGGATCCACATTAGTATCAATATGAATATTTTAGACAAAAATGGGCTGACTAGCAAAAGGGGGCGTGGTACTTTCCATATGAATTAAATTTAAAACTTCTTATATCTCGGAAATCATTATACATAAAATCATAAAATTGTACACGGGCAACACTGAAATCCATATGAATAATTTGTAAGAAAATTGGCGGACTGGCAATAAGAGCGAGACCCTGCCATATAAATATGATACAAAAGTTCGTGTACATGGAAAACTATTAGAGCTACAATCTAGCATGAACCACTTTCACACACATATGAACATTTCGGCTTAGGGAAAAAATGGACTATATTTTTATATGAATTCTTAGACAGTGTTAAATTATTTAATGAAGTAACTGATACAATTAAAAGCCATCAAATAAATGAAAAAGAAAAATAATTTTTTATTGACTGTTTTGTTTGAAGGCGGGGGCACTAATTCATAGTTCGTGTCAAAAGAAATAAAGAGATGCTTAATTCAATGAAATGAATATTTGGATACTGGATGTTGTTTGAGTTCATAGATCAAGTATTTGTTTTCATTAGCAATACATATTGTTACGCAAATGGAAACGACCTAATATCATTTCACATGAAAACAATAAGCAAAAGCTACAACAACAACAACCGTGAGTATGAGTATATGTACACAATACACACGACACAGATACACACTAACAAATACATCGAACACGTACTCACGTATAGAATTAACGCACACAATAGGAGTGGTGTGAGAAGCTAGGACGTTGTACAATGGGTCAATTCGACCTCCGGGTACTGTACTTGTCACCGTTGACAAGTACACGTCCTCTAACCTAACCTAACGTAACGAGTAAAGATGAGTAACGAGTTACAGATGAGTAACGAGTAATGAAATAAAGATGACTGGCGAGCTAAAGCCGATTGACGAGTTGAAGACGTGCGACGAGTTAAAGACGAGCGACATGGTAGGGGGGTGACAGTTAGAACGGAGCGACGAGCTAAACACGAGTGGCGAGTTAAACAGGAGGAACAAGTTAAAGACGAGTAACCTTGGCACGTAATGCTTTCCGTTTGATTAAATTATAAGGTTTCCATATTCAAATCAATACAAACAACCACTGGGGTGGAAGTTCCTTGCATTGGTTACTGAATTTATCATTGCAACCCTTTATTAAGGATTAATGTGTGTTAGTTTTATCCATAAATGCCAGGATTTAAATTCCTTTTTCAACTTCATTATTTCACAAATCTAGACTACTAACAGATTTACTCTGTACCCAATATCACTATTCTGATGCTCTACGTTGGTATTTGATAAACATAGCTTGCCATGTAGTGAAAATTTCTGAAATTCTCGGTAATAATTTTGAATCAAATTTTAAATGTAAACGAAATATCGAACGAAACGTACAGAGTTTTCCAACAGGGACTTCTGAAGTTTGGCAGTTGATAATGACCGTCTTGTTGAAGTCACGTCTGTCAAATTAGTGTGTCGGTTTTAAAAAAATGTAAACAACGACGTTAATCTTCTTTCATCAAAATATCATCTACAGTTATGGTACCCATTTCAGGAAGAATTCGTATGTAAACAAAAAAATTTGTAAAGATACCAATCCACATGAGCTCGAAGAGGATCCAATGCATTCCGTAATAGTCACAGTCTGATGTAGATTTTGGTCTGGCGGCATAATCGACCCATATTTCTATGAGAACGGCATTGGTCAGGCCCGCACTGTCAATGTCGAGCATTATATGTCGATGATTGTCAACTTATTTTGACCTAGATTGGATGACATGGGCATCAACGATTTGTGGTTTCAATGGGACGGCTCTACGTGCTGTTTGATCCTGTGAGGTTGTCTTAAGTTGTAGGGGAATAAGTTACAAGCCAATTCAAAGCCATCAGTCAAATTATTCAATGCCAACGTCATGAAAAATTGGGCATTTTGGTTCCAAACAATGGGAACTGAGATGAACACATAACGCCATCAGTAGGTCCTCAAACGAATAAAATATTTCGGCGATATATCACAAACAATTTGTTTAATTTAAATTTATAGATTGGAAGCGCTTAACGAAGCTCCCAACAGTTGTAATACTCTGGCTTTCCAAAGTTTAATTGTAGGAAATTTTTAACTTTTATAAGCGATACAAAAAAATTTGCAAAATTCCCCTTTAGTGAAGGTTGTTGCCTTTTTAGCAGTATTATAAATGCATGAGTCATAGTTTTTCCTGTGGTGGTCTATTTTGCAACATTAATTTTTAATCGCACACTGTTTCTATATTTGCCATAAAAATCGTATAAATTTTAATACATATTCAAATTTCTTTTGTAAATATTTTCTAAACCCTTTAAAAAGAAAATAAGGCCACCATAATGGTTGTTGTTTTTTTTAGGTGAAGGTTCAGTGGCTTAAATCCATATTTGGATGAATAAAAATTATATTATAGTACCATACACATGTATGTGTATGTAGATGGATTTTTCTATATTTCTACACATCCATACTGTACATACTTAGTGATTCTTATGTCATAATTTAAACCAAACAACTATTGTGAGCGTAAGTAACGTAAGTATGTGCTCGTACACTCCAGCAACTGAATACGGCAGATAAAATGATGAGCTATGGTGAATAAAGTGGCCATATGCTTGTTAAATGATTACAGTGGGATGTGAGCTAAAGAAGGAAACTCAAATATGGATAAAAAAATTATGATAAAATTCTTTAACTTATTCATCAATCAATCGGGTTAAGTCGTATGTAAATAAAAGGTTTGCCTAACATCGTTTAACATTAAAATGATAAACGAAAGCTACAGAAACAAAAACAATGAACTTGTTTACGTGATCAACAAATAAACAAAAATATAGTAACAACATCACTCTAAAATGAGGGATAAACAGGTAAATAAAAAGCAACAACGAACATTACCAGAATAAATGTAAACAAAACACACAAACAACAATGAAACAACGATGTTCACATTTATACAGATCTCGAAAGGGCGAAGCCATCAACATTCAACTGCAAGATCATTCATCAGACTGTTTACGTTGCCATATAAAAGGCAAGGCCAAACAGGCAACGGAGTCAGTAAAAATTCAGTTAGTCAGTCTTATGTGAATAAACGTTGCGTGTCAAGTGTATAAACGTGGTTTGAAGATCTCCGTTACAAAGATCTGTCGAATAATTGTCAGTCTTTACGCAGAAGTATGCAAAGAAGAATAGCAAAAATCAAATTGTTGTTGTTTACATCAAGTTGTGTATAGTGTCACACAGAATTGTGCGAATAATAAAGAATTTAATTAAAACTAAACACGAATTTATTTTTATCATTATTTGCAATCTACGAGCTCATATTTCAAACGTTTTTAAAAGGTAAAAACGTAACAATAAGTTAACAATACTCTTAAGAAGTTTGGCTAGTTAATCACTAACCCTAAACCCGGTTTACAAATTGGCAACATCATTGGTCCTTACTTCTTTTGAAATGGCAAAGGACTTGCCGCTATGGCGACTTTTATTGCAAAATCAATTTGGTCACAACTTTCTTATCCAAAGTGAATCACTTCATTGATCTCCTCCTTCGTGCGACTTTTGTGAACCAAATTATGAAGTACTGGAAACCAATATTTAAGCTTCCGTTGACGCCATAAGATTAGATTTATTTGGACAGCCGCACCGGGAATATTTAAAATACAACTGCCATGAAATTGTCTACCAGATTACTTACTTACTTAATCAGTTGTTATAAGTCCGTCGTTGTCAAGATTGCAACCTAGCTCCTCACAAACACATGTACATACATAATTGGTCATTCTGTTAGGATTACGACCTAGCTTCTCACACAAATTATGTTGCGTGTGTTAAATTTAAACATAAGTGTTGGGACCTACTGTTTAAAGTCGACTCCAAACGACAGATTTTTGAGAATCTTTCGTAGCAATTTTATTTACTCTCTGCTGAGAGGAGTCGCCGAAAAAATATTTTTTCATACTTCGCTTTGTTTGAGACTGGCTTGGGGTTTAAACTTTGGCCTCATATCTAATAAGCCAACGTATTACCTACTATTAATTAATTTCCGAGTTTCTCGGATCTACAGTGTAACGTCGACTCTAAACAACAGGTTTCAAAGACTTTTCATGTCAATTTTACTTACTCTTCTTAATTTTTGCTGGAGCTGATAGGAAGTCGATGAAAGAAATATTTTTGTTGTCATATTTCGTTCGAGATATTTGAGCTCGGATGTGAACCACTAGCCATAGTCCAATAAGCCAACACACTACCCACTAGACTATGGGGAAATAATAAAAAAAATTCACTTCAGTAATATTTTTGTCTAGTATTATCATTTAAGGTTCAAAAGTTCTTAAAAAATCGTGTCCCTGGGCCTTGGCCACATTGGAAATTGAGAATAATTAAAAAGTCTGGCATGAATAAAGACTTTAAATCATTAGTTTACAGTCACTTTCACACAACCTTGGTTGAAGTGAATCGATATTGGAGGTTATAAAGACAAAACTGTTTACCCCTCCGCCCCAATGGACATTTCAAATATAAATATTTTAGACCTTTTATGAGTCCTTAGGGTCCTATTATATGGCTTCGACAGAAATATAATAATAGAAATATAAAATTGCATAGTTTTAATAGGAGGAATAGGCTACATGTTCCTAAGCGATATGAGTAGTAGTAGTACATTTTTAATCCACTGTACATCAACATAGACTCTTTGTATCATGTGTGTATATAACAACGCCTGTATAGTATTAATTTTTGTTACCACTAAATCATCAACGTTCCACACAATGCCTTTAAGCTTCTTAAATAAAGTTCATTTGCTAAGCCACAGTTTACTTTAAACTAAAGTGAAGAAGTATAAAAATTAACTTAAGCACATTAGAGAAATTTTATACCAACTTTCATAACATTCTACTTCCAAATTATATAGTAGCGCGAAAACCGTCTGCGAATAATGAACTTTTAAGAAGTTAAATAAGAACTTTTTCCAAAAACATTTGCTTTAAATCTAACATTAGTAGGATGCTCTTCTAAACAAATAACACCATATGACCAGCTAAACTCATCTTCTGCTAAACACTTTCATTCATGCAACCATTAATAATGGATTACAACATATATTCAATATGCATATGACTTGACGAGTAACAGACTCTATTTACATGGCTACTATGATGGAGGAAACACTTATTTTAAACACTTAAAAATTTATAAACAAAACAAAAGCTACGTTTCGTTGAATTTTGTAGAAGACTAAATTGAGAAAGTTTAAAAAAATTCGTGTTTGTTTTGTCTTAATTGGGCCAATTGACTTCAAACTCATATATGTACATGGAGATTGTACTTACAGTACACAGTATGAAACCAGGAGTTTGTGTACATTTTTGTTTTTGAAAAACAATACTTAACAGCTCGTAGACATAGGGATAAATCTAACAAATATAGCTCATCAATTTAAATACTTATTTACAAAGCTTGTTGTATTTAATGCCACAAACATGAAGAATTTCAATTACACACAGATAGGGCCATCTCATGTCATCTGGCTGAATATAAAGCAACCAATAGATATTTCCTATTCTAACGCGTATGATCGACAATTATGCAACTAAAAACCATATTGTTACGTTTTTACCTTTCTAAAAACGTTTAAAATATGAGTTCGTTGATTGCAAATTAGTGTTTAGTTTCAATTAAACTCTTTTTGCTCGCACTACTTTTGTGTGCCACCGTTTACAAGTTGACGAATCCAACAATAATTGCTTGTTCGCTATTCTTCTTTGCTTACAATGCAGAGCTTTTCAACGGCGATCTTCAAACCACGACTCTTCTCTTCACACGCACCGCGTCTTCATACAAGACTGACTGAATTCTTACATTTATTCGTTGCCTGCTTTGTCTTGCCTTTTTATATGCCCATGTAATCAGTCTGATGAAGGTTCCTGAAGCCGGACGTTCGGGGTTTCGCCTTCTCAAGAACTCTATCGCGACTTCATTGTTGTTTGTGTTTTTTGTTCACATAGCTTGTTGTTGCGTTCTCGCTTACTTGCCTATCTCCTTTTCTTTCATACTGATGTTGTTGGTTTACTTGTAACAAGTTCGTTGTGTTTGTTTATGTAGCTTTTGCACATTTTAATGTTAAACGATGTACACCGTTTCTATTTTCGTACCAATACTATAAAGCTTTGCGGACATCAATTGCGGATTTAAAATTCGGTTCAATTAAATTTCACGTAATAAAGGGAGCATCTGATAGTAGTTTGATTGACTACCACACTTTTTTTATTTTAATCTTTTCCATTATTTTGTATTATCGTTGACAAGCTGTTGTTATTTTATTTGTATTTTTATGAGCAGAAACTAAAGTTGTTGATATTGATGATCGATTTTATTTTTATTATTGATGGATTTCATAGTTTTTGTTGCTGTTGATTTTGGACATTTTACCATTCTTTGTTCGACGAGCATGTATAAATGTTTTTCCAACTTTATTTTTTATTTTTCATTCTCACCATATTATTAATGCACAGCGTAATTTTTTTACACATACTCACCATACTGCGTTCAATTAGCCGGAGCTGACAAGCAGTCCAGTCAATTGCAGTCTCAGTGGAATGATAATAATAAAAAAATAGTGTTGATGACACAACTGTCAACAAGATACTTCAAAAGCAAAATGCCATTAGGCGATATTAAGGCTAAAGAGGAAAGGATTAAAACATTGCACCGTTTGGTAGCCAAGTAGGAAATTGCAAACAACTTTTAAGGTGTGGATAATATAGACCAGAAAAAGGGGCCTAACACAAACAATGTATTGCAGAATGATATAATGTATTGCGATTTTACCAGAGGAGAATTTAATGTTGAGAGTGCATAAAAGCTTACATGAATGGCTTGACTTAAGAGAAAACTCTTTAAATTTGTGAATTAAAGGAACTAAAGAGTCTACCCATAGTTTTCTACATAAGTTTTTCTAGGACAAGTGAATAAACAGTCAGTCATCAAAACGAAATATGAAAAAAAAATTTTTTTCTGCGACTTCCTCTCAGCAGATTTCTGGCAAAAACTCTGAGAGTAAATCAAAATTACCATGATAAATTTCTCAAAAAATCTGTCGTTTGGAGTCGATTTTAAACTGTAGGTACCGCCACTCATGTATAAAATTAACATACACAACAAGAGTGGTGTGAGAAGCTAAAGGGTTGTAATGGCCAATTATATATGTATGTATATTACTTATTAAAGATTCATTCTCTAATATTTTAAAGAAATTGCTTAAACGCTCAAACAATAAGTCAACTCTAATTAACCTTTACTAAACTCTGGTTTCCAGTAGATTCTAAAACAAAATCTGCATTAACAATCTATTGGGAGGTGCAACAGGGACTCTCCAACTTCGACAGTTTTTAACAGTCATCTTGTTGGTGGTGCATCTGTTAAATTAGTAGTCATTTATTCAGTATGTTATCAAAATCAGCAATCAGAATCATGGTGATCCCTGGTTTGTCGGCATAACATTTTTCCTTAGCGGCGCTACACAGAAAATAGTCCGCATATTCTTGGCAGCGAATTGACATCACCATTCCGACTAATTAAACGACCATCAAACGTTGGATGCAATAAATCGATTGTGGCATAACATGTGTGGCAAGTTGCACCATCCTGTTGAAAGCAAACATCGTTCACATCAATACCATGAAGAGCGGGTACAAAAAAAAATCGATTATCATAGTACGATAGGTGTTTCCATTGACCATAATGTTTGCACCGTTCTTATTTTAAGAGAAATATGGGCCAATGATGACTCTGCTCTCTACAAGCCACATCAAACACTGTGGGTTTTCTGAACCCCAAATACGTAAATTTTGCTTATTAACCAATATGAAATTGAACTTTATCCGAAAATATGATTTTATTTGGTAAAATCGACATCATGATGCAATTTCTCGTTGGTCCAATAAATCCCAATGTTGCTTAAGCGTTAATTATGTTCAGTGGAGATAATATACTGGATTTCGAGACAGAATCAAATGACATAAGTATTGCCAGATTCGAAATAACCGATGGTTCAAATTTAACCCGCCAGATGACACACCCTATATAAATGCAACTAAAAATTTGTGTGTCTTTTTCAAGTTAACCGTTATCATAAGTTCCCTTTCTGTTGTAAAAATTGTGTTACCTAGAAGAGGTTAGCAATGAGTATTAAAAAAGATGAGTAGAAAATACTCATAATATCTGATATTTATACGCATTCCTACTTGTTTTAATATTATACTCATACTACTCATATTTAAAGTTTGAAGTACTCATCGTACTGATAATTAACAATACGTATGATGTTGTTGAATTCGAATTTTCTTTACTCAACATTTACAAGAATCACAAAATAAGTGTGATTCCCGTACGAACATTACAATACTCACTAGAAGGTTGTGTGTTTGCTTTGCTTGCTGTCTTTGTCTTTTTTTTTTTTTTTGTAAATGCAACAACAACTAAGACTGTAAATTGTATGAATTAGTCATTTATGAGTATTATAACTATTTTTCTAAAGTTATGAATCTGAATGAGTAGGCGTGTGAATCAAACATATATCGAATGGTATGAGTTCGATGTCAATGTTGTACGCATACTCATTATAACCTGTACTTATAAATCAACGTTGTAGTGAGTACGAATGAGTCAGAGTAGTTAAATTTCAATATTGTTAACACACTAATATTTAAAATTTAATCAATGCGTATGAGTAGCGTAAGAACGATTCGCTGCTGATCTCTGTTATCAAGTATATGAAATCAAATCTGATAAAGAAACATTGTAAGTAACAGATGAACCTGTGTTAAGACAGATCGTGAAGTACCTGCCACATTTAAACAAACAATACAAAAAATAAATGGCACAAGTTGTTCAAAATAAACGATTCAGATTCATGCAGTTTAATATATGAGGCGTACAATATTTAAATGATACTTTCGGTTTAAAAGATTCATGTCACCAAGGTACCTGAAGAAATGGTTCTACCCTCAAAGAGTTGCAACCGAATAAAGCCAACACCGTCAGCGATAACTTTATTTAACGCTATTGTTAAGGAAAAAAAGAAAAGAAGTGGGAATTCAACAGAATGTGCATAAAAGTGATACAAGAAAACGTAGACAGACACTAACGAAACTAATGCACTGATGGCAGGCATAACGTTGTGCCAGGCAGTCAAATCTCATATAGAAACGTGATGCAGACTAAAGTCAATGTTGCCAATGTCAATGTCAGTCCAAATTTTATTCATGCATTACGAAATGCAGTATTATACTCGTATACCTCTGGCTAAAAGCATGTCTTTTTTAGTGTTGCTTTTGCTGCAGCAAAAAAGGCTTCATGCCTAACTTTCAACATAATTTATATGCATTTCGGAGTACAGGTGCGACAACATCAAAGAAAAGAAACAAACAAATTATATGTATTTTGGTGGGTACGATAAACATACACTTTCAACATCATTGTTTGTATAACTGATGTGATTATTTGAACAGCCTTTAGACAGCATACTTAATGCAGACAATTGTTAGAGAGAA
Source organism: Sarcophaga rosellei (assembly GCA_930367235.1). Classification (NCBI taxonomy): domain Eukaryota; kingdom Metazoa; phylum Arthropoda; class Insecta; order Diptera; family Sarcophagidae; genus Sarcophaga; species Sarcophaga rosellei. The sequence goes on along the minus strand of OV884021.1, from coordinate 29,471,877 downwards.
AAACCGATTTAAAAAAAACATTGTGTTTTATTCAATTCATGGTATACATATATTTAAAAGAGAAAATAAAAATTAAAAAGAATTCATTATATTATCGTCCGCGCACGTCTGTTCTGTTCGTTGGCTCTCTCTAGACTAACTTTATGTTGTCGTCATTCCATGTTCTTACAGTCGGCCATCCTGTCAGTCAAGCGCCCTCGATTGGCACTCGCCTCGTCATCGCTGAACTCGTTGAATTCATCGCTGTAATCATCTTCGTCTGTTGGTAGAAGTCTGCACCACGGCTTGATCTTATCTGATGCATATACCGATTTGTAATGACGCTGGGTGCGGGCAGAATATGGTAGATCTTCAACCACGTAGCGGTCTTTATTAAGCACTTCGGTAATAATAAAAGGGCCTTTGTAGCGAGGCTCTAACTTCCTCGACGCACCAGTGGCTACTGGTTCATTCTCCACTAGGACCAGGTCGCCTTTGACATATTTCTTCGGATGACTGTGCTTTGAGTCATACCGTTGTTTGGCTAGTTCACGCTGTTGATCAATTCGCTTCGCTGTATCGATACGCAGTTTTTCCAGGTCTTCTTCGTCAATAACGTCGCAGCTATGTAAGGCAAGGACCAGTTTATTCTGCAGTATGTCACGCGGCTTGAATCCATATAACAATTCCTGAGGTGTCTTCGCTGTGGTTTTATTCACCGTAGAATTGAGCGTCCACTGGATTCGTCGCAGTTGTTCGTCCCAACGCTTGTCTTCCGTAGTTGATGGCTAGAGCATACTTAAAATGGTCCTATTTGCTCGTTCAGCGTGTCCGTTTGCTCGTGGTGTTCTTACGGCATTAAGTATATGTTTTATGTCATTATCCTTACAATATTGCTCGAACGTACGGGATGTGAAAGCTGTTCCTCGATCGCTGACTATCCGAGCTGGCATGCCAAAGTATTCACTTAACTCGTTAAGGACATCTATAACGTGCTTTGTTGCGGTACTTTTTACTGCTCTAATTATAGAAAATTTGGTGAATGCGTCAATGACTACGAGGATGTGCTCGTTACGTCGGCGGCTTTTAGGGAACGGGCCCAAATGGTCCATATGTATTGTATGGAACGGCACTGGGCTTATTTTATCCGTATGGTACTCACCCTCGTGTTTACCTCCTTTGTTTTTGTTATAGGCACATTCGATACATGAATTGACATGAGACTTAACAGCATTGCGCATCCGCGGAAACCAAAAATGCTTCTGAAGATTGGATAATGTTTTTTCCACACCAAGGTGGCCAGCATTATCATGTTGTCCCTGGATTACTCGACTTCGTATAGCCTTTGGCACCACCCATAGGTATTTATCGTTGGTTTTTCGGAATAGTCTGTCGTTTTTCATCGCGTATTCGTTGCAAAAGTTTCTGTCTCCAGCCTTTACCCTTTCAATTATCTTCTGTATATTTACATCCTGGAGTTGCATGGAGCATAACAGATCGTCTTGGTTGATGGTTGTCTTTGCTATTCGCAATGATGCCGTATCTGAGTCTTTCGGTGCTTCGTACGGAGCGCGGCTAAGTGCATCTACGTGTTGCATTCGCTGACCGGACCGGTGCTCTATTTTTACATCGAAGTCTTGTACTCGCAGCCACCATCTAGCTACTCGTGGTATTAAATCCTTTTTCTGCATAGTTGTCTTGGGAGCGCTGCAATCGGTGACGACAGTAACATTTTTACCATACACATAATGACGGAATCGCTCAAGCGTCTCAACTACGGCCAAAGTCTCTAGCTCATAACTATGGTAATTCCGTTCATCAGTTGTCGTCGACCTGCTAAAGAATGCTACCGGTTTCCATCCATTGTCTGCACTTTGCATTAAAACACCTGCTAGACCAATTGAACTTGCGTCCGTATGTATTTGGTGTTCTGCGTTAAGGTTATAACCCACTAAAACAGGAATTTTCGTCAGACTATCTTTAAGCAACTGAAAAGATCTATTTTGTTCATCTCCCCAATGAAATCTGGTATCCTTTTTCAATAAAATGCGTAGTGGTTCCGATATTACTGCGTATCCCGGTACAAATTTACGAAAGTAGCCACTTAAGCCCAAAAATTGACGCACTTCCTTAACGTTAGTTGGTGTTGGGAATACCGCAATTGCATTAGTTTTTGCTCCACCTGGACTAATACCACCACTATGTATCTTATGACCAAGGAATTCGACAGTTTGCTTTAGGAACTCGCATTTTTCCATGTTTATCGTAAGATTAAGCTCACGCAACACACTGAAGACACGCCGCATTTTTTGAAACATTTCCGTTACGCTGTTACTGCCAATCACGATATCATCCATGTAGTGGATAATATCACCGTCCTGAGTTCTCTCCTTTATCAAAGCCATTAAACGCTGAAAAACGGCTGGGGCATTTTTCAACCCAAAAGGCATACGTTTGAACTCATACAGCCCGTCTGGTGTTATAAAAGCTGTATATTTTCGGCTACTTTTCGTGATCGGTATTTGATAATAACCGCTGTTAAGGTCTAAGACAGTAAAAATTTTAAATTTCAGCACCTCTTGCAACCGCTCCTCGATATTCGGTGTTGGGAATACTTCCTTAACCATATGTTGATTCAGCCGACGATAGTCCACGCATAAACGATCACTGCCATTTTTCTTTTTAACAATTACGATTGGGCTAGCATACTCTGACATGGACTTTGCTATAATATTGTTTGCCAAAAGTTCGTCGATCATCTGTTTCACCGCTGCCTTTTTCAGTTCAGGTAGTCGATATGGTTTCGATGTCACTGGTTCGCTTGTCGACAGTTTAATTTCCATCTCGATTGCGTTGGTCAAACCGATTTCATTTAGCGCGCTACCGAAAACTTCACGATATTCATGGACAAGTTTATATAAGTCTGAACGAGTATTTTCGTCCAGCGCGCCATGTTTGATATTCGACAATTCTTCGCTCGCCCGACGCGCGATAATTGTTTTCGATACTGTACGGTCTTCGAACCTCATCCCGTCGTCGTTGCAGACTAAGCTTACTGCATTATTCGCGAATACGTCATTGCCGATTATAACTTCGGGTGAGAAAATATCGTCGTCTGCAATATATAAATCTATGGACAGTTGAACATCATCGATTATTAATGTGGTCGTAATCATTTCCTTCAAGACCCGAGTGCCTCCACAAACACCGCTTATACGTACGTAGCATGGTTTTATTCCACCGGATAACGACGTTGCCTTCGACTTCTTTATCATACTGCACTCACTACCCGTATCGATTAGCGCAAGCATATCTATTCCATTTATTGTGATTCGTTTCTCGGTGGAGTGTTTTTTAACAGAATTTGAGATTTTAGCGTTCGGCTTGCCGCAATTTTCGGGCGTTCCTCTTGGGTGAACTCGTTGACAGTCTTTGCATCGCGCTCGCCTCTGTGGCTTGGGGCAAGCGCTAGATATGTGGCCCGCTTCGGAGCAATTAAAGCAAACGATCGGTTTACGTTCCATTCCCGTCTTAATTGCATTTTCATTAGGCTTGTGGGCAGCTTTACCACCATATTCGTTACGCTTAAACATTGTCGATGTTTTGCCGCCTGAGGAGCAGCTCGCTATATTAGCAAAATATTCCTCGACTGCCTCTCGCATTTCCTTCATGGTCTTAAAACGTACGGTAGCGATTGCGAGTTGTAATTCGCGGTGTTTTAAACCTTCTCGAGTGTATTTTATAATTGCCGACTCACTCAGGTTATGCCGTTTGCCCAAAGCACTCATCCTAAAGCAATATTCACTCACTGGCTCACCAGTTTTCCGCGTCGTGTTGGCCATTTTAAAATGAATATCAGCTTCGTCTGGTACCGCACTGAATTCTTCCTTTAGTGCAACAGACAACGCTTGCCAGGTCACATAAATTTCTGCCGACGCATCAAGCCATAGCTTAGCTGGACCTTTTAATTTGGCGTAAACCGCTAGCAGCAAGCATCTTTCGTCCCATTGGTAAGCTGCCATAACCTTGCCCACGCGATCAATGAATTGCTCCACACTGAAAATTGCATCTTTCGTTGGGTCATATTCTGGAAGGGTATCCGCGATTTCTCGAACGCTGCACATATTACGCTGACGCGGCTCCTCATTTGCTAATATTACTTGAGGTCTTTGCGTATGTTCTTCGCGCACTGTATTGGACGGTTGTACGCTAGCAGACATTTGGCGCTGTATCAAAGCCGTTAAGTTCTCCACCATACCGCGTAAGCTATCGATTTCTGACCGTAAATCATCATCGTCAGGTGACACGTCAAATTCAATTTCACCGGAACCGACGGCCTCAGTCAAGCGTTGCACTAATTCGGCCTTCGTTCCGACCGTTACTAAATTTCTTTCGCGGAGTAGTCGTTTAAGATCGACAACCCTTAAAGACGATATCGCTGGCATTATGTCGTTTTATTTCTCGTTAGGTATTTTAATTATTGTTCTTTCTTTAATTTGCCTATTTTTATATTTCTCTGTGTACCGTTTCGTCGGCCGTTATAACTCTTTCAACAAACAGTTTATCGTTTCAATAGTTTTTTTCGATTTTCACAAAAACATCCTATTTAATGTCGTTTCGTTAACCGCTAATTTTTTCACAAAAAACTATTTTATTTATCGTCGTTTCAGTTCTTTATTTTTTCATAACGTTTCTTGTTCTATTACGTATTTTTCGTTTCGTTACGTTTTACTTCGTTTCGTCTTTTATTTCGTATTATTTATTTCGTATTGTCATCTCTTTTTATTGTTCTCATTAGCCGTTATTATATTTTTCCATCACCACATATATATGTATACATATTTTTTTCATATCATATACGCTTAAATTACTGCGCAGTATCTTTTGTTTTCATATGCGCCATATATGATCGTACATATACATCGTGCCACACACTACACACAAGTATACATATGTTTTATTTTTTTTATTCAGGTTCTTCCCCAAATTTTTGTTGCTAACACTTATAGACACTATACACCATTCATTTTTTTCCAGTCACAATCGTTTTCATTTTCTTTGTTCTTTATTATTATTTATTTCTTTGTTCTTATGTATGCGCTTGCTTGTGTCTGTTTTCTCTGCGTTCACGCGAAAAGTCTCTCTCTTAAAGAGCGAAAGAAAAATGTTTGTTTCGTTAAAGCCGTTACGCATACGCACAAAAAATCTCTTAAAAACGTTTTCTTTGTTCTTGATCGCACACTATGGATATTTATCCCACTTCTGAACTGTTAGAGAGAAAAACCGATTTAAAAAAAACATTGTGTTTTATTCAATTCATGGTATACATATATTTAAAAGAGAAAATAAAAATTAAAAAGAATTCATTATATTATCGTCCGCGCACGTCTGTTCTGTTCGTTGGCTCTCTCTAGACTAACTTTATGTTGTCGTCATTCCATGTTCTTACACAATGTAGCGACAATTTCTGTATTTCTTCTTTAGAATATCTTCATCATATTCTTATTCAGATAATATAGTTGTATTGTATTTTAAGGCTTAAACAAGAAATGAACATACAATATGAAAAGCTTTACAAAGCATTCTTTTTAACAGCATTATGCTCCAACGATTGTAGATATGGATTATCGGCGAATTGTTACAAGAATTTTATATTTGTGCTTAAGCGCAAGGTATCCTAAAATAACTGCATCTTATTACACTGTGCCACAAGTAAACTTGAATTTGGAAATATTTCTCGATCAAGGCTTATGACAAACATAACAAAAGCTTGCATAATCATACGCCATAGCGTTGAAAAGTAGCAGGATTCATTCAATACCAGGAAAATATAGTGGCACTTGAACTAAAGTCGACAGCTATTAAAAAGCGAATTTACTGTCCGCAACGCTGTTTGTCCGATTTATAAAGAAATTATTTTCGCTAAGAATTACTACACCCCCAAGCACAATAAATCATATGTGAAGCGCGTGCATGTAACAAGAGAAACAAACAAGGTAATGATAAAGGGTTCGTGGTTTCAAAAGTATGGGACTGGAATTCGACATCTGTCAAACTAAGTTGTGAAACCAATTTTTTTCTTTTCAGTTAAAAGTCTGACATTGACGAAAATGGATCGCTTAACTATCACACAACGCATCAAAATGATCAAAACCTACTATAAAAATGGTGATTCTGCCACAGCCACGTATCGTGCTTTAAGAGGAGATTATGGTTTACATAATCGTCCAACTACGCAAGCAATTGGAAAAATTGTGAAGAAATTTAAAGAGACTGGAGTGGTTGCAAATATTGGAATGCCTGTGCATCATCGTTTCGCTTGTTCCGCTGAAAATATTGCTATTGTAAGTGAAAGTGTTGCCGAAGACCCGAATGTGTCGATTCCTCGTCGTTCTCAGGAATTAGGACTGTCTTACTGCACATTATGGCGTATTTTGCCTTTAGATCTACACCTACATCCATATAACGTCCAGCTCACGCAACAACTGAAGCCAGCTGACCATTCACAACGTCGTAGATACGTGGAATGGGTGCTTGAACAACAGGCTGTGGACGGCAATTTTTCGAACAAAATTTTCTTCAGCGGTGAAGCACATTTCACACTCGGTGGGTATGTTAATAAACAAAATTGTCGTATTTGGGGTTCTGAGAATCCTCAAGTAATTGAAGAGAGGCCATTACATCCAGAAAAAGTCACTGTTTGGTGCGCTCTTTGGTCCGAAGGTGTATTTGGACCTTACTTCTTCGAAACCGACGATGGAACGACTGTCACCGTCAATTCGTAATGCTTTATGCGTTATAGTCATATGATAACCGACTTTTTTTTTTGCATGCTATTGAAGAATACGACTTGGAGAATATGTGGTTTCAACAAGACGGTGCCACATGCCACACAACTCGAGCGAATATGGCTTTATTGCAAGAGACATTTCCTGGCGACGTAATTTCTCGTCGTGGCGATATCAACTGGCCACCAAGATCATGATGATTTGACACCATTAGACTTTTTTGTGGGGCTACGCGAAAGACCGTGTTTATGCAGATAAACCTTCAACTCTTGAGCACTTAAAAACCAACATTCGTCAAGTTATGGCTGAAATACCGCCCAATATGTGTCAAAAAGTGGTCGAAAATTACCTCAAAAGAATCAATGCTTGCAACACATCGCGTGGAGGTCATTTAAATAATGTAGTGTTTCACACATAATGTCAACGTTCAAACTTTACAATAAAAAAGAAATATCATAAAAAAAATATTTTATATGTGTTTTATTTACGTTTACTTTTGAAACCACGAAATGGATAACCCGATATATACTTGGTGAGATCAGAAGGGTGTGATCAATTATGAACTACTAAGACCGGATCATGCTATCAAGCGAGACATGTACAGCAACTATTAATTCACTTAAAGTGAGTATTGTCCTAAGAACTCCTTAATTTGCAACCAGACATGATGCCATAATTTGTCATCACCATAGGAGATCAAACAGCTCCACTGTGAAAAGAGTCTGATCAAAAGAGCTCATATCAGACAGTAGAAGAAACGATTAAAGAGCTGGTTGGTTTAAGGCAAAGACAGATGATAATGCGTTTATCTTAGAATCTAATAAAAGTATATAGAAGCGGTTATAGTAAATCAGTCTCCAGCTTAGCAGGTACAAATTGTGCTAAAACACCATGTCATTGGCACTCAGCTCACTCACTGCACTGCGTAATATAAGAACAAACGCCAGCATTAAAAAATGGTAAACAAGTAAACAAAAATACAACAACAAACTCTACAAAAATAAATGTAAATAAAATACAAATCCACGAACATATTTGAAGTCTAATATTATGAAATGCTCTGATTCTAAAAAAAAAATAATTTAACTTAATTACGATCTCTTCGCATCTCCTTGGCTATTTGTGGCTAAGAATGAACCAAGAAAATTTGTATAACCTGCTCTGAAATGAAGCGTTCAGCATCGATTCAAACAGAAAAAAAGTTAGGGCTGGATTGAAGGACGAGCGAGGTAAAACTTTCTATCCACGTTTTCCAAATAGCTCTTAAGATTTTAGGTTTAGGTTTTTAGTCAGATTCGACTAAATTCAAAGAACTCCTTTGGCACAATGGATATTGTGCTTAGCCAGTTTGTTTATTCTTGCGATTTGGGTTATCGAATTCACTTTTCGCCGCCAGTGATAATTTGAAGCAAAAATATTTTGTTTTTAAAGCAATTAAATAGCATTGCATACTTGAAAAATCGTCTTTTAACATCTCTCAAGTTTAATTCATGACGCAACTAATTTTTCAATGCTTTAAACACTGCGAAATGACTGCTTAAGTCACATCGAATGATTGTGCATGCTCTTTCAGCATCTGGCGCGAATCAAAATCACCATAATAAAAAGCATAATTCCACAAGTAAGCGTTGACTCGCACGTGCAGCTGTCTTCACAAAAAAGTGGCTCAAACAAATTTCTCTCAAAAGATGGTTTTTGCTGCAGTTTTATAGATTTTCATACGTGAAAAAAAATTATGATGTACGTACCGAACCAAACAATGTTGACTGGTTTTGACAGTACAAGAAAAACGCATTAAAGTGACGTATACAAATTCGAACGTTCATGACTTCGCCGTCTCGAAATCTCTATAAATGTAAATATCGTTATTAACGTTTATTATTGTAGTGTTGTTGGTATATTTTTGTTTACTTGTTTATCATTTTTTTATGCTGTTGTTTGTTGTTATATTATGCAGTACGATAATTTGTAAATAGGTTTTTTTACTGCATTGTTTTGTTTTTGTATCTTTTGTTTATAATTTAATTTTAAGCGTTGTAAAACCAAACACTAGCGTCTAGAGTTTTCGTTTTAGTAAAAATATGGACGCAAAACATATTAAAATTTTACAAAATTCGGAACATATAAGTCCAATAAATTAAAAACTTTATGAAAAGGCTCTCTATAATGCAACTTCCAAAAAAAATTTTCTTTTTAAAAAGCAAAAAAAAAAATCATCCAAATAACGTAAATATGTATTCCGAACAATAGACAAGTGATTCTGGAGGAAACAAGGTAAGGCAAAGGAAAACAGTTAAGCAACCGACCAAGGGACATACGAATGAAACGACAAGTAGACAACAAATAAAAAATTCCAAAAAAAGAAAAATAAAACAAACATTTCATAACAATAGTGCCATAGAAGAAACTTATAACTTTACATTAAACATTTGAGGAAAAAAATATAAATAAAACAACCCACACACATTTGCTGTACGTTTAATAAGTGACACTGTATGCTTCAAATACTGTAATACATACAAATTATAAGGAGCTGTATTTCGACTAAAAGATGACAGCCACTTTATCTCTATCTCCAGTACTTAAAATGAGAATCAAATGTAAGCTTTGCACGGCAGTATACGTAGGCATTGCTTAGTGACATACTCTTAGAAGCTCTACTACTGTTATGGTTTGTTTAATCCAAGTAACTTGACTGCTTTTTATTTTCTTCTTGTTGTCTGACAAGCTGTTTTTTTCTATTCCTTTATTGTTTGATGGTTTGTTTGGTACTGAGATAATCACAGAAAAACTATGTTTCTCTTATGTTGGACAAGAAAAGAGGTTAAAATATATGGAGGAGTATACAAAGTGAAAGGTGCCCAGTATGTAAAAACCAATGTTCAGAGGGTAAACTTCCAAAAAATCTATGCAACAAAAGAACATGAAAACGTCGGTGGTTTATAACTCTTTAGACATTTCTTTATGTCTAAACATTTATGTTTGATGGTTCAAAGCAATTGACAATTCTTAACAGTTTCCAGTAGTTTCACAAAGCATTACGGCCATAAGAGTGAATGAAAAAGTGGATGCCAAATACTATTCGTCTTAGAAGTGTTCATGATTTTAAAATTTTTTTTAAATTAAATTAGACATCAGCTAAAGTGGGCTCTGGTATTGAACAGCATGCGTAACTTAAAATCTGGACATTTACATTAGATGGCTCCAATCAATACGACACCAATGTACACGTCATTCCAATGAGTTATTCTAGTGCTGTTAAAATCCGACAAAATTGTTTGGTTTGTTAGCACACTTCATATTTTTGTTTTGCGATGGAAGATCTTTCAAACTGCCGTAATAAACAACATATGAGAGAAGTTTGGTTGAGTCACTTTTTTTTGCGAGGAAAACTGCTTTTGCGAGTCAACGCTTGTTTGTGGAAGTAGACGGTCAGAATAGTATATTAAAAATGCTATGGCTTGCAGTTTTCAAAAATGGTGATTTTGATTCGTCCATAATATCAATGCGGAAACATTTGAAAGAGCATTTGTGGGAGGTTTGGTCGAGTCATTTTATGCGATGAGCACTCTGTATCAAAAACACAGTGTGTCGATTGGTTTGCCGTTGCAAAAATAGTAACTTTGACGTTGAAGACCATAAGTTACAAACATTACTCGATTAAGAATCGTGTGAGATGCAAGAAGAGGCGTGATATAAGTACCCATTTCAAAGCGTTCAAAGGCAGCAAGATTCATTTGAATGGACGGAAATTAAATGTCACATGAACTGAAGTCAAGACATGTTGAAAGGCGATTTTGTATGTCTGAAAAACTGTTTCTCACTAGAATACCCTACACTTCCGAGAAAAGTATTAAAAATTTGACACGTTCATACTTGGCTTCAATTTGAATACTAGAAATTACCTAAAAAGTGGAAAAAAGTCGTGACTCTCAGTGGACAATACTTTCAATGACACGTTCTTTTGAAAACCTATTATTACGGTTTTAAAAACGTTTAAAATATGTGCTCGTATATTGCAAATAAACTAAAAATAAATTTGTGTTTCTATTTAATTAAAATTCTTTATTATTCGCACCATTCTGCGTGCCACTTTTCACAACTTGATAACAATAACAATTGTTCAACTGATCCTTATAACGGAGATCTTCAAACCACAATTATTCTCTTCAAACACCGAGCGTCATCACATAAGACGGATTGAACCTTTACTGACTGTTGCCTCCTTTGCCTTTAATATGGGAACGTAAACAGTATTGAATGTTCTTGAAGGCGAATGTCTCTATAACTGTAAAAATCATTGTTTACATTCACTATTGTTTTTTGTGTATTTTGTTTACATTTGTTCTTGTAGTGTTGTTTGTGGATTTTTGTTTACTTATTTACCATTTTTTAATGCTTGTGTTTTTTGTTATATTAAGCAGTACGATAATTTTTAAACAGGTTTGTTTACAGATAAGTTTTGTTTTTGTAGCTTTTGTTTATAATTTTAATGTTAAGCAATGTAAGATCAAAACAACAGTATCTGGATTCTTCATTTTCGTAACACTATCTTAATAAAGCCTTCATGTCCAATGAAAATGGTCGGTTCTAATGTTATTCTATCATAAATTATGAAGAATCTGTTTGAATATAATGTGAATCGCTTTTTACTTCCTTCCAAAACTACACACTTTATATAACACCAAGAGCAATAACAGCGAACGTTTTGATCAAAGCGAATTCATGTAACCGGTGAGATTATCTAAACAGCTGAGCTATTTCTTAATGTCAAAATTTTGTTGTTTTTGTGTGTGTTTGTTGTGCGTGTGCGTGTTGTTGTTCATTTTTTTCCTTTTCCATTTTTTTTCTTCCTATTTTGACAACATTAAAGGTCTTTAACAAAAACAAAATGCCTGTTGTTTTTGCATTGTTGTATTTGTTGTAGACCTGCGGCTACCATATATGAATTTGCCTTGGTTTTGATATATCAAATACTAGTGAAAATAAATTCAAGAAGAGAAATTTTATCAAAACGTTAAGAGACATAAGCCAACTAAATCTATTTTCAATTACAGCAATTGTAAATGTTTACTTTCTTGACATGAATATTTATTTTTACATTCCAGTCCTTTCTTTATTTGTTTATATATTATCGTAAAAATAATTTTCATTACAAAAAAGCAAAAAAGAATTGACAAATATTGTAATAATAACAATTACAATAAATATTCATTTGTCACATTGTTAGCAATAATAACTATAAAACAAAGATAGAGAGAGAGAGAGAGAGAGAGAGGAAGAGAGATGAAAGGATAAACTAGTTTATCTAGATTAATTATACCACAATTGACAATAACGACTTGTTTAATATTGTTGTTTGAAAAATGACATTGCAATTGTACACAAATTGATACAATTGCAAGCATTTTTTGCTATATTTGAAAAGTTCAGCTAATTGCCGGGCATTGTCAAATAGAGCGCAGAATGGTAAAATGAAACCGACATTGCTTTTGCGACACTTTGTTTGTCTTATACTCTATCCAACTATCCCTTAGTAGTGTTCATCTAACTAATATTATTGCAGTTAGTTTAATCCGAATACTCCTGTCTACCACACCTCCTGTTGTTTTCCTATTTGCGATATTAACAATAGAAACGATACGATAGAAATATTGTAGCAAGAAATTTGAAAAAAAACAAAAAGAAAAAACCAATTATGAAAAATTACTTTTGGGAGAGAGATTAACAAACAGGATAATGCAAACGAATGACTTCATAATTTTGTTGAAAAAGAAACTTTGAAATTGACTTTGAATATTAAATGTCGCAAAATATTCATACAAAATATGAGAAATAGGAATGGGTCAATAATAAAATACAATGCCTTGAATTCATCCATCAAGCCTGTACTATATGTATTGTTAAGTATTTACCTCTTAAAAACGGTTAAAATATGAGCTCGTAGATTGCAAATAAAATAAAAATAATTGTGTGTTTAGTTTTAATTAAAACTCTTTATTATTTGCACAATTCTGTGTGCCACTGTTCACAACTTAATGTAAACAACAACAATTGCTTTGTTTGTTATTCCTCTGTTTACACATTTGCATAAACAACAACAATTACTAGACAATTGTTCGACAGCTCTTTGTAAAGGAGGTCTTCAAGCCACGATTACTCTCTTCAAACACACCGCGTCTTCACACAAGACTGACTGAGCTTTACTAATTCAGTCGCCTGCTTTGACTTGCATTTTATATTGCAGAGTAAACAGTCTAATGAATGTTCATGAAAGCGAATGTTCGTGGCTTCGCCTTCTCAAGATCTCTATAAATGTAAACATTGTTGTTTCATTATTGTTGTGTGTGTATTTTGTTTACATTTATTGTTGTACTGTTTGTTGTTGTATTTTTGTTTACTTGTTTATCATTTTTTAAGCTGGTGTTTGTTGGTATATTTTTGTTTACTTGTTTATCATTTTCTTCTTGCTTGCAGGTCTTTGTTGTTGTATTACGCAGTGCGATAATATGTAAATAAGTTCATTGTATTTGTTTTTGTAACCGCAAGTTTTGTTCGTAAAGGTTTGGCGTTGCGTTGTGGTTAAACTGAATAACTATAATTATATTAATTATATAATTATATTAATATATAATTATCCGAAAATGAACTTCCTCATGATTTGCAAATGTATAAAATTAAGACACGCCAAATCGGGTAAGCCTTTTAGGAAGTCCAATGATTTCTGCCTGCCAGTGACGATTACATTTACAACGAACATCATAGGAATGTCAGACAGCGGCACATAAGTGCATAACAGTAGGCGCATAATAGTAAGACATTTACATTCTTTGATGGTAGGAAACGAACACCACTATACAAAAAGAAAAACAGCTTTCAAAAATTGTGTTAAACGTTAAAGTGAATACCTTAAGTATTTTACATACGAAATCAATTTATAACAACAAGAAAACTAAAAATAATACAAATTTGTATTCACTTAACAACTTGGTAGAAACAAATACGAAAAGTGAAAAACAATACAAAAAAATGTCATCATCACCATCATACTCATACGGGTCGCATTATTTCATTTCGTTTTTATCCACTTGATACCATATTTTGCATATTAAAATTCATATTTTTGTACTTTCTTTAGTACCTTTAGGGCAAGTAAGCTTTCGTTACAGAAAATAAAAAAGATATCCTTATAAACGTGCATGTATGTAAGTGTGATTGTAATTCTGTATGTAGAATGTACGTGATTGTAGTCGTATGTTCTAATATTGCAAACAAGAAAGGCAAAGGTGATGTAAATTAAATCAACAGGCTTTAAAATCAACTTAAATAAGAAAAACAAACAAGAGACAGCATTAAAGAAAACAACACTTAATACATGCCGTATGGAACTAATTTTGCATGTGTTTTAAGGGCATCTTTTTAAATTAAATATGCAACGTATTTTAAAATACAACTTTATTTGACTTGACACAAAAGGATCCTACTTATGGTAAAAATACAAATCACTAGGAATAGTGACTATCACACCATTTCCATCTTGCTAGACTCCTAAGTAATAGAAATCTATCACTATCAAACCGTTTTGTTGTTCCTTGAAATCCTTATAGCGATCTAATGTCTAACAAATGCTTGGATCCATTTAACAATCGCCATAATTGTCATACCGAGAAGACTGTTCGTAATGTAGTGGATAATTTCGTGTTAACCGGTTTAGTAAATGATTGACTAAGGGCTCGACCTTTCGTAAAACACAACTGTATAAAATATACGTCGCGACTTCAGCTTTGCCTCCTACAAAATACAGCTTGCTCAGAGACTTCAGAAACGACCATTGGCTCTGAAGCAGCTTAAAAATCCGAAATGAATACTATCACGTTTTTACCTTTTAAAAACGTTTAAAATATGAGCTCGTAGATTGAAAATAAAATAAAAATAAATTTGTGTTTAGTTTTAATTAAAATTCTTTATTATTCGCACAATTCTGTTTGCCTCTGCTCACAACTTTTAGTAAACAACAACAATTGGTTTGTTTGTTGTTCCTCTGTTTACAACCTTTGCATAAACAATAACAATTACTAGACAATTCTTCGACTAATCTTTGTAACGGAGATCTTCAAACCACGATTACTCTATTCAAACACACCACGTCTACAATGAAGACTGACTGAACTTCACTAACTCAGTCGCCTGCTTTGTCTTGTCTTCTATATAGCAACGTGAACAGTATGGTGAATGTTCTTGAAGGCGAACGTTCATGACTTCGCCTTCTTGTAATCTCTATAAACGTAAACAACGATGTTTAGTGTAATGTTGTTGACATATTTTGGTTTACTTGTTTACCATTTTTTCTATGCTGGTGTTTATTGTTACATTAAGCCGTGCGATAATTTGTAAACAAGTTTGTTCAATGCATTGTTTAGTTTTTGTAGCTTTTGTTTATAATTTTAATCTTAAACAATGTAAAAGTAAAACACCAGTATCTAAATTTTTTTGACAATACTTTAACGGGATAATACATAACAGAGCATCCCGAGACAAACACTGTTGGATAGGATTTTAGACTGGTGGAGTCATAGCTATGTACTTTCGGAAAATGATTTTGGCCTGAATTGGATTATCTGGACAACAGCGATATGTACTTTCATAGGGACAATAGTACGTACTTGTTACATTGGATATTCTGCACGAGCTATTTTAGGACATGATATTCTTTCATGGAGATGATGTGAACAAGCCACAGATATCGTTCAATTTAACCGCGCTATGTTTTTTATTGTGGAATTTTCTTAAGTTGCAAGCATATGCGGAGAAAGGAAAGCCACAGCGGGCAGATTTGATCCCGTTTGAAATCAGTATTAACGATTAGAGGAAAAGCTTGCGTGACAAACTAGTTAGCTTTAGTTTTTCACATAATTTCCTCTGTTCTGTATGGATTTTATCCAAAGTTTTTTCCGATATTTTTTATATAAGATTGTTATTCTTCAGGCATGGAAAAAAGATATACACGAGTCTAATCCAAAGACTTTGTTCCATGATGTTTTTCCACTTTTATTTCTTTCCCAAGTACTTGGTCGTCTATATTGCTATTAATAGCTTCCAAACCTAAGCTAAAAGTTCAAACTGTTAAGAGTCACCTGACAGAGATACCTACTAACCTAACCTTATTGTCTGTGCATCCAAACGGTGGGAACTATAAAAAGTTGCACATTCGCCGAATGGCCTTCAAATCAAGAGCAAGTTATAATATTATGCAAAAAGTTGCGGACCCTCCTTAAAGGACGATCTTCCACTAACTCAAGCGTTTATACGCACTTTCATCACACAATTACTATACGACTTGAGAATCTAATATTTCCTACAGTAAATTTCATTTCAATTTCGTTGGCAGGAAGGGGGTTAGTGCAATATTGTTGGACTCTGCTAGACACGTATGAATAAAAATTGTACCGACTAACTTCAATTCTTAAAACGCTTGACCATACATCATACAATAGCAATACTTATGGGCCATTGTCATTTTGGCGAAAAAGTCGGCGTTTCGGCAACTTCCTTCTGCAGTAACTGTGGGTCTTAGCAGAAGGATGAGACTGTTTTTCAAGGGTCGAAGATTTTTGTCTTCCAGTTTTCTGACATCCTTTACCTAGCTTTCTAATATAAAAACTTCTGCAATAGCAAGATTTATTTTGGAATCGGATTTTTTAAAGGGGATGTTAGATCACCGGGCTGAATTGATCATAGTATCACAATGGCTTTAAATGCTGGTTTACTTGGGACCTCTTCCTTATCTAACCTATCCCCCTAACGTACCGATATTTTATTTGGTCCATGAAATTTTAAAAGTAAAAATAAAAAATCATGCCTAAACGCGTTTTCTCCACATTTCAATACATAAGGTTGAGGATAATATTTAAGTTTTCCGATCTCACTTAGGTTATCATTTGTTTAAACAGATTTTCATTTATTTTTATTTTTTTGGTAAGACTGCAACCACTTTTCTTTAAACTGCCATAAGTATCACTGCTACTATGAGTTGGAATAAAGCTTCATATAATTTTGTTGCCTGTTTTGTAGTGCTGAAATCCAAATCTTCTGGCTTATGCTGGCCTGCTGACGTTTATTTAACGTATTTTGAAAAATCGCTTTTATATCCTCTTTATTTTCCTTTTATCTTCACCCCTTCTTATCTTTACATTTTTACAGAATTGCAAATAGTTTTATTGTATCGACGTCAGCTTCCAAGTTGCGGTGTCGCGTATTTTGGCTGGGATTTGTTTCGTTTTTCGAATTTAAGGATTTTTTTTATTTTTTTATTTTTGCTGACATGTTGAGTAGCATCAAAGGATTTGCATTGGTTTTTGCTGTGCTTTCGTGTACACTTCAGTATTTGGAATTTACAGAACCTCAGTTGAATAGATTTGACAATTTGTTGTGGTTGTTTTATTTGTATACCGCAGCTTAGTGCGGATATGAATTTTCTTTAAAATCTTTCTATAAATAATTTAACAGTAGTTATAAAAGCTAGAATCGATGATATCTATATATGTATATATAAATTAATGTGTGTTTGTTTGCAGTGGTGTTGTGCTAATTTTTTTTTTACCGGAACGCGTTCCGGTTCTGCAGAAAAAACGTTCCGGACTCCGGTTCACGGTTCGGAAAAACAATCCGGTTTGTTCAGGTTTTTGTTCGGGTTCGGTTCAAACCCTTGTTTATAAAAATACATATAAAAATTCGTCAAAAATTTTAATATTAATTTTTTTTTTTTCAAAACGTCAGCCAATTCTCGTTATCAGAAATCATCTTTAGTTCCGGAACGCGTTCCTGTCAAAAAAGGAAGTACCGGAACGACGTTCCGGAGCGTTCCGGCTCGACAACACCACTGTTTGTTTGTATGTTTGAAGTTTATAGACGACTAGACGGCTGAACCGATTTTCTTAAAATTTTCACAGTATCTTCCTGTATGTCTGGAAGGAGTTATAGGATGCTTTTTATGTTGAAATTTTAAATGAGCGAGGTCTCACGCCCTCATATACTATATTACCTACTATTGTAAGCTAATAAGTAAATGGGTATATTGGAAAAACTATGACAGCTAGATAACTCAAATTCTGCACAAGTAACTACAGTTTCAATATAAATATTTTGGACAAAAATGGGCGAACTAGCTATAGTGGGTGTGGCATCACCCACATAAAGTAATTACGAAAATCTGTATATCTGAAAAACTGTAACAGCTAGAGTCCCCACTTTATGTACAAGTAACTTTAGTTTAAATATAAGTATTTGGAAAAGTGGGCGTGACTCCTCCCATATAAAGTTAATTATAAAATCTGCATATTTAGAATACCAGAACAGTTAAACTACTCAAATTTTGTACGAATATCTATCTGCAATTTCCTATTCGCCTAGCGTTTGCAATGATGATTAATAAAGCTCAAGGTCAGTCCTTGCAACTTTGTGGGCTTAATCAAGAAAATTCATGTTTCTCACATGGACAGCTTTACGTCGCATGTTCGCGAGTAGGAAACCCCGCAGATTTATATGCATACACACCAGAAGGAAATAAAAAATATTGTGTATCCCAAGGCATTAGAATAAGAGTTATTTATTTAAAAAAAGAAGTATACATATATTACATTTTAGCAAGTAAGAAATAAATAGCTCATTAATGTATTAATTTAGAATTTAAATGAATATATTGTCATCAAATGAAATTAGAATAAACCTTTAAGAAAAATTGCATAATTTAATTACTATATAAATAAATTTTTAACTATTATGTACTTAATTTCGATGGGTGGTAGCGAAGCACACCAGGTATTAGCTAGTGTTAAATATAATTTGATTGTTTATTAACTATAAATCAATATCTTAGGCCTTATGTTCGGTGTAGTGCAACATGCAAGGGCCTCTAGTGGGAATCGAAACCTTCACACTATAGATGACCATTTACTTTCAGCAATCTTGCGGTAACCATTCATACATACATAATTGGTGATTATAACCCTTCAGTACGGATTACGACCTAGCTGCTCACACCTCTAATGTTGTGTGTGTTAATCTTATACATAAGTGGTGGGGCCTACAGTTGAAAGTCGGCTCGGAATGACAGATTTTGAGACTCTTTTTACGACAATTTTATTTTGTCAGAATCGCTAAGAGGTAGTGGTAAAAGAAATATTATTCATACATCTTTTCATTTAAATGGGGTTTCAACCGTGGCCTCAAGTCTAATAAGCCTACATACTACCTACTAGACTACAGCGACTACTTGCAGTAGCCATTCAACACACTAATGTTGGGTCTGCGTACATGGACTTTCGAAATGTCATATTAATTGTCATTTATGTAGTTTGTTTTGCTACATTAATTGACCACATAATATCCAAGAGAGTCCATTAAGAAAAAGTAAGTGTTTGGTGAGAAGCTGGGCCATAGTCCTGACTGAAGGGTTGTAATGTCCAATTATGTATCTATATGTATGTAAGTGTTTATTGTGGATTTTAAGCTGGCGCTCTTTGAGAATGACAATAACCAGGCCATGTCTGTCAGTGGTAAGCACTAGAGATCGCCGATTATCAACTTCATTTAGTCTGAAATGGATGACTTAGATATCAACGGAATAAGGTTTCAACGGGACAGCATGCCACATAGCTTATGGCGCTTTGAATATTCTAACGGAGCTATATGCGGGCATGGTCATCGCAGTTGGACCTGAAGTGCACTGGCCACCGTTACAACTTTTTTTTTTTTTGGTTTTCTTAATTTGCAGATGTATGCGAATAAACCACAAAGCCAACATATCCCAAATTCAACCTGATTGATGTGCCACAGTCATAGAAAATTGAATATTTTAAATGCAATGCGTCCAGAAAAACTGTAGTGGACCTTTGAACGATTTTGTATTCCACACATAAGGACAGCAACAGGCCCTGCAAACTTTGTTCTGTTTACATTGAAAGTTTGGATGCCCTTACTAAAAGCCTATATAAAAGTATGCAAAAGGTCAGACAACACAAAATTTGAAAAAATATTTCTTTGGCGACTCAGCAGATTTTTGGCAGAAACTCTGAGAGTAAATAAAAATTGCAATGAAAACCTTCTAAAAAAAATCTGTCGTTTCGAGTCGACTTTAAACTGTGGGTCCCACCACTTATGGATAAAATTAATACACACAACATACGTGCTGTGAGAAACTAGGTCCGCAATTTTGACTGAAGCATTGCAATGAGTTATTATGAATGTATGTACCAGTGTGTGAAATGCTGACCACGGAATTGACTATTAATTCAGTTTAACATATTCTTACGAAAATGGAAACGGTGTAAAATCGTTTAATATTAAAATGATAAACAAAAGTTACACAAACAAATACAATGAACCTGTTTACAAGTAAACCAACAACATCAGTATGAAAGAAAAGGGTATAGACAAGTAAACGAGAAGACAACAACAAGCAATGTGAACAAAATACAGAAACAACAATGAAACCGCGATAGTGTTCTAGAAAAGGCGAAACCACGAACGTTCGATTTCAAGGACTTTCATCAGACTATTTACGTGGGTACATAAAAAGGCAAGAGAAAGCAGGCAACGACTAGTAAGAATTCAGTCAGTCTTGTGTGAAGATGAGTTGCGTGTAAAGAGAACAGTCGTGGTTGGAAGAACGCCGTTGTAAAGACCTGCCGAACAATTGTTGGTGCTTTACACACACAACGTGGGTGGTGTTAAAAGCTAAGTCGTAATACTGGATATAATGAGTTGTAATGGCCAGATAAGTACGTAAGTGAATAATAGATTTACAATTGATACCAGCAGTAGCACAAATTTCAAGTAATTTGTCCGTGGAATAGGGCTTATCGTAATCGATTTAGTGTGAAGGTAAATTTCTAACTTATTTTCAACAGCATTATTGCTGACAATTCACATGACAATGAAATCGTTGGTTTAACGAAAACTACAGATTAAATTGAATCAAAAACTATGTTTATTAAGAAAAATAATAAAAAAGTATGTTTTTTTTTTGAGTATTAACCCGTATATGCCCAATTTTTTTTTTTTTTTCTCGTAAAAACATGGGTTTTTTGTATTTATTGGAATCTATTGGTATACCAATATCTTATCGTTTTGAAAATGGTGCTATAAGCGCATATGGGTGGAATCAACAAAAAATAAAATGCCAATTTGACATGATTCGATAATATTTTTTGCCTGCATTCAACAACATGATTACTATGGCGCCAATATTTATAGCAAAAAAAAAGGAGGGAATATGTACGGTATAATGTACGGAATGAAAAATATGACTTAACTTAGAGAGAATTCAACTGCAAAAATCCCCAGTAACTGCAAAAAGGTCACGTACTACTTTAAAATACATTCCCTTTTTTACCCTTATACTGTGTTTACGACTACTGCGGGTTATGAGGATGACATAGCAACATCTTTGGTTTAACAAACAAAAAAAATCCTTTTTAGAATGTATTTATAATGTATCCCATGTTCTAAAATACATTCTGTTCGGCAAAGGAAATACGTTTTTGATGAAGTTAAATATTTTACTGTGATTTTGATGATTTTAAAACCAATAAATACATGCCAAAAAAAGTGAACGAAAGGAGAAAAAAATAAATAAACTTTTAGAAAAAGATTAGAGGCTTGTTTGCATTCTAGTTTTTATTGTAGATTGTTTTTATGTGGTAGTTTTAAGGCCCTAACCACAACCCAAATTTAACGTCCCGGAGATTTTACTGCGCTTCACCCATTAGTTAATTTCTAGCGGGTGCTAGTATATCATCCAATAGGAGCCACATTGAGGCTGCGTCTCAGCTCGAATGCAGCAAGACAAGGATCGTTCTGAAGATCACCAGGTTGGCCACAATCGGCAACTTCGCCTTGTTTGCGAATGACATTGAGCAACTCCTGCAGTTCCGTCAAGGTAGGAATGGACCTTTCCGAACCTTTTCATATTATTACGTTTCTATCCTTTTAAAAACGTTTAAAAGTTTGCAAATAAATTAAAAATAAGTTTGTGTTTAGTTTTAATTAAATTCTTTATTGTTCGCACAATTCTGTGTGCCACTTTTCACAACTTAATGTAAACAACAACAATTGTTTTGTTTGTTATCCTTCTTTGCACTCTTTTGCGTAAACAATAACAAATCACTAGATAATTTTTTGACAGATCTTTGTAACGGAGATGTTCAAAACGCGATTATTCTCTTCAAGCACACCACATCTTCACACAAGACTGGCTGAACTTTTACTGACCCTTCTCCAAATCTCTATACATGTAAACGTGTTGTTTACATTTATACTTGTTTGCTGTTGTATTTCTGTTTACATTTATTCTTGCATTTTTGTTCGCATGCTTATCACATTTTTTTTATACTGGTGTTTTGTTGGTATAGTTTTGTTTATCATATAAACAAGTTCATTGTTTTTGTGGCTCTTGACTATAATTTTAATATTAAATTATGTGAAAGCGAAACACCATTTCCATTTTCATAACAATATCACATCTAGGTTTCAGACAAGATGATGTCTTATTATGCGACCTCTTCAACTTCGTCATGGAAAGTGTTCTGCAAAGGCGGAAGAGCATCGCATCCAAAAATGTACTTGCGCACGCTGACGACATTGACATCATAGGGCGTACCAATCGAAATGTTACTGCTGACTTTAGTGCTATCGAGCCGGAAATCTATTAAGATGGGTCTGGAAGTAAATGAAGGCAACTTGTGTTGTCGACAAGAAAAGACATGCTGCATATTGGATCCTAGATTACGTCCGATAACTATACGTTCGTTATAGTCAGAGAATTTGTTTTTCTTGGCTCCGCCAAAAATGATGTAAGTATGGAAATCAAGCGTGGGATCACTGTTGCCAACAGGTGCAACTCTGGTCTCAATAGGCAATTGAGTAGCAGAGACCTCTCTTATATTCTACAAGGCACTCATACTTATCGTGCTTTTTTACGCCGCAGAAGCATGAATACTATTAGGCCCTGATGCAGCAGCCCTGAGAGTATTCGAGAGAAAAGTTTTACGTAAGATCTTCTGTCCAGTGCGAGTTGGCGATGATTTCGATATTTAATCTAATAAAGAACCGTATGAGCTCCTCAGCAGCATGTATATACACTGTGCAGCTTATTAACATCCATGGCTCAACCATGTCGTTCGGATGGAATATGTTCAGTCGAAACGTATCCTTGGTGGATGGATGATGGATTGGCAGAAGTCTGTGAAGTGAACAACCTTGTCTACCTTGGAAGTACCAAATTGAGGATGCACTGTTATCGTTTGGTGGGACGAACTGTTGAAGGTGGGCAAGAAACAGAGGCGCCTGGAAAGATGTGTTAAAGCAGGCCGAAATCTCATATAACTGTTGTTAATGGCCAATTAATAAGTAAGTAAGAAGTCGCCATAGTTTAGTAGGTAGTGTGTTGTCTCATTAAATGTGAGGCCACAAAACGAAGTATGAAAACATATTAGATTTCTGGCAAAAACTCTGAGAGTTAAGAAAATTGACATGAAAAGTTTCTCAAAAACCTGTCGTTTACTTAAAGTATACAGTGAGGTGCACAAACTAGTACTTGTTTGTACTCTGAGCAATTTCAGTTGCTTCGAAATAAAAGTGATAAAGCAATTCAAAATATTTTTTTCGTTTTTAATTTAGTATTTAGTACTTAACAAAATAATATAAAATTCAAAAACTAAAATTGCCAAATTCTAAAAAAAAAAAAACAATCAAGAGGAAAATAACTCGAATGTACTCAATTTTGCACCATTCCAAATTTTTAGTTAATACGAGTATATTTACATTTAGTCCAAAGACCCTTATATGTAAAACCTCATTTATGTTGCTTGCCATGCTCTCCACCAAATCCTCTACATTTTTTTCTGAATATTTGTCCATGCCTGATGAATCCATTGTCAAAGCTCATCTAAATTGGTTGGGGCTGTCCCAACCGTCTCTTCACTATTGACCACAAATTCTCAATCGGATAGAGGTCGGGGCTTAGTGTTGGCCACTGCACTCGTTGATAATTTTACTCACGGAGCCATTCTTTATCGATTTTGGAGGTGTGTTTGGGGTCACCATCCTGCTGGAAAAATATTTTTTGCGCAGGATAGTCGCTCGTGTCTACTAAATCGGAAAGATGGGTCTGCAAAGTTCTCAAATAATCTTCTATTTTTAAAAAATTATTGATTCTTTGTAGTGGTCCGAGGTGCCATACCATGACATTTCCTCCACCGTGTTCCACCATTTCCTTAACATGTTGTCTTTGAATTCTTTCCCCATGGCGGCGTTAGCAATATTGCTTACCATCGGACTGAAAGCGTTTGTATTTTGATTCGTCTGACCAGATCACGTGTTTCCAGCCATCCACTGTCCAATTTCTGTGTCTTTACATTTTTAGCTGTAAGTGCAGCTCTACTTGCCGGCCATCGACCAACGGTTTTTCCGATTGCCAAAAAAGCTCCTTTTGGTTTTAAAAATTTGTCCCCTTATTCATTTTTGTTATCATTAGACGAGCATCTGCATTAGTTAAATATGATAGAATCGTAATTGCAAGTTCACCTGTAGGCAGGGGAAAAGAAGTAAAAGAAACATAAAAAAATGTCAGTCTCATGACTGAATGTGCCAGCTATACAAAATCATAGCTTAACACAGCTTTACAAATAAACGAAATCAAATAGGATTATCATCACAAAATTCAAAATCATGAGACAGCCACCAGAAAAATGAACACAATCGCTAACGAAAAAATAATCTGAAGAACAGTTTTTTGAGGCAGGTAAGGCAAAATGAAGTAACGACAGAAAAGAATGACAAAAGCAAAAAGAAACAAAACAAAATAATGCTAAAATAAAATCCATTTTAATAAAACAATGACATCCTTTTGCTTTTATTTGTTCCTGTCTACTGCTGCTTATTAGTTTGCCAAAAGGTACAATGAACTGAGAACAAAAGAAAAAAAATTTTTCTTTTTGTGTTTCGAAAAATAAATTCAAAGAAGAACTTTTGAGCACAAAACCATTCCAATCTAAAGGGTAATCCATTTCGTGGTTTCAAAAGTATGGGACTGGAATTCGACATCTGTCAAACTAAGTTGTGAAATCAATTTTTTTCTTTTCAGTTGAAAGTCTGACATTGACGAAAATGGATCGCTTAACCATCACACAACGCATACAAATTATCAAAACCTACTACAAAAATGGTGATGGGCGGTGGACGGCAATTTTTCTTCAGCGATGAAGCACATTTCACACTCGGTGGGTATGTTAATAAACAAAATTGTCGTATTTGGGGTTCTGAGAATCCTCAAGTAATTGAAGAGAGGCCATTACATCCAGAAAAAGTCACTGTTTGGTGCGCTCTTTCGTCCGAAAGTGTGATTGGAACTTACTTGCTGAGAAACCGCCCAATATGTGTCAAAAAGTGGTCGAAAATTACCTGAAGAGAATCAATGCTTGCAACACATCGCGTGGCGGTCATTTAAATAATGTAGTGTTTCACACATAATGTCAACGTTCAAACTTTACAATAAAAAAGAAATATCATGAAAAAAATATTTTATATGTGTTTTATTTACGTTTACTTTTGAAACCACGAAATGGATAACCCTATATATACATATATAAAAATGAATGTGTGTTTGTTTGTATGTTTGAAGTTTATAGGCGACTAAACGGCAGGTCCGATTTTCTTGAAATTTTCACAGTATCTTCCTTTATGTCTGGAAGTAGTTATAGGCCAGTTTTTATGTTGAAATTTCAAATTAGCTAGGTGCCACGCCCACATATACTACATTACCTACTATTGTAAGCTAATAACAAAATGGGTATATTGGACAAGCTATAACAGTTAGGTAATTCAAATTTTGTACAAGTAACTACAGTTCCAATATAAACATTTTGCACAAAAATAAGCGAACTAGCAAAAGCGGGCGTGGCACCTCCCATATGAAGTAAATACTAAAATCTGTATACCTGAAAAACTATAACAGCTAGAGTCCCCACTTTTTGTACAAGTAACATTAGTTTAAATATAAATATTTTGGACAAAAATAGGGAGTTCAGCAAAAGCGGGCGTGGCACCTCCCATATGAAGTAAATACTAAAATCTGTATATCTGAAAAACTATAACAGCTAGAGTCCCCACTTTTTGTACAAGTAACTTTAGTTTAAATAAAAATATTTTGGAAAAAATAGGCGATCTAGCAAAAGTGGGTCTGACTCCTCCGATATGAAGCAAATACTAAAATCTGCATATCCAGAACAACAGAACAGTTAAACTACTCAAATTTTGTACGAATATCTTTGGGTTCAATATGATTTTTTTTGACAAAAATGGGGACCTATCATTAGAGGGCGTGGCACCTCCCATATAAAGGAAATATTAAAATCTGCATATCTAGAACACCAGAACAGTTAAACTACTCAAATTTTGTACGAATATCTATCTGCAATTTCCTATTCGCCTAGCATTTTCAATGACGATTAAGGTCTTAAGGACTTAATATAGAAAATCCATGTTTCTCACATGGACAGCTTTACGTCACATGTTCGCGAGTAGGAAAACCCGCAGATTAATATGTAAACGCACCAGAGGGAAAAACACAAATATTTTGTATCCCAAGGCATTATAATAAGAATTATTTATTTAAGAAAAGAAAATATATATATATTTAGTTGTAGCAAGTAAGCAGTAAATAGCTCATTAATGTATTATTTTAGAATTTAAATGAAATATATTGTCATCAAATGAAATTAGAATAAACCTTTAAGAAAAATTGCATAATTTAATTACTAAATAAATAAATTTTTTAATTATTATGTACAACTAGCTAATACCCGGTGTGCTTCGCTACCCCCATCGGAATTAAATACATATCTCGTGATGCAACTGGATCGCCCACCATCAAAATTGTTATGCCATTGTTGGAGTTCTGGAGTTCTATCAGCATGAATTGCGATTATGTGGTCATCTGAACTTAATCGTGGGTCATCTTTGGCTTGCTTAAAGATCCTTACCAATTCGTTGATTTCATGAAACATCACTTGTAAATCGGCAACAATCCATTGTCTTGTGTTAGGGTTATAATGCTGGCGGTGGTGCACTTGGTCATTGTTATCCGCTTCTCCTATGAAATAAATTTGTAAGAACTTAGAATTTTCATTTGGAATTGGCAACAATGAGCCCATTTTATGATAAATTTGACCTTGAACACGAAACGTTGGCATAAAGTTGTCTCGAATTACTTTGGTAGCACCAAAAGATGTCATTTTGAAGCACGAATTATATTTTCTTATATTATTAAGAAAATGTTGTGAATCTACATTAGTTCCTAAATGGAAAAAATATTTTTTATTAATATTTTGTTAAATTAAAAAAAGTATATATTTCGAAAAACTTACCTGAAATCAGCGATTGCAATGGTTCTGGAGGTGGAAGTAATTCAGATAGAACGATTTTACCATAAGAGCAACACATTCTAGGTGATTCATTTTTGTACCTGAGTTCATTGCACTATTGGCAAACTTCATTCATGTCACCAATTGCCACTAATTCATCTTCGGTATAATCTATATCAGATCTATAGTTAAATGCAATACCTGAGTATCCATGAAAAACATTACGTCGATTCACCACCATTCGATTACGATTTTGTTCTCGACGCAAATAATATTGCTCTATCCTCTCTGCTGCTCTTCTTGTTGATGTTCGAATCCACTGACTTTCTACTCGTGATTCATGTTGGACTTCTGTTTCATTAGCCCGTGATGTTGTGGTACCCTCATGTTTCAAAGGTGTCTCGATAGCTCGTGCGGTTGTCGCATATTGCCGAAGGCCTTCCAGACGTCTTTCACGTTCTGAACGTGTTTCTGTGGCTCGTGATGTTTCAATACGATTTCGCTGGCTTTGTAGCCGACCTTCATGTTCCAACGATGTCTTGGTAGCTCGTGCGGTTGTGGCATGTTGTCGAAGACCTTCAAGATGTCTTTCGCGTTCTGACGGCGTTTCAGAAGCTGGTGCTAAAGAGGTAAAATTTAGTTGACTTTTAAGGAGCTCTTGGCTTTCTGAAGGCGTTTCAGTAGCTCTTGATATAGTGGCACGTTATCGTAGGCCTTCAAGGCGTTCTACACGTTGTTATGGCGTTTCGGCGGCTCTATAGGTCGAAGATCGACTCCTTTCAGTCCTGAGACGAATTTAACGCTCCGAACTTTCATTTGCTCTCTGGGATTGCAAACGCAATGCATGTTTTGGCGCTTCTGGAAAGGGATGTCACTCAAATAACGTTTAACTTCTTTGGAATCAAAGATTCAACTGAATTCCAAAACCGACTGTGTGTTATATTTATTTCTTTATATTAAATTTAACAAATAATTGTGTTTGCGTCGGTCACCGGTAATTTTTTTTTGATGAGTTTTGCAACTACTTATTTTATTTGGGAGCAATATTGACAGTTTACACTTTATTACTTAGGTAATTAAAAGTAATGAATTCATCGCCCACTAAAATGCTTATTATAAAGTTTACCTAATGTATTTTTCAAATAAATAATAGTTTTATTAGTTACCCATTTTTAGAAGTAAACAATAATATAACTATTACATATGTATATGTGTATGTATACGAGATCAATATATAAATAGTATGCATTTTAGTACTTACTATGTACATGAGTTGAAAATTTCAAACTCAACCATTTAAGGGTCATATACCTTACTTATTGCATATTTCAAGATATAATAATTTCCACACTCACTAATCAGAGAATTTTTCTAATATTATTAATTAATAATAATATACAAATTTTTGTAATTATTTCACGTGAGAGGCTCCACCTTCCTATAGCTAATATACAAAATTTGCGACTCTAGCTTTTATAGTTTTCTAGATATACAGATTTTAATAATTAGTTCATATGGAGTTTGCAACGCCCCTAATGCTTGATAGCCCATTTTTAACAAAAATATTGATATTGAACCTTTAGATATTCGTACAAAATTTTAGCAGTCTAATTGTTATTTTTATTCATATGGGAGGTGAAACGAACGCTTTTGCTGAACTCCCTTTTTTGTCCAGAATATTTATATTTAAACTAAAGTTACTCGTACAAAAATTGGGGACTCTAGCTGTTACAGTTTTTCAGATATACAGATTTTCGTATTTACTTTATATGGGAGGTGCCACACCCACTATTGCTAGTTCGCCCATTTTTGTCCAAAATATTTATATTAAAACCGTAGTTACTTGTACAATATTTTAGATATCTTGCTGATATAGTTTTTCCAATATATCCATTTTGTTATTATCTTACAATAGTAGGTTATGTAGTATATGTTGGAGTGGCACCTCTCTCATTTGAAATATCAACATAAAAAGTAGATAAAACGGTTCAGCCGTTTAGTCGTCTATAAACTTCAAACATGCTAACGAACGCACATTAATTTTTATATATTGGTGATTTCCGAGATATAAGAAGTTTTAAATTTAATTCATATGGGTAGTACCACACCCTTTTCCTAGTCAGCCCATTTTCGTCTAAAATATTTAAATTGATACAAAAGTGGATTCGACAAAATTTTAGGACTCTCACTGTTATATTTTCTTAGATATAATATTTTAATATTTTTTATATTGGAGGTGACACGCCCACTATAGCCAATCCGCCCATTTTGTTTATATATACGTCAAAGTCGTCCATGAAAAATTTGAGGACTTTAGCTGTTGCAGTTCATGAGATATGCGACATTAAATACTTATTGGATATGTGGGCGTAGCACCTCGCCTTCTTGAAATTTTAAAATAAAAAGTAGCCTATAATTCCTTCCAGATATACAGGAAGGTACTGCCAACATTTCAAGAAAATCGGTCCAGCCGTTTAGCCGTCTATAGACTTCAAACAAACAAACCCACATTCATTTTTGTTTGTATAGATGTAAAATTCATTAAAAAACTACATATGAGACGTATGAGTGATATCCAATTCCATTAAGTTTTATCAAAGAATATGGATATAAAGAATACGCATTATGTAGAAGTAAAATTTCTTATGGCGGGTTGTAGCATTACGACCCGCTCTCACCAAAATCTTTTTAAAAAAACGTTTCTTGGGGGGGGGGGGGGGGGGGGAAGACAAAAGGAAAATAAACACAACCAAAGAGCGTAACAATGTGTTGCTTTCATCATGAGAGCGTCAGTTGCTTGTCAGCTTCTAAAGGAGAATGTCCATGTCGCTTTTTTCAGACTTCAATTTTACACCCAAAGAAATATTACAGTATGATTCACTAATATCAATGAGAAATGATTTCGTTTTTTGAAAGAATACTTGCCAAGTTAAATACGGTGTTTTTAAGTTTTTAGCGCAGTATAATTTTTGTATACTTTTTGCTCACATATACATATTATTGGGTTAATAAGTAGACTTGAAAATATTACTAACAATTTTCCTCTGGGTTAACACTTGCCTCTCATAATTTTTATCACGTTCTCTTTGTGTCGACATCTGAGAATAAGTGATTTGAGAACAGTGTTGCCTTTTTTGGCTATTTCTAACCAAAATTGGTTATATTTTTGATCAATGAAATATGATCAAATACGCGTCATGAAATATTTTTGAAAAATATTCCAAAATATGCCAAAATGCACATTCTTTATACTCTCTTTTCTTTGGTTTTATACATCAAGAATCATAGATAGCATACTTGTAGGGGTAACTACTATGCGTATGAGTAATATATTTCAAATGCAATTAAATATTAAGTATGTAGTATGTAGTATACGTGGGCATGGCCCCTCGCTCATTTGGAATATAAACATAAAAAGTAGCCTATAACTTCTTCCAGACATACAGGACGATACTGTGAAAATTTCAAGAAAATCGGTTCAGCCGTTTAATCGTCTATAAACTTCAAACATACAAACATACAAACAAACACACATTCATTTTTATATATAAGATAGTGATATAAGTATATTAAAAGAATTATATACATTAAAATAAGTGAAATCAAAATACTTTTTATATTGAAATTAATTTTTGTTTTTTAATTACTTAATCATGTACTAAATTATTAAATAATAGTTAAAACACTTATGTTACACTTATAACATAAAAAAAATTATTATCTAATTACTATATATAACTAGTCTATGAGATCGTTATTCAAATAAAAATAGTACAATCGTCTCATATAAGTTCGGCTCTTTCGGTACGATTGTATGGTGCGGCCTTAATAACATTCGAAGAAATTCGATGCCTCTCTCGTTTATATCCCAATGAAAACATGTTCGACTGCGGTACTCCCAAATCATGTCATGTGCAAGTAGTGTTTTCATTGCCTGAATGACTTCTACATTTGGAATGTCCTCGAGTTCATGATGAGGACCATCAAAATTTGCCATTGCTGTTAAAGTTCCCTCAATAAAGAAGTGATTGTACACTGCCAAGCGATTCACTCGTTTTTTCTTTATC
This sequence comes from Sarcophaga rosellei, assembly GCA_930367235.1. Classification (NCBI taxonomy): domain Eukaryota; kingdom Metazoa; phylum Arthropoda; class Insecta; order Diptera; family Sarcophagidae; genus Sarcophaga; species Sarcophaga rosellei. Next base: position 29,440,623 of record OV884021.1, on the reverse strand, counting down.
CTAAAACTTGTTTGTGTGTTTCTTTTTTTAGTTTTCTTTTACTTTCCCATTTTTTTATAACTTTAGTTTTTTTTAGCAGTTGGTTTACATTATAAGTAACTAATTTTGTATTTTTGTTATTGTATTGTTAATTACATTTTAATTTTAATTTTTTTTTTTATTTAATTACTCTCCGTTTTTGCAACTGTTTAGTAGAATAGATTGGTAATTATTAATGACGAAATTTTGCGTATTTAAAAACAAAAAAGATTTTTTTGATGTTACTAAAAAATCTGTTCACAATTAATGCATGTTACTTTTTTCTTTGTATATAAGTATGTATATATATACAGTGTACTCTCTCCTAAAGGACACCCCTCTTAAGCGGACACCTTCAATAAACGGACACTTTTTTCAGTCCCAAAGAAATTATAAGGGATTTTTAAAGCATTTCTCTCTTATGCGGACAACCCTCTCATAACAGGACACGGACACCTTTTTCCACGACATATTGACATTTTAGTTCCCCATAAACGGACAACTTGCAGATGGTTGTTTGTTTAAAACTTACATCGTGGTAACACTTGTACACATTTTTTATTCGCCGAGTTGAATAAAACGTGCATTTAAAAGGGGAAATCCTGCAAATGTGCATTTAAAAATTAAAAACTTAGTGTACGCGAGTTAGCAAAGAAATGTAAAATCAGTAAATGACAAACTGCTTGCATCATCAAAAACAAAGAACAAATTTTAAGATTGCGGAACACTGATCTCAATCCGGAGAGAAAAAGAAGTTTGTTGAAGCCCATGGGTCTTAACATAGATAAATTGTGCTACGAATGGTTTGTTAAGGCTCGAAATAAAAACATTCCTTTATCGGGCACACTTATAAGAAGCAAGGCCACAGAAATTGCAGGGAAACTTAATTATGTAGATTTTAATGCATCATCTGTGCACTTCTTATAAGGAGGCTTATTTAGCCATAAGAAAACTGGAAGGTTTTTCTTTATATCACAGCGATCTTGAAAGTGTTAAAATGCTGACTGATTTTCAACTGCATCTCCAAGATATTGAAATTAAAGGTAAAACTCGCCAAGCTAAAATTTCGGACTATTTCAAATCCAGTTGAATATATATCAGGTCTTTCAAACTTTTTTTCTCTTTTATACACATACATAAATATATATGTATATATATATGAAATTTCTGTTTATTTTGTCTTCGTCATTATATGTTCGTTTTTGTTTTGAAAATAAAAGTATTTAAAGAAATATATATGTACTTATAGTTTGTTGATTGCTCTTTTGGATTTTCTCTCATAAACGGACACTCCTCATAAGCGGACAAAATTGTCAGTCCCATAGGTGTCCGCTTAAGAGAGAGTACTCTGTATATAAATTGTTCTGAAGAGCTTCAATATATATAAACATTTATATACCTTTACGTTTTCTTTGTTTTTATAAGATCTTTTATAATTAATTGTTAATATTGTAGTGTGTTTGACTAGTCGAAGTTGCCATACCTTTTGTATGCAACTTAATATCAACACATTCCTGTTGATCTTGTCCACACTGCAGTTTCTGCCCAGACATAAACAATTCGTGTGAACTTGCTATGTCAGCATTTTCTAACGAATTGTTTACTGTATGCTAGCACTAAGAATTTAGTTAAGTTTAGCTTTAAGATTATTAATAAAAGTACCACGAAAATGAACAGTCGCACTAGCGGCTGTTCCCAATAAATAAAACTACTTTAAATAATAAAAACGGTGTTTTAAACATTATATGGCGATCCTGCCATTGTGAGACAAATAAACAATGACAAAAACTGTGTTTTAATTAGTTAAGAAATTAATAACGCAAAACAAAAAAAAAAAAAAAAAAATTAAAAGAATTAAATTAAACAAGTGTCAAAAACAAAATACATATATTAAATAAATAATAAATGATTGATGATTAAATATTTTTGCAAATTCTAATAAGACTTTTTATTAACTAAAAAAAAAATTAATTTAAATATAATTACCTTAAAACAAAAACAAACGAACTAGTGTTAAAAGAAAAAACCCCTTTAATATTGTAAAACATAGTGATATAAATAAGACAAGAAAACAAAAACAAAACAAATTATATACTTATATGAAATTAAAAAAAAAATATGTGATCTTAAAGTTTATTATTAAAAATAATTTAAAAAAAAAATATTTAAAAAAAAACTAAAGAAACTAAATTAAAAAAATATATACATATAAATAAAACAAAATCAATAAGCCAAATTAAAAACAAATAAAAATACACTAACAACAAATACCAACATACTATTTCCAAACAAAAAATATAAAACAAATACAAAAATTTTAAAAATTATTCAAATTTGAACCAAAAAACAAAATTTGATGTGTAGCAATAATAATTATAATAAGTATACAAAAAAAAAAAACAAATAATATACTTATAAAAAATTAAAGAGATATAATCCACGATATTTTTGAAGAAAAAAAGTTAATAATGAATAATGAGCACAGATAAAATCAAACTAAAGAGCTTTAAAAGTGCAAAAGAACGTGAGAGAGAGTAACATATTGAAGAAGAAAAATTAATTTAAAAACCAAAAGAATAATTATTCATTAACTAAAAGTTTTTTTTACTGCAAATTTTAACTGCAAATTTTTAAACAAAGTGATATAATTAAAAACATCTGATAAAAAGTCTTGTCGTGCAATGAACAGATAAACGAACCAATATAAAACAGCAACATTCAGTCAAACGATAAAAAAAAACAGAAACAGAAAATAAAACAAAACAATATGAAAAAAAAAAATATAATTGCTTCATTGAAAGTGTTATAAAGAAAGCAAAGCAAAGACGAAAAAAAAAATAATTCCACTTAGTTTGGTACTAAGCAAAACGAAACAACAGAACAAAAAAAAATATAGAAGAAGCAAAAGAAAAATTATGAGTGTTTATTTATCGCTAAATGATATGCCACTATGTTTACTGTTAAAATTTTGTAAATAACCGCAGCAGCAGCAGTAACAACACAATCAAAATAAACAAGACGTATTTCATACAGCAACGTCTTCAATCATCCCAAGCAACAGCAGCACCAACACCATCAGCAAACATCCTATGAAAACCGTAAATCATCTTAAATAAACGATCAACAGCATCAACATACGTATGTTAATACTAATAATATTATATTTAAGATTATTATTTATATTTAGTAAGTTTAAATTTAATACAATTTTGAGAAAACTTACTAATAGTTGTAGTTTTTTTTTTAAATAACATTATTTAAGAACAAAACAATCAAAAAAAATCCTTGGAAAATTCATAATTATATTATTTAAAGGATTACAAAGGAATATCACGTATATTCTCCGGATCACAATAATAATAATGATGTCTTTATGATACAATTAAAAATAATTTTTATAAGTTAACAAAATCAACTTTTTTTTTTAATCTTACAAGGACACACGAATAATAAATAAATTAAATTAAAAATAATATATATATTGATGTGTTCTTTATAAATAATTTTATTACTAAATATATATACTAATACTGCATTACTGCGACACCTACGGGTCCCTCCAGTACTGCATAAATTTAAGGATCAAACCTCGTTGGGTCTAAATTGGTTTTGACCCATACATGACAGTGCCTAGTACGACTGTGCATAAAATTGTACGGTATACCACGCAGTGCCATGTATCCCAATAAAATCTAAGAACTAACAAGTAGCCTGACAGCGTGACTTACTAACCTCTGCGTTGTTGTCTAAACTAGTAGGTAAACTTGCGCACAAACACTGACAAGACAGTTCTTAATCATCCCTTTATTCTTAAAACTGATTCGAAATGGGAGGTACGGAGTCAAAAGTTGAAAAGCCAAATGCTAATGTCGTAAATGACATTGTGGTTAAAATTGACTTTCCGTACGTCTATTTCATCGTAATAATTGTCCTGTTAGCCGCGCAGCTCTTAGTAACAGTTTATCAGTTACATAAAAGGTCACTGAGAAACAATTACATGAGAGCTGCGTCATTGTCGAACAACTTGGACAAAGTCTAGTCGTCTAGTCGTTACGTAAATTTTTTTCTTTTTTCAATTCTTTTTATTCTCTCTTCGCCAATTTAAAAAATTTTTACCTTATCGGTTTAGCCAATTCCTACCGTTTAACTTAAATATTACTTTCCTAATCTATGGAATGGGAAACAATAGTTTATAGGGCTAGAGCGATTAAAGAAGAATTTTTAAAATCATATAAATGCCTAAATATTGACAGGGATATAAAACCTGAGACAATCAATAGGCACATGAATATTCTTCTAACCCTCTTTGAACACTTACGGGTGTTACTAAACAGAAATTACAGCAGACTAACAAAGGCTCACCAAACAGCTGCTGAAGGTTTTTATTGGGACTTACGTGAAAAATTGATTTCCGTTAGTTACCGAAGGAACTTCAAAATAAATGTCCCCCAGTCAATACAAGAACCAGTAGCATTCAATATCTTACCAGAGACGGAACAGAGGAAGAACTCCAACATGCCTCAGACTGTTGTGGAGTTCTTAAATACTGCCTCCAGGTTAATTCCTGATTTCGATGGGAATTCTGAAAACCTACAAAGCTTCATTGACGCCATAAACTTGGTTGATTCCATTAAGGAATCGCATGAATCTGTAGCTGTTAACCTCATTAAAACCAAATTGAAAGGAACAGCAAGAAACTTAATAGGTTCAGAAACAACATTAGACCAGATTGTGAACAAACTTAAGGCTTCAGTCAAGGGTGAATCCGTGGACGTTATAAACGCCAAACTCTTGAGCACTAGACAGTCTGGTAAGAGCGTCAACGCTTATGCTAAGGAAATGGAAGAATTGGCTAAGAAATTGGAGACAGCGTACATAGGGGATGGACTACCCCATGACATAGCAAATAAATATGCCACACGTTCAGTGTTCACTGCTATGACTAAAAACAGTTCAAACGCCTGACTCTGTGGCTAATCATGCAATCGAGCAGTTTCAATAACATGAATGAAGTTCTAACCAAGTTCATAAGTAGTTGCACTGAGGTGCATGGGCAGGAGAACTCCATACTCAGCTATGGATCTGGACGCCGGGGTGGTGATAACCGCAGTACTAATTACAATGGCAATAGCAACCGCGGCAGATACAATAATTCGAAAAGGGGTCGAAACTTTTATGGACAAAATAGAGGGGGAAACTATGGGTCCGGATCTTATTATAATAATGATCCAAATCCGAACCGCAATTCGGGTTCCTACCGTGGTAATAGATACGGTAACAAGAATTACAATAATAGCCGAAACAGAAATATAAACGTTACTGGGGAACATGCCCCGGGAAACGAGATACAACCCCTAAATACTCAGTAGGAACTAAAACAATATTAACTTGAATTTGTGCAGCTATCTACAATGTAAAACTACTTTAAATAACACTGTTTCAACTTTTCTAATAGATACTGGTGCGGATATCTCAATTATCAAGCGCAACCAGGTCATAGATGCAACCATAAATAAATACAATAGAAAAAACCTAAATGGGATAGGCCAAGGCACCATTTCAACACTGGGTAGTGTGCGTTCTGAGCTAAAAATAGACAAATACTTAATAAAGCATACTTTTCATGTAGTTGAAGATAACTTTAAAATACAAGCAGACGGAATAATCGGAATTGATTTCATGCGAAAATACAATTGCATCTTACAGTATTCAAGTGATAAGGACTTAATAATTCTACGATCAGATGAAATTGATCATGACATTAGAATACCGCTTAGAAACGGTCCTACCATAAACTCTATATCTCTACCTGCAAGATGTGAAGTAGTAAGATGAATAAAGTTTGAGTCAATTGAAGAAAGTGTTCTAGTACCATTCCAGACAACTCAAGACGGCGTTTTTGTCGCCAATACAATCACATCAGAAACTAATCCCTTGGTGAAAATAATTAACACAACTAACCATGACTAAATAATTTCCGATATTAAGCTTGTAACGGAGACACTTAAAGACTACAAGATAGCTAGTTCAGATCGCGTACAAACTAAATCAAAGGAGAAAATGGAAAGACTTTCCAAAAATTTTCCACCATTCGTTGAAAAAGAACTGAAAGCTTTATGCCATGAATTCGTAGATATTTTTGCTTTGGAAACAGAAAACATTTCATCCAATAACTTTTATAAGCAGAAGCTTAAAGTTAATAGTACACACCCTGTTTATATCAAGAACTATCGAATACCTCATTCTCAGAAGGAAGAGATAAATAAACAGGTTGAAAAATTAATTAAGGATGATACCATTGAACCATCTGTATCCGATCACAATAGCCCTATCCTATTGGTGCCCAAAAAACCGTTGCCTGGTACTACCCAGAGAAGATGGAGACTAGTGGTAGATTACAGGGCGGTTAATAAAAAGTTGATAGCAGACAAATTCCCGTTACCACGCATAGATGATATTCTTGACCAGTTAGGCAGAGCTAAATTTTTCTCTTGCCTTGACCTTATGTCAGGATTTCATCAAATTGAGCTTGAGGAAGAATCTAGAGATATTACATCCTTCTCTACTGATAGAGGATCTTTCCGATTTAAAAGATTGCCATATGGTCTGAAAGTAGCGCCAAATTCATTTCAGCGAATGATGACATTGGCTTTTTCAGGTCTATCCCCAGCACAAGCGTTTGTGTACATGGATGACCTTGTAGTTGTTGGTTGTTCATCAAATCATATGTTGAGAAACTTGAGAGATGTATTTGAGGTGTGTAGGACGCACAATTTAAAGTTGCATCCAGACAAGTGTTCATTTTTTCGCACGGAAGTTACATTCCTTGGCCACAAGTGCACGGATCAAGGAATATTGCCTGACGACAGCAAATTTTCTATTGTACAAAACTATCCCACTCCGAGGAATGGTGATGAAGCCAAGCGCTTTATAGCGTTCTGTAATTACTATCGTAGGTTCATACCGAACTTTGCTGAATCGTCTCGGCATATAACCAGACTATCAAGAAAAAATGTTCCTTTTGAGTGGAACCAAGATTGTGAAAAGTCCTTTCAGTACCTCAAAAATCAACTACTGAGCCCTAGGATTTTACAATACCCTGACTTCTCAAAGGAATTTTTTATCACAACATACGCAAGCAAATGTGCTTGTGGCGCGGTTTTGAGTCAGGAAAAACAAGGAGAATTAATGCCAATCTCATACGCGTCAAGATCATTCACTAAAGGTGAAAGTAATAAATCGACCATAGAGCAGGAATTGACTGCGATACATTGGGCCGTAAAATATTTTAGACCTTACATCTATGGCAGGAAATTTGTGATAAAAACTGATCACAGACCACTCACTTACCTTTTTTCTCTAAAGAATCCATCTTCCAAGCTAACACGTATGCGACTTGATCTCGAGGAATACGACTTCGTGATCGAGTATATTAGGGGTCAGGAAAATGCGGTAGCAGACGCTCTATCCCGCATAGAGTTTAAAGACATTAAAGATATTGGAGTCAATACAATTCTGAAGGTTACAACAAGACTTCAGACTAGAGCAAAGGAACAAAATACTGGTAAAAATCATGCGGAAGAATCAGAATCGTTGAATCTCAAAATATATGAGACTCTAAATGCAAACGAGCATCGTAAAATACCTAAATTGTATTTTACCAAAGATAAGTTAATTATACGGAAAGGAAAGCAAGTTCTTTCTGAATATAAGTTGAAAGACCTTATTATTAATAGAAATGTTTACTTAGGTCGCCTCTTTCTACAGCTTCCAAAAATAGCTAATAATGTCGGTCTTACAACACTATTACTTTCACAAGATGAAAGTATGTTTAATAACCTAGGAACAAATATGGAAACCTTCAAAGGTAAAGGTAATATAATCTTGCAAGAATTTGATTTGACAATAATGCTCGTACCAAGACTTGTTAAAGTTAACACAGATTCTGAAAAGTTAAGGATTATGAAAAAGTATCATGATGATCCCCTTACTGGTGGACATCCAGGTATAACCCGTATGATAAAGAAAATAAGACTTCAATATCATTGAAAGGGTATGACTAGAGACATATGTAAATATGTCCGGCAATGCCTTCAGTGTCAGGCCAATAAGACAACAATTAGAAACAGGGAACCCTTGGTTATCACACCAACACTTGCCAAAGCTTTTCAACGAGTAATAATTGACACCATAGGACCGCTGCCAAAGTCTGATTCGCAAAATGAATACGCTGTGACTGTAATGTGTGATTTGACCAAGTATTTGGTGGCCATCCCAGTGGCAAATAAATCGGCCAGGAATGTGGCTAAGGCCATAATGGAAAATTTTGTTTTGATATATGGTCCCATGAACACCATAGTTACTGATCTGGGTGCTGAATATATGAATCAGGTACTGACAGAGCTATGTAAACTGCTAAAAATAGAAAAGTTGCATTCCACTGCTTACCACCACGAAACACTTGGGACTATTGAAAGATCCCATAGGACATTCAATGAGTACCTAAGATCATATGTTTCTTTAGATAAATCGGACTGGGATAATTGGCTAAAGTTCTTTGTATACTGTTACAATACGACTCCGTCTACAGCCCATGGATATTGCCCGTTTGAGTTAGTATACGGGAAAATTCAGAGGGAAATGGAGTTTGCTAATACTGGTATCATAGATCCATTATACAATATTGATGCCTATGAAAAAGAGGTCAAATTCAGACTTCAAGTAGCACAGCGTAGAGCTGCCAACCTCATTGAAAATGCTAAACTAAGGAGACAAGGGTTCTCCAATAAAAATTCTAACCCTGTCGGGCTCTGTGTTGATGATTCAGTTTTGGTCCGCAATGACGCTGGACACAAGCTGGATTCGGTTTATACGGGTCCATTTAGAGTCAAGGAAATTGATATCACAAATAACGTCACCGTGACGGACTCGAACGGTAAATCATTCACCGTCCACAAAAACAGAGTTAAAAAATTACCCGATTAAAATGCGTATATCGCATACTGCATTCCCAATTCTTGTACCAACAGGTACTTGACCAGTCTGAGGAGTTTTTCTTCCACGACCACAGCTTGCTGCTGGGCGATTATTCCTTTAAAGCCAGCTATTTCACGCGAGCGCCCAAAACTTCCTGATAGTTTATTCATTCTTTTTATTTGTTTTTAGCAAATAACCGTTTTAACTTCTAGCAACTGTTGATTCAATTCAGTTCAATTCAACTTCATATATATAATAAATATATTCAGTCTTATATAATTAGAATTTATATCGTTTTTTTAATGGGGTCTTCATTTTCATAAAATTCTGAAGAAAAAGAAATTTTATTTCTTTTTCTTCTCCGAAGGGGAAGTGAATGTGAATTATGTATTTTAATATTTCTTTATAACATTTATTTTTTTTTTTTAAAATACTAAATGATTATGTATCTTAATATTTTTTTTTATAACATTTATTTTTCTCTATTTTATTTTATTTTTTATTAACTTTGTAAAAGAACAATCAACTCATGTTGATCGTTCTTCGCTAAGAGGGAAGGTGTAGTGTGTTTGACTAGTCGAAGTTGCCATACCTTTTGTATGCAACTTAATATCAACACATTCCTCTTGATCTTGTCCACACTGCAGTTTCTGCCCAGGCATAAACAATTCGTGTGAACTTGCTATGTCAGCATTTTCTCACGAATTGTTTACTGTATGCTAGCACTAAGAATTTAGTTAAGTTTAGCTTTAAGATTATTAATAAAAGTACCACGAAAATGAACAGTCGCACTAGCGGCTGTTCCCAATAAATAAAACTACTTTAAATAATAAAAACGGTGTTTTAAATATTATAATATTATAATTATGTTTAATATTATAATAATAATATATATATTAAGTGTAATATTTAACAACTGAACTGTACTGTACGAAACAGACGACGCTATAGCTTAAAATATGTTCACCTTTTTTAATTATCTTGATATTGTAAATATGTTGATTTTATTGACGTTCTTCCAGATGGATGCTTTGTTCTTTGTCTATTTCAGGGTGTAATTGGTATTAATCGAATAACAGCATCAGCATTTTTTTTTAGCAGCTGGTATTAAATTTGGGAGCTTTGATTTCTTAGACGGCCTGCGAAGCAACATATGGTGGTTGAGTTGAACTATCATTGCCATACGCAGATCTGGGGCCTGCTCCATAATTTGAGGCTCCACCTTCTTGTTTAACATAGTTAGAATAATCATAGTCGTAGCCAGAACCATAACCGCCATAATCATATTCAGATCCAGATTTTGAAGCTGAATTACCTGGACCTGTACGAGGCATACCACCAACTGGTCCTGTTGTCGAGGGACCACCAGTTGCCCAAGTTTGAGCTCTACTATACATATTAGTATCTGTACCAGCACCGGCACCGGGTGCACCAGTTGGTCCAGCTGGTGACATGTTCCAAGCATTCCAACTGCCTCCACCTGATGGTCCTGAAGGACCACCAGTTGAAGTAGAATTGTACATATCATAACCAGCATAACCTTGGGTTTGTTGTGGGCCAGCATAATTGTACCATTGTGGTGGTGGACCTTGAGGGCCAGGGGGTGCACCCCAACCCTGGTATGACCCAGGTCCACTGTTGCCATATCCATAACCAGCTTGCTGTGGTGACGTTCCCCAACCTTGATAACCAGGCATTATATTTGGTGCACCAAAGGGCATATTCAATGGGGGACCACCCATTTGTCCAATTTGGCCTTGCATCATGTTAATTGGAGCATGTGGTGGGCCCCAATGACTACATTCGTTACCAAGTTTTCCATAAGCTCCACCGACAGTGCTGTTGTTAGCATTTTGAGTGCTAGATCCATATCTCGGTTCAGCTTTTTTTATTTCCACCTGTTTGCCATTAAGATTGATATAACGTTCATTTGTTACATGCTCCACAGAAGACTCCTCTTCAAAGGATAAGAAACCAAAACCACGGGACTTCTTCTTTTCTTGATCGTACATTATAACAACTTCCGTCACTTTGCCGTAGCGTCCGAAAAATGTTCGCAAATCAGTTTCGGTAACGTTAGATGGTAAACCACCAAGGAAAACTTTATAACCGCCTCCCTTTTTGGGTGTGGGTGGATTACATGGTTTAGGATCAATTGTACGACCATCTAATGTATGAGGTCCGCTTTGCAAAACGTGTTGTACATTAGCCGGATCGGCAAATGTAACAAAACCGAAACCTCTTGATCGACCGCTTTCATTGTTCTTCATTACAACACAATCGATGATTTCGCCGAAACGGCAGAAATACCGGGAAAGGTTCTCTTGAGTTGTTTCCCATGAAAGACCACCGACGAAAAGTTTACCCCTTTCATCTTTCTCCATGATTTTTTGGGGATTCTGTTTAATTGACTTTAAATTATCCAAAACGAAATACTTAGTTATAAACTGCTTTTCTATGATAAAGCAACTGCTGACTGTTTGGTTCTATATATTCTTCTTTATTTACGTTGTTTTACTGCTTCTTCTTATTTATCTTATGGTTTGTTGGTTGGTGTCATTCGCCAAGAGTTCGTCTGAGGAAAAAGTTTAGAACGCTGATATTATTTTAATTTGGATTTTTGATTGGATGTGCGTAAGTGTTTTCGCAAAGGATTTGAAACCAGAACTAATAATTTTTCGCAATCTTTCTGTTGCTTTTATACTGTTTTTTGAGACCCGAAAATAACTGTCTTAATCGATTTCCTTAATATGATATTGCGTTACAGGTAGAAAAATTATGATTTTATAATTGACCTTCATATATCATTTGATAACTTGTTTATAATGTTCGAATAACACGAATATTAATTTCCTGGTAAAAGGGAAAATAATAAAAGCCTTCTTACGCTCGAAAATTTTCCCTTTCTCACTATAAGTCCGGATTAGTATGCAGTTGTTATGCACTTTACATAATTTTCTTTAAATTCGTACTTCAATAGACAGCGTTTTTTATATTAAGTACATACGCGTTATTTGCTGGCAGGTAGGGGCATTTAAATCTGATTTTCTCCCCTTTACCAACAAATGTCATTTAAGCGGTTTATGCCATATTTTTTAAGGAAACAAAATGTTACAAAATAGGAAACAAAATGTAACAAAATTGTTCACTGGGATGCTTTTTGCACATTTAAAATTTACTTCACAAAATCTCAAGTATGTGAGAGAGTAGGAAAGGAAGTAGGTTGAGTATACGCTTTATTTTACTCGCAAATGTGCTTTGTTCATAGCTTACAGACGGCTGTATACACAACAACAAAATATTAAGAGTTTGTCAGTCATATTTAAGCGCATGCAAAAACAAACAAAATAAACAAACACATGCTACATTAGTAGATCCTAACATTTCAACGACGAACTTATATGAATTCGTTCATTTGGACACTGTGCCAGTGTGTTAAATGTTACTACAAAGTTAATATAATGCGAGTGAGTGAAAATTTTCATAGAAAATCCAGTCACTTGACATTTTCCCTTCAAAAAATATTTCAAGAAAACTTTTTAGTAGACATCTGCAAATGAGTAAATGCTACAAGTGGTTGAAACACAATCATAAATTTACTATGTACCTGTATATCACAGCTAACATTCACAAAAAGTAAAGGAAACAAATCTGTATGTATTTACTTTATTATGGGACTATAAAGTAGTTCTCCAACAGAATATTCCAAGAACACATATTATTTTCTATGCTCTGAAATCAGTATAAGAGCAGCAGCAAGATTGGGAAATACCATCAGTTCAGCTTTCTAGTTCAGGCAGTGCATCAACTCCAAGCGGTGCAATGTCAAAAATAGGCGCTTTATTTAATTTTACATCACATGCAGTGAAGAAGCTACTGGGTGGGAAACAAGGCGACGAAAAAGAGAAATGGGCGGAAAAAGCTGTTGATAGTTTGGTTAAGAAATTGAAAAAACGTCAAGGCAAGATCTAGAGAGGGCTTTATCATGTCCTCGGCAACCATCAAAGTGTGTAACTATACCCCGTTCATTAGATGGCAGATTGCAGGTATCACATCGCAAAGGCTTGCCGCATGTAATTTATTGTCGTGTATGGCGTTGGCCAGATTTACTGTCGCATCATGAACTCAAGCCTTAGAGATATGCCAATATCCGTTTAGTGCTAAACAGAAAGAAGTCTGTATTAATCCTTATCACTACAAATGTGTGGAAAGTACTATTTTACCGCCCGTAATAGCACCACGTCAATCGGAGTTTGCTCCTGGCCATTCAATGTTACAATGCAATACTACTGTGGACTCAACAATGCCTCACAGTGTCAGCTATTCAACGACCGGTTTTAATAATCTTAACAGTGAGAGTACGAGTGTGGTTACTTCCAATCCAAATTCTCCTTCAGGTGATGGCAATTCAAGCAATACCATTAATAGTTCTCAAATGTCAGACACTGCTATGACTGATGTGGCCCAGGTTAGCTATCAAGAGCCAGCATTTTGGGCTTCCATTGCCTACTTTGAGTTAAATTGCCGTGTTGGTGAAGTGTTTCATTGCAATAACCGTTCGGTAACAGTTGATGGTTTTACAAATCCTTCAAATAATTCCGAACGCTGTTGTTTGGGTCAGTTAAGCAATGTCAATCGTAACAGCACAATAGAAAATACAAGACGTCATATCGGAAAAGGTGTTCAGCTGTCTTATGTTAACGGTGAAGTTTACGACGAATGCCTCTCAGATGCAGCTGTCTTTGTGCAATAACGTAATTGCAATTATCATCACGGCTTTCATCCCAGTACAGTGTGCAAAATACCACCCGGCTGTTCATTGAAAATATTCAATAATCAAGAATTTGCTCAACTTCTGACACAATCTGTTAATAGTGGCTTCGAAGCGGTTTATGAACTAACGAAGATGTGTACAATACGGCTGTCATTCGTGAAAGGTTGGGGTGCGGAATATCATCGACAAGATGTTACATCTACTCCGTGTTGGATTGAAATTCATTTGCATGGTCCATTGCAATGGTTGGATAAAGTTCTGTCACAAATGGGTTCACCCCATAATGCTATCAGTTCGGTATCGTAAGATAAAATATGGACAAGGGCACACCACACACAACAAAGATTCTTTACAGCAGAAATTTGAAGTAATTTCTTTGAAGGTACAAAAATAATTAGCTAAAGATTAAGGTACAGTTTAAACTAAACATTTTCAAGGATTTACTAATCATTAAAAATTCAGAAAAACTCAAGTTACTCCTAGAAAATCTGATGAGGTACGTCTCAGGTAGGGAAAGACCCCTATAGTAATTTACCAACAGAAGCTTAGACTTGAGGAGACTCTTTGCCACTATTATCTTCATTTATACTAAAAAATGGAAGCACCCTTCTTCTCGAACTTATATGTACATCCTGCCCATTTCATGGAATACAACAGACGTCGACCCTATGTTTCCTACCTCATCGCTTCAGATAGGCAGTCGCATAGTATTTTCCGAGTTAACTCACAAGTTTTTGCTTGGCATCACCGTGGCATCGAAAACTCCCACTTCTGCTCGCATATCTCTTCTCGACTGGTATACATCAGAATGGTTCCTCTTTTAAGAGATTTAGATTGCAAAGCACTTTCTTTCCAGCGGACAATTAAAGATTGATCTATCTACGAAGTCCCCTGATGAATTTCATATTTGGCTTGTGTCACATTATTCTAACCATAGTCACCAAAGCTCTGGTTTCACTATCATGTGCAAAGGCCTTATATTCAACAGAGCCTCCAGTGCAGCTGTAGGATAGGTTCTCATTGCCCCTGCTATACCAACAAACGTTAATTTCTGAATCTTGAGATTCTCCATTTGGGCTGCTTTTAAATTTATTTTGGCTACCCAAAAAATAGTATCTAAGGGCTATTAGTTGGACCATCGTGATGTACTCCACTGAATGGTCCTTTATTTACTTTCCCAAGTCTTTTGCGTATCAATATGGTATATATCGGAATGCTATGACATTATCTGTCAGATTATTTTCAACAATATTACTTCACTATTTCAATAATATTAAAATAATCCTGTATCGAACGAGCAAAACAAGCCTAGATTAATTCATTTTACAACACTAAAGAGCTCAGTTAAGCTCTACCTGCTAGAAACAAAGGCATTCTAAAGAAATCTTTATTTTTACAATCTATTAGTACGAAAAACAATACCAAAAGGTTGAGAAAAACAATCTTTATTGCCTATCTTTGTTTTCTCATTATAACGAATCTCCGCTTCAAAAATGGTATAAAAGCAGCAGAGAATTTAGAAAAAATTATCGGTAGACTTTTAACATCGTTAACCTTAACATCGTCTATATGTTCGGGTTAAAAATAGAAGCTAAACTTGATTACTGGTTGCCTCTCGTTGGCCAGTAATGAAAAGTTTTTAGTTTACAATACTCTACGATCAGTATTACTCGTATACTTCCAAGAAGCTGAACTTGGTTACCGATTTTCTTTGGTTTTTCTGTAACGAAGAGTTTCCTGTCTCTTGAGTTTGAAAAATCAATCTTAAAAAAAACGAGGCTCACCTTGGTTATTGATATTTCGAAGTTTTACAATAACGAAAAGTTCTTTAGTCTCGTTGATTTCGTCCAGACTTATATTGAGAAGCTGAACTTGATTGGTGGCATTGTACTGGTGGCATCTGGAATAAAATGGAATATTCTTTTGGCCCGGCTGTTATTGGTAGCATTATTAATGAAAAGTTTTGAGTTTTTCTTCAACAAAACTTCGACAAAATTTAAATATAAATTACTAGGTGCTTATCTTCTGGAACTTTGACAGCGAATTGGTTTAAATTTCCATTACCATCTACGAAAATCACTATCACAACGAAGTTAACCGTGGCTGTTACAGTTCTGTTCCGCTTACGGGTTACTGAATTAATTCATTCTCATTGTTATTTATATTTTTTAGATTTAAATTAAATTTTTTATTTTTTTTTTTTTATAATCAAAGTATGTAATTGAGTTTTATGAATTTCTCGTTATAAGTTAAATGCAAATAATAATAAATGTTTTTTAATATATTTTACGAAAAAAAAGTATGTTTCTTCAGTCTTTTGTTTATTTGTTTATTGTTTTTGTTTGCTCTTTCAATTTCATAAGAACATTTTCTTGTTCTTATGAGTTCCACATATATTTGCCCAAAATATCTTGAACCTTTCCACCTCTAAAGTCCCACCAGGGCCTGTTAAGACCTTAAAGTCATTATCATGGCCCGGAAATATGCTGTGGCAACATTTTCATCACTTAGTCTACATCTGAAATAGAGAAATTCCCAACCTTGTTCCTTTAAAGAGGAACAGAACTTAAAATTATAATTCAAGACCGAAATATTGTTGTCATGAAATTTTTTATTACAATCTGTCAGATGATGAGGTTAAATACCTGTGGTAGGAATAAATACCTGTGGTAGGAATAAAACTGGATACTAAACTGACATGGAGGACTGAAATAGAATGGTATGCAGAATGCATTTTGGACTAGAAGCAAGAGTTTTTGGTCCCAGAATGACATATTCCAAGTCTCTGCGGAAACTCGAAAATCTATGCCATCGAGAGATGTGCTCACTTCAACTTGATTGGGATGTTATATCGAAAATAGTATGCGACTGACTAAAGAAGCTACATCGGTTAGGTAGAGAAAATAATATTACCCTCTGCTAGGGCACTGGTGTGGAAATTATCGGAATCAGAAACTGTCTGTGGAGTGGCTGCAGATGTTTGGAAAGATATGCTGAAAGGAAAGTTTAGCACTCTTCTCAAATCAAGTGGGCTTGATACAATCGAAACTTTAATTGAAAAATCAAGACAAAACTTTCCAAGAATAACCTGAGGCAATGGAGACTTAGAGTCGTCCACTTTTTCAGAATGGAGGTTTACAATGATTTTTGAATTTCTTGAAGCAAAAATTCAGTGAGAATATCACGATATCAGTCGTTATTTATCCTAACTACAGTTCTTTCTTCATTTGGAAAAAAAAAATCGTATTGAAATCCAATATGTTGTTGATGTTTTTGTCAGGCTAAAAAATCATTGCACACCGGGTATTAGCGAGTTGTAAAATAAAAAAAAAAATAAATACTCCCAGTCCCTAAACCTTGTACACTTAACAAGCAATTTAAACAAATTGAAAAAATTCTTAACAGTTATCTAAAATCAGTTGTAGTTTTTGATTTTAATCTGTAAGCATTTAAAGCAAATTTTCAGTCGTTTCATGTGAAACCATATGCCACGTTTGGTTTTACATACAAACTCACAAATAAAAACAATGACAGAAACCAGCAACGTTGAAAGGCAATGCATTAAACAAATAAATGTACACAAAAACCATTACATTTTTAAAGGGATTAACAAATCTGCGCAATAAAACAAAAACAACAAAAAAAGTAGTTACAGCCTAATTCGATTACTTTATGATGCTCTACTCTAAATGAAGAAGATAAATATTCCACCTAAACTGTCCTGCGGCATACATACATAAT
Organism: Sarcophaga rosellei; assembly: GCA_930367235.1. NCBI lineage: Eukaryota > Metazoa > Arthropoda > Insecta > Diptera > Sarcophagidae > Sarcophaga > Sarcophaga rosellei. The sequence goes on along the minus strand of OV884021.1, from coordinate 29,423,114 downwards.
TGGTCATTCATTGTCACATGAATTGTCAGCTGTTGAATATAAGTTAGAAATTTACCTGCACACGAAATCGCTTACGATAAACCCTGTTGCTCTAAAGCTACGAGTATTACATGAGATTCGGAAAAATTCTTGAAATTTGCGCTACTGCTAGTATCAATTGTAAATCTATTACTCACTTATATGCTCGATATTTCATATAAAGTTTCAATTAAATATAGCGCAATAAATACGCAAATTGTTATAATATTGAGTATGTTCAGTCCGCATATTACAAGTATCCGAACACTTTCTGTTGATATTTGACAACTCAAATGTCAACAACGACAAACAAAAATGAAAGAAAACAAAATAAAAACAATGTTGTTGAAACAACCAGCTGTTTTGTTTACCAGCTATCAAATGAATATTGAATAAGCAGCTGAACTGCGTATATTGTTATGTCTGAACACTTAAAATATTGTACCCAATTAATCGAATATTGGACTCAATAAAAGTGTATATCAGAATATAGTATTACGCACTTATCTGGCCATCACAACCCATTATAACCAGTATTACAACTTAGATGATCACACCACCCATATTGTGAAGTGCTAGTTTTATCCATTAGGGCCGTGGAGATAGAGGTCTGTTTTTCTTTTCTTCAAGTACTACTCTGTTAAAGCAGGCATTAATATGCCAGCATTTCACACACTTTTAAATACATTCGTCAATCCACATTGGCGAATTGATTTTTTTATTCGTTTGCAAGGCTAATTGCTGATTTTATGTGTGTAGTATCGTTCAAACGTCCGATAGGGTTTCTCTGGAAAGAGCGTATTCGAAATGTTCAATGACTCTGGCGCATAAATCATGTTGAATTCAAGTTATGTTGTCTTTGTGGCTTGTGGTTTGGGGCTTGTTCTCTTACACCTGCAGCTTAAGAAAATCCCCAAAAAGTCTAATTGTGGCCAGTGCCTATCACTTCCAATTGAGATGATCATGCATTCTATAGCTGCTTCAAAATATTCAATGCGGCACAAGCTGTGCGGCACAACTGGCCGGTAAAACCACGTATCGTTGGTATAACAATCATCCATTTCAAGCTAAAGGAAGTTGATTATCACCGATCTATAGTGATTGCCAATGACAGAGATTGTCTGCTCAATGTCATTGGTAAAAAAATGCGAGCCGAAAATCTATGCAAAATACTTCCTTTTTAGGATGCATTGGACACTCTTGGATCTTATATCCTAAATTATGGTTGTTCACGTACTAATTTATGCACAAATTGGATGAACTGGATGAGAAGGCTAAGTGTTCAATGAAAATTAGGGTCCGTTGCCAACTGCTCCAGTGGTCATTCCAGGAACACACATTGTTGTCAAAACAGATAAATGAATGACAATTAATTTTATCGCGCGGAAGTCCATGTTCGAAGGCCCAGTATAAGTCTGGTGAATGGCTACTCAAGAACCTGATTCCACAATAACTCTTCTTATTGCATTAATTTTTCAGTTTAAGGATGTCAGAAAGTGAGAGGTCAAAAAACTTCGTCTCTTTGTGGGAAGAGCGTGGCACTGACATGTGAAGTGAAAGACTCTTTTGGAATGTCTATTAAAGGAACAGTGGCCTGTAAGTATCGCTATTGTGCGTTGGATGGTCATGTAATTTAAAAGCAGAAGTGAGTTGGTTCTCTTCTTATTCATACGGAACCAGCAAGTTTTAGCTTTATGGCACGTACTCTATTGTTGCCAATGGCATTGAGCTTCCCAGCAAAAAAAGAGGATAATATACAAAATAAATGCGGCAATCGGAATACCTATAACTGTAACATGTAGTCGATTGCGAGCTCCGTGCCAGCTCTAACCAGCCCATCAGTAAGCCACTATATCAATGCAAAAGCTATCCTAAAATCTATGTAAGAGTTACCTTCGAATGATCCAAAAATTCCTTGAGTAATCATCGGCTTTGATGGATAAGGACCGGCGTTAAAAACCCTTATAAGTGTTACCTTCGAATGATCCGAAAATTCCTTTCATGGACAAGAACGGACGTTAAAAAACTTTCATTAGGCCAGCTTGGCTATCCTAGTAAATCAAAAGATTTTCTTAGAAACTCATTGCGCTGCTTTCAAAATTGCCACGATCTCTGCTTGGGTAACAATGTCAGAAATAAAACCAGTTTATAGAAAAAAGAAGTGAAGTTTTTAGTCGTATTCAAAAGGCAGAAGTAAAGCAAAAAATTAAAATGCCAATTACGGTGTACGCTCATTGTAGTTTTTCACTTTAAGCCAAAATAAAATTATTTCACCACAATAAAAGAAAATGCAAGGCAAAAAGAAAGGATAAAGCAGCAATGAATGCAAAAATTTGCAAACAATTATTATAAACGAAATAAACAGAAAGGGTTTTTGTTTTCTTCTGAAAGCTTTTAACAATTGAACAAATTCGCTCATTTAAGAAAATAAAAACGAATACATGGCAGCAAACCAAAAGTCATTATGAATGGACAACAAAGCCTTTTAAGAATTGTAGGAGTATTGTATACAGTTAAAAATAATAATGAGGGTTAATATGGTAAATGATGAAATTATGAATAACAATAAGAATGCTAAACTATAAGCAATGTTTGAAGGGGAAAAAATTAAATATTTATCGAAAAAAGCTCAGAAAATGGAATTTCGAACAAAACTTCTCCTATAATTTCTTTTAATGAACATTTTTTGAGTTTGTTAGTGTGTTGGGTTATATATATCAAGCTAATAGTTTAAACTAGAGATCAGCAATGAATCGTTTTTTCGCTACTCATAAGTACTCATGCAATTTTGAGTATGAGTGAGTCAACAGTATTGAAATTCAACTACCCTGATTCATTCGCACTCACTACAACATTGATTTATAAGTACAGTACAATGAGTATGAGTACAACGTTGACATCAAACTCATAACATTCGAAATATGTTTGATTCATACGCCTTCTCATTCAGATTCATAAATTTAGAAAAATTCTTATAATACAGTCCTAGTCGTTGTCGCATTTGCAAAAAAAAAAAAATATGAAGAAATATTTCTTTCGGCGACTTCCTCTCAGCAGTCATCTGGCAAAAACTATGAGATTAAAAAAAATTGCCTTGAAAAGTTTCCAAAAATGTGTTATTTGAAGTTGGTTTTAAGCTGTAAGTCCTGAGACTCATCGACAAAAGTAATACATACAACATGAGTGATCTGAAAACCTAGCTTGTAATACTGACTAAAGGGTAATAAGATTTGTTTTCCAAGACTTCATAAAAACCCGATATTACGTTATCGGCCAGATGTTTGCTTTGCAGGGAAATATCAAAATTAAGTGTATTTTTATGTCCTTTCCAAAAGTCTGTACTTGTATTCATTGTCCAGATCAGAAAATTAGGCAAAAGAGTAACACTTTATCCATCTAATATCAGGAAAGTAAAGACGAATAAAAGATCACTGTAACATTCTCAGTTCCCTAAACAATTTGGCTAGGAATTCGACAAAATGACATTCGTGCGCTCCATTTGGGCTTAATTGCTTCCGCTTTAATAAATTTACTCCAATACTGTCCGCTTTTTCTGAAATGCTAATTGTTGAAAATTTCTAGAAACGACTGAAAATCGTCAAGTTTGAACGTCTTTTAGGCTAAATAGCTAAACTACAACTTTATGAGTTCGCTCAGGTCGGAAAAAATTCTACACATCACCAAAAGCAGTCTACATTACTGATAGCTATTCGACGAGAGGTCTATAATGGCCAGTTCTGTTATAGCACTATCTAGAGGATGTTGTTAGCTAAGCTTTATTAGCTTGAATAGAAGAGATAAAATATGCTGTATACAGCCTTCTTTAGCGCCTTTTGTTTTTAAATTTAAAAAGAAATAAGTGTAAGAAATAAGTGTAAGTAAGCATTTTCTATTCATTTATATGTATAAATCGAGGAGAAACAAAGAAAAGCAATTGTTGTTGTTCACATCAAGTTGTCAACAGTGGCACACAGAATAGTGCGAATAATAAAGAATTGTAATTAAAATTAAACACAAATTTATTTTTTATTTTATTTGCAACCTACTAGCTCATATTTTAAACGATTTTAAAAGGTAAAAATATAACAATTTGAATTACCTATTGATGCTATTATGTGGGGAACATCACATCTTTCAAATTTCCCCCACAGTATTTTTGAACTTCTCAAAATGTCTTATTTCCCATTACTATCGCGTATAAATGAGCCATCAGAAAGTGCTCTGGTTTTTGGCTTGTTCACATACACCCACAAGAAAAATTCTATTCAAATCGAATAATATCTGTATTCATATCACTTCTGCATGACATGACTAACACGCTAGGGAAGAATACAGAATGCGACATTAGCTGTGTCGTACGCATCGACATCCTGTTGGAGCTTGGTGTACAGATCATACAATTCCGCCCAAAATTAGTTGGTAATCATCGATCTAAAGTGTTTGCTGTTGACAATGGGCCGTTAACGCCGCAGCCCAAAATTCATTCCGAGCAGTCACTTTTTCGGGAAACATTGTAACAATTTTTGTGTGGTCATCCTTACAGCGCAGTGAAGGTTTGCGTATTTCAAATGTCCTTTATTAAGGCGTTAGTTCCAACGTAATTATTTTTAGTAATATTTAAATTCTAGAGTTGAACTGGATTTGCATTATTCAGTCGTTTTATTTTAAAGGAATTACTTTTTGAAAAAATTTAGTAATGCATTTCCATTTTCACTGACAGTAAATGTTGCAAAGTACTATCGTATCGTATTCATTTAAAGATATTGATAAAAAGCTGTCAACATCTTGCAATAGTATCCAAGGAAATTCTATTCATCACTATTGAAGCAACATGTCTACTGCAAAAGCACTTTATACCAACCGATATACATATACAACAGAACCCATATACTTTAAAGTTTAACATGTAATTGTTATGTGCATTTTATATGTATGCAATTGATTCGATTATATTTGTACTGATTATAAATATGTATGTATAAAAACATTGCTAACAAACAACAAGTTGCTTTACTCAAAATGTTTATTTCAACATATGTATATTGCCCGCATTTTTGCACTGTAAACCTCATTGAATATGAAGGCAACATGTTGAAAAGAATGTTGATAATAATACCCATTATTTAACATTGTGTAACAGTTACAGTTTAACATTATACAGTTTTTCTGTAAACTCTTTTCTCCTAATCACGGCAAATTTGATTATCGACTTGTTGATGTACATATGTATTTTTAAAATTTTCTCAGAGTTTACTTGAAATTCTTGTGTATAATCTGTTGAAAATTCCTTCGAAATGCTGTTTAATTACATTACGAAAATGTTGAAATTGTGGTACTCTCTGCCTGTGGTATTAAACATGCGGATTGAAAATCTACAAGTTTCTAACAACATTTAATAGCATACGATATAACATCAGTGTGAATTCTTTGCTGGAAATTGCAACAAACAGTTGAAGAGTTTTGTTTACCAAATTATTCTGTGAAGTTTTAATTTAATTGTCATCAGTAGAAGTGATTTTTATTTTTTCTATAATTTTGCTTGATAAATAGAAATTAATTCCTTTTTTTTTAAATTGCGATTTTATTATAATATTGTTAAGTTTTTACCTTTTAAAAGCATTCAAAATATGAGCTCGTAGATTGCGAATAAAATAAAAATAAATTTGTGTTTAGTTTTAATTAAAATTCTTTATCATTCGCACTATTCGGTGTGCCACTGTTCACAACTTGTTGTAAATAACAACAATTGCTTTGTTTGTTATTAATCTGTTTACACCCTTTGCATAAATAATATCAATTACTAGATAATTATTCGACATATATATCTTTGTAACGGACATCTTTAAACCACGATTACTCTCTTTAAACACATCGCATCTTCACACAACCCTGACTGAACTTCACTCACCCAGTGTGTGAGTAAACAGTGTCATGAATGTTCTTGAAGTTTAATGTTCGTGGCTTCGCCATTTCTCAATAAATGTAAACATCGTTGGTTACATTTATTATTGTAGTGTTGTTTGTGTATTTTCTGTACATTTATTCTTGTAGTGTTGTTTTTGTATTTTTGTTTACTTGTTTACCATTTTTTTATGCTGGTGTTTGTTGGCGTTGGTTTGAAGTCGCTATAGTCTAGTAGGTGGTGTGTTGGCTTATTAGACGTAAAGCCATGATTCAAACCCCAGGCCAGACATCAAAACAAAATATAAAAAGCAGCAGATTTCTGCCAAGGACTCTGAGAGTAAATAAAATTTCCATGCAAAGTTTCTCAAAAAATCTGTCGTTCAGAGTCGACTTTAAACTGTAGGTCCCGCCACTCATGTATAAAATTAACACACACAACATAAGTGGTGTGAGAAACTAGGTCGTAATCCTGACTGAAGGGTTATAATGACCAATTATGTTATGCATATTTGTTGCTAATTTTTTTTTTTTACTTGTTTACCACATTTGTATGCTTTGTAAACAGGTTTGTTTACTGCACTCTTTTGCTTTTGTACCTTTTGTTTATGATTTCAATGTAAAGCGATGTAAAAGCAAAACACCAGTTTCTAGATTTTTCATTTTCGTAATAATATACATATATTTTTTACTAAGTTTTCATAAATTTCTGAAATTTTAGTTTTTTATGGTCACGCTTAAACACCGTTTATGTTTACATAAGTTAAACAGTGTTACATGCTTTGAAGTAATAAACGCCATGAGCCTTATACAATCCTTATTACATTTTTTCATTGTCCAATTGTGGTACGGAAATGTTAAATAACATTTTTCACAAATTTTAAAAGAGGACTAGGTATTACACTTAAATGAATTTCAATATGTTTTTACTTAACATAATCCCCCCTTTTTAACGCTGTATACTAGTTTGAATTTAACATAACAAATCTCCCCTTTATAAGCCTACAGTAATATAATTTAATATGGAGGACAACATGTAGAAAACACTGTTAATATTAATACCCACTATGTATATATGTATGTATAATTTTGCTTATTGGAAACATGTTTTCTTTTATTTATGTAAATCAAAAATACAATTTTTTAGTTTTTAAATTTAACATAGAACATATTGGAGTAAACAAGTTGAATTAACTTTGAATATAACATCATGTTGAGTTGTATATTAACATTGTTTCCCCTTTCACATTTAACATAACAAACTTTATGATTACAATGTTGTGCTACACTCAGAATAAGGCAACATATACATACATATTCTGAAAGTTTTCGTTGTTTAATATTATCCCGCCATGTAACATGTTGTTAAGGATTTTGTTTAAGAAAAATTCTGTAACATTTCGAAGGAAATACATGTTGCTACATATAAAAAAATTCTATTGAGCGTAGTTTCTTAATATCAGGGTTTAGAATCAGTGGTGTTGTGCTATTTTTTTTTACCGGAACGCGTATATATAATTATATAGACAGGCCGATCCTGAGTAGGCGGCGGGAGGGAGGTTTCCCCCAATTTTCGTTTATGTTTATTACAATAAAAGGAACGTTTAATAAAAATTAGTTAACAAATTATAAAATACATATAAAAATTCGTCAAATATTAGAAAAAAAAAATTAGCAATTCTTTTTAATTTTTTTTTTCAAAACGTCAGCCTATTCTTGTTATCCGAAATCATCTTTAGTTTCGGAATGCGTTCTTATCCAAAAAGGAAGTACCGGAACGACGTTCCGGCTCGACAACACCACTGTTTAGAATGTTAATAATTATGAAACATGTAACGGTTTGATGTTAAAAAGTTTGTTTAATAAAATGGCTGTAATAATTCAAAGAAAAATCAATATGTTGACTAGTTTTAAAACCTGCTAGTTAACATAGTTGCATTGTGTCAAGGTTTTGTATGTTTACATTTATGAACCACCGTCAGGTGTGAATCGCGACCTACTAGACTACGGTGGCTACAAGCCAAACATTATTTATATATTTATTATTGAATTGTTCAGTTGTTTCCCTGAAAAACTACGATGTATAGCATCTAAAAACGAACCATTAAATAACAGTAAAATAAATAACAACACAAAACAGCATCTATACCGAGCATTATTACGAGAAATTGCATATCATAAATTGCAATATATAACCTCAATAATGTACTCCTTTGTCAACGATTTCCTGCATATTAAAGTTATATTTAAATATTTACGATACTCAATAATAAAATTCAAGGAACAAACGAACTACGCAAGTGTTAATAAAGAGCTAAGACAAAATTCGTTTGAACCTCTTGAAGACAAATAAAATCTCTCTCATTTTCTCTTCCTATTGTATTCCTGTTATTAAAAAACTAAAATTTATTGTTTACTTAAACCGTCTCTAAATTATGATGAACAAAATCTAACAGAACTATGTACACATGCAATGCCAATCGAAAGCATAGAGAACTGAGAAAAGTTTAAAGAAATTTGCGAAGAAACTCTCTTGCTTATTGAAGTGGTGGAAATAAATTCTCTTTTGTAGTTTTTTCTTAATACTGTAACTCTCTCAACGACATGACAAATGAAGACTATTAAACTAGATCCACTTGCAAAAATTTTACAAAACCACATAAAGCTGAGATATAGTAAAAGAGAGCAGGGTGACCAGATTAGCTATTTGTAGCTAAATTTAGCTTAATTTGCTTTGATTTCAATGTAAATTATTGCAATTAGCTGATTTTTTTAAACCAATTTGAATTTTTCTGTTGGATTTATGCATACGTATTGTTATAAATATTGAAATTGTGTTTTGCTTTTACATTGTTTGACATTAAAATTATAAACAAAAGCTATGAAAACAACAACAATGAACTTGTTTACATGATAAACAAGTAAACAAAAATATACCGACAAAACCAGTACAAAAGAAAGGGGATAAACAAGTAAAAAAAAATGCTACAACAACACTGCAAGAATAAATGTAAACAAAAATACACAAACAACAATAATGAAACAAAGATGTTTACATTTATAGAGATCTAGGGAAGGCGAAGCCACGAACATTCGCCTTCAAGAAAATTGATCAGACTGTTTGCGTTGCCATATAAAAGGCAAGGCAAAGGAGGCAAGAGAGTCAGTAAAAGTTGAGTCAGTCTTGTGTGAAGACGCGGTGTGTTTGAAGAGAATAATCATGGTTTGAAGATCTCCGTTACAAAGATCTGTTGAACAATTTTCTAATAATTGTTATGGTTTATGCAAAGGGTATACACAGAGGAGTAATAAAGAAAAGCAATAGTTGTTGTTTACATCAAGTTGTGAACAGTGGCGCACAGAACTGTGCGAATAATAAAGAATTTTAATTAAAACTAAACACAAATTTATTTTTATTTTATTTGCAATCTGCGAACTTTTATTTTAAACGTTCTTAAAACGTAACAGTGTGTAGTTCCAGACAATAGTGAAGTATGTATTAAAATAATAAGGCAGTTGAGAAAATATCGCCTTTTTATCCCTCGTAAATGGATTATAAAAAATTTGAAGTCGCCATAGTTTAGTAGTGTGTTCCCTTATTAGACGTAGGGCCAGAGTTCAAAGCTCAGCCCAGGCATTTCGATCAAAACGAATTCTGGCAAAAATTCTGAGAGTAAATAAAAAAATAACACACGCAACAAACGTGGTGTGAGAAGCTATGTGGTAATCTTGACTAAATGGTTGTAATGACCAATTACATATGTATGTATGTATGTATGTGGATTCATAAACATTTATAATAACGAAAATTCACGTACGTCTTTGACAGTGGAGACAATCTAGGAAGTCTAATAAGCATGTGGCAGGCAGTTTCTTCATATTCGAAGCCAACTGTCTATTTTTTAATTTAATCTTAAGGGTGGTGTGTTCACAAGTTACTATAAAATGTGGTCACACTGAAAGTGAGTTACGAATACACTCCACATAAAAGCAAACAATAACTGAGAGAAAACCACATGAGACCATATGTGTATGTGTTTGTGAAATTAATAATTTATTTGGACCAGTTACAGACTACAAACTCATGCTCCTTGAATGCGCCAAATGTAGTGAAATTTATCTATGAATTCGATGCAATGCATTTAGTATTGACGGGGTAGTCAAATAATATGGTATTTGTGAATGAAAAGTTATGTTGAATGTTTGTCGTTTATACCACAAGAAAGATTTTACGTAAATGCAGATAAAAAACAATAACAAAGCGAAGAAGAGTATTCCTTTTGTCAACAAAAGAAGGTATAAAATACGCATTCGCCTTAACTGTTGTGCTATGATGGGGAGACAATTAACCAAAAAAGAAAACCAAACGGAGACTGAACTAAAAATGAAAAGAACTTTGGTGTAGAAAGAAATGATAAATAAGAAATTGTAATAAAAAACAAAAAAATTTTCAACTCCAATGCTGGAGACAATAAAGTGTCTTTTAGCGACTTTATATGGAACATACTGTTGCGTTTGAAGTCGCCGTGGTCTAGTAGGTAGTGTGTTGGCTTATTAGACGAAAGGCCCGAGTTCGAATCCCAGGTCTGACATCAAATCGAAATATGAAAAAAAGATTTCTTCGGCGACTTCCTCTCAGCAGATTTCTGGCAAAAACTCTAAGAGTAAAAAAATTGCCATGAAAAGCTTCTCAAAAAAATCTGTCGCTCGGAGTCGACTTTAAACTGGAGGTCCCGCCACTCATGTATGAAATTAATGCACACAACACGAGTGGTGTGGGAGACTAAGACGTTGTACAATGGGTCAATTCGTCCTCCTGGTACTGTACTTGTCACAGTTGACAAGCACACGTCATCTAACCTAACCTACTGTTGCGTTTTTGCCTTTTAAAAACATTTAAAATATAGAGCTCGTAGATTGCGAATAAAATTAAAAAAGTTTGTGTTTAGTTTTAATTAAAATTCTTTGTTATTCGCATATTTCTGTTTGCCATTGTTCAACTTGATGCATACAACAACAATTGCTTTGTTTGTTATTCCTCTGTTTACACCCTTTGCATAAACGATCAAAATTACTAGACAATTGTTCGACTGATATCTGTAACGGAAATTACTCTCTTTACGCACACCACGTCTTCACACTAGACTGACTGAACTTTTACTAACTCCGTCGTCTGCTTTGCCTTGGATTTTATATGGTAACGTTAACAGTTTGATGAATGTTCTTGAAGGCGAATGTTCGTGGATTCGCCTTCTCGAGATCACAATAAATATAAACATCGTTGTTTCATTATTGTTGTTTCTGTATTTTGTTTACATTTATTCTTGTAGTATTTTTTGTTGTATTTTTGTTTACTTGTTTACCATTTTTTATGCTGGTGTTTGTTGGTATATTTTTGTTTACTTTTTCATAATTTTTTTATGCTTTTGGTTTTGTGATAATTTGTTAACAAGTTCATTGTTTTTGTTTTTGTAGATTTTGTTTCAATTTTAATGTTAAACGATGTAAAAACAAAACCACAGTATCAAGATTTTTCCGTTTTCGTTACATTACGTATCTACACAATTTATCATTACAACCCTTCAGTCAGGACTACGAGATACATAGTTTCTCACAACTCCTATGCTGTGTGTGTTAATTTTATACATGACTGGAGGGAGCTACATTTGAAAATCGATTCTGAATGACAGATTTTTGGAGGAACTTTTTTCGTGACAATTTTATTTACTCTCTGCCATCCAAAGAGATGATGTTGACGATAAGTTTGGAAACATTTTTTTAGCTTCTGATTCGTTAGTTTCATTATCGGGCTCTGTAAATATGGGCGTTGTAGAAGATAGAACTTCGGCGTATCATAGTGTTCCAAACGTTTGGGCTTTTTCTTAAAGGAAAGAATAAAAACTGCCGTCAGTCATATATAAAATTAACACACACAACATAAGAGATGTGAGACTACCTGACTGAAGGGTTGTAATGACCAATTATGTTTGTATGTCCTAACAAATTAGTAGACTTGTGTTGGGGGAGTTTGATGTAATGATTTAAGATTTAAACTTATTTTTTAGGTCTTCCTCAAATGATTTACGTTCATTATCTGACTTTGCCCCCTTTTGTTGGAATATTTTAAGAGAACGAACTTTTTCAAACAAACATTTACAGAAACCACTTTATTTGCTTTCAAATATTTTGCTGCCTGTGGTTTTTAGGTCAATGTCAGGTGGTCAGTTTTGGCAATAAATTTGTCTGGTATTTTTATGCCAGCAATTTGTCCCTTTTAATCAGTCTCAAAAGGGAATTTGATAAGTTATTTGATTGACTTTGAACAGGAGAGTTAAAAATACAAAAACTAAAATGAGAATGGCATGTAATGTTTACATGTAGTATTGGTTTCGTTAGTAACTTTATTATTAACGAAATTAATACTTATTGAGTATTAAGGTCAGTTTATTTTATTTGCTTTTTATCCTAACATAAATAAACATGGCTTATGTAAATTGTATACACGAGCATAGAATTGTACGACCTGCTGAGCTCTTATATTGTCAAAGTATTTTGACAATTTAAATGGCATTTCGTATTTATTTTATGCTTTATAGATTGTTGTAGGAAAGAAAGACTGGTGGCTGCTGGTAATTCATAATATTGTTAAGAAAATGGAAATGATGTTTTGCTTTTTCATCGTTTAACATTAAAATTATAAACAAAAGCTACAAAAAAAGCAATTAACTTGTTTACATGATAAACAAGTTAACAAAATTATAGCAACAAAGACCAGTATAAAATAAACGGATAAACGAATACACAAAAATGCAACAACAAACACTACAAGAATAAATGTAAACCAAAATACACCAACAACAATAATGAAACAACGATGTTTAAGTTTATAGAGATCTCGAGAAGGCGAAGCCGTGAATATTCGCCTTCAAGAACATTCATCAGGCTGCTTACGTTGCCATACAAAGCAGTCAGTCATGTGTGAAGACGCGGTATGTTTGAAGAGAATAATCGTGGTTCGAAGATCTGTCGATCAATTGTTATTGTTTACGCAAAGGGTATAAACAAAGGAAAACAAACGAAGCAATTGTTGTTGTTACATCAAGTTGTGAACAGTAACGACGACTTTTTACACTCACTTACACTATATTTCATTTAAATTTAAAGATAGGAAGCACTTAGAAATCCTCAAAGCCTTTCGGAAGAAACTAAAGTAGATTAATTATACTTCCTTGTGGACATCGTATAGGGTACGCTCAGAATATTTTTCTTGGGTTTTAGATATGCTTCTCTGTAACTGGAATCATGAAGATCATGTATACAAATATTGGCAGGAATATTTGATATTTTGTAGATATATCTGTCTTTAGGACCGGGCACACCTATTCTCTTCACTATCGACCAGCAGCACCATGAGGGTTTCCTGTCAGTTTAAAAGGAATGTACTCCAGTATGTTTGAATTATAACGCAATTACAATTGCTTACTTTATTAATATTGTTACGTTTTTACCTTCTTTAAAACGTTTAGAATATATGTAAGTTCGTTGATTGCAAACAAAATAAAAATTAAATTGGTGTTTAGTTTTAGATAAATTCTTTATTGTTCGCAATACTTTTCTGTGTCACGGTTTACAACTTGACGTATACAACAATAATTGCTTGTTCGTTATTCTTCTTTGCTTACATCGCAGATCTTTACAGCGGAGATCTTCACCCCACGACTGTTTTCTTCACATACAACGCATCTTCACAGAAGACTGACTGAATTATTACTACTCGATGCCTGCTTTGTCTTGCCTTTTTATATGCTCACGTAAACAGTTTGATGAAAGTTCTTTAAGCCGAACGTTCGTGGTTTCGCCTTCTCGAGAACTCTATGGCGACTTCAGTTTTATTTGTGTATTTTATTCGCATTGCTTGTTGTTGCGTTCCTGCTTACTTGTCAATCCCCTTTTCTTTCATACTAATGTTGTTGGTTTAATTGTAACAAGTTCGTTGTATTTGTTTGTGTAGCTTTGGTCATTTTAATGTTAAACGATGTTACACCGTTTCCGTAACAATATGAATTTATTTATAACAATAACACCGTAAAACAGGGAATTCATTTTTAAATAATACCAAACTTCGTATTCCACAAGAACCTTTGTTTGCATTGTTAAAACAATTTTTTTAACCTTTATAACTTGTCATGATATATCATTCCTGGAAATGTAATAATTAACGTTTTATGTTTTTAATTATTATTCTTAAATTAAACAAACATAATTATGTTGTTTTTGTTGTTGGTTTTGCCATATTTAAAACAATTTCTTTTCCAGTATAAAATAATTTATGGAATAAATTTTCGTATAAAAAAGATGAATTCCCTGGTGATACATTTACACAGTATTTTTTTTTGTTGTAATTGTTGTAAAAAAAAGGATTTCAATCCTATTTTGCCTTTTCGTATTTGCATTGCAATATAATCAATATTAATGATATGATTATAAATTATAACGGAAGAAAAATCTCAGTATGAAAGGATGTATTAAATGGCGCGAGCAGCAGTAAAAAAAGAAGACAGATCTGTGATGCTAAATGAGTTCAAGAGTGTATATTAAACACCAAATACGTGATGTCTTTATAATAGAGATGCATTTGTATTAGCGAATGAGAATTAGAATCATCTTCAGTTATAAGACATATTTCTGTATGAAAGAGTGCGTGAAATAACAAAATTTTCAAGTTTCGAGCAGGCGGCATTATTTCTCTGAGAACGACGTTCGACAAGCCATCACGGCCAACGGAGAGCATCACAAGTCGATGATTACCAACTTATTTTTTCCTGAAATGGATAATGTGGACACAAATGATATTTTTTCTTGCCGGAGGTGAAAAAAATCATCGAAAGACGCTGTTGGGTGTGACTTTAACCCACTAAAAAACCACCTCTACTTATTTGTCCTAGTAGTGATAAGTATTTCATCACAGGACGAGTTCTAGCCTATTGACTACTACTATCCCTTTCAATCCTACGAATTCTCTCTATCCTTCTCAGTTCTTGCATCACATTTGCAGACAGTATTTTGACATAATGCCAAACTTCAACAGACCGCAGCATGTGCGAAACTATATTGTCTGGTGTCACACTTTCATTTATCATTGTCTCTTACTACTCACGTTTTAAACCAAATCTTTCTCATTTCCATTATTGCAGAAGAAGGAAGTTACCTCATTTTCGTGGCCATATTTACAGAGATATTCTCCGAAGCCGCCGTAGTCTAATAGGTAGTGTGGTGGCTTATTAGTCGTGAGGCCACGGTTGAAACACCTGGGGTGCCATCAAAACGAAAATACGAAAATATTTCTTTGGTGACTTCCTCTCAGTAGATTTCTGGCAAAAGATCTCGGAATAAATAAAATTGCCATGAAAAGTTTCTCAGAAATCTCTCGTTCGGAGTCGTCTTTAAACTGTAGGTCCCGCCACTAATGTATAAAATTAACACACACAACATGAGTGGTGTGGGAAGCTAGACTGTAATCCTGATTGAAGGTTTGTAATGGGCAATGTATGCCCATGTATGTATGTTATGTTTGGAAGATAATAAACGTTTAATAAAAGACCCGATAAAATTTTTAGTGTTGGCTTTATTGGTAAGTCCTTATAATTTTAGCAAAAATCACAACAGCAAACTAATTAAAGTGTCAATGGCAATTAAGGGTTGTCTTTTACTTTAGTTTTCATCATAATACAACAATAATTGTTTGTCATGCCAACCATTATTAGCAGCCAAAAAGCAACAGTTTCCTGACGTCTGTATAAGAAATTAAAAGTCAAGACTAACAATTAACACTAGATTTACCGCGCCAGTCAAAATGACTGGTTTTAACTTTTTAGACTTAAATATTGACTTTGTGTGAATATTTTTTTCCGAAACTATTATATGATTTTTATAACGACAACTAAATACAATAAATTTGATAACTTATTTTGATCTTGTGTCCACAATAAAAAAAATAATTTTTGTTTTTGGTACTTATACCGGTACCAGTCATTTTGACTGGTATGTTTTTCTATGGCAGAAGACTATTCCTTTTCGTAATATACAAAAACGAATGTGTATGCGGTTTCCTTCTAGTTCTGAAGAGGATAATGAAAGCGGAGAAGATACACAACTTGAAGATACTGCAAGTGGAACTATTTGTAAAAAAGCAAAAAAAGGAGGTGTTGTTGGAAGGTTACCAACTCGTTGTATATTCAAAGATTTATCTAGGCGTACAGCATATGCTACAGGAAATATTATGGAAGAGAAGCCAAGCAGTGCCTTTTTACTATTGATTGACTACCATATATTAGAGCATATCAAAATCGAGTCAGAAGCCTCTAGAGTTTTAGGGAAGAAATGGACACTTTCACAGGATAAATTGAAAGCTCTACTGTATGCCCGAGGTCATAAGAAGCAAGAGGTTTGAAGCTGTCGTATTTATGTAACAAAAAATGGAGTTCTGAATTTTTTTTCTATAACTATTAGTGGCTTGACTTTACAGAAATTTTACGTTTCATTCGTTCCGATAAAAGAAATGAAAGGATTCAACGCTTGCAAACTGAAAAATGTGCGTTAGTGTCAACTGCTTAGAACAAATTGTCAACAGCCAAAACTGTTTCAAACCAGGAGCAAATATTACATAGATGAATAGAATAGATGAACAATTGTTTCCAATAAAAGCCAGATGTAGGTTTACATAGTATATGCAAACAAACCAGACAACTTTGGAATAAAATTCTGGCTGGCTCCTGACGTTGAAACGAAGTATCTAAACACGAAATTTGGAAACACCTCTTGGTGAATTTGTAGTAATGAGACTACTGGAGCCTTATACCATGAAAGGTAGGACTGTAACAACCGACAACTTTTTCACCAGTGTTTCTTTAGCTTCTAAATTATTAGCCAAAAACACTACGTTGCTTGGTACCGAACATTCGAACAAACGGGACCTTCCAAAAATTTGCAAGGAAAAGAAGGATAGTATGGCTCGTATTCCAACATTACTACATACAAAAAATGAATGTACACTTAGAGTTTATAAAGTTAAGCCCAAAAACAACAGATCAAATGGTACGAAATGATAGTGTGAAATCAGGATCTAGGAGGTGGCCACTTCAAGATTTTTTTATATTTTAGAATTGTGTCGGAATAAATTCCTGAATTTTGTTTAAAAATACAACCGGAAAGAATATTTCAAGGAAGGATTTTTTGTATTGTTTGGCTGAAGAACTCACCACTGATTATCAGGTCAAGAGACAATTAGTGAAGCTGACTGTCCAACAACTCCTCTTCCAGAAACACCCCGCCCAATACGTAAATGGTGTCAAATAGGATATTTTACCAATACTGTTTATTAATTCTATAAAACATTATAGTACGTACTAAATTTACACGCTCAAAACGTCTTTTTTGATTACCAGTCATTTTGACTGGTATTGGTATAAATAGGTATAAAAATTTCTTGGTAAATCTAGTGTTAATGCTTATGTTGTGTTGTTTCGTAGTAACTTTTCGTTTCAGCTTAAAACTTTTTCTCCTTTCCAGTCAAGCAGCAGTAGTTATAAAAACTGGCTGATGAAAAGCCAAATTAAGCTGATGTAGTATAAAATTTTATGGGATTTAGTTCAGACTTTAAATGCAAGTAATTAATATGAGTTTTCTTGAACTTGTCATTGTTTTAATGCATGTATGATGAACTGATGATGAACAACAAATTACATCAATGATCTGTGAAGGTAAAGGCGATTTAGCATAGATTTCATAAATTCAACTCTTCTGTTCACTGTCTGAGGTGGCTTAATAGCCACTATTGCTTAATTAAAATCTTGTTTTTTCTTTTTGAATTACCCGCATACAAATTAAAGACAGCACAGCTAAAATGTTTTAAACATTAATCATATGATAATGCATCCCCTAATATAGGCTGCCATATAGGAGACATAAAATGTCACAAGGACAATGACAATTGCCAACACTATGGTTATGTCACACTAATAATGTCTAACAATTTTTTAGGCAAATGAAGTGT
Source organism: Sarcophaga rosellei (assembly GCA_930367235.1). Classification (NCBI taxonomy): domain Eukaryota; kingdom Metazoa; phylum Arthropoda; class Insecta; order Diptera; family Sarcophagidae; genus Sarcophaga; species Sarcophaga rosellei. The sequence goes on along the minus strand of OV884021.1, from coordinate 29,405,143 downwards.
CATAAAACTCAATTAGGCTACCGCACATAAAATAATGAGCAAAATAACAGCCAAAAATGCATATCCGGAACTAAACGAACTAATTTTGAAATGAGAAAAATCTACTTGACATGTGCAATAACGCTTATGGCAGTGATGGTTAAATTAATGTGTCTGTATAAACTTTGATAAATGTTGTTTTAAATTTTGTTGTTGTAGTTGTATAAAATGATACTCAAAGGAGAGTTTTTTTTATTGAGTAAATTGAAATGCAAATTACAATTTAAGAAATTATTTCTTTAGAATAATCATCATTCATAAGGTATTCAATCAATTATCTCTGCGTTGTCGGCATAACACTTTTCTTTAACGGCGCCCTACAGAAAATAGTCCAACGGTGTCAAATTATAGCTTCTTGGCGGCCTATGAATATCACCATTTCATCTAATTAAACGGCCATCAAACGTTTAATGGAATAAATCGACTGTGGCATAAGATGTGTGGCTCGTTGCACCATCCTGTTGAAACCAAACATCGTTCACATCAATACCATGGTTATCATAGAGCAACAGGTGCCTCCATTGCCGGTATTGGTTGCGCCGTCCTCAATTCAAAGAAATATGAGCCAATGATGTCTCCGCTCCACAAGCTGCACCAAACAGTCACTCGCAATGGTTGCATTGGCTTCTGTAAGACCACGTATAAGTTTTCTGAGCCCCAATTATCGCAATTTTGTTTGTTAACGTACCCACCAAGATCAAAATTAGCTTCATCCGAAAAGACGATTGTTTTTGACAAAATCGTCATCATCGTGCAGATTCTCGTTGGCCCATCTATTCCAATAAATCTCAACGTTGTGCAAGCGTAAATCGATTCATTGCTAACAGAGGAGGTAATATACTGAATTTTGTGCCAGAATTTAAAGACATAAGTAATGCCAGATTCGGCATAATCAATGGTGGTGGCCCAACCGATACATACACACTTATATAATTAGTCATTACAATCCTTCAGTCAGGATTACGGCGTAGCTCTCACAGCACCCATGTTGCTTGTGTTAATTTTATATATGAGTGGTAGACCCTACTGTTTAGCGACACATTTTTGAAAAACTTTTCATGGCAATTTTATTTACACTCAGACTCTTTGCCTGAAAACTGCTGAGAGTAAGTTGCCGAAGCAATATATTTCAATTCGTTTTGCTGCAGATGTATGGCCTATGGTTTGAACCTTGGCCTCAGGTCTGATAAGCCAACACACTATTTACTAGACTTCGGTGACCTTCGAACATACGCGAAATTATTTTTTTTCTTTATAAACTTTCCTTCAATAACTTCGTTGCCCCTTAGTAAGCAAATAAAACCTCAAAGCAATTGCTGCAAGTTACTCAACAATTTCCTTAACAAACTTCTCAGCCTTTATTCTAGGCTAAGATTTCATTTTTTGTTTTGTAATTTTTTGTTCACAGCTTGTAGATGTAATTTGTTGTTCATCATTAGTTCATCGTACATTAAAACAGTGACACGTTTAAGAAAACTCACATTAAATACTAGCATTTAAAGTCTGAAGTAATTCTCATAAAATTTTTTACTACATCAGCTTAATATGGCTTTTCATCAGCCAGTTTCTATAATAAAGAAATGAGTAAAGTTTCAAGCAGAATAGCATTAAAAGTTAGTCTTGACCTTCTATTACTTCTGTTGACGTCAGGACTTTATATTTCTTCCAGGAAATTGATGTTGTTGATTGACATTGACTGAGAAACTGTTGCTGTTGTGATTTTTGCTGCTGGCAATAGTTGCCATGACAAGCAATTATTCTTGTATTATGATGAAAACTAAAGTTAATGACAGAAGACAACCCTTAATTGTCATTGACACTTTAATTAGTTTGTTCTTGTGATTTTTGCTGAAATTATTAAGATTTGCCAATAAAACGAACACCAAAAAATAGAAAAAGTTTATAAACAAAATATGTATCTTGTCTTTTATTAAAGGTTTATTAACTTTCACTTTTAATAAAACAAAGTGTGTATGAGCTATCATTGAAATTCTGATCACTTATAGTAGCCTTGTAGTCAATCAATCACGCCCCAGTTGCTAGAAATCACTGGTTGAGGAGATATAGAAATTTTATCGATAAGAGAACTCAAAACGATGTCAAAAGATGAAAGTATACTTTACCTTTCAAAAACGTTTAAAATATGAGCACGTAGATTGCAAATAAAAGAAAAATTAATTTGTGTTTAGTTTTATTTAAATTCTTTATTGTTCATATAATTCTGTGTGCTACGGTTCACAACTTGATGTAAACAACAACATTTGCTTTGTTTGTTACTCCTCTTTACACCCTTTTGCGTAAACAATAACAAATCACTAGAAAATTGTTCGGCAGATCTTTGTAACGGAGATATTCAAACTACGATTATTCTCTTCAAACACACCGCGTCTTCACACAAGACTGACTGAACTTATACTGACTCGTTGCCTTGCCTTTTATATGCCAACGGAAACAGTCTGATGTCTTCGACTTCTCGAGATCACTATAAACGTAAACATCGTTGTTTCATTATTGTTGTTTGTGTATTTTGTTTACATTTATTCTTGTAGTGTTTATTGGCATATTTTTGTTTACTTGTTTATCATGTCAACAAGTTCATTGTTTTTGGTTTTGTAACTTTTGTTTATAATTTTAAGGTTACACGATGTAAAAGCAAAACACCTAAACACACCAACTAGATTTTTCTATTTTCTTAACAGTTTTCCTTATAGTAGCGTACCGTGTAGTGTTATTTAATAACGTAAAATTTCCTTAATTGGTTTGTCCATCATTTGAAATATAAAGAAATTCAATTAAATTATGTTCACACACCTTTTTTTTATTTATTTATATGCATTGCAGGCACAAACTGTCATCCATAACACACTTTTCCTATGAGCCAACACTCGAACAATTGAGAACGCTGTTACCGAATTTATTAGTTGTCTATACAAGCAACTCAAACTTGCTTAGTGTGTACGATTGGGTAACAGAGAAGACAGTTTTTAATTAATGCCAAAACTGGTGATAACTTTTGTTCACAATTATGGTGGCAACTCAAGTAATTTCTTTAAGAGCAAACAATATTTCATTTGATTCAAATTTACAACACTTTTGTAAACAACCACTTTAAAATAAAATAATAGAGGGGACAGTATCGTTTATAATTGATTACCGTGGTTATTAATTATACTTTTTACTCTTTACTAAATGCTTTAAAATTATACCTCTTATCACCACCATTCACATGTTATTGGCCATTTAGAGGAATACTGCGAATAAATATAAAACCAGTACTTGGTAGAATTATTGTGAACGCAAAGCATTTAAAAAAATAAAATAAATAGTAAATAAACAACAATTAAATATTGTTACGTTTTTACCTTTTAAAAATGTTTAAAATATAAGCTCGTAGATTGCAAATAAAATAAAAATAAATTTGTGTTTAATTTTAATTAAAATCGTTTATTATTCGCACAATTCTGTGTGCCACTATTTACAAATTTATGTTAACAACAACAATTGCTTTGTTTGTTATTCTTTTGTTTGCATCCTTTGCACAAACAATGACAATTACTAGTCAATTGTGCGCTAGGTCGTTTTAACGGTGATCTTCAAATCGCGATTACTCTCGCGTCTTCACATAAGACTGACTGATCTTTTACTGACTCAGATGCCTGCTTTGCCTTGCCTTTTATATGGCAACGTAAAAAGTCTGATGAATGTTCTTAAAGACGAATGTTCGTGAGTTCGCCTTCTCGATATCTCTATAAATGTAAACATCGTTGTTTCATTTTTGTTGTTTGTTTATTTTGTTTATATTTATTCTTGTAGTGTTTGTTGTTGTATTTTTGTTTACTTGTTTAATTAATGAGGTACACTGCTGGGGCATTCTTCAGTTCCCTTAATAATAGTGTTAAAAGCCTTCGTAACATGTTGAACAAACTGCATGAGGGCACGTACAACATTGTTGAGATCTGCTGGATGGGTTTGAATGGGAAAAAGGAGTAATTTCCTATTTTTCATGAACAGCATTATCGTCTATCGCAATATTATGACTTTTACGGGCCATAGCCCAATTAGTAGTCGGTGGCTTTAATTTGGTAATGCTTCTGATATTTTTTTTTCTTTTTCATTTCATTTGTGTTAATATTAATAAAATAATTTATCATCATCGTAAATGATAAATTATATAAAATAATGCATAATGCAGAAATAATAAAATTTCAATTAAAAATAATTAAAAGAAAGGAGCAGCATAGTAGCAGTAGAAAATATGTTAGAAGAACCATAGAAAAGTTTTGCTAATTGTTGCTGCTATTATTTCGTTGTCTTTTCTTTTTTACTTGTGGATTTTATATTCCACACATATCCGCTGTATTCTGCATTAGTATTATTTATAGAATATAATCTGTATGGTCTAGCGACGAATATAAATAAATTCTGCCTTAAGCCGGTAAAATATACCACAACTGGGACACATAACTCAAGCAAGTCGTAAACAACTTCTACTATACTACAGTACGTTGCATTAGCAGAGTGTTACTTACTAATTCAATATAATTTTGCTTGGTTTCGTTGCAATAAAAAAAAATATTTTTGTACTCTGCTTCACCATCCATCCACAAATAAATTTGTTGTATTAAAATTAGGGTGTCCCCATATTAAGACAATTATTTGCCAAGATTTTGAATATATATATCTAACACAACTTAGTTTTAAATGTAATTTAAGAAAAAGGCAAACAAATTCCGTAAACTGTTGTGTTAAGGAACTTACTTTACAAAGTTTTTTTCTTAAGGAATTTCAAATTTCCTGTAATTGGTTAGCCTATGCCGAAAGTAACAGGCTAGCTGTTGAAAGTACTACAACCTATTGTTACGAAAATGAAAACATCCTCTTACATTAACAGGATTAACGAAAGCTACACTAACAAATACAACGAGCTTGTTACAAGTAAACCAACAACATCGGTATGAAAGAAAAGGGGATAGACAAGTAAACGAGAACGCAAGAACAAACAATGTAAATAAAATACGCAGACAACAATGAAGTCTCAATAGAGTCCTCATCGGACTGTTTGCGTGAGCTTATAAAAAGGCAAAACAAAGCAGGCAGCGAGTAGCGAACAGTCGTGGTTTGAAGATCGCCGTTGATAAGATCGCGTTGTTAGCAAAGAATAATTGCGAACAAGCAATTATTCCTGTATTCACCAAGTTGTATACGGTGGCACACAAAAGTAGTACGAACAGTAAAGAGTTTAATTGAAACTAAGGACATATTTGTTTTTATTTTGTTTACAATCAACGAACTCATATTCTAAATGTTTTTAAAAAGGTAAAAACGCAACAATATTTTCGTTACAATTTAAGGCTTAGTGTGTAATAAAATGTTTTCATCGAAAAATTAAAAAAATAAACGAAAAGAAATGCAATTAAAAATAAAATGAAAATTGATTACAATGAAAAGTAATTCACTTGAGTGTGGATTCATTCGTACTCAATAAAATGTTGATTCATAAGTACAAGTTGTAATGAGTATGCGTGCAACCTTGACATCAAACTCATACCGTTCGAAGTATGTTTGATTCATACGGCTACTCATTCAGATGCATAACTTTAGAAAAATATTTATAATACTTAGATTCGAATTATTCATCAAAATTTACATTCTTAGTTGTTGTTGCATTCACAAAAAAAGAAGACAGAAAAAGCCAAAGACAGCAAGCAAAACAAATACACAACCTTCTAGTGAGTATTGTAGTGTTCGTACGCGAATTATACTTATTTTGTGATTTTTGTAAATGTTGAGTAAAGGAGAGTCGAAATCAACAACATCATACGTTATGTTAAGTATGTGTACGATGAGTACTTCAAACTTTGAATATGAGTAGTATGAGTATAATATTGAAAAAGTATGAATGCGTATAAATATCAGAAATTATGAGTATGATTCGATTCTACTCATCTTTTTGAATACTCATTGCTGATCTCTGGTACAAACATTAAAATGGCATTCGATTCGCATGGAATGCAAGTTAAAAATTTCCATTGCTTAAAAATGTTTATACCTAAGCCTACAGACATACATATTCGGTAATTACCGCTCTTCAGTCAGGATTAAGATATAGATTTTTATTTTGCAACCAGGGAACTGGCCCTTAGCTGCACTTTCGATTTTATGCTCAGACCTTAAAACGTTATGTCACCCAAAACCCGTTGACGTCGTGCAGGGTATTCGCATAAAAGGTGTTATAACGATTCAGTTTCTTCCACATAATAGCAGCTTATACAGTAATCGATGGGCGAGACCCATCGAAGTCAGCGAAATTGCAGGTAGTCCGTTGTATTTCTTTTGCTTTTTCAAATTTGAAAAAGTATGCTCGTAGGAGCGAGTAGATCACCTTTATCGCCTCCTTCTCAAGGAAATCAGATCCCTTACGTGCCAGTTTGTCCCTCTTTTAGTTTCCCTCCAAGCCATAGTAGCTTTTGACCCAGTAGAGCCGGCTGTTGAGTCGAGGCATACGGTGTAGGAAGGCCATCCATACTTTAATTTGACTAGGTGGGATCCCAGCGCTTTGATATCTACTTGACTGTCCACACATATGATCAAGTTTGAAGGAGGTATGTCGCCGGATTCAATTAGTTTTACAGTTTACATTACACACACTAATTCTAACTAACTAAAAAGGCGTTTGCCTTTTAATATTCTGTTCTTTGCTAACATCCGGAATTTAATCACCCCAATTGCCTTTAAACTACTGTCTATGGTTTGTGAGACTGATGTTATCAGAAACTAGTTCTTAAAACCAAGATTAAAGCTGCATCAATCGACTTCAAAGCAAATTGTGGTTATGGTATCTCAGATGGGTAATTGCGTCTTATATGGACATTATGCATTGAATTTTTTTCCCATATTTTGTTTATAAGCCATGATTAATTTAATTTCCCTTTTACACGCCGACAAGTGAACGTTAATATTTGTTTTAATTATTATCGATTTTTATTTTCTTGTTTCCTTGCTTGTCCTTTATATTAAGTCATTTATTTTATTTGTATTTACCTTGGAAAAATGAAGCTGGCTCAGTGTTTGTTAGTACAAAAGAAAATGTAAGGAAAGGCAAGTTATCGATAACATGGTTTTTATTCTGTATTTAATTTTCGTTAAGCCAAGTCATCCATCATATACTTTCAATATACGTAAGCAAATTGTAAATGTTCACTTCATTTATTAATTTTAAATGAAACCCATTGATAACGCAACAATTGGGAAAGAAGACGAAAAACTCAGTGAGAAGAGAGAAAAAATGAATGGTAAAACAAGGAAATTATCGAAACGATAATTTTTTTCTTTTTTCTTTTTATTTTCCCTTGAATTAAAAATATGAATTGTACATATAAAATGAAATAATAATTATTGTCTGAGTGAAAAATGTGAGAAGAATAAGAAAAAGTGCTGCAACATTACAGATTGAAATTGATGAGCATCACCAAAGAGCCAAAAGTTGGGAACTATTTTCTCATTTAAATGAATATTGAATTATGAAAGTTTTTTGCCGACTGTCTTTTTAAGACGTAGTAAACAGTCAAGGTTAAAAAAGATGGAAAATACACTGCTGTTCAATAAAATAGATTCACCATGATCAACATCTTGCAATTAATTAAAGAAGAGTCACGCTTCAAATTTTTGAAATGTATTGCAATTATATTCATAAGAGGCCAGTAAACAAAGTGCAGTCACTTTTTTACATATACTCCATTGCATAAGAGATGTCTAGTAAACTTTTTGGAGAGCAGATGAATCTATTTTTTTGAACAGCAGTGTATGTGAAAATTCCTCAAAAAGGGCAAATGGCGCATATAAGCTAGCGACGATATCTTGTGTTTATCTGAACACGATATCCGTTGGACAGGATATAATGATAAAAGGCTTCCCAGTAACGTTGAGTGATCAGATTATTTAGTCCACCTTAAGCCAAGCTGCACATACCTCCGTAACCTTTGGTAATATACAACCTAAATTGAAACAAATTGGTACGTTTGAAATATGAGTTCGTAGATTGCAAATAAAATAAAAATAAATCTGTGCTTAGTTTTAATTAAAATTCTTTATCATTTGCACAATTCTGTGTGCCACTGTTCGCAAGTTTATGTAAACAACAACAATGGCTTTATATGTTATTTCTCTGTTTACATCCTTTGCATAAACAATAACAATTACTAGACAATTGTTCGACTGACCTTTGTAACGAAGATCTTCAAACCACGATTACTCTCTTTAAACAAACCGCACCTTCATACAAGGCTGACTGAACTTTTACTAACTCACTCCTCTACTTTGCCTTGCCTTTTATATAGCAGGGTAAACACAGTCTGATGAATGTTCTTAAAGGCGAATGTTCGTGGGTTAGCCTTCTCGAAATCTCTATAAATGAAAACATCGTTGTCTTATTATTGTAGTTGCTGTTTTTTATTTACATTTATTCTTGTAGTGTTTGTTATTGTATTTTCGTTTACTTGTTTGCCCTTTTGATGCTGGTGTTTGTTGTTGTATTATTGTTTACCATTTTTGTATGCTGATGTCTGTTGTTGTACTTTTATTTACGTGTTTACCATTTTAATGTTAGGTGATGTCTCAGTATCTAGATTCCTCATTATCGTAACAAAATATACTGAATTGGTCATTACCACCCCTTGGTCAGGATTACAACCTAGCTTTTAACACCACTCAAGTTATCTGTGTACATTTTATCCATGCGTGACAGCATCTGCAGTTTAACTTCCGCTTCGAATGACAGATTGGAATATTTTTCAAGGCAATTTTATTTACTGCCAGAAATTTTGACAGAATACTGCTGAGAATCAGTCGTTTTGTTCGACATATCTGAGCTAGGATATGAACCACCTTTTTTTATCATAATAATAAGTCAACCTACTGAAATTGGTCTTAGTCCTGACTAAAGGTTATAATGAGAAATTACGTACGTATGTAGCAGGGATCAGCCATGAGTATTCAAAAAGATGAGTAGATTCGAATCATACTTATAATTTCTGATGTTTATAGGCATTCATACTTATTTTAATATTATACTCATACTGCTCATATTCAAAGTTAGAAGTACTCATCGTACTCATAATTAACAATACGCATAATTTTGTTGATTTCGGCCCTCCTTTACTCAACATTTACAAAAATTACAAAATAAGTATGATTTGGGTACGAACACTACAATACTCACTAGAAAGTTGTGTGTTTGCTTTGCTTGCTGTTCTTGTCTTTTTCTTTCTTCTTTTTTTGTAAATGCAACAGCAACTAAGGCTGTAAATATTTATGAGTGATTCGAATCACTCGAATCATTTATGAGTATTATAGGTATTTTTCTAAATTTATGAATCTGAATGAGTAGGCGTATTAATCAAACATATTTCAAATGTTATGAGTTTGATGTCAACGTTGTACTCATACTCATTGTAACCTGTGTTTATAAATCAACATTGTAGTGAATACGAATGAATCAGAGTAGTAGAATTTCAATACTGTTGACTCTCTCATACTCAAAATTTCATGAGTACTTATGAGTAGCGAAAAATTGTAATGTATGACATTATGTGTTGGGTTGAGCCCATTCGGAATATCAAATTTTCCATGACTCTGGCTTGCAATGACAGCCTGATCAATATCGTTTCCAAAAAAGTATGAACCACCAACCCAAAAATTACATTCACAAATTGTTGGATATCATGTCGATTGGTACCGTTATAAATTCGACAATTTTGTTTATTCACTTACCAATTCATTCAGAAATGGGTCTCAACAATGAAGATAATTTTGCGATAGAAATTAAAGTCAGTTGCCAACAACTACAGAGCCTTTTCAATGAATACACGTTGTTGTCTATGGTCGTTTATTTTCAGCTCCTGAGTCAGTTGAATTTTGCGTGCAGGCCTAAATCACGAAGCAAAACTTACTATGTTATGATGTGCATAAATTCGAGATTTTTTAATGACGTGATCACGACTGTATCGAATTCTCCTGCAGACTCTAATGGAAAGTGACAATGTTTTCACCAGATTTAGTATCCCGACAAAGTACGGTACGTTGTCCGAATAGAAAACCTATTTTGATCTGCACTTGTTGCTCATGACCATTTTGCCTAAGAGACTAAATGAATGATAATTAAATTATTAGATATAATTTTTACTAGATAGCCACTATCAAACATCAAATTCCGAAAGTCCCTGTTGGAAGAACTGTATCATACTTTTTACGACACTTTCTTAATTCATTATTTTTAGTTTCAAAAAACATTCAAAACAACTTCATAATCAGTTTGCATTTTACAAATAATTTTGAAACGCAGCAATTTCTGGCATGTCATGTCACTCCAACCAACTGCAGTTCTCTAACTTCATTTCACACTCTTCGGCGTTATTCCATTTGCCATTTTGGAGAATATTTATGCAAATATTATTACAATTGTAATGCTGAGCATGATAAATGAATTTTTATTGCAATTTCAACTGTAATTGTTACAAACAAATATTGTTTTAACGTCATACGAAAGGAAAAAAGGAATTGAAAATAGAAAATGCTGAATAATGGAAATGCACAAAAATGTACAGACTTTCGTTTAACTTCCTTCCTGGGCACAGGAACGTCGTACGTTTTTTATAAGTTACTTATTATCTCAACTCTTACTCCATCTTTCTCTATATCTCTCTCTCGCTCTCTTTCTATTTGTTTCTGTCTTTGTTATCATTATGGAACTTTGATGGCAGTTCAAAGGAAAATTTAACACGAAAAAAAATATGAGTGACTGAAAAAATGAACGAATGACTGAATTTGTGAATTAATGCATGCCATAATGGCATGATATTAAATTTTAATATGAAATTACAAATAATTTTTGCCTTCGTTTCAGTTAAAAAGAAATAATTCTTTAGAAAAACTTTCCAGAATTGTATTACGAAAGTGAGGTTGAAAAATTAAATTCGACTTGCAAATGGTTTTAAAAATTTTCGAGAAATTTCTTCAGAAATATTAGCATGAAATTGAAATATTTAAGATATAACATGAGTCACTTTTACTGTCTCAAAACATTTCACAGTTCTCATCAGAGTCGTGAATCGTTTTTTTGCTACTCATAAGTACTCATAAAATTTTGAGTTTGAGTGAATCAGCAGTATTAAAATTCAACTCCCCTGATTCATTCGTACTCACTACAACATTGATTTATAAGTACAGGTTGCAATGAGTATGAATTTTTCATATCTGTAGTTAGTAGTCGACGTTCAACTATGTACAGGGCCTGCCATTCATGGATAATGAAAAATTAAGCAAGTAATTAATATGCATGTACATCAGTACTACACAATTGGTGTGCAAGTGCTACATCACTGTCCTCTACAATAGAATTCTGGTATCACGGTCAGTACCCTCTTCCATTTAATTTTTCAACACAAAATTGGTGTTAACTTATATAAAAGGGCTATAATATTACTACTGGAAACATTTACTTATAAGAGTTGTGTTAGTCTAGTAGGCTTATTAGACGTGAGGCCATGCTTCAAACCCTAGAAAACAAAATACAAAAATAATGTTTTTTCGCCGACATCCTCTCAACAGATTTCTGGCAAAAATGCTGAGACTAAATTAAATTGTTATGAAAAGTTTCTCAAAATTCTGTCGTTTGGAGTCGACTTTAAACTGTTGGTCCCGCTCACACCCAATATAAGTGCCGTGAGAAGCTGGGTCGTAATGCTGACTGAAAAGTTGTAATGACAAATTATGTATGTTATGTACAGTAGCGAGAAAAAAAAATGCAACTTGATGCCATATTATGTTCAACACCATGTCTTGTCTTATTTACAGAATTGTTATGTTTATCTTGGTTTTGTGGGCCGATGAATGTAATTTAACTCATCAGAGCCAAATAAGTTAATCTTTGATTCGTTGCACCACAAAGCTTTGACACACTTCTCTTTTGACCAATGCATATACCGTCTAGCAAAGTCAAGCCGTTTTTTCTTATTAACCTTACTTATAAGTGTCTTCCTGGCTGGTCTTCTAGCTAATAAATTTGCGTCTCTTAATCGGTTTCTGGCTGTGCGGACTCCAGTAGAAACCCCTAATTGCTCGTTTGCATAATTACTAAGATCTACTTTCGTTTTCCGAGGGTCAACTTTTACTATTTTCACCATTTGACGGTTTTGGCTGGCAGTAGATTTACAAGGTCGACTTCTTCCTGGCTTTCTTTCCACATTATTTGTTTAACGGTATCGCGATGAAATCCGACAAACCGTTGATTTGTTGATATTAAATTGATGAGCAACTTCATTCATTGATTTGCCTTCTTATAATGCCAAATTTGCTATCTGCTGACAGCTGTTTCTTTTTTAAAATTGACAATTTGCAAGTTTGTCATTAAAGTTTACTTTAATTACTCTAGTTGACCTACTTTTATCTTTAAAACATTGCGTTGCATTTTTTTCTCGCTAAATTTGTTCACTTTTTTTGTATAAATCTAAAAAAATTAAATAGAAAGAGAAGCAAAGAACGCTTACTGATGCTTTTTAATAAAGTTTAAAAATCAACGAATAAAAAAAACAAAAGTGGTGTGGAATACCATTATAAGTTTCGAGTCTGGATTGAATATCATATGACATAGAGTTACATCTTTTTTTCTTGCTACTGTATGTGCTCCATTAACTCCTGTTCCCCACAACTATAATTTCTGCTATCAGTGTCAGTACTCTCTCAAATTCAGTTTTTTAACACAAAATTGGTGTAAATTGATATATAAGAGCTATAAAATAACCACGGTCATCATTTATTTGAATAATTTTTAATACGTAAAGCTCAGGCACATAAAAATTTTCTGTTTTACTTAAAATTTTAGAAATTTAAACGGCAATCATTAAAATACATAATAATTTAAATTTCCATACAAAAAATGAGAAGTTGTGAGCATTTTTACCGTGTTACTTATTCATCATTGTCCTAGAATTTTAGAGTCAAGCCTAATGATGTCGGTATATATAATTATTTTCCCATTCGCTATTTATTTTTATCCTTCATTCTTATTTTTTTAAGTTTCTCTGGCATTCATTTAAGAAGCCGTATAGAAAATAAAAGATGTTATAATGCGATGCTTTTAAACATAAAATGTAATAACGAATGATGTTGCATTCTATTCATTTCTCCATTAATAATATTATTATTATTTTTTATTCCTGTAAGTTATTTTTATTATTTGTTCATGGTTTTACATTATTTTTCATGTATTTTTTTCGAATTATTTCATCATTTTTCAGTTTTCACAGAATTTTCATAATTCTTCCTGGCATATAATGAATACGTTTGTGTGAGTATGTAGTATTTTTAATGGGTTCCTATGAATAAAAGGGTTTCATAACAATTGGTAATTATTAAAATTTTAACAGAAACCGTTAAATATTATTCTTTTTCGCTTTTTGTGCTTCAATTATAGACACAAATGAATGAAGAGAACCATTGTTAATAGCAATACGCAAAGAATAGTATTCTTGCACTCCAAATCCTTGCCAAATTTAATAACGAAGATGCTGTTCACTCAAGTAGTAATTCTTAATCCGCACTTTGACAGTCGATAGCGGCCATCTTGTGGCAGTTTTTTTGCAATCTAATACAGAACCTGACCACAGGAATATTCTAGATGTCTGACCTTGATTTGAACGGTGGCCTCACGACTAGTAAGCCAACACGTTACATACTAGACTACGACGACTTCACAGTAGATTAAGAAAAGTTAACAGTAAAATATTATCAGTTATTATTAACAGTAAAAATAATCTACAAAGCTATAATCGTAATATAGGCTATGTATGGCTAGGATGAGGTATTTTTTTAATTTTATTTTTTTTTTTTATTTACATACATACATACACAATTGGGCATTACAGGATTAAGGCCTTGCTTCTCACACCACTCATGTTGTGTGCGTTAAATTTATACGTGAGTGGCGGGACCTACAGTTTAACGTCGACTCCGAACGACAGATTTTTGAGAAACTTTTCCTGGCAATTTTATTTCCTCTCAGACTTTTTGCCAGAAATCTGCTGAGAGGAATTATTTAATATTTTGTTGAGTTGGAGATATCTGACCTGAGGGTTTGAACCGAGGCCTCACGTCTAATAAGCCAACACACTGCCTCCTAGACCACGGCGGGTTGTAATGAGCCAATTATGTATGTATGTATGTATGAGCAACATTACCTTCTACTTTAAATATCATTAAAATTTCTTTCACTATTTAACAAGTGCTTTGACAAATAGGTTTGTACGCTCAATAGTAATGTCAGCTTTGCATTTCTAATGCTTTCATATTTTCAAACATATTTGTTGTTTATGATAAATATTTTGCACGTAATTATTATAAATACCTGCAATAAACATGCAATCATGCTCTTATTACACTTGATGTAGAAGCACAAGAGGGTCGCACAAAGAGCACAGTATAATTTGCAAAATTAAAGTTTTCTGAAAATAACACAAACCTCGTACAGAACTATAAAATAAATAAAACATTGAAAAGCTATGGCAGTCGGTAAAAGAAAAAACAAAAAATTATTTTCCTCTGTTTATTGCTTTTCATAAAATTATTGCCTGCAATAATGTTGTTGTGTGTTTGAAATGATAACGATGCACTTACCACCCTCGACTCACTACGACAGATGCCTGTTAATGTTGTTTACTCTAAATAAAGGCACTAATTATGTCACACAATCATAAATTGCACATGACAAAACTGCAAGTGCAGTAGTACTATATGACTCTGCTATTTGATGTAGAATTAAATTATAATGTCACATAATACTTGTATTTTGATATTGAATTTTATGAGGCAAAACTTACTTTTGATGTGCATTCTAATGAATGTTGAAATAATTTCTTGAAAGGTTTTAAGCCGAAACTATGAAAACAAAATTATGTCAACATTCTAATATAATATACTTATACCGGGTCTTTCAACAGCGAATTCCGATTTCACATTGAAAATTATATCTTCCGAATTAGTCGTATTTTTTTCTAAATCACCATGAATGTATGGAGCATTCAACATCACGTGCAAAATCGGTGTTCTGTGTGACCCTTATTTTAATCGAAAACATCGAAACTATCAACGAGGGGACCTATATATATAAAGACAACATAACTCATGCCATCAGTCAAATTCAGACTGAATTATTCCTCAGCCGTGGGCAACTGCAGTTATATTACACACATTGTATCATCGATATAAGATCTTCCAAGCGAATATAAAATTCCGAATATATCACGCACACTTTTTGTTCATGTTATTTAATGATAAAAGTTGCTTGATGGAAGATTCGATACAAACATTTCTTATGTGCTTACCATTAACGAATATCAACCATACTTTCTAGAGGATGTCTGTAGCGGAGATTAGCAATGAATTGAATTTTCGCTACTCATAAGTACTCATGAAATTTTGAGTATGAGTGAGTCAACAGTATTGAAATTCAACTACTCTGATTCATTCGTACTCACTACAATATTGATTTATAAGTACAGGTTGCAATGAGTATGAGTACAACGTTGAGATCAAACTTGTAACATTCGAAACATGTTTGATTCATAAGCCTACTCATTCTGATTAATAACTCTAGAAAAATACTTATAATACCCACAAATGATTTGAGTGATTGAAATCATTCATCAAAATTTACAGTTTAAGTTGTTGTTGCATTTAAAAAAAAAAGAAGAGAAAAGAAGACAAAGACAGCAAGCAAAGCAAACACAGAACCGCTAAGTGAGTATTTTAGTGTTTGTATGCGAATCATACTTATATTGTGATTCTTGTAAATGCTGAGTTATGGAGGTTCGAAATCAACAACATCACACGTATTGTTAAGTATGACTACGATGAGTACTTCAAACTTTGAATATGAGAAGTATGATATTGAAATAAGTATGAATGCGTATAAGTATCAGAAATTATGAATATGATTCGAATGTACTCATCTTTTTGAATACTCATTGCTCAATTGTTGTCTGTAGTTTTTACAAACTTCTTTAACTTTAACAAGTAATTTCTGATATTGCACCACCCATAAAATATTGTTTCCTACTCTCCAGGTTGGTTCAAGTGTATATGTAAGGCGGAGTGTAGCGGGAGTATAAGCGCTTTGGCTTACTCATATCACCCTAAATCAGTCTTAGAATACTTAATGTTCTCGCATCAAAGTTTGTTTGTAATTCTTCCTGTCATTGCTCATTGCTACTCGATATGACATTTTCCTACGCCTTTAGCTTCAATGCGTACAGTCACGTATCTGAAGTAGTTGTTAGTCGTCTTTTTACGTTGTAGGACGATCCTGATTCCGAATTCCTGGATGCCTAAGGTTTAGCGACTTGAGGCAAAGTTTGGTTTCTAGTTCTTCTATATAGAGGCCCATTCCTGTCTTATAACACGATTAGCAACTAGTCGCCACAGGCATCTCTGCCATGAATCCGTTTGAACAAGTAAGTCTATCTGTCTTAAGAGTGATCAAACTGGTAGCTATCTGTAAAATATCTCCAGCAAAATACTCTTTGTAGACGCCGTAGCGACAAATATTCCTTTGTCGACTTCCTCTCAGCAGATTTCTGGCTAAAACTATGAGAATAAAATTGCTAAGAAAAATTGCTCAAAAATGTTTTGCTCGGAGTCGACTTTAAGCTGAAGGTCCCGCCACTAAAATTAACACATACAACAAACTGACTGACTGAAGGATTGTGAAGACGATTTATGTATGTATGTAAAATACTTTTTACGGATTATACTCGTATTGAAAGCAGTTTTCGAAGTTCCTGCTCCAAAGAAAGAATAGGATCCCCAATACATTTATATGTTGAAGAAATGGTGAACGATTATCAAACTTAAATATACTCTTAGTCCACTCATAAATGCTTTCACTGCTCTCGCCTGCAGTTCATTTATTCATAAAGATGAATGAGTTTTAGTGTTTGCACTGTTAAATGAGTGCCTGTCTATGCATATAATGGTTCTGTGATAATAGTGGTGGCAGTAATTTGTCTATGTGTCATATTTTACCATGAAATACTGAAAGAATAGTTTTAATTTTTTTATTTTTATTTTACTTGTTTATACACAAAGAGCTCATCATTACACGGAACATATTTATACACTTTTGTACGTTTATACAACAATTAAAGTGGCAATTTTATAAAAAAAGCATGCTAAGCCGAGGCACTAAGGGGATATACATAGTGGAAGTAATGGCTGTAATACGCAAAACGGCTTATTTACTTAATTATTTGTGGTAAAATAAACACACACAGACGTATGTTCAGACAAGAAGGGTTTTTTGTCTATTTACCTTTAGTCAGTGGTTAAACTAATCTTTAGGTTTTAGAACCATGTCTTCTTTTTATTTTATCGCCTAGCATTAGCTGGAGCTTAACTAATGTGACTAATTGCAAATATCCCTTAAAGCCATGTGTAGTCAAAATGATTAGTAAAATCAACACCAAAAATAAGATTTTTAAAGGAAATTACTTTTCAAAATAACACCAGAGGTCAGCAATTAATAGTTATTTCGCTACTCATAAGTACTCATGAAATTTCGATTAAGAGTGAGTCAACAGTATTGAAATTCAACTACTCTGACTCATTCGTATTCACTACAACATTGATTTATAAGTACAGGTTGCAATGAGTATGCGTACAATGTTGACATCAAACTCATAACATTCAAAATATGTTTGATTCATACGCCTACTCATTCAGATTCATAAATTTAGAAAAATACTTACAATACTCATAAATGATGATACAGTCTTAGTTGTTGTTGTATTTACAAAAAAAAAGGAGAAAGAAAAAGACAAAAACAGCAACCAAAGCAAGCACACAACCATTTAGCGAGTATTTTAGTGTTCGTACGCGAAGCATACTTATTTTGTGATTCTTGTAAATGTTGAGTCATGGAGTGTCGAAATCAACAACAAAACAAAAACAGCGGTTTTATATCGTAAAGGCAAATAGAAGTTGTAATATTATATTAAAGAAATTCTGATAAAAAAAATTTAAAAGCGTATTTTTTCTCGTCACGGTAGGCTTAGTGTTGTTAAATTTAAGAATTCTTACAGAAAAAATAAAAAATGTTTTTGTTTTCCAGTCGTCAAATGATTATTGAATAACCTGATGTGAGTATGACTGAACATTTAAAACAATTTTGTCAACTAAACGAATATTGATTGGCTCAATAGTAATAACGTAGTTTAATGAACCGTCATCAGCGTCGTAGATACTATTTGTCGCATATTTTATTGCTTGAATTCATACTTGAAGTCACTCAACTCCGTCTCTTTGTATGCTATGAAAAGGGGGAGATTGATAAACTTCAGTCACCTCATTTCTCCTGATTTATTCTGTTTATTTTTTTCCTCTTTTTCATTTCTATTTGAAAATTATTTGATCTTATTACTCTTTTACTTCTTATTCCTTTCTATTGAGGTTTATTAGCAGAAGGCTGGCTCTAGTTGTAGTATGCCAAGAATTTAGAATACAATATGAAGATGAACATTTTATTGAAATAAAACTATATGTGTGTGTGGGTGAGATACTAACGGAAACAAAGCACAGAAATAATGTAGAAGAAATTGTGAATTGCACCACATTAACCTTAACAAAGTCACTAAAATATTTAACATCATGAAAATATTGTATATATTCCACCAAACCGAATGCATTTTAGCAAGGGGACTGGATTTCTAATACGTTGTTAGAAGAATTTTGGACAAAACTAAAAAAAACTAAAATAGTAGAAATAATACAGTGACTTTATTGTAACAACATGTCAACGATAACCATCACTATCATCATTATCCGCATCAGCAGTAAAGTTAGTATCAGGGACAGAATAAAAAACCCGAACATATTTTTAAGCAATACGTGACCTTTTTGAGTTTATCAAGATATTTTTCAAGAGATTTTTTTTTCAATACAGAGTGATTTTGCAACACTGCAAATTTTGTTTCATATTCCTGTTAGCTACAAACAAATGTAGTGGCAGTTGTCAATGCAGCAAAAATGTTATCAAATCATGTCAAATTGACATTGTGCTGTTTAACAGACAACAAATATAATTTTGTATCCTGTTTAAGTAAATAAGACTATAGTTTTAGATTGAATTTAATAAAAGCTTTGAAATGAATCAATGTTTTTTCTAGCATTTCAGTAATAAATGAGAATAAATATTTGAAAATAAATTATAAAGTCTTTAATTCTTCTTTATAAATTCTTTTGCTTCCTTTGTTAAAATTATAATTTTTAGTCTTTATTTCCAACATTTATTTCCAACATGACAGCATAGCTGCCAGATAAATGAGGCACCAAATCGTCAAATATTTCAGAAAAAATCGTCAAAATCGTCAAAGACGTTTATTGAAATCGTCAAAAAATCGTCAGAAAAAAAAATTTATTAAAAGTTTATTATTAAATTATTTCTATTGTAGTAAAACATATAAAGTCAATATATGTACATTAGGGTGGCCCCGTTTGTATGGAGAAAAAATAAGGTATTGATGTTCCCGACTAAAATGAAAGTTTGATTCATTTTAAGACCACGTTTCTCAAAATTTTTGTCCTGGGCTCAATATTTGGTGAGCTGGATCAAAGGATAAAAAGGTCTTTTTTAGAGGTTTTTTGGATTATTTTCATATTTCTTCCAAGGGAACTATATAAATTTGGTATCATATGAAAGGTCTTTAAGAGGCGCTTTCAATAGGTTATCAGAATTTTAAAAAAAATTTTGATAATTCAAAAATTTTGAAAATTTCGGACAAAATTTTTGTTTTTTTTAATTTTTTCACAGAATTTACTTAACTAAATTGTTGAAATTTCTTGATTATAAAGGCCATGTAATTTAACCAAAATGGTTTTTTCCGTTTTTCAAAATTCAATCTAGTTCAACTTTTATTAAAATTTTTTTAAACCTAATTTCTTCTCTATCTGACAACCTCTGTTAACTCAATTCATATATGTAATGGGCATCAAAATAACGCAAATTTTATAAGCTTTTCATTGATGTATAATTTCTTATACTTTTATTTTGTTATACAACGAATATTTCAATTTAAACCAAAACATTTGCGATACATTCCGCTATAATGTAATTTTCTTGTTATTCCGTAATAATAATAATAATAATTTTCTTAATGTTGTTGTTTTTTGTTGTTTATTTTTAAAGTAATGAAGAAATTGTATTAAACCAACGATAACTAGTAAAATTTAATGCCAAAAAATCTCTTTTTTATTTTTTACAAAAAAAAAATCTTATATATAGAAGTCAATGTTTTTTTGCAAAATGTGCCGTTAATGTATTGAATTTTGAAAAACGGAAAAAACCATTTTGGTTAAATTACATGGTCTTTATAATCAAGAAATTTCAACAATTTAGTTAAGTAAATTCTATGAAAAAATTAAAAAAAAACAAAAATTTTGTCCGAAATTTTCAAAATTTTTGAATTTTCAAAATTTTTTTTTAAATTCTGATAACCTATTGAAAGCGCCTCTTAAAGACCTTTCATATGATACCAAATTTATATATATGTAGTTCCCTTGGAAGAAATATGAAAATAATCCAAAAAACCTCAAAAAAGGACCTTTTTATCCTTTGATCCAGCTCACCAAATATTGACCCCAGGACAAAAATTTTGAGAAACGTGGTCTTAGAATGAATCAAACTTTCATTTTAGTTGGGAACATTCGCAACTTTTATTTTGGGGCCACCCTAATGTACATACCTGAGTTCAAAAATAAAACATTTAAAAAAATTTGTTAGAAATTAAAAGCTAGCGTCCCTCATCTTCATTTGTTATTTTTTTTTAACCGAGAGGTTTTGTATCATTTTCAGAAAAAAATTGTTTAAGGTGTAAACAATCTATCCCAGTGTTGTTTATTGATAGATAAGCGCAGCAATAATATTGCATCATTCATATCTATGGGCGGTGTAAATATTAAGGAGTCAGAAGCTCTTGACATTTTTAGCATGAAAATGCAGTGTAATGTTGGCTGGAACCTACACACTTTTCAGTTCATTCAGTTCCTTCCATTTATAACCGACGGAGAATGGAACACAACTCTCATGTATGGGTCGGTACCTCAACGTCTATTTTGAGGTTTCTGAACCGTGTACAGGAGAGGCCCACTTCATTGAATAATTGGAGCATCGTTGCAATGTGGTTTGTGTTTCACTATTCTATCGCTACTCCAAAAGGATTTTGCTCGAACGAAATAAAGGGACTTGTTCCCGAAAATCATATATTCCGATATAACGCTCGTCTTTCTCGGCCAGCACATCAGTATGTCGTCGATTGGCAAGTGAATCGTACACTGCATTACAGTAAAAAATACTTTTTTTAGTCGGACTATTCGTATGTGAAACTCAATTTCTGCAGAGGCCTTTCCTATTACTTATGGTATAATAATAGACAAGCCGAGCGTTCATAAACACTGTTCCCTTTTTCCTTCTTCCCATAACATATTTTCATAGTTCCAAACACAATGCCATCCTTCCCCTGAGTGTTGGTCATACGAAAAAAAAATGAAAAGAATGGCGCTTGCCTTTAATCTTCCGATGGCTATAATCGAATTTTTAAAATTGTCTTCAATGACAAGTGATAAATTATTATTGCAGCTATTTCAATAAATGTAAAGGAATAAATTGAATGTTATGTAAATTTAAAATAGAGGGTTACATGAGGTAGCAATCATGCTACTGGCACTGTCTGGAAAATCTGAATCAGTCATGAACATTGGACTTCAAGAACATTCATCACACTGTTTACTCTGCTGTATAAAAGGCAAGGTAAAGCAGACGACGGAGTTAGTGAAGTTCAGTCAGTCTTGTGTGAAGACGTTGAAGATAGTAATCGTAGTTTGAAGACCTCCGTTACAAAGATTTGTCGAACAATTGCCTGGTAATTGTTAATGTTTATGCAAAGGGAATAAACAGGGGAACAACAATGAAAATCAATTGTTGTTGTTTACATAAAGTCGTGAACAGTGGCACACAGAATTTTGCGAACAATAGAGGATTTATTTAAAACTAAACACAAATTAATTTTTATTTTTTTTTTTGCAATCTACGAACTCGTATTTTAAACGTTTTTTAAAAGGTAAAAACGTAACAATATGGCAAGTTCAAACATAAGCCTAACTTTAAAAGTCACCAGAGTGATGATATACCCTTTAGCTTAACGCTCACTTGTAACTTATCGTCCACTTATAATAATGAAAAACATTTTATCTGCCCGTTAAAATCCTCCCTTTAGTTAACGGCAAGCTGTAATAATGGCCCTAAATATGTCCAAAAAGTAAACGATAACAAATTCCATTATTTTACCACAAATTCAATACGCCTTCAGCCGACTTGCCTAACAAAATCAGAATAATGGGGGTGTATACTATTTAAATT
Source organism: Sarcophaga rosellei (assembly GCA_930367235.1). Lineage (NCBI taxonomy): Eukaryota > Metazoa > Arthropoda > Insecta > Diptera > Sarcophagidae > Sarcophaga > Sarcophaga rosellei. The sequence goes on along the minus strand of OV884021.1, from coordinate 29,382,645 downwards.
CTCAACAAGATTTCGATTTAAGGTATTAAAGTAAAGTTAAGATTATATGAAGCAGTTAATGTTATGGCTCATATTGAATGAATGAAAGATTTTCAAACGCTAGTGTGAAATTAATCCTTAATTATGTTCTGCTCATGAATATAATTTTGTTTTTACTAATTTAGAGTTTTTAGTTTTAAAATGTTTTTGCCTTTGTAGGCTTTGTTGTCGATATATTTAAAGTTTAAAATGATTTTAAGAATTATGTGTTTATGTAGTATATTCTAAACACACTTATACATACTCACTTATAATGTTCAGTTAAGGATTAAAAGGTTTTATAAATTATCATTTAAAATCATTTCATTAATGTGCCTTAAGATTTATGTATATGTGTGAGTTTAGTTGTGTGTTAGTCTGTGTGTTAATTTGTTAAGAATCTAAGACAACTGGAAAGTATTTAAAACTTACTTAAGCATGAAATTAAATTCTGTGGTTAATTTATTAGTTTTCTTAGAATACCATTGTTTATGAAGTAGCATGATTGTGTGATTTAAATCTGTTGCTAACTATATTTGCCTATAAAAGAATTTTTAAAAGAAATTTTGAAGACAATTAACTGACCTTCAATGATGTTTGGTTTAATATAGTCGTTTGGAAAAATGAGGTAAGAATGAATTAAAACGTCTAGAACACTTTCACAAAGACTATTCATCTTAATCGTTTTCAATGTTTTTCCATACCTTACCCCAAGGTAGACATTTCGATCTACTCTCTTCTACTCTAACCTTATATACTCTTTTGATAATGGCGCCAATAGATCTTCTTTTATTTAAACTTGAATATAAGTACTTATAACTTAATAAAAGACCCTATCGTTACGAAAATGGAAATGATGCTTTGTTTTTACATCATTTAACATTAAAAATTATAAACAAAAGCTACAAAAACAATGAACTTGTTTACATGATAAACAAGTAAACAAAAATGCAACAACAAACACTGCAAGAATAAATGTAAACAAAAATACACAAACAACAGTAATTAACAACGATGTTTACATTTATAGAGATCGCGAGAAGGCGAAGCCGAGAATATTCAGATTCAGAACATTCATCAGACCGTTTATGTTGCCAAAGCAGGGAACGGAGTTAGTTTAAATTCAGTCAGCCTTAAATGAAGACGCGTTGCGTGTGAAGAGAATAATCGTGGTTTGAAGATCTCCGTTATAAAGATTTGTCGAATAATTGTCTAGTAATTGTTTCAAAAGAGTGTAAAGAGGAATAACAACCAAAGCTATTACTGCTGTTTACATCAAGTTGTGAACAGTGGCACACAGAATTGTGCTCACAATAAAGAATCTTAATTAAAACTAAACAAACTTATTTTATTTGCAACCCACGAGCTTTATTTATTTTAAACGTTTTTAAAGAGGTAAAAACGTAATTAGTAATTATTCTCCAGAATACTATACATACATACATAATTGGCCATTACAACCCTTCAGTCAGGATTACGGCCTAGCTTCTCAACACCACTCATGTTGTGTGCGTTAATTTTATACATGAGTGGCGGGACCTACAGTTTAAAGTCGACTCCGAACGACAGATTTTTTGAGAAGCTTTTCATGGCAATTTTTACTCTCAGAGTTTTTGCCAGAAATCTGCTGAGAGGCAGTCGCCGAAGAAATTCTTTTTGTATTTTGTTTTTGATGTCTGGCCTGGGATTCGAACTCGGGCCTTTCGTCTAATAAGCCAACACACTACCTACTAGACCACGGCGACAACGGAATACTATATATCCTCAAAATTCCATTTTAATAACAGCACCATTCAATTCTATTCTACCATAATCTTACAGTAGCATATAAATAGAAATTAATTATGGCGTTAATACAAGTAATCAATTGAAAACCATTAGACAACAACAACAACATAAACAGAAATTATTTATGAGCACATATATGTACGTATCAGCAACGACATCCCCAAACAGAACTACATAAATAGGCATCATTAATGTCTCATAAGATATTAACATGAGCGTTTGACCAATAGACAATTTAGGCAGTTCATAAAGATTAGCTGGTACATAATGTACTACAATATGATGTTATCGTATAAACCTACATACATAGATAACAATAAATTAAGTTTACTACCATACAATTATGTTGGGAATAATTTGTAGAATATGAGAAGCTTACTTTAAGTATGTAATTAATAAAGAAAGAAAATTTAATATTTAGTTTTTATGATGGTTGCAGTTCATGTGTATCTTTTGAAATATTATAATAAATTTTTGAATAATTCGAACTGGTTTAAGGCTCGGTAGGGGACTGTTTTTTCATAAAAAAGAAAGTTTTACATCACTCGCCGTATAAACCAGATCGCACCCTTTCCCACTACCATTAGTTCCGAACAGTACAGGGCACTTCTCTGGAATACGCTTCACTTTAGAGTATATTTCTTAGCTTCCAAAGACATTCTTTTTTTCAGGACGTAATACACGTAAGCCCATGGTTCAAACCCCAGGTCACACTTCAAAACAAAAATTAAAAAATATTTATACGAAAACTTCTTCTCCGCAGACTTCTGGAAATAAAAAGTAAATAAAATTGCCGTGAAAAGTTTCTTAAAAATTTGTCGTTCGGAATCGACCTTAAACTGTGGGACCTACACTCATGCATGAAATTAATGCGCACAACATAAGTGGTGCGAGAAAATAGGTCGTAATCCTGACTGAAGGCTAGTAATATAAATTATGTGTGTATGTATGTAATAGCAATTTTACAACATTTTTTTTTTGGTAACCGCAAGCATTAAGACATAAAACTTGTTTATTTCATAACATAAGATGAAGAGAAGTAATAAAAATCCAAACTAATCCTCTGGTAGATTACACTGAAATATTGAGCCGACTGTAGTCGTCGTAGTCTAGTAAGTAGTGTGTTTGCTTATTAGACCAAAGCCCGGGTTCGTATCCCAGGTCAGACATCAAATCGAAATATCAAAAAAAAAATTTTTCTTCGGCGACTTCCTCTCAACAGATATCTGGCAAAAACTCTGAGAGTAAATAAACCTGCCATGAAAAAGTTTCCCAAAAATCTGTCATTCGGAGTCGAAATTAAACTATAGGTCCCGCCACTCAAGTATAAAATTAACGCACACAACATGAGTGGTGTGAGAAGCTAGGCCGTAATCCTGACTGAAGGGTTGTAATGGCCAATTATGTATATATGTATTGAGCCGAATACTTGACATACTATTTATAATTAAGCTTACAAATTCAATATTTTATGGCAGTTTGTTCACATCTCTTACTTATTCGCCACTTATTTCGTAGTTAATTATTGAGTTTGAAAAAGAAATAAATATAAACACCCTTATACCTCTGATGGTAATAATTAAGTGTTTAAGTATTAACCCATTAGAGGTCAAACGAAAACCGGCTGTAAGTTTTTGATTTCAGATATATTTATTAATAAAAACAAGCGTAAAAAAACACTAAATGAAAGAAAAATTATAAAAAAATTTTTTGGAAACGATTTTTAGGGGTGTACTCAAATGAGTACACTGACTTTTTAAGTATGAAATTTTTTGAAACATTCTTTTTGACACAAAGTGTTTTACAGCATTTTTTGCACTGCCAACGTACTCGGGCATGCAAATTACGCACCGGAACTGTTTTTCTATTTGCGCGGGATAGTGCCCAACTCCATTTTGAGGTAAACCTTCAACTATTGGCCCAGACTGACGTGATTTATTTTGTCCACCTTGGCGTAAATAATAACGCGCCATGTTTCGGCGAAACTAAAGTTGATCCATGGGACTCTCACTGCTCATTACATGTAGCCTCCATCGTTGTCGACATTTTTGCGCTTTACAAAAACATCAATTGTATCTTGCGGTAGGGCTGACGAAGTCATATCATCCTCAACACCTTCCTCTTCATTAGTTAGTTCACTCGGATTAGGTGGTATGATTGCCACACCAATTTCCTCATGTTCACTATCAGCTAAAATGCTATCAACGGCCTCTTAGAGCCATTTGAAACTCTGCTGGCCCTGAAAACGTATACCATTCATATTTTAAATTTAACAATGGATGCTGTCATTGTACTCAAACGAGTACAGCCAACTTTATACCTTTCTATTTTATTTATTTTTTTATTTTTAAGTATTTTTTGAAGCCTGTATGTTTCGTTGTTATTATTTTTATAAAAATAATGCAATATTACTAACCAAATTTTAGTATTGTTTCAAATATTTTCAAAATAGTTTACTAAACCACACACTTTATTCGCGTCATAATTTAGGCTGATAATTCTGCATAAGCAACAGAAACTATATACAAATTCTTTTTCTGCAGCTCTTATTGTTGTTGTTGTGAAACTAAATAATGGTACAACGATTGTTTTTTCTTTAGTTTTGCTTGGATACACGTAAAAATACAACTGTACTCAGTTGAGTACGGTGACTTCTAATGGGTTAATGCTCACAAACAAAAATTTATTGCATCTTAAATATTTAAGCCTCTACTAAAAGCATTTGTTAGGAATACGTATGAGTTTAATTATCCTTTGAATTAAAAATAAATTGCAAACGTCTAAAGCACATTTCCGTATAACCCTTAGAGTAATGATAGTAAATAGTTTTTTAATATTAACACAAAAATGAAAAATCAAGATACTGGTGCTTTGCTTTTATATCGCCTAACATTAAAATAAAAAAAGGTACAAAAACAAATCAATACAGTAAACAAACCTGTTTACAAATTATCGTTATGCAAACACCAACTTAAAAAAATGATAAACTAGTAAACAAAAATACAATAACAAACTCTACAAGAATAAACGTAAACAATGATGTTTATATTTATACAGATTTCGAGAAGGCGAAGTCGTTCGCCTTCCAGAACATGCATGACACTGTTTACCCTGCCATATAAAAGGCAAGGCAAAGCAGGCGAATGAGTTAGTGAAGTTCAGGCAGTCTTGTGTGAAGACGCGGTGTGTTTGAAGAGAGTAATTGAAACATAACAAGAAAATTAAAAAAGGCAATTGTTGTTGTTTACATAAAGTTGTAAACAGGGACCGAAAATAACTGTTATTTTTGAATTTTTGATTAAAAAAAGCAACCGCAAGGAAATGTCGGAGAACAAAACCAAGTATACCATTTTGATTGTCTTGGACCAAATTTTTAGAAAATGCGATGCTTTTTAAAAACATGATTTTTATTTTTTAGAAAAAAAATAACAGTTATTTTTTGATTTTTATTTTTTCGAGCAAAATTAACACTTATTTTTGACTTTTATTTTTTCGAGCAGAAATAAAAGTTATTTTTTTACTTTTATTTTTTCGAGCAGAAATAAAAGTTATGTTTTGACTTTTATTTTTTCGAGCAGAAATAACGGGTATTTTTGACTTTTATTTTTTCGAGCAGAAATAAAAGTTATTTTTTAACTTTTATTTTTTCGAACAGAAATAAAAATTATTTTTGTTTCAATTCATGATGAATTCATAATATTTATTAAAAAATTCTTTAAAGAAATTAAAGTAATTTATGTCAGAAAATTATTAGAATTAAGTTTTGGGTATATTAAACACTAATTTTTGGTTTGAAAAACCAAAATAACTTTTATTTCTGCTCGAAAAAATAAAAGTTAAAAAATAACTTTTATTTCTGCGCTTAAAAATAAAAGTTGAAAAATAACTTTTATTTCTGCTCGAAAAAATAAAAGTCAAAAATAACTGTTATTTTTTATCGAAAAAATAAAAGTCAAAAAATAACTTTTATTTCTGCTTTTAAAAATAAAAGTCAAAAATAACTTTTATTACTGCTCTTAAAAATAAACGTCAAAAATAACTGCTATTTCTGCTCGAAAATATAAAAGTCAAAACATAACTTTTATTTCTGCTCGAAAAAATAAAAGTCAAAAAATAACTTTTATTTTCTGACGTTTACGATAAAAGTTATAACAGTTACGGTCCCTGGTTGTAAACAGTCGCACACAGAATTGTGCGAATAATAAAGAATTTGAATTAAACCTAAACATACATACATACATAATTGGCCATTACAACCCTTCAGTCAGGATTACGGCCTAGCTTCTCAACACCACTCATGTTGTGTGCGTTAATTTTATACATGAGTGGCGGGACCTACAGTTTAAAGTCGACTCCGAACGACAGATTTTTTGAGAAGCTTTTTCATGGCAATTTTTACTCTCAGAGTTTTTGCCAGAAATCTGTTGAGAGGAAGTAGCCGAAGAAATTTTTTTTTCACGTTTTGATTTCTGACCTGGGGTTTGAACTCGGGTCTTTCGTCTAATAAGCCAACACACTACCTACTAGACCACGGCAAATTTATTTTTATTTTATTTGCAATCTACGAGCTCGTATTTTAAACGTTTTTAAAATGTAAAAAAGCAACAATATTAACACTTAATATACCGCAACCTATCGTTTGATATATTTGTTTTTAGACAAGAACTTGACTTCAGATTTAAGAAATAAAAATATGTATCAATAATGTAAAATAAATTGTTTATATTTCAATTTTTATTCGCTTTGTATCTAATACATTAACAGAAAAGTTCTATTCGATTTTGTTTTATGAAACAGCAATAAAGAACTATGTTTCCATTAAATACCAAAGTTACAAATATACGGTCTGAAGATGTTATTCCTATTTGGTATTGAATATAAGAGATTTTTTTAGCGTTTTCTGTTGACATTAGCCTCCATTCACTCATATTTAAGTTCTTAAGTTGACTTTGGTTTCAGTGACTAGGTAACCGTTCATACAAATGATCTCCTATATACTTTCTTGGAGTCATCAGGACTTTGTGTAGAATTATTCAGCATGTGGGAACTTTTCTGGGCACATCACATCTTCACCTTAGCAGCCGTATAATTGGCTCATTGGGCCAAAAACTAAATTCAGAGAAGAAAATATTATAAAGCGAAGTATTTAGGGACCAGATCTGATCAACAGGTACAGCATTACATTATATTAATACACTAAGAGACATGTAAATGCTCCCATGGTATGGGAAGTTTAGGAGGACCCGTGGTTCAAACGTTAGCAGGAACAAAACGATGTGGGAAAAAATATTTATTTCGGCAACTTCCTTTCTCAAAAAATCAATCGTTCTTTGTAAACGTTAAAATATAGTTCTCGCTACTTAGGTATGCAAAAATTAACACACGCAAGATGGTTGGTATCAGAGTTCAGCAGTGAGTATTCAAAAAGATGAGTAGATTAGAATCATACTCATAATTTCTGATACTTATACACATTCATATTTATTTTAATATCATACTCATACTACTCAGATTCAAGGTTTGAAATAAGTAAGATTCGCGTACGAACACTACAGTACTCACTAGAAGGTTGGGTGTTTGCTTTGCTCTCTTTGTATTTTTCTTTTTTCTTATTTTGTAAATGCAACAACAACTAATTGAATCACTAGAATCATTTATAAGTATTATATGTATTTTCCTAAATTTATGAATCTGAATGATTAGTCTTATGAATCAAACATATTTCGAATGTAATGAGTTTGATGTCAATGTTGTACACATTCTCATTGCAACCTGTACTTATAAATCAATATTGTAGTGAGTACGAATGAATCAGTGTAGTTAAATTTCAATACTGTTGATTCACCCATACTCAAAATTTCATGTGTACTTATGAGTAGCGAAAAAACAATTCATTGCTGATCTCTGGTTGGTATGAGAAACTGGGTTGTAATGACCAATTAAGTAAATAAGTACATCCATCAAACTTATGACAAAACATAATTCAAAATTAATTTTAATCGAACAAAAACATTTTCGTTTCAATTGCTCATTACCAAATATGAGTTTTCTTCGAAATAGAAAGCAATTCGAACAAAGTTTTTTTGGTAATAGCATGCCTGTTAACCATACATTAAATTTGCTTGAACCTAAATTCATTATATTATAAAAGTTCATGTTCAAGTCACAGTTAGTCGCTTGAGACACTAACCAGATTATGTTTTTTAGTGGTAACTCCAGTAAGTAAGAAAAAGATGATCCAAGACCTCAGATAAAGTAAGGACATGTACCATAGGTGCAGAGTAGTGGATTCACATACAGTTTCTGAATTGGAGACCAATATTCTATACGCCAACGTCAACTAGAATCGTAGCCTACAATACTTATGCGTTATCATGGAGGAGGAGAGTGTTGGTACATCGTTTATTAAATTATTGACATTTTTGCATTATTTGTGTTTTAAGTAGGTTGAGGAAAGTGTATGGAAATTAAATGAAAAAAGCGTATAAGTTAGTGACTATAATGACATAAATTGCAACACTAAGGAACTAATAAGCTAAATAAACACTTTTTTAGACTTCCATAGAATTATGCTAAACTGACGTCACAGTTCGCAACGTAGTTATTTATCATTTCCACGTACATATTCATGCCACAAAACGGTAAACAAAAATGCTTGGCAAGCAATAAATATGGACGCTACACAAAATCCTCAAAATATTGGAAATGTGACCAACTATTTTCTTATATTCGAAATGCAAAGAAAATCAATTAATAAGAAAAAAGAGAAGAGGAAAGAAAAGATAAGCAAATCAAACTAACGAGTCTTTTCAGTGTAAAGCAGCCAGAGCTGCTAGATTTGACGATTTATCGTTATTGTGACGATTTTGAGCTCCAAAAATATCATATTGAGGATTTGGCGATTTATGGCTTTATTTTGGCAATTTTTACAAATTAAAAATTTACATGGGTGCCCTGGTAGTCTAGTGGGTAGTGTGCTAGACTATTAGCGTGAGGGTCGTGGGTTCGATTCCCACCAGAGACTGGTCTGTGACACTACACCGAGCATATGGTCTTGTTACTCCGCTCGTATAAAAATTAGAATATAATTTGTAATTATATTGTAATTAATAATAAATAAATAAATAAAAATTTACATCATATTCTTTGCTTAAGTATATCAAAAGCCACTTTGTATTTACTTTGCAATTTTTACTATTTGGGTGGAAATTTATGTTAGTAATAACAAGGAGTAAAATATTATGTTTTTAAGTTACTTTCGAATACCTATGATGATTTTTCTGTATTTTATTCCTTTTTAACGCCTTAAAAGTCAAAAATTTACGACTCCTAAATAACCTCGTAGTTGCGAATAACTTATCACTTGACATTGCAGACAATTTTAAAAATTCGAGTACAGCTTCTAATACTACCATCGGAAGAACAAAGACAAGAGCCGTTATTTTTGTTCGTACGACCAACACTCAGGGGATGGATGGCATTGTGTTTAGAACTATGAAAATATATTATGGGAAGAAGGAAAAAGGGAACAGTGTTTATGGACACTCGGCTTGTATATTTTTATACAATTTTGTATTTATATACAGTGTTTATATCATAAGTAATAGGAAAGGCCTCTGCAGGAATTATGTTCCGCATACGTATAGTCCGACTAAAAAACGTATTTTGACTGTAATGCAGTGCACGATCCACTTGGCAATCGACCACATACGGACGTGCTAGAAAGACGAGCGTTACGTCGGAATGTATGATTTTCGGGTACATGTCTCCTTATTTCGTTCGAATAAAATCCTTTTTTAGTAGCGATAGAACAGTGAAATACAAACCACACTGCAACGGTGCTCCAATGATTCATTCCGATGCTTTTGACTCCTTAATATTTACACCTCTATCATCACCTCATCTATCAATAAACAACACTGGGATAGATTGTTTAAACCTTAAACAATTTTTTCCTGAAAATGATACAAAATGTCTCCGTTCTTGGAAAAAAAAAATAATAAATAAAGATGAGGGACGTTAGTTTTTAATTTCTAACAAATTTTTTAAATGTTTAATTTTTGGACTCAGATAAGTAAATGACTTTATATGTTTTACTACAATAGAAACAATTTTGGTTTTTGTAAACTTTTAATTTATTTATTTATTTTTTCTGACGATTTTTTGCCGATTTCAATAAACGTCTTTGACGATTTTGACGATTTTTCTCTCAAATATTTGACAATTTGGTGCCTCATTTATCTGGCAGCTATGATTCCAGCATATTATTCATGAAGTCGCTATAGTCTAATAGCTAGTATGTCAGCTTAGCCGTGGATCACACCACAACTCAGACACAAGGAAATATTCCTTGGCGAGTTTCTTTTAGCAGATTTCTAGCAAAAACTCTGAGAGTAAATAAAAATTGGCATAAAAAGTTTTTCATAAAAAACTGTCGTTCAAAGTCGACTTGAAACTGTAGATCTCTCCACTTATGTTGGAAATTAACACACACAACATAAAAGGTATGAAAAGCTAGGTCGTAATCCTGATTGAAGGCTTGTAGTTACCAATTATGTGTGTATTTATGTTATTATTGAAGTCGCCGTAGTCTAGTAGGTAGTGTGTTGGCTTATTAGACAGTAAGGCCACCGTTCAAATCCTAGGTCAGTCATCTCGTACAAAATGAAATATGAAAAAACATTTCTTCGGCGACTTCAGCTCAGTAGATTTCTGGCAAAAACTCTGAGAGTAAATAAAATTGCAATGAAAAGTTTCTCAAAAATTTGTCGTTTGGAGTCGACTTTAAACTGTAGGTCCCGCCACACATGTATAAAATGATGCCCAACCAACATAGGTGGTGTGAGAAGCTAGGTCGTAATCCTGTCTGAAGGATTGTAATGGCCAATTATGTATAAATGTATGTATGTATGTATATTATTACTCCTGGACTCGCTGTAGTCTAGTCCTGTGTTCAATTATTAGAGACGGCTCCGTGGATCAGACCCCAGATCAGGAAACTCGAAGAAAACACAAAATATGAGAAAGTCGCCGATAGAACTTATTCTCAAAACAATACATTGAAATACACTGAATAAAGTAACTAAATCTGTGAAATCCTTCTTTTGAAGTCCACATTAAGCTGTAAGACCCACAAGTCTTGGATGATCATACTACTCTCATAATGGGTGGTATGAAAGCTAAATTGTAACCCTGACTAAGTAAGTTTCTGTTTCCAAGAATCACAAATTATTTACATTCCGTATGTTATTATTTTTATCAAACTTCACGAATTTAAATAGTTGGTCACGCTTTATATCCTAACAATTACTTGGCAATAACATAATGATAAATGAAGTTAAAGCAACAGTTTAAAAACACAGTCAATAATAAGTTTTATTTTTTATTTTTTTTTTCGTGCAATTGTTTTTATAGATTTTTACAGCAGTTGTGTGGGTGTATACTGAAGGCACAACACAAGATTGTGAAAAACGAAAAGTCCCCAGACACATAATTTCTCCAATGACACGTCTTCAATGGCAAGAAGGCAACATTATAAGCCGTTAGATATGAGAGTAAAATGAAAATCCATTAATTTTCCATTTCCATTATTTTGAAATGTTCATTATTAAATAGGAAGTTAGAGAAAGTATTGGGAATTAACGCCAATAGAATGGTGAGGGTTGTCCAAATGAATGGCTTTTTTCTGTTTGTTTTTGGAAGACAAAGTTTTTTATTGTATTTTATCTTACAGCTTATTGTGTCTGATAACCTACTAAATGGTTTAAAACTGAGGTCAAAGTTCAACTATAAAGAGACCGAATGATTCCAAATCACATTTCACATTATGAAACAAAGAAATAGGGGTAGTTTTTTTTTGTTTATAAATCTCCTGTGAAGAGCCCGAATGATCTTCAGGAGATGTTAATTGTAATTACTCAGAAAGAGTTACAATTATTGGAAGGCGCAAATTAAGAGAAAAAAGAAAGAAATGGAATTACATTCTAATTTCACCAGTAGAGATAAAGGAGATAATGGAATTGGTTTTCTTACCTTTTTTATTGTTTGATGGTGTAAATTTATTATTTAATTTTAGTAGCTTTACTTAAGAAGTTTGGGATTTTACCAATCAGCCACAAATTTTATTTTAGATATAATCTTTCTAGATAATTATTATATTTTCATATAGGTATGTACACAGTTAAATAAATAAATATAATTTCAGGTAAGTAATTCAGGTAAGTACATAGTTTCAGGTAAGTAATTTAGGTAAGTATGTATTTTTTTGGTTTATAAAAATTCATTTACTTTACTTTTTTTTGAGTAAGTATATATTTAAGTAACACTTAATGCAACACTTGAGGTAAGTAATAAGTTAAATAGATAATATTTAAAAATTTATGTATGTATTTAGGTGGGTATATTTTTTTTTTGGGTTTTTTAAGAATTAATTCACTTTTAATATATTTTTTTTGTTTATTTAGATTTAAATTGTTTCGCACTTGAGGTTGTTTTATCTCCAATGGTAAGAAAAGAAGTGAAGTTTGTCTGTGGTTTTATGTTCCACCAGACTTCTGACAATTGCATCAACGGCACATTTCCAAATTATGTGCCGTTAACTTAATTTTTGTAGACATTATTTGCGTCTGATGGAATGCTTGTTGTTGGAATATATGTGTGTTCAAACCTTGTTTGAACATATCGCCTTCCTTGGGGTCAAGCACAAGATGACCTCTCGCCTTGAGGTGTGGTACACAACACTTGTGCCAATGATTTGATGGCTTCGGCAATGATTTTGGCATTTGGCGTTGATGATGGTGGTGTTTTTGTAGTCGACTCTCTCTTTTGAACTCGTTTCCTTCCTTTAGGCCTTTCAGGTGTTGGATGGAGTAGTGTATGGTGGAACTTGTCACATTTTTTGCACATATCCAAGGAAGTGCAAGATCTTAGGTCATGGCTTCTAGCTAGGCAGTTTTCGCAGTATCTATACCTCTCGACGATTTCCTGTCTTTCACTGATAGACATTTTCAGGAACTTACGGCAAAGCCTTAATGCGTGGAATTTTCGGCAGAGTTTACACTCGTAAAGTTCAGGATCTGGTCGAGATCTTGGGTCACGGCCCTTGCCTACGTGACGTCTGTTGTCCTTGTGGTTCCGGCGTAAGATTATAACTTTGCGATTAGTTTTAGAATTTATTTTAACTATAATGCTCATCAGTGGGAAATGGAAGACGACATAGTTTGACTATAGGTCGAGTGATAGTTCCGGAAGATGTGCGAATGTCTGCCGTTCGCACATTCTTGTCCGGTCCTGGGTATGTATTCTCAATCCTTCCCAGTCGCCATTCGTAGGGTGGTTGTAAATCGTCCATTACTACGACGAGATCTCCTACATGCATATTAGGTATCGAGAATCTCCATTTGTAGCGCTTCTGCAGAGCCTTCAAATAATCTTCCTTCCACCGAATTGAGAATTGGTGGTGAAGTGCTTTGAGCTTCTCCCACCTGTTAATCAGAGACATCTCCTGCCAATTCTGTTCCGGGAAAGCCATGAGGGGTGCTCCTCTTAGGAAGTGGCCGGGAGTTAATGCTGTCAAATCCGATGGGTCCTCGGATAGTGCGGATAATGGGCGAGAATTCAAAATTCCTTCTATACGAGCTAGAATAGTTGAAAATTCTTCAAAGGTAAATCTCTGCGCACCAGCAATTCGCTTCAAATGAAATTTGAAGCTTTTTACGGCAGCTTCCCATAAACCACCCATGTGTGGAGCATGAGGGGGTATAAATCTCCATTCAAAGCCATATGTTATGTACTTCTGGGTTATATCCTGGGCTGCTGTTTTTACAAACAGATTGAATTCACGTTCGAGTGCTCGACTAGCTCCGAGGAAATTCCGACCATTGTCAGTTACTACCCTTTGGGGTAGTCCACGCCTCCCAACGAAACGAGAGAATGCGGCTTGGAATGCTGACGAAGATAGGTCCGAGCATAGTTCTAAGTGGATGGCTTTCGTGCTGAAGCAAACGAAAACACTAACATAGGCCTTTGCGGTCTTCGAATTTCGTAAGGCTGAGATTCTAATGTCAAATGGGCCAGCAAAGTCAATGCCCGTTACTTGAAATGGAGGTGAAAGAGTACACCTCTCTCGGGGGAGCGGAGCCATTATTTGAGAACAAGGCTGTTGTCGATAAATAAGACAAGTTTTACAATGTCGTATGATCTTCTTAACTCGGGGTTTGAGCCGGAAGATATAGAACTCAGTTCGTACCATACGACACATTTGACTGCATTCTGCGTGGGATAGAAAGTAGTGTAAATGTTTCAGATAAAGCTGGCAAAATCGGGAGTTGCCAGGTAATATAATGGGATAGCGTTCATTATATGGTAGGGAAGAGAGAGCTAATCTGCCATTTATTCTGAGAAGTGAATTCTCATCAAGGAATGGGTTTAGGGTTTTCAGAGCACTCTTGTTAGATATGTCTCGATTTTCAGACAAAGACTTATATTCCTCTGAATAATACGTCTTCTGACATAGCGTAATTAGTCTGGATTTAACGAACTTTATCTCCTCGTGAGTCAAGTCACTCTGAGTAATGCGTGATTTGTTTGGCCTGAGGTTCTTATTGCAATTGCTGAAAAATCGAAATATATAGGCTATTACCCGTAAAGCTCTATTGTATGAGGAGAATCGAGTTAAAATGTCATCGTTTCGGACTTCCGTGTGCAGTGTTTGGACTTCATTAGAGATTTGGGGTGGTTTCAACGGGTTTTGTTTAGGCCATTCAGCTGAGGGTTTTGTTAACCACGGTGGCCCATGCCACCACATGGAATTATGAGAGAGATTTTGTGGTTTACAGCCACGAGTTCCAAGATCCGCTGGATTGTCGTGTGTTGACACATGTCGCCACCTCGCATCTGGGATTAAGCGATATATTCGAGCCACCCTATTAGCTACATAAGTTTCCCATGATGAAGGGGGTTTTGATAGCCAACCTAGAACAATGGATGAATCCGTCCACAAATGTATTTCCGAGTTAGAGAAATCTAGGGATGTTAGAATATAATGGACAAGATTTGCCAATAAAACGGCTCCATTAAGTTCTAATCGTGGGAGACTGATTGTTTGAATTGGGGCTACCTTGGATTTTGCCAGTAACAAACTTGAAAATGTGTTATGTGTATTTGTTTGACATCTGATGTATACTGTAGCACAATAAGCTGATTTGGAGGCATCGGCAAATCCATGAATCTGAATGAAGTCTTCAGGCATATATTTGATCCACCGAGGAATTGAGATTTCCTCTATGTGGGAGAGATCCTGACCGAGATTGTTCCATAATTGAAGGGATTCTGGTGAAATCTCTTCATCCCATTCTAAGCCTTCTAACCACAGCTGTTGCATGAGTATTTTTGCCCTTATTATTAAGGGAGCAAGCCAACCAGCCGGTCGAAAAGTTTTGCAACAGACGAGAGAATTTGTCTCTTAGTTATTTTCGATGTTTGAGCAATTGGTGTAAAAGTGTAGGAGAAAGTATCCGTGAGAACATTCCATTTTACACCTAGAGTTTTCGTT
The DNA here is from genome assembly GCA_930367235.1 of Sarcophaga rosellei. Classification (NCBI taxonomy): domain Eukaryota; kingdom Metazoa; phylum Arthropoda; class Insecta; order Diptera; family Sarcophagidae; genus Sarcophaga; species Sarcophaga rosellei. The sequence goes on along the minus strand of OV884021.1, from coordinate 29,367,287 downwards.
GTGCTCGATTCATGGAAGCGGAGGAAATCTAAGTCGTAAAGATCCTCTTTTGGTAAATGGGAAAGCAATCCAGAGTTATTTGCAGTGATCTTTTTCAGGGGCAGTCCTGCGGATTTCAAGACTTGTATAAGTTGAGTTTGAGCGGAAAGGGTCTCCTCTAAGGTAAAACCTCCAGAAAGGATATCATCTACATAAGTCTCCTTACGTAAAATGGATGAAGCTTTCGGGAATTGGTGCTCAGAGTCATTTGCCAGTTGGAGGAGTGTTCGTATTGCGAGATAAGGTGCGCAATTTAAGCCAAAGGTTACTGTTTTTAACCGGTAATCCTTTATAGGGCCATTCTGTTATGGTTGAAAGACAATCTTCTGATAAGATCTATCTTCGGGATGTACGAGAATTTGACGATACATTTTCTGTATATCGCCACTGAATACAAATTTGTATTTTCTCCAATTGAGAATAATAGTAATCAAGTCACTTTGTAGAGTAGGGCCTGTGTACAAGACATCGTTGAGAGAAAAATTGGACTTTGTCTTCCTTGATGCGTTAAATACAACTCGTACCTTGGTAGTCTTATGGTCTGGGCGTACAACAGCATGGTGCGGTAAGTAAAATGAGTTGTACTTGCCACAAGATATGATCTCATGAGTGGAAGTTTCTTCCATATGATCAAGAGTTAAGTATTCCTTCAAAACATTGTTGTATTCGACGTAAAGTTCGGGATCCTTGGACAATGTTTTTTCCATTCTGGAATATTGGGCCAGTGCAATGAATCTAGATGATCCTAGGAAGAGTTTTTCGGGATACTCCTTCTTAAATGGCAATCGTACTATGTATCTACCATTCTCATGACGTGTTGTAGTCTTAGTGTAAAACCTTTCACAAATTTCATCCTCAGTTGTGCACGAGCTTGTTGAGGGAATCTCTTCCTCCTCCCAAAACTTTTTTAAAATATTATTGAGATCCGATATATCCGAGGGAATAACTGAAGTTGTGAAAGTTTGAATTGTTTGGGTTCTCATAGGGCCACTTAGCACCCACCCGAATATGGTGTTATACGCTGAGGTGCGACCGCAAATATTCTTCTTAATACCTTCAATGTTCACGAGATATTCATAATCATTACCCAGGATTAGATCTATTTGGGATGATTTGTTAAAGGTGGGATCAGCCAGATCTAATGCTTCGAGTTCGCTGGAGTTGGGGATTGCAAAGGTACAAGAGGGGAGTTGTTTAGTGACTTTCGGCAAAACTATTGCTTTAATAGGAATCCTCAGATTATACCTTTTTGCGTACAAAACGAACTCGCATTCCTTGTTTGCGGACTGTTTTTGTCCGCCAATACCGACAATTTCCAAGCGAGATGTTTGAAAGGGGAGTCGCAGTCGGCTTCTAATTCTTTCCGTTATGAATGTTCGCTGAGAACCTGGGTCTATAAGAGCTCGAATGGTGAAGAGTTCACCTCTATATTCTATTTGCATGAGAGCGGTTCGCAATAGAATATTCTCATTACTCGTAGAGTAATTGGCGTGTACTTGACTTGATGTAGGGTATTCAGTTCGAGATTCATTGGGATATTTTTGGGTAGCATTTGTCGATTGGGGGGAATTACTGCTAGCCTTATGATGTGAATTATGAGATTCCCGTGGTGGGGGTTTTGACACTTTCGTCATGTGCAATAGAGAATGATGGGTTTTTTTGCAATACATACAAGTATGTTTGCTTTTGCAATTTGCTTTTGTGTGAGAATAACCTAAGCAATTATTGTAAAATTTGTTCTTGTACACAAAGTCGACTCTTTGTTGTACAGTGAAAGCCCGAAATTTCGGACACACTCGGAGATTATGTTCCTCACCGCATGCCTTGCAAGCCAGATGTAAGTGTTCCTGAGAGGAATATGTTTGTATGTTTGGTTGTGGCTTCTTGATCAAACAAAAGTCATCCTTAGCAGTTTTAATGCTTGTGAGACGCTCTACAGCTTCGTATCTGTCTACTAAAAATTGAGACATCTGTGACCACTTTGGTAGTTCACGGGGTGATGAAAGTGATTGTTCCCATAGCGAAAGGGTGAGATCGGGTAATTTAGTGGAGATTAGTCTTATGAGAATGGGGTCCCAGCTTTCCACATTTACTCCAAGAGTCTTCAGAGTTGCCAAAGAGTCATTTACGGAAGACTGGATTCTTCTAATTGACTCACTATTCTCGTTAGTGGCCGGTGGGATATCGAATAGAATCTTTATTTGGTTGTCAACCAATACTCGTTTATTCTCGTACCGGGTCTTCAGAGCGTTCCATGCCAATTCAAAATTATCATGAGAAAGTGGATATCTTTTGACTATGGCACCTGCTTCTCCTTTTGTCTTGTTCCTGAGGTGGTACAGTTTAGTTACAGGGGTCAGTTTGGAGTGATTTATGTAAACCGCTGTAAACATATCACGAAAGGAGGGCCATTGTTCATAACTTCCTTGAAATACCTCTGTATCGCAGGGGGGAAGTTTTATACAGTAGGCTGAGGATTCAGTTGTATTCTGATTCGAGGCGTGTGAGTCCTGGGATGTTTTTGAGTCACCAGTGGAATTCACTTGAGCTACCTTCACTAACTCGAGAATCTGTGAAGTACAAATGTAGTAGGCCTCCATACACGCTTCATATTTTTTCTTCGCCTCTTCCTTAAAGTCCGAGGTTACTGTTTTGTCCTGAGATAACATTATTCTCTCATAGGAACCATCGAGTTTTGCCCATTTTGAGTCCAAGTGTTTCAACTTGACTCCCAGAACCAATTCCGATTGTTCGTCCGTGGGAGGTCGTTGGAATTGTTGGCAAAATTGGATCAAATGATCACAATTGAACAAGAAGCTCTCCCTTGGAGAGCCGGTTGCCTCGCTGCGAGATGAGGTAGACATTTTCTTAATAATGGGCTTGATATCTTAATTGATATAAGAATGAGTGTTAAGATTTAAATATTAAATTCGTATATGAGATACGACTTGAGAGTTTTGGGCTACTGTGAAGTAGAGCTAGAACTGATATCTAGCTATAATTTAAGAGAGTATATATAAGTGGGTAATACTGGATATTGTAATCCAGTGGAAGTTAGCACTTTGGAGATTAGGGCTACTGGGAAGTAGTACTAGATACCTGTTATCTAGCGTGAAAAGTGAAGAAAAACTCCAAGTGCTAATCTGTGGTAGAAAAATTCTTTTCTATACTCTATGAATAGGGGTTAGGGGCTATATGGGAATAGCACTAGATACCTGTTATCTAGTTTAATAATAAAAAATAGAGTATAGAATCGAATAAAGATCCGGTATATTAAACCATTGCCATGTGAATTCTTTTATAAATGTGCAATATGAATTTGAAAAAGAGACGTGAAATTAAATTTATTCCACTATATATTTCGTGTATATTGGTCCTTAATAAACAAAAATTAAAAAAATTTTTTTTCTTTTTTTCAATTCAAAAATATTTTTAAATATATTTTTTTTTTTTGTTTTGAGTTCCAAATATTCTTTATTTCTTATTTTTAAATTAATTTATCATTAAATTTTAATTTAATTTTGTGATGTGAATTTTATAGTGTGAGCCTCAATGGGTTAATTTGCAGTGGACTGTATTCTTTTTATTGGGAATAAAGAGCAGTGGTGTAAAAGGAAAAAATCATCAATTTATTTTTTCAATATTGGTATCTAAAACTAAAATTAAAACAGTGAGGATAACTGGGATAAACATTTATGTATTTATTTTAATAATACATTTATTGATAATTATTAAATTTGGAAAAACAGTAAATTTCATTCCTTTCTTTCTCTGATGTGATATGATTTACTTTCCTTGGGTTCTTCCTTTTCTTTTTCCTTCGATCTTCTTGTGATACAACCAGAATTGTTGTTTCAATTTAGATGAGTCCGTTATTCTCTTGTTGGATATTTGTAACAAAGAGATTTGTTACAAATCAAGAGAAATTTCAAATGGGATATGTATAGTAAATCAAACACACTTCTCTTATGTGTGAATAAGAGAGTAGTGTATTAATACACTATGTGTTTGGTTTACACCAGAGCCCGGCAAATCCTATGCACGCGTGCATGTCAGCCATTATTAAATTTACAACAGAGCCCGGCAAAACCTATGCACGCGTGCATGTCAGCCATTATTAAATTTACAACAATGTTCTCTCACGATCAAAAATACACTCAGTCTCATTTGAGCATCCATTGAAAGAGGTTGTGTTGTCGCATGTTTCTGCTAATGCAGGGATGTACAGTATGAATATCCCAGAAAGTTTTCTATTAAATATGTATATTTCCAAAAAAAAAAACAAATTTTAATCTAAAATGCTTCCTTAAATCAATATAATCAAAGAAGTCTAAACGAATTTTACAAATTTTAATTTAATAAACTAATATTTTTAATTAAAATACCACCACTTAAAAATTTAAAGTTTCCATGCCTGCATTGTAGTGAATTTAAGAGTATAAATTTTTCTCTTTTCTTATTTTTCGCTCTCGCACAACTGACCAATAGCAAGAGCTGCCGGGCTCTGGTGTAAACCATCAGAACCAATAAAGAGGCATATGTTCGCTTACTTTAAAATGAACAACAAAAGAGAGTGTGTTGGCAAGATTGATCATTTGCAAATAAGAGACAAGTTTTTTGTGCCTTTGTGATTGTTGAACGGTTTTTTAATCAACAAGTGAAGTTCTCTGACTCTCTTCCGCTCGCTCGCCTGTATACCTATAATTATTACACCACTGATTACTAGTATTGCTGACTTAGACACAGTTCTATACGCCGATCCCACGCTAAGTGCTGCGGTTCGTTGTACCGATGATAAAATTTTATTTAGACATTCGATCTTTAATGTCTCTGCCCAGATCTCACTGCCGTAAAGCCGAATAGACTCCGTTATTGCCATCATCAATCTGCATCTGCTCTGTACAGGACCGCCAATAATGGTCATAAGCCTACCAAGTAAGGAGGTAACCTTAGCGGCTTTGTTGCAGCGTGTTGGATCTGAGCCCAGAACGTCAGGTTAGGGCCCAGTCGAATGCCAAGATAGTTGACTACTTTCTGCGTCGTCAAAGTGGTACTGCACTAAATGCTAGACACCTACGATTTCTGTTAATTAAAACACAATTACAAATTATATCTAATTACTGTGAGTTGAATAACTTAACCTTATGCTCGGTGTAATGTTCTAGACCAGACTATTTGGTGGGAATCAAACTTACTACATTCACGCTAATAAAATAGTAGACTACCAGAGCACTTTACGGAGGACATAGTAGCTTCGAAATTCTTCCAATTTGGAAAAGTATACCTATAGTGGCGCATATATTCTCTCTATCGTCTCCTCCTAAGACATCTTCGATCCCTTTCGTTACAGTTCGTCCGCCTTTTCGTTTATCTCTATGCATGGCCGCATTTACAATGGAAAGAATCCAAGAGTTGTCTTCGAGCAACCATTACATCCATAAAAAATTATTTTGATATGATTTGATGTATCTTATCGTCCGGTGGAATCATTAGGCATTTTTTTTAAACAAGAATAGAAATGCGATTACGATCAATGGAAATAACTACAATAGGATGATCTACAGTTTTTTTGTAAAGGAAAATTGAACATTTTAATGTAGAAAAAATACGGCTTTAACAGGATGGTGCCACTTGTCACACTGAATCCTTTGAAAGAAAAAATAGAAAAAGAGAAGTAAATTGGCCACCAAACCCCCTGTTTTTTAGGGTTCTTTGAAATCGAAAGTGTACAGCAATAAATCTCTCAACAGCTCAAGAGCTTAAAATCAAGATTATTGAACAGTTATTAACCAATTATTGAAAAACGTGATTGATCATTTTGTTAAAAGATTGGTAATTTGCCAAGCCAATAGGGGATCACTTGACCCCCAATAAATTGAAAAACATTTTTTATATTTCAAAAAGTCTTGTTTTTTTTTAAAAAATTCAAATAAAACCCCAATTTTACATTTCCCCTCTCTTACATTTCTTAATTTATTGGTTTCTTTTCCCATATACATAAATTGTCTGGCTGGCGAAAGTGTCTAAATCAATGACAGCTACTGCTGCTTTAGCTTAAGTGAACAATACTAATGCTGCTGCAGCTTTACGAGTAGCGGTGGTCCTTTTGGCGTCATCACTAACTATTTGTGTTGAATTATTTCGATTTTTATATTTATTTCGCAAACTTTTAACATTCATTTCGCATTTGCATTCATGCTTACTACCCAGTATCATAATTGATGGTGTGGAAATGATAGAATGACTTTAAGATTCTTATAAATGTTCTAACACAGTAAATAAACAGGATAAATATACAGACATAATTGTGTTTTAAGCGATGCTGACTTTAAGCAAACCAGCCATCCAGACTCCGCGAATATTTATCTTAAAAGTTTTATGAGAAAAACTTTTGCTTTGAAAACGTTTAACATTTTTGTGTATATTTCGTGGATGTTGTTATGTTATGTTAGTATTTGGCTTATGAACAGAATGTTAGGGGGAAAATAGTTTTGAAAGATTATCAAAAATATGATCTAATCTAAAATAATATCAAATGTTAGGAAATTTATGAATTGTTGCATTTAGCGATGTGCTAAATCACACATGCTTGTAGTATTTACGACGCACATACATAAGTCACTTTTTTTTAATAAACTCGTCATTGCCAGTGATAACTTCTGTTTGTTCACAATTTTTTTGTGCACAGAAGAGAATTACTGAGTACATCCAGTAGTTATAACCTTCATGGACATTAAAAAACTATCGATGTGCTTTTCGATGTTCCTCAAAGAATCATTGATATCGTTATCAAAATTAAAAAGCAAGATACTGGTGTTTTGCTTTTACATCCCTTAACGTTAAAATTATAAACAAAAGCAACAAAAACAAACCAATGCAGTAAACAAACCTGTTTACAAATTATCGTACTGCTATACTGTAAAAAAAGTAAACAAAAATACAACAACAAACACCAGCATAAAAAATGGTAAACAAATAACAAAAATACAACAACAAGCGCTACAAGAATAAATGTAAACAACGATGTTTTCATTTATGGAGATTTCGAGAACACGAAGTCATGGAAATTTGCCTTCAAGAACATTAATCAGACTGTTTACGTTGCCAAGCCAAGGTATAGCAGGCGACTGGGTGAGTGAAGTTTAGCCAGTCTTGTGCGGAGACGCGGTGCGTTTGAAGAGAGTAATCGTAGTTGAAGACCTCCGTTACAAAGATCTGTCGAATAATTGTCTAGTAATTGTTATTGATTGGTTATGCAAAGGGTATAAACAGAGCAATAACAAAGAAAAGCAACTGTTGTTGCTTACATAAAATTGTGAACAGGGGCACACAGAATTGTGCAAATGATAAAGAATTTTAATTGAAACTAAACGCATATTTGTTTTGCAATCAACGAACTCATATTTGAAACGCTTTTAAAAGCTAAAAACGTAACATTATTATATCGAATTTCCACAAAACAACAGAATGGACTCATAATTGCTTAGAGGTGGTGCGGCCAGACGATTTATTGCACTGCTCTCATACTACATGCCCCCGCCTCCTCTTGAGTTCGCTATTAGTTGCCAGTAAAAATAAGTTCTTATATTCCTCATTTATATACGTTCGTTCCTCTTATCAGGGACTTTGTAAGGAAATACTATCTGAGTCCACTATGACCGGCAAAAAAATTGGTTATAATCCTTAGGCTACATCTCGGTAGTCTATTACGTACGTACATAATTGGTGATTACAACCATTCAGTCCTAGCTTCTCACACCACATATGTTGTGTGTATTATTTTATGCATTAGTGGCGGGACCAACAGATTAAAGTGGTCGCCGACCCACTGATTTGTGAGAAACTTTTTCATAACAATTTTATATACTGTCAGAGTTTTTGTAGGAGATCTACGGAGAAGAAGTCGCCGAAGAAATAGTTTTTCATATTTCGTTTTGTTGGAGATATCTCACTATGGGTATGAACTTTGATTCTTTGTCAACTAGGCCAATACACTACCTACTAGATTACAATCATTTTGGTAGACTAAAGCAAAATTCAGATTACATAGTAATTAGCCTACAGAATACAAAGTTTTCTAAAATCCGTTCGAATCTAAATGAGTGTCCACCTTTCTCCAAATTTCTATTCACTCTTTTCCTATTCCACAGAAAGATACTACCCTCATCAGCTGCATGAAAGATGACTTCCCCGCAATCTGATCTGCCTGTTCACTACTACAAATTCCTACGCTCCTGGGTATTCGATACTAGCTGATTCAGCTTTCCATTGTAATCTTGAGTTAACCTCATACTAGACGAGGGCACGCGTTGCAGTCTGAGTGTCAAATGGTATTGCTATGTGACATCCAACTTCCTGCATAAGTTCCCATTCACAGACTCGTCACTAGTCATTTCACAAAATCAGAGTGTTTACTGTCAGTCATCCTATTTGGTAGGTCGCGATGACTCCTGATTTATATGGAGTTATAATTGTCTTAACTATTTATGCAATCAGTTTATATCAAACAGATTCAGCAGTGTCGTTAAAGGGCAGTCTCTCAGTGCCACGGTTATACCAACACAAGCCGGTCTCTTCGAGGTCTTTTCAAAAGATATGTTGATTTTTAAATTTTGAGGGATGCGTCTTTTAACTATTTTATTATGTTTAAACACTCGCCTAGCTGTGTAGCTTGTTTATTTTGCTTGTGAGAGATCAGAAACATTTGAAATATCGATGTCATTCAACAATTCCTGGGTCATTCATAATTTTTTTTTTTTGTAAAAATTTAGCAATTTTTGAACAGTCTTCGCTTGCACACGCCTCACACCCAAAGTTTTCGAAAAAATTGCATGGCATCTGCAAAGCTAATGCCAATCAGAAATCAGCAACGAGTATTCAAAAAGATGAGTAGAATCGAATCATACTCATAATTTCTGATACGTATACGCATTCATACTGAATTTAATATCATACTCATACTACTCATATTCAAAGTTTGAAGTACTTATCATACTCATACTTAACAACACGTATGGTGTTGTTTACTATGACTCTTCATAACTCAAGATTTACAAGAATAACAAAATAAGTATGAATCGTGTACGAAACCTAAAATACTCACTAGAAGGTTGTGTGCTTGCTTTTCTTGCTGACTTTGTCTTTTTTGCTTATGTGTCCGTTTTCTTTTTTTGTAAATTCAACAACATCTAAGACTGTAAATTTTGATGTATGATTCGAGTCACACGAATCATTTATAAGTATTATAAGTAATATAATACTTATATATGTATAAGTAATGGTATGAGTTTGATGTCAACCTTGTACTCAAACTCATTGCAACCTGTATATATAAATCAACGTTGTAGTGAGTACGAATGAATCAGAATATTTAAATTTCAGTATTGTTGACTCACTTATATTCAAAATTTCATGAGCGCTTATGGGTTGCGAAAAACAATTAATTACCGATCTCTGATGCCGGCATGCTAAACAACTTCCCTAACTGTGATTCTTCATAACGATATTCTCTTCACTTTTTCAATATTTTCATTGATTATTGATGTCCCTAGTTGTCCAGGGTGAACACTGCCATTTACATCTTCTCGAACTTCCTTCGAATGGCTTGCACCGTTTGTAAAAATATTTTCGGCTCAAAGTACTCTCACCTTATACCACTCTAACCACATACCACTGTAAACACAACAGCTAAGGCAGACATTATTGAAAAACCGTTAAAATTTCCATTTTCTCACACCAAAAACTTTAAGGATTTCATTATCACACAATGAATAACAAATTTTCCAAGAACTTTTGATCTTCGAATAATAAATTAAAAAACTTTCTTTCTAAGCATTCCAGTTCACATTAAAGACTGAAATGAATATTTCATTACCAAGCATCAGGAGTACATAATATCGTCTCCTTTATGACGACTTCTTTCGCACAACGATTCGCAGTTCAAAAATATTATTGATGACTTGTACGCTTGACTTCACCATTTAACACTTGCCACCAGCAAAAACAAATGAAATGACTTCAGAATTGTTGAAGTGAAAACAAATCAACAACAGAAATAATAATAAATGAAAATGAAGTTAAAGAGCTATAAGCAGCTAAAACCGAATGCGTGGTAAGCTACACCATTTAAATTAATCATAAGGGCCTTTTATATTTGTGGTGTTGTGGAGTAAAGTTGAACTGTGAAACCAACAAGAGTTATGAACAGATTTTCTAAAGTAATGTGTTCAAACGAGGTTTGAACACACATATATTCCAACAACAAGCATTCCATCAGACGCAAATAATGTCTACAAAAATTAAGTTAACGGCACATAATTTGGAAATGTGCCGTTGATGCAATTGTCAGAAGTCTGGTGGAACATAAAACCACAGACAAACTTCACTTCTTTTCTTACCATTGGAGATAAAACAACCTCAAGTGCGAAACAATTTAAATCTAAATAAACAAAAAAAATATATTAAAAGTGAATTAATTCTTAAAAAACCCCAAAAAAAATATACCCACCTAAATACATACATAAATTTTTAAATATTATCTATTTAACTTATTACTTACCTCAAGTGTTGCATTAAGTGTTACTTAAATATATACTTACTCAAAAAAAAGTAAAGTAAATGAATTTTTATAAACCAAAAAAATACATACTTACCTAAATTACTTACCTGAAACTATGTACTTACCTGAATTACTTACCTGAAATTATATTTATTTATTTAACTGTGTACATACCTATATGAAAATATAATAATTATATAGAAAGATTATATCTAAAATAAAATTTGTGGCTGATTGGTAAAATCCCAAACTTCTTAAGTAAAGCTACTAAAATTAAATAATAAATTTACACCATCAAACAATAAAAAAGGTAAGAAAACCAATTCCATTATCTCCTTTATCTCTACTGGTGAAATTAGAATGTAATTCCATTTCTTTCTTTTTTCTCTTAATTTGCGCCTTCCAATAATTGTAACCCTTTCTGAGTAATTACAATTAACATCTCCTGAAGATCATTCGGGCTCTTCACAGGAGATTTATAAACAAAAAAAACTACCCCTATTTCTTTGTTTCATGGTCCTTCTCCGGTTTTTTATGGTACTAAGCGAGTGTCTAAAATCAGCAAAAAATCACAACTACAAGTGAGAACAATTCTATAAAAAAGCGATATACAACAGCTACATACAACAACTCCACACAACAATGAGGTAAAACGAACATAAAGATCATATCTACAATAAAAAGCATCAAAACCGTAAAGTGCCTCGGCCACGTTCAAATTCTGGTGTTCAAATTTTGCATATGTGTTGGTAATATTTGTTTGACTCAGCACAGCAACACATCAAATTTCAGCCTTCAAGTTTCATTTTAAAAATGTTGTGGAGAAGACAACATCACATGGTTTTCATCGGAAAAAATTCTTTTATGGTTTTCTTTTTTTTTTTGCAAACATTTTTTTTTAGGTTTTCTGAAAGAACATATGGGCTTTTGGTTGGGAGATTGTTTTGTTTTTGTTTGTTTTTTAGTTTTTTCTTTTAATATGCCAATGATTGTTTCATAGTCATTGCCCTGGCGCAGGCAATTAAAAAAACAAAAAAAGGAAACTGCGAAGAGTCTTTGGATGAAAGAGTGGTTGAAGAAAAGGGATGCATTTACCATAGATGGGCACTTTGCAGTACCAGTAAAATTTCAGTAAAAATTGATTTTTACTGATTACTGAAAAAAATTTCAGTATTCAGTAAAATTTTACTGTTAATGCAATCTAAATTTGAATGAAATTTAAATAAAATTTAAATGAAAAAAAGTAAAATTTTACTGTTAATGCAATCTAAATTTAAATGACATTTAAATGAAATTTAAATGAAATTTAGATTGCATTACCAGTAAAATTTTACTGAATACTGAAATTTTTTTCAGTAATCAGTAAAAATCAATTTTTACTGAAATTTTACTGGTACTGCAAAGTGCCCATCTATGGCATTTACGCACCAAAATGTTCTCAATGAACTCAAATTGAGTCCTCCAAATGATTTTCAAAACCTTTTACGGATTAATGAAGGCACATATGAGGAACTTCCAAATTTGGTTGGCCCGAAAATTCAAAAACAAGATACTCAAATGTGTGACGCCATCTCTCCGAATCAACGTCTATCTATAACATTGCGTTTTCTTGCTACAGGCAATTTCTTTTCTGATTTAAAATTTGTCAGCGCTATTTCGGAACGAGCAATTGGTCGCATTGTTATAGAGACTTATGGAAAAATAAGCAAGATTTTAAAATATAATATAAAAGCAATTAAAACAAATTATTAATGGACTTAATTTTATAAATAAAATAATTTTTATTATTTTTTTACAAAACAAAGTTATTACAAATAAATTAATGATCATAATGAATCATAAATAAATACAAAAATACATATACAAAAACAAAACATCCACTTCTTATTATTTTTATTATCATTTTCTGCTACACATTTTCAAAACATCCGCGAACCAGATGGTGATGTTTCTCCTACGAAATCAGCAGAAAAATGAAATTTGAAGTAATTGCCCGCACACACATCAAATTTGCTTCCAATTTCTGCGGAGCAGGTAGCGAAAATCAAAAGTATTTTGATATTCTTCAAATTCTTCTCAGCCTGTACGTGTGAGGACAGTTTTCTGTACGTGTGAGTACAGTTTTACCAATACAATCACAAAAATGGCAGATTGATCAATCTGGTTTGATCGTGGCTGTGCTGCTTAAGTGACTTACATTTTTTTATACTTAAGCAGCACAGCCACGATCAAACTAGATTGATCAATCTGTCATTTTTGTGATTGTATTGGTAAAACTGTACTCACACGTACAGAAAACTGTCCTCACACGTACAGGCTGAGAAGAATTTGAAGAATATCAAAATACTTTTGATTTTCGCTACCTGCTCCGCAGAAATTGGAAGCAAATTTGATGTGTGTGCGGGCAATTACTTCAAATTTCATTTTTCTGCAGATTTCGTAGGAGAAACATCACCATCTGGTTCGCGGATGTTTTGAAAATGTGTAGCAGAAAATGATAATAAAAATAATAAGAAGTGGATGTTTTGTTTTTGTATATGTATTTTTGTATTTATTTATGATTCGTTATGATCGTTCCTTTATTTTTACTAACTTTGTTTTGTAAAAAAATAATAAAAATTATTTTATTTATAAAATTAAGTCCATTAATAATTTGTTTTAATTGCTTTTATATTATATTTGAAAGTCTTGTTTATTTTTCCATAAGTCTCTATAACAATGCGACCAATTGCTCGTTCCGAAATAGCGCTGACAAATTTTAAATCAGAAAAGAAATTGAGATGGCGTCACACATTTGAGTATCTTGTTTTTGAATTTTCGGGCCAACCAAATTTGGAAGTTCCTCATCATCTTCTTCATCATTTGGAGGACTCAATTTGAGTTTATTGAGAACATTTTGGTGCGTAAATGCATCCCTTTTCTTCAACCACTCTTTCATCCAAAGACCCTTCGCAGTTTCCTTTTTTTGTTTTTTTAATTGCCTGCGCCAGGGCAATGACTATGAAACAATCATTTGTCATATTAAAAGAAAAAACTAAAAAACAAACAAAAACAACACAATCTCCCAACCAAAAGCCCATATGTTCTTTCAGAAAACCTAAAAAAAATGTTTGCAAAAAAAAAAAGAAAACCCTAAAAGAATTTTTTGCGATGAAAACCATGTGATGTTGTCTTCTCCACGACATTTTTAAAATGAAATTTGAAGGCTGAAATTTGATGTGTTGCCGTGCTGAGTCAAACAAATATTACCAACACATATGCAAAATTTGAACACCAGAATTTGAACGTGGCCGAGACACTTTACACATATAAAATATTGGCAAATAAGTAAAGGAAAAGTGAGTGACAAAAAATTTTCACATATATACATAAAAAATTATCCCGTGTAAAAGAAAAAAAAAAAAGAGAGAGAAAAAACATAAAGTGAACAAAAAAAAATGATAATAGGTTAAATATAAAATTTAACCCGTTAAAGAGTGCTAAAAAAAAGTGGTGTTATCTCGAAAAAATTAACCTCGGAAAACAAAAAAAGAGGTTAAAAGTAGCGTATGGACATTTAGATGGACATATGCTTACGGTAAAATTAAGTTAATTAAAGCACATAAGTCCCGTTTTTTCTCTCCTTTTACGCGTGTACCGTTTTCTCGTTTATCCCGTTTTTTATACTCATATATAAGAAATAATTTAAAAAAAAAAAAAAAAATTCTAATTTTCTCACTCAAAAATATATGTACATAAATTATATATTACATAAATTATATATTACATAAATTATATATATATATATTATTATACATAAGATTTGATCCCGTTAATCGATTTCGCGTCAATCATTTCCCATACCGTATATAAAATATTCCCGTGTATAAAATACAGAAATCTCTTTTCTGTATATGTAAAAAAAAAAAACCATTTGAAAGTTCCCCCTTTAAAAAGGAACAAAGTGAAAAAAATATAAAAAGAATAAAAAACAAAAGTGCAATTAATCTCATATCCCATAATCTCTGTGTAAACCAGAGCCCGGCAAATCCTATGCACGCGTGCATGTCAGCCATTATTAAATTTACAACAATGTTCTCTCACGATCAAAAATACACTCAGTCTCATTTGAGCATCCATTGAAAGAGGTTGTGTTGTCGCATGTTTCTGCTAATGCAGGGATGTACAGTATGAATATCCCAGAAAGTTTTCTATTAAATATGTATATTTCCAAAAAAAAAACAAATTTGAATCTAAAATGCTTCCTTAAATCAATATAATCAAAGAAGTCTAAACGAATTTTACAAATTTTAATTTAATAAACTAATATTTTTAATTAAAATACCACCACTTAAAAATTTAAAGTTTCCATGCCTGCATTGTAGTGAATTTAAGAGTATAAATTTTTCTCTTTTCTTATTTTTCGCTCTCGCACAACTGACCAATAGCAAGAGCTGCCGGGCTCTGCTTTAAGGCAATCGAACCACGTGTAGGTTGAATACTGAATAATCAAACTTGTCAACTCGTATACTTGTCTTTTCCATTCAACACACAAACATTGAAGTACAAAAAACAAGAAATCATTATGTATGAATTTGTTCATTCCTATCAACAAGTGCAAGTTTTTTTATTGTATTTTAATTTACAGTAGCTTTGATGTCTATTCGTCTTGTTTATGACAAAATAGGAAATAATAAAAATAATTTGCAGTTCGAAATTGCAAATAACAGAACTAAAAAAGTGCCAAATTCGGAAACACCGTAATCAGTGTAATGATACAAAAACAGTACAATTAATTAAAAAAAAAACAAAACGGGACATTTATTTTTAAGTAAAAACTCAACAATTTATTCAAATGATTACAAAAAAAAAAAAAAAAATATATATAAAAAAATATAAAATATAAAAATGTGAGATCTTATAAAAATGTGAGATCTTTTTCCCACGTGCATTTTCCCACGTGTACTTCCCCTAACTTTGTTTTTGATGATCAAATTCAAATACAAACTAAACTAAACCTGTAGCTGCACTCATTTATCAATGTTGAATTGGTTAAGGCCGTGTCAGATAAAACTTTGTTGCTTTGCGTGACGTTTATAACTTTGAGAGAAAAGCGTAAAGCAAAAGGTGTATGACACAACCAAAACTTTGACAACACTCGCGTTGTTTGTTTCTCTTTAAAAGTGGTTGGGCGCATAAGTTTTTTTTACTGAGTAAAATTATGAAAATTATATTAAATACTTCTTCCAAAATATAAAATTCAGTTACCTCTCTTTTTTTTAATATAATAAAAACAAAACAATAACAAAAAAGCTTTAAATTTAAAGAAAAATATTGAAACAATAAAATTTGCGCTCAAATTTGCCAAAAATATTTACTGAATAATCAACAGCTGATTGTCAAAGCGAGCAAAAAGATGAGAGATGCCCAACTTTCCGCTTTGCGTTGCGTTAAAAGCAGTTTATGTGACAAGTGCCATATGAACATGTACATTTATCTCAAATGTCAAAGCGTATATGCAACGCAACGCGAAGCAAAAGTTTTATCTGACACGGCCTTTATGTCGTTTGCATTGTTGGCGTATCATATCACACAGACGATTGATTCAAACATGTTGTATAGTTAAAGAGAATAAGAGTGTTTGGACACGATAAATTTACTACAAACCCTTCTCTTGCGTGTGCGAACTTGTTCAAAAAATGCTTTTATTAATTCTACTCATAATCAGAATTTGAAGTATACAGCAAAATGAATATGATTTTTAATCATCATTGAATTTTTCTTTATTCTTTAAAATGAACAAAAGTTTTTGTGCTGAACAAAATCAAGAAAAACCGTGATTTTGAAGTTCTCTGAAGAGAGTGTGAAAGACTAAAAACTTGCACGGAGAGACTGTAAATGTCGACGACCCCAGAAAGCGGACAATACAACATTGGCAAGAGAAATGGAACACTGAAACAAGTGGTAGATGGACGGCAAAACTTCTCCCAGATATTACCTACTGGATTGAGGGAAAATTTGGTGAGGTTAACTACTATTATTAGTATTATCCGGACATATTTGTAAATATCTGTTTAAAATGGGGAAGATGACACGACCAAATTGCATTTATGATGACGCGTTGATTGACGATGCGAAACACACTTTCTTTCGTTGTGAGAGATGGAGTTCAGAAAGAAGGAATCTTGAGGCCAAAACTTCAGCGACAACGCAGTGAAGAAAATTGGAATAGTATGGCCAGTTACACTGAGGCCTTGCTAAAATCTAAGAAATTTGACTTCGATGAGAGAATTAGAATAGATGTTTGAACACCTTCTCAGATTTTGTTGCGCAATCCGGACGCGGATAGGTATATGAAAGAGCCAAATGGCCAGACGGACTCCACTTCGAAGTAAAAACACGGTAGTTCCAGAGTAGGCACAAAGAGTCCAAAAGAGGAGGGGGAGATTTAGTGGGTGAGGGCGGGGGATAGTGACGACTTCCCCTATGGTGCAGTTAGGTACATTTACTACTCCTCAGAGAAAAA
Source organism: Sarcophaga rosellei (assembly GCA_930367235.1). NCBI lineage: Eukaryota > Metazoa > Arthropoda > Insecta > Diptera > Sarcophagidae > Sarcophaga > Sarcophaga rosellei. Next base: position 29,350,185 of record OV884021.1, on the reverse strand, counting down.
AAAAACAGGTAGTGGACTGACTTATTATACATAAGGCCACGATTCAAAACCCATATCAGAAATCTCCAACAGAACGAAATATGTATGAAAAAATATTTCTTCGGCGACTTCCTTTCAACTGATTTCTTGTAAAAACTGTGAGAGTAGATAAAATTGCCATTGAAAAGTTTCTGAAAAATCAGAAAAATAAAAAAATTTAACGCTTTTGTTTTTCCTTTTGTTGAATATTTCTTCAATGCATTTAGGGCGTCTTAGACTTTTAGGCTGCCATTTGGAAAAAAAACAAATTTAACCACATACATTTTTATACATTCCGTTTTTTGTTTATTTTATATATATTTTTTTAAAAATATTCATACATTTTTAAACATTATAAAATAGTGTGTGTAACACTTCTTTTGTTCATAGTTAGTTTTTTAAAAACCATTTTCCAACTTATATTTTGAGAGCCAAATTTTCGTAACTTAACCGACCTCCTATTCAATGAAAACATTTCCTTTTATGGCATGAAATCAGATTGAAATAGCATTGAACAGACATAGATTAGCCAGTATTTCACTAACATAATCAGCAAAAACAAAACACATAGAAATGTGGCAAAAACTTAAACTTCTAAAACCATAAGCTATCCCCATTAATGGCAAGATTTTGTATCAAGTCCAGCCACTAACTGCTGAATTGAAATTGCAATACAACATTTATGTCGCTTGCTTCTAAATTTGTTGTCTGTTTTCTTCGATTTAGTCTCTGTGTTATCATAAATTTTAGTTTGAGGACAATACATGGTTACTGGTTTCAACACAATATATTGCATAAGGAAAAGGAATTGAAAAGTTTTATTGCAGTTTGTATCAATGTTTTCTCGTTGTTTTGTTTTTTGTTTTTCCTTTTAAGATTTTTTAAAGTTAAATTGAATAAGTATACGTGAGTAAAATAAAAATTAAATGCCTCAAGCAATATGAAATGAAAATTTGAAAAAGAAATTCTACCATAAAATAGTTTGAAAAGTTTTCGTATATGTGCGATAGATAAAGAATTTTAATATTCAATCACTTGTTTAAGAAAACAAATTGATAGCTGAGGATGCAATAGAATTTTTTTTTAACCATTGCCAATGCTCATCTCATAACCACTTATCTTCTTCCACTCACTTGGTATACCCATATAAAGGCAGTTCACATTTATAACGAATTTAAGAATTATTTCTTAAATATGGAAACATCAGTTATATGGATATTGTTATGAAAATGAAAAATCAAGATACTGGTGTTATGTTTTTATATCGCTTAACATTAAAATTAAAAAAGATACAAAAACAAATCAATACAGTAAACAAAACTGTTTAAAAATTATCGTACTGCTTAATATAACAACAAACACCAGCATAAAAAAATGGTAAACAAGTAAACAAAAATACAACAACAAACGCTACACGAATAAAAGTAAACAACTATGTTTACATTTATAGAGATTTCGAGAAAGCGAAGTCATGAACATTCGCCTTTAGGAATATTCATCAGACTGTTTACGTTGCCATATAAAAGGCAAGGCAAAGCAGGCGAGTGAGTTAGTGAAATTCAGTCTGTCTTGTGTGAAGACGAGGAGCGTTTGAAGATTGTTCACGTTTTCATATAAAAGGTAAGGCAAAGCAGACGATTGAGTTAGTGAAGTTCAGTCTGTCTTGTGTGAAGACGAGGAGAGTTTGAAGAGAGTAATCGTGGTTAGAAGTAGTAGTCGCCGTAGTCTAGTAGGTAGTTTGTTCGCTTATTAGTCGTAAAAGCCCGGGTTCGAGCCCCAGACCAGACATCAAAAAGAAATATGAAAAAAAATATTTCTTCGACGATTACCTCTCAGCAGATTTCTGGCAAAAACTCTGAGAGTAAATAAATCTGCCATGAAAAATTTTCTCAAAATCTGTCGTTCGGAGTCGACGTTAAACTGTAGGTCCCGCCACTCAATTACAAAATTAAGGCACACAACTTGAGTGGTGTGAGAAGCTAGGCTAGGTAATACTGACTGAAGAGTTGTAATGGCCAATTATGTATGTATGTATGTAATCGTGGTGGGAAGATCTCCTCTACAAAGATCTGTCGAACAATTGTCCATTAATTGTTATTGTTTATGCAATGGGCGTAAACAGAAAAATAAAAAAAAAAAGAAATTGTTGTTGTTTACATTAGTTTGTGACACACAGAATTATGCGAAGAATAAAGGATTTTAATTAAAACTAAACACATATTTATTTTTATTTACAATCTATGAGCTTATAAAAAAATATGTTGTCACCTACATATAGAACTCGTACGGTTGACACCGCCATTTTTTTTTTGGAGTTCCACTCAACTCAACACAGGTTTTGTATTTACTCGGGTGTATTTAATTACTTGGTTTTTGTCGCGTAGTATAATTAATTGTAATACAATTGCAAGTACAACAACAACAAAAATTGCGTTTACAATGTCCACAAGTTGGACATAAACTCTAAGTACTTTTGCATACAATTCATTCATAAAATTTGTATTTATTTCATAAACAATTTCATTAATTTTTTACATTTTGCATTATACATATTTACAAAGATTGAGACAGATACCACATGGATCCATTTGTTTTTATTTTGTTCGTGCTGTAGTAATTTTATTTGTGTTTTAATAAAATTAAAAATGATTTATACAATATTGTCTGGGTATTACATATGCAACAAAAAATATGTTACAACTACAACAAGTTGTCCAACAAAACATATAAAAATATCTCATTTGTATGTGATGTTCATAAATAAATAAACGTTTTACATATGTAGACATGCACATAACATGTAAATACATTTGCGTTACTGTGGGTGAATGTGTTTTAAAAAAGTTATGCGAAATGATCGTAAATAATATGTACAAACAAACTCATGCAGGCATGGGGAAACTGATTCGAAGCAGAGATCAGCAATGAATCGTTTATTAGCTACTCAAAGGGACTCATGAAATTTTGAATATAAGTGAGGCAACAATATTGAAATTTAACTACTCTGATTCATTTGTACTCACTACAATGTTGATTTATAAGTAGACGTTGCGATGAGTATGAGTGCAACGTTGAAATCAAACTCATACCATTCGAAATATGTTTGATTCATAATCCTACTCATTCAGATGCATAACTTTAGAAAAATACTTATAATAATTACAAATTTTTGTTTTTCCCTCTGGTGCGTATACATATAGATCTGCGGGTTTTCCTACACACGAACTTGCGACGTTAAGCTGTTACAGTTTTTCAGATATACAGATTTTCGTATTTATTTTGTATTGGGGATGCCACACCCACTATTGCTAGTTCGCCCATTTTTGTCCAAAATATTTATATTGAAACTGTGATTACTTTTACAAAATTTGTGGTATCTTGCAGTTATTTTTCCAATACACCCATTTTGTTATTAGCTTAAAATAGTAAGTAATTCCCGACTTACAGGAAGATACTGTGAAAATTTCAAGAAAATCGGTTCATCCATTTAGTTGTCTATAAACTTCAAACATAAAAACAAACACACAGTCATTTTTATATATATAGATTATCGAGACGTAAAGTTTAAAGTGATTACGAACGACATATGTATTTCTTGAGAAACTTTTCATGGCGATTATTTTAACTCTCAGAGTTTCAGCCTCAAATATGATGAGACGATGTCGCGAAAGATATATTTTTAGATATTTCGTTTTGTTCGAGATGTCTGACCTGTGGTTTGAAACGTAGCCTTATGCCTAATAAGCCAACACACTACCTGCTAGACCTCGGTGACTAGTTTAAACTCTACCAATTAGTGTGCAGATGATTTTCTTGCAAAGATATATCGTGCGGTAGTAACATGTCCACGACCATTCATTGATCCGGATCCTATTGCGATCTGTACATACATTTTTATACTTACATGTGCTAGAAAGGCAATATTCATTTTAAGTAATGTAGAGAATAACATCTCTCTGGACACGTACGAACAGGAAAAGAACCGACTAACTTCTGTTCCTAAATCGCATGGCTATCCATTGCACAATGGCGTTTCCTACGGCTTACTAGCCTTTTGAAAAGCATGCCGAAATACTTGGCATTTGGACGAATAACTTCTGCACCTGTGGGAGTGCCGAGAGTTTTAACATTTTATTTTCTGAAATATTTGACCGAGCTCTACAATATTGTTACTTTTTAACTTTTTTAAAACGTGTAAAATATGAGTTTGTTGATTGCAAACAAAATAAAAATTAATTAGTGCTTAGTTGTAATTAAATACTTTGTTGTTCGCACGATTTTTGTGTGCCACTGTTTACAACTTGATGTATCCAACAACAATTTGCTTGTTCTTTATTCTTCTTTGCTTACACCCTTTGTGTAAACAATAACACCGCAGGTCTTTACAACGGAGATCTTCAAACCACGACTACTTTCTTCACACGCAACGCGTCTTCACACAAGACTGACTGAATTCCTGCTTTTTTATATGTTCATGGCTTCGTCTTCTCGAGAACTCTATCGTGGTTTCATGGTTGTTTGTGTATTTTATTTAGATTCCTTGTGGTTGGGTTCTCGCTTACTTGTCTATCGCCTGTTCTTTCATACTCATGGTTTTTGTTTTTGTAGCTTTTGCTTATCATTTTAATGTTAAACGATGTTACACCATTTCCATTTCCGTAACAATAAAAAGATTGCTGCAATAGCAAGTATTATTTTGAACTCCGGAATGGTTTCCTTTGGGGAATGTGATGGTATCAAAATGGCTTAAATGTTGGCCTAAGTGGGACCCCACCCTTTAAGGTGGGTTAGCCTATCCTAGATTAACAGAATGTTATCTTTTTTTTAGATTTAGCAGTTAACTATAAAGCAGACTAGGAATAAGAACACTTTCTTATAGATCTTGTAAGAAATATCAAAATTTGTTGAGCACTTGTTACATTTCTTTAGGGAATATCTCAAGTGATGGTCTGAGATACTTTTAAGTAAAATCAAACTAAATGACACTAAACTTAGTTTTACGAGCATTTATTTGTAGAGTATTTGTTTAGTATTCGAATTTTACTTAATAATGTGGTGTTATACGATTACAGAAATACGAACAAATTTTCAGACAATATTTACAGAATAATTTTTGCTTTTTTTTTTTTGGAAAAGCTAATTGGTTTTTATTATAATTTGTGTATGTGTTGTATTACAATGATTCTGTTTTTCTCCGAAATATATTTTTTTTATAATGGAAAGACTATTTTTATGAGCATAAAAACTCATTAAATTGGACATTTTTGTGCATGAAAATTGCAAAGACTTTATGTGAATTTATTTTGCAGAAGTCCATAAACTTAATAAGTTTTTAAATACTGAGAATGCAAATGATTTTAACGTATGTTTTGGGTGGTATCAGAAGATGATTGTCAACGAAAAGTACAAAGAAAAACTTAAGATTTAATTAACCGCCACTTATAAGCATGATGCTAAAATTGTTTCATGATTTCCAAAGAAATTAACATAAAAATTAGGAATAATTGGTGAAATTGGCGTGAAGAATTTCATTTTTTTTTTTGGATATTAAGAAAATAGAAAATTGTTCAAAATAGATGATTTTGTGTCACACAATATGTGTGGAAGACGTACTAGTACGTTTTTTTACAGTTGATACTTGAGCGCTTTACATGTGCTAGTGCGAGTTAGCGTAACGGCATGGTTTCCTTGTTTTTATTTTAGAGGAAGAAGTATTAGGCTGGTAAATTTTTAGCTTGGTATTTTCGCATATACTTCAAACCCTACTTTATTTCTCCCTTCCTAGAATTTAACTTGAAAGGAGATGTGTTCTCCTTAATTCCATACAACATTTTTGTATGAAAATAGCTTTTGAGCAGGTTACTAGTGTTGATATCTAAAAATGTACCAAAAAAGTACACAGACTGTTGCATCCTGTTACTAAATGCTTATCTGCTGTAATAATGCTATTACGAAAATGGAAATGTTGTTTTGCTTTTACACAGTTTATTATAAACAAAAGCTACAAAAACAAAAACAATGAACTTGTTTACATTATAAACAAGTAAACAAAAATGCAATAACAAACACTGCAAGAATAAAGGTAAACAGAAATACACAAACAACAATAAAGCAACAACGATGCTTACATTTATAGAGATCGCGAGAAGGCGAAGCCGCGAACATTTAGCCACGAGAACATTCATCAGACTGTTTACTTTACAATATAAAAGGCAAGGCATAGCGGCCAACGGAGTCTGTAAAAGTTCAATCAGTCTTGTGTGAAAACGCGGTGTTTTTGAAGAGAGTAATCGTGGTTTGAAGATATCCACCACAAAAATCTGTCGAATAATTGTCTAATAGTTGTTATTGTTTATGCAAAGTGTATAAACAGAGACATAACAAAGAAAAGCAATTGTTGTTGTTTACATCAAGTTGTGAACAGTGGCACACAGAACTGTGCGAATAATAAAGAATTTTAATTAAAACTAAACACAAATTTATTTCAATTTTATTTGCAATCTACGAGCTCATATTTTAAACGTTTTTAAAAGGTTAAAAACGTAACATATCCTAATCCAACGTCTCAGAGTTTCAGAATTAAGTTGTACTAATGTACTAATATTCATTTTTATTTACCATGTTATTGTTTTCACTTAAAATTTCTACGTTTTAATAGCTGGTGTGCGTAGCCTGTTATTTTGTAACATGAATCTTGCAATCATTCTGAAATTTTCAGTTTTTTCATTTGATATTTACATTGAAATTAGTTTAGTTAACAACTGTAAAGTACGTATGTAAAAATGTAGTTTTGAATAATATTTACAAAGTAATATTGCATATGTAAAATGCATGTCCATATGCATCTTGGTGGGAGGTAAATATTTTGTATTTTATGTACATCAGAAGACAGCATTATTGCAAAGTTCTTAAACAGTTTTCTTATTACTTTCCAGAAAATAAAAAAAGACTTTGAAATGTTCATTTTAATATTAAAGACATGCATTTGTGGAATTCTTATTGCAGAGTTGTTCTTATTTTCAGTATAAAAGATTGAATTTTTTTCAAAAATTTATTATTCAAATACGATAGTATTTCCTTTTGTTGTTATTGTCATATTTTGTTATTATACTTTTAGGTATGTATATCGGTACACATACATATGTATGTACGTGTGGTTTGTATGTCAAAATTTTACTTGTGTTGTTATGTTTTCTGGAATTTTCTGTCATTTAAAATATTTTCTAGACAATCTTTCTCTTGTCAATTTTAATGTTTTTATGTCGTTTTTATGACAAGTGTTTTGCATAGCCAAAAGCCACTTCTGTACCACAGATCAGCAATGAGTATTCAAAAAGATGAGTACAATCTAATCATACTCATAATTGCTGATATTTATATATATTATTTTAATATCATGGAACCTCTACACATATTCAAAGTTTGAAGATTTCGACTCTCCACGACTCAACATTTACAAGAATCTCTCGTACGAACACTAAAATACTCACCAAAAAGGTTGTGGGTTTGCTCTGCTTGCTGCTCTGTCTTTTTTGCTTATGTGTCTTTTTTGCTTATGTGCAGTTTTTCTTTTTTTAAATGCAACAATAACAAAGACTGTAAAGACTGATTCGAGTCACTCTAATCATTTATAAGTGTTTTTATGAATCTGAAGGAGTAGGCTTATGAATTAAACATATTTTGAATGGTATGAGTTTGATGTCAACGTTGTACTCATACTCATTGCAACCTGTACTTATAAATCAACGTTGTAGTGAGTATGATTGAATCAGAGTAATTAATTTTCAGTAGTTTTGACTCACTTATATTTATAATTTCATGAGTGCTTATGAGTGCTATTGCTGATCTCTATTCTGTACTCATGTCATATTTTTCTATTAAAAGTTTTAAATCCAATGGTATAATAGAAATGGTGATAACCTATCCTACAGCGGTGCTGAAAGCTATGGTGAGTTTAAGTTCAAGACAAATGTAATATAAAATACATAAGGGGATTTCGTAACCAAAGGAATCGAATGGCTGACAGCGTTCTCTCCGTAACTGTCCCCTGGATAGGATAAGTAGAGTCTTTGATTTTGTTATGTGCTTTGATCTTTGTCATCAGCTATAATACTTTTTGCGTTAATCAGGGCCTAATGTGACTTCTGGCCAAAATTTAACATTCCTGGGACACTAAAGTCAGTTTTTCGGCATAAACTATATGAAAAACTACAGGTTTGGAGCGCGTTGCAAGTAAAGCAGAAACAGTGAATGTAAGTTCAATATATGTACTTAAAATCTCAGAATTATAGTTGGTAGTGTGTTGTCCTATTAGACGAGAGCCCGTGGTTCAATCCCTGGTTCACACGTCTCAAATAAAATGAAATATGAACAAATATTTCTTTGAAAGCAAAACAAAATTGCTATGAAAAGTTTTTCAAATCTGTCGTTTAGAATCGACTGTAGGTGCATCCACTAATAGATAAAATTAACGCACATAACATGAGTGGCGTGAGAAGCTAATTTGTAATACTGACTAAAGGGTTGTAATGACCACTTAAGTAAATAGGTAAGTATGGGGGAAATAAGCCCTATTTCAGAAATCAAATTTGACAAAGGTGGATCATACCCAGGTGTAATATTTAAACACATATGAAGCCTATATGAAGCGTTGGATTTTTGGCATTTTTTGATGTCATGGTACTAAATATTGTTTACGCAGATGCAGAAAATATTACGTTTTTTCCTTTTAAAAACGTGTAAAATATAAAAATAAAACTAAATTTGTGTGTAGGTTAGGTTAGGTTAGAGGACGTGTACAACTGTGACAAGTACAGTACCCGGAGGTCGAATTGACCCATTGTACAACGTCCTAGCTTCTCACACCACTCGTGTGCGTTAATTTTATACATGAGTGCCTGACCTACAGTTTAAAATCGACTCCGAACGACAGATTTTTGAGAAGCTTTTCATGGCAATTTTTACTCTCGAGTTTTTGCCTGAAATCTGCTGAGAGGAAGGCGGCGAAGAAATATTTTCATATTTTCGTTTTGGTGTCTGACCTGGGATTTGAACTCGGCCCTTTCGTCTAACAAACCAACACACTACCTAGTAGACCACGGTGACTTCTAAATTTGTTTTTAGTTTAATTTAAAATTCTTTATTATTCGCACAATTTTGTGTGCCACTCTTCACAACTTTATGTAAACAACAACAATTGCTCTGTTTGTTATTCCTCTGTTTACACCTTTTGAATAAACAATAACAATTACTAGACAATTGTTCGACAGATCGTTGTAACGGAGATCTTAAACCATGATTACTTTCTTCAAACACACCGCGTTCTCACACAAGACTGACTGAGCTCCAGAAAATATTAGTTTAGTGGAGTTTCAACCAATACTTTCACTGCGGGATGCCAATAGGCAACCAATAATAATAAAAATTATTTCCAATTAAATAAAGTGATTGTCAATGAACATTTTTATGATATAAAAAAAAAAAAATAAATTTGTTTATGGGTTTAATTGCCTACAAATGGCTGTGAGAATATCATATTTGAACTGCACCAAATGAAATAATTTTTCTTTTATTTTTCGCTGCATATTTTTGCTTATACTCGGAGTCATTTATTGCTTTAACTATATAATCTATGTATATGCGTGATATAAATATTTATGCACACAAAAGCTATTTAAACGTTTAATGTTTTCGGAGGGGAATGAGTTCTGAAAAATTGCATAATAATGTTTAACAAAACATATTAACATAAGCGTTATATGAGATGCAATATTATTAAAAAAAAACAGAAATTATTGGCAATTAAAAGATATACATATATTCATGAAAAAGTAAAAGATACTCTCATTTATAGATACTGCTACTGGAAATGGTGTTTGCTTTTACATTGTTTAAGATTGAAATTATAAACAAAAGCAATAGAAACAATGGTAAACAAGTAAACAAAAATGCAACAACAAACACTGCAAGAATAAATGTAAACCAAATACACAAGCACCAATAAGGAAACAACGATGTTTACATTTATAGAGATTTCGAGAAGGCGAAGTCACGAATATTCGACTTTAATTAATTATTATATAAAATTTATTATTTAAAAATTTATTTTCGATCTAGTTATGGGTAGTTCCTGTTAATTGTTAGTTTATTCAGCTTATGATTAAGTTCTGTAGCTGATTTTTGTTCTTGTTGCCATTACTTTTCCCTTACCCGCTACAGTCCGGACTGTGGTGTGTACGTGTCCCTACGTAATGGGGACGAGCCACCGCGGTCGGGTGAGGGTGGGTTAGTGTGTGGCCGGGGACGTTTGGAGAAGAACATTCATCAGACTGTTTACGTTCCCATATAAAAGGCAACACATAACAGGGACCAGTAAAAACTCAGTCAGTCTTGTGTGAAGGCGCGCGGGGTTTGAAGATAATAATCGTGGTTTGAAGATCTCCGTTATAAAGATCTGTCTAACAATTGTTATTATGTATGCAAAGAGTGTAAACAAAGGAATAACAAACAAAGCAATTGTTTTTGTTTACATCAAGTTGTGAACAATGGCGCACAGAGTTATGCGAATAATAAAGAATTTGAATTAAAACTAAACACAAATTTATTTTTATTTTATTTGTAATGTACGATGTCATATTTTACACGTTTTTAAAAGTTAAAAACGTAACAATACAATTTTTTTGATATTTATGCGAATATGCACACTTTGGCAATGGTAGGTGAGTATTCAGAAAGTAACATTGAGCAATTTAGAGCACATTTTTTATGATTATCCTCCACTCGGCAATGGCGCAATGGATCACCGTTAACGATGCTCCTTTTACTCGCGTCTCGATCTTCTCTGATAGTCAGGCCGCGATAGGATCTCTATCGGGTTCCGTGATTAACTCTAGGATCGTTAGGGATTGTCGCCGCTGTCTTGACCTTCTTTCTGGGCGCTTCTCCAGTGTTTCTCTGGTGTGGGTCCCCGGCCACAGTGGAATTCCGGGAAACTGTAGGGCAGACGAGCTCGCCAGAGCTGGTGCGCTCCTTCCGGAATCCTCTTCTGTTGAATTGGGTATGCCACTTGCCTCGGTCAAGTTGGCCATTGCGCGGAGGTTCTTTCAGGACGCCAACCTATCCTGGGTCAATGAGGAGTCGTGCTCCACCGCTAGACTCACCTGGCCCAGGATGGATAGAAGGCGTACCAACCGATTACTTGGTATTGGCCATGATGTCATCTCGACTACAGTGGCGGTGCTTACAGGCCATTGCGTCATGGGTAGACACGCGGAAAGAATGGGGCTCCCTTATAACGACTTTTGCCGTGGATGCAGGTCCACTGAGGAAGAGGAGACTGTTGTTCACTTACTCTGCCAGTGCCCGTCTCTTGCTAGGTGTAGATATAGGTTATTTGGCTCCCCATTCCTGGTTAGCTTAACGGAGCTATCCTCTATTGACATCAAGGATATATCTTCGTTCATCAAACTTTCTGGCTGGTTTTCCAGTGCGGGGTAGTCGTGCTTTTGTTGTGCAGACCTTGCGCTGACCAACTTCCTCCTTTTCTGATTTTCTGATTCTGATTTTGGTGGAACTTGGTTAGTACAGGGCCTGCGTTCACCCGTGGCATCACAACGGGCCGCTATGCGTGCTCAAGTGAGCTTTGTGATATCAGAGCTACCACTCCGACCTAACCTAACCTAACCTCCACTCGGCAAATAAAGGCCTCACTGTCTTGGTCATTACAATTTTTTAGCCAGGATTGCAGCTTAGTTTCTAACACAATCCATGTTGTGTGTATTAATTTTGTGTATGAGTGGCTGGTTCTACAGTTTAATATCAACTCCGAACGATAGATTTTTGAGAAAATTTTCATAGAAAAAAATTTATATATGGTACAGCCGCTGAGCGTTCTCTATCAAAAACACAGTGTATCGAATAATTTGTGCAGTTTCAAAGTCAGAGAGCATTCAGGAGAGTCAAAAAACATTTAAGAAAATAAATTAGAAATATTGAGCACACTGCTGGACAATTAGTGTGACGCATAAGATCCAAGTCCTTAGGTCGTTATAATTATAATACATACCATATACATAATTGGTAATTGTGTTCTAATAAAGAAATACATTTTAAGCATTACTCGATCAAGATTCGTATCAGATGCAATAAGACCTTGCACAATCATTAGGCATCAGTTAAGTCGCCTTTTCAAAGGGTTTAATAGTAGCGGGGAATTGGGTGCCACATCAACTGTCAGATGATTTTGCATGTCTAAAATGCTGTTTGATTGTTTTAAAGCGTAACAATTTTTACATCGAATTATTACTGGATTTATTACTACAACTCCAGACGCAAGAAATCAAAATATACCAAAAAGTAGAATATTATTGCGCCAAGCTTCAATTCGTTGGAAGCTAGCACCCAAAACGCCTTGAATATGTAATTAGACGCGCCATCGTAAATTTCCCATCAAGAAAACGCTCATGCTCATAGTGTGCCGCCATTCAAAGACTATTTTGAAAACAGTAGCAAGCCTACCTGGCTTGCGATATAACGATGCAGAGCACTCTAACTGGAATGCATTTCACTTCAGTGCAAAGTATCAAAATTGCAACTTTCTTCTTTTGATTATTTTTTCTTTGATTTTCTTTTTATATTATTCTTTGAGTTAAATACTACTCATATTATTTTTACGCTTCGAATACATGTTTTTTCTCTGATAAGATTTGCTTTTGATATGATATATGATACGTCAGCATTATATTTTTCCATTCTTAGGATTTGTTTGTATGATACACTCAATAAATATATGTAAGTGAGTATCACAAGGCAATTTAATGAACACAATCATACCAAATATCAGCAATAAATTGTTTATTCGCTACTCATAGGCACTCATGACATTTTGAATATACGTGAGTCAACAATATCGAAATTTAACTACTCTGATCCGTACGTACTCACCACAACATAGATTTATAAGTACAGGTTGCAATGAGTATGAGTATAACGTTGACATCAAACTCATACCATTCGAAATATATTTTATTCATAAGCCTCATCCAAATTCATAACTTTAGAAAAATAGTTATACTACTTATAAATTATTCGAGTGACTCGAATCATTCACCAAAATTTACAGTCTTAGCTGTTGTTGCATTTGCAAAAAACAAAAAAGGAAAGAGACATAACAACAAGCAGAACAAACACACAACTATCTAGTGAGTATTTTCGTATTCGTACGAGAATCATACTTATGTATTTTGTGATTCTAGTATAGGTTGCGTTTTGGAGAATCGAAATCAACAACATCATGCGTGTTGTTAAGTATGAATATGATCAGTAATTCAAATTTCGAATATGAGTAGAAATTCCATGATATTGTTACTTTTTTACCTTTTAAAATCGTTTAAAAATTCAGTTAGATTGCAAATAAAATAAAATCAAATTTGTGTTTAATTTTAAATAAATTACTTATTGTTCGCACAATTCGGTGTGCCACCTTTGGCAACTTGATTTAAGCAACAAGAATTTGCTTTATGTGTTACTATTCTTTAAACTCTCCCGCGTATACACTAACAATTGTTCATTAGATCTTAACAACGGAGATCTTCAAACCACAATTATTCTGTTGACATGCAACGCGTCTCCACATGAGACCAGTGGTGTTGTGCTCATTTTTTTTTACCAGAACGCGGCCCTTTATATAGCATAAAAAGGAAAGGAAACGAAAATCATTCCGAAACCCATTTTGTGTATATGTACATATATATATATATATATATATATATATATATATATATATATATATATATATATATATATATATATATATATATATGTTTATTACAATAATAGGAACGTTTAACAAAAATTAGTTAACAAATTATAAAATACATATAAAAATTCGTCAAAAATTAGAAAAAAAAATTAGCAATTCTTTTTATTTTTTTCAAAACGTCAGCCAATTCTCGTTATCAGAAATCATTTTTAGTTCCGGAACGCGTTCCTGTCCAAAAAGGAAGTACCGGAACGACGTTTCGGAGCGTTCCCGCTCGACAACACCACTGCATGAGACTGACTGAATTCTTTCTGATCTCGTTGCTTGCTTCGTCTTGCCTTTTATATCGCAGGGTAAACAGTCTGATGAATGCTCTTGAACGAGAATGTTTTCGCCATCGCGAAATCTCTATACAATTAAACATGTTGTTTTACGCTATTGTTGTTTGTGTATTTTACGTTTATCCTTGCAGTGTTGTTGTTGCTTTCTGTTTATCCCCTTTTATACTCATCATGTAAACAATTCCATTGTTTCGTTTTTGTGGCTTTTGTATGTAATTTTAATGTTAAACGATAACACCATTTCTTTTTTGTAACAATGAGTATAAGTATCAGCAATTATGGTTCTACTCATTTTTTTGAATACTCAAAAAGATTCATACTAACCGAATTTCTAAGAATGTACACTCCATAGTATCCATAGAATTCTTAAACACACGTCTTTGAAATAAATCAAATGGAATAAAAGCAAGAAGGAAACCCGTACGCTTTTGCATGTTTTACCAGTACAGCAGAGACAGTAAAGTTTGTTGTAAAACATTTCACATTTTTTGCAAATGTTGCAAAATAATAAAAAAAGTGTTTCAAACATTAAAGCTTAATAGTGACTCATGTTCTTGTAGTAGTTAGAGAAATTTATGTAAAATAAGCCTTTCATGTTGTTCATTGTACGATTTAAAATTCATTTATTACAACTGCATCTATGTGTGGTTAAATGATGTATCACGACTGGAATGGTTAGTTCTGATACCAACTGAACTCGAAGGAAAAAAGTGCGATTCTCGAGATGTGATAATTTTTGCAAGTGATTCGGCGTAGAATGTAGAATTTTTTGGAAGAAATTAGGATCTGAACATGAAGATGATATTTTTATGTATATTTTGTGGTACAAATCAGAGGTCAGCAATGAATCAATTTTTCGTTACTCATAAGCACTCATAATATTTTGAATGTAAGTGAGCCATCAATATTGAAATTTAACTACTCTGATTAATTCGTACTCACTACAACGTTGATTTATGAGTATAGGTTGCAATGAGTATGCGTACACATTGACATCGAACTCATACCATTCGAAATATGTTTAATTCATAAGCCTACTCATTTAGATTCATTCGAATGACACCAGCTTAGCCAGCTATGCCTTAATAAGAGAGTGATGGGAAACCAATTTTCTTGGATTCTGCTGCATACTCTGATGGACAGAGGCTAAGTTAAAGCCAAAGCTTTTATATGACCACATAGCCTTTACATTCGGACAAAGAAGATGATATCATGCTAAGGGAATATCAACAAATAATAAAATTAAAATCGATCAAATTATACTGTTAAGTTCCCTACACTATTATTTCTACATGCTCTTATGAATTAACTATTTTTCCTATTAGACTAACTTATTAGGGGGGTGGAATGATTTAAGTCGTAGACATCTTGTTTGTCATAAAAAAATTGTTTGTGCTATAAAAGGTATCCAATGACAGGTTATGACTGTTTACTGTGTAGTGCGGTACAAAGGACGCTCCAACAATTTGGGAGTCTTGGATTGGAGCTAGTGTAGCCGTGTTGTTTGTGTTATTTAGAAGTTTTTCAAAATTTAAATCAGTTGGATATCCTGCTTTTCATTTATCGAATCAATCCATATTGTATCCTTGAATTGTTTTCTTTTCATCGTACATATTCGAAACTTCGTTTTACCATTTCTTGATGTTAAATTCTTTATAGAAAACATAGTTAACATGCTCATCATATCTCTATAGAGGCAAATTCAATGGCAAGCAATTTGAACATTTTGCTTCATAATTTTCTTATTCACTTGCATTGCTTTTCCAAAGGAAAATTGATAAAAAAGTACAGAACCTCATCTTAGAACCTCATGTATAAGCTTGAACAACTTAAAGTCAAAAAAAAAAATTTAAATAAAATAAAATAGTAAAATTGGTAATTGTTTGTAAAAAGCTGTTACTTTCAATGGAAGACTTATAATATGATTTATGATTACCGTTCAGATAGATTACCAGGCAGTGAATTTAATATTCTGCTACTCAGCCATTTCTAGTCTAAGCTATAATCTGCAGTCCTAAAACGTTAGACTAAACGGTGTGAATATATGGACTGACTTATTTGCTTGCAATACACAGCGAACATAACAAAATAATAGCAACAACAAAACTAATATTTAAAATACATGATAATTTTTCCCTAACATTCATCAATCATTTATAGAAAACAAAATAAAAAAAGAGAAATGAACTGAAATTTATTACATTAGAATGCATAAATAATGCAAAAAAATTCCAAACTGTTGTATTCCCACCCATATTGTTACAAACGTACAGTGTATATAATAAAAATATCATCAAAGAACTTTACATCAAATAAGTGATACCTATTGATCACTATGCTGATACGAATTATTAAAAATCTAGGGCGCGAACTTAGAAAACATTGGATTATATCATGCATTACAAGGGAATTGCCTACTGTGTCTTAAACGTACGCCACTGCTTGAAGGAGGAGGTTTTAAGCCCGGAGCGTCTTTCTGCAAAGCTATGAATGGAAACTTGGTAACAGATCCGCAGGGGGTGCTGAGGTTGTGGAGGAAACACTTCTCTACTTTGCCACATGACGACACCAATACCGCCTTTAGAGATAATGTACCGATCCCGGTCGATGATGGCGGCATGGAGATTAAGGCGCTTAGCCATGAAAAAGTCAAAGTCGCGATTATGCGTCTTAAGAACAATAAAGCTGCTGGTCCTGATGGCCTCCCCACTGAATTGTTTAAGACCGGATGTAATGAGTTGGTAGGGCGTATGCTCCAGCTGGAGTGCATCGCAATTGCACTATTTCTCAAAACAACGGCTAGCTGCTTGCGTACGCTGACATCATTGACCTCATAAGGGCGTACCAAGCGAGATGTTACTGCTGCATTTAGTGCTATTGAACGGGAGTTTACTAAGATGGGTCTGGCAGTCAATAAGGGCAAAACGAAGTATATTTTATCGACAAGTATTGGATCTCAGATAACGGCCGATAACTATGCTTTCTATATAGTCAAGGAATTTAATTATCTTGGCTCCGCCGCTACCACCAAAAATGATGTCAGTCTGGAGATCTTGCCAACAGGTGATACTATGGTCTCAATAGGCAACTGAGTAGCAGAGACCTCTCTCGTACGACAAAACTAATACCCTACAAGACGCTCATCCTACCCGTGCTTCTTTAAGGCATGGATACTATTAAGCAGTGAAGTAGCAGCCTTGAGAGTATTCAAGAGAAAAGAACTAAGTAAGATCTTCGGTCCAGTGCGAGTTGGCGATGATTTCCGCATCCGATCCTCAACGAAGTAGACGTTGTGTAGAGCGGTTGCGCCGGCTCGTCCATGTCTTGTTTGCGTTGGAAGGACCAAATCGAGGAATGTTTTTTATTATCTGTTCTTAAATAAATTTTGAATAAAAGCAAAGATATTTAAGTATCAAAAGAAGTGTGTGTGAGTGTTTTTGCAAACATGCATTTAAAGCTTTTATAATATACTAGCTAATACCCGGTGTGCTTCGCTACCCCCCCATCGAAATTAAATACATAACAATTCATTGTTTTGTGTTAGGGTTATAATGCTGACGGCGGTGCACTTGATTATTGTTATCCGTTTCTCCTATGAAATAAATTTGTAAGAACTTAGGATCTTCATTTGGAATTGGTAACAATGATCCCATTTAATGGTAAATTTGACCTTGAACACGAAACGTTGGCATAAAGTTGTCTCGAATTACTTTGGTAGCACCAAAAGATATTTGGAAGCACGAATTATATTTTCTTATATTATTAAGAAAATGTTATATTTATAATATATTTTTTATTAATATTTTGTTAAATTAAAAAAACTATATATTTCGAAGTCGCCGTGGTCGAGTAGGTAGTGTGTTTGCTTATTAGACGAAAGGCCCGAGTCCGAATCCCAGGTCAGACATAAAAACGAAAATATGAAAAAATTTCTTCGGCGACTTCCTTTCAGCAGATTTCTGGCAAAAACTCTGAGAGCAAAAATTGCCATAAAAAGCTTCTCAAAAAATCTGTCGTTCGGAGTCGACTTTAAACTGTAGGTCCCGCCACTCATGTATAAAATTAACGCACACAACATGAGTGGCGTTGAGAAGCTAGGCCGTAATCCTGACTGAAGGGTTGTAATGGCCAATTATGTATGTATGTAAGCATATATTTCGAAAAACTTACCTGAAATCAGCGATTGTATTGGTTCTGGAGGTGGAAGTAATTCAGATACAACGATTTTACCATTAGAGCAACACATTCCAGGTGTTTCATTTTTGTACCTGAGTGCATTGCAATATTGGAAAACTTCATTCATGTCACCAATTGCCACTAATTCATCTTCGGTATAATCTATATCAGATCTGTAGTTAAATGCAATACCTGAGTATCCATGAAAACCATTACGTCGTTTCACCGCCCTTCGATTATGATTTTGTTCTCGAAGAAAATTATATTGCTCTATCCTCTCTGCTGCTCTTCTTGTTGATGTTCGCATCCGCTGACTTTCTACTCGTGATTCATGTTGGACTTATGTTTCATTAGCTCGTGATATTGTGGTACGACTTCGCTGGCTTTGTAGCCGACCTTCATATTCCAACGGTGTCTTGGTAGCTCGTGCGGTTGTGGCATGTTGTCGAAGACCTTCAAGACGTTTTTGGCGTTCTGACGGCGTTTCAGAAGCTCGTGCTCTTTGCTCTTGGCTTTCTGAAGGCGTTCTACACGTTGTGATGGCGTTTCGGCGCCTCTAGAGGTCGAAGCTCGACTCCTTTCAGTCCTGAGGCGAATTTCACGCTCTTCCGAACTTTAATTTGTTCTCTGGGATTGCAAATGCAACGCATTTCTGGTGCTTAGGAAAGGGATGCTTTTATTGGGGGCATTTTTATAAATTGTTGCAAAACAAATGTCACTCAAATAACGTTTAACTTGTTTAGAATCAGAGGTTCAACTGAATTCAAAAACCGAATGCGTGTTATATTTATTCCTTTATATTTTACCTAATATGAATAGGTAAAAAATTGGTTCAAGTCAAAAACCTTTTGAAAAAATTAATGTTATTAAAATTTAACAAATAATTGTGTTTGCATCGGTCGCATGTAATTTTTTTTTGATGTGTTTTGCAACTACTTATTTTATTTGGGAAAAATGTTGACAGTTTATATTTTATTACTTAGGTAATTAAAAGTAATGAATTCATCGCCCAATAAAATGTATTTTTCAAATAAATAATAGTTTTATTAGTTAACCATTTTTAGAAGTAAACAATAACATAACTATTGCATATGTATGTACGTAGATGTTTTTCAAGATAAATATTTAAATAGTACGAATTGTAGTACTTACTATGTATATGAATTGAAAATTTCAAACTCAACCACTTGAGGGTCATATACCTTACTATGGCATATTCCAAGATATAATAATTTCCACACTTACCAATCAGAGAATTTTTCTAATAATTAATTAAAAAGAATATATAAATTTTTGTAATTATTTCATGTGAGAGGCACCACTTTCCTATAGCTGGCCTACAAAATTGGGGACTCTGGCAAGTTTAGTTTTCTCGATATACAGATTTTAATAATCAGTTCATATGGAGTTTGCCACGCCCCTAATGCCATTTTTAAGAAAAATATTGACATTGAACCTTTAGGTATTCGAACAAAATTTGAGCAGTCTAACTGATCTGGTGTTCTAAATATGCAGATTTTAGGATTTACTTCATATGGGAGGTGCCACGCCCGCTTTTGCTGAACTCCATATTTTTGTCCAAAATATTTATATTTAAACAAAAGTTACTTGTACAAAATTTGAGGTACATATCTTGCTGATATAGTTTTTCCAATATACCCATTTTGCTATTATCTTACAACAGTAGGTGATGTAGTATATGAGGACGTGGCACCTCGCTCATTTGAAATATCAACATAAAAAGTTGCCTATAACTCCTTCCAGAGATACAAGAAGGTTCTGTGAAAATTTGAACAAAATCGGTGCAGCCGTTTAGTCGTCTATAATCCTCAAACATACAAACAAACACACATTCATTTTTATATATAGATGATTTCAGAGATATAAGAAGTTTTACATTTAATTCATATGGGAAGTACCACGCCCTCCTTTCTTAGTCAGCCCATTTTTGTCTAAAATATTCATATTGATACTAAAGTGGATTCGACAAAATTTTAGGACCCTAACTGTTATATTTTCTTAGATATAATAATTTAATATTTTTTATATTGGAGGTGACACGCCCACTATAACCAATCCATCCATTTTGTTTATATATACGCCAAAGTCGTCTATACAAAATTGGAGTACTCTAGCTGTTGCGGTTTATGAGATATGCGACATTAAATACTTATTGGATATGTGGGCGTGGCACCTCGCCTACTTGAAATTTTAAAATAAAAAGAAGGCTATATTTCCTTCCAGACATACAGGAAGGTACTTTTAAAATTTCAAGAAAATCGGTCCAGCTGTTTAGCCGTCTATAGACTTCAAACAAACAAACCCACAAACAAATAAACAAACATTCATTTTTGTTTATATAGATGACATACAAACATACAAACATTCATTAAAAAAAACTACATATGTGACGTATGAGTTATATCCAATTCCTTTAAGTTTTATCAAAGAATATGTATATAAAGAATACGCATTATGTAGAAGTAAAATTTCTTATGGCGGTTTGTAACATTACGACCCGCTCTCACCAAAATTTTTTTAAAAAAACATTTCTTGATGAGGGGGGTGGAAGACAGAAGGAAAATAAACACAAACAAAGAGCGTAACAATGTGTTGCTCTCTCATAATGAGAGCGTAAAAATGCATTCAGTTGTTTGCCAGCTTCTAAAGGAGAATGTTCATGTCGCTTTTTTCAGACTTCAATTTTACACCCAAAGAAATATTACAGTATGATTCACTAATATCAATGAGAAATGATTTCGATTTTTGGAAGAATACTTGCCAAGTTAAATACGGTGTTTTTAGGTTTTTAGCTCAGTACAATTTTTCTATACTTTTCGCTCACATATACATATTATTGGGTTAATAAGTAGACTTGAAAATATTACTAACAATTTTCCTCTGGGTTAATATGCCTCTCATAATTTTTCTCATGTTCTCTTTGTGCCGACGTCTGAGAATAAGTGATTTGAGAAGAGTGTTGCCTTTTTTTTGGTTATTTCTAACCAAAATTGGTAATTTTTTTGATCAATGTGTAGTTTTTTTGGTTTTGGTTATTATTTTTTCTTATAAAAAAAGCAATTTTTTGTTTAATTTTTTATTAATTATAATTTAAACTTGAAAAAAAAAATAAAAGTCTACGAATTTAATTTTGGTTATATTATTTCTAATTTGGTGATTTTTTTCACAAATGTTCGTTACAAAATTTTTTTCGTGGCAACACTGTTTCAAACTGCACATTCTTTATACTTTATTTTCTTTGGTTTTATACATCAAGAATTATAGATAGCATACTTGTAGGGGTGACTACTATGCGTATGAGTAATATATTTCAAATGCAATTAAATATTAAGTATGTAGTATGTAGTTTACGTGGGCATGGCCCCTCGCTCATTTGGAATATCAACATAAAAAGTAGCCTATAACTCCTTCCAGACATACAGGAAGATACTGTGAAAATTTCAAGAAAATCGGTTCAGCCGTTTAATCGTCTATAAACTTCAAACATACAAACATACAAACAAACACACATTCATTTTGATATATAAGATTTAAAAGCATTTAAACAAAATAACTCTTTGTGTACTGTTTCCAATTGTATCCAGAATATCATTAGTTAACAAAAATTCCTGCAAAAGACGTCTGTATGTCATTTGTCACATTGAGCTTATACGGCAGCATATAAAATGAATAATAATTTGCATAATTTATTTGGTGGTCATTTTACAATTTCTGCAACTGAAATGCTATGCAGAGAGATACTGAAGAGAAGCTCTGTGTGTAAATGGTTGGATAAAGGCAAGGAAAACTGTCACAAGGTAAGATGTTGATGGTCAGCTGCAGTATAAATGACTATTTTATAGCCGACAATTATACAAAATAATTTAAAGCGAATGAATGTAATTAATTTGAATGGAATAGTGTCTTAAATTGCATATCCACCGTAAAAGCTAATGAATACAACCAAACTTTTTAAATGTGTTATACATTTTAAATAGTGCTACTGGCTTATTTGTCGTTTTAAAATCGACAAAAAATTTATCACAATGAATTGTATGAACAGTATAGTATAGAGAATAAATTGTGGTGCTGGTCAGAGTAGATTAGAGTTGGTGACTTATGTTAGGTCTCCTCCATGATAAGCAGCTCTTTATCTACTAATGTTTTTGGTACAAAGTCTCTCATTAAGACGCTTTTCTTTAATTTGTTTCAAATTAAATTACCAAACCGAATAGGAAACGAAACTTATGCTTATGGAAGTATACCAGGTGTACCAGTTTGAAATGAATGTTAAGATAGGGGACATTTATTGCGAACTAGCTTTATTTAATCTTTTATTCTGGGCGATAACATCGAACAACGTATTCAGTAAACATAAAATAAGTAAACAATCCTTATAATATTGTTACGTTTTTATCTTTTAGAAACGTTTAATATTTAAAAAGTAGATTGCAAATAAAATAAAAATAAATTTGTGTGTAGTTTTAATTAAAATACTTTATTCACTGTTCATAGCTTGATGTAAACAACAACAATTGCTTTGTTTGTTATTCCTCTGCTTATACCCTTTGCATAAACAAAAACAATTCCTAGTCAGATCTTTGTAACGGAGATCTTCAAACCACAATTACTTTCTTCAAACAAAACGCGTATTCATACAAGACTGACTGAACTTTTCTAACTGCTTCGCCTGCGAAAAATCGATTCATTGTTGATCTCTGGTTTTTATCCTATTGTTTAAAACTCATGAAATTGCTGCACTATATTGCTCTTCATTGTAGACGCATTAGTTTAAAATTGTGAGTATGATATAGATTTCGCGAATAAGTATAAGGGAACTGAACTAATACAATACAGTGTAACTCCAAATAAATCCCAGATAAATAAATAATAAATTTTTAGCTTAAATTAAATCGAATTTGTTTGTATTCCCAATTGCTTAAGAATTTAATTTAAGATGTAATAATTTCTTTCGAAAATTCTGTGCATTTAGAATTACTGCAAAACCATTTGTCTCCCTGTTTGTTTTCATTTTCGAATAAAATAAAATAATATTTCTAGTAAATTAAACAAAAACACTCGAGTATTTAAATAAATCCTTAAAAATAAAATTTTTACTCACTTTATTCCATTAAATCCACAAAACGAACAATAAAATTAAATGAAATCTGTGGTCAGACACAGACTAACACTTCTATTGCATTCCAAAAAAAAAAAACATAAAAAGGAAAACTGCAATAGAAACAATAGAAAAATGTTAATAAATTGTGGCTTTAATACGGACAATATAATAGAAAAAATCTCTACTTAGCCAACTAAAAGAATAAAACCAAAATAAATAGCAACTGAAAATGGCACTCTTGAATACAACAAGTATTGCTGCATAGATGCGGCACTGAAAGATATTTAAAAATTTCTTTGGCACTCTAAAATGTACACATGAGGGTGGGCAGCTTTAATGCAATGAAAAAACTTAATAAAGCGAACATTAAGAATTGCGAAATAGGAATCTTAAATTGTGGAGTACATGCATAAGTAGGCATGGGTAGTAGGTAGTGTGTTCATTTTCTAGACGTAAGGCCAAAATATAAAAAAATACTTATTCCTCGAACTTCTCTCAGCAGATTTCTGGCAAAAGCTCAGAGTTTCTCAAAAATTTGTCGTTCATAATCGACTTATTACTGTAGGTCCCGTCACTCATATTAAATTAACACACAAAACATGAGTGGTGTGCAAAGCTAGACCGTAATCCTGACTGAAGGGTTGTAATGGCCAATTATGTATATATATATATGAGTTCGTGGATTGCAAATAAATTTTAGTTTAAAATAAATTCCTTATTGTTCGCACAATTCTGTATACCACTGTTCGCAACTTGATTTAAACAACAACAATATGCTTTATTTGTTATTATTCTTTAAACTCTTCCGCGTACACACTGACAATTGTTCGTTAGATCATTACAACGGAGATCTTGAAACCACGATTATTCTCTTTACATGCAACGTTCAAGTGAGTATGAATGAATGCAGAGTAGTTAATTTTCGATATTGTTGACTCACTATATTCAAAAATTTCATGTGTGCTTATGAGTAGCGAAAAAACGATTCATTGCTGATCTCTGGTCTACATACAACGATGTAAGTAAATTTTCTTCTTTGACTATACAAATAACATTTTATGTTGCATCCTCATGTATTCAAAGTGCATTTATTTGAATTTTAAGTTAAGTTAAAGCGGACAAATGAATTGCGTTAAAGCTTTGTAAGTTGGCACGTAAATTTATTTCATTTAAATTATTTTCATTACGATTTAAAACTTCAAATAGTTGGCATTGGACCTCAATTTGCTTGGGAATCTATTCAATTTTAAAGTTCAATTGGAATGTGTGAATTAAAATTTATATTCAAAATTTTGGCATTAGAAAGCACATACTGCATCGCAACTGATGGCAACTTTTCAAAACAACTAAAATAATGGGTGTTTCAAAACAGAAAATGTAATTTAACATTTTAATCACCAATAATAAATAAACTTTCTTGAAGAAAAATTAAAAAACAACACTTAATTTTTAATTACGGTGCGGGCACTTTATAGTATAGGATGGGCCATCTATTGGTTTAAATTTGAACCATCGGTTATATCCAATCTGACAATACTTATGTCATTCTATTCTGTATCAAAATTCAATATGTTCTCTCCACTGAACGTAATGAGTCGATGTGCGCTTGAGCAAATTTGGGGCTTATTGGGACAACGAGAAACTGCACAATGATATCGACTTTACATACATACATACATAATTGGCCATTACAACCCTTCAGTCAGGATTACGGCCTAGCTTCTCAACACCACTCATGTTGTGTGCGTTAATTTTATACATGAGTGGCGGGACGTACAGTTTAAAGTCGACTCCGAACGACAGATTTTTTTTGAGACGCTTTTCATGGCAATTTTTAATCTCAGAGTTTTTGCCAGAAATCTGCTGAGAGGAAGTCGCCGAAGAAATATTTTCATATTTTTCGTTTTGATGTCTGACCTGGGATTCGAACTCGGGCCTTTCGTCTAACAAGCCAACACACTACCTATTAGACCACGGCGATTTCAATATCGATATCGACTTTGCCCAAAAAAATCATCTTTTCGGATGAAGCTCATTTTCATTTTGATGGGTACGTTAATAAGCAAAATTGCCTTATTTGGGACTGATAAAACTCACATGTGCGCTTACAGAAGCCAATTAACCTATTATGAGTGACTGTTTGGTACGGCTTGTGGAGCGGAGGCATCATTGGACCCTATTTTTTTTAAAAATGAGGACGGCGAAACCGTTACGGTCAGTGGAGACAGCTATCGCACCATGATAACAGATTATTTATGCGCTCTTCATGATATTGATGAGAACAATGTTCAGTTTCAACAGGATGGTACAATTTGCCACACACCTCATGCCACAATCGTTTTATTGCGCCAAACGTTTGATAGCCATTTAATTAGTAGAAATGGTGATGTCAGTTGGCCGGCAAAAAGAAGCGATATCACACCGTTGGACTATTTCATGTGGGGCGCGGTTAAAGAAAAGTCTTATGCCAACAAACCAGAGACAATTAAGAAGCCAACTTTCGTGATTCCATTGCAGGATACAACCATATACACTAAAAAGAATGCGCGCAAATTGGTCCGATCGAATGAGGTACTGTGAGACCAGCCGCTGCAGCCTTATACGGAGCTCAATACGCAACTTTATTGCGTAAATTGGAATAAATGCCATTATTGAGCTAAATATTTCATATAAAATTTCAATTAATTATTGCGCAATAAATACTCAAATTGTTGTAATATTGAGTAAAACTTAAAATGCAGCACTGTCGTAAGTGTGTTTAGTGATCATATTTCAATTATCCGAAAACTTTCTGTTGATATTTGACAACTCAAATGCCAACAACGACAAACAAAAAAAAACAGGAAAAAAACAACAAAACAAAATAAAAACAATATTGTTGAAACAACCAGTTGTTTTGTTTACCATATGTCAAATGAATATTGAATAAGAAGCTGAACTGCGTATATTTTTATGTCCGAACACTTCAAATATTGTACTCAATAAACCGAATATTGACTCCATAAAAGTGCATATCTGAACATAGTATTACGAATAAAATAACATTCCATTTCTAATCGAAACAATTGTACAAGAACAACATAGAAAACATAAATTTGGACAAAATTTCTACCTGTTTTTGACTGACTGCATTTTTAGATTTAAACTTTTAAATAACCCACCCTATACTTCAATGGTTAAGAATAACTTTTAATTCCTATCGCAACAGTTTTATTACAGTATGAAAAACTAAATTCATTGAACATTTTTTTGTTTATTTCCCAACAGATACCACAATTTCTATGTGTATTAAAAAAATAAGAAAAAACTAAACTCCGAAACGTTAAACATTAAATTGACTAGAACATTTGCAAAATGCAACTCCTGCTGTAGTTTTCCTGTATTTGTCAAATATCCTGTTCTCTCTCTACGTTGCGGCTATACGGTGGTAACCTCAATTACTTTCGGTCGTTATTTGAAATTAATTTCCCTAACATCGCCATAAAGTCCCTCGAAGCTGTTAAAAAAACGTTTATTAGGTCATTTTACAGAGAATAATTTCAAATTGAAAAACAATTAAAAAGGAGAGCACCGGTTTCAAATGAAATTTAATGACCCAACAGAGTGCGGTTTAACAAACAAATTGTTAAAGTACACACGACAATCGGGCAGGCATTATGAATAAAATGTAGTGGAGGTAGAAAACCCGTTTTAGTATTACAAATAAAATTCTTTAATCAATAACAGATGAACTATGCAGTAATACCAAAGGGAGAGAATAAAAATATTCCCATTTCACTATACGTGTGCGAAATAAAACCGAACAATATATACAGCGGACAGCAAAAGACTTAGTACACCAATATATTGTTACGTTTTTAACTTTTAAAAACGTTTAAAATATGAGTTCGTAGATTGAAAAATTTGTTTTTAGGTTTAATTAAATTCTTTATTGATTGCACAATTCTGTGTGTCCTTGTTCCCAACTTGATGTAAACAACAACAATTGCTTTGTTTGTTATTCTTGTTCACACTCTTTTGCGTAAACACTAATAACTGTTCGACAGTTCTTTATGACGGACATCTTCAAAACACGATTATTGTCTTCAAGCACCGCTCGTCTGCACACAAGACGTTGCCTGCTTTGCCTTGTCTTTTATATCGAAGGGTAAACAGTCTGATGAATGCTCTTGAAGGCAAATGACTTCGCCTTGTCGAAGTGTGTATAAATTTCGATGATACCTCACATAAAGGAAGTAGGAAGTGCTTAAAGAAAGATCAGATTAGAAACCAGAAAGTCCCTGTTGGAAGACCGTATATTAAAATGATAAAGAACTTTTGAGACTTGTTCCCTATGTTTGTGAAACAAACGAAAAAGGAGACCTTTTCTTGGTAAGACTGTCTTACTATGAATGGCTGCAGCATTTGCAGTATAGGGTTGTAATGGCCAATTATGTATGTATGTATGTAAAACATTTTACCACATATTCATTATATTTACATCCTGGTCTTATTGCTCTTCTACGTATAGTTGGTAATTATCCTAAAATGAAATGTAAAAATTCATATAAAAAATCTCCGATTCGTTCTGAAACTAATCTAATTTTTCAACTAAGCTTATAGTGTTTTAATCAGACTAATAATTTTTAGACTTAGGCTACCAACATTTTTTTGATGCATCTACCTTTTTTTCGAATAAACACCAGTAGCAGTGACAATAACAAAGTAATTTTTTGGCCGTGGAATACAGCATGAACGCATTTAAGAAGATTTTCTACAATAGCAGAGCAACCTTTACACAAGACAGTGATAAACTGACAGTGTTATTTGTTAGTTTTTCTTCCATTATTGCATCAGCATTTTAGGATTGCATAAAATAAGTACTTGTGATAAATGCGGATAAACAGAATGAAGTAAAATTTAAAATTTAAGAGATAAACCCACAGACGTATACTTACAAGGCAAATTTGAAGCAGACAATCAGGAAAGCCTTTGAAAGATGGCATCCTCACTAACAAAATTAATTTGCTCCTTCTATTTCCTTCTATTAGTTATATGGAAGCGATTGAATCAACTGAACTTTAGAAAATTGAAAACTGCTTTTGAAATAATATTTCTAGAATTTTTAGTTGCCATAGCATAGCAATAGCGAAGACCAAATAAATAAATACTAAGTGGTCTTTCCCCAACCGAAGTATGCTGAATCACGTCTTCGTACAATAACGGCCTCGTAATCAAAATAATCTTCAACTAAACAAACGTTAACGTTAACGAGCCTAACAATGTAATGTTGATGACGATGATGACAGCGATACTGAGTAACACTCAGTAACTGATACGCAAATTTAAGTCCAGAATATTCTCAGGAGGAATAAGAAATATTTGTTTTCTTGTTCCTGAAACTTTAAACCGGTTAAAGATTATTTTCCTATTTCTGTGTACAAAACGGATAGTCATCATAGAACGGATTACAACTATTCGCGAAATACATCATTTGCTATTCGCTATTGTGTTTCATACATGTATGTTGTATGCTTTCTGTTGATAGCGTCATTTGTCGTTGCTGTGGCATGTAAAAGAAATGGTCAACAACCTGTTAACACTGTCATTAGCTAAGGTAAGTTAAATGGTTATAATGTTAGCAAATTAGTGGTAACATTACTACGATGTTATTATTAAATATGAATTATATAGAGAATAAGCTATAGATACTG
This sequence comes from Sarcophaga rosellei, assembly GCA_930367235.1. Lineage (NCBI taxonomy): Eukaryota > Metazoa > Arthropoda > Insecta > Diptera > Sarcophagidae > Sarcophaga > Sarcophaga rosellei. Next base: position 29,321,076 of record OV884021.1, on the reverse strand, counting down.
TGGGTTTGGAAACAAACTATGACTAAGTGTTGTATGACCGCTTTGGGGAATGATGAATTGCGTTGTACCTACAATGAATTTTTGCAGAATTTTAAAAGTATATGGTTTTTCAACAGAGATTTAGGAACTCTGTCAGTTCATTACAGCTATCTGGTTGAAGCTGCATCTGTCAAATTGGTTGTTATTTATTCAGACCGTTTTACTAAGCGGCCATGGATGACCACAAGTAATGAAGTGTGTTGTCTGAATGATTTCTTGAGAAGTTAGCAACTGACCCTAATTTTCATCAAAAAATCATCTTCAGCAATGAAACACAAACAAAATTGTTAAATACGGGACAATAATAATTCACAGTTATCCTAATGCATCCCCAAAAAGTAACCGTTTGGCTGTGGATTTTGGGCTGGCGACGTCATCAGTCCATATTTCTTTGAGAATCAAAGCCATCTGATTTCGGCGAAGTGACTGTGCAGGACACGCAGCTTAAGCGATTGGAAGTCACGGTCATCTAACATGGTTATGGCCACAGAAATCGTGCGATTTGACTTTGTTATAAATTTCCTTGTGGGCTTTCCTTAACCCTCAAGAGTCGCAAGCCAACATAACCCGTGTTATAAGTTATATTCTGTCTGATTTGTCTGCCAGAGTGATGGAAAATTCTACATTACGGTTGGCCTCAATACGACATTCAAATAAAACAAAAATGTCGATGTTATCTCACAGACACTTAATGAAGGACCCGATTAACCTATTTAAATCTTCGTGCAGAATTTCTTCTTAATTCCGAACTGGGAACTGCATTGGGCATCGTATTACCATCATTACAAACTGATAATTATTCTCTTCTTTTAGGCTGAATTGGTTTACAGTTCATCAACGACATGTAGTTTTAAAATGAGAGCGCTGGATACCTCACAGCTCAGATGAGTAATTAGAGGGCATGTACGCTCATTTCATTTAGAGGTGATGTGAACAGTAGCCATGTAAAATGCGATCCGCGAAATGCGCTCCACCTAAAGGCGAGTGGCGGATGTTTGAACGACGTTATATTCCACATATAATGGCACTGATAGGTCTTTCAAATGAAGGTACTGTGATAGCTTTTAGACGTGAAGCCACGATTCAAACCCCAGGGCAGATATCTCGAACAAAACGGAATATGAAAAAAATAATATTTCGTCAGCGACAAAATCTCTGAGAGCATATAAAATTACCACGAAAAGTTTCTCAAAAATATGCCGTTCAGAGTCGACTTTAAACTGTAAGTCCTGCCACTCCTATATAAAATTAAAACACAGAACATAAGTGAGATGAAAAGCTAGATCGTAACCTTGACTGAAGAGTTGTAACCTCCGTTTATTTAAAATCTCTTATAAATTTAATCTAATGCTATGATCCCTCTGTTTAACCAAATACATACAAAATTATTTGTATGTGAAATGATTCGATAATAATTTTGCTGCATCGTCGACTTTTCCTATGCGACAGATGTTTGTCGCAAACAAAGAAAAAAGAACAAAAAAAAAATTGAAACTAAAGAGTACAATAAAGAAAAAAGTATGGTTTTACTTGTTAAAAAATTTTCTGCAAAAATCTCGTGTGATTGCAAAAAGGTCACGTACAACTTTAAATTGTGTTCACTGCGTTTTCTGCTACTGTGGATAATAATGATAATGACGATGATCTTTGATATGATGTAGCCATAAAGTCACTGTATTATTTCTACTTTTATCACATCTTTAGTATTGTAGACAAAATTTTCCATTTTAGAATGCATTTATAATATACGTCATGTACTAGGTAGAATAAATACGATTTTGATGATGTGATATATTTTACAGTGGTTTTGGTGTGAATTTGTGTGTGTAACTTAAAAAAAAAAAAAAACGAGAAAGGAACAAAACTTTCGCGCTATTAACTTAATGGTTGTAAAATGCGTATTGCTGGTATAAAGAAAGTAGAAATTATAATTGGAGAAGCGGCGGTTGACTTATTAGACGTGAGGCCACGGTTCAAACCCCAGGTCAATCATTTTCAATGAAAAGAATTCTGAAAAAGTATTTTTCCAGCGCCTTCCTCTCAGCAGATTTCAAGCAATACTTCTGAGAGCAAATAAAATTGCCAAAGTTTCTCCAAAAAAAATCTGTCGTTCGAAGTCGAATTTAAACTATAGATCCCACCGCTCATGTATACAATTAATATCCACAACATAAGTGATGTGCGAAGCAAGGTCGTAATGCTGACTAAAAGTTGTAAAATAACAAAATTATGTATGTGTAATAGGAGAATCGACTCAAACTATCAATGTTAGTGCGTAACAGTTTCTCCAAATCATATATGTATGTATGTAATGCACACAAAGTGCCTTTCATCATGGTGTTGGACATGTACCTAATAATTGAAGAACAATTTAGTCTTTTCCTTACTTATCTCCACGGTTTTTGCTGAGATTTTTTGCGATATATCCAAGGACAGTGCGACTCACATGTGTGCTCAACCATACTAAGGGTGTTTTTTGGAGTTTAAGGAGTCTTCTCCTTGCATTCTGCCCAGCATTCAGTTTTGCCCAGAGTTTCTGCGCTGTTCTGACCGTATCCAAAAATGCTTATTCGGCGTTTACTCTATTCATGGCAGCATTGTCAATTATAAGCTCGCAGGTCTTAAGAAGAATTCTCAAGTGTCACTGAGTCCTGGTACCAGTTTTATATGGAAATGAAATCGTTTCGCTACGCCTTTGAGATATCTGTGACAGTTAAATACCCTCTTGAAGCTCATTATGTTAAAATGTATTGCTGGCTTTCAAAAAGTATGATAATAATAAGCAAGCGAGAATAAAATAAATGCCAAGAGTTGAGTGTGCTGGAATTCGTGAACGGTTTTAAAAGCCTCACATCTGGCTCAACTTAAGACGTTGCACAGCTATCGCAGGCTATTGCTGGAAATAAGCTAAACTCGCAATAACTGATGGTCTCACATGTAAGGTGGGATTACTGGTAATAAGGTAAGCTAGGAACTATTGTGATCCACTTGCAATCTGATGCTACTTTATCTAGTTTACCATTGGATTGTATTCCAGTCAGCTACCTTTTGTTTCTTAACCAGGCAGCTGTTTTGAGCCAATTCAATACTTACCCTAATTTTTCTTATCGAAAAGGCACCAGGCTAGTATAGTTCGTAGTATATTGGCTTATTAGACATGAGACCGTGGCTCATACATCTTATACGAGAACTTCGGTTTAACAGTCTTCTTCCAAAAACTCTAAGAATAAACAAAATTGCCATGAAATGTTTCTAATCTATCTAATCTATTCTATCTTTCAGAGACGACTTTTATCTGTAGGTCCCATGTATAAAATTAACACACACAATATAGGGTGGAGTAAGAAGCTAGGTAGTAAACCTGACTAAAGGGTGACAATGACCAATTAGGTAAGTAAGTTCATAGTTTTAGCCAAAGCAAAACCCCGAATTTTACAGAAAAGCTGAAGGTATTTTTTCCAATAAAGGCTAACAAACGAATTTAAGCAATTATTTAATTAATAATTATTATTATTTATTTTCAAAAGGTAATGAGTAGTTCAAAGTTACTGGCTTTTACTTCTGAAATCATCTTGTTTTGGTAGGTTGCCAATTAAGCTTGGAATTAAAATTTGTAATACAAATATATATTTTCACATTTCCTGAATTTTTGGCAAACGGAATCCATAAAATGACGACTATAAATCCTTTACATTAATATTCAATAAAACAAATAATAGTAGTTAATTAAATTAAGTAATGATAATAAAATAAAATCAAATAAAATAATAAAATTTTTGGTATCATTTATATACTTTTGGCACACAGTCAGTAATTCATTGCACCTAAACTGAATTTAAAAGGAACTGAGAGAGAAACAAAATAAATTTTATTTCTAATAATATTTAAATTTCGTTCGCTTTCATAAAAGAAAGACACAAAAGAAATTTCCATTCTATCTTATAAATAAAAATCGTTTTTCAATTGCTTTATAAGGTTAGAAAAGCAAAGAAAAATATAAAAAAGCGGAAGAAATCAAATACAATACAAAATGTTTCGCTGTATTATTTGCTTTTCAAATATCTTGGACATCTTCGGACGTTCTCGGATATGTTTAAGCCAAGTACGTAGCCCATGCTTCAATACCGCATAAGGTAAACCCGAACCATCCAGGTTTAAGATGTGACTACATGGTACAGAGAGTATTTTCGTGTGAATATACAAAACTTGCACTCCCTCCCCGGAAGAATGGTTTGCAGAAGCTGTTATGTATGTATGTATCAGATTCTGAAATCTTCAATTTTCTATTAATTTGATAACATAAGTTATGTTGGCTTAGGGAAACACTGCAGGGTTAAGGCTTATTCACATATACCTGCGATTTAAGAAAACCCTATAAGAAAAAGACCAACTGGTTCAAACCACAAGATGCCGGAGTTCTGTTCACATCACCTCAAATCGCTCAAGCAGAAGCTGTGTGGTACGTAGCGCCATCCTGTTGAAACCGCCACGTCGTTGCGATCCAGATCATTCAATGCAAGCTGCTTTCGGTCATCATCAACCTATAGTACGCACTGTTGACTGCGATTGTCCGGCCAACGGCGTTTTCAAAGAAATATGAAAGAATGACGCCATCACCCCAAAGTCCACACCAAATTTTCGGGATGTATAGGATTTCATGCGTAATGGTATTGTCCCATTTCTATGAAGATTAAGGTCAAACGCCAACTGCTCTAGATTATATTCAGCTTATACTAGTTTGTTGTTTTTCGTCAAATATGGTGATTTCGAAAACTGTTAGATTGAAGAAATGACAATTAATTTAACAGATGTAGCTTAAAATAGAAGGCTGTTATCAACAGTCACAGTTCGGGAGTGCTCTTTGGAGAACTCCTTAATAATATTTGTACCTGGACCATATCAATAATATGATCTCCACTTTTAGCGGATATTTCAAATATTTTTCCATTAAAACGTTTCGAAAAGCAAATTAAAAAATATATGAAGTAGAAGGTACTACGTTGGCATATTAGACGTGAGGCCACGGATCAAACCTAGGGTCAGACACCTCCAACAAAACAGAATAAAAAAAATATTTTTTTCGGAGAAATTCCTGGCAAAATTCTGAAAGTAAATAAAATTGCCATGAAAAAGTTTCTCAAAAATCTGTCGGTCGGAATCGACTGTCGGTCCCGCCAATCGTGTATTAAATTAACGCATTCACACACACAACATAAGTGGTGTCAGAATCTAGGTCGTAATTCTGACTGAAGGGTTCTTATGACCAATTACGTTAGTATGTATGTATGTATCAAACGCTAAGCAATGGTTAGGGCGAAAGTTTCTCCTATTCCTTATGGAGTTTTATTTCAAAAGATCAAATTACTGGAAAACAATTCTATTCTCTTCTATTTCGTAGAGGCCACCATTAATGGTACTTTTAGAAGATACTTTACTGATAATATCCATTTATGATTACCCTTTAGTACGTGCTATTCATTACATCCAGGGTGTATTGCTTTTTCCAAGTATTGTTCTTTACAAATAACGACCTGTGGCGACAATGGTTGTGGCGACAATTATTCATACAAAGGATGCCAGCGAAATAAGAATTCACAAGATTTTTTAGACATTGTGAAACGAACAATTGGCGTTAGAGAAAGGAGTTATCCAATGGAATTAATATAGAAAATATTTGCGTTTTAATAAAAGAAAAATAATTTTTATATGATAAAGAAATCAAATGTAAAATAATGGCTTTCAAACAGAGAGACACATTCATGAAAACATTTAAACAAAGGTGAACAACGTTGTAAACAGAAGGCATTTGAAATGTATAGATAAGGCTTTTTAATTTAGATCGCTCTAGAGACAAAACAGTAGATGGCTATGTGCTCAATTTTTTCAAAGTATCAGCCTGTTAATATGCATACAAGTTTTGCGATGAACTGAACTCACAATTAGTTTGAAAACAAACCATTGCTTATGGAATTACTGCTCTTATATGTGAACTGAAAATTTAGTTATCGATCTAAAATGCTTCAGAATATTAGAGGTGCCATCAAAAATGTACTAAAAATGGCTACTTGAATATAAATTTAAAGCTTAGAATAAGCCCACATAGCTATTATATTGTTACGCAAATAGAAAGGACCTAATATCGTTTCACATGAAGAAATCGTTTAACATTAGCGATAAACAAAAGCCACACAAATACATACAAAGAACTTGCTGAATATACCAACAAAATCAGTATAAGAAAAGGAGACAGGCAAGTATGAAAGAAAGCAACAACAAACAACGTGGACAGAGTGCACAAACAACAATGTGGTCGCGATAGAGTTCTCGAGAAGGCGAGAACACGAACGTTCTACTTCAAGAATGTTGCAATCAACGAACTCATGCTCTAAACATTTTTCAAAAGGTAAAAACGTAACAACATTGTTACGTGCCATTGTTCACAACCTGATGTATACAACAACAATTGCTTTTCTTTGTTATTTCTCCGTTTATACCCTTTGCATAAACAATAACAATTACTAGACAATTATTCGACAGCCGATACACTACCGACTAGACTACGACGACTTCATGATTTATGTATATGGGCAATTCAATTCAAATTTGTATTAAAAATATATCCAATTGGCAGCTCAGCTTAAATATAAAATTAAACCAGATCAAGCTGTTCGTATCCAAAATATGTTCTCTATCTCTCTCTCTCTCTCAAGAAGACAGCTGAAAAATTCCATATAAAGAATCATGTCCGGACAATAATTTTGTCTGATCTACAGTTGTGCTTTACAATTAAATATGGGGTCTTGGTTTCCATGACAATTTCTTGTCTTAATTTGTCAGGTAACCAAACTTAATCTTTGTTTACTTCTTGAGCATATAATATCCCTCCTGTTAGCCACAAACAACTGCTTGTCGTCATGAAAGACAGTATATTGAAGACTAGTTTTGATTTGAAGTTGTCCAAAAGATAAGGAGTACCACCAATAACTTTCATCACGTTTGCTGGATAGCATAGTGCTTAAATCCGATCCAATACATTTCTGGTGTATTCAAATACATACCAGTCAAGGATTAATTCCAGTGATCTAATGCAGCACTTGTGCACCTATAATTGCAGATCTTCAACCACATTAATTAGACTAGAATCTGTGAATGTTTAAGAGCAAAAGTGTTTCTATTTCGATCAATTGAAATAAAAATCGTATCGCTTTTGTTCACATCAGATGTTTGCATATTTATTTTATTTCATGTTCTTGGAATTATTTTTAATGCAAAAATAAATATTTAAACAATCATTATGTGTGCATACATATATGTATTTACGTCTATAGTTATACAAATTCATACATACCCATAAGAACTTCAGTAACAGTAGCCATAGCATTTATATTCTTGATTATTCCTTTTTTCGAAAACGTCTTTTCTTTTAAAATGCATACAACTTACAGGGTGTTAGGATTCCATCCTCCATTACTTTAATGGAACGAACCAGAAATGAGAGAAAAGAGCAGAACACTAAAGTAAAGTAAAGAAATGGAAACTTTTTCTGCGGTTAATACAGACAGAAACCAGAGAAAGTAAATCAAAAATGTGTATTTACATTCATATGTATGTATGCTTGTATGGTAAGTGTATTTATACACTCTTCTCTCTTCAAACTTTATTTCTTCTATTTCTATTTCATTTTACAAATATTATGCCACTGAGACTAAACCACAAAACTAAAACCCAACTTAAGAGTGTAAAAATTCTTAAAAATAATTTTTGGTCTTTCAAAGATATTGGTTTTTGCTCTTCTATATCTCTGTGATTTTCATTAGTTTGTGCCAACAATTTAGTTTGAGTGGTTTTCATAGCCACATGAAACTAACAAGATTACATTTTGAAACGCAAATTGAATAAATCATTTTTTAAAAATGAATTAATTGAACTAATAAATCAATTTTGAAGTCACACATAAAATAACACAAAGGAAAATATTTTTTCACACTTTTAAGATACTCTTAATTCATAGCATGAATTCCTATATTAGGAATGTCATACCAATAATGAATATTATCGACGGCATGTATCGTATCAAAGCACTTCAAATGAAACAAAAACTACACCAACTCAACAGAATACTGATGTAAAAAACTGTATCAGCAACAATTGTATTTTCAAAATGAGACAACAGCAGCAACATACAAAAGATTAAAAAAAATTGGAAGAAATGTGCCAACAGGACAAAAGGAAGTCAACTGATGACAAAGCGTAACTGCTTTTGATTTGTGTATGATGCTTGCTTCTTTGGTTGCAAAAAACCTACAATACTTTTGATTGGTTTTATGTTTTAGGCATTTGGCCACAAACAAATTCACCACAAATAAAATGACAATCAACAGCAAAATGTTTAAATGTTTTAAACAAAATGGAAAAAACTATCTTTATGTCAGGACATGGCATGGCAGCATATGGATTATAAATTGCGATTTCGAGTGCTACGTGGTTTGATTACTTTGATGGACTCTGCTATGTGTTTGGACTTCTTTCGGTCTTACTTTCTATTAGCATAGAATCACACCGTTTGCATTGCTTAGTAGGTAGTGTGTTAGCTTTTTGAACGGGAGCGCAAAATTCAAACACCACTTAGACATCTCGAGCAAAAAGAATAAAATATTTATATATCTACTTCCCCTCAACAAATAAATAAATAGCAAAAATTAGAGTATAAAAAACAGACATGAAAAGTTTTTCAATTCGTTAGTTCAAAGTCGACATTAAATTATTGGTTCAACTACTCTTGGAGAGCTGCTGCTTCTCGCTTACTTGTTTTCTTTCATACTGATGTTGTTAGTTTACTTGTAACAATTTCGTTGTATTTGTTTGTGTATCTTTTGCTCATTTTAATTTTAAACGACGTTACGCCGTTTCCATTTTCGTAACAATATTTATGTCACCATGGTTAATGATGCCACAAACTAAATAGGTCATGAGGCTTGAATAGAAAAGCCGTTCTATTCTTTTCTTTTAGGATTATTTCTATTTCCAGCTCATTGATTTGGTGGTCTCGCATGCAAAGTTCAATGCATGTATTTAATAGTTTTTTTTTTTCATGACATTTCCAAATAAATATTCATTTTTCTTTAAAGCATTTTTTTGCTATTTTTGGCCATCGCATACTTCATATTGATTTACTATTCTGGTGTTAAAAATTGGCAACATCCATAGACAAGCCTTTCAAAAATCTACAGAAAAAAACGAACCATAAAAAGCTCATGATATAACGTTATGTATATATTCTCTTCTATAATGTTCATATATTTTCTAAACACTTTAGAATAATGAGTGTGTACGTAAAGCTTCTTGTCAGCATTTAAGTTTTTTTCTACACACATTTTTGTACAGCCAACTTTTCACATTGGCCAACCCTATTCGATACAATATTTCTTTCTGTATCATAATGTTACGGATGTTAGCTTGGATTGAATCAAAATAGAATTGAACAGACATACATTAAACCAGACTGCTATAATAAAACAACAGAAAAAGATATCAACATGGCAAAAACTTAAACTTTTAAAACCATAAACTATCCCCACTAATGGCAAGATTTTGCTGCAAGTCCAGCTACACAATGTTGGAGTGCAAGATAACATTTGAGTTGCATGAGTTTTAGTTTTTAAGAGTTTCGTTTTTCAATTTAAAATTTGTCTTCGTTTTTTTTTTTTTACTATTTGGTCTGAGTTATCATAAATTTTAGTTTGTGTTAAATTTGAAAATGTTCTATTGAATGTGTTGTCGTTACAACTTTTTAGTCAGGATAATTAATCCATGTTGTGTGCATTAATTTTATCCATGAGTGGCGGGACCTACAATTTAAAATTAAGTCCAAACGACATAGTTTTAAAGAACTTTTCATGGCAATTTTACTTACTCTCAGAGTTTTTGCCAGACTACTGATGAGAGGTATTCGCCCAAAGTATATTTTTTTTTATATTTTCGTTTTGATGTCTGACCTGGGGTTTGAACAACGGTTCAGGTCTAATAAGCTTGTTTCCACTGCTTGCTAGGCTACAACTACTTTATATTGTAAATATTGTTACGAAAATGAAAAATCAAGATACTGGTGTTTTGCTTTTAGATAGCTTAACATTGAAATTATAAACAAAAGCTACAAAAATAAAACAATGTAGTAAACAAACCTGTTTAATATAACAACAAACGCCAGCATAAAAAATGGTAAGTTAGTAAACAAAAATACAACAACAAACACCAGCATGAATAAATGAAAACGACGAGATTTCTCATTCATCTGACTGTTTACCCTGCCATAGAAAAAGCAAGGCAAAGCAGGCGACTCAGTTAGTAAAGTTCGGTCAGTATTGGAGTTTGAAGAGAGTAATCGTGGTTTGAAGATCTCCGTCACAAAAATCTGTCGAATAATTGCTTTGCAATTTTTATTGTTTATGCGAATGGTATAAACAGAGGAATAACAAAGAAAAGCATTTGTTGCAGTTTACATCAAGTTGTGAACAGTGGCACACAGAATTGTGCGAATAATAAAGAATTTTAATTAAAACTAAACACAAACTTATTTTTATTTTATTTGCAATCTACGAGCCCGTATTTAACGGTTAAAACGTAACAATATTGTATAAATTAGTTTAATAAGTTTGTTTGAATGTGTCATAGAATTTAATTCAGAATTTAATTTTCAAATCACGATTAGTTTAATCAGGCAGATAGGAAACATATGGTTACCCTGGGTCACAGGTCTTGTGGAAATGAGCCTTCGAGGGGAATAGCTGTTACTCCGCTGATAAGGCCAGAAAATATCTGTGGAGTGGATGAAGATATTTGGAAGTTCTATACTCAACAAAACGAAAGATTAAAAGAGACAAATGCCCTTTTCAGACCAACTGAGTTTGAGCAATCAAAAATTTTTTTTAAGGAATTACAATATTAAGGGCCATTATTGCAACTAGCCGTTAAATAAAGGAAGGATTTTAACGTGCAGATAAATTGTTTTTCATTACTATAAGTGGACAATAAAGTAGAAGTAAGAGTTAAGCTAAAGGGAGGATCATACTACAACCTTTTAAAGTTAAGTTTATGTTTGAACTTGTCATATGGAAACTTCAAATATAAACAAAATGAGCACATTCATCAAAAAAAAAAAAAAAGAAGGCCGCAGTTACCACTGCGTTTAAATAGAACTTGTTTAATTGAGCAGTGTCATGGACATTGCTCCGGCGCTGTCATGTTCTTGAAAAAGATGCCTTTATTTTATCATTAGGTTGTAATAACGAAAAGAAGTTAAAGGTGACTTTAAAGTTCACTTTAGCTAAAGTTACCTTTAACTAAACCCAACTTTAACGGCAAGAAGTAATAATGTCCCTTAGAGTTGTGAGTTATCCATCAAACTATTCAGAAATAACTTGAGGTTGGTAACAGGCCGCTTGACAAGCAACTCATTACTTAAAGTACACTTATTTAGTATAGGGGTTCTACCGAACCTAACATATAGGAACGAATTATCAGAACTTATTCTTAGATTTGTTTTATAGTGACACCGAGCAGTATCCTGAAGTTTGTGAGGGCAATTGGCTTGTCGCTGCAAGCTAGAGAGCTGTTTGTATAAACACACGACTTTTAGGCGACTATCAAAGGATCACACATCTCGTTTTCTCAACGAATTTGAGAGAGTTAGAGGGAGATGTCGAGCAAATACATATATCCCTGTAAACTTTCCCCTAATAATGCCAATAATTCGGATTTATGCTATAAACACAAAAAACATAACTCAGCAAATACAGCAGTCTCTCAAAAATAGAATCTATGGGTGTATATCAGAGATCGGTAACAGAGATGTGTGGTCTTAGTACATATAAGAGTTGACAGCCTAAGTGTTCAAGAAATTCGTACACTGTTTCTAAATAGTACTCTGGACCGCTAAAGAACTTACAGATCAGGGATCAGCAATGCGTATTCAAGAAGATGAGTAGAATCGAATCATACTCATAATTTCTTATACTTATACGCCTTCATACCTATTTTAATATCATGGAACCTCTACTCATATTCAAAGTTTGAAGTACTCATCATATTCATACTTAACAACACGTATGATGTTATTGGTTTCGAATCTCCATAACACAACATATACAAGAATCACAAAATAAGTATGATTCGCGTACGAACACTAAAATACTCACTAAATGGTTGCGTGTTTGCTGTGCTTGCTGCTCTGTCCTTTTTGCTTATGTGTCTTTTTTGTAAATGACTAACTAAAACTGTAAATTTTGATGAATGATTCGAGTCACTCGAATCATTTATAAGTATTTTTCTAAAGTTATGAATCTGAATGAATGGGCTTATGAATCAAACATATTTCGAATGGTATGAGTTAGATGTCAACGTTGTACGCAGACTTATTGCAACCTGTACTTATAAATTAACGTTGCAGTGAGTACGAATGAATCAGAGTAGTGAAATTTAATTTTGTTGACTCACATTTATTCAAAATTTTATGAGTGCTTATGAGTAGCGAAAAAAACGATTAATCTCTGATTTCTGGTGTATATGGAAATGATTATTTAAAGGCCACACGACAACTAATTGTTGCTGTAAAATTTCAGCGTTGCCTTTATTGTGTTTATAGCATTATGATGCAATTTCGTGAATTTCTTATATTAGAAATGAATAAGAGTAACGAGTTTTATTCATAAAGTAGTGGGCATTTCATATCCGCCTGTAGGATTTTAATTTTACATTCATTGTCCATACATCATTTTAACCCGTAGTAAACGTTTTATAAACCAAACTATAAAATATCTTTGCAATACTCTTACCACACTCTTTATGGCATATGGTCTGTATGTGCTTGTATTTATTTACCATTCAATGCTGCATTACTTTATTAAGTAAATCCACTAAAGCCGGCCGCAAATAGCTCTGCCTTTAAATGCTTTTAATTAATTCAATACGAAATACATTTTGTCAGTTTGTGTGTTTATTTGTTTATACAGAAAATGCATAAATATTGGTGTGCAATTATTTTAATATCGGCAATAAACTTTTAACTTTCAGGATTAACAACTTCATTAATTAAGAGTGATTGTGCGCAAACCATAGAATTATTTTTGGTGGTTTTGATTTAACGAAAATAAAAGAAAAGTTTTGACGTGTTTATCGCTTTTTTAATTCTTTTTAACAATTAAAGACACAAAATAAAGTTATTAAACTATTGAATTGTACTATGTAATCCCAAATATTGAATGATGCCATTGATGTACCACCAAAGCTTAAAGTGTTACTAGAGCTCTGGGGTTTACACTGGGTATATGCCATTCATCAATATTCATCAGACTGTGAGTGAGTGAAGTTCAGACAGTCTTGTGTGAAGACGCGGTGTGTTTGAAGAGTAATCTTATTTGAAGATCTGCGTTACAAAGATCAGCTGGACAATTGTCTAGTAATTGTCATTGGAATAACAAACAAAGCAATTGTTGCAGTTAACATCAAGTTGAGAGCAGTGGCAAACAGAATTGTGCAAATAATAAAGAATTTAATTAAAGCTAAATACAAATTTATTTTTATTTTATTTGCAATCTACGAGCTCATATTTTAAACATTTTTAAAAGGTAAAAACGTAGCATTATTACCTGTAGCACCAACATTTCTCAAATGCTAATAACTATAAACAATTTGATTCAATGTTTGACTAAACCGCATCAAGATGACGTCATATTCCTTGCATATATTAACAACGAATAGGCAGGCGTTCTTTTGTGCGACTACAAATGTATACATTATATACTTATAAGTAAATGTCTCATAGAGATGTCAATAATTTATTGTCATTGAAATGCAGTTAGTTAACGACAAAATGATAGAAGATATACACAACTTGACAAACATACTTGCCTTTGTATATTATCATCGACTATTTTGTCGATTACATGGAGTACTAAAACAACAAATATTCATCCCTTAACATATTCCTTGCTTTAAACGTCTATCTCTTCATGTCTAACACGATTTCGAGGAGCCTAATTTAAATGACATGACATTCTGGCATTACTAACAGACTGCCTCTTTTAAGTATGCGTAAATATATGTAAATGTAAGTAAGTGTCAACGTGCATACACAGTTAATCAGTGATTTATCCGTCCATTGTAAATAATGTATTTTAGCTGCCAAAGAAGAATTGCATTTCATTCGTTTAACTAGCAAATGATTTTGGCTCAAACAAAGCAAAGAAATCGATATATAAAGAACTTTGTATTATAAATGCTTCAAAATTTTTGGAAAGAGTTTTATTTGCTGTTGTAAACAACGAACATTTGCTTGGGTTGTGCACATCCAATTGAGCGTTTCGAAAATGCTGATTTTTAAATCAAAGAATTCTTTATAAAGTATGGAAATTGAATGTCACATGAACTGAAACCGAAAGCATGCTGTTTAATCGCTTTAAAAAGAGATCATTTTTGCCTCGAAATTAATGGATTCACTTCCACAACCATAAGCAATAGGAATCATATGTAAAGCGCAGGCAACGAATAAATTCTACGGCCAATCGGAATGTCCATTTCACCAAGTCAATGATTTGTATTTGCTGGGATCAGCAGCTAAAACTGACCCAAATATCATGGAATACTTGTATTGTTGTCGACAACAATTAATTCATTTGAAACTAAGAAGAAATGACTCGGATATGCTGTCAGTCTCGAGACTGTAATTTTCCATCATGACAACTATGCGACAGCAATTTTATCTTATTTGCCCCGTAGCCCAAACGTTCCTTCTTCTGACTGCCAGTTGTTTCGATCGATACAAAATACTGTCACTGGAATACACTTCACTCAGATTAGGGTTCGATTCATTCTTGGCCTCAAAAGATATTCAGTATTGTTTAGGATTTTACATACGTACATACGTATGTACATTTAGTCGTTAAAAACCCCTCAATCTGGATGACGACCTAGTTGGCAATTTTATTTACTCTCAGAATTTTTGCCAGATTTAGTCGAATTTTTTCTGATCTAGGATTTGAGACGTGGCCTCACGTCTTAATACTAAATCGACTCCAATAGCCAATGCATATCACTTACAAGTTCAGCATAGATATTTATGTAATTTCGTCTTGCCCTCTACCAAAATAAGCTCTCCAGAAAGTTTTAATACCCTTATCACTCTTTGTTTTTCTTGATTCATCATGTCAGAAACTTAAATACATACATACATACGTAATTGGCCATTACAACCTTTCAGTCAGGATTACGGCCTAGCTACTCACACCACTCATGTTGTGTGCCTTAATTTTATACTTGAGTGGCGGCACTTACAGTTTAACGTCGACTCCGAACGACAGATTTTGAGAAACTTTTTCATGGCAGGTTTTACTCTCAGAGTTTTTGCCAGAAATCTGCTGAGAGGAAGTCGCCGAAGAAATATTTTTTTCATATTTCGTTTTGATGTCTGGCCTGGGGTTCGAAACCGGGCTTTACGTCTAATTAGCGAACACACTACCTACTAGACTACGGCGACTTCTAAACTTAAATAACTTACTATATAAACTATCATGTTTTTATGAATCTTTGGAATCAATGAGAGCATAATGTGAACGGCTACTTATCAGAGTTGCTTAATGTATCAAAAAATTTATTAAGATTATATAAAAAAAAAATCTGATATTTTTTGTTTTTCTCTTTAGAAATTGTTTCGTACTTCTATAATACAAAGTGTTTATTGTTATTGTAATGATAATGGATGGAAAAGTGTGACTGATATTTACTGCCACACGTGTTATTAAATATTAAAAATTTTTTTCACACTACAACTCAAACAGGCCCGCTAATGGAAAAACTAAATGTTGTCTGTCAGCATACATCTACGCAAATAATAGGGCCTTTAGAATTAAAAAAGAGATATAAACATGTGTAAAGAATGAAATGAAAGGTGAGAATAAATATTATTTCTAACGTAAATAAAAAAAGCATGTTTTACTGTGAAAATTTGTCACTGAAGTAAGGTATTTTCTAGCTGATTTGTCATCGTACGTGCACCATATCTTAACAATTTTATGATGCCTCCAAATTGAACTAACTTTTAGTTCTTCCATGCCATCTTAAGCAAAGAAGTAAATTAAAACGTATTGTTATGAAAATGGAAAAATCTAGATACTGGTGTTTTGCTTTTACATCGTTTACCATTAAAATTATAAACAAAAGCTACAGATACAAAAACAATGAACTTGTTTACAAATTATTGCACTGCGTAATATAACAACAAACATCAGCATAAAAAAATGATGAACAAGTAAACAAAAATACACCAAAAAACACTACAAGAATACATATAAACATTTGCAATCCACGAGCTCTTATTTAAAACCTTTTTAAAATGTAAAAACGTAACATTATGTATTTAACTTCTTTACAGCACTTCTATCCAAATTCCCGAAAGTCTATTTCGATCTGGCCAGCGAATCGCACCGTTTTATTGGATTGATATGGGCGCAGAATGTATTAATTCTTTGTATAATGCGATGCGATGCTACATATCGACTGATTAACTCTCTAGAAATACATCCAAAAATTACTACGTGCAAGAATAACAGAGAATCAGAATTCTTACAAAAGTGTACATAAATAGGAATCATTCGTTCCATATGCAATTACTTGTAAAATATCTGAAAATTTTTCTCTCTGTGTTTACATAGAAACGAAAGTGAACAAATGCGTTTGTGTATTCCTTTTGCATGGAGCTATCTTTTGAGAACTTTACTTATGCATCTAAAAAGGAACCATGAAAGGAATTGTATTAGATTGTATGCTTCTATTACTAGCAATTTATCTAAAATACTTCAAAGTAAGTTGAAGGAGTATTCATTCTTATCAAACACAAAATGTTTGCATTTTGAATATGAAGGAGAGGATGTTGTATGTATTTACAATGTATAATGGATTACATAAACTATTAGCAGAAGCTAATCTATCCAGAAGCAGCTAAAGTATCTGCACAATGTATTCGGACCAATAGCAGTAAAATAAGCAAAAATAAATCCATTATACATAACACAACATACACATCAGGGATGATAAAGTTGATACTTTGGTATTTTTTTTTTGATACTTTCTGACGCTCCCAAGTACCTCGGTACCACCGTGATATACTTGATACTTTTTCTTAACTTACCTAAATTTCACTTTCTCAAATGAGAATGTGATATGGTAACCCATGTTTCAACCGTATCTAGTTTAATACAAACGAAAGATTTACTAAAATCGACAGATTCTTGTTGTTACAATATTAAAATTAACAACAAAATGTTATCCAAACAAAAATAAAGTCATTAAAAATGATTTTTAATATCGATCTCCTAAAAATGTACCTAATTTTTATATTCTTTAATAGAGTTTTTAATATATTATTATTTTTTTTTTTGTTCGCATGAATTGTTATGTTTTATTTGTTTTACATGTTATCAAAACTAAAATAAAAACATTAAAAATGTTTTATAATATTGATCTCTTTACCTTTACTTTTTAATACAGTGAACTCGCGATAACGTGAACTAATTTTTACCAAGGCAGTTCACATTTTCGAATTTGTTCACGTTATCGAGTACCAAAATTTAAAACAAAAAATTACCTTATTTAATACGAAAAATTATATTTTAATAAGTAAATATGCTAAACACTATTTTAAATTATTTTTTTTTATAATTAGTCAAGAACTCAGTTACCTAAAGCCAAAAATTATAGCAAAGTTTTCACTTTTTTGTCGGTTGAAATCTACCTCTTTGACAAAACAATGATGATACCGGTCATAAAAAATGTTACTTGTCATCCACGCTGACTTGGAGAATTTGTAATTCACTGGATAAGTAAAGTTTTTGAAACGTCGTAGATTTTCCAAATACCAGCAAATTAAGTGTGTGAGTCCCCGACGCATTTGAATAGCCCATGAAAGTTAATCGTTTCTCCATCTTTGCGCCAGTAGAAATTTTCTCCAATGATGACACATATATATGTTATTTTTTTTATTCTAATTTTATACGCGCGGAGTAACTTGACCATATGCTCGGTGTAGTGTCACAGACCAGAGTCTCTGGTGGGTATCGAACCCACGACCCTCACGCTAATAGTCTAGCACACTACTCACTAGACGACCGGGGCACTCTCATATATATGTTTTATCTGGCAACTGCTTCAACGGCTGCGCAGAAAGCTTATCTCCGGAAATTTTAAGAAGGCGAACACCAAACTTTTGCTTAAATTTTTGAAGCAATCCGTCACTCGCGTTAAACCACTATCATTTTCTTTAATTTGACCATGAATTTCAAAAACTTTGGTTTTCAACATCAGACCACTTACCGGTATATTTTTTGTTTCGCATGTGAAGGAACCACTTATAAAGACTTTTTCCATTCTTGGAAATTCAGATGCACGTAATGTTTTACGATTTCCAGTACCATAATGTGTATTATTTACACGATTATTAAGTTCCCGTTTTTTCTTTTTAGTGGAAGAAACTGTTGCTTTTACAACTCCATATTTTCTTGCCAAGCCACTAACACTATAACCCTTTTGCAGTAACTCAAGAATATCAACGTTATATTTTAAAGTTAGGTTTTTAATGACATTTTTCACTTTCTCAAATTAACTTTCTTCGCAACAATGTCAACGAACAACTAACAGGTCAAAACATACATAAAGCAGTACAATGAAAAAGAAGTTCAAACATAAGTAAACAAACAAATAAACTGTAGTTCGGGGATTTCCCAATTTAAAAACAGATTATAAGAATAAAAAAAGTGTTCATGTTTTAGAGCTTTCAGATTTTGTTCACGTTTTAGAATACTCTGTAGAAAAATAAATTTGTTCACGTTTCTGAGACGTTCACACTTTCGAGTGTTCACGTTTTCGCGAGTTGACTGTATTTTACTTTATAATATTGATCTCATTTACCTCATTTTTATATACTTAAATGAAATGTTTTGTTTATTTTTGGTTTAAATGTTTATATTTTGTTTGTTCGCATGAATTGTTATGTATTATTTGTTTTGTTAAAGCTTGAATAAATTATTTAAAAAAAAATTAAAAAATGTTACTTTAATATAATTTGAAAAGAAGGAAAATTTGTGTAAAAATATGAATAATTCAAAATTTGATACTTTTTCAACCTGAAAAGTACTTTTTTAAAACTTTTTTGTTACCATTTCATTGGTGGCATTTATCATCCCTGATACACATACAGGTTTTTGTTCAGCACAGTTTATATAAATATAACTCGGTAGAGTTTAGGTTATGTAAAATGCGATTTAAGGATAGCGGTGAATCGATCCTCCTCTTATCCATACATGAACAGCAGAGTCTAACAATATTGCTCGTACCCTCCTGCCGCCAGCGCGATCGTGCTTCGTCGTAAAATTTTAAATTTTACTGAATGTATGGGAGTACCTATGCCCTGTAACATGTCGAATATTAGGAGTTCTCTGTCACCTCTGTCCAACTCCCCAGCAATACAATTTCCACCAATACCGCCATACCGTATACCCATATTAGAGATAATTAAGGTTAGCGGGCGGGCCCATATGGTCCCTCCGTCATAATCCGTTAGTGGTGGGTTTGGACCATTCCGAGCTTCGAATGAAACCGGCAAGTTCCTTTAGTGGTGCATTCACCACCATGTCCAGATCTTCAAATGTTCTACCACCCAACAACCGATGACGCCTGTTTTGAAGTGCTGGGTACAGGGATAAAAGGTGTTGTGCCAATTCCGTTTCCTCCGCATCGCGTCAGCTTCTTCAGTCATCCTGGTGGGATAGACCGAGCTTGTCAACGAAATTGGCAATAGCGCAGTGTCCCGTTAGAAATCCTATAATCAAGTATTTCCCAGTTTCTTCCGCTATCCTCTGATGCGTACAATAGTTTTGAAATTCGGCAACCAGGTTTATTGAACTCCATTCTGCTTTTTCCAATTTTGAAAAGTATTCTTGTAGAACAGCTTATATCGTCTTCTCCGATCTCATCTGTTCCAGTTTACCTGCCTATTCATTTAAATCTATGCCACTGTGGCTCGGAACAGAGTAGAGACGGGTGTTGTGTGAATTTCCTGACGCCCTTTGATTTGACGAGATGGAATTTAAACGCTTTGATTGCTGCTTGACTCTCCACACATATGATCAAATTCGAAGGAGTTAGGTCCATGGCTTCAATAGCTTGTTCAATATCAAAAATCTCCGCTGGGCTGGTTAGGTAATATGTATGACCCATTCGGTGCCGATACATTTACATGGTCGAAAATATTCTTGAGAAAGCCTCGGCATTTGTAGACAAGGATTGACATTGAAACTACTGTCCTTGAAAATTTAATGGCAGCCTGGATGCCCGAATAAATCAAAAGAATCAATCAATCAAAAATCAGGGAAAATCCCGCCAAACAACAAGCATTGTGCCGCTTTCAAAATAGCCATTGACTATGCTGTTTGGAATAAAATCTATCTTAGCCTCTCTTCACATAGTAGGTACATGCGATTATGTACTTAAGAAAAGCTTAATAGATTATCTTCAGCTAGGGGATCCCTATATCAGATATTTCCTGTATGTCTGAAGGTGTAATACCGGGAAAGAGGTCACAAATAGGAAAAATACTCAAAGTTTTGTGTCATTAACGGCTTTATTGAAGTCGCCGTAGCCTAGTAGATAGTATGTTGGCTTATTATACGTGAGGCCATGGTTCAAACCGCAGGTCAAGTAGTAAATAAAAAGTAGTAAGTAAGTAAATAAAAATATACCAACAACATCAGTATATTAAAAGAGGATAAACAAGTAAACAAAACTTCACCAACAAACAATGTTGTAATTCCTTCGCTTCCCATTCTCACTCTTTCCTACATCCTCTCCTTTTATCCTATTCCCTCTATTATCCTTCCGTCTTTAAGGACGTTGTACAATAGGTCAATTCGACCTCCGGGCACTGTACTTGTCTTAATTGACAAGTACATGTCCTCTAAACTAATCTAACCTAACAATGTAAACAAAATACACAAACAACAATGAAACAACGATATATATATTTATGGAGATTTCGAGAAGGCGAAACTACGAACATTCGACCTAAATATCATTCATCACACAGTTTACGTTGCCATTTAAAAGGCAATGCAAAGCAGGCAACGAGTGAGTAATAATTCAGTCAGTCTTATGTGAAGACGCGTTGCGTGTGAAGAAAACAGTCGTGGTTTGAAGATCTCCGTTTGAAATATATGTCGAACAATTGACTAGTTATGCAAAAAAATGCCAAGAGGAATAACAAACAACGCGATTGTAGTTGTTTACATCAAGTTATGAACAGTGGCACACGGAATTGTGCGAACAATAAAGAATTTATTTAAAAATAGACACAGATTTATTATTATTTTATTTGCAATTTACGAACTCGTATTTTAAACATTTTTAAAAGGGTAAAAACGTAACAGGATGTATGATGCCTGATGTCGTGACCAATTGTTACAGAGAATAAGTCATAGCTAATACCAAGATTGAGTTGCATTGAAATCCAATAAATCTTTGTATGTATATCATATACATACGTTTTGATAATTGTGAGCATAACCTGTTCTTTTATGAAACCCATCTAGCAATCGTTCAAGTTCTTTCGTTTCGTATTTAATTTGAAATTAGTTTATTTAACAAATGTAAAATACTTATGTAAGTATGTACATATACAAGTATTTTCGAATAATATTTACGAAGTAATATTGCAAATGTAAATTGTATATAAACTGGAAGGAAATACATACATACATAAATACATTCATGGTATGGCAAGTAAGTATATTAGAAAATAGATTTATTTCTTACGCTAGTACATATTATGCTGTATGTATAAAAAGTTTAAGAATAGTTTTATTAGTTCTTTATAGCATACAGAGTAATAATTCCATGCATTTCTAAATTTCTTGTCAGAATATTTTTTCTTTTCCATATGAAATATTGAAAGTTTAAAAAGTTTGTACTTTTCAAATACAAGAATATTTGCTTCTTATTATTATTATTGTTTTTTTTATAATTTTTTTATTATTTTCTTTAATATCATGGGTAAGTACTTGGGTATACATATGCATTTTATTTATGTATTTCTTGTTGTCATGTTTCATAGCATTTACTTGTGACTTAAACAATTTTCTAGACAACTTTTCTAGTCTTTTCTTTCCGATTTTTATGTCGTTTTTATGACAAGAGTTTTGCAAAGAGTATTGAAATTGTTTTTTGAATCTTCATAGATATGGTCACTAAAATAAAACATCGATGTTTTTTCGATGCAATACATTTCTTATATCGATTCACCGCAAAATACATTAATGTTTCCTGTCGATCGGTGGATTTGCCTAAAAAAATAAAAGAATAGAAAACAAAATCCAACAAAATTGATGCGTAGAGGTATTGTTATTCAGCGATAAGATAATATGTTGTAATGCCCTCAACCTACATATATAGGGTATCCCTGTTAAGTGTCCCACAATACCGTGCCCCTGGCAAACTTCAGGAAGTTGGTTTTCTAAATAATCTGAAGCATAACTCACGTTTTGTTCTAATCCAATCAAACACATTTAACTTAAGACGAAGTCTGCCTCTATTTATCTTTTCTTACACCGGATATACTCTATCAATCGACTGAAAGGTTCTGGCTTCATCAGTGGCGTGGAAGGAACCCCTCTGAAAGATTCTTCAGTCGACTTTTTAGGAATATTCTTCCTGTTTAAGTTGAATGGGACAAATCTTTCGATGGAATAAACAGCATACGAATATTTCACTCTGCACTCTGCCTTGATTCTGCCCCACTACATGTCCTTTACCAATAGGTATATCATAGAAAAGTTTCCCTCTTAAAAGCCTATGTAGTAACCAAATTATTCCTCCCAGTCTTATTATTCACTCTGGCTGTGGAGAATTTTCCAGTAAGTAATTATGGGTTAATACAGAGCAATTATCAATTGCAAAACCAGGTCAATTCGTTGGGAAGACCAGAAACATGTATTTCAATACGAGCTCCTAAAACTTGACGAAAGCGTTAATACAGATCTCTAGCGATAACAAATGATGCATTTTAATCACGTATTGATAAAAAAAGGAACAGATTAAGCTACAAGACCCGAACACAAAACAAAACCGGCTTAGAATATAATCAGCACTTTTAGCTGGGGGTTGCTATCCCAACCGCCGTATGCACCGAAATTGAATCCTGCCGCCTACTATTTGTTTTCAATAATGAGACACGCAGTTGTTGAGCAACACTTCGATTTCTAAAATGATATCAAAAATTTGAAGACTAATTGGTTTGATTCAAAAGATGAATCAGATAAATATAAATAATTTCAATAAATATGGTGAATCATTTAAGCTGCATGCATTCGTACTGCACCATGTTGGTATAAGTATTTATGTACATCAAAATTATTTAAGCGTTTAATGTTTATGTTTACATATTATATAGGGTCTTTCATTAAGCATTTTCTATTCTAAATTAAAATAAATTAAAGTGTGTGTAGGATATCATGAAATTTTTTTATTCTTTTGAAAGACCAATAAAATATCGTTCAAATGTACTGCATGGTTCTTATGAGTGAAGCGTAGCTGAAGTGTGGTGGAGTAGTGCTGGGGTTTATGGTTTGTTCGAATACACTTGCTTCTTAAGGATAAATCACATGACTCGTTCACATCACCATCATTTTCACTCCTACAACATATTCAATGTATCGGGAGCACGCCAATGTGGCATGGTGTCCATCGCACATGTCTATTGGAAATCAGTGGTCTAAATTACTTGCCTGAACTTTATCGTTCTCGAAAAATACGAATCAACGACGCCGCTAGTCCAAAATCTACACCAATTAGTGAATATTTCCATGCGCATTGGACTCTCTTGGATTTGAAATGCTTTGGTATCGTCCCTAAGTCGATAATTTTTCTTCCCTACGACTACAGAAACTTATAAGAAGGCCTGACTGATATACGCGATGAGCGTAGTGTGTTCCCACTTTACAAAAACAGTTTTAGAAGAGCTAAATGCATTTGTTTTTATATATTATGTACGATTGTTTTATAAAACAGATTAATTTTCACAAATTGAAGCCATGTCTACATGTGTAATGTTCTTATCTGTCTACATGTCTACATATTATTTAATAAACATATTTTATACGCTGTGTTGTACATGAATCTTTTTATGTATGGCATACACATACAATTTGTCGTAGTTGTAGTATATTTATGTTGTTCATATTACATTCGTACAATATTGTGAAAATTTATTTAAAAATGTTATTAAATCGAGTAAACAAAATTGCAATTACATTCATATGAACGTCTGTTTCAATCTCTAAATGTAACGTAAATACATAAGCGAACAATGTATGAAATTATTTATGAAATGCATTAAATTTTATGAACAATTTGTATGTAAAAGCACTTACAATGTATACACTGTATGTTGTAGATGTTGTAATATTTATTAAAGTATTGCAATCAATTATTGTAAATTAAAAAAAAAGAACAAAACCACAGTTCAGAAATCAGAAGTTGTAAATAAATAATGCCACAAAGTAAAGGGTACTACTCCGTGCTGAATAGAATATTGTTACGAAAATGGAAATGGTGTTTTTCATCCACATCGTTTAAATTGTAAACAAAAGCTATTAAAAACAAAAGCAATGAAATTGTTTACATGATAAACAAGTAAACATGAATATACCAATAAAAAACAGTGTAAAAAGGATATAAACAAGTAGACAAAAATGCAACAACAACACTGCAAGAAAACACGTAAACAAAATCCACAAACAACAATGAAACCACAAAGGAGTTCTCGATAAGGCAAAGCCACGAACATTCGCCTTCAAGAACATTCATCAGAGTGTTTACGTGGCCATATAAAAAGGCAAGACAAAGCAGGCAACGACTAGTTGGAATTCAGTCAGGCTTGTGTGGAGACGTGTTGCGTGTGTAGAGAATGCTCGTGGTTTGAAGATCTCCGTTGTATAGTACTGCCGAAAAATTAGTGTTTACGCAAATAGAGTGTAAAGAAGAACAACGAACAAAGCAAATTGTTGTTGTTACATCAAGTTGTGAACAGTGGCATATAGAATTGTGCGAATAATAAAGAATTGTAATAAAACTGAACACAAATTCATTTTTAATTTAGTTGCAATCTACGAACTCATATTTTAACAAAACTTTTACCTAAAGTTATGCGAAAACCAATAGCTTTAGTTGAACCTTAATTGAAGTTGTACTGAATTTTTGACATTTTATTTTAAAAAGCAAGTTCTTATTCATTTAGTTGAAGTTTTTATACAAGAAAAATTCTTTTCTTTCCACTTTCCAATGGCATTAATTTCTTTTCCCATATTCAACAGTAATTTTTTAAAAGTTCAACATGAAATATGATAGCGTGTCGAACTATCTTTTGCTTCCTCATAGTCTTGTGTTTCTATCCTGTAGCCATTTTTTCTTTTTCTGCGGTCATCTTATTATTCCTTCTTTGTATAGTTACAATTTTTATCTCTTTTGTATCCAAAATGACGGAAAAAAGTGAAAATAAATATCATCTGAGTAGAAAAACGATTGTATTAAATTATGTTTACCATAAATAACCTTATCTTAGAAACAAAAAAAAAAGAAAAGAAACTTACAAAAGTTATTAGCGAACATTATTCATAAATACCATCAATAAATATTTTTTAAGCATTGGAATAGAATTGAAAAAAAATGGGGAAAAACTAGAAAAAGACGAAAAATGTTGCAAGGAAACGGGTCTACTTGGAAACGCTTTTATAGTAAAATACAACAATATTTCTGGTCTTCGAAGCGGTATCTGCCACATAAGTTGTCATTTTCAGTCTGTATTGACAAATCACCATAGATGATATCAGTATTCTACAGCACATGCAAATACAAATATATGTATAAAGTAGTTTTATCAATTCACTCCAGACCGTTCGACAATTTCATAATCGTCATAACGGTTCTACCAGAAGGACTATTAGGATAATTTCGAATGCTTTGCTTCGGTAAACGATCGATTAACACCGGAATAATTAGAAATTGCACGATCTGTCGAAAACTTCTACTCCGTCCGTGAAAGTGTATAGGAGTATACAAGATACTCGATTGCATGTCGATCACAACAACACGTCATACCGCATCGTAACTTGTGACCTGTTTCTATACTACATTCAATTGACATTTAAACTACATGTAGAAAATCATAGAAATGGGCTTCGCAGCAGACATCAGCAATGAATCGTTTTTTACTACTCATGAGTACTCATGAAATTCTGAGTATGAGTGAGTCAACAGTATTGAAATTCAACTACTCTAATTCATTCGTACTCATTACAACGCTGATTTATGAGCACAGAGTGCATTGAGTATGAGTACAACGTTGACAGCAAACTCATAGTATTCGGAATAAGTTTGATTGATAAGTGTACTCATTGAAATTCATAACCATAGAAAAAAAATAATACTTATAAAGGACAGCCTTTGTTGTTGTTGCATTTACAAAAAAAGAAGAAAGAAAGAAAAAGATAAATACAGCAATCAAAGCAAACACACAACCTTCTAGTAAGTATTGTAGTGTTCGTACACGAATCATACTTATTTTGTGATCCTTGTAAATGGTAATGAGTACTTCAAACTTTCAATATGAGTAGTATGAGTATGATATTAAAATACGTATGAATGCGTGTAAGTATCAGAAATTATGAGTATGATTCGATTCTACTCATCTTTTTGAATACTGATTGCTAATCCCTGGTACGTATGTATCTCCGACGGACGAATAATGGCATCAACTGAACAGAAAATTGATTTGAATTTAAATTTCAAAAACGCTTTATGAAAAGCACGGTTTAGTCTACAATTTTCAGTGAATTATCGGTTCAAAAAAGTTACCAGTCCCAGTTGTATACTTCCATGACTCTTGCTCTTAAAAAACAATTTAATTTAAGGAAAGGAATAATAATCTTCTTCTCCCCTTGTTCTTCTCCTATTTATACTGTAAGTAATTAATGTCTGAAAATTGTACGTCTTTAATTGAAATCTTCCCTCCAATTAAGTTGCCTTTAATTTGCATAAGCCCTCCATTTGGCAGGTTGCCCTCTCTTTACTGGTGGTTTATTATCTCCGCTTCTTAAATATATTCCACACAAAGTTTTAAATAAAAGCACAATTGCCTAAATATCAAGAAGAGTGTGTGTATTATGGCATACTATATGCATTTAAAGCTTTTATAATATATTTATAAGCATTCAAAGAAAAACACTGTCTGTATGAATGCTTGTGTATAAGCAGCAATCGTATGATTACACAGATTCAAATTGTATCAAGAAACTCATTAATTAACCAAAAATAGCAGCTTCTCTGCCAAAGGACGAATGTATATACAGACAGATACCGAAAAGAAGCTCTGTATGCAAATGGTTGGGTAAAGGCAAGAAAACTGTCACAAGGTAAGACAGATTAATTGACAAGTACACGTCCTCTAACCTATGCATTACCAATATCTCATTTAGACGGCAACACAACCCTTAAGTCTGCGGTACGACCTAGTTCCTCACACCGCCCATGTTATGTGCGTTAAATTAATCATAAGCGGCGGGACCTACAGTATAAAGTTGCATACGAAAGGAAGATGTTTAGAAAACTTTTCATGACAATTTTGTTGTTCTAAAAGTTTTTGCCATAGACACAGTCGCTGAAGAAATATTTTTCATTGCGTTATACAGTGTGAGGTATGCCCCTTGTCATGATCCCTCAGTGTTGGATTTGAAACACCCATAGCTCCGGATGAAACCGGCCAGTTCCGTTAGAGGCAGATTCTGCAGTTCTGAAAGCCTGGTGGGATAGCCAAACTGACAACAGCGCAATATTATGTTCGGGTTCAGTAGTTCCATTGTTCTCCCACTTCCCACTGCTGGATACAGTAGTTTTAAAATTCGGCTTCATGCTGCTTTTGACAATTTGAAAAAGGATTCTTGTAGAAGTGCATATATCCCCTCCACCGTCTCATACAAACAACCAAAAACCCCAAAAAAAATAAGTCAGAACTTCCATGTGTAAGGAGCAACAAAGCAAACAAAAACACTATAAAAGAATTGCATACACTGCACAATTGTAGCAAATTGTTGCATGACTCAACAAGATGTGGCAATCAGCAAGTATTGGTAAACTACGTCGGTAACAGCTGAGTACGGGATGGTTGCGTAAAAACTTATTGCCAACTTGATTTGATATCAAACAGTTCTCAAAAGTAAATACATACACTCAACCACACCCGCACATACTCACTTTCTCACTTAAACTAACAATAAAATCAGAAAAAAGTGCCAACAAACAAACAATACGGAATGGTAGAAAATTTGATGGGTGACTGAATGAAGGAGCAAGAAAAATGAACCCAAAAAAGTGGAAATGAAAATAAAACATGACAGTAAAAGTCATTCACTTTAAAGAAAATTCAACGTACAGGGAAGAAATGCAATTTGTCCATAGAATATTTTGTATTTTGTGTGCTTACATAGCACAACTAAAAGAATACAACACAAACTACTTATTTTATATTACCCAACAGAAATAATGTAATTCCAAACGAAAAAGCCAAACGTCATATCAGAATTATTCTATCGTATCAAGGAAATAATTTGACCCGCGGCTATTAAGAACATATTTATGACACTTGACTTGAAGTCCCAATATTTTCCAACAAAAGTCAACATTCACTTGTTAGCTTTCAACGTAACCGTACCACAATGATTATTGCTGGTATTATTGCGGCATGCTTGAAACGCGTGGCTAGTTATTGTCTATTGTTGTTGTAGTTGTTTGTGTCTCTAAAGTTCACTAGCTCAGTCATAAATTCCATTGAGATTTTCCAAAAGAATTTCTGCTCTACAAAACAATTTACATTTGACTCCATATTATCCATTGATGGTTATTGTTTTTCTGTTTAATTTGTGTTTAATAGTCGACATAGATTACTTTTGGAGAAATAGAAGGAAAAAATATTGGTTAACTATGTGTACCAAACCAAATGTATGTCACAGTTAATAGAAAATAAATTTGAATAAATTTTATAAGTTTAAAGTTTTAAATTCAATCGCATTTAAATTTTTAATATTATTCTCGTTGTTTTTGAACTACACAATGTAGTTCGTTTGTGTTTAATTTTTGTAAGATATTGTTACGAAAATCGCAAAACATTAAAATTAGAAACAAAAGTTATAAAAACAAAACAATGCAATAAACAAATTTGTATACAAATTATCGAACTGCTTAATATAACAACAAACACCAGCATAAAAAACTGGTTAACAGTAAACGAAAATACAAGAACATTCGTCAGACTGTTTGCACTGCCATATAAAAGGCAAGACAAGCAGGCAAATGAGTTAGTGAAATTCAGTCAGTTTTGTGTGAAGCGAGTGATCGTGGTTTGAAGATATCCGTTACAAAGATCAGTCGAACAATTGTTTAGTAATTGTTATTGTTTATACCAAGGGTATAAACAGAGCAATAACAAAGAAAAGCACTTGTTGTTTACATCAAGTTGTGAACAGAGGCACTCAGAACTGTAAGAAGGACAAAGAACTAAATTCAGTTAGCAGGAGTGTAGTTGATCTCAAGGTAAGCTACAAATGATGTCTTAATCGAAATATGATTCGATTCGAATATAAATTAAGTTCGGTAATTGCTAACGAAAACATTGATGGTATAAAATACCTCTACGCACCCTACCTGAATCTTATGGCAATAGATTTTGTTCCAATATTCTGTCCTGACATCCGTAATATATTGTTACATCGAGTCTTCCGAACTTTGATAGTTGATAACGGTCATCATGCTGAAGCTACATCTGTCACATAAGTTGGCATTTATTCAACAACATATGCATGTTATTGTATTGACAGCATTGTTTCTTTTATTATCCTCTCACTGTAAGCACTAATTCTCTCATTGCTACAAATAAAAATATAAATTAGCCTTAAAGCAAAGCAGCAGCATCTTTGCTTATTGTCGCGCTGCCGTATTCTATTTTTGAGAGATTGTTGAGTTTGCTGCGTTGAGTTTATTGTGTTTATAGCTCTAGGCTATATATACTAGATTATTACTGATATTTGAAGCAGTTATTCTTTTATTTTTTAAATTTACACTGCGTAGTTACTGCAAAACTTTTTATCTCCCTCGCTGTTCGTGTACAGAAAAAGAAGAAATAAGAAATTCCAAAAATTATTTCTAGTAAATTAAACAAAAATAGTATATAAATAAATCCCATAAATAACATCTTCCCACGCTTTATCCAAATAGTACCACAATAAGACTATAAAATTAAATGAATTCTATGGTCAGACAAAGCAAAGACTTCTATTGCATATATAAAATGGAAAGTCCAGCAGCAGGAAGAGAAAATTACAATAAATTTTGGCTTTAATACGAGCCAATGTAATGGAAAAATCTCAACTAAACCAAATAAGAGAATAAAAATCTCGACAACACTCAATGACTAATGCAACTATTAAATGTAAATGCAACAACGAAAAGTTTTTTTGAAAATTTATTTGGCAATCTATGTACGATTGTGGGCAGCTTCTGTAACGCATTGAAGTACTAGAGTTTCTGACTGAAAAGTTGTAATGGCGAATTATGTATTATGTATGTATGATGTATCCTGTATCTTCGATCCGTAGGTCCTTGGTAAGTTTTTCTTTGCTGGATTATACAGAATCCATAAGCTGATCATTATGGGTTCAGATGTGCAGCACCTAAGAACATGTAAATTCAATCAACAGTTCAGTTAACCAACTTTAATTGGATTTAAAAAAGATACATTCATGAACTTTATGGTTTCATACTTAATTTGGATTTATTTATTTAATAAAATATTTAAATTCTAATAATTATGAGCGTCATTAAACTCTAACAAGAGCTTTTTTCTTATTAATCTGCATGTTCCATGTGTCATGCTGCACACAATTTTTTTGGTCAACTAAACTTAATGCATGTCATACCGCATGCATGCGATCATTATTTAAATGTGAAATATTTACAATTATTTTATGCATTTAAAATGCTTATTTATTATCTTTCATGCTGCATGCATGTGAAATTAAATTTCATAATTAATAAAATGTAAAGGCCATGACAATGTTGACGTAGGGTTGGTGTCAATGCAAAGCTTTTCGTTGCTTCAGGACTAAAGCATACCTTTATAATTTTAGTATGTAGCTGTAAAAGGTATTTTTTTATACCACTAATACTGGGAATATATTTGGAAAATAGATTTTGTTGTGGAAGAAGTGCATGTAGTGTTCATAATTATGATTGAATCTCTTTATTAGAAATAGGAAATCTAACATATTGTTACGTTTTTAACCTTTTAAAAACGTTTAAATATGAGTTCGTAGATTGCAAATAAAATAAAAATAAATTTGTGTTTAGGTTTAATTAAAATTCTGTGTTCACAACTTGATGTAAACAACAGCAATCGCTTTTCTTTGTTATTCCTCTGTTTATAGCCTTTGCATAAACAATGACAATTACTAGATAATTATTCGACAGATATTTGTAACGGAGATCTTCAAACTACGACTACTCTCTTTACACAAAACTGACTGAACTTCACTAACTCCCTCGGATGCTTCGCCTTGCTTTTGATATGGCAGGGTAAACAGTCTGATGAATGTTCTTGAAGTCAAATGTTCGTGACTTCGCCTTCTCGAGATCTCTATAAATGTAAAAACCATTATATTTGTGGATTTTTGTTTACTGGTGTTTGTTGTTATATTAAGCAGGTAAACAAACAGGTTTGTGCACTGCTTTGTTTTGTTTTTGTAGCTTTTGTTTATAATTTTAATGCTAAGCGATGTAAAAACAAAGTACCAATATCTAGATTTTTCACTTTAATAACAATATGAATACCAGAACTCATTCTCTCTGAAGTGGTTTCTTGCCCACCCACCACTGTTGGAGGTAAAATAAATAAAAGACGAGTACTTCGTAAAATAAGCAATTGTCACCCACAAGTCTTTTCAAATTCGATGATTCTCTAACGAATTAATATATGGGCATACATTACTCCCATTATGGAATACCTTTGTCTTCTGATGTACACCATACATTGGAATTTTATTCAATTATTGATCAGTGATGAAATCGCCGTAGTCTAGTGGGTAGAGTGTTGGCCTATTAGATGTGAGTTATTAGACGCTGGCCACGGTTCAGACCAGATCAGACATCTTGATCGAAACCAGGGTTGGCAATCCCGCTCTATATTTTCAATCCCGGGATTTCGGGATTTCATTTACTTAATTACCGGGATCCCGGGATTTTAAAAAAATTGTTTTTGAAAGATATTAACATATTATTTCAATAAAATTAATAACATGACGCATCCAAAAATAGGTTTATAAGAAAGAATTTATTAAATTATAAGAAAATTTATTTTATTTTTAATTTTACATATTTTTAAATTAATTATAAAGAGTTAATTGTTTTTATAGATATATACTCTTTTGTTGATCAAATGCGATATGTTATTATTTTTTATTATTTTTAAAATACGTTTTGAGGAAGCACAGAGCATTCAAAGTTTCACCGCTCAAACGACTTAATAATTTAGTTGCGAAATATCCAGCTGCAGAAAAAGCACGTTCAGACTCTACACTGGCTGGCATAATAGTCATTAAAAAATCGTGTGCTCTTTGCAAAAGGTCACCACGGGTTCCTCCATTTTCAAACAAGAGCATTTCTGTTTGAATTTTTACAGACAACGTCTCACATCGAATTGCTATCCTCGGTAAATGTGCTTTTTTATAGCTTCATTGAGCTCGTCTGAAATATTTAAAGGTTCTTCAAGAGAACAAGAAAAAGATTCAGATGGAAGCTCAGAAGAATCTGAAACAATTTCGAAAGGTGCCTTATCTGAATCAGAAGCTATTAGAAGTGATGTAGCTAGACTTTCAGCATTTAGTCTTTCGAGTAACTCAACTATTAATTTGCGACATTTTATGGATCAAGGAACCGTTACGAACTCTGTTTCGGATTCGGACTGAACATTTGTTTTACCATTGTGCAGATACTGAAGTACCCCACTGATATCTGTTCTCCTTTGTTGCATGCGAAGGATTAGGGCTGAATGTAGTTTTTGACTTATAACGTTGTTAGCATCTTTAAGTTTTTTTAACATAAAAGTTATGGCAACATCGGCTGTGAACAGATTAGCATCCCGACGGCAAAGGGCGTCAACCGTTGCTTTAACTGGGACAAGAGCACTAATGATTGCGGATACCATATTAATCTCATCTTTGGATATAGCAAAATATTCACCTTCGGGTGGACCTATGTCTATTAATGCCTTTTGTATACAATTTCTTAATAAATATAGACGTTCCAGCATTCAACTGTGGAAAATTTAAGTGTTTACATCTCAAAAAAAATGCAATTTGATGTGAGAGTTCTAATATACGATTTTTTTCATTGCGCCTTAAAAAGTTAAATCCCGGGATTAAGTGCTCAATCCCGGGATTTTGGAATTGTTCAAAACTGCGGGATCCCGGGATTCCCAACACTAATCGAAACGAAATATAAAAAAATATTTCTTCGGCGACTTCCTCTCAGCAGATTTTCTTGCAAAAATTCTAAAAATAAATAAAACTGTCGTTCGGATATGACTTTTAACAGTAGGTCCCACCACTCATGAACAAATTTTAGACACACAACACATGTGAGAGGCGAGGTCGTAATTCTGTCTGAAGGGTTGTAATGTTCAATTATGTATGTATTAATCTGATGTAGTTAGTATTTACATAAAGAAAGATAAACTTAATGTCACATAAATAAAGATCACATTGATTCTCATAACCAGACGCATCCAGTTTTACACAACTTTGTTTCACAGAGAATTTGTCGTAATCCAGTAGATAGTGTGTTAGCTTGTTCGACGAGAACCCGTGGAGAACGTAGACATCTCAAGTAAACCGAAATATGAATAAAATATTTCTTTCGGCGACTTCCTCTCAGCAGTCTTCTGGCAAAAACATTGAGAGGAAATAAAATTTGAAACGATAAGTTTTTCGAAGCTGTCATTCGGAGTCGACATTAAGCTGTTACCAATTGTTACGTTTTTTACTTTTTAAAAAGGTTTAAAATATGAGCTTGTAGATTGCAAATCAAATAAAAATAAATTTGTGTTCAGTTTTAATTAAAATCTTTAATATGCGTACAATTCTGTGTGTCACTGTTCACAACTTGATGTAAACAACAGCAATTGCTGTTCTTTGTTATTCCTCTGTTTATGTCCATTGCATAAACAATAACAATTACTTGGCAGTTATTCGACTGATCTTCTGTTAAATCATGCAATGTGTACGCCTGATGCTGAGTGTAACGAACACAAATAAATGAGATGTTGTAGGACTGAATCAAATGAACCCAGTACTTTAAGAAATTGTTAAGAGAGGACTGCGGGAGCCATTGAAGAGCTAGCTAACAGTCGGGCGGGGAGGTTCGGTCCTCTCTTAAAACAAAATCCTGTTTGTTTACAGAGTTATTGTGTTATAGACTCCCTATTTAAAAAAAAACAAGAAAAGAAAATGAGGAATAAAGTGGACCAGAATGACTATAAGTTTTCAACAGAAGCCCGTTTATAGTCAAGTAACAAAAAAAAAAAACAAAAGACATATTTTATCTAATATACCCAGATTAAAAGCACTATCAGATGTTGTTGATAGGTAGTCTCAAAACCCTCCCAATCTCTATGTCCTAATGACTATATACATTTTTAGGACCCCACATAGATACACACCTAACTTCTTATCAACCTAAGAAAACACTGTTATTTAATTTAGCCAGGCATTATGTCTAAATTCTCAAATTTATTCATTTTATAATTAGAGTTAACATGTATAAATAAAAATTAAGTATTTTGGTTTATTTACAAAACGTAAGCTAACCGCGATTAAAATTCATCTAGTATCATAAATGTTTAGATAAACCGAAAGTTGTTAAATACTAAGGGGTTAAATTATATTTCTATATGAAAACTGTGGGAGCATTAATATCTTTAGACTAACTATATAATTCATGAATTAAGTATATTTTGTACTAACAAAATATAAGAACTTGAAAAGCAAAAAACAAAATGTAAAAACATAACCAAAATATAATATATGCAAAAATGTATGCAGCAGCAAGAATGAAAATTATATAAAAAACTCTTATTTTAAAAATTTGCAATCGGTTTGAAACCAATACTCCTTAATAGACTTTGCAACCAGATTGATACTATCATACTAATGAAGTAATAAGCAAGTTGATGATCATTATTGCTGCTTATAATGATATTAAAAAATGTTTATAGATTTGTGGACTCACCAAACATGTGTGCTGTCGTTGTTCTGGAAGGCCTTCAAGATTACGATGTACATGTTGATTAAAGATGAAATTAATTGCTGTAAATTTTTGTAAATTTTCTCGAAGATTATCTTTGGTTACTTATAAAACAATTTTAACCTATTAATGCTCACACCTATGCTCTTAAGTTTAACTTAGTATTTAGTTAGGATAATTTAATTAAAGTATGATTTTAAGTAGAAAATTTAAACAAACATTCGAAACATTTCTTTAACGATCGTTAAGGTTCTCTTTAAATTAATGTTGTGGTAAAACGTAATGATCATTTTGGGATAATAAACAGCTTAATTCAGAAATATTAATGATCATTTAGTTTTGTACCATAACAAATTATTAAAATATTTTAATTTTGTTTTGTTTTTGGTTTCGTACCATTTAAATGAATTATAAAAAATAATTTTTAAAGAAATGTATATGAAATTAAGAATATAATGTTATAAGTATATATATATAATAAATTTCTAGTTTTTACTAAACATTTTAGACAATGTTTGTTAAAACATTATGGTTGAAAAGTTATATATGTTTTTTAAAAATTTATATGTTTGTTAAAAATTTGAAATTGTTTTTTTTTTTTTTTAGAAAATTAACTAATTTTAATTTTGACCATGATTTGGACGTAGGTTTTGATGTAATTTGAGTTACATCCTCGGAAACAATGAGGAATTCTTATCGTGGGACGATTTGGTGTCGAAAATCTAGGTTAGGTGACACGTATATGAGCTCTAGGTTTTTTGCTATTAAATGCTGACCACTAGGGTTTATATACTGTTATTGCGGGAAGATTGAATGGAGTGTAAAGTTGGATTTTACAGGTCTCCAACCTGCTGATTGGATCTGCCTATTCCCCGACTGACCAGGTCTGGATTCTTCTTCGTATGATCAGTAATCGTATATGTATCTTTATCGTCAGATTTGGGGAGTGAGGTTAGTTGCTACCGTTGGGGAAACCTATTTAAAAAGTTGTGGTGTCTTGCTAGAAAATAATTTGCCACTGGTTTTATATAATTACCTTTCCAGGGTGATACTCAGAAGCCCAGGACAGACCTCGTGGGTCTGTGGCCAACTTTTGAGCAAATTTTCCTCGCAGAACAATGCTGATGTTAATTATTAAAATACTTTAACACTTGTTTATAAAATTGGTATTATTTAACAAACTTGAATATAAAAATTTTGAAATTGTAAAAATAATTTTAATTTATTTTATACTTTTGGTTTATTTGCCAATTATGATGTAAGCTCGGGTAAGATATTGATCAAAATGACCGAGCCTGATAATTTTCCATAAAATCTAACCTCGTAGAATAATAGTGTAAAGTAAAACACGTATAACTTTTTAACAAGTTGTAACAAGTTGTTATATTTTTTTCTTAAAATTTGTATATGGCAATGTCGGACTAAAATGAACCCTGTCTTACCGAAACCATAATGTTTGTGAAATATAATTTATAAGTTCGTCAGTAAAAATGCAAATAATTACTAACAATGCTCCATTTACTAATTTAACTAATAATTATTAATTTTAATCATAATTGTTCAAATGTTTTTACTTTTAGCTGTAATGTTTACATTGTATATCTTAGGAACATGTTGCTAGAGAATGTTGCTGTGATAACTGCTGATCAACATTGGTAAATAACAAAAGCTCCCAAACAAATAAACATTTCTGCAACAATAGCTCTGTACGTGAGTTTGTCAGATCAAACTTATTAGAAAGAATATTTGTAGATTAAAAAAAAATAAAGTATATGAAAATGTGTATAAAATTTAATTCTGTCATAAATTTCTCCTTTAATAGTAAACCGTTCATTACAAAACTAGATAATAATTATGTTTACATAGAATTATTAGCTAGAGAAAGAGCGGTTTATGTGCGCAAATCTTTTGCATGGTAGGTTCCAACTAATTTACCCTGCAAATCTTCTATTAAATAATAATGTTTACCTAATTTTTCCTTGATCCTACATTTCACAAATAGAGGAGACAATTTGGCATTAAAGTTTTTCTCACTGCTGCTTTGGACCAAATTTCTTCTAAAAATTTCTTGGCCTTTTTGGAAAGATTGAGGTCTGGTGCGTAGGTTATATTGATGTCGGTTAACTTCATAAGCATCCCTAATATGTTTTCTTAAACTGCCACGAATCAAATTAAGATTATCATCTCGAGAGAGGTGATAAGACGGTTCATCCAGCAACCTTAGATTCTTGAGCAAAGTATACGAACTTCCATGCGTAATCATATCCAGTCCGAACATAGCATGATATGGTGTTGTCCGTATTGCTTGATGATATGAATTCCGTAAAGCGCAGCTTATTTTAGACAAATTCTCATCCCACAGTCTATGATCGGATTTCAGATATGCTCTAATGCCTGCAATAATGGATCTGTTTACACGTTCCGACGCATTACTTTGCGGGGAATATACCGCTGTATATATGTGATTGACTCCATAACTTGTTAAGAACGCATTGAAATCGTTTGCTCGAAATTGCGATCCATTATCACTGATGATATTCTCTGGAACTCCGAAAACGTCAAAAATTTGTTTCTGCAGGTATTCCATAATGATAGGAGAGGTAAATTTTCTCATAGGAAACAACCAATGAAATTTAGTTAAATGATCTAAAACAATAAGCAATCCAATGTAACCGGATTTGCTTCTTGGGTAGGGACCTAACAGATCAATGTACAAACGCTGTATAGGACGAATAGATAAGGCTTGTTTGCCCATTTCTGGCTTCAAGTTGTAGTTTGGTGCTTTGGTACTTTTGCAAATATCACAATTTCTGATGTATTCTCGGACGTCTTTCACCAATCCTGGCCAATAGAAATTTCTGCGAATTAACTCAATAGTTTTGACTATTCCACCGTGAGAGGCTACTGTGTCATCGTGAGCTCTTGATATAACATTTTTTTGCAACATTTTTGGTACCCACAACTTCCAACTCTTCTCCTCTTGACTTTCTTCTCCACTGTAATGCTCGGTTCTAATGTAAATGTACCTATCTACAGCTTTAATATCGGGATATTTTGATGGTTCAGAGGTGATTTTATCCTTCAATTCCACGTACTCTGGATCGAGAAAATGCGGCGAATTTAGGTTTATTTCGGGTTCAGTTAAGGTTAAAGCTGAAATTTCCTCATCACAATTTCGTGACTGCGCGTCAGGCACTACATTTTCTTTGCCTTTCCTATGGCTTATGGTAAATTTAAAACATTGCAGTTTGAAAACCCAACGGGCAAGTCTTCCAGTGAGATCCGGTTGCCTCATGAGCCAAACGAGGCTCGAATGATCAGTGATTATCTCGAATTCGTGTAATTCAAGATAACACCGGAAACGTTTGATTGCTTCAACTGCAGCTAGGCACTCACGCTCAGTGACACTATAGTTTCTTTGTGCAGTATTTAATTTCTTGCTCATGAAAGCAACTGGTCTCTCATTACCATCATCATCGAGCTGGACCAACACTGCACCAATGCCACAATCACTGGCATCACAATGAACGTAGAATTTCTTTGTAAAATCGGGGTTTATCAAGACAGGGGCTGTAGTTAAAAGTGTTTTTACCTTTTCAAATGCTGTCTGAGCCTCGTTTGACCAGCAAAATTTCTTTTTCGTGGTTAGTACTTCGGAGATCGGGAAAACGACGGTAGAAAAGTTGTCGATGAACCTTCTGTACCATCCTGCAAGTCCCAGAAAGCCTCTTACCTGTTTTATTGTCTTGGGGACTGGCCAATTAACTATTGCACTAATCTTTTGGGGATCTGTCGTAATTCCACCATTACCTATCACATAACCCAAGTACTGGACCCGAGTTACGCAAAATTTGCTTTTAGAAATGTTTAAAGTAAGGTTTGCTTTCCTGAACTGTTCAGATACTAACGATAATAAGATCATCGAGGTAACCAAAGATGGAGTTACGAAGTTCGGGTGGTATGATCTCGTCAATAAGGCGGCACATAGTTTGTGGTGCGTTACAAAGGCCGAATGGCATGACGACAAACTGATACAAAGGCCTACCGGATACAGTGAACGCAGTCAAAGGTTTTGAACCATCGGCTAGGCCGATTTGCCAATAGGCATCCTTTAGATCCAATTTGGATATAATATTGGCTTTTGGAAGCCTAGCAAAAATCCCTTCTATTGATGGCAGCGGATAGGCGTCCTTTTTAGTGACGGAGTTTAGCTTTCTTGCGTCAAGGCAAAGACGGACTTTGTTTGGCTTGAGGACAAGCCTAATGGGCGAACTCCAAGAGGATTGCGAAGGCTCAATTACCCCTAATGCCAACATCCGGTCTATCTCAGTAAACATCAGTTTCTCCACAGCTGGAGAAACTGGACCGCTGTTTGATCGGCTTGGAATCTCCAATGTCGATCTCGTGCTTAATTAGGCTGGTTCTCCCTAACCCTTGTGTTTCGAAATTCGGAAATAATGCTATGATAGCATCTAATTGCTGGCGTTGGCAAGGAGTTAGTGGAAAATCTGGTGCATCTAATGTGGAATTAGATTTTACATTTTCTACGGACTGGACGTCAGAATTATGAGTATTGAAATCGGACAGAGGACCATAACTTAGCAAAGACTTATCAAAAACTTCTATGGATTCAACGATATTTGGGATCAAATTAAAGGCATTCCAAAAGTCAATACCGAGTATTAACCTTTGAGTTATAGACGGAATTATAAAAAGGTTTATGTTGCGTTTTTTATCCTTAAATTGTATTTCTACAGATAACCAACCCTTAACGTGTTGTGACTGACCATCGGCCGTTTTAACTTCGTTATGGCATTTATAAAAATTGGATAAATTTGAAAAATTGTGTTTTGCTAATTCGCCACCTATGCATGAAAT
Source organism: Sarcophaga rosellei (assembly GCA_930367235.1). Lineage (NCBI taxonomy): Eukaryota > Metazoa > Arthropoda > Insecta > Diptera > Sarcophagidae > Sarcophaga > Sarcophaga rosellei. Next base: position 29,280,723 of record OV884021.1, on the reverse strand, counting down.
GTTTGCGCCTGTATCAAGAAGTCCATACTCCTGAAATGTCAAAAAAGAAACTTTGGCGTAAAAACGCTGATCGTTTGAGTTGCTTATTATAGCAGATACTAAAAACTTTTTGCATTTTCGACGTGTTTTATAAAATAAACGCATTCTCATTGTGGATCGTTTAGGATTTCGGGGAGAGAACATAGAAATTTCAGTATTATTGAAAATTTGATTTCGTTTAGCAATGTAATTTTGCCATTTCAAATGGTAGGGTAGAATTGGGAATAGAATTTTGTCACAATCTAAATATTCAATCGGAAGATTACGATTAGTTTCAAATTTTTTCAATATTGTAAATTTTTCAGCGAAATTTTTATCCTGGGGTGTGTCAGGGAAATTTATTTTAGAGTCATCGATTTTGGTATGGTCTTCAGAGCAAGTTAATGATTGCTTTTCATTGTTTCCAATGGTTTCAAGTTTTTTGTAAAATTTATTTTCTTAGATGAACATGTGGAGCATTGAGGTTTGTAGGTATTTTTGGCTCCACAGCCATAACAAAATATGGTTCTTGCCTTTAGACAATCGTGCCAATAGTGTCCAATCTCGTCGCAATTATAACAACGTAACACCTTCTCTTGGATTTGAAGAGCGTTAACTCCACAATTGGGCGAATTTATAGGGTTCATTTCGTTATTGTCTTCAACAAATTCTACCTCCGCAATATGTCTTCGAGGTGCTAAAGGGTTTGGACGATAAGCCAAGTTTTTTCGGACATGTTCATCATTAAGAAATGCTTCTCTCATTTGCACTAACTTGCGCAAATGAGAAATTGAGTGAACTGGAACATAAAGTAGATCCTGACGAATTTCTGGTCTCAAATTTCGGATCAATATTTCGATTAGTTCCATTTCTGCTATGGGAGCGGGTAATCTATCCATAATTGATGAGACTGAATCGTAGTAAACATCAAAGTTTTCTCCAACTTTTTGTTTTCTATTTCTTATTTCTTCTTTAATATCGAAAGAAGATTTGAAATCTCGATATTGGCATCGTATGGCTTCAGAAAATTCCTTCCAATTACAAGATTCAACTTGCTTTCTGTACCGCCAATACCAGTCTTTTGCTTTTCCATGCAAAAGCACATTAAGATTTCTTACTATGGGAGTAAAATCGCCATTGAAATTGTCATATGTGAGTGAACTTATTCGGTAGAGAAATTCCTCTACATTAAGGCCAGATGGAGAACCATCAAATTTTATACACCAGCTCGAAATAATAGCAGTTACTTTATCCAGGTTATGATTTGAAAAGTTAGAGGTCTGAACTGGTGGGGTATTAATACGATTGGCTGAATTATTTGTAAAATTATCACCATTAATATTTCCGTTTTGATGACGAATATTTTCATTCCGAACTAATTGTGGTTGATTATTATTTTGGTTTGGAGCGAGATTCAAATTGCTAAGTAATCGAGTAATATTTGTCTCTATCATCCTATTTATCTGATCATAGTCGACCATACCTCTTGAATTGCCAATAAACCTTGAATTTGAAGGATTATTATGATTAGGAGAATAAACTGTTTGAGTCATATGCGTTGGTGTAGAAACTTCAGAGGTGTCATGATGTACATTACTATTCTCACAAGGTCGTTGACTATCTTGAAACAAAGTCTTAGCTTGAAAACGGGTATTATATGTTTTCCTTACGGCACCACGGCCTCGATTTCTATTCGATGATTTTACTGTTTGGTTTTGTTGGCTTAAGATTTTGATTTTCTTAAGATCAACTAATTGACATGAACGTTTGCAGTTTGGGCACTCTGCAGCGTTAGATAAAAAGTTTTCAATGCATGATCGATGAAATGAATGACTACAGTTTGTTATAATCAAACAATCATCGTTTTCGGCCATAACGTTATCACAAATTCTGCAAACTGGTTCAGAAACTGAATTAGCGTTTTGTGTTGGTTCTGCCTCTGAAGGCAAAATTATAGCTGCGGTAGAAGCCATTGAAGCAGCACCAGCAGCTTCATTTGGTGGTGTTCTCGAAAGCGACATATCGTTATAATAGTATAAATTCAAAGCAAAAAGATTCAAGACGATTTCAATTATATTATTTTTTAAACAAGAAATATTATTTTCCTTTAAACACAAGAGACAATGATATATAAAAGGTTACCTCCGGGATTTATTGAAAATTATTTATAGAATTTGAGATTTTCCTTATAGAAGAAAAAATTTAAACAAAACTTATAGTAATTTTCCTTGTTCTAGTAACTTCTTAAGAATGATTCTTTTAAAAGCTATGACAAACAAAAAAAATATAAAAAACAAAAAAAAACTGAAATCTGAATAGACATTTCAAATTTCCAGAATCTTGTGGAAATTTATAACATTTTACAAAACAAAGTATTATTTATATTAGGAAAAGTTGAAAAGAGGCTTTCTTTTCGAAAGTACTTACAATTGAAATGTTTTGGAAATATGAAAATTAGAATTAGGAATAATCTATAAGAACTGTTTGCACCTAAAGCGCAGTAATATTCCAATTAAATACAATATTCTTCAAAAATTAAATCTTTATACTAATAATTCCAAATGTTTTCAAAAATGTAACTACTTTACCCAGTAACGAATAAAACAAGCATTCACTTCCACATTTAAAACTACTTTGTCGATAAAACAAATACTTCCTATTTAAATAGATCAATTTTTCTGTTTTTATAATTTAGAAAGCACACATAAATACGAGTTATTTATGCAAAAATAAGGTAATTAAGGTATATATTTTTTTTTTATTTATTTTTAGTATGTGTTTTCTTTAGGTTGATAATCACTAAATTAGATGTTCGATTCGGGTATTACTAAATTGATAAACATGTAAGTGAAAAAAAACCAGTCTATGGAGATGTTTATATCACAAGATTACAACCTTGAAATGCCAACTAGACCATTTTTCTTTTTCTTACTAATTCGCTAAATAACATTTGGACAGAACTTCGCTTTGCAAAATTTCTGTAATCCTAAAATGTATTTAAGGTCTGATACCTAGGTCGTACAAGGTCCTATTCAAGCTAATATAAATATCTATCCTTTTCCAGAAACAATACATAATAACTCCCAAAACCAAGAAAAAGTTCAAACAATTGACTTGTCGGTCATATAACTCGCAACGCAAATTAACGAAAATCCTCACAAGTGTTATAAGATATCCTCTTAGAAATGAAAAAATTATCAAATACTGTTTTTGCAAAAGAATCTAATGAAATCTACGAAACTTATCGGATCTGGAGCAGAAAGCAAACTATGGGTTGTTTAACTTCTGCCCCACGTTGGGCGCCATTCTTTTCTGTAACGAACACAAATAAATGAGATGTTGTAGGACTGAATCAAATGAACCCAGTACTTTAAGAAATTGTTAAGAGAGGACTGCGGGAGCCATTGAAGAGCTAGCTAACAGTCGGGCGGGGAGGTTCGGTCCTCTCTTAAAACAAAATCCTGTTTGTTTACAGAGTTATTGTGTTATAGACTCCCTATTTAAAAAAAAACAAGAAAAGAAAATGAGGAATAAAGTGGACCAGAATGACTATAAGTTTTCAACAGAAGCCCGTTTATAGTCAAGTAACAAAAAAAAAAAAACAAAAGACATATTTTATCTAATATACCCAGATTAAAAGCACTATCAGATGTTGTTGATAGGTAGTCTCAAAACCCTCCCAATCTCTATGTCCTAATGACTATATACATTTTTAGGACCCCACATAGATACACACCTAACTTCTTATCAACCTAAGAAAACACTGTTATTTAATTTAGCCAGGCATTATGTCTAAATTCTCAAATTTATTCATTTTATAATTAGAGTTAACATGTATAAATAAAAATTAAGTATTTTGGTTTATTTACAAAACGTAAGCTAACCGCGATTAAAATTCATCTAGTATCATAAATGTTTAGATAAACCGAAAGTTGTTAAATACTAAGGGGTTAAATTATATTTCTATATGAAAACTGTGGGAGCATTAATATCTTTAGACTAACTATATAATTCATGAATTAAGTATATTTTGTACTAACAAAATATAAGAACTTGAAAAGCAAAAAACAAAATGTAAAAACATAACCAAAATATAATATATGCAAAAATGTATGCAGCAGCAAGAATGAAAATTATATAAAAAACTCTTATTTTAAAAATTTGCAATCGGTTTGAAACCAATACTCCTTAATAGACTTTGCAACCAGATTGATACTATCATACTAATGAAGTAATAAGCAAGTTGATGATCATTATTGCTGCTTATAATGATATTAAAAAATGTTTATAGATTTGTGGACTCACCAAACATGTGTGCTGTCGTTGTTCTGGAAGGCCTTCAAGATTACGATGTACATGTTGATTAAAGATGAAATTAATTGCTGTAAATTTTTGTAAATTTTCTCGAAGATTATTTTTGGTTACTTATAAAACAATTTTAACCTATTAATGCTCACACCTATGCTCTTAAGTTTAACTTAGTATTTAGTTAGGATAATTTAATTAAAGTATGATTTTAAGTAGAAAATTTAAACAAACATTCGAAACATTTCTTTAACGATCGTTAAGGTTCTCTTTAAATTAATGTTGTGGTAAAACGTAATGATCATTTTGGGATAATAAACAGCTTAATTCAGAAATATTAATGATCATTTAGTTTTGTACCATAACAAATTATTAAAATATTTTAATTTTGTTTTGTTTTTGGTTTCGTACCATTTAAATGAATTATAAAAAATAATTTTTAAAGAAATGTATATGAAATTAAGAATATAATGTTATAAGTATATATATATAATAAATTTCTAGTTTTTACTAAACATTTTAGACAATGTTTGTTAAAACATTATGGTTGAAAAGTTATATATGTTTTTTAAAAATTTATATGTTTGTTAAAAATTTGAAATTGTTTTTTTTTTTTTTTAGAAAATTAACTAATTTTAATTTTGACCATGATTTGGACGTAGGTTTTGATGTAATTTGAGTTACATCCTCGGAAACAATGAGGAATTCTTATCGTGGGACGATTTGGTGTCGAAAATCTAGGTTAGGTGACACGTATATGAGCTCTAGGTTTTTTGCTATTAAATGCTGACCACTAGGGTTTATATACTGTTATTGCGGGAAGATTGAATGGAGTGTAAAGTTGGATTTTACAGGTCTCCAACCTGCTGATTGGATCTGCCTATTCCCCGACTGACCAGGTCTGGATTCTTCTTCGTATGATCAGTAATCGTATATGTATCTTTATCGTCAGATTTGGGGAGTGAGGTTAGTTGCTACCGTTGGGGAAACCTATTTAAAAAGTTGTGGTGTCTTGCTAGAAAATAATTTGCCACTGGTTTTATATAATTACCTTTCCAGGGTGATACTCAGAAGCCCAGGACAGACCTCGTGGGTCTGTGGCCAACTTTTGAGCAAATTTTCCTCGCAGAACAATGCTGATGTTAATTATTAAAATACTTTAACACTTGTTTATAAAATTGGTATTATTTAACAAACTTGAATATAAAAATTTTGAAATTGTAAAAATAATTTTAATTTATTTTATACTTTTGGTTTATTTGCCAATTATGATGTAAGCTCGGGTAAGATATTGATCAAAATGACCGAGCCTGATAATTTTCCATAAAATCTAACCTCGTAGAATAATAGTGTAAAGTAAAACACGTATAACTTTTTAACAAGTTGTAACAAGTTGTTATATTTTTTTCTTAAAATTTGTATATGGCAATGTCGGACTAAAATGAACCCTGTCTTACCGAAACCATAATGTTTGTGAAATATAATTTATAAGTTCGTCAGTAAAAATGCAAATAATTACTAACAATGCTCCATTTACTAATTTAACTAATAATTATTAATTTTAATCATAATTGTTCAAATGTTTTTACTTTTAGCTGTAATGTTTACATTGTATATCTTAGGAACATGTTGCTAGAGAATGTTGCTGTGATAACTGCTGATCAACATTGGTAAATAACAAAAGCTCCCAAACAAATAAACATTTCTGCAACAATAGCTCTGTACGTGAGTTTGTCAGATCAAACTTATTAGAAAGAATATTTGTAGATTAAAAAAAAATAAAGTATATGAAAATGTGTATAAAATTTAATTCTGTCATAAATTTCTCCTTTAATAGTAAACCGTTCATTACATGAGTGAGTGCTAAGCGGATCCAATCATTTAAATATATACGTTTTTTGTTGTTTTTATAACCACGTCCAACAATTTTCCATGATTTTTTGTCTTTCATTCATCTCCTTCATATTTTCATTTCCTTAATATACTGTGTGACATTTGCTATATTCATGATATTTTAAGAGCCAATTGTCACTATAAAGTCACTATAAAGAAAGTCACTATAAAGTTTTCTTACTGACACCTTTTTCCACTTTCTCTCATAATAATAATAAACGTAGATACGTATGTATATATGGTACATATTTATTTGACTGTCATGTTGACAGCTTGTTTTTTTTTTTAAGATTTGCTAATTTAAGGTTTCAGATTTTGTTGTCATCGTAAAGGAGAATAAACAAAAAAATGCACTCAGTTGCAGTTGTATCTGCAACAGCAGATAATATGTCTCCAAAACGAGATAAATGAATGGAAAGATTTATGTATGTTAGTTTATTTGTTGTAGAGACCTGTAAGGTGTCTCTGAAATTTGTTTTTCTTGAATTCCATCTGATGGGAAAAACAAAATAAGAATGTTTGTTTAGTAGATACCTACACACCATATACGGCCATTAGAGTAATAACAGATACGTAGCCAAAAAGTAAATAAATAAAAAACCAACAAATTTTAGTTAAAGAGCATTTAAATCATAAAAAATATGTCCTCTACTCCAAAAATACTCAGGCATTATCTAAAATATTTGAATGGTTTTTGAGTATATATTTGGACAAATTTTTTTTGAAAACTTATGTGAAAACAAGCTTTCTCTTTATATTCACATTACTAGAACTTGTTCTTTTGTGGGGTATGATTACTTAAGAAGCAATCTTATCGCTCCTAAAAATTTTTGCTAAAATTTAAAAAATTGTTTTTGCTTGTTTTCAACATCGCTCTTGAACTCCTCAGTGATCGCAGTACCATTGATCTGAATACTCAAACAATACTGTTATGTTTTTACCTTTTGAAAATAAATAAAAAAATAAAATAAAAATACATTTTGTGTTTATTTTTTATTAAATTCTTTATTGTTCACACAATTTTGTGTGCCACTGTTCACAATTTGATGTAAATAACAAGTCAATTTGTTCGACAAATCTCTACAACGGAGATGTTTAAACCACGATTATTTTCTTTAAACGCACCGCGTCTTCACACAAGGCTGACTGAACTTTTACTCACTCGTTGCATGCTTTGCCTTGCCTTTTATATGGCAACGCAAAAAGTCTGACGAATGTTCTAGAAGTCGAATGTTCGTGGCTTCATCCTCCCGAGTTCTCTATAAATGTAAACATCGTTGTTTCATTATTGTTGTTTGTGTATTTTTGTTTACATTTATTCTTGCAGTGTTTGTTTTTGCAATTTGCTTTTTGTGTTTATCGCTTTTTATACGGTTGTTGTTGGTATATTTTTGTTTACTTGTTTATCATGTAAACAAGTTCATTGTTTTTGTAGCTTCTGTTTTTAATTTTAATGTTAAACGGTGTAAAAGCAAAACACCATTTCCATTTTCGTAACAATACATAAGACCAAAAGTTCTTACTTTCCTTAGGAACAGAAAGAGATTTAGCATGAGGGCGCTGCTCTTTTCAACCATTTTTGCCGTGGCCTAAAAAGTCGTTCAGCTCAGCTAAAGTGCCTTTTCGTAGATAAAACTAGACCGTCTAGCAGCTGGAGGTGAAACGAAAAGGAGACATACTTTTCAGAGTGTAATGAAATCAGAGCCGCCAAACTCCGAAAAATCACAGTCAGGAAATGTGCAATAGTCACGAGAGAGTCTAAAGCTGACGCTATTAAAAGCTTTACACAGCTAAAAGTTGAATTAACAACACTATATAGTATCAATATGCCATCTGTATCTATTAGAAAACGACGTAATTAAGCTTGCTTCGCTGGATGCTTCGAACAGCACAAATGTTTCGTAGCATAAAATAACAATGTGTCAGATGTAACAGATCCTAATTTTTATCGAAAAATCGTTTTCAGAGATGAGACCCATTATCGAATGTATGGCACGGGAGAAACCAAAGGATTAAATTTGATACGATAGATCTGAAAAGGTTACTGTTTGTTGTGGATTTTCGGCGGACGGTGTCATTCTTCAAGAACGTCTTTGACCAGGCCATCACTGTCAATGGCAAACACCAACACACGTTGGTTAAGCAGGTCGATAATTTTCAATTTTTTTAGTCCGAATTCAAAGATCTTTACATTACGATTTGAGGATATCGCCAGATTGAGTGAAGGTAGTATTAACTGGTCGCCATGATCATTCGATTTGAAGATAACCCAGCGTTCTTAAAAGTCAACATAACCCATGTCGTCTGCCATATTCAATCATATCATGTGCCAGAGTTCTGGAAAATTAAACAATTCGAATGCGCTCCATCCAGAGAAACCGTGGTGAGCATTTGCACGATGTTATATGGCAAGCATAATGGTATCAATAGGTTTATCAAGCGTGGTATATTACGGACAGTTTATTTTACTTAAATTAAAAGCTTAATACACTTAAAATTATGTTGGGCTTATATGAGAATACATTTTCATTTAATTTCATTGATTAATAACAATTGGTGCCAATTGTCTACTTGCCATTACCCATGGCAAAACTTAAACTTAAGTGGCTTGTAATTTATACCAAAGTTCTATTCTCTAACAACCATGGTATTATTCTGCTCGGCCAAAGCAAAGAATAAATTTATAATTTTAGTAAGTTTTTAGAGGGTCATAGGGCAACAAAAAATTGGCATTGAAACACTTACATAATGAACTACGGATACCACTATTACTTGGGGTTGTTAGACACCACAATAAAAAACAAAAAAAAAAACAAAAATGTAATAACCAAACATTTGGATTACAACCTTCTCCCTTTTTGCCTTTAATGATTTACGTTATCTGAGTATTTTTGTAATGAGTGACTCTAGCTGGCTGTCTATGACTGTTTGTGTGTGTGTGGTAGTCTTCAATGTACAGTATTCATTTTTGTAAATTTATTGCCGTTGTTAGATAATTTATTGTGAATACAAAAACTTATTTAATAACAATAAAACAATGTTGATTTACAAACACAATTTGCAATGAGTATGCGTACAAAGTTGACATCAAACTCGTAATATTCGAAATATGTTTGATTCATAAGCCTACTCATTTAGATTGATAGCTTTAGAAAAATACTTATAAATTATTCGAGTGACTTGAATCATTCATCAAAATTTACAGTCTTAGTTGTTAGGCATTTACAAAAGAAGAAAACAGACACATAAGCAAAAAAGACAGAGCAGCAAGCAGAGCAAAGACACAACCTTCTGGTATGTATTTTAGTGTTCGTACGCGATTCATACTTATTTTGTAATGCGTGTAAATGTTGAGTTATAGAGAGTGTAAATGAACAACATCATATGTGTTGTTAAGTATGAATATGAAAAAAATCTGTCATCTATTATTATAAACACCGCATACAAGTGCAAAAACAAACACCAGCAACACTAACAAAAAAGAAAAGGCAAATATGAATACAAAACATCGTTCAATTGTGCTACACTTGATGCACATCAGGAACATATAAAAAAATATCAGCACAGATATATTTTAAACAACAACCATAACAAAAAATAAAAACAGATGCAACCACATTGACAGCAACAATAATACAAAATTGCAAAAGCTGGCAATATGTGCATGTGCAACAATGAAAATGTCAGCCAAATCAGTTAAATTACAAAATATTCTAAAGTGCGTTTAAAATCTACAGAATTTTTTTTTTTTAAATTTAGAACGGCAAACTACCACCCACCACTAACGAATCATGACAAGTAGGCTTACCTAACACTGTAACACAAGGATGGCCACCGAGTAAACTTGCCTGTAAACGACTATAACGGCAAACGGAGTACAAAAGCTCAACTAGTCAAATGCTAGCTATGTTAATCGCAATAATTGCCGCTGCTCGGGAGAGTGAGCAGAAGAATTGGAGGCAGTCAATTTCGTGTTGCTCACAAAAACTCGGCGAACTTTCCGATGTAATTTAAGACTGCATCAGAAAAAATTTAAATAATCCAGGAACTGAAGGCAACGACTATAGAGATCCGTAATTTTATTGACCACATCTTTACATTATGTGGAGAAGAACCATGTCAACTAAGTAGACACATACCATCTCTATGTCAACTATAGCGCAGTAGCACTGTCTGAGCTGGGTACTCTTGAAATGCTGACAATGCAGTGCGTGAGGACATTGAGCAACTCTTGGAGCTCGTAATTTTTTAATACTGCGTAAGTTTTCAGAGAAGACGATCAATTATTATACGACTTCTTCAGACAATTGAGTAAAAAACACTTCCCTTATGAAAATAAACTTATACTTTCCGTGCACCGATCCATCGACATGGCTGTTGTGCAGTGCATTAACATCCAGCGGCTGCGCTGGCTCGATCATGTTGTTTGGATAGAACAGCATCAAGCACACTTTTTGTCATCAATCTTCTACTGAATTTTTTCCGGACATATTGTACTCACTGAAATCTTATGTAAATTGATGTTATCCCAAATTCAAAAATTCTGTTTGTTCACTTATTTGTTCATCCCCAAAGAAGCTTCATCGCTGAAGATATTTGCTCGATCCAATTACTCCAGAGCCCATTCGGCGAATACACGTCATTGTCTATAGTCGTTTACCTTCATTTCCTGGGTCAATTAAATCTTTTGCGGGTGCAAAACCATCACGACGCAAAATTCATCAGGTTGTGGTCTACTAAAGATTGTATTGATATGACTGATAGTGGCAATGTTTTCGATAGTCTTGCGACCGGTCGATCATTTATTGAACCAATCGACATTTATCCACCAAATTCGAATAAACCTCTTGATAAGACGATATTGGCAATCGTAAAATCTTCAAATCAGTTGGGACGGTATTCCAACAGAACACCAATTTGAAATCAACTGTTGTTGAATATTAAAAACGACAACTAATTTGTGAAATATAGGTTCAACAAGATGAACTGTTCCCTGTTGGAAGATCCGTTATCTTCTAAAAACGTTTTAAATATGAGGTCGTAGATTGCAAATAAAATAAATTTGTGTTTACTTTTAATTAAAATTCTGGGTGCCACTGTTCACAACTTGATCTAAGAACACAAATTGCTTTGTTTGTTATCCTTTAGTAACGGAGATCTCCAAACCACGTTTACCCTCTTCAAACGCACCGCGTCTGCACACAAGGCTGACTGAACTTTTACTGAGTCACGCGCCTGCTTTGCCTTGCTTTTTATGTGGCAGGGTAAACAGTCTGATGAATGCTCTTGAAGGCGAATGTTCATGTTGTTTACATTTACAATGTTGTTTATTCTTGTAGTGTTTGTTTTTGCATTTTTTTTTATTTATTTATCATTTTTCTATGCTAGTGTTTGTTGCTATATTACGCAGTGCGATAATTTGTAAACAAGCTTATTGGGTTGTTTTTGTAGCTTTTGAATATAATTTAAAAGTTAAACGATATAAAACAAAAACACCAGTATCTTGATGGATCTTGATGATCCATAATTTTTTTTTTCTAAAAAATTCTTTTGTAATGTTTGCTATACTCGATCTTTGAAGTCGCCTTGGTCTAGTAGGTAGGGTGTTGGCTTATTAGACGTGAAGCCTCGGTTCAAACCCCAGCTAAACGAAATATGAAAAAATATTTCTTCGGCGACTTCCTTTCAGCAGAATTCTGACAAAAACTCTGAAAAATTGCCATGAAAAAGTTTCTCAAAAACCAGTCTCATGTATAAAAATTAACGCACACAATATAAGTGATGTGAGAAACTAGTCCGTAATCCTGAATAAAGCGTTGTAATGACCAATTATGTATGTATGTATACTCGATCTTTACCGACTGTACATTTTTTACAGTTCAAAATATTATAGTATTGGAAGTTTCCTCTTTTCAAATCTAATTCGATAAAAGAATACTTATACTAGGTTCACAAAAGGGTTTGTCCAAATATTTAATAAAAATTTGCTTTTCCTTTTAAATATGTGTCACTGGCTAATATGTTCGTGTAGATTATATATTTCTAAACCAATTGAGAAATATCTTTGGCACACGTTAATTGTTCCTCAGGTGTATATATATATAACAGCAAGTGGTTAAATAAATCCTCTTCAATAAAAGAAAGCAGCAAATGTTATAACAAATGACCTTTTTACCTCAATCTCAGCTCATCCTTTTGTAAATGAGAAGGAATAAAGACGTAACTACAACAAATTATGTATATCAAGTATGTGTAAAGCAGTAACAGCACCAATGTCAGTAACCTTGTATACATTATCCATATTGTGACCACGTTTATTGATGTTAACAGTTTTAACGATATGGTCTATAGAAAGTTATTTGTTATCCTTTGGTTCCAGTTTATGGGTTTCTTTATTAAAAATTCCCATATGGTTTACGGAATTGTTGATGCATGGTATGTAGTATTCTGTTCTGCTGGTGGTTGTCCACAAAACGTGGAAATCCTTAAAGATTTTAAGTGCCTCAATAAATATGTATGTGCGAGGGTGGAGTATGTCGAGTGGATGAAGATAGAATTTTTTATTTGTTTTTTAATACATATTTTTCCCCCCTTTTTTTAATGAATTTTTAAAAACATTATGTTTAAAAACATTATGTTATGTTAACTACACATTAACTTTTCTAACCGGCAATCTAGTTTATCACGAAACTTAAATATAAAATTTTAAATTTTAAAATAAAGAGGAGTTTGTAGGTTCTGAAAAGGATTTCCAATGTAAAAATATTAACATATTTGAGTTCTTCCTAAAATATGCCCACATTAAGTTATTTGAACAGAGAAAACTAAATCTGGTCTCTCTGTTGTTATCCTGATCAGATTTGGTCTGAATACAGTTTGAAACAAAATACTGGCAATACAAATCTCTTCCTAAAGGATTTTCTTGTTAGAACCAACGTGTTGGTTAGGTTCGTTTAGCAGGCGTCCCTACACGTGAAACAAACATACTTATTAGGACCATTGTTCTTCCGCTTACTTACTTAGCTCCTCACACCACTTAATATCAAACGATAAGTGGTGGGACCAGCAGTTTAAAGTCGACTCCGAACGACAGACTTTTCCCAGACTCGGACTTTTTCCCAGAAATCTGCTGAGAGGAAGTTGCTGACGAAATACTTTTTCACATTACGTTTTGTTGGGCATTGGGTTCCACGTATAATAAGCTAACACTTTACCTACTAGACTAAGGCAACTTATGTTCTTCCACATTCCATTTACTCATATTGTTACGAAATTGAAAACATCGTTTAACATTAACGATAAACAAAATCAGTATAAGAAAAGGAGACAGAAGAGTATGAAAGAAAGCAACAACAAACGACGTGGACAAAATACGTAAACAACAATGTAGGCGTGATAGAACTCTCAAGAAGGCGAAGACAAGAACATTATACTTCCAGCACCTTCATCAGACTGATATGTGAGCATATAAAAAGGCAAGACAAAGCAGATGAGTAGGCTTATGAATCAAACATATTTCGAACGGTATGAGTTTGATGTCAATGTTGTACGCATACTCATTCCAACCTGTACTTGTAAATCAATATAGTAGTGAGTACGAATGAATAACAGTAGTCAAATTTCAATATTGTTGACTCACTTATATTCAAAATTTCATGAGTTCTTATGAGTAACGAAAAAACGATTCATTGTTGATCTCTGATCTATACCATCTGTTTAATTACGACTTGATTTATGAGACAGACTAATGGAAAATGAGACATTTCGGATTGTCGCATTGGATATTTTAACAATTTCATCATAATTTCAATAATTTCTCAAACATAGTGATTTCAAGGTTATAATGCGAAAAATATTTTTCTTCATGCTGTTTTATTTCCCTGTTAAAATCGGTAATAAACTTATTTAATTATGTTTTTAACCAAATAGTTTCTTTAATTCACATTTTTAGTAATTTTATTTAGCCATAAAAACTTCTCAAATAAAATATTTGGCACAAACTAATGCAAAACGCGAGGAAAAGGGAACAAAAAATTTTGGTGGCAAATTAGTTTTCCTGGTATTAGGTTTCTTATCTAACTACTCTCACACATACTTACATATTGCTCTCAAAAAGTAACTAACAGCATAGGGAAAAGCTTAAAATAAATACATACGTTATACACACTCGTCGTGTGTATGTATGGATATTCAAACTATAAATAAAGTTTTCTGTTTCTTTTCTCTTGTTTATTTTATATTCACCATAAAAAAAGTTTCCATTTCTTTGCTTTGTTTCAAAGTTTTGGTCACTTTCCTCTTTTTTTGTTCATTTCTTTATAGTAATGCACTTCAAGAAGGGGGAAAAGAACTAATAGTATAACAATGTATTTATATTCTGTACATATGTACGAGTATATCGATGGCTTAATATAGAAAGGTCGTATCTTACATTTTCAGTACTTTACAGGAGAAGGAAAATACTTAATAAAATTTAAAACAAAAACGTTATGTTATGTTTGTTTTAATTACTGTAAATCAACTATTCGTCAACATAGGAACCAGAATTTTTCAGAGGATGTGTATGAGGGTTTTGTCTACCAGAATGTGTAAAAATCCCGATTTTGGAAAAAAACGAGATACGACCTTTCTATATTAAGCCATCGATATGCTATGTATAATTATTTGTTTTTCATGGTTTGCACAATACAAACTCAAGTAAATGTGTAACTAAATATTAATATTCTTACATACTCGTGATTGCATCCTCAACGTAACCGCAATAATACAAGACGTTATCAAAAAAGAGAAGAAAACAGAGTAAGTGCTTGATGGAGAAAATTAACTCCATGGTAAGGTTTATTGAAGTTCTCATGTGAGATATATTTCAATTTCATTGTTTGTTTATTTGTTTTTATGTTTGTTTGAGTAATGTAATGGTTTGTTTACGAACATGTATGTATGTATCAAAGATCAGCAATGAATCGTTTTTTCGCTACTTATAAGTACTTATGAAATTTTGAGTATGAGTAAGTCAACAATATTGAAATTTAACTATTCTGATTCATTTGTACTCACTGCAACCTTGATTTATAAGTATGAGTACAATGAGTATGAGTAAAACGTTGACATCAAACTCATACCATTCGAAATATGATTCATACGCCCACTCGTTCAGTTCATAAAAAAATACTTATAATACTCATAAATAAAAATAAAAATTTTGTAGTCTTAGTTGTTGTTGCATTTACAAAAAAAGAAGAAAGACAAAGACAGCAAGCAAAGCAAACATACAACCTTCTAGTGAGATTGTAGTGTGTGAGCGAATCATACTTATTTTGTGGTACGTGTAAATATTGAATTAAGGAGAGTCGAAATCAACAACATCATGTAAATTGTTAAGTATGAGTACGATAAGTACTTCAAACTTTGAATATGAGAAGTATGAATATGATATTAAAATAAGTATAAATGCGTATAAGTATTAGTAATTATGAGTATGATTCGAATCTACTCATCTCTGGTATGTATTAAGTAGTAACATTCAAATCTAATATACGTTGAAAACATTTGCTTAAAGTTTTGTTTTAGCATCTAAATAATTCTCAACACATAAAACCAAAAGCCGAAGTGATGCAGTAAAAGATAATGAAGGCAGAACATATAATCTGTATTGACAGTAAAATTGAACAAAGTATGTGTGACATTTTTTATTTGTTTGAAAGTCTTATTAGTGAAGTCGTCGTGCGCTTTGCGACCTAGCGTCTCACAACAATTATGTTGTGTGTTTTAATTTTATGTATGAGTGGGCGGGCCGACATCGAACGACAAATTTTTGTTGAGAAACTTTTTATGGCTTCTTTTAATTCTCAGAGTTTTTGCCAGAGGAAGCCATACTAAACTACGACGACTACAACGTGAATTTTGCTCTTCAAACAGAAGGCTTAGTGTATATATCGGGTATTTTATTAAAGCACTCTCAACTTTACATTTAAAAATAAATTAAAAATGAAGTACGTGTGAGTTAACTTCGAAAGCTTTTATTAATATGAAAAGCCATTCGAAGCCAATATGCGTGTTATAAAGGGTCCGCCAAATAACTTTTTTTTTTTTGAAAATGCTTTAAAAAAAACTACTGAATATTTTCTCAAATTTCTTTTTTTATTTGAAAGTACAATCCTTCCGGTTAACAATGGAAAATAATTTCACTCAAATTGCTGCCTCGGCTGGCAATGCAGTAGCCTACACAATCGGTCCAATTTTTAGCACATTATCGATTGTGTGCAGCTGTATTTCACCAATTGCTTCACGAATATTGTCCTTTAAAGCGTCAATTGTCTCTGGCTTGTAGGCGTAACACTTATCTTTGACGGCACCCCACAGATAATAGTCCCACGGTGTCAAATCGCAGCTTCGAGGGGGCCAAATGACATCAGCTCTGCGGCTGATAATGCGATCTTCAAAAACAGGGCGCAAAACATCGAGTGTAGCTTCGGCTGTGTGGCACGTGGGCCCGTCCTGTTGAAACCAAATGTTGCCAATATCCTCCTCTACAATTTTTGTGAACAAAAATTCGTTCAATATGGCCCGATAACGATCGCCATTGACTGTAACGGCCACTCCTTGCTCATTTTCGAAAAAAAAATGGCCCAATTATGCATCTGGACCAAAATCCGCACCAAACAGTGACTCGTTTTGGGTGCGTAGGCTTTTCAGTTTATGCGTGCGGGCTTTCTGTGCCAAAAATGCTACAATTTTGCTTGTTTACATACCCGCCAAGATCAAAATGAGCTTCATCTGAAAAGATTATTTTTTTGCCAAAATCCGCATCTTCTGTAGGCTACTCGTGTAGGGTACTGCATGGCCAGCCGAGGTTGCCATTTGAATGAAGTTATTTTCCGTTATTAACCGGAAGGATTGTACTTTCAAATTAAAAAAGAAATTTTAGAAAATATTCTGTAGTTTTTTTAAAGCATTTTCAAAAAAAAATGTATTTGGTGGACCCTTTAGAACATCGTTCAAATATCCCCTACGGCTTCATTGAATGGAATCCATCGGAAATGTTAAATTTTCCATAATTATTGCGTATAATTAAAGTTAAGTTTGACCGATGACATTACAGACGGTTGTGGTTTATTCCCAACAGCCTCCAACGCAAAATTCACACCAAACACTGACTTTTTCTCAAACTCGACAATATTGTTAGTGGGTTTTGAAAAAATGATTTTCACGTCGTCTATTTCCAATTCATAGATTTTATTTAAACTATTGTTACGAAAATGGAAAAATCTAGATACAGGTGTTTTGCTTTTACATTATTTAAAATTATAAACAAAAGCTACAAAAACGAAAACAATGAACTTGTTTACAAATTATCGCATTCCAAAATATAACGACAAACACCAGAATAAAAAAATAATAAACAAGTAAACAAAAATATAACAACAAACGCTACAAGAATAAATGAGAACAAAATACACAAACAACAACAGTGAAACAACGATGATTACATCTATAGAGATCTCGAGAAGGCGAAGCCACGAACATTCGCCTTCAAGAACATTCATCCGACTGTTTACGTTGCCATATAAAAGGCAAGGCACGGTGCGTTTGAAGAGAATAATCGTGGTTTGAAGATCTCCGTTACAAAGATCTGTCGAACATTTTTCTAGTAATTGTTATTGTTTATGCAAAGGATGTAAACAAAGGAATAACAAACAAAGCAATTGTTGTTGTTACATCAAGTTGTGAACAGTGGTATACAGGAATTGTGCGAATAATAAAGGATTTTAATTAAAACTAAAAACAAATTTATTTTTATTTTATTTGCAATCTATTATTTATTATTTTCTCCCGTGTATAATGGTACATGAATTATTTAATTTTTAAAAAAATTTATTTTTATTTTTTACTTTTCTTTTTATGTTGAAATCAAAAAAAAAAATCGAATATTTGCAGCAACAAATAGTCGTAAAAATGAAAATACAAATAATGGTTGTCATGTCTGTAAAAATTAAACCGGAGGTGTCAAGAAAACACGCGGCAGGAAATGCTTCTTCACTTTCAAAGAGAAGGAGAACAACGCAAAGATAAAATCCGGTACTTACTTATGAATATGACGTTTCATTTGTTTTTCCATACCATTTTAGCCATCAACCAATAATGCCTGTTTTTTCGTCACATATTTTTCACACATATTTTGCTTCTGGAAAGTTGCATAAAAATAGTAGTTGTTTGAATATGTGATCAAATGTAAAAGCATTGTTGTAGAAGAACATAATTATATATGTATCTAAACAAACACACATTCTATCCAATACATAAATGCTGTTGTAAAATAATATTGTTTTCATTTATTTCATTATCTATATATAAAAAGGAAAGTGTGTTTGCTTGTATGTTTGAAGTTTATAGACGACTGAACGGCTGAACAGTATCTTCCTGTATGTTTGGAAGTAGTTATAGGCTACTTTTTATGTTGAAATTTCGTATGAGCGAGGTGCCACGCCCACATATACTACATTAACTACTATTGTAAGCTAATAACACAAGAGATATATTTTCAAGGTCAGTCCTTGCAAGTTTGTGGACTTAATCTTGATAATCCATGTTTCTCACTTGGACAGCTTTACGTCGCATGTTCGCGAGTTGGTTAACCCGCAGATTTATACTATGTATACGCACCAGATGGAAAAACAAGAATTATTGTGTATCCCAAGGCATTAGAATAAGAATTATTTATTTGAGAAAAAAATTATATATTAAATTTTAGCAGATAAGAAATAAATAGCTCATTAATGTATTATTTTAAAATTTAAATGAATTATTGTCATCAAATGAAATTAAAATAAACATTTAAGAAAAATTGGGTAACTTAATTAATAAATAAATAAATTTTTTAATTATCATGTATTTAATTTCGATGGAGGTAGCGAAGCACACCGGGTTTTAGCTAGTATTTAATATTTTTTATAGGTTTTCATTTTCCAGTTGTAGAAAATGTCCAAATCTTTAGGGATCAATAGATTAAAAAAATAGTATTTTTTTACAAATTTTGTTTCTTTTCGTTCTTAATTTTTGATTGACGACTATGTGTACAACCACGTTTTACAAAAGTTTCGAATATGTTTATACGAAATTTAATTTAAAAAGTTTTATCAGCACGTAAAAATTTTTTTATTTATATTTGTTTTATATTTATAAACTTTAATTTAACTTTAGGATGAGAGAATAAATTTGGTAATAAAATATAATAATAATTGAGAAACGTTTTTAGTCAAAACCCTTAATATAATACCCTGCAGCTATTATGAATGGTAGCTAGATGAAGTTAGCTTTGTGGGTAACTTGTCGTTCACAGGCATTGTGTCATCCAGTGTGTGGTAAGCTCCCTTTTTAAGACAAGTTAGTGATGGGTTTGTAACCACCACGAGCTTTGAATGAAACCGGCCATTTTTCTTAGCGGCACGTTCGCCACCATGCCAGAATCTTCAAATGTTCTGTCACCCAAAAACTGATAACACCTGCCAGATGTGTATACATCTTGCATAACTATGCAAGAATTGAAATCGACTGCTTGATACCTATTATAGGGTTTTCCAATATGGATTTCCGAATTTTGGCGATTGTAAACGCTTATTTTATTGAAGCTACATTTCAAATTAGTTGTCATTTATTCAGTCTATTTCGTCAAATCGCAATGGTCGGCACATAGCCAACGACATGTGTGTCTCCAAAAAGAAGAACAGATTCGAATCATATTCATAATTTCTGATACTTATACGCATTCGTACTTATTGTAATACATATCATACTCATACTACTCATATTCAAAGTTTGAAGCACTCATCGTTCTCATACTTAACAACAGGTATGATGTTGTTGATTTCAACTCTCCATAACTCAACATTTACAAGAATCACAAAATAAGTATGATTCGCATACGAACACTACAATATGTTTCATAAACTCGACGTTTATTTGATTTCTTGTAGATCACTGATAAAACTGGTTTGATCGAACAAACAATGGCAACAAAGGTTGAATGGCTACCATCAAATTTATTACCAATTTCCAAGTGCTGAAAAAGTAATCGTAAAACACCGTTCTTCCAGTACTAAATTACATCGGTACATAGCCTCAAACAACTCTTTCAACATGGTTCATCACTCTTTCATTTTTTTCATCTCTTGGCCACATTTAATTACTATATACAGTGGTATACGACCCTTTTCCAGTAATAAAAAAAGATCCAATATTTTTTTTTAATTTACTTAGGGGCAGTTAATGGGGTGAACTTATGCGATGTATAAAGTAAAGGGAATAAATAAGGGAATAAAATAATATAACAATGAATGACATTTTTGAACTATAAAAGCTAAAAATTCCATGGTCATGTAATTAGCACACACCCATTAAAGGTGGACAAAATCGTCATTTGAGCTTAATTATTTTTCATATATTGTGGAGGTACTCCCTACCCTTTGATAACCAAATATAAACTTACAGAAAGACTTTCAAGAAGTTTCTGAGATCTTGTATGTTTTTCCATACCACTCACACAACTTTCCACAGGTCTTGAAGAGTTTTTAGCTTTTCTTTGTTCAATTTGTGTCTCAAGTTCGTTTCATAAGTTGCATTGGGCTTTGAACTTTAAGGTAAACATTTTGCAATATAAACTTATTGGTCCTATAAATAATTTATCCAATCGTCATTATCATTTACATATAAGTTTCTATGACCGTATGGAATCAAATGAATCTGCGCAACACATCTGGTTATATGTTCTTTATGATCGGACTCACACTATGCTATATGTAAACTGGAACTTCCATTGCGTCAATCTCGTTAATTGCATTTAGTCTGTGATTTTTGTTAAAACTAATATGTTGTGTCAATCCATAACGGAGTTTCTCATTTCTAAAGACATTATGAAAGCATTCTTCTTCGCATGAGTACTTATTAGACGATCTGTCGTACTACAAGCGTTTCTCGATCTACGTTATCTTGTAATGGCAGCAGTTGCTCTATAATATTTTTGATACGACAATATTATTATACAATTTTTAGATACCTGCCACTTTTACTGCAAAATCAGAAATGTTTTCTTTTCATTTCTGTGTATATTTATTATAATTTTGCGAAATCTATTTGCAAAGAAAAACTTTTAAATACGTTTAAAATATGAGCTCATAGATTGCAAATAAAATAAAACTTAGTTGGTGTTTAGTTTTAATTAAAATTCTTTATTATTCCCACAATTCCTGTGTACCACTTTTCACAACTTGATGTAAGAACAACAATTGCTTTGTTTGTAATTCCTCTGTTTACACCCTTTGCATAAACAATAACAATTACTAGACAATTGTTCGACAGATCTTTGTAACGGAAATCTTCAAACTATGATTACTCTCTTCAAATAATTCGTGTCTTCACGCAAGACTGACCGAACTTTTACCAACTCACACGCCTGTTTTTGCCTTGCCTTTTGTATGGCAATGTAAGCAGTCTGATGGATGTTCTTGAAGGCGAATGTTCGTGGCTTCGCTCGAGATCTCTATAAATGTAAACATCTTTGTTTCATTATTGTTGTTTGTGGTTTTTGCTTACATTTATACTTGTAGTGTTTGTTGTTCTATTTTTGTTTACTTGTTTACCATTTTCTTTGTGTTGGTATTTGTTATTGTTTACTTGTTTATAATTTTTTTATGCCGGTGTTTGTTGTTACATTACGCAGTGCGATAATTGTAAACAAGTTCATTGTTTTTGTTTTTGTAGCTTTTTTTATAATATTAATGTTAAACGATGTAAAACCAAAACATCGTAACAATATGTTTTTTTTAAGAAAAAATGCAATAGGAATTTAATATTCAATAAAAACTTATTAGTGAGTAGGTTTGCTAATTATAAGACCACCACTATACGTCCGTGATTAGTTGTTAGTTTCGAAATCGCGATGGTCCAGCATAACATAGAGTGATGCAAAGAGGTAATAATCGTTTTTAACTTAACAGAATATCGTTGGCCTCCCATTGAGTTACATTTTAAAATACTAAATTATGTCGCTCGTATTCTTTGACGAATGATTTACAAATTTTGCAGAAAAAGTTCAATACGAACACATCTGGCAAATAATTATTTAAGCCAGAACTAAGTACCCGTGTACTTTAATTATGCTTAATTTAGATTAACTAAGTAATTATCTCAAAATATACATGAAAGGAAACGTGAAAAAGTATTAAAAATAGAAAAAATTTTACCATTTAGCCATTAAAAATGCAATTTTTTCCTTATAATTATCTACGGAAAAAACATGTTATGTGATGTACATTGGCAGAGTATCAATTAAACATTTTCTATATGACCATCACAAAATTAAAATTTTAGTCTGTTATCACGTTGCAATTAAAATAATTCCCAGCGTTATTGCAAACAAAATAAAATTAAAATCAAAAACAAATTTTTTGGGCCTAAAATTGTAATTAAATTACGCTTAATTTTATAGTTTTTGCTCATTTAGTTGAAAAATTTTTTTTCTCAATGCCATTACTCATTAGGGAATATGTTTTTGCCAATGGAAGGTGCTAATTTAAACACACAATTTTAATGAAATTATTTTTATGGCACAAAAATGGTTTTCATATATGAAAATAAGTATTGCAATAAACACAATAAACGCAATGCAGCAAACGCAGCAATCTCTCAAAACTAGAATACATGGGTATATATGGAAGTAAGTGATTATTTTAAAGTCAGCGCGACAACAAGCAAGGGTTCTGCTGCTTTGTTTTTATACTATGTTCACATATGAATCTTTATTGCGTAAATCGCTTTATTGCGTAAAACGCAATAATTGAGCTCAATATTTCATATAAAGTATCAATTAATAATTGCACAATAAATACTCATATTGTTATAATATTGTGTAAAACTTAAAATGCAGCACTGTCATAAGTGTTTTTAGTGAGCACATTAAAATTAAATGAACACTTTTTGTTGACATTTGACAACTCAAATGCCAACAACGACAAACAAAAAAAAAAAGAACAAAAAAAAAACAAAAAACAAAATAAATTATTATGTCTGAACACTTAAAATATTGTACTCAATTAAACGAATATTGAACTCAATAAAAGTGCATATCTGTGCATAGTATTAGGCAAATTTCTATTTTTGTTCTCAACAATGCTTTGCTGCCACCGTCTTTATTATAATTACTTTGCCTGCAATTGAAAAATCCTTTTGCTTGCTGCGTTGCGTTTATTGTGTTTAAAGCGTAAGGCATTAGGAGTGATATATTAAATATTTTTCATTTTGGTTGGCTTATATCGAGCATTCAATCAGATACTTTCGAACTTTGATATTTTATTACAGCCATCTTGTCAAATTAATTGTCATTTATTCATTCAATTTTACCAAATCACCTTGAACGACCGTAGACAAGGCTTTGGAGACCCTAAAAAATCATCTTTAGGTACATTTCTGAACATTTAGGCACATTTCAGAATGAAAATTGCCAAATTTGGTATGGTGCCAATGCACTTGACATACAAGGCCTAATGCATCCCTAAAAAATGATTTCTTGATAACGATTTTAAACTGGCGGCTTTATCGCATTCAGAACGAGGCTGGTAAGGCAATCAATGTCAACGGCGATCACTATAGGTCGATGATTACCAACTACTATTGGTCCGAATTGTTGGATCTGGACACCAATGAAATGTGGTTTAAACAGGACGGTGCTAAGTGCAAGACAGCTCATTGAATTTGAAAGCATGGTTAGGCATCGAGATCGATTTGTTCTCGTTAGACTGTTGAGGATTTTCTTAAATCTCAAGTATATGCGTGTAAGCTACAATTTGATGTATTTATACTCATAGACTACCCTGTAGGAAGGCTTTGAAGCAAGAAAAAGGAAAATTTACGTGTCAAACAGATAGGTTTTCCGGCCAAACAGGTGCTAATTTGATTGCTCTATCTATCTATTATGATAGAACAATCTCTTGAATGACGTACTTCCCTATATTTACTGATTAGATTTAGATTTTATGACAGCCTTTGATACTATAAGACCAACTGCCATTTGGAAAACATTAAGAAGAAAAGCAGTATCACAGCAGTCTTTACAACGGCAATATAAGGCAATCATTTTACACAATTGCTGGAGTAAAACAAGGAAACCCTTCTATTATCTCAGCTATTCACTATCGTACTGGATGATGTCATAAGGGAAGTCTATGCTGAGAGAAGAGGAATTACATAGAGTCTCTCACGCCAACTCGAGGATTTGGATTACGGGAATGAAATTTATCTACTCTCTCTCAAGGTCTCTAACATGCAAATAAAGGTAGCAGATTTAGAAAGAAAAATTCTAGAGATAAAAATCAAAAAAATCAAAGTCATGAGCATTAACAACGTAAGCGCCGACAAGTTGCCGTTGTCTAGTAGGTAGTGTGTTCGCTTATTAGACGTAAAACCCGGGTTCGAGCACCAGGCCAGACATCAAAATGAAATATAAAAAAATATTTCTTCGGCGACTTCCTCTCAGCAGATTTCTGGCAAAAACTCTGAGAGTAAATAAACCTGCCATGAAATAGTTTCTCAAAAATCTGTCGTTCGGAGTCGACGTTAAACTGTAGGTCCCACCACTCAAGTATAAAATTAAGACACACAACATGAATGGTATGAGAAGCTAGGCCGTAATCCTGACTGAAGGGTTGTAATGGCCAATTATGTATGTATGTTATGTAAGCACCGACAATCGAATACGTAAATAGCTAAAAGGTAGTATAGTGACAATAAATGGCGGCGCAGAAACAGACGTAGTCAATAGCCTCAATACAAAGAGAGCGGCATTCTGACGGCTACAGAAGAATCTTATAAATACATATGGGTAGACACGCGCCTCCCACTTAACGCCTTCTGCCGTTGGTGCAGATCCGCTACGGAAGACGAAACTTATATCCACGTTCTTTGTCAATGTCCATCTCTTGCGAGGTGCAGATATATGCTATTTGGCTCTCCGACCCTTGTCAACTTGACGGAGCTATCGTCCATTGATGTCAAGGATATAGCCTCGTTTATCAAACTTTATGGACGGTTTTCCAGCGCGGGGTAGTCGTGCTTTGTATTTGTAGATCTTGCGCTGACCGACCCGAACCTAGGAAGGTATATGAACTGCGTTCGCCTGTGGCGTCAAAACGGGGCGCTATGCATATTCAAGTCAGCTTTTGTTATGAAGCTACCACACGAACCTAACCTAACCATGCCATCGGAAAGAAAGCAATAATTTTTGTCCAATATCTTAAAGGCTAGTTGCACCTTTAAAACAATACTAACTGATGAGTATTTATGTCCCGCGTGGATGTATAATTTTCCTTTCCTTATTTTATTTTCGAATCTCGTTTTCAAAAACGAAATGCTACTCCACAAAAACATCCAAGTATTTTATGGTTTCCAATATTCCCAATGGCACAATTTCTTTCTATACTTTATTGCGCAAATCATAAAGAAAAGTTTTTCTAAACTTTTTATATTCTTTTCAAATTCCAACCCAAATATTTTGTTGTATTTGTTTTTATGAACTTTTTTATTTGATTTTGTTTACCTTCAATTTTTATTCTCCTTTCTTTATTACTAAACGGCAAAGAAACAAAGAAAATTAAATGAAATAAAAACCAATATTGAATCCAATAAAGTAGGAATTCTTAGAAAAGAGTGTCGAATGCTAAAAGGCAGATTTGATTTCAGCTACTGTCATAGAAAAAGAAACGAAAGAAAAGAATGTAAATAAAATTTTTTTATGAGAATTTCAATATTTTTTATGTGAATTGCATTGTGCACATTTCATATGTAATCGTTTTATGTTAATGAAAAATCTTTATAAACGGACTTTTCACCACAGCGGATGTGATACTAAAAATCACTTCACATTTTTTACGATGTTCACATAGGCAAAGGAAGACAAAAAGCTTATGTTATCAACACTCCTAACTAACTAATGCACATATAGGCTTATCCAACTTGAACTTGCGAACTTTAACAGTTGATGACGGTGATCTTATGAAAGCTACATCTGTTGAATTCGTTTATTCACCAGTTGCAAATAATAAAATTTATTTCATCAAAATATGTATTCCGTCTATCATGTGCCTTTTGGCACATGTGCCAGTTCCATCATCGTCAGCCTGGCTCAGCTCTTCTCTTATTCTACTGCGTCTAGGTCAAATTATATCCTTCGCAGGACATGGTGCACATATTGCTTTACTGCGTTCCAGCTTTATCTACTGTTTCTCATTTTGTTGTGTTATTATTTTAGCTGCTTTCGCTGTTGCTGTTAGAACTTGCCATATTATAGTAAAGGGCTATTCATTTCGTGGTTTCAAAAGTATGGGACTGGAATTCGACATCTGTCAAATTAAGTTGTGAAACCAATTTTTTTCTTTTCAGTTGAAAGTCTGATACTGACGAAAATGGATCGCTTAACTATCACACAACGCATAAATATTACCAAAACCTACTACAAATATGGTGATTCTGTCACAGCGACGTATCGTGCTTCAAGAGGAGTTTATGGTTTACATAATCGTCCAACTACGCAAGCAATTGGCAAAATTGTGAAGAAATTTGAAGAGACTGGTGTGATTACAAATATTGAAAGGCCGGTGCATCATCGTTTCGATCGTTCCGTTGAAAATATCGCTATTGTAAGTGAAAGTGTTGCCGAAGACCCGAATGCGTCGATTCTTTATCGTTCTCAGGTATTAGGACTGTCTTACGGCACATTATGGCGTATTGTGTATTCCATATAAAGTCCAGCTCATGCAACAACTGAAGCGAGCTGACCATTCACAATGTCGTAGATACGTGGAATCGGTGCTTGAACAACAGGCGCTGGACGGCAATTTTTCGAACAAAATTTTCTTCAGCGATGAAGCACATTTCACACTCGGTGGGTATGTTAATAAACAAAATTGTCGTATTTGGGGTTCTGAGAATCCTCAAGTAATTGAAGAGATGCCATTACATCCAGAAAAAGTGACTGTTTGGTGCGCTCTTTGGTACGAAAGTACCAAAACGACGTTCGAAAACGACGATGGAACGACTGTTACCGTCAATTCGGAGCGTTATGGTCATATGATAACCGACTTTTTTTTGCTTGCTATTGAAGAATACTGTATTTTCCTAATCTTTTTTAGGAATAGATTAAATTAAATAAATTATAATTTAAAGTCGGGCACTTAAAACAATGAACGCGAAGACCAAACTTTTTCCGAAATAAAACGACCGTACGAATATAAGGATAATTAACAACTGATTTTATTTTAAAAACATTTTCTTAATTCTAATATGTATATACTTAATTCTGACAGTTAAAAGAAGTTAAAGAAGTTAAAAAGAATTCAGCAACTCCGTTGCTCCGTTGCCTACCTATTTATCTTATTCTATATGTTCATTAACCTTAAACTACTTAGTATTAGGGCGGTACTAATTTATGATTTCAACATTTTATTATTATAGAATTCAATTATTAGTATTATTAATTATTAGGCATATGTTATGATATATTACGAAAGTAATATAAGATTAGTTGATGTTATGATGAGTTGACGTTATGGCGCAACAAATACTACTTGGAGAATATGTGGTTTCAACAAGACGGTGCCACATGCCACACAACTCGAGCGAATATGGCTTTATTGCAAGAGAAATTTCCTGGCCGCGTAATTTCTCGTCGTGGCGATATCAACTGGCCACCAAGATCAATCGATTTGACACCATTAGACTTTTTTTATGGGGCTACGCAAAAGACAGTATTTATGCAGATAAACCTTCAACTCTTGAGCACTTAAAAACCAACATTCGTCAAGTTATGGCTGAGATACAGCCCAATATGCGTCAAAAAGTGGTCGAAAATTACCTCAAAAGAATCAATGCTTGCACCACTTCGCGTGGAGGTCATTTAAATGATGTAGTGTTTCACACATAATGGCAACGTTCAAACTTTACAATAAAAAAGAAATATAATGAAAAAAATATTTTATATGTGTTTTATTTACGTTTACTTTTAAAACCATGAAATGGATAACCCGATATATTATTTACAATATGGCAACTTTAAATATAACAAAATGAGGAAACACAACAACAAAAAAACTGCGTTAAAAAAACTTGTTGAATTTAGCTATGTTATCGACATTGCTCCGGCACTACCATGTATTTGAAAAAGTTAACTTTATTTTATCATTCGGTTGTAATAACGAAAAGAAGTTAAAGGTAAGTTTAAAGTTCACTTTAGATAAAGTTACCTTTAACTAAACCCATTTTTAACGGCAAGTTGTAATAAAGGCTCTTAGACAATTTAGTTTGTTCATGTCCCCATTTAAGATGAAAATTGAAGTCAAGCGCTTGTATCTAAAATAGTAAAGAATGTGTGTGTTTTTTTTTATAAAAACGGGTGCCCTTTGTGATTGTTGTAATTTGTTTTTTATTAGATTGTAAAAACGTCGTGTTTCGTTTAAGTGTGGAGTACAATCAAACGTTCGCCACAGTTCAGTCCAGCCGTTGATCTTTTCATACTATTTTTCATACATTTTTAGCATTGATCTGATTGTTTCTCAACGATGGCATGTTGGATCTGAGATTTAAGATTCGCATAAACTAGAGGGAGAGAATTTCATGAGATATTATGTTTTACAAATCATACCATATTTATATTAGTGTCACAACGGGTCGCTATGCCTACTCATTAGCTTTGTAAATCAGAGCCACCACTCCAATTTACCTACCTACCATTGCGCAATAAATCGTTTATTGCATCCACATCAGAGATCAGCAATGAATCGTTTTTTCGCTACTTATAAATACTCATGAAACTTTGAGTATGAGTATTGAATTTTAACTGCTCTGATTCCTACACACTACAACATTGCTTTATAAGAACAGGTTGCAATGAGTATGACATCAAACTCAATACGCGTACTTATTCAGATTCATAAATTTAGAAAAATATTTATAATACTTATAAGTGATTCGAGTAATTCGAATCATTCATCAAAATTTACAATCTTAATTGTTGTTGCATTAAAAAAAAAAGAAGAAAGAAAAAGGCATAGACAAAGACAGCAAGCAAAGCAAACACACAACCTTCTAGTGAGTATTGGGGGGCGGGTATGTAACTACAAGGCAACGTCACTGATTGGTCTCAACTTGGTGAAGCCCAGGGCTATCCTTGCAAGTACATACCAAGCAGCTCACAGCCTCCGTATTTTAGATCAGACGCTCCCCAGGTACTGGTATTCAGCATACGCTGGGTACTTGCTAATGTGAGAAGGCAAGATTGATGATTCGGCATGACCTTGACTACGATTTGGACTTCGATTTGAACATGATGCATGTGGGCTGACGTTCTGCAGCATTCTGTTACCTGAGTACACCGGGTGAAAACTGGTCGAAATGGCTTTCAGGCTAATGTTGTAGACGCCTCCGTTCTGTTAAACCCTTGGCAGGGCTTCAAGTACGTTCGATTATCGTCGCCATTTAGTTGGTGATGCAGGTTTAGTTGAGACGACTCCTAATTAGTGTCCGACCTGGCTCTGAACGCAAACTCCCATGAGGATTTGCGTCAACCCTCGCGAGGACCTCACTGATTACCACAGGCATCCTCGGGGTCCTTAAAGGACAACTGCATAGTCGATATGAGATAGCGGCTTGAAGCTGGAACCCAAAGAAAGAATGAATACGAATAAGAAAATTATGGAAGTAGAGGAAATGATGCAAGCAGAGATTGCTTTTATGAGCAGCCCACGAATAAGGCGATCACCTGTGAGAAAGACACAGACGATCGATCCACAAAGGGGTGATAATACACCGAGAGAATCGGACACTTCGAAATCGCGAGTTCCACAGCCAGTTGCTACCGTCCTACGGGAAGAGGGCAATTTAAGTGGAAAAGGTGATCATAATAACACGCCACATGTTAGCGGAACGCCGGATGCTGGAAACACTGGGCTAGGACAAATAGGCACGGCCTGTACATCAGTGGCGAATACATCGGGTGTGACAGCAGAAAGCTCTCCTAGATTGGAGCTGATCGGCAAAATGAGGAAAATGGAGGAGGATGCTTTGTCCCAGTGTAGGGAGACCTTGGATATGATGCAGCGAGTTATGCATCGACAGAGGACCACAAGCATTGAAGTAAAGAACGGAATATCTAGGATGGCTGAACTCTTGGATGTTATGATGAATTACAGACGTACCTGGAAGGCGGTTGAAAAGGAGAGGACCATTTCAAACCTCCGGAAAAAGATCGCTACCCAGCAGTTAGCAGATGCCCCAACACCTACGACAGAGAACTCAAAACGAGCTGCTACCAGCCCTGTTGCTGCAGGAAGCAGTAAGAAAGCCAGGGCAAAGGAGCCCAACGAGGAAAACAAGCAGACCCCCAAAAAGAATGAAGAAAACTAGGTAACAGTAACTAAAAAGTGCGCTCGGAAAAAACCACGATCAAGTTCTACTAAACCCGAGAAATTGGATAAACCTCGAGTAGGACGTACTAAACCAGATGCGCTGGTAATTAAGCCTGCAGAAGGTCACACTTATTCGGACGTCTTGAAGAGCTTACGTAGCAAGATAACGACCGAAGACTCTGACAGGATAAAAGCTGTTCGGAGAACGTTGACTGGTGCCATACTCTTGGAGTTCAGCAGAGGAGAAAAAGTCAAACCGGACTTTGTTCAACAACTGAGATGTACAGTACAGGAAACAGCCTCTGTCGCGTAATTGAAGCAGAAGGCTACAATCGAGATACGTGACCTGGATTCCTTCACAGTCAGAGAGGAAGTAGAAACGGCAATTCGGAAGCTGATTGCAGACTCCAACGAGCAATTACAAACGAGAATCACTGCGCCAAATGTGCGGGAGCAAGTTCGAGCTTTCGTCACGTTATTGGCTGAAAGTGCGGCGAGACTCATTAAGATCGGACATGTCAAAGTCGGATGGATCCGAGCAAAGATGCGAGTTTGTGAGGATATAAGAAGGTGTTATCGATGCCTCGAAACAGGTCGCTCTCAGGCGAACTGCTCTGGCCCTGACAGAAGGGACAGGTGCATTAGATGCGGGGAGACAGGACACAAAAGGAAAGAATGCAGATCGGCCTCAAAGTGCGCCCTTTGTACGGATGCTAGACGAGACCGAACCGATCACTTACCAGGATCGAGGAAATGCCAGCAGACCAGACGATCATGAGATTGCTACAAGCCAACATGCATAGAAGTCGGACAGCGGATGCTTTACTCGGGCAGATGGATCGCAAGAGGTTCCTGGTTTGAAGACGACACAGGCACGGCCGCATTTGGATACCTGGCAGCGGTAGGTTTGCAGTTACGGAACACGGATCCGGCTCTGGATATACATATTTTCGAACCGCATTCCTGACTATAGTGAGCTGCTACCTCACCCCTAGCGATGACATAGAGCAATTTAGAACGAAGCTCAGCTTTATTGAGGACAGAGTACTCGCAATTGGCGGACCGTTTATAGTGGCCGGGGATTTCAACGCCAAGGCTATTGAATGGGGTGATCGAACAACGAACACTCGAGGAAGGTGCATTCTGGATATGGGGGCAAGGTTGGGCCTTATAGTGATGAATACTGGCAGCACTCCGACCTTTAGACGGCCGGGATGCGAATATACCACGCCAGATATCACTTTGGCAACTGAAAATCTCGCAAGGAGAATAGCGGAATGGAGAGTACTTGAGGACTATAACGGAAGTGACCACCACTACATTAGCTTCCGAATCGCTGACGGAGTGGCCCCTATTCCGACAGCCTGGATCAAGGGAACGCGAAAATGGAACGTCGCGAATCTTGATAGCGCAGCTTTCTTTGAGAGATTCGATGAGAACTCACTCACTCGAACCGGTAGCGATGCTAACAATCTGGCTGACGAAACTATGCATCGCATAATTCGTAGTTGCAACGCTTCGATGTCTCGCGTATCGCAACATCCCAGAAGGCGATCTGTATATTGGTGGACTCCGGAAATCCCTGAACTCAGACGAACCTGTCTCCAGCGTAGGAGAAGATACACTACTCGGTTATAAAATTGTGACCAGGAAGTTGGGCGCTAACTCCGCCGTGCCACTTCTAGACGGCGAAGCTATCGGCAATATAGTGAGGACCTTGTTCCCCGTGCACCCACCATTGCATGAGGAACGTGAACCTACGGCCAATTACACGTCAATACCCTTCACAGAGGAAGAACTAAGAGTAGCAGCAAAAAGTCTCAAGGGAAACAAGGCTCCCGGACCAGACGGAGTACCAGCCGAAGTACTCAAATTGATTGCTGAAAACCGACCAAATGCACTTCTGGAAGTGTACAATGCCTGTATTTCCCAAGGTGTCTTCCCTAACCAGTGGAAGATACAGAAATTAACGCTGATTAGCAAAGGAAATGGAGACCCGACGCATCCATCATCATACCGTCCTCTTTGTATGTTGGATAGTGCCGGTAAACTATTGGAGAAACTGATCCAACGCAGGCTGGCGGCGGCGATTGACGCAGCTGGTGGACTATCGGAGAGACAGTATGGTTTCCGGCCAGGTAGGTCTACGCTTGGGGTCATAGCGGACGTAGTGGAATGCGTTGAACGGACCAGACTTAGACGTTACTACCCGAAGCGCATTGTTGTTCTAGCCACGCTCGATGTGCGTAATGCTTTTAACAGTCTACGTTGGGAAGATATCATTAGAGCACTACGGGAAGATTTCGAATTCCTATGTACCTTCTGAGAATAATACGCAGCTATTTGAAGGATCGCAGACTTCTCTATGACACACCCGATGGCCAAAGAACCGTAGAAATCACGTCTGGTGCAGCTCAGGGGTCTATTCTTGGACCTGACCTTTGGAACCTGAGCTATGACGATATCTTGGGTATAGAAATGCCAGAAGACACATACCTCGTGGGATACGCGGACGAAATAGTGTCGGTCATCTCAGCTCGCGATATGGAGGATGCCAGGAGAAAACTAAATCAAGTCGTGATAAGGACGCGGATATGGCTCGAGGACCACGGTCTAGAGCTCGCGGGAAACAAGACCGAAGTCATACTGATGACATTGGCTCACATTCCACTCGAGATAAGTATGCAGATAGGTGATGTGTCCCTGA
The DNA here is from genome assembly GCA_930367235.1 of Sarcophaga rosellei. NCBI lineage: Eukaryota > Metazoa > Arthropoda > Insecta > Diptera > Sarcophagidae > Sarcophaga > Sarcophaga rosellei. Next base: position 29,247,354 of record OV884021.1, on the reverse strand, counting down.
CAACGAAAAAAGCGGTGACATATTTGGGTCTCAGACTCGACTCTAGACTTAATCACTGGGCCCAAATACAGCATGTGGCTGCCAAGGCAGCAAAAATAACAGGCATGTTGAGCAGACTGATGGCAAATATCGGCGGACCAACGCAGTCGAAAAGGAAATTGATTATGGCGACGACAAACTCGATACTACTCTATGGCAGCGAGATATGGGGAGATGCGCTGGAGTTTAAATCTAAGCGGAAAGTAGTAGCAGCGGTTCAACGAACAGCGGCACTAAGAGTTGCATCGGCTTATCGCACGGTCTCAGGCGCTGCAGTCCTCGTTATCACCGGTGAGATACCTATCGACTTGCTGGCATTCGAGCGAAGACGATTATGGAAAGCGAAGAGGGAAAACCATGCCATTAGTGCGACAGATGTCAGGTCGCAAACAATACGACGATGGCAAAGCAGATGGAGCGACGAAAGAAGTGGAAGATGGACGGCTAGACTTATTCCATCTATAGAAGCGTGGATACAAAGAAATTTTGGGGAAACTAACTACTTCCTGACACAGTTTCTTTCGGGTCACGGTTATTTCCGGCAATATCTACACCGCATGGGCAAGGTGATTGACCCTGGCTGCATTTACTGCGAGGAAATAAATGACGACGCTGAACATACTTTCTTCCATTGCTTCAAGTGGCAAGGCGAGAAGAATATGCTGATGGTGCAGATTGGTGAATTCACACCCGAAAACATTGTGGATGAAATGCTCGAGAGCGAGGTGAAGTGGAACGCTGTGAGGAAATACGTTGAGCGTATACTCCGCAGGAAGAAGGTCGACCTTGACATAGCGCGACGAAATGATACACGAGAAGACGAGCCAATAGCTTGAGGCTGGCTTCAAATATGGCGTACCCAGACGTGGGAGAGTAGATAACGGTCCTTTACGGGACGTCGTTCTGGGCCCTTCCCGAAGTAATGCAGATAGCCGTCCCGGGAAGGGAGTATCCCCAGAAGAGGAGGAGGGATTGTTTTAGTGGAAGCACCACTCGACGCAGATGACGACGGTCACTGTAAGTGCGAAAGCATTTTGAACCCTACCCCACACGCCAAAAAAAAAAAAAAAAAAAAAAAAAAAAATTGTAGTGTTCGTATGCGAATCATACTAATTTTGTGATTCTTGTAAATGGTGAGTCATGGAGAGTCGAAATCAGCAACATCATACGTGTTGTTAAGTATGAATACGATGAGTACTTCAAACTTTGAATATGAGTAGAGGTTTCATGATATTAAAATAAGTACGAATGCGTATAAGTATCAGAAGTAATGAGTATGATCTCTGGTCAGAATAGACGGAAGATTTTGAAAAGACAGCAAATCATGAACTCACAACCGTAAGTTCCGATTGGTTGTTATTCGTTGTTATTTTTTTATTTATCCAGCTAAGCAGGTGATTGGTCTGCTACAGCAAGTTCTAGAATAATGGGGCTACCATCTATCGTTGCCTAGGAACAACGCCCTCCGAGTATGTGCTGAAGTGGTGGCAAAACTACCTAATCGTTGATTTCTATTTTTTATCCCACCTAGTTCGTGGCACTGCCTAACCTTCAGGGAACTTCTTGGATGGATGGTTTTGGAGGGGTGAAACAACATTTTCTTGAAATTCGAAAAAAATTTTAATTTTTTTTTTAACTCCATCGAGATTGGCGGATGTTTATCTTTAGTACGCAGTTATGAAAATGATGAACTCGAAATGGCTCTAAAGCATCAAAATATCTGTAAGCATTGGGAGACGTGCTCTGCTTCGTTTATGTCTATTACAAATCGCTGCTGGGAAGTTGAATTTACTTCCATCGTCCTACTTAATAGTTTCCCATGTTTAATTCTACACGTTATGGGTGTCTGTATAGTCTCCCCATAAGGCGTACTAATTTTCAAAGAAATTTCTTACATGTCAGTACACAGCAGATCACTCCACATTTAAATTTTTCGAAGACTTTTTCAAATTCTATGAATTACAGAAATGCAGTGGTGATGAACACAATTCCATTGCGACAACACGCAATAAATTTATGACGTTGACGGTTGACTTTAAAAAAATTTAACTCGTTTAATCATAAGAATCATTTATGAGTCAATTTTTTTGTAGGCCTTTGTAAGACACTCCTTAAAAGCTCAATAAAAATATTTTCTGTTTCTAATCCTCATTTTGTCTCTATGAAAACATTGAAAACTTTCGAAGAAAAAATGTATTTCTGGTATTACCATTACATATGTATGTATGTATCTGTGGTACATAATCGTAAATACAAAATAAAACCAGCATATTTTTCTCCTCAAAAGACATTCAAAGATCATGTTAAATTGAATTTTCTGCTGTGAACATATTTGAATTGCTAAAAAATTTTTCCAAATCTAAAATCTGAGATAAGCAAGCAAACAAAGTTTATGGATAAAGCTCAACATAAAATTGTAACAAAACAACAAAGTCAAGTTAAACAAACCCTGAAGAAAAACGTCTGTACTTAAACGAAGTTCTCTGTTTTTGTTTTTGCATACGAATAAGTAAGTAAAAGAGGCAACAAGAGAACCTAAATTCAAAAAGTCAAAGCCAATAAATGGTAAACCGATTGAATTGCGTTTTTGAAGCATTTGAAAACCAAAAAAAAAAAAAAAAGATTTTCCTCTTGTGAAATACTCCTATGCCTTTACATTGCCTAAAAGATTATGTTCTTATTATACTTCGAAATTAAGCTGTAGAGTGAAGTTGGGTTATTATGAACAAGTATTTATGTGTTCCAGTTTTTTTCACAATGAAAAGCATTTTAAATACATTGAATATGACTCAGTTGATTATACGGCAGTGTTGAAATGGTACTGAACTATAACTGAAAGAGTACTTTTTGCATCAAACAGTACTTTTTTAAAAAATACATACAAACATTATTGGTCATTATAACCCTTCAATCAGGATTATGACCTATCTTCTAACACCACTTATTTTGTGTGTGTTAACTTTCTACATGAGTGGTGGGACCACCTGATAAGGTCGACTCCGAACTACAGATTTTTGAGAAATTTAATCATGGCAATTTTGTCTACTATTCGAGTTTTAGCCAGAAGGAAGTCGCAGAGAAATATTTTTTCATATTTCGTTTTGATAGAGATGTCTGACAGGGGCTTTGAACCGTGGGCTCACGTTTAGTAAGTCTAAATTATTTATTTATTTATATTTAATACACATACGGCACGGAACAGAAAAACTCACATACAAGAAAAAAACAGCTGATTCGGAACGTAAAAAAATCGTCTTTGGAACGTAATGTAACATACGTTTGTTTTTAGCGTACAGAGAGCACTGCAATTGCTTACCGAAATTACCTTACGATTCGGCAATCGTTTTCATTGCTTTTCCTCTTCTAAAAATGAATGTACGTTCCGTGGACGTTTGGCTAACCGAGGCTAAGATCTAATTCTACATTTAACATTACGTTCAACATGTTGCTAATGCATTAATAGTTGAAAAGCGCAAGACATAAAATATATAATAATAGTAAAAAAGTACTTAAAGCGTCGCGGGGGTACTGCGGTATTTTTGAAATGAAAAAATACTGATAAAAGTACAAAAGTACTGAATTTTTCAATACTGTTATACCGTTTTATTTAAATAAATTGTTGTAATAGATTCCCACTATCAAAAGTCATATTAAAATCCAAGAACTTGCATTGTTGACAACATTTTTATGGTAATGCATACAGCAAATCGAAAGCAAAAAAGAAATGCTGAAGAAGGGTTGTAAAGTGGCAATGATTACTACAGTTGGTATTGGCTTATTAGAAGTGAGGACGTGGTTCAAACCGCAGCTCAGACAACTCGATTAAAAGGAATTATAAAACAAAAATATTTTTTTGGCGACTGCTCAGATGAAATTTCTGGGAAAACTCTGAGAGTAAATAAAATTTCAATGAAGAGTTATTTGAAAAATCTGTAGTTCGGAGTCGACTTTAAAAATAAATGCTGTGAGAAACTAGGTCGTAATCCTGATTGAAGGGTTGTAATGACCAATAGCGTATGTACTGTTATGAAAATGGATAAATCTCTATACTGGTGTTTTGCTTTTACATCGATTAACATTATAAACAAAAGCTATAACAACAAAAACAATGAACTTGTTCACATGATAAACAACGAAACAAAAATATACCAACAAACACCAGTGTAAAACAACTCACAAACAAGTAAACAAAACTGCAACAACAAACACGACAAGAATAAGTATAAATAAAATGCACAAACAAATATAATGAAACAACGATGTTTACATTTATAGAGACCTCGAGAAGGCGATGCTACGAACATTAGCTTTCAAGAACATTCATCAGATTATTTACGCTACAACTAGAATCTGTGCTTAATCCCGTACTTTTTATTCTTTCATACTCCAAGAGTTCCCTTTTGATTGCACAGCAATATATGATTACAGTAAATTTAAATTCCTTTAAACCCAATAAGATAATGCCATATATATGAACTCAATATGTTTGAACGATTTAAAAATATCCAATCAGTTGCTGCAACAAATTCTTTTTATTTCTTTTTCATTTGTTTTTCATTATTAAGAAATAATTGCTACATTAAGCTAAACAATGTTCTTCATGGTTTGAGCAGCAAAAACATTAAAAGATTACATGCTGATGTCATCTTTGTATTTTGCTTTTCTAATTACGAAGCACAAGTACATATCAGAAATCTTTGCCAAGCATCAGTATATTGCAAATCTCAGCTCATTTTCATTTGTCTAATGGCAATACAAGATAAGTAATTAAAAATAAATAAGAAGGCTACAGTGTAGCAAACATAAACCTTATTGAAGCAATCGTTAAGGTTTTGTATTCTACTGTCATTGATATGTTCCATGTAATGGTTCGAAAAGCCTCCCATGCTTGACACCATTGTAGGCCATTCATTAGTAAGGGGATTAAATGAAGTGAAATAATTCTTGTTCTTTTTTTTATGAAACTAATGCATTTAAAGGCTTTATTAATTTTTTAATTTCACAAAAGAAAAATTCATTAAATTTTCATACACAATACATCAAGAGCTTTAGATTCTCAATATTTACACAACCTGTGGTCACAGATGAGATTTTATTAATGTCAAGTAAGCAATATTGGATCTTTTGTGTACAAAAATTTACCCTATACCCCCAAACCAATTTAGAAATTACTTGCAGGTCAGATGCAAGTGCGACTATCACATGAAGCCTTATCTCCAAATCGTTTAAACTACAGTTATAGACTTCCTATGACTTCCTCTCAGTACATTTCTGGTTAAAAAACTTTTCTCCTGACTGAAGGGTTGTAAAGACCAATTATGTGTGTTTTGTATGTATGAATGCCATAAATGTCATGACATTAAAAATGATGACAAAAATATTATGATTTTATTACACTAAAGAAGTTTATTTACTGCGACTATGCGACTATGCGACTATGGCCTTTGACCTACACGAAAAAGTCTGAAGGGGTCAAATCTGAGGCCAGTTTACATCATCTCAACGTGAGATGAACATACTGTTACGAAAATGGAAGCGATGCAACATCGTTCACCAGTAAAATGATAAACAAAAGCTACAAAAACGAAAACCATGAGTATGAAAGAAAAGGGGATAGATAAGTAAGCGAGAATGCAACAACAAGCAACGTGAACAAAATACACAAACAATAATGAAACCGCGATAGGGTTCGACTTCAAAAACCTTTATCAGATTGTTTACGTGGGCATATAAAAAGGCAAGGCAAAGCATTCAACTCCGTAAGTAAAAATTCAGTCAGTCTTGTGTGAAGACGCGGTGTGTTTCAAGAGAATAATAGGGGTTTGAAGATCTGCGTTAGAAAAATCTGTCGAACAATTGACTAGTAGTTGTTATTGTTTATTCAAAAGAGTGCAAAGAGGAATAACAAACAAAGTAACTATTGTTGTTTACATCAAGTTGTGAACGGTTTTTTATTTATTTTTATTTTATTTGCAATTTTCGAGCTCATATTTTAAACGTTTTAAAAGATGAAAACGTAATAATATTATGACAATCGAACAAAGAAATTTCTTTTATGTGACCGGGCGTATTAATCAAGCCGAAGTTGAAGTTTGAATATGTTGGGTGTAAGGATTTTTGTGTTTTGAGCGTTGTTCGCATTCATTTATGACTTAAGTAAAGCTTACAAAAAAGTCGGAAGGCGTTAAATCGCATGATCTCGGTGGCCAGTTCATATCATCTCGACGTGAACATACCCTGAAATCACACTTGCAGAATTTCCTATGTGCAGTGAACTGTATGGAACGTAGCGTCATCATCGATCTATAGTGCTCGTGTCAATGACAGTGATGGCATTGGACAATACATTGGACAATCTTTTATCTCGTATGGATTGGTATGCTCCCAAATTCATAAATTTTAATTCAGGAGTGAACCGATGAAGCTAACTATTCCAGAACCATACTCGTAAAATTTCGATTACGATTAGTAATCAATTAAATTACCTTTTAAAAAGTATCGTAATGATTGTATAAATCTAGGAAGAATTTTTTCGAATTACTAATTGATTACGATTACAAAATAATCTAAAAATTATCAGGATTACTGGCGATTATGAAAAATAATTCAAAATAATCAAAATTTATCCAAAAATAATCAAATTATTTTCAATAATGACTTTCAATTCTTTATGAATATTTATATTACAATAATTGTCATTCTTTCCAAAAAAAATTTAATTTTTCTGAAGTTTATGGGAATTGTGGACTCAACTGATCAGAACACATAATTGGCCATTACAACCCTTCAGTCAGGATTACGACCTAGCTTCTCACACCACTCATGTTGTGTGCTTTAATTTTATTCTTGAGTGGCGGGACCTACAGTTTAACGTTGACTCCGAATGACAGATTTTGAGATTTTTTTCATATTTCGTTTTGATGTCTGGCCTGGGGCTCGAACCTTTATGTTGCATTCGTACTTAGCGAAAACGGAACGCTTAGAAATCATGCGCTGTGAAATACACTTCAGTTTTAAAACCGCTGTTGCAGCTGTGACAATGCGAAAGAGGATATATTTAATCACTTGCCTTGTGACTGAAAACTATTGCGCGAGCATCTTGTGTAAGTAGTGTGACCTCCTTAGATCTGACAAAATGGTTTTGAGTTGCTCTCGTTTGGTTTGTTATCTTAAACGCTTTTTGATGCTCGTGGTTGTTAAAGTTGCCTCAGTCTAATAGGTAGTGTGATGTCTTATTAGAAGAGACCCAGCCAAGACATCTCGAACAGAACGAATTATGAAAAGAATATCTTTCTTTCGGTGACTTCCTCTCAGTAGTCTTCATGAAAAGACTCTGAGACTTAATAAAAGTGCCATAAGAAGTTTCTGAAATCTTTTGTTCGGTGCCGACGTTAATCTGTGGGTCACGCCATACGTGGAGAAATTTAAGATTATGATCGTTGTTGTTGTCGTGACTGAAGTATTGTCATGATCAGTTTAATAAGTAAATATGTTAAGCCGATTAATCTTCTGTTAAAATGCCTCTATAGTCGTGGAAACACATCCTTCAGTGGCCTCCGACCCTTGCCACTAATACCCTTGATTTGCACAAAATTGACTCAAATCGCCACCAACCCGTATTAAGGCGAAAATAACATTTTACGCACTGTTTTCTCTGCTTAAGATGTTTCAGCGCATTTAGAGTTTATGTCATAAGGTGTAGAACCTTTTCACTAATTTTAAGCCAAATAAATTTTATTGGTTTGAATTTTGGCTTTTTGGCATGATATTAACTCCCAAATTTGTCCATAATTTACATTTTATTCACTTTTGATATGACGCCATATATATAACCATAATATATGTAGGGCATCAGACCATTTGAATATTTCTTTGAAATTTTGTTTCTGTTTCCACATCATTGCGTTGGCGGTATCATAAGCAAAGTTCAATGTGTGTATTTTATTCCTGTTGGCATACCATTTCGATAGTAGAACTTTGTCCACATAAATATTCATTTTTTGCTCTTTTAGTTCATCGTGTACTGCGTGTTGATTTATTATTCTGGTGCAGAAAAACTGCCAAAATCCATAGATGGGTCACCTGAAAGCATTATAGAAAAATCTTGGTATAAATTTATTTGTCTTTTTTTTATATAATCCATCCATTTTAATAACACTTTAGAATAGTGCGTGTGTGTTTTTGTCCTCATTTAAATTTTATTTTTCAACACGTATTTTTTGGAACCAACTTTTGCCATTTGCCAAGCCTATGTGATGCCATTATTTCTCTATACTATGTCATGAAGAATGGATACTAACTTGAATTGAAATAGAATTGAACAGACATACATTAACCCATATTGTAACAACACAAGAAACAAAAATAAAAACGATAAAAATTCAAACTTTTACAAACATAAACTCTCCTAACTAATGGCAAGATTTTGTCCAGCCACTCAATGCTGGAGTGCAATAAAACATTTTGAATTGTTTAGTTTTTTTCTAGTTTTCTAAGTGTTTCGTTTTGTTTTTCAATTTAAAATTTTATCTTCTTTGTTTTTTACTATTTGGCCGGCGTTATCATAAATTTTAGTGTGACGACAATAGCTATTGGTTTCTATACAATACATTGCTTAAGTAAAAGGATTTGAAAAGTTTTATTGCAGTTTGTTTCGTTGCTTCCTTTCGTAAAAAATTTGTTCGTTTTTTGAGTTTCAAGCATTTTCAATTTTTAAAGTTAAATTGATTAAATACGTGCGTGTGAGTAAAATAAATTAAAAGCCGTCAGCAATAGGAAAAGTTTGAAAAACAAGAAAATAGTTTCAAAAGATTTCTTGGATGTGTCATAGAGAAGGAATTTTTGTTTGACAGCACTTAGGCAAAGTAAACTGATTGAAAGTTTGCAACGATTTTTATATATATTTGTTTTAATCATTACCAATGTCCATTGTAGTTGCAGTAGTCTGTGGGCAGTGTATTCACTTATTAGACGAAAAGCCCGGGTTGGAGCCCCAGGCCATCAAAACGAAATATGAAAAAAAAATATTTCTTCGGCGACTTCCTCTCAGCAGATTTCTGGCAAAAACTCTGAGAGTAAATAAAATTGCCATGAAATAGTTTCTCAAAAAATCTCTCGTTTGGAGTCGACGTTAAACTGTAGGTCCCTCCACTCAAGAATAAAATTAAGGCACACAACATGAGTGGTGTGCGAAGATAGGCCGTAATCCTGACTGAACGGATGTAATGGCCAATTATGTATGTTATGTATAATGTCCAGCAATGGGAGTATGGAACTACAACTACAGAGATCAGTAATGAGTAAAAGATGAGTAAGTAAAAAGATGAGTAGATTCGATCAAACTCATACTCTCTAATACTTACACGTATTCATGCATATTTTAATATCATACTCATACTTATGCAATAGATCATATTCAAAGTTTAAAGTACTCATCGTACTCATACTTAACAATACGCATAATATTGTTGATTTCGACTCTCCATAAATCAACATTAACAAGAATAACAAAATAAGTATGAATAGCGTACGAACATTACAATACTCACTAGAAGGTTGTGTTTGCTTTGCTTGCTGTTTTTGTTTTATTTATTTATTTATTTATTTATTAAATTACAATACAATTACAAATTATATTCTAATTATATACGAGCAGAGTAACTTGACCATATGCTCGGTGTAGTGTCACAGACCAGAGTCTCCGGTGGGAATCGAGCCCACGACCCTCACACTAATAGTCTAGCACACTACCCACTAGACTACCAGGGCACCCTGTTTTTGTATTTTTCTTTCTTCTTTTTCTATAAATGCAACCCCAACTAAGAGTATAAATTTAGATGAATTATTCGAATAACTCGAATCATTTATGAGTATTATAAGTATTTTTCTAAATTTATAAACCTAAATGAGTAGGCTTATAAATCAGACACATTTCGAATGTTATGAGTTTGATGTCAACGTTGTACTCATACTCATTGCAACCTGTACTTATACATCAACGTTGTGAGTACGTAATTTCAATATTAAAATTATTTAAATTTCAATATTATTGACTCACTCAAATTTCATAAGTACTTAGGTTTGGTTAGGTTAGGTTAGAGGCAGTGTACTGCCAATTAACACAAGTACAGTACCCGGAGGTCGAATTCACCCATTGTACAACGTCCTTAAAGAGGAAGGATAATAGAGGAAATAGGATAAAAATGAGAGGATGTAGGAAGGGGGGAATGGGAAAAGTACTTATAAGTACTTATAAGTACTTACGAGTAGCGAAAAAACGACTCATTACTGATCTCTGGACCGTTATACTTGCTGAATTTTAAAACTGCATTGTCCAGCAGTGGACAGCGGAAGAACTAGGGAACTACTTGAGTTCGCATTCTAACAGAAATTCTAGAGGGACACTGCGCTATTGGCAGTTTTACTGAGAAGCTCGGTCTGCCCCACTAATGCAAAAGCACCCATGCTGGGGAGGAAACGGAATCGTTGGAATACCTTTTATGTGTGTGACCTGCACTCTAGATCAGACGTCTTTGGTTTTTGGGTGACAGAACGTTTGAAAATCTGTGCATGGTGGCAAACGTGCCGCTAAGGGAACCGGCCTGCATCATCCGGAGCTCGATTTGAGTCATACCCACCACTAGCTGATCATGACATTGGGTAACACAATGAGCTATATGGGCTATCTAGGAAACTTATCTGTGAGTGGCAAGCTACCCACTAACCTAACCTAAACTGTCCTAACCTAATAAATATCTCATATCCATAATATTGTTACATTTTTACCTTATAAAAGCGTTTAAAATATGAGCTCGTAGAATGCAAATAAAATAAAAATAAATTCTGTGTGCAACTGTTCACAACTTGATGTAAACAACAACAATTGATTTTCTTTTTATTCCTCTTTGCACTCTTTTGCGTAAACAATAACAATTACTAGTCAATTTGTTTGACAGATCTTTGTAACGGAGATCTCTAAACCACCATTACTTTCTTCAAACACACCGCTTCTTCACACTAGACTGACTGAACTTTAACTAACTCGTTGCCTGTTTTGCCATGCCTTTTATATGACAACGTAAACAGTCTGATGAATGTTCTTGTAGGCGAATGTTCGTGGCTACGCCTTCTCGAGATCTCTACAAATGTAAACATCGTTGTTTCATTATTGTTGTTTGTGTATTTAGTTTCTGTATATTCTTGTAGTGCTTGTTGATGTATTTTTGTATACTTATTATAATTTTGTTATGCTAATGTTTGTTGGCATATTTTTGTTTACTTGTTTATCATGTAAACAAGTTCATTGTTTTTGTTTTTGTAGCTTTTGTTTACGATTTTAATGTTAAATGATGAAAAAGCAAAACACCAGTATCTAGATTTTTCCATTTTCATAACAATATAGATCCACTTAACAGACATTTGTTTAGCGGCATAAAAATCAACACCTAGTTTGTATGGTTCAAAACGAAATATTCCTCCATAGCGTAGGTAGGTGTTGATTTAAGTAAACTTAAAATTTTTCTTCTTTTTTTCACACTTACATTTTTTTCAAAATTTTTGCCTTCTTCACAAGCTAGGCATGCTCTCTGTATACCACCCAAACCATTCCTAGTCAAACGCATATTCCTGATTAACTTCTTTGCCACGATTTATTAAAACATTTCCAGTATGCTTCACCGGCAGCAGTAATTCCGCAGTCGACAAACTATTTTGTATTGCACACCACAACAACGCTTTTAACCTTAAAATAGGATCAATGCCTTAAATCGATGGTTTTGCTGATGGATACTAAACCCACACGTAAATATATACATATTGGCATGTTTGCAAATATATTTTCTCTATATTTTCATGCACCTATTCATGTAGTGTAGTATAACACGTGTAAGATTTTCAGATTTGTGTGTTCAAAATATGATTTAATGGCTAATGCCTTCGAAATATATGCGTTAAGCAATTTGCGTGTGTATGTAATAGTGATTTATTGTATGAGTTAAAATCATGGCACACCATGGAAGCCGAACTTTTAAAATTTTTAACAGGTACCGGGGTTAACTAAAGAGTAGTGTGCTAGTCTGCTAGTAGAGTAATTGTGGAGATGGCAACGACAGGATATTGTGGTTTTTTACAATATATTTACATACATTCATATATAGATAATTGGTCATTACAACCCTTCAGTAAGGATTACGACCTAATTTCTTACACCACTTATATTGTGCGTGTTCATTTTATTCATAACTGGCAGAACCTACATTTTAAAGTCGACTCCGAACGATAGATTTTTGAGAAACTTTTCATGGCAATTTTTGAGTTTTTGGCTGAAATCAGTCGCCAATGAAATATTTTTTTTTTCATATTTCGTTTGGTGGAGATGTCTGATCAGATTTTGAAGCGAAGCTTTATGACTAACAACACAGTACTTACTAGACCACTGCGACTTATACAATATGCCGTGTAACATCCTGAGATCTTTTTGCAACATGTCTCAATCATTTTGAACAGTTTTTCTGCTAAAGGACAATCACTTCTGTCTATGTAGATTTTACTGGCTGCTCAGTTAAAGTGTGTCCAGACAAAAAATTTAAATTTAAACCTCTTGTGCTGAGAGTTGTTCATAAAAAATGTGTTGACGCAAGTAGACAAGTAGAGAGATGTCGCACAACAATTGAAGAATTATTATTTCCATACAAACATTTTGTTTAGAACACATGAATGATCCCATCTTCGGCCTTCGGGCTTATAATAGCTGCACAATAATTTTTAATTGTGCTTGGACAGAACTTTTCTTATTCGTTTGAAACATTTATTGGTGCAATTATGTATGGAATATAACACCGTATTCATATATTTCCCATGGCTTCGCTGCGAAAGGCGCTTCTGAAACGCTAAGTGTTATGTTGACTTTGAGGAACGCTATAGCGACTTTAGAAAGAATCGAACGGAATGAAATAGCACGACGTTGGTGGCCAGTTTATATTACCACTATGAGAGATTACAATACCCTCAAAGCGCTATAGAATATAGAATATCCAATGTGTCAAGAGCTAGGTGGCACGTTTCGATATACTATTGAAACTATATTCGGTTGGCCTCCAAATCATAAAATTCGGATTAAAAGAAGACGGTTATCATCAACCTTGATAAAGATGGTGTAGTCAATGTCGTTTTCAAGAAATAATCCACACCAAACAGTGACTCTTGGATCATATGTGTCCTCCAATGTTCACCTAGAAAGATTAGGTTCAGTGGCCAACTACAGCGTAACTGTTGATGAAGAGTATGGCACCTATAAAAACCGTCTGCTATAGAAAACATCAAAATTTTACAGAGAGAACAATTTTACAGTTAAATTTACTAGGACTTATAGAATTGCATATACAACGTGTACATTTTCTGCTATAAAACTTTTAAAGCTGAGCTTTGTGCTCAACAATTGGAGTAAATGAAGAAAGTAATCGGAAAAAAGCAATTGACAAATAGGAAACAATTACGACATTCTTAGATTACACCCAACAATACTGACTTGCTGTTTTTTCGCTGAGGCTTTATTGGAAGGTTCTTTTGTATTGACTTTAATTTCCCACCCTGATATTAAATGATAACAACTTGTTTCTGTCCGTAGTCGCCGTAGGTTAGTAGGTAGTGTATTGGATTAATAGACAAGAGAACCTCTTTCAACCCTGGCTCAGATCTCTAACAAAATGAAATATGAAAAATTATTCCTTTCGCCTACTTCCTTCCACTAGTCTCTTGGCATGAAAATATTCTCAAATCTGTCGTTCGAGGTTGACATTAAAAAGTTGTACTCGCCACTTCTGATTAAAATTAACCATATCTGTTAAGCAATGATTAGTAATCGTAATGATTAATAATTTGATTACTTGTTTTTGAATGGTAAAATAATGATTACAATTGCGATTATTTTTGGTTAAAACAGTTAATAATTGATTACGATTACAAAATAATCAAAAAATAATCAGGATTACTGGCGAGTAGTCCAATAATCAAAAGTAATCCAAAAGTAATCAGATTGTTTTCAATGATTTTTTGTTTTCATTATTTACAATAATTGAAAATTAATGCAACATCTTTCATGTGTAGGCAACCACATCTCATTATGAAAGACTGGCAGATCATCATCAGTGTTATCTTCGAAAAGATAAATTTCCACTCCGCAGTCTCGGAACGCTTTTGGGAAATTTGAACCGTTATCCCGAACAGTTAGAACAATGTTTGAGCTGTTTAGGCCAAAACTAGGGTTAATTTCTTTTATAACCTGTGCAATTATTTCAGCCGTATGTACTCCAAAAATTCTTTTACATGCTAAACCTACCGATTTGCGTTCAAAATTATCAGTATGCCAATAACATGTATACCCAAAAAAAGTTCTGTGGTTTGCAAACCAAATGCCTGTTGTAGTGCAAAAATATTTGGAAGAAAACATTTTTTTCTTTATATTTTGTACCATGATGTTGTATTTTGCCCTTAATTTTTCAGACGCTGTTTGTCTGGTCATCACCTTCATATCCGTATGTTGAAACCGATTTACGAAAGATGTCTTTTCAAGGATGGAACAACAACTGAATACAAAAAAACCAATTCCGAAGAATTTTTAAAATGTTTAAAAAATATTTTTTTTTGGAAAGAATGACAAATATTGAAAATATTCAAGAAGAATTCAAAATAAACATTGAAAACAATTTGATTACTTTTGATTCTTTTTAATTATTTTGTAATTTGCCAGTAATCCTGATTATTTTTAGATTATTTGGTAATTGTAATCCATTAGTAATTCAATAAAATTGTTTATAGAATTCCGCCGGAATTTCATTTGATAGCTAATGCGTAAATATGGATATTTTAGTGTAATACGTTTTACTAGATGAAAGTCAATCAAAAATATCTTTCTCAACTTAAATTTTAATTTTTTTTGTCCGCCATCATGTGTTACGATTTCGTATGTTAATAATACACATAAGCCACTCTTGTATTTGTCTATTTCGCATCATTAATAGACGATTACAATGAACTGCTGCACGGGTCATTGTAAACTAAAACAAACGTTCAGTCTTTCGTTCATCCTCCACTATTTAACTTTTTATCTGTAATAAATGTCACAGAGATTTGAGATTGATGTCAATGCATTGCAGTTAGTTAACGACAAAATGATAAAAGACAGATACGAGTTGCCCAAATTTACTCATCTTTGTACATCGTCGTTGATTATTTTGTCGATTACATAGAGAACTGCAACAAACAGCATTCATCTCGTAATGCATTCCTTACTTCAACTGTCTGCCTATTTTGTGTTTAACACGATTACGAGTGGCTATTTCAGAAGACATGACATTGTGTCGTATTCTAACCGGCTCTATGGATGTATATGTGAATAAATATAGCGTGGGAAATTTTAGAGTTTAAATTTCAAAATAGAATAAAACAAAAACGGGTTGAAATTTTGCCAAATTTATTTTTCTGTTGTAAAGTACAATTGTTTTGATTAGAAATGAAATATTATTTCATTCATATGGCTACGCGGTTGGCCTCGCAGTACCTAATTCCATCGGACCAATTTTCGTGCACTTTTTTGAATGTAAGGGCTTGTATCTCGGCAATGGCATCACGAATGTTAGCCTTCAAATGATCAATTGTCTCTGGATTGCCGGCATAACACTTTTCTTTAATGGCGCCCTACAGAAAATAGTCCAACGGTGTCAAATCACAGCTTCTTAGCGGTCAATTGAGATCACCATTTCGGCCTATTACACCGCCATCAAATGTTTGACGCAATAAATCGATTATGGCAAGTTGAACCATCCTGTTGAAACCCAACATCGTTCATATCAATACCATGAATAGAGCGTAGAAAAAAAACGGTTATCATGCTGCGATAGGTATCTCCATTGACCATAATGGTTGCATCGTTTTCATTTTTAAAGAAATATTGGCCACTAATGCCTCCACTCCACAAGCTGCACCAAACAGTCACACGTAATGCGTGCATTGGCCTCTGTAAGATCACGTGCGTGTTTTCTGAGTCCCAAATACGGAAATTTTGCTTATCAACGTACCCATCAAAATGAAATTGAGCTTCATCCGAAAACATGAATATTTTTCTGCGACCAAATCGACTCATTACGTTCAGTGGAGATAATATACTGAAATTTGTGACAGAATAGAATGACATAAGTATTACTAGATTCGAAATAGGTTAGGTTGGGTCAACTGTGTCAACTGTGACAAGTACAGTACCCGGAGGTCGAATTTACCCATTGTACAACGTCCTAGCTTCTCACACCACTCGTGTTGTGTGCGTTAATTTTATACATGAGTAGCGGGACCTACAGTTTAAGGTCGACTCCGAATGACAGATTTTTGAGAAGCTTTTCATGGCAATTTTTACGCTCAGAGTTTTTGCCAGAAATCTGCTAAGAGGAAGTCGCCGAACAAGCCAGTTCATGTTTATGCCGTCAAGTACTTTAATACAGACGGTATTGTACATATGACAAGTGCCTGTCATGTAGATGTGTTGAAAGGCTATCTGCAGTATTACCACCATAACGAAAAGTTGATTACATTCCAAGTAACAACCTTTTGCTTGTTAGTTCATTATGTTGTACTAGGATAATATAAATGCATGCCTTAATTGCTTTTTTTTCTTAGTAATTAAAAGAAAGTTCCACTCTCTTTATTTTTAGTTCTATATGTATGTCGTTTGGGGTATATATTGTTACGTTTTTACCTTTTAAAAATGCTTAAAATATGAGGTCGTAGATTGCAAATAAAAATAAAAATAAATATGTGTTTAGTTTTAATTAATATTCTTTATTATTCGCACCACACTGTTCAGAACTTGATGTACACAAAAACAATTGCTTTCCTTTGTTATTCCTCTGTGTAAACCGTTTCCATAAACAATAACAGTTACTAGACAATTGTTCGACAGAGCTTTCTAACGGAGATCTTCAAAGCACGGTTACTCTCTCCAAAAGCTCCGCGTCTTGACACAAGACTGACCAACTCACGCGCCTGGCGACGTAGACAGTCTGATGAACGTTCTTGAAGTTCTTGTTCTTGTTTGTGTATTTTGTTTACATTTATTATTGTAGTATTTGTTGCTGTACATTTGTTTACTTGATACCATTTTTTATGCTGGTGTTGTTGTTATATTAAGCAGTGCGATAATCGTAAACAAGTTTATTGTTTTGTTCTTGTAGCTGATGTTTATAGTTTTAAAGTTAAACGATGTAAAAGCACAACACAAGAGCTAGATTTTTTTTCATTTTCATAACAATATGTATGTATGTAGTTTGTTAGAGTATACAGCACGGCTCTATCCTTTATTTTAGGGTTTTTCCTTTTTAATTTAGTACCGATGTCTTAAAGACATTTTTCTCTACTCTATTTTTCCTTTTCTCTCATTGCTTTTTGTGTTAAAAAATCCACTACATAATCGTTTTATAAAACCCAAATCATTCTAGCACTTTCTGTTACTCTAACAACATTTTTCTGACGTCACTTCCCCTCTCCTGTATTCCATCTGCCATTTGAATATTATTTGTGCAAATATTATTACAATTGTAATGCCGAGCATGATAAATGCATTTTTATTGCAATTTCAACTGTAATTGTAACAAACAAATATTGTTTTAACGTCACACGAAGGGAAAATAAGAACAGGAATAGAAAATTGGAAATGCTGAATAATGTAAGTTTTCAGAATTGTAGACGTCTTACATTTGACTTCATTCCTCGGTACAAGAACGTTTTTCGTTCATTTGAATGTTATTTTTTATGTCAACTCTTTGTCTATCTCTGTCTGCATTATCGTTATGGCACTATGAAAGCTTAAAGAAAAAATTCTTATTTTTGTATATTTAGCATTAAATAATAAAAGAAATATATGTATGACTGACAGACTATATACGTATAAATGGCAGAATTTGAGAATAACGCTTGCAATGAGTATAAGTTTGGTTGCCGTAGTCTAGTAGAAACGAAACATGAAAAAATATTTCTTCGGCTACGACTTCCTCTCTGCAGATTCCGGACAAAAACTCTGAGAATAAATAAAACAGTCCTTGGTTTCGAGCGCCCACCCCAACGAAATCAATGGTTTGATAAGGAGTGTCGCGAAGCAGCTGCAGCGAAAAACGCACCATACAAGAAAACGTTGCAGTTAGCCGCTACCAAGGAGGATAGACGCTAAGGGAGAAGAGACGCCTTTTCAGACGCAAGAAGAGGGAGCACGAAAAGCGTGAGCGCGAGCAAGTCGAGATGTATAGATGTAGGAATGACGCTCGAAAATTCCATCAATAGGTTAAGCCCGGACCGTCTTCCTGCAAAGATGAGAACGGAAACCTGTTAACAGACTCGCATGGTAGTGCTGAGGTTGTGGAGGAAACACTTCTCTACTCTGCTACAAGGTGCTGACGACAACAATTCCGCCTTTAGAGATGATTTTCCGAACCCGATCGCCGATAACGGCGTGGAGATTCCGTCGCTTAGCCATGAAAAGGTCTTTAATCGCGGTTATGCGTTTTAAAAACAATAAAGCTGCGGATCCTGATGGCTTACCCGCTGAATTGTTTAAGACCGGATGTAATGAGTTGGTAGGGCGCATGCACCAGCTTATTTACAAAATATGGCTAGAGGAAAGTATGCCCAACGATTGGAAACTCTGTGTCATTTGTCCTGTCCTGAAAAAGAGAAACCCTACGATATGCGCCAACTACAGGGATATAAGCCTTCTCCCTATCGCATATAAGGTTCTTGCAGGCACATTGTGTGAACGACTGAAGCCACTCGTCAAAACACTGATTGGGCCTTATCAGTGCGGCTTCAAACCTGGAAAGTCCATCGACCAGATCTTCACACTACGACTAGTCCTGGAAAAGACCCACGAACAACAAATCGACACACACCATCTTTTTGTCGACTATAAGGCAGCCTTCGATAGCCCCATAAGGAATCGTGTTTTTGCCGCAATGTCTGAGCGAAGCTAATAAGGCTATGCAGAATGACGCTGAGCAGTTCCTGCAGCTCCGTCAAGGTAGGAAAGGACCTCCCCGAACCTTTTGGTAGCGTGCGAGGTTTCCGACAAGGCGACCCCTTATCATGCGACCTCTTCAACTTCGTCATGGAGAGTGTTCTGCTGAAGGCAGGAGTGAATCGTAATGGCGCTATTTTTCAAAAAAGCGTCCAGTTGCTTGCGTACGCTGAAGACATTCACATCATAGGGCGTACCAAGCGAGATGCTACTGCTGCCTCTAGTGCTATTGAACGGGAGTCTACCAAGATGGGTATGGCAGTAAATGAAAGCAAAACAAAGTATATGTTCTCGACAAGTAGAGACGTGCGGTGTATTGATTCTCAGATTAGGGCCGATAACTATACTTTTGAAACAGTCATGGAATTTATTTATCTTGGCTCAGCCTTTACCTGCTGTCAGTCTCGAGGTCAAACGCAGGATAACTCTTGCCAACAGGTGTTATTATGGTTTCAGTAGGCAATTGAGTAGCAGAGACCTCTCTCGTGCGACAAAACTAATACTCTACAAGACTCTCATCCTCCCCGTGCTTCTTAATGGCGCATAGGCATGGACCCTATTAAGTACAGATGCAGCAGCCTTGAGAGTACTCAAGAGAAAAGTCCTACGTAAGATTTTCGGTTCAGTGCGAGTTGGCTATGATTTTCGCGAGTTGGCATCTGATCCAACAGCGAGCTGTATTAGCTCCTCAAAGACATAGACGTTGTGCAGCGTATTAATATCCAGCGGCTGCGCTGGCTCGGCCATGTCGTTAGAATGGAGGAGGATGCTCCTGCAGTCGGCGGAGAGGACGACCTTGTCTGCGGTGGAAGGACCAAATCG
This sequence comes from Sarcophaga rosellei, assembly GCA_930367235.1. Lineage (NCBI taxonomy): Eukaryota > Metazoa > Arthropoda > Insecta > Diptera > Sarcophagidae > Sarcophaga > Sarcophaga rosellei. Next base: position 29,227,442 of record OV884021.1, on the reverse strand, counting down.
AGGAAGCCCTGTCAGCGAATGGTGTGACCAACTGGCGTAGGCACGCGAGAAGCAGAGGCGCCTGGAAGGATGTGTTGCCGCAAGTCGAAATCCGTTAATCGGGTCGTTAATGGCTAATTAAGTAAGTAAGTGAAAAGTTCTCAAAAAATCTATCTTTTGAAGTCTACTTCTCAGGTATAAAATTAATGGACACAACATAAGTGGTGTGAGAAACTAGGTCGTAATCCTGACTGAAGGGTTGTAATCACCAATTGTATATGGATGTGTTATCAATGACGGTCTCCTTAATTCATTTGGCTTATAAAAGTAAGTTACTAGCTATGACTTTTTATGCCATTGCATGAAATAAACAAAAAGCGAAAATGGAATTTAAGCGTTTTCCTCTTTTTAACATTATTTCAATTAGTATAAATAGCCTTTAACATGTTTCTTTCTTCAAACCATTGCTGTGGAAGCCTTAAATATTTTGCAACGAAAACAACAACGAGATGCATTATTTGCCATAAAAATTTCTGATGAAACTGGAAAACGAAAACCTATAAAAAATTATACCAAAAAACCCACATAAAAAATAAAACCATTAACAAATAATAAAAAGCAGTTTGCAAGAAAAGAAGAAAAAAAAAATAATAATATCATGGAGATAAAAATGAATAAAATGCAACATCATTCATTATTATTTTTCATTATAAAAACATTGCATTATAATTTCATATTTTCCATTTTGACTTATGGCTTGTTAAGTAAATAATAGGATAATGAAAAAAAAAATGAAGGAATAAAGGATGAAAATAAATAATGGCAAGTAAAACAGCCACTGGCATCATCAATCCCAGCTCTAAAATTCAAGGATAATGATGATGAATAAGTAAATATGCATACCATCTATTACAATTATTATCAGACAACAGAAAGATGAATAAAAAAAGTCATACAAATTTTTATCGAATGCAGAATTTTAATAATTATATACATACATTTGTATTAAAATAAAAAATAAAATAAGCATTGAAGTACAGTGCACAACAAAATTATAGGTACCCCAATTGTATGAATTTTAAGTAAGAATTTGTAAAAATAATTGATTGTTTTTTATAATTATTTTATTTATATATTTATTGATTTGTCTTTTATTATAAAATAAAATAATTTTAAGATTTTACGTATCCGCAAGAAACACTCAGAATAAAACTCAATGTTCCAATGTATCTGCCGCCATGAGAAATCTTTGTCTTTTGCTTGAGATTCAGTGGGTACATAACTGTTCTTCCAAATGGGCTCCTAAATACTCTCTTGAAGTTGTATTGGTACTTTATGGAACAGTATTAAGTCTCTGCACAATTTGGTATGCACATCTTCCCATCAGCAGCAATATGATTGCGTTCATTGCCTTGTTGGAAGTAAAAGCGATTACGAATTCTTAATTCTTTCGCACTTCAGCTGAATTCGATATTTATAAAGTTTTAAATACTCTTTCTTATTCATTATTTCCTCACACCTGTCCACTGTACTTATGTATATAAGTTAATTTATAATAAAATTTTAAGTTTTGTTGAATTGGTTTTTTTTATTTTTTTAAATTTTTAAATTATTTATTTAACCTCACGCTTCGTTTCAGTTCAGGTTTTATTTTATTTGTGTTATTTATAATTTTAGTTTTTAAGTTAATTTTAATGTTATTTTAATTTTATTTTAATTTTAATTCTTATTTGAAACCTTTAACGATTCAAATTAATTCATATCCTTTTTCTTAACTTTTATTTTATTTTAATTTTAACTTAAGTTATTTTCATATAGTTTTATTTTAGTTATCCAAAGTTATTGAATTAAGTCTTACTTCTAATTTTGTTTTAATTTTATTTTAGTCATTTCCACTATGTGGAAATCTAATGACTCAAATTAATTTATTTCTTTTTTAACTTAACTTTTATTTTGTTTGAATTTTAATTTAAATTGTTTTCATAGAGTTTTTATTTTAGTTTATCCGATTAATTAATTAATAAAAAATAATTAATTAAGTCTTAATTCTAATTTTATTTTAATCTTATTTTGGCCTTTTCCACTATGTGGAACTTTAATGACTCAAAATAATTTATTTCTTTTTCTTAACTAAACGTTTATTTTACTTTAATTTTAATTCAAATTACTTTCATATAGTTTTTTATTTTATTCTTAACCACTAGTTTTAACTTCTATTTATTTTAATTTTATTTAAAATTAATTTCACATAGTTCTTAATTATTAAATTTTTTAACCACTGTACTTTTAACTTATATTTATTTTAATTTTATTAACATTATTTTTACATATTTCTATATTTAATTTTATTCACTATATTTTTAAAATCTATTTATTTTTATTTAATAATTATTTTCGAAACGTCTTTACTCGACCGAAGCGTGAGTTGAATTAAATCTCAGCTTCAATGAAATATGTCAAAATAGCAAAGGATAATCAAATGTAAAAGGAGATCAATGAAACTCTTCCGCATAGCAACAGTTAAGAATATTAATGGAAAGCATCAAAATAATTTTTACTGTACTTAGTGACAAAAAAGCAATAACAAAAATATCAATGAAAAGAAGAATATTAATTGAAAACATAAATATAATTTTTACTGTACTTAGTAACCAAAGTCATTAACAAAAAATATGAATGAAGAGGAGAGTAGTAAAAGCAATATAAAAAATATGAATGAAGAGAGAGTAGTAACATTGTAATAAAGAATAAATGAATGAAGAGAGAGTAGTTACATTTTATTAAAGTAATATAATTCATTAACCCATTGTTAACTACTCCCCCTTTTAAGATTCAGACGTCCTCGTCTGAAACACTAGAAAAATAATGACAAATAACAAATTTTGGATAACATCGGTGAAATAAGGATTTTAAAATCCATTTACAAATTTCGTTAATATAAAATAAATATTACAAAAAAAATAACTAAATCTACGATTTTGTCTGTCGTTGCTACTGAATTCATTGCCAATTAGAAAATTTTTATACTGCGGTGAGAAATTTAATGTTGTCCTTATGAACAATTCTGTCGTCAATTCTAAGTGTTGTTCCTAAGTCTTGCTGAACTATTCTCTCACTAAAGACCTTGCTAAATTTGTTACCTAAACGCTTATTCGTTCTTACGTAGACCCTATCACCTGGCCTATATGTTCTTGTGTCTGCATTTTTATTGTGGTAGTGTAAGTCGGCTTTCTGTTTAGCCAAAATTCTTGAATGGATCGTTACCTTTAAGTCCTCTGGTATAGCCCGCATTATATCGATTGGTCTCATACCAACAGTGGAGTGAATTGTTCTATTATATTTCGATGTGGCAAGGAGAATAAGTTCCAGTGGATCAGTTGAAATGTCATCTAATCGAAGACATCTGGCGATTTCCGTTAACGTACTGTGGAAACGTTCAACTTGCCCATTGGATGTGCTGTGAAGCGGTGGAATTGCATAGATGTCAGCACCAAAGTTATTTTTTATAAGTGTTCTAACTGTCTCGGAATTAAAAGACCTTTCGTTATCACATACTACTATCCTTGTGTTTCCAAAAAGGTTTAAGGCTTCCAGAAGTGCTGGTTTCACATCAATGATGGCCCTTGAAGCAATAGGCCTAACAACAGCGAATTTCGAAAATTTATCTAAGCAAGTAAGGAAGAAAAGTTTGCTTGTATTGTAAATATCAATATGAAGTACCTCCCCTATAGAAGATGGTATTGGAGTTTCAGCTATTTGCTGTTTCCGTGGGTGCCTGGAGTATTTTCCTTCTTGACATGTCTTACAAGTGGCTATAATGTGTTTCAATTGCTTTTTCATATTGGGAAAATAATAATCTTGAAGAATTTGGCCAACATTTTCTCTAAGGGATCGATGAGCTCTATTGTGTTCACTGTTAAGTATTTCCAATTGATCACTCGGGTTAAAAACATCGGTAACGAATTTTCTGGTATAGCGGAATTTAACTGAAGGATAATTGGATATTAAGAAATGTTGTATTTGCGCTAAACAGTGTAAGTCGCAATGTATTGCATTTACAACGCGAGGGTTTATTGAGGTATGAATCAATTCTAAAAGGTCCTCAACGGTTCTATATGAAATTCGGTAGCGGATACGATCTCTAAATATTATTTTCGTTTCCTTCTTTAGAAAATTTTCCCGGACAAGGATAATTTGGTTTCTAAAGCAATTAACGGGGTTTTCAACGGTAGGTATAACTTCGGTAGAGGAAATCTCGCTAGCGCAGGCTTGGATGGAATCGGATGATGTTGAGTCTGTTGCCATATTCAAAAATTGTCTGGATAAAGCATCCGCAACCACATTATCCCTGCCTGGCTTGTAAAAGAATGTTGGAGCATACTCTTCTATAAATGCCTTCCAACGTTTTATTTTCGAATTCGGGTTTCTGTCGGAAACGGAAAAAGTCAATGGCTGATGATCCGTAAATATGTTTAAGTTTTTTATCACATAGAGATAATGCCTAAGTGACTTAAGGGCCCACACGATGGCCAACAATTCTCTCTCATTGGTGGCGTAGTTCTCCTCTGCTGGAGATAAGGTCCTTGAGATCATGGTAATTGGACGCCCACCTTGTGAAAGCACTGCACCAATTGCGTGGGAGGATGCGTCTGTCGTAAGATCAAAAGGCTTATCGAAGTTTGGGTATAGAAGAAGAACGTCCTCAGAGGCAAGCAATTTCTTCAACTTTTCGAAGGCTGTCAAAGCTTCATTATCCAATGCGATCTTAACGTACTTGGATTGACGAGTGCCTACGTGCCCATTCTCCCCTCGTAAGTACTTAGTTAATGGCTTTGCAATAGAAGCGTAATCTTTTACGAAACGCCTATAGTAACCTGCGAGTCCCAAAAACGACCTAAGGCCTCGTAGAGTAGAGGGAGTTTCATAATTAACTATAGCCTCAATCTTACTTGGGCACGTTTTAATACCCTTAGTAGACACGATAAAGCCGAGGTATTCTACGGAAGTTTGAAAAAACTTGGATTTTTCCAACGACACGCGCATGTTAGCATTGAGAAGTTTCTTCAAAATTTTGTCAATATCATTCATATGGCTCCGCTCAGAGTCGGAGAATATAATGATGTCATCAATATAGACGTGACAACACTTTCCTATATCCTCCCGCAAAATGTCATCGATAGCGCGTTGGAAAATGCTCGGTGCATTTTTTAAACCAAATGGCAAGCGACAAAACTCGTACTTGCCATTATTCACACTGAAAGCCGTTTTTTCCCTATTACGCTCAACTAAGTTGATTTGGTGAAAACCACTTTTCAAATCTAGGGTTGTGAAAAACTTAGCTTTTCCGAGATTTGCCATAATGACAGAGGGATCAGGGATAGGATACTTATCGCAAATAGTCTTTGAGTTCAATTTCGTAAAATCGAATACAAGACGTTTATTAGGTCTGCCGCATTCGTCCAATCCCTTTTTGTCTACTACCCAAACAGGGCTATTATAGGGAGAACGTGATGGCCTTATTATGCCATCTCTTAAAAGCTGTTCTACTTCTCTGTTGACAAAATCGATCATTGAGATTGGGTACGATTGGTACCTGGAGTAAATGGGTTCCTCGTCTTTCGTTCTAATTATATGGTAAGGCCTCATTTGGTTTCGCGAATACTGCAGCATTTTCCTGGATCAGATCGTACAACTCAGCTTCAATATTTCCTGGAATTCCTTCTAATACCAAGTTATTGATTGCATCCAAATTCAAACACTTCAACCTTTCATATCCCCCTTCGAAAAACATAACATTATTACCCGTATCGATTACACCATTTATTCCCTTAATGAAGTTAAAACCTAGTATACCATCGAATAACGGCAAATTTTCCAGTAGATAAAAAGTCTCGGTCCTGTTAAATACATTTACTAAAGTTGCCTGATCAATTCTACTAGCGCCATGAACAGACTTGACAAAAAAAGGCCTAGAAAGTTTTTTTATACCCTTCAAATTCCGCGTATTTTTTAGATAACATTTAGTAGATCCAGTGTCAACCAAAAGCCTAACAGTATTGTCCCCTATTCTTCTCTCGAAGTAGGGGAGAATTGATTTTCCCCTAAAAAATTAATCTCATCTTCAAAGGACACATTCTCTACGTTCGCTGGTGTTGAATTTCCCTCCCAAGAGTGCTGTCGGTGGCTTTCGTGACCCAAATGATTTACGCTTCGCCTATTCTGAAAATTTGGACGACTCGTAGATCTAACAGTGCGCATACTCACATCAGTGTCAATTCCCCGCGAACGGGGTTGTAAATCAAGACCCTGGGTATTTGGTGGACCAATGTCTACTCGAGAATTCTTTGAAAACTGTGAGTAAAATGGTTTTGGTTGATTAGAGGGCTGTCCCATTTGACCATTAAAAGGCAAGTTTCCCATTGGAGCTTTTGAATAAAAATGGGATGGCGGTGGGTAAAATTGTTGTGGCTGAACATGATGTTGTTGCGGTTGTTGTTGGACTTGTCTATGTAAATTCGGGTTTCTTGTTGGTTGTCTTAAAAAACTTCCAGTCGACTGGTTATTGGAAATAGGAGCATTAGAGTAATTGAATCTAGGGTTTGTATGGGGAAAATAGACCTGTTGAACGTTACCAAGCCCGTTATTATAAATTGTGGCAAATCGGTATCTATTTTGATTCGTCTCTAACTCCTGTGCCATTGCCAAAGCAGTAGGCAGATCCACTGGCTTACACGCAAATAGGGTATCACACAGGGGTTTATTGAGACCCGAAATAAAAACTCGCAGTGCATCCATCCTATATTTCTGGTTAAGTGACTGGATCAATGAAGAATTTCCATCATAGGACATTATAACCTTGTTGATTATGGAAGTCAGTTTACTTTCAATATCACTATAAAAATTAATAATAGGTCTTTGGCCCTGTCTTAAGGTAGAAAGTTCCTGTTCCAATGTGTAAATAGAAGTCTTATCAGAGTACGCAAAATCTAATCTGTCAAGTATAGCATAGAAGTTCAAAACGGTGTTGTAGCTACTTAGCACAGAGTCTGCCCTCCCTACAATTTTATTCCTTAATATGGCAACTGCCTGATAGTACTTAGAACTACCTTTATAACGTTCGAACAACTTGTGGGCCGTAACCGCCGCTTGACGCCAAGAGACGTACTTAAAGGATTCACCTCTAAACTCAGGGACAGACTTCACTATATCAAGTGACTCGTCGCAATCCACACCCTCAACGATTTCGATATCTCTGTACTCCTGCGCAGCAGATGGGGGTTGGAGTGCGTCGATTTTCCTATTCAATTGGTCAATGATACCCTGAAATTCCTTTCGGGTTTCCTCTGTCGCCTGCCCAATGGCAGAATTGACAATCACACTTAAAGCTGCCTCATCCATAGTCGTCTGTGTTGTATTCCTGTCACTAATAGTAAAGTCTTGAAGTAGTCTTAAGGTTTCATCAACTTCGCCAATGATCTCCTCAATGGAATTCATGAAACATCCGTTATTCCCGTATAATAAAAAAATATATAACGTTTTCGATTAACAAAAAAAGAAAATCACACCCGAAAATGAAAACGTGATTTTTCATAAATGTTGAAATATTTTTCGAACAAAATTGTTTTTTTCTTCCTAATTTGCATCAATAGCAAAAACAGACAAACTTTTTACAAATAGGTAGAAAATAGGTTCTTAACATACTATATAATAAGTTTTTTTTTACAATGATTTCTTTTAATTTTGTTATAGAAGTTAGATAAAATTTTCACTATAATTTTGGTTTGTTTATTTCATTTTCTTGATTGTAGTCAATTTATTCAATATTCAATATTTTCTTCTATAAGGTTTTAAACACTTAAACAATCATAGATGTTTCATTAATCATTTAATTTATAGTATAGAAAAATATACTTATCATAAAAATATAAAATTAATTTTACTTAAATATTATAATAGTTACGTGACTGCTTATACTGCCTTCTGATTAGTGTCCTCTTCATTAATTGTATTTTTAGATAGTTTCAGCTTTCCTTCTTATTTTTCCAGGAAAAGGGTTCTCAATATGATGTTGGGCGCCAGTTAATTTATAATAAAATTTTAAGTTTTGTTGAATTGGTTTTTTTTATTTTTTTAAATTTTTAAATTATTTATTTAACCTCACGCTTCGTTTCAGTTCAGGTTTTATTTTATTTGTGTTATTTATAATTTTAGTTTTTAAGTTAATTTTAATGTTATTTTAATTTTATTTTAATTTTAATTCTTATTTGAAACCTTTAACGATTCAAATTAATTCATATCCTTTTTCTTAACTTTTATTTTATTTTAATTTTAACTTAAGTTATTTTCATATAGTTTTATTTTAGTTATCCAAAGTTATTGAATTAAGTCTTACTTCTAATTTTGTTTTAATTTTATTTTAGTCATTTCCACTATGTGGAAATCTAATGACTCAAATTAATTTATTTCTTTTTTAACTTAACTTTTATTTTGTTTGAATTTTAATTTAAATTGTTTTCATAGAGTTTTTATTTTAGTTTATCCGATTAATTAATTAATAAAAAATAATTAATTAAGTCTTAATTCTAATTTTATTTTAATCTTATTTTGGCCTTTTCCACTATGTGGAACTTTAATGACTCAAAATAATTTATTTCTTTTTCTTAACTAAACGTTTATTTTACTTTAATTTTAATTCAAATTACTTTCATATAGTTTTTTATTTTATTCTTAACCACTAGTTTTAACTTCTATTTATTTTAATTTTATTTAAAATTAATTTCACATAGTTCTTAATTATTAAATTTTTTAACCACTGTACTTTTAACTTATATTTATTTTAATTTTATTAACATTATTTTTACATATTTCTATATTTAATTTTATTCACTATATTTTTAAAATCTATTTATTTTTATTTAATAATTATTTTCGAAACGTCTTTACTCGACCGAAGCGTGAGTTGAATTAAATCTCAGCTTCAATGAAATATGTCAAAATAGCAAAGGATAATCAAATGTAAAAGGAGATCAATGAAACTCTTCCGCATAGCAACAGTTAAGAATATTAATGGAAAGCATCAAAATAATTTTTACTGTACTTAGTGACAAAAAAGCAATAACAAAAATATCAATGAAAAGAAGAATATTAATTGAAAACATAAATATAATTTTTACTGTACTTAGTAACCAAAGTCATTAACAAAAAATATGAATGAAGAGGAGAGTAGTAAAAGCAATATAAAAAATATGAATGAAGAGAGAGTAGTAACATTGTAATAAAGAATAAATGAATGAAGAGAGAGTAGTAACATTTTATTAAAGTAATATAATTCATTAACCCATCGTTAACTTATACATTATTTAATGTATAAAATTATTTTTAATAAGTTCAAAATTTTTGCATGAATTTTAATACTTCCTTACGAGAAAGCGCATAAACCAACGCATAAAAAATAATACGAAAAATTCTTAAGCAGCTGAGTATACAGTCCCAGTTACCGTGCAATGAGAGCGATCCGCGAACCGTAATGTAATTTCGGTAACCATATGCTAAAAACGAACATATTTTCCGTAACGTTCCGTGGATGTTTGGCTAATCCTGGCTTATCTGTTATACTAGCACGAAATGAGTGTATTTTTTGTGAAAATATTGGTCTGTTGGCTACACATTTTGTTAAACTTAAAGGTATTTTGTGGATTTCAAAACAATTAGTCATCCATTTTTCGAAATACCGCTAAGCGAGTGCGTGTGCTATAGATGAAAAAAAATAGTGCAAGTAGCAAAGTCTGGTGAATACAGCGGTTGGGGTAGTAGCTCCCAGGCTAATGCTTTGATAGTATCCAAAACTAACGCTTTGTCTTATGTTGCAAAATTACCTTACCATGCGTGGCTCATTTTGGCCCTTTTTCGATCAACTCGTGGTTTAAATTGTTTACTTATTGTCGCAAGATATCTGCTTCACCAGGTTTTACGAACTCATGGCACGCCACACGTTCCTAGCCCCACCAGACCTATCGATCTGGTTTTACAGTCGAAGTTGATGGTTGTCTCGGAATAATTGAATATGTTTTCATGACGTCTGAAATATGCGACAAATTTGTTTCTTCATGTACCCAAACATTTAGAAATGATCCTCTTTGCTGAAGACGAATTTTTGATGAATATTGGGATAATTTGCCAACTGCTTCAGAGTCCAATAGCCGATAGTGATTTGGCAAAATACACTCACAAAATGGAAACTAATTTGACAGAAAAAGGCTCAACAAGGTAGCCGTTATAAGCTGTCAAAGTTCCAAATTACCTGTTCGAAGACCCTTTATTTAAATTAAACTTTTCACAGAGATTATGAAATTCTTTTGTTGTGGAATTTTTAAAAGTAAAATGGGACTGCCAAATTAGAATTATTCACTATTCTCACAACTGCCGCTGATATTTTTAACGTAATAGTGAGAAATTTTTTTTATTTAGTTGGTGACAGATAGACGGAGCGATCTGGAGCCTCAAATCCTCGGCGTTAGACAATGGGCAGTCATGGACTAAGTGAATGCAATTAATAGAGTTTTATGACCAAATAGGCTGCAGCGATGCTGGGAATCCAAGTAGAAAGTAATGCAATCATAATCGAATCTTTAATGATTTCCAGCTAATATAATATGAACTTAGCCTATGCAACACCAAAAAAATTTTATAAGTTCAATATCGTCATTATAACCAATTATAGTCAGCAGGACTACACACATGTCACATAGTATACACATCTAATTTCATGTATAACTTTCGTAAAGCAAATTCACCAAATACAATATTGTTACGTTTCAACCTTTTAAAAACTTTTAAAAGATTGCAAAAAAAAAACGTTGTAGATTGGAAATAAAATAAAAATGAATTCGTGTTTAGTTTAAATTAAAATTATTTATTATTCGGACAATTCTGTGTGCCACTGTTCACAACTTGATGTAAACAACAACAATTGCTCTGTTATTCCTTTGTGTACATTCTTTGCATAAACAATAACAATTACTAGACAATTATTCGACAGATCTTTGTAACGGAAATCTTCAAACCACCATTATTCTCTTCAAACACACCACGTCTTCACACAAGACTGAACTTTTACTAACTCACACGCCTGCTTTGCCTTGCTTTTTATGTAAAATAAACAGTCTGATGAATGTTCTTGAAGGCGAGTGTTCGTGACTGCGCCTTCTCGAAATCTCTACAAATGTAAACATCGTTGTTTACATTTATTTTTGTTTACTTCTTTACCATTTGTATGCTGTTTGTTGTTTTATTAAGTAGTACGATAATTTGTAAACACGTCTGTTTAGTGCAATGTTTTGTTTTTGTAGTTTTTGTTTATAATTTTAATGTTAAACGATGTAATAGCAAAACACCAGTATTTTCGTAACAATATAAAAACTATGAAAATATGAAAATATTTCTTCGGCGACTTCCTCTCAGCAGATTTCTGGCAAAAACTCTGAGAGTAAAAGCCATGAAAAGCTTCTCAAAAATCTGTCGTTCGGAGTCGACTTTAAACTGTAGGTCCCGCCACTCATGTATGAAATTAATGCACACAACACGAGTGGTGTGAGAAGCAAGGACGTTGCACAATGGGTCAATTCAACCACCGGGTACTGTACTTGTCACAGTTGACAAGTACACGTCCTCTGACCTAACCTAACCTAAAAATGTTTTAAAAATTATTTCTTGCTCGTTCACGGCTCTCTTGGACATTTTTCCTCTATAAAATCGATTTTTAAAGCGTTACATTAGTCACCTTACTTAGGCACCTGATATACTTTAATAGGTAAAGGACGGCAAAAGTTTACTTCACAAATAAAATGTGGCAAGGGTGGATCATAGCCAGGCATAATATTTAAGCATGCTGACCATGTGCAGGCTAACAATTCCTCTTTTCATTTTTTGTTATCAAATAAGAATGACACAACCAAAAAATTTAATACCAAATATTGTATATGCTGGTATAGGAGCCTGTCTGTTACAGCCATTACATCAGATTACATTGGCTTAGTGGAGTCTAAACCAAAACTAACACTGTCAGATGTCAATAGGCAACCAATAACAATAAAAATTATTTCCAATTAAATGAAATGATTATCAATAAACATTTTTAAAAATAAGAAAAAACCAAATAAATTCGTTTTGTTGGGGTTTTATTCTCTACTGGTATAAATGGTAGTGAGAATATCAAATTTAAAATGTGCCAAATAAAACAATTTTATGTTTTTATTTTTTTATTTTTGTTAAATTTTCTTACCCGTTGTCTGTACCATTTATTGTGTTAATAAATATCGCAAACCCTGTGACCTGCATGCATTCATACAGCATACTGGTCTAAATATGTGTGTACATAAAAATTATTTAAACGTTTAATATTTTTAAACTTTATTTTATTTTTAACCGTATGGAACATAGTAGTTAAATAAATTCAGAATAACCAGGAAATAATAGTAAAATTATTTTTAACACACCATATGTGCAATATGTTAAAAGATTAAATCAAAGGAATGTATTTAGAAATAAGCACTTTGATTAATAGGTTTGAGTTATATTGTTAAGTATTTAAAACTTGAAAATAATTGATTTATCGTGGATGAAGATAACAAATTATTTACTTTTTAACATTATTTGCTTTTTTTAAATTCAAAGTATTTACATAATTCTGTGTACCGTACAAAGTGTGTATTTTGTTGTTGTTTGTTTGTCTTGTGTACTTACGTCCAGATATTAAACTTTCTTACAAGCTACCTGATCACTGTAGTGTTTTCCAAACAGCGGTCACGGCAATTTTGAAAGCGAAGTTGATGGCAATTTCTCTGAATATCTTTTGATTTACTCGAATACACAGGCTGCGATTAAATCCCTAACGAATGTAGTTTCAACGTCCATCCTTGTTCATGAATAACGAGAATTTTTTGAAAAATTTTGTATCATTCAAATGTAACTTTTATATGGCTTATGGGACACAGGGCATATCGTTAGATGTCATTTCTGATGAGCTATGCATTCATCGATTTCTTATGCGGCTCCTTTAGTTTATTTTCTAACACCTTTGATTTTGTTAGCCATGCCCATTGTATCATTGTAATTTTATATTCCTCGAACTTTACTACTGTCCTTTTCTGACATTTCTTCCCTACTAGACCTTAACTTCTTCTGGGCAGATTTAATCGCTCTTTATGAAGTTTTTAGTACAGCTAACACTGTTGCAATGTCTATTCAGACAGGTGATTTTAGTTACTGTATTGTCCTAAAGTAGGGAATTATACTGTCGAACTCTTTTTTTTATTCAATTAACGCTTGTGTTACATTTACGGTCTGAATCCATGATCCTTTCAAAATTATGTTACGTCAGCATTAAATATTTCCATTTCAGGACTTGTTTGCATGTGCGTATGTATTGCGAAAGGGCAATAGACTCCATCAATCTAATTAATTAGATTCACATTACAATTCTGCATTACGGTTACACTTATCGCAATGATATCAGTAAGGTTACGCCTTGTATGTTATTTTTGGAAATAAATCAAAAGGAGTGGAAGGAAACGCTTTTACATGTCTTTCCATGACAACAGACAACGAAAAGTTCATTGTAACAACATATCACAATTTTTTTTTGTATTATTTATTATTAACAAATGTTGCAAAAAATATAAAAAAAAATGTTTTGAACATTAAAGAACGACAGATTTTTGAGTGACTTTTCATGGCAATTTATTTACTCGTAGAGTTTTTGCCAGAAATTTGCTGAGAGTACGATTGTTCAAGATGTCTGTCCTGGGGTTTTAACACCAATACTTTACTTAGTAGACTACGGAGACTTCTACAAGATAACAAAATTACGAAGTAATTTATGTCGCTCAGTTACTTACGTCACTGGAAAGGTATGTTGTGAAATAAATTATATTTTAAGGAGACATTTAACCTTCATAATTTTACAAACAAACCAAACCTGTAACGTTGACTTTTTGTAGGAGAAATAATCAGTCATCAAACAATCCCTTGATTTACGTCATCTTGGTTTATTTCGTTTCGATTTACGTCATCAAATTTTTGGTTCCTAGTAAATTCGATTTATATCGCCATTCGATTTACGACGTCTTAAATGTTTGTCCATGAATTGCATTTTTTACAATAAATTTGTTGATGACTTTCGCTTATTCCACTTCCACTTATTATTGTGCTTACTGTTTTAACGTCAGTGGAGGATGGACTAAAAGCAGTAAAGCTCGACAGTATAACATCATAGTTGTAAGAAAATCTGAAATGTTGACAAAAACAATAATTAAAACAAATTGTTGAAATTATACGGACAAATATTCTATTGCTCATAGCAAGCTTGTATACTTATCGATACACTTTGGTTTTAATATCTATTGTTCTTTGATATAACTGTCAAATGTATAATATGTGTATATATTAATAATTATAATAAACTCTCTCTTCCAATTTTACTTTCGAACCATACAGACGTATTTTATTTACGCTGCGCACATTTTCATATTTTAATAGGTTATGGGCCTATAAGTCGCGAAATATTTCTTTAAATAATTAGAAAAATTGATTTATAATTGTGCTGAATTGGTTTGAAGTAAAAAGTTCCGTGGATTATTGAAATATTGTTGGATTTGTTTTATCGCTGGTATTTCTGAATTCGTGAAGAAAAATGGCGTCATCATCCCCCATGTTCCCGTTCGAGAAATTGCGTGGACGTGAAAATTTCGACGTTTGGAAGCGGCATGCAAAGTCTTATTTGATAATTAAGCATTGCTGGAAGCCGATAGAAACACCTCTTTCGAATGAACCTAAGGAAACAGATGTGGAAGCGGATGAACGTGCGCTTGCGGAACTCACACTGATGATAGAGCCTAGTAATTTTGCGCATATTGCAACGGCAACTTCGTCACATGAAGCCTGGAATGCGTTGTTAGCAGCCTATGAGGACAAAGGATTACGCGTAAAGTTGAGTTGTTAAAACAATTAGTCCAAATAAAGCTATCGGATTGTGAGTCTATGCCCAATTTATATCTGAAGCCATTAAAAATGATAAAGTTGTTTTAAAATATATTGAAACTAATAATATGTTGGCTGATATATTAACAAAAGGTGTAGTTGCTATCAAACAAACAAAATTTTTATCCGATCTTGGAATTAAGTAGAAACATAATATATGAAGTCTTAATATCCCAGATCTAAATTTGTATTATAGAATATTATCTTATGTAAACAAAGAGTAAAGATAACTATACAGAATACTTGTCCAGGGGGAATGTTGAAATTATACGGACAAATATTCTATTGCTCATAGCAAGCTTGTATACTTATCGATACACTTTGGTTTTAATATCTATTGTTCTTTGATATAACTGTCAAATGTATAATATGTGTATATGTTAATAATTATAATAAACTCTCTCTTCCAATTTTACTTTCGAACCATACAGACGTATTTTATTTACGCTGCGCACATTTTCATATTTTAATACAAATAACACAGTCCTGCGATGGTTTTCCCCTTAAAAAACTAATTAGCAATTTTGATACGTATTGGGTACTAATCTACGAAAAAAAAATACTAAAAAAAACCCATCCGTAAATTTTCTGAGAAAAGGACTTTTTTAATTTTTCTTAGTAATACCCCGTATTACTAGTGTTAATTTCAAATGTCTTTAATTACGGTGCATGCTAATAGTACTAATGACGTTTACATATTCATCTAGCATAGAAAGTCATTTATTGTCGCGTTTAAAATCATATTACGATTTATATTTATAGGCTGTGTCGATATTTTTGTGATTTGTACTTCTCGCAAATGTAGTAATTCTCCAGATAACTTCTGTTACATATGCGGAAGTCATGTAATACGGAATTGTATGGAAGTTATTTTAAAATCAATATAAAAAAAACCAAGACAAGAAATGGGTGCCACATAAAATGTTTTCTACTTGTGTTTGATTTTGAAAACGTCAATGGTTTGGATGGAACCGCAAACACAAACGGCTATAATAGTAAAAATAAAACCCATATAGCTTATTAACCCCTGGAAATAAAAACGTTAAGAAAGAGGCGCTAGATGATACGTTAAAGACACATTAATTAGGTATTATGAAGCAATTTGTGAAGGCACTAGCTAAAAACGGTCCCTGTTTCATGTACTTCTGTGACAAATTAAAGTATTTATCGGATGCGTAAATTGAAGAAGGAATTTACCATACAGCATTATTTTAATTTGCACTAGACTGGATTAAATTGTTAACGAGTGCGCAAAATTATAGTTATAACAGATGCGAAGAGACCAAAAATTTCAAAATATATGCTTACGATATTGCCTGATACTCATTATAGCTTTTAAGATTAAACCTTTTTAAATGGGTTGTGAAGAACTGCCAAACTTTTAGACGTTTAATCAAAAGTTTGAACTACTTCCGAGTTATTTACCAATATTTTCAAGGGTAACTTTTGTCAGAAAATTGAGAAATATTGTAAAGCAAATAGATTGAATTACATCTAAAATTCAGATTTGAGAAGCTTTTTCATGGCAAGTCAATATATTAGCCCCATGGCACAAAAGATTCTTTGTCCTTATAAGTGTTTTTTCGAGAGTTGTTAACAGTGTAACAAACGTGCTGGTGTATAATTAATGCCATTATAGGTTATAAACAAACCATTTTCACTTCGCCATATAGATTATGTTTCGACATGTTCGTTTATAAAATTTTGTAGGACAATCAAGCTGATAACACAAATGTTAATGTAATGAAAATTGTGTGTTATCAACTTGTGTATAATAGGAACCTGCTTAAAATGCATGCAACACAAAATACATCTCCATAAATATACGCAAATTTGCATGCCCTTTCGTTACAGATTTATAAACAAATTCATAAAAGGTTTTGTGTATTCAATGCAATACGTCAATTGAAATATATTTTTATAATATGAGCAAGGTTGAACCACCTACCTGGCCTAGAAGGTTTTTGATTCTAAAGGGAAAATTTTCAAATGGACTTTCAAGCTATACACAGAATCATCTCTTTTTTTAATGTAGATTAACCGTGAACATTTATTTTTATTTTATAGATACTGTAGACAACTCCAACAAAACTAAATATTAGAAAATAATTTTTCAGCCCCTTCCAGTCAGCAGTCTTCTGGCAAAAACTCGGGGAGTAAAATAAAATTGCCATGAAAAGTTTCTCAAAACATCTGTTTTTTGAAGTTGAATTTGAACTGTGCATCCCATCACTTATTTGTATTTATGTATGTATGTTTGTATGTATGTGTATGCATGTATGTATGTTTTTTTTTGTCTTAAGCCGGAGGTGGGAATCTTCTAAAGACACTTTTGTTCCAACAAAAGAGTGCACGATTCACCAACACTGGTGCCTACGTACTAAACCCACCACCTACACACTTCAATCACTCTCCCCCCGCGGGACTGCCGTAAGGTATTACTTCGCGGAGGGCTGGTTAGCTCGAAAGCTTCATCACATTAACACTAGATTTACCGCGCCAGTCAAAATGACTGGTTTTGACTTTTTATACTTAAATATTGACTTTGTGTGAATATTTTTTTCCGAAACTATTATATGATTTTTATAACGACAACTAAATACAATAAATTTGATAACTTATTTTGATCTTGTGTCCACAATAAAAAAAATAATTTTTGTTTTTGGTACTTATACCGGTACCAGTCATTTTGACTGGTATGTTTTTCTATGGCAGAAGACTATTCCTTTTCGTAATATACAAAAACGAATGTGTATGCGGGTTCCTTCTAGTTCTGAAGAGGATAATGAAAGCGGAGAAGATACACAACTTGAAGATACTGCAAGTGGAACTCTTTGTAAAAAAGCAAAAACAGGAGGTGTTGTTGGAAGGTTACCAACTCGTTGCATATTCAAAGATTTATCTAGGCGTACAGCATATGCTACAGGAAATATTATGGAAGAGAAGCCAAGGTTTGAAGCTGTCGTATTTATGTAACAAAAAATGGAGTTCTGAATTTTTTTCTATGAGTGGCTTGACTTTACAGAAATTTTACGTTTCATTCGTTTCGATAAAAGAAATGAAAGGAGTCAACGCTTGCAAACTGAAAAATTTGCGTTATTGTCAACTGCTTAGAACAAATTGTCAACAGCCAAAACTGTTTCAAACCAGGAGCAAATATTACATGGATGAATAGAATAGATGAACAATTGTTTCCAATGAAAGCCAGATGTAGGTTTACATAGTATATGCAAACAAACCAGACAAGTTTGGAATAAAATTCTGGCTGGCTTCTGACGTTGAAACGAAGTATCTAAACACGAAATTTGGCAACACCTCTTGGTGAATTTGTAGTAATGAGACTACTGGAGCCTTATACCATGAAAGGTAGGATGGTAACAACCGACAACTTTTTCACCAGTGTTTCTGTATTGACTTTGCCAATACCAATACCGCTTCATCATACACTGTCCTGAAACCACTTATCCGTCTAATCGCGCTTAGACGATACATGCATGTATGTATGTATGTATGTATGCATATATAAGTATATGTATGTATTATATGAGTACCAGAGCTAACAATGAATCCTTTTTTCGCTACTCATAAGCACTCATGAAATTTTGAACATAAGTGACTCAACAATATTTAACTACTCTGAATCATTCATATTCACTACAACGTTCATTTATAAGTTCAGGTTGCAATGAGTATACGTACAACGTTGACATCAAACTTATACCGTTCGAAATATGTTTGATTCATACGCCTACTCATTCATTTTCATAAATTTAGAAAAATACTTATAATACTCATAAATGATTAGAGTGATTCGAATCATTCATCAAAATTTACAGTCTTAGTTGTTGTTGCATTTACAAAAAAAGAAGAAACAAAAAGACAAAGACTGCGAGCAAAGAAAACACACAAGCTTCTATTGAGTATTGAATACTATTCATTCACTTATCTGATGAGTACAGAGTTTTAAACTAAAAAAAATCCATTTAAAATTAATGGAACATTTCCAAATTTGTCTCTTTAAATATTTATACGTGGCTATTTATTTCCTCGTATACTTTCGATTTATTGTCCTCTTAATAATTAATCTTGGAAAATTGTACGTCTATGTTTAAAATCTTCCTTCCAATTAAGTTGCCATTAATTTCCATAAGCCCTCCATTTGGCACGTTCCCCTCTCTTTATTTGTGGTTTCTTAACTTTGCTTGTTACATATATTCGACACAAAGATTTCACTAAAAGCACAGATAGATATTAAATGTATGTATGTATGTATTACAGTACATATGCATTTAAAGCTTTTATTATGTATTTATAAGCGTTTAAACAAAAACATTGTGTGTATGAATACATGTCTATATAGAGTAATATGAGTACACACAGATTCAAATTATATCCAGAAAATCATTAATTAACCAAAAATAGCTGCTTTTTAGCCAAAGGACGAATGTATATATGTATGCGTATGTATGTCATACTGAACATGTATGCAAATGATATACGGCAGCATACAGGAACGATGATAATTTGCATAATTCATTTGGTGGTCATTTTACAATTTCTGCAAATGAAATGCCGTAGTCTAGTAGGTAGTGTGTTCGCTTATTAGACATAAAGCCCGGGTTTGAGCCCCAGCCCAGACATCAAAACGATATATAAAAAAAAATGTTTCTTCCGCGACTGCCTCTCAGTAGATTTATGGCAAAAACTCTGAGAGTAAATAAACCTGCCAAGAAAAAGTTTCTCAAAATCTGTCGTTCGGAGTCGACGTGAAACTGTAGGTCCCGCCACTCAAGTATACAATTAAGGCACACACCATGAGTGGTGTGGCAAGCTAGGCCGTAATCCTGATTGAAAGGCTGTAATGGCCAATTAAGTATGTTATCGTCAGTACCTAAGGTAATTGAATTTTGTATGGATGCAGGCCTAAATATCGCCAAATTTTGGTTTGCGAAAGACCGAGTTCCTATGAGCGACGTGATATTAAGTGCCTGGGATTCTCCTAAACGCTCTATTTGACAGGGCAATGTTTACGCCATATCATCCACTTCATTGGTTGATCGTTTATTGAACCAATGGACTCGAATTTATCCATTATATAGTGAATAGTCTTGTCGGTTAGGATGATTATGGCGATCGCAAAGTTGATGACGTGTGTTGATAGTACAGAGCACTAATTTTTATAAAACAACTCTATTACTTGCATGTTTTGTTGTATGTTATAAATGTTGTCAAAACAAACTTTTTATTCAGTTCAATTAATTTCTCATATGTAGCTTCAGCAAGATGGCCGTTATCAATTATAAAATTCTCAGAAGTCTATTTGAAAAGACCTTTAGTTTTGGCAGGCAGAAACAAACTTTTATCAATCACACTCCTTGGGCTATAACCCAAAGCATTTGAAAGTTTAATGTAAATGACTGTCCCACATCTGAGCTACTGGCAACTTCCGAGAGCGGTATTCTGAAGAGGTCTTAGATAGTAAATTGTTTCCAGATATTACCGGGATTTGCAAGCAATCTTCTACAATGCATTTCTTTTTTATAGAAAACAAGCGTCGATGGACGATTTGCTAATCGAAAAAAAAACGCCTTTCATGAGCTGTTTCATATAAAGTTTCAATTAATTATTGCAATAAATACGCAAATTGTTATAATATTGTTTTGACAACTCAAATATCAACAACAGCAAAAAAAAACGATGTTGTTGAAACAACCAATTGTTTTGTGTACCAACTGTCAAATGAATATTGAATAAGCAGCGGAACTGCGTATATTATTATGTCTGAAGACTTAAAATATTATTCTCAAATAATCGAATATTGACTCAATAAAAGTGTATGTCTTTTCAATAGCTATGCCTTCCTTTTCTTTTTCAGTTACCCCTCTCGGAAGCATATGGCTTCCACAAAGCATCTCCATCTGACACGATTCTCCGCTGATGTTTTTGCGCCTTCCCATGTCAATTCATTTAGTCTTAGTTCTTGCAGGACCGTGCATCTCCAGGTGTTTTTTGGTCAGCCACGGTTTCTTGAGCCCTGGGGATTCCATTCTAGCGCCATTCTTGTAATACTGTCGGGCTTCTTTCTCAATGTATGGCCGATCGACCTCCATTTCTTCTTTTTTTATGAATACCTGAAGTTTTTGCGTGATGGTGTTAAATATAAGTCAAGTTTCGCGACTAATAGTAACGTGGACTTCACACAAGCGTTGAATATTCTTAGCTTAGTACGCCTATATATATTTGAGCTCCATACGGTGTGCAGTCGCCCGAATGATGCTCTCGCTCTAATGAGTCTGTTATCTACGTCTGTTTTTGAGCCGCCGTTTGTTGTCATAGTACTGCCTAGATAGCAGAAGCTATCGACGTGCTCGACTATTTGGCCCTGTAGCATGATGTTTTCTGTGCTGGTGTTGTTAATTCTCATGGCTTTGGTTTTCTTGATATTTATCTCAAGTCCAACGTTGCTTTGCTTTTATTTTTTATAAATGTTCAAGAACATTTACTAAAATTTCCGTTGCTGTTTTATAATTCTCTTATCGGATGGCAAAAAAAATTTATGCACATTACTGAATGCTCAGTGATCCCAATGCTTAATATTTCAGATGAGAAAGAAACGCTGCTATCTTTACTTTTTGCATCATACAGCACACAATTGTTACAAAAACCCACCTACCAGATGATGACTGCATGATTGTTGAATAGTACTGCACCAATCTTCAATAGTTTTTCTTTTTTGCTTGTCTCAATTGTTATCATTACCAGTAGATTGAGTATTGCTTGTAGTAAAATGAGTATAATTGTATGTGTCAACTCAATAATGGGTCAATAGCTGCACAACTAACGAACTGAAATTTTATATGCTCTACAGTCGTAAAATAAAAGTGACTGTCATGCACGTAGAAAACCGCACAGTCATAAGATGACATCCAAATCCTTACAATAACGAACGTGAGGCCATATAGGGAGGTGTAGTGTTGAGAAGAGTTTTTTTTTTATTATGTTACCTACGCCACTCATTGTCTTTTAATACGTTTTGCTATCCTGTGCATATTAAAATGCATGTTTGCCTTTAAGAGTGCATATTGAGTCGCGTTTATTGATACTGATAGTGCTTAAGATGTTGGTGAAATACACTTGGATAAGTTAAGACAATGCGACAATTTTCATTTTTAATTCCTCGTTATTGTCTTTTTTATTTTTCTTTTTACTTTGCGCTCAATATCCGTAGGCAAATTGAGACATGTTGTGACAGTCGCTGAAGTGTTGAAAATGAATGTAAAAGTTTTCGATAAATTCGATTATAAGGAGAGGAAGTCAATGTGTTGAAAAATAAAATGTGTTCAGAGTTAACCTAAGGTAAATACGATTAATAATAAATTTGTTGCAGTAAAATATTTGAAATAATGTTTATTAATTCCACAATATAAAAGTTATTCCTCTCAAGAAAGTCCTTGTTAGATTCGTTCCCATAAACTATTCATCAAGTCCTAGTAGTACTTCTAATATACTGTTACGAAAATGAAGAATCTAGATACTGGTATTTTGCTTTTACATCGCTTAACATTAAAATTATAAACAAAAACTACAAAAACAAAACAATGTAGTAAACAAACCTGTTTATAAACTATAGTACTGCAAACACCAGCATAAAAAATGATAAGCAAGCAAGTAAACAAAAATGCAACAACAAATACTGCAAGAATAAATGTAAACAAAAATACACAAACAACAATAATGAGACAACGATGTTTACATTTATAGAGATTTCGAGGAGGCGAAGTCACGAACATTCGCCTTCAAGAACATAAATCACGCTATTTACATAGCCATATAAAAGGCAAGGCAAAGCAGGCGAGTGAGTAAGTGAAGTTCAGTCAGCCTTATGTGAAGACACGGTGCGTTCGAAGCGAGTAATCGTGGTTTGAACATCTCCGTTATAAAGATCTGTTGTATAATTGCTTACTGATTGTTATTGCTTATGCAAAGTGTGTTAACAGAGGACTAACAAAGAAGAGCAATTGTTGTTGTTTACATCAAGCTGTGAACAGTGGCATTCAGAATTGTGCGAACAACAATATGAAAAATTTTAGTTAATAACTGGTAGGAAGATATTGAGCTAAACTATTTGTTTATGTTTACGGCTTCTGCATGCTCATGCTCCTGTTTCACTCAGAATTATGGCTGCATTTGATGCGACTGGTTTTGCCAACATGT
This sequence comes from Sarcophaga rosellei, assembly GCA_930367235.1. Taxonomy (NCBI): domain Eukaryota; kingdom Metazoa; phylum Arthropoda; class Insecta; order Diptera; family Sarcophagidae; genus Sarcophaga; species Sarcophaga rosellei. Next base: position 29,204,213 of record OV884021.1, on the reverse strand, counting down.
ACAGTCATAGAATTTTGATGCGTTGTATGATTTTCTTTTTCACTTCAAATATTCTTAATTGTAAATATTTTAAACAACGCTATAAGAAATTTTTTTAATTTGATAAAAACTAGCGAAAAGAAAGTCTAAAGGCACCGCTGAATGTAGGCTTTTTTCTCTACTTCAAACTTAGTTTAAAGTAAAGTCGCTTCTGCTGAAATCTTAACGTTTTGCTTCCGGTTGTTTCTATTATCACTAGGTAATAACGTCGGTTGAAACCCCAGGTCAGGCATATCCAACTAAACGAAATATGAAAAATATTTCTTCGGCGACTTTCTCTCAGCAGATTTCTGGCAAAAACTCTGAGAGTAAATGAACCTGTCAAGAAACAGTTTCTCAAAAATCTGCCGTTCGGAGTTGACTTTAAACTGTAGGTACCGCAATTCATGTATAAAAATTAACGCATACAACATAAGTGGTGTGAGAATCTAAGTCATAATCCTGACTAAAGGGTTGTAATGACCAATTGTTTATGTATGTATGTAATGTCAGGATAGATTACATACATATATTATTGGTTTACATTCATACATTATGGTTGTGTGTGTTAATTTTATACACAAGTGGCGGGGACATACAGTTTAAAGTCGACTCCGACCGTTAGATTTTTTAATTTTTCATGGCAATTTCTATTTACTCTCAGAAAGCTGCTGGAAATTTAGCACAATATAGTACAGTTAAAAACTGTTATTATCTGCGGCGTATAAGCTCTGATTCTCGATTTAAATATTGATCGTGGTATCACAATGGAATGCTGACTGAAGTTGGTTTACTTATTTCAAGAAGAGTTCGTCAACTTACCTGACACAATAACGACTTTATGAGTCGTTCTTCATTATAAGATAAATAATTAACGACTAACTTTTTGTAGAAATATAATCAAACATAGGCCATCAATGAATCAAATATGTTGCCCTAAGATATATGATTCTTTCGAATGATTTAAGCAAATAAATTCTGTTACATAATATGCACCTCGTGAGTGTTAGACAGAAGTTAGATTCTACTCGATTTATCCTACTTTTTTGCTTTTGATCTCTCTTTACATTAACACTGTCTTCAAATTTATGTACAATTTTCAAATTTATGTACTTGAAATCATAACTATCCATTGGTAACAGTTTTAAAATTTTATTCCACTTCTTCAGACATTAAATATAGATTAAGCACTCTTGCAATGAATTTTATTTATCTGCCAGCCAAAAATATGCAACATTACAATGAGTTGTATTTGAAAACTTTACAACTAACTTGAACAACAACAACAAAGAAAGGAATAATAATAATAACAAAGTCTATAATTCAATTTCTTCAGCAAAATTCCGTTCCTAGAAAAAACTTTTGAAGAGCAGCTGGCAACGAAATAAGCACAATAAGAATAAAAATAATAATAATATTAATAATAATAATAATAATAATAATAATAATAAGAATAAAAGTTAAAAATAAATGCAAAGGAAAAATGTATTTAAGGGGTGATTTTTAAGAGCTATAAGAAAATTAAAAAAAAAAACACATAAAATTCAGAAAAATGCATGAAATCTTTATTTGAATCGATAGTATGGTCCATATAATTTAATGTTTGAAGATTATTTCATGCAAATGTTGAATGCGACTGCGCCTCAATTGGTCCATCCGCTTAGTCCAATTTTGGCATACTCTTTAAAACATTTCGGCCGGTATCTCACTTATAAATGCTTCAATGTTGTCTTCCAATGCGTCAATTGAAGCGGCCTTGTCTGTATAGACATGAGCTTTAACATAGCCTCACAAAAAATGGTCTAAAGGCGTTAAATCGCACGATCTAGGCGGCCAATTGACCGGTCCCGAATGTGAAATAAAATGTTCACAGAACTCGCCTCTCAATAAGTCCATTGTTACTCGTGCTGTGTGGCATGTGGCACCGTCTTGTTGAAACCACATGTCATGCAAGTCAGGCTCTTGCATTTTGGGCAAAAAAGAGTTGGATATCATCTCACGGTAGCGCTCACCATTCACAGTTACGTTACGATTCGCAGCATCTTTGAAGAAGTACGGTCCAATAATGCCACCAGCCCATAAACCGCACCAAACTGTGACTTTTTCTGGATGCATTGGTAGCTTTTGCAATGCTTCTGGCTGAACTTCACTCTAAAATCGACCATTCTGCTTATTTACGTATCCCGAACAGCCGCTTCAATGGGTCGATTAAACTGACCATAAAATGGAAGAAGCGCGCGATGAACTTTCTTAACAGAGCAAGCATTTTGATAATAAAATTCAATGATTTGCAAGCGTTGTTCGTTTGTAAGACGATTCATGGTTAAATTATGGACCAAACTGAAGATGTTTGACAGTGAAACAAAGCACGAAAAGTGCTGTTTAAACCAGTGTTGCCAAAAAGATAATAGCTAAAAAATCATCCTTTATATACGTAAATAATTTCCAAAAAATGCAATATTGCTGTTTCATTCTTTTTTCTTGAGTCATCACTATTGCTTAAAAAAAAGAAATGCATTACCTGATTCGCTTTAAAAGTTGTAGACAAGATTCACTATGGTCTGGAATTGCATAATTGAAGATACGTTACGTTATTACCTTTTAAAAACGTTTAAAATATATAAAAGTAAATTTGTGTTTAGTTTTAATTCAAATTCTTTATTATTCGTAAAATTCTGTGTTCACAACAATTGCTTTCTTTGTTATTCCTCTGTTTATACCCTTGCCATAAACAATAACAATTACCAAACAATTATTCGACAGATCTTTGTAACGGAGATCTTCAAACCACGATTATTCTCTTCAAGCACACACCATCTTCACACAAGACAGACTCAACTCACTTGCCTATTTGCCTTGCCTTTTATATGACAAAGTAACCAGTCTGATGAATGTTCTTGAACGCGAATATTCATGACTTCGCCTTCTTGAAATCTCTATAAATGTAAACATTGTTGATTACACTTATTATTGTAGTGTTCTTTGTGTATTTTTGTTGACTTATTTACAATTTTTTTTGATGCTGGTGTTTGTTGTCATATTAAGCAGTACGATAATTTGTAAACGGGTGCGTTTACTGCATTGTTTTGTTTTTGTAGCTTTTGTTTATATTTTTAATGTTAAGCGATGTAAAAGTAATACAGCAGTATCTTGATTTTTCATTTTCGTAACAATATTATTCACCCAAATTACGAATATTCTCCGGAAATTTCTTCCCAAGGAATTTATTTTTCTTCAACAATATTACATACAAACATACATACATACATACATATATACATACTAGTACATAATTGGTCATTACAACCCATCAGTCAGGATTACGACCTAGTGTTAATTTTCTACAGTGTTAATTTTCTACATGAGTGGCGGAACGTTCATTTTAAAGTCGACTCCGAATGACAGATTTTTTTGATTAACTTATCATTGCAATTTTTATTTACTCTCAGAGTTTCTGTCAGAAATATGCTGAGAGGAAGTCGCCAAGGAAATATTTTTTCACATTTTGGTTTTGCTGGAGATGACTGACTTGGGTCTTACGTCTAATAAGCCTACACACTACCTACTAGACTACGCTTACTTTTTCTTAAGAAATATTTCCTCATTTAAAAGGCAAGAGCAAGAAATTTAATGGGACACTTTTATTCATTATAGAAGGAATTGTAAAAGCAAGAAACGCTAATAGAATTGCTATTCGTGGGCTGATTATGCCTCCTAGTGAGTTGACAAGAAACATGTGAAAAATTTACAAAAAAAGTTTGGAAAATACAGCGGATATTACAAGAATTTTAAGTTTTTGGCCAAAAATTTAAGTCTCAAGAATCTTCGCTGTTTACACTGCCCTCCATTGCAGCTACCAATTGGTAAATTAGGGTTTTGAGTAAAAGGCGCTCAGTGGTTCCACTACACACATTGCTTTTGCAAAAAAAATAGTAGGCGTTGTGCTAGATTATTGAAAATTACTACTGAGCATTCTGCTATTTGGCCACGCCCATCGCAACAAAGCCCATACAATCCTAATCGATTTTTTTCCCATAAAATATTTCCTACCCAAGTACAAGTCTTTACATTTTACAGGTCATAGCACATTCTGCAAGAAATGGCGTGCATGTGACAAATAAAGAAAAACTGACTAGGTTTTCACATTTATTGCCTAACCCATAGTGCACCATTTCTACTGAAAGTCTTCTCCTCTATCGAGCTTGTTAGACAAACGTTTTCATCGTTCAAAACAACAAACAACCAAAAACAACAAGGTAAGTCAGAGTATCCCTGCATCGGAGGCACTAAAGGAAACAAAAACGTTACAAAAGTATTGCACATACTGCACTGTTGTTGCATATTGTTGCATGACTCAAATAGTTGTAGCAAGTAGCAGGCATTGGTAAACGAAACGAAAACATATTATTTCAACGTCGACAACAACTAAGTACAGGATGGTTGCGTAAAAATTTCCTGCCACTCCTCATTTGATTTCAAACAGTTTTCGCAAGCAAAAATATTCAACCACTCACAAACATACATACATTAAGAAGAACACTTGCAAAAAATGCCAACAAACAAACAACTGTAGGGAACGCTGGAAAATTTGATGGGTGAGTGAGTGAAGGAGTTGAAAAATAAAAAAAAAAATAAATGAAAACAAATAAAATGACAGTAAAAACCATTCACGTTAAAGGAAAGCCAACAGACAAGAGAAAATGAAATTTGACCAATAAAATACACTGTATTGACCCAAGAAGCTTGACTAAGAATTATCAGATACACATTCTGAATACTGGAAAGTGCATTGTTTATACGCAATATCGCCAATGTTTCGTTAATTTAAGATATCAGTCCTTAAGTCAAGCTTAAAATCAGTCTGGTGGGCATGATGTATTGAAATATGCTCTTGAAATGTAATTGAGTACCAGAATCTTCTCTGGGCAATTTACATACATTAGTTTTATCCTCCATAGTCTTTTTCACAAACATAAACGCTGTTACATACTATACAGCTGCCAACATAACATGACTAATTGGCCATTACAACCCAGGGTTACGACCTAGCTCCCACCACTTTATGTTGTGTGTGTTAATTTTATACATGAGTGGTAGAGTCTACAGTTTAAAGTCTGTTGAGGTCAAGTCGCCATAAAAATACTTACAAAAATATGTTCTTTGCAAGATCTTCGGTCCTGTACGAGTTGGCGATAATTTATGCATCCCAAAGGACAATGAGTTGTATGAACTCGTCAACGACACGAATATTGCAAAGGGTGCTCAATACCAGCGGCTACACTGGCTTAGTCATGTCGTTCTGTTATAAAAGGATGCTCGGATGAGATTGATCAGCTGACGTCTATAACAGAATGATCTTGACGGCGTTATAAGAACCAAGCTGAGAATGTCATGTAATCCAACCAAGTATTAAGTAAATATGAATGAAAAATAAACGTGGAATGAAAATGTTATTATTCTCCAAGGTCTTGAAACCAGATTCTCTCTTCAAACAGCAGATTAAAATTACAGCAACTTTTAATATGAAATCGAAATGTCTTGAATTTTAAGGCAATAAACTGGAATAAATTTTTCGAGCATCGGAGTTGCAGGCGCATAGTGCTTCCACATCATATATTGTTTTTGAAAAAAATAAAATCATTAAGAATTGATACTGAGCACTTTATTGCTTAAATTAAAAAAAAAAGAATTTTATTAACATAGGCCACGTCCACTGCACACCACCCTTACAATCTGAACCTATTTTTTTGATACTTCTGCTTTCCAGTAAAAATTAAAGACGCATTCATAAAAATCGGTCATGCATTGTTCTCAGCTCTTGGTAACCTGTAAGAATTATACAGAAATATAAACAAAAGTAGTGCAAACTAATCAAATATCACATCACATATTTGACTACATAATCTAGTTCTGAAAGATACATTTATGCAAGCAAACAATGCAGAAGTTCTGTTAGACCATCTGGAACAAATTTATCTATACTTCCTATACACTTTACAGGATGCTTCTTCTGTTTCTGTTACCAATAGAAAGCATTGCTGAGTGACTTATGTCATTACGTGTATCAGTATTTTATGGACAGCAGTGGAGTTATATTTTTGAACAAATAACTCAGCTGTATCTTACTAAAATGTTAGGAACTTTACAGTATCAATACACTATATATTACAAGCGATCTATAAGTTCTTCACTAATACCTTTTATATCGGAAACAATTTCTGGGTTGGAAAAGATCCGCCTTGAGGTATTATGGAGAGCCTTGATGTCGACTCTCGACACAGAATTCAAACCCTCAATGAAGCCCCTGCCAAGGGGCAGACTGCACAGTTACAGAGGAGGTGCTCGATATTCTTCAATTCCTCCTAATCGCAACATACCCTGCGATAGTTCAGCAGGCTATAGACTCCTAGAAACATTAAAACCGGATCCATTCCCCCCACGCCTCTGCTCTTCCCCGCTGACCCATTCATTGATGAGGCCCTAGAGGTTACAGATTGGGTGATCAGGACCAACTATCAAATCGACCTCAGAAAGTAAACTTAACCTAGCGAGAGCATCTGCCGTCTCATTACCGAGTATTACACTATGACCCGGCATAGACGGATTCGGTCTGGTTCAAAAGTCCTCAACGATTCCTTACACTCGCGAACCATCCGTGATTTGCACCAGACTGACTCAAAGGCCCTTAGGGCAGCCTGACTGTCAACGAAGATCATGTAAGATTTCGAATCCGAAGCGGGCCCACCAGCAATGGGCTCAATAGCCTTCAAGATTGCGAAAATCTCTGCCTGATACACTCTACAGTCATCCTTTAACTTGTACCTCCACCTAACTTCGATCCATCCGTGAAGATGGGTATACCTTTCTGCCCCTGGAGTATCCCACCATTCCATTGTGCCCTATCCGGTAAAAGTATCCTTAAACCAGGCAAGAACATAGGCTCAAGCCGAATATAGTCTGTGGCGTTTTCCGAAAGGCCGTACCTCCTCTAAGGAAAGACGATGTTCAGAACTCTGGAGTAACTTATCGAGCGCTGTTTCCAGCAGCCCGATTCCCTCAGACGTATGGCATTTCGCGCTGCTCACCGCTTGACATACAAACCAAGTGTAATCAGGCAGAGCATAGTGTCAAGAGCCTGAGGACAACTCTTCCTCACTCCGCTGAACCTTATCCAAGATTTTCCGTTCAAAAAAAAAACTATTTACTAAAAAAAAAAATCAGTGAGCGTTGAATCATCTCAATGACTCCATGTTTTGTTCATGGTTCATGAAATCCTTGTGTTTACTGTTGAGTGCATGCGAATACATTTGTCATAAATTTTGGTTTCTTTTTGATCTTTAATTTTTACCTCCACACAATGCTGTAAAAAAAAATTTCATGAAAAAAATCGTTTTTCTTTTTAAAACAATTGAACATAACATTGACGTGGGTTACCATCAACACGATATTTTTATGCCACAATTGGAAGCTAAAAACTGCAACAAAAACTACTTACATATTTTGAACAGCCTCACCTACAAATTTCAAATTCTTAACGAATAAACAAAATTTCGTATCATATCAGTATTATTGTATCACGATAATTTTTTTTTTTTGACCCGGCTATTAAGAATTATATTTATGACACTTGTTTTGAAGCCTATATATTTTTCAATAAAAGTGAGCGAGCATTCACTTGTTAGCTTTCAACATAAACGTACCACAATGATTATTGCTGGTATGCGGCATGCTTAAAACGCGTGGCTAGTTGTTGTGTGTTGTTATTGCAATTGTTTGTTTGCATTTGAAGTTCACTAGATTAGCGATAAATTCTTATAGATTTTGCTATGAAATGGCTGCGCTACAAAACAATTTACTTTTGGTATCCATTGTATCAGATGGTTATTGTTTTTCTGTTTAATTTGTGTTTAATAGACGGCATAGATTACTTTTGGAAAAAAATTCGTAGTTAAATGAGTATAGAAAACAACTGAAATGTAATTCGCAGGTATGGAATAGTTACGAGGAAAATCTGTTGTACAGTTCCACTATCTTTTTTTGTTTGCAATTTTTTTTATACAGAGAGCAGAAATAAAAGGAAAATATCAACATTTGATTTCCCATATTATTGGGGTTTGGACCGAAGTTTTGTCAGATTTTTTTTTTGTGAAAATGAAAGACAGTTTTCGTATAATAAACGAATATTTTGTTAAATTATAAAGGGCTATCCATTTCGTGGTTTCAAAAGTATGGGACTGGATTTCGACATCTCTCAAACTAAGTTGTGAAACCAATTTTTTTCTTTTCACTTGCAAGTCTGACATTGACGAAAATGGATCGTTGAACTATCACACAACGCATACAAATTATCAAAACCTACTACAAAAATGGTGATTCTGCCACAGCGACGTATCGTGCTTTAAGAGGAGATTATGGTTTACATAATCGTCCAACTACGCAAGCTATTGGCAAAATTGTGGAGGAATTTGAAGAGACTGGAGTGGTTACAAATATTGAAAGGCCTGTGCATCATCGTTTCGATCGGTCCGCTGAAAATATCACTATTGTAAGTGAAAGTGTTGCCGAAGACCCGAATGTGTCGATTTTTCATCGTTCTCAGGAATTAGGACTGCCTTACGGCACATTATGGCGTATTGTGTATTCCATATAAAGTCTAGCTCATGCAACAACTGAAGCGAGCTGACCATTCACAATGTCGTAGATACGTGGAATGGGTGCTTGAACAACAGGCTGTGAACGGCAATTTTTCGAACAAAACTTTCTTCAGTGATGAAGCACATTTCACACTCGGTGGGTATGTTAATAAACAAAATTGTAGTATTTGGGGTTCTGAGAATCCTCAAGTAATTGAAGAGAGGCCATTACATCCAGAAAAGTCACTGTTTGGTGCGCTCTTTGGTCCGAAGGTGTTATTGGACCTTACTCTTCGAAAACGACGATGGAACGACTGTCACCGTCAATTCGGAGCGTTTTGGTCATATGATGTGCGACTTTTTTTTGCCTGCTATTGAAGAATACGACTTGGAGAATATGTGGTTTCAACAAGATGGTGCCACATGCCACACAACTCCAGCGAATATGGCTTTATTGCAAGAGACATTTCCTACCGCGTAATTTCTGGCGATAGCAACTGGCCACCATTAGATTTTTGGGGGGCTACGCGAAAGGCCATTTTTATGCAGATAAACCTTCAAGTCTTGAGCACTTACAAACCAACATTGAGATACCGCCCAATATGTGTCAAAAAGTGGTCGAAAATTACCTCAAAAGCATCAATGCTTGCAACACTTCGCGTGGAGGTCATTTAAATGATGTAGTATTTCACACATAATGTCAACGTTCAAACGTTACAATAAAAAAGAAATTCCATGAAAAAAATATTTTATATGAGTTTTATTTACGTTTAATTTTGAAACCACTAAATGGATAACCCATTGTATTGGCCGTTAATGTCCAACACCTTTTGCCATCTTTCTGGTAGTAGAATAATTCCACTTTTTTGATCTCCTCAGGTGAAGGAAAAATTTTGGAGTGACTGGAGCAAATAATAATTCAATGTTGCCAGGTCTGCAGAATATAGTGGGTGTGGCATTGTATGCTATTCAAGCTGTAAAAGCTTTTGGCGGATCTATATTCCCTTGAATCTAATATACAGAATTTTGCAGTTCTTCATGACAATAGATTTACTGCCACAACCTTTGACGGAAACACTGTTTATCTAGTAAACCAATACGCTACTCACTAGACTACACCATAAGGTGCTTTGTTCCTATAAATGTTTGTTTTTACGAGAATTGTTAGAAACAGTGTAACAAATGTGCTTGTATATCATTAAAGCCATTGTAGGTAATAAAAAAATATTTTCGCTTCGTCACATAGATTATTTCCATATTACTACATGTCCGTTTATTAACTTTTGCAAGGCAATCATGCTGATAACATACATTTTAATGTAATGGAAATTGCATCGATTGTGTGTATTATGATAGGAACTTGCATGGAATGAATGCAACACAAAATACATTTGAATTCAGAACAATACTTCTCCATAAATATTCGCAAATATGCGTGCCTTTTCGTTACAGATTTACATACAAGTCCATAAAACGTTTTGTGTATTCAATGCAATGCGTCAATTGAAATATGTTTTGATAAGATTGGCGAGAGAGGACTGACTACCTGGCTTAGAAAGTTTTAGATATCTGAAGTGAAAATTTTCAAAATGGGGTTTCAATCTGTACACACAAAATCATCTCTTTTTTGCTGTAGAATTACTGTGAAATCTTGTTTTTTATTTTATTGATGCTGTATACATACTGGAGTCGTTGTAGTCTAGTAGGTAGTGTGCTGGCTTATTAGACGTTAGGCAACGGTTCAAGCTCCAGGTCATACATCTCGAACATCTCGAATCTCACAGCAGATTTCTGGCAAATACTCTGAGATTCAATAAAATTGCCATGAAAAAGTTGCTCAAAAATCTGTCGTTCGGAGTCGACTCTAAGCTGTAGATCCTACCACTCTTGTATAATATTAACACACATATAAATGGTGGGACAAGCTAGATCGTCATCCTTACTAAAGGGTTGTAATGAGCAATTACGTACGTATGTGTGTACATACTGAAATTATTTGGCAGATTCCTTAGTTCCTGTAGTTTTGCGTTGGCGTTGCTTGTTTATTTATGTTTTGTTTATGCATGTACACTACAATAATTATGTTGATTACATTTAAATTGAATTTATTTGCCGCAAAATCATCAATTTTATAGACGAACTCATTTATCGCCTTCTACAAAATTCTAAATGGTATCATATGCTGCTTTTGCTTTTGGTTTTCAGTGATTTGAATAAAAAAATTATATGAAAATAAACGCCACAATTATATGTTATAGTGCACATACGCATATATGTATATTAGAGCGACTCAAGTTGTATGGAAGCAAAATTCGTGCTCGATGTACCCCCCTCAAAATGAACGTTGGACTTTTTTAAGATGACAACTAAAATATTTCGGCTCTAGCTTTGACCTCTCGTGAGCTGGACCATTTTGAAAAAGGGTCTATTTTTGTATGTTTTGTTAATTTGAGAATTTGTTTCCTAACCAACATATAGAGTATGGGTGTCATAAGAAAGGGTTTTTCAAGACGCGTCCAGCGGTATATACAATTTGTCCTCGGACAATCATCCATGTCCTTTTTTAAAGGATATAAAAACGGTTTTTGAATTTTTTCTTTTCTTCTTTTCTAACCAAATTAACTCTAATATGATGGTGGATTTAGTTTCTAGATTATGTTTGGATGAAAATAGGACTAAAGAAAGAAAAAAGAAAAAATGATCAACGACTTTTTGTGGGCATATTTTTTTCCCAAATTAAAAAGAGGTATTAAATTTTTTTGTTTATATTTACAAAACTATACGAAAAAAACGCAAACAAGGACGAATTTCAAAAAAAGCTAAGACCCGTATTTAATTAAATCGACTAAAGATTAAAATATGTTAATTTGGTTATTTTATTACAAACAACCCCGAAGAAAAAATTCAAAAACCGTTCTTTTTAACAGAATATCATTAAAAAAAGGACATGGATGATCGTCCTTGGACAAATTGTATATACAGTTGGACGCGCATTGAAAAAACCTTTCTTATGACACCCATATTGTATCTGTTGGTAAGGAAACAGATTCTCAAATTGACAAAACATGGAAAAATAGACCCTTTTTCAAAATGGTCCAGCTCACGAGAAGTCAAAGCTGGAGCCGAAATATTTTAAATGTCATCTTAAAAAGTCCAAGGTTCATGTTTAGGAGGGTACATCGAGCACTTTTTTTGGTGAGTCGCTCTAATGTATATATTTTTCAATTAAACTGTAGAATGTAACAAAAAAATTAATACCAAAAAGACTAAAAGTGTATAGTTATTTAATGGATCTATTTTCAGAATTTAAAAGAAATATATGTGTTATGTGTGTCATAATGCCTTCATGACAACCCTCCATGTAGTAACCTGAGCTCGCAGAATGCTTTCATGTTCACCAAGTTTCACAAAGTATTCTGTCAATTATTGTACTCATTGGTCATTGGTTTTAACTGTTTGGAGTTGGATTTTACGTCCTGGTCTATAACAAAGACCAATAAGATTAAAAAGGGGCATAATTGGTCATAACAACCCTTCAGTCTATCTATATTCTCACATCACAAATGTTGAGTTCGTGAGTGGACCTACAGTTTAAAGTCGACTCCGATCGACAGATTTTTGAGAAACTTTTTTAGAGTTTTTGCCAGAAATCTAATGGGACCTAGCCGCCGAAAATTATTGTTACGAAAATGCTTTGACATTGCTCAACATTAAAATTATAAACACAAGAAATAAAAAAGAAAACAATGCAGTAAATAAAGCTCTTTACAAATTATCGTTCGGCTTAATATAACAACAAATAACTGCATAAATAAAATGGTAAGCAAGTAAACAAAAATATTCCCACAACCCTCAATAATAAACGTAAACAAGAATGTTTACATTTATAGAATTTCGAGAAGACGAAGTTACGAACATTCGTATTCAAGCACATTCATCAGACTGTTTACCCTGCCATATATAGAAGGCAAGGCAAAGCAGGCGAGTGAGTTAGTGAAGTTCAGTCAGTCTTGTGTGAAGACGCGGTGCGTTTGAAGGGAGTAATCGTGGTTTGAAGATCTCCGGTACAAAGATCTGTCGAGTAATTGTTTAATAATCGTTATTGTTTATGCCAAGGGGGTAAACAGAGGGATAACAAACAAAGCAATTGTTGTTGTATACATAAAGTTGTGATTAGTGGCACACAGAATTGTGCGAATAATAAAGAATTTTAATTAAAACTAAACACAAATCTATTTTTATTTTATTTGCAATCTACGATCTCATATTTTAAACGTTTTTAAACGTAACAATATTTTAGTAATTTCTGGTAACAGAATATATGAAAAAATTCAATCAATTTTAGATCGATTTAAGACAATTTTGATGTTATTTATAGTTATTGGAAAAGCTTTGGTATTAATTAGAAATACTGCTTGAATAGTATATGTGAAGAGAAAGCCTCCTGGATAGAGCGTCTTCACTTATTTCTTGCTGAATCCCTTCATTGAGGACTTTGACCTAGTTTCTCACACCAATTACTTTGTGTGAACAGATTTTATATATTTTATATATAAGTGTGGGGGGATCTAGAATTTAAAGTCGACTCCGAACGACAGATTTTTAAGATTTTTTTTATGGCAACTTTAGTTTCCCTTTACTTGCCAGTAATTAGCTGCGCAATGTTTGCTGATGAAATATTTTTTCATATTTCGTATTTGTCATGACTTATTAGCCAACACGCTACTTACTAGACTTAACTGCTTATTTCAGGTCAAATAATTATTTATAACAAAACATCGTGTATAAACTAAGATTACAGAGTCCTGTGATTAGATAGTAAAACATATTCTAGTAGGTACAGTATTGGTTTATTGTACGAGATACCGTGGTTCTCGAAGTAAACGAAATGTAAACAAAAAATTTCTTTCGCTGACTAAATCTCAGAAGAGTAAAAGCTTTGAAGGTAATTAAAATTGCATTGGAAAGTTTCTTAAAAATCTGTTGTTTGAAGCCGACTTTAAACTGCAGGTCCCACCACCCTCATTGAAAAAATTAATGCGCAGAATGTGGGTGATGTGAGAAGGTAGATTATGATTCTGACTAAAGGGTTGCAATGGACAAATCAAGGAAGTCAGTAGATAAGGAAATATAATCTGTTGAATCTTCGTTACCAATCACGACTTATTTAAGTTTTTGGTTTTTTTTTCTTAGAAAAATGATTTGTTCTCTAGAGTTAAATTTATATAGGAACAAAGGGTTTTGTCCTACCTTATCATAGCATTGGAAACCAACTTTAAAAAATGCCATTAATAATGAATTGTTTAAAACAAAACATTTTAATTAATTAAATTTTATTAACACTTTCGCGAATTGTGTGGCTTTTATTTATTATAGTTTTTTGTTTATTTCATTTCGGTGTATTTTCTAAAGAAAAAAAATGTATTAATAAATAAACGCAATTAAAACTAACTATGATTTGTTATATGTTATTTAAATTAAATTACAATTATAAATATGCTTAGTGGTCAATGGTCAATACAAATATATTGTTACATTTTTACCTTTTAAAAACGTTTAAAATATGAGCTCGTAGACGGCAAATAACATCTTATATATAAAAATGAATGTGTGTTTGTTTGTATGTTTGTATGTTTGTATGTTTGTATGTTTGTATGTTTGTATGTTTGAAGTTTATAGACTATTAAACGGCTGAACCGATTTTCTTGAAATTTTCGCAGTATCTTCCTGTATGTCTGGCTACTTTTTAGGTTGATATTCTAAATGAGCGAGGAGCCTTTCCCACATATACCGTATATAATATACTTAATAATTAATTGCATTTGAAATATATTACTCATACGCATAGTTACCCCTAAAGTATGCTATCTATGATTCTTGATGTATAAAACCAAAGAAAATAAAGTATAAAGAATGTGCATTTTGGCATATTTTGGAAGATTTTTCAAAAATATTTTACGACGCGAAAGGAAAAATAGAAGGGAAGGAAAAAAATTTTGTAACCAACATTTGTGAAACAAATCACCAAATAAGAAAAAATATAACCAAAATTAAATTTGTAGACTTTTGTTTTATTTATTTTATTTTTCACAAATAACCAAAAAAGGCAACATCAATACTAGATTCAATCTTTGCGGATTTTTTGCAAATTACAGAACATTTTGACTTTTTAGAGTTAATCCTTAAACCATTTGCAGTCGCCCAAAGAGAAATATTATTAAGGTCAGTGTTAAGATCTTTAACTCCAGTGTTGATGGGAGCTATAGAGCTATTAAGGTATAGTTGAATATCATCAACATACATTTGAATTCTAGAATGTTTAAGCTGCTCAAACATATGACCCTTAAAATGTTGAGCTTGAAATTTTCAACTCATATACATAGTAAGTACTGAAATTGATACTATTTAAATATTTATTTGAAAAACATATATGTACATATGTAATAGTTATGTTATTGTTTACTTCTAACAATGGGTAATTACTAAAAATATTATTTACTTGTTGCACTAGCTAATACCCGGTGTGCTTCGCTACCCCCATCGAAATTAAATATGTACAATACATATAATTAAAAAAAATTTTATTTAGTAATTAAACTATGCAAATTTTCTTAAAGGTTTATTCTAATTTCATTTGATGACAATATATTTCATTTAAATTCTAAAATAATACATTAATGAGCTATTTATTTCTTACTTGCTAAAATTTAATATGTACTTTTTTTCTAAAATAAATAATTCTTATTCCAATGCCTTGGGATACACAATATTTTTTGTTTTCCCCTCTGCGGGTTTTCCTACTCGCGAACATGCGACGTAAAGCTGTCCATGTGAGAAACATGGATTTTTTAGATTAAGTCCACAAACTTGCAAGGACTGACCTTGAGCTTTATTAATTGTCATTGCAAATGCTAGGCGAATAGGAAATTGAAGGCGCTTGAAATCGAATGGCATCTCCGATGTGGTCATACGGCGTGGCGGCAATACATCAGTTTCCTTAAACTTTCCAGTTATAATGGTCGTTCATCACTTTTTATTGTTAGTTGAGTGCCATTACAAAGTCGTCTAAGTAAAATAATGTGAACACCGTTTTTTTATAAGTTCTTAGATTCCCATCGATCTTGTTGAGAATATTGCTGTTGATGGAATTAACGTCAATATTTTTGGATGCCACTAACGCACGTTCATATAACCATTGCATATTTTTTAAATTTTGCACGATATTGGGAAATATACAATTTATTAATTCTTCTTTGGATTGTGTCATTCTGCAAATGTCTGAAGGAAATTTTATATACTTACCTAAATCAAGCAATTTTTTGGAAAAAGTTGAAGCTGAAGCATCACGTTCCAACTGAACACGCATATTAGTAGTTAACTTTAGAGTGTGAACATGTCGCCAAAGGTGTTTCATTTTTGTACATGAGTGCATTGCAATATTGGCAAACTCGTCGATTCACCACCATTCGTTTACGATTTTGTTCTCGACGCAAATCATATTGCTCTATACTTACTGCTGCTCTTCTTGTTGATGTTCGAATCCTGTGACTTTCTACTCGTGATTCATGTTGGACTTCTTTTTCATTAGCTCGTGATGCTGTGGTACGATTTTGCTGGCTTTGTAGCCGACCTTCATGTTCCAAAGGTGTCTCGGTAGCTCGTGCGGTTGTCGCATGTTGTCGAAGACCTTCAAGACGTCCTTCACGTTCTGAAGGCGTTTCTGTGTCTCGTGATGTTTCGGTACGATTTCGTTGGCTTTGTATCCGACCTTCAAGTTCGAACGATGTCTCGGTAGCTCATGCGGTAGTGGCATGTTGTCGAAGACCTTCAAGACATCTTTCGCGTTCTGACGGCGTTTCAGAAGCTCGTGCTAAAGAGGTAAGATTTCGCTGACTTTTAAGGCACTCTTGGCTTTCTGAAGGTGTTTCAGTAGCTCTTGATGGTGTGGCACGTTGTCGTAGGCCTTCAAGGCGTTCTTCGCGTTGTGATGGCGTTGCGGTTCTAAAGGTTGAAACTCTTTTCAGTCCTGAGGCGACTTTCACGCTCTTCCGAACTTTCATTTGCTCTCTGGGATTGCAAATGCAATGCATTTTTAGTGCTTCTGGAAAGGGATGCTTTTATTGGGGGCATTTTTATAAATTGTTGCAAAATAAATGTCACTCAAATAACATTTAACTTGATTAAAATCAAAGATTCAACTGAATTCCAAAACCGAATGCGTGTTATACATATGTATTTCTTTATATTTTACCTAATATGAATAGGTAAAAAATCGGTTCAGGTCATGAACCTTTTGAAAAAGAAATTAAGGTTATTAAAATTTAACAAATAATTGTGTTTGCGTCAGTCACAGGTAATTTTTTTGATGAGTTTTGCAACTACTTATTTTATTTGGGAACAATATTGACAGTTTACATTTTATTACTTAGGTAATTAAAAGTAATGAATGAAAATATTACTCCCTATTGTTACATGCCCATTCATCGCCCAATAGAATGCTGATTACAAAATTTACCTAATGTGGTTTTCAAGATATGCGACAAATAAATACTATTTTTATTAGTTACCCATTTTTAGAAGTAAACAATAATATAACTATTACATATGTATATGTGTATGTATATGAGATCAATATATAAATAGTATGCATTTTAGTACTTACTATGTACATGAGTTGAAAATTTCAAACTCAATCATTTAAGGGTCATATACCTTACTATTGCATATTTCAAGATATAATAATTTCCACACTCACTAATCAGAGAGGCACCACCTTCCTGAAGCTGGAATACAAAATTGGAGACTCTAGCTTTTATAGTTTTCTAGATATACAGATTTTAATAATTAGTTCACATAGAGTTTGCCACGCCCCTAATGCTTGATCGCCCATTTTTAACAAAAATATTGATATTGAACCTTTAGATATTCGTACAAAATTGGAGAGTCTAACTGTTATTTTTCTTCATATGGGAGGTGACACGACCGCTTTTGTTGAACTCCCTATTTTTGTCCAGAATATTTATATTTAAACTAAAGTTACTCGTACAAAAATTGGGGACTCTAGCTGTTAGAGTTTTTCAGATATACAGATTTTCGTATTTACTTTATATGGGAGGTGCCAAGCCCACTATTGTTAGTTCGCCATTTTTGTCCAAAATATTTATATTAAAACTGTAGTTACTTGTACAAAATTTGAGGTATCTTGCTGATATAGTTTTTCCAATATACACATTTTGTTATTATCTTACAATAGTAGGTAATGTAGTATAGTTGGGAGTGGCACCTCGCTCATTTGAAATATCAACATAAAAAGTAGCCTATAACTCTTTCCGGAAGATACTGTGAACATTTTAGGAATATCGGTTCAGCCGTTTAATCGTCTATAAACTTCAAACATACAAACAAACGCACATTCATTTTTATATATATAGGTGATTTCCGAGATATAAGAAGTTTTACATTTAATTCATATGGGAAGTACCACGCCCACTTTTCCTAGTCAGCCCATTTTTGCCTAAAATATTCATATTGATACTAAAGTGGATTCGACAAAATTTTAGGACTCTAACTGTTATATTTTCTTAGATATAATAATTTAATATTTTTTATATTGGAGGTGACACGCCCACAATATCCAATCCGCCCATTTTGTTTATATATACGTCAAAGTCGTCCATGCGAAATTTGAGGTCTCTAGCTATTGCAGTTTATGAAATATGCGACATTAAATACATATTGGATATGTTGGCGTGGCACCACTCCTTCTTGAAAAAGTAGTTCCTTCCAGATATACAGGAAGGTACTGTCAAAATTTCAAGATAATCGGTCCAGCCGTCTATAGACTTCAAACAAACAAACCCACAAACAAATAAACACACATTCATTTTTGTTTATATAGATGTAAAATTCATTAAAAAAACTACATATGTGACGTATGAGTGATATCAAAGAATATGGATATAAAGAATACGAATTATAAAGCAGTAAAATTTCTTATGGCGGGTTGTGGCATTACGACCCGCTCTCACCAAAATCTTTTTAAAAAAACATTTCTTGATGAGGGGGGCGGAAGACGGAAGAAAATAAACACAAACAAAGAGCGTAACAATGTGTTGCTCTCATCATGAGATCGTAAAATGCATTCAATTGCTTGTCAGCTTCTAAAGGAGATTGTTCATGTCGCTTTTTCAGACTTCAAATTTACACCCAAAGAAATATTATAGTATGATTCACTAATATCAACTAGAAATGATTTCGATTTTTGGAAGAATACTTGCCAAGTTAAATACGGTGTTTTTAGGTTTTTAACGCAGTACAATTGTTCTATACTTTTCGCTCACATATATGTACATATTATTGGGTTAATAAGTAGACTTGAAAATATTACTAACAATTTTCCTCTGGGTTAAATATGCCTCTCATAATTTTTCTCATGTTCTCTTTGTGCCGACGTCTGAGAATAAGTGATTTGAGAACAGTGTTGCCTTTTTTTGGTTATTTCTAACCAAAATTGGTTATTTTTTTGATCAATGTGTAGATGTGTAGATTTTTTTGGTTTTGGTTATTTTTCTTTCTTATAAGAAAAGCTATTTTTTGTTTCTTTTTTTATTAATTATAATTTAAACTTAAAAAAAAAATAAATAAAACAAAAGTCTAGGAATTTAATTTTGGTTACATTTTTTCTTATTTGGTGAATTTTTCACAAATGTTGGTTACAAAATTTTTTTCTTTCCCTTTTGTCTTTCCCCCCGCGTCGTTCTTTACACTTTATTTTCTTTGGTTTTATACATCAAGAATCACAGATAGCATACTTGTAGGGGTAACTACTATGCGTATGAGTAATATATTTCAAATGCAATTAAATATTAAGTATGTAGTATGTAGCATACGTGGGCATGGCCCCTAGCTCATTTGGAATATCAACATAAAAAGTAGCCTATAACTCCTTCCAGACATACAGGAAGATACTGTGAAAATTTCAAGAAAATCGGTTCAGCCGTTTAATCGTCTATAAACTTCAAACATACAAACATACAAACATACAAACAAACACACATTCATTTTTATATATAAGATATCTTGAAAAATAGATCAGATAAGTTTCATAATCAGCATTTATTGGGCGATGAATGGGCATGTAACATGTAAATTTTCATTCATTACTTTTAATTATCTAAGTAATAAAATGTAAACTGTCAATATTTTTTCCAAATAAAATAAGTAGTTGCAAAACTCATCAAAAAAAAATTACCTGCGACCGACACAAACACAATTATTTGTTAAATTTTAATAACCTTAATTTATTTTAAAAAGTTTTTTGACCTGAACCTATTTCATATTAGGTAAAATATAAAGGAATAAATATAACACGCATTCGGTTTTGGAATTCAGTTGAATCTTTGATTCTAAACAAGTTAAACGTTGAGTGACATTTATTTTGCAACAATTTATAAAAATGCCCCCAAAAAAGCATCCCTTTCCAGAAGCACTAAAAATGCATTGCATTTGCAATCCCAGAGAGCAAATGAAAGTTCGGAAGAGCCTGAAAGTCGCCTAAGGACTGAAAGGAATCGAGCTTCAACCTCTAGAGCCGCCGAAACGCCATCACAACGTGAAGAACGCCTTGAAGGCCTACGACAACGTGCCACACCATCAAGAGCTACTGAAACACCTCCAGAAAGCCATGAGTGCCTTAAAAGTCAACGAAATCTTACCTCTTTAGCACGAGCTTCTGAAACGCCGTCAGAACGCGAAAGATGCCTTGAAGGTCTTCGGCAACATGCCACTACCGCATGAGCTACCGAGACATCGTTGGAACATGAAGGTCGGCTACAAAGCCAGCGAAATCGTACCACAGCATCACGAGCTAATGAAAAAGAAGTCCAACATGAATCACGAGTAGAAAGTCACAGGATCCGAACATCAACAAGAAGAGCAGCAGTAAGTATAGAGCAATATGATTTGCGTCGAGAACAAAATCGTAAACGAATGGTGGTGAATCGACGAGTTTGCCAATATTGCAATGCACTCATGTACAAAAATGAAACACCTTTGGCGACATGTTCACACTCTAAAGTTAACTACTAATATGCGTGTTCAGTTGGAACGTGATGCTTCAGCTTGAACTTTTTCCAAAAAATTGCTTGTTTCTCACATGGACAGCTTTACGTCGCATGTTCGCGAGTAGGGAAACCCGCAGATTTATATGTATACGCACCAGAGGGAAAAACAAAAACTATTGTGTACCCCAAGGCATTAGAATAAGAATTATTTATTTAAGAAAAAAAGTATATATTAAATTTTACCAAGTAAGAAATAAACAGCCCATTAATGTATTATTTTATAATTTAAATGAAATATATCGAGCCATAACCGCAAAAATATCTCAAGCGACTAAAACAAAATTTTACAGGGGAAGGTTATTATTATTTATTTCTTAGGCAAATTAAGTAAGAAAATTAAATTTTTTTCTGTTATAAATTCATAACGGTACAGAGTGTGACCCTGAAATTTTTATAGATGATGCAAATGATGCCAATGAATTTATTTATTACAAAAAACGATATTTGAAAAATATGTCGCTTGAGATAATTTTGCGGTTATGGCTCGATATTGTCATCAAATGAAAGGTTCATTCTTTAAGAGAAATTACATACATACATACATACATAATTGGCCATTACAACCCTTCGTCAGGATTACGGCCTAGCTTCTCAACACCACTCATGCGACTTCTAAAAATTAATTAAGAAAAATTGCATAATTTAATTACTAAATAAATAAACTTTTTAATTATTATGTATTTAATTTCGATGGGGGGTAGCGAAGCACACCGGGTATTAGCTAGTAAAAAATAAATTTATGTTTAGTTTTAATTAAAATTCTTTATTATTCGCACAATTCTGTGTGCCATTGCTCACAACTTGATGTAAACAACAACAATTGCTATACTGCGTTATTCCTCAGCTTATACCCTTTGCATAAACAATAACAATTACTAGACAATTATTCGACAGATCTTTGTAACGGAGATCTTCAAACCTCTTCCAATACACCGCAATTCACAAAAGACAGACTGAACTTTTACTGACTCCGTTGCCTGCTTTCCTTGCAACGTAAATGGTCTGATGAATGTTCTTCAATGTGAATGTGCGTGACTTCGCCTTCTCGAAATCTAATCGTTGTAGTGTTGCTTGTGGATTTTTGTTTACTTGTTTACCATCTTTTATGCTGGTGTATGTTATTGTGTTTGTTGTTATAGCAGTACGATAATTTGTAAACAGGTTTGTTTACTGCATTGTTATGGTTTTGTAGCTTTTGATTATAATTTTAATGTTAAGCGATGTAAAAGCAAAACGCCAGTATCTTGATTTTTTTTATTTTCGTAACAATGTGTTAATAATAAAGATTAATGAAGCTAGAGTTTTCAATAGGCAATACATACATAATTGCTCAATACAAACCTTCGTTCAGGATTACGATGTAGTTTCTCACACCATTTATGTTGTGTGTTTTATTATATATATGAGCGGCAAGACCTACAGTTTAAATTCAACAACGAACGACAGATTTTTGTGAACGTCAGAGTTTTTACCAGAGGACTGCTGTCGATGGTGACATAAAAAAATAGTAGAAGTACTTAAACATGTACATATGGGTCTATAGCCTGCGAATTTAGATCTGAAATTATTAATTTTTTTTAGTAAAAACCCTTCAAAGTCTAAAGAAAGAAATATATTGTTATGAAAAATGTATGTGGACGCTGGTGTTTTGCTTTTGCATCGCTGGACATTAAAATTATGAACAAAAGCTACAAAAACAAAACAATGCAGTAAACACACCTGTTTAGAAATATCGTACTGCTTAATATAACAACAAACACCAGCATAAAAAATGAGTATTAAGTAAACAAAAATACAGAAACAACACTATAAGAATAAATGCAAACAAAATAAACAAACAACACAAAAATAATATATTTCGAGAAGGCGAAGTCGCGAATATGCGCCTTCAAGAACATTCGTCAGACTGTTTATTCTGCCATATAAAAGACAATGCAAAACAGGCGACTGAGTGAGTGATGTTCAGTCAGTCTTGTGTGAAGCCGAGGAATGTTTGAAGAGAGTAATCGTGGTATGAAGATCTCCTTTACAAAGATCTGCCGAATAATAAATTGTCCAGTAATTGTTATTATTTATGCAAAGGGGAATAACAAAAAAAACCAATTGTTGTTGTTTACATAAAGTTCTGAACGGCGGCACACAGAATTGAGCGAATAATAAAGTATTTTAATTAAAACTAAACACAAATTTATTTTTATTTTATTAGCAATCTACAAGCTTTTTTTCACTTTAAACGTTTTTAAAGGGTAAAAGCGTATTAATATTTTACATACATACATGCGGTACCTTTTGTTCTCCATAATTAAGTAGCGGGTTGCATGACAGCTTAGGTCTCACACTTTGAACATGCCTGTACTGTTATTCAACTAACTATACCTATTAATACCCCATATTTCGTAAAATATATACCCTATTTTAACCTATTGTATTTATTTCATTCAAACGAAAAGGAAAAATATTTATTAATAATATTAGGGTGAACCTCCCTTTAATACATTCATAGCTCACTCATCTTGTTGTCTCATTGAAGCTTCAACATATTCCACAAAGTAATTGATGTAATACTAGGCAATCAAAGCAATGAAAAGCAAGCAAATTAGTTTAATTAGGTTTTAAAAATATTTCAATACAAATCGTTCAAAACAACTATTCATGCATAATTTGTGTTAACACAGCAAAGTTATTTCATAAAAAAATTATTGATTTTGTTTTAAAATTTTGATATCATTTCATTAAGGGCTTCGTATTTGTAAATTAAAGTGAAAAAAGCGTTTGTTCGATATCTTTTTTTTTTTATTTGAAACACGTATTGATGTCATTATGTGTACAATATAACGTATTTTAAATGCCTCCAAGTTCTTTTCTGGTTGGAGCGCATTTGAAATGTCCAATTTTTTATACCTCTGACCAATGGCATGGGTTATGTTGGCTTCGAGGACCATTGTGGAGGATGCGGAAGTGTATGCGAATAAATCACACAAAAAAGTCTAATAAGATAAAATCGTACGATCTGGGTAGCTTGTTCACAGCATCTCTACGTGAGATGAATATTCCCTCAAATCGATTGTGTAGAATATGCTATGTAGCGTGAGCTGTGTGGCAAATAGCGCAGTCTTGCTGAAACCACAATTCGTTTTTGTCCCTATCATCAAATTCACAACCAAAAGTTGATTGTCAATGACTTAGTGGCCTCAACGTTGACGACGCTCTTCTGAAGGATATATGGACCCATGCAGCACCAGCATAAAATTCAAATCCAGTAGTGATTTCTAACGGACGAATTCGATTTTATTTATCGACATTTAAATTTTCGTAGCAGTATTTCCGACCTTTTATTTAAAATCCATAAGTTATTTCAAATCTTCAGTCCTATGCAAAGTGCACTGAATCTCCACAACTAATGCAAAACCATTTGCCTTTCAATTCAATAACAAAATGTTGTTTTCTTTCAGATTAAAAGAAAACAATAAATTAAGAAAAATTATTTCTTGTAAATTAAACAAAAGCACAGTAGTGTTTAAGTAAAATCTATAAATAACATGTTTACACTCTACATCTCCATGGGACCGCATATAGACAATAAAATTAAATGAAATCTGTGGCCAGACAAAGACTAGCATCTGGACGGTATACAAGAAATAAATAAAAGGCAATAAAACAAAAATAGAAAATCCTAATAAATTTTGGCGTTAAAAGAATAAGAACAAAATAGCAGTCAAAAAAGAGAGACACTCGATGGTTATTGCAGTGCAATATGGAAAGCTTCTTGAAAATTTATATTCCAAGAAGCAGAGAATATGTATGGACAGATATGGGTTAGCATTTTAAAACAACGCGTTTCCCACAACAAAAGTTTATTTCGAAAGGAAAGTTTGTTAACTGATAGCCGTCATCCTATTGCAATTAAATGTGTTAAATTAGAGTTGTTGCTTTGTAACACTCTTTCGTCTAGTTACCATAAACGATTACAGACAACGGTGTGTCTATGTTGAATGGGTTCAACAGAAGTTGGCAACTGACCCCAATTTGCATCATCAGCAATAAGGCCCGTTTCTAGATGAATGGTTGAATGGATGAATGGTACGCCATATAGAGTACATACTTCTATAACTGATTTGTCGAATGTGATAGATGAATGATTGATTCCCAAAAAACTCAGTTATACTAAGATCAGAAGATGCACATGAACACTGGGGATACTCTAGTTTTTTCTATAATTGAAAATGACCAAAATTCTCTCACATTTTAGTAGGAAATATGAGGCTAAAAACGGTCATAATTACTGAATGTCGTCTCGTCTACGGGTTCTTGACTTAGGCACTCGGGGGCGGATCTCTTTCATAATGTGGACTGTTCGCGGATATTTCGCAGTCAAATCTAGTCAATATTGATAGGAATATTGGTTGATTCCGCCGTAGTCTAGTAGGTAGTGTGTTGGCTTTTTAGACGTGAGGCCATGGTTTAAATCCCAGGTCAGACACTTCCAACAAAATATAAAAAATATTTCTTTCAACGAAATATAAAACATATTGCTTTGGCGACTTCCTCTCAGCAGATTTCTGGCAAAAGCTATGAGAATAAATAAAATTTCCACGAAATGTTTATCAAAAAATCTGTCGTTCGGATTCTACATTAAACTGTAGGGCCTACCAGTCATGTTTAAAAAAAAATAACGCACGCAACATAAGTGGTGTGAGAAGCTAGGTCGTAATCCTGGTAGAAGAGTAGTTATGACCAATAATGTACGAATATATGTATGTAATGCTACAGCAGATGATGATGAATTACAAACAGTCTCTTTAAAAGAGCGTGCACATAATTAACCTGAATATATCTGCAGTGAACGAGTTCAGCTTTGACTTGGAACGCATTTTATTAAAATAATTTCAACGAAGTCGCTGTAGTCTAGTAGTGTGTCGGTTTGTTAAACGAGAGCCAAACAAAACGAAATGTAATGAATATCTCTGTCAACGACTTTCGCTCAGCAGATTACTGGCATAAACTCTGAGAGTAAAAAAAAATTGCCACGAAAAGTTTCTCTTTCGAGGTTGATATTAAACTTTTGATCCCTGACAAAAGATTTGTAAAGATATTAAGTATGTATGGAATATACGCAATTTCAATCACTCAATCACAACGCTATTAGACTACAACACTATTGATTAGAGTAATTAATCTTCAACACAGGATGCCCTGGTAGTCTATTGGGTAGTGCGATACACACATTAGCGCTACACTGAACATAAGGTCTACATTACACTGAGTATAAGGTCTACGCTTTTTAGCTCGTAATAGTTATACTATAATTTGTAATTGTATTCTAATTAATAATCAAAATTTTCAACACAGTTTACGGCTGATAATATTGTTACGTTTTTACCTTTTAAAAAATGTTTAAAATATGAGGTCGTAGATTGCAAATAAAAATAAATTTGTGTTTAGTTTTAATTAAATTCTTTATTGTTCATACAATTCTGTATGCCACTGTTCACAACTTGATATAAACAACAAGAATTGCTTTGTTTGTTATTCCTCTTTGCACTCTTTTGCGTAAACAATACTAGTCAATTTGATTGAGAGATCTTTGAACGGAGATCTTCAAACCATGATTACTTTCTTCACACCAGACTGTCTGAACTTTTACCAACTCAGTTGCCTTCTTTGCCTTGCCTTTTATATGGCAGGGTAAACAGCCTGATGAATGCTCTTGAAGAAGAATGATTTCGAGTTCTTGAAATCTCTATAAATGTAAACATGTTGTTTACAACTTTTGATATTTGTTGTTGCATTTTTTTTACTTGTTTACCAATTTTTTTATGCTGGTGTTTTGTTGTCTGTTTACTTGTTTATCATGTAAACAAGTTCATTGTTTTTGTAGCTTTAAATTTAAACGATGTAAAAGCAAGACACCATTTCCATTTTCGTAACAATATTATGCAGTATCGAATAAGATTCCTTCCTCAAATAAAAAAAGGAAAATAGTTGAATTACCCTTAAATTAATTTTTTCCCCTTTTGATAGCTGCTATAACGGACTTGTTCATCGCCTGTCAGGTTTTGCCAGATAGCAACAACACTCCCGTTGTGTTTTTAACTTCATGTTTCAAGATTATTTCAAAATAGCGTGATCCGTACATTCGCCATTATATAAGCGTCGTGTTCCCTCTGATGAGTTATCATATATTGCAACTCGTCAGGAATTTTTTAAACAATGTTTTCCTTATTGACACAACCATCCATTTACAAACGTTTTTGCTGAACACAAAAATGCCTCTTAACAAAACTGAATAAATGATTAAATTTATGCGTAAATTTTTGCTTTAATCGTCATCATTAAGAATGAATATTAATTCCATGAAATCTATCTCATGAGACATTTATTTTTACCATTTTTTACTTTCTTGCATTGATATCCTGCTATTTTTTTTATCCCATCGTTTAATATTAACAAAATGATTTACTGGATTAATGACGCAAAAATATTTGCGTTAATCTTTTGTGGACATATGAAATTACAAATGCGTAGGTTATGTATGTAATTATAGACCATTAACTAAACTAAAGAAATCAGCATAAAAGTGATATATTTTTAGCCGCAGGCTTTAATAAACACAACGAGAAGACATGCAATTTATAAGTGCTCAAAAGAAAATAGAGTTGCCAGTATATTAAACTGTTAAATAAAGTAAGGGATGCCGTAAAATTCTGTGTAGAAACAAAAATTTTTGTAATCATATACATACAATATAGCATTGAAATATGCAATACATTTTGAAAATATCAGTAAACGTCAGTTCTGCTTTAACATTTGTGAAGGAAGCAAATAAATAATACACGTCAATCAAATAATCTTTCACTAAGTACTTCCTAACTTTAAATTTAAGTAAAACAAAGCATGTGTGATAGATGATTGAAAGACCTATTGGTGCCATTATATGTGGAGCAGAGGACAGCAATGAGTATTCAAAAAGATAGAAAAGAAAAGCTAGAATCGAACCATACTCATAATTTCTAATACTTATACTTATATTCATACATACATAATTGGCCATAACAACCCTTCAGTCAGGATTACGGTCTAGCTTCTCACTTCTCGCAGTCGCCGTAGTCTAGTAGGTAGTGTGTTCATTTATTAGACGTAAGGCCCGGGTTCGAGCCCCAGGCCAGACATCAAAAATAGAATATATATTCGGCGACTTCCTCTCAGCAGATGAAAAAGTTTCTCAAAATCTGTTGTTCAGAGTCGACGTTAAAATGTAGGTCCTGCCACTCAAGTACAAAATTAAAAAAAATACGCCTTTGAAGTACTCATCATACTTTCACTTAGCAATACGTATGATGTTATTGATTTCGACTCTCCTTTCCTCAACATTTACAAGAATCACAAAATAAGTATGATTCGCGTACGAGTACTACAGTACTCACTAGAAGGTTGTGTGTTTGCTTTGCTTGCTGACTTTGTCTTTTTCTTTTTTTTTTGGCAAATGCAACAACAACTAAGACTGTAAATTTTGATGAATGATTCAAGTAACTTGAATCATTTATAAGTATTATAAGTATTTTTCTAAAGTTATAAATCTGAATGAGTAGGCTTATGAATCAAACATATTTCGAATGGTATGAATTCTATGTCAACGTTGCACTCATACTCATTGTACTCATACTTATAAATCAATATTGTAGTGAGTACAAATTATTCAGAATAGTTAAATTGAAATATTGTTGTTTCACTTATATTTATGCTTATGAGTAGCGAAAAAATGATTCATTACTGATCTCTGTTGTGGATGTAACGTTCAAATGACCAGCATGCCTTCTCCATTTGGAGCGCATCCGAAATATCAAGTTATCTATAACTATGTCACCTAGGTCGAACTGAATTTAACATGGCATGAGTTATGTTGGCTTTGGAAACCCCCGTGGTTTGTAGACTGCGAATTAAGAAAACTCTACAAGAAAAAGTCTAATGGAGTCAAATCTCATAAAACTCGATCTCTATTGCCAGTTTATATCACCTCCACGTTAGATGACAATGCCTCAATTCGCTTGTTCAGTTTATCAAATATATCATGAGATGTGTTGCACACAACACCGTCCTGTTGAAACCGCATGCTGTTGGTTTCGAGATCATCCAATTCAGTTCACAAAAATTTGGTTATCATCGACAAAAATCTTCGCCGTCACCATTGATGACCTAGCCAAATTCATTCCAAAAAATATGGAACGCTAATATTGTCAGCCCAAAATCCACACCATAGAGTGACTTCTTGGGACTGCAACGGATACTCTTGTATCTCATTTGAATTGGTATCGCCTCTAATACAATAATTGTGTATGTTCATGTAGCAATTCATACAGAAATAGGTCTCATCGCTAAAGAGGATTTTTCGATGAAAATTAGAATCAGTGTAATTTCTTGACACATTTTTACCTAAAGCGTTCAATTTTCTGCAGGTGACAACCAACAATTTTTTTTATAGAACTGAACATTACGCATTGTAGCTCCAGTTAAAAACGGCAAAGAAATTGACGAACACATAACTGTCAACAAGACACTTTGTAAGCAAAATACCGTTAGGAGCTATAATGACTGGTTTTGCGGATGGTATTAAAAGTTAAATTTGTTTACGGTAGTATACATAGTGTGTGTAACAAACGTCAGCCAAAATGCTTAAGAAAGGCAATTATTTTGCAAGAGTTAAAACTTCAATTACTTGCAAACGATTTACTGTTCACAATACTCAAAACCTTATACTACATACATACATACATACGCAATTGGTCATTACAACTCTTCAGTCAGAATTACGACCTTGTTTTTCACAACACTTAGGCTGTGTGTGTTACTTTTTTACATGAGCGTGGGACTTACAGTTTAAAGTCAATTTCGAACGACAAATTTTTGAGAAGCTTTTCATGGCAATTTTATTTTCTCTCCGAATTTTTGCCAGGAATCTGCTGAGAGATCGAAACAAGGACTGAAGTGGCAACTAATTTCGCAGCTTTAGCTTCAACAAGGTGACTTTCATGGTGTGATGGTTGTCCGGTGTTGGAGAAACTTATTTTATTTTTAGAGTGCTATAAAGGACCACACTGTATTCACTATAAAAATTTTAAATTTTATTAAACCATTTCAACCATTTTATTAAAATTTTTTAAACGTTCGTATTGAATTTGAATTAAAAAACGGGTTTATACAATTTAGAGTGAAATAAAATAACAAGTAGATTCAATAGTTTTTCTGTGGATATTTTATTTAAAATTTTTTTTTGTTTTTATTTAAACCACATTTAAAAAAATTTGCTACAAAACTTTGTATATCTGGTATTTAAACAGAGCGAACGTGCGATGTAACAAAATAAAATATTTTGTTTTTTTTTCTTGCAACAATAATAACAAGAAATGAAAACATTGACAACAGAAATTTGCATTAAATAGTATTGTTTACTATGGAAACAAACAATAAATATTTGTATACGAAAAAGCTGTTTACACTGACAGTGTAATAAATTTAATATGTGTGTGGTAACTCAATTGCGTTTTTGTATGTGGCTTTATAAAAACAAGACTTTATGCTTATATACTTAATTGGCCCTTACAAACCTTTAGTCAGTATTCTAAACTCACTTCACTCACCACCCATGCTGTTTGCGATAATTTTATTCATGAGTGACTAGACCTTAAGTTGAATGTCGAACTACTCTGAACTACAAATTTGGGAACCCTTTGCTTGATTATTTACTTCCAAAACTTTTATAAGAAGAGGAGGACATCAAGAGACATTTTTTATTTCTTTTTTATAATGAAATGTCAGAGCTTAAGTTTAAACTCAGAACCTCTGATCTAGTAGTACTAACGCAGTTAATGATTCAACTGTGAAGGCAATCGCCTACAAGTTTGCTGGTTTGGGCAAACGGAAAGGAATTGTATTTCTTAAGGATAGTGCATTACAAGTAACTGGACTAAAGCTGAGATATCCTGTGAAAGAGATACTTATGCATCCACTTTATAAATCAAGTCTGGCTTGAAGGGAACATCAGCATCAGTGTATGGCAAGCATATGACAAGCAATTTTATTAGTGACAAATTTGCCTCAGTAGAAGGGCAATACGGAAGTGAACTGATATGAGGGAGATATTGTTACGCTTTTACCTTTTAAAAACGTATAAAAATTTAAATGTTCATGCAAAAAAAACTCCGCTTAGATCCACTTCTCAGTGCTAGATATAAAGGGACAGACCAGTTGAAAGCTTTCATTTGATGGATCATGGGATAGGTTACTAATCGGAAGCAAAATACATTTCGGAAGGCCGAACATGTTAAAAGGGTGACCGATAAGTTATGTTTTCCGTGTAATTAAGTCATATTCAATCTTGTCTCCAAAGAGAGATAATTAAAATGAATTAATTTTTATGTTAACGGCTGAGTGATGACATGGCAATAGATCCTAAACGAGGCAATCAAAATCTGTCCATAAAATTGTTGTTTAACAACTACACTCTCAGTTGTTTTTTCCTATATTTATTGCCCTCTAAAGACATATTTTTAAGAGATTGTCTCACATTTTTCTTTTTAAATGTATGTATACGTAATCGTTTCTAGTGTAACCACTCTGTCTATGGTAATGTGTCTTCTATAAGAAATGAATTAAATCTCCAATGGTATAATAGAGGAGACCATGACTTGGCAATGAAAATAATATGCAAATACTTGTACAAACAATTCTGGTAACTTAATATCAACTTTTAAACAAGTAGACGGTATTTGTACTTTGTTCAGTCGATTTGTGTAGATAGTAACAGCCTCACAAATGGCAACAATAATGAAAAATAAATTACCTTTTGATATACCACAGCTACCTATATTACATAAGTACTATAGTTTCTACTGCTAAAGTTGATGTACTGCCACATGGCCTATGGTCGTGAATTATTAATGTTATTGAAGACAGCCGTATAAACATATCAAAAGTTTGAAGGACTGACAGTAAAACAGACTACTATTGCTTCTTAATACTTTAAAGAGTTTTGTTATTGTTCTGCTACTATAATGTTGATATTGAAAATGAAAATTTCTTGTATTAATAACAACAATAACAACAATAATGATTTTAAATTATTTACAAGTCAGTATTGAAATACAATCTATTCGTGAACCATAACTACATCTGCAGAAAGTAAGCTGAGACAGACAAGGCAACTGGAAAATGCAAACTAAGCCTATAGAATACATTCACTTTAAACTACTTACTGCGGTTTCATTTAGGGTTGCCAAATGGTTTACCAAGGGCTTATTGTGTTTGAAAACCATCTAACTTTAATTGGAATCATTCTTGTAAGCCTTTTAAAATCTTTCGTGCCACAAAAACAATGAACTTTTTTGCATGATAGACAAGTAAACAAAAATATACCCACAAACACTGCAAGAAAAAATGTAAACAAAAATACACAAACAACAATAATGATACAACGAACTTTCAATTTTAAGAACATTCATCAGACTGTTTACGTTGCCATATAAAAGACAAGGCAAACGTTATATACAAACTTCTTTTGGCTTGAATAGGATGATTATGACTGCAACGAGACATATTGTCAACAAGACAGTGCAAATCGTCACCCAGCTCGTGCCGCATAGGAAATTCTGCACGAAAAATTTCAGTGGATTGTTATTTTACATGGAGCTGTTGTGAGCCAACCACCTAGATCTTGCAACTAGACTTTGTTTGAAATTTTCTTGTGGGATTTTTTTAAGTCGCAGGGGTATGCAAAAGAGACTCCATTCACAGTTCTCAAAGCGTACGTATATAACCCATGCCATCGATCCAATCAAATAATTTAAGCACCAGAATTATCGAAAATTTAACATTTCAAATGCGCTCCACCAGGAGAAAACGTAGCGGACACTTTAACGATGTTATATTCCACACATAATGGCAACAATTAGTCTTTCAAACGAATAAAAAATTCCAATGATATCTCACATCCACACTTTGTTTTTTATCATAGATCAATGATAATGATATGTGATATGGTTGTGTTGTATACCGGCACTGCAAACAGAATGGCCTGTTCAAACCTAAGCAAACTCTCTTAAGTGTCAGATGTAGGGTTAATAATCAAACATCTTCACTTATGTATACTTCAATACTGCAATTATTAATGTGGGCTACTTGCCGCCAAATACTCAATTGTCTCTGATTTGTCGATATAACACTTTTCTTTAACAGCGCCCCACAGAAATTAGTCCAACGGTGTCAAATAGCAGCTTCTTGGTTACCAATTGACATCACCGTTTCGGCTAATTAAATGACCATCAAACATCGGACGCAATAAATCAATTGTGCCATGAGATGTGTAGCAAGTTGCACCATCCTGTCGTTCACATTAATGCCATGAAGAGCGGGTACAAAAAAGTCGGTTATCATGGTGCAATAGGTGTCTCCATTGACAGTAGTGGTTGCACCGTCCTTATTTTCAAAGAAATATGGGCCAATGATATATCCGCTTCACAAGCTGTACCAAACAGTCACCCGTAACGGGAGCATTGGCTCCTGTAAGACCACGTGTCATGGTGGGAATTAAACCGCGGCCACGGCACTTGAAGTTTAGCACACGAGCCCTAATGCCTATTTACTCGAATCTCGAATAGTTAAAAAAAAGTAGCACACTGTATCACACAGCAAGGAAGAATGTAGTTGTGAATGAAGGAAGAGAATGAGTTTTCCACATATTAATAGAGCGTCCTAGAAAAAAATGCTGGTTTATTGGTCAATCGACCACAAACAGAGTGTTACTTTGAGAAATGAACTTACAGTAGATGGTGCGTAATGGGTCCGTCATTCTCATTTTCAACGAAATGTGCACAAATTATGCCTCCGCTCTACAATCTGTACAAAAAAGTTACTCGTAATGGGTGTATTGGCTTCTGTAAGACCAAGTGTAAGTTTTCTGAGCCCCACATACGGCAATTTTGGTTAACGTACACACCAAGATGAACATGAGATTCCTCCGAAAAGATGATTTTTTTTTTTTTCAAATCGACATCAATCGACATCATCGTACAGTTTCTCGTTTGCCCACCTATTCCAATAAATCCCAATGTTCCTCAAGCATAAATCGATTCATTACGTTTAGTAGAGATACCATACTGAATTTTGTGGCAGAATAGAACGACATAATGCCAGAATGCCAGCTTCGAAATAACCAATGATTCAAATTTAAACCGATAGATGGCCCACTCGATAGTAAAATATTGTTACGAACATGGAAACGGTGTAACATCGTTTAACATTAAAATGAGCAAAAGCTACACAAACAAATAAAACGAACTTGTTACAAGTAAACCAACAACATCAGTATGAAAGAAAAGGGGACAAGTAAGAGAGAAGGCAACAACAAGCAATGTGTACAAGATACACAAACAACAATAAAGGCCCAACAGAGTTCTCGAGAAAGCGAAACAACCAACATTCGACTTCAAAAACCTTCATCAGACTGTTTGCGTGGGCATATAAAAAGACAAGACAAAGCAGGCAACTAGTAGAAAGAATTCATTCTTGTGTGAAGACGCGTTGCGTGTGAAGAGAATAATTTGGTTTGAAGATCTTCGTTGTAAAGATCTAATAAACAAGTATTGTTTACATCAAGCCGTAAATAGTGGCACACGGAATTGTAACAATATTTAGCGTGTCTTCAAGATTTATGGCATTGTATTGGATTAGGATTGGATTATCCTTCGCTTGTGTAGCATACTTAATTTTATCTTCAAAGAAAACGTGGATTGAGTATCAGGCTGAAATCTATTCTGAGTCGAGTCCTAAATGGATTCATTGCTATCACCTGCTATTTACTATTTCATAAAAATTTTAGTGTGTGTGCTTACGTTTGCTCACTAAAAGGAGTGTCTCTATGCATATAATGGGTCTGTGGTACTCTAATGGTGGCAGTAATTTATTTTTGTGTCATATTTTTTCATGTAATACGAGAGAAAATGACAAAACTACTCTACTCTAATGCTAGTTTTTATTTCATTAGAACACATAAATATATACATATTTTACTTGCTTATATACGAGGATATCATTCATTGCAAGGAACGCATTTATACACTCCTGTTGGTTTATACAAAAAAATTAAAGTGACAATTTCACAAAACACACACTGTCATAGGAGAAAGGGAGCTAAGCCATAACAATAGAGTAATGAAACGGAAGTGGTGCGGCAGTTATAAAAATTATTTATAAACAAACCAGTTTAATTTACTTAATTAGTGGTGGTTATACACAAGCATACCTACATACCTACATATACAGTGTGATATAGAAAGGATTCTTTTCATATAGTTATTTGTGTAGACAGTGATGATTGCAAAGTTCTGCTCTTGAAACATTTCTTTGAACTTTGTTTTAAAGCATAGAGAGGGTATGATTAAGTGAGGTGCAGAGCAGAGGAGTGAACTAATTAAATTTATAAAAATAATGAAAATAAATGTAAAACTAATCGTAAATGTCCCCTGAAGTCATGTCTGGTAAAATGATTAGTAAAACCAACAGCAACGACAACATTTTTAAAGGATAATTGCTTTTGTAAGCTAAAACTATAAACAATTTAAATAAAAAATAATTCCTTGTTTCAACTTCAAAATGAGTGGATTAGATCAAAAACAAATAAAAGAATTAACAAATATATTTACAAAACATAATTATAAAATAAGTTACGAAAAGTTGATAGGGACGGAGTTGAAACATCATTTTAATTTCCAATATTGATAGAAAACTAGATGTAAAGTTCCTTAACATATTGTTACATTTTCACACTTTTAATAATATTTAAGATATGAGTTCGTAGATTGCAAATAAAATAAAAATACATTTGTGTTTAGTTTCAAATCAATTCTTTATTGTTTGCACAATTCTGTGTGCCACTGTTCACAACTTGATCTAAACAACAACAATTGCTCTCTTTATTATTCTTCTTTACACTCGAACACTAACAATTGTTCGGCAGATTTTTATAACGGAGATCTTCTAACCACGGTTGTTCTCTTCACACGAAACGCGTCTTCACACAAGACCGACTTAATTTTTATTAACTCCGTTGCCGGCTTTGTCTTGCCTTTTATATGCCAACGTAAACAGTGTGATGAATGATCTTGAAGCCGAATGTTCGTGTCTTCGCCTTCTCGAGATCTCTATAAATGTAAACATCGTTGTTTCATTATGGTTGTTTGTTTATTTTTTTATTGTTATCTGTGTATTTTTATATTGGTGTTGCTGGTATAAGTTCAAGCAAACAAGTTCATTGTTTTTGTTTTTTGGTATCTTTTGTTTATCATTTTAACGTTAAACGATGTAAAAACATTTCCATTTTCGTAACAATTTTTTTACTCTACTCAGAGAAGATTATTTGCTGTCATTTAGTTGCTTACTTAATTGGTCATTACTTCTCATACCTGGGCTCACAAGCCCTTTTTCGCTTAAGGTTTAAATCTTTCACTTGATGTTATTAAGTATGGCAGACCTTTATCGACAAAAACTAGTTCGATGATAGACAATTCACTTGAAAAACTTTTCATGGCACTTTTATTTACTCTCAGAGTTTTTGACAGAAATCTGATGAGAGCTAGTCGTTGAAGAAATATTTTTTTTTCATATTTCGTTTTGATGTTTGGCCTTGGGCTCGAACCCGGGCTTTACGTCTAATAAGCGAACACACTACCTAAAATGTATCTGCCCGTTATAATCCTCCGTTTAGTTAACGGCAAGTTATAATAATGGCCCTTAGAATAACAAATTTGTTTTTCTTGTGTCCCATATACTTGTCCAGTGAGTTCTATTCTTGACTTCCGTGCTTTCAAAAAAGATAAGATTTATTTCTGTACACCCTGTTATTTACATATCTTCCCTTAGTTTCTCCAGCATAGAAACAAAGCCAAAAAAAGTTCTTGTAGTTGCACTAAAAAACAAAAATTCTGTGAAAAATGCCATCATTTTTATTATCCCATCCACGGCTAAATGAAGTTAATCGCTGCGATTGGAAGTGCTTGTTTTGTTGCTGAGCAATTACAGGAAAAGGCCGACACAAACCTTAGAGAAAAAATAAAATTAAAGAGAATCAAGAAGGGAAATCAATAAACATCTTTTAAAACTCTTGACGTATAACAATAGACAACGGACATCATCAGCAGGCTTAAACTTGAAGAAATAAAAAGTAACAGAAAGTCATGAAATCAAATCAATTTCAGAAAAAAGAGTAATGAAGCAATAACAACAGAGAAGAAACGAAACACAATGAAATGAAATTTAATGTCTATTTATGAACGTTTTTAATCGATGAAGGGCTATAAATAAAAAGGTCTGCGTCTTACGTTTTGATAACAAAAAAAAGGTTATGGAGTTGATTGGCTTAAAAATTTATACTCAAACAAGCAAACGGTGTTGATGGCTTCATATAGCTTTAGGCCGTAACTACCGGCATAGAAGTTAAAAAGACAAAAAGAAAAGAATTTGAAATCATCGGTATTGAAATGAAGTGCTTTAAGCATACATAATTGGTCATTACAACCCTTCAGTCAGCACTACGACCTAGCTTCTCACACCACTTATGTTGTGTGCGTTAATTTTATACATGAGTGGCGGGACCTAGAGTTTAAAGTCAATTCCGAACGATACATTTTTGAGAAACTTTTCGTGATAATTTAATTTTCTCTCAGAGTTTTTGCCGGAAATCTGCTGAGAGGAAGTCGCCGAAGAAATATTCTCATATTTTCTTTCTGTTGGAGATGCTTCATCTGGAGTTTCAAGCGTGGCCTCACGTCTAATAAACCAACACACTGTCTACTACATTCGCCATTAACGTCATATGTCAGATTTATTGGAAACAGTAGTAAAAAATGTCGTATATTTAATTTTGCGCATTTAATCAACACTTATTTAGTTCCTGAAGCGTATTCTGACAGGAACCGTTGTTAAAATTACTGTTAACAATTGGTTTAAACAATCACTAGTAGATCTCAAAAAAAAGGAATCGGAATAGAAATTTGTGTAGTCGTGTTATAAATAAACAAATTTACAAACATAAACGTCTGACGTTTTGATGTTTATTTATTAAGAAGATATTTTGAAAGCTAAGCTACTGGCAGACAGCAGCATTTCCCACAATAGTGGGTACCTTTCACTCCCTAGCAAGCACATATGTACGTCTCTCCTGTGTATATTTTAAGTCTTTATCATGTCCAAAAGAAAAGAGTTGTTTTGATTATTATGAATATGACAAGCTAAACTATTAGAGAAATGACTACCAAACAACAAAGGAATATAAACATAAACAGCTTGAAATACTAATAGAAAATGAAGCATTAAAATTTCTTAGATTTAACAAACAGTACGAGTAAGAGGTACTGCTTCTAAGCTAAGCATGCTGCTGTGTAATGCCTATTTACGCTTGATTTTTATTTAAGATATCAGAGATAGAGATGAAATAGCTGTCGTCTTTTTGTCTAAACAGAGTTGCATATAATCTGCATGTGCTATGGAGTTGGTAGCATACAGCATCGTTTTTTAAACATTCATCAAAATTGTGTACGTTGTTTTATTTTAAGTTCTTTCTTCAGTTCGGTTTGTGCAACTATTTGTGTGTTCATGTGATTTTATTAAATTAATTGTATTTATCGTTGTTGTTGTTGTAACATTAAATGTCTTTGTTTGTAAACAAAGTCGACTGAATAAAATCTTTACACATAAAAGCAACATGTCTACTTGTCTCTTCATTTTTCTGCCCCTCTGCCTGCCGTTTCCCTGTTACGCTTATTGAGGCATTACTTTGTTTCCTCTAAAGTCGTTTGTATTTCTTTTTCTTTTCTTGGAATATCTTTAGACATTGAGAGTACAATTTCATGTTGTTTGGTTAAAATTTTTTCCATTCATTTCTAGTTTTTTATTTGAGATTTGGGAGAAAATGTTTATTTTGGCAGGTTGTTAAGTAGTGTGCTATTTTCAAAATGTTAACAATTTATCGAAATTATTTATTTTGGTTTTCGTAGAGCTGTAGTCGCCGTAGTTTAGTAGGTAGTTTGTTCGCTTATGAGACGTAAATCCTGGGTTCGAGCCCTAGGCCAGACATCAGAACGAAATATGATAAAAAAAAAATATTTCTTCGGCGACTTCCTCTCAGCAGATTTCTGGCAAAAAGTCTGAGAGTATATAAACCTGCCATGAAAAAGTTTCTCAAAATCTGTCGTTCGGAGTCGACGTTAAACTGTAGCTCCCGCCACTCAAGTATAAAAAAAAATTAGGGCAAACAGTGGTGTGAGAAGCTAGGCCGTAATCCTGACTGAAGGGTCCAATTATGTACGTATCTAGAGCTGTGATAGCTTTTATTTAAATATTAAGAAATTGGAAATCAGAGTAACATTTGATATTTCTCCCTATACAAGTGGAATGCTGTGGGAATGGCATCCAGGGGACTTTTGAATATTATTAACCAGTGATGAAGCTTAACTTATTTGTCGGCGTAGTCTAGTAGGTACTGTATTGACTTATTAGACATGAGCCCATGGTTCAAACCACAGGTGAGACATCTCCAACAAAACCTAGTATGACTAGCGACTGCCCCTCAGCGGTTTTATAGCAAAAACTCTGAGAGTAAATTGCCATGAAAAAGTTTCTCAAAAATCTGTCGTTCGGAGTCAACTTTAAACTGTAGGTCCCGCCACTCATGTCTTCACACAAGACTGACTGACTTTGTCTTGCCTTTTATATGGCAGACAAAACAGTCTGATGAATGTTCTTGAAGACGAAAGTTCATAGCTTCGCCTTCTCGAAATTTCTATAAATCTCGTTGTTCCATTTTTGTTGTTTGTGTATTTTGTTTACATTTATTTTGTAGTGTTTGTTGTTGTATTTTTGTTTACTTATTTACCATTTTTTTATGCTGGTGTTTGTTGTTGTGGTTTTGTTTACTTGTTTAACATTTTAATGTTAAGTGATGTAAAAGCAAAACACCAGAATCATCTAGATTTTTCATTTTCATAACAATATAAATATCTTTTCTGGCTTTCTTACTGCCTTCCAAGGCCGCAATTGTTGTATAGTAACAAGGGTATTATATTGCTATCTCAGCTAACAGAAAGAGAAATTTAAAAGAGATATTTTAACAAAATGTTAACACAGCTAACCCAACTAAATCGATTTACAATTGCCGCAATTATGAATGTTAACTTTACAAACATTTTCCTACCAAATAATTTCAATACGACAAAAAAAATGAACGAAAATATAACAATGACAATAAAAAATACATTTGTCACATTGTTAGCAAAAATATTGTAACACAATAAAATAAAAGGAGTGAGAAGATAAATGACTTTATTTAGATTAATTGAACCATAATTGACAATAACGACTTGTTTAATTTTGTTGTTTATAAAGTGACATGACAATAGTTTACAAACTGACACAGTGCTACTCTTTTTATGAGAATAAGGTTAATTCCTGTCCTTGACAAATGGTACTTAGCAATCAGTATTGCAAACCTGAAATTTTGAAACGGTACTGAACTTTAACTGAAAGAGTAATTTTTTGCGTCAAATGGTACTTTTGTAAAAAAACTTACATACATAATTGGTCATTATAACCCTTCAATTAGGATTATGACCTAGCTTCTCACATCACTTATTTTGTGTGTGTTAATTTTATACATGAATGGCGGGACCAAAGTCGACTCCGAACGACATATTTTTGAGAAATTTTATCATGGCATGTACGAATTGTTAAGTACTATTTCGACTTGTTTGACTTATTTATGTTCAAAAAGAATTGCCAACGTTCGACAAAAGTCCCTTCTGGAAGACCAGATATAAACTTTTCATATTTCGATACAAAAAATTGTATAACTTGCTCCTAAACAAATAAAATCCTTCCTTTGGGATACCTTCCCCGTCAGAAGAAAGCAAAAACACATTCCCATAGAACATAGAGCACACAATCAGACCAACGAGACTAACAGTATAATGACAACGATAGCGGCAACTATAGTCATACTCTGTAACAGAAATGCAATTTTGCATCACAACTACGGCTTAAACCAGTAAAAGATTATTTGTTTCTTTCTAGCCACAATACAAACAATCTCCATTCAAAATTTTCAAGCAATACGACTAAAGTGGGTTCCATAACAACCATTTGAGAATTGTTAATCCAACATGTACAATTCGTTAATGCATCTCATACTTTATTCGCAGAGACATGTTCTATGTTTACTGTTGATATCATCAATTGTTGTTCCTTTTTACTGTGGTATGTAAACTAAACGACCAACAACTTGTTAACAGTGTTATTAGCCCAGGTAAGCTAAGTGCCTGTAATGTTGGAGAATTAGCGGTAAAGTTATTATGTGTATATGTATTATTAAATATGAATTAATAAAACGAATGAATACAGAGCCACAGACACTGTAGGCT
Source organism: Sarcophaga rosellei (assembly GCA_930367235.1). Classification (NCBI taxonomy): domain Eukaryota; kingdom Metazoa; phylum Arthropoda; class Insecta; order Diptera; family Sarcophagidae; genus Sarcophaga; species Sarcophaga rosellei. The sequence continues at coordinate 29,162,981 of OV884021.1, read as the reverse complement.
TAGGAAGAAATTTCAATTACATTTGTTTTGCAAAATGATGAATTTATTGTATTTATTAATGAAAGTTCATTTATTTATACTCTTTACAATTCAAAGGAATCCTTTTAATTTGAGTTTAACGAACGGGAATATGCAAATGAAAATCATTTAAAATTCTCATGAAATTTATGCTCAAATAAATTTTTACACCTACAGAAACAAACAACAAAACAAATAAATTGAGGTACGCATAAAATGAAACGCTCTACGTATTTAATATACGCATTAGATTTAGACGGAGGTGAAGTGTAAACACACTAGTGGCAATTCATTCCAGTGCATGTAAATTTTTCTTAGAATCTATGGTATAAGGACACAATGGTTTCCTCTGTTTAAATAATTTAGAGGACACAAAGATAAAACAAAGATTTGTCACACCAATCGATGACAGCGCTTCCTCGATTTTGTCCTTCCAACGCAAACGAGGTCGTTCTCTTCGACGACTTCCAAAGATCCCTGCATCAAATACCCGTAGACAGATATCGGATTCAGTAATGTGTACAAATAATAATTTAAAATTTTATCAAAAAAACGTGCATTCTTGGGGGCAACACTCATTTTATAACCGCCCTAATCGGCAATTGTTGTTGTTTACATAAAGTTGTGAACAGTGTCACACAGAATTATGCGAATAGGCAAAAATTTTAATTAAAACTAAACACATATTTATATTTAATTTATTTGCAATCTGCGAGCTCATATTTTAAATAGTTTTAAAAGCTAAAAACATAACAATATTTCACAATTTCTGAACCAGGTTTCCCAATAGTTCTGAAGGTCTTTCGTATTGTCCGACACAATATTTCCATCCCTTGCTTTTGATTTTCTCTTGGCATTCTTAAATTTATTGATCGATAGTGTGGCTTAATTCAATAAACAAGTGCGAATAAACGCATATCCACTACTGTATGGACAACAAATATTGACACAGCTTTTAAAGCTGGTTCACGTGTGTATGTTCCGTAAACTTTGGTCTCGATAGAATTACTTATGAGCATAATTTATAAAAAAAACAAGAGGTTTTTATACACTTATACTCATTCAGAAGAGAGTGAATGTGACTCAATGTTTGTGTATTTATAAGAAATAAAATTAAAATTCATCTTTTTGATATTTTCTTAAGCGCCTTTAGGCAAATAAAAAGAAAACAGAAAATTCCAGCGTGTATGTGTGATTGTAATTCTGAATGTAGTCACGTATGTTCCAATAAATAATCAAAAGGATGATAACAAAATCAACAGGACCCTAAAATCAACTTAAGCAAATTCGTATGAAAGCTAAAAAGTCACCAAGCAAATTAAACAAAAACATCAAGAAAGACAAACAGCAACAATATGGAAGAAATATACGTTTAGGTTAACTAGATGGGGTAACAGAAAAAAAATGTATTCATTATTCTGTTGGCCGTTGGGCATTTAACCCTGCTTTACAAAGCCTTAAAGCGATGTAAACAATTTAAAAAAGTAGCCGTAGTCTAGTAGGTAGTGTGTTGGCTTATTGGAAGTAAGGTCACGGTTCAAACCCCACATCAGACATCAAAACGAAATATAAAAAAATAAAGCAGATTTCTGACAAAAACTCTGAGAGTAAACAAAATTGCCATGAAAAGTTTCTTAAAATATCTGTCGTTCGGAGTTGACTTTAAACTGTAGGTCCCGCCACTCATGTATAAAATTAACACACACATGAGTGGTGTTAGAAGGCCGTAATCATGACTGAAGTGTTGTAATGGCCAACTATTATATGTTAAGTATATAAACAATTTAAAAGGAATGAATATCATCGCCGAAGTATTGAATGTATTTGTAGAAATGAAACCGTACTGCCCTTAAATACTTGTAACATTCAATTCTTCTAATCGCTTTCCGAAAACCCCTGTCTGTGGTACAAGTATTTGGTCAAAGGAATTGAGTTAATTACACTCAGCGTCCTACACTGTACGAAATAAACAAAAGGCAGGCCATCTGAAAGAGGTGTTAACTGGCTCTATCTCTATCGAATGTGGCGTACTATTGAAATTAACTTCTTTGAAGTCATAATACAACTTTATTGTATCGGCTGTATCTCTATCGAGATATCTCTATCTATTGAAAATAACTTCTTTGAAGTCATTATACAACTTTCTTATGTCATAATACAACTTTCTTGTATCACGACAAAACTTTTTGTATCGGCTCTACCTCTATCGAGGTGTCTCTATCTATTGAAAATAACTTCTTTAAAGTCGTTATATAACTTTCTTGTGTCAAGATACAACTTTTTTGTATCACGAAACAACTTTTTTGTATCGGCTCTAGCCGATTGAAAATAATTCTTTTGAAATCATTATTCAACTTTTTTGTGTCATGATACAACGTTTTTGCATCATTATACAACCCATTTTTTGTCACGTTACAAGTTTTTTGTGTCGTAATACAACTACTTTGTGTCGGCAGTAACGCCTGTATCCCCTCCATCCGATTGTAATTAAAATTGTGACTAGAGAATGAAGTCGCCGTACTCCAGTAATTAGCGTGTTGGCTTGTTAGACGTAACACCACGGTGATACTTTACGAACTCTGGCTCGACTGGTGGTGATTTCTCAATCCCTCTTCTTCTTATTGTCAGTAGTGAGAATATAATTTCTTTTTACTATAAAAAAATAAACAATTTCCCATAGTTGGATTCAATACTAGCTCGTGGGAGATAGTCGCCGATAAAGGAAGGAAAAATGGCGATGGGAGGACGACTTTGTATGGGATGGCATCTTTAATGATCTGATATCCGTACTTTGAAGCCTTTTAATTTCAAGAAAAGATTCATTTTTGTACCAATTCGAAACCGCCCATTTATACGTTAGTATTGTTGTAATTCAGTTAGCCTGAATCCTTAGGAACAGGATTCTGAGTTTGAGTTGTGACACTTCATGACGCATATGACACAATCTGCCACTAATTGATGCCGTCATCAATACCGTGGATATGCATATCCTGTAGGGATCTTAAACGGCTTCTGCTGGAGTAGGAAATTATGTCAATTTGCCATGAGCTGGGGTCATTAAAGGTAGAAAACTAACACAATAGTTTCGATCACCCTGAGTGTTTTTTATTTACCACTACACGTATTGAAACTTACCAACCTACTTTAAAAAGAAAATTAAATTTTAACTAGGATTTGATTTAAAAAAAAATGTAAAATTTTTGTGAAATAGCCTTCAAGTCTTCTTCATCGCAAAGTCGCTTATGTTAGGTTATAGAGATCAGAACTTTGTACTTAAATTTTGTATGAACTAGCTTGCTGTCACACTAATGTACATAAAATTTTTTTTAAATACCTTTAGAAGTGAAAACAGCAAATTTGACATGCTTTTTCTCTCTCATGCCACAGCTACCTCCTTCTTGATTTATGGTCTTTATTATAAAAAAAACAATTTTTTCATCCCACAAAGTAACATTTTTTCTAACAAAAATGCGGAAATACTCCGCACACCTAAAACTTCTCAATTTTTGTTTATTGTAACCTCCATTTCCTCTTAGTGAATTTATGCAAGATGTCCTTGATACTGGCGGCTATTTTTGCGTTTGTAGCAAATAAAGTATGGAGATGAACTATATTTGTTATTGTTGCATAATAAATTATTTTCCTTTTTAGGTACTTTTTTTTCTTTTCTCTTTCTTGTTTTCTTAAATATTTTGAGACAATATATGCAGGAGACAAGAATAATATTTTGTTTTCATTTGTTAATTTGGCATGGAGGAGGCGGGAATATATTTTCAAGGCGCTAACTGTTTCACACTAAGGCTGACTTCCAAAATGTTAGTTGCTTTGTTTGTGTTTAAACTAAGTAAAGTGTTTCATAAAGCCGCTATACAAAATGTTTACAATGTATCCTATTTCAAAACGTCGTCAATGTGTACTTTTAACGCAGTAAAAAGGCAATCAGGCATCGTAGTTATAGTTGATGCATTGTTTGGTAACTTTGCATATCTACATCTTATATATAAAAATGAATGTGTGTTTGATTGTATGTTTGCATGTTTGTATGTTTGTATGTTTGTATGTTTGAAGTTTATAGACGATTAAACGGCTGAACCGATTTTCTTGAAATTTTCACAGAGTCTTCCTGTATGTCTGGAAGAAGTTATAGGCTACTTTTTATGTTGATATTCCAAATGAGCGAGGGGCCATGCCCACGTATGCTACATACTACATACTTAATATTTAATTGCATTTGAAATATATTACTCATACGCATAGTAGTTACCCCTACAAGTATGCTATCTGTGATTCCTGATGTATAAAACCAAAGAAAATAAAGTGTAAAGAACGACGCGGGGGGAAAGATAGAAGGGAAAGAAAAAAATTTTGTAACCAACATTTGTGAAAAAATTCACCAAATAAGAAAAAATATAACCAAAATTCAATTCGTAGACTTTTGTTTTATTTATTTTTTTTTCAAGTTTAAATTATCTATATATATAAAAATGAATGTACTTTATGGAATCGTAAACTATGCATTTAATCTTTAGCAAAGTTGTTGCGCATGAGCCGAAGAAGGTTTCTAAGTTGGTATAACCAATTTCCGACAGGTGGCGCCACTGAAAATTCTTCGAAATTAATTAAATCGTAAACTGTGCATTTGATCCTGTGTTGAAAAGAAAAGAAAAGAGCATTACTAACCTTAGAATCAGCATTGAGACTGAAAAATCTTCGAGTACATGCCGCACAGATCCGTTCGCATGAATCACTTGAACAATGAATCACTTGATCGAATGGGTACTACTCAGGCCCGTTCGTCTGAATCATCTGGACAACGGGAAACAAAATCAATAAAATGATTCAAACTTAATTGGATATTTGTCTAATGTCTTTCCTTCAAATTTATTTTAGTTTGTAGTGCAGCAAAGCGCGCAGGGTACAGCTAGTAATTTATATACCGTAGTAGAACTGCATACAAACTTTGTATTGATACATTTTGAAAGTCAGCATATATTCAATTGGGAATAAAATTAAAGGAAAAAACAACAGACAATAGATTTCAAACGAAACACTGATAAAATTATATCACGAAAAAATTATATACGAAAATGAAAATTCTAGATACTGCTGTTTTGCTTTTACATCGCTAAGCATTAAAATTATAAACAAAAGCTACAAAAACAAAACAATATAGTAAACAAACCTGTTTACAAATTATCGTACTGCTTAATATATCAACAAACACCATCATATAAAATGGAAAACAATTAAACAAAATACTGAAACAACACTACAATAGTAAAGGGAAACAAAATACACAAACAACAATAATGAAACAACGATATTTACATTTATAGAGATTTCGAGAAGACGTCATAAACAATCGCCTTCAAGAACATTCATCAGACTGTTCACGTTGGCATATAAAAGGCAAGACAAAGTGGGCAACGGAGTCAATAAAAGTTCAGTCAGTTTTGTGTGAAGGCGCTGTGTGTTTGAAGAGAGTAATCGTGGTTTGAAGATCTCCGTTACAAAGATCTGTCTAAGAATTGACTAGTAGTTGTTATTGTTTATTCATAAGAGTGCAAAGAGGAATAACAAACAAAGTGTTGTTTACATCAAGTTGTGAACAGTGGCACACAGAATTGTGCGAACAATAAAGAATTCAATTAAGACTGAACACAAATGTATTTTTATTTTTATTTTTTTTTGCAATCTGGGAGCTCATATTTTAAACATTTTTAAAAGGTAAAAACGTAACAGTATCATACGATAGCTTTTAAGTTAATCACCTAAAACAACTTTGGAAGTGTGCCTTGTTATAAGGTTTATGTATACCCTTATAACAAGGCAAGTAGTTGTCGTAGTCTACTAGGTAGTGTTTTGCCTTATTAGAAATGAGGCCACGATTCAAACTCCAGATTATACGTCTTTAACAACACGAAATATTTCTTCGACGACTTCGTTAAAGCAGATTTCTGACAAAAGTTCTGAGAGTAAATAGAATTGATATGAAAAGTTTATCAAAAAAATTTGTCATTCCGAGTTTACTTTAAACAGAAGTTCCCGTCCCTCTCATGTATAAAACTAACACGCGCAACATAAGTGTTTTTAAAATCTAGGTCATAATCCTAACTGAAGGCCAATTATGTATGTACATGTATGTACAAGCCAAGTATGTACTAGAAGTGGCCACAGTCTATGCTTGCTATTATTGCAGAGGAGCCAGTAAAGTCGTGTAAAGGGTTCTGGACTTCTAATGGGGATCAGAAATAGTTTACGTTAGAATTTAAAAGCCAGTTATTGCAGTATAGGATATCTGAAAGCCCATATGACCGACCTGAAATTTGTTTGTTGTTTTTGATTTCTTGTTGGGTCTTTAAAATATTTCTTATAAAAACTAAAAGTAACTGCCACTTGATGTCAATTCTGATTATTTATTATATTTTTCTTATTTGCTTTGTTTCTTTCTTCTTACTTTCTTACAATAGCAACAGTTTCATAAAATGTTGTTTATTTCATCCTTTATGAGAAAATGTTTGTTTGTTTTTGTGTTTTTCCATATTCATGACGACCGTAATTTCTTTTATTGGCTGTGTGTTATTATTATACTCCTTGTATATAAAACATAATTTTTTTGTTTTTATTTTTGAAGATAAAAAATATAGAAAAAAGAGGCTTTTGGCATCAGTCCCCCTGTAAACCATTAACCTTTTCATATTTGCTTGCTGGCTTTAACAAGTACCAGCATGAAAGTTAAGTATACAAAACATAAAATTGTTGGACTTAAATACAATGAGTTGAAGTACGTGTCCTAATGTTTGGCAACGCACTTCACTAGTTTTTTTTAATAATTTTTAAAAACAACAATACAAAATAGCTTTGGACAAAATAAGTAATTGAAAATTGAATGAACAGGATTAAGTTCGACTACTGAATCAGAGATCAGCAATGAGTTTTTAAAAGATGAGTAGAATCGAATCATACTCATATTTCTGATATATTTTAATATCATACTCATACTCCTCATATTCAAAGATTGAAGTACTCATCTGGTCCAAACCCCAATCTAGCCGGACAAAAGTCATCGTACTCATACTTAGCAATACGCATGATGTTGTTGAAAAGGATGTAAACAGAGTAATAACAAAGAAAGCAATTGTTGTTGTTTACATTAAGGTGTAAACAATGGCACACAGAATTGTGCGAATAATAAAGAATTCTGCTTAAAGCTACACACAAATTAGTTTTTATTTTATTAAATTTACGAGCTCAGATTTTAAACGTTTTTAAAATTATTTGATAATCATTATTTATAGAACCATTGCTGATCTCTGATGCCAACCTCTGTACTTTGTTCAGCTTAGTTCATATAGTAACATAAAAAACAATGGCGTATAATGAAGAGAGTGTAGTAAATTCTGATGCTTACATTCTCTGTGAGATTTTAAAAGAATTTTTTTAAAGATTAAACTGCAAGAGATAGTTATTCTTGCCAAAGGTAAATGACCCAAAAATTTATAAAATACCACAACGTTTTAAACTTTTCACTCTTTAGTTTTTTATTTTTTTTTTTAATTCAAAATTACATTTTATCTCCAAAAGTTTCGCTCATTTTAGCAAAATCCCTCTTCTTTTTCTCCATGCCTTCTCAAGCTTCTAATTGAAATGAAAAAGTACTTTTTCCTTGAAGCAAAGTTTTTGATTAAATGTTTTATTTTTTGCTCAACATCCCTCCAAAAAAATATTATTTTGTAAGGTATACATTGTATCGTTGTTGTTATGCCCTTTACCATCATTTAAATTGAATATTTTTTTTTCTTTTTTAACTGCATAAACTCTTGTAATATTTAAAGGCTTTGATGTCCATTCATAATTTTGGTTTATTTATTCGTTTTTATTTTCTTAAATGAGCGAAAATGTTGAATTGTAAAGTGTAATCAGAACAAACAAAAAATATAGGGTCGTTCAATTGGAACTTTCAAAGTTTGATAGATGATAACGGTCATTTTATTGAAGCAACATTTGTCAAGTTAGTTGTCAATTATTTAGTCTGTTTCGTCAAGTTACCCTGGAGGATTATAGGTAGCATTGAGTGTTTGCTGAATGGACGCTGAAGTAGTTGGCCACAGACCTTAATTTTCATCGAAAAATATTCTTCAGCAATGAGTCTTATTTCTGGATGAATGAGTACTTGAACAGTTAGCGAAGTTCAGTCAGTCTTGTATGAAGAAGCGGTGTGTTTGAAGAGAGTAATCGTGGCTTGAAGATTACCGTTACAAAGATCTGTCAAACTATTATCTAGTAATTGTTATTGTTTATGCAAAGGGTATAAACAGAGGAACAACAAACGCAGCAATTTCTGTTGTTTACATAAAGTTGTGAACGGTGACACACAGAATTGAGCGAATAATAAAGAATTTTAATCAAAATTAAGCAAAAAAATTTTTTTTATTTTATGTGCAATCTACGAGTTGAAACGTTATCATTAAATTTAATTAAAAATTGTTTAATTTTGTCACGTCTTTATTCCACAAAATTTATAAGTATTAAAACACAGGTACCTTGATTGACTTCAGAATAGAAAGTGAATAGATATTTTATTTCTTCTTTTTTCTATACATACATTTTGGGATAATTACATTAATGTAGAAGGTTGCTTAGTTTATTTTATTTTTAATCAAGTTCATTTAACCCTTTAATACACTACAATACCCCCTACTTAATGTCTTTCAACCCCTTAGTTCTTATTTCTAGGTCTTAAATTATATCTTTCAGAGCGTGGAACAGATTCTTTGTTTACGTCTGTTTGTACGTTATTTTTAATCAAATTATCATTTTCGTTAACACTATTGTTATTAATTTCCATTAAGTTATTATTTTCAACGTTTTCTTGAATATTTAATTTTTGCAAAGGATCTGTTAACACACTTGAGTTTTTAGTATCATCAAATTCCTTAAAACATAAAGTTATTTGATTTGCGTGTCTTTTCCAAACAGCGCTATTAGAAGTTTTAACAATGTAAGTTTGTCGACCAACACGTTTTACTACTTTTGCTTGGATCCATGAAACTTTCCCAGGCTTAGTATAATCTTTTACCATAACTGTGTCATTAATATCAAATGTACTTTTCTTCGATCCATTATAATACTTTTTCTGATTTGTTTGTTGTTTTTCTACATTATTACTAATAGCAATTTTACTTTGACATTTCACATTTCGTTTTTCATTTAACAGATCTAATCTACATCTCAATTTTCTCCTATTGAACATTATATAAGCTGGGGAAACACCTGTAGTCCCATGAATCGCATTGCGATAATCTAATAAAAATCTATTTAAAACGTTGTTAAATTCTGATAATGTTGCATTACGTAAATTCTTCTTTAAAGCTAATTTAACTGTTTTTACCGAATTTTCCGCCTGTCCGTTTGTAGCAGGGTGACCGACCGCAGAAGTGATGTGTTTGATACCATTAAGATCTGTGAATAATTTAAATTCTTTTGATACAAACGCAGTACCATTATCTGAAACAATTATTTTCGGTATGCCATACCGCGCAAACATCTCCCTCAGTACTGACACAACTGCTCGACTTGTCGTATTAGTGCCCATATCTACACACTCCACCCACTTACTTGTGCTATCAACGATTATTAAACACCAACGATTTAAAAATGGCCCAAAAAAATCTATATGAATGCGTGACCATACCTCATCCGACCTTTTCCATGGAATAAGTTCTTGTTTCGGTGGTGTTGGACGAGAGAGTAAACATGAGTCACACTTTTTTACGACATCTTCTAAGTCTTTACTTTGATTTGGCCACCAGCAGCACTCTCTACTCATGGCTTTCATTTTAATTATACCCATATGCGAAATATGCAAAAAATTTACTGTCGCTGCTTGAAGTTTAGCAGGAACTATTATTCGGTATCCCCAAAACAAACAGCCTCCTTCTTCGCAAATTTCTAATCTTCTTCTAAAATAAGGCAATAAATCTGCATCCTCACATGTTTTTGGCCAACCGTCAGCTATAAATTTTTTAACCTTTTGCAATAAAGCATCTTTTCCTGTCTCTTCTTTAATAGCCTCAAAATTAAGAATATGACTCTGTTCATTGCATTTTTCAAAATAGTTTAGATATATATGAGAAAGTGATTCAGGTTCTGTGTTAGTATTTGAAGCATTGGGATTTCGTGAGAGATAATCTGCTGCATTATCTTTTGAAGGTACACTTTCCACATCAAACTGATAGCCCGTCAGTGTTAACGCAATGCGTTGTACACGGTTTGATGTCATAACCGGAATACCCTTCTTAGGACCAAAAATATACTTCAGTGGCTTATTATCTGTCACTAAAGTGAATTTTCTACCAAACAAATATTGATGAAATTTAGTGACACCAAATTGAATAGAAAGTGCTTCTCGATCAATTTGAGCGTATTTACGTTTTGTCTCACTTAATGATCGAGAAGCAAACTCAATTGGCTTTTCTATACCCTTCTCATCTACTTGGGATAAAATCGCCCCTACCCCTATAGGACTAGCATCTACTGTTAATTTAGTTTTCAAGTTTTGATTAAAATGAGTTAAACAAAGTTCTGATGCTAGGGCCTTCTTTATTTTTTCCAATGCACGAGAACAATCTTGAGACCAAACAAATTTGTAATCATCTCTTAACAGTTTATATAATGGACCGCACACTGTGGACATATCTGGTAGAAACCGTCTATAAAAATTAATCATTCCCAACAGTGACTGAAGTTCCTTTACGTTTGTTGGTTGCCTTAAATCATTTATCTCCTTAACCTTTTGAGGATCCATATGTAATTTATTTTTATCTATAACATGTCCTAAGTATCTTATCTGTTTACACAAAAATTCACATTTTAGTTTAGATAATTTAAAACCAGCATTAGACAACACAGAAAAAACTTTTTCTAATGTTTCTAAATGTGACTTTCTATCTGGTGCAGTAATCAAAATATCATCAAGAAACACTACTACTCCCTTAATCTTCATCAAAAGTGAATCCATGATTTTTTGAAAAAATGGCTGGGGCCGAAGCCAATCCATAAATTAAACGAGTATATTGAAATAAGCCTTTTGAAGTTGAGATAGTAGTGAACTTACGGGAAGCTTCATCCAATTCTATCTGTTGATAAGCTGTGCTTAAATCTAACTTTGTAAATTCTTGACCACCTTGAAGCTTTGCAAACATTTCCTCAATGCGGGGAAGAGGATACCTTTCTATATTTAATTGTGGATTTAAAGTTACCTTAAAATCTCCGCAAATGCGGACACTGCCATCTTTTTTCAAAATCGGCACTATGGGAGTACCCCACTCGCTATGATCTACGGGCTCCAAGACATTAAGCGAAACTAATTTTTCGATCTCTTTTTCTACCGTATCTTTCATCGCGAATGGAAGTGGTCTCGGTCTAAAAAACTTGGGACATGAATCCTCTTTTACACGCAATGTAGCTTTATAGTTCTTAAATAAACCTAGTGAACCATCAAAAAGAGCTTTATATTTTTCTAAAATCGTATCCATGTCTGGGCTAGTTGAAAGCTGTGCAGTATAATTTAAATTAGTTAGTTTTATATCGAAAGAATTTAAGAAATTCCGACCGAGAAGCGGCGGACCACCAGACTTAATAACCAAAAACGGAATGGTTTTGTTTATATTCTTGAAACGCACATTTACATTACATGTACCGAGGTGATGAATCGTAACACCATTATAAGCTTTTAACAAAGTTGTCTGCTTATACAATTTATAATTAAAGAAAAAGCCTTTATACATCTTTTCTGAAATGACATTATTTTCAGAACCTGTGTCTAATTCCATAAAAAATGGTTGATCATGTATAAAAACTTTTACTTTAATTGGCTCATCTTTACAACTACTTATAGCAAATAAACTAACCTCACTATTGTCACAATAATTCATCTGTTGAAGATTACACATTTTCTTTAGATGACCCCGCTGCTTGCATTTATTGCAATTGTAGTTCTTGAACTTACAATTTTCTGCTTTATGGTTCGCATACCCACAAACTTTACACTGTTGTTGTTGGTGCTCAGCTCTGTCCTTTTGCTGCTTCCGTTGGTTGCTCTGCCTCTGTTCACATGACTGCGTTCCCTTTCCCCGTTGCTTTTTATTGAAGTAGTTCAAAGGTTCGTTTTTAACCTCACTTACATGCTGCTCTTGAATATAAGCTGCAACATTTGCGATTTCAACTACACGTTGAAACGTCACGGAAATTGCTTCTAAAAATATTTTATCCCGGCTTGGACCCTTTTCCAGCCCCATCACAAACTTATCTCGAATCGCCGTCTCCAGATGTTCATCAAACTCGCACTTGGTAGCCAACGCTCTCACTCGAACCGCCCAATCATTAACTGATTCGGTTGGTGTCTTGGTAGCATTATAAAATTTAAATCGTTCTGCAAATGCCGATGATGGTGGTTTGAAATGAGATTTCATCGCGACAATGCAGACTTCCAAAGTTGTATTGCTAGCATCAATTTTAGCTGGACTCAGCAAATTCTCCAGTAACGTATAGGCATCCTGCGACAAAGACGTCAGCATTATGGCTTTTTTTCTAATGCCATCAGTTACGCCATTCGCAATGAAAAACTGGAACAATTGCTTTTCGAAAACAGCCCATTGATTTCTTTCTGGATCAAAAAACGCAACATTAATTTGGGCACTCCAATTTGGTGGCGAAGCCACATTTGCAAATTGCTGATTATTTAGCGCCATTCCTTATTAAAAAATTTTAATTTTTACACAATTTTATATATATTTTTTCTCGTCGCCAAATTTGTCACGTCTTTATTCCACAAAATTTATAAGTATTAAAACACAGGTACCTTGATTGACTTCAGAATAGAAAGTGAATAGATATTTTATTTCTTCTTTTTTCTATACATACATTTTGGGATAATTACATTAATGTAGAAGGTTGCTTAGTTTATTTTATTTTTAATCAAGTTCATTTAACCCTTTAATACACTACAAATTTCTTACGATATCAATCCACATAAGATCCAGGAGCATCGAATGCATGCCGGAGAAGTCACTGTTTGTTATGGATTTTTAAAAGACAATGGTATCGGTCAATATTTCTTTGAGAAAGACACTGTTAATGGAGACCTTAAATATCGATTATTACTAAATTCATTTCACCTGATTCATTTGATGATCTACATACGAACTACATGTGGTTTTAACAGAACGGCGCTATGTGCAACAAAGCTCTTGCCACATTCGATTTGAGGGCATCTCATGTGGAGATGACGTCTGAACAAACCACAGATCAGCAATGAGTATCCAAAAAGATGAATCATACCCATAATTTCTGATACTTATACGCATTCATACTTATTTTAATACCATGAACCTCTACTCATCTTCAAACTCTGAAGTACTCATCATATTCATACTTAACAACACGTATGATGTTGTTGATTTCGACTCTCCATGTCTCAACATTTACAAGAATCACAAAATAAGTATGATTCGAATACCAACACTAAAATACTCACAAAAAGGTTGCGTGTTTGCCCTGCTGCCGCTTTTGCTTATGTATCTTTTTTCAATTTTTGTAAATGCAACAACAACTAAGATTGTAAATATTTATGAATGATTCGAGTCAAATATTATAAATATTTTTCTAAAGTTATGAATCTGAATAAGTAGGCATATGAATCAAACATATTTCGAATGGTATGAGTTTGATGTCAACGCTGTACGCATACTCATTGCAACCTGTACTTATAAAACAACGTTGTAGAGAGTACGAATGAATCAAAGTATTTAAATTTCAATATTGTTGATTTATTCAAAATTTCATGAGTGCTTATGAGTAGCTAAAAAACGATTCATTGCTGATCTCTGGAACAAACCACCGAAAGAGTGCAATTTGACTTTATTAGAATTTTTTGAGCAGCTTTGTTAACTCCTAGGTGTACGCGAATAAGCCACAAAACCTGACGTTCTCGAAAACCAACATAAACCATGCCATCAGCCAAATTTAATTTTATGAGCTAAAGTAAAACAAATTGAAGGTTCCAAATGCGCTCCACCTACAGTTGTCGGTGCGGACATTAGAATAATGTTACATTGCACTCAAATTGGCATCAATTGCTCTTTCAAATAAATAAAAAATCTCGATGATATCTCTCACACACTTTATTTGATTTAAATTTAAAAATAGTAAGCTCTCAAATAAAGAACCCTCTCTGCTTTTTGTTGTCGCGTTTCATTCATTCCATGCCTTTTGCTGTTGTTACCGCGAATAACCATGTTTCCGTAGTTTTTCTTTCAGTTTGATAATGCAATTTTATTTTGCTTAAAGTGAACAACTAAGAAGAACAAGAGTGTACATCCTAATTGGCATTTTAATTCCCCCTTCCTTGGCTTTTCAAGAATTACAAAAGAAATATTATTTGAATAAATATTTATATACGTATAAATAATATTTTCTTTCACATTTTTAATTTTGTTTAAAATTTGTTTGGAAAGACAAACTTTATATCCATGCGAACATCCATGTAGTCCGAACAAAATTTTTGCTCGTATAAAATTTTTGTTATATGTAGACATCATATACACCCTTCAGTCAGGATTACGACCTAGCTTCGCGCATGTGTTAATTTTTCAGTTTAAAGTTTCAGTTTAAAGTCGATTCCGAACGACAGATTTTTGAGAAACTTTTTCATGGCAGTTTTATTTACTATCAGAGTTTTTGGCCAGAAATCTCTTGAGTGGAAGTCACCAAACAAATATTTTCGTTTTGATGTCTGACCTTAGGTTTGAACCGAGGCCTCACGTCAAATAAGCCCACACCCTACCTACTAAACCACGGCGACTTCAACGCCAAGCCCACACAGCAAGACGAAAATGAGCTTCATCCGAAAAGATGATTTTTTTTGGCAAAAACGATGTCATTGGCCCGTCTAGCGAAGCGAAAACGAAGTGGATGCTCATGCGGCTTCAGCATTTGAACCAATTGAATTTTGTAAGGCTTCAACAAGATGTCTGTTTGCAAAATTCCATGTAAACTGATGCGTGAAATGTTCAATTCTCGAGAACTATGGCGAGTTGGTATTAATGAGAATGACATAAGTATTGCCAGATTCGAAATAACCGATGTTTCAAATTTTATCTGATAAATGACCCACCTGGTACCAAAAGTCATGAACTCCTTAGTGGCATGGTGATTGCTGGATGCAACATTAAGGCAAACTTTTATAATTATACTTGAAATGTCCTCAAACGTAAATCTTCCGAAGATAATACTGTCATCAGGTGTTATTGCGACATTATTATCCGTTTCTTTGAGTTCCATTTTTGATTTCATTGTTTTCAAAAGAGATACGCTTTTTCATTTCATTTTTATTTTCTGTACACCCTGTTATTTGCATATCTTCCCTTAGTTTCTCCAGCACAAAAACAAAAAAAAAAGTTTTTATAGCTGCACTAAAAAACAAAAAGTCTGTGACAAATGCCATCGTTTTTATTATCCTATCCATGGCTAAATGAAGTTAATCGCCGCGATTGGAAGTGTTGGTTTTTTGTTGAGTAACTACAGGAAAAATCAAAGAGAAGCAAGAACGGAAATCGTAGAAAATGCTCATCAATAAACATCTTTTAAAACTCTGACGTACAGACAACAGACAACGGGCATCATCAGCAGGCTTAAACTTGAAGAAAACAAAGTAACAGAAAGTCATGAAATCAAATAAATTTTAGAAAAAATAGTAAAGAAGCAAAAGACAACAGAGAAGAAACGAAACAAAGTGATATGAAATTTTACGTCTATTTATGAACGTTTTTAATCGATGAAGGGCTTTTACGCTTTGATAACAAAAAAAAAAAAAAACGGTGATGGAATTGACTTCTTTCAAAATTTATATTCAAACAAGCAAAGGGTGTTGATGGCTTCACATATCTGCAGGCGGTAATTACGAGCATAGAAAGTAAACAGTCAAAAAGAAAGGATTTGAAATCAGCGTTATTGGAGTGAAGTGCTTTAAACATTTATAATTGACCATTACAACCCTTCAGTCAGTATTACAACCCAGCTTCTCATACCACTTATGTTGTGTGCGTTAATTTTCCATATGAGTGGCAGTACCTACAGTTTAAAGTCGACTCCGAAACACTGATTTTTGAGACATTTTTCATGGCAATTTTATTTACTCTCAGAGTTTTTGCCAGTAATCTGCTGCGAAGAAGTCACCGAAGAAATATTCTCATATTTTCATTTTGTTGGAGGTGTCTGACCTGGGATTTGAACCGTAGCCTTAAGACAACACACTACCTACTAGACTAGGGCGACTTAAGTGCTTTAAAAAAGATTTGAATTGAAGAATTCAATTAAGTGTTTTTTTATTGTTAACCGATTTGGGAATCGTCTTTATATTCACACGTAATACTCTACGCGAAACTTTTAAAGTTGCTTAGAGCTCCTCCCGCTTCTGTTTTTGGTAAAAATATAGCCATATATGTCGTGGTTTAGTGTGCAGCCCCTGCGCTGAAAAACTTCTTCGATGAGTTTGGCGGGAATCGGTCAGTACAGTGATTGCTCTTATCTGTGGTGTCAAAACGAGCCGCTATGCATACTCAAATGAGCTTTAGTAATCAAAGCTACCACTCCAACCTACCTACCCACCTATCCATGTTTTACGATTCTATGGCTGCCTACATACATAATCCTTCAGTCAGGATTAAAACTTAGCTTCTCATACCACTTATGTAATATGTGTTAATTTTATACACGAATGGTGGGACCTACAGTTTAAAGTTGACTCCGAACGACAGCTTTTTGAGAATTTTTTTTGCGTTGGACGCAATTA
The DNA here is from genome assembly GCA_930367235.1 of Sarcophaga rosellei. Lineage (NCBI taxonomy): Eukaryota > Metazoa > Arthropoda > Insecta > Diptera > Sarcophagidae > Sarcophaga > Sarcophaga rosellei. The sequence goes on along the minus strand of OV884021.1, from coordinate 29,146,111 downwards.
ATCGATTGTGGCATGAGATGTGTGGCAAATTGTAGCATCCTGTTGAAACCAAACATCGTTCACATCAATTCCATGAAGATCGAGTACAAAAAAATTGGTTATCAAGGTATGATAGGTGTCTCCATTGACCGTAATATTTAAGCCTTCTTCGTTTTCAAAGAAATATGGGCCAATGATGCCCAGACGAAATTTAAATATAAAAGCAGTCTGCGTCCAAAGAGAAACTCTTTTGCTTTATTACGCTGACCGTCAGCTTCCGTTCGTTAATGATAAAAAAAGAAGGCAAATAAATAGTATTCTTTGTGATTAAAATAAATTAACTGAATTAAACCATTTGAAGGTGAAATAACCAATGCCAATACGCTGGTACTGTTGCCCCGACTGCGAAAGATGAGAAAAGATGTTTTACACTCAGACAATGACTGGGCTCTATAAAATAAATGATTATCGTTAGATTAAATATTTAATGCGATGAAAAAACAACAGTAACAAACAAAAAAAAAAAAAATTAAAGATGCTTTAATACAGACTTTAAAGGTAACACAAAATAATTCTTTTTAAAAGGACAAAGAGTCATTGAATGAAAGACTTTTTTGAAAAGGAAGCAGAAGAGCAATGTACTGATTTACAGATTAGTACGACGATACACTAGCCGGCTACACCACTAAAGTCAACTTTTAGTTATTATTCCAAGGTAATGCCTAAAAGAGAATGAAGAAAATTGAATTCCTATCCTTATCCTTATCGAAAATGTAATGCGGAAAAGCAGTAAAGCATTAAATTTGTTAACATCAGTGTTGAATTCATTATTCAAACAAAAGTAGTTGATTATACGAGCACTCTTTAACAGATAATAGACAAACAAGCAAGTGAAAATTCATATATTGTGCCATCAAATTCATACAAGAGTGTTGTCAGTGTTGTAACAACAAAAACGTTTTAAGCATGTTGTAACATTTTTTTCTCAGTTTCTTAGGTTTTATTTTCAACAGGAGTAGCGAAAGCGTATTAGAACAGAAAAAAGGCAAAGCCTATCATAATGCATCCCATCTCCCTTAATTTTTTTATTGGATTCTCCGTTGAAACAAAGAACAAGCTCTTGTAACCTAATTTAAATTGCCGTAACCTTTAATATGCTTGTAGAAAATCAAACTCATCATGATAACTTCTCTCCTTATTTCATTTTTTTTTTTATTTTTTACCGCCTCAACATGTCTACATAGGAGAGAAAAATTAAAAAATATTACCTGAAAGAAAATACAGTAAAATAAAAACTATTTTCATATTAAACGTCACCAAATTTGTATAGAGTGTAACACTCAAATGCATTTCTTAGTAGACAGCAACAGGTAACAGTATACAAATTTCCCGGTGTTACGGTATGAAGTTAGCTTTTTTGTGAAATTAAATCATAAAATTTTTAATAGGAATGTAAAAAAACATTTGCTTCAAAGTTTTGGAAATTTGTGAATTCCTAGCCAATAAACGCTACGATTATTGAACCAACATTGTTAGCTATTATCCTGTAAAATTTAACACGATACTAACTGATTACCAATATTTGCTGGTTAATACTTTCCAAACAGCAGCATGTGCAAGAGTATCAAAATCATTTTCGCAATCGATGAAGACCATACAAGGAGTGGTGCTTTTAATTATCAATCGTCAGAACACATACTATCACGTGTTACACACACAATGTTTTTATAGCTCTGGACTTATGTTGTCTATTTCTGGAAAGTTTTGCGGTGTGTTAATAGGTATATTGGACCTCTTTAGATACTGGTATTTTGCTTTGACATTGCTTAACATTAAAATTATAAACAAAAGCTACAAAAACAAAACAATGGAAGTAAACAAACTTGTTTACAAATATAATAACAAACATCAGCATAAAAAAATAGTAAACATGTAAGTAAAAATAAACCAACCAATAATAAACGTAAACAACGATGTTTACAATTATCGAGATTTCGAGAAGGCGAAGTTATAAACGTTAGACTTCAAGAACATTCATCAGACTGTTTACCCTGCCATACAAAACACAAGGTAAAGCAGGCGAGTGAGTTAGTGAAGTTCACTCAGTCTTGTGTAAAGACGCGGTGTGTTTGAAGAGGGTAATCGTGGTCTGTCGAACAATTGTCTCGTAATTGTTATTGTTTATACAAAGGATGTAAACAGAGGAATAACAAACAAAGCAATTGTTGTTGTTTACATCAAGTTGTGAACAGTGGCACACAGAATTGTGTGAATAATAAAGAATTATAATTAAAACTAAACAAAAATTTATTTTTATTTTATTTGACATCTACGAGTTCATATTTTAAACGTGTTTAAAAGTTAAAAACGTAACACAATTTTTAACCTTTGATTCCTTTCATCATGGGTGTAAGAATGCCATACAAATGGTGTTTTAAAACTAGATTCATGTGTTTGTTAATTTGTACGTTGACATTTGCGTCATGCATCAAATAGAATTAAAGAGAAAATATGATTGAAATCGTCTGTAATTCTTTCATTCTTACTACTTCTTTCTTTCTTTCTTTCTTTCTTTCGTAATGAAAATTTCATTTGTTAGATTGATTCGATGAATCCAATGGTAATAAATATTTCAGAACAGCAATTTTGCAAATCCCAAGTGGTATACGAAGTGTTTATATGCGCTCTTGTAGCATAACGAAAAAGTATAGGTTTCAACTCAAATTGCAGTGATTTAAGGCATCATCAGTGTAAGGTTAAAGTGTAAAGTTAAGCTTCATAACAATTACAATGCAACCATAAGAATTTTTAATGAATTAGTGTTAAATTATTGTAATTTATTGCCATTTTCAATAACTTGCATGTGCTGTCAATGTGTTGCATCAAAATATTTAATTTCTCCTTTGCGGCTTCAACATGTTGCTCAAGTTGTAACAAACAAAACATAGAATCCATATGTAAACATTTAACAACCGAATAATTGATAGACATTTTGCTCTCTCATTATGGACGAAATCAACATGTTGCTGTTGGATTAACACAATACAACAAATGAAGTGGTGAATTAAAGATGGTGCGATAAAAAATTTTAATTATTTCGGTGCTATGGAATGTAACTTGTTGCTCAAAATTTTACCATAAAAATACAGAATATAGGTTTCATCACAGTATATTTGCTTCTATACAAGTTGCATTTAAATATGGAGAAAACTCAAACCAACCACACAGTCCAATATAATAATTTTTTTATGTCTTATAACTTAGGAATTTAATTTGTTGATTCTAATTTTTACTATAAAAACATAGAATCCAGAAATGGGATAAATAAGTTTATAAACAAATTTCTTTTAAATATTAATAAAACTCATACCACATCAACACAATTCAACATTGTTTAGAATTGTTGAATAAATATAAAGAATGTTGAATTCATAAGATAAAATAAACAAAATTCCTTAATAAACTTGTTGCTTAAAAGTCTGCATGAACTGAAATTTCAAGGAGTTGCTTCGTTACCGAATATGAATTTTAAACTCTTACCTAACGAGGTAGTATACTCGTATGTAGCTATATAGCCGTTATTATATTGTTACGTTTTTACCTTTTAAAAACGTTTAAAATATGAGCTCGTAGATGGCTAATAAAATAAAAATAAATCTGTGTTAAATTCTTAATTATTCCGGGTGCCTCTATTCACAACTTGAGGTAAACAACAACAATGGCTTTGTTTGTTATTCCTCTGTTTACACCCTTTCTATAAGCAATAAGAATTACTAGACAATTGCTCGACAGATATTTGTAACGGAGATCTTTAAACCACGATTACTATCTTCAAACACCAGGTGTGTTGAACACACACACTGTGTTCACACAAGACTGATTGAACTTTTACTGACTCACTCGCCCACTTTACCTTGCCCTTTTTTATATGGCAGTGTAAATATTCTGACGAATTCTTAACGACATATTTATATTTACCAAAATTTCCGATTGTCTGTGCTTAGCTGATTAATACTCGAATACCCTTTGGTTTGTTCTCAATGGAGTTTCTGGTCGTTCTTCCTTATTGTATTTTTAATTCCGTTTCTATTTAAGTTTTTATATCAATTTCAACTGATTTTTGTTTGACCCATCTGCAGATTTCGTTAAGTTAAGACTGTGTACTCTGAGTTTGGCCTTTTGCGATATGTTTGGCGAAGACCAGAGTGGCTTTGGCTATGTAAACACGTTCTTGTTGTATTCGGAAAACCGAAAGTTAAAGAGAAATAATTATATTTCAGCATGTATTGATTAAGGCTGGATCTTACAATCTAATCTTCGTAGCTCTTGGACGATGTGATCGGAACAGGGAAATATTTTCGCCATTAAGTGTCTTAGAGACTCTCCGTTTGTTGCTACATCAGAACTTCACGTTGGTATATTAATACTAAATACGTGGTCGTTGTTAACATCATTTTACAACAGAATATTTCTCATACACTAATTTGGTCTGCTTTGGTTCATTGTTTGTTAGTTTTTCATTAACTTCATTTGGTATTTTTGTTATTCATTAATTTGATCAAATATTTAAATTTGTAAATATATTGTAACATTATTTGTGCCTAGAAACATGTATATTTCAAAATATACAATGCTTTGTTGTATAAAATTACGTTAAATAGCAGGTTTTAAGGTAAACAATTGATGCATCAAGTTATTAAAATTGTCTTGAGCAACATGTAGCCAAACAAAGTATCCACTAGTTAGCATTATACTACTTTCTTAGTATGACAGTGTGGAGGCAAATGTAAAATAGTTGAATTATAACATTCTGAAAAAAAATTTAAAATAATGCCTAATGCCTTAAAATAATCATTAAGGCAACATATTGCAGGCCAAATTAACATTGAGAGGAGAAACATAATAAGGTTTCTTACATTCTTATGTGATATTTGAAATTATACCAACTATACAACATTGACACACTTTGTAACTTATAATTTAACATTTGTGGACTTGCAACATGTTCCTTCAGCAATCAAGATTAGGAACATAATTTTCTAATGTTTCTTTGTTTACTTACATTTAAAGCAAAATGTTAGAAAGTGTTTGCAAAATTTGTAGTAGTTAAGCATTCATTCCTACAAGGATTACAATTTCCTGACAAAAGCTTTGTAGTTATGAAAACTTTTAAATTGAATCACTACTTCGGGTTTTGAATGTTTAAAGTTTTTGTTTAAAACTAAAATTAAAAATAAATTATTTGATTTTAATAAACATTGCAAAGAAAACTTAAACTATGATTAAAATTTAAAATTAAATTCAGGAAAATTTTTATAAGAGAACATTTAAATGAGCAACAAAAGTGGGTCATATATGGTGTATAAAGTACGTACATTTCGATTACAGAAATAAATAAAATAAATTGTTAGCATTCATGTTTGCTATATGAACACGCTCATTCCTAAAGGTGATTAGGGGATCCAATTAAGACATTTGTTTGAATTATTGGATTTTATTTAGTTTTGAGTGTTTTGTATGTTTATCGCATAGGAAAAATTAAAATTGTATTGTTTTGTTTTACATTCATTTGTTAACACGTTGACTGCGGAGGCAATTTTCAGAAAACTGGCCTCGCAAGCCAACATTGACTTTTTGTTCTTTTCCCAGAAGCCATTTATCGATAGTAGCACTGATAAAATAGGATTTTATCCGTAGTTACACAAAAATGGCAGGTTTAGTGAGTACGAGATAGCTCGTAGTTTGCACCCTACAAGGGAACGCAATCTACGAGTTATCTCGTAGTCGGCAGTCGACGTGTTAAGAAGGATTTTCTAAAATCATACAGCGTACTGGTTCAGTTTAGGAAATAGTTAAAGAGCGAGCTGTACGCCTCTCGATTTAATAGGTCACAAAGTCCTCTAATGAATCTCGTATAGACCTGTCATCCATTATCCCCCCAAAATTTTAGTCTTCACTACTATGAACATACATACCTGACTGGTCATTACAACCTTTCAGCCAGGATTACGACCTAGTTCCTCACACCACAAATGTTGTGTGTGTTAATTTTTTGTACATGGGTGGCAGGACCTACAGTTTAAAGACGACTCTGAACGACAGATTTTTGTTCATGGCAATTTTATTTGCTCTCAGAGTTTTTGCCAGAAATCTGCTGAGAGGAAGCTGCCGAAGAAATATTTTTTCATGTTTTCGTTTTGATGTCTCACCTGACGTTTGAACCATGGCCTTTACGTCTAATAACACACTGCCTACTCGACTACGGTGACTTGAAATGATAATTGTATTGTTTTAGTTTATATCTATTCATTGCAAAAAAAAAAAAAAAAAAAAAACGTTTTCATTGCCGACATTTCTCACATGACCTGCAACTCAGGAGAGGATACACCTACTTTCCCCGTCTAGCTGATTCAGCTTTTTTAGACTGTACCGTACTATTTTGGAGTTAACCTCGAAGTGCTAAGCGTTTACATGATGAGCGGACTGTTAAATATTATGTGCCACATAATATGTACTCTCCATACAATTTAAGCACTTTCTATCGCTTGGAATATATTCACGAGATTCCCCACTAACACAGAAAATTTCATGCTAGGTCCAAAACCTACTATTCCTGTTCAGATACACATTTTTAATGCATCCGTGTACCACATAATAGTCCAATTTTTTTACTTCATCTCGGTACAATGCATTCCTCAAAATTCTAGAGTATACTATTGGGGTCCAAAGGCAGTTAAGCAGTAAGATATCATAAACTTCTGTTTGAAACTTGCTTCCCTTAGCCTCTAAAACTCTGGTCTCTATTAACAAATGCAATGGACTTAAATCGAATAGAGCGTCCAACACCGCTTTAGTACAGGTTTTCTTTGAGTATGCTATACCATAATACGCTGCTTTCTGAATGTTGTGCAACTCCATTTCAGCCGTTTCTAGATTCTATCTACTTGAACATAGGTGACATAGGTTACTATTGATGTGACCATTATCATCTAGATTCTGTCCACCTAAACATTATTGCCATTATTGACCATCATGGTATACATTCGATGAGTAATACTTGAATAACATCGACAGGATGTTACTGCATGACTTTCGCATTGCGTTATAAAATATCTGACCTTTGCTGAAATACTCTCTGTAAGACCCTTCGATATCAATTTATTGTACAATTAAATAATAACCTCATTTAACTTCATCGATCCATTTATCCATTAGATTCTTTTGAAGTCTGAGTTTTAAAAAATCTATTCGAGGCCGATTTATTTCCACTGAAACTCAATTGCAACCTGGTTTCATGTGCATTTACTTATGGATGTATGTTTTGTGGTCCGACTTTTGATAGTTTCATATATTTTGTTCTTAAATTGTTGCGCATTTTTCTCTAAATTCTTTACTTATATAGAAATTAAATACTATTACTTGAAACATGTAAGAACTTCTGTATTCAGTAGCTAAAGAAGCTGAAAATAGCATCAAGTTTGAGTTCTTAATACCGCACGTTGTATTCCTCAAGGTCTTATCGTTTGCATGACAAAAACTGCAACATTTTGAGGCAATAATGCCCTACATTGTCAACGATTACCTGCATATTAATAAGGTTTTTAAATTGTTTAACATTTAATATGAAAATTCAAGAACACACCACCACACAGCATACAAAATAATGCCCAAGGAATTCTTACTAGAGAGTTTCAGTAACTTGTAAAGCAAATACACCACTAGCACTTGTAAAGAAATTCTCACGGAGTGTCTCTCAGTGACATAAAATAGAAAAAACTCTGTTGTGCTCTCTCGTTTGTATGTAAACTAAAAAATCTAAAAAGGTTAACTGAAGCAAATCCTCATGCCAATGTTATGCACAAACATTTGTAAAGACACTTTCGTACAGTGTATAGGAAGGAGGTGTGATGAAATTCTCGTTCTTAGTTGTTGTTTTAAGAACTCAAATTCTCTTTATGGTGGGAAAACGAAAAGTTAACTGAACTACCTCAACATGTAATGTTATACAAACGCATAGAAAGTTCAGAGAGAATGGTAGACAGTTTAAAATATTAACCAAATCAGAGAGCAAGATAATGTGTTGAAGAGAGCAAATATTTGTGGGTATGACATTGGGCTTTTTTATACTGTTTGGCTTGCACATAAACATGTTTATGCTCTGCAATAATATACTCATTGCCTAGGCCTTCTGTACTGAAATACTCGCAATTCATACATTTCGTTAGCAGAGTGAATTTAGTATTGCCGAGCTATTCAAACGGTTTGTTACTCGCAACATAGAGAAGCGTATTTAATCGTAGCTTATTACACCACACTAAAGATTTACGAAAACTTTGTTTTAGAAATCACAAAAAAAAATTTATAACAAAACGGTGTTGAGAATGAAAAGACTTTTCCCTTTTTCCAACAAAATAAATGTATAAATTGCGCACATTTTCTTCAAAATTATGCGAAAACACACGGTCGTAATTAATTTTAAGCTAAAAGGGAATTGAATTAAATTCAATTTAAAAATTTAAAAGAATTCAAGGCAATTTTGTAAAGAATAGAAATGAAAAAAAGTATGGTATAAAAAATTTAAAGAAAAAAAAAATGGATTATTTTCCCTAAAAATAAAAGGAAATATATTAAAAACAATAAAATATTAATCACTAATAAAATCAATAATAAAATATCAAATTCATATCAAGTGTAAAGAGTAGTTCAACGTGTAATAAAATCCTCTTCTTTTAAAAGTTTATATAAAAAGTGAAAAAGAAAAGTTAGTACCACCACAATATATTTCTTACAAAACAAGCTATATATACAAAAATATCAGGAAAGAGAAAATCAGCACAATAAAAAGGATTATACAAGGATTACCTGCCATTATATTACCGCAATAGAAAAAGTATGTAATGCACAACACGTTATATCATAACAATACATAACTAATAAAGAATGACACTAAGGATTTAAAAATATAAGATATTCATTTTTAAGGATTTGATTACCAAAACTACTAAGTTTTATACGTATCAAGATCTGTTAATTTTAAAAAATTTTTGAATAATTTTTAATAAAAAATTTTTTTCCATACATAATTAGAAAACTATTTAACATTTATCGTGAAAAAAAGTTCCTCGTTATAAAATGTTATTAGATTTAACCCTAATCTTACCAACATCAGTCTGTGAGGCTTATTTTGATGATCAAATCAATGTAACAAGCATAGATGGGCACTTTGCAGTACCAGTAAAATTTCAGTAAAAATTGATTTTTACTGATTACTGAAAAAAATTTCAGTATTCAGTAAAATTTTACTGGTAATGCAATCTAAATTTCATTTAAATTTCATTTAAATGTCATTTAAATTTAGATTGCATTAACAGTAAAATTTTACTTTTTTCATTTAAATTTTATTTAAATTTCATTCAAATTTAGATTGCATTAACACCAAAATTTTACTGAATACTGAAATTTTTTTCAGTAATCAGTAAAAATCAATTTTTACTGAAATTTTACTGGTACTGCAAAGTGCCCATCTATGGTAACAAGAGATATATACCTTACATACCCCTACCAAATTACATGACTTTTATTTTACAGTCCAGTAGGTAGTGTGTTGGCTTATTAGACATGGGACGATGGTTCAAACCCTGGGCCAAAAAATCACCTACAAAATTAATTATGAAAAAATATTTCTTTGTCTTTTTCCCCTCAGCAGATTTCTAGCATGAATGACTTCGCCTTCTCAAAACCTTTATAAATGTAAACATGTTGTTTAAATTTATTTGGCTTTGTTGTTGTATTTCTATTTCCATTTATTCTGGCAGTTTTGTTGTTGTATTTCTATTTCCATTTATTTTGGCTGTTTTGTTGTTGCATTTTTGTTTACTTGTTTATCACTTTTTAATGCTGGTGTTTTGTTAGTAGTCGTCGCAGTCTAGTATGTAGTATGTTCGTTTATTAGACGTAAAGCCGTGCCATGAAAAAGTTTCTCAAAATCTGTCGTTCGGAGTCGACGTTAAACTGTAGGTACCGCCACTCATGTATAAAAGGCACACAACATGAGTGGTGAGAGAAGCTAGGCCGTAATTCCGACTGAAGGGTTGTAATGGCCAATTATGTATGTATGTGTATGTTTTGTTGGTATATTTTTGCTTACTTGTTTATTATGTAAACAAGTTCATTGTTTTTGTTTTTGTAGCTTTTGTTTATAATTGTAATGTTAAACGTTCAAACACCACTTCCATTTTCATAATAATATGTTATATCCAAAGTAACCTTTCATATGTATGTTGATTTTCCTGTTCTGCTTAATTTAACGTTGGGAAATCCATTTTAATTTTAATTAAAAATTAAGTGATTCGTATATTTTAAAACAAAAATTACAACATTACAACATGCGATTAGATTTTTTACAAAGTATAAGTAATGGGGCCACTTCCCGTTGCGAATAATTTTACAACATGTTGAATCAACTGTTGGTCGTCTTCTTCCTCGTTTCGATTTTTCCATTCTCAACCAACCGATGACCAAGCAGCCATAGGAATTGCTTTTACAAAATAATAAAGTTGTACAGTCAGTCGTAACATGTAGGGGCCACATAAGAAATTCGTAGTTTTTATATATTAGCCTTAGAGGCTCTTGTTAGGACGATTTTTCTTAATGTTTTTGTCAGTAAAATTAGGGTTAAAGAAAAAATTTAAATTTTTCAAAAAATTGATTTAAATCATACCTGTTAAATTTCGATTACGATTAGTAATCAATTACATTACTTTTTAAAAAGAATCGTAATGATTATATAATTCTATGAACAATTTTTTCGAATTACTAATTGATTACGATTACCAAATAATCTAAAAATAATCAGGATTACTGGCAAATTACAAAATAATTAAAAAGAATCAAAAGTAATCAAAAAGTAATCAAATTGTTTTCAATGATTATTTCGAATTCTTTTTGAATATTTCAATATTTTTCATTATTTCAAACAAATTTTTTTTCAAACATTTTAAAAATTCTTCGGATTTTTTTTTTTTATTCAGTTGTGTTACAATTTTTAGTGTTCTAATACATAGAATTTTTTGGTAAGTATAAAAGATAAAGTTGTTAAAGATTCTAATGAATATTTTTTTAATTTAAGATTTCGAAATGTCAGAAAATATATCCGAAAGCGATTTTTCGTCAGATGATAATTTAAAGGATCCAGACTTTCAACCTTCTTCAAGTGAAAAGAAAACAACCTTGATTGAATCTGAACAATCTGTTAAACAAATGTGTTTGAATTTCCAAAAAACAATTTTTAAAAACGAATTTTATACAGAAGTAGAAAAAGTGAGATTTTTAGCTACTCAGTTCAAGTTAAGTATATATTTATTCCAGTCATATTTTACTTTGCAACCTGATGCAAATATCGCGATTACGGCAACAGTACTAAATCAAAACATTAAACTGAAATGATTTTTCATTTGAAAAATTAGTGTTAATGAAGGCGAATTTTCATTATGTGTGATTTAATGATGTTAATTTTTTTTTTGTGTTTCATCAAATGTGCATTTTTTGTTATTAATTATATCTTTACTATTTGGTTTGTTCAGATTGTTTGAGTTTGTGTGTTTATTGATACTGTTTTTATTTTTATTAAAATGAATATATAGAAGTAAAACTTTACTGTTTCGAAAAATTTTAGAACACATGAATTTTCAATTATTGAAAATAATGAAAAAGAATCATTGAAAAAAATTGGATTACTTTTTGATTACTTTTGATTCTTTTTGATTATTAGACTAATCGCCAGTAATCCTGATTATTTTTTGATTATTTTGTAATCGTAATCAATTATTAACTATTTTAACCAGAAATAATCGTAATTGTAATCATTATTTCCGAATTCAAAAGAAAGTAATCAAATTACTAATCATTACGATTAGTAATCATTACTTAACAGGTATGATTTAAATTAATTTCTTTGTTACCAATGTTATCCTTCGTATTTAAAGTCGCCGCAGTCTAGAAGGTAGTGTGTAGGTTTACTAGATACAAGACCACAGTTCAAACTCCAGGACAGATACATATCTTCAGCAAAACAAAATATGTAAAAATATATCTTCGGCGACTTCCTCTCAGCAGATTTTTGGCAAAAACTCTGAGAGTAAATAAAATTGTCACGAAAAGTTTCTCATAAAAATCAGTCGTAAAGATTAGACTTTAAGCGGTAGGCCGCCATTCATGTATAAAATTAAGACACACAACATAAGTGGTGTTTGAAGCTAGGAGCCTGACTGAAGGATTATATGTATTGATTAATTATGTAACTGTTCATAGAATAAAAAAAGAGTCCCCTAATATATCATCCTGCAAGCAAGCAGTAAAGGTTATCTGATGCTGTTAATATTACCAGCAATATTATCTTTTAGAGCCATTCACCGAGATAATAAATTCACTTCTTTTTCATGTACTATGTCCATTTTTACACTTTATCCATAGCTACTGTAAAAACAAATCATGTACTCAAGATAAATTAACCACATGTCCACAAGTTTTTGCAAGGCAGTGTAAAAAATTTGTATAAAACTGTGGTTTTTCACAGACTTTTTGCTCCTTCTTCGTTCCATAATTCAAAATCGTATTGATTTCGTTAAGTCTTCCCCAGAGACACATAGAAATATTATGTGCTTAACCGCAAACAAATTGTAAAAATTGTTTTTAAATTATACACATCAAACTGGCATTATTTGATGAAATCAGACAAAATGAAAAAATAAAATAGTCGTGTGTATGGGAATATTTTTATTTTATAAAAAAGAACCACTTTAATTACTAAAATTCTTAAGAAAATATTTTAAAGACAAAAATAATTGATTTTCAAAGGTTTAGGGAAACACAAACATTTTTTGTATAGAAAGTGTCCAAAAATTTAAAATTGTTACAATAAAATTTTATATTTCGTTTGATTTGAATTAAATTCTGCTTTTCAGAAATTTATTTCCCAGTTTTGCTGTTTTATTTTATTTCATGTCACTAATTTCGTTTTCTTTTTACTACTCATAATAATTCATATTTTTTGCACGAGTATCCCCTGACAATTGTGTTTTATTCGTTTTACAGCTTAGACACACTTACTGAATTGTAAAAATGTTTAAAAACCATTTCCTTAAAAACATATTTTTTTAATATTTTTTATTTATTTTTTATAAACTAAAAAATTATAAGAAAGAAATTACAAAATATACGAGTATGAATACCATACCATACCATACTATAAAATAACATGTTATCCGTTGTTTAATACACAACTAAAATGCCTCAAAATATAAACGCAATTTCCCTTATGGGAAATCTCTATCCTAATCCTAATCTCTTAGGATTAGGAGATCCACAACAGGAAAACATCATGTGTTTTAAGCCTAAAGACTGGCATAATGGCAGACAGTTTCTAATCGAAAGCAATAAAATGGGGCTCAACACAGCAACAGTTCAATAGCAATGGCAGCAGCAATGGCAATATAAAAGCAAAAAACAAAAAATAAAAATAAATGATACGGTATTAGCTATAACAACTAACAGGAACAAGAAAATATTACAGAAAAATAAAATTTTAAATTCTCTTAAATTCTTTAAATTAAATTCTTTAAATTATCTCTCTTCTAACTCCAGCTACTCACTTAAATGTTATAAGGCGCGGTAGTCATAAATGCTTCTTAACCATGCATAAATATTGTTACGTTTTTGCCTTTTAAAAACGTTTAAAATATGAGCTCGTGAATTGCAAATACATAAAATAAAAATAAATTTCTGTTAATTTTTTAATTAAAATTCTTTATTTTTAGCACAATTCTGGGTTCCACTGTTTACAACTTGATGTAACAACAACAATTGCTTTCTTTGTTATTCTTCTGTTTACACCCTTTGCATCAATAATGACAATTACAATACAATTTTTCGAAAGATCTTTGTAACGGAGATCTTCAAACCATAATTACTCTCTTCAAACGCACCGCGTCTTCACACATGACCGACTGAACTTTTACTAACTCACTCGCCTGCTTTGCCTTGCCGCCACTCATCTACAAAATAAACACACACAACATGAGTGGTGTGAGAAGCTATGCCGTAATCCTGACTGAAGGGTTGTAATGGACAATTGTGTATGTATCTATGTATATAGTATCGATCTCTTCACAAGACAATGCGTTTTCAGAATGTTCCCACTTATTTTATATTTTTGATGTAAATTTTGCAATTAAGAATGGCTAAGCTTGAAAATCCGAGGAAAAAAACATATTTTCCAAGTTTACCCGATCAAAACTCATAACATGTAAGTTTGAACCATATGTTTATGCATTTTAAAGGCCCTTCTCTTCCCTTTTCAATAAACTCTGGATTTTGAAAATAGGTTAAAAAATATTTGGGTAAACAATAATTTTGTATGAAATGAACAAAAAAAAAAACAGATTTTGTCAGATAAAACTAGTTTGGAGGGTTTGAGAAATATTAAAAAAAGAAATATTTTTGAGTTCTACTCAACAAAATTCACAACCTACACATATATTCACAACTGTAACATATTATTAGTTGGGTGTATTTCAATTGTCGCATCGTGTAATTAATTAATTGGAGTAATTTACTGGAGTATTGGGGTGAATAATTATTTCAAAACTAAAACCGCTTATTAGAAATGCAATATGAAAAGTTTGAAATTTAGTTTTTAATTAGCTTTTTATATTTTTATTTACTATGTAAAATAATTATTTAATAAATGAATTCAATAGATATAAGGGGAGTTTCCTTGGAAAACGTTAAAGAAAAGTTTAAAAAAAATATTGTAAGGTTTTTTTCCATTTTTTTTGAAATACAAAAATTGTAATTTTTAGTAATGAAAGTACCCTCATGACCAATACAATTTAAAAACAAAATTTAATTACTTTTTGGAAAATTATCCACAAGAATAACAACAATTACAATCATACACTTCACAGCATTGTTAAATTATTTGGTATTGTAATTACCATGAAACAAAATTATTCAAAGCGTAGAAATTTTTAATAAATTATTTAAAATTTGTTTTCAAAAAGCAAACACGAAAATACATGGTATATTTAAATATTCGACATGTGTATTTTATAAATATTTAATGATGTATGGCTGTAATTTCATTTTATGTATCCTACTGGCAGACTAAATTATGGTAATTTTAATGTGTGACCGTTTGTCAGCTGAAAAAAGCATTCTGTCCACTCTACAATTTTTTTCTTATTTTCATTTGTAGACAAACACTCAGGGGATGGCCACTATTTATGCAGTGCATAGTACTGGAATACATTACGTTTTTATGTTACATTGTGGACATTAGATTTAAATTTTATTCTATTATAAGTGGTAGCGATTTCCACATACGGATAGTCCGGCTAAAGAACAAATCTGTCTGTAGAAAAGTGTTCAATCTACTGGCCAATCAAGCGCAAAAGGAAGTATCCTGCAAGAAGGACATAAGAATATAAGATTTTCGACAACAAGTCTGATAGAACAGTGAAACACAAGCAACATTGTGATGATACTCCAATGAATCAATAGAATTGGATAACCTACCCCGTCATTAATGAGCACCGTCGCACTCTTCTGAATGCCGTCGAGAGACTTTGGCTACCGGTTCGTACATGAGAATTCTAATCCATTTTTGGTCGAATATAAATGGTGTAAATAGGAAGGATATCAGATCAGAACCGAAGACCTTGGATGAGTATAAATTCGCCTGCTATCTTCAATTCGCCGTAGTCTAGTAGGTAGTGTCTTATTGGACGAGAGCACGTGGTTCAAATCCCATCTCAAACATCTCGAACGAAACGAAATATGCAAAAAATATTTCAAATATTTATTTGGAAAGAGCTCTGAGAGTAAATAAAATTGCCATGAACATTTTTTCGTTCGAACTCGACGTTCAACTGGTGGTCATGTCACTTATGGATAAAATTAACTCTCACAACGTTGGTGGTGTAAGAAGTTTGGTTGTAGTCCTGGCTAAAGGTTTATAAATCGCAATTAAATAAGCAGGTATCTTGAAAAGAGAAAACCATCAACAGCTATGTAATATGTAGTTATTATAGTATTTTTTTACGTTATCCTATCAACTTTTCAATCCAATTATTAGACTGTGATGTTGACAATTTATGTAGCCGCTGTAACATTAGAACCGATTTGCTCCATGTAGGGCTATGTCTAGTGTATATGATTTTATTTTGAGTTACAGAAAGCTAATTTGTTAAATCCATTAATTTTGTTTTTTACAATTTACTACATAAGTATTGCTTATAAGTTTTCCAATGGTCATGTGTATATCAGTAATCTGCAATGAGTATCAAAGAGATGAGTAGATTCGAATCATATCCCTAATTTCTAATACTTATGTATAGGCATTCGTACTTATTTTAACACCATACTCTACTCTACTAATATTCAAAGATTGAAGTACTCATAGTACTCATACCTAACAATACGCATGATGTTGTTCATTTCAACTCTCCACAACTCAACATTAACAAGCATCACAAAATAAATATGATTCGGGTACGAACATTGCAATACTCTCTAGAAGGTTGAGTGTTTGCTTTGCTTACTGATCTGCCTTTTTTGCTTATGTGTCTTTTTTCTTGCTTTGTAAATGCAACAACGACTAAATTGTAAATTTTGATGAATAATTCGAATCACTCGAATCATTTATGAGCATTATAAGTATTTTTCTAAATTTATGAATCTAAATGAGTAGGCTTATGAATCAAACATATTTCGAATGTTATGCATTTGATGTCAACGTTGTCCTCATACTCATTGCAATCTGTACTTATAAATCAATGTTGTAGGGAGTACGAATGAATCAGAGCAGTTGAATTTCAATACTGTTGACTTACTCATATTCAAAATATCATGAGTACTTATGAGCAGCGAAAAAACTATACATTGCTGATCTCTGGTGGAGATTCCTACAAATAATTTACTTAGATGTGCTTAAAGCTTCTGATTCCTCAGAAAGGAACGTGAGTGAACATCAAAGAAAAATCAAGGTCGTCTACCTCTTGCGAAAAATTACTACTCATAAACCAGCATGCAATACACCCAACACTACAAGCAAATACATTTTTACAGTAATTATTATATCTAAACAACAAAAGTTGGCAACAATATCATTCTAGTATCTGTCACAGTAGATCAATAAGCTACTAAGCTGAGAAAACTTGATTATTAAAACTGAAATAAATAATAAGATGTTCGAGACCATCCTAGCTGCCAATTATTTTTCAAAAGTCTTTTAAATATTATCAGACACTCAATAATATGTTTATCAATATAAATTACTGGGGTAGTCGCCGTAGTCTAACAGGTAGTGTGTTGGCTTATTAGACAAGAGGCCACAATTCAAACCCCAGGTCCGACAACTCCAACAAAACGAAATATGAAAACATGCTTCTTCGGCAACTTCCTCTCAGCGGATTTCTGACAAAAACTCTGAGAGTAAATAAAATTGCCATGAAAATGTTTCTCAAAAATTTGTCGTTCGGAATCGCCTATAATCTGTCGTAATCCTGACTAAAGGGTTGTAATGACCAACTATGTGTGTTTGTAAAAACTCATTTTTACGTTATTCCAAAGTAAATAAAATTGGCGTAAAAAGTGTTTCAAAAATCTGTAGGTCGCATTCGACTGCAGGTCTCGCCACTCACATGGATGGTGTGAGAAACTAGGTTGTAATGCTGACTAAAGGATGTAATATAAATTATTTTAGGTTCGATACTTTTTTTTTTTTTAATTGACTTAAAACAGTTGAATTACGTACGATTTTCTCTGTTTTAGTAAAATCTCTTCTCAATTATTTATGACCCCTAAGTTCATGTTCATGTTCTATTATTATTATGCACTTTGGCTTTATAAGGGTTAATACTGAACACAAATTCTAAAAATTTGTTGGCAAGTCTGTGAGATTTTTAAACGAAGGACAAAACCAATATTTTTTTTTATTGTTTTAAAATAATAAAAACTTTATATGTAAATATTAAATTTTTATTGTTAATATAACGTATTTATGTTGCGGTGTTTCGCATGCTCATTCTCTTTTAAAAATCAATAAATCGTAATGTTTATACAAAAATTATTGTTTTACTGTTCGACCATAAAAGTACCAATAATTTTAGAATGCTGTCATGCAGAGAATGTTAAAATTTATTACCGAATATTTCACAAAAAGAAAGATGAAATTATTGTCCATATGTTGTTCATTATATAGCCATTGATTTGGAGAAAGTAATGTTGGAAAGCAAGTCAATTGGTTTTTTAAATGTAAAAGAAATTTATTGCGCAGAGCCTCTTTTGTTTGAATCCTTTCTTCAATGAAGATTATATTGATTTTTTAGCTATTATCTTTTTGGCAACACAGGTTTAAACACCTAACGCACGTTTCGTGTTTTGTTTCACTGTCAATCATCTTCAGTTTGGTCTATAATTTAACCATGAATCGTCTTACAAACGAACAACGCTTGCAAGCCATTGAATTTTATTATCAAAATGCGTGCTCTGTTAAGAAAGTTCATCGCGCGCTTCTTCCATTTTATGGTCAGTTTAATCGACCCACTGAAGCGGCTATTTGGGATACCAATAAGCAGAATTGTAGATTTTTGAGCGAAGATGAGCCAGAAGCATTGCAAAAGCTACCAATGCATCCAGAAAAAGTCACAGTTTGGGGCGGTTTATGGGCTGGTGGCATCATTGAACCGTACTTCTTCAAAGATGCTGCGAATCGTAACGTAACTGTGAATGGTGAGCGCTACCGTGAGATGATATCCAACTTTTTTTGCCCAAAATGCAAGAGCTTGACTTGCATGACATGTGGTTTCAACAAGACGGTGCCACATGCGACACAGCACGCGTAACAATGGACTAATTGAGAGACGAGTTCGGTGAACATTTTATTTCACGTTCGGGACCGGTCAATTGGCCGCCTAGATCGTGCGATTTAACGCCTTTAGAATATTTTTTGTGGGGCTCATGTATATACAGACAAGCCCTCTTCAATTGACGCATTAGAAGACAGCATTGAAGCATTTATTCGTGAGATAACGGCCGAAATGTTGGAAAGAGTATGCCAAAATTGGACTAAGCGGATGGACCATTTGAGGCACAGTCGCGGTCAACATTTGCATGAAATAATCTTCAAACATTAAATTGTATGGACCGTACTATCGATTCAAATAAAGATTTCATGCATTTTTCTGAATTTTATTTGTTTTTTTTTTAATTTTCCTATAGCTCTTTAAAAATCACCCCTTAGAACCATAGCACATTAAGCTTGTAATACGAGTTTAAAATTGTATCAAGCAGTATGGAGAATTTTCAAATTTTAGAAAATTTACTCCCAGTTTTGAAGAAATTAGTGAAAATCCTATATTTTCTGTCAAAAATAAGCAATTGAACCATCTTAATTAAATTAATTTTAGGATTTATGTTCGTAATAAACTCTTAAATCTTATGAAGACACACAACACAAAAACAAACAGACAGACGGAAGGAAGTAAAAAACCAAAAGAACACTTAAAACAGAATTTGTTTAGTCACCAGAGATTTTCAAAGATTATCTTTCTACCCTAGTTTAGTGCCTAATAAAAGAAATTAAATTGTTATGGCCGGAGAGTCTTTGTATTATAGGGAATATGCCTCTTGGTTGCTATTTTATTTAAATATTTTAAATTATGGTTGATATATTAAAACCATTTAATCGTTTTGAACCTGGCATTTAGTAGCCAAAATACTGGATTTAGCTTGTGTCTAAAACTCTTAGAAATTTTTTAATTTTTATTCGTATTTCTTCTTTTCACTGCTCCTATTATTTCTTTTCTTACAATTTATAATGTCTACTTAATTTTCTTTTCAAAGATTATTTTTTTCAATGAAATTCATTAAATGTAAAAAAAATATATTTTTTAATAAAAAGAGGTAATTTGTATACAGGAAATTGCTAGAGAATTGTATATGCAGCAGTTCTCACATCACAAAAGACCGTAGTTTCATAATTTAAACGAAAACAATATCCAAGCCGTTAAGGCACCACCATTACATCCCTTAAAATTGACTGTTTAGTGCAGTTTACAAGGCTTTTATTTGTTACGAAACGTGCAAATAGCTGCATTTACAGTGAATTTTTTGTTTTCAAAAATTAATCAGCTAAACATTAACAACATTTGGTTCCAAAAAGACGGCACAACTTGCTGTATTGTATTACAAAACTAATAGGATGACAAGTTTGTTGCCAGCAGTGGTCCTGTTGAAAACTCCCTTCATCCGTACGATTTAACACGTCTAGATACCTTTTTATGTGACATTGTGAATTTTGAATTTCGGGCTTTCATGCAATATGCCAACGTATACTAATTACTAGATTACGGCGACTTCATTCGTTTAATTTATCAAGCAAATTGTAATACAAAAAATTTAATTCAATATTCAATGATTTTGATTTACATTACCACTTTTAGTTTTCAAGTTATAAAAAACCACCCTATATGTTCAGGATATTCTTAAATATATTATATTACCAGTATTCACAATAATTTCCCTCTTAGTAATATGGAGACTTATGCAATCTTGATTTTTGCATTCCGCTTTTAAACATTCGCCAATTATAAACGCGAAAAATTGTACTCAGACTTTAAATTCATGTTAAAAGAAATTCGTCTATATTGTGATGGCTTTACCTTTTAAAAACGTTTAAAATATGAGCTCCTAGATTGCAGATAATATAAAAATAAATTTGTGTTCACTTTAAATTAAATTTTTTTATTATTCGTACAATTCTGTGTGCCACTGTTCACAACTTGATGTATTGATCAATTGCTTTCTTTTTTATTCCCCTGTTTATAAACTTTGCATAAAAACTAACAATTGCTAGACAATTATTCGACAGATCTTTATAACGGAGATCTTCAAACCACGATTACTCTCTTCAAACGCACTGCGTCTTCCACAAGACTGACTGAACTTCACTAACTCACTCGCCTACTTTCCCTTGCATTTTATAAGGCAAAGTAAACAGTCTGATGAATATTCCTGAAAGCGAACATTCATGACTTCGCCTTCTCGTAATCTCTATAAATGTAAACATCGTGGATTGCATTTATTCTTGTAGGTTTTTAGTGTATTTTTGTTCACTTGTTTACTCTTTTTTATGGTGGTGTTTATTGTTATATCAAGCAGTACGATAATTTGTAAACAGGTTTGTTGACTACATCGTTTTGTTTTTGTAGCTTTTGTATATAATTTTAATGTTCAGCAATGTAACAGCAAAACACCAGTATATAGATTTTTCATTTTTGTAACAATTAAACCGATTTTGTTCAAATTTCTTTTTACAACCAACTTTCTATTGAGTATTGTAGTGTTCGTACGCGAATCATACATATATTGTGATTTTTGTAAATGTTGGATAAAGGAGAGTCGAAATCAACAACATCATACGTGTTGTAAAGTATGATTATGATGAGTACTTCAAACGTTGAATATGAGTAGAGGTTCCATGATATTAAAAGAAGTATGAATGCGTATAAGTATCATAAATTATGATTATGATTCGATTCTACTTATCTTTTTGAATAACTGATTGCTGATCTCTGACCTCGACATATTTAGGTTAAGTTAGGTTAGGTTAGAGGACGTGTACTTGTCAATTATGACAAGTACAGTACCCGGAGGTCCATTGTACGACGTCCTAGCTTCTCACACCACTCGTGTTGTGTACGTTAATTTTATACATGAGTAGCGGGACCTACAGTTTAAAGTCGACTCCGAACGACAGATTTTTGAGAAGCTTTTCATGGCAATTTTTACGCTCAGAGTTTTTGCCAGAAATCTGCTGAGAGGAAGTCGCCGAAGAAAATTTTCATATTTTCGTTTTGATGTCTGACCTGGGATTCGAACTCGGGCCTTTCGTCTAATAAGCCGACACACTACCTACTAGACCACGGCGACTTCTGATCTCGACATATCAATTCTATGCTTATAAAGACTGCTTGGAAGTGTTTTTGATAATACTAATATCCGCGGAATTCAAGTGGTTTTATGCTGATTAACTTGCTCTTATTGTAAAGGCTTTAAAAATTTTTTTTCAAATAAAACCCCACAAAACAAAATTTTATTTGCGTTCAAATATTTTATGGCCAGTGTCTTTTAGCTCGATTAAGTGGTTGGTTGTTCAATTATGGTAAAATATTTATTTCATATTTCTCTATCATAATTTTATTCCTTTTAATCAGTCTCTAAAGGGAATTTTTTCCATTACCCATAGAAGATGGTTTATTTGATTGCTTTGAAACAGGGCAATTCAAATTTATAACTAAAAGGAGAATGGCATGGCACGAAATGTACATGTACAGAGGGTTGAGACTCCTTAATATATTTTGGCTATTAACGAAATTAATATTTACACACAACATTAAGGTCAAATTATTTTTAAGTAAATATGGCGTAGGAAAATTATATGCACACAAGCATAAAATTGTATGGGTCTCATGGCTTGATAGCCTCCTACATAAATCAAAGTATTTTGACAATTTAAATAACATTTTGGTATTTGCTTCCCAGTTGTTTGCCTATGGCAATATTTATTTATAATTTGTTGTAGACAATTAAGACAAAGTGGCTATAATTCTTCTTTGTTACGTGTGATATATTACTTGGGAGCAAAAATAATTTTCTCTTAAGATTTTTATAATTGAATTTAGCGTAGGGGTTGTAAAAATGGTCGTCGTGGTCTAATAGGTAGTGTGTTGGCCTCGGTTCAAACCCCAGGTCAGGCATCTCCAACGTAACGAAATATGACAAAGTACTTCTTCGGCGACTTCCTCTCAGCAAATTTCTAGCAAAATCTCTGAGAGTAAATAAAATTGCCATGAAAAGTTTCTCAAAAATCTGTCATTCGGAGTCGACTTTAAACTGTAGGTCCACCACTCATGTATAAAACTAAAGCACTCAACATAAGTGGTGTGAGAATCTAGGTTGTTAACTTTACTAAAGGGAGCGGAGTCTACTCTGGGAAACTGAATCTGAACATTTTACTCCGGCTACCGGACTATTGCAGCGTAGTTCACGCGGAAGTAATGGCCATCTACCGGGACGTTCAATAGATCCTCGACTACGGTGTTGCTTTTACCCGCATTTCGATCTTTTCTGATAGTCAGGCTATGATTAAAATCTATGTCGAACGTTGTCAATAACTCCAGAATCGTCAGGGAATGTGCGCTTCAGTTCACACTTATCTGGTTCCCCGGGCACTCTCACATTCCGGGAAACTATAGAGCTGACGAGCTCTCCAGGGCTGGTGCACTACTTCCCGAATCCTCTTCAACCGACTTAGGAATGTCACCTACCTCTTTCAACCTGGCCATCGCGCGAAATTCTTTAGAGACGACAATATATCCTTGATCAATGAGGAGTCCTACTCCACTGCTATGCTCACTTGGCCCTCAATGGATAGAAGGCGCCCCAACCAGTTACTTGGACTTGGTCGTCGCATCATCTCAAACATAGTGGGCATGCTTGCAGGTCATTGTGTTATGGAAAGACACGCGGAAGGAATGCAGGTCCCATTTAACGATTCTGCCATGGGTGTAGATCCGCTGAGGAAGTGGAGACTGTTATCAACTTTTTTGTCTGTGCAGAGGGGCAGATTAGGTTATTTGGCTCTCCAATCCTTGTCAGCTTGACGGAGCTGTCATTGTCAAGGATATACTTTCATTTATCAAGCTTTCGGGCTAGTTTTCTAGCATAGGGTAGTCGTGCTTTAGAATGTGCAGCTTCTCCCTCCCTGGTTTTGTTTGGTTTGCGTCAACCTGTGGGGTCACAACGGGCCGCTATGCATGCTTAAGTGAGCTTTTGTTATCAAAGCTACCACTCTTACCTAACCTAACCTATTATATTTTTGCAGAAAATGTACATCCAATGATATGGCATGACAAACATACATGAGATAAGCCCAACCAGTGAGGGTCAAAACATTCCCCGTTTCTATTTTCATCACAATCGTTAGAATTTCATTTTGAATGCGTTCAATTCGAACAATATCTGAAACTATGGCTAGTGTCCTCAGCCGTATTTCAGTGTACAAAGTGGGATTTAGTATCCCATTAAATAGAAGAAGTAATCAGCAAAGATGAGCAATGAGTATTCAAAAAGATGAATAGTTTCTAATCATACTCATAATTTCTGATTTTATAAATTCTAATTTTAATAGCATACTCATACTACTCATATTTAAAGTTTGAAGTACTCATCGTACTCATACTTAACAATACGCATGATGTTGTTGATTTTGACTCTCCATGACTCAACATTTACAAGAATCACAAAATAAGTATGATTCGCATACGAACACTAAAATATTCACAAAAAGTTTGTGTGTTTGCTCTGCTAGCTATTTGCGCTTTTTTCTTTTTTTGTAAATACAACAACTAAGACTCCGTAATGCTCGTCATTACTTTTCATTTATGAGTGGCGTGGCAAAAAAACTTTTTTATTCTTGAATTAAACAAACATAATTATAATTATTTACTGTTGTTTCTGTTGTTGTTTTTATATTTTAATCAGCAACAAAGACATCAAATAAAATGTATAAATTTTCTGTTTCACCAGCAGAACATAATTTGAGGGCAACAGTTTTATCAAAAAAAAAATATCAGTTCCCAAGTGATATATTTACTCAGTATATTTTACATTGAAATTGTTTGCTGTGAAACAAAATGAAAAACATGAATCCTTTTTGGCCTTATGGTATTTACAATGAAATATTGGTAACATTAATGGTATGCTTATGACTTCCACAGAGCAAAAAAAAATTGGTTTGAAATGACATGTGAAATGTTACAGAAAATGAAACTGGTAAGGATGTGTTTTTAATAGAAAGTATTCAAAGTTGAATCGATACTACCAGAAGGAGTAAATACACATGAATTAGACAAGCCCTATTGTTATTTAGATAGGTGAACCTACGCCTGATTTTATAAAATTTTTCAAAATGTACTCAATAAGATTGCCTACCAAGGATTCCTTTTTTATTTTAACGTGTACTGTAAGTGGCTGATTCCCCAAGACATTTATGAAACTGAAGACCGTGTTTTTTGATGATATATCAGATGCACTTACATTTATTCATCGTGATTTTCCATATATATTTTGCCCGCTGGAATTTACGATTATGTGTGTGTTAGAAGAAATTTGATTTTTGCATCCGGTAAGTTGGTACATACGTTCATACATAATTGGTCATTATAATCCTTTAGTCCGGTTTATGACCTATCTGCTCACACCACTTATGTTGTGTGTGTTAATTTTATACATGAGTGAAGGGACCTACAGTTTAAAGTCGACACCGAAAGACAGATTTTTGATAAACTGTTCATGACAATTTTATTGTACTCTTAGACTTTTTGCCAATCCGCTGAAGTAGCCGAAGAAATATTTCTTCATAGTTTGTGTTGTTGGAGATACATATCAGACCAATGACCATCACAACTACCTACTAGTCTAAGCTGCATTTTTTTTATTCTTTAAAGTACTCGAACTACTCTTTTAAGCAGGCCAAGAAAATACGAAATTTGTTTTTAACTCCACAACATGTTACCAGTTAATGAATAAACTGACTAATAATCGAGATTTTCACTCATGGGTTATAGGTTCGGTTGGATTGTTTTGAACTTTAACTCGTAAGTTCACTTGGAGTTGGATGTGATGACCTAAAAATTGTACTTCCCAGCTTCCAGTTCCACTTACATCTCATTAAGCATCAACCAGTCCCACTAGAAAATCTTATCAAATTCTACAGTGTGTTCCTGAGACTTGAAACTGAGTGCCTGTAGTGAGAACTTAAATCAAGTTTCCCGTGGGGCAGCTCATTCATATAGAAAATACTCTTTCGATTCTCCTTCCCTCTTATCCAAAAGGCTCCTACATGACCGTACTTTGTATAAATTAGACTCTAAAACATGCGCCTAGTCATGGTGTACAATAATTACACCCAATAAGAGTTTAAGTGTCACCACATCAAGCAATGATCCCCTAGTAGCACACCTATCAAGAATATCACGTTGGCCAAGCGAAGCCAGTAAGAGAATGGAGTTCATCTCACTACTTTGGAATTAAAAACGCTGATCGCTGCAATGATATCTATACAGATACAGTTAGATTTTCGAGATCAATTTCTCGTACATATCTTGTGTTGCTTCCAATGGCGTAAGTCTCTGTCTGGAATACAGAGCACACATCCTGCAATTTGAGAAAGACCTAAACATTCAATTTAGGAAACTAACAACTCATTCACTACCTTCAGATTGCTGACAAGATCAGGATCGCGCATGCTCAATACCCGGTTTCACTGTTTCTCTGCTCTTACTCCGCAGAGAAGAATTTGAAAAAGATATTAAAAGTGGTCATGGTTTATAATTATGATGAACTAACCTCTTTCATAACAAAATCTTGTTCAATATTTTATTCATCTGGAGTCCATGGAGTTTAATTCATGGAAACCTCGATACCGTGTTTGCAATCTATCTTTCCGATAGATTTGCTTAAGTCATGATTTCTTCTGTCATGATTTCTTCTGTATCCAAATTAATGACTCGAATTAATGTCATTGTCATTCAGTACCAGTATCGTCCAGCTCACATAATATTGAAAATTTTTTAGATTTTATTCTGACTTAAATATTTCTATAATCATTGATAGCTTTCATTCTGAACAATTAATAAAGATTTAGATCAACCAGTGTCTACTCATGCTTTTTGCGATTTCGAAATTGAATTCAACAACAACAATTCTTCTGAGTGTATTTTTATTTTCGGAGTTTTTATCAGCATTTTGTTTTTATTTACATGAATTCAGTTCTGTTTTCATTTTAGAAATCGCTAAGGATTTAAAAATTTCACAATTTCAAATAGAACCAATATTTTTGAGAAAAACAATAGCATTACTCCTACCCAAAGCAGCAGCGATAATAAACAACTATTGATGATGTTGTAAAATGGAAACAAAAATAATTTTGAATATTTATCAAGGCTTGCGATATTAACCGCAACCAAATAACATACACATGGAAAATGAATGAAAATATTTTACAACCCTGCAGCTTTTCTGCCTATTCATTGGAGGCTCTAAACGGAATTGACCAAAAATCCAATGCCATAGAAGTTCTGTCATGATGTTGTGAGATTAAAAGCCATCTAACACATGTTTGTTGCGTGTTCAGTATATAACAACAGCCAACAACAATACCATTTTGACGGTATTGAAGAAGAACTCGTGAATATGACCTCTTTTAATATATTGTTTGTAATCCCTAGAGTCTGTACGAATATGTTTATGTTGTTGTGATGGGATATATTATATGTTCAAGTGCTTTTCTGTGTTTATTTTCTACAATTGCATGCTGTATTCTACTCGTATTTTTTCCAAGGGAAACACATTTTCTTTCTTTTTGGTTTTTAACTTTTCCTAGATGGTTTTTTACGTGTGTATATCGGTTTACACAAATACAGAATTGTTATGTATGTATGTAATTGGCCATTACAACCCTTCAGGCAGGATTATGGCCTAGCTTCTCACACCACTCATGTTGTGTGCGTTAATTTTATACTTGAGTGGCGGGACCTACAGTTTAACGTCGACTCCGAACGGCAGATTTTTGAGAAACTTTTTCATGGCAGGTTTATTTACTCTCAGAATTTTTGCCGAAGAAATATTTTTGTTCATATTTCGTTTTGATGTCGGTCCTGGGATACGAACCCGGGCTTTTACGTCTAATAAGCCAACACACTACCTACTAGACTACGGCGAGTATATAAGCAATGCTTTATTTGTTAATCACCAGCTAAATATCGGGTGGGCCATCTATAGATTTAAATTTGAACCATCGGTTATTTTGAATCTTGCAATACTTCTGTCTCTCTCTTCTGTCACAAAATCCAGCATATTATGAACGTAATGAATCCATTCACACTTGAGCCAAGTTGGGATTTATTGGTCCAACGAGAAACTGCACTATGATGTCGAAAAAAGTCATATTTTCGGATGAGCCTCATTTTCATCTTGCTAGATACATAAATAAGTAAAATTGCCGTATATGGAGCTCAGAAAACCCACACGCGGTGTTACAGAAGCCAATTCACGCATTACGACTGACTATTTAGTATGGCTTGTGGAGCAGAGGCGTCATTGTCCCATATTTCTTTAAAAATCAGGACAGCCCAACCACTATGCTGAATGAAGACATCTATCGCACCATGATAACCCACTGTTTTGTACCCACTCTTAATGGTATTGATGTGAACGATGTTTGGTTTCAACAGGATGGTACAACTTGACACATATCTCAGACCACAATCGATTTATTGTAACAACGTTTGATAGCCGTTTAATTTGTCGAAATGGTGATGTCAATTGGGCGCCAAGAAGCTGCGATTTGACATCGTTGGACTATTTTCTGGAGAGCGTCGTTAAAGAAAATGAGATGATTTTTAAAAGGGGAATTTATTTGTGGAATATTTGAAGCAGGTTTTCACCCCAAATATGGCAGACGACGTCGAAGAATTACCACCCTTAGCAACACAGTCTAGTACACCTTCATTATTAAGACTTGAAAACATTATCAGCGATCTTAACCTCAGAAAAGCACCAGGTTTTGACAGAATCAGTAATAAAATCATTTCGGAGATGCCGCGCCTGACAAAAAGATTACTCCTCTTCATATTCAATGCTGTTTTGCGCCTCGAATATTGTCCACGAGCATGGAAAATTTCGCTTATCTCTATGATCCCGAAACCTGGAAAGGACCACCCAAATGTAGCGTCATACAGACCAATTAGCCTGCTGTCTAATATATCAAAGCTGTTCGAGAAAGCACTAATCAAAAAGTTACATCCATTACTGAGCAACGGTGAGTGCATTCCAAATCATCAGTTTGGATTTAGAAGCAAACACATCACAATCGAACAAACACATAAACTGGTGAGTGCCATAAGAAGGACCTTTGAGGAAAAGAAATACTGCTCCCCTCTATTTATAGATGCTTCACAGGCGTCCGATAAAGTGTGGCATGAAGGTCTGATACATAAGCTGAGACAAAATTTTCCACCAAATGTCTGCAACCTATTACGAGAGTATTTAATTAATCGTAAGTTTAAAGTCAAGGTAGGCGATTACTTAACTGAGTCCCAGACTATTGAGGCCGGAGTGCCCCAGGGGAGTATCCTGGGACCCATGCTATATCTGGTCTATACCTCTGAAATGCCAACGTGCAGTCGTACCCATACCTCAACATTTGCAGATGATACAGATATCTTAAGCATCCATGAAGATCCACTGGAAGCAACTAGGTATTTGCAAGATCATACAGCACAGCTGGAGGTCTGGTTGAAGCGATGGAGGATAAAGGTTAACGAGCAAAAATGTACTCACGTTACATTTACACTGCGTAGGGAATCCTGCCCGCCTGTTCGAATAAACATCAAAATTATTTCTCAGAGTTCTGTGGTTAAATATTTGGGTATGCATCTTGACCGCCGGCTAACATGGAAAAACCACATTGATGCTAAGTTGATGCAAATGAAATTGAAGGCGATACAAATAAATTGGCTTATTAATAAAAATTCGGTCCTTAGCTTGAATTGCAAGCTCCTTCTCTATAATGCAATTTTGAAGCCAATCTGGTGCTACGGAGTGCAGTTATGGGGCACTGCCTCAGCTTCTGCCATTGAACGCATTCAAAGACGACAAAATAAAATATTGCGATTGATCACAAATGCTCCATGGTTTATAAGAAATTCCAACATCCACAAAGACCTGAACGTGCCATTGGTTAAAGAGGAAATCTCGAGGTATGCTGAGACCTATTTGATGAAGCTAGAGGTCCACCCGAAGCCACTAGCCCGTGAAATCTTAAATGATCCGGGTCACATCCGTTTGAGAAGAAGAGACACCGCGGACCTCATAAGGAGAAGTGTGATAACAAATTGTTGTTGTTGTTATTAACAATGCCAAATTAATTCTATGAACCATTCATATTTCGTCCCGCGCTGGCTGGACTAAATTAACATAATAGTAGAATTAGTATAGATTTTAAGATTTGAATACTAATTGTTAGCTCACATTACAGTGAGGATCCAATTTTAAATAAAAATTTAAAAAAAAAAAATGCCGACAAACAAGAAACAATTGAGCATTTTAATGACAACATTTGTCTGATCAAATGAGGTACTGTGAGGCAAGGCGCGGCATATATATGAAATAATTTCTAACCGGAACAATTGTACTTCACAACAAAAAAAAAAGTTTGACAAAATTTGACTTCGTTTTTGTTTTATTGCAATTCTCTATAAAATTGAAATCATACAGCAAACACACACATGAAAAATTATAGAATTCAACATCAAATGTAAACAGGGTGACTGATGAACATGGTTACATTGAGAAATTCAAATATATTTTTAAAATTCAAAAATAATATGTGTTTTGACTTCCAGACTTAACGAGATTTCATTAAAAAGTTATTCCAAATAGCGCAAATTACTTCATTATTGGTTAAGTTCATTGCTTCTAATCATCCGAGTTTAGTAGCATATTTTGTAAACTCTTTACTTGAAGTAATCTTAGAAACAAAATTTTTCGATGCAAATTTAAATAGCATAAAGGAAAACTTCATCAATTAATTCATGAAATAATCTCCTTTTCACTTAACAATACAATCTTTCATTATAAAAAATTAGGCGAGGCCACTCAAAATAGTAATTTGATGGCAAAAAAGCAATTTCTTGAAAATTACTTTTCAAGTTTAATAATGCTGTTTGATAGAACCGCATTTGGTTAAGAACAATTTATAATTTGTGTTAAATATTTTGTCATAGACGGACAGAGACCGTGGCAACTTCCTACCAGTATTGGAGCTGATGTAAAACTGTAGGTTCCGGCCCTAATGAACAAAATTTAAACATACACAACATATATGGTGTGAGAACCTAGGTTGTAATCTTGACTAAACAGATGTAATGGTTAATTAAGTAATGTGGTTCAGGGGATGAAGTCGTCGTAGTCTACTACGTAGTGTCTTGGCTTATTAGACATGAGCCCTCAGTTTAAACCTCAGATCTCACATTTGAAACAAAACCAAATAGGAAAAAATATTCCTTTGGCAACTTCCCATCAGCAGATTTCTGGCAAAAAAAAGAGTAAATAAAATTGCAATGAAAAATTTCTCAAATATCTGTTGTTCGGAATCGACTTCAAACACACAATATAAGTGATGCGAGAAGCTATGGTCGTATTACTGACTGAAGGATTGTAATGTCCAATTATATATGTATTGTTACGTTTTTACCTTTTAAAAACATTTAAAATATGAGATCTTAGATTGCAAATAAAATAAAAATAAATTTGTGTTTAGTTTTAATTAAAATGCAATATAAAATACCCACAATTCTGTGTGGAAATGTTCATAACGTTACGTAACCAACAACAATTGTTTTGTTTGTTATTCCTTTGTTTACACCCTTTGCATAGGCAATAACAATTACTATGCAATTGTTGGACGGATCTTTATAACGGAGAATTTCACACCACGATTACTCTCTTCAAACACACCACGTCTTCACACAAGACTGACTGAACTTCACCGACTCACTCGCTTGCTTTGCCTTGGCTTTTGTATGGCAGAGCAAGCAGTCTGAAGAATGTTCTGGAAAGCGAGTCTTTGTGGCTTCGCGTTCTCGAAATCTCTATAAATGTAAACATCGTTGTTTTTGTATTTTGTAAATTATTATTGTTGTTTGTGTATTTTGTTTACATTTATTTTTGTAGTGTGTGTTGTTGTATTTCTGTTTACTTGTTTACCATTTTTTTATGCTGGTGTTTGTTGTTGTATTTTTGTTTATAATTTTAATGTTTAGCGATGTAAACGCAAAACACTAGTATCTAGATTGTTCATTTTCATAACAGTATGTATGTATTCGATTACATTTCAGTCAGTTAGATTCACTATACTCCAAACCTTTGTTGACAGTTGATATCATTGGAAATAATTTGTGCCGGCAATCGTTGCTGAAGTAAATCGATTGAAACACAAGCACGTGGAGGGTGACAGCAGTTCGCTGAAACGACATATCTTGTTGCGATCACGACAACACCGTTATCATGTTGCTCTGATGAATACCGCTCACAGTTGCAAATTCGACCTCATTTTTGAGGTTTGAATCGTGGCCTTACGTCTAATAAGTCGGCACACTACCTACTAAACTACGGAAAATTTGGAACATTCATTACTTGAATTCTAGTACCTCTTGTCTGTTAACCGAAAATTACAATGCTAGTAATCAATTTTTGTTGAATCGACTGTAGTCCTTAACAACAATTAAGTCTACTGCCTTATCATGAGTGGCTCGCGCGAACATTGAGACTTGAATAGAAATCCCTTCTAACCCTTTCAGGTACCTTTGGGAATACATTTTGCAATCAACTCAGATGTAATCGAAATTAGTTATCTCCCAAATGCTACCTAACAAAAATTTTGTTTTGTAAACAATGTAAAGGCTATAAAATGGTTTTCTACAATTAAGCCTTTAAGTGATCTCACAGATTTTCGTTAGAAGTTCCAAATGTGTGTCTGCTAAAAATTTTGAATTTAAAATAAAAATAAAAAGAAAGACATAAACAAAAACAAAGAAAAACAAAATGTCTTTCTTAAAAGAAGAAAACAATTTCACCTTGACTACCACCACTACTAGACAATTTTATATGCTCTCTCAAACTGTTTGTTCTCTTTTTTACTCTATTTTATTAAAACTCATACACGCACTCACAAGAAGGATTTTATAAACGCATTAATAATGAATACAAAAAGCGCTTAAATAAGAAAACCAGCAAAATTTGTATGAAATTTTATTTAAAGCAGGAAAAAACATAAGTATGTCGGCGACAGAATAACAATAACAACAATAGCTAGGTTTTTTTACCTCTAAAAAAAATAAAAGTATGGCTGCGGCACAACAACAATAGCAAGCCTTTTTTCACCGCTAAAAAAAAAAAAAACAAAAGTATGGCGGCGAAAGAATAACAATAACAACAATATCAAGCCTTTTTTCACCTCTAAAAGAAACATATAAACATGGCGGCAACAGAATAACAACAACGACTAAACAAGCATATTTTAGTGGTGTACATAGCAAATATATCGAGGACAAGTTTAAAACATTAAAATAGGAACGAAATTAAATTTAAAATGAAAAGAAAGTTTTGAAGTGTTGAAAAATTAAAATTAAGCAATATTGAAAATAAATTAAAAAAAATTGTGTTCCAACAACAGGAAAATATATGCGAGTGCTCGCCAAAAATGCGTATCAGATTCAAAATAAGATTGTTTAAGTCCAATTCAGTGTGTTTTAAAATAAAGTTGACCATAATGACGTCCAAATAAAAATATACGATTTGTAAGGGAATTTGTCAGAGAACTTACAAATTGAAATACGATTTCTGCAGTGGGTGAAGATCCACTGAAGAGGACGAGACTGTTGCTCACTTTCTTTGTCAATACCCGTCTCTTGCTAGGTGCAAATATAGGCTATTTGGCTCTCCAACCCTTGTCAGCTTGACTTGGCTATCGTCCATTGATGTCAAGGATATAGCCTCGTTTATCAAACTTTCTGGCTGATTTTCCAGCGGGTGTAGTCATGCTTTAAATGTGCAGACCTTGCGCTGACCGACTTCTCGCTTCTATGTTCGGGGGAACTTGGTCAGTACAGAGAAGGGTATGGAAGCTACCACACTAACCTAACCTAACCTAACCTATAAATTGAAATCAATACGACTTAATCAAGTTCGATTTTAAACTCAGGATCCCAAAATAAAACTTAGAATTTCTCAACCTTCAATCAACAATTTTAAACTATTGTGGTACTTTCTTCTCAAACCACTTATTGTCTTATTCGAAGGCACGGTCATCTTAACTGGAAGTGATGTGAACCGACTTGTAGAGCTTTCTTAAATCACAGTTGTATTCAAAGAATACACAAGCAGCAGCGGTAGTTGAAGCCAACAAAACTCATATCAAATTCAGTCCGATTGATCCGTGAGATTCAAGATTACATTTCTTATCCCTTTCATTCAGTGAAGCGGACATTTGAACTGTGATTTATTCCACACAAGGTTTTTGAATATAAGGATAGGAAGCGCTTAATGAAAGACTCGTTATAAATTATTTAAAAATACTATTTGGAGTGACAAATAATTGTTGACTGTACTTTCATTTATTATTGCAGCTTAGTTGGAGTTAAATGTTTGAAAATGTTTGTAAAAATGCAATGAATTTGATTTAAAATTTTTGAAAACTGTTTTAAAGCAAGATAACATTCCTGACAGGAGTATAATTTATGTCACTTCTTGTATTGCTGAGACAAATTTAGAGGAAAATGAGAATTTCATTAAACAGATAGTACTATGCAGATTTCCCTTTCAATGTTTAATTTATGAAGGCAAGCAAACTTTCATCAGAAAAACATTTACATGCGAAAAAACTTTGTCTAAACCTGCGTATATTGATTTAATGAAACGCGTGTATAATAGAAAACAAAACATTTCTCTCACATTTTGTAACTCAAATGCTAACATACTGTCAACTTTGAAAAATTTTTCAAGGATCCTAGAATTTTAAATTAAAAACAGAATACGATTGAAAAATATTTTTTTGAATAGACCTGCACTAACATAAAGGTTAGGAAGCCAGATACAAAAACTAAAGAGAACGAGAAATGGGTGGGTGGAGAAATATATGCATAATTAAGGCGGCACAAAATAATATCTCAACATGAGGAGGAACCGCAAAAAAAACAAGAGAATTCTTCTGAAAACAACATTATGTTTGTCAATAATGTCAACTATTTTTTGAAATATTTCTATTTTAATTTTGTTTTTATTCTAGCCCATATAACAAAAAACCACAAAGGTATTTGACGTACATTAGCAGAAGGACATAATTTTCTAATGCTTTTGGTATTTTTCGTTTTTATTTTCAGTTTTCTTTTGCCTTCTTGATTGCATAGTTTGGATAGAAGAGAGCAAACAGCTTAAGAAAAAGGAAAGACAAAATAACAACAAAAAAAAAAAAAATATAGGAGAAAAAATGAAATAGATAAAAACAAAGAAGAAAATAAAAAAAACGAAAAGAAAATAAAAGTTCGCAACAGTTCATAAAAAATAAAAACAATATACATTTTAAAATACATAAGTTAAATCAAAATTAAAGAAACGAAAAATAAAAAGTTCATCAAAGTTCAAAATAAATAGCAACAAAATACATAATGACAACATTTAAAATATTGAAAAATATAAAGTTCACAAGCAATTACATTCCATTACAGTTCACTAACAATAAACCAAAAACAATTACATACAAATATCATAATGGACTACTAACAAATTAACCTTATTAACATTACACACAAACACAACACAACAAACGTTACACAAAGAGGAATTGGAAAAAATTTGCTTGTACCCCACTCTCAGAAGACAAGGTAAGTGGAAAATTTTCAATTTAAATTTTTGATAACGCGCAAATTTTAAAAAGTGTGCAAAATTGCAATAGGAAGTATTATCTTTTAACCCACCCATCCAATAAAGATCTTTTTTCTTCCCAAAATAATGTAAGGAACAAATGTTGCAGTTCACTTTGTGAAGTGTGACAAAAACACAAAGAATACCCAATAGGCATTATATCCGATATTATGCATTATATCCAACAGGATTTAAGTGCCTTTGAGAAAGACTATAATGCTAGTCCAGAGAATTTTCAATCATTACTAGCATTGAGATTCATGAAGCGTGAATTGTAGATGAACAAGAAACCACATGAGTTTGCAAGCGCAGAATTTGTCTTGGTCTAGTAGGTATTGCATTGGCTTACTAGACAAGAGCCAGTGATTCAAACCTCAGACATTTAAAACAAAAATGAAATTTGAAATCTGAGTGGACTTTTCACATGTCTGGCTTATTTTAAATTTGGTTGTTTTTATTACTTTGGGGTTTGTAAAATTGCGCTCTAATCTTGTGTTAGTGTAGAAAAAGAAAAAAAGAAAAAGAATTTTCATACTGAACTGTTGAAGGTAGTGTATTGGCTTTTTAAACATGGTTCAACGTGTGAGAAGCTAGGCCGTAATCCTTTCAGGTCAGAGCGGACGTTGTGACACCACAAGTGAACGCAGCCTCTGTACTGACCAAGTTCTCCAAATCAGGGGAGAAGAAATTGGTTAGCGCAAGTGCTCCACGAAAGTTTGATAAGTTTGACATCAATGGACGATAGCTCCGTCAAGCTGGCAAGGATTGGATAGCCAAATAACCTATATCTGCACCTCGCAAGAGATGGGCATTGACAAAGAAAGTGGACAACAGTTTCCTCTTAATCAGCGGATCTGCACCCACAATAGAAGTCGTTGAATGGGAGCTGCATTCTCTTCGTGTGTCTTCCCATAACAAAATGACCTGTAAGCACTGCCACAGTGCTTGAGATGATGTCACGACCAAGTCCGAGTAACTGGTTGGTGCGCCTTCTATCCATCGAGCCCCCTTAGAGCGTCTGTCGTCTGAAAATTCATAATTAGTTATCTCAAGTAGATATCAAGACCGTCAGAATACTATACAGAACGGCCTCAGATGATTTTTTTAGGCAACATCGACATCGTCGTGCAATTTCTCTCAATAAATCTCAATGCAGTAAACCGATTCAATACGTTCAGTGGAGGTAATAAACTGAATTTTGTGACGGAGAATCATTGCATAAATATTGCCAGATTCGACATAACCGATGATTCATATTTAAACCGATATATGGCCCATCCGATAAATTTTTCTATTATAACATATAGAAAAAATGTACTTCATATAGCTGATTTTAATCTTAATTTTGCAGTTAGCTTTGGCTGGCAACATATTATTAACATTGCTAATACACTTCTGCTAAAAATAGTTGTCCTAGTTGAAAGTGGTAACGCTTAGAAACCAGATTCATAATTGCGCCATATGATGGTTGTTGAAAGTGACGTTCAATGGGTAATTACAGGTTAAAAGTTTCAATTGTTTCTCTTGCTATACTTTAACATTGCAAAGTTTATTTACGGCAAACAATTTTAGTAAAACAACCAAAATATTTGATGGGTTGCCTTCTGCTACTTGAATGCGTGCATGAAAACTGACCACAACATATACTAATATTTACTCATGCGAAGAGAAGTTAACGTCAAAGCTACAATTAGAAGTGTAGTTTCAAAGTAAAAGTAGTAGTTGTAGTAAACAAACTACAACACACTAAACACTTCATATGGTCTCTCACATTGAGAGAGCATAATTTCAATGACTGTGCTTTCACTTTACATTTTATAAAAGGACTGTTAAAAGTTTTGTTTTCATGTAAATAAAGTGGCAAATACAAGAAAACATATACTGAAACACCTGGCAACTAATACTAACTAACGCTAACTACATACATAAGCAAACGAAATAAATAACTGTTAGTAGGGATGTAATTTGTAGAACAGAAAGTGGAAATCAACAAGAAAGGAAGAAAAGAACAGAGAATTTTGGAGTGTTTGCCCTTTAACACATGAGTTGAAAAAACAAATTGATTTGGATGCAGCACTTTAAGATTTTGTTTTTGGTGTTTCAGGAAAATATTTCTGAAGCACTTCCTTCCTCTTAACCTTGTTTCACTTTTCTTTCTTTTTCTCTGTTGCGGCATATATCGGGTAGGCCAACTATTGGTTTAAATCTGAACCATTAATTATTTCGAATCCGGTGATACTTTTGACATTCTATTCTGTCACAAAATTCAGTATTGTTATGAAAATGGAAACGGTGTAACATCGTTTAACATTAAAATGATAAACAAAAGCTACAGAATAAAATACAATGAAGTTGTTTACAAGTAAGCAAGAAGGCAACAGCAAACAACGTAAACAAAATACACAAACACAATAAAACAACGATAGAGTTCTCGAGAAGTCGAAATCATGAACATTCGACTACAAGAACATTCATAAGACTATTTACATGTGCATATAAAAAGGCAAGAATTCAGTCAGTCTTGTGTGAAAGCGGGTATCGTGCGAAGACAACAGTCGTGGTTTGAAGATTTCCGTTGTAGAGATCTGCGTTGAAGAAGAATAGCGAACAAGCAATTATTGTTCTATACGTCAGTGGCACACAAAAATAGTGCGAACAATAAAGAATTTAATTGAAACTAAGCACCAATTTA
Organism: Sarcophaga rosellei; assembly: GCA_930367235.1. Lineage (NCBI taxonomy): Eukaryota > Metazoa > Arthropoda > Insecta > Diptera > Sarcophagidae > Sarcophaga > Sarcophaga rosellei. Next base: position 29,107,836 of record OV884021.1, on the reverse strand, counting down.
TTTTTATTTTGTTCTCAATCAACGAACTCATATTTTAAACGATTTTTTTTAAAGATAAAAACGTAACAGTATATTATCTCCACTGAACGTAATGAATCGATTTACACTTGGGCAACATTGGAATTTATTGGACCAACGGGAAACTGCACGATGATGTCGGTTTTGCAAAAAAAAATCATGTTTTCGGATAAAGCTCATTTTCATCTTGGTGGATACGTTAATAAGCAAAATTGCCGTATTTCTGGCTCAGAAAATACTCATCCATTATGAGTTACTGCTTAGTGCGACTTGTCGAGCGGAGTCACCATATTTCTTTGAAAATGAGGACTTACCGCACCTTGATAATCGATTTGTTGGTACCCGCTCTTCATGGCATTGGTGCGAACGATGTTTGGTTTCAACAGTATGGTGAGACTTGCCACTCATCCTCATACCACAACCGATTTATTGCGTCACACGTTTGGAATGGTGATGTCAATTGGCCGCCAAGAAGCTGAGATTTGTTTCTGTTTAATTATTTTGTGTGGGGCGCTCTTAAAGAAAAGTGTTATGCCGACAAATCAGAAACAATTGATCATTTAAACACTCGTGATGCCTTTGCCACGATGGCTAGTTGCTGCTGCCGTACGAATGAAATTATATTCCATTTCTAACCGGGAAAAATAAAATTTGGCAAAATTTCAAACCGTTTTTGTTTTATTGAATTTTCAAATTTAGACTTGTATATGGCCCATCCTTTATTTGCTTTGGTTTTGTTTTTTACGATTATTTCGATATCCTTCATTTGTTTAGGTTTTTGTATACGTTGTTTTTATTTGGCATTTATTTTTGGGTTATTGTTCTCATGATTTTTTATTTGTTTTGTTTATTTGATTTCGCTCCCTTTCATGAGTACGAAACAAATTTTTGACAAAATTTGGCTAAAAACCTTCAAGCCAAGCATGTGGAAAATAAATAAAATGAAAAGCAAACCGTATAATTGGAGAATAAAACATAAATGCTAAGGGTTTTGTTTTATTATTGTTGTTGGTTGATCGTTTGTTAAGTTGTTTTTCTATTTCTATTTTGCCAAACACTTTTTCGACAAACAATATTTAATATTCTCCACACATCTCCTTTGTTGCTTAACTTATGCTTTATTTGGTTTATGTTTTGCTCATTCTCTCTTATTTCATGTAGTTATGCCTCCTTTATACTATAGATCTTTCATTCGCAGTTGATAGCCTTATTAGCTTGAGTGTTTGTGTGATATTTTACGTGTATTTACTGAAGGAAATGCGTATAAGAAGAATTAAATTCCGGTTTTTTTACTGATTAAGCCGCCGTAGTCTAGTAGGTGTTATGTATTTTCTTGACAATTTCATTTGCTCTCAGAGCAGGAGTCTGCTGAGAGGAAGGCGGCGAGGAAATAAGTTTGCCATATTTCATTTTATTGTGAATGTCTAACCTGGGGTTTGAACCGTGACCTCGCGTATAATAAGCCAACACGCTACCTACTAGACTACGACGACTTCCACGATAGATGTCTACTTTAAGCAGCTAAAACACTTCTATAACGAAAGCGATGTAGTAACTAGGTATTGCTGAAAAATTTGTATAGTGATACAAGGTGCTTGAGAAACTAAAAATATTTTCCCATTTTTGCTGTGTTTTGGGAGTGCCTTCTTATGTCAGCTTATCTGGGAAAATACATTTAGTTTTGTAAATATTTAGGTTATATTATTACAAACACCGTAGATAAGAATTGCATGAATATTCCTCTTTCTGAAATTATTAAAATTAATAAAAAAAACACACTCTTAGATAGTTTCATCTCAGTTTACATTTTTGAAATATTTTGTATGGCATTGATTAAGACTTTCTCACCATATATGTACAGTAGGGAAAAACGTAGATACTCAAGTTTATTTCACTTCAGCAGCAATAAATATTGCCGTTCGAATTCAAAATTTTCAGTTGATTAGCTACTCCTTATGAAACGCAATTAAATTACTTTCCAGCTACCCTATGAGCACATGAATTTGTATCAGAGATCAGCAATGAACCGTTTTTTCGCTACTCATAAGCACTCATGAAATTTTGAGTATGAGTGAGTCAACAATATTGAAATTTAATTACTCTGATTCATTCGTACTCACTACAACATTGATTTGTAAGTACAGGTTGCAATGCGTATACGTACAACGTTGATATCAAACTCATACCATTCAAAGTATGTTTGATTCATAAGCCTACTCATTCAGATTCATAACTTTAGAAAAATACTTATAACACTTATAAATGATTCGAGTGACTCGAGAACAGCAAGCAGAGCAAACACACAACCATTTAATGAGTATTGTAGTGTCCGTAAGCTAATCCTAATTATTTTGTTCTTGTAAATGTTGAGTTATGGAGAGTCGAAATCAACAATATCATGCGTGTTGTTAAGAGGTTCAATGATATTAAAAGAAGTAGGAGTGCGTATAAGTATCAGAAATTATGAGTATGATTCGATTCTACTCATCGTTTTTAATACTCATTGCTGATCTCTGATTTGGTTTATTTGGGGGGGGGGGGCATGTTTTTCTTTTTATGTTAGAGACTAACGTTTCAAACTACTTAAATTATTTCCTTTTTATCTTTCCTTTATTAATGCTTAATTATGTGATTGGCCTTCAGTACGCACTTTTGAAGCTCTTTCAATATATTAGAGTCTACTTGTATGTACGACTACTACTTATGTAAGGCCACTTAAAATTTTTGTTTTCTGTGACGCAATGACCACAAATTTTCTTCAAAATAGATAAAAACCAACAAATCCAACAGAAGAAAAATGTCCTGGTCATGCTGTATCATAGAAAATGATTTTCAAGTTTTTTGTTTTTTTTATTTTATTGTTTTAATGTCAATCTAAAACCAATTCATCATCTCGAGTATTTATTTAACTTTTGGCTGTGTCCCTTAAAAATGGTGACTTTACAAAAAGTGGAAGAAAATCTCTTTTATAGAGAATCCTTAAGAGGCCTTTAATTTTTCTACTTTTTTTTTTTATAAAATAAATGAAATATAAAATGAGAACGAAATTTAGAGCACTTGTTTGGTGGTCTGCACATGTATTTTAATTTTGGTACTTGAATTCTCAAATTTTTTTATTTTTATTTTTTTGTTTTTTTTGTGTAAAACATAAGTATACTCTCTCACATTAATCATATTCTTGTTTCAGTTTGGTAAAAAGATAAATGGAATGATAAATGATTTCTTTACTTGACATATTTTTTCTCCTATAGGATAGTAATAAAAAAAATTTTTGAATAAAATTCTAAAAATATAGAATTCCATAATTTTTGTTTACTTGATAAGCAGTTTTATTGCATAGCCTTAGAATTGGATAGGAGCCAGTGACAGTTCGATTAATTCAAAACCCCTCGAGTTCACTCACAGCGACCCTTTGTAATACCACATGAAGCGATATCTCAAAATTAACTGACAAGTTTTCATAAATCGGTTTTGACTAACAGCATAAAAATGTCACATTTAAAGCATGACATCCATAGCAACTGAGAATCAATCGGAAAACCAGCCTGTTTTGACTTCAATTTAGTATATAGAAACTGTAGTTCTGTTAATTATTGAGAAACGGTAAATTAAATGATGTCTGCGTTGAGCCAAAGACACATATTGACAATACTATCTTCCTTCTCCGATGTTCTACAGTCTCTGCAGAAGTTATTTCCAGGTAAGCATGGTCTTCCCACATGCATTGGTTTATGGACCTACATACATACTTAATTGGTCATTACAACCCTTTAGTCCAGAACTGCAAACTAATTTACGGGCCTACCGATGAGAAAAGCTACAGTTTCAGAGTTGTCTTTACAATCTAACTAAAGCATTTGCTTGTTATACTTACATGTTAATTGAGGCCATGACTCTGCTTAATAGACAGCCGAGTAGTGGTTAAGATAGTATTAGTCGTACGTTCATGCAACGTAATCCAGTTCCTTTTTAGTATACGAAAACAATGCAATGGGTGTCCCGATGGCCTAGTTGGTAGTGTGCTAGATTTTAAGTGCTAGATTTAAGTGTCATGGGTTCGATTTCCACCAGAGACTGGCTGTGGGTGTTTGTGACTGTCTGATTGATTCTCTTACATTATACGTAATTACTCACAATAGAAAAAGAAAGTGACGAAAGTATTGTTACGTTTTTATCTTTTAAAAATGTTTAAAATATGAGCTCGTAGCTTGCAAATAAAATAAAAATAAATTTGTGTTTATATTTTAGTTCAAATTCTTTATTATTCACACAATTCTGTGTGACATTGTTCACAACTTGATGTAAAAAACAACAATTGCTTTGTTTGTCACTCTTCTTTACACTCTTCGGGATAGACAATAACAATTACTCGACTGACCTTTGTAATAGAGATCTTTAAAACACAAGTACTTTCTTTAAATACACCGCGCCTTCGCACAAGACTGACTGCACTTTTACTAAATCACTCGGTTGCTTTGCCCTGCCTTTTACATATGGGAGAGAAATAGTCTGATGACTGTTCTCGAACGCGAACGATCATGACTTCGCTTTCTCGAGATCTTTACAAACGTAAATATCGTCGTTTCATTATTGTTGTTTGTGTATTTTGTTTACGTTTATTCTCGTTGTGTTTGTTGTTGTATTTTTGTTTACTTGTTATCATTTTTTATACTGGTGTTTGTTGGTATATTTTTGTTTACTTTTTTCTTATGTAAACAAGTTCATTGTTTTTGTTTTTTTAGCTTATGTTCATGATTTTAATGTTAAACAATGTAAAAGCAAAACACTAATATCTGGACAGTATATACAGTGTTCGTTAAAAAAATGTATAATTGAGTTAAAGTCTGCCTGTTCTGAAGTGTACGAGTACATCAGGAAAGTAGTTGCCTGAAATATTTCTATTAAAGCAAGGCTTATATTGACGTAAAGGTTAGTTTAGGTCAGGTTAGAGGTCGTGTGCTTGTCAACTGTGAAAGGACAGTACCCGGAGGTCGAATTGAGCCATTGTACAACGTCCTAGCTTCTCACACCACTCGTGCTGAGTGCGTAAATTTTATACATGAGTAGCCCTTCGTCTAATAAGCCAACACACTAACTACTAGACCACGGCGACTTCATACTGACGCAAAACTGCCGCGAGAACTTAGCAATAAATTGAATGTAATTTTGGAAATTTAAATAATATTTCTTAGGATGTTTGCTTCATTTCTGAATAAATTTTTCTAGGACATATGATTATATGTATTTGAAATGAATTTTTTAAACTACGCCTTAATATTTTATTAAAGTAATTTGATAACATAAAAATATTTCTGTTATATTATAAGAATTTTTGTTTATTACCTCTTAATATTTAATTCAAAACCAATATCTCATAGGCATACTATTGAAATTTAATATGTTGATTGACAAGTTCTAAAGGTATTATACACTCTCCGTTCTACTTTGTACACCATGGGCTCTAGCTTCCAACACAAAATTGTATTGCCGTCATTCATTTTTTATTTTATTTTTATTCGGAATATATATTTTGTCAGAAAGAATTTATAAAACCGTAGAAGGAAAAACCTTTGAAAATGAAATCAAAACATTTGTTTTATTCGATTTTTTTTTCTTTTATAATCACAACACCACTATAAAAACAAACCCACATTTAAGCAAATATTCTAATGTTTGAAAAAATCACTGGCACGCTTAGGAAGAGATTTCAAAAATTCTTTGTATGAATGTCTTCACACTACATTTGTTATGCCTGCGTATTACAACACATAAACAGCCTATTGTCATAAATAATGCAGGACTCATATACATATCTTTGCCGACAATCAGGGAAATGGTTTACAAAAAAATAGAAAATAAATATTATAAAGACGGTGTTATAATGTAAACACAAAAGCTGCAAATTGTCAAGTTTTAGAATTGACAAGTGTCTGTATGTATAAGTTCACAAACACATGTGTTTGGTCTGAAGAATTTGGAACTGCTTGCAGTTAAAAAGGAATTTAATATTCTTTGTCAAGGTAGAGTTTCACTGAAGTCGAGATAACTATATTGTTATCATATTGTTACATCGCTTAACATTAAAATTATAAACAAAAGCTACAACAACAAAACAATGCAGTAAACAAACCTGTTTACAAATTATCTCACGTACAACAAACACCAGCATAAGAAATGGTAAACAAGTAAACAAAAATACACAAGCAACACTAAACTTAATTTTTAGATTTATAGAAATTGCGAGAAGGCTAAGTTATGAACGTGCGCCTTCAATTGAGCGAAGTTTGGTCTTGTGTGAAGACGCGGTGTGTTTGAGAAGAGTAATTGTGGTTTGAAGATCTCCGTTAATGCCACCATCGATTTGTAGCATCAAACGTTTGATGGTCGTTTAATTAGCTGAAATAGTGAGGTCAATTGGCTACCAAGAAGCTACGATTTGACACCGTTGAACTATTTTCTTTGGGGCGTCGTTAATGACAAGTGTTAGGCCAACAAACTAGTGACAATTAAGCGTTTGAAGGGCAATATTCGTGATGCGATTGCCGAGATATCACTCCATACACTCGAAAAATTTTTTCGTTTGTATGAGATACTGTGACGTCGGCCGCGGCAGCCATTTCTAATCAGAACAAATGTATTTCACAACAAATAAATAAATTTGGCAAAATTTCAAACTGTTTCTCTTTTATTGCAATTTTAAATTTAAACTTTTAAATTTTCCACCCTTTAAATTCAGCAATCGAATTTAGAATGAAAGTGTTGTTAACGTTTTCCTATACGTATTTTACTAAGATTTGTTATGGACAAGCTTTCTGAATTATGTTTTCTCAATTAATTGTCAATTCAGCTGGCTGAATTTACCTAAAAATATATAAAATGTATGCAAATATTTATTTTCTTTATTTGGAGTGACATTCATCTAGCTGAATTGCCCTAAAAATACGTAGAACTTATGTAAATATCTATTGTTCTTCATTTGAATGAAATACAGCTGGCTGAAAGTCAATTCAGCATAAGACATCAGTCTTATGTAGTACCTTCTTTAAGAACTACAGAGTACTCTGTTTATAAAATTTGAAAAATATTGGACAGAAATAAAGAGAACAAAGAAATAAATAAGTTTATCTCTTTTTGTATTCCTTACTTATGTATGCTTCTGTTTTATTGCCAGAGCCTTCCAAATTTTGTTGCTTAAACTGTCTGTGTATTTCTCAACCAAGTTGTTTTTGTTTATTTATGGCTTCTGAAAGTTGTTGTTGTTACTGCTTTAGTCGCTTCAATACATTTTGGTTTTCGTAGGAAAATTAAGTCATTTTCATGTTTTGAATTACTTATAAACTTTGACATGATAAACGCATGTGTCAATAGAATAAAAACAACAGGAGCATCATTCTGAATATAACTCATACAAACAGATTCGAACAACGGCAGTGCGTGTTATTTTTATGTCATACCGTTATAAACACTTTTCGTTTTTAATATTCTTGTCTATTGGCTGCGTTTTACATGGATGTGTGTCTGTCTGTCTGCCTGCCTGTCTATATATTGTTTTATTGAATTTATTGAATGATTTTGTTCCCCTTCTTTGGGGTTTCTTTCCAAAATGTTTATTCTGTGGAGTGGAGCGGATGTTTATATTTTCATACCCCATAATATCACACTGTCTCCTCCATTATATCATTTATGCCTTTACACTTTATTTTTGGTTCTAAACATTTTATTTGGCTAAGACATTCAGTCGCCTTTCAGTGTAAATATATTATTGTATGGAACTTAAATATTTATTAAATATTTGATGCAGTGTTATAAATATTATACACATTATAAATAAAACGATAGTTTTAGTAGGAGAATAACACAACTATTATTATTATTATTATTATTAAACAGAAAAAATTGTTGGTATTATATTTTTACGAAAAGGAAAAAAAAGTCTTGATACTGGTGGTTTGCTTTTACATCGTTTAATATTAAAATTAATTAACAATAGCTACAAAAACAAAACAATACAGTAAACAAAACCTGTTTACAAATTATCGTACTGCTTAGCACAGTGCTGTACAGCTCTAGTGAGAGAAAACATTCTGGTCTTAGCAGAGGTAGATTCAAATGATTTCCTTACAGCTGTTGAAGATTACAATTAAGAGCACATTTATAGTATTTGCTTCCATATTTTCCAAACACTACAAACGTGCTGTTATTATGGATGCACTGCTTCAAATAATTCACGCAATATTAATTAATATTGTTTCAAAATGTTTCAGCATTCTCTCAATTTTTCGATTCAGCTAGCAAAATGAATTAGTATTTAAATATATTTTAAAACACACAGATGTGCTATTTTTGTTTGAGGTTAAATTCAACCAGCTGAATAAGAATTAAAAATGGTTTGCTCATAATTTTTCAAATATTTTGAATTAGTCAATTCAGCGGGCTGAATAATAATTTTAAAGCCTTTCTGATTTATTTGCATAACATTTAATCAGTTTAGAATTCAGTAAGCTCAATATAATAACATTTCTAGCAATTTTAAACCGCAAAGCTTTCTAATATGTTTATTAAGCCACTTGAATTATGTTTATAATTAGCATAAGTACGTACATATTTTTACTTTTTTACCTTTTAGAAACGTTTAAAGTATGAGATCGAAAATTGCAAATAAAATAAAAATAAATTTGTGTTTAGTTTTAATTAAAATTCCTTATTGTTCGCACAATTCTGTGTGTGAATAATTCGAATCATCCGAATAATTTATGAGTATTATAAGTATTTTTCAAAATGTATGATTCTGAATGAGTAGGCGTATGGATCAAACATATTTCGAATGTTATGAGTTTGATGTCAACGTTGTACTCATACTCATTGGAACCTGTATTTATAAATCAATTTTGTAGTGAGTACGAATGAATCAGAGTAGTTGAATTTCAATACTGTTTACTAACTCATACTCAAAATTTTATGAGTACTTAGGAGTAGCGAAAAAACGATTCATTGCTGATCTCTGATACAAACATCACATCGGTTCGCCACCTCATTGAAATATCTGCAACAGTCGTACACTTGGAGTTTATTGCACTAGAATCCAATGCCTTGATAGCTGCCTGGCTATCGGAAAGTATGGTGATTTTCCGACTGTGAACATTTTTGTTCACAATAATTTTCACCGAAGGCTGAATTGCTGACACTTCCACCTGAAAGACGCTGCAGTGATTCGGTAGCCCTATAAACTTGGTTATTCCGATTTGTTCCGAATAAATACCAATACCAGTTTTGAGCCATCGGTGCAAATTTGTGCAGAATCTTGTAGGGCATTTACACAGAAATTAATCGATATACCGAGTCTCTTACCTTCTTATTGAAACCTATGAAACAATTCATAGAGCTCTACAAGACAGTGTGCTGCTATACATCTTCTATGAAACGTCATTATAAACCAATTGTTGATCTCACTGAATTACAGTTGCGTAGTCCTATAAAGTCGTTACTGAAGCAAATTTGTAGTTAGAAATGCTACAAAATTTGTTCTTCGATTTTAATTTGGGTACCTAGTGATGTAAAATGCTGCTCAGATTGTTGTTTCTATGCTATGAACTGAGGAGATGTGAACTTGCGACGGCATCTCGATAATGATTTTTCCCACCTAGAACTGTAACGATTCTTTACGTCAAAACTGTTCTGATAAATCTCGATAAATGAAGGTTGTAATTTTGTTTATAGAACCAATATTTCGGGTTACAAATATACCCAAATTTTCTTAAATGATAAAGCGTTTAAATATCATCAGCTTCACTTAATACAAATCATCAGAATGTACATCATTTATCGCATGTTCATATCTCTGCCTGTTGTCCTCAAAGTTTTTCCATGCAACATGCTACATATGTCATTAATATTAAACTGTTAACGGGCTAATCTGTCAAATTATTATGGCCTAATGAAATGTCATTGTAAACACTTTCAAAAATTAGTTACAAGAAAAATTACAAGCAAACAGCTGAACTGTTAAGTTGAAGCCAAAAAAATCCTCATTTTCATTTAACACAGGCTGTGATTTTGGATTTCAATTTGTCAGTGTTTATGTAATGATTTATTTATTTATTTGTTTTGTTTGATTTGACTAAAGTGTTAACAATATTAATTGTTTATTTAAATAATGACAACTAAAAGCAAAGGAATACATACATAACATAATTGGTCTTTACGACACTGCAGTCAGGATAACGACCTAGCTTCTCACACCACTTATGTTGTTTGTGTTAATTTTATACATAAGTAGTGGGACCTACAGTTTAAAGTCGACTCCGTACGACATCTTTTTGAGAAACTTTTTCTTGGCAATTTTATTTGCTCTGAGAGTTTTTGCCAGACATCTGCTGAGAGGAAGTCGCCGCAGAAATATTTTTTATTTCGTTTTGATGTCTGGCCTGTGGTTTGAACCTCAGCCTTACGTCTAATAAGCCAAGACACTACCTACTAAACTACGGCGACTTCAAAGGAATAGCAAAACTAATAAGCAATGTTATGCCAGAAAGCAAAAAATTAATCGAACATACGAATTTCACATGCATTTTCCTCAGAAGTTTAATTTTTGCAACAATTTCTCTTTACATGGTTTTAATTTTTTCTCCAAATCCCTATCACATGTTAAAACGTTAGGAAGAGTCTTAGAAACGTGTAAATGCGTTTCAAAATGATGAAATATGAAAGGGTTTATCCAACCTAATACTATTGAGTCAATATTTGGTTTATTGACTACAATATTTTAAGTGTTCAAACATAATATACGCTGTATTCATTTGATTGCTGTTAAACAAAACAGCTGGTTGGTTCAGATGGTTGATCGCGAAAATTTGTGTCGAAAAAGCTTATGAAAAAAATCGTGTATTTTATACGTTTAAAAGATTATTGAATAAGAATTCTTTTCGTTAAGGTTCGAAGACCAGTAAATCGAAATAATTTTACACTTTCCTACTTTACTAGAATAAACATATTGTAAGCCGCTACCTTGAAGACAGTCATTTGGATTTGCCACCAAAATTTCGGAATTTCATAGAATTTCATTAAATTAAGTCTAAAATAGTACTTTTAAGGGCCTGCGTCAAAACATATCATAGAGAAAGAATAGGAGACAGTAGAAGATTTGTAAAAATCAAAGGTCACTTGAGCGATGCCTCAAAGCTAACAATTACAAGTCATAATGAGTACCGATAATCAGCATCAGACCTTTATATTAAAGAATAACTGCCTTCGAATCGAGCTAAAAAGCAGATCGTAAGCATGTATAATTTAAGCCTCAGCTAGTACCAATCGTCGAAAGTGGATTGCTATTCCGTAGAAATGTGTATGCTTTGGCAAGTTCATCAGCTTATTTTTTCTGTTACCAGAACTTTTATAACAGATTGAACTGAATAAATATCGTATTGACCGCCAGTTTGTAAAGGAATGGAAAAAGGATGTCAACTTGCTTCGAGTATAGGCATGTTAAAATATAGACATGAGCACTAGGTTCCTTAATGTTTTTAAAAGATTCCATAAGGGATTGAATATAACCTCAAGAGATAAATTATGAAATCAATACACTCCCCGAAATATTTATAAGACCAAACGTATTTCTCGAAAAACTTAAAATCTTTTAGACCAATTCGTACCATTTTTGGGTTAAATATAACTAACTATAATATAAATCTTTTTATGTAAAAAAAATATTTTTTCCTGTGTTCAATAAAAGGATAGCACAAAATGAATTTCATTTTCAAACGAAAAAATTATAAGACCAAAATTAAATAATATTCACCTAAAGCTAAAATAACAATGATAAAAAACAACTACTGAGTAATTTTTGTATTTATTAGTAATTAGTGTGTCCACCGTGATTAATAATGACTTCCTGAAGTCGACGGGGCATAGAATTTATTAAATTTTCAATGCAATTTTGACCAATCCTACTCCATTCTCTTATGATGGCACTTTTTAAGCATTTTACATCCTTATACTGAGTGTTATTATTGAAAACTTGGTCCGATAGTATTGTCCATAAATTTTTTATCGGATTTAGGTCTGGACTACATGCCGGCCAATTCAAAACTGGTATGTTTCTGGAGGACAGAAATGATTTTGTTGCTTTTGATTTATGGATTCCGGCGGTATCCTGCTGAAATATCCAATTGTTGCCAAACGAATCATCCCCAAAATTAATTAAAACGTCATCTAATAATTCAATATACTTCTCGCTATTCATTTCAGTTGATATAAAACAAATAGGAGTCCTTCCCATAGTCGAAATCCTAGCCCAAACCATTACGGTGCCTTCACCGAAATTTCGCGACATTCGTTGATTTTTTTTTTACGTGAATCCATCCAATATTTTTGGGAACCATCTGGACCATCTAAATCAACTTTTTTTTCATCAGAAAAAATAACTGATAACGTTTAATAACTTCAACGAATGTCGCGAAATTTCGGTGAAGGCACCGTAATGGTTTGGGCTAGGATTTCGACTATGGGAAGGACTCCTATTTGTTTTATATCAACTGAAATGAATAGCGAGAAGTATATTGAATTATTAGATGACGTTTTAATTAATTTTGGGGATGATTCGTTTGGCAACAATTGGATATTTCAGCAGGATACCGCCGGAATCCATAAATCAAAAGCAACAAAATCATTTCTGTCCTCCAGAAACATACCAGTTTTGAATTGGCCGGCATGTAGTCCAGACCTAAATCCGATAAAAAATTTATGGACAATACTAGTTAGTTATATTTAACCCAAAAATGGTACGAATTGGTCTAAAAGATTTTAAGTTTTTCGAGATATACGTTTGGTCTTATAAATATTTCGGGGAGTGTATATCAAATCATAATGAGACTTTTAAGGCATCCGAAAAATAGAAACCAAAAACAAAAATGAAAAAAAGAGTTAAAAAAATTTTAAGATTATATTGTCTAACAATAAGTTCATTTAATTTACTGCAAGCATTCCCATTTAAAACCCTTTCGCTTAAATATAAATACCTACGTACAGTCAGAGACTTTGATTTGACCGCAGTGGTTTTACTATTAACTATTAAAGTTGAAATATTTATTAACCAAATAATACTTAATTGATCGTTACAATCCTTTAGTCGGGATTACAACCTAGTTTTTCACACCACTTATGTTGTGTGTAAATTTTATTCATGAGTGACCTTAAGGTTAACGTTGGCTGCGGACGACAGATTTGAGACACTTTTCATGGCGTATCTATTTAGTTTTTGTCAGGAGACGGTAAGTTCTCTTGTCATGATCCGTTAGTAGTAAGTTTGAATCACCCCGAACTCCAGGCGAAACCGACCAATTCTTTTATTTTCACTTTCGCCACCAAGCCCAAATCTTCAACCGATCTGTCACCTAAATACCGATGACTTCTGTTTTAAGGTGCAGAGCAGTGGTATAAAAGGCGATGTACATTCCAGCTTCTGCAGTAATCCTAATAGGGCAGACCGACCTTGTTAACGAAACTGCCAATAGTGCAGAGTCCCATTAGAATTCGATTTATTTGTCGAATTTGTCGAACTGCTGTGGACACAGCAGTTTTTAAATACGAAAACTGGATATGTCGACCACATACGGTTTGTTGAATTCCATGTCGATTTTCCCAATTTGAAAAAAGTAAACTTGTAGACATACATATATATCCCCTTTAACGTCTCTTACACAGATCCCTTTCGTGCAAGTTCGTCCACCTTTTAGTTGCCGTCCATATTATAGTAACCCAGAACAAAGTAGAGGCGTGAGTGGTATCGTCGTATATGGCGTAGAGAGTCCATGCAATTCCTAACGCCATTGGATTTGACGAGGTGAGATCCCAGCACTTTGATTGCTGCTCGACTTTCTACTCATGTATGAAAAACTTCGAAGAAGGTAGGTTTCTGGTTTCTGGTTTCAATCATATGTGCAGCTTGTCCAATAACAATTTCCGCCTGAAATAGTGCCAACTTATCAGAATAGACCGCAGATCCATTTCCATTAGACATCGTAAATATTAGAAACAAAAATTTAAAACATTTTTTCCATAATTTTAAATCTTTTTAATGGTTTGTGTAAAAACTTAAGAAAATTTTTCTTTAACACCAAACATGTTTTTCATGTAAAACAGCACTTTGTGTTGTTTGTGTAAAAACTTAAGAGAATTTTTCTTTAACGCCAAACATGTTTTTCATGTAAAACAGCACGTGCAATGATCATTAAATTTTTTCAAACATTAATTTGGTTTGTAAGGCAAATTATGTTAACATTTTACTTCATTTTGTAGGTGGTACACACTGCCAGACTTCATACACTGCAATTTTCCAGGCAAACAATAATAACGTAATTTTCTACAGTCATACACTAAATTATATATTTCCATTTCAAATGAGCAACAATTTTGTGCTGCTTTTAAGTAAATCAAAGAAAATTTAACAATTACCCTGTATTAGCAAAATGGCAAAGTGTGGCGGCATTACCATATAAAATCAGAGGTTCTTAAATAATTTTCAAGGAATTTAAAAGTATAATTTCCAAAGAAAAGAAATTTTTAATATTTTTAAGCAAGGTTAAAGGTTATTATTAGGGTGGTTATCAGCGAAACTATTACGGTAAATGGAAACACATGTCGCTCTATGATTACCACTTTTTGTACCCACTCATCATGGTATTGATACGACCGATGTTTGGTTTCAACAGGATGATGCAACTTGCCACACATCTCATTCCATAATCGATATATTGCGTCAAACTTCAATTGGTCGCCAAGAAGCTGTGATTTGACACCATTGTATAAGCTTCTGTGGGGCGTCGTTAAAGAAAAATTTTATGCCGATTAACCAGAGACAATATACTCCATACACTCGAAAAAGTGCCCGATCGACCAATGCCATATCAATGAAATAATATTCTGAACTAAATTTGGCTAGATTTCAAATTCTTTTTTAAATTTAAACTTTTAAATGGCCCACCCTCTATAACATTGTTTCGAAAATGAATAAAAATCTACATCGTTTAACATTAAAATTATAAACAAAAGCTACAAAAACAAAACAATGAACTTGTTTTCAAATTATCGCACAGCGTAATATAACAACAAACACACAGCATAAAAAAATGGTAAACAAGTAAACAAAAATACAACAACAAACGCTACAAGGATAAATGTAAACAAACTACACAAACAACAATAATAAATGAAAAGAACGATATTTACATTTATAGATATTTCAAGAGGGCGAAGTCATAAACATTCATCTTCAAAAACATTTATCAGACTGTTTATTTTGCCATATATAGTAAAAGGCATCGAAGTCGCCGTGGTCTAGTAGGTAGTGTGTTGGCTTATTAGACGAAATGTCTGAGTTCGAATCCCAGGTCAGACATCAAAACGAAAAATATGAAAATATTTCTTTGGCGACTTCCTCTCAGCAGATTTCTGGCAAAAACTGTGAGAGTAAAAATTGCCATGAAAAGCTTCTCAAAAAATATGTCGTTCGGAGTCGATTTTAAACTGTAGGCCTCGCCACTCATGTATAAAATTAACGCACACAACATGCTTCTTAACACAGCTAGGCCATAATCCTGACTACAACTCTTCAATTGGCCAATTATGTATGAATAGTAAAAGGCAAGGCAGGCGATGAGTCAGTCTTGTGTGAAGACACGATGTGTTTGAAGAGAGTAATCATGGTTTGAAGATCCCCGTTACAAACATCTGTCAAACAATTGTCTAGTAATTGTTATTGTTTATGCAAAGGGTGTAAACAGATAATTGTTTACAGAATTGTGCGAATAATAAAGGATTTGATTTAAAACTAAATACAGATTAATTTTTATATTATTTGCAATCTACGAACTCATATTTTAAATGTTTCAAAATTTTTTTACTTCTGACCTTGAAAATAAGTCTGTTTTTCGTTTGCATATCTAAACATTATTTAAAACTTCTTATAGACTAAAAGCCGAAAAGAAACATTTTTTTTCGTAGAATTTTTATTGCCAGTCTTGACCTTCGTTTATAAATATTTTCTTTCTTTCTTTTTTCATTGCCTTCACAATCATTAGAGCATATTTTTAAATTATTATCGTAGATTGTTCTTTTCCAGCGAAATGTATAGCCAAAGGAAAAGTTAAAGAGATTATGAAAACATTCGAAAAGGAAAAGCAAATATACTAAGTAGGACCAGTTTTTTTCTGTACTTTTCTTGCGTATTAATGTGGAAAATAAGTAAAATAATTGACATATAAATTGCACGTTATATTGAAAGCCTTGTTTTTATATTCAAATTTGTTTAACAAATTTAAGGCAAAGCGAACAAATAAGTAATTTTTATGCAAAAAAAGCAGCAAAAATATAGCAAAAAAATTGTTTGTCGTGATAAATTTAATAAAATATTTCACAGTGGTTAACTAGCATGATGAAACTACATCAGTCAAATAAGTTGTCATTTATTCAGTCTCTTTCGCCAAATCACATATGAAATTCAACAGCAAGTAGAAATGTGTCGTGCGCTTCGCCCATAAAATTATGGTTGCCATAATCGGTTAATAGAGAATGATATTGATTTTCCAATTGACTAAAAGTTAACTAAGCTCTTGATAAAGAAACTTCATGCGACGAAAGCCTGCATCACCTGAAGAACATTATCCATTAAGTTTGGAAGTGAAATCTTTTTGAAGTCACTGTACTCTACTAGGTGCTATATTGACTTATTGAACATAATAATGAAACATATTGAACATATTGTACATAATAAAAATAAATATGAAGAATAAGAAAAGAGAATTTCTTTCGTCGGATTCCTCTCAGCAGTTTTCTGACAGAAACTGTGTGTAAATAAAATTGCCATGAAAAGTTTCTCTAAAATCTGTTGACCGGAGAAAGAACGAAAGGTCATGCGTCTTATGGATAAAATTAACACACACAACACAAGTGGTGTGAGAAGCTAGATCGCAATCTTGACTGGAGGGTTGTGATGACCAATTAAATAAGTAAGCACGTAAGCCATCAATGGTGTCTTGAATATTGATATCTAATGATTAAAGAATTGTTGGTTTGCCGGCATATGCTCACGACTTAACATAGCCCTATAAAAGGTAATCCTGAGGCATTAAATCTCGCAAACAAATGCCAGTGAACAGGATTTCACTAAATCAACTGTCAATCGTGCTGCATGTTAATCTTGAAATCAAATTTTGTTGATGTTTAGTTGATTGTTTTTAGAAACAACAATTCCGTCAGTATAGTTCGAAAGAAAATACCTTTTCATTTCAAAGAAATAGAACCTATAAAGCTGTCAGCATGTAAACCGCACCAAACACTTAATTCCAATAGATGTAATGGTGGCCGTAAAGTCGCCTTAGTCGAGTAGGTAGTGTGACGTAAGACCACGGTTGAAACCCCAGATTTCTAGCAAAAACTCTGAGAATAAATAAAATTGTCATCAAAAGTTTTTCAAAAATCTGTCGTTCAGAATCGACATTAACGCAGATAATATAAGTGGTGTGAGAAACTAGATCGAAATCCTTATTGAAGGGTTGTAATGACAAATTGTGTATGTATAGATCTCTGGTGAGTGTGAATCAAATGGCATAGTTTTGTATTTTCTAAAATGAATACTGAGCTAGCACTTGACAGTAAAATAAATAAATATTCTAATACATGATTCATATTAACGAGACTGTTGTCAAGAATTGCTTGTCACTGCTTGCTACTTCTGTTTTTTTATATGATTCACAAAAGCAACGAATCAGTATGAGTGTTTTGAATACTTTTTAAAAAACTTTTCTAAAAAATGTTATTTTATGTAAAATTTCAAGTTAAGAAAGTTATTTACAGTTTGTGGATCAATGCGGTTACGCATTTCGGTGATTTTGTTACCTGCGGCGGGAAATACGCGTTCGGAAGCTGCATAGCTTGCTGCATTTTCAATATTTCTTAATACTTCTGAATTCATTGTATTGAATTTTCTAAAAAGGCTTTTAAATTGTTTTTTTGTTCTATGTTCTAAATCAAACTATAATTACTCTGTCATTATGGTCCGTGTTAAAGATCAGCACTAAATCGTTTTTCCCTACTCATAAGCATTCATGAAATTTTGAGTATAAGTGAGCCAACAATATTGAAATTTAACTACTCTGATACATTCGTACTTACGAATGTAGTCAGGTTGTAATCAACGTTGATTTTTAAGTACAGGTTCCAACGAGTATGCGTATAACGTTGACATCAAACTCATAACATTAGAAATATGTTTGATTCATAAGCGTATTCATTTAGATTCAAAAATTTAATAAAATACTTATAATACTCATAAATGATTCGAGTGATTCGTATCATTCATAAAAATTTACAGTTTTAGTTGTTGTTACATTTCCAAAAGCAAAAAAAAAAGACACACAAGCAAAAAAGCGAGAGCACCAAGCAGAGTAAACACACAACCTTCTAGTGAGTATTTTATTATTAGTATGCGAATTATACTTATTTTGTGATTCTTATAAATTTTGAGTAAAGAAGAGTCGAAATCAACAACATTATGCGTATTGTTAAGTATGAGTACGATGAGTACTTCAAACTTTGAATATGAGTGGTATTAGTATGATATTAAAATAAGTATGAATGCGTATAAGTACCAAAAATTATGAGTATGATTCGTTTCGAGTTCGATGTCAATCAAGGAAATGTGTTTTTCGAATGTGTTATTTATGTAAGTGGAATTAAATTCAAATAAATATGGAAATTAAAGCATAAATATTCTGCTAAATATTGGTTTATAAACTCAAATGTAATCATTTATCGGGAGGATATTTTTTTATAAATGACAATATTAACATGCCACGAAACTTAATACATAATTTTGTTTGCCGTCCTTTCTTATTTACATAAACAACCAAACACTATACCTAACAGTGATACAATTTTCCATTTCCTAGAAGTCTTGTGAAAACCTCGTAATTAATTTACGAAAGCCTAAAGACATACTTATTAACCTGAGTATATACATACATATTGTATTATTCCCTTCCCTTCCCTCCCGCTACATATGTGTTTAATACTGTCAATATAATATAAACAATATTTGTGTCAATAACTGTAAACAACAGCAACAAGAAAAAAGAAGAGGAGAAAAAACAAAAAAGAAAAAACAGAGGAAAAGTAAAAAATGAAAACAAAATATCCTATGAACTCATTTTTATTAAGCATTCATCCAACCATGCAAAGGAAAGGACTCCCAGGCAGACGTTCTCTGGCTGTATGAAAAGAAACAACCAAAGTTGCTACGATGAGTATAATAAACAAAAATTAGTATTTAGTCCTGAGGGAAATGCACAGACATACCATCACAGTCTTACAAAGATAAGTAGTTCCAGGTACATTTATTTATCCGCATACTCTCACAATAACGGTAACTAAGGAAGAGATATGGAGGATGAATATAGCTGGAAAATAAATGATAATATTGTTCAATAAAAATGGAAATTAATATCAACCGTGAAGTACACTCTTTAATATACTCATACCCATTTGTAAGCTTTAAAGAAAAAGTGTGGAGTTACATGGCCATACAAGGGCCTTTAAAGACGCTTGATTCTTTGTTTATTGTTTTACTACAAATTTCTTTTGGGCAAAAGCATACAAAAAATAAAATTCAAACTCTTATCGAAATACAAGCTACGTTCTCAAACATAGTCAGGGTATGGATTTAATCACATCGTCAAATTTCAACAACTTCGTTTTCCCAAAGTGACATGGATATTTCTTGTAACAAATGGAAAATAACTTATTTGCTACGTTTATGTTTCTCGTGCTTCAGGTATATGTATATCCACAAACCCACTAGCGTAACCCGGGCAAGCAAATCATGCCAACAAAAAACAGAAATCAATTGTCTAGAAGCAATCGTTGCATAAAAGGCAATTCAAAAAGGTATTTTAAAAGAAAGTAATCTAATCAGTGGTTGTGTGTATCAGAAATCAGCAATAAGTATTCAAAAAGATGGGTAGATTCGAATCATACTCATAATTTCTAATACTTATATGCATTCATACTTATTTAAATATCATACCCATACTATTTATATTCAAAGTTTGAAGTACTCACAGTACTCATACTTAACAATACGCATGATGTTGATTTGGACCCTCCTTTACTTAACACTTGCAAGAATCACAAAATAAGTAGGATTTGCGTACGAACACTACAATACTCACTAGAAGGCTGTGTGTTTGCTTTGCTTGCTGGCTATGTCTTTTTCTTTCCTCTTTGTTGTAAATGCAACAATAACTAAGATTGTAGATTTCGAATCACTCAATTCATTTATGAGTATTATAAGTATATTTCTAAACTTATGAATCTGAATCAGTAGGCATATGAATCAAACATGTTTCGAATGAAATGAGTTTGATGACAACGTTGTACTCATACTCATTGCAACTTGTACTTATAAATCAATGTTGTAGTGAGTACGAATGAATCAGAGTAGTTGAATTTCAATACTGATGACTCATTCTTACTCAAAATCTTATGAGTACTTATGAGTAGCGAAAAAAACGATTCATTGCTGATCTCTGGTACATAGTAGCTATTATTATAATAGACTCCTGAATTATGCATAGAGTAGAACTTTATCTTCTGAATAAATTTTTTATTGAATCGTTTTTTGATATTTTCTTTTCTACTATTCTCGTGCTACTTTTTGAAACTTTGCTTTTAAATCATAATTGTAATGCTCATAACCATTATAACTGGCGGCTTTTAAAATATTTTAAACACTTTAATAAAGTCCTCTAAATGATGCCTTTGCCGCATGAGTAGGAAGGAAAAGGAATCTAATTTTTGGACAAAAGCATAATCGTAATGGGCCACAGCCAAAAGAAGCGATATGATGCGATGCATACATTTATTAAGTGTTTGTGTAGAGAAATATACATGATGTTAAACAACGAGTTCATTAACTCATAATCATGCTATTACTACTCCCTTTTGTTGGGTACCAGTTTTATATTTTTTTTTTTTGCTCTACATATTCTATTAAGGGTTTAAGGGTGATTTAGCCATTAAACCATTTATGTGTCATACAACGCAAACATTATGAACCGCCAAAAGAAAAAAAACCTATAGCTGCAGCCTACAATTATAACATGACAATGACTATAATAGTAATTGGAATACAACAAAAAAAAGTAAAGAAATCTAATAAATTTATAAGAAAACGGGAGGCAATAAACTTGCAAAAACTTTAATAAAGTTATGAACTGAATGACAGACAATCTACCGAGAAGAAAACAAGGCCCTGGGATGAATATTTTTTATGTTGAATTCAGAACACTACAATGTCTGCATGCGTAAGTAATTTATGTGTGAATGTATGTGTAACCATTGTAAAGGATAACAAAGGGATGTAGTTTACAACACAATAGATATTGTTCGGTAAATCGGGTCCTTGAGAGCAGTAATAATACAACACAATTAAATTTTCTTCTTTTTTTGCTTGTGTTGTTAAATGCCAGAGGTTTTCTTCTCCTGTTGTATGGTAATATGGTTATATTTTTATAACAAAAACTAAAGACTTGTCATCATACTGGGTCATACAAAAAGTATTGTTACGTTTTTACCTTTTAAAAACGTTTAAAATATGAGCTCGTAGATTGCAAATAAAATAAAAATAAATATTTGTGTTTAGTTTGAATTAAATTCTTTATTATTCGCAACTTTATGTAACCAACAACAATCGCTTTGGTTGATATTCCTCTGTTTACACCCTTTGCATAAACAATAACAATCACTAAGCAATTATTCGACAGATCTTTGTAACAGCGATCTTCAAATCACGATTACTCTCTTCAAACACACCGCGTCTTCACACAAGGCTGACAGAACTTTTACTGACTCCGTTGCCTGCTTTGGCTTGCCTTTTATATGGGAACGTAAACAGTCTGATGAATAATCTTGAAGGTGAATGTTCCTGACTTTGCCTTCTCGAAATCTCTATAAATATAAGGGGTGATTTTTTAAGAGCTATTGGAAAATTAA
This sequence comes from Sarcophaga rosellei, assembly GCA_930367235.1. Classification (NCBI taxonomy): domain Eukaryota; kingdom Metazoa; phylum Arthropoda; class Insecta; order Diptera; family Sarcophagidae; genus Sarcophaga; species Sarcophaga rosellei. The sequence continues at coordinate 29,085,777 of OV884021.1, read as the reverse complement.
AAAAAGAAATCACATAAAATTCAGAAAAATGCATGAAATCTTTATTTGAATCGATAGTATGGTCCATATAATTTAATGTTTGAAGATTATTGCATGCAAATGTTGACCGCGACTGCGTCTCAAATGGTCCATTCGCTTAGTCCAATTTTGGCATACTCTTTCCAACATTTCTGCCGATATCTCACGAATAAATGCTTCAATGCTGTCTTCCAATGCGTCAGTTGAAGCGGGCTTGTCTGTATAGACATGAGCTTTAACATAGCCCCACAAAAAATAGTCTAAAGGCGTTAAATCGCACGATCTAGGCGGCCAATTGACTGGTCCCGAACGTGAAATAAAATGTTCACCGAACTCGCCTCTCAATAAGTCCATTGTTACGCGTGCTGTGTGGCATGCGGCACCGTCTTGTTGAAACCACATGTCATGCAAGTCAAACTCTTGCATTTTGGGCAAACAAAGTTGGTAGCGCTCACCATTCACAGTTACGTTATAATTCGCAGCATCTTTGAAGAAGTACGGTCAAATGATGCCACCAGCCGATAAACTATGACTTTTCTGGATGCATTGGGAGCTTTTGCAATGCTTCTGGCTGATCTTCACTCCAAAATCGACAATTCTGCTATTTACGTATCCCGAATAGCCGCTTCAGTGGGTCGATTAAACTGACCATAAAATGGAAGAAGCGCGCGATGAACTTTCTTAACAGAGCACGCATTTTGATAATAAAATTTAATGATTTGCAAGCGTTGTTCGTTTGTAAGACGATTCATGGTTAAATTATAGACCAAACTCAAGATGTTTTACAGTGAAACAAAACACGAAACGTGCGTGAGCTGTTTAAACCAGTGTTGCCAAAAAGATAGTATATACTTTGTTTACTTGTTTATCATTTTTTATGCTGGAGTTTGTTGGAATATTTTTGTTTACTTGTTTATAATTTTTTATGCTGGTGTTTGTTACGCAGTGTAATAATTTGTAAAAAACTTCATTGTTTTTTTTTTTTGTAGTTTTTGTTCATAATTTTAGTGTTAAACGATGTAAAAGCAAAACACCAGTATCTAGATTTTTCCATTTTCGTAACAATATTGTAATATTATATAATAATATTGTAAAATATTTTGGTTTTAAATTGTTCTGACAATAATGTAAACAAAACATAATTCAAAATAGAACTTGTAATAATTTGCAACGATAAAAAATGTTCACAATTTTAGTTTTTTGTTCTTCTTGCAAATTTTTTGAGTTAATGAATGCTTTTCCAGTAACAATTGTTAATAATTCAGCTTATTGAACAGAGCAAATTTTATTCGAATCCTTGAACTGTAGGCAATTTTTCCAGAAAATAATTCCACTAACATGTAATTAATGAATTTTACTGATACTGATTTTTTTCAGTAATCAGTAAAAATTTACTGACTTACCGAATTTTTTTTTAATAACCAGTAAAATTTACTGAATACTGATATTTTTTTTCAGTAATCAGTAAATTTTTACTGGTAATGAAATTTAGATTGCTGTAATTTTTTTTTAGTAATCAGTAATTTTACTGGTACTGCAAAGTGCCCATCTATGACAATATCGAATCAGATTTTGGCTTTGCAAGGCATTTCAAAATCATCGCTTGGCCAAAATTTTTTATATTAAGGTACCAATATCCAGAGACGCGTTTCCAATAACGAACTGTAACGGAATTTGCAAGCAATATTTCATCTGTGAATAACTCTCAACGAATTTCTGGCAATACTCTGAATAAAATTGCCATGAAAAGTTTCTAAAAAATCTGCCGCTTGGAATTACTTTTAAACGTAAGCCGTGCGAGAATTTGGGTCGTAATTCTGACTGAGGAATTGTAATGACCATCTATGTATGTAAGTAAAACAGAGTTGTATTCGCAAGGAGAAATTTGCTACCCCTAGTATAAATTGAGTAGCTCTTGCTCTATCGCATTCTATCACACAATAACGGCGAATAATTTACAGAACCACTGCAACGGCATCTGTACTTTATTTATGTAAGGAGAAAAATTAGACTTGAACAAGGGTATAATCTCTAGAAATATATACTGGCTGAACGTTTTTGTAATGAATTTAACTCTTTATTTATGGAGAGCCTCTATTGCACTAAAAAAATCTGGAAAAAATCTGGTCATCGAAGTACCATTTCTGAGAGATGTAAACCCTTATCATAATAGTATAGTATTTTTGGTGTAATACCAGGAAAGATGCGGGTTCAGATCTTGTGTAGTTAATAAGTATACTCAGATGAACTGTATTCTAAATTTTGGGGGAATCACAGCTTCCATACTTCCCTGCTCTTGTGGCACTTATTGTCGACTTCGAAGCCACTGTGGTACCCAGTTAAATGTAGTAAACACTGCTTTATATATAGTAATTCTAAGAGTACCTGTTATTATAAGCGCAACCATCGTCATAATATGTTCATATGCGGTTTTCTCATTCCTTTTCCATAAATTATTGGAGTCCTATTCAGACTGTGGTAAGGGCTACAAAGATTATGTTTATTCTAGTATATCGAAGTAAGTTATACGCATATTTACTGTAAACTAGTAGGTAATGAGTTGGCTTAGTAGACGTAAGGCAACGGTTCAAACCCCAGGTCAGATATCTCCAACAATTGACAACAGATTTCCTCTCAGCAGGTTACTGGCAAAAACTTGAAACATGAAAAACTTGAGAATCGTCTTTAAACTGTAGGTCCCGCCACTCGTGTAGTTGTAATGTATGCATGTAAGTAGAGAGGCCATTAGAATCCAAGAGAATACTTTGGGCCACATTTAAGATTGCTTAAAGATGTATGTATCTTCCTTTGTACTTTCTCTCCAGCTAACTGTTCACAGCCGGGAGGTCCTAGTAAATTGATAGACTTTCAGAGAAAAGCTCAAACTTTAACAATCATTGCGATGCTCTCAAAAAGGTTATGGCATCCGTCAGTCTAGACTTAAATTTAAACCAAAACCTTTAATAATGCTGCCTATCCTCTCTATCTCTAGCATTTTGGAGTCTTCAGAACAGCAGTTCTAAGAATTAAATGAATGTTAATAATAAGTTATAATAAGTTTATGATAAAAATTAATTTTTTTTTAAATTCTATGAGTATTAGCTTTGCCTTGCTTAACTGTAATAAATGAATTCTATTATATTCTCATCGTGCTGACTTTTTAAAAATATTCTGAAAAAATTTAGTTTTTAAAGTATACTTTTTGTTGCTCTAAGAATTCGTATTTATATATTTATTTATAGCATACTTTAAGGTATCCTTTGTTTCAATTTTCTATAGCATTCTTACAATTTACTGAAAAGAAATGTTATTTCCAATTTATTTTCTCCCTTTTTCCCTCTACTTTTGCTGCAACCTATTTTACTATTAAACGAAATACAGGCTTATTTATACTTTAATATATGAGAAAACTATACAGCGCCAAGTATATGGCCATATTCCAAGCAAATAGGATGTACATGAACTATTCTTATACATTTATCTACGCATTTCTCTATGCACCTGTGTAAAGTTTATTTAAACAAGGTTTGGAATTTCATTTACTTTTTCGCAATGCTTTAATAAAATTGGCCAAGAAAAGGCCTATTGTGTGTTTTATACTAAAACTACAATGACACGAAATAGTCTCATTATATGGAGATTGTTAACCTGGTTCTTTTGTTTCAAAATATAGAGAAGTAGAATGGAGAGACAGAGAATAAACATGAGTAAAAAATAAAAATATTAAAGCCTACTTAATGGCTGTGCGTTAAGAAAATAATTTTTCAAAATAAAAAATAATTATGGACCCTATTATCTCTTTACAGATCTACTTGTTTGTAAATCGGATTCAACAATAACATACGCCGCACTGAAACAAAGCATTAATATAACATGTCAAGTGGATGCAAATCCTCCTGGTAATCTAAATTACAACAACAATACACTGCAGAGGCTTGATGAATTGCCTTTGAAAGTATATTCTGATTCACTGAAGATGGGTGTTGGTATAGCCACCTCATTGCATACACCATTTAATAGTGCATCCTCAATGGAAAGACTTTTTCATTTACAATAACAGCAACAACGGCAATACTAACAAATTTTATTACATGCGGATACAAGTCACGTTTCCGCCGGATATTATCAACGTAGAAAGCGGAAACATGTCCAACAACAACTACAGCCACCCATACAAGTTAAAGTGGTATTGCCTTGCGTACCATAAGTCCTTTACAGCAACATACAGAACCACATATTGATGTTTAAATGTGCAATTCGAAGATAATTTCGACACAGACCATCAAAACATCATCATCAACAACGCAGCAACAACAGCAACATCAACTGTATGATGGACCCATGCCACCTAACGAGGATAAAGCCTTTAATACAGTGTATGATAAAGAAACATGTTCACACACACAAATGGTCTGTTCTGTTTGACTGCATTTGCATAAGCAACACCTCAATTGCACTGTGATGACAATATCTGCCTAGCCAAATCAATGTCGCCTCTCAACAAAGTATATACTTGTCGAAAGATTCGTATGAAAGACTTGGTGCCATTTAAGTGTGGTCAGTACAATGGGTCAATCATAGTCATGTTTTTATCAGGTAGGTTTATTTTAATTTTTTGCTCCACTGTTCTATCGCTACTTTTGCTCGATCACAATAAGCGATTTTTTCCGCAGAATCGTGTACTCATACGTTACTTATTTATTTTTATTTTTATTTATTTTAGTCTATGGATTATATCCTTGCAGACATTTAAAAATATATAATACATTTAAGAAAAAATTTACATTTACACAATTAATTAGAAATTATGGGTCAAAAATTTTAAAAATATTTTTTAATTATGAATTATTTAAAAGAGAAAATAAAAAAAATTGTAGACAAATGTGTGCACATAAAGTAGTATAAGAATTAATACATCAGGAGTTCAAAGAAATAATTAATAATTTTTTCACTGCATTCGTATTTAATGAATAATCAACAAGTCCAAAAAATTGGTTGAATTCGTTACACATCCTTCTAAGCGGGTCAGCATCAGGATAATTGGCTCTAAACATTGGAATAGACAGTGGTAAAAAATTTCGCGATAAACGTCGAGGTATATTAAATGAAATTTCGTTTATCAAGAATCCAGCGCATATATCTCCTTTTATAACATTTAGTATAAATGAAACATTTAACATAATTCTACGGCTTTTCAATGTTGGCAATTTAATAAGAGCTAATCGGGCAGAGTAAGATGGCAAATTACGGAGGTCAAAATGTAGTCCACGTAGGCAAAATAGGAGAAATTGTTTTTGCACAGATTCAATTGTATTGGAATGTGTTTGGTAAATGGGATCCCAAATTATAGAACCATATTCTAGAATTGGACGAACAAGCGACACATAAAGTGCCTTTGTGATGTATGGATCCTTAAATTCCTTCGACCATCGCTTTATATAACCCAGTGCAGCCCTGGCCTTATTTACAGTACACGTTATATGAGAAATGAAGCTTAATTTCTGATCAAATAAAATACCCAAATCCAGAAAACGGTCAACCACTTCAATCTCATAACCACCAATAAAATAATTCACAATAATTGGACTGGTTCTCGAAAAGCGCATTAATTTACATTTCCTGAAGTTAAGCTGCATTAAATTGGCGTTACACCATTCATAGAACGAATTTATATCAAATTGTAAATGCTGTTGATCCAAAAGATTGTCATAAGTTTTAAAAAGCTTTACATCATCCGCATACATCAAAATGTTCGAATACTTTATAACTTGAGGCAAATCATTTATAACTAAAGAAAAAAGGAGAGGTCCAAGATGACTTCCCTGTGGTACTCCAGAACGTGCATGTATTTTTTTTTGATATAACGTTGTTGAAACAAACCGATTGAGTTCTATCCGATAAATATGATTTTAACCACTTAATAGCAGGATCCGTAAAGCCTATCAAATGTAATTTTTTTAATAAGAGCTTATGATTTACTTTATCAAAGGCCTTTGAAAAGTCGGTATATATAACATCTGTTTGCCTTCTATTAAAAAATCCACGATTTATGACAGTTGTTAGATGAAGTAAATTTGTTGTTGTTGAACATCCTTTTTGAAATCCATGCTGATATGGAGATATGAGATTACAAACTTGGGAATAACACTCAATTTCGCTATACCCCTATAATTTTCTATATCAGATTTATCACCAGATTTAAACAATGGGACTATAAAAGAATCCTTCCAAATTTTTGGGACATATCCATTTTTAATTGATAAATTAAACAGAACAGTTAGGGGGTGAGCTAAAGCATCAGCACAATTAATTAAAATGCTGCCCGGAATTTTATCAGGACCACAACTGTGTGAAAATTTTAATTTTTTTAAATGAGTTGCAACAGTTTGTGTATCAAAGAGTGGTATAGATATAGAATGTTTAACCATCAATGGATAAGGATACTCCATTTTATCATCATAGTTTTCGTCAGAATAAGTGCCGGAAAAAAATTCAGCAAACATGTTACTTATAGTTGAAATATCGCTAGATTCATTATTTCGATATGACATTGAAGCTGGAAAGCATGTAGATTTTCTCTTTGAGTTTATAAATTTATAGAAAGACCTAGGATTACGTCTTAGATTAATTTTAGCCTTTGCCAGATAAAGAGTGTATAATTGTTTATTCAGTCTGGTATAATATGCACGGCTTACTGAATATCTTAGGTAATCTAAATTGGATCCAGACCATTTATACTTTCTATAACATCTAGACTTTCTATTCTTAGCACGGCTTAATTCATTGTTATTCCACTCATCTTTGTCGCAGAAAACATCCGTTTGTGGTCTATTGGCCAGTCGATAGCAAACTGCATTGCAGACAAAATTCGTATGCAGAGTTCATTCCTGCCAAAAATATGCAGTAGTTGCTGTATATTTATGCAGCACAAAAGTAGGCACTACTTTTCAATGGTATATTTTTATACTGCCTACTTTTTACAATATTTCAGATGGGATGAAAATCACCCTGCACTATATCATAATACGCATTTGTGGTGAGGATAGACCTTTGTCCACACGATCAATCTTTCCTGCTCTGACTCTTCTCTTAAGGGGTTTATAGCTTCTTTTGTTGTTCACTCCATAGTTTATAACAATTACGGACTTTTTTATTTTAGGATTTAAACTTTCCTTAAGGGCTTACACTAATACCTGTGAATAAACAATTGAATAACAAACAATAAAAACTTAAAACAATATTTACTGGTTAAGGGTCATCATTGTTTAAAAATTTAAATAATTTGCATAAGCCCTACAACAATAAAGGATAATGTCCTTTATATTGTTCTTATAATTGCTATCAAAAATCAAAACAACCTTCTGTTGCTCTGTAACATAATGCCAGGCTTAATATGTTTACTGGGTAATAAGACCCATCATAACCCCTAAAGAGTTTTTTGGCTTTTTCGAAAATCAATAATTAATTCTTGCCTTTGTTCTTTAAATATTTTAAACATTAAATACTCCTCTTATGGTTTTAAGCAATTACCGGAAATTTTAAATTATAATTTCCAATTTCACAACAGTCAGTTCCTTTGTTTCCTTGGTAAAGTCTCTCTGCTTTTACAACAAATTACTTTACAAAGTCAGCAACAATACTATGTCTCTGCTCTCTGCCTGGTCTTTGAAAAATATCTTCGCCTGGAATTTATAATCAGAAAATATTTTTGTTCGAGACAGGGCCAGTATTTGTTTTCCCTACTAAAACAAAAAATAATTTTCTTCTGCACAAGAAAGTTGTAAGAGTTCAGATAAAAGCTCTGTAATAAAAGGGATTTTACAATGTTGTCTCAAAGAGGGAGAGAGAGAGAGAATTTTCTAGCGGTTTGCTTGTTTATTGTTTCATTTAGAAAGGAATGTTTGTGTATTCTTTACAAAAGAAAACCTAATTGAGATTTAATTTTAAAGGGAAAGTATTGCTTTATTACATAATTGTAGCTTCAGGTCAGTGTTGTTCTACAACAGCAAATATCGGGTGGGCCATCAATTGGTTTATAATTGAATCATCAGTTATTTCGAATCTGGCAACACTTATGGCTCTCTATTCTGTCACAAAATTCATTATATTATCTCCACTGAATGTAATGAATCGATTAAATCTTCAGCAACGTTAGAATTTATTGGGCCAACTATTGATGTAAACGATGTTTGGTTTCAACAGGATGGTGCAACTTGCCACACATCTCATGCCACACTCGATTTATTGCGTCAAACGTTTGATGGCCGTCTAATTAGACGAAATGGTGATGTCAATTGGCCGCCAAGAAGCTCCGATTTGACACCGATGGACTATTTTCTGTGGGGCGCCGTTAAAGAAAAGTGTTATGCCGACAAACCAAAGACAATTGAGCATTTGATGCCAACATTCGTGATGGCATTGCCGAGTTACGACTCCATACACACGAAAAAGTGTACGAAAATTGGTCCGATCGAATGAGGTACTAGGAGACCACTACAAAAATCATGCTTTTAGCCAGCCACTAACACAAGTGTTGCTATGATACCCACCAATGTACCTTGCAATGGCGTTAGCTGAACTAAAACCGCCGTAGAGGACTCTATTTGTTGAGTAAAATTCAATTGTTTTCCGTTCATGTCATATGCATGCAAACATGCATGTTTAATTTTTCGTTTGTTGTTTTCATTGCATTATTGTTGTTGTAGCGTTTGCAATCCATCATTCCATTTGAAAGCTTTTGTTCACAGAAGTCACAGGATTCCAGGTCAAATAAATACAGCCGTTAACCATATGAAATAAGAGAGATACAAGAATTAACTCCTTCCAGACATACAGGAAGATACTGTGAAAATTTAAGAAAATCGGTTCAGCCGTTTAGTCGTCTATAAACCTCAAACATACAAACATACAAACAAACACATTAATTTTTATATATATAGATGATTTCCGAGATATAAGAAGTTTTAAATTTAATTCATATGGGAAGTATCACGCCCCATTTTCCTAGTCAGCCCATTTTTGTCTAAAATATTCATATTGATACTAAAGTGGATTAGACAAAATTTTAGGACTCTAATTGTTATATTTTCTTAGATATAATAATTTAAAATTTTTTATATTGGAGGTGACACGCCCACTATAGACAATCCGCCCATTTTGTTTATATATACGTCAAAGTCGTCCATGCAAAATTTGAGGTCTCTAGCTATTGCAGTTTATGAGATATGTGACATTAAATACTTATTGGATATGTGGGCGTGGCACCTCGCCTTCTTGAAAATTTAAAATAAAAAGGAGCCTATAGTTCCTTCCAGGTATACAGGAAGGTACTGATAAAATTTCAAGGAAATCGGTCCAGCCGTTTAGCCGTCTATAGACTTCAAACAAACAAACCCACAAACAAATAAGCACACATTCAATTTTGTATATATAGATGTAAAATTCATTAAAAAAATTAAATATGTAACGTATGAGTGATATCGAATTCCATTATCAGAGCTTCGTCCGTTCTCCGATATCATTAAACGAGTTCAGAGTCAGATTCAAGTTAACGTTGAAGATTATATCAATTTAGATAATAATGTTGTTATTAACGATGAAGATGTGGAAAGCATTAGTACTGAAATGTTAATAACTTCCAACGAAAGGCTGGATATCTCGTCTAAAGATGAGCTGGAAAATGAAATTGAAGACAAGTTCACTTCTTATAAGGAGGCTTATTTAGCCATAAGAAAACTAAAACGTTTTTCTTTATATCACAGTGATCTTGAAAGTGTTAAAATGCTGACTGATCTTCCAATGCATTTCCAAGATATTGAAATTAAAGATAAAACTCGCCAAGCTAAAATTTCGGACTATTTTAAATCCAGTTGAATACACTCTTTCAAACTTTTTTCTCTTTTATACACATATAAATATATGTAAATGAAATTTCTGTTTAGTTTGTCTTGTCATTATATGTTCGTTTTTGTTTTGGAAATAAAAGTATTTAAAGAAATATATACATATGTACTTATAATTTGTTGATTGCTCTTTTTGATTTTCTCTCATAGACGGACACTCCTCATAAGCGGACAAAATTGTCAGTCCCATAGGTGTCCGCTTAAGAGAGAATACACTGTACATACATTTTATCCTGTTAATAGAAATAACGAAATGTGGGGTAGTGAAAGTAAACATTCACCATTTACTGCATTTGTTGTTTAAATAACAATAAAAAGTTAATAATACTTGTAAAAAATCTGTGAGGTCAAAGGTCAGCTGATAACAATGTTATGTTTAAATAACAAGTCATTTATTAAAAAGCTAATACATAACTCTCTAATCGCTTTAGTAGCTATCAAACAACGATAGATATGTTAGACTATAGAGGAGGTATTAGACAAATAGGAGAAGGCAGCACCTACAAGGGTATTGGAAATATTACAATATTCTTATTATTCAATCGATTGAAATACGGGTTCAGTAATAGCTTACAGCGTATCATCTCCAGGTTAAGAGAAAAATGATCAAAATTACATCACCAAAGTAAAATTAGGACTCTAGGCAGAGTCTTGCTTGAAGCGGAAATATATGACACGATATCTAACATACCAATTGCAATTAATTCCATCACTTTGGTTCTTGGTCAATCAGGTCAGTGTCACAGATGCTCCGGGGGACTTGTCGCTACACGGATGGCTTCCTACTTTTAAATTTAAATAAAACAAAGAGTGTGTGAAATAACAACGTAATTTTATATTCGATTGAAAGAATTGTTGTAGGATATGGCATCGTAATGATTTGGCTAGACAAAGCACATGCAAATGAACAATTTTTATGTTATGAGGTTAAGAAACGCATCTGAAATGTCCAATTTCCAAATCAGGCAGAAGTTGCCAATGCCTTGGTTATTCGCACACAGTTGCAACTTAGGAAAATTTCACATGCAAAGTCTAACGGGATAAAAAAGCTCTTCACATCACCTCCACGTGTGATGACAAAGGACTCAAATTGCTTGTGCAGGATATGCAAAGTGGCATGAGGTGTGCGATACGTAGCGCCGTACATTGCTGTTATCCAGATAATCCAATTAAGGCAATAGATGGCCGTTGACAACATAATTTAAAATTTATGGAATACCTCAAGTGACGTAGATTTTAGCCTGGCTGCATGACCGGTTCATAATTTTTGAATAACGTCATTGTCTAGGCCGGTGAATATAATAGTATAAGTAATAGTATAGTATAGTATAGTATAGTGTAGTATAGTATAGTATAGTATAGTATAGTATAGTATAGTATAGTATAGTATAGTATAGTATAGTATAGTATAGTATAGTATAGTATAGTATAGTATAGTATAGTATAGTATAGTATAGTATAGTATAGTATAGTATAGTATAGTATAGTATAGTATAGTATAGTATAGTATAGTATAGTATAGTATAGTATAGTATAGTATAGTATAGTATAGTATAGTATAGTATAGTATAGTTTAGTATAGTATAGTATAGTATAGTATAGTATAGTATAGTATAGTATAGTATAGTATAGTATAAAAATGTAAAGGCCGCATAAAACACGGTTTCATGATCATTCGAAAAGTTGTTAAAGAAGTCTACGCAAGTCGATCGAAAACATGTCTTGGCCTGTTCTAGACGTAATTTATGTCGTAATTCAGATGTGATACTCCGCCAGTGTGAAATGTGAAAAATTCACTTCTTGAAGTGATCAATGAAGGAACTCCTTAAAAATAAAATACTGAACCTTATCTTCTGTGAACTTAAAAACTAATTTTCGTTATCATTAACTGACTCCATACGTAAACATTTTTTGTTGTTTATTATTCAAATTTACGTTCAATGTAAATTTTATATAAAACTTTGTTTTTTTTTTTTGTTTGATTTTTCTCTTTCCAGTATGGTGAACTATCGTTGACAACAATTCCTCCCTTGAGTCTATATAGGACACCGCAAAGTGCACATCCCACGCACAGACCTGTTTACAGGGCCTCACCACCACTGCTGTCTACAAGAATGCCACCAAATATTTATACCAACTTATGAGGCATCCATGTAACGTACATCCCCTTCTGGACTACATCACTGTTGGGTTTGATGGACGGCAGTAATGGTAGTAGCATGAGTGGTGAAGTTAGTGGCGTTGGCGGCGTTAGCTCTAATCTTACCTCACCAATACACAACATCGACATTAAAATCCAATAAAAATAACAGCGTTGAACTTATCGTTAATATCGGGGAATATAACAATTGATGTTTCGCAATCCTTGCTCACATCAGTGCGCACGCATTTGGATTACAGTAATGCAACACTACAATCGTCTCTTTTAGATTTCATCATTTTGCGGGTTAATGACAACTACAAAACAAGCTGAGAAGAAATAAGTGCCGAAACTAATTTAAAATTTGTTCTTTGTATTTAAAAATAATTGTTCAAAATTCCTCATTTCAAATCATTTGAGAAGTTAAAAGTACATTCTTTAACCATTTCAGTAATTACTCCAACCAATTTTAATGAGCGAAAATGTGACAATTTGTACTTCCTGGAAAGTACACATTAGTATGAAAGGACCTCTAATTGCTGTATTCTGTGATGTAGGTCTGCGGTATTTAACTCTCATCTACACTTCTTCTTATCGAAGAAGTATATTTCAAGAATATTAGCCTTTATTTTATTTTATTTATTTATTTATTTATGGTAAATTCAATACAACAAGAACAAATCTTATTTTAAAGTATTGGTTAGTAAATTGTCATAAAAGTTACAAAACAATATAAGAGTGAAAATGGAAATAAATTTTTTTTCAGACAAAAAATTTAAATTATATTGATATAATAATTTTCAGTAAAATAATATTTAGGCAAATATAACATGGAAGGCAAATATAACATGGAAGAATTAAAAAATAACTACTACGAAAACTGCTTAAATATGGCAGTCTTAGAATGGCTTGCATTGGATATTAATTGTAATTGTGAGGGTAGTTGGCTCCAAAGACGAATGGAGTTAATGAAAAAGTGTTGCTCAGATGCAGCTTTGGTATATTTTATATAATTTATATTTTTTCCCCTATTAGACCTTGAAAATTGTATTTTCTGATACAAATAGGGTGGTTGCTGATTATAGATGATTCTATGCAAAAACACTAGTACTCGGCACTTCAGTAAATTATCAAAGGTGATATTATAAATTTGTTTGGCATAATGTGATATGCTACTATTTCTCTTGATGCCAAATACATATCGTGAAATATTGTTAAAAGTTACATTTAGCTTTCGTCTACTAGCGGCATCACAACTAGCAAACAGCTCACAACCATAAATTAGAGTCGGCAATAAGGAGGAGTCCGGATATGGGTTGGTGTGAAATATTGAGTCATCCAAAGATTGCGAAGCATAGCAAACGTTTTCCCGCAATTAGCTTTAATATGATCCGACCAATTAAGTTGCTTGTTGAGAATTACTCCTAGATTTTTAGCAGATTCAACAATGTTTATATTTATATTATTAATATGTATTGGTGTGAAAAGTATGTATGTCAGAAAAGTTTTTGGTTGTCCAATAATCAAAACCGCGGATTTCTTGGGGTTTAGGCTCAGTCCATTTGCAGATGCCCATAAGTGAATATTACATAAATCCTGGTTTATTGAATGTATACAATTAGGCGCATCATCCACTCCACAACTAATGTATAACTGTACATCATCAGCATACATATGTACTCGACAATGTTCTACATGCAATGGAAGATCATTAGCATATATGGAGTATAAGAGTGGACCAAGTATGCCTTTAGAGACACATTATTACATTATTAGCTGTCCTTAACCAACTTTTCTTATCTTGCTGGTAACATAAGAATACTGCTTCCAGGAAAAGTAGTGCCCAGACACCCAATCTTATAATTGGTATTATAGTAAAAGCGTTAAGCATCGATCGAGACAAATAGTATTTGACTGGACCAAGATTCGGACTTTAAGGTCAGTAAAGCACAAATCTCTCGATTTGGAAAAAATTCTTAAAAGTTTATAATCTGTTTTGAATGGTTTGTTGCAAATGCATATTCCAGGCAGTTTTATGTCTGTACTCTCTGAAAAAGCAACAATTGTAACCATCTGGCTATGTGATCTGACTGCAGCAACACAGATGATCAATTTTTCATAGCCAGCAATGATGCAATGTAGAAAGTACTTCTTTTTATAGAATTCAAGCAGCATTTTATACAGTAATGAGGTTATTCAGATTCCATTTCCCTAATTTCTCATTTCGCTGATTTTGCATAATGTCTGAGAAAGAAAAAAACAATTTTTAAACTATTTTGTCAAGTCACTGCAAAACTATTTTTGCTGCTTTTGTTATATTTAAGGAAAGTAAAGAACTATAGTAAGAAAATTAGAGGTGAATCGTTTTTCTAACTGTAAGAAGAAGTGTCATCGCGATTCGTATTACAACTGACTTCTAACCTTTTATGGGCCTCTTTTTTATCCAATGCAATGTTCACGTCAACTGTTTTAATTAGAGTAAAGTAAACTGTATTAAGAAGACATTAAACTGTCCTGACTGAAGAATTGTAATGGCCAATTAAATAAGTGTGATGATGTCGCAACTGTAATAAAACAATATTCCGTTGAGCTCACTTTTCAATTAAATACTCAGAGCCGGTCATTGCCTCGGTCATTCATAAAGCTCCAGTACACGGATGCAATATTATTTCATATTTGTATGTGGAAAGATTTTTTTAATTTAGAAAAACAAATTTTTTCTTCAATTCAATTTAATACCTTTAAGAGCCATTATGACAACTTGCCGTTGACTAAATTGAGGAATTTATCGGGCAGATGAATTGTATTTCATTACTAGCTGCACCCTGCGCGCTTTGCTGCACTACAAACTAAAATAAATTTGAAGGAAAGACATTAGACAAATATCCAATTAAGTTTGAATCATTTTATTGATTTTGTTTCCCGTTGTCCAGATGATTCAGACGAACGGGCCTGAGTAGTACGCATTCGATCAAGTGATTCATGCGAACGGATCTGTGCGGCATGTACTCGAAGATTTTTCAGTCTCAATGCTGATTCTGAGGCTAGTAATGCTCTTTTCTTTTCTTTTCTTTTCAACACACGATCAAATGCACAGTTTACGATTTAATTAATTTCGAAGAATTTTCAGTGGCGCCACCTGTCGGAAATTGGTTATACCAAATTAGAAACCTTCGTCGGCTCATGCGCAACAACTTTGCTAAAGATTAAATGCATAGTTTACGATTCCATGAAGTACATTCATTTTTATATATACAGATAATTTAAACTTGAAAGAAAAAAAAAATAAAACAAAAGTCTACGAATTTTGGTTATATTTTTTCTTATTTGGTGAATTTTTTCACAAATGTTGGTTACAAAATTTTTTTCTTTCCCTTCTATCTTTCCCCCCGCGTCGTTCTTTACACTTTATTTTCTTTGGTTTTATACATCAAGAATCACAGATAGCATACTTGACTACTATATTTCAAATGCAATTAAATATTAAGTATGTAGTATGTAGCATACGTGGGCATGGCCGCTCGCTCATTTGGAATATCAACATAAAAAGTAGCCTATAACTCCTTCCAGACATACAGGAAGATACTGTGAAAATTTCAAGAAAATCGGTTCAGCCGTTTAATCGTCTGTAAACTTCAAACATACAAACATACAATCAAACACACACTCATTTTTATATATAAGATTATAAGTGGACAATAAGGTAGAAGTGAGCGTTAAGCTAAGGGGAGGATCATCCTAACTAAAAAACTAAAAACCCTTTTTTAATTGAGCAGTATTACCGACATTGCTCTCGCACTGCAATATTTTTGGAAAAGTTAACTTTATTTGATCTGTAGGTTGTAATAAAGAAAAGAAGTTAAAGGCGACTTTAAAGTTCACTTTAGCTAAAGTTAACTTTAGCCATAAAATTTAAAACAAATTTAATTTTTAATTCAATTTTATACAATACTATACTTGATTTTAAACTGATTTTGTAAATATCGCATTAATTTCACAAGATTTTTTAGGACCTTATTTATTTTTTATTCGTTTTTAATAAAATTAATATAATTTTATACTATAAAAAAGTATGTTTAAGCAACAACAACAAATTTAATGCAAATGCATTTATTTCTTTTTTTTTAGCAAAAAGCAAAATAAAAACAACAATTAACTATGCATTGGATTAAAAGTATTTAAATTTAAATCTTTTTGAATTTCTATGTACAACACAAACGTGACATCGTGAAGAAAAAAGAATTACTTATACAAATTAAAAAAAAAATTAAATAAAATCTATAAAACATATAAAATAAATATCATTAAGAATATATCGATGGCTTAATATAGAAAGGTCGTATCTCGTTTTTTTCAAAATCGGGGCTTTTACATATTCTAGTAGACAAAACCCCCATACACATCTTCTGAAAAATTCAGGTTCCTATGTTGACGAATAGTTGATTTACAGTAATTGAAAGAAACATAACAACATATTTGTTTTATATTTATTAAGTTTTTTCCTTCTCCTGTAAAGTACTGAAAACGTAAGATACGACCTTTCTATATTAAGCCATCGATATTATAATAATAAAAAAATAAAACTAAAACTATTGTGGAAAAAAATTAATAAAAACAATAAAAATTAAAAATAAATTTGTTTTCATTGTGTTGAAACCTAGATTTAAATGCGGGTATGTATTTAAAGAAATTGAAAACACTTTTCAAATTTTTTAAAGAGAAACCATCTCTATCATGTACAATAGTTTGTAGACAAAATGAGGACCTCTCAACATGAACTTCCAGACTATTACAATTACAAGCTATAATTCAAAAATTATTATTTTCTTCTTACTTAATTGGCAATTATAGTCAACCCTCCTATAACGCGGTACTCTCAGAACTCGGTTTCCACATAACGCGGAGGTGAAATTACGACGCGGTACCCTTACAGTACGGTTTTGGTTAGACAACATCCCATAAGTTCCTTCAGCACAGAGGGTTTAATATAACGACAGATTAGAAAATAATAAAATTAAACTCGAGAGATTAGAAAATAATGAATATAAAACTCTTACTCAAGTGTGGATAGAATTTTCTATTTTAGATTGTATTAGAACCGTGTCATCAGCTTGCACGGAAATTAAATCATCAACGCTTAATGCATGTAAGAAACCTCTTTTACATCAAATCGTTCAAGCAACACAAGATGATTTTGCAACGGGCTTAATGATGCACCCACCTCAAATGCATTGGTAAACGAAAATAAGGAAAATGAATGGGTGCCAAAACTAGACTTACAAGACGTAAAAAGGGCTAAATTTGGCTTAAGAATTAGAACTTCATTTCATTCAAAATGATCATTAAATGGTGTGCAGAGCAAAGTTTCAAAGAGAGTTAAGAAACTGCTTAGCTCTTAGCTTGTGGAAAAAATTCCAATCGAAAACCAATATAAAGATGCATCAAGTGAGGAAGACAGTTTGTCCATTAAATGAATACGAGTTAGGCGACTCGTATTTGACAGTAAGGATGA
Source organism: Sarcophaga rosellei (assembly GCA_930367235.1). Lineage (NCBI taxonomy): Eukaryota > Metazoa > Arthropoda > Insecta > Diptera > Sarcophagidae > Sarcophaga > Sarcophaga rosellei. The sequence goes on along the minus strand of OV884021.1, from coordinate 29,068,205 downwards.
ATGTTTAAAAATTACATAATTTTACAAAAGTCTTTCTTATTTTTGCTGGAAAACAGTCTTTTATTTTAGTTTTTGTTTAATTTTTTATCAATCCTTTTATAAACTCTTTAATTCAATAAAAATAATTTAAAATTTATGTTGTCTTTTATATTTTTGAGCGGTTTCCATACAACACGCTAGACGGTTTCCATTGAACACGCTACGAATTACCATGTTTTGTACGGTTAAATCCGAGTTTCTTATAGCGCGGTTTATATACTACGCGGTATTCACTCACCGCATTATAGGAGAGTCGACTGTATACTTAATCCTCTAGCCAGGATTACTCATAATAAAGCATACTATCTACTAGAGTACGCCGACTTTAAAATGTTGCCATTTATTCAATATGTTTTGCCAAATCAACACAGATGAACTTTGCATTAAAAACCACGTGCAAATAATAACTTATTTGAACAGCGTTTTTATTGAAAAATTAGATTCACCGATTAAGCCAATTTCTGCATGAAAGAGTAAATGAACACACAAAATTGTCAAACTTGTGACGACTACAATACACATGATGCAAAAGCATCCAATTCATTTAGAAAAAATTATTATTTGGAGAGTATTTTACGCTGGCGAAGCATATTCCTTTGTGATCGACATTGACCATGTCGACGGCAAGCTGGATGAAATAGATATCTGTTTTCAACAGGAAGGCGCTACGTGCCACCTAGCTCATTCCACTTTAGATGTTCTGCAAAGTGCACTTTGAATTTACATGGGCCCTGACAAAAGACCGTTTACTATCCAGGTTATCACTGGTTATTCCAGGATAGTCTGATATTTCCCAGCAAAAGTTTTGTTTGCTTCAAAACTACATGGTAACAGTCTTTGCCACTCTATATCTTCCCTTTCCATACCTGTCTGTCAAGGACTACGATATTATAAAAAACTTCCAAAAAATTGCATGTGAATTATCGATGAAAGGCTTGTGCGATTTTTTATTCCAATAAAATACTTCAACCTTTCAACCTTGTATACTAAAAAATCCTAAACTTGAATGATGGCTACTTGAAAGCAATTAAGATAACACCAAAGAAAAATATTCTGACAAATTACTGGCAACATAAAAAGGTTTATCGATTCTTTTCTTTCTTTTTTTAATACTTAGTCCAGTTAACAAATTGTTATTGTGTATTTTACAATCACTTAACATTTCATACCATAACCCTTAATTTATTTAATAGCTTACCAAACTAAGGCATTTGATTACAAGCAAAAAAAAGAAAGGAATGCAAAGGAAGAGAAGGTATCAAGGCCATATATTTTATTGGTATAACAAGGAAAAATCCTTCTATTGTCAACACATCAGAGAATGAATTTGAAATTTATTCTTTTGCTCTCTTAAAAGCATAAAGGTACAGTGGTAAGGGCTACAAACAACAAAAATAATATGTAACAATATTGGCACAAATATCTTAAACATGAGACATACATACATATGTGTGTATAAGTACACTGTTACGAGGTTACCTTAAGTAAAAGGATAAATAAAAAATATTACAAAATTCAATGAAACATGAACACAAATAAGAATGACATCAATAAAACAAACACGCACACTTATATAAACGTCGTTGTTTATTGTTGTTTATGCATTTTCTTTACGTTGTTTGTTGTTGCAATTTTTGTTTACTTGTTTATTCCCCGAAATAAAGCCAAAATTATTGCTAGTGGCACCGTCTTGCTGAGTCCACATACAGTCCAGTTCATAATCTCCAATTGTAGACGTATAGCGTTCTGAATTGATGATAACGGTTTATTTTCGGGAAAATACAGACCAATGCATACAAAACCATCAAACCGTTTTGTTTAGAATGAAATGTTTTTTCCATAATCACTTTTGCGGTCTCGGAGCCCCATACACAATTACAATTAGCTTGTTTATGTAACGATAGTGTTAGATATGAAGTTCTCCGCAAAAAAAAGTTCTATACGAAAAATCAGCACTGAAAGATTATTGCTCTGGTATTCAAACCGCATATATATGTGAAGCGTTGTGAATATTCAGACGGTTTTAATTGTAACAAGAGTTGGAGAATATGTCATAATGAAACGAAAAATAGTATCGTTGCTGGGTACACAGCTCACAGCTCGGATTTTTGTCACACTTACTCTAACATAATCAATATGTCCGGCAGTGTATATGTTGGAATGATACACAAGAATGACCATCCAGTCTTTTCAAATTTCTTTATAAAATTGACAATTCTTTCCACAGAGTGTATATTTTTTGTCGTTGATACCACGTTGTACATTTTGATTTGAAAATCATTTTCTTTTATTGAAATTTAATATTCCTTTTGATTGTTATTGATTTGCATTTCTTTATGACTTTTAAATACTTAGTTAAGTACGAAACAAGCCTTCAATTATTCAATTTTCTTTTTAAAATCTTAACAAAACTTTAAGAAAAAAGGCACTGCATTTTAAATTCTATTTGTATTTCCAATCCTCTGTGTTTTTGTAATGAGCCTTTTTGTTACTGGCGAAGAAAAAAGCAACAAAGAAAGCAAACCCAATTTTTGACCCAATAATTGACACAAAGAAAGTTAAAACCGAAACTGGAATGAAGGAGGTGGAGCAAAAATGGATTTTAATTTTTAATAATATTACTTTTGAAAATGAAGACGAAATACATGGAAATAATGTAACAAAGGCAATAATAATAATGATAATAATAATAGAAATACGGACAATTCAACATCCTGAGTCTTTCTCACTACGACGGTATTAGCAAACAGGCATCTAATGCCTTTAGGAAAATAAGTTCAGTTTTGTGCACAAACACAACAGCTGGAAAAAAATGGAAAATACTGGCAAACAAATGTAAGCCTTCACTCATTTCATTGTACATTTTCGATATGAAAAGGGTAAACACGAAATGGTACCGTTTAAAACTTCGCCCTGATGTAAAATTTGCCTTTTTTAAGGTAGAACCAGAGATCAGCAATGAATCGTTTTTTCGCTACTCATAAGCTCTCATGAAATTTTGAATATACTCATAAGTGAGTCAAAAATATTGAAATTTAACTACTCTGATTCCTTTGTACTCACTACAACGTTGATTTATAAATGCAGGTTGCAATTAGTATGCGTACAACATCGACATTAAACTCATACCATTTAAGATATGTTTGATTCATAAGCCTACTCATTTAGATTCATAACTTTAGAAAAATATTTATATAATATACTCATAAATGGTTCGAGTGACTTGAATTATTCATCAACATTTACAGTCTTAGTTGTTGTTGCATTTACCAAAAAAAGAAAAAAAGACAAAAGAATAATTCTTTATTATTCTCACAATTCTGTATACCACTGTTCACAACTTTATGTACACAACAGCAATTGCACTCTTTTGCATAAACAATAACAATTACTAGTCAATTGTTCGACAGACACACTGCGTCTTCTCACAAGACAAACTGACTTTCACTAATTAGTGGCCTGCTTTGCCTTTCCTTTTATATGACAAAGTAAAAGGTCTGATGGATGTTCTTGAAGGCGAATGTTCATGACTTCGACTTCTCAAAATCTCTGTAAATGTAAACATCGTTGCTTACATTAATAATTGTAGTGTTGTTGATATATATTTGTTCACTTGTTTACCATTTTTTAAGCTGCTGTCTGTTGTTATATGAAGCAGTTCGACAATTTCTAAACAGGTTTCTTTACTGCATTTTTTTGTTTTTGTAGCTTTTGTCTATAATTTTAATGTTAAGCGAATAAAGCAGATCTTAGAGCATATAGTCTCGGGGCGCTAGGAGGTTCGCCAATTTACATATTCGACGGATTTATTCGACGTTATATCTAACATATCAATCGCGACGAATTGCATCAGTGTGATGACAAATATGCTTGTCGCTACACGAATGGGGATGGAATTGGGGCTCTTAGTAGAACTACCAGAAGCCAAACTATACTTACGTCTATCGGACCATAGTATGATATTCCAAGTCGAAGTTAGTGCGATAAACGAATGCATAATTTGGGCCGTTGAGTGATAATGTTGTAAACCTGATTTAAATATTTTCAGTGATAGTCAGATACACGCCATTGACCGGGCTAGAAGTGGAGAGAAATGTTCGAAAGGGGTATACTTAGCAAAAGCGAATATATTTCGAGGAAGGTGATCTTCTTAAACTAAATAGGTTTGATCCACTATAAACTTGCAGTAAACTGGTGTAATTGCAATTGCAGAAGAGTTTTGAATCATGCATTAGGCAATTTGGTATGTTGTCACTGTAGTTTAGTATGTAGTGTGTTGGCTTAATATTTCTTTGGTGACTGCCTCTCTGCAGATTTCTGGCAAAAACTCAGAAAGTAAATGAAAAGTAAATCTGTCATTTGAGTTCCACTTTAAACTGTAGGTCCCACCATTTACGAATAAAATTAACACACAACGTACGTGGTACGCGAAGCTAGGTCCTAATACTGACTGAATGGTTGTAATGACCAATTGTGTATGTTTTATAACCGGTTTTTGGCGCGACATTGCAGATTCATAAGATAAAGACAAATACATAAAGACAAAGTGTTTACACAACAAACACTAAAAACCAACGTTAAAAAATATGATTCCTGTGGTACCAAAAGGTACGAGATTCTGATACATTTTTAGTGTTCTGTTAACTTGTGCTTATTTTATGGTTAAATGGGTCTAGCAAAACTCTTCAGGGTCCTTGGAAAAAGAAAGGACGAAAATAAAATTTTTTTTTTAGTCTCATTTTTTTGCCTTGAATTGTGTTGTGTTATAATTTTTCACAATTAACCATTCCACATGTATCTACATACTTACAACTATATTTACGTACACTTCACAGAATATATACATACATATACGCATATACATATGTATGCTGTATTGTTGATGAAGGTCGTCTGATGTTGCTTTCCCTTTTTTATGGAAATCTCTAGGTGGAAAAATGGTAAAATAAAATAGAAATATAAGGCAGAGAGAGCAAGAAAAAAGTGAAAGAGTGAAACCACTATGTTGGTAGGTTATTATTACACACACACAGATTTCAATATTTAAAGGTATTATATGCTTAAATCTCTTCACGTGTTTCCTGTTTTTTTTTATACACTTTATGTTTACGCGAGAGTGTATAGTTGCGACTTTTAGTGATTCTTTAACTAGTGTGTCTCCGCTGTTAGCCTTTTTTGTTTACGATTTATAATGTTGTTGTTGTTTATTTCGCTTTAAATGGTATGCATTACCTAGACATTAATATTTTAAAAAGTTTACAAAATTCATGTACGGCGATAGGAGAAAACCGTGATATCGCATTAGTTGTCCTTGTTTGCGTTATATTTAATAATTTAAGGTTTTTTGTTGTTGCTATACAGTAGAAATACATTTTTGGAATAATTAAAGCAAATAAGGTTTATTTGAAAAAATAACAAAAAAGTTTAAAGGAAGAGAAAAGGATATTCTCTAATGAACTATTTATAAGGTACTAGCAAGGGATTGATTACAGTTCCCATTCACTGAGATGCTGATTTAAAATTAAAACTTAAAAAGCCCACTCATGAAAACTTTGTATAAATAAAGCGGTGCAAAGCATTTCAAACTGCGTATAGAATATTAAAGCATTGAATTTTTTTTACCATTAATGTGAAGTCTAGTGTAACAGCGAACAGGCCAATCAGAAATAAATCAGAAATCCATTCAATGAGTTGCCGAAATTGTTGGGGACTCAGATTGTAACATTCGAATGTTCGAATGTTCAAATTATTCGAATTATATGTTCAATTTAGATAGATATGTCGATGGGTCTCTCTCATGCCTATCGGCATACACCTAAACCCTCCTGCAGTCTAGTTGTACACTCACCATTAAAGAGTACCACCCTACTTTCTATAGGAAGTCTGTTTCTCGAACTTACGAATGCTGATATATTTAATGAAGTGCTCCATCGTTTTGATTTCTTCTCCATATGCTTTGCATAATTCATTTCCCACAACGCCAATTCGATTCAGGTGTACGTGTAATGTGGTTTGTCTTGTGAGTACACTCATTAGTGTACTTAGGCCGCCCTAATTTATTTTTAAAATGAGCAGAGTTCATCCCTTAGGAGGATGTCAATTTAACTTGACATAAGGTACAGAGGACGAGACATAGCAATGCATACGTAACTCTTATGAGCTTGAGTCAACTATTACCTAGGAAATATGGTCATTCCACACTGGATCTCATGTCGTTAGAAAAGACAAGAAGCAACGAAGAAGGATTCCCCATTACTAAAGAAGCCATAACTTTTCTATGAGGATGAAGAATAAAGAGAATCAAAATCTTCTCTCAATTCAGACGTGGTGAGACAATCTAAAATTTTGTTTGGTAATAAAAGTGTGAATAGATTTGAGTTTTGGATCAGGCTTTATAGGAATTGATAATAATGACTGCTTTTTGGCTTGGCATTCGCTTAGAACACAAATTACTTACAGTCCAATATGTAAATTATGTAAGGAGGAAAACAAATCTTCGAAACATTTAGCCTTATCAAGTACCAGTACGAAAATTTAATCGCCAATTATGTATGTATGTATGTTGGGGTTCAACCCATTTCTCAGACATCTCAAACAAAATAGGGTTATCCATTTCGTGGTTTCAGAAGTAAACGTAAAAAAAACACATATAAAATATTTTTTCATGATATTTCTTTGTTATTGTAAAGTTTAAACGTTGCCATTATGTGTGAAACACTATGCAAGATTGATTATTTTAAGGTAATTTTCGACCACTTTTTGACACATATTGGGCGGTATCTCAGCCATAACTTGACGAATGTTTGTTTTTAAGTCCTCAACAGTTGAAGGTTTATCTGCATAAACACGGTCTTTCGCGTAGCCCCACAAAAAAGTCTAATGGTGTCAAATCGAATTTTCTTGGTGGCCAGTTGATATCGCCACGACGAGAAATTAAGCGGCCAGGAAATGTCTCTTGCAATAAAGCCATATTCGCTCGAGTTGTGTGGCATGTGGCACCGTCGTGTTGAAACCACATATTCTCCAAGTCGTATTCTTCAATAGCAGGCAAAAAAAAAGTCGGTTATCATATGACCATAACGCTCCGAATTGACGGTGACAGTCGTTCCATCGTCGTTTTCGAAGAAGTAAGGTCCAATCACACCTTCGGACCAAAGAGCGCACCAAACAGTGATTTTTTTTCTGGGTGTAATGGCCTCTTTTCAATTACTTGAGGATTCTCAGAACCCCGAATACCACAATTCTGTTTATTAACATACCCCACCACACCCACCACTAACACGACACTCTTTAGTAAATCTGTTTTATAACACGTCTAGCCTTACCACTGGTACTCATGTACTTTATATAGTTAAATAAGAAAACTAAACAAAAAATTTATTCAGAACTTTACGTAGAAATAAAACAAAAATATGTAGGATACAAATATGTACATGAACAGTTTTCAATAAAGATTGCAACATGAATTTTGTCTATGTCACTTAAAACAACCTGTACTTAGAAAAAAAATGTAAAAAGAATATCACACATTAAAGATAAGTAAAGAATTGAAAAAAAAATTAAAAATTTCAAAGCAAAGTGGCTCAAACATATGTTGTGTCTGGTTTTGCTTTAAAACACTTCAAAGAATTGCTAAAAGAATAAACAGCGTGGTATAGTCATTAAAGTGCTTGACAACAGACAGTTCAGCAACACAGTTCGAAACTAAAGAAAATAAAAAAATTATATTCTGTTTTTCAAATTTTAAACATTAAAAAACTTAAATGCCGTTTCAAGTAATCCAACAAGGAAGCTTTTGGTTCCCAGACTTCAAACAACAGCGATACAATAACATCAGTAAGAGGCCACTTAGGATAGCAGTGGGAGAATTCATTTATCAAAATTCCTGACTACTACACGTAATATATTTGTATGTGTTTAAATAACGACGGATGGGGACTTAAGCTAAAGTTATGAACTGTAGCATTCTCCCGTATTAGTAGCGGCACACTTTTTTTTAGGAAACCCAGTCGCTCCCTGTTATAAACCTTCAGAGAATATAAAGAGAACCTGATGTGGAAGCTGACAATAAAAAAAGGTGCAAGAGGTAAAGAAAGAAAAAATTTTCTCAAATCCATCTTATTATTCAATATACCATTCAGTGAAGATTACGACCACCACACCATATATTACCTATTCAGTCAATCTTGTTTAAAAACCCTTTTATATTGTCAAGCTTATAGGCCTCCAGATCTACCATTTCATCTAAATTGCTCACAAGGACAATGACTACAGGACAAACTAAACCATGGTTTCTTTTGCTTTTCACATAACCCCTGTTCTATACATATGTTTAAAGTGTATATGCCATGTATGTAAATGAATGAATCATACATAAGATTACCTACGTATCAGTACGATTAAACTTTGACCGTAAGGCTCTTACGACAATAAAATCTAAACTATACCTACACATACGGCTGGTGAATGGAACCATTCTTCCTTAATACCAAAGAAAGGAACTCTTAGTGGTTATAACAAGCGCTCTGCTACCGTTAAAATAACGTTGGTTTTAAGGATGGTTCGTTGTTCATTCGCATACGGCTGCGTCTTAAGAAACCTCACCATATAACATCCAATCGCTTCTATTCGCATGATCTTGGTGGTCAGTTCACATCACCTCTATGTGTGATGGCCATGCCCTCAAATCGCTCGCGTCACATTGGCATGAACTTAAACTTTGTCGCAGGTAGAGCCTTCTTGTTGACACCACATGTCGTTGGTATCCTGGCCAAAAGAAATTGATGCTAGACGTTCGGAAAATAATATGAACCGACGACGCCGGTAGCCTAAAAAACACACCGGTCACTGACTTTTTTGCGTTGTCATTAAGCAAAATCGAAGTTTAGCGTGTTATTTTAACACTCTGTCCGTACACGCTACTTTCTCTATCCCACCTATAATATACCACAATAACACGGGCAACCCTCCAGCTAACAAAAAATATGCTAGATAAATAATGTATCTAAAAATGCAACTACGGGCTATCAGATCATTGCATGCCGATTTTGCTTGGCAACAAAATAAAATAATTCTAAAGAATTAACAGCACCTTTTAGCCTTGTTAACAACAACAGTGAAATATTTTCAACTCCATTTATATTACGAAAGCTTTTTCCGCTTATGTGTATGTTATAATATGTAACGAATTTAATGACAATAAATGACAACTAACACTTACACTAATACTACCACTACAATGTCATTAATATTGTCTATGACTTGTTGGCAAATGAAAGTGTCATAAAACTAAATTTAGCTACTGAAAGAAGCCACAACAACAACAGAAATGACTTCAACGGTAAACACAGTAAGACCCCGCTTGACGCGGGGGATAGGTTCCAATAAGTTCCAGAGCTAAACGAAACAGCGTTAAACGAGTCAACTAATAAAACAACTGTGGCGCAGGAAGGATGCGTTCGTACTGTGACTGCAACTTCGGAAAATACATTTGGAATCTTTATTCTGGGCAGACTAACAAAAGAGAGTTGAACAAGATACATAGTACACAGCGTCGCTATATAGCACACCGCTTTTGTACTACCGCATACTATTGAAACAGCGTTATGCGGAGTAGCGTTAAGCGGGGTCTTACTGTAAAATAATGAACTAGAAAACCCTCTTCAAACCGAAACATAGAATTCTTTCTGAACCAAATATTAATGAGCAAAAGCAATCAAAAACCAGAAACTATGACTAAAATAAAACCATGTACAATACCGCTAATGTCAATAACGGCGAAAACATAACCATCTTCATAACCATCGCAATTATAACGGGTAAATGTATGTGTATTTACAAACATTTCTAAATTTTGTTTTTGGTGTTGTTGTTACAAAAGGTGTTTCAAAAAAAGTTCATATTTACGCAAATACATACATTATTGGTCTGTAAGGTTGTAATGATGGATTACAAATGTGAAAAAATATTGTTACGAAACTGGTGTTTTGCTTCTACATCGCGATAAACAAGTAAACAAGAATGTACCAACAAAACACCAACATAAAAAATGATAATAAGTAAACAAAAATACAACAACAAACACTACATGGGTAAACGTAAACAAAATACGCAAACAACAATAATGAAACAATGATGTTTACATTTATAGAAATCTCGAGAAGGCGAAGTCACAAACATTCTCATTCAAGAACATTTATCAGACTGTTTACGTTGGCATATAGAAGGCAAGACAAAGCAGGCACGCAAACTTCAGTCAGTCTTGCGTAAAGACGCGGTGCATTTGAAGAGAGTAATTGTGGTTTGAAAATCTCCGTTAGTAAGATCTAACGAGCAATTGTTAGTGTGAACGCGGAATAGTGTAAAAAATAATAACTATTAAAGCAAGTTGTTGTTGTCTAAATCAAGTTGCAAAAGGTGGTACACGGAATTGTGAGAACAATAAAGAATTGATTTAAAACTAAACACAAATTTGTTTTTATTTTATTTGCAATCTACGACCTCATACTTTAAACGTTTTTAAAAGGTAAAAACGTAACAATGTTTCTTCGTTTTCTTCCTCTCAGACGATTTCTGGCAAAAAATCTGAGAGTAAATAAAATTGCCATGAAAAGTTTCTCAAAAAACTGTCATTCGTAGTCGATTTAAAACTGTAGGTCCCGCCACTCATGTATAAAATTAACGCACATAACATGGGCGGTGTGAGAAGGTAGGTTGTAATACTGATCGAAGGGTTGTAATGGCCAATCATGTATGTATGTGTGTAGCCCATACTGCTTCTATCTACATTACATCGTGCTGTAATTATAATTTTCTTCTATTGCGTATACAATTTGGATTTTTTTATCTATGTTTGTCTCTGGATTCTATGGGATGTATATGATGTTTAATTGGAATTGCTTAGTGGCACATTGTGCCTGGTGGTCTTAGAATGTTAAATTGAATCGGCTAACTAACTAATCTTTGCATGGTTTATGTATTTAATTACTGAATAAAATACATCGGTATCGGTTTTATATTCATAATCAAAAGGAAAAGCTCTGTATTTGATTAGAATAAAGGAATTATCGTGGTTAATATGTTTAAATTTAAAGGCCTTTAGTGTTTTCTAACTGAGACGTTAGAATCGTTATGGACAGAGTAAGTTTTCGCTTTCCACCGCTCTTGGCGATCTGGGTAGAACCGATTTTGGTTTCTTCAATGTTATATCGCTAATTACATTATATTTTTTGATTCTGAGATTTATTGTTTAATGGCAGAGTATTGGCTAAAATTAAGTTCTTAGCTGAAGTAAAGAGCCTCCATAAAGTTTCTCCTTTCGGTTGGCCGGCCTTCTGATATCGGGCGGATTTCAAAACAAAACTTCCTTTGTTGGAATTTGCTTACTGGCTTGTGCAGAAATAAGACAGATCGACTTGTGTTTGCCACAGAGAATTTGAACAAATATTAAGTTATCATCACATCTGTGTAGGGACTTACTTACTTACTTAATTTGTCATTACAACACTTCAGTTAGGATTACGACCTAGTTTCTAAGACCACTTATGTGCTAATTTTGTCCAACGTAAAGTCGACTTCGAATGACAGATTTTTTGAGAAACTTTTTCTAACAATTTTAAATCTGGTAGTAATTTTTGTCAAAAATCTGCTGATTTTTTGTTTTTTTCACATTTCGTTTTGTTCGAGCAGTCTAACCTGAGATTTGAACCGTCACCAATCCATTTGCACTGATGAATTTCACGTGCTCTTTGAATTTTAACGTGTAGCAGGCAAATATTTTATGACCCTCTCTTTTATTTTAGTGTCTTTAACAGCCATTTTCATTTTTTATCAAGCCATGCTCTACTTCAATTGGTGTGTTAGTCGTCTACAACTTTTCGGTCAAACTTTTTCATTGCATATTTTATTTGCTCGCAAAATTTTTGCCACAAATCTGCTGAGAGGAATTCGCCGAAGAAATATTTCGTTTTATTAGAGCTGTCGGATCTGGGGTTTTAACCATGGCCTCACATCTAGTAAGCGAACACTTCGCCGACAAGACTACGGCAAATTCAACTTCAACTGTGTAGAAACTCTCTGAACAATTTTTGTCGCCCATATGACCAATGTTTGTCTCTTGCTAAGATTTTGCAAGTGATTTTCCAAGAATTCAGTGGTAAGAAGTGGTGTAAGGAAATTACAACTTGTATCCTTCTGCGTGTCCAGAATAAGTTAATGAAATATAAACTTTGTTTTAACATACCCTGTATATTTGTTACATTGAGTTTATGACATGTCAATGTCAAATAATATTGAACAATAACAACAGCAACAGCAGAACAACACATATTTGACAAATAAACATAATAATCTATGTTAAAACAACTGTAACACATACATACAAATATACAAATTTAACTAATACATAAACAGGATGTTATCCTTATCTAATGTTCGCTTTCTTTTGCGTGTACAAACGTACGCACACACTTCCTAATGATTACTTTTGATCACAAACACATGTTTATTAGCGGGTTATGAAATATTTTGCCTTTTGCTCTCGCTCTCTCTCTCTCTTGTACATATGGGATATATATGTGTGTGTATCCGATTATCCACGTGTATTGTAAATATTTGCCACCTTTTTTTAATATAATGAACAGGAACACTAATTACGTTGTTTTTTATACTGACAACCAACGCATACAGACATGCGTATATCCCGAAGCAAATATTATTTCATTCATTTATGCTACACTTACTCATTTGCAATGCATTTTCCCGTCATTTTGTATTGGTAGATGATGATTTTGTTTATAAGTTATGGCCGAAATGCGTTGTTGTTTGGGTAACTTAAGGGAATAATTTTGTTTTAAATTAAGTGTTTTTTTTTTTGTTTTCATGTATAAAATTTAAACAATTGCGGACAACTGAAATGGCCTGTAGACCAGTTCTCGTTTGGATTATGACTCAAGCATAAAAATTCTTGCCAGTGACCTTCAACTAGCTGAACCATTGTATTCCCTTGCAAATTTCTTTAGCCTTCATCACCTTAAATTCGATTGAATAGTTTTCATTCAGAAAAACTAGTAAAACTATGGAGTTGCAGTTGTAGCTTACTGGAACGGTTTCATATTTTCATTGACAATCTTAAGAGGATTGAAGCCTTCCAAGTATTTACAATAGGTAAGGGCGCCGACCTATCAGGTCTATTGCTGTAGTTTTCAACAAAACTTATGTACATATCGACTAGAAGGTGAACAAATTTAGCGAAGCGCCTAGGGACCGATTATTATGGGAGTTGTAGCAGGTGTTGCCAAATAGAATTAACGCGGTCCTTCATCTTTTGTTGCAACAGATTTTCGAAACAAAAAAACTGGCTTTACCCATACTGATCTTGTAAATAGCACATCAACAGTTTCCTTTTTCCAGTGAAACAGCCTACAGGCTTATTTTCTTTCTTTCTTTTTAAAGCAACACTTAGAAGATGACTCCTATCCACACAGTGCATTGTGTTGAATACTAGAAAATTAGAGCGACAAATGAAGATGTCCCCTATATCTGATCTTCATTGAGAATATTTGATATCAATCGTTCCCAAGCGATCTATAATGGGTTGCCAATGGTATTAAATATTCACCCCCGAGCTCTTTACCAAAACTTAACCAGTCAAGTGCTTTATGTACGATTGTTGTGCAACACAGGCACTGAAGATACGTGGTACTGGTGCATTATACTGGTGCTTTGCTGACTATGATTAGAATATTGGGAAACAAGTGTAGTACGAAATTTATCAGAAGATATTGTGACCTGATAAATCGGGTGGCTGGCACCTTCTTTCTTGCTCTTCCACTGACAGAACCAGTAGACTGTATGATTTTGGGAAATGCTTTTCAAACGGAGTAACAAGAGAGATGTAATCTGGAATAGGCATAATAGGCCGTAGTCTAGTTGGTAGTGTGTTGACTATGTATCTTTGAAAGAGCCCTTTTGTATTGGAGTCTATAGCACGGTATTCACGAGTTGTGGTTTATTTTGAGAGAAAATATGCAGTAGTTCTAATCATTTTTACTTTTATTCTTCGAAAATGTGTGGAAAATTCTTTGGATACCAATTCTGGCAATTGCTTTATTATTTGGTGTACAGATTGGGTTTTGACACACAACATTTTATATCTTCTATATCGTTCTATATCTTTATATCGTTCGAAGCCGACTGTAAACTGTAGAGCAGACCACACATGGATAAAAAATTAAAACACACAACATAGTTGGTGTAAGGAGCCAGGTTGTAAATCTGAATAAAGGGTTGTAATAACCAGTTATGTGCGTAAGTCAAAAAAGTACTACGTTAGGTTTCTTAATAATTAAAATACTTATTATTATAAAAGGGGTCATTATAGTGACTAAATAGTAACTGTATTGAGAAATTCTTGACAAAAGTCTTCTGGACCTTAATAATTAATTGGCCCGATAATAAATCAAACCGCCAGGTTTGTGTAGGTGTAGTAAAAGAAATGAAAGCCAAGCGAACCTTTTCAAAAATTGTTAAAAAAAAGGGGGGGGGGGGGGGGGGTAAGAGCATAAATTTTCCGAGACACTTATTTCGGCAATAAAGCATTAGCCACAGACGAGCAAATCTAAATTTAATAGTTACTTAAGACTTTAGTCCTGAACTAAACTTTATTGTATTTTCGTCAATATTTTTTTTTGTTTTTCAGAAACTTTTTCATAAAAAGAACAAATAAAACAGCACAACAATAATATAAAAAAAAATGAAAATAAATTTTTCTGGCACTTTTTGGTAAAATTTATTTTCGTTTATTATTTCTCTTTACTTTTGCAGCCGTTTAGTGTTTAAATAAATAGCTATGAAAGTCAAAGGTTAAATAAAAATCCATAAATTTTAAACATGGAATAATTATAAGGGGAGGACAAAATTACAAAAACAAAATATAAACAAAAATGATTACAAATAAAAAACAATTATCATATAAGGTGACTTGATAAAACCGTTATTTAAGTTTGATACAATAAAATTTAGCTAAATGGCTACTCTAAAATAATACAAATACCTCGCAAATGTAAGTGCTACACAAGTACCGTAAGTTATTTTTTGAAAGAGATGTTCATGTATACTAACATAAACAAGAACAATTCGTTATCGCTCTTGCCTACATATTAAATCCAACGCCTATATCTATCTATTTTGCTGAGGGCAGTTTATTTTAAAGGTTTTTCAAGTAAAATTTTGCCCCTACCCAAACAGACTTCGGAGTTCCAGAATACCTTTGAGAACTCAACATTTCACCCAAAGACTAGCATTGTCAGGCATTAATTTCTCAGAGCCATCTGGCAGTAGATATCTATGTTATGTATTCTCAACCACATTTACACAGTTTTGGCCATGTAGTGTGTTCGCTTATTAGACGTAAAGCCCGGGTTCGAGCCCCAGGCCAGACATCAAAACGAAATATGAAAAAAAATATTTCTTCGGCGACTTCTTTCTCAGCATATTGCTGGCAAAAACTCTCAGAGTAAATAAACCTGCCATGAAAAAGTTTCTCAAAATCTGTCGTTCGGAGTCGACGTTAAACTGTAGGTCCCGCCATTCTAGTATAAAAATTAAGGCACACAACATGAATGGTGTGAGAAGCTCGGCCGTGATCCTGACTGAAGGGTTGTAATGACCAATTATGTATGTATGTATGTATGTGATACCTAATGTACAAATCTGAACCGGAGTTGTAATAGCGATAAAGCGCAATGTTCACCTTACTTTCAAACTCACCTCTCATTGTGATTGCAATTTGCACATGGAAATCCGTCACTTTGCACTATGTCCTGGATTTTCAAGAAGGCGGAAATAGCTTCGCCGATATGCCTATCAGCATGCCGCTTCACCGATACAGTTGTCTTCTAGATGTCTACGACGATATTATTTTCCTTTTCAATGGCTTTATTCGTCCATTATTCGCATCAGTTCTCCCTGAAACACAAATGCATTTGCACTTATGAAATTCCCATAATCCTTGAAGTATAACTTGTAGTCGATGAATGCACCCAAATATTTTATGGCGCTCTTCGATTCCACTTTAATTTCTTTCTACAACCATTTTCATCATTTCAACCACTTATGAAGTCATGCTGTAACAACTTGAACTACTGTGTTCATCGTCTCCTCAATTTCGTTTGCAAAACCATCAAAACAAAATACAAAAAGTATTTCTTCGGCAATCTCCTCTCAGCAAATTTCTGGCAAAAACTCTTAGAGTAAATAAAATTGCCATGAAAAGTTTCTCAAACATCTGTCGTTCGGAGTCGACTTTAAATTGTAGGTCCCGCCACTCATGTATAAAATTAACACACACAACATAAGTGGTGTGAGAAAACTAGGTCGTAACCATGTCTGAAGGGTTGTAATGACCAATTATGTATGTATCTGTTGTTCGAAGTCCACTTTAAACTGTAAGTCCGACCACTTAAGAATAAAATTAACGAACACAACATGGGTGTTGTGAGAAGCTAGGTGGTAATCTTGACTGAAGGGTTGTAATGACTAATTATGTATCCATGTATGTATGTATGAATGACAAAATGGATAAATCTTTGTTAAAACTTCCGTTATTTTAAGTATTCTTCCATAGAAACAAATCAAAGGAGGCACAACTACAATACAAGCGAAAATAAAATAGAAATATGCTTAGAAACGTGTAAATTCCCGTATAAAAGGTGTTGGTATTCCTGACATACAGGTTAAGCAACTTTAGCTGTTTCTATTTCTCGGATTAGAGCTCATGTAGACGTAATTAAACTTTTAGTCGAGATTTTTAATTTAAAATTTGTCTAAAACTTTTCTAATTTAAGCATTTTAATTTTAATCTTATTAAACAAAAATTACAAGATTCTTTGCTACTTTCATTCATTTAATCTTATCTTATTTACGTTGTACGTAATCTTTTTAATTACTTTTCTTTAGTAAATGTTTTGTTAAACTTGAGTTTATCTTCGGATTCATGCCTTGCCGCTTAAGTCCACAAGCGAAAAATTAAGTGAGTGAGGGCATGATTTTTTTTGTATTTTTTTGTTTTTCATACTTCTAATAAACTTCTTTATGCAACAGATGTTTTTGCGCAATAGTTTTGTAAAAAATCCTTTCCTTTGTTTTCCTTTTTTTATTTCTTTATTTTTCTTTATTTTGTAAGTCTATTGCACAGAAGGCAATAACGTGTTCGAATGGAACTTTGTTTCTTTTTTTTCGAACAATTTTTTTTTTTACTTTTATTTCAGGCTTTAAAATTAAATCAGACTGCCACCATGAAAAGTAATTAAATACGTATTTTATTAAAGATGGGAAAATATTTTTAAGTATTAAAAACCAACTCATTTGCAAGGTAAACTGCAATAACAGCTAGGGAAATATTGAATAAAAATTAAACAGGGAAAAGGAAGATAAGCCGAATATAAGACTATATATGTAAAGGTTTTTCGTTTCTCTTTAAAAATAAAATTTAGTTTCTTCCTTTCCAAGTTTACCAGAATGTCGAGTACTGCTACCTAAATTATCAGGTACTCTAGTTATCGCCATTGTCAAATGCTCTCCATAGAAAACATCTCTGATGTAAGTTGTGTTCATCTTACTTACTTACTTACTTACTTAATTGGCCATTAACAACACGATTAACGGATTTCGGCCTGCCGCAAGACATTCTCCCAGGTGCCTTTGGTTATTCCTAGGGTTTCCTCTTCGCCGACTTCCGCAGATACCCGTCTCGCTGGAGCATCCTCCGAAGACCTTACGTAGGACTTTTCTCTCGAATTACTCTCAACGCTGCTGCATCAGAGCTTAAGAGAGAGAGAGAGTTTTGTCATACGAGAGAGATCTCACCTACTCAATTGCCCATTGAGACCATAGTGGGACTTATTGGCAAGAGTGATCCTGCGTTTGATCTCCAGACTGACATCATTTTTGGTGGTAATGGCGGAGACAAAATAAATAAATTCCTTCACTATATCAAAAGCGTAGTTATTGGCCGTAATCTGAGAATCAATAAGCTGCACGTCTCTACTTGTCTATAGCATATACTTTGTTTTGCCCTCATTTACTGTCAGACCCATCTTAGTAGACTTCCGTTCAATAGCACTAAAGGCAGCAGAAACATCTCGCTTGGTACGCCCTACGCAAGCAACTGGATGCTTTTTTGATAGATAGTGCCAATGCGATGCATTCCCGCCTTTCGCAGAATACTCTCCATGACGAAGTTGAAGAGGTCGCATGATAAGGAATCACTGTGTCTGAAACCGCGCACAGTAAAAAAAGGTTTCTAACTTGACGGAGCTACAGGAATTGCTCAACGTCATTCTGCATTTCATGGAATAATTACCCTAAAGAACAAAGTCTGCTTGTAAATCCATCTCTAAACACAAAAAAGGAATAAAACAGAAAGAGAGAAAGTTAACAGGTAAAATTATGTGAAAGTGCAGAAGGTTTGTTCCCTACACAATAATTATCTTAATGGCGTATCCTTTATTTTTTAATATACTCAGGCAATTGTCCTTCAATACTTCCTTTTTTCTAATTCCTTTTTTGTCTCTGTTCTTAGTTCAGATGCTGCTAGCGTACCGAAAATGAACAATTCTGTATAAATAAAATTGTATGCATTATTTCATACATACTTAGTTTTATACAAAATTTAAATGTTTGCTGTACAGTTGAGTTAAGAAATTAAGATTCTGTTTACCCTACACTGCCATACAAGTGAAGAAAATTAAATCGTTCGATAGCACCATCAATATGCCTGCTAATAAGGCATAAAGTTTGCTGAATCATTATCATTTGTACTGCACGTCTAGCTGATCAATTTTTGTTTAATTACACAATTGGCGATTACAACCCTTTAGTCAGGATTACATCCTAGCTTCTGACAACACCCCTGTTATGTGTGTTAATTTTATCCATGTGTGGCGTTACTTAAAGTTAAACGTCGACTCCGGATTTAAGCTCAGATTTTTTGCCAGAAGATCACTGAGAGTCGCCCAAAGTAATATTTTTTTTGCAGAAGTACTTGGTCCGACGCTTGGGAACTTGAGAAGTAGAATTCTTGAACACCCAGAATTTAGTGACGAAACATGTCACTGACAGAACACCTTCATAATACTATCGGCATGGATGAGAGATACCCACCAAGGGCTATAATTATATAACGAGCCCTTGCAAGACCAGCCAGTTAAACCTCATCTAATCTATTACATTTGTCATTATATTTTGGCCATGTCTGCCTTGAAATCCTATAGAGTCGACTGCTTTCCAACTCGATTTTGTTTTTCCACGTAGAAGTGTATTAGTTTTTTAATAGATACCTAATGAGGCCCACTTCAGCAAAATTTTTACCGAAAAATATTAAGATGTCAAAGAAATCTAAACAAGAATCGCCTTTGACAGCAAACATAAGATATCGAATTTACTCCTGATCAGAACTATACTATCCGATCGGTAAATATTCAAGATCCAAAGGCACAGTGGGTAGTCTGCCTGTCCTCACAAATTTAGATATGTACGTCCTTAATTATATTATATTGTAGATCTATGCTTAAAACACATTAAAACTAGCTGGAAAGCTACATATAGGGAAGAATCAAATTATTCTCGCAAGAGAAAACGTAATAGCAACGCAAAAGGCCGTATCCATCTGTATAAACCATAAAGTCAAAGGTTTGTAGTTTCGATATGGAAGGAATCCATAGGTTAATTTGATCATCAAATACGACGTTGGCATTGCAGTAGTCAGAGAGAACATTTAAATCATGCGAGTGTTGCGCAAGTATGACAATGTGCCCTAGCCTTCTATATTCATGAAGAGCAAGTTCCTGTAGTAAGAATAAACATGACGATTGGGAGCAAGTGGATCAGTGTTTGAAGCATAGTCAGTAGACTAATAATCTGGGCTATATCTTTCACCTGCTACCACATGACAACATACTGAATGGGTGCTTCATTATGTACAAATATAATAGGATTCCATCTACTAACTTAACATGGAAAATTTTACAGTGTCTCAGTATGTCTTAAAAAATTATTTGAAATGAAGTTAAATTATGAATAAAAAAGAAAAAAAACAAAGATCGATTCCAGGAACTTCATTTCTTTGTTTAAAATTCCACACACTTCAATATTGAATTGTTAAACGAAGCATGAGATTTCGATAACGCATTTGCTGATTTTGAATTTACCGTGTGATTATTTCTCCGTGAAGTTCAATAAGGGTTAAGGAAACCAGAGCTGGGATGTGTTTATTCATAAGCTTTTTAGATTTAAATTTTATGGAAGATAACTCGGAAAATATTAAGAAATTTTCATTTCTGTTTTCTAATCTTCATCAGTTTGTTTGCATACATATTCAAACATTACTTTGGATTTAGCCCTCCCTTAAATCTACTTATTTCTTGTATTTAACAGATCTATTATTCATGTATTTGGGCACATAAACGATTTGCTAAAATCATAAATTGATAGCATGAATTGATGGAAATGAATTACAAGGGGAACTAAAAAAACACATCAAACTGTGAAGCAACACTGAATATCAAATGAAAAAAAAATCTTTTTATAAGAAAAACTAACAAAACCTAAAGCCACAACTATCCGGCAGGCAATCAAGTGGAAGTTTTTCAGTTTACAAAGACAGATGTTTTGACGAAAAACGACTGTTAAAACTGAAGTGAAGTGCTGCCATGTACAACGCTACTCATCACACTTCGTCCTTACAAACATGCAAGAAAAAGGAATAAATTTTGAAATGGGAAAAATAATTAAAAAATAAAAAAGAAAACAGAAAACAAAATATAAAATCTAAAATAGAAAAGGAAAAGCAAAACAATTATTCCAGAAAAACACAAAATTCTACAAACAATCGAAAAACATAAACGTTTTCTCTTTCCCTTTAATAATGTGTGGAAAAGAAATTTATGGATTGTAAATAACAGCTATAGTATACACACAGTCTTTCTGCACACATGCAACAGTAAAATCAACACTTGGAACACTTTAGCGTATGAATTATATTTTTCCATCATTTACCCAACATTTGGAAACCGTGCTGGGTAATTCATTTCTAGTATAATTCATTCCAAACTGAACTGTTCTGACTGGAAACGTACTCCACAAGAGCATTCTACAACGAAAAAACATGCAGTAGTCGAAAGTAGTAACTTAAGGTGGTTCTGAAAAATTTTCAGATCTTTGGGTCTTTTATTAACCGCTTCCTGTAATTAAAATATTGTTACGAAAATGGAAATGGTGTTTTGCTTTTCGTCGTTTAACATTAAAATTATAAACAAAAGCTACAGAACAAAAGCAATGAACTTGTTTACATGATAAACACAAGTAAACAAAAATATAGCAATTAACCACCAGTATAAAAATGTATGTATGTAAACTAGTAAACAAAAATATACCTACAAACCACCAGTATAAAAAAGTGATAAAGAAGTAAATAAAAATGCAACAGCAAAAAACTGCAAGAATAAATGTTAACAGAACTACAACAACGACATGTTTACATTTATAGAGATTTCAGGAAGGCGAAGTTTTTGCCTTCAAGACCGAGGCAAGAGTCAGTAAAAATTCAGTTAGTATTGTGTAAAATCTACTATAGACCCCTACACTGATGTCTAAAATTGGCACACACAACATATGTGTGGAAGCTTAGTCATTATCCTGACTGGAGGGTTGTGCTGAACAATTATGTATCTATGCAAGTTCTATCAGGCTTGTAGGGCTTGAGTTGCAATAATCATCGGGGTTTTATTATAAAAAATTAGCTCCTGCAAGGTATTTGTTTAAGTTTCTTTAAGTTCATTATAAATAAGCCCACGTTACTGACATCTATTAACAAACATATGCATGTCTAAATACATTTTAAACGACCGGATGAATGTAAATTTCTTTCATGGAGTAACTAAAATAAGAAACATTCCAGAAATTTGCATAACACATACAGACAAAAACAAATACAGAGAAAGGGAGCTAAGGAGCTTAGGAGACTTAAGAAGTTAATATTTTTCGAAATAAAATTGAAATTTTCACTAAAAAATCAAAAAATAAACCGATAATGATTGTATTTCGATTTCATCATTCAACACAATCACATTCTCGTGAGCGACAGCATTAATAAATTCCTCATCAGAATGATGGTTGGCATCAATGTGAACAAGCTTAATAAATAAATGGATGAGATTTAACGTGTTTGGACAGGCAACTGTTAGGAACGTTGAATGGCCTGGAATATACCTCTTAGGCAAAGGCATGCATGAAACAATACGTTCTTCAGTTAAGAGTGGCAACATCAATAACAACGAAAACTATACATTTAAGAACAATAGTAACAACAACAATAAAAGAAAATACAACGAAAATGATATTGTGATGAAAATGGAAATGATGTTTTGCTTTACATCGCTTAGCATTAAAATTGTAAGCAAAAGCTGCAAAAACAAAAACAAAGAACTTATTTATATGACAAACAAGTAAACGAAAATCAACCAAAAATACCAAACAAGTAAACAAAAATGCAACAACAAAGACTACAAGAATAAATGTAAACATACATAACATAAACAAGAATAAATGTAAACATGTTGTTTACATTTATAGAGATTTCGAGAAGGCAAAGTCACCAAACTGTTTACCATGCAATATAAAAGGTAAGGCAAAGCAAAAGAGTGCAAAGAAGATTAACAAACAAAGCAATTGTTGTTGTTTACATCAAGTTGTGAACAGTCGCACACAGAATTGCGAGAACAATAAAGAATTTAATTAAAAATAAACACAATTTTATTTTATTTTTATTTACAATCTACGAGCTGATATTTTAAACGTTTTTAAAATGTATAAACGTAACACTAGTTAAAAACTACGATAATGAAAAAGCTGCTGCTTTTGCTAATGCTGAGCACATGCCATTTATAGTTTTGCCTGTTGCTGCCAATAGTAAGAGATGTATAGTCTACATTCATTTCTTGCTACTGCCACCAATCATGACTAAACATGATTGCAAGAAAAAACAGCAAAACTTACAAACTGATTAAAATCGACATGACAGACTTGAAATGAATAATGTTGACAAGCGTTGTGATGGATGAACTTAAACTGGAACAACTTATTTGCTACACTCTTCGCTTCCCATTTATCTTATTCCATTCTATTGCTTCTGTATATCCTTTTTTATTTCCTTTTTTTCAATATCTCACTCACAAAACGTAGTTTATACGTGTATTTTGCGATGTATTTGAAGTGTTTTGAGTTGGTCATTTATATGCAGATTGACGTTCTGTTTTAACTCGCCTTTTTTCCATTTGGGAGATAGAGAGTAAATTTGTATCTGTTCCTGCTATACGTTCTGTTTATTTATCACCGGCCATGATTAGTGGATATGCTAACGGATTATGAAACTGCAACGATAGCAACTACCAGCAACAGCATCTGTTTGACTATGAATAAAACAACCAATTGCCACTTGGTTGGAGAGCTTATATGAAAATCAAGTTTTAATTATAATTTTATGATGTTCATTGCCTGCTAAAATATAAATTTCTAAAGGATTTGATAGGGAAATGTGATGGAAATGCTTTAAATAGAAAAAGAAATTCGAAAATCTGTTTATAAATCTTGAAAAGGTTTATAAACTTTTCAACGATAGTTTATTTGAGGCAACACATTCGAGTTTGTCCAATATATGGGCATCAAAGTCAGACAACCACAAAAATAGACAAAACTCCATACAGTCTTATTGCAACTGAATTCCATGTTCATGATTTACGGAAATTATCTTCAATTTCAGTATATAATTCAATTGAATTGAATTGTAATAAGTAGCTAAAATTATTTGTAGTTGACAGCATTATTGGCAACATTGTAATTAATAGTTAAAATTATTTATAGTTGACAACATTGTAATTATAGTTGGCAACATTGTAAATAGTAGTTAAGTATGGCAATATTGTAATTTAGATACTAAGGTTAGAGATAAAAAGAGCACATGGTGCCACGTCATTAATAAAGAGCCTATAGAACAGCACAGAACAATAAAAGGACAAAAAATTAAAAATTCAAAAAATAACATCAGCCATTGATGTTATATGGTGTCAGGTGTGCTAAAAAATAAAAAAAAAAAAAACAATTTTTCTCGGAATGGCAGCGGCTGATCGCTTACCACCAGAATTAGATTGCTCTAATCTAGCCAATGAGTGGCCAAATTGGAAGAGAAGCTTCATGGTGTACATGATAGCAAGCGGAAAGTCAAAGGAGCCAGAAATGACAAAAATAGCGAATTTTATCTGGCTCATTGGCACAGGCGGTGCGAATATTTATAATTCGTTATTTCCCAATGACGGCACTGAGAAGTCGTTGTTAGGTACTATGACCGCAGGCAAAGAAGTCAGTCAACGTACACTAAAGGAGGTGTTAGAAAAGTTTGACGAACACTGTTTGCCGCAACGTAATGTGGCAATGGAGTCGTATAAGTTCAACGTAATATCGCAAAAAGAACGCCAAACTTTTGCTGAATTTGAGACCGAGTTAAGAACCCAAATGCGGTACTGCGACTTTAAATGCAAATGCGGAGAAGTTTACGAAAACCGTATGCTGCGTGACCGGATTATCATTGGTGTGTATGATAAAAAACTACAGCTGAAATTGTTGGATGGTCGTGACGAAGAATTGGCACGTGTTATTGAGATGTGCAAGACTTATGAAGCAGCAAACGCCAACAAGGATATATTGGATACGAAACTAACGATAAATGCCGTTAAAGCCCGTGAAAAACCCGAACCAACAGCAGGACTGATTAACAGATTCTGTTTTAACTGTGGTGGTCCATGGAAGGTTGGGCACCAATCTGAGTGCAAGGCCAAGAACGTTATTTGCCATTCATGCGCAAAAAAAGGACATTTTCGTAAAATGTGCCGTAAGCCCAGGGAGAAAGCATCTGGCATAAAGCAGTACACGGGAGTTGACAACAATCCTAGAGTGGCAGAAATAAGTTGGAGTGAAACGGAGGGTAAACAAATTAATGGTAATATTAGCGATTTAAGTAGTTTATTAAGTTGTAATCACATTCTCAGGGTAAATTCATTAACACCGGAAGGCAAACGTTGGACGAAGAAGTATATGATAGGAGAGGAAAAGGTGACATTTAAGTTGGACACTGGGGCCGACGTGAACTGTATTCCACTGAAGGTAGTAAAAAAATTAGGTGTTAAGGTGTGTAATGAAAATTGTGAGTTACCAGTGTTTGATTATAATGATAATAAACTGCAGGTCTTTGGAACTTGTAGACTGAAATTAATTGATTTAGACAAAAAAGTTTTTGAATTAGTAGAATTTGTTATAGTCAATGATAGGTGTGAACCAATACTCGGACTAGCAACATGTGATAGATTGCAATTGATAAAGCGGTTGGACGTGGATAGCATTACTGGTATGGGAACGAAAGCTTCATTCATGGACAAGTATGGTAGTGTGTTTCGAGGACTTGGAAAATTCCCAAGAACATTTTCAATATCGTTAAAGGAAAATTCGAAACCAGTGCTTCACTATAGAAAGCGGATTCCAAATTCGCTATTAGGAAAATTGAAACTGGAACTGGAAAGAATGGTTGCAGGCGGAATTATATCAAGGGTTGATTATCCCACTGATTGGGTCAACAATTTGCAATTGGTAGAGAAATCCAATGGTACACTTCGGATATGTCTAGATCCAAAAGCATTGAATGAGTGCATAAAACGGGAATATTTTTTGATTCCGACAATTGATGATCTTACTTCTGATCTAGCGGGTAAACGGATTTTTTCGGTATTAGATTTGAAGAGTGGTTTCTGGCATATGGAACTAGACAAGAAAAGTTCGGACTTGACAACATTTTTAACACCTTTTGGGAGATTTAAATTCTTACGCGTGCCTTTTGGCCTAAATTGTGCCCCTGAAATGTTTCAGCAGGAAATGATTAGGATTTTTGGGGATTTAAAGGGAGTGCTTGTTTATTTTGATGATTTGGCTATCTGTGCGGACAGTGAAGAGGAACACGATCGGATCATGAGTTTAGTTATGAATCGGGCTAAGACAAACAACATTAAGTTTAACCCGGAAAAGATTCAATATCGTCAAAGGGAAGTTAAATTCATGGGAAATATTTTGTCGGAGGGGAAAATCAAAGCGGACTCTAAATATGTTGAGGCGATTTTGGGAATGAGAAAACCTAATAATAGATCTGACGTGTTAAGGTTCCTGGGACTGTTGAAATATTTGTCGAGATTTATTCCTAACTTATCGAGACAAACTGCTGAGTTGCGTAATCTGACCCGAAATGACGTGGAATTTGAATGGACGGAGAAACATGACAAAGAATTTGAAAATTTACTTAGATTAGTGACAACTGAACCTGTTTTGGCTATTTATGACCCAAAATTACCAGTAGTCGTACAGACTGATGCTTCTAAGGATGGGTTGGGCTGTGTTTTGATTCAAAATGGACGGCCAGTTGTATTTGCTTCTCGCACACTCAGCAGGAGTGAGCAGAAATGGGCACAAATCGAGAAGGAACTATTGGCAATTGTTTTTGCCTGTCAGAGGTTTCATTTCTTCGTATACGGAAGGGAATTCAGTGTGGAGAGTGATCACAAACCCCTGGAAGCCCTTGTTAAACGGGATATTGATGATGTGACTATGCGTCTGCAGCGTATGTTCATGTTTCTTCTGAAGTATCCCCTTATGAAAGTAATCTATAAGCCAGGGAAAGACATGTTGGTGGCGGACTGTTTATCGAGGGCACAATTGCCGGAGGTTTCGGAAATAGAGGGATTATCGGGTGTTATACATTCGGTAACGAAATCAGTTTGTCTCACTGAAGGCAATTACAATTTTTATAAGAGTGTGCTGGAGAATGATTCTGAATATTTACGTATCCGTGGGTACGTTGAGGATGGGTGGCCGAAGTACCATCGATTGGATCCTTTGGGCCGTCAATTTTTTAAATTAAAGTGTGAATTACATGCTGAAAATGGATTATTATTTTTGAATCATAGATTGGTGATTCCTTCGGGCATGCAACGTAGATTGCTCAATTGGTTACATTCCTCGCATCTTGGCATTGAGAAAACACTTGCTCGTGCAAGAAAGCTATATTATTGGCCGGGAATGAATAGGGACATCAAGGATGTAGTGTCCTCATGTAGGATTTGTGAGAAATTTAGAAGGAATCAACAGAAGGAACCTTTAGTGCAGGAGGAACCTCCGAGATATCCATTTCACATTGTGGGAGTGGATATTTTTGAATATGCCGGAAGAAATTATATAGCGCTGTTTGATGCCTATTCAAATTTCCTCTTGTCCGCTAGACTACAGAATAAGACATCTAGTCACGTCATTAGTGTAATTAGCCAAATATTCAACATTGTGGGCTACCCGACGATAATTAGATGCGACAACAGTCCTTTTGGTTCAGGGGAGTTCAAACGTTTTGCGGATGAGTACAACATACAGTTCAGATTTTCAAGTCCAGGGTACCCTCAGAGCAATGGATTGGCCGAAAAGGGTGTGGCAATAGCTAAGAACATTATTAAGCGCTGTTTTGAAATGAATGAAGCTGACCGTTTTCAATATCATCTACTAGATTATAACACCACTCCCTTAGCGGACATGCTTGTCGCTCCGACTGAGTTATTTTTTGGGAGATTGTTGAAGACAAAATTACCAGTAAGCGATTCCTTGTTAACGAGAAATAGAATAGATGAACGAGAAATTTCAAACAGGCAAAATAGAAAAAAAGAAAGACAAAAATATTATTATAATAGGAGCGCAAGATCTTTACCGTTGTTAGAAGAGGGTGACCAGGTAATGTTTAAGAAACAGGGGAGGAATTGGAATTATGGTCAGATTGTATCATCCTTTAATGGTAGATCATACATAATCAGGGACAATTTTAATAATTATTTTAGGCGTAACAGACGTTTTATTGTTGGAACGAGGAACACTGACTTCAATGCTAGTGACCTTGCGTTTGAGGAGGATTTTGGGGGTCACAACAACATTAGTGACGCAAACCACATGGAGACACAGTGTTCGGCCAGTGATCGACATGGGTCAAATAGTGGTATTGTGACTGATGTAAGTGGTCCTGAGGCGACGCGAAAAAGTATCGATCAGGATAATATTAACGCAAATGAATCACTCCCTTCGGTGAATGTGGAATCTCCTAAGGGGATGACTACTAACGAAATAATTCACGAAGTGATTGAATCAAATGCGCCGGAGTCCGGGACTCGACAACTAGATGTAGGGCGGCCCCAAGTGACTAGAAGTGGGCGCGTCATAAAGCCCCCATTGCGTTATGGTAGGGATTATGGAGTTTAGACATGTGTATAAAGATTTGAATGAAATCAGGGACTATAACAATAATAAAAAAAAAAAAAAAAAAAAAAAAAAAAAAAGAAAGCGTGTAATAAGTAGCTAAAATTATTTGTAGTTGACAGCATTATTGGCAACATTGTAATTAATAGTTAAAATTATTTATAGTTGACAACATTGTAATTATAGTTGGCAACATTGTAAATAGTAGTTAAGTATGGCAATATTGTAATTTAGATACTAAGGTTAGAGATAAAAAGAGCACATGGTGCCACGTCATTAATAAAGAGCCTATAGAACAGCACAGAACAATAAAAGGACAAAAAATTAAAAATTCAAAAAATAACATCAGCCATTGATGTTATAATTGAGAATACATCTAATGTTTAAAATCGAATGTATGAGAGTTATCGATAACGATAAATATAGCGTTATCCATTTCGTGGTTTCAAAAGTAAACGTAAATAAAAAATTTGAACGTTGACATTATGTGTGAAACACTACATCATTTAAATGGCCTCCACGCGAAGTGTTGCAAGCATTGATTCTTTTGAGGTAATATTCGACCACTTTTTGACACATATTGGGCGGTATCTCAGCCAGTAAGGTCCAATCACACTTTCGGACCAAAGAGCGCACCAAACAGTGGCTTTTTATGAATGTAATGGCCTCTCTTCAATTACTTGAGGATTCTCAGAACCCCAAATACGACAATTTTGTTTATTAACATACCCACCGAGTGTGAAATGTGCTTCATCGGTGAAGAAAATTTTATTGGAAAAATTGCCGTCCACCGTCAATCACCATTTTTGTACTAGGTTCTGATAATTTGTATGCGTTGTGTGATAGTTAAGCGATCCATTTTCGTCAGTATCAGATTTTCAACTGAAAAGAAAAAAATTGTTTTCACAACTTAGTTTGACAGATGTCGAATTGCAGTCCCATACTTTTGAAACCACGAAATGGATATCCCTATATGGATTGATAGCCTACATAGCAGATCTAGACGACAACGATATAAACTCTTCAAAATTTATAATGAAGTTGGACATAAAAATGTTCTTAGAGTCTTGTCCACATGCATGCATACCAGAGATCAGTAATGAAACGTTTTTTCGCTACTCATATGCCCTTATGAAATTTTGAAAATAAGTGAGTCAACAATATTGAAATTCGTACTCACTACACTGTTGATTTATAAGTATGAGTACAATGAGTATGAGTACAACGTTGTCATCAAACTCATACCTTTCGAAATATGTTTGATTCATAATTATGCTCATTCAGATTCATAACTTTAGAGAAACACTTACAAATGATTCGAGTCACTCATTCATTAAAATTTACAGTCTTAGTTATTATTGCATTTACAAAAACGGAAGAAGGAAAAAAGACAAAGACAGCAAGCAAAGCAAACACACAACCTTCTAGTGAGTATTGTAGTGTTCGTAGGTGACTCATACTTATTTTGTGATTCTTGTAAAAGTTGAGTCATGCAGAGTCGAAAACAACAACATCATACGTGTTGTTAAGTATGACTATGATGAGTACTTCAAACTATTAAAATAAGTATGAATGCGTATAGGTATTAGAAATTATAAATATGATTCGATTCTACTCATATTTTTGAATACTCATTGCTGATCTCTGATACATACCTAATTGCCCATTACAACCCCTCTATCATCCTGAGGACCTTTAGTTCCTCAGAGTAATTATGCTGTGTGTATAAATTTTACATATGAGTGATTGGATCTGCAGTTTAAAGCCGACTCCGAATGACAGATGTATAAGAAACTTTTCATGGCAATTTTATTTACTCTCAGAGTTTCTTGCTAGAAATCTGTTGGAAGTCGCCGAAGAAATATTTTTTCATATTTCGTTTTGTTGGACATGTCTGACCTGTAGTTTGAACCATGTTCTCACGTCTAATACGACAAGACTCTTGACTAGATAACTATGCTAAATAAGACTTGAAATAGGCAGTAGTCTTTTTTAATACTGAGTACGCATTTGATAACAGTACCACACGAGATCATAGAAATGGATATTAAACCTGTAATATCCAGATAGATGGCAGAGTTCGGTTTTATACACAAAATCTGTGGTGGTATACGGAATTGAAATTGAAAGAAAGAAATAAAGGGATCATTTCACCACTAATTCCACACATGATTATGGATGAAGTCTTGATAAAATCATATAAGGCGGACAGACGTGCCTGCCGAAGTCTTACAGGGTAAACCATGGATTATACATTCTATATACATATCATGATTGTCAGACTAGTAGTCACCTATATGACCACTGCTTGGGTAGACACTAAAAATCTGAAAACAGCTTAAATGATGTAAGGAAAATACAAAGACTAACGTATGTTGGTATAACACAACAAATGCCTGTTCTATAGCAGATTGCATTGACCTAAGCTTTAGAGCCTATAGTCTGGATAATGTTTGATAAGCTTAATACGAGATTTATTAGGGAACTACAATTTCGGGTAGATAGCTATCCTGTGTGTGGAATATGTCTGACCTAATGCTTTGAACTGTGGCCTCACGTTTAATAAGCCAAGACACTACCTACTACTTAAATATATCAGGCATAATTGGCCATTACAACCCTTCAGTCAGGATTACGGCCTAGCTTCTCACGCCATTCATTTTGTGTGCGTTAATTTTATACGTGAGTGGCGGGACCTACAGTTTAACGTCGACTTTGAGAAACTATTCATGGTAATTTTTTTTTTATTTGCCATTAGAGTTTTTGCCAGAAATTTGCTGAGAGGAAGTCGCCTAAGAAATGTTTTGATGTTTGACCTGGGGTTTGCACCGAGGCCTTTCATCTAATAAGCCAACATACTACCTACTAGACTACGGCAACTTCACTAATTAAATTTATCAAGCATTTTTAAAACTCCCCATAGTAAATGATTTAGATTATCCAAATTTTTATAGAATTATACTCACAAATGTCAGGAATTCTCTTGACATTGTCAGTTATGTAGACTACTTACTTATAAGTGATAAATTTGTACTCTGGTATCTAAATATGAAAAGTTTATAAATGTGGTGATTCTTGTTAAAATCGTTGTTACGTTTTTACCCTTTTAAAAACGTTTAAAATATATGTAAGATCGTGTATTGCAAATAAAAATAAAAATTTATTTGTGTTTAGGCTTAATTGTTCGCACAATTCCGTGTGCCACTGCTCGCAACTTAATTTAAGCAACAACAATTTGTTTTAATTGTTATTCTTCTTTACACTCTTGCGGGTACACACTAACAATTGTTTCTTAGATCTTTAAAACGGAGATCTTCAAACCACGATTAATCTTTTCACACGCAACGCGTCTTCATACAAGACTGACTGAATTCTTTCTGATACGGTTGCCTGCTTTGTCTTACGTTTTATATCGCAGGGTAAACAGTCTGATGAAGGTTATCGAAGGAGAATGAATTTAATTTCGCGAAATCTCTATGAATGTAAACATATTGGTTACGTAATTGTTGTTTGTGTATTTTGTTTAGTTTGGTGTTGTTATTGCCTGTTTGTTTACTTTGTTTATCTCCCTTTTTTAATACTGATGTTGTTGCTATATTTTGGTTTATTCGTTAATCATGTAAACAAGTCCATTGTTTTGTTTTTGTAGCTTTTGCTTATCATTTTAATAACAACATTTCCTATTTCGTAACAATAATATAAAAATAATAAACCTGAAGACACTCTCACTTACTTCTTCGAAACTATGTAATCATAAGCATCCCTGATGAGTAAAAAATATTGTTCTGTCATTTGCAGCTTATAATTGGAATACGTATCTTAAATCTCTCATCCTTAATTTATAGGAAACAAAAATTAAAAAAAAAAAAATTAATTACAAATACTTGTTACCACTTAACTTACCAGTGAAACAAACAATTTACCAAAGACAGAGAAAAGAAAACAAAATATTCCAATTTCAATAATAAAATACTTGAGGGATTTTTTTTATTTTTACATTCACATAAAAGGCAACAGCAAAATATATTCATGCTGCATGTCTCATGCAGTGTGTATATAGATATGTGTAAAAACCATTTCTTATAAAATTTAATAAAATACGATAAAATTCCTGACAAATGTAACGAAATGACAGGCTGGTTTGGAAAAAATTGAGAAAAACAAATTGTAGTGAATGGAGTGTACTACTGAACAGTTGGAGTGATGGCAAAGACTGACATAAATTCGTATCAAATGTCGTTTACTTTAAAAGCATATAAAAGGGTAAAATATTGCAGGAATTCCAAATGAAAGAATTACACATAAAGTTCCAGGAAAACCTAATAATAGTGTTCAGCTGTTTTATTGTATTCGATTGTTTTTCCATTGAATTCCTTTTGTCGTTCACTGTTTCAGTCAGCACTTGAGATGTTAAAAAATTTCTGAATTTAAATAAAAGGTGAAGCAGCCCAGTATTTTAATATTCTAACCATTTTTTATTATTTGAATATATTTTTGAATTTAACGACACTTTTGAATACAACCCTATGTAAACATTATCCCTTGTAAATGCAACCCTGTGTAAAGATTATTTCAACCCTATGTAAATGTTAATACTTTTGTATACAACTCTGTCTAGAATTTAGTATATAAGAGGCGGCATTTGTATGAATAAATTGCATTTTGCCTTCTACCTTCAACGCCAACCAAGCTTTGTTCAGTATATTACCGGACAAGTACAATTGACATTGTTGATAGATTGTTGAGTGCCTACTTCTAAGAAGATTGTATTTTCATTTTCTTTTTTTTTTTTTTTCTTCGTCAAGCATTGTTCTCCATGAACAATAATCAGTGTTGCCAATTTAGCGCCTTTCGCGCTATATTTAGCGCGTTTCAACCACCAAAAAGTCGCATTTTTTCTCTTTAACGCTTTTTTAAGAAAACGCGCTAGGTTGGCGCTTTTTCTAGTTCCCCATTGATTGAATATAGTTCTTTGGGAAATAATTTTGAAAAGGCTTGTCGTGATAATAATATTAAAGGTTGTGAAAAAGAATTAATGCAGACAAATTCAGTTAAATTTACTAAAGCTTTAGTGCATGAAGTAAGATCAAGATTACCAACTAGTATTACAATTTAAAATAAAACATCATTATTTAGTGTCGAAAATATTTTTTCGAATAAGACAAGAAATATCATTGAATTTTTGGAAGAAGGCGATATTGACGAAATGGAAAGTTGTCTTAATAATTTAAAATTATGTCAGTGGAAAAATATAAGTAATACATAGCAGTTTTGAATTGAAAATCCGTTTACAAAGTTGTCAACACTTGTAATTAATTTATTAAGTTTTTCTTTTTCGAACGAAGTGATGTATGCATGTTGGCACGAAGTGTGAACAGTTTGCAATTTATTGAGAAAACAATGAATTAGAGAGACTATTTAAACATTCTAAAGAACAAATTCATGAAAAGTTCGGAATAATTAGGAATCGCTAATGTTCATTACTTCCAACATGTCAATGAACCCAATCATACAGCTACCAATGTGAACATGTGATTTGCCTGCCAAAGGCGACACGCTTAATACACTTGCACAAAGTTCTGATATGACTCCAAGAGACTATTTAGGAGATCATTTGGTTACATAGTCGCTAAACGTCAAATAAAAGCTAACCGTAAAGCCTGCTCTTGAGTGCATGGCGATAAATATCAGCAGAAAACTTTTAACAATGCCAAATAGGTTAAATTGTGTGATTGACCTTTGGGGATATTCTACTAAATGTAAGGGATAACATTTTCATATATATTTTTTTTTATTTTGTGACAAACATTTAAAATGTTTTTGTTTTATAATAAAACAGAAAGAAATTAATATAATAAGTATAAAAACTTTAATTATTTATACCAACTTTTGCTACATATTTATGGAATTTTTAAAATGTATTGTGGTACTAAGACCTTTTCTGTCCACTGTAGATAATAAAAATATTTTTTTTTAACAATTCCATTACATTTTGTATTTTTTATCATTTAGCGCTTTTTTTCAGCGCGTTTTGACTATAGTTACTTACTAAAATTATTACTTAGCGCTTTTTAACGCCATTTGAGTAATAGGACCGCGCGTTTTGACCATAAAAAATTGGCAACACTGACAATAATTATAATCTTAGAAATAAGATTATTTCAAAGGCTGTTTGAAGAGATATGTATTTGAATTTATTTTTTTGGTTGCAATAAACAATACTGTTACGATTTTACCTTATAAAAACGTTAAAAATATGAACTCGTAGATTGCAAATAAATTAAAAATTTATTTATTTTTAATTTTGATTAAAATTCTTTATCATTTGCACAATTCTGTTTTTTTTTTGTTATTCCTCTGTTTATACCCTTTTCATAAACAATTACTATACAATTATTCTACAGATTTTTGTAACGGAAATTTTCTCTCTTCAAACACACCGCGTCTTCACACAAGACTGGCTGAACTACACTAATTCAGTCGCCTGCTTTGTCTTGTCTTTTATATGGCAACGTAAACAGTCTGGTGAATGTTCTTGAAGGCGAATGTCAATGACTTCGCCTTCTTGAAATCTCTATACGATGTTTACATTTATTATTGTGGTATTGTTTGTGTATTTTGTTTACATTTATGCTTGTAGTGTTGTTTGTAAACTTTTGTTTACTTGTTATCATTTTTTATGCTTGTGTTTGTTATTATATTAAGCAGTACGATAATTTAAAAACAGGTGTGTTTATTGCATTGTTTTGTTTTTGTAGATTTTGTTTATAATTTTAATGTAAAGGGATGTAAAAGCAAAACACCAGTATCAGTATCTTAAAAAATGTTTTCTAATAAGATTAACTATCTATTTACATTGTTAATAATGCCAAACCTAGCCAATTATCATACCTGCACTAGCTTCGATCTCTTGTTGTTATATCAGAAAACAAAGGCATGCCACACTTTCCATTTTACAAAAGAAAAAAATACGAAGAACAACAGAAAAGGAAATTAATTAAGAGGAAATTACAAAATAGTTTAAATGCTTTTTTGAATAGCTGACTGGGTTTCAATTCTACAATAATACCTAAAAACAGGACAGTGAACAGAAACTCGTTTGGGAAGAAAATCGGCATCAAATTGATTTTTCAATAAATCGATTGTTAAGCTAGTTGTATGGCAAGTTACGTTGTCATGTTCGAAGCAAAGAAGCAAGAATTCAATCAGTATGGCTCCACATCAGCTGCCATTGAATGTAACTGCAGCCCCTTGCTTGGTCAAAGAAACTACACCAAACAGACACTTTTACTAGGTGTAAAGATAGTACTTGAATTCCCCGTTGTTTTGTAGGTAGCCTGTGGTTCAAATCCCAACTCAGACGTCTCGAAATATGGTAAAATATTTCTTTCGGCGTCTTCCTCTCAGTAGTCTTCTGGTAAAAACTCTGAGAGTAAAATTAAAGACGGCTTTAAACTATATTCAATAATCATGGATATCAATTTAATTTTACTTTCAATACTACTTAATATTCTATTTTGAAATAAAAAACATGAATTTTCATAGCGAAAGGGAAAAGTTGGTAAAATCAAATCTTTTAATATTTAATATTGTCACGAAAAAGAAAAATCTAAATACTGATGTGTTGCTTTTACATCGCTTAATATTAAAATTATAAACAAAAGCTACAAAACAATGCAGTAAACAAACCTGTTTACAAATTATCGTACTGCTTAATACAACAACAAACATCAGCATAAAAAAATTAGTAAACAAGTAAACAAAAAATACAACTGCAAATACTAGCATAACAAAAGGTAAACTAAACTGCACAAACAACACTACAAAAATAAATGTAAGCAAAAACAACACTATAACAATCAGTGTAAACAACGATGTTTACACTTATGGAGATCTCGAAAAGGCTAAGCCACGAACATTTGACTTCAAGAACATTCATCAGACTATTAACTTTGCGATACAAAAGGCAAGGCAAAGAAGGCAACGGAGTCAGTAAGGATTCAGTCAGCTTCGTGTGAAGCGTATTTAACAACATATATCGTTACGTTATATTTCGTTTTCCAGAAAGGAAAACACCGCAGCTTTCATAAAAACAAACTAATCGTGTAACGCAGCCAATATACCGTTCCAGTTGATGGAAGTGCCTTTTCAAACTTACATGCATTAAGTTGGATATAAAACACCCATCTAGCTTGGTTGCTAATATTAGAGAGATTCAAATAAATTTTCGAAAATAAACGTAATCTTGTGGAAATGGAATGAATGAAGACATCATCATTATGTTGTTGTGGCGCATTGGTAGAGTAGATTTCAAATAAAATGCAATTGACTAATAAAATATTTAAATAGAGAAAATTTAAAAACATTTAAAAGTCAACAAAAAAGTATAATATTTTTTTTTTTTTTTGATTTAAACATTCCGACATTCAAATAATGGAGCTGCAGGATAATTTACATATTTCATCCATGCTAATGCTGTTGCTGTTAATTACATTTACATTTACATTTACATTTACAATTACATTTACATTTACAATTACATTTACATTTACATTTACACTCACACTTACATTTACATTTACATTTATATTTACATTTACATTTACATTTACATTTACATTTACATTTACATTTACATTTACATTTCCATTTCCATTTCCATTTACATTTACATTTACACTTACACTTACATTTACATTTACATTTACATTTACATTTACATTTACATTTACATTTACATTTACATTTACATTTACATTTACATTTACATTTACATTTACATTTTCATTTTCATTTACATTTAGGTTTACATTTACTTTTACATTTACATTTACATTTACATTTACATTTACATTTACATTTGCATTTACATTTCCATTTACATTTACATTTACATTTACATTTACATTTACATTTACATTTACATTTACATTTACATTTGCATTTACATTTACATTTACATTTACATTTACATTTACATTTCCATTTACATTTACATTTACATTTACACTTACACTTACACTTACATTTACACTTACATTTTCATTTACATTTACGTTTACATTTACATTTACATTTACATTTACATTTACATTTACATTTACATTTCCGTTTCCATTTACATTTACATTTACATTTACATTTCCATTTCCATTTACATTTACATTTACAGCTCCAGGATTGGCTGCGTTTAGTATACGGGCATTTTAATAGGAACGACTGCTGTAATAATAGACGACAAAAATACTGATATCAGCTATTCATATATGATCTGACCGTTATTCGAGCACTTGGCCCTTATGATGGATCCTGTGTTATGTCGGAATTCACAGCAATATACTGATAGACAAGCCTACGAAAAGGGAAGAAACCATGCTGCTAAAGGGGCCAGAAGCTTTCAATGGAGTGGAAAGATATTGTATCGTTTTTACCTTTTAAAAATGTTTAAAATATGAGCTTGTAGATGGCAAATAAAAATATATATTTGTGATAATTTTAATTAAAATTCTTTATTATTCGCACAATTCTGTATGCCACTTTTCACAACTTTATGTAAACAACAACAAATACTTTATTTGTCATTCCTCACTTTACACTCTGTTTGCATAACCAATAACAGTTACTAGACAATTGTTCGTCAGATCTTTGTAACGGAGATCTTCAATCCACAATGTCGCAGAGTATGCTAATATCCTTTTTAGAAATATTTGAGCTCTATAATAATCCTTACCACACACCGTATTCCGCCTGGGCGCTGCTTAAGTGACCTACTTCCACTTCTTGGGACAAAGGGGAAGGCATTAAAAATATAAAAACAATGTCTGAATGACTTGGTAACAGTTCTGGATTTTACGTCTTTCATTTGCCTTGCAGTATATTTTCCTTTACGCAATTGCTTGGTGAATACTTCATACATTTTTTAAATCCGTTTTAAGAATCCTTAATTTCTCTTGATTTTGAAATTTCCAATTTTTTCTATTATTTTATCACTTAGTATTTAATATGTACCTATAATATTCACCAAACACTGTATTTTCTATAACACTCTTGAGCTGTGGCCGCAAGTGTAAACGTGCGCTTTTAGTTGTTGAAAGTAGTTTGCATATGCAATGTGCCTATGTATGGGTATAAAAGTAAGCGTAAACTTTTATGAATTGAGTAAACCTTTTTTTTTTCTTGTAACAACTCAGTCGTACACACGCAAACAACTACTTGTTCTCTTCCTCACTCTCTTGCTTCACACCCACTGACATAACGCCATCATCTATTTAACAATACAAGCAAATATGGTTGCTTGCATGTACAAGTTAATGTTAATGTGACCACTACATATACACTGTACACACACACATCCCTACATGCGCTTGTATAAACACTTAATCATATGGTGTCTAAAGGAATCCTACACAACCACAACTACATTAACGAGTACTCCTATAAATATGCGTCATTTTTAGTTTTTTTTTTCTTTTCCTCTCTATTGTCTGGCTCTTTTGCTCGGTTTGTTATTGTTAGTGTAGCCATTGTTGTTTTTGCCGTTGTAACAATGTTTTTATAAAAGAAACAAGTTTAGCTTTTGTTTACCTTTAGTAAGTGCAATAACAAAATGCACAATAAGAGCGTAAAAGAGTAAAAGAAATGGTGTTTTAGCATTAATTATACAAACACTTGCGAACGTATGTCAAATACTTCTAGAAATATGTATAAGGATAGAGAGAGGGAGAAAATGAAAGCAAAAAGAGAGCATCATAATATTTAATTTTTTGTTTAACAACTGTGTGTAAATTAACCGGAAGTTGTTGCTACTCTTGCTGCTGTATCAAGCATAAATTTAAAAACTGAAATTCAATTAAATAAAAAATGAATTTTTCTTTTATGAGTCACTTATTTAAAAGAAATAACAATTTAAACAGTGATTTAACAAGAGCAACTGATCAAACTTGAGGCAGCAGCAAAGGTAGTAAAGTCGCCGTAGTCTGTAGAGAGTGTGTTGGCTACCACGGTTGAAAGCCCAGGTCGAACATCGAATCGAAAACATGAAAATAATTTTTTGGCGACTTTCTTTCAGCAGATTTCTGGCAAAAACTCTGAGAGGAAATAAAAATCTCTCAAAAATAGAATACTGCTACGACATTGAATATACTGCTCTTTTGCTTTTACATCGCTTAACATTAAAATTATAAACAAAAGTTACAAAAACAAAAAAAAATGAACTTGTTTACAAATTATCGCACTGCGTAATATAACAACAAACACTAGCATAAAAAATAGTAAACAAGTAAACTAAAATACAACAACAAGCACCATCATAAAGAGGTACACAAGTAAAAAAAATACAACAACAACGCTACAAGAATAAATGAAAAGAAAACACATAAACACATTGTTCAGCTCAAAAAAGCACATTTTGGAAAAAAAATTTCCATTAAGAAATTGTAAATTTTTTTTTGTAAACAATTTCTAGTACCAGACTTGGGTTCTATCTACTTGAGAGCGTTAAATTCGTTTTAACCTCTTGATTAGGGAAACCTTACAACAATTGTTTTTACAGTAACTGTGAATTTTTTTTACTATTTACTACGGTCAATGCTTACCGTTAACAGTAAACTATTCAGATTTCTGAAAATATTTTTTGTTTGTTTCTCATTCATTTTCCTTGCGGCCTTTGTGTTAACAGTTAAGCACTTGACTCATTCGTAGAACTTTTTCGTTGTTTTATTTCATGCAGACACACTTACTCTCACTCGAGTGTTCTTACAATTTTACTTCACTTCAACTCTTTAGTTAGTTTCGTTGCTTCTCCCAACGCTCATATACGCTCCAGTTTATTTTACTCCATTCGACTATGCTATACTCCACTGCATTTACTAGCCTACTTATCTTAACCCATTTAGCGTTACTTTGTGTCTCCTGGATTCAATATTCGTATTCATACTACACTTGTAGAGCTTGGAAGCCCAAGAAGATTATGAAAAATACAAAAAAAAATTGAAAAAACTAAATGTAAAGTTGCATTCGAACTGGTACAATAACAAAGGCAATGCAATTTGATTTCATACTATTTTACATTCAGGTCATTGATGTATTCTCAAGGGAAATTGTATTGTGAGTACACGAAAGAACTGTGTCACATGGGTCATTGAAACGACTGCCAGTTTTCCCAAATGCTATAGGTGGTGTCTGTTTACGTTTCAATTCTAGTTGTATTGTTTTCCTTTTTTCACTGCCTTTACAATGCAAAGTGCGAAATTTTATAAAAAAAAGAAAAGAACAGAGAAAATAGAATAAAAAGGATATACAAATAAAATAAACGAAGCAAAGCAGGAATTGCATTATAAATCTTCTTTTAATGTATTGTTTACGTAAATATAATCATAATATAGCAATGAAAATGGAAAACGAGAAGAGAACAACCAGAGTGTCAGCATGGAAAATGAATAAACTGTAGGCATTTAATTTTAATTTATTTCTTAAGGAAGGGAAATTGAGTGTGTGTTTATTTGTTTGTGGGTTTGTTTGAAGTCTATAGAAGGCTAAACGGCTGAACCGATTTTCTTGAAATTTTCACAGTGTCTTCCTGTATGAGTTATAGGCTAATTTTTACGTTGAAATAGGCAAATAAAATAAAATAAAATAAATAAAAAAGTATGAGTGTTATTGTCTCACAAAATAAACATATAGCAAAAAAACAATGGGCTTGATCGCGTGATCAAAGAACAAACGAGAATATAACAACAACATCAGTAAACAAGGAGACAAAGTAAACAAGCAACAATAACATCAGGTATAAAAATAAAAGGGACAAAGTAAACAAACAACAACAACGCTACAACGATAGATGTAAACAAGATCCACTAACAACAATAAGGGAAGAGAGTTGTTTGCGTTTTTAGATTTTTCCCGAAAGCAGTCATTCTCTGCCAAGGGTATTCATTAGACTGATGATCCAGCGATATAAAAGGCAAGACAAAGCGAGCAACGATGAGTGAATAATAATTCAGTCAGACTTGAGTGCAGACACGTTGCGTGTGAAGAGAATCGTTGTTCGAAGTTATAACGAACGAGTGTACAAAAGAATAACAATAAAAGTAAATTGTTGTTGTGTACAAGAAGAATAACAATTTTAAAGGAAGTTGTTATTGTATAGTTCCATTATCAACAGTGGCACACGGAATTGTGCAGACAATAAAGAATTGATTTTAAAATTAAA
Source organism: Sarcophaga rosellei (assembly GCA_930367235.1). Taxonomy (NCBI): domain Eukaryota; kingdom Metazoa; phylum Arthropoda; class Insecta; order Diptera; family Sarcophagidae; genus Sarcophaga; species Sarcophaga rosellei. Next base: position 29,026,576 of record OV884021.1, on the reverse strand, counting down.
CGCTAATTTACTTTTATTTCATTTGCAATCTACGAACTCATATTTTTAACGTTTTTAAAGGGTAAAAACGTAACAATATATATAAAAATTAAGGTTTGTTTGTATGTAATTAATAGTGCATTTGATCATGGTATGATCTTCAGGAAAGTCGTTGCTCATAAGCCCGGGAAGGTTTCTAAGTTGGTATGACCAATATCCGACAGGTGGCGCCACTGAAAATTACTAAAAATGAATTAAATCATAAACTGTGCATTTAATCAGGATATGATTTTTAGCAAAGCTGTTGTGCATAAGTCGACGGAGGTTTCTAAGTTGGTGCGGTTAATTTCCGATAAATGGCGCCACTGGGAATTATTCAAAATGAATTGAATCGTAAACTATGCATTTGATCATGTGTTGATCGGAAAAATACCAGACATTTTAGGATTCATTATTTATGATTTTAATAACATTCCCGTAAAATGACAATCACAAATTTGAAATATTTTAATTTTGGAAAATTTTTAAAAATGCTGTTGGGTTAAATTAGATTGGGTACATTGTGAGATTCTAATATATTTAAACGCTTTTTTCACGTCGTTCCCGTGCAATCATCCCGCCAAAGCGGCAAGCAAATTGTCGACCTACACCTTAAGCACGGAAGTAAAGTGCATTACGAACTTCAGAATCAGACGGGTAACGAGCATTGAGACTGGAAAATCTTAGACTACATGCCGCTGAGACCCGTTAGCATTAATCACTTCAACAACGAGAAGTGAGATTAGAAACTGATTGAATGCGTACTACTCAGGCCTGTTCGCCTGAATCGTCTGGACAACGGGAAACAAAATCAATCAAATGATTCAAAATTAATTGGATATTTGTGTAGTGCAGCAACACGCGCAGGGTACAGCTAGTCGTAATATATTTGTGTAAGTTTATGTGGGTGCTTTTTAATGTTATACAGTGTAAAATACATTTACTTAAATAGCTTTTCGGACACATACAAGTATACAATTCTTTCATATGCATACACTCAAAAATATATCGTGATATACATGACCAAGTAATACGTGGCGTTTGTCCATTTTATTTTTAAAAAGTCGAAAGTGATCAGGTTTATTGTAATACCACCGTAATAGAGCAGAAGAACAGAAAACCTTTCAACTGCTTCAAGTCAGTAAATAAAGCAGCTCTGAGGACAACAACGGAAATTTGCAAAGTCAGAATCATAATATCGGTTGTTCCAATAAGGGCATCCGAAATTTGACAATCGATAAAAGCTGCCATATTGAAGTTAAATGGGTAAAATTGGTTGTAATTTACTCAGTCAGTTTTCCATATCACCATGAGTGGATACAGCATACAACAATACTTGCTCCTTAACGGTCCTCAACTGTTCTCCTACCCAAAAGACTATACGCAATGTGCTAGATTAATTCGAACTAACCGTTTCAGTATACGATCGACCAGCAGCCTAACATCAAAAAGGCGTGAACGACAACGTAAACAAACAAAATTATTGCATTTGATACGAGTCCAACCCACATAAGATCCAAGAGCTTTCGATGCATCCTGAGAAAGTTACTATTTAGTATGGGTTTTGAACTGACAGCCTTATTTCGTTGAGAATGACCTTAGCTAGGCGATGACTGTCAACAGTGAGCACAATAAGTGGATGACTTTCATATTATTTTGGCCCGAATTGAATAATCTGGATACCAATGACATTTGTTTCCTCAGGTCGGCATTATAAGCCACACAATTCAAGCCATATTGACTATTCCCCACGACCGATTTGAGGGCATGGTCATCGCACGTGGAGGTGATATGAGATACAGATAGTGCGATATGAGCTCATTAGAAATTTTCTTGGACGGTTTTCTTAAGTCGCAGATGTATGCGAATAAGCCACAAGCCACAGCTATTGTCAAAATCAACATAATAAAGGCATTGGTCAAACTCAACCCGATCTACGAGAAAGAATTGTGCAAAATTTAATATATTAGTCGCTTAATTAATTGTAAGACCTTAAATTGACGTTACGATTTCTACTTGCGATTTTAAAGACTGTAAAAACTTGTAAGGAAATATTTTTGCATCACTTAATATAAGACATTGACGATCATGTGTCAAGATAGGCTTTAAGGGAACATAGAGAATGATGTGCGCAACATATGTGATGGATTCCGGCCAAACAGAAACTGTGTAGTTCTAAAGTATAAAAAACAAATGACGCACTACTGAGAAACGATTTGTAGAACTCAATTAGATTGAATAACTTATTAAAGGAAAGAATAACAATAAAACAAAAACATGATAAATTACAATAACAAATCAACAGTACGTTTTATAAAGTTGCCACATCGAAAATAATTGAAATATTGAAGACCGAAAGTGGCGTAGCTGAAATCGCCGTAGTCTAGTAGGTAGTGTATTATTAGTGTAGTGCTTATTAGTAGTGCTTATTAGATGTAAACCCCGAGTTCAAACCCCAGGTCACACATCAATACACGTTATGAAAGAAAATACTTATTCGGCGACTTCCTCTCAGCAGATTTCTGGCAAAAACTATAAAAGTAAATTAAATTGTCGACTGTAAACTGTAGGTCCCGCCACTCATGTATAAAATTAAGACACACAACTTGAGTGGTGTGAACAACTAGACCGTAACCCTGACTGAAGATTTGTAATGGTCAATAATATATGTATGTGAAAGTGGTGTTGCTATGGAGTTTCAATAAGAGTTTAAGATCGTAATATTATTCACTTTTTGCAATACTGTTTTTGTGCACCTGTTTCATGTGTTATTTATCTCACCACTGAATTGACTTGAATCAGATTTAAAGCGTAATTTGCGTTATTTGATTACAGTGTAGTTAAAATTTCTGCAATATTTCATTATTGTGCCCGAGTTACCTACATTCCCAATAACTATAACAAGCCCACTAAGATATTTCCCTTTTTGGAATGTGTATATTTACCCGTCTTTTGTCTATATTACATATACGATTCATTAGCAAATACAAAGTTGTCTCTCCATATCTCACTCTTTCTCTCAATACAAATTGTCTCTCCATATCTCACTCTATCTCTTTCTCTTTATTGGTGTACATGGTGAATTTTTGAATTAACTACAAAATCTGATTACTCATGCCATTGATGTCACTAGAATAAGAATAAAATTTGGTTAAACATGACAAAAGATAAAATGAAATATATGTTACATGATTATCTCCATCCTCCCACTCCGTCGCCATCACCCTCACTCTCACTGGTAGTCATCATCGTGGACAACATGTCATTCCCATTCATCAATATAAGCTTAATTAAAAACAGATTTTCTGATTTTGGGTCAGTAGCTGTAATATTTATGATGACTACACAGTCTATCTTAACACACATTCACACTGCCGTACATGAGACAATGAGAAAGTAATTTTAGAAAATTATTTGCGGTAACGGGTAATTGTGTATAAGAGGTGACGGAGGAAAACTTGTGGAATGAATTAACCCGCATAACGGCAAAAAATGTGTTTTCCGTTGAAAAACATTTAAAGTGTTTAATGCAAATTTAGGGGAATTTAGGGGGCATTTTCCTTGCCTTAAGGGAGTTTTTGGAAAATTACGGAAATAAATTCACAATTTTTGCTCCTAACTTTCGGGTAATTACGTTCTTATTATTGCTTGGAATCCCATTGAAATGTTGCTCGTTCTTCTTAAAATTGTAGCACTTACTCATGGAGCATCTGGCTGGAGATATAGGCCAATATACTATCTAGCCCTCAACCGCCCTACAATCATACCCATAGAGGTCTTCCGTCTCTTGTACGAAACTTTTGATCGAAGATATAACACAATGCGTGATAGTCAACTTAGAACCTGCGACGTGATTACAGTTAAATAGTTTTCAGCCAAACTATTCATTCAGGTTTCATCCCAAAATATATTTATTTGAGTAAATTGGGAGATTCTTACGGGCCACTGTCCCTTTGGTAGTCATAGCAAAAGACCTTGTATTTCAACTAATAACTTCTGCAGGAGCTGTGGATCTAAAGAGGAAGAAAAGACTGTTTTTCAATTCACGTGTCAGTACCCTGCTCTTGTCATGAAAGGACGGAAGTTTCTGGCTTTTCATTTTCTGACATCCTTGACCGAGCTCTCTAATATAAAGAATGCTGCAATAGCTGTATTTATTCTAGACTCGGAACGGGTTTCTTCAGAATTATTTGTGGTATTACAATGTGCGTAAGTGGTAGATTTAGTGAGACCTCTTGCTTCGAGGGGGTACGCCACCTAATCTCTTGTAAACTGGGAGAATAGGATGCATCGAAACTTTTTAACATAATTCATGGTTTTTTGATGAAAACTGCACATGTCCTCATGTTTGCATTGCAGTTTAAGGTATATATTGTAGTTCCAGAGGAGTTCAAAACTGGTCTATTTAGACAGGGCTTCAAAATTAAAGATGTCGTTAACTAAGATAATGTTATGAAAATGAAAAATCTGGATACTGGTGATTTTCTTTTACATCGCTTAACATTAAAATTATAAACAAACTCTCTTCAAACACATAAGACTGACTGAACTTTAACGACCCTGCTTTGCCTTCTAATATGGCAGAGTAAACAGTCTGTTGAATGTTCTTGAAGGCGAATGTTCATGACCTCGCCTTGTCAAAATCTCTATAAATGTAAACACCGTTGTTTACAGTTATTATTGTAGTGTTGTTTGTGTATTTTTGTTTACTTGTTTACCATTTTTTTATGCTGGTGTTTGTTGTTATGTTAAGCAGTACGGTAATTTGTAAACAGGTTTTTTCACTGCATTGCTTTGTTTTTGTAGCTTTTGTTTATAATTTTAATGTTAAGCGATGTAAAAGCAAAACACCAGTATCTAGATTTTTCCACTTTTGTAACAATATTTTCCTTCAAAAGAGCAGAAATCCATAAATTTGTGCATTCCATTAGCCATGTGAATATTTAATAAAAATTTCTAAAGAATTTCATTATTATTTGTTAATGAAATTCAATTTTCATAAACAAATACTTACGAATAAAATTATTCATCAGAATATCACGAACCATGTGCCTCAGTTCTTGTTCATTGAAGCAGTTAACATCACTTGAACAGATTTTTGCTGCATTGCCGCTTATGATACTCATGAAGTAATAAGTATTGCAGTAAATGCAAACATTATTTGGAAATACAAATACAAAAACAAAAACAGCAATAAACATGTATATATAGAATATAGGAATATTGAAAGAATATTGAAATCATTTGTAAAATAGTTCAATAAAAAAGTCTGAAGTTTGTGGAAACATTGTAAAGGGGTTTGAATTCGCTTTTTAATTAAAAATAAATCCAAATACTGTACAGACTAGTATGAACTCTGTCTCTATGTTTTTAATATTTATTGATAGCCGTCATACACTTATAATCGTACTAATAATGTCACAAATACATTCTACAAATGCAATGAATACACTTGTCTGCTGTCAAAACAACTACAAAATTGAAGGTATATAATCGTTTAAAATAAAAATAAAAATTTTTTGAACAAATATTTGAAACACATAAAAGTTCCCACTAGAGGCAGTACAAAAAGGATATACTTTTCATCTACAGGCAGTGGATTTGGTAAATGTCCACATCGTAAATGTTGTTTAATCAAGCAATTTTTATTTTAAAATCAGATTGTACTTTTCATTTCTGATTATATAGTAAGATTTAGAAAGGCAGCATAAATCAACCCCATAACAACGCTCGCAGGTTGTAAAATTTAGTTTGAAAAAAAAACTATTCGTGACTATTAGAGAGCATTTAGCAATTTAATCTAGTTAGTGGAAGTCGCCGTAACCTAGTAAAGAGTGAAACAAAATGAAATGCAACAAATCTGTGACATCCTCTTAGCAGATTTCTGGCAAAAACAAGTTTCTCAAAAATCTGTCTTCCGGAATCGACTTTAAATTGAAGGTCCTGCCAGTTATGGATAATATTAACAAACACAACATGAGTGGTGTAGGAAGCTAGGTCGTAATCCTTATTGAAGAGTTGTAAAGACAAATGATGTATGTATGTATTGGTATCACAAGTGTCACCTAACTACTACCTAACTGACTTCCAGTGTTGCTCATATGGCTGCTTATTTGTTGGCATCAAACAATGGCTCAAACAAAATACTTTGAGCATAACTGAGTTTTGTCTTCGTAGTCTAGTAGATAGTATGTTAGCCTTAGACCATAGGTCAGATATCTCAATCAAAACGAAAGGTGAAAGAATATTTCTTCTATTAGCAGATATCTGGGAATAAACAAAATTGCTACGAAAAGATTTTCTAAAATCTGTCGTCCGGAACCGATAGCTAATTGTAGGTCCCGCAAATGTGTGGAAAATTACATTGTTTTATTAGAACCTGAAAATAGTACGAACATAACTGGGTTTTGTTAATTAAGTAGCTGATTTCTCTTTTCATATACTACGCCTGGGTAGTTATCTTCCCGAAATTGTAATCACCTGCTGAATCTCTTTATAGGCATTTGTTGAACGTAAAAGAAGAAATACTCGTGAACAGATTTTATTTCATTAAACAACAGTGAACATTTTACTGAACAGTTTAACATTCTCAGCCGACAAATTATAATCAACAGCTGTGAAGCAGTCTATATTACGTCTTTTTATAGAGGGGCGCGTGAGTTTAGGTACTCCCATTTTTTTTTTTGGCTTTTGTTGCAAAATAAGCGACTTGTTCGATTTTATTTGATCTTTAAGATTTGCTTGCTTATTTTTTCAGTCTGTTCATCATATTGGTCCCAACATAGGTAGGTAGACGTGGCTGCCCCAGGAACCACTCGGAGCTTCCGATGAAGCGACTAAAACTGCCAATAATTGTGCATGACAGTTCATCCAGATCTTCCATGTAGTAGGCACCCAGGTGCCTCTTTCTCCTCAGACCAAGTGCCGGGCATGTGAACAGCAGGTGGAGAACAGTCTCATCCTCCTCCTCATCTCCACAGCTTCTTTAGAAATCATTTGCAAGGTGTCCAAGACCAATACGCCTCGCTTGCGTCCCTATTATACAATGCCCCATAATAACCCCGATAACAGTGTTAAGCCTACTTATTTGGAGTTTAAGCAGAGCAGCCGTGCGCTTCTTATTCAATCTTGGCCAAATTTGTTGCGCTGTTCTGCCCGTGTCCGAAGCCGCCCATTTACTGTTGACAAGGTCCACGATTGCAACATACATTGTGTTATTTTATTCTATTTTATGTGTGTGCCTTTTGATAACTTTATGTTTATTTAACCCTTAAAGCAAACCCACTAAAACTAAAAGAAGAACAAGAAAAGCTACACTGTCTACAGTATTCCATATGGATGATATTTGAAGAGTGCTGGTGGCATACATACACTTACCGCCTGCTTTCCATCATTTATAGCTGTAGATATTGAGAGGTGGTTGAGTGTAAAAGTGGTAAAACAGAGTGGAATATGAAAAGAATAGAAAGGCTAATATGATAACAAGGGAAAACTGCCAAAGCTTTAACTTATGAGCTGGTAAATTTCGTATTCACATTCACATCTATACATACACTTTACGTATTAAGCAGCAGAACAAATGAATAAAGGAATGAATATACGATCGTATAAACGTATAAACGACTGGTATGGTAATAAAGATTTATGTGTTACATTTTATGTTACGTATCCGTTAAGTTACGTTATCCTTTTCTACTGTTTCTATTGACTATTTTCTATTTGGAATCATTCTTTGTGTACCTTTTTACAGCAGCCATGGTGGCATGTATTATAAATTTTGTAGGTTCTTGTCTTTTGTTGGATTAAAAAGTTGCTTAAGAAAGCACGACACAAATATTGTAAATGAGTTAAGCCATTAAATGTATTTCGATAAGTGTCATGCGAATGGGTTTTATTAACTATCTATCTAAATGTGTTTCTTGCCATAATATTAAGTGATGTAATAAAATAAAAAAGTCGTATTTATTCCCTTCTGAAATAAATCTTAAATCGAAAGCAATAAATTTGCATTTAACACATACTCCTACTAGTTGATAAAACCTTTGCAAATTCTTATTTTCTTAATCTTCTACTCTAACTTGAAATCTTTTACCATTATCCTCCTGTTAACTTTAGTTTTTAGTTTTTAGTTTTCACTTTGGTCGTCATTATAAGCCAATTTTAATGCGTTTTACTTACTTTTGCTTTTGCAAAATTATCTATTGTTATACACAACTTTAAAGCTATTTCCAAAGCAGCTACTAAAACTATTATAAAATTTGACGAATTCTTCCACAATATGGCTGACTTTCAAAATGTATCAATACAATGTTTGTTTGCAGTTCTACTACGGTATATACATATATTATGTAATTTCATATTTAATAGAAATCTGTCGCCATAGTCTGCAATTCGGAAACGTACAGGTTTTTTTGCTGTTTTTGTAGCATAACTGAACATTCTCTATTGGAGCACTGCACGCATTAATTGCCTGACTATAGATTTTCATAAATTTATTCTTACAATTGCATATTGTATTTATTTGTAGTTTATGTAGTTTGTTTGTATTTGTGTTGAGTGCATATTCGTATTTACACAAGTGAGACTGTGTGCACCCAAACCGTCAGCAGTCTAATAACGTTAAAAGCATTTTCTTTTGCTTGACTTTGAAGTTGAAGATGGTACACAATTTTACTTGCCTTACTTGGCAAATACATTTGTTTACTTTTATGTCTCGTATTTACCTCTTTACTTAAGCTAATGCTTTAACAAAATTTATAATTTAAAAACTAAGGGGATTACATTAGTATCCAACCCCAACCAGTAAGTTTTGCAGCAAACATGGCTTATATTGGAATATAATTGCGTAAGTTGGTTAACATTTATCAACAAAATGCATTAAAAATCAACAAATACTGGATGGGAAGAAGGGGGAAGTAAATATTTATGCATTTCCATTTGAAATTTCGTAGGGTATTTATTTACGTTGTAAAACGTACTTGTTGTTATAACACTGATGTAGTAATGAATGATGTGATTCGAAAGCCACATATTTTTTCCAGTGTGTTTCATTTAAGCAAACCTTGTAAATGGTATGTCGTTTTCTGTCAAAGTACAGGGTCCGCCAAAACTTTTTTTTTTGAAAATGCTTAAAAAAAACTACGGAATATTTTCTCAAATTTTTTTTTTTATTTGAAAGTGCAATCCTTCCGTTTAATAATGGAAAATAATTTCATTCAAATTGCTGCCTCGGCTGGCCATGCAGTAGCCTACACGATCGGTCCAATTTTTAAGCACATTATCGATTGTGTGCAGCTGTATTTCACCAATGGCTTCACGAATATTGTCCTTTAAAGCGTCAATTGTCTCTGGCTTGTTGGCGTAAGACTTGTCTTTGACGGCAACCCACAAATAATAGTCCAACGGTGTCAAATCGCAGCTCCGACGTGGCCAAACGACATCAGCTCTGCGGCTGATAATGCGATCTTCAAAAACAGCGCGCAAACCATCAAGTGTAGCTTCGGCTGTGTGGCACGTAGCGCCGTCCTGTTGAAACCAAATGTTGCCAATATCCTTCTCTTAAATTTTTGTGAACAAAAATTCATTCAACATGGCCCGATAACGATCGCCATTGACTGTAACGGCCACTCCTTTGCTCATTTTCGAAGAAAAATGTCCTAATTATGCCTTGGACCAAAATCCGCACCAAACAGTGACTCGTTTTGGGTGCGTCGGCTTTTCAGTGTGTGCGTGCAGGTTTTCTGAGCCCCAAATGTGACAAATTTGCTTGTTTACATACCCGCCAAGACCAAAATGAGCTTCATCTGAAAAGATGATTTTTTTTGACAAAATCGGCATCTTCTGTAAGTCGATCGCAGGCCCACTTAGCGAAGCGAAAACGCATTGGATGGTCAATTGGCTTCAACTCCTGAACCAATTTGACTTTGTATGGCGTCATACCAAGGTCTTTATGCAAAATTTTTCTCAATGATGTCTCCGAAATGTTCAATTGTTGAAAACGACGGTGAATTGATGTTTATGGCGCTTCACGCACACGTTATGCCACAGCAGCAATATTCTCGGGTGTACGCACTGTTTTTGGCTTTTCACGCTTTGGTTTATCGATGAGGATGCCAGTTTCTTCCACTTTTTTCACAAGATAACAAACATACGGAGCTGACGGTGCTTCTCTTCTTCCAAAATCCGTACGCAATTTTCGCACACATTTTGCAACATTACCATGATTTTCAAAGTAATATCGCAATATTTCCCAACGTTGTTCAAGCGTATACAGAACTATATTCGTTCAACGGAAGGATAAAACTAATTATCTGTCAAATCAGACATGAGCTAAGTGTTACCATTCACGAAATAAGCACTAGTTGAAAAAAAACGTTAGATGGCGGACCCAATATTATTTTATTTTCCACCCTAAAGTAAAACTCCAAAGTCCATGATAATGTCAAGAAAGAAGCAGAAACAGTTTTACGTTATAAACTTTAAATTACGTGATTAGATACTTTCAAAGTATTTTTAGAAATTTCTATCTATTTGGAAAAGAAAACAGAATAAAACGAAAAAAATAATATTTTTCTTTAATACAGCAAAGATTCTTGAACTTTCTGTAACATTTTTACATACATTTTATAAAATAGTAAGACATATTTAATTTTGTTCGTGCTGTTTGAGATGGGATTTCAATTATGGGCTTTCGCCTACTACTATATCTCGGCGGCTTTCAATTTTGATTGCCTCAGTAAATCTTCATACCATGCGGTCATTGTCTGTATAAAGAGACCAAACTTCTTTAGTAACAATAGCCCACTTGCTGCATTCTTGACTTTACATATATAATTGGTCATTACAACCCTTCACGTCACGATTACGGATTTGCTTCTCGCGCCACTTATGTTGTGTATGTTAATTTTATGCATGAGTGGCTGAGTGGTTTAAATAAGAGTTCAAACGGCAGATTTTGACAAACTTTTCATGGGGATTTTATTCACTCTCAGATTTTCTGCCAGAAATATGCTGAGAGTAAATCGCCGAAAAATATTTTTCCATATTTCGTTTCCTTGGTTGGTTTCTAGCTAATAAGCTTGACAACGGCCTAAGACTAAACTGATTGGAGAAAATTTCACATCCAACGATGTCATGTGATCTTAACCATTTATCAGATATTTAGGTGATATTCTACAGTAGGTATAGGCTATTGTCATAATGGAATATCTTTTTGGTATTGTTGATATAAAAAAAGGACCAAAAAACAGGTTCAAATATGGTATAATAGACGGAGATAGCCAAATCAATAGTACCTACAATTTTTTAGAAAAATTAGTTCAAGATATTTAGCTCCATTGCTGCTTATTTCGTTAATATGTCTGGTGGTGGTAAGAATAGTGAAGACCGTTTTAGTTGGTTTAATTTAAAGTGTACCTGTTATTCTGATGTGCAGTTGAAACAAAATTTTAATCACGTTTTTATATACATTTAATGCAGCAACAAAGATCATCCGTTGGCACCTTATTATGATTGTGGACTGCATTCCAGTTAAGTTTACTGTCCAATGAAGTTACCAGATTTTTGGTGTTATCGGATAGTGGAAGTACTACGCCGTTGTTACTAGGTATAGCAAGTTAAGAGATATTTTACCTCTCACCGGGATTGATTGGATTTACTCTTAACAGACATTCCTTTCAACATACAACGCTTTAGCCAGAATTCAACCCACACCATCCATGTTGTGTGCGTTAATTCCAATCCATCTGGGAAGTTTTTTAATGGCAATTATTTAGTCTCAGAGTATTTGTCATACTACGTAGCTAAGCCATCATGCGCTCACTATTAGGAACGCCACCTTACTTTCCATAGGGAGTCAATAAATTATAAAAACTTCCTTAACTGCTTCCAGTTCACCTCACTGAAATGAGTTGTCTGGTATAGTGCCATTCCCAATATATTGGAATCTCGGGTTCACGAAAGGCGGGCCATGACACAAGAAATGTTCCATCGTTTCGATGGCATCACCGCATGCCCTTCTTTAATCATTTTACACCATGCAGCGTACAAAAAACGATTTCTATACTCGGCACATTAGTTTCTAATACTCTTACCTGTTTAAATATCTAATTCATTATATTCACTAATTAAAACTCTATTCATTATTTAAATTGGATTTTATTTGCGCCTGACTAGTATTATATCTAAATACACCGGTAATTCACTCTCACTTACAGTACATACTATAGGTATACATAACCAACCTCCTGTAAAAGCAAATGTAAGCGCTTCTTTTGAATTGCCATCAATTTAATAAAACTCAGTCACACAAACACATACAAATGAAAGCAATGAGCACTAAAATTTTGTAGACTGCTTGAGGTGTAAATGAAAATAAATGAAGACAAGAAAAACAAGTAAAACATCTAAGTTTACATGTAGTACATGCATGTGTATGTGTGTTTGTAAACATTGTAAAGAATGTTGCATGTCAACATCCTCCTGAGTGCTAGGTATTCAAATCTTATTGTGTTGTTTGCCTTAATAAATACTTTCATTCTATTTCGGTTTTAAGTGGCAGTGGCAAGATGTGTATAGGATTCTTCTTTTGTTGCTTAATAATGTTATACCCACTCTCTTTTGTTAATATTAAAATTTTTTAACACCTATACAGTAGATTTAAAAACACATATTTACTTTACTATGCATACATACATACATTCATACATACACATGCACTCTCAGTAACTGTTAATACACTTGAAGCATATTTAGGCTGGTTATGTATTTAAACTTATTTAAGCACATCTAGACCTATAGTTTGTGTGTACCTGTGTGTGTGTGTGTGGATTTCTTTGCATAAATGTAAACGTATTATATGTAAGGAAATTTATTATTTTTATAAATATAATATGAATAAGACATTCAGAAATTTATTTACTTTGTTTTCGTTGAGTGTTTTCTTCTCTTTCTATTTATTTTTTGGTTGATGTAACTAAGAAGCCAAATATAATTTAAATTTTTTATATTTAAGAAAAAAAAGTAACCTAAATTAACAACACTCTACATTTTTTATTTATTTTTTAGACCAACACTGAAGTGATGACTCCTATTCATGCTGTGCATTGTATTGGAATACAAGAAGGATAATTTATAGGAGAAAAGAAAATAAAAAGAAACAGGGGGTAGTGTGCAACAATTTTTTTCTTTTTTTTGATGAATGGCCAGTTCATTACTTTTTTTGTCGATAATTGCTTTTTGGTAATAATTCTCACTTTCTATTTTCCATTGTGGGTAGTCATATATAATGTCAGACAATCAAACAATCACAAACACCCAGATTCCCTGGTGGAAATCGAAGCCACTGCCTAGGCATTTATTTATTTATTTATTTATTGTAATTAACATAGCACAACAAGACATAAATCTTATAAGTGACAGTGCTATGTTTAGAATCAACAAGATGTTAAGTATATAAAAAATTAACATTAATTAAAAATAAAAAAATTAAGTATAATGTTCAAAGTGTATATAAAGCTATTAAATCAAATATAAAGAAAAAAAGTTTTAACACATAGGAACTTAGAAAAACTAACAATATTTCTACAATATAAAAGAGTTTAAATATAATAAATTATAAAAATATAAAAAAGGTAATAATTTAGAAAATCAGTTTAATAAAAATATAATATAGATGTAGACCTAAAAAAATAAAAACAAAAAAATTATAAATATGCACTTCCTCTAACTTAAGGTGTTGTAAAAAATATTATTTATGAAAATAATTTAAATAACTCCTTTTTGAACGCATTTGCATTGCCTAGATTTTGAATATAATTTGGTAGAGAATTCCAAAGACTAGTAGTGTGTATAAAAAACTGTCGCTGAGACAGAAGAGTCTTAAAGCGTTGCTGAATAATCTTCATACCACGGGTGGATCTAGCAAACTTAATTCTAGTAAATAGATATTCAGGCTGTTTGGTGTAAATTATTTTATGAAGTAGAATAAGACATTTGATCTTCAGGAGATTATCAAGTTTTATACCAAGAATCCGGTATGCCAAATGAGAGATGTGATCACGACGCCCTTTACGAAAGACATATCTAGCTATGTTATTAAATGCCAAATTAAGTTTTCGGTTATCATCATAGTCGCAATTTGCGAAGATTTCACACCCATACAAAAGTACTGGAATTAAGTATGTTCTAGCCAGCTGCATTCGAATGGCAGAAGGAGTCGAATCAATGACAGTCCACAAGTTCCTAAGCATACAGTAAATTCTACTGACAATGACATTTACATGGCTAGACCACGATAAACTGCCATTGAAGACAATACCCAGATTTTTTGCAGATGTGACAAAGTCAATTTTATTTCCCCTGATGCTCCACTCAGGTACGACAAAAGATCTGTTGGTCCTCGAAAGAATAATACACTTAGACTTAGAAGGATTGATGCATAGTCCATTAGCCGAGGCCCAGCTGTCAATCCTTGCTAAATCACGATTAATGTAATCCAAACAAGAATTAATATTCTCCTTAGGAGTACTGGTATATAGCTGCACATCATCAGCATACATATGAACATTACAGTTAACTAAAACATCTGGCAGATCATTTATATACATACAAAACAACAGAGGCCCCAGTATTGATCCCTGGGGAACACCTCTACTAATGCTAAGTGGATCTGAAATATTGCCATCAAAATGTACTTTTTGAAATCTGTCCATCAAATAAGAATAAATAAGATTGCATGCAGAATTTGAAAAATTAAACAGTTTCTGGAGTTTTTTTATTAGAACCTTGTGATCGACTGTGTCAAATGCCTTGGTGTGATCAAGGAGAACCAAAAATGCTACACTATTTTCATCTAGTTCCGACCTAAGATCCTCGACTACATTTATTAGAGCGGTAGTACAACTCCTACCCTTCATGAATCCAGATTGACTTACAGTTAAGTAATTGTGACTCGCCAGATAACTGTTGATTTGTCTGGCCATAATATTCTCCAGTACCTTGGACAGAAAGGGAAGGATAGCGATTGGCCTGAACTCATTGTTAGTCTTGGGAATGGGAAGGATCTTAGCCAGTTTCCAATGTTCTGGGAAAGTAGATTTAGTCAGAACCGTATTAAATAAGTGAGTAAAATATGGCAATAGTGTAGGCGTCAGCGCCTTCAAGAATAAAGGATCTAAATCGTCAGAACCAACTGCATTCGATTTTACCGCCGATATACATTCAAAGACCTCAAACTGATTAACCCAACGAAAACTAAAGGAATATTGTGGTGGAACACAACAAAGGTCATCGTATAATTTACCGCTGGACATTGGAATCTTAGCATTTACGAACTGGTCATTAAGCTTATTCACGTCCACTTCAATACCGATTTTAGGACATTTGCGGCCGATTCCTATTTCACGAATAACATTCCATTTAGACCTGTTGTCCATTGCGTTGGAAAACTTTTCACCATAATACAATGCCTTCGCAATTCTTATGCGCTTAGTAACTTCGGTCCGTGCAATTTTATGTAAAGTTTTCAAGTCATCAGTCCTAAACCTCTTCCATCGCCTGTAAGCACTATCCCTTCTCTCGATGAGTGCTTTAATCTCCGTATTAAACCACGGCTGTTGTTTTGCTCTGATGCGTTTGGTTCTGACAGGAACGCACCTGTCATAGAGCAGACGCACTTTCTCCTGGATAAAAGATAAGTGGTCGTTCGCACTACCCAGTGTATATACCTGGTCCCAAGAAATGTTATTCAGTTCAATATTCAGAGTTGTATTATCTATGTTCCTAATATCACGATATGTAATATATTTATCAGCAGAACAAGTAACAGATAAATCATAATTAAGGAAGAGAAGATCGTGGTTGGAGAAGCAAGAAGCAGAAATTTGGTCATATAGCAGTACCCTATCAATGTGATTCACAAATATAAGGTCAATCAAGCTACTGGACGTCGAGTGGAAATGTGTAGGTGTTGATACATTTACAGGACTGAGATGAAGTGAAAGCATTGGTTCCATAAGTGAATTATCCAGCAGAAGGTTGTTATTAAAGCCCCTACAATAACTATGTCGTCATAATGAATTGTAATATCCTCAAGAATCGAAATAAAAGGAACAAGATTTAGACTAGAATGTGGTCTATATACACAACCCAAAAGAAGTTTCCGCTTATCGGCAGTTGAAATTTCCAGAAATAAATATTCAGTTTCACTTCCAATGTGGGTTAATAATTTCTCCTTGCATAGTATACCGTTACGGACATAAATCGCAACTCCACCACCTCTAGCCCTAGTCTCAATACCGTTAACTAAGATACGCCTATCTGATCGGAAAAGTTTAAAGCCCTGTAAATCAAAAACTGAGTCTTGAACATCTACGGGTAACCAAGTTTCAGAAATGCAAATAACGTCAATACCAGCTGACACAAATAAATACCTGAATTCGTCAATCTTATTGTTCAAGCTCTGAGCATTAATGTGGATAATATTGAGACCTTCTCTTTGCCTGGCAAGAACTCTAACCATGTTATACACACTGTCCCTGGAATTATAACCACTGGAAGTCATCAAATCGTATGAGAATTTTGGCAATGCTTTCAATAGTTGGATGTAAATTAGAGGTTATAATAATTGAGGGTTCAAATAAAAAGGAGTTGTACATACGTGTTTGAAAAGTATAGTAGAAGTACATATCATTTAAATAAGTTTTGGAGATGGTGAGATTTAAAAGCATCAGTGAATAACTTAGGCGTTCAAACAGCATGGCCAGGAAATAACATATTAAGGCTGTCCATATCATCTATAAGTATGAGGTCCATCATTCGTAGCCTTTTTTACGTAAACACAGCCCCGCATAGAAAACGCAGCAGATAACATTTTTTCCTTTTTGAGACGAATTGCCGCGCTCAATAATTTAAAATTGGGCTGAGCTAAGTTCTCGTTGACATAGAACTTTTCTTCTGAGGCGAGACCAATATTCCTAAGGCGGAAGACAAAACCATTATGTAGTTTCCTGTAGTTTGCCAGGGTTTTCAAGAAAAAGTTCCTATCATATGCAGACCACAGTTTCACAATAATAGCGGCGTCTTCAGAGTTCTCTCTGTGTTTGTTGTTATGATTCCTTAGGCGATAGATAGATTGAATATTCGGTACGGGTGTATTGATGGTGTTACATATTTTATGGAATATTTCCTGTAGGTTTTCGTCCTGCACGTACGGGATTTCGTTAATCCTAATCTCGGATGAAACCGGCTAGTTCTCATGTTGCTTTAATTTCATTTTTAGGGCACTTATATCCTCACGCATCTTATCAATTTCTACAGCTTTATTCTCAAGAACGGTTACTCTTTCAGTAATACTCGACAATTTACTTTCAATTATGCTGTATTTTTCTCGCAGATCAGTAAATAACTCCTCTTTAAACTCCTTAAATTTTAGATCAATGGTACGCAGAATTTGCTCCGTAAATTTTCAAACCTGCTGTCCACACAATTTAAAAGTTTGAAGGGTGATTCTAATAATGAAGACCGAGAAGAGCCAGCCCCAAGCATTTGGTTAATGTCTGTTAGGCGTTTATTGACAGGGGTATTGGGCAATGCTGCTCCGGTTGATGGTCGGTTTTCAGTATTATCAACTGTTTGCATTTTTTTTTTATTATTGGTGTTTTTGGTTTTTGATCTGTTGGTATTGTTTTTGCCGATTTTCTTATTTAGCACACTATCAACTAGACCATCGGGGCACTTGTTTATGGTTCCTTAAATTTGATTTTAAAGATTTTAAATATCAGTAAAAATCATTATAAAAGTGCAGCCTAAATTAATGAACAATCTCTTGCTTTGAAGCAAATATTTTATGTATATCTGTAGGTTGGTTGATCAGATCATAATGTACACGGTCGTATACACAATATGGATAGTGTGGGAAGGTATATATGTAGATTATTAATCCTGACTACATGCTTATAATGATCAATAAAGTAAGTAAGGAAATCCTTTACGATTTAGCACCCATGCCTATTTTCTGCATGCCTGTAATTGCTCATTACAACCCTTTAGGCGGATTTAATGCCCAGCTGCTCCTACCACCCATATTCTGTGCCTTAATTTTATATGCGAGTGGCGGGACCTACAGTTTAAAGTCGACTCCCAACGACAGATTTATTGAGAAACTTTTTCATGGCAGGTTTATTTACTCTCAGAGTTTTTGCCAGAAATCTGCTGAGAGAAAGTCGCCGAAGAAATATTTTTTTTTTCATATTTCGTTTTGATGTCTGGCCTGGGGCTCGAACCCGGACTTTTCGTCTAAAAAGAAGCTTAAACAACTTAAAACAAAAACAAGAAAATTGTATTGGTTATTGGGCCCAAGTCAAGCTTAAGCTTAGAAAATAAGATTCTGCTATAAAAAGCAATACTTAAACCAGTATGGACTTATGGTATTCAACTTTGGGGAACTGCGAGTAATTCCAATTTAGAGATATTATAGAGATACCAGGCTAAAGCTTTCATACACAGAGATCTTATAATTTTAATGGTCAAAGATGAGATTCATAACTTTAGTGAAAGGTAACTGAATAGACTAAGTAACCATTCAAAAGTATTAGCAATAAATCATTTAGATGATAGTAATGAAAACAAAAGACTTAAAAGGCTTCATGTACTTGATCTACCCTTCAGAAAATAGGAAATTTATTTAATTTTTAAACATTACATTTTATATTATATTTAAATTATAAAAGTAAAATCTCTTTTTGTATTTACTCTTTTCTTTTGAGTTTAATAGAAACTCAATATATGTTATATTTAAAAGTTATTAAATTTGCTCATTATTTTAAATTATAAAATAGATTGCAAATAAAATAAATATAAACAAATTTACATTTAATGCCGAGTGTTTAAATTGTTTTAAATTAAATTAATTTTAAATCACGAACTAGTTCTGCTATAAAGCCAATAGGAGAGAACATTTTAAAATTAATTTCTGCAGTCTTTCGGGCAAAAGTTAGGCTTTACATTCGTTTTTTTAATCAATTTATATCAAACCATGATTGACACTTTTTTTTTGTGTTAAAAAATATGGATATTGTAGAAGATTTTTTTAAATTTTTTTCTTCCTTTTCATTTCACAATTTACAGCTAAAATGTTGGCTTTTGTTTGCGAAATGTTGAGGTAGATAGCGAGAGAACAACTAGAAAAAGCATACGTGGAAGGGATTGTTTAAATATTTATGTTTTGATCGCCATATGACACTTGCTATGTCATGTTTGATTTTGGAAGATTCAAATTAAAATTCTACTGTTCCCTGGTAGTTAGCCAGTCATTTGTTTCGTTTCATCCACAAATTCCGTTGACGGTTTTGTTATGAATTTTTTTTAATTTTTATTGACAAATTGCTAAAAACGAATCGAACAAAAAATCACAAAAAAATCATACATATACGATTTTAATGATTAAAATGAAACATAGGGTTTAACCCACCAACGCCATGGCTATACAAGGATTTGTTAATGATGCTAGCTGCAGGTTCGCTGAAAATATTTTATTTTCTAAAAGAAAAAAAAATTTAAAACGAAATTGGAAAAAATAAATCAAAATGAAACATAAAGAAATCTGCTACAATTTCCCGTTACTTTGATTGATTTATAACGCCACACACACATGCATGTGGCATGTTATGGAAAGATGAAAAGGATGAATTTTTGAAAAAAAAGAGGAGAAAATCTAAATAAAATCACTCAAAACGAATCAAATCGAAACAATCCAAACAGAAAATGAATACAACAAACTGTCAATATTTGATATTAATTTCAAAGCAATATAAACAAATGATAAATTTTTATTAAAAAAAAAAGAAAATAAAACCCGGATGAAAAATGCAAAGATTTTTTCTAAATGGATGAATAAATGAATGACTGTCAGCGAAAAATATGCTATTCAATAACAAATGAAAAGCAAGAGTAAGATCTAGTCATCAATATTCATTTTAATGGTTGCAATTAACGACAGAAAAAAAAACGATTCAAATGAATTGATTTGATTGAGATTCTCGGAACTTCTGATTGAAAACTTAAAAGACGGAACAGTAGCAAGTATGAAATGAAGTGTTTTCCTATACATTTTCAAAACAATGCGAGTGAACATAAACGCACATAAGGATGTAAACATTTTCAAATAAACCGTAAACAGTTTGCATACATCACGCCTTAGAGTCCTGTGAGTTTGGCTCATTATTTTTTTTCGCATTTGCTAAACCCACACTCACACGAAATAACGTACTCCTTAGAACATATACTTCTATTCTTCAAGTAGGAGAGCTCCCTTTCAGTCTGCTTTAACCCAGTTTTGATATTATTTTCAGCCTTTTTTTCGTTATTTTTCCTATTTAAACCACAAAAGCCAACAATTTTAGTGTGTTGTGTGTGAATATGGCTGTTTATAGTTGCCAGCAACAACTGCAACTGCAACAGAATTTAAGAAAAATAAATCTGAATATACTGCAGCCAGCAAACCACACACGATGCACTATTAGATATACTTTGTTAGGTCAAAAATAAAATTATTATCCAGACAGAGTATCTAACTTTTAGCATTCAAATAGAATAACATACTGTTATGAAATATAAAAATTTAGATACTGGTATTTTGCTTTTACATAGCTTAACATTAAAGTTATAAACAAAAGCCACGAAAACAAAACAATGCAGCGAATAAACGTGTTTACAAATTATCGTACTGCTTAATACAAAAACAAACAGCCATATAAAATAATAATACACAACTAAACAAAAATACAACAAAAACACTACAAGAAGAAATGTAAACAACGATGTTTACATTTGTAGAGATTTCGAAAAGGCGAAGTCATGAACAATCGCCTTTAAGATAATTAATTAAACTGTTTACTATGCCATATAAAAGGCAAGCAAGAAAGAGCAGGCGACGAAGTTAGTGAGATTCAGTCAGTATTGTGTTAAGACGCAGTGCGTTTAAGAACGTAGTCGTGGTTTGAAGATTTCCATTACAAAGACCTGTTGTTGTTGTCTAGTAATTGTTATTGTTTATGGAAAGGGTATAAACAGAGGAATAACAAACAAAGCAATTGTTGTTGTTTACATAAATTTGTGAACATGGGCATACACAACTGTGTGAATAATAAAGAATTTTAATTAAAACCAAACAATAATTTATTTTTATTTTATCTTTAATCTACGAGCTCATATTTCAAACATTTCTAAAAGATAAAAACGTAACAATATCATCAGCATAGGTTATTCTACGTTGAGTTGATGACCAACATTTCGGTTTGTTATCAATTGTGTCATTTAGAATCTGATTGACTGGCATGATTTATAACGCATACAAAATGTTGGCGATATGTCTTAATTAGATTAGGCTTTCCATGTGATGCGGCGATTAATAAGTTTAAACATGTTGTGAAGTAATTTAAAACAATGTAGTGTATCTCCTTCATGGTGGGCTAACAATATGGTCTATATAGTATGTGCGACTATCTTGTACGGTTAGCTGACAGCGAAGCTTATAATCAATTTTATTTTCGACTTTAAATTTCATACGTTTTATTTTGTTGCGAATATTTTTCTTAATTTTTTTTTTATACAACAGAAACAAAATTTTTGTAGTCTTAACCAAACCATTGTGCATTATAGCTTAAGCCGATGAAAGAAGAGCAGTGTCGAGGTCATTGTTTAAAAAAACAGTTGAAAGCAGTAATATATTTACAAAAGATTGTACATTAAAAAAAGGCGAAAATATGTCGAACACATCTGAGGAAAAGATAAAGCTGAAAAGAAGTGTCAAGAGTTGGGTTAAGATGAAATTGCTTTTTTGGGAACATAATTCACAAACCACATACTCCCACAACAATAGCCCACGATTACACTTGCACACACACATACTAGCATAACAATATAATCATGTTAATATTGTATTATACTTGACTTCTAAACAAGACCAAAAAAAAATTGAAAATTGAAAAATAAATTTAAAAGAATACAACAGTACTTAAGCTCTTTATGGACTTACTAAAACGGTTCACAGTTATTGTGGTATATCTCCCAGACTATTAGGAATATATTATATGTATGTAGCGACTTTTATTCTCTACAACACATACGAAGATACATACACACATACATATATACATATATCCACATATAGAAAGCCATACAGATATACTCTATTTAGATATATACAAATACAAATGTGCATATTACATGTGCATACATTAATATGCATCCATTTATTTTCACTGTAGGCAAGTGTTAAGAGTCCTTTGGCAAATAAAAAAGAGAGTCCTTCGTGCTTTCAACAAGAGATTTGAATATTTATGAGCAACAATGCACAAAATAACCGGCGTATTATTAGAAATAAAAATAACGAAGATAGGAAATAAAGTTAAAAAACATAAAAATAACAAAACGAATATAAAGGGTATATGGACGTGCAGCTACAATTTAAAGTCGACTTTGAACAACAGATTTTCATCGCAATTTTATTTTACTCTCAGAGTTTTTGCCAGAAGCTGATAAGCTAGAAGTTGAGAAGCTAGGCCGTAATCCTGACTGAAGGGTTGTAATGGCCAATTATGTATGTATGTATGCTTTTGCCAGAAATCTAAAATGATCTAAATAAATACATGATCTAAATAAATCCTGTAGTTTTCGTTGCGTAGATTAGTTCCAAGTTTTGGAATATATGATGATTTAGATCCTTTGTTTTTAAAAGTTTTTACACCTAGACTTTTGCCATGTTATACTCACTTATTCAACACGCTGCTGACTAAATCTACTTTCCTGATGAATGAAAACTAGCTAAAATTCTTCCCATTCGCAAAACTAACAATAAATTCAGGCCAATTGTTATTCTTCCACTTTTGACAAAAGTAATGGAAAACATTATAGCTAGAAAAATCAAGAATTATCTGTTAGCCAGTCGGGTTTAACGAAAGGTAGGAGTTGTACTACCACTCTATTAAATATAGTTGAGGATCTGATGAAAATAATGTAGCGTTTTTAGTTATTTTTGATCACACCAAGGCTTTCGATGCAGTCGATCACAAAGTTTTATTGAATAAGCTCCAGAAGCTGTTTAATTTCTCAAATTCTGCTGGTAGTCTAATTTATTCTTATCTGTTGAACAGGTTTCGAAAGATTCATTTAAAAGGCAATATTTCATATCCTATTAATACTAGTAGAGGTGTTCCCCAGGGATTAATACTGAGGCCTCTGTTGTTTTGTATGTATATAAAAAATCTGCGAGATATTTTGGTTGCCTCTACTGTTCGTATGAATGTTGATGACGTATTTAATTAAAGTGCTTTTATATGGGTGTGAAATCTTCGTAAACTGCGATATTAATGACAACCGGAAACTTAACTTGGCATACAACAATATAGCAAGACATGTCTTTCTTAAAGGTCGCTAGCTTGCCACTCACAGCCAAGTACACTCGCGTCGAGTGTGCCGAGGGCGTGAATTCGATTCCCACTAGCGAGTCTCTGTGTTTGTGATTGTCTGATATTAAATATGAAAAAAGGAAGTGAGAATCTTTACAAAATAATTTGCACGAAAACAATGACGTAGGTTTTACACTATCCCTCTTTCCTTGTTCTTATAAACTACCTTCCCTGTATTCTAACACAATGCACTGCATGAATAGACGTCGTCTCCTAGACTTTGGTCTAAAAAACGCTTCCATTATTGTTTAAGAAAATATTTCTCTAAGAAAAAACCCTTGATTGCATATTAAATACTTCAAATGGCACAAACATTTTGAAAAGCTATGCATAGTTTCTGTGTCACAAAAATCTCTGGAAAATGATGTTTTCATTCAACATTTGTTTAGCCAAGGGACGTTAGTTTCACTTTTTTTCTTTTGTTCACGAAATCTATTCAATTTAAGGCACTTGATAAGGAAGTCACATAGAAAAACAAAAACCTCCAACCAAGCTGAACTGAAAATTGTATTCCAGAAAAAAATTAAATTTAATACCGTTAGTAATAGTAATACCGTTATTTTTAATCAAAAACTTTTCAAAAACTGTACTAATTTTTGTTTTTTCATTCCAATCAATTGCCACAATTTGACCTGTAAACAAATTGAAAACGTAGCAAATAAACCAAGACCATCAGAATATTTTTGCTGTGCTTTGCTATTTTACCAGTAGACTTGTTCTTTTTTGTTACAATTTAAATCAAATCTTTGTTATATAAAAAGAGCCTGTAAGAGATCACATCTGTATTGGTAGAAATAAAGTTTTCAAGAAATAAAATTTTATTTTTTGGATTCCTTTTTTGTCTTTTATTTTCCTTCAAATTCAGCAAAAAGTTTTTGGAAAGTGCAAAACTAAAGACCAGCATGAAATCATAAAATTTTGTTTAAATTCAATGCATCAAATGCAATGCAAGCCATTGTAGTCATTGCCAGTCATTGTGGAAAAGAAAACCAAAAAATTTCTTGAACGCTTGAAGTTGGTTGTTGGATTGTAGTGGTAGACATATTGCAACATCATTGGAAAAAAGCAAAGTTTTTCTCGCAACTTTATTAAATTATGAGATGAAGTGGAAAGTAAAAGTTTTAAGCATGTGTTTGAACATTAAAAGCATACGGCCAGGAGGGTTTCTTTAAAAACATTCAATTGAAAATAGGTGTGAGAAACACAAAAAAAAACAAAATCTAGTCAACTCTGGACAACTACTAATAAAAACCTACTGATGAAATACTTTGAATTTAAAATCGAATAGATTTCTGTATTGTTATCCTGAAGCTGAAATTATTACATGCAACTTCGTGCATAGTCGGCGTAGTCTAATAGGTAGTGTGTTCCAACCGAAAATCAGCAATGAATAGTTTTTCGGTACTTATATGCACTCATGAAATGTTGAATATAAGTGCGTCAACAATATTGAAATTAAACTACTCCGATTCATTCGTACTCACTGCAACGTTGTTTTCAAAGTACAAGTTGCAATGAGTATGAGTACAACTTTGGCAAGAAACTCATACCATTCGAAATATATTTATTCCATAAGCCTACTCATTTAGTTTTATAACTTTAGAAAAATACTTATAAATGATTCTAGTGTCTCAAAACATTCATCAAACTTTACAGTCTTAGTTGTTGTTGAATTTATGAAATAAGAAAAAAACACATAAGCAAAAAATACAGAGCAACAAGCATAGCAAACACAGTAAGTATTTTAGTATTCGTAAGGGAATCATACTTATTTTGTGATTCTTGTAAGTGTTGAGTTATGGAGATTCAAAATCAACAACATCATACGTGTTGTTAACCATGTATAAAGATTGATTTTATGGGTTTGGAATTTCAAAATTTATTGTTTTGTTAGGTTGTTTATAATGCTCTGCCTAACCATAGCAGTTTAAATTCCTTCCTGTACTGTTTAAGGTGCTGGATGAGAATAGTAAGAAACACGTTGTTAAGTCTTGTTTATCAAAATGTTTCTGTCTTTTATTCAAAATTCTTTCACTATTTATACTAATTTCTAATATTTACAATAATTCTTAAAACTATATATTTTACTCTTTCTGTTGCAAAGCATGACTCACTTGCGACAATTACCACGGGATGATTGGTCAAAACCTCACTCAATATTTTTAATAGTTTTACTCATCTTATATATAAAAATGAATGTGTGTTTGTTTGTATGTTTGTATGTTTGAAGTTTATAGACGATTAAACGGCTGAACCGATTTTCTTAAAATTTTCACAGTATCTTCCTGTATGTCTGGAAGGAATTATAGGCTACTTTTTATGTTGATATTCCAAATGAGCGAGGGGCCATGCCCATGTATACTACATACTTAATATTTAATTGCATTTGAAATATATTACTCATACGCATAGTTACCCCTAAAGTATGCTATCTATGATTCTTGATGTATAAAACCAAAGAAAATAAAGTATAAAGAATGTGCATTTTGGCATATTTTGGAATTTCACGACGCGGGGGAAAGATAGAAGGGAAGGAAAAAATTTTGTAACCAACATTTGTGAAAAAAATCACCAAATAAGAAAAAATATAAATAAAATTAAATTCGTTGACTTTTGTTTTATTTATTTTTTTTTTCAATAATAACCAAAAAAGGCAACATCATTACTAGATTCAATCTTTGCGGATTTTTTGCAAATTACAATACATTTTGACTTTTTAGAGTTAATCCTTAAACCATTTGCAGTCGCCCAAAGAGAAATATTATTAAGGTCAGTGTTAAGATCTTTAACTCCAGTGTTGATGGAAGCTACAGAGCTATCAATGTAGAGTTGAATATCATCAACATACATTTGAATTCTAGAATGTTTAAGCTGCTCAAATGGTTGAGTTTGAAATTTTCAACTCATATACATAGTAAGTACTGAAATTCATACTATTTAAATATTTATTTGAAGAACATATATGTACATATGTAATAGGTATGTTATTGTTTACTTCTAACAATGGGTAATTACTAAAAATATTATTTATTTCTTGCATATCTTGAAAAATAGATCAGGTAAGTCTAATAATCAGCATTTTATTGGGTGATGAATGGGCATGTAACAATAGGCAGTCAAATTTTCATTCATTACTTTCGATTACCTAAGTAATAAAATGTAAACTCTCAATATTTTTTCCAAATAAAATAAGAAGTTACAAAACTCATCAAAAAAAAATTACCTGCGACCGACACAAACATAATTATTTGTCAAATTTAAATAGCCTTAATTTTTTTTAAAAAGTTTTTTGACCTGAACCTATTTAATATAAGGTAAAATATAAAGGAATAAATATAACACGCATTCGGTTTTGGAATTCAGTTGAATCTTTGATTCTAAACGAGTTAAACGTTGAGTGACATTTATTTTGCAACAATTTATAAAAATGCCCCCAAAAAAGCATCGCTTTCCAGAAGCACTAAAAATGCATTGCATTTGCAATCCCAGAGAGCAAATGAAAGTTCGGAAGAGCGTGAAAGTCGCCTAAGGACTGAAAGGAATCGAGCTTCAACCTCTAGAGCCGCCGAAACGCTATCACAACCTGAAAAACACTTTGAAGGCCTACGACAACGCGCCACAACAGCAAGAGCTACTGAAACGCTTTCAGAAAACCAAGAGCGCCTTGAAAGTCAACGAAATCTTACCTCTTTAGCACGAGCTTCTGAAACGCTGTCAAAACACGAACGACGTCTTGAAGGTCTTCGACAACATGCGACAACCGCACGAGGTACCGAGACACCGTTGGAACATGAAGGTCGGCTACAAAGCCAGCGAAATCGTATCGAAACATCACGAGGCACAGAAACGCCTTCAGAGCTTGAAAGACGTCTTGAACGTCTTCGACAACATGCGACAACCGCACGAGCTACTGAGACACCGTTGGAGCATGAAGGTCGGATACAAAGCCAGCGAAATCGTACCGAAACATCACGAGGCACAGAAACGCCTTTAGAGCGTGAAAGACGTCTTGAAGGTCTTCGACAACATGCGACAATCGCACGAGCTACCGAGACACCGTTGGAACATGAAGGTCGGCTACAAAGCCAGCGAAATCGTACCATAACATCACGAACTAATGAAACAGAAGTCCAACATGAATCACGAGTAGAAAGTCAGCGGATTCGAACATCAACAAGAAGAGCAGCAGAGAGGATAGAGCAATATTATTTGCGTCGAGAACAAAATCGTAATCGAATGGTGGTGAATCGACGTAATGTTTTTCATGGATACTCAGGTATTGCATTTAACTATAGATCTGATATAGATTATACCGAAGACGAATTAGTGGCAATTGGCGACATGAATGAAGTTTGCCAATAGTGCAATGAACTCAGGTACAAAAATGAAACACCTGGCATGTGTTGCTCTAATGGTAAAATCGTTTTGTCTAATTTACTTCCACCTCCAGAACCACTACAATCGCTGATTTCAGGTAAGTTTTTCGAAATATATACTTTTTATAATTTAAGAAAATATTAATAAAAAATATTTTTTTCATTTAGGAACTAATGTGGATTCACAACATTTTCTTTAAAATATAAGGAAATATAATTCGTGCTTCAAAATTACCTCTTTTGATGATACCAAGGTATTTCGAGACAACTTTATGCCAACGTTTCGTGTTCAAGGTCAAATTTATCATAAAATGGGGTCATTGTTGAAAATTCCAAATGAAGATCCTAAATTCTTACAAATTTATTTCATAGGAGAAGCGGATAACAATGACCAAGTGCACCACCGCCAGCATTATAACCCTGACACAAAACAATGGATTGTTGCCGATTTACAAGTGATGTTTCATGAAATCAACGAATTGGTAAGGATTTTTAAGCAAGCCAAAGATGACCCACGATTAAGTTCAGATGAGCACATAATCGCAATTCATGCTGATAGAACTCCAGCTGGACAACACCAAGAACGATACAATGCCCCAACAATAGCGTAACAATTTTGATGGTGGGCGATCCAGTTGCATCACGAGATATGTATTTAATTCCGATGGGCGTAGCGAAGCACACCGGGTATTAGCTAGTTACTTTATAAATGAGTCACTTTAAAATTATAAATTTCTTTCTGATCATTTCTGTAATCCAAAACATTTATGATCCCTTTAAAGTGCTTTGACCCATGTTGTTAATTTTATTGCATATTCTGTTTATACATGTGTGGTCTTTTTTGAGTGCCGCTTATTAAGTGTGTCATACTTTTCTATTTTCCTTATTTCTCAAGGTTTATTATTATATTAAATAACATTTAAAATCTGGGTTAAACATATGTAATTTAAATCTTTTTTACTTTACTTATTTGTATTTTGTGTGTCAAAAATGTTGTGTGTTGTTTATCGTTATTGTGATACACTACAACGGAGATCTTCAACCCATGATTATTCTCTTCACACGCAACGCGTCTTTACACAAGACTGACTGAATTTTTTTCTAACTACGTTGCCTGCTTTGTCTTGCCTTTTATATGCCAACGTAAACAGTCTGATGAATGATCTTGAAGTCGAATGTTCGTGACTTCGCCTTATCGAGATCTTCATAAATGTAAACATCGTTGTTTCATTGTTGACATTGTTGTTCCCCTTTTTTATACTGATGTTGTTGGTGTATTTTTGTTTACTTGTTTAAACAAGTTCATTGTTTTTGTAGCTTTTGTTTGTCATTTTAATGTTAAACGTTGTAACCAGGGACCGTAACTGTTATAACTTTTATCGTAAAAGTCAGAAAATAAAAGTTATTTTTTGACTTTTATTTTTTCGAGCAGAAATAACAGTTATTTTTGACTTTTATTTTTAAGAGCAGTAATAAAAGTTATTTTTTGACTTTTATTTTTTCTAGCAAAAATAACAGTTATTTTTGACTTTTATTTTGTCGAGCAGAAATAAAAGTTATTTTGGTTTTTTCAAACCAAATATTAGTGTTTAATATACCCAAAACTTAATTCTAATAATTTTCTGACATAAATTACTTTAATTTTTTTAAAGAATTTTTTAATAAATATTATGAATTCATCAGGAATTGAAACAAAAATAACTTTTATTTCTGCTCGAAAAAATAAAAGTTGAAAAATAACTTTTATTTCTGCTCAAAAAAATAAAAGTTAAAAATAACTTTTATTTCTGCTCGAGATAATAAAAGTCAAAAATAAGTGTTATTTTTGCTCGAAAAAATAAAAATCAAAAAATAACTGTTATTTTTTTTCTAAAAAATAAAAATCATGTTTTTAAAAAGCATCGCATTTTACAAAAATTTGGTCCCAGACAATCAAAATGGTATACTTGGTTTTGTTCTCCGACATTTCCTTGCGGTTGCTTTTTTTAATCAAAAATTCAAAAATAACAGTTATTTTCGGTCCCTGGTTGTAACACCATTTCCATTTTCCTAACAGTATCATACTTAATAAACAATATACTGTGCTTACAAAAGGTATGAACTATTTGCTACTCACTTATAATTTCCACACCTGCAATCGTAATAATAATTAATTGTGTCTTTGTAATTTGTTACCAATTTAAGTCAATTAAAAATGTTTCTTTCTAAAGCGTTATACTCTCGTCTGTTTAAGGAATTAGAAGTCATGAACTATGCCATCCTCTAATGATCAAAAATTGTCTTCAGTCAGCCACAATAAGACGACTTACGGTTTTAAATACGTGCTTAACAACACTTGTGTATTAAACCTGCAAATAATGGAAATTACGGAACAAACTTCTGTTGCAAATAATTTCGAGACGTTTTAAAATGAGAGAAAAGCCAACAAGAAAATGATTTATTTCGTTGGTTGTGTGTAGCACATGTGATAAGAATCTGGAGAAAAAGTTACTTTTAATCAAATATTTGACACTGAAGTAATTCTATACGGGATATATGAATATTTGAAATGAAATATTTTCCATGGCAGACAGTAAAAGCTAAAGAAGTGGACGAATTTTTTAAAACATATTTAAAAGCAATTTCCAGTTTGGAAAGTTAGCTTATCACTGTGAAGAAAATAAATATTCAAGTAAAATTCGTTTACATTCATTTTGTATATGTAGATTTTCATATAAAAGCTTAAGTATAGGATATTAGGAGGATAAGAGGAGGAGGATAGACGTGTAGATGTTAAAAAACTGTAAACGTAGTACAAAATTAACTTTCGAGAACAGTGTCCCATTAATTACTCATACGCACCCATAGTACCTATATTGGCATTATTACCCTGAAAAGTATGCAATAAAGTTCAAGTTTAATTTTGCTGTATACAAACTAGTAGAGAATTGTATATCACTCATACGTATACTTTATATGGAGTTCTATACGCAGTCATACTGCCGGTGCTTCCATAATTACTCTGAAAAGCATGCAATAAAATGAAAATATGAATTCAATATCACTCATACGTTACATGTACTAACTAAATATGAATTTTTTGGGGAAGTTATTCTCGTGTATACAAATTAAATTAATTTATAATAAACGAATATGTATATTAATTTATAATAATATAAATTAAATATAATTAATAATTAAATAAGTTAATTAAATCAATTGAATAATTTAATTAATTTATAATAAGTAAATTATAAGTTTAACTAAAAATTACTTTTTTTGGTGTGTTTTAATTCCCTTAAATCAGGCCCATAACGAAAACTGTATCTTGCTACTTTTTCTCTCTCCTATGATATATTCTTGGATCTGATTATTGGAGGACAAATAAATTCGATAATAATGCCAGTCGCCTTAAGCAAAATTTACATGAGTCCCACCAAAGATCTCATTGTGATTCTGTTGGACTCAAACAATATCCATACATATCAGTACAATATAAATTACTGGCTATAAAATTGAAGAGTTGGAATGACCAAATATATATGTATGTACACTGCTGTTCAATAAAATAGATTCACCATGATCAACATCTTGCAATTAATTAAAGAAGAGTCACGCTTCAAATTTTTGAAATGTATCGGAATTATATTCATAAGAGGCCAGTAAACAAAGTGCAGTCACTTCTTTACATATACTCCTTTGCATAAGAGATGTCTAGTAAATCTTTCGGAGAGCAGGTGAATCTATTTTTTTGAACAGCAGTGTATGTTTGTGTGGAAAAAACATTATTCAAATGTCAACCACTGATTCACATTTTGTATAAACCCGAAATTGTTCAATTTTTCATGAGTCTGGTGCATTGACCAGGCTGAATTTGACCGATAGCATGGGTTGATTTGATTTGTGGACTTTTGAAATTTGTGATATCGTGACTTTAGAAAATTCCACAAGAAAAAGTCTAACGAAACCAAATCGTCCAATATCAGTGGCTAATATGTATCACGTTCACATGAAAGGACCAAGCAGTATCATATCCTGTGTGAAATCACGTCCTAGGTTTCCGGATCAGTCAACACTGGATAAAAGAAGTGAAGATGATGCTTGCCGTTGATAGTGATAGCTTGGCCAACGCCGATCTTAAAGAAAAATGGTTCGATGACAACGAACTAGAAATTCTAAAAACCTTGGCACTGTACTGTTTGCATGTGTTTCGTTTAAATGGAATTTAGAAAAATTTCGTTTGGGTTTCTAGTATCCCACACCACAAACTCTGCTTATGCAATAAATTATTTTTGGTGTTGTAGGTTCCAAACTGGTTGACGAATTACAATTAATCCAAATTAATCTACTATGCGAGAGATTTCATGAAAAACTTATTCACTACATCCACAATGCATTATATTTACTTTCTTAATTGATCATAACAAAGCTTTAGTCAGGATTACGACCAAGCTTCCTGCACTACCTGTGCTGTGTGCATTAATCTTTATTCAAGAGTGGCAGCACCTACAATTTAAAGTTGACTCAGAACAACAGATTTTTGAGAAACTTTTCATGGTAATTTTAATTTCTCTCAGAGTTTTTATCAGAAGACTGTTAAAAGGAAATCGCAGAAAAAAATTTTTTTTATTCAAATCGTTACGAAAATGAAAAATTTAGATACTAGTGTTTAGCTTTTACATCGTTTAACATTGAAATTATAAACAAACGCCACTAAAACAAGACAATACAGTAAACAAACCTGTTTACAAATTATCGTACTGCTTAATATAGTATAACAACAAATCCAGCATAAAAAACTGGTAAACAAGTAAACAAAAATACACAAACAACACTACAAGAATAAATTTAACCAACGATTTTTTAATTTATAGAAATTTCGAGAAGGCGAAGTCATTAACAATCATCTTGAAGAACATTCATTAGACCGTTTACTCTGCCATATAAAAGGCAAGCAAAACAGGCGAGTGAGTTAGTGAAGTTCAGTCAGTCTTGTATGAAGACGCGGTGTGTTTGAAGAGAGTAATCGTGGTTTGAAGATTTCTGTTACAAAGATTTATCGAACAATTGTCTAGGAATTGTTATTGTTTATGCAATGTGTGTAAACAGAGGAATAACAAACACAGCAATTGCTGTTGTCTACATAAAGTTGTAAACAGTGGCACACAGAATTGTGCGAATAATAAAGAATTTTATATTTAAAGGTTTTTGAAAGGTAAAAACGTAACAATATTATTCGTGTTGTTAGAGATGTCTGGGCTATGTTTTGAACTACGGACTCTTATCTATTGCGCAACACAACACCTATTATATTACGGCGTCAGAAAGCATCTTCCGTCTAAATACTTATGTTACATGCATACATACGTAATTGGCATTACAATCCTTGAGTCAGGAATAGCCATTTATGTTGCGTGTGGTAATTGTATACATGAGTGGAAGGACCTACAGTTTAAAGTCAATTCCGAGCTACAGATTATTGAGAAACTCATCATGGCAATTTTATTGACTGCAAAAGTTTTTGCCAGAAATCTGCTGAGAAGAAGTCGCCTAAGAAATATTTTTTCATATTTCATTTTGATGCCTGATCTGTGGTTTGAACATCTACTAGACTACTTACTACTCCTTTTACTTTGTTTAATTTTAATTAATCAAGTTTTTTCAGCAAAGCTGGTTGTTGTTGTGCTGTAACAAGTTCTGGAATAATAGAAGGTCCATCTGTTGTCATCTAGAAACAGCCCCCACTGTGGGCGTAGATATATTAGAGTGTGGTTGTAAGAAAATTTTTGCTGATTATGTTCTACCTTAACCGAAGAAAAGGTTCAAAACCTATCACTTTATATTTTTCGTTATTGAGACGAAAATCACGTTGAAAATTTTCTCGTCTTCTGACGGGAGATTCTAAAGCAATGCCTAAGAGTTATAAATAAAAAAAAATGTATCTAATTCTTCACTGGCTATGCTATGCTATGTCTGAGAAAAGTTGAGTTCTTAAAACGTTATTGAAAAAACTATTCATTGATATTATTTCAATTTAACATTTTAAGCTAAGTTTTAAGGGCAACCTGCTAAAAATCACAATAAAAAAGAAACACAAAATAATCAATAAAAGTTACTAAAATTGTATGCAAATTATTTCCAAACAAACTTCATGTTTTCAAAAATAAAATAAAAAGGCAGAACTGCTTGATATTTGTTTTAAATTGAACATAATAATAATTATCTTTTTGTTTTCATATTTATTTATAATCTTGTCTTTTGTTTTCAAATTTTTGTTTCTATTATTGGCAAAGTCCAACGTTTCTGAAGTTCTGCAAATTATGCAAATTATTATGTGCCACAGCTGTTAACTCCTAAATGTTGACTGTGAACAACTAAAAAAAAATTATCTAGCCCAACAAGCAATAATATAACTCCTGTGATTTTCTATATCTTCGATACCCTATGATACAGGAGTAGCAAAATGTTTACTCTTTATAATAAAACATTTTTTACATTCGGAATTATAATATAACACGAGTGAACCAAATCAGGCTAATGATTCGTACATTATTTCAATGATTTTAATCCTCGTCACAATGGAAGTGCACGTAATGATGCACTGTCTTCTTAAATTCTTCCTTTTCTTTAAGTGCGATCTTTTTCTTGATATCCTCTTAAACGCTGCTACAAATTAATACAGTGCTCGCAGTTAATTTTCTTCTCAATGCCTTATCAATGCTTGTTGAATAGCGGAATTTTCCCTTAAAATCTCTTAATTTATTTGTATAGCCAGGCTGCAATTAAGTCCCTAATGAATGTAGTTTCAACACCCGTCCTTATCCATTACTGCCGAGGATTTCTCAGATAAATTTCTGGTCATTCAAAGCTGAATCCTATGTGGGTTACGCGAAACAGGGATATTGTTGGAAATTGCACCGCTGATGGGCTGGGCAGAGCCGGCACGGAGTGGGAAATCTGCGATATGCCCGGTATTCCCACTATCTTGGTTAATTTGGATATTTTGAAACTTGTTGGCAGTAGAAAGCTGCGTGCAATGTTTCCAAATTCTGCTGGACACGTATGGACCAGGGGAGGACCCAATGGCTGGACCTACTGCTTAATGTCGACGCAGAACGACAGAATTTTGAGAAAGTTTTCGTCACAAATTTTTTTACCCTAAGAATTTCTTCCAAAAATCTTTTGAGAGGTAATCGCCGAAGAATTTTTTTTTAATAATTCGTTTTATTACCGATGTCTGACCAGAGGCTTGAACTGAGGCCTCATGTCTATTAAGCCAACACTTTTCCTTCAAGACTACGGTAACTTCCAAAAAATGTATTTTTATTGTTACATTTTTTACCTTTTAAAAACGTTTAAAATATGAGCTCGAGGATTGCAAATAAAATAAAAATAAATTTGTGTTTAGTTTTAATTAAAATTCTGTATTATTTCACAATTCTGTGTACCCCTGTTCACAACTTGATGTAAATACACTATCTCAGCTTAAGTTCATCATGACAATAAGCTTGGAGAATACATTATGGGGATAACCTATAAAGATTAACTCCTAAAGATAATAAAAAGAAATTAGCTGAAGAGAGTTCGTTACAGATGTTAGCAGTGGGATTCCCACTACTCTTCTAAGTATATTTGGAGGCATGATTTCTCAGTAAACAATATATCGTAAGAATAAGGGTCCCACAGTAAATGTCCAGTAGAGAATAGGAAATAAGCAGTTTCGTTCTTCCTCAACTTAAATCAACCCAGTAGTCCCAGTCTGATATTCATTATTGTTAATTTGTCCCTATGCCCAGTGATTATAATACGGATATGATTGGACATTGATACGACGTTCAAAAGGGACTTAATAGCAAACTGGCAATATGATTAGATTAGAATTAGATTGGAATTAGATTAGAATAAAAACTACATACGTAGTTGGTCATTGCAACCCTTTAGTGAGGATTACAACCTAGTTCCTCCCACCTTTTATAATGTGTGGGTTAATTTTATACATTAGTGGTGGGACCTATAGTTTAAAGTTCACTCCGAACGACAGATTTTTGAGAAAATTTTTCACGGCAAATTTATTTACTCGCAGAGTTTTTCTCAGAAAGCTTTTGTTGAAGATGTCCAACCTGCGATTTGAACTTTTAATCCAACACACTACCAACTAGACTTCAACGACGATAATTAGATGAGAATACTGTCAGGAAATACATTGACACTGAGAAGGCATTTATATGTCACGATGATAGTCATAACCTTTGCCTGAGTGTCTGATATCTACGTTGTGTATTTGGTACACAAAACCAGTCAGAATACATTTTCCTATCAAACTTGGAGCCGTAGGTGTAACTCTTAAAAGAATTTGGAGGAGAATTCGCGTTACACTAGTTTTTCGAACTTTTTATCTGCCCCAATAGAAAGTGTAGTAGGCACTCTGTTTTCATGAAGTTGCCGTAGTCTACTAGGTGGTGACTATAAGACACAAGGCCAAGGTTCAAACCGCAAGTTTTCTCAAACAAAACAATATATGAAAAAATAATGGAAAAAAACTCTGAAAAGTTTCCCAAAAATCTGTCGCTCGGTGGTAACGCCACTCCTGTATAAAATAAACACACACAACATATGTGGTGTGAGAACATAGGTCGTATTCTTGTCTAAAGGCTTGTAATGGCCAATTATGTAGGTTTCATACTGGACTGGTTCTCCAAGTTCAAACCTCAGCTCTGAAATCTTGAAAGTGTTAATTAGAAAAATTATATCTTTCTACGACCCTCTCGCATATGGTTGCTGGAAAAAGGTCTCAAAGCAACTAGAGACCATGGAAAAACCTGCGAAATTAGTTCGGAGTCGATGTTAAATTACGGCTCTCATGGATAAAGTTAACAAACACAATCATACATAAGTGATATGAGAAGTTCGCCGCGATCGAGTGAAATGGGGTGTAATGTGCCAGCATAATATACATATGTAATTGTTGTTACCACAATGCTGACCTGTTGTATTTATAAAAACTTGTGCAATGTTTTCATTGTGCCAAAAACATTGCTTGTATTACTTTATCGTGCCATTTAATACCGTCACCCTTCAATCTCCCTACTTTGATGTTTTAAATGTCACTCTCGTTTTAAAAACTATTTAATCAAGATGTAATTGAATAAATAAACAAATTGAGAGGGAGAGCTGCTTCTCTCTGAGACTAAAAAGGGAGAGTAAAGAAAAATAATAACCATTTGTTATCCTTTAATAA
Organism: Sarcophaga rosellei; assembly: GCA_930367235.1. Taxonomy (NCBI): domain Eukaryota; kingdom Metazoa; phylum Arthropoda; class Insecta; order Diptera; family Sarcophagidae; genus Sarcophaga; species Sarcophaga rosellei. The sequence continues at coordinate 28,989,500 of OV884021.1, read as the reverse complement.
AATAAATATTTTATATCTCTACGCCAGCAATAATATAAACAGTAGTTGTACAATCTATATACTAGCACAAACATGTTGCATCATGTGTGTTTATACTGTATGTAAGTGTTTAAATACATTGCTTACGCATGCCGATATATTCAGCTGAAATTACATATGTTGTTCTCAGTTATGCACACATGCACATACACACTTTCAGCATGCATATGTTGTATCATGTGTAATTCTACATTCTTCATTTATTGTACATGTATGCATTCTTGTAGTTGCCATAATACATTGACAATGTATGGGAATAATTTTGGTGCATGTATGTAACCTTGTATATGATATATATCTTTTCTGTGTACATTTGCACAGTGTGTGCATTTATATGTGTAAGTGTGGGTATTTAAATTGCGTTTGTTATTCCATTTCACTTTCATGCTCGAATGAAACAAACAAATACAGTTACGCACACATGTAAGTACATGCACATATCAGCATGCATGCTTGTATACACACATGGGTAACGTCAAGTTTGATTTTAAGTAGTTGTACATACAATACAATATTTGTAATTTGAATTATCAACGTCATACAGTGGAGGGCAAATAATAAGAAACAAATAACCGTAGATCGACGCTTAAACGAACTTCATAATTCTAGCTTTTGCATGACTTTTGATACATACTTGTAGTACATAGTACAATTATTGATAGCTTTTGTTAACAATTTTAAATATTTTAATTCATTTTAATAAAACTATTTTATATTCTGAAATTTTATTATCACTTTTATGATATTTAAGCCAAAATTTTTGAAATGACACACTTCATGTCAGCTTGGTTTTATTTTTTCTGATTGGTTATAACTTGACATCTACTGCCCTTGTTTTATGGCAATTTATAACTTTGCAATTGTTTAGATGGGGCAGCTTATTGTCACTCGCTTCAGTAACGCTCTTAGTTGAGGTCTGGCTGAAAACTGATGAGCTGTAAGTAGTTGCTACGCACATGGCATGTAGTTGAATCTAAAACTGCCAATTCGATTTCAGTGGATCACAAAATTTATAACGACCATAAAATTCACAAAATTCCATTGCGATTGTTAAAAACTGAAAGACTTTCATCTCAGTTTTCGAAAAGGCGTAGGTAGGTAGGTAGGTAGAGGTGGCTGCCCATCCAAGAAACATTTTTGGATTGACTCACTTAGGCCGCATTGGGCACATTGTGCTACCGCAGTTATCTGTACCTAATCTCGAAACCACTCGGAGCTTCTGATGAAGCGATTCAGGCCACCAATGTCAATCCTTGACAGTTCTTCCAGATCATCCATGTAGTAAGTGCCCAAGTATTTCCTTCTCCGTTAGCAAAGAGCCGGGCATATACCCAGCAGGTGAGGGACATTCCTCGTCTTCCTCATCCATGCAGCTTCTGCAGATGTCGTTAGCAAGGTATCCAAGACGAATGCGCCTCGCATGCGTACTCATAATGCAATGCCCAGTAATGACACCGACAACTACAATGAGCGCACCTCTTTGGAGTTTAATTAGACTCATTGTGCGCCCCTCATCCAGCCTTGGCCAGATTTTACGAGCCTTTCTACCCGTGTCCGAGGCCGCCCACCTGTCGTTGATGGAATCGACGATCGCATTATCAATTATGAGCTAGCAGGTCCTCATAGGTATGCCCAGAATCGAGAACTCATTGGAGAGTTCGATGGTCGTGCCCCGCCTGGAAAGTTCATCAGCTCTGCAGTTACCCGGAATACCACTGTGCCCCGGTACCCATACGATATGAATATCATATCGTTTCGCTATCTCGTCGAGATATTTGTTCATCACGATAGAACTTAGAGCCTTGATAGCCGCCTGGCTATCAGAAAGTATGGTGACGTTCCGCTCGGAGATCCTCGCGTCCGCAATAATACTCGCCGCAGCCTGTATTGCCACCACCTCCGCCTGAAAGACACTGCAGTGGTCTGGCAGTCTTATAGACTGAGCTATTCCAACCGATAATGAAAAAATTCCACTGCCAACAGCCCCGTTCAGCTTTCGAAAAGGCGTAATAGGAGTAAATTTTTCATCACTTCATCATCACATCTGTTGGTCAGTTTATTGCTGCCTATACTTTCGTCAATCCATAAGACAATCTTCTGTTTTCTTCCTCTTCAGGGTCTTCAGCAGCATACATACATATATAATCGGTCATTATAACCTTTCGGTGTAAATTGGAAATGTCTGACATTAGATTTATCGTCTAAGAAGCTAACACGCTACATATAGACTACGACTTCTTCAATCAATATCAACAACATATCAAGAACAGATAATTCAACCTATTCACTTTCGTCTAACACTTAACTTTCAATTCCTTCTCAAATATCATAAAGAATGTATTATTTACGATAAATCTTCACACAATCTTTGAAAACATAATTACATACACAACACCAAAGAATCCTTAGGTAAGTCGTATGTATTAAAAATGATACATAAGCCAGAATTATGAAGTTTTTTGAATTTAAATTTTTTAAAATTTTCTTTTCTTTTAATTTGGTTTTAAATAATGGCGATAATAATACAGAAATTCAAAAAATATCTGGCATCTAACTTTTTCTGCATTAAAGTTATATAGTCTCAAAAATTGAAATGTATCATTTTTAAAACAAAGATCGGTTTACGGTTAAAAGCTTTCCCATGAAAAATCTTGAATTTAATAAGAATTTGTAAAGAAAAATTAAATTTGAATTTACCCCCCTTACTATTTAGTTAACCACAGCTTTATATTTAAATTTTATCACCATTACCACTTGCTAACTATACAAAAATATTATGTATATTGTATGTGTGCGTGTAAATAGCTTTAAAAGTATGCATTTGTTTAATAAATTAAAGTAATAAAGTGAAAAATTTCCATTTATTCTCTAAATTAGTTACTCATCCATTCATTCCTTCATTGGCTCAAAAAGATATTTTCATACAAATAACTTTCAATAAATTTGAAGGGGTCCTATCCCTAAATTTTTTGTTATATTTCTTAAACAGAAGCAAATTTCGTTAAAATTCTATGCATTGTAACAATGGAGCTTAAGTATTTTCAGAAGCACTCAACCGCGTTCTTATGGACCTTAAGAACTTAATGTAATGTAGTATATTGCATAGAGGGGAACGAAATAACGGTGAACCTGGCACGAAAGGAATCGGAGATATCTGAGGAAGAGGCAATAGATGGGACATATGCGGCCCTACGAGAATACTTTTTCAGATTGTAAAAAAACAGCATGGAATTCAACAGACCATAGGCAGTGTAACATATCTTCTTGCCGGATGTCATAACTGCTGTGTCCAGCAGTGGATAGCAGGAAAACCAGGGAGCTACTTAAGTTCGGCAAGAGAAAGGTTCGCATTCTAACAGGAATTCTAATGACACACTACGCTATTGGCAGTTTAGCTCACAAGCTTGATCTGCACCACCAGGATTACTGCAGAAGCTGTCAGGATGTGAAATAAACGGAATCGGTACTACACCTTTTATGTGAGCGCTCTGCTCTTCAATACTGGCCGTTTTCATCCGAAGTCTCAAATCCATCACAAACGGCTCAAGACAAGGGGATTACCGAACACTAGGTAACACAATGGGCCATATTAGTTACCGAGTGAACTTGTCTGTGAACAGCAAGCTACCTGCTGACCTAACCTAACTTAAGAAATTAATGTAGCTTAAAGAAGGAAGAAAATGGTATGTCTAGCTGAGCCATTTGGATTCAAGAAACAATAAGAAGTTTGCAAGGATCTTGAGTAATAAAGTCTTGGTAAAGTAAAGTATAGGTAGGACGGTAGCTATAGAATTTACGAATTGGAAAATATTGAACTGCTACTGCTACAGACTTTCCAGAAAACAGTTATATCTGCATTTGTCAGTGCATTCAACGAGTGTTAAATAAATTTTTACAATGGGGCATATAAGAACTCCTGACATATCTAGTAAATGTATTACCTATGCATTACCTATGCTCTTGGGTATATTTCAACAGCCTATGATTTTCGAAATTAACTTTTCGCAACGCAACTGTAAGACTGAAGAGAGAAAGGGCGTTTCAGACTAAACTAAACTATTGTTTTTTTACTATGTGGGCACTCCCCTGGCACTATAATTTATAAAAACACTTGTTCGTTTCAAGCTTGATAACTTTGCTAAACGGGTTCAACCTTTACATAGCTATTCGCATCTCAGACTAAAGTAGTATGCTTCAGATCAAAGTAATGACCATTAACAACAGTCAGAATTGATTCAGTGTTAGAAACCCCCTACTACTAGCACTTCTGTATTCTTTGACAGCCAAAGTGAACTCGAATATTTTCAACTCTAAACTAGTTGGAAACTAGCTGCCGATCCTTGCTGAAGTATTCTATCAACATCTCATGGGTTTCTGGTAAAATTTTAGATGATTTTGCTGGGATAGGCACATTACTACCAAGAACCAATTCACATATAAGAATAAGTAGTTTTATTACCGCCGACAGCTACTTATTGGGCGCTGACAAATCACAGCATGAGAAAGAATAATGTTTCATAGGTGTTTCATTCACTGATACGACCTAGCTTCTCACACTACCCATGTGATGGTGGGACCTACAGTTTAAAGTCGACTGCGAGACAGATTTTTGAGAAACCTTTCATGACAATTTTATTTACTCTCATAGTTTTTTTGTGATTCTTGTAAATGTTGAGTTATGGAGAGTTGGAACTCAACAACATCATATGTGTTGTTAAGTATGAATACGATTAGTACTTCAAACTTTGATTATGAGTAGGGGTTCCATGATATTAAAATAAGTATTAGTATAAGTATGTCTCAGAAATTATGAGTATGATTCGATTTCACTCATATTTTTGGATACTCATTACTGATCTCTGGGCAGTATAGAGACTGAGCTTTCTTTTGGTATTACAACGTGTCGCCATTAATGATTAAGTGAGTTTTGGTATCTAAACTATTACTCCAACCTACCTACCTAATTATAATTAACTAGCCTTGCTACTGTAATTGCTCATCAAACTTAGCTATCAACCTTTCGTTTCTGATGGCAACACTGTAAGCCATGTTATCAGAAAAATTTATTAAATTTATTTACTGTTGATATTAGTTAAATTTCCCCTCAGATATTTATGTTTTATTTGCTTTTAAATCTTTAATAAATTTAAAACAAAATTCTCTTTTAATTCACTTACGCTCTTAATCTATGGCATGCATCTTTACAGAATTGTCTGCTGCTCTGAATTTATTTTCCAAGCAGACTCTTTTAATTTTTTTAAGACTCTATTAATGAAATTGATCGTAAAATTTGTGGCACCAATTTATTCTACAACTTTTTTAAATTATTTTTTTTGCTCGTCTAGGCTTGACAGCCACGCTGACATTAAATTAAAATTCTTTCTACGTTTTCTTAATTTCTTTTTTTTCAAGAAAACAGCCACAAAAAATTTAATAGAGTTTGATAAATGAAATTAAGACTCCTCCTCAGTTCTAATCTTTGGCAAACAGGCAAGATTTTGCGATATCAACATTGGTTTTCAATACCAATATTTTTCCTTGACAATACAATAGTCTTTTTCGTTTGTTTCCTCTACTCCAACAAAGCAATTTTACTTGCCAAGAATGCCAGAATGTAAGGAAATGTTGGAAAATTCTATTAAGGTGAGAGGAATTAAGCGTTTATTGATTTGGTTCAATAAACTGTTAAATTGAAAATTTGAAAACGTTTGGGAATTCAAATATTAAAGAAAAATTATTAAAGTGCAGCCAAAATATTCGTTTACAATCACTGAATAAAAGTTTGAAATGTGATTAAAAATTCATTATACGAGTTGTGTTGAAAACACAATTTTATAGACCACATAGGCATCATAAGGCCATAATAAATTGTCTTCCAGTAAATCTGTTCAAAGCTAATGCGTTGATTAGACAGCTTAATCCGAGGCAACAGGGTTCTTTTTCAAATTATCTTCTACAATTAAGAGATTCGAATTCTTCGAGTCTTCAAATTCTCTCTGGCAATACCGGTATCACCAACCGCGTAGCTTTGTAGCTGATGGACTGACTAGATATGCATAGATATGCCTCTTCTGTAAGGTGCTTCATTTGAATAGACTCTTATAAATACTTGGTTGAGGAAGAATTTTCCATCATTGCAAGAGACAATTGGCCTAAATTGACAAGAAAGCATATTTATATGTACTGGATTGTAGAGAAAGCTTTGTCACTGTATCTATGTTCATTTGTCATTAACGTGGCAAGAAAAATCTTCACTTATCTGTTGATGACTTCTGTCGAAGAAGACAACCATGTACGTCTTAAGCTCGACGCAGACTTCTCTAATTTCAATTTTCCTTTCTAAATGCACTCACGGATATATCGCACTCATCGCTTTATGGTGATGTCACAAGAGTATTTGCCCAAAAAAGCTTAAAGCTGGATAAAGTTGCTTTTCCTAGCTATGCTATCCTACGCTTTTGTTCGCTCTTCTGATGTGTGCTGAATGAGTTAATTTTATAGTTTATCGTCGATTTCGAACGAAAGATTAGTGAAACTTATCATGACAATTTTATTTACTCTCTGAATTTTTTACAAAAGGCAGTTGGGAAGAACTTCTTTAAAATTTTGCTTTGTTCTAAATGTTAGAACTGATGTTTAAACTCAAGAGTTCTCTGCTAATAAGCCAACAGAACGTTATCTACAAGACTACTCCGGTCTATCATATATAGACCATATATGTATTGTTACCACAATGCAAATGGTGTTACGTCGTTTAACATTAAAATGTTAAACAAAAACTACAAAAACAAAAAAAAAAAGAATAAACTTGTTTACATGATAAACAAGTAAGCACAAATCTACCAACATCAGTGTTAAAAGAGATAAACAAGCAAACAAAAATGCAACAACAAACATTACAAGAATAAATACACATAACATAATTGCAATCTACGAACTCATATTGTAAACGTTTTTAAAAAGGGAAAAACGTAACAGTATGAATAGGTTGTTAATTCTCTATGTAGAATTAAGTCCAATAAACATCGACGGAACATCAGACCTTAGGTTTTAGTTGAGGTTCACATGAAGTTCTTGGAGAATGGGTGATCAGATCATAGAGCCAGAACTGCCAGCTCAGCAAGCAGCCTGGCTTGGATTAATTACAGACATACAGACTCGACACATACATACATACATACATATATACTCAACCCTTCAGTCTGGATTACATGCATATAGTCGACTACGAATGATAGAATATCGAGAAACTTTTAATGGCAATTTTATTTAGTCTCAGAGTTTTAGCCAGAAATTTGCTAACAGAAAGTCGCCAAAAATATATTTTCTCATATTTCGTTTTGTTGGAGATGTGTGACATGGAATTTGAAACGAGGCCTTACGTTTAATAAGCCAACACGCTACCTGCTTTACTACGACGACTTTATTAGACGACATTAGGCCGGCTGATCGAATCTACATCCGACTCAAAAAAGTACCTCCGATGGAGCACCTTTAGGAGGCCACCTCTAAAACAGATGATATATCTGACTTCGTTATGAATAGTTGGAGTACTTTAAATGATGCTTATCAAGTCGTACAAAATTATTCTCATTGTTTTACACACTCTCACTCCAACGGTTAAAATCTCAAGCATAATGACTATATCTAAATACATTATTTTGTTATTTTGTTGTGGTTTTTAACTTCGTACACTTATCTGACTCTATCCTTACTAAACTAGGAAACATATTTTGCTGAAGTCATATAAAGGAAAACGTACTTAGACCCCCAGCCATAAGAGTAAGAATTAAAAATTATTTGAGAGCATAAAAGCCTTTCATTGTAATCCCTTTTTAAATTGTGCTGATGATTTAGAAAAATGATTAATGATTTCAATCATTTTAAGGCAAATATTTTCTCAACCAAAATCCTTTTTATTGCAATTCGTTGAGCACTTATCAGAGAAAAGTTATGAAAAATAAAAAGGAAACAAAAATGTTACTAAAAGGTCTAAGGAAGCACATAAAGAAATGAAATTAAAAGACATGAATTTTCGTTTCTTTGTGAAGTTTCTTAATTTTTGTGTCTATGTAATGAATTTTCTATGAAAAATATTGATTCACAGGTGTTTGTTGCTTGCAAAACCATAAAAAGAGCACCTTAACTTACAGTTTTGCAAAAACGAAATCTTCTGAACTCGAACTTGATAGTAACAGTATCCGCTCAGTAGTAATACTTGAATTTGGTAACATATTTAAACATATAATTTTAGTTTGTTTTGCCAAATGTATTGTTTTATTTGAAATTGGAATATGAAATCAAATTAAATTAATTTTGCTTGTATTCTTTTCCCGAAAAAAAACCAGAGTTTAGGTAATTTTAATAAACCTCCAGCTGACACTTGACATAAAAACTGTATAAATTTTACAGCAGCCAGTGTTTCGCCAGTTACAACTGTTTTAGCTAATTTTTCTATTTCGGCTATCCTTTGCCATTTACTGTTTAAGCCAGAGAGTAAAGGAGGTACAAATGGTTTGAATTTTTATTCTATATTCAGTAATTGTTTGGCTTCTCTTCAAATAAATTGACTGGTAAAATTTTTTTTTTTTTTGTTTGTTCGTCAACAAGTTTCGTCTATTTTAAATCTTGTTTTTTTTCTGGCAACAGTTAACAAATAAACAACTGGCATGTATTGTCATGTATTGCCGTGTACTGCTGTCTTCATTTAGAGGCTTTTCTGTGCCATTTTTCCTTGGGTTTTAGAGAAATTATTTTTATTTGAATCCTGTTAACTGCTTTTGGAATAGTTTCGATGGTTTTTGTTTTCTTATAACTACTGCACAGTATTGAATATCATTTTTTTTTAATTTTTATTTCTATCTAAAGTAGTTGAACTCTTGTGAAAGTTGAATATAAAATATTGTTACGAAATTGGAAATGGTGTTACTAAAATAATAAACAAAAGCTCCAAAAACAACACAATGGACTTGATTATGTATAAAATCATAAACAAAAGCTCCAAAAACAAAACAACGGACTTATTAACATGATCAACGAATGAGTAAAATTATAGCAACAACAACCATGGGCTTGTTTACATGATCAAGGAATAAACAAGAATATAACAGCAACGTTAGTGTATACAAAAAGGGGATAAACAAAGTAAACAAGCAACAACAACACTACGATGACAAATGTAACAATATACACGAACAACAATAATGAAAACAACTTGTTTATATTTTTAGATATTTCTCGAAGGCAGTCATTGAGAGTATCCATTATATTATTGATCCAGAGGTATAAAAGGGAAGACAAAGCGAGCAACGAAAAGGAGTAATAATTCAGTCAGACTTGTGTGAAGACACGAATTGTGGTTAGAAGATCTCCGTTATAGATCTGTACACAGTATAACTGTTGTTGCTTGCAAAAAGGTTGTTAGCAGAGAAAGAATAACAATTTAAGTAAATTGTTGTTGTGTAAATCAATTTTACCAACGGTAGCACACGGAATTGTGCGAAGAATAAAGAGTTGATTTCAAATTAAACACACATTTATTTTTATTTTATTTGCAATCTACGAACTCATGTTTTTAACGTTTTTAAAAAGGTAAAAACGTAACAATATTTTATGTTCAATTTAATTGGCTGTGCGTAGCAGTGACATTTGCTAATCCTAAGACTTTCTCTCCTACCTAAATTAGGTTAGGCTAGCAGGTAGCTTGCCATTCACAGACAAGTTCACTCACCGGCCCATATAGAACATTGTATTACATGTTTTGCGGTGAGCCCCCTTGTCATGATCCGTTAGTGCTGGATTTGAACCACCCCGAGCTCTAGATGAAACCGGCCAGTTCCCCTAGTGGCAAGTCCGCCATCATGTCCAGATCTTCAAAAGTTCTGACACTTAAAAACGATGACGTCTATTTCGAAGTGTAGGGTACTCTCATATAAGGTGTTGTATTGTATTCTCCACTCCATGGCAGTTTCTGCAGTAATCCTGCTGGAGCAGACCGAGCTAGTCAACGAAATTGAATTCCAGTTAGAGTGCAAACCGTTAGAGTGCCGAACTCAAGTAGCTTTCACTCCTACCTGTTTATGCTACCCCGAAGAAATATTTTTTTTTAATATTTCGTTTTTATGTCTGACCTGGGGTACGAACCCGTCCAATAAGCCAACACACTACCTACCAGACTACGGCGTCTTCTGTAATGAAGAAATTGAATTAAAAGACCTTCAATTATGGCATTCTATTATGGCATTCTATCTGCACAACAGCACTCGGCTGCATGCCCTGAATAAGAGCTCCTTAGCACCTCTTTTATTGCTTTTTGGAGTAAACAGGCCTGCCATCATTTGCCTATTGTAGTTTGACTCCAAATTCTAAATCACAATGCAACTTTAGCTTATTTTTGTAGAAATACTTGTTGTTTCTTAAAAATGAATAACAAAGAATTTTTCCCTCACTAAAGCAGGCCATCACGACAGGAACTTAACAATTCTCGGTTAACAGGAAGACCTTCCTCTACGTCTATTGTCTATCGCTATCCGATTAAATGGTGTCCCGTATACTTGTTAATGCTATCGACGGTGAACCAAACTAATTGTGTAGCAGCACATATTTTTAAAAAAATTTGACGTTGTCGTCGATTTAAGAAAGCTTACCATTGTCTGATATAACAAAATTTATTGTTTTGAACCGAGTTTGGCAAGCTTGGACATCAGTGGTGCTTTGATAAACACGCTGCAGGCTAGTCTCGAGGTCATCTTATCTGTGCTGGAAGTAGAAGCGATTCATCCGGGTTTTAGATGCGACAACATCATACCAGATACTGTTGTCGAACGAACGTACAAAGTCACACTCCCACACGGGAAGAATGGAGAGAATGATGTCATCGAAGGAAAATGAAATGTGGAACTAGATATGAAGTGTATTCCACTAAGCTGACACTGAATAAGTAATACATATTACCTAAACAGGCCAGTGTATTTTCGTCGGAGATTTTGCTATTGAACAAACTGCACTGATAATTACCTCTTTTGAACTTTATCATATGTGTTGACAGTCCAGCAGCAATCAAAGCGCTGTAATCTCACCTTGTCATATCAAAGGGCAATACGAGTACCGAGTGAACTAGCCTGTAAACGACAAACTATCCGCTAACCTAACCACATGTTGTTCAAAAATCTCAATCATCTACGGAAGTACGGTATATTAAAACTATAAAATTTTGAATTTCAAAAAAATATTTACCATAATTAAAGAAATTTAATATTGTTTAATAGAAAATCGTAAGAATAACATAAATTATCACTTAGCACCTACATACACACAAACGTATTTAAGAATCGAGTACATTACCGTAAGGAAATCCAATTAATAATACCATCAATGGATATAATTTATTAGGATTAGAAGCACACAAATCATATATATATGTATGTATTCTCTTTGTTTAAAATTTTATTTAATAATTTTTTTCATGCAAAATATTTAAAGGGATTTATTTGTTCAATGAACATTAGTTTCTATTTAAATTTTAAACACTCAAATGAAATCAATGAAAGGATTAAATGAAAATACATGTTCAAAGTGAATGAATGGAAATTTAATTGTAAGACATTATTATGTAGGAAGTAAGAAGGGGTTTCGTGAGAAAATGCACGTTGGGCGAAATTCATTGGGTTTTCTCATAAAAATGTCATGGCAGAATGGTTAAAAAGATATACTTGCAGTCAAATCCTTAGGAAAGTGGCACGATGACAACTGTTGTCGGGTCAGACTATCGCTGTAATATGATGCTAAAATTCTCTATTAGAGCAGCGCCTTCTTTTCCTAGGTAAAGTAAAAGCTTTTCCTTTCTTTTTCCACATGGTTCTTAATTTTATTAAGAACAACTATGTGTTCAGTTGTAAGTATTACTTGCCGGAACCCAAATTCGAATATGTAACAATAACTTACTTAGATAACTGGTAATTAACTTTAGTCAGGATTACAAATCAGCTTTTCACACCACCCATGCAAAAATAATGATTTTGTGAAACTTTTGATGGTAATTTTATTTGCTATCAGTGTTTTGTCCAAAGACTTTTGAGAAGACTTGGCCGGAAAAAATATTTCACACAGAATAAGTCTATTTAAGACCGATAGCAATCCTACGGTTCCGCTCGAGATCTTCCGAAAGATTAGTTCATAATCAGGTGTCCCGACAATCCATTGAGTTTGTATGCTTATGTTAGGTTGTTTTAAAGTACAGGTCACATCATGGCAGTTTCTGCAGTAATCCTGATGGAGCAGACCGAGCCCGTCAGCGAAACTGCCAACAGCGCAGTGAGCCGTTAGAGTTTCTGTCAAAGTGCGAACCGTGCTCTCGTCGAACTGAAGAAGTTCACTAGTTTTCTCGATGTCTACTGCTGAACACAGCAGTTATGTTAGATCACCTATGGTTTGTTGAATTATATTCTGCTTTTCCAATTTGGCGCATACATCACTTCCTTCGTCTGTTCCTCAGACATATCCAATCTTTCCGTGTAAGTTCGTCCGCCTTTTCGTTTCCCTCTATGCCACAGCTCGAAAACCATTATTGTGTCGAGAGTCCATGCAGCTCCTAACGCCCTTTGATTTGACGAGGTGGGATCCCAGCGCTTTGATTGCTACTTGTCTGTCTATACATATGATTAAGTTCTAAGGGGGTAGGTCCCCTGTTTCAATCATGCGTACAGCTTGTTCTAGAGCTAAAATTTCCGCTTGAAATACGCTGGCCTGATAAGGTAATCTGTATGAACCTTACAGTGCCAGTTAGCGGAATAGAATCCAGGTCCACATTCCATTCTCGCGCCATCGATGAAGATTATAATCAGCTGAGCAACACATTCTTCCTGTGTGGAATTCCCATTGTACGATTGAATTTGTAAATTTTGAAAAATTTAGGATTTCTCCGATCATGTGATTAAAAAAATATTGATCACTATTGAGTCATGTATGACTTCAATAAGCCACCACATAGCCTTCGAATAATGTTCAACTGCAGGCATTAGGCTCCAATAACAATATTTTCGTTGTTTGTTAGTATGTTTTTTATTGTAAACTTCGAAAATTTCTTTCTTAACTATTGCTCTGTAGTATTGTTTTAACAATGCAGTATGCAGTACAGATGCGTAAAAATAACTTGGAAACAATGAAAAGAAACATTTTTTGTTGTGTGTATTAGTATATGTGTTTAAAACTTTTCTGTTTAAAATTTGTTATTTTTGCTCTTTCCTTTATTACATGAAAACTACAAATCCTTGGAAATAACAATGAAAACTTTATGTCTTTTGTCGATTATTATGAGGGCTTAAAAAAGGAAAAAAGGAAACACTTTGGCAAAAGAAACTTGAGTAAGACAAACACAATAAGGCAGTATTAGTTTGATATTATGAACATACTTAAACACATAAAATAAACACACACACTTTCACATGTGTGTGTGTTCTTAAATCTCAATTAAGTATTTGTGTTTTGAAGACAAAACAAAAGCTCAGCTGTTTGTAAGCTTCTTGCTTCCAAAAGAAGTCATCCACAAGTCAAAAAAGAAGAAAGCGTTGAACGAAGCAACAAAATGACAAAGTAATGACTGCGTAACAACATTTTATTTGTGTTCACAACATTATAATTCATTCGTTATCTACACCAGCAGCATGTGAAATTTGTTTTTTCATTGAAATAAATTGTTTAACCAACGGAACTAAAACAGTTGCCGTACAAGCTGTCATAAACTTCTGCAAGAAATAAAGGATGAAACTATTGCAATAGGAAGTAATTTAAAAGGAATTGTATGGCAACTGAAATATAGGGTGAGTGATTTAAAAGTTTAAATTTGAAAATACAATAAAACGGTTTGATATTTTGCTAAATTTATTTTTTGTTGTAAAGTACAATTGTTTCGGTTAGAAATGGAATATTATTTCCTTCACGGCTGGCCTCACAGTACCTCATTCGATCGCACCAATATTCGTACACTTTTTCGAGTGTATGAGGTCGTATCTCAGCAATGGCATCAAATGCTAAATTGTCTCTGGTTTGTCGCCATAACATTTTTCTTTAACGGCGCCCCATAGAACGGTGTCAAATTGTAGCTTCTTGACGGCCAATTGACATCACCAGTTTGGCTGATTAAACGGCCATCAAACGTTTGACGTAATAAATCGATTGTGGCATGAGATGTGTGGCAATCATCCTGTTGAAACCTAACATCGTTCACATCAATACCATGAGGAGCAGATAAAAATAAAATCGGTTAACACGGCGTGATCACTGTAATGATTGAGCCGTCGTAATTTTCAAAGAAATATGGGCCATTGAAGCCTCAGCTCTAGAAGCCACACCAAACACTCAATCGTAATGCGTGCATTGGCTTCTGTAAGACCACGTGTGGGCTTTCTGAGCCCCAAATACGGCAATTTTGCTTATTAACGTACCCACCAAGATGAAAATGAGCTTCATCCGAAAAGATGATTTTTTTGGGTAAAATCGATATTATCGTGCAGTTTCTTGTTCGCATAATAAATACTAACGTTGCTCAAGCGTAATTCGGTTCATTACATCCAGTGGAGATAATATATTGAATTTTATGACAGAATAGAATGACGTAAGCATTGCCAGATTCGAAATAAACCGATAGATGAACCACCCTATACAAGTGAAATACACGTTCTGTCAGAAAGGGCATTGATTTGATGGTAGTAGATAAAAAGTCTTTTCTATGCTTTCTATTCCCTCCGTTAGTCAAGTTATAACGTAACTTTTGACAGTTCTGAACACTTTCAGCCAAATTGGTAATTATGGGCACAGAGATGGCCTAAAATATAAAGAGGCTCAAAACCGATGGTAGAAACGACCACACTTTATGGTTCTTACGTTTCTTAGAAAGTGTACAAACACCAATGTGGCTGCCGACTGATGAACAGAATTCGGAGACGGTAAGTCAAACTAATCACCATGATGCTCTGTTCTATTCGAACTTAACGATTACTTACTACATTCAATTGGTTTTCATCCAGTCTGGTGTCAGTGAGTTAGTAAGTTATTGAGACAAAACCCCCTCGCAATGCCGAGTGATAGACGGGGTATGCACCACCAGCACTCTGTTACACTCCAACTAAGACATCATTTGCTTTTCTCTATTGGTACTCTACTAACACCCTATTAAAGCAGAAAGCAGAAAGAAAGTGGTGGAAGTAAGACCCATATGTATTTTGAACATGACGGAATTTTGAAAAGGAATGCAAGCTTGATTACATGGTTCTCTATAAATTCTTGAACAATACATTTGGTTTCAAAAGACAAAGCACTAGTTTGCGATTACCACGTCAATGCATAATTTTAATATTGAAATACATTTGATCACTTACAGACTATAACTTCCTCCTATAGGATGGAAAATATAGAAACCCTAAAAAGAAAAGTTCTCTCTCTACTGCTAAGCAAACATTCGATCCGCTGGCTTTTTATTTGGCTTCAGTTTTTAGGCAATAAAATCGTAACTTGTAGTCGCCGTAGTCTAGTAGGTAGTGTGTTCGCTTATTAGACGTAAAGCCTGGGTTCAAGCTCCAGGTCAGACATCAAAACGAAATATGAAAAAAAATATTTCTTCGGCGACTTCCTCTCAGCAGATTTCTGGCAAAAATTCTGAGAATAAATAAACCTGTCATGAAAAAGTTTTTCAAAATCTGTCGTTCAGAGTCGATGTTAAACTGTAGGTCCCGAAACTCAAGTATAAAATTAAGGCACACAACTTGAGTGGTGTGAGAAGCTAGGCCGTAATCCTGACTGAAGGGTTGTAATGGCCAATTATGTATGTATGTATGTATGTATGTATGAAAATCGTAACTTATTTTACAATATCACCATTGAGTAGATCCGATCAGCTCAAATTTACCCTGAACGATCAACTACCTTGGATTTAATGCCAATCAATACTCAACAATTTTTAAAGTGCTGAAGTACCTCAACTTACATAACTGAGCTTAAGTTGAATACGAAAAGTAACTGGAACCACCTACTCCTGCAATAGGACAAATGATGAAATATGGAGACTCGTCGCATTGAATTTGAATATATTCGTTGTTTATGGCATGTATAGCTTTTTGCCAACTAAGAATCTCCGTTAGGATATACACCATATGTGCCAATCCAATCACAAATATTAGGCTGTCTATTGCGCAAAGCTTCCTAAAATATTCAAATAACACATCTGCTTTCCTCAAAGCGACGGAATTTCCAGACAACAGGTTTAAGCATTTATACATACATTTTTACAGTCTTATGCAAAAAAACTTACAACATGCTTACTAACCGTTGTTAAGCTAAATTCGATAAAAGTATATCCAAAAACGATAATTAGCTTAAAACACCTGTAGTAAACCATTGTTAAATCTGAGGAATTTAACAATGGTTCGACCCTATTTTAAACTAATTTTAAGAACTTTTATTGAAAAATATTTTTAATTTATAAATAACGTCATTGTAGAGTGTGAGAAGCTAGGCCGTAATCCTGACTGAAGGGTTGTAATGGCCAATTATATATGTATGTGTATGTCATTGTAGATCTGAGTATTTCCAGGAAATAATAGAAACATTTTTTTTTTCAGTTCATAAAACATTTATTAAAAAAACAAACAAAAAATCCAAATTATTCTCTTTCCAAAAATATAAATTTTGTTTACAAAATAGTTTAGTGATGTCTAAATCATCAAAACAAATTTAAAGAAACCGGTACTCGAATACTTTCTTTAATCAAAATATAATATTTTAATTACTTTGGTCGCCGTGGTCTAGTAAGTAGTGTGTTGGCTTATTAGACGAAAGGCCCGAGTTCAAATCCCAGGTCAGACATCAATATTTCTTCGGCGACTTCCTCTCAGCAGATTTCTGGCAAAAACTCTGAGAGTAAAAATTGCCATGAAAAGCTTCTCAAAAAATCTGCCGTTCGGAGTCGACTTTAATCTGTAGGTCCCGCCACTCATGTATAAAAATAACGCACACAAAATGAGTGGTGTTGAGGAGTTAGGCCGTAATCCTGACTGAAGGGTTGTAATGGCCAATTATGTATGTATGTATGTAATTACATTGGTTGTTTTATTTTATTTGTACATTGTTTTTATTAAATAAACAAATACAATCCCATTTTTATGTTAATAAAAACAATTATTTTGCATAAAAACATAAGAAAAATAATATTAGACACGAATACCAAATGAACTAATAATCGTTCATACACAACATTAAGGAAAAATTGAGAGAATAAAATAATGGTATTGCCAGCATCAAATAAAAAAAACATTAAAATGTATATCAGTTAAAATACTGTTTTTGCATATACTTTTTTAATAATGGATTATTAAGCTAAAAGTCGTTGTTAACTAATGTTCATTTTAAGGTCATAATAAGGTTTTTTTTTGCATAAGACTGTTAGCCTCTATGTTCACAAATGTTTTACTCAATATATGAAATTTTAGAATGTAGAGATATTCCATTTTTTTTTAGAAATGTTAAAAGCAGAGAGCTTTCCTGCAAATGGACAAAGCATTAGAAAAAGTCCTTTGAGCACCACCCGTAGTTATGAGCCTTTTTATAGAAAAAACTAGCAACAACCTGCGCGCGTTGCTGAGGCGCCAACTAAAATAAATTTGAAGGAAAGACATTACAGAAATATCCGATTAATTTTGAATCATTTTATTGATTTTGTTTCCCGTTGTCCAGATGATTCAGACGAACGGGCCTGAGTAGTACGCATTCGATTAGTTTCTAATCTCACATCTCGTTGTTGAAATGATTCATGCGTACAGGTCTCAGCGGCATGTACTTGAAGATTTTCCAGTCTCAACGCTCATTGCTCACCTAATTCTGAGGCCCGTAATGTTCTTTTCGACCAATTGCTTGTCATTCATTTTGAGTAATTTTCAGCGGCCCCATCTGAAACTTTGCTAAAGATCATAGCATGATCAATTTAACGATTTAATTAATTTTAAGTAATTTTCAGTGGCGCCACCTGCCGGAAATTGGTCATACCAACTTATAAACCTTCGTCGGCTCATGTGCAACAACTTTGCTAAAGATCATAACATGATCAAATGCACAGTTTACTATTTAGTTTATTTTGAGTAATTTTCAGTGGCGCCACCTGTCGGAAATTGGTCATACCAACTTTCGTCCGATATCGACTCTACGAACTTACCCACCAAATTTTATTTGCCTACGATCAATATGTACCTAAATATTCAATTTTAACGATTTGCACGCCCTCTTAACATTTAGGGATATGAAAAATATATGTTGTCCGATTCTCAGACCTACCCGATGTGCACACAAAATTTCATGAAAATCGGTCTATCCATTTCGGAGCAGTTTAACCACTAACACCGTGACATGAGAATTTTATGGATTAGAAATTTTATATATTAGAAGATTATAAAAAATTCTTTAAAGCCCTATGTATTTAAATTCAGTTTGAATTTAAAATCTTAAATGATGCCAATTTAAGCTAAACATGTCACTCTTGAATTTCTCCCGAATTTCAAATGTTTTCGTTACAAAACTGAAGAGGAGAAAAATTGTCAATTTGCCATTCGATTAAATTGAAGAGATTTTCTACCACAAACATAAGGATTAAGACATATACACATACCCCAGCTAATTTATATATCAACACATATAAACTTATACAAAGTCAGAAGCATACAACCATGCTCGGCTTTACTATACATATGATACATATCCATATATGTATGTGATATATTCTTGGCTTGCTATGTCTTTATACAGTGTTGTACAAAATAATACGAACAAAATTTAAATTCTTATAATTTAATTTCACAATTCAAAAACAACAACTGCCTGCTGAAGTCATTAACCACATGACTAACACCAATGCATGGCCCGTGATTACCTAAAATGCGCGGTCCTTTGGAGTTCAGTAGACTTTCTAATTTTGCCAAGATTTGCTGTGACGAGATTTGCTAACTCGAAGCTGCTTCTGGGACATTGACGGAATATATTACCGCATTGTTAGTTCAAGGCATTCGGATTCAAAGTAGAAATTCCAGGGTAGAGGATGTACTCGAAAGTTCAATAGTTATGTAACGTCTGGCTGCTCTCCAATTTCCCGCCATCCTACAGAACACTATTAGGTACGCTGCAGCGATAATTAATACTGCAACGCTCTGCGTGAGGTCCTTAATTGCCACTACTGCAGTCCGTATGATCGGCACTTCTGTCTAAAATTAAATGCCGGAAAGGCCGAGAAGCCATACCATTTAACCTACAGCTACTGACTTAAGGGAAACGATGATATCATTCACAGCGCTATTCAGTTTCCATCCCAGAAGATTTGTGAGGATTAATTTACAACGTATTCCACAGCATTTTTCCATTCTCCTTTATTAGGAATGAAAAACTTACTCATCGTGTGGTCTCACGTTATCTACATCATCAGTGATCAGTATTTGATTTGTCTTTCGTCGTCCAAAGGCGTTGACTGTTAAGTTTATCAGATATAACTCAAGGATTATGCTCATTATAGTCAAACCAAAGCAACCATAGTGACCTATTTTTTCATGGCCTGGGTAGTTTTATGCCTACCCTAGTGGAGTGCTGGTATATATGAGACTTCAAGAAACTGTCAGCTTAGGAGATCGAGTGATTAACAGATTACTCCTTAACTCTCTCTTTGACTCTTTAATTTTGGGAAATTCCTCGTAACTTAGTAAGAAAAATTAATGGAGTAATCGAGGAGATACATATTCTTCTCAGTGAATGTGGTTAAATCTTGAGCGGGAATTTCTGGAGAAAAAAAAGAGACGGGTATTTGATGCGGGGATCTGAGGAAATCGGCGAAGAGGGCAACCTTGTTTGCGTTGGAAGGACCAAATCAAGGAAGCCCTGTCTTCGATTGGTGTGACCAATCGCGCAAGAAGAAGAGACGCCTGAAAGGATGTGTTACGGCAGGCCGAAATCCGTTAATGGGGTTGTTAACGGCCAATTAAGTAAGTAAGTCGAAGAAGAAATATTTATCATATGTATTTTCGTTTTGATGTCTGATCCAGTGGTTGAACCAAGGTCTTACGTCTAATAAGCCAACACACCACATACAGTGAGAAGCTAGGCTGTAATCCTGACTGAAGGGTTGTAATGGTCTATTATGTATATACATATGTATGTATGTATGTACTACCTACTAGACCATGGCGACTTTCCTCTCTTTCTCTTTAAGTAAAACTATTGTTTATGGTTGCTTCTCTTCTTCTTTCAAAGGATTGTACCGAAAAAAGCCTTGTTAAAATTTGTTAACGATTTTCTAGCTTCAAAAACTTGTTATTACAGTGTGCTGCTACTGTTACTATTTGTTCATACGTGCCTTAAAATGTATGCCTTCCTGCCTGCTACTCAACCATTTCTCTTTTAGGCTAGCATACCCAACAAGAGTTTGGCATTTCATACGAAATGAAAAATATTTTCAAATATTTTTTGGCAACAGCAAAATATAAAATCAGAAATAAAAAAGAAACACAGAAAAATTATAAAATCAAAGTGAGAATAAAATTTTTTAAAATATTCGTGCCGAAATGTTTTACAGATGCACACAAAAAATATTTTTACGCGCATAGCAAATGAAAATGAAATATCACACAGAAAGTATTTTTGGCTTACTTGTGGCATATAAAGTGCCAATTGCGAAAGTAGTAGAATAAATCCGTGATTTTTTTTCAGCATCCAAATATTTTATTGAATTCTGGAAAACCCAAATCAAATTTTGGCAATTACGTTAAAATAGAATTTGCAGTGGCAAAATGGAATTTATTTTTTAAGCGTGAAAATTTAACTTTAAAAAACATTTTCAAAACGTTTTAATAAAATCATGACTTAATTTACAGAACTAGTGAGATTTGCATGAATGAATGCAATTAAAAAGTTTTCTACAAATAAATTTGTGGAGAAACAATGTTGGCAGTAATTTGATTTAAATAGACAATCTTCAATTTAAAAACGAAATTGTTCTAATTTAAATGTCATAACATAATATTTTCGTGAATGGAAAATATTGTTACGAAAATGAAAAATCTGGCGTTTTGTTTTTACATTGCTTAACGTTAAAATTAAACAAAACAAAACAATACAGTAAACAAACCTGTTTACAAATTATCGTACTGTTTAATATAACATCAAACATCAGCATAAAAAAGATAAACAAAAATACAACAACAAACACCAGAATAAAAAATGGTAAGCAATTAAAAACAATATACCAACAACACTACAGTAAAAAATATAAACAACGGTGTTTACATTTATAGAGATTTCGCCTTCGAGAACAGTCATCCGACTGTTTATTCTGTAGTATAAAAGGCAAGGCAAAGCAGGCTACTAACTTAGTCAAGTCCAGGCAGTCTTGTGTGAAGACGCGGTGTATTTGAAGAGAGTAATCATGAAAAGATTTGTCGAATAATTGTCTAGTGAATAGTGGCACACAGAATAGTGCGGATAATAAAGAATTTTAATTAAAACTAGGAGCTCATATTCTAAACGTTTTTGGAATTTGAAAACGTAACGATAATCTTTATTTTAATGATTAATTAATGACCATTCATGATACCAAGAAGAATATTAACAAATATTTAATTTTAATCACTTTAATGCAAAAGAGTTTTAATAATAAAACCAATGCTTTTAAAATAATTAACATATCTAACGAAATTGGTGAGTTGCTTATGTGTATGGATGAATGCATATGTGTGTGTGTGAGTGTTTTAATTGACATTTGAAGCTGTTATTAATTCTCAATCATTTCAATACTCCACTAGGAAATAAATAATGCAACTGTGACGACAAAAGGCGGAGACCTTGTTTTTGCCCGCACCATATCACTGGATGATATTTGTGATTTAATGTATTGTTTATTTTCTTTTATATTTTTGTTGTATGAATTATTGTAAATAAAACTATTGTAATTATTTTAGTATAAGTTTATAACAGGCCCCACTGTGCCTAAAATATTTAAAGTAATTTTTGCTAAGCTCTGATGGTCTATTTTTAGAAATATTATTATTCTTTATAACGGTTGTCGTACGACTCACCTCTGACCTACAAGACCTCTCTGCTGAATTCAATTGGTGCTTGCTCTCACATTGGTAAGTTGTAGAGTAGGACACAACATGATTGATCATGTTTGATCTGTTATTCGTTACTTTTGTGAATAAAAGCGAGCGTGACTTCAGCGACCGAGCAGTTGGTGATGAGTTGCTGGTAAGGCAGGTTGATCTTATGACATCGGCTGTTGCTGAAAATATATCAAATCACAAGTGGTATGGTTGTCCCCACTAGTGAGATATTTACAGCCAGCAAAACATTGGCAACTGTGACTGGACGGACACCGGAGACTTCAGAACCACAATCATCCTGTGCGTAGGCCGTTTGATTGTTGCCCTGACATTCACCTCTGGCTTTGGTCGTTCTGACATCCTCCTCCGGGGATTTTGACTAACCGGACGGAGATCTTGGAGCCATAATCATCCCGTGCATAGGCCGTTTGATTGTTGCCCTGACATTCACCTTTGGCTGACTTGACTGACTGTGCCGGGGTAACAGCAAGGACCAGTAGAAACCACAGTCATCCAGGGCGCATGCCGTTTGACTGTTGTTCTGACTCAACCCCACTGCGGCACTGTTACTTGACGAACCGTTGTTTGGCCGGCCTAGGACTTATTAAGTAATATTAAACTTAATTTTTCCTTCTATGTAGCCCTAATGTAGTTTAGTACGTAAGCTATTTTACTTAATTTTAATAAATAGCTTTAAAACTTCAACGAAGCACTCGACGCCGCTGATCTACCTCAGCACCAAAGCGGAAACGTGTCGTTATACAACCAATAGCGATGCTTCTTATAGGAATTGCCATCGAATGACCAGAGTGTAAATCTCTGTTTCACGCTCTCTACATTTTAGAATTCTTTTTCAATTTCCATTTGAGTTCATTAGCATCGTATATGAATTTGTTCTTGCAAACATACCAAATGTAACTGCATCAAATTCAATAGCAATACTAAATGAATTTAAAATAATTTTTAATCTCCTATCTAACTAGAATACAATAAATGCATTCGCATTCAAATTCAAACAACAGAAACTGAATTCAGTGGATTTGCTATATGGCATGAACTATTGATTGAATATGTGAACATATTCATACATTCTCACATACTTCTTAAGCCAATATTTATAGGTGTACTGACATCAAATCTCTTTAACAAATGTTTCAGACAGTGATAGCAAATTTCTCTAAGTCGGAATATTTCTTCTTTAAATAATATTTTATTTTTATTATTACATGCATATGTACATACATAATTGGTCATTATAACCATTCAGTCAGGAATTACGACCCAGCTTCTCACACCACTTATGTTGTGTGTGTTAGTTTTAAACGTCAATAGTGGCAAACGCAGTTAAAAGTCGACAAGTTTACAACATGAGTGGTGTGAGAAGCTCACGCTCTCACGCTTGTTGGCTTATTTGTAGGGTATAAATCAAAACACTTTAATGGTCTTGCCTCATGGTAAATGTGGTTGCAATATGCAATCAAGCGCTTCCACCAAATTTCTTGTTTTTCGTTTGTTCACAGGCAAAACTAATGGCCGCAAGCAAAATATAGCAACCACCGCGACGATGAAAGTAAGTAGTAGTATACATATAAACAACATGTATTACGTATACGTACCATTTTTCTATAAGCCTGTGTATACTTGTGTACGTAAAAGCCATTGCATATACAGTGCCGGTAAAAAAAATAGCACTTCTATAGAGTATATGCTTTCTCTTCATATGAAACATTTACTATACATTTCACTTTGTTTTTAGTTTTACTGTAATATACAGAGCAAAATTGTGCTGTATGGTGGAAAAGGATCTCTTTCGTATGTAAGACGACCACCTAGAGTAGAATATAACCCAAGATTCACTTCTAAGACCATAAAGCACGGAGGTTCAAGTGTAATGGTTTGGGCATGTTTTTCATACTACGGAGTGGGGCCAATATATTGGATAAAAACCATAATGGATCAACATGTTTACGTTGATATATTGGAAAACGTGATGTTGCCTTATGCTGAAGAGGAAATGCCTTTGTTATGGCTCTTCCAACAAGACAACGACCCCAAACATACCAGCAAAAAGGCTCGTCAATGGTTTTTAGACCATTCCATTAATATTATGAAATGGCCTGAACCCCATTGAAAATCTTTGGGCTGACGTCAAAAAAAGTGTGTCAGAAGCAAAACCTACTAACAACGAGCAGCTATGGGAAGTAATTAAGGAGTAGTGGGAAAAAAATATGTGAGGACTTAGTCAATTCAATGCCAAATCGATGTGCTGCGGTTATTGCCAACAAAGGCCATTCAACAAAATATTAAAACCTTCCATTTATTTAGTTTTATGATTTATTTTATATTTTCTTAATTTTTTTCTTTTTTTATTGTATTATTTTGCTTTTGTATAAGATAATATTCATAGTGCTATTTTTTTTACCGGCCAAATTTGAAGTGTCAATTGTTTTTTTGCTAATAATATTTTTCAAACTAAATAAATATAACAAATTTTGTTGTTTTCTTAATACAATTAAATATCTCATTTCATTAACGTGTTTCAAGCTCAATTCAAATAGAATATACAAGTAGAAATCAAGTACAAAGTCTAACAATGGCTATAGTGCTATTTTTTTTTCCGGCACTGTATATATGTATGTATATGCATTTGTGCAAAACGTTAAAAGTCCATATATTTTGTGGTTAAAATAAAAGGGTAAATTATGCCAGCAACAGCTGACACAGTATTTTGTGGAATATTTGCCCGTCTTTATAAACCGTAACAACAACAGCAACTGCATTATAGCAGCAACAACTGCAACATTAACTATATTTAATATATAAAAATGAATGTGTGTTTGTTTGTATGTTTGTATGTTTGAAGTTTATAGACGATTAAACGGCTGAACCGATTTTCTTGAAATTTTCACAGTATCTTCCTGTATGTCTGGAAGGAGTTATAGGCTGCTTTTTATGTTGATATTCCAAATGAGCGAGGGGCCATGCCCACGTATGCTACATACTACATACTTAATATTTAATTGCATTTGAAATATATTACTCATACGCATAGTAGTTACCCCTACAAGTATGCTATCTATGATTCCTGATGTATAAAACCAAAGAAAATAAAGTATAAAGAATGTGAATTTTGGCATATTTTGAAATATTTTTCAAAAATATTTCACGACGCGGGAGGAAAGATAGAAGGGAAGGATAAAGAAACCAAGAGCGTAACAATGTTCTCAATTGTTCTCATCGTGCGTTTTTGTTGTTTGACTAATTTTTTTATTTATTCTTCTGAAACAGTGTTGCCACGAAAAACCCAACATTTGTAACCAACATTTGTGAAAAAAATCACCAAATAAGAAAAAATATAACCAAAATTAAATTCATAGACTTTTGCTTTATTTTTTTTTCAAGTTTAAATTATAATTAATAAAAAATGAAACAAAAAATAGGGTTTTTTTAAAAGAAAAAGAAAAAAACCAAAAAAATCTACACATCTGCACATTGATCAAAAAATTAGCAATTTTGGTTAGAAATAACCAAAAACGGGAACACTGTTCTCAAATCACTTATTCTCAGACGTCGGCACAAAGAGGACATGAGAAAAATTATGACAGGCATGTTTAACCCAGAGGAAAATTGTTAGTAATATTTTCAAATCTACTTATTAACCCAATAATATGTACATATATGTGAGCGAAAAGTATAGAACAATTGTACTGCATTAAAAACCTAAAAACACCGTATTTAACTTGGCAAGTATTCTTCCAAAAATCTAAATCATTTCTCATTGATATTAGTGAATCATACTGTAATATTTCTTTGGGTGTAAAATTGAAGTCTGAAAAAAGCGACATGAACATTCTCCTTTAGAAGCTGACAAGCAATTGAATGCATTTTTACGATCTCATGATGAGAGCAACACATTGCTACGCTCTTTGTTTGTGTTTATTTTCCTTCCGTCTTCCGCCCCCCCATCAAGAAATGCTTTTTTAAAAAGATTTTGGTGAGAGCGGGTCGTAATGCTACTTCTACATAATGCGTATTCTTTATATCCATATTCTTTGATAAAACTTAATGGAATTGGATATCACTCATACGTCACATATGTAGTTTTTTTAATGAATTTTACATCTATATAAACAAAAATGAATGTGGGTTTGTTTGTTTGAAGTCTATAGACGGCTAAACGGCTAGACCGATTTTCTTGAAGTTTTGACAGTACCTTCCTGTATATCTGGAAGGAATTATAGGCTACTTTTTATTTTCAAATTTCAAGAAGGCGGGGTGCTACGCCCACATATTCAATAAGTATTTAATGTCGCATATCTCATACACTACGAATTTTGTATGGGCGACTTTGACGTATATATAAACAAAATGGGTGGATTGGCTATAGTGGGTGTGTCACCTCCAATATAAAAAATATTAAATTATTATATCTATGAAAATATTACAGTTAGAGCCTTAAAATTTTTTCGAATCCACTTTAGTATCAATATGAATATTTTAGACGAAAATGGGCTGACTAGGAAAAGGGGGTGGTACTTCCCATATGAATTAAATTTAAAACTTCTTCTATCTCGGACATCACCTATATATAAAAATTAATGTGCATTTGTTTGTATGTTTGAAGTTTATAGACGACTAAACGGCTGAACCGATTTTCCTACTTTTTATGTTGATATTTCAAATGAGACAGGTGCCACTCCCACATATACTACATAACCTAATATTGTAAGATAATAACAAAATGGATATATTGGAAAAACTATATCAGCAAGATACCTCAAATTTTGTACAAGTAACTACGGTTTTAATATAAATATTTTGGACAAAAATAGGCGACCTATCATTAGAGGACAATGCACCTTCCATATGAAGTAAATACTAAAATCTGCCTAACTGAAGAACTTTAATAGTTAGAGTCCCCAATTTTGTATAAATAACTTTTGTTTAAATATAAATATTTTGGACAAAAATGGGGAGTTCAGCAAAAGCGGGCGTGGCACCCCCCATATGAAGTAAATACTAAAATCTGCATGTCTAGAACACCAGAGCAGTTAGACTGCTAAAATTTTGTACGAATATGTAAAGGTTCAATATCAATATTTTTGTTAAAAATGGGCTATCAAGCATTAGGGGCGTGGCAAACTCCATATGAACTAATTATTAAAATCTGTGTTTCGGGGGGAATTGGGGAAGCAATAAAATAAAATATTTGGCGAGAATTGGGGGTAAATAAAAATACAAAAGTATTAGTTTTAATAATCCAATATTATTTATTATGTACAAATAACGTACCTTTCGGGTTGGGGGTTGATCGGGTATTGATCTCTTTTCATTTACATTATAACAATTCACAATTAGCAAATAATTAACACACACGGTTGTAAAAGTACTTAAAGCTTAACTTAACATTAGGGTGGCCAGCGTGAACAATCTGTATAAAAAAACTATAAAAGCTAGAGTCCCTAATTTTGTATTCCAGTTATAGGAAGGTGGTGCCTCTCTGATTTGTGGGTGTAGAAATTATTATATCTTGAAATATGCAATAGTAAGGTATATTTATTTTATTTTATTTATTTATTTCATATCACATACAACAAGAAATTAATCTTTTAAATTACAGTATGTGATTATATGATCATTACAAAAAATAGAAAAGTATTATACAATAAACTAAAACTAAAACAAATTAAAAAAAAACAATATCAGAATATATACAAACAAGAATAAAAACAAACAAACAAGAATAAAAATATGTGCATATATATATGTAATAATTTAAAATTAAAATTTTGAAAATAGCATTTTTTTAAATTGCAAACCGTTGCCATTGATTTGTAGTTGGTTTGGTAACGAGTTCCACAGCCGTATTGTATTCGTAAAGAACTGCCACTCAGATATTAAAGTCTGATATCTTAACTGAATAATCTGCTTTCCTCTGTTCGATCTTGCAAATTGAATTCGATTAAACAAATAAGATGGTTCTTGAGTGTAGATAACTTTGTGAAGCAAAATTAATGCTTTGATTTTAAGTAAATCCATTAATCCAACACCATATAATGATTTAGAATACTGAGAAGTACCATCATATCTTCTTATGCCATAGACATATCTAAGAATTGCATTATACGCAACAGTTAACCTAGTTTTACTTATTGAATCACAATAAGCAAAAATTTCGCAGCCATATAACAACTTGGGCATTAAGTACGTTTTGGCAAGAAGCACTCGAATATTAAGAGGTGTAACGTGTTGAAGGGGATATAGCGTTCGAAGCATAGAAAAAATTGTTCCGGAGACAGCATTTATGTGGGTATTCCATTGAAGGGATTTGTTAAAAATTATACCAAGGTTTTTTGCTGATTCTACTATTGAAATATTTTGATTTCCTAACATGATCGGAATATCAACAACAACATTCTGATTTCGTTGGGCTATGATTAGGCCCTTTGACTTTATAGGATTCAGATATAAGCCATTTGACGTTGCCCAGTAATGTATTCTGGTAAGGTCCTCATTAAGTCTTGCACAGCAGTCATCAATTGAGTCCTTTTTACAATTTATATATATTTGTACATCATCTGCGTAAATGTGGATATTACTATACAAGAGACAATTAGGTAAATCATTTATAAAATATATGACCCTTAGATGATTGAGTTTAAGATTTTCAACTCATATAGATAGTAAGTACTAAAGTTCATACTATTTAAATATTTATCTTGGAAAACATATACGTACATACATATGTAATAGTTATGTTATTGTTTACTTCTAAAAACGGGTAACTAATAAAACTATTATTTATGTGAAAAATACATTAGGCAAACTTTATAATAAGCATTTTAGTGGGCAATGAATTCATTACTTTTAATTACCTAAGTAATAAAATGTAAACTGTCAATATTTTTCCCAAATAAAATAAGTAGTTGCAAAACTCATCAAAAAAATTACCTGTGACCGACGCAAACACAATTATTTGTTAAATTTTAATAACATTAATTTTCTTCAAAAGGTTTTTGACTTGAACCGATTTCATATTAGGTAAAATATAAAGAAATAAATATAACACGCATTCGGTTTTGAAATTCAGTTGAATCTTTGATTCTAAACAAGTTAAACTTTACTTGAGTGACATTTATTTTGCAACAATTTGTAAAAATGCCCCGAATAAAAGCATCTAAAATGCATTGCGTTTGCAATCCCAGAGAGCAAACGAAAGTTCGGAAGACGTGAAAGTCGCCCCAGGACTGAAAGGAGTCGAGCTTCAACCTTTAGGGCCGCCGAAACGCCATCACAACGTTAAAAACGCCTTGAAGGCCTACGACAACGCGCCACAACAGCAAGAGCTACTGAAACACTTTCAGAAAGCCAAGAGCGCCTTAAAAGCTTCTGAAACGCCGTCAGAACGCGAAAGACGTCTTGAAGGCCTTCGACAACATGCCACAACCCCACGAGCTACCGAGACATCGTTGGAACATGAAGGTCGACTACAAAGCCAGCGAAATCGTATTGAAACATCACGAGCCACAGAAACACCTTCAGAACGTGAAAGACGTCTGGAAAGCCTTCGACAATATGCGACAACCGCACGAGCTACCGAGACACCTTTGGAACATGAAGGTACCACAACAGCACGAGCTAATGAAACAGAAGTCCAACATGAATCACGAGTAGAAAGTCAGTGGATTCGAACATCAACAAGAAGAGCAGCAAAGAATAAAATCATAGTCGAATGGCGGTGAATCGACGTAATGTTTTTCATGGATACTCAGGTATTGCATTTAACTACAGATCTGATATAGATGACCACATAATCGCAATTCATGCTGATAGAACTCCAGAACTCCAACAATGGTGTAACAATTTTGATGGTGGGCGATCCAGTTGCATCACGAGATATGTATTTAATTCCGATGGGAGTAGCGAAGCACACCGGGTATTAGCTAGTATTTAATAAAATAAAAATGTAAACAACACATATGTTTGCGCTTTTCGAAAAATAATAAATATTTTATAACATCAATACTACTTTTCTTTAAAAAAATCCACTTTATTAGAGCTCTTTATGGCCGCTGTTACTGCTCCTGTTGCTGTTGCACAAGTGGCATGTCATTGTTGGTGAAAATGTTTAAAACAATTAATGAAAATAATATGAAAATAAATAAATGAAAATAATTCTTCACTGAATTATATTCAATTTTGGAAGATTTAAATAATTGAAATAAAAATGATTTGTAGGAGATTTCTAATGGGATCCACTAATGGCTCAAAAAAGTGTAACAGGCTAGGCTGTGGTATCTTTATTAAACTTTCTTATAGGCTAACTGATCACTGCAGTGTTTTCCACTGTTCTCCAGTTTATGAGAATAGGACAATTAACAACAACAAATCAGCAGTAGATTTCTAGAAGTTGTAATCAAAAAGAATTATAAAGTAATAATAAAAAGTGCAACGGAAATGCTCTGTCGTTTTATAGACCTTTGAAGTGCATTGGCTTATTAGACATGAGGCCATGGTTTAAACTCTAGGTCAGAAATTTCAAAAAAAACTATTTCTTCGGCGTCCTTTTCTCGATAGATTTCTGGAAAAGTAAACAGATTTCTGAAAGTAAATAAAATTGTAATGAAAACTCCGCAAAAATGTTTTAAATGCGACGAATATTTTCAAGAAAATCGAAAAAAATTTTAATTCTAAACTTCGTTTTGTTGGAGTTCTCTGAGCTAGGGTTTTAACCACAAGCTTCCGTGTAATAAGCCAATACACTACTAACGCAACTACAGCGACTTCTGGTGACTTAACTCTATCAAATGCTTTCTGTAGCCACTCTTACCTAACCCAACTAATTTATAACGAGAAGCGAAACAATTATAAAAATTTTGTACCATCATAAATATAGCAAACCTTGCAGTGGAAATAGAAAAAGAAAGCGTTGTCAAATATAAAAGACAACGACATCAAAAATATCTCTTAAGGAAAACCCAAAAAGAGAATAAAAACTCGAAGCAAAGAAGGACTAAATATATTTTAAAAAATTTTTCATTTTTTTCAAACTGCATTTTTGGATAAAGTTTATCGTCTTCTAATGAAAAGAAGAAAAAAAAGGAAACGATAAAAAAGATAAAAATGAGAATTTCTAAAGACAAGTGGTTGGTAAGGAAGGCTCGCTGGCAGGCAGACAGGCAGCAAGTATACCTGGCTGTCGTTTTATTGCCACTCATATTGCGTGAATTTCGTTGCCATTGTCTGAGTGTATCCTTACACTTTGTGTTTTTCACAATTTCTTTTTTATTTTTTTTTTTTAATTTTTATTTTGGGTTTCTTCTTCAGTTTCTACTCCTAAAAACTCTAGTTTAACAAATATTCTTGAAACAAAAAATGAAGAGGAAAACAATGAAGAAAAAACCGAAAAACTTTTAAAAATTTTCAAAAAGAAATTAAGTGTAGAACAATAGTAAGCGTTCTCCCCTTTTTCTGTTCTCAAATTGTAGCACAAGCAAAGCAACAGCGTTAGTTGCAACAGCATGTCGCACAAGTTAATAAAGTTGCCTTAAACAACAAAAAGAATATAAGAAATCCGTCTTTAAGAGCAAACTCAAAAGAGTAATTAAACTTTTGTGCTTTGCACTTGACCCCTCATTAAATTTTTAATCAACTTCAATCTATTTAATTCGACAAAAGTAATAGGAGAACAAAACATCATTGCTGGTTTATTTCACGTGAATTATAGATGAGAAATTCATTTATTGCAGACTAATGGAATTTAATTTTAAAATGTTTGCTTAAATACACCATTTAGGAGATATATTGAGTTAATGCTTGTGTTTGTAACAAGATGTTTAGTTAACCATCCACTCAATTGTCACTAAAAAAGAGAAACGAGCAATGCGAACACCATTTTCGACCAGTAACTTCTCTCCGAATGAAGTCAAGTAAATCAGTAAAACTGATTTCTCCAAGATCCAATTGATTCCGGTTGAATTGTAATTCCGTAAAATCGTATGCTCCTAAAGGGAGTAATACGATAGTATCTCTCGTTGTGTCGTCCCTCTATAGAAAAAATCGGGCTTCCATTTCATTCGGCAGATTTAGACTTTTGAGCTGATAACTCGGCTAGTATATACATACATACATAATTGGCCATTATAACCCTTCAGTCAGGATTACGGCCTAGCTTCTCACACCAATTATGTTGTGTGCCTTAATCTTGTACTTGAGAGGCGGAACCTACAGTTTAACGTCGACTCCGAACGACAGATTTTTGATAAACTTTTCATGGCAATTTTATTTACTCTCAGAGTTTTTGGCAGAAACCTGCTGAGAGGAACTCGCAGAAAAAATATTTTTTTTCATATTTCGTTTTGAATTCTGGACTGGGGCTCGAACCCGGGCTTTTTGTCTAATAAGCGAACACACTACCCACTAGACTACGGCGACTAGTGTTCCCATAGAAAACCTATTTAATGTCTCTAGGAGAAAGACAGTACTAGTATAGTCATTTCTCTGGCACTCTCCCTCACTTTTATGTACTTAATCCAACAAAAGGGCTCAGGATCAATACAGTTTGACTTCTCCCCATAGCCAATCTGTAAATATATTGCCCGTAATTTTAAAGTGTCGCCTTATCCTTGTGGGCAGTGTCTTTATTAGACATGAGGTCGTGACTCAAACTCTAGCACAGAAATCTGGAACAAAACGAGCTATGAACTAGTCAACTGGCAAAAACTCTGAGATTAGATAGAATTGCACTGAAAATTTTCTTAAAAATCTGTCGTTCAAAGTCGTAGATCCCGCCACTCATGGATAAAATTAACACACACAACATGAGTGGTGTGCTAAGCTAGGTAGTAATCCTAACTAAACGGTTAAAATTACCAGTTAAGTAAGTTAGTAACATCTCGTAGTGACCTGGGGCTCAGCAAAGTACAACTTTCACTTCCAGATCAGACGCGACCTAGTCTGTAGGCAAACACCAAGGCACAAGGCTTTCTGGAAACCAAACCTCACGATAATGGTTATAGTTTCGAATCTTCGATCGATCAGTATTATTTTGCGAAATGTTTTGCAGTAAGATCGTGGGTGGGACCTTTTTGTTGTATATAAACGTGTCAAAGAGAGATAGGGGCATACGGAAGTATATGGAAAAAACCCATGCGATCACTTGCTGGCGCCTTGAAAAAGAAAATTTCCACTTTCGAGAGGCTCTTAAAAAATTCCACTTAAACAGTAAGTACAGAATACAAAACATGGCAATTTCTATGTGGCATTTGAAACGTCATTCAAGTACTTAGCTTCTATAACCGCGCTGAATCAGCTAGGCAGGAACGATGCAGGCCATGCGGGTATTCAGTGCAAAGAGCAAGCAAAGTGCGTAACTTCCACATCGCAATTGATTATAATATTTCTGTGGAGTAGGAGTACATACATAATTGACCATTACAACCCTTCAGTCAAGATTACGGCCTTGCTTCTCACACCACTCATGTTGTGTGTTTTCATTTTTATACGTGAGTGGCAGGACCTAAAGTTTAACGTCGACTCCGAACGACAGATTACTGAGAAACTATTCATGGCAATTTTACCGATAGATGGCCCCCGATAGATGGCTCACCCTATATATACCCACATTTGTTTTTTTTACGAAAATGAAATCTTTTATTGATTTTATTATTTCTGCATTTCTTTATTTTATTATTTCTGCATTATTTAATGGATTAACTTTCGATGTTCGATAATCTCGATATGTGTGTGTATGAGTTTGAATATATTTTCGTAGTTTAATGTTGTTGTAATTTACACACATTAACGAGTTTTATAAAATAAAATAAAAAAGAAAAGTTGCCATAGGAGGTCAAAAGGAAATGAGATTCGTACGATAAAATATGAAAAATTTAATCAATTTGTACAACAAAAAAAAACGTAAAATATCGCTCATATTTGTACATATATAAGAATGTATTTATGAATATATAATGGAGAAATATACAATATATGTATGTGTATGTACGTATATAAATATGAATAAATTGACGATGTATAAACAGTTGATTTGGACATTCGCAAAATCGAATTAAACTACCGGGCTTAGCGTTACCGCTTACGTTTATTGTATAATATTAAAATCAAGAGGAAGAGGCAGAGGGGAGTAGCAGTAAAGAGAGGCAAAAGGCAATCAAATCAGAACAGGAAATGATTGATGTTTATATATGCATTTGGAGTTTCAAATAAATATACGAAATACAAAAGCATTTATTGAAATTGATTTCACGGAAAAGCCTCAACAAATATATATACTTCACCCATCTTCACTGCAAGGATATATTCAGCTAAAGTGGATAAAAAAATGTATTAAATGAATTGATTTTTATGACAGATTAAAGTTAAGCCAGTAAATAATTGGAGAACAAATTTAAACACGATTTGAAAACGTAAAGGTTTGGCTTTTAAAATAGAGGACATAAGAGATATGCTTTGTTCAACAATGCTGATCATATATGGAACGCAAATAATATAAAATATTCGCGGTATTTGGTCATCAAATCACCATCAATACCACATCTTTGAAACCAAGCAATTCAATTCTGAAACTAAAAGAAGAAAAAGTTGCATTGAATTGAAAGAAACCTAGTAATCGAGGCCATAAAAAAGGAAAATTCATTCCAACAAAATTCCTATACTATACCTAAGGATTTTAGGTCAAAAAGTCTATCAATCTTTCTGATATACACATGTTTACTCACTATCTTCAGGGCAAAATATTCTCATATCTATTGTCAGCATGTATGCGTTAAGGGGAAGTAAACTGCGGCAGCTCTTTATTCATTTTGGTAGATACGCGCAAAGGCTTTGCAGAATATCGAAAAGGAGGAAGAGAACAACATTACTTCCAAAGCAAAGCTGTGAGCTTTGTGATGGGTGGGCTTTGAATGCATTTAAATTTTAGTCATCGGTTATTTCGAATCTGGTAATATTTATGTCATTAAATTAAGTATATAACCTCCACTGGACGTAATTAATCGATTTACGCTTAAGCAACCAACGAAATTTATTTCCAAAATAAAGACAATTGGTAGAAAATTGCACACCAAATCACAATCGAATTATCCAAACTACTTCTACAGTGGAACGAAGTCAAACACCGCGCTGGCGATCAAGCTCATTGGAACCAACTTGTTGCGGCCCTATACCCCCTAGGAGAGTAAGAGGAACGTATATATATGTCTGCCAGCCAGCTGTCCTCACGGTACCTCATTCGATCCGACCAATTTTAATGCACTTTTTCGAGAGTATGAGGTCGTATCTCGGCAATGGCAGCAAGATTGTTTGTCTTCAAATGCTCAATTGTCTGTTGTTTGTCGACATAATATTTTTGTTTAAAGGCGTCTCACAGAAAATCAGTCCGCAACGGTGTCAAAGCGCAGCTTCTTGGCGGCCAATTGGCATAAACATTTCGGCTAATTAAACCGCCCTCAAACATTTGACGCAATAAATCGATTGGAGCATTTGATGTGTGGCAAGGGGCACCATTCTCTTGAATCTGAACATCGTTCACGTCAATACCATGAAGAGCAGATACAAAAAAGTCGGCTATCATCGTGCGAAAGGTGTCTCCATTGATTGTAATGGTTGCGTTGTCCTCATTTTCAAGGACATATTGTCCAATGATGCCTTCGCTCAACAAGCCGCATCACAACAGTCACTCGTAATGGATGCATTGCCTTCTGTAACACCACATGTTGGTTCACTTTATCATAATTTTTGTGTTTAATTTTTTTCAATATAGTCACTGAGGCCCGCTTTCCAATATATCGGGTCTTCCACCAGGGTCTTTCGAAGTTTGACAGTTGATAACAAACGAGGTTCATTTGTCAAGTTAGTTGTCATTCAGCCTGTTCTGTCAACTCGACATGGACAAATCGAGAACATGTCAAATGAGACAAGTACAGTACCCCGACGTCAGGTTGACCGATTGAACAATAACGCCCCTAAAGTGAGAGGATAAAAGATGGGATGGGAAGAAAACGAGAGGAAGTAGGAATGGCAGAATAAGAAAAAGGAGGATAGAGAACATGTGCAATCGTGCAAGTAATAAAATGGTTTTATCAAAAAAGGTGTTCTGTGTATGGAACGTACGTGTACTAGGATCATTTTACGATCGCCTATTTAGAGGACAATTCACAATATAGTGTATATTTTCAAGTCGACAATACACAAGATCTGCAGAAAACATAGCTGCGCCCCTGGGAGTCTACAGGAGAATCTGATGCAATCAATATCGGAACGTTGCGAATCGTTTCGTCGGCCAAAATTTAGAACTGCACCCCTACAAAGTTCAACAGAATCGGCTCTGAAGCAGTTGGCGATAACTGATATTATGATCTCTGGCTATAAGGCCTACTTTAAGATTTCTGCTCAGCAGATTTCTGGCAAAAACTCAGAGTAAATAAAAATGTCCATGAAAAGTTTCTGAAAAAGTCTAACGTTCAGAGACGACTTTGAATTGTATATCCGGCGACTTATGAATAAAATTAACACACACAACATAAGTGGTGTGAGTAAAGCTAGGTCGTAATCCTAACTGAAGGGCTGAAATGTCCAATTATGTATGTATGTAAGTATGATTTGGACGAACGAAATGTAATTTCAACCGGCCGCCACTACGTGCCACATAGCAATTTGAGAGCATGAGACATCTCATGTGGAGGTGATCTCAAGTGGTCACCGAGGTCTTGCGATTTAACCCTTTAGACTTTTTTGTGAACAAACACTATCACAAAACCTTACCTACAATAGCACTAACACATACACACAATGAAATCGAATTTTAAATTTGAATTCCGTATCAATAGCATAAGTCAACGTTTGAACCCAAATACAGGCCGCTTAAAACACATTCTACTTCAAAACCAAATGCTGTTATGTGTTCCTTTGCATTCTACTTCGTATTGCGATTTGCCACTCCAATTTTGCCAAAACCAAATCAGTTTTAATCACAATCAATCATCGAGTTGTCTACGATAAAATGCAACAAATTAATATTAAATTTCAACCCCATGCGTTATTTCAGTGAGTGGTTCTATGCCAACAGTTTGTTATATACTATTTAGCAGTTTTTCCTCTTCCCATTTGCTACTGTGTTGTCTTTTTCTTTGCAAACAAAAAGAGAAGTAATTTCCAGTTTTTCTTTTAGGCTTCTAATGTCTTTATCACTGAGAAAATCGCAATCGAAACCAAATGCAACAACCAGCCGCAATCCAATCCAAGCAAAGCAAAGCATTTTGGCTAACATTTCACAAAGCCATAAAGAATTTTGCACAACCACTTGCTTTTGATTATGTTTTTAGCAATTGTAGTTTGGGTAAAATCGAATCGGGCAGTTAAATCACACTAACTGCATTTAAACATATGTATCTCTATTTAGACTGTTGCAGAATATTCTTTGTGAATTAATTTATACGCACGTGCATTGGAATTAAAGTTACCGGACTTTATGAGGAAAATAAAAGGAAATCATATACAAAATACAAGGAAGACTTCAAAGCAAGATTGAGGAAGCTAGCAAACCTCTGGCGAGACCTACAGATTAAAGACGACTCCGTACGACAGATTTTTTGGGAAACTATTCATTGCAATTTTTATTTTACTCTCAGAGTTTTTGCCAGAAATGTGTTGAGAGGAAGTCGCTGAGGAAATATTTTTTTCATATTTCGTTTAGTTGGAGATCCCTGACCTGGGATTTGAACTGAGGCTTCACGTCTAATAAGCCAAGACTTCATTTTCCATTTTATTTACTCTGACAGTTTTTTCCAGAAGACTACTGAGAGAAAATTGCCATTTTGTTTTTTCGTAATATCTCATGTTTTTAGCCCGGGCTCACGTTTAATAAGCCAATACTACCTACTAGACTACAGTTACTGCGATTATTATTCCCCAATATTTAACTGACTCTGAAAATAGGTGCGTTATTTCTATTAAATTGAATATTAAAAGCTCTTTTGATTCCCCTGTTTTTGGCGAACACACTTTTAATACGCCAAACTTAACGACATACACATACATCTAACGCGCTTAGTTTTAGTCCGTGTAGTTTTAACAAATTTATACAAGTTTTGCTAAAATGAAGATTGATGGCAGTCAACCAAATATTTGGTATTCATGCCACCATGTTTTTAACCGTTAAAATAGGAAAAATGGTGAGTAAATGTATTCGTATGCATGTGTTTATGTATACGTTACCTATTATAAAACGAATACATAAACATGTGTAAATGTGGTTGGGTTTAGATTTATTTGGTTCAACTGCGGTTCAGCCTCAATCATAGTGGTACATCTCCACTTAAATATGCATGGACTTATACGTACTCAAAGAAAAAAGTCTTCGTACCCTAATATAGCGTTGTGTCAGGCATTTACAATAAAGAGTGTTTGATGTGCAAAACGAATACATACATATATAATTGGCTCATTACAACCCTTCAGTCAGGATTACGGCCTAGCTTCTCAACAAAACGAATATGAAAAAAATAAAACAGTAT
This sequence comes from Sarcophaga rosellei, assembly GCA_930367235.1. Lineage (NCBI taxonomy): Eukaryota > Metazoa > Arthropoda > Insecta > Diptera > Sarcophagidae > Sarcophaga > Sarcophaga rosellei. The sequence continues at coordinate 28,950,811 of OV884021.1, read as the reverse complement.
TTATTGGGAAGACAAATAAAAATTAGCAGGAAAAAACCGTTCACCGTTGTATGTCAACTTTTTTTCTTTGACTATATGTATATATTTCTGTTGGGTGGTTTATGACATATATCGTGATTACAAGCATGGTATTTTTTATGTAAAAAGATCATACCGCAGTATGCATACTCTGTATCAAACCGGATTTATAAAAGGGTAAACTTTTTTAATATTTAATGTTCCTATTAAACTCATATAATCATCTAACTTGGGCCATAAATACTGCATCAGGGGTATGAAGTATGATTACATGGTCGGAGAAAAAGGAACCCCAACGTTTTACAATCAATCAAAGTTTTTTTTGGGGTGTAGAGATTTGCTAAAAGAGTTTCAAGTGAAAAATCGAATAGTGTCTGTGTGGGCTTAAGGCTGTCTTCTGTACAGCTGTCATATATGCTAAAAATTAGTCAAAGAACGACATCATTTGTAACGTAATCCAGGAATTTAACTTCAATTCAATAGCGAAATATTTCGCGATTGTTAACACACCATAGTCTAGAGAGTCAAGTGTTCCTGGCTTAAACTTCTGTCCATATAACTCGAACAAAACGAAATAATATAAAATGTATTTCTATCGACGACTTTCTCAAAGAGTGTAAGTAAAATTAGCATGAAAATCTGGCTCTCGGAATCGACTATAAACTGTAGGTCCCGAAACTAATGGATACTAATTAACACACAATATGTAGTGTGAAAGCTAGGTCTTAGTCCTGACCAAATGGTTGCAATTCATACATACAAGATTGGTCATTACAAGTGTTCAGTGTGTGTTTTAACTTTATACATGAGTGGCGGGACCTCCATTTCAAAGTCGACTCCGAACTACATGTGTTTGAGAAGCATTTCATGACAATTTTATTTACTCTCACAGTCCTTGCCAGACATCTGCTGAGAGGAAGTCGCTGCAAAATATTTCCAACAGACAGCTAAGAGTAATTCGTCGAAGGAAGTATTATTATCTGAGCTTATATTTGAACCGCGAGCCTTTGTCTAATAAAAAAAAAAACATTACCTACTAGACTACGGCCATTTAAGGTGATATTCTCTTTCAATGCTTATTAAAAAATCAATTTAAGTAAAAAAAATTTAGACTTTAATCACGCTTTAAGAAAACTTTGTTCATGTGTTTTAAGCGAATTGCATTGTCAAACAAAATAAGTTTTTCTCCTTTTTATTTACCAACTTCTTTGACCGTCTGCTATTTATGAACTCCATAACCAAGATGGGCTAATTTAAGTAGAATTTAGTGGCATAAAACGCATAATTATTCTTTATTTTTGTGTTTTAAAATGCATTTGTTGACTAGAGTTTCAGTTATTTTTTTTCTTTTTGGCTCCAAACGTTTTTGTTCATTTCAATTTTAATGAATTTAAATCACTTTCATAATGTTAAGAGAGAGAGAGAATAAGCTTACTTACCACCACCCCTTCATTGGAATTTTTCTTTTCATTTTCTTTATTTCTTTACCTCTTTTGGCAGTGCTTTTATTCCCTAGTTATTAAGCCTTTTTAATGGCTATTACTCGTCATCATTTTCCATTACAAACCTTTTGAAAGAGAGTCTCTAAAGAAGTGTATATGTGTTATGTAAAATAATTAAATTAAAATAATGAATGAATGAAGTAGTAAAAGTTGTAAAATTTACACAGAAATCTATGAAAATATTATGGCTGAACAATTATACCCGCAGTTTATTAGGCTTTATTAACTTAATTTAGGTGGAAAAAAAATAAAATGAACGAAAAAGGACTGAAGAAGTTTTCAAACTATTCCTTTCCTAGCCCTTAAATGCCTTTACTGCTTGTGGTGACAACGCCTGAATGCCTTACGATAGTATTGTTACGTTTTTACCTATCAAAAACGATTGAAATATAAGTTCGTAGAATAAAAATAAACTTGCTTCTAGTTTTAATTAAATTCCATTTTGTTCCCACTATTCTTTGTGCCATTGTTCACAACTTGATGTAAACAACAACAATTGCTTTGTTTGTTATTCCACTTTACACTCTTTTGCGTAAACAATAATAATTACTAGGCAATTCTTCGACAGATCTTTGTAGCGGACATCTTCAAACCACGATTATTATCTTCATATTCATATTCTTACTAACTCAGTCGCTGCTTTGCCTTGCCTTGCCTTTTATATGGCAAAGTAAACAGTCTAATGAATGTTCTTGAGGGCGAACGTTCATGACTTCACCTTCTCAAACTCTCTATAAATGTAAGCAGCGTTGTTTACATTTTTCATTGTAGTGTTGTTGCTATATTTTTATTTACTTGTTTACCATTTTTATGCAGGTGTTTGCTATTGGAGTTTTGTTTACTTGTTTACCATTTTTATGCTGGTGTTTGTTATAAAATTTAGCAGTACGCTAATTTGTAAACAGGTTTGTTCGCTGTATTGTTTTGTTTTTGTTGCTTTTGTTAGATGTTAATGTTTAGCGATGTAAAAGCAAAAGAGCAGTATCTAGAATTTTCATTTACGTAACAGTGTCATCAGCATACTGCCGTTCTACTCCACGCTATTTTCCATAGGAGTTTCCTCTGCTATGTAGCTGCAAATGAATTACATTTACATTCGGTTGTCCCCAAAAATAAATCATTTGAATAAAACGTGTTCTGATACATCGTATACATCCTGGCATTGTATACGACTTGGTGAAACATTGTCCTCGAAGAAATTTAAGTGAATTCTGTAACTTTTATTCACCTATTTTTCAATATCTGGGATCAGACTTTTGGTTCACTACTGATCATTTGGACATATTTTCCTATCTTCATTAAAGTTTTCCTAGAAAATTTTCTTTCTTTTATATGTGGGAATAAATACATTCATAATTGATCATGACAACCCTTCAGTCATAAATACAACCTAACTTCTCACACCATTTATATGATTTGTCTTCATAATATACATAATAATTACATTTGAGTAGTGTGTCCTACAGTTTATAGTCGACCCCGGACGACAGAGTTTTGATAAACTTTTTCATGCCAATTTTGCCAGAAATCTTCCGAGAAGCAGTTGTCGAAGAAATGTTTTTTCATACTTCGCTTTGTTGTTGTCTGACCTGAGGTTTGAACCGTGGCCTCAAGTCTAATAAGCCACAAGAAAAGCCGACAGTTAAGTAGCTAAAATTCTGACTGGCTTGTATGGATAAGAATAACACGCGAGCATCATGGACCATTGTGTTATTAGTAGACAGGCCGATGGCTTAACTTCCTTCGAATGACTTGAGGTGCTGTGATCTTAAGATGGAGGAGGAGAAGGTTACTTCATCGCATGTGTCAGGTGAGCATATAAAAAGAAGGGGATCTTGGTTTCATGAGCTTTTCAATAAAAATACTTCTGTAATGAAGACATTTATTCTGGAGACGAGTTGGTTACCTTTAGGTATAACAATCTATACCCCGCTTTTTAACACAAAAATCGTATTTCTAAGCGAAGATACTGCTTACTACCTTCAAAATAATAAGACGGAAATAAGACTAATAGCATTCAGTGACAACATTTCTATGAAAGTTTTAACGTGGAATTTGTTTCGTTTCTTATATAAAATTGATGTAAAAGATTTGCCAGCACTTTATAGATTTATTAAATCAAATCCTTTGGATTGATTTGCATTCATATTTAGCTTTCAGCTGCCCATGTGACTCTCTACAGTCAAAACTATTCACTTTAGGGCAATAAAATCTCATTTGAAATGCTTTATTTGCATTTCAATTGTTTTTCAATTTGAAATAATTTTCCACATTAACTAACCATAAACTGTTTTGCCAATAGTTTAGAAGGGCATTTACGGCAATTGCACTAAAAATTAGTTTCAAATAACGACCAAAACTAATTGGTCTTAACGGAGGAAGTAAACACAACAGAGGGTATGCGCAGCGAATAACTGCAGCAACGATGACAATGGCATTGGCAATAATGCTGGTTATATTCACTTTAATGGTCTGTTACTGTATTAAATTGTATAAATGCCTTTGCCTATGGGGGAAAGCCCATAAATGCAGTTATTATTAACTTAAGGCTTACGTTGCATGTAGAGGCAAGTGTATTCATTTCGATTCTTAGTTAACATTTGTCATGTTTTAACAATTGTTTAAAACTTAAGAATAAGTTTTAATTTTATAAATTGCGGAACAATACATGTGTGTGTAATACTTACTGCAAAGTAATTTTAAATAAAACATGCTCTCATATAGACTGATTGTAACAAACAACGTTATTATCACACGGCCACAGAGTTCTGAATTGACGGCAACAATTGTTGCGCATCCAGACCAATATACTGTTACGAAAATGGAAATGGTGTTACATCGTTTAACATTAAAATGATAAACAAAACCAACAAAAAAAAACTATGGACTTGTTTACATGATCAACAAATAAACAAAAATATAGCAACAACATAAGTATAAAAAAAGGATAAACAAGTAAACAAACAGGCAACAACAACACTGCAAAGACAACCGTAAACAAAATACACAAAGAACAAAAACGTAAACAACATAGATTTCGGGAAGGCAAAGTCATTCTCCTTTAAGAGCATTCATCAGACTGTTTACCCTGCGTTATAAAAGGCAAAACAAACAGACAACGGTATCAGTAAAAAATTCAGTCTTGTGTGAAAATGCTTTAGGTGTGAAGAGAATAAACGTGGTTTTAAGATATCCGTTGCACAGATCTAACGAATATTTGTTAGTGTTTACGCAGAAGACTGTAAAGAAGAATAACTAACAAAGCAAATTGTTGTTGCTGTTGTTTACATCAAGTTGTGAACAGTGGCACACGGAATTGTGCGAAGAATAAAGTATTTTTATTTTATTTTATTTACAATGTACGAACTCATATTCTAAAAGTTTTTAAAGGAATAAACACGTAACAACACATATACAGTCAGTGCAATAAGTGAGTCAACACCCACGATAATTTAAGATTTTTTATTATGTTTTTAAGTATAAAAAAGTTCCTTTATCATGAATTATTGTTTTTGTTTAAACATTATATAAGTAATAGATAAACGTTTTTATTTTTGGAAATTTATTCGACTATTCTCATTTACTTTTCTCGCTTTTCCAAGAAAATGAATTATTTCAGTGGTGTTTACTCACTTTTGGCGCTCACAGTACATACATAAATAATAAGTCATTACAACCCTTCTGTCAGGAATATGAGCTAGCTTCTCACACCAATTATGTTGTGTGCGCTAATTTTATTCATATGTTGTGAGACCTACAGTTTAAAGTCTACTTCGAATCACAGACTTTTGAGAAACTTTTCATTTCTATTTTATTTACTTTCAAAATTTTTCCCACAAATCTGCCGAGAGGAAGTGGCCGAATATTTTTTAATATTTTGTTTTGTTGGAGATGTTTGACCTATAGTTTGACCCGTGGCCTGACGTCTAATTAGTCAACAAACTACCTACTAGGTTAGAGTGACCTGCTTATGTTATATGCACATAAAAATTAGTTGACAGAATAATTGTCGAACAAAACCGAATTGTGCTTGTAAAAAAAGCTCCCATTTCCATTTCATATGAAAGCACATATGACAGGGGCCATAAATCAAAACGCCACTATCAAATTCAACAAATTGATGAATTTACTCTGATTCCGAATGACCCACATACATTCAAGTGCAACAGTGTAAAAAAACATAAATTTTCAAAGGCCATGTTTAAAAACATTTTTATGAAATTTTATATTTTTTTAAACAATTTCATACACATCTTATGTATGTAGTTTTTGCCTTTTTTAATTAAAACACTTTTTAATTATTAGTGTAATTAATAATGTTTATTTAAAAGTATGAGAGATGTTGCTCTCTTGGCGATCAAACTACAAGTGTTTAAAATCTAACTTAAAACTATTTGTTAAACTTAAAATAGCGTCTGTCATCGCAGAGTCGCATTCAATATTACTAGTGTTGCATTTTGTCGTATTCATATCAGTAAGTGTTGCCACTCCTGGTGGTACGTCCTGTTCCCACATTCGGCCGTCCTGAATGATCATTCGCCCCGAATGATGAACTCCATCTCTTCAAATATTCCGCCACGGTAGTAGTTCTCCGCGGACCTTCCACCTCGCCTACCTTTTCAACTTCATAGCGATCATGTTTCAATACCTTTACGACCTTATAGGGTCCGAAGTATTTAGGCTTCAATTTTAGACCAACTCCAAATTGGGTTCTTTTAATCGCCACAAGCTCATTTAACTTATATACAGGTGCTTGCACTCTTTTCCTATTAAATGTCTTGCGATTTTCAGCCTGCAGTTTGGCAATATTTTCCTTGGCAATTGTGCGAATTTCATCCCGCTCTTCATCCAATTCGGAAATAGCAAATTCTTCAACTAATTTTTGAACATCAGTTTGTGTTTCGGTACGCATATGACAACCCGTAAGAATTCTAAATGGAGATACTTTCGTGCTTCTCGGAGGAGTGTTATTAATGCACTGTTGAACTTTGTCGACTTGTTTATACCATTTATTAGGATTGTTGACACACAGTTTCGATAACAATGAAATTACGATCTTATTAATTCTTTCTACTTGCCCGTTTCCTCTAGGGACACCTGTTGCTATTAATAGATGCTGGATACTTTGTTCCTCGCAATATTCCCTAAATGCATTGGAGGTAAAGGCGGTTCCTCGGTCAGAAATGATTCTTTCAGGATTCCCAAAAACTGCCGATTGTCTTTTCAATCTGTCAATGACTTCCTCTGTACCTGTTCCTCTAGTCGGATATAGCCACACAAACTTGGAAAATGCATCCACGACTACTAGTATGTGGTTGTAATGTTTCTGAGTGTTCTCCATTGGGCCAATATGGTCTATGTGATACGTTCTTAAAGGTCTGTCAGACTTATCAATGGGACTTAAGAGACCCTCGCTTTTTCCCATCTTGGCCTCACTAACAATACACTCCATACAATTGCGTACGACTTTAGTAATCTTCTGTAAAACATTAGGTATGTAAAACTCTCTTTCAACCAAATCTCGAGTTTTCTTTATTCCAAAGTGTCCTTCACGGTGAGCAATTTGAATAATTTCTTCTTCCATACTGGCTGGGATTACTAAAAGTTCTTTGTTCGGATCTTTATAAAGTAAGTCATGTTTTAAGTAAAAATCTTCATAGTTATCCTTTTCGATTATTTTTCTTATAGCTTTTACCCATTCGTCTTGTAGTTGTGCTTCGTTAAGTCGATGTTTAATTGAATCCTCTACCAGAAGACAAGAGACTCTGCTAAGAGCATCTACATGTCGCATTTTGCTGCCAGATCTATGTTCTACTAGATAATCGAATTCCTGAAGGAACATAGCCCATCTAGAAACCCTCAATGGTACATCCTTCTTCTTGATTGTCATCGCGAATGAGTTACAGTCAGTGCTTATTTTTATTTTAGTGCCCATTAGGTAAACCCTCCACTTTTTAAGTGCCTCAATTATGGCCAGTACCTCCAGCTCATACGAATGATACTTCCTTTGAGCATCAGTAGTCTTCCGACTCATGTACTCAACTGGGTGCCATTGTTGGTCATCTGAACTTTTCTGTAACAAAACAGCTCCATATCCGTGCATACTTGCGTCGGTATGAACTTCAATTGGTGCCTTCGGATTGAATAAATTTAAAACTGGTGCATTTATTAGGCTTGCCTTCAATTGATCAATCGCTATTATTTGTCCGTCCTTGATTCGAATACCGCATCCTTTTTTAGTAAGTCCGATAGGGGTTTTGCTATAATTGCAAAATTAGGAATGAAGCGTCTGAAGTATGATGTTAGTCCTAAGAATCTTTGAAGTGACTTCTTATCTGTTGGAATTGGGAAATTTGAAACTGCTGAAATCTTCTCAGATGATGGTTTAATAGTAGAATTTTCAATTATATATCCCAAAAAATTTACTTTTCTCTTTAAAAATTGACATTTTTCCCATTTTATCTTCAGATTATATTTTTCCGCTATACTCAGTACTCGCCTTAGTTTAATGATACCTTCTTCTTCGTTTAATGATGGGATGATAATATCATCTATGTAGACTACGATTGTTCCATCCTGGATAAGTTCTCTAAATATAGCAAAGATATATCGGGAAAAAACTGCCGGGGAGTTAGAAATACCAAACGGTACAAAATTAAATTCGTATTGACCGTTATGGGTGACAAATGACGTGTATTTTCTTGATTCTTCCTCAACTGGTACATGGAAAAATCCATTTCTCAAATCAAGCGTCGTAAAAACCTTAGCCGATTGTAGTTTATGCAAAACGTCGTCTATAATCATCATTGGAAAGTTGTCCCTTAATATTTTCTCATTCAATTTGCGAAAATCACAGCACAATCTCTTACTGCCGTCTTTTTTGGATACTAATACGATTGGTGACGCATATTCCGATGTGCTTGTTCGTATAATACCATCATGTAACCACTCTTTTATTTGCTGCGCAACTATGTTCTGATCTTCATAGGACAAACGACGAGGCCTCTGATAGATAGGTATTTCATCTGACAAAATGATCTTCATCTCAATTGGTGACGGGTCTTGTCTTGTTGGACAGTATCCGTCAAGTAGTTCCTTTATTTTAATAAACGTTTCCCCACGCAGGTGAGATATATCGTATTTATCTCCATTTTCTAAAAGCAAGGTAGAACAAAATTCTTCCAATGCACCTACCTCATTGATATTCAAGTTGTTTTCGACCTGTTTTAATTTTGCCACCAAAGTTGCTCCATCAGAAGTTATTTTTATGTCGACCTGCTTCAAAATATCATTGCCGATTGCTGCCGGATATACAAAATGTTTTGAAACAAAGAATCTAACATTGATATCAACACCATCTATACTGACCAATGCTTCAAAATAACCAATTGTTATCAATTTGTAGTTTCCAGCTGTGATGAAACTTTTCCTTCCTTCAATAAAGTTCAAATTGCCTAAGTGCTCAAAAACGTCAAACCTTATTATTGAAATATCGCTACCCGTATCTATAATTGCAGGAAATTTGATTCCGTTTATTTCGATTTCTTTAAAATTTCGATTTGCCGTTGGATTAGTGTCCTGAACAAAATTACCGAAACGTTTCACCATACACGAAGTAGAAAATTCCCTTTTCACAGTAGGTTGCGCCTGACTCCTACACTCGAATGATTTGTGTCCTTGTTTACCACATTTGAAACATTTGACAGTTGTCGATGAACAATTATTGGCCAAATGGTCACTCCCGCCACATTTATAACATTTCCTCCTCACACCTAAATTGTTATTCTGTGTATCCCGATTTCGTTCTGCTGACTCAGGAGTAAATTTTAAAGTCGAGGCTTGTTGAGACGACCCACGAATCTTTTCGTACGTTTTAATATTCTGCTTTAAATCTTCAATGTTTCTAGCCTGATACAAAATACTTTTTCCAAACTTTGAATCCGGAATACCATCAACGAAATATTGTATTAGACTACTCTCATCCAGTTGTATAGGCTTACCAATCTCCATTAACGTGTAGAGGTATTCTCTATAACTTTCGTTTCTCCTCTTCTTCCGATTTCTAAGCATCTGATGCACATCGATCGCTGCTATCTTTTCTCCAAATTCTTCTATTAATACTTCTTTAAGCATTCTCCAACTATTTACTCCACTTTGGCTGCGTATAAACAAACGAGCTGCACCCTTTAATAACTGCTTAGCGTAAATGAATTTTTGAAGCTGGTTCCATCCAACAGCTTCAGCGTTGTCTTCAAAATCTTCCACCCAATTTCTAATGTCGATACTATCAGTGCCGCAAAATGAAGTAAGCGAATCTTCTATGTCCCTTAAAGTGAACATGCCGCCCCTACCAACCGTGGCATCATTATGTCGAGAGGAAACATCATCGTTAACGGACTCCGATTCATCATTGTTAAGGCCGAAGTGATCCTTAAGTCGATCCTGTAACTCCTGTTTTCGTCCCGTAGTCTCTAAACCTAACTCCGTCAGTTTATTCCTTAAGCCCTCAACGTTCAATTGTAAAATTTCCTGTATGTCCATCTTGTCCAATTACAAAAAATAAGTGTAAATATAAATATCAATTAAAAATAAAATAATGTAAGAAAAGAAATTAAATTCAAATTATTCAAATTCAATCAATTCGGAAAGAATATAAACTAAATAATTAACAATAATTCAGTTTAATTCACTTATAACTAAAAATTATTTTCGTCCAACTTACAATGAAAAAAAATTAACTTCAAAATTTTACGTTAAATTCAAATTATTAAAAGTAATTATAGATATTGTGAATATTAAAGTAAAGAAAAAGTAAAAGAAATAAAAGTACATATAACACTACAAAAAGGAATTCCTACTTGAATTCTTATACAAAAATAATAAAATAAACATCCAATTAGAATTTATCGAACCTTGCTCACTAATATCTAAAAAAGAAGAACAATAAAATAGATAAAAAACAACTTAACATAGGCTGATCCCGCGACGAACTTCTTTTGCTGTTGTTGATTTTGTCTTTCTCTCACTCTCTTCTTAGAATTGCTGCTGTGGTAGTATATGAAAATTTCTCAACCATGCATCTCTTTCTTTTCAATAGGCTTTATTCGCACTCGTCATCAAAATTTTAAAATTAACGTTTTCTTTTCGTTGCTTTGTGTACTCGTTATAAAGATGTTGCGGTTTCACATCGTACTTGTTGTAGCATTTTAAAAATGAGACGATTTGTATTTGTTCACGTTATTCCCCTTTTTAAAATTTGGTGCGAACAATGTATTATCAATACAATGAAAGGGCGATTCACTCGTTTTTATAGTTTAGTTACCATCTTTGTCTTTTTAATAATTTGCGCAGTTTATGATTATTTAGATTCTCTTTCTAATATTAGTTTTATTGCTGTCTTCTGCTGTCTTGCATACAATTGTCACTTTTATTTTTTATTCGTTAGTCTTTTCTTTTTGTAAATTTTTAAATAACGAAAATGCAATTTATATTTTATGTTTTTCAGACTATTATGCGTTTCTAAAACACATTCACTTATTAAGATTCGTTGCTTTTAACTTTGCTATTGTTTCTTCACATACAATTCTTTGCTCTTAAATTTTGAATTTTAACGAATTCAATTCTCGTCTTTTTTCACAAATTCTAGATTTTTCTTTAAACTTAAAAAAAAATTAACACTCAGTCTCACAGTTTAGATTTTAGTATTATAACAATTTCACAACACTCGACAGTTAATATTTTCTCTTTTGCACCAATTTTACTTATTTAGCTTAGAACTCTTTAAACTGGATTGACACTCAGTCTTTCCTTTATTTCTTATATTCCAGACGACACTCAGTCTTTTTCTCCAATTCACTCAGAATTTTAAATATTTTCAAATAATTGTGGCACACAGCACATACTATTTAAATGTAACAAAGGTGGGAATCATCCCGGATGAGCCCCCAAAATGTAGTTTTTGCCTTTTTTAATTAAAACACTTTTTAATTATTAGTGTAATTAATAATGTTTATTTAAAAGTATGAGAGATGTTGCTCTCTTGGCGATCAAACTACAAGTGTTTAAAATCTAACTTAAAACTATTTGTTAAACTTAAAATAGCGTCTGTCATCGTAGAGTCGCATTCAATATTACTAGTGTTGCATTTTGTCGTATTCATATCAGTAAGTGTTGCCACTCCTGGTGGTACGTCCTGTTCCCACATGTATGTATATATGTACTACTCATATGTATGTGTTTGTACTATGTGTAGACAATTTTAATAAATTACTCAGTTTGCCATTTGATTTAAAGTGTTTTTCAACTGTCTGTGGATAACTAACTTTTAAGCCACAAAACGAATTCAGTTTGAAATCTTTTTTTATTTTCATTTTATTTTATTTTCTATCGTTTCATTGCATTTTAACTGATAGTAGACAAACAAAAGTTCATGAATTTAAATTCAAAAAATATTTCAAGTAGTATCTGCAATCACTTGAACAATTGCAGAATAATAACGATTTCTGGGATCTAGGTTATCAACAAGCGAACGAGTTTTGAAAATAAAAAATTCTTCCTTTTTTTTTACTGATTTTATGTTTTTAACTTGTTTTCTTGCAAAGATTTTTAGCACCATTATGACCGCTAACTTTTTGTTTTATAAACTTGTAATGTAGGTGATGGGCAGTGACTTTTATTTCGTATTATTTGACTTCATCAGATACATATCTATGGGATGGGAAATTTAAAAGTTTAAATTAAAAAACTCAATAAAACAAAAACGGTTACAATTGATCCGGTAATGAACTTGAAATGGAATACTATTTCGTTCATATAGCTGCCGCGGCTGACCTCACAGAACCTCATTCAACCGGCCCAATTTTCATGCAATTCTTCGAGTATATGGGATCGTATCTCGACAATGGCATCACGAATGTTGGCCTTCAAGTGGTCAATTGTATCTGGTTTATCGGCATAACACTTTTCCTTAACGGCGTCTCACAGAAAATAGTCCAACGGCCGTGTGGCGGCCAACTAACATCACCATTTCGGCTAATTAAACAGCCAGCAAACGTTTGATGCAATAAACCGATTGTCGAATGAAATGTATGGCGTGTTGCACCATACTGTTGAAACCAACAACGTCCACATCAATGCCATGAAGAGCGGGTACAAAACAATCGGTTATAATAGCGTCTCCATAAACCATAATGCTTGCCCCATCCATATTTTCAAAAATATGGTCCAATGATGCCTCCACTCCACAAGCCATACCAAACAGTAACTCGTAATGGGTGCAATCGCAAGATTACATGTGGGTTTTTGAGCTCCAAATTGCTTGTTAACGTACCCACCAAGATGAAAATGGGCTTCATATGAAGAGATGATTTTTTTACGGCAAAATCATCGAGCATTTTCTCGTTGGCACAATAAATCCCACCGTTGCTCAAGCGTAAATCGATTCATTACGTTCAGAGGAGATATATACTGAATTTTGTGACAGAATAGATTGGCATAAGTATTGCCAGATATGAAATAAACGATTTTTCAAATTTAAACCGATAGATAGCCCACGCTACACAATTCCTGTTATTGGTGGTTTTACTGGTAGTGACTCTCTTATTAATCACATTTTCGGCGCTTGTTTATTCGTGGATTCCTTTTACTGTCCTTATTTTTTTAATGCATATTTTTTTGTTGGTTCATCTGTTTTGCATTTGCCCGATTCTTCAATGTAAGGATTTACATACAGAAGAGTATCGCATTCAAGGATTTGCATTAATTCATTTCATACTCATTTTCAATTCCTATACTGATGACATAAAACTTTAAACTTCTACACATTGTTAAATGTGTGTATCGATGGCTTAATATAGAAAGGTCGTATCTCTTTTATTTCAAAATCGGGGTTTTTACATATTCTGGTAGACAAAATCCCCATACACATCCTCTGAAAAATTCAGGTTCCTATGTTGACGAATAGTTGATTTACAGTAATTAAAAGAAACAAAACATAACATTTTTGTATTAGATTTTATTAAGTTTTTTCCTTCTCCTGTAAAGTACTGAAAATGTAAGATACGACCTTTCTATATTAAGCCATCGATATGTATTACGCTTTTGAGTTCATATTTATTGAAACCTTTTTTCTTAGGAAGTAATTTTATGCAACAATTTTAAACTCACACCAGGAGGTTTATATAGTTTAGTTGTTGTTGTGGGCATTACCATTGTTATACCACATATACGAGCATTCTAACCGCTTCATTATAATGCAGGTATATATCACAGTTATTTGCAGTTACAAGTCCTGAACCTAAAATCATACCTGTGTGCAGATGACAAATTGAGATCTCTCTTCCTTCTGTTAGGATTACGACCTAGGTTCGCACACCACTTATGTTATGTGTGTTAATTTTATACATGAGTGGTGGTAACCTATAGTTTAAAGTCGACTCCAAACGGCAAATTCTTGAGAAACTTTTCACGGTAATTTTATTTGTTCACAAAGTTTTTGCCAGAAATATGCTGAGAGGAAGGAGCCGAAGAAATAATTCTTCATATTTCATTTTGTCCGGGAGATATCTGACCTGGGCTTTGAACCGTAGCCTTACGTCTAATAAGCCAACTCACGACCTACTAAACTACGACGACTTCTAAGATCACTCTCATGGCCTTTACATTTTGAAAGATAAAATTGGTGTAAACGCTTTAAAAGCTATGGAAGAGGTCGCTAGTCACAAAAGAATTATGTTGGATGAGGTCCATTGTAATACCAAAGTTTTCAGTTTCACCCTATTTGCAACCATTTGGAGCTTATGAGGAAACGACACCGACTTCCAATGTCCATGCCTAACATTTGTACCGAAATGCCTTTTCTTTCGGTGACATAGTGATGGCTATATATATACATATATAATATTTCTTTGAGATCAACGTTGTCCAGGCTACCACTGTCAATGGCTGATACTATAAGTCGACGATTACCAACTTCATCTGGCCTGAATTGAGTGATCTGGACATCTCACAACACCTTTCGTTATGTGCCTCTCAGGTCAGATTACGTTGGATGTTGTTACGAAAATGGAAATGGTGTTTTCCTTTAATATCGTTTAACATTTAAATTATAAACAGAGCTACAGAAAAAACAATGAACTTGTTTATATATGTATATGTATGTTCATATATTACAGATGGTTTTTTGGACACAATTGGAGCAGCATACAGACCTAGCAACAGACATTCGTTGCTTTTTTATCTTTTTTTAACTTAAAGTTTCTTCAGTAAAGTTTTGGACAACCTTTTAATAATGATTCAGCAGCCGTTTATTTAGTTATAGACTTCCTTTTAAAGTTTTTCCTCACATGTTATTAAAATGGTTTGTTGCTTATCAGCAGTTCCTCATTGTTGACAAAATTACAGTAAATAGTGACATATTTTTGAGTTGTATTTAAACTTGGATGAGCAGCTGCTGCAAAAGTTTTACAACATCACTATAATTTGGCTTTCATCAGATTCCACGTAACATTAAAACAATAAAATAAAAAAATTCAACAACAATAACTTCATATTTCTTCAAATGTATTGTATGATTTCAGTTAACTGCCGCGCAGCCGAGGCTGCTGATTGATAATGTTATGGACACTGCCATTGTTGTTGCCATGACTATTATGTTACGATGAAAACTTTAGTTAATTAAAAAAAAATATGACAATTAATTGCCATCGAAAACTTAATTACATACTATTACAACAATTTACCAAGGAATTGACATAGTTTGACAATCAACACGCAAGTATATACATTTCTTAGAATTTAATTCAAGTGTTTAAAATTTATATTCAGAATGCAATTCTGCAAATGCAAATGCCATGTACAGAATGCTAAAAAATACTTTCTGTAACCAAATAATTCGAAGAGCAATTTGATCTCTGTCCCATTACCATTGCAATCTCTACAGGCCAATTCAACTGGAACTAGCTCCTCAGCTGATTCCATTTTGACCGCTCTAATGAACCCATAAGATCCACATTAAATCATATCAGTAAATTTCGATATTTCGATACGTACAATATTGGTACAAGAAGAGGCACGCCTCACTTCTCTCTTTAAGCCGAATAGCCATCCATCGCACAATGACGATTCTTACGAACCACTGTCCGTTTGATAAGCATTCCAAAAGAATTAAAAAATAAAAATAATTTTTTTTTATTACAATTCTAAAGACACACTAACCACAGGTTATTTAAAATGATAACTGCATTCAGTTTAAACAGTCCTGCTATTAACCAATTTTTTGTCCATAAATTTAATTCTAGTCTACCGTAGTCTGTCCCTCTTATAAGCTTGAGTGTCAATGTGTGCCCATTTTCTGTTAAAATTTTGTTTTTTGTTAAGCATTGTTTGTTGGGTTCGGGCCTATTTTCACAGCAAATAAATACAAAATTAGATTTGTTTTTAAAAGAAACTTTAAATTTATGCTATTTGCTTAGAAAACAACAAAAAGTTTGTTATTTCCAACAATATGGAAGACCATCTCATGGTCAATTATAAAGTTTTGAACAAAATATTTCTTTTAAAGTTTTTAGTTTTTATTGTATGTTCGCATAATGAATTTAATATGATTTAAAAAGTTCTCAAGATTTTCTAGTTTTTTTTTTTAATTCTGTTCTTTAAACATAAACTATACGATAAGGAAGTCTATTTGGCACATTAACAAAATATTGTTACTAAAATGGAAATAGTGTTTTGCTTTTATATCGTTTAACATTAAAATTGAAAACAAAAGCTATTAAAACAAAAGCGATAAACAAGTAATTACAAATATACCAGCAAACATCAAGATAAAAAAGTTATAAACAAGTAAACAAAAGTGTAACAATAAACACTGCAAGAATAAATGTAAACAAAAATACAACAACAAACGATACAAGAATAAATGTAAACAATATGTATCAAGAGCAATCATTAGACTGTTTACCCTGCCATATAAAAGCCATCACAAAGCAGGCAACTGAGTTAGTAAAAGTTCAGACAGTCTTGTGTGCAGACGGGGTGAGTTTGAAGAGAATAATCGTGGTTTGAAGGTCTCCGCAACAAAGATCTAGACAATTATCTAGAAATTTGTTATTGTTTACGCAAAAGAGTGCAAAGAGCAATAACAAACAAAGTCAAGTTGTGAACAGTGGCAAACAGAATTGTGCAAATAATAAAGAATTTCAATTAAAACTAAACATTCATTTATTTTTATTTGCAATCTACGAGCTCATATTTTAAACGTTTTTAAAAGGTAAAGGCATGGTTGCAAGAGGAAATGTCAATGTGGCTGATTGAGGATAGTACTCTTACCAGCAGGCTCTACACTCGTAGACCGGATATCTATAGCAAAACATACACCTGAATGTTTACTTTCACTTTGACGATGTATTTATATACTGAAGTACTGAAGAATGTATTTATAGCTGAAGTTATGACCGCTGGATGCACTTTACAATATCGTGCGTTACAAGAGTTTTCATCTAGATGGATGAAAAATTTTCCGTCACTCGATTTGTGAAAATAAATGCAGAGGATGAAATAATAAGGGTCCAGAAGAAGAAATTCTTTTACCAGCACTATGGAGCATAACTGTCGATGAATCTTAAAAAATAATCTGAAGCCGGTGTAGACTGCTAAGACTATAAAGATGACATAGTTTTTATGGTAAGAGACAAATTTGAATCGACTTTTTCTGCCATCATTCAAAGACTTCTAGAGATTGATAGTCGATTGTGCATCACAAAATTTAAATGATGACATTTAAGAAAAGAAGATAACTTCCCAAATGAAAGAATATTTGGTTCCTATATTTTTTTTATATAAGACCAACTCACACGGGATGGCACCTTCTCACTGGAATTAGGAAAATAGTTTATGGGATGGAGGATAGAGAGAGTAGTGTTTGAATCTTGTTTATATTGTAAGTGGCAGAAATGACCTCTGCAAGTAGGGAGTTTCACATATCCCGGGTACCAGGGGTACAACGTAAAAATACTCGACTTTCACCGTCATTAATGAGCACCTACGTCCTTTCCTGTATGCGATCGAAAAGCCTCAAAATAGACTTTGAGGCACCAGTACATACATAGAAGTTGTATTCCATTCTCGGTCGGATATAGGTGGTATTCAGATGAAGTGAAGTATTTCTTGCACCGTCTTAAGAAACTAAGGCATTTGAATTCTCCATTCGATAAATGTGCCAACATCACATTGAATTTTCAAGCGCGTATGCCGTATTAATTTTCACACCACCTATAACTACAGACGAAGAAATATTATTGTTGCGCTTGTGTTAATGGACTGCATTGCGTTTTTATCACGTTAAAATCAAACTCTATTCATATGACCAGATACACAGTGCTATTCATATTAAGGCTTTTCACCTCAATCTACAAAGGGCTCGTCCTATCATTAAAATAATTAAATAGCAAAAATTGCTGTCATTTGAAAAAGATTAGATTGAATTAGAAGTTGAAGTTATATTACGCTAATGTTGGCAAAATAACAGGCAATATACATAACTGCACAGTAGACTGAAGTCGAAGGTTCACAGAGATCCTCTCAAGAGCCGCTCAAGAAGGCCAACGCAAGACATGACATACAGAATTCTTGCTGGTAAATCAAATTCTAATTGAAAACAGCATGCTTTACTCTCGATAAGCTTAATAAGCAAATTGTAGTCCTAATCCCCATGCTTAGTTGATTCAGCTTGCTGAGGGACAAGCTGACAAGTCTACAGTCAGCCTAATGCAAACTAAATGCTCAAGTCTCACTTGAACTACGTTTGCAAAAAGGAAGACCGGCAAGGTTTGAAAAAATATTTCTTCGGCAAGTTTCCCTAAGCTAATTTCTGACAAAAAATCTGAGTGTAAAATTAAATTGCCTTGAAAAATTACTCCATGCTCCACTGTTTGGAGTCTTTACATTGTATATACCTCCACTCCTGTATAAAATTAGCACACACAACATAAGTGATGTAAGAAGCTACTTCGTAATCCTGACTGAAGGGTTGTAGTGGCCAATTATGTCTGTATGTTGCTTTAAAACATCTGGTAGATTATAAGTTTTTTTCTTAATTGGGCACTACAAACCTTTAGTCAGGATTACAGCCTATCTTCTCACATCACCTATACTGTATTAATTTTCTCCACGAGCGGATACGGTCGATTACTAATTCGAAATATCTGAACGGATGTCTGAACCTCGAGCTCTTGTCTTAGAAGCCTACCGACTACACTTCGGCGACTCTCATTAGACTTTCATTAATATTGATAGTTGGTTTAGCTCAAAACAAATCGAAAGATGGCACATCTACAGCTTAAACGTATTCTTGAGAATGGATAATCTATAGTGAATCTGCAGAATACGTTAGATTCAAAAGTACGCTATACCAAGAAAACTGAGACTACGTAATGCTCAAGTTCAAAAGTAGCTAGGATTACAAAGCTAATGTAGTAGTTACACACAATTTAATTAAAAAGTTTATCGCATATAATATTGCCAGGTATAAAATATAACTAAACGAATATACTATCACAGCAGAATTCATTTTTTCTATCAACTATTTTGAATCTCCACATTGGGGACAACACCGACCTTGTAATATTTATACAGCAACATAAAAAAATTTGTTAAAATTGTTTGTATAATGCCTTCAATTACAAAAGAACCAAAAAATTCCGCAATTTTTGTAAACTCGTAACCCGAAATACTTTTTTTACAGTCCAGATGAAGCCAATAGCGCAACAGAAAATAAAGTGTAAAAGCAACAACTCATTTCTTTTTTAACAACAATATACTAACAATAATAATAATTTAAATTTACACAACAACAAAACTACAATACCTCAAAACATTTTATTATAATTTCCAACTTTTAGCAAATTGTTGTGGTCAATTAAGGTCAGCCTGTAACCCATAAAACATTACCAAATTCGGTTAACAAAAGTTTCACGAAAGGAATGTTGGCACTGGCATCATATTGCAACAGCAAAAATATTTGTAATAAACTTTATTTTAAAACAATAAGCCTCTTTAGCTCAGTGGCAGAGCACTGGTCTTGTAAACCAGGGGTCGTGAGTTCAATCCTCACAGGAGGCAACTTTAGAAATTTGGAAAGTTTTTTTAAGGAATGTTTTATGAATTTTCAACAGTTTTATTAAAGAAATGAGAGACTGTGTATTTCAAGTTGTAAATAATGTAAGCAGGTAGATAAGGAAATTAGAGCAACCAAGGGTCTGATGCCGTTCGTCATTACAGCCAGGCTAGTGAAGCACTCACAATTAGTTTCAACATTTAACACAAAAAATTCCTTATCAGCTCACTTCTCTCAGATGAGTTATGTATGTTTTGTTGTGATGTTGAGCTTAAGAGATGTGGCGAAAAAGTGCCCTTTACTTCCAATGTTTTCAGCATATGGCTCGCATTCATTATTATATACCGTGCCTATCTAGTTTAGACGTATATGGAAGCCAATGACTTTTTTCAGTCTCAATGTACTCATGATTTTCCTCCTATCAGATTTGCTCCAACGCACTCTCTTAATATTTCATACTGTGTTCCGGCTTTAAGGGGACACTCAATTTTATGTCATGCGGTACGTCAAACGTTTGATGACCTTTTTAATTGGCCACTAAGATGATACGATTCGACACCGTTGGATTATTTTCAGTGAAGCGCCGTTGAAGTAAAATGTCATGCCGATATTCGTGATGCCATTGTCGAGATACGATCCTATACATTCGAAAAATGCACAAATATTCGTAAGATCGTATTTTTAAATTTAAACTTTCCATCTGTTCTTTGAGTTTTTTTTTACATTAAAAATGCATTCAATGTTCACTCGATTCTCTTCCTGCTACGGATGTTGGCCACAATTTGTTTGTTAGCTACCTGCTGCTTTCATCATCACTCCATGGTATCTGTATCCGCAGTTGCAGTTCTGTACTTTCTAAATAGCTATCAGTGTTCCTTAATGACATTACAACCTCAGATTCATTTTTTCTCAAAAGCTTTTCATCTTTCATTTTCGGTCTCCCCACAGAAGTTTCTAAATGTAACACGTTTAACCATCTTTATTCTCTATCTATTCTAACATTTAATTCTAACCTATGTTAAGATTTCAATTGCTAATGAAGATAAAAACTTCCTTTACATATGACTTAAGGTAAGGTTAGGTTTGGTTTGCCGGTAGCTTCACATTCACAGGCAAGTTCTCTCTGTAGCCCATGTGCCATTGTGTCATCTAGTCTGGGATAAGCCCCTTTGTAATGATGTGTTAGTGGTGGGATTGAACCATCCCGAGCTCAGGATTAAATCGGCCAGTTCCCTTAGTGGCACGTTTGCCATCATGTCCAGATTTTCAAACGTTCGGTTACCCAGAGACCACATCAAATTTGTATTATTAAATATGGATTGAACGCAAAATTGGAATTTTGTGCAACAATCATATATAAAATATGCACTTGAAGAGTCTCAAGAAATTACATTAATAGTGGGTCTTTGTCACTAAATGGAAATGTAGTAATTATAACAGATCATGTCAAAAGAAAAAGTTTATGAGTGGTATAATTTTTGACTATGTTTTTGTAAAATTAAGTATTAGATTCGTCGCTGATGTACAAAGATTTCTATGTGTCAATGTTCACAACTTAACGTAAACAACAATTACTTGTTTTTGTTATTCCTCTGTTTATACACTTTGCATAAACGATACTAGACTATTATTCGGCAGATCTTTGTAAGGGAGATCCTCAAACCACGATTCGTCTCTTCAAACACAACGCAAGACTGACTGAACTTCACTAACTCAGTCGCCTGATTTGTCTTGCCTTTTAAATGGCAGATTAAACAGTCTGCTGAATGTTCTTGAAGGCGAATGTTCATGACTTCGCCTTCTCCAAATCTCTATAAATGTATAAATCTGCATAAATGTAAACATCATTGTTTACATTTATTATTGTGGTGTTTTTTGTGTATTTTGCTTATATTTATTCTTGTAGTGTTGTTTGCGTATTTTTGTTTACTTGTTTACCATTTTTTATGCTGCATGCATTTTTACATGGTAATATAGTAGGCATGACAGAAAAATAATTCTTATGATTTTTGCATGATCAATTACAAATTTAATTTTGCAATAAACTTGTACTCCAAAACAAAAGAAATGCTTTTAAATATAAAGTTTTATAAGAAATCTACTACATTGTAAAACCTCTTGCAGCCAAATAAATCAATGCCATTGTATAACAATATATTATCCGCAGCAGCTTAAAGGCATATCAAAGAGAATAAAACATGATTTTTATTTTATGATGCCCTTTTACAGGGCTGTCAGATGTGGCGATTTCTCGCCAAACGTGGCGATTTTTCATTGCCTTTGGCGACCAAAATTTTCAATTGGCGACGTGGTGATTTTTTGGCGATTTACAGACTAGTTGGCGATTTATTTGGCTATTTTTAACAAATTATTTTTATTTTCTTGAAATACCTTTTTAACACTTTAATTTAATAACATAATGTTCGTACATTATTCATCTCTGGTATCCCTCATATATTATGTTATTATTACATAGTGAATGGCACAATTAATGTCAACAAGTAAAACAGTTCATATTTATGGGTTATACCAATGTCTTTGTCATTTCGTACACTTGTAAACCAATACAAAAACAACAAGCTGATTGTTGTTGTTAAGAGGACTTTTCTGTCAAAATTGATATTGAAAAATGTTAAGTGTGACACCTCTTTAAATGTGCAGTATTGATGCCAAACAAGTGTCAAATTAGTTAACGGTAAATAGAAAAATTAAGACTTAAAAAGAAAAGAAAACCATTTAGGAAAAATAAAAATTAAAGAAATACTATTAAAGCATTATTTGAAAAACGAAAATGTTATAATGGCATCTTAAAAAAAAAATTAAAGTAGATCGTCGACATCGAAAGGAGTTTGAAAATATAAGTTGGGCCATAGGTAAGTACGCAAATGTAATATTTTACACCTTGTAATGACTTAAATTTGTAGGTTGGCTAAAATCTATTGCAGATGCCCTTTTGTCGTACCAATCTGCATCTAATGATCAATATACATAGTGGTGTTTTGGACGCAAAATAGATTTATGCAATTAATTTTTGTAAAAAATATTTTGAAAACTAATAACTAATGCAAATGTAATGTAAAATTATAATATTTTTTTATTACAGATTTTTATAAGGTTTATATTGACTTTATAATACATGAAATAAATAAATATAAAGGATATTTTAAACTTTGGCGATTTTTATTTTGTAAAAAATTAATAATAATTTATTTTGGCGATTTTTGGCGATTTTGCGTATAGCTTTTGGCGATGGAGGTCAAAAAAAATCTGACAACACTGCCCTTTTATACGATTTCATTAGAAATTTTATTTTTTTTTTACAAATTCTCAGAGAAACTCTTTTTATTTCCATATTTATTTTTTTTATTAAGTTCTTAAACAAAGAGAATTATTTTTATTATTACTGTTATTACAGTTACAAACTAACACATAAAAGTCGGTGTATATGTATGAGTAAGTGGCTATGTGTAGGTGTTTATAGGCTTGCTTATAATGGTGCTGAACAAAATGCAAAACATGCATACAATTTATGTTTGTAATAATGCAAATGAAAAGAGTTCATGCAAAAATAAAAGGAAGGCAAGGATTTAAAATAATTTAAAGGATCTAGAAGCATAATAGACGGAGAACCGGATTTCATCATGATGCTGACGAATGCTTTAGATGTGAGGCCAGTTCTCAGCTCACACATCTCGATCAAGTCGAAATATAAAGGCGACTTCTCTTCGGCAACTTTCTGTCAGTTGATATCTGGCAAAAGTATCTGGGAGTACACAAAAATTGACATGAACGTTTCTCAAAAAATCTGCCGCTCAGAGTCAATTTAAACTTTAGGTCTATTGTATAAAATTAACACACACAACATACAGAAGTGGTGTGAGAAACTAGTTAATATCCTGACTCAAGGGTTGAAAGAACTTATAATGTATGTATGTTTGTATGTTAAAATATATGTTAGCGGAGATCAGCGTACTGGAGGATTTCGTTATAGAGGAGAGCTCGAGCCATGGTAATGACTATGTTTCTTTACAGTATTTACCCTATGTCTTGCGGAGTGCGAATATGTTTGTCCTTATATATTGCTTACACTACCTAAGCAGACAATTAGTTATCTTGAACATCAAACCACACTGCTCCACTCCAACTTAAACTTGATTTGCATACCGACCTTCTATTATCTTCACTGCCTAGGGACAGTGACTCTTAATGCCGTCAACTAATGACCAAACCTGGTCGGTATGCTGATATCCTAGGATTTGAGTAAACTGCATGACCTCTTATAAATGGCGCAACATATGATCACATGACTTAAGTCTGGTGTGACAATCTGAAATTTTTCAATGAGGTCCGACGGTGATTTTTGGTATTTCACATGCAGTGAGAAAAAGACATCCTTTATAAAAAGGCAGTGTATTTCGAGGGATGTTATGGCTATACTGAATGCAGTACTCTGCTGAGTGATCGGATTGTAAAACTGCAATAAGTTCCCTTGCATAAATCAACTGAGTGTCTGTTCTCGTCCATGAATGCCAAAGTTTTGTTAAAGAAAATTCTGATCATTTTAAGATACATTTTTAGATATTTTCATTAACATAACTTACAATATCCGAAATATAGTTGGTTCGATCAATATTAAAATAGATATTCTTCCCGTGGTTTAAAAGTGGAGCTCAGGACGTGCATGCATTAGGCTCCACTTTAGCAATCTGACAAAAATACCACGAATTTTCTGTTTGAATTGAATCAAATGGGTATCCATAGCACTATTGCGGCTCTTGGAGGCTATCACTACATAGGAAATCACGCCATTGGACTCATCATCATTTTAAAGTGAAGGAAAGCAGGAGAGTAATATTATTGTTACGAAATGGTGTTTTGATTTCATATCGCTTAAATTATAAACAATAGCTACAAAAACAAAAACAATGAACTTGTTTACATGGTAAACAAGTAAACAAAACTATACCAACAAAACACTAGTATAAAAAATGCAACAACAAACACTGCAAGAATAAATGTAAACAAAAATGCACAAACAACAATAATTTATAGAGATTTCGAGAGGACGAAGAATATTCATCATACTGTTTACGTTGCCATATAAAAGGCAAGGCAACGGAGTCAGTAAAAATTCAGTCAGTCCGGGGGTTTGAAGATCTCCGAGCAATTGTTATTGTTTACGCAAAAAAGTGTAAAGAATAATAACAAATTAAGCAATTATTGTTGTTTACATTAAGTTGTGAACAGTGGCACACAGAATTGTGCGAACAATAAAGAATTTATCTAAAACTAAACACAAATTTATTTTTATTTGAAATCTACGAACTCATATTTTAAACGTAACATTATTTTACTCATGAGACATCTGCAACTGAATTCTTCTAAATAAAAATCACCGCAATCTGGAACGATTTTCAAGGAATTTTCCGTGTTGAATGTTGGTTTGTGGTGTTTGGCTTACAGGCGCTCAGGCCCAAAAGATAATGTAGACGCTGGTATGCTGGCAAAGGCAGAAATTAAAATGCTTTCTCTGGATGTCAATAATCTAATCGATGTTCCACTATTTCTGCTTCACATTCGGTTGATTAGCGATAACACAATATCACGTTTGAATTGGGCCGGAGAACGCAAATGTTTGTGCTGTGACCCTATAAATTCAGGATCATTTTGATCATGAAGTGATCAGAAGTGGATGCCGAGTTGCAAAAACTATGCTAAACAATCCCACTCTAAATTTGTGGGCGCACTGTCATCTAAAGATGATTACCAACCGCAAGTTATTCTTATAAAAGTTATAGGGAAATGTGGCTTCAGACAGATGACTATGCCTTCAGACAGGAAGCTATGGCTTCAGACAGAATAACCAACTTAATAGTAGGCTTCGTTATGCAACTGGAAACTCCACTGCTTTTCGAATGTCTGATGATACTCAGGACTTTAGAACTTGTGGTCTAAGCAAGGAAATTTGAACTTGGGCCTTCAAAACATATCTGTTATAAAACGAATGGTTAGGCACACGCGATGCTTAAGTAAAAGTCATCTGCAGCACAATAAGCAGCAGCTTTTTTACAAAAGAGATTACGTTTGCGTCTAAATCACTTGATTTTCAAGACATTGAGAGTGGGCCAGATACACAGATGGTTGGTGGACGATTATTTAAAGATGTTGAAAACACTATAACAAGCCCAATACAAGGTATACGATGTCCTAAATTAATATTTTCAAATATTGTATCATGCACTATATTACGTTGCATTTGCTCTAACAGCTTACAACTAAAGTGGATGCATAAAATTCAACGTTGTGACAACAAAAACAAGAAAAAAATTTAAATTGCGTTTTAGATCTTCCACTTCCTTTCAATAAACTTCATGGCTGTTTTCTAAATGTTGCAAGTAAGCACTCTGTGTAGGTAAATATGTATGTAAACAAGTCAAAAACTTTTTATTGACACTTTTAGTTTCCATTACAAATTGTTTTTATTTATAAACATGACGTCTTTTTTTATTTCCTGTTTATATTTTGATAAGAAAACTAGCTTCGTTGCAACATCAACTCGGTGTGAAAAACTAAAATCCCATAATTTTGCCACAGCAAATAATGGTGGTGGAGTCACTTACCCTGTGACAGCAACAGTTAGTGGTAGTGTGTGTGAATATTTAAGTGTGCTGTTGTTGTGTCAATATTGATACTCTAAATGCACTTCATCTTTTGGGGTGCCTTTATTTCATTTTCTTATAAACCACTTCCGCAGGCATGATGTTACTTTGCCCTGAGTATTAAAAACTATTCAGTTAAGGGAAAATATATTGAACCAGAGACTTTCCTTAATCCAGATGGAGTTAAGACAATCCAAACATTCGTCAGACAATTGTAATGAAAAGAGATTTGGGTTTTGTAGAAGACTATCAGACCAGAAATAGCTTCAGAATATTGTTACGTTTTTACCTTTTAAAAACGTTTAAAATATAAGCTTGTAGATTGCAAATCAAATATAAAGAAATTTATGTTTAGTTTTAATTAAAATTCTTTATTATTCGCACAATTCGGTGTGTCCACAGTTCACAACTTGATGTAAACAACAACAATTGCTTTGTTTGTTATACCTCTGTTTACACCCTTTGCATAAACAATAACAATTTCTAGACAATTGTTCGCAGATCTTTGTAACGAAGATCTTCAAACCACGATTTCTCACTTCAAACGCACCCCGTCTTCACACAAGACTGACTGAACTTTTACTAACTCAGTTTCCTGCTTTGCCTTGCCTTTTATATGGAAGCGTGAACAGTCTGATGAACATTTTTGAAAGCGAATGTTCGTGGCTTCGCCTTCCAGAAATCTCTATAAATGTAAACATCATTGTTTCATTATTGCTGTTTGTGTATTCTATTTACATTTATTCTTGTAGTGTTTGTTTTTGTATATTTGTTAACATGTTTACCATTTTTTATGCTTGCATTTGTTGGTATATTTTTGCTTGCTTCTTTATTATTTTTTATGCTTGTGTTTGTTGTTATATTACGCAGTGCGATAATTTGTAAACAAGTTCATTGTTTTTGTTTTTGTAACTTTTCTTTATAATTTTAATTTTAAACGATGTAAGAGCAAAACTATTTTCCATTTTCGTAACAATATTAACTAGCCTGCGGAAAGGACACAATAGAGTCAAAGAACATTTGTACAAAATTTTTTTGTGATGAGAAGAATGAACGTGAGCAGCAGGTAATAGACAAGGGATTATCGTTACCGGCAACGGATATCCCCACAATCGAAGATCCCTACAAAATGAAAACTATCGATTGAGATTTCATTGCGATGAAAACCGCCAATGTTAGACATAGAAGTCTATATCACGTGTCGTTGGCAGATAGTTTCTATATCAGGAGAACGGACAAGAGGATTAATATTAGGCATGAGGTTACATGAATTAGTCCTTTACACCAAAGTTTTCACAATCTACTGAACTGGCTACTGACTAAGGCCTTACTGAAAACACAGGAAGGGTATAATGATACTTAGGCCTTGAAGACTTCTGCAATGTTCATATATTGTTTTATAGAGGTACTGCAAGGAGGTGCTCTATTGTACAGCTCTCGATCTATGTAGCGCTTACCTGTGGTAAATCCTACCAATTCTGTTCTTGGACTAAATTCAGCATAATGTTCGGTGCCGGTAATGATAAATTTGTGCCTAGTACATGTTAACCACCCATGTGTTTAATGATTCGATTTTCCCATCACAGAATCTACATATTTTGAATAAACATTTTCTAAATCTACTGGAGACTGGTTACTATTTTTAGAATATAATCTGGGGCCAAATCACCGCATTCGATATCGCTATCGTAAACGCTATTTTCGATGGCCACAATTTCTTGGATCACGGTACTCGATCGTAATTTATTCCGATTATTCCGATTATTAACTCGATGACCAGTTACAAATCGAGTGCAACTTTGAGTAGATACGTTACGATAACGATTGCCGGGATCCACGTTAACCACATTTCGATAATAAAGTACTCGATATCGAATGCGGTGATTTGGCCCCTGATTTAAATTCTTTCTCACGAATTTAGATTGCCTCAGATCGGTTTAACTTGTGAAAAGGCTGTCGCTGAGTATGTCTTTCCTTTTATGTCTCCACCAAAAGAATCTGATTAAATCAGCAGCATGGAAACTTCATTTCACCAAATTTCCGCGCAGTCCTTTACTATTCTACTTTCAATCTCACAGGTTGCTTGTATGGTGACCTGACTGTTAGATAGTATTGCCATGCGCAATATGGTTGTACAGGCATAAACCAGCCATAATTCCTGCACTGGGAAAAACAACAATACTTCTGGAATAGGAAGTGTGTGTTAAAATTTAAGTAAGCATTTATCATTTATTTTTCATTTATCAGCTCAAATGAATACTCGATTCACTTTTAAATATTCTCAACGTTCGATCAATTTATAAAATCCAGACGGTTAAAAAATCACCCGCTATATGACGCCATCGCTCCTACAAGCAGAGTAGGGCCTTATTAAATTGGTTGAGCTATGTATTGTTACGTTATTACCTTTTAAAAACGTTTAAAATATGAGCTTGTAGATTCCAAATCAAATATAAATAAATTTGTGTTTAGTTTTAATAAAAATTCTTTGTAATTCACACAATTCTGTGTGCCATCCTTCACGACTTTATGCACTCAACAACAATTGCCTTTTTTTGTTATTGCTCTATTCCTCCCATTTGTATAAACAATAACAATTACAGTACAATTATTCGACAGATATTTGTAACGGAGATCTTCAAACCACGATGACTGAATTTTATAAACTCAGTCGCCTGCTTTACCTTGCCTTTTATATGGCAAAGTAAACATTCTAATGAATGTTCTTGAAGGCGAACATTCATGACTTCGCCTTCACGAAATCTCTATAAATGTAAACATCGTTATTTAAGTTTATTATTGTAGCGTTGTTTGTATATTTTTGTTTACTCGTTTACCATTTCTTATGCTGGTGTTTGTTAAGTAGTGCGATAATTTGTAAACAAGTACATTGTAAACGATGTAAAAGCAAAATACCAGTATCTAGATTTTTTTATTTTCATAACAGTATGTATGTATATATTCCTATAGACAATTCTCATTTACGCTCTAATTTTGATTCATTCTAGATAGTTTTATATAGAATTGCTTTTGCCACATATGATCACGCGCTGTCTTCTACAATTATCTTGCCAAATTGTAGTTTATATGGGCCTTCTTGCAATGCCGTTACGTTCTTAAAGTGTGAAGGCCTTATTTCCATCATAATGAACTGCAATTTTCGTATAAATATGTACCTTGAGCGTATTAAAGTACAATTAGAAGAAAATTTCATTCTGCCACGCTAACGTATAGCTTCATTTTCATTTCGTATAGCGTTTTAACTTCTCTGTGGCAGAAGGCTATATTTTTACTATTTCACACAATTTCTGACTTAGTAGAGGCAAGTAATAAAACTTGTTTTATGACAATAACAACAAAAAAAAAAAACAACTATAGTAATATTATTAAGAAATGAAGCCAATAATTTCTTCCAATAACAATACAATTGTCATTATCCAGAGCTTGATGACAGTAGGAGCAGCAGCAGCATTAACATCATCAACGCTTGAATAGAGAATTAAATGATTATTATTGTGCATGGGTATGGGTATATGGGATGGCCATAACAAAATTATAACCACAACTATAAAGCATTTGCAATAAATTTATGATTGTCCATTACGTTCTCTCTCTCCCCAGTTTACTGCCTATTTTATATGAGTTTCCTACTTGAAAATATCTTTATGGCTTCTAATGCTTGATCACGAGTACATTGAGCTTCCAAAGAAACTGCACATTAAAAACAGAATATACATTTTATTATTTTTATTTTAAAATTGTTTCAATGCCAGTTACTAAAATTATAAATTTTTCGGGCACTCTGCTTAAGTGGTAAAAATTCAGTTCGGTGATTGTCAGAATTTTATCCATAGTGTACAAATCTTTCGCTCACTATATATAAATAGTTAAGGCTGTTGATTGTTTTTAGTTTTTTAATATCCTTTTTTAGTGAACAGTAATTGCAAGAATAACTTCAAATTACATTGTTTAGATTTCCTATTGCCATTTATGGTTGTCCTGTGAAACCTATTTAACTCACGTTTAACAAAGGATTTATCAGATGTGGTCTTCCGACCAAATCAAATCGAGGGGCTAAGCTTAATTGTCTCCTGAACAGAAACAGTAATCTCCATAATTTTAAGAAATGTTTCGAAGTCGCCGTGGTCTAGTAGGTAGTGTGTTGGCTTATTAGACGAAAGGCCCGAGTTCGAATCCCAGGTCAGACATCAAAACGAAAAATATGAAAATATTTCTTCGGCGACTTCCTCTCAGCAGATTTCTGGCAAAAACTCTGAGAGTAAAAATTGCCATGAAGAGCTTCTCAAAAAATCTGTCGTTCGGAGTCGACTTTAAACTGTAGGTCCCGCCACTCATGTGTAAAATTAACGCACACAACATGAGTGGTGTTGAGAAGCTAGGCCGTAATCCTGACTGAAGGGTTGTAATGGCCAATTATGTATGTATGTTTCGAAACAAGCCTTAGCAATGAGACATAACGTCACACTTTGAATGCTACATATTCTTCTAAGAGAAGAACTGTTCTAAGGAAAAACGTATGGGTTCAGCTTCGATGTATTAGCATGTATGTACTTAAATACATACATAATTGGTTATTACAACCCTTTAGTCAGAATTACGACCTAGTTTCTCACGCCACTGATGTTGTGTGTGTTAATTTTATCCATGAGTGGCGGCAGCTACAGTTTAAAGTCGATTCCGAACTACAGACTTTTTGAGGTACTGTTCATGACAATTTCGTATTACTCTCAGAGTTATGGGCAGAAATCTACTGAGAGCATAAATGGGCACTTTGCAGTACCAGTAAAATTTCAGTAAAAATTGATTTTTACTGATTACTGAAAAAAATTTCAGTATTTAGTAAAATTTTACTGTTAATGCAATCTAAATTTAAATGAAATTTAAATGAAATTTAAATGAAAAAAAGTAAAATTTTACTGTTAATGCAATCTAAATTTAAATGAAATTTAAATGAAATTTAGATTGTATTACTAGTAAAATTTTACTGAATACTGAAATTTTTTTCAGTAATCAGTAAAAATCAATTTTTACTGAAATTTTACTGGTACTGCAAAGTGCCCATCTATGACTGAGAGGAAGTCACCGGAGAAATATTTTTTCATATTTCGTTGGAGATGTCTGACCTGGAGTTTGAACCGAGACCTCACGTCTAATAAGCCAATGCACTACCTACTAGACTATGGCGATTTCATCTAATACACACTTGTGTTTATTTTAAACTAGCTAAAACCCGCTGTGCTTAGCTACTCATATCGATATGAAATATAAATATTCAAAATATATCGATATACATTTTTTCTTATATATATTTTTATTATTTTTAGTCAATAACTTCAACGTAATAAAATAAGAAGTCTGGATTTTAAAATGTTTATTTCGTTACTGATATAATGTTTCATAATAATTATTTTTTATTTTATTCACTCCTTCTACACGTGCATCACGTTGATCTGGTGTCTCCGCAGCTCTAGATGTTGATGCTCGTAGTCTCTCTCCTTTTAGGCGTACATCGCGTTGATCTGGTGTTTCTGCAGCTACTGCTCTTTGCGATCGCATTCTTTCCCTTTCTAAACGTTTATCGCGTTGAACTGGGGTCTCAGCAGCTCTAGACCTTTCAACACTCAGACGAACATCACGTTCTTCGGGAGTTTCGTCAGCCCTTTGTGATTGTAAATTAACTGCATTTTTGGTGCGTTTAGAAAGAGAAGATTTTTTATGTGTTTTTTGTTTTGTTTTTAATTTATCACAATATGATCACTGACAAAATAAATGTTTAACTCGTTTAGAATCTGGGATTCAAATGATTTGCGAAAAGATTGTAAGCACTATTTAAGTACTTCCTTTCAATCTTTCAATAACTTAAACGTCAAAGTCGTCCATACAAAATTTGAGGACTCTAGCTGTTGCAGTTTATGAGATATGCGACATTAAATACTTATTGGATATGTGTTCGTAGCACATCGCCTACTTGAAATTTTAAGATAAAAAGTAGCCTATAGTTCCTTCCAGACATACAGGAAGGTACTGTTAAAATTTCAAGAAAATCGGTTCAGCCGTTTAGCCGTCTATAGACTTCAAACAAACAAACCCACAAACAAATAAACAAACATTAATTTTTGTATAGGTTAGAGGACGTGTACTTGTCAATTAAGACAAGTACAGTACCCGGAGGTCGAATTGACCCATTGTACTAATTTTTGTATATATAGATGTAAAATTCATTAAAAAAATTACATATGTGACGTATGTATGAGTGATAATTCCATTAAGTTTCATACGTCAAAAAATCATAGATTTTTTTATTGCATACATGTTAGGGCAACTATTCTAGTATTTAGATATATTGTATTATGATGCGCATGATTAATATATTTCAAATGCAATTAAATTTTAAGTATGTAGTATATGTGGGCGTGGCACCTCGCTCATTTGAAATTTCAACATAAAATGTAGCCTATAACTCCTTCCAGAAAAATGAAATGAATAAAATGTGAAAATTTCAAGAAAATCGGTTCAGCCGTTTTATCGTCTATAAAGTTCAAACATACAAACATGCAAACATACAAACAAACACACATTCATTTATATGTATATATATATAGATTTAAATATAGAAAGCGCTTAGTAAAAGACCCCGCAGATCCTGTGACTGAGGAGAATGAACTTGCAACTTGTGCGGTGAACTGAAAACGTAGAACCTGTGTGCATTAGATTTTTTTGCTCGGCTTCCCAGCAAATCAAGATTTTCATACAAGCCTTTTGCATATCATTACGGCTTACTCCTATCAATTAGCTATCCGTGAAAATCGTAGATTTTTTGTCTTTAGTTTCTGTTATGTTAATTCACCCAGGAGCCGAATATTAGTTCATATTTATGTGATCAATTGTACTGTCTATAAACTATGCAGTGCTTGCTGTGTATATTCAGCATAATTTTCTGTGTCGGTAAGAATAAATTTCTGCCTAGTGCTTGATAGTCACCCAGGCGTTCTAATGATTCGATTTCCTCATCACAGAATCTTCATATTTGGAACAAACATTTTCTAAGTCCACTGGCGACTGGTTACTATTCCTAGGGGACTCTCGTATAGACTGATTCAAATATTTTCTTATTTAATTGCCTGAGGTCCGATTATGTTGTAGAAACCCTCCATCTTCCTTTACCTACCCTGTCACAGTATATGGCATTCCAAATTCTACTTCTCGGTCCACCAAAACAATCTGAGGAAATCACTGGCATGGAAACTACCTCCTGGTAAGCTCATCTGGCTACTCATTACTTCGAATTTTCACACGGTTTTTACAATTCTTCTATCAACCTCATATGTTGCTTGTACAGCGATCTGACTGTGAGATCTCCTGCTGGATGCTATGTGGATCTGGCAGTAAATGAGAGCAAAACATATATATGCTATCGACGAGTAGAGACGTGCGGCATATTGATTCTAAGATACGGTCGATAACTATACTTTTGATACGATTAAGGAATTTATTTACCTTGGCTCCGCCGTTGCCACCAAAAATGATGTCAATTGAGTAGCAGAGACCTCTCTCTTACGACAAAACTAATACTCCACAAGACTCATCCTACCCGTGCTTCTTTATGGCGCAGAGGCAAGGAGCCTATTAAGCACTGATGCAGCTGCCCTGAGAGTATTCGGGAAAAAGGTCCTACTTAAGATCTTCGATCCAGTGCGAGTTGGCGATGATTTCGTTTGTATAGATCCTATGATGCCCCTCCATATAGAGCCATAAATGGTACTAAATTTTGCCTACACTTTTGCTTACACTTGTATAAAGTTGTTCTAATAAATTTTACATTATTTTACTGTTTTATATTTTGTGGGTCCATATGCCATATTTCTTTTGCTACGGTTTTCAAATAATTAAAAATTTTTTTGTAAAAAATCGACAACTTTTTACAATAGAATTTGAAAAAAACAACAATAATAATGAATATGTCTCTGCTGATTATGTTATAATTCTATTGAAACTCACTTTTATTTTTGCATTCACTTTCGCTTATTTTTAATCCCAAATCACAGAGGGAAACAGAAAAACAAGCAGAAAAAGACAAAAAAACAGCAACAATTTTATGAATATTTAAATTTATATCAGAGATAATAAATGTGAAAATAACAAACAAAAAAAGAAAACAAATCAAATTTCGCAAATTAAATACACAAAAGGTGTCAATTTATTCAATTGATTTTTATGCAAATTTCAACAAAAATCAAAAATTTTTTTATTTTATTTTAATTTTTAAAAGGTAAAACAGTATAGGATATAAAATAAATTTTAAATCAATTGTTTCTCTTTGTTTTTCTGCAATAGAATTTGTTATCAACCTTTCTTCAATTAAATGCGAATTTTTGATCGACTTTTTTTGGCTTTTCCCTGTCTCTTATTATTTTGAGAGATTTTAATGTATTTCCATTAACGATTTTGTTTTCAGTTTTAATTTATGCCATTATTTTGTTGTTATTATTTATGTAATCTTTAACTCTAATTATAAACAGTTGTAGAAACAAATGTGAAAAAGCGATTAACACCGGCTGTACAATACCAAGGAATTCAAAAAATAAAACTATCGACGTGTTTATAACTAAACGTCTGTCGAGTATATACACATTAATATTTACGTAATTAATATTAATGTAAATCTTAAATCTACTGATTTTCTTTGATTTTTCATAAACAATTTTAATTTAAAAACTTTAATTGAATTCATTAATTAAAAACTTTCTATACTTCAGTGCATTTTTTATATAATTAGCTAGTTTTGACCAGTCTTCACTTTCTCTCCCATTCAAAATGTAAAAAATTTCCTCCTCCCTGATTCTTAACTTTCCGAAATTCGCTATTCTAAACTCCTTCAGTGCTGGACATATACAGATGAAATGGTTTAACATTTCGCATAAATTCATATTACATACAATTGAGAATTGATATCACCAAATTTCTTGCCGTTTAATTTTATTAGTCCACAGCGCACATTAAAAATCCATGACATCGTATTTATATCAGTTTATCCAAGCTGAATTTAATGCATTTTTTGCTTGTACGTTTCCTTATTCTAAATGTTTGCTAAACTTTAGTTTTGGCTTAAACACTACTCCTAGATGGTTAAATTCAGAAGCGATTTTAACTTTTGCACTTTTGAAAAACCATTTTTCTTCATTTCTAAGTCTGCTACCGTTCCTGAACACCAGTATTTCGGATTTATTCAAGTTTACTTCTAAGTTCCACATATTACAATAGTCTTCTAGATTTTCTATCATCTATGCATCGTACCAACATACATATGTATATCATCGGCTAATATTACTATATCGACTGCATATAATAAAAGACAAATATTTAAGTTTTCTACCGTCAATCCGCCTTCCAAGCATTCGTTCGTATAGGTCGTTTATATACAAAGCGAAGAGCAAAGGAGATATCAAGCATCCTTGTTTCATACCCGATTTTGTCTTAAAATATTCAGAAAATTCTTCTCCAGTACACACAACTGATTGCTTAGTACTATATATGGCTTCTAAAAATTCCACAAAATTGTATGATACTCCCATTCCATGATTTTCTGGTCACGTTATCAAATGCCGCCTTAAAATAGACAAAGAAGGCATACACTTTCTTTTTCTCCGATAGCTTATGACTGATTATTGCTGAAAGATTACATATAAAGGGTGATTTTTTAAGAGCTATAGGAAAATTAAAAAACAAAAACACATAAAATTCTGAAAAATGCATGAAATCTTTATTTGAATCGATAGTACGGTCCATATAATTTAATGCTTGAAGATTATTTCATGCATCAGCTTAGTCCAATTTTGGCAGACTCTTTCCAACATTTCGGCCGGTATCTCACGCATAAATGCTTCAATGTTGTCTTCCAATGCGTCAATTGAAGCGGGCTTGTCTGTATAGATATGAGCTTTAACATAACCTCACAAAAAATAGTTTAAAGGCGTTAAATCGCACGATCTAGGCGGCCAATTGACCGGTCCCGAACATGAAATAAAATGTTCACCGAACTCACCTCTCAATAAGTCCATTGTTACGCGTGCTGTTTGGCATGTGGCACCGTCTTGTTGAACCCACATGTCATGCAAGTCAAGCTCTTGCATTTTGGGCAAAAAAAAGTTGGATATCATCTCACGGTAGCGCTCACCATTCACAGTTACGTTACGATTCGCAGCATCTTTGAAGAAGTACGGTCCAATGATGCCACCAACCCATAAACCGCACCATACTGAGACTTTTTCTGGATGCATTAGTAGCTTTTGCAATGCTTCTGGCTGATCTTCACTCCAAAATCGACGATTCTGCTTATTTACGTATCCCGAATAGCCGCTTCAGTCGGTCGATTAAACTGACCATAAAATGAAAGAAGCGCGCGATGAGCTTTCTTAACAGAGCACGCATTTTGATAATAAAATTCAATGATTTGCAAGCGTTGTTCGTTTGTAAGACGATTCATGGTTAAATTATAGACCAAACTGAAGATGTTTGCCAGTGAAACAGTGACACGAAACGCGCGTGAGTTGTTTAAACCAGTGTTGCCAAAAAGATAATAGCTAAAAATCACCCGTTATTATCCACTGTTGAATAGCTTCTTCTGAAACCCGCTTGGTACTCCATCATTATGTTGTTGAGTTCTACCCAACTGAATAAGCGTTCATTTAAAACACCCATCAGAATTTTTGCAGCGCAGTTCATAAAAGAAATTCTTCTATAATTTCCTGTTTGTACAGGATCTCCCTTCTTATCTATCGGATACATAATGGTTTTACTAAACGACTCGTCAATTCTATCCTCAGAGAAGAATTGATTGTAAATTTGTAATAGCTGTGCATAGAATTCCTTGGAGGGGTTAATAAAAAATTCGTAGGGCACTCTATCCTCCCCTGGAGCTTTATTTAATTTCACTTTATTTAGCATGCAAAACGTATTTGCGACATATTAGGGCATAATAAATGCACACTTCTGTTTGTGGTAAATTTAAAACTTTTTCAAAATATTGTTTAACCAAACTCATTAAAAAAATGAAAAAAAACATTTTAATTAAGAAATACGGATCAAACTCTAAGTCCATAACTTCGAAATCTATTCCCTGAGAGACTACATGATGTTGCTCGGTATCAGCGAAATGAGATTCCTGCCCAACTCCCGATATACACTCTGCTGTATTAATTACTGGTTTCAAAAATATATTTTAATCGTCCATTTTCATCATAACAGAGTCTAAATATTGGGCTCGACGATCACCGTTCCGAACAAGTGTACTTTGAGTTTGCTGGTATTTTTGGTTTGGTTTGACAGAAGACCTGACCTAATTAAATCATTTCAATTTCTAAGATTAACAAATTATTTCGTAGTCAAAAAAGAAATGATAGACTCCATACAGCAATCATCCATCAACTAATTTTTCCCTCCCTAAAAATTAAATTAAAATGAATTAAACTTTCTAAAGAATAAGTTGAATTTTCTTTTTTCTAATTTAAAATATTTATTATAAAAATGTCTTAAAAACATACATAAAAAAGGCTTACTTAAGCAATAATGATAAAAAATATCAAAGATTACAGTTTAAAAAATTAAAGAAGAAATCACTCCCAGGCATATATATCGTCATCAATCGGTTGAATATCCTCCATGGTAATGCGGTCATTACTGTTGCTATCAGCCGGGTGTGGTTGCAGTTCCCCTTGTTTGGCTTGTTCTCTCTGTTGCTGTTTTTTCATCTTCATCTGCATAAATTGAGAAAATCTCATGCGTGCAATATGTCGTCTTAAATTCTTTTTGAAGATGGTTTCCCGACTAAGTATCTGCAAATCATCTGCAGTACATTTGAGTGCATTTTTCATTGCATTCGTGATGAGTTTATCCGTTAGCTGCAGTTTTGTACAGGCTTTGCGCATAAATCCTGCCTTTGCCGTATTTAACGTTTGACGATGTACAAACAGTACGTATGGTACACTAAGTTTTGGCGGTTGAACCTTATGTAATGGGTCCTTTACGGGGCTGCTTCTATTATTTCGGGATGGAACAGGTGCCATTATGAACTTTTAAAAAATTTCAAGAAAATATTGTTGAATTCGCAAAATAATATTTGTGTGATGTCACAAAGAACTTTGAAGCTGAACTGATACTGCTTGACAAATTGTCATGTGCTTTTATACTCATGTGAGGGTACCTAGCTGGGGTGTTCAGGTAGCTCTTAAAGAAAGGGGTAATTCCTAATGTAGTTTTAGGTAAATCGCAGACAGGCAAATTAACTGTTAACAAGCAGGCATAAGAATCATTCAAACAAACAATTCCCAAAAATTTTACTCAGAACTCAAAAAAAAATGAGTAGAATCAGTATTGAAAAAATCAGTACTTTTGTACTGTTTTATTATCACATATTTTAGGTCTTGTGCCTTTCAACTATTAATGCGTTAGCAATATGCTCAACATAATGCTAAGGGAAGAATTAGACTTCAGCCCCCCTTAGCCAAACGTTTCCGGAAAGTATATTCGTTTCTAGAACACGAAAAGCAATGAAAACACTTGCCAAGCCGTAATGTAATTGTAGTAAGCATTTGCATTGCTTTTCATATGCTAAAAACGAAATGTTACGTTCCAACAACATGGTTTCCTTTGAAGTAGAACGGATTATAACCATTTGTTATAAAAAATCTGCTTAGAAATCTCATTTCACTATAGTAAAAGTTAATTCGCAAACACAACTTGAGATCATAAAACAATTGACTTGTTTGCCTATCTCAAGGTTCAAATTCACTAAATAAGTAAGATTTGTCCATTACAATAATTACAAATAAAAAAGGATTAAAATAATATATATTAACGGCAATAATTATACAAACAAAAGGACCTTCTTTGAGGCAGGTACACAGTTCTATAATTCAATTGCCCGCAAAATAAGTCAACACAATAACCACAAAAAAATAACTTCAAGTAATAAAAATTTCAGGTATAGAAATATATGCAGACAAATAAATATGGCTGAAGAAATTCGGAGAAATTTTCTATTCAGTTCAGCTTGTGTAACTTCTGACACTTATAATAGCTACCTGGAAATATTTAACTAATCGAACGCCAGTTTAATAATTCACAAGTAAATATCAACCTTTAGCTTCTCAAACAGCCAATAACAATAAGATCTAAAATATCCTTTATTACCTGCTTTGTAGGAGTCGCCGTGGTCTAATAGGTAATGTGTCGGCTTATTAGACGAAAGGCCCAAGTTCGAATACCAGGTCAGACATAAAAACGAAAATATGAAAATATTTCTTCGGCGACTTCCTCTCAGCAGATTTCTGGCAAAATCTCTGAGAGTAAAAATTGCCATGAAAAGCTTCTCAAAAAATCTGTCGTTCGGTGTTGACTTTAAACTGTAGGTCCCGCCCGCTACTCATGTATAAAATTAACGCACACAACACGAGTGGTGTAAGAAGCTAGGACGTTGTACAATGGGTCAATTTGGCCTCCGGGTACTGTACTTGTCATAGTTGACAAGTACACGTCCCCTAACCTAAACGCAGTTTTAGAAACCATTAATAAAAAGGGCTTCATAACAAAGTAAGAGCCTTACTTCAGAGTTAAGTTATAACGATAAAACTGAAGAAAGCTGTCTCACACAACTGTACTTCAGTTTACAGTTGACTTGTTTGTTTAGTAAACCACAAGGTTTCTCAGAAATAGCAAAAAATATGGAAATTTTTTGGTAAAAAAATTCGTTGGAGAAACAGTGTTGTAAAGTAATTAAAATCAATAACAAAGTGGATCAGATTGTTTATTAGGCAAATCATACAAAAAAAGGTTGAAAAGGGTTGAAATTTGCCAAAAACTATGCGAGGAATTACCCTTTTCTTTAAGAGCTACCTGTGTGTACATGCATGCTCAACCAAATCGTGAACACCCCAGCCCCTTTCTTTGAGAGCTACCTGAACACCCCAGCTAGGTACCCTCACATGAGTATAAAAGCACATGACAATTTGTCAAGCAGTATCAGTTCAGCTTCAAAGTCTGTTGTGACATCACACAAACATTATTTTGCGATTTCAACAATATTTTCTTGAAATTTTTTAAAAGTTCATAATGGCACCTGTTCCATCCCGAAATAATAGAAGCAGCCCTGTAAAGGACCCATTACATAAGGTTCAACCGCCAAAACTTAGTGTACCATACGTACTGTTTGTACACCGTCAAACGTTAAATACGGCAAAGGCAGGATTTATGCGCAAAGCCTGTACAAAACTGCAGTTAACGGATAAACTCATCACGAACACAATGAAAAATGCACTCAAATGTACTGCAGACGATTTGCAGATACTTAGTCGGGAAACCATCTTCAAAAAGAATTTAAGACGACATATTGCACGCATGAGATTTTCTCAATTTATGCAGATGAAGATGAAAAAACAGCAACAGAGAGAACAAGCCAAACAAGGGGAACTGCAACCACACCCGGCTGATAGCAACAGTAATGACCGCATTACCATGGAGGATATTCAACCGATTGATGACGATATATATGCCTGGGAGTGATTTCTTCTTTAATTTTTTAAACTGTAATCTTTGATATTTTGTACCATTATTGCTTAAGTAAGCCTTTTTTATGTATGCTTTTAAGACATTTTTATAATAAATATTTTAAATTAGAAAAAAGAAAATTCAACTTATTCTTTAGAAATTTTATTTTTCATTTTAATTAAATTCTATTTCAATTTTAAGTGAACTGATATATAATTTACTCGGACTAAATAGGGTGATGTCATCGTAGTCTAGGTCAGTCATCTGGCAAAAACTCTGAGAGTAAATTAAATTTCTCCAAAAAATCTGCTGTTCAGAATCGACTTTAAACTGTAGGTTCCTCCACACTGAGCACTTAAGCTTGTAATGTCAATCAGTCTGTAATTTTGTAAAACTTCGAACATTTCGTCGAAATATTTTATTTTGGAATCTTCAAATGGAAATCGAATTCAACAATTTCTTCTTGCTTAAGTGATTTAAAGTTTTTTGCTTTTCTTCCCCTGTAACTAAATTTGTTGTGTTAGATTTTTGCAAACCATTTATAAAAATCCCTCAGATTACAACTTTTCTTTTATTTTCTTTAAAAACTTTCTTTTCCACTCACTTCCTTAACGTCGTCAGAAGTTTGCAGTATTTGGGTTGAAGAAGGCAATGGCAGCTAGAAACTCAAACTCATTTTTCTTAAGGGGCATTTTTTTCTCGTTTCGTTTTATTTTATATTTGAATATGGTCTCTGGAGAAGTAACACTGAAGCGCTCTACTCGTTTAAAGTCATAGGAAAAAAAATGGCAAAAAAGAGTTTTTCTTCTTAAAATTAATCGTTTAACACTTTAAAGTTTATTATTGAAATTGTCGCTTCTTTTTTAAGTTCTTTCGTCTCTCTTTCTAATTTTTTGTTTTACATGATGTTTATTTTTTTTTCTTGTAAGAAAGACTTCATCAAACGGTCTAATAGGTAGTGTGTTGGCTTGCTAGATGTGAAGCCACGGTTCAAAAGCCAAGTCAGACCTCCTACAAAACGGAATATGAGAAAATATTTCTTCGCTGACTTCCTCTCTGAGAAGTCGCAGTGGTGTAGTAGGTAGTGTGTTGGCTTAATAGACGAAAGGCCCGAGTTCGAATCCCAGGTCAGACATCAAAACGAAAATATGAAAATATTTCTTCGGCGACTTCCTCTCAGCAGATTTCTGGCAAAAACTCTGAGAGTAAAAATTGCAATGAAAAGCTTCTCAAAAAATCTGTCGTTCGGAGTCGACTTTAAACTGTAGGTCCCGCCACTCATGTATAAAATTAACGCACACAACATGAGTAGTGTTGAGAAGCTAGGCCTGAGAAGCTAATCCTGACTGAAGGGTTGTAATGGCCAATTATGTATGTATGTATGTATTGTTTATGCAAAAGAGTACAAAGAGGAATAACCAAACAAAGAAATTGTTGTTGTTTACATCAAGTTGTGAAGTGGCACTCAGAATTGTGAGAATAATAAAGAATTTTAATCAAAACTGAACACAAATTTATTTTTAAAAAGTAAATACGTAACAATATAATATGTATATAGGGGCTCTGGAACGATATTATTCGAAAGAAATGCAGCTCTATGCTCTCTCTACTGTCCGTTTATTGGAATGTAAACGTTCAGTTCACATATGTATATTTTAAATTTCTTTTAGTGGAGAGCCATACAATGCCGTATCAAATAATTGGACCCTCGTTTAACTAAAATGCTCTACCAAAGCGTTTAATTTTTAAATCCTTTACGTTGTTGTTATTGTTGTATATAAATACATAAGTAGGTCGTTCATTTGATTTCTTCTACATCAAACTACAAAAGCAACGACATAAAACCGTTCAAAAAAACACAAAACATTGGCAACGTTATTATCACTGCCTTCGAAACGGGGCGCCATTGAATAAAAATTTCAACAACAGCAAATTTCGAAAAACGTTTCATTACTTCTCCTACCATTACCTTCACTAGTGCCACCATCTTTCTGGGCATTAATATCATCATCATCGTCGACATCATCGTCATCATGCCTCAGCACCATTTAAATTCATATTTTCAAAACACATTTGAAATCGAATTTAATTCTTCTGTTTTTGTTGTTGTTTTTTGTGGCAAACATATAACAATACTCCAGATATACTCTACCATACAGCTGTTAATGGCATACAGGCACCGTTCATTCATTCTGACGATAATGAAGTGAATGATACGTATATTCAGTTTAGACGCATAGCGCTACTTGCTACTACCGAAAACTTTCACGACTAGGCAAGAGCTTTGTGAGGTCATGATTCTTTTTTTTTCTGGTCTAATTCACATTTTGACACAGGGAACAAAAGCAGGCCGTCTATCGTTATATTCCGTTTTCCGTCTTTTCAAGACAAAGCAGGCAACTGAGTCAGTAAAAGTTCAGTCGGCATTGTGTAAAAGTACGTTGCGTTTGAAGAGAGTGGTGCGAAGATCTCCGTTATCAAGATCTGTCGAACAATTGTCTAGTAATTGTTATTGTTTTTGCAAATGGTGTAAACAGAGGAACAACAAACAGAGCAATTGTTGTTGTTACATCAAGTTGTGGACAGTGCCACATAGAATTGTGCAAATAATAAAGAATTTTAATTAAAACTAAACACACACTTACTTTTATTTTATCTACGAGCTCATATTTTGAACGTTTTAAAAGGTAAGTACGTGACAGTATAATTCAATCGATGGGATATTTTCTGTAATCCATTGCATGGCATGTGTTAACAAAAAAAGAAGTATGGAAAGCAGAATAAACATTTACTATAAAAGCTTTGCTACATGCCAACCCATGCATAGTTTTCCATTGAGATTTCTATCACAGCTACGTTAAAGACTTAAACTCGCTATTCAATTAAAGAAACAAGAAAAAGTCGCTTTTGCATGGATATTCCGAGAGATTTCCTCACAATCTCTTCTCCACTAATCACAGCACCACAGCTACAAAAAAGTTCATTATTAGAGGATTCCTTTCTTTTCATTCGCCGTTTGTTTACTTCCCTGACAAAGAATCCTTTACAAATTCTTTTTTCTTTCAATACTTTTTCTTTGTTTTCTTTTTTTCTTCT
The DNA here is from genome assembly GCA_930367235.1 of Sarcophaga rosellei. Lineage (NCBI taxonomy): Eukaryota > Metazoa > Arthropoda > Insecta > Diptera > Sarcophagidae > Sarcophaga > Sarcophaga rosellei. The sequence goes on along the minus strand of OV884021.1, from coordinate 28,906,862 downwards.
TGGACAGGCAAATAGTTTTTAAAGTGCTTTGTTGTGGTTTGTTTTTATTGTACTTTTGGATTGTTAGGTACATTTTAAGATGGGAAAATTGTTTAGCTTTTAGCAGAATGTGGTATAAAAAATATTATAAGACATGGCAACATATACTATGCAAATTAGAAGACAAGCTTGGAAGTAGTAATAATTCTATTATGCACTCAGCGGCATCACTGTAAACTTCTTTGCAGTTCAGTTTGACGTCGCTGGGGTCTAGTGGTAGTGTGTTAACTTATTAGACGTAGTGCCACGGTTCAAAGCAGAGATCAGCAATGAATCATTTTTTCGCTACTCATAAGCCTTCATGAAATTTTGAAGAAGTGTCAATAATATTGAAATTTAATTACTCTGATTCATTCGTACTCTCTACAACGTTTATTTATAAGTACAGGTTGCAATGAGTATGCGGACAACGCTGACATCAAACTCATACCATTCGAAATATGTTTGATTCATAACACTACTCATTCAGATTCATAGCAGCCAGCAGAGCAAACACACAACCTTCTAGTGAGTATATTGTAGTGTTCGTAAGCGAATCATGCTTATTTGATGGGTATTCTTGTATATGTTGAGTTATGGAGAGTCAAATTCAAGAACATTATACGAGTTGTTAAGTATGAATATGATGAGTACTTCAAACTTTCAATATCTTCCATGATATTAAAATAAGTACAAATGCGTATAAGTATCAGAAATTGTGAGTATGATTCGATTCTACTCACGTTTTTGAATACTCATTGCTGATCTCTGATACAAACTTTAGGCCTGGCATCTCGAACGAAGCGAAATATGAAAGGAAAAATATTTCTTTCTTCAACTTCCTTTCAGCAGTCTGCTAGCAAAAACTCTGTGCGCCTGATAAAATTACTACGAAAAATTCTGTCTTTCGGAGTCCATTTTAAACTGTATGTACTCATGGATAAAATTAACATATACAATATGAGTGGTGTGAGAAGCCAGGTTGTTATCCTGACTAAAGCAATTTAATGACCAATTAAGTAAGTTAATGACCTTTACCGAGAACGTTCACGGCGAGAGAGAGAAAGATCTTGCAATATTGAAACCAAAATCAGTTCGATAAGATTATCTACATACATAATTGGTCATTACAACCCTTCAGTCAGGATTACAATCTAGCTTCTCACACCACTTATGTTGTGTTCCTTGATTTGATACGTGAGTGGCGGGACCTACAGTTTAAAGTCGACTCCGAACGACAGACTTTTGAGAAACTTTTCATGGCAATTTTATTTAATCTCAGAGTTTTTGCCAGAAATCTGCTGAGAGGAAGTCGTTGAAGAAATACTTTTTCATATTTCGTTTTGATGTCTGACCTGGGGCTTGAACCGTGACCTTACGTCTAATAAGCCGACACACTACCTACTAGAATGCGAACACCATCTAAACAATCAATTTGTTCGTCCTATGGTCAGTGATGAAACCTAAAAATGAGCAGTTCACGTAGCGTACAGTATACAAAGCAGCTGACCTTTAAAATCAAAAGTTTTCCCGGCATAGATGAAGGATTTCTTTGAAAATTATTAACAACTAAACAGCGTTTACTCTGATATAAGAAATAAAGAGGAACTTTTTTTTAACAAGCTGAAGCCCAGCTCTCACACTGTAATTCTTTAAGATGCTGATGATTGTGTTAATACCAGCATATGGTGTTAAAAGGTTACAATTTTAATTTCTTTCTTTTTTCACAATTTCAACCAACTCAATGCAGCAGGGTGCATGCATATGATACAACATAGTTTTGTTAATCATTCATATTGTCACTGAATTTTACAAAGGAATTGTTTTTGGTCTTTTTGTTTCTTCTACTCAGATAAGTAATTAGAAAATGAAAGGCATCTAGTGTAGCAACAACAAATGGAAAGTGCTATTTGTAGGATGTTTATGGTATTTTTTAATATCACAAAAAGGATTTAAATGAGCTGTTTCTTGCAAGAAAAAATTTTTCTTGCAGTAATTTTCTTAACGTTTCTTAAAATATTAATTCCAGTAAAATACACAATTTCCAAAGGAAATGCTAATGAACACTGCTTACAAGATTAAGATGAGTATTTATACATACATGCATACATAATCTTCATTACAACCCATCGATCAGTATTATTACCGAGCTATTCACACCACTTATACATCATTAGCGGGATTACAGTTTAAAGTCGATTCCGAACGCCAGATTTTTTTGAAAAACTTTTCATGCCAGAGTTTTTGCCAGTAGTCCGCTGAAGGGAAGTCGCCGAAGTAATTTTTTTTTTTCATATTTCTTTTTGCTGGAGATGTCTGACCTGGGGTTTGAACCGAGGCCTCACATCTAATAAGCCAACACACTGCCTACTAGACTACGGCGACTTCAACTTGTAGTTGTATTTTCTATTTTCCTGTTAAATTCCAAACTACATTACTTCATCTTAAATCACCTCGGATAAGCCCTACTTTGAGCAGACACCTGGTCTTTTACGGTTACAAAAATTTTCCATACTTTTAAGGAGCTCTTAATATTCCGTGAAACTGCAGAGCCGACGAGCTCCCAAGGGCTGGTGCTCTACATCCGAATCCTCTTCAATCGACTTGGGTATGCCATTTACCTCGGTGAAATTGACCATTCCGCGGAAATTCATTCCAGACGCCAACCTATATTGTGTCAAAGAGAAGTCCTGCGCCGCCGCTAGACTCACTTGGTCCTCGATGAGTGGAAGGCGCACCAACCAGTTACTTGGACTTAGCCGTAACGTCATCTCGATCACAGTGGCAATGCTCACAGGTCATTGTGTAATGGGAAGACACGCAGAAAGAATGCAGCTTAAATCCAACGACTTCTTCCGTAGGTGCAGATCCGATGAGGAATACGAGACTGTTATCCACTTTCTTTGTCAATACCCATCTCTAGCGAGGTGCAGATAGAGGTTATTTAGCTCTCCAATCCTGTCAGCTTGACGGAGATATCATCCATTGATGTCAAGGATATAGTTTAATTTATCAAACTTTCTCTCTGGTTTTCCAGCGTGGGGTAGTCGTGCTTTAAATGTGCAGTCCTTGCGCTGATTAACTTCTTCTTTTTCCCTAGTTTGGAGGAACTTGGTCAGAACAAAGACTGCGTTCACCTGTGGCGTCATAGAGGGCCGCTATGCGTACTCAAGTGGGCTTTTGGTATCAAAGCTATCACTCTAACCTACCTACCTACCTTTAAGAGGCTCTTCGGTATTGTGTTTTCTTTAATTTTTGATTTTTTTGAGACCAACACTCATGCAGTGCATGGGAATACAGGAAAGGTGGTCTATTGGAGAAAGGAAAGATGGGGTATAGTGTGCGACAAATTTTTTAATGCCAATAAAACAATCAGACAATCATAAAGACCCAGAGTCTTAGGTGGAAATGGAACTCACGGTCTGCAACTAAGCCATCGGGGCACAGATGTGGACATTGCAAAGTCGTTCGTAGCAAATCTGTCGGATACGTTGCTATTATTTCTGTGCAACTACCGCTTTAACTTTAATGAAAACTGAGCACGAACTTCTAACATCTGAGTGGACATGGTGTACATCAACTAAAAAAAAAGTAATGATAAAGAATGCATCTCATCTAATCTCATCTAATGGTGTCAAATCGCATGATCTTGGTGGCCAGTTGATATCGCCACGACGAGAAATTACGCGGCCAGGAAATGTCTCTTGCAATAAAGCCATATTCGCTCGAGTTGTGTGGCATGTGGCACCGTCTTGTTGAAAACACATATTCTCCAAGTCGTATTCTTCAATAGCAGGCAAAAAAAAAATTCGCTCCGAATTGACGGTGACAGTCGTTCCATCGTCGTTTTCGAAGAAGTAAGGTCCAATCACACCTTCGGACGAAAGAGCGTACCAAACAGGGACTTTTTCTGGATGTAATGGCCTCTCTTCAATTACTTGAGGATTCTCAGAACCCCAAATACGACAATTTTGTTTATTAACATACCCACCACGTGTGCTTCATCGCTGAAGAAAATTTTGTTCGAAAAATTGCCGATACATGGCTGTGGCAGAATCACCATTTTTGTAGTAGGTTTTGATAATTTTTATGCGTTGTGTGATAGTTAAGCGATCCATTTTTGTCAACGTCAGACTTTCAACTGAAAAGAAAAAAATTGGTTTCACAACTTAGTTTGACAGATGTCGATTTCCAGTCCTATACTTTTGAAACCACGAAATGGATATTGTGCCAGAGTACGAATGTCACTATATTTAATAAAGTTTTGGAAATTTGCATGGAGAATTAGACTTTTTCGATTGATTTCACCACACAGCAATTGAGGCTAAAAAACGAAATCCAAATGAAGCAAAAGATAAAAAAATGTTCAAGAATTGTACAAAATACCACCTCTTTTAACACCTTCATTGGCGTTAATTGCCAATAATACAGTGCAGATGAAATTTCGTTGTCATAATTAAAACAATTAAATTTTTTTTTTTCTTTTACAATAATTTATTGGCTTCGCTTTGCGGTATACTGTAGGCTTAACTTTACTCCTTTTCTTAAAATAAAAAGGTGGCAACAAGAAAACTTATTTTCAGGACTCTGCCACCACATCTTCAGAATCATGGCAATAATTGATAATATCTTATTATAATTCATTCCAGTTACGCCAAGTGGTTATAAGAAGGTTTTTACCATAGCAATACGGGTTATTAATTAGCTGTAGAAATACAGTCGGTAAGAGCGGAATATGTGACACACTCTATGTTACAATATGCAACATAGCATGGCGTACTCCTCTATATTTAATGAAAGAAATCACAAGAAGGTCTTTGACATTCATATGAAAAGCATTGAAAAAAAATGAAATACAAGGGCGGGACAATAAGATTGCAACACTATTGAAAAATGAGAAGTACACAATTACTCCACCTTTAGTACTAATAATGGATCTTTCATAAATGGCTTCTTATCTTTACATTAAAATAAAAGAAAGTGTGGGTGCAATTATTAACATTTTTTATTCCTGTGAAAGACCTATTGAAGCATAGATACTGTTCCATTTTCACCTTTTAAAAACGTTTAAAATATGAGCTCGTAGATTGCAAATAAAATAAAAATATATTTGTGTTTAGTTTTAATTAAAATTCTTTATTATTCGCACAATTCTGTGTGCCACTGTTCACAACTTTATGTAAACAACAACAATTGCTTTGTTTGATATTCATCTGTTTACACCATTTGCATAAACAATAATATTCGACAGATCTTTCTAACGGAGATCTTCAAACCACGATTACTCACTTCAAACACACCGCGGCTTCACGCAAGACTGACTTAACTTCACTAACTCCATCGCCTGCTTTTCCTTGCCTTTTATATGGCAAAGTAAACAGTCAGATGAATGTTCGTGAAGGCGAATGACAGATTTTTTGAAAAAGTTTTCATAGCTATTTGATTTTACTCTCAGAGTTTTTGCCAGATATCTGCTGAGAGGAAGTCGCCGAAGAAATATTTTTTCATGTTTTATTTCGTTATTGGAGATGTCCGACCAACACACTACTTACTAGACCACGAGGAACTTACTATTTTATACATTACAGGTCCCTAATAGTCTCTATAAATGTTCCTTTAGCCACCAAAAGAATAAAAAACCGAGTATACATTGTAGAGCATTAAGTTGCATGTTTACCGATTAAAACTTTCAGTTGCCACAGCCAAATCAAATATTTAAAAAAAAATTTCAATTCTTTCTCCAGCAAACTGAGGCATACTTGTATTGTCTATCGTCAAACCTTTGTTTGAAGTTTGTTTAAACATTTCAATACCAAACATAAATAATATTTTACTTAAGCTTTCAAAAATTTTTAATGAAAATTTCAGCATGGCAACCGTATTTCCAAGGTAATGCTCATCATAAATTAACGAAAAATATATAAGCGACAACAAAAACATATTTCACAGGACTTTTGTCTAATATTTTACGTCACCCCAAAAAAATATGTGTTTTTCTCAAATTACCAACATTTCTAAGGACTTTATTTAAATTGGCCATTTGTTAATTAAAACAATTTGACTTAATTTACGCGTGGTCTTCTAAAAGGCACTTACCCCACTTAACCCCCCAGTCATATTAGACTTATTAGATTGTGTCATTAACTATGCTTTACGTTTTACTTGGGTCGAATTGTGTCGCATAATAAAGAACAATTTTAGCGTATGGTGTACATGGTGTTTGTAAGGAAATAAATTTTTTCTTATGTAAACAAAATAAGGAATAAATACCGGAATGCTTCTACCAACATCAGCGTATTAAATACGGTTATAAAGCTTGGTTATTAATTACCTTCACCGTAGCTAAAAACAGAATTGGCAACGGAACGTAGACAGACGTTAAGTAGCCGTAATGCAGTAGTTTGTGTGTTGGCTTATTAGGCATGAGGCTGCGGTTCGATTCCTGTAGTTATAAATCAATGTTGTATTGAGCACGAATGAATTAGTTTAGTTGAATTTCAATACTGTGAGTCTCATACAGTGAGTCTCATACTCAAACGATTCATTGCTGATCTCTGGTTTGAACCCAAGGTCAGACATCTCGAACGAAATTAAAAAAATATTTGTTTGGCCACGTCCTCTCAGTAAAAACTCTGAGAGTAAATAAAATTGCCGTGAAGTTTCTCGAAAAATCTTCCTTTCGGAGTCGACTTTATGCTGTAGGTGCCACCACTCATGTATAAAATTAACACACATGACATAAGTGGTGTGAGAAGCTGGGTTGTAGTCCTGACTGAAGGGTTGTAATGGTCAATTATGTATATACTGGTATATATGTAATTTACTTCAATATTGTAACTGAGACTTCTTTTTCTAATGTATCGGGCCTTTTATCAGGAACTAGCAAGCTTTGACAGTAGAAAACGAATATCTTGTTGAGGAGGTTCATCTGTCAAATTAGTTGTTTAGTCTGCTTTGTCAAGTCACCACGGACGAGTAGAGAACACGTGCAAACGAGCAAACAAAAGGGTTTTATAGAAATGAATATTCTGTACGTGGAATGTGTCGAGCATTTTGTCCATTTTACCAAAGTCGTAATAGTCCTACAGAGAGAACTATTCGCAATGTAGTGGATAAATTCAAGTTCACTCCGATCGCATGAGTTTGATCTTTCACCGTCCAAAACTTGGCGAATTTTGAGCTTTGATATGGAACTGCTACCTTACAAAATTCATTTGAGCCAGCAACTGAAGTTAAACGATTATAAACAACTGCTTGTGATGGCTAAATTGTCATCTAAAAATTTTCTCAAGCGTTGCGGCCCATTTCTGGATGAATGCGTACCTATACACAAAAAAATAGGGATATGGATATTGATATGTATATAAAGGGATATGGATATGGATATGGATTCCAATTGACGTGAGATTCCAGAGCTTCCAAAGCATTTCGAAAAACTCACCATTTGGTGTGGGTCATCGGTCCTTATTTCTTTGAAAACGACGTTATTCAGGTCATCATTGTCAACTGCGAGTACCACAAGACGATGATTATTAATTTCTATTGGCTTGGCTTGGACGATTTGGATACCAACAACATGTGGTTTCAACAGGACGTCACTATGTGGCACACAGCTCATGCCACATTAAATATTCTACACAACCAATATGAAGGAATAATCTTCTCTCACGTAGAGGTGATGGGAAGTGCTCACCGAGGTCGTGTTATCTGATCTCGCTAAACTTTTTTCTTGTGGAGTTTTCTTATGTCACAGGTGGTGAATAAACCACAAATCCAAGCGGGCCTCAAAGCAAACATATACGCACACTATTTCTGCTACTAATGAGCCTGGTAGAAAAATAAAAGATTAGAGTACCTTATCTAACTCCACCTACAATTTACACTCACTTGTACGTAAAATAAATTACGAATTTTAAATTAGAAATTCGTTTCAATAGGACATGTTGGGACTCAAATACAGGCCGCTTAAAACACATTATACTTCAAAACCTCATACGCTTATGTGTACCTCGGCGATCAACTTTGTGTAAAGATTTGCCAAACAAATCAATCAACGATTTGTCTACCCTTTAATGCAACAAATTAACGTTAAATTTCAAATCTAAGCGTTGTGTTCTATGTGTGTAGTGGTTCTATGCCAACAGTTTGTTTTACACTATTTAGCGGTTTTTCTTCTTCCGATTTGCTATTGAAATCGCCTTTTCATTTCCTTTGTTACATAAAAAACAAAATCATTTTCCGTTTTTCTTTTAGGCTTGTAATGTCTTTATCTGTCGAAAGCAATGCAACAACCAACCGCAATCAAAGCAAAGCAAACCAAGGCATTTTAACTAACGTTTTGCAAAGTTTTCGCAGACCGAAACGAATTTTAACAACCACCACCTTGCATTTGATTATCTTTTTAGCGATTGTAGTTTGGAAAACCTTATTGGGCAGTTAAACCACAGTTAAATTGAATTTAAACGTATACGCTCACTATACGCTATGGATAAAATTCTAAGAATTACAAATCTCAACCTTTACAACTTCAGGAGAGTGCCCGAAAAAATTGGAGAATTTTTCGAAATTTTTTTGTTTGTTTCAATTTTAAAAACTTGCAATGAAACAGTTTTAAAATAAAAATAACGGTAATGTAATAATGTATACTTTTTTTAATGTATAGTTTCTTCTGATGCTCACTGTATATACAAGATATGTGTGTATATCTATTGCAGACTGTTGCAGCAATTACTTTGTAAATTGACATCAGAGATCAGCAATGAGTATTCAAAATGATGAGTAGATTCGAATCATACTCATAATTTCTGATACTTATACGCATTAATACTTATTCTAATATCATACTCATGCTACTCATATTAAAATTTTGTAGTACTAATCGTACTCATACTTAACAATACGTATGTTGTTGTTGATTTCGACTCTCCTTTAGTCAACATTTACAAGAATCACAAAATAAGTATGATTCACGTACGAACATTACAATACTCACTGGAAGGTTGTGTGTTTGCTCTGCTCGCTGATCTGTCATTTTTGCTCATGTGTGTGTTTTCTTTTTTTGTAAATGCAACAACAACTAAGACTGTAAACTTTGATGCATGATTCGAGTCACTCGCATCGTTTATAAGTATTATAAGTATTTTTCTAAATTTATGAATCTGAATGAGTAGGCGTATGACTCAAGCATATTTCGAATGTTATGAGTTTGATGTCACCGTTGTACTCATACGCATTGCAACCTGTACTTATAAATCAATGGTGTAGTGAGTACGAATAAATTAGAATAGTTGAATTTCAATACTGTTGACTAACTCATACTCAGAATTTCGTGAGTACTTATGAGTAGCGAAAAAACGATTCATTGCTGATCTCTGGTGGGTATATCTATTATACACTGTTGCTTAAAGTGTGTTACTAGGATTTATAAGGCAACTAAATGCCATTGTGTAACAGACAGACTTACATAGGTAACAGCGGCTTTCGATTTTCGTAAGGGGACTAGCTTTTGGTAGAAAGCTTTGGCATATCCATTGCTTAGCTTTATTTTCAGTATGGAATTAACTGCAGTGCGAACCATAAGTAAAGGACCAGTGCAGCTCCTGTTCTAGACGATGTCCTTACTTAACTTACTTAATTGTTAACTACAATCCATTAGTCAGGATTACAACCTAGTTTCGCTCATCACTCATATTTTGTGTTTCAATTTTGTACATGAGTGGTGAGATCTTAGAGTTTTTGCCAAAAGGCTGCTGAGCGAAAGTCGCTAAAGAAATATTTTTTTATATTACGTTTTTCACAGATGCCTGAGCTGGGGTTTGAACCACGGCTTTGCGTCTAATAAGCCAAAACACTACCTACTAAAATACGGTGGCTCCCATGCAGTAAATTTAAATGTTCTTTCATTCAGTAAATTTCCACTGGCAGTAGATCTGATACCCATGGAATATAAATGACTGTGGTTGTAGCTTTACAATCTGGTCCTAGTTAATGCAATACAATTCCACAAAATGTGTCTTGTAATCTCATTCTACCACAGACAGAGCCTAAACTCCGCCTTACTCAGAAAGTGAAACATATTGAGGATATCTTAAACATTTTATATTCGCTACGGGCATTGAGCCTGACACAGCTTCGATCTGACTTTTGTCAAGTAAGTCCCACAATAATAAAGCAGGTCCGTTCATCGCCACTTCCTTTTCATTGACAGCAACTCTACGAGAATACATCGTTCATGAACAGCCACATACATAATTGGTAATTTCCATTTAGTCAGGATTACAACCTAGGTGCTTACACCACGAATGTTGTATGTATGTTGTATGTGTTAATTTTATCCGTGAATTGTAGAACCTACAGTTTAAAGTCGACTCCGGACGAAAGATTTTTGAGAAACTTTTTCGTGGCAATTTTATTTGTTTCTCAGGGTTTTTTGGTAGCGGATTAGAATTCTACCACAGTGGTTCCCTGCTTGTCGTAAAAGGCGACTAAATGGGAGGGCAGAGGTAGAGGGTGCGAATGAAAAGTCTGGCATATACCCAATGACACTGATGCTTTAAAGCGAAACAATGCCGCTCAAAGTGTTGAACTACCGTGGTAACACGATAGCACCGTGGGAATCATGCATGCTTCTAACGGATGTGACGATCGGAGCCTAGTCGTATAGGCATCAGAATTGATACCAGTAAGATTCTGATTATGGTATACTGGACTACACTGCAATATTTTGATTTGATGACATGGGCTGGCGGATGGGGTATTCTGTTACCAATATGGGCTGGAGTGACATCTGGTCCAGACGGCTTTCAGACTAATGCACCATCCGTCTCCGTCCCGTTAAAACCTGGCAAGCCTTGGGGAACGATCTTGGACTCGTCCCGTTGAGTTGGGGTGTAGGGGCAGTTAAGAATCTCTTCTGTTTAGCTCCCGCTCTGGCTCTGAACACAAGCTCTCATGAGGACTTGTGTCAACCCTCGCATGGCCTCCCTGCATTGCAAAGATAACCATGGGACCACAATAAGGGTAACTACACAACGAATCCAAGATAACGGCCCCAAGTTGGGACCCAATAGAATGGAATTTAACACAAACAACAACAATCTACGTAATTTTAAAGGCGCTACTTCTCCAGCCGGCACCGAAGGTGCAAAGGAGACCCAGCAGGACAGCCCTTTCCTGAACCCTTTCCGGAGGGCTTCGAGGCTGCTCCACTCACCACCGCTGAAGCAGAATGGCGAGCGATCGCACTCGTCACCACCGGAGCTGCAGAGGAACAAAGTTCCTGAAAAAGAGGTGGATGAATTCATCAAACTAGGCGATAGAATTTCCGAACTCGTGGAGATGATGGGCGGAGGAAGAAGGTCCATACACCAAGCAATGCGTGATTTAGTGGCCTCTATATCGTCACTTTACCAACAAGCCGCTAAGGATAAAGTAGCGGAACAAGAGAAAAAGGTCAGAACCAATGATAGGAGCACTCAGACGATCCTACAACAGCAGACACCTTGTGGTCCGAAGAGGCAGAGAGAAGAATTGGAGAAACCAAGGGGAACACCATCAAAGAAGACCAGGACAATCCGTCCTCGTGGACAAGTCAAGCCTGCCGCTGAGGCTAGAAGTAGCGACTCGGCAGGGAGACCAGCAACGGCTTCGAACCAGACTATGATAGTGCCTGCAGCGACAGAGAAAGACACTCAGGAGCAAAATGAGTGGATCTTGAAAACTAGGAAGCGCAGAAAACCTCCAAGACCGGATGCAGTTATTATAAAGCTAACTGAGAAGCTATCCTTTGCGGACATTCTAAGGAAGGTAAGAAACGCCCTGGAACTTAAATCAGTCGGGGAGGATGTTCAGCTCGTGAAGAAGACACAAAAGGGCGAAATCCTTTTGGAATTTAGAAGATCAGCCGAGGTGGCTACGGAGACGCACCGTGCTAAGCTGAAGAACTTACTGGCGGAAGAGATAGAGGTCAGAACGATAACAGAGGAGGCCACTTTCGAATTGAGATACCTGGACGAGGTTACAACTGAGGAGGAAATAATCGCCGCATGGAAGGACCAAATCGGCGAAATACAACCGTCGGCTCTCAAGACGATCAGAAGCGTTCCAGGAGGCACTAGGACGATAATTGCAATCCCCACGAAGATGGCATGCAGGGCCGAGGAAGTTGGCAAACTGCGTGTAGGGTGGACAGTTTGCCGTTTGTTGAGGAAGCTGACCCCAAGGAGATGTTAGAAGTGCTTAGATTTCGGACATGTAGCTGGAAAGTGTCGCAGCAATAGCGACTGGTCCAAACACTGCTTCAAGCGCGGTTCGCAGGGTCACCTTGCCAAGACTTGTGGGCGTGACCCCCACTGCCTTCTCTGTAGAGGCGATCCAGATGCTGACGCGAAACATATCACCGGAGGACATAAGTGCGCACACTATCTGGCGGCACGACGGAAGTTAACAGGCGCGGGTAAATGAGAGTTCTGCAGTTGAACTTGAACCATTGCGAAGCGGCGCAGGAGCTGCTTAAGCAGACTGTACGGGAGCAGAGAATAGGCTTGTCAATACTGAGCGAGCACTACAGAACATCTGGAAACCAACGTTGGATAACCAGCAAATGCAACAAGGCTTCGATATGGTCCTGTGGTAAATTCCCAGTGGGAAATGTCGACGACAGGTGGGAGAGCTTTGTGAAATGCATCGTTAATGGGGTACATTTCTTCAGCTGTTATCTTCCCCCTAGCCTTTCAATAGAAGACTTTAGACGCAGAATAGATGACATCGTTAAGGAAGCAAGGAACGTGAGACCTGTGGTAATTGCCGGGGATTTCAATGCTTGGGCTGTTGAATGGGGCTCGGCATGCACTAACACAAGAGGAGAATGCTTACTCGACGCATTTGCAACGTTGGAGGTTGTGTTACTTAATAGTGGTGACAAGGATACATTCTCGAGGAATGGACGCTGCTCAAAAATTGACCTGACATTTGTCAGCGACTCCCTGGCGTCCTCATCTACCTGGTCGGTGTCTGACATCTACACACATAGTGATCACCAGGCAATCATTTTCGAAATTCGGGAACGCTCTACGGGACACAACGTTCCTGCCGCACCGCCGAACCCTCTTTGGAAGGACTCCACCTTTGGCAGGGAAACCTTCGTCCTCGCATTGGAGGACATTCGGTTATTCGGGAACGCGAATGACAAGGCGACGGGACTTATGCGCTCCATAACGGAGGCTTGCAACGTTTCTATGGCAAGGAGGCGCCATATGTCTGGAAAGAAACACGTCTACTGGTGGAACGCGGATATAGCGGATCTAAGGCGTAAATGTAATCGCGCACGGCGGCTATTCCAAAGGGCCAGAGGCCGTGATGAATTTGCTGAACTACGGGAAATATATAGAAGGTGTAGGGCCAGCCTTAATGGGGCCATTGCATACAGCAAGAGAAGATGCTACAAGGAAATGTGCGCCGATGTGGACGAGAATCCCTGGGGAACTGGATATAAGGTGGTGATGAGAAAGCTGAACTGCTTCCGACCACCAGCAACGACGTGTGCTCTTGAGCTGCAATCAATCGTCAGGAGCCTTTTTCCGCAGAAGGCCGAGATTACGTACTCCGTGCGAGACATGAGGTCTCCAGAGGAAATCACCGAAGTCAGCAGCCAGGAATTTGAGGAGGCCTGCAAGGAGATGAAACTAAATAAGGCACCGGTAATTGACGGGATCCCAAACATCGCTCTTAAAGCAGCAATTGAGAGTAATACTGAGCTGTTTAGGCAAGTTTTTAATGCTTGTATCCAGGAGAGAACGTTCCCTAGGATATGGAAAAGGCAGAGGCTGGTTCTCATTCCGAAGGGTAACAACGCACAGGATGCCTCGGGATACAGGACGCCATCACCGGTGAGCATTGGCTGGAGGGCGATAAGGAGTATTGCGGTCTCATCACCTTGGACGTCAAGAATGCATTCAACTCTGCGGATTGGGATGCCACGTTAGCTGCCCTGGATGAAAAGGGCGTACCGAACTACTTAGTGGAACTAATTAAGGACTATTTTAAGGATAGAGTACTCATATACGACACGAACGACGGCAGAAAGTCATACGCGGTGACTGCGGGCGTCCCACAGGGTTCCGTCCTGGGCCCTGTATTGTGGAACGTCATGTATGACGGTGTACTGAGGCTTAGACTCCCTAGAGGTGCACAGATCATTGGATTTGCGGACGATATTGCCCTGGTGATAAGAGGAAAACATCTAGACGAATTGGTGAGAACGTGTAACACTGCGGTGGGCACGGTCAGAAGCTGGATAACAGAAAAAGGTCTCAAACTTGCTGACCACAAAACAGATGTCCTACTTGTAAGCAGTAGAAAGAGGATTGAATTTATTACCATAACGGTGGGTGACCAGCGCATAACATCAAAGCAGTCGATTAAATACTTGGGAGTGATGATTGATAACAGGCTCACGTTTAAGGAACACTTGACGTACATCGGTTAGAAATGTGCGGCGACGACATGTGCACTTGCCCGATTAATGCCTAACCTAGGAGGCCCGAAACAGGAGAGAAGACGGCTACTGATGAAGGTAGTGACATCGGTCGCCATATATGCAGCCCCTATATGGGCCGAGGCTATGGATAGGAGGACCTATAGAGCAGGAATTGAAACAGAGGTCAGCTCTCAGGGTAATCTCCGCCTTCCGGACGGTGTCTACTGATGCAGCACTAGTGATAGCGAGAATGATGCCCCTGAAACTAGTAGTAGACGTAGAGAAGAGGAAACAGGATGCAAGGAGGGGGACGAATCTTTTAAACCCCGTGCAAATAGTTGACGATGCCATGGATAGATGGCAACAAGACTGCTCCAATTCCAGCAAAGGAAGATGGACCTACAGACTCATCCCAAGTATAGGCGAATGGACCAAAAGGAAACACGGCCAGGTGAACTTCCACCTGACACAGTTGCTAACGGGCCACGGATGTTATAGAGCATATCTCTATAAGTATGGACACGACGTAGATGAAGCATGCCCAGAATGCCGTAATGAGAAGGAGACGGCGGAGCATGTTTTCTTTACCTGCCCGCGGTATGACGATCAACGAATTTGCCTGGTGAGGACATTAGGATCCCAGGTAACACCCGATAATGTGGTTAGGCTAATGCTAACCTCAAGTGATAACTGGAACGCAGTATGTGTTTTCGCGAGGAGGGTTTTGATGCGGCAAAGATTGGCTGAGAGAGCAAGATCAGCAGAATCAGTAGGCAGCACTCGCTGAATCTCCACCCCCCGAAGTAATACTTGATTGTGGTCCCGGGGGGGGCAAATGGTTGAAAGTGTGACGAACGAGGTTGGGTTTAGTACGCAGGCGCTTAGCAAGCCGAGAGTAAGTCTTGCGGCGAATCGTGCACATTGGTAGGCCGGGCTACCAATGTCTTTTGAAGATTCCCAACCTTTAGCTCGTAAAGCTATAAAAAAAAAAAACATACATACATACAAAATTGGCCATTACAACCCTTCAGTCAGGATTACAACCTAGTTTCTGAGACCACTTACGTTCTGTGTGCTAATTTTATCCACGAATGGTGGGCCTACAGTTTAAAGTTAAAAGTGGTAGTTGCCTGCAGCAATGAGCGCACTTTACACACTCTTAATACGCCAAACTTAACCACATCCTAAACACATACACATACGTACTTGAACACACATATATGTATATATATAGCCACCAAAAATTGTACATGTGTGGATTAGCTTTAACGCGTGTAGTTTAGAGAAATTCAAACAAGTTTTCCTAAAATGAAGATTGATGGCAGTCAACGAACTATTTTGTATGCATAGCCAACCAAACCAAACATGTTTTTAGCCGTTAGAATAGGATCAACAGCTAAATTGATGGTTTTGGCAAACATACAGACACATATGTGTGTGTTTATATATGTCTGTATATGTTACCTTTTTACAAAATGGTTTAATAAAAATGTGTAAAGATGGTTGGCTTTAGATTTATTTGCTACAAATATGGTTGAACTTCAATCATAGTGGTACACCCCAATTTAAGTATGTATGGAGTTATACGCTCTGATATATTTATGTGTGTATGATGAGACTGGTTCATGGTGTACATACAGTGAGCGTCAAAAGAAACTGTACACTGTACAGATAAAATTCTAACAATCCCCAAACTCAACTTTTACCACTTTAGTTGAGTGCCTGAAAAAATTTGACAATATTTCGAAATTTTTTTTAATGATTTTTGTTTTAATTTTAAAAAGTGGAAATAAATAAAATAAAAATAACAGTAATTCACTAATATATATTTTCTTAATGTAACATTTCTTTTGACGCTCACTGTATATGAAGTCATTACTGGTAAAATGGTGTTTTATATACAAAAAGATCATACCGCAGTATCCCTGCATACCCTTTAATATAATGAAGTGTATAAAAAAGGGTAAAGTTTTTTAATATTTAATATACCTATTAAACTCACACAAAAATTATCTAACTTTGCCCATAAATACTTCATCCCTGATGGCAATGCAATGGTCGTTTGAAAAAGGTGCTCCAACGGTATTTAATCCACCAAAGTTTTTATTTATTTTTTTAAGAGATGTTGAGATTTTCTAGGAAAAGACTTTATGGTGTAAGAAAAAGAGCAAGGATCCGCTTAAGATTTGAATCTCGTTACAAAATAGAGCATAGTCAAGAAGTTATTCGCTTATAAGCGAACTTCAATGACACATTATATTTTGTAATTGTGAAATCGCTGCAGTCTAATTGGCAGTGTGTAGAGAGTTTGTGATTCAAACCTCTGCTCATGCAACTCGAACAAAACGAAACATCTAAAATGTAGCCAAAATGGTGAAAATAAGTAAAATTGCTATGAAAAGTTTCTTAAATCTGTTGCTCGTAATCAACGTTAAAATGTAGGCCTCGTCATCCATGAATATAATTAATATACACAACATGGGTGGTGTCAGGTTGTAAACCTGACTAAAGTGTTATAAAGACCATTTGAGAAAAGTAGGTAAGCAACTGCTTTAAAATGGCTGCTTATGTGTAAGTACCCTTGATGTCGGCCAACACGAATCATGATCGAGTAATGTTCCGCTTTAATTTATTTACGGTCTTCAAACGTTTTTGACTGTCCAGAATGTTTTTTGGAATCAAAATCAACATTTTTGAAATGAACACACCACTCTGGGATTTTAATAGAAACTGCTTATCGTATAACTCCACAAACAAATAATGGATCATATGTGCAGTTTTCTACGCAAAAAGTGGTTAACAAAACTTGTCGCAATACTGTGTATTCAGCAGTAACCAGATTGAAAGGCTGTCAATCGTGAAAAGAAACAACCGTTCACAACCGTACATACGTATATACATACACACAATTGGTGATTACAATATTTCAGTCAGAATTTATACATGAATCACAGGAGCTTCAGTTTAATATCGACTCCAAACGACAGATATTTATGAGAAACTTTTCATAGCAATTTTTTACATACTTTCACAGTTTTTGCAGGAAATCTACTGAGAGGAAATCGCCGAAGAAATATTTCATATTTCATTGGGTTGGAGATGTCGGGCCTGGGGTTTGAACCGCAGCCTTACGTCTAATAATCCTATACACTACTTTCTAAACTACGGCGACTCATTTAAAGCTCAGACCTTATTGAATCAAAGACTATACTCGAAGAAAAATCGATTACTCTACTAATTAAGACGTCAAAAATCAGTAACCAACCCGGGGATCAAACATTCCCTATAGGCAACCAACTTGACTGTAGAATAAATCTTGTCATTGCAGCAATTTTTATATTCCAGACTTTCACTTCTAACAAATTCTTTAAGAACCAAAGCAATTTTGCGTAATTATATTTATTATCACCTTTTAGGACTCTGAAATGCTAGAAATAAACCATACTGCTACAGTTTTACCTTTTAAAAAACGATTAAAATATGAATTCGTTGATTGGAAACAAAATAAAAATAAATTTGTGTTTAGTGTGAATTAAATTCCTTATTGTTCGTACAATTTTTGTGTGACACTGTTTACAACTTGATGAATCCAAAAATAATTTACTTTGTTTGTTATTCTTCTTTCCACTATTGCGTAGGCGCTAACAACGAAGATCTTCACAACGGAGATCTTCAAACCACGACTATTTTCTTCACACGCAATGCATCTTTACACAGGCCTGACTGAATTCTTACTACTTGTTGCCTGCTTTGTCTTGCCTTTTTATATGCCTACATAAACAGTCTAATGAATGTTCTTGAAGTCGAAAGTTTGTGGTTTCGTCTTCTCGAGAACTCTATCGCTGTTTCATTGTAGTTTGTGCATTTTGTTCACGTTGTTTGTTGTTGCCTTCTTGATTACGCGTCTAACCCCTTTTTTCCCCTTTTTTTGTTGTTGGTTAACTGGTAAACAAGTTCGTTGTATTTGTTTGTGTTACTTTTGCTCATTTTAATGTTAAACGTTACACCGTTTCCATTTTCGTAAGATATTATGCTAAGACATTTTAGTCTTGGCGATAAAATATTGAATCAACTCGAACAATAATACACATTTAAGCATTTGAATGGGTAAGGCATTAATTAGTCAATAGAGCCCAATACGCTGTAGCTGTAATTGTTTAGCCATAATATTTTCATATATTTTTGTGTAAATGGGTTTAGTTCTACAACTTTACTACTTCATTCATTGCCTTAATTTTATTATCTTACACTCACAAATACACTCACTCATATAGTTCTTTAGAAATTCTCTTTCACAAGGCTTATAATGGGCAAATTATGAGTAATATAAATTAAAAAGGCTTAAAAACCAAAGGAATAAAAACTCAACCAAAAGAGTTGAAGGAAAAACACCGAAAATTGAAAGCAAAATTTAAATGTGGGCATTGTTGGGGTGGTGTAGTAAAGAAACTTATTCTGCCCACATTACAAAAGTGTTTTAAATTCATTAAAATTGAAATGAACAAAAACTTTCGGAGCCAAAACGAACCGCACGAGAAACTAAAAGGAATCCAACTGCCATGCTAGTCAACAAAAGCATTTTAAAACACAAAAATAAAGAAAAATTACACGTTTTCCGCTATTAAATTCAACTTAGAATTAGACCATCTTGGTTAGGGAGTTTATAAATAGTACACGAGCTAAAGAAGCGTTCCGCGGATAATGGCAAAAAAGTTTGAAAACAAAAGGAAAACAAATTTATTTCATGTGATTATGCAGTTCACTTGCTTAATACACATCAAGGAAATTGAGATTTCGTTTATAAAAATTAAATTTTTTTCAATTGGAATGGGAAAGAGAACGTAGGCAAAAATTACAAAAGTCATCGTAGTCTAGTATGTAAAGTGTTGGCTTTTTAAGACGAGGAGCTCTTATGGTTTAAATCTCAGCTTAGACAACACAAATAGAGCGAAATCTGAAAAGGTTTTCTCCCGGGCGACTTTTGCCCAGCAGTTCATTTGACAAAAATTCTGAAAGTAAACAAAACTGCTACGCAAAGTCTCTGCCGTTCAGAATCGACTTTAAACTGTAGGGTAAAATTAACAAACAAAACATGGGTGTTGGATAGGCTAGGTTGGAATCATGACTAAAAATTTGTAATTTCTAAAATTCTGGTCTTCGATACCATGTACAACGGACTTAAGTCCTAAACTTATTCTCTAGCTGCAGTAGGACATGTTCGCTTTGCAGTGGTTATAGGAAACATTGGCTAGCCTATGTTCCAGAGATCAGCAGTGAATCGTTATTTCGCTATGAATAGCGTACTCATGAAATTTTCAGTAAGAATGAGTCAACAATATTGAAATTCAACTACTCTGATTCATTCGTACTCACTACAATATTGATTTATAACTACAGGATGCAATGAGTATGAGTACAACGTCGACATCAAACTCATAACATTCGAAATATGTTTGGTTCATAAGCCTACTCATTCAGATTCATAACTTGGGAAAAATACTTATAATACTCATAAATGATTCCAGTGAACCGAATAATTCATAAAAATTTACAGTCGTTTGCAAAAAAAAAAAAAGACAGATCAGCAACCATAGCAAACACACAACCTTCTCGTGAGGATTTTAGTGCTCGTACGCGAATCATACTTATTTTGTATACGTTGAGTTATGGAGAGTCGAAATCAACAATATCGTACGTGTTGTTAAGTATGAATATGATGAATACATCAAACTTTGAATATGAGTAGAGATTCCACGATATTAAAGTAATTATGGATGCGTATAAGTATCAGAAATTATGAGTATAATTGATTTCTACTCATCTTTTTGAATACTCATTGCTGATCTCTGGTCTACACAAATCTATGTACAACGGACTTAAGTCCTAAACGGATTCTCTAGCTATAGTAGGACATGTTGTCTTTGCCGTGATTATAGGAAACATAGGCTAACTTGTACCTTGTTACACTCCATCTGAGCGGTTTTTTAATTTATTTTGTCCACCCAGCCGAAATGAGAAATACGATACTAACAGAAGTGATACTACCATCGCACTCTTTGTAACATTTCCCGTTGTAGGTCGATTACGAGGATCTTATTTGCATTGTAAATCTCTAAAAAGATCCGTGTTGTCAATATTAGAATTTGTTACGCCCATTTTGAATGTTCCATGATCCATATTTGTAAATGGAAAACAAGGGCAGCGGATGAAGCATTTTACCTTTTAAAAACGTCGAAAATATGAGCTAGTATATGGTAAATAAAATAAAAATAAATTTGTGTTTAATTTTAATTAAAATTCCTTATTTTTCGCATAATTTTTGTGTGACACTGTTCACAACTTGATGTAAACAACAACAATTGCTTTTCTTTGTTATAAATCTGTATATGTATACCCTTTGCATTAACAATTACAATTACTAGACACTTATTCGACAGTTCTTTGTAACGGAGATCTTCAAACCATAATTACTCTCTTCAAACGAACCACCTCCTCTTGAAGGCAAGCGCCTTTTCGAAATATCTATAGATGTCGTTGTTTGTGGTTTTTGCTTACATTTATTTTTGTAGTGTTGTTTGTGGATTTTTGTTTACTTGTTTACCATTTCTTATGCTGGTGTCTGTTGGTATAGTACGATAATTTTTAAACAGGTTTGTTTACTGCATGAATAATACTTATTAATAACATTCACGCCCACGTGGATGGTGTGAGAATCTGGGTTGTAATCCTGACTGAGAGGTTGTAATAGCTAATAACGTATGTCTGTATTATATTGAGTAATTAAGTCATTTGATTTTTCAATGTCTAAGCGTCTTAGATTATATTGGCAGCCATCTCAAACGGCATACCAAACTTGGAACCTTTAAGGTCACGTTGTAACATCATGTAAAATAAGTCCTGGTTGGCATCTCTCTTCCATCGCGATAGTTTAATAAAATGCTTAATGCATTTGAAACATCCTTAACGTCTCATCATTCTTAATCCTGTTAAATCAAATACTTCCACATGTGCTTCTGTTTCTGTCTCTATACGTAGTAATTATAAATTCATAAACCTATATACTGATGCTTTAATTTCTGCATTACAAGTCGTATAAATTGATGAATGCTGCCAGCCTGCTCTAAGTCAGTCCTTTTTATTTAACATGGTAATCATTGTTACAGAGCTATTGGCTGACAGCAAAACTTGTTACAACGTTAGACACTTAAGTGTTCATAATGAGTACACAAACTGCATGATTGTAAATCAAATGGAGTTTTTAGTAAAAAATGTTTTGAAAACAAGCACAATAGAAGTGCGGTATAATGAGTGTGAATAAAAACGACGGTTGAACAGCCTACATCTCTATTATCAACATCACGATATGATGAGACTTGCCAGCAACTATTTTCAATGTCAGTGGTCACCTACCTGGAGAGTGTGGTTACAATTTCAGGCATTTCTTGTGATGCCTATTAGGGACAGGAAGCCTCAGGTTAGGGTATATGCGATATATGAGAGAGACTGAACCATGGTGCGTACGAGAATACTGATGGAATTTGAAATAATCGATAATGTTGTTTATATGCTACCACACTTTGAGAGATTTTCGTAATCTTGAAGACTATTGAGGCCATAGCTGGTTTGCACATTTCGGATTCGGAATCTTATATGATCTTCGTTGACAGTCAGGCTTCCCCAAAGAGCTATTGAGTCGGTCTGGTGCAATTCACGAATCGTTCGCTAGAGCAAGGAATCGTTAAGGACTTTTGGCTCAGACCGAATCCGTCTGTGCTGGGTTCCGGGTCATAGCGGAATACTCGGTAATGAGACGGCGGATGCTTCCGGTCAGGTTAGGTTGACTTTCTGAGGGGGATTTAATAGTTGGTCCTGATCCCCCAATCTGCCAACTCTACGCCTCATTAATGGATGGGTCAGGGGGGAACAGCAGAAGCATTGGAGGAATGGATTGGGTTGTTATGTTTCTAGGTGTCCATGGCCTACTATAGACATTGTAAGAACAGGTTGACTGCTGGGCTTGAATAAGACAAATTTAAGGTTAGTTATTGGGTTTATTAGGGAGCACTGCGAGATTAGATCGCTGACAAGGATCTGGAATAGATCCCATCCGGACTATTGCAGGGTATGTTGCCATGAGAAGGAGCTGGAGGCTATCAAGGAGAAGTGCTAGGGCTTCAATAGTGTAGTCTCCCTCTCTTATGTGTTTGTTGGTCTGTGTTATTTCTCCGCCTCCTTATACTTTCTACTTGAAATTGAAAATGCCACTGAGAAACTGCAAACTTAGGACTGACACTGTGGTGTTCGACTGCAACAACGTGTATGAGCAGCTTCTGGCAAAATAGCTCATTATAATCTGTTGCTGGTGATGTTACTGGGCATCACATTCTAGGTACTCATTCAGAGTGCATTAGTCTTGCTCGTACATCATTTGCAGGAATTGGAGAGGCAAGAAAGAGAGTTATTTGCTTATGCTCAGTGTTATGTCTTAGTAAATAGACACAGTTAGAGATACCCTGTCAGTAAGTCCATTTTCACATCAGAGATTAGCAATGAGTATTCAAAAAGATGAGAGGATTCGAATCATACTCATAATTTCTTATATTTATACGCATTCATACTTATTTTAATATCATACTCATACTACTCATATTCAAAGTTTGAAGTACTCATCGTACTCATACTTAGCAATACGTATCCTCTACTTAACATTTGCAAGAATCACAAGGTTAGGTTAGGTTAGAGGACGTGTATTTGTCAATTAAGACAAGTACAGTACCCAGAGGTCGAATTGACCCATTGTACAACGTCATTAAAGTGGGAAGGATAATAGAGGGAATAGGATAAAAAGGAGAGGATGTAGGAAAGGGGAGAAAGAATCACAAAATAAGTATGATTCACATACGAACACTACAATACTCACTAGAAGATTGTTTGTTTGCTTTGCTTGTTGTCTTTGTCTTTTTCTTTCTTCGTTTTTTGTAAATGCTACAACAACTAAGTCTGTAAATTTTGATGAATGATTCGAATCACTCGAATCATTTATGAGTACTATAAGTATTTTCCTAAATTTATGAATTTGAATGAGTAGGCGTATGAATCAAAAATATTTCCAATGGTATGAGTTTGATGTCAACGTTGTACTCATACTCATTGCAACCTGTACTTATAAATCAATGTTGTAGTGATTACGAATGAATCAGAGTAGTTGAATTTCAATACTGTTGACTCACTCATATTCAAAACTTCATGCGTATTTATGAGTAGCGAAAAAACGATTCATTGCTGATCTCTACTTCACATCCATTATCTTAGTGTGCAACTGTCACAAAATTTGTAGTTCTAACGACAACTTATTGCCACAGCCTCAGAATACGAAGCGTAGGACAACAGCAAATTTATTGCCACAGTCTAGAGTTACATGTTGCCGTACTTATAGCATAATAATAATGATTATTATCGCTACTACTAAAATGTCATTCCATTAATATGTATTCCCTTTCAACTGCACATACATGTTTAACAGAAATGGCAATGTGATTTAAATTAGTGGAGGACAACACTCCCCGTCAAATGACTGCTAATGTTCATGTATGTATGTAAATATAGCCGTGTACATATTTCCAAGAGTTAAGTAATGAGCAGAATATTTGTTGGTTATATTAAGGCTGTATATGAGTAGTTGAAGCCAAAACATCTTTACTTGGCAGACGTTAGGGAAGACATAAGTTGAGTGAAATAAAAGTAAACAACAGAATTTCCTATTCGGCGTGATGTAATCAAGCTACAGCGTATTGTTGTATCCAGTTATGGTTTGTTTTATCAGAGACCAGTGTAATGTGTATGTTTGTATCAAAATGTTGTCGCAAATTCTTGTTTAACTGACCAAAAATGTCAACGTTAGCCTTTTGGCTTTCAACACATACAAAAAGGACTTCATTGGACATCCTCTTATTATTCCATATAATATCAGCCAATATTTTCTTTTCTAATGAATACAAAATTTTCCAGACAAACACAGTGGACAGCAAATAAGAAATGAAAAAGAAACACAAAAAAAAAGAAAGCAAGAAATACCTGCAGTCTTCAGACAACTTAATCAACTGGTTAGAAAAACATTGTATTTTATGGTACACAGGACCGAAATCTAAAGATGAAACACTTAAACAGATATATCGATAAAGGATTACACTTCACAATTCAGTATCATATATACATACACACATCTGCAAATATTAGACTCTAGCTTATGTGGATGCATGTACATAAAGGGTTATTACTCCCGAGAGGAATATGTGCACGTATTATTTATTTTTACTCAAATCTAATCGTACTGGAAACCAAAGCAAATATTCGAAATTAAAATCATAAGTGACACTGCAAAATACCCCCAATACAGTGACATTTTTAAGGCAATATTGGATACAAAGGTTTCAGAGACTTTAGACTTTGAATGCTCAATCCCTAGTAATTAGTTCACAGTTTTGAGCAAACCGTTTTGATAGCACTGTGTAAAGAATTTTCCCACACTATTGGTTTTTGTTTGAATTGTAATATTGTTACGAAAATGCAAATGATGGTTTGTTTATAAACAAAAGCTACAAAAACAAAAACAATGAACTTGTTTACATGATAAATAAACAAACAAAAATATACCAATAAAACACCAGTATAAAAATAAAAAAGGATAAACAAGTAAATAAAAGTGCAACAGCAAAGACTGCAAAAATAAATGTAAACAAAAATACTCAAAAAACAATAATGAAATAACGATGTTTACATTTATAGGGATCTCTAGAAGGCGAAATCACTTCAATAACATTCATCACACTGTTTGCTTTGCAAGTCAAGGCACACAACGGAGTTAGTAAAAATTCAGTCAAACTTGTGGGAAGACGCGATGTGTTTGAAGAGAATAATCGTGGTTTCCGTTACAAAGATCTGCCCAACAATTCTTATTGCTTATGCAAAATAATGTAAAGAGGAATGACAAATAGAGCAAGTTGTGAACAGTGGCACACAGAATTGTGCGAACAGTAAAGATTTTAAATAAAAATAAACACAAATTTATTTTTATTTTTTATTTGCAATCAACGAATTCATATTTTAAACTTTTTTAAAACGTTAAAACTTAACAATATTTTATATTGATTTGCAAACTTATTTATAACTTTCAGTTCGTCATGTACCTCTTTAATTATTTTCGTTCTTTTGGCCATATTCCCTGTGGGATAATAAAGTGCCATTTGAAACGTTTTTTATTTGCATTTAAATTTTTTTTCAATTTGAAATAATTTTCCATAAAGTAACCATAAACTGATGTGCCAATAGTTTAGTCCCACATTAACGGTAATTGCACTAAAAATTAATTTCAAATAACAACCAGAACTAATTGGTCTCAACGGAGTGAATAACCACAGCCAAGGGTAACTAACTGCAGCAAACGCTGGCAGTGACAAAGGCAATGCAGACGGTTGCATTCAATTTAATGCTCTGTTATGGTATTACACTTTTTAATAGTCTTTGCCTATAGGGGGAATCCCATACAGGGTTTGATTATGAAATTAAGGCTCATGTTGTAAATACACAGAAAAGTCTTCCATGTAGTTCTTAGTTGTCAGTTGCAATGTTTTTTAACAATTCGTTAAAACTTTAAAATATTGTTACGTTTATACATTTTGAAAATGTTTAAAAATATGAGCTGGTTGTTGCAAATAAAATAATCATAAATTTGTGTTAAATTGTAATTAAAATTGTTTATTATTCGCACAATTCTGTGTGCTAATTTTCACAACTTGATGTAAACAACAGCAATTGCTTTACTTTATTATTTCTTTGCTTATACCCTTTGCATAAACAATAACAATTATTTGACAATTATTCGACAGATCTTTGTAACGGAGATTTTCAAACCACGATAATACAATTTTAATAATTTGTCGACACGACTTTAAACTGTACATCCTGGCACTCATCGTAACAATCAACACGCAAAAGGCTGTAATGCTTAGTTAAGTAAGTAAGTATTATTTCCAGAGAGGCCATGTAAAAGACAATGAGGAATGCATACTTTTGTTACACAGGCACTTGGAGAACTACACAGAATTCAACTTAGTGAGGCACGTGATATACTGAGAAGGTAATGAAGGGTCCGAACTGAATATTTTCGAACGCTAGATGTTAACACTTAATCAGTATTGTTACGAAAACGGAAATGGTGTTTTGCTTTTACACCGTTTAACATTAAAATTATAAACAAAAGATATAGAAACAAAAACAAGGAAATTGTTTACATGATAAACAAAATTATACCAACAAAACCACTATAAAAAGGGATAAACAATTAAACAAAAATGCAACAACAACACTGCAAGAATAAATGTAAACAACAATACGCAAACAACGGTAATGAAACAACGATGTTTGCATTTATAGCGATCTCGAGAAGGAGAAGCCACAAACATTTGACTTTGAGACCATTCATCAGACTGTTTACGTCGCAATATAAAAGACGAGGCAAAGCTGGTAACCGAGTCAGTGCTAAATCAGTCAGTCTTTTGTGAAGGCGTATGGTGTTTGAAGAGAATAATTTGTTTTGAAGATCTCCATTACAAAGATTTGCCGAACAATTGTCTAGTATTTGTTATTGTTTATGCAAAGGGTGTAAACAGATGAATAACAAACAAATCAATTGTTGTTGTTTACATCAAGTTGTGAACAGTGGCACACAGAATTGAGCGAACAATAAAAAATTTAATTAAAACTAAACATAAATTTATTTTTATTTTACTTGAAATCTACGAAGAAGAGGAAGTTTTTAAAAGGTAAAAACGTGGGTGAATGACGGGTGTTGGAGTTCATTGAATGATGTGGAAAATGCATGGCTTGATATAGGAATTGCTTTACGAAATAACACATGTAGTTATTTCCTGGTCCTACACTATTAATAGCGCATTATCAGTACCAACACAAAAAAGACGTTGCCTAGCTTGGTGGATAGTTGCATGCTCCAAAATTTCAAGATATAAATTCTCTGTCTTTTTTGTTTTGAAATTTAAAGATTCGCCCTCTAAAATTGTATCAAAATTTGACACTTTAAATGCTTTAAAACGATAATTTTTTGAAAATTTCAGCAAAAAACAGCAAAAAAATTTTTTCATCATATCTGTCCTATGAAATGTTTGGCAGTACATTTGTTCAACAAAGTTTTGTTTAATTTTTTAAAAGAAATATTGCAAATGGAATAGAAAGTATATTAACTGTAAACTTCTTTCAATAAAGAGATGGATTTTAATTAAAAATTGTGTCAACAAAATATTTTCCCTTCTTATTTTGCCTTTTTAGCACCCTACCCACTCATTAACCAACCTTGTCATATAGTATCTTAGCAGCAGCCAGCATATTTAAATTGGTATGTAGACGTTGTAGAATTCAAATCAAATATAAGAAATGAAAGTTAATTAAAAAGTATCCCACAGATAGAAGGTATACCATACCATACCTTAAATAATTCAATTCAATATTATAAAGAATCTTACATGGCCTTGTCAACCCCATTGCTGTGGTAACTATATATTTGATGTTATTGGAAGAGATAAAGAAAAAGGTCAAAAACCATGGAAAGAAATTTAAAAAATCAATGTTTTTTTAATAATTATTTGTAAATATTTAAAGAAATAATTTTTTAAATAGATAAAGATTACGATGCCAAGTGTGAAATGAAAAAAGACAGGAAAATCTAAACAAAAGAAATGATTAACAGTATATCAGGGAGCATCAGAGGAATAAAGGAGGTATAAGAAGTGAAGTTATCTTACAAGCCAAACTATGATTGGCAGGAAACTGTCAGCGTTAGATATTCTTCATTACAAGGCTATTGGAACATAAGTTTGCATCTCTTTACGGCTGAACATAGACAGAGAATGTAATATCCACCATAAAACCTTGCCCCGCTAAAAACTGGGCCTGAAAATTCTAAAACCTATTCTATTCGTTTTGAAGGTGGGGGGTTACCCCACAAGGTTTACTGATTTTTCTCGACATACCTTGCCAGTTTATTGCTTCATATAGAATCCAGCATACTACTTCTCTATACCCTTCCAAGAGCCGTGTAACAAAACCTGACAAAAATCTTAGCAATCGCAGCTGCCTTGGCGATGAGGAATACGTTACAGTGCCTATAGCACAGTTTCGCATGATACCCGAAATACCAGTATCAGCCTTCATTTTTAAGTCCTCCGTAAAAAAGTCGCTTTAGTCTAGTAAGTAGGGGTTCACCCCTGGCTCAGATATCTCGAAGGAAACGTAGTATAGTAAAAATGTTTCTCTCGGCAACTTCCTCTCAGCAGTGTTCTGTCAAAACCGCTGAGCGAAGTCGACTTTGAAATTAAAGTGGTGAGAAGCTTGCTTGTAATCCTGAATAAAGGGTTGCAATGGCCAATTAAGTAAGAAAGTGAAGATCGTATAAATACCAGTAAACTACCTGCTCCACGTCTTTGCTTCCTGTCAAGAAATACCGCCAACGGTACCGTAAAACCCCGAGCAATGGAGAGTGAGCCCATACCGAGAACGATAATAACCAAGTGTAACTGAACTCTCCTAACCTAGCCAAACGCCATCAAAAAATCTGAAATCCCCGAGGACTTTGAGTCCAAATCGACAATGATCATAAACCTTACATAACCGAACTCTGCTGCTGTCCTAGCAAAACCTCCTTAAGCAATTTCAAATTAGAGTCTCCATATACAGCTGGTTTACCCGATATGCAATTTACTCAACAACTCCAAGGCCTTCTATTACACTAATACAAGCAAATGTAACACGAATTCATAAGCACACAACACCTTCATGAAGCCAAGACTTCATCTCCTACATAAGGCATTCTCTCATTATCTCATAACTAAGTTATTTTCAAAGCTTGTGGAGAATATACAATGCGACATAACACGTAGGGCCATCATATTGAAACCACATGTTATTGGTGTCCAGTTTATTCAAGTCTGGCCAAAGGGAAGAGATGGCGCTTTCAAAGGAATATGAACCGATGATGCCGCCAGTCCACATAAAGCTGCGACTTTATAGGGATGCATTAGACGCTCTTGGATGTCATGTGAAGTGGTATCGTTTTAAATACGATAATTTTATTGCTCACGTACTCATACATCCAGAAATATGTCTCAACGCTAAAGATGATTCTTAAATGAAAATTTGGGTCAGTTCCCAACTCCTTTAGATTCCATTTAGCGACCTCTTGTCGCAGTCCTATATTCGTTTATAGTGATTTTTCCCAACAGATTGAATTAATGACAACTATTTGGATAGATGTAGTTTCAAACTATCAAACTTCACAATTTTCGTCATGGTGACCCGTTATAATTAGGGTTTTAGACAAATTACCTGAATGTTTTGTTAATGACACAGCTGAAAACATACAGCACAACTCTTGGGAGCATATGGCTTCCTTCCTTCAAAGCATTTCTGGCATGTTTCCGTTTCTTTAATTTATGTATTTTTGCATATTTGTGGAAAAAAATCTGGGAGTAAATAAAAATTGCCATGAAAACGTTTTTCAAAAAAATCCATCATACGGAGTCCACTTTAAACTGTAGGTCCCGCCGCTCATGTATAAAGTTAACACACACAACATAACTCATTTGAGAAGCTAAGTCGTGATCCTGATTGAAGGGTTGTAATGATTATGTATGTATATTTGTATGCATGTAAGTAATCTACTTTTGTTGTGCCAGCTAAGCAGGTGATTGTTCTGCTGTAGCACGTCCTTAGGATAATGGGGTTGCCAACTATGGATGCCTAGAAAGAAAGCCCTCTGAGGATTTGATGTAGTGGTGGGGGATCTTGCTGACTATTCACTCCTACCTCTTTTTCCAATTTGTCTTTAAAAAGGCATGGGAACATAGCCCAGTATAGTGTATTGAATACTGATCGAGCTTAGCCCTAAGCTTTATATGGCGAACAAGTCAAAAATTGTGTTTTTTACATTGAAATTAATACGTGTAGGTTAGGTTAGCTAGGTTATGGGAGTAGTCTCCCTTTCACAGGCAAGTTCACTCGTTGGCCATATGGCCCATTGTGTTATCCTGTGCAAAGAGGTAAGCCCGCTGATATAATCCGTTAGCGGTGGGTTCGAACCAGAGATTGGCAATGAATCGTTTTTTTGCTACTCACAAGTAGTCGCCGTATTCTAGTATGTAGTCTGTTCGAGCTCCTGGCCAGACATCAAAACGAAGTATGAAATAAAAAAATATTTCTTCAGCAACTTCCTCTCAGCAGATTTCTGCAAAAATTCTGAGAGTAAATGAACCTGCTATGAAGAAGTTTCTCAAAAATCTGTCGTTCGGAGCCGACGTTAAACTGTAGGTCGCATCACTGACGTATAAAATTAAGGCACACAACATGAGTGGTGTGAGAAGCTAGGCCGTAATCCTGACTGAAGGGTTGTAATGGCCAATTATGTATGTATGTATGTAAGCACTCATGAAATTTTGAATGTAAATGAGTCAACAATATTGAAATATAGAATTGAAATATCTGATTCATTCGTACTAACTACATCGTTGACTTACAGGTTGCAATGAGTATGAGTACAACGTTGACATCAAACTCATAACATTCGAAATATGTTTGATTCATATGCCTACTCATTCAGATTCATAAATCTAGAAAAATACTTATAATACTCATAAATGATGCAAGTGATTCGAATCATTCATCAAAATTTACAGTGTTAGTCGTTGCTGCATTTACAAGAAAAGAAAACACACACATGAGCAAAAAAGACAGAGCAGCAAGCAGAGCAAACACACAACCTTCTAGTGAGTATTTTAGTGTTCGTACGCGAATCATAGATGTGCATGTGCATTGATATCGTCCCAAGTTCAACAATTTGGTCATGTACAAATGAGCCTCATAGTTGAGGATCATCTTGCGATCAGTTTACAGCTGCTCCAAACTCCATTCAGCGAGCAAAGCTATTTGTCTGTGGTCCTTTATCTTCGATACCAATCGATTGAATTTATAAGGATACAAACCAAAGGCACGTAGCAAAATTCGCCAAACTGTGGTCGAATTCCGACTCGGATTCTCTTGCAAACTCTCATATGCACCAGAAATTGTTGCAGCAGATTCAACTTATCATAGACGTTGGTCTTGCTCGTTCGTTTACTGAATCACAGGACCCAAATTACTGTTATGGTGATCGTAAAAGGGTCAAAGTGTCCTGTACGTTGGTCAAACTGCACATCCATTATGCGAAAACAAGTATATTATTTGCAAGTCTTATTAAATGCTTTATTTGGCCGTGATGGCTTAGCAAAATAAATTGACTAAATTACTCATTTCACAGTTATAGCTTTACCAACTGTCAAAGTTCGGAAGACCCGCAACATAGGTCAACCATTGAATTTATTAAGGATTTATTAAGAGGTCTACATTGGAAGGCTATGAGAAAGTCCATTTAGAACTTATAAAAACAATCCCAATTCCGGATTCCTTGTGTAGTGTGAATAGCCATCGTAAAAAATATCTTAAACAGCTCTTTGGTGGCCAAACTTGTGTGGTTTATTAAATAAATTTAACTCAGTTTGTATGAACACATGTACGAACTATCTACATTCAGACATAAATTCTAGCTAGTGCTTCCTCATACACATTCATTCATATTATTTACAAGTAAATACACTGTAAACATAACCATCATATACCCCTATATGTATAGTAAAACCACTCGTAAATGTAATTGAATATGTATTCGCTGGTCTTGTTTGTGTTTTCATCATCCTTTTATTTCCACAGCAGAAGGCAAATGAATATAAATGGAGTTTATGTTAAGCTGAGTTCTTTATGTGTCTTAAATTAAATTACGATTACTATTTAGTTGTTCTCAACTACAGTTAAAGTTGCTTTTGCTTTTGAAGTAAATTTGATTTATCTTTAGTTTTCTGTTTTATATGACTTTTTAACTTTCCTTCAACACTGATTCTGTCTTCTAAGAAAATCGAAGAAAATTGAAATCAAATCTATAGACACGTAAATTATAAAAAAGGAAACCGAAAATTGTAAAATATTTAAAATTTGTTTGAATTTGCAAGGAAGGTAATGCCCTTGATAAAATTCATGAAAATTTCGTCCATTTTATGGGCAAAATAATTATACTAATTTTACTCAAAGAATTGTGCGCACCAATATTACTGATGGATCGCTAAGTTTAGAGGACGTAGAATTTTCGATTCATCGTCGGGTTCAAATTGTTGGTCTTTGTCCTTCGACTACGAGGTGATGATGGTGTATGATTGTTATGTGATCATGATGTATGAATGCGATGATGGTATATGGGAGTGATGATGGTGTATGAGTGTGGAGACGATGTATGAGTGTGATCATGATGTGTGAATGCAAAGTACTAAACCCAACTTAGTTCGTCACACTTCCATTAACAAGTAATATGTAAAGTCTGATGAAAAAGTAAAATGAAATTCCATCCGCATTTCAAAAAAGAGAATAATAGTCGTATGATTATTTTTTTTGTGTTTACACCATTGGTATAATACAATAATAAAGTAAGACGAAAACAGCTGTTAAAAAACATAAACAAAGTGAAAAAATTTGCTTAAAGTTTCTATTGGAATTAAAATGCCGGGAATGGCTAAAACTGGAGACAAATCAACAACTTTTTCTAAATCCATTAAATTATTAATTAAATATTGAACATAATTCTAAAAATATTTTCACAAAATAGGAATAATTGTTTGTGCCAAAAATGTTTTTTGTTTTTGTTTTTTTTTTGCACATGTGTTTCACACTTTTTTGTTTTGTTTACATAAAAATACATCCCTGATCTAATGAAATTTTCTTGTTTTTTGAAACATTTCAAAAAATGAAGAGAGCCATACGACTGTCAAATTTTCATCCGTATTTTCTCTCATTGTGTGATAGTTTCATTACATATTATGTTTAGACGATCCCATCCGTACTCTCCTACATAAAATTTTGACAGATCATATTACTTGTGTGATAGTGTGAAGGGGGCTTTACCAATGTGAGAGCAAGCACCAATTGAATTCAGCATAGAGCCCTTGTAGGTCAAATGTCAGTCGTACGACAACCGTTACAAAGAATAATAATATATCTAAAAATAGCTTATAAGATCGACTCAGTCATTATATGACATATTTTAAGCATAATGGGGTCTATCATAAACTTAAACACTAAAATATTATGAAAGGCAATTAAATTTGTAAAAATTCATCTTCTTATATATAAAAATGAATGTGTGTTTGTTTGTATGTTTGAAGTTTATAGACGATTAAACGGCTGAACCGATTTTCTTGAAATTTTCACAGTATCTTCCTGTATGTCTGGAAGGAGTTATAGGCTATTTTTTATGTTGATATTCCAAATGAGCGAGGGGCCATGCCCACGTATACTACATACTACATACTTAATATTTAATTGCATTTGTAATATATTACTCATACGCATAGTAGTTACCTCTACAAGTTTGCTATCTATGATTCTTGATGTATAAAACCAAAGAAAATAAAGTATAAAGAATGTGCATTTTGACATTTGGAATATTTTTCGAAAATATTTCATGACGCGGGGGAAAAGATAGAAGGGAAGGATAAAGAAACCAAGAGCGTAACAATGTTCTCAATTGTTCTCATCGTGCGTTTTTGTTGTTTGACTAATTTTTTATTTATTCTTCTGAAACAGTGTTGCCACGAAAAAAAAATTTTGTAACCAACATTTGTGAAAAAAATCACCAACTAAGAAAAGATATAACCAAAATTAAATTCGTAGACTTTTGTTTTATTTTTGTTTTTTAAGTTTAAATTATAATTAATATAGCAACAAAAAATAGCTCTTTTATAAGAAAAAAAAAAATAAACAAAACCAAAAAAAAACTACACATTGATCAAAAAAATAACCAATTTTGGTTAGAAATAACCAAAAAAAAGGCAACACTGTTTTCAAATCACTTATTCTCAGACGTCGGCACAAAGAGAACATGAGAAAAATTATGAGAGCTACTGAGACACCTTTGGAACATGAAGGTACCACAACAGCACGAGCTAATGAAACAGAAGTCCAACATAATCACGAGTAGAAAGTCAGTGGATTCGAACATCAACAAGAAGAGCAGCAGAGAACAAAATCATAATCGAATGGCGGTGAATCGACGTAATGATTTTCATGGATACTCAGGTATTGCATTTAACTACAGATCTGATATAGATTATACCGAAGATGAATTAGTAGCAATTGGTGACATGAATGAAGTTTGCCAATAGTGCAATGAACTCAGGTACAAAAATGAATCACCTAGAATGTGTTGCTCTTATGGTAAAATCGTTCTATCTGAATTACTTCCACCTCCAGAACCATTGCAATCGCTGATTACAGGTAAGTTTTTCGAAATATATACTTTTTTAATTTAACAAAATATTAATAAAAAATATTTTTTTCATTTAGGAACTAATGTGGACTCACAACATTTTCTTAAAAATATAAGATAATATAATTCGTGCTTCAAAATGACATATTTTGGTGCTACCAAAGTAATTCGAGACAACTTTATGCCAACGTTTCGTGTTCAAGGTCAAATTTATCATAAAATTGGATTATTGTTGCCAATTCCAAATGAAGATCCTAAGTTCTTACAAATTTATTTCATAGGAGAAGCGGATAACAATGACCAAGTGCACCACCGCCTGCATTATAACCCTGACACAAAACAATGGATTGTTGCCGATTTACAAGTGATGTTTCATGAAATCAACGAATTGGTAAGGATCTTTAAGCAAGCCAAAGATGACCCACGATTAAGTTCAGATGACCACATAATCGCAATTCATGCTGATAGAACTCCAGAACTCCAACAATGGCGTAACAATTTTGATGGTGGGCGATCCAGTTGCATCACGAGATATGTATTTAATTCCGATGGGGGGTAGCGAAGCACACCGGGTATTAGCTAGTAGAGCATAAAATAAAGTAAAAATAAAATAACAAAAGAACTACTCCAAGTAGTATTACATAATTACAAATATAAATATAGTAAATAATATAAAAGAAAATGAACAATATCATCCAATGATATGGTGTGGGCAAAAACAAGGTCCCCGCCTTTTGTCGTCACAAGTGTTAGAGAAATGATAAATATAAAAGTAAAGTTCATTTTCCCACTTTTGTTGTACCAAACACCTGCTATGACCATCATGTTTTAAAAGCCCCCAAGGGTAAAAATTTTTTGGCTTTAAAAAATGTAAATCGGCTTTGTTGTTTCCAATACAAAAAGCCACACTTTGGCTAGATTATGGGCCTTTGTGAAGTGTTCTGTGGTTCGATGGGATTGTTTTTAAAGGGAACAATTTTAGATGATGCAAGTTTGTATTGTTTGTATTGTATTGCACTGTAATAATTCTTTTTTGCAATAAAAGCTGGCATTTTTAAATAACTTTTTTAAGGTTATGTTTACCCATAAAACAATTTAAATGCCCTCCTATTTTTTCTAAATCGAAATCGTATTTTACAACAGAATAAATAATGAAATTGCAAAGGAGAAAGCAAGTATTTTTTGGTTTTCAATATTCCCAACAGATTAATTTCTTTCTATACTTTATTGCAAATCCTAACCAAAAAATTTTTCCCAAACTTTTCATTTTGTTTTCCAATTTTCTTTACCGGTATCAAGTGAAATTTGGGAAATTTTGTGGTGTTTGTTTTATAAAAACTTTTCTCTCTTTTTGTTTTTGTTTTATTTTTATTTCCCTTTTCACCTTAAAAATTTCTTGTTGATTTTATTACCCAAAAATGGCATAAAAACCGAAAAAAAGCAAATAAAATAGAAAATGTAAACCAAAAATAAAATCCAATGCAGTTCATTTTTAGAAAAGGATGTCGAATGTTGTGAATAAAAAGTTTAATTTCTTGAATTTCTCATCAATAAAAAGGAAAATGAAACCAAAAAAAATTTTAAATTGAATCTCAGAATGTGTTGCTTGGATTAGTAAGTTATTTAACGCCAGGTCTTGTATTTTTTTATAATTTTTTGTGATGAAATCTTTATTTAAGAAAATAGTTTATGTTCCAAGCCGTTGTAAAATTGATTACGAAGCATTGAACACCAGACAACACATACAAATTATGGAAATTTTCATGGTATTGTGACGTTTTCACCTTTTTAAAAACGTTTAGAACATGAGTTCGTTGATTGCAAACAAAACAGAAATAAATTTGTGTTTAGTTTTAGATAAATTCTTTATTTTTCTCACTACTTTTGTGCCACAGTTCACACTTGACGAATACAACAATAATTGCTTGTTCGCTATTCTTCTTTGCTTACAACGCAGATCTTTTCAACGGCGATCTTCAAACCACGACTGTTCTCTTCACACGCAACGCGTCTTCACACAACGTTGACTTGTGTGAGAATATTCGTGTCTTCGCCTCCTCGAGAACTCTATTGCGACTTCATTGTTGTCTGTGTATTTTGTTCACATCGCTTGTTGTTATGTTATCGCTTACTTGTCTATCCGCATCCGTATGAGGATGATGATTATGTACAGGTATGATGATGGTGCATGAACGTGGTGATAATGTATGAGTATGAAGATGACGAATGAGTGTGCTGACGATGTATGTGTGTTATATGCCTCCAAAAAAACAGTTCATACAAGAATTGAGGCTAAAAAATGATCATAAAATTTTTGTTGATTTTCATTTTTTGAAACTGGTCGAAGATGAACACTTTAGCCATTAATTCGGAGAGAACACAATTCCAAAGCCTTTAAAAAATCATCCATTAATATTAATTATCTGCGTGTGAAAGAGACATCATTGGTTCTTATTTCCTAAAAAAATGTGTAAGTGGCTCCCTCTGTGGTGAATGACGAAACTATCGAACGATTCTAACCTAATTTTTGTTTCCATAAATTAATCAGCTGTAGTCGCAGTAGACTAGTAGATAGTGTGTTGACTTATTAGACGCCGCGGTTCAAATTTCCGGTCAGACATCAAAACAATATATGAAAAAATATTTCTTCGGCGACTTCTTCTCAGCAGATTTCTGCCAAAAACTCTGAGAGTAAATAAAAATTGCCATGAAAAGTTTCTCAAAAATCTGTCGTTCGGAGTCGACTTTGAACTTTAGGTCCCGCCACTCATGTATCAAATTAACACACACAACATGAGTGGTGTTGAGAAGGCAGGCCTGAAGGGTTGTAATGGCCAATTATGTATCTAATCAGCTGAACATTTATGGCGAAATAATTTAGTTACAACTTTTTACTGGAAGTGGTTCTGTTCACTGGCCCACTTGATCACACTATTTAAGGCTTCTGGATTATGTGGCTCAGTTTATGCCACAAAATAAACACTTCTCAATGTTTGGCAATGCATTACTCTAGCTACCATTATAGCCTTATGGTCATTTGAAAACTTTAAAACGTTGGGTGGAGATATCATGCAATTTTTATTTTCAAAACAAATTTGAGCCATAAAAAGAATTTCATTAAAATTGTGTTTCAAATTACCACCATCATGGGCAAAACCTATTCCCAATTGCGTAATGGCGTTGAAAACTTATAAAATTTATATTTCAAAACCAAAAACCGTATTAAATAACATGAATGGAATTATAATTATAGACCTAAAAAGCATGTTTTGTTTTGTTGTTTCTAATTTAATTTTGTGTTAAATAACACAGGGAATTGATTATTTTAATTGCAACGTGATATAAAATTTTTTTCCAAAATCTGTGTTGGGCATATGGAATATGTTTAATTGATACTCGCTATCCATATGTAATGCACTGTATTGTGTTGCATATTTTTAGTGTGTAATTATAGGAAAAAATAGTGCATATTTTTAGGCAGGTAATTATAGTTTGATAAACATAGTTTTCTGTTTATTTTTACGTTTTTAAATATGTATTCTTTTCTAATGCATATGGGAGATAAATATTTAATTAAATTTTAATAACCAAATATCAGTAATATCAGACGAAGGCAATTTCATTTCAGAGCCTATAATCAGGCATTTGAATTTGAAGATTGAAAACAAATTTCAATAATTAAATAAGAATGCAAAGCAATAAGTTTGGAATCCGATTATATTTGGATTTTATACCGTGTGCGATACGAGGTGCGATTTACTTTAGTTTGTAATTGGTGTTTGCAACCCATTAGTTAGGACAACAACCTTGCCTCTCACAACATTCAATTTGTGTGCGTTAATTTTATCCATGAGTATTTAATTCGACTCTGAAATACAGATTTCTTACTCTCAGAGTTTTTGACAGAAATGTGCTGAAAGGAATTAATCGTATTTCATTTTTTTTGGAGATGCCTGACCTGGGGTTTAAAACGAGACCCCTCGTCCAGTAAGCCAACATACACCTACTAGACTATGGCGACTTCAATGTAGAATATTCTCTTGAAAATAATTCGTTCTGCAATTTATGTTCGAACAGCAAAACCAGATTCTGCTACTGAATAGAGAAATCCCTGAAAGGTTTTATGGGCAAAATTGACAAGACAACATAAAAGCAGTGGCTTTCGTTCTACCTACAGAATCTTTTATAAACCGCTTCCTATTTTTAATTTGAAATAAAACAAAGCATGTGTGTGTTCTATTATCGAAAACTTTTATTAGTTTAAGAGACCTATTGATGTGAAATATAACATCCCTTAAATGCATGTTAAGACGCCTTTGGATGGAATGTATTTGAAATGTTCAAAATTCAATGGCTCTGGCGTATAAATCAGGCGAAATTGTACCTACGATATTGGTTATGTTGCCTTTGAGGACAGCTGTGGTATGCGGTTTATTCCTATACACCTGCAACTTATGAAAACTTCACAAGAAAAAGGCTAAGGGGGTCAAATTGCACGATCTAGATGGCTAGGTCACATCACCTTCATGCGGAATGACCATGTCCTCAACTCACTTGTGCAGGATATCCAAAGTGGTATGAGCTGTGTGGCACGAAGCGAAGTCCACACATGTCGTAGGTGTAGAATTCACCAAATAAAGACAAAAAAAAAATAATAAAAAAATTGTTAATCATCAGTACTCTTTACTGGCCAATGTCGTTTTCAAAGAAATGTGGGCTGATGATGCCGCCAGTCTAATTTCCACACTAAACTGTGACTTTTTCGGTATGTATTGAACACTCTTAGATTCGTGTGGATTGGTATTGTTACATTTTTACTTTTTTAAACATTTAAAATATGAGATCGTAGATTGCAAATAAAATGAAAATAAATTTTTGTTTAGTTTTAATTAAGATTCTCTATTGTTCGCACAATTCTGAGTGCCATTGTTCACAACTTGATGTAAACAACAACAATTGTTTTGTTCGTTATTCTTCTTTACACTCTTATGCGTAAACAATAACAATTGTTCGACAGAATTTTATAACGGAGATCTTTAAACCACGATGTAAACAACAATTGTGTTGTTTGTTATTCTTCTTTACACTCTTTTGCATAAACAATAACAATTGTTCGACATATCTTTATAACGGAGATCTTCAAACCACGATTATTCTCTTCAAACACACCGCGTCTTCACACAAGACTTACTCCGTTGCCTGCTTTTTCTTGCGTTTTATATGCCAGGATAAACAGTCTGACTAATGTTCTTGAAGAAGAATGACTTCGCCTGCTCGAAATCTCTATAACTGTAAACATATCGTTTTCATTATTGTTGTTTGTGTGTTCTGTTTACATTCGTTTTTGCAGTGTTGTTGTTGCATTTTTGTTTACTTGTTTATCAATTTTTCTATGCTGATATTTGTTGGTATATGTTTGTTTACTTATTTAACCTGTAAACAAGTTCATTGTTTTTGTTTTTGTAACTTTTGTTAACAATTTAAACGATGTGAAAGCAAAACACCATTTCCATTTTCGTAGCAGTATCGTCCAGAATTCAACAATTTTGTTTGTTCACGTACTCATTTATCCGGTAACGGAACTCATAGTGAGGATGAGTTCCCCATTTAACAAACACTTGTCGTTGTCTATGGTCGGTTATTGTGATATGCCAAAACAGACATAAATAGCAACTAATTTGACAAATAATGCTTCACAAAGGAGGCCGTTAACAACTGTCAACTGTGGGAAGACCTGCTAGCTTACCTATCGCTGTAATAAATAGGTCATCGGTTCTATGCCAGACAATGCCGCCAAGACAAATGGAATTTAAAACTTTTTTTGCAAATCTTTAACATTACAAACTTGAAAATGTTTTTCTTTAGTTTCGTTTTTCTTTAAATAAAAACCAAAAGCTATGTGTATTAAGAAAGAAATGAAACTGAAGTGCCTTAAAGTTAAGTACAACTTGTTGTATTGCTGGTCCTTGAGAACCTATGTTAACTTAAACTGAAATAAATTTATTTTCTTTTTCTTTATGTTGCCTTTTTCAGCAGCATTATGATTTTAAAGGAAACAAAAATGAGAGGCGGAAAAAAACATTACAAAACAACTAAAATACTTGAGCTCCATCCACTACACATGAGCGCTTTCTAATGCAAGACTTAAAGTTTAAAATCACATGTAATGTTTAGACTTCCGTTGAATATGTAAAACAAACAAAAAAAATGTTGGCGGAAAACAATCTCATGTTAATGGAAAAACAAATATGAATTTGAAGTTAAATCCATAGGAAATGTATAGAAGAAGTAAGAAAAAGCATTTGATCTCTGTAAGGTTTTCTAGTTCATATGGAATGAGAACGAGGAATTTGTGCTATAAAGATGAGAGTTTTTGATTCCATTAAATGCTTCCTATCTTTAATTTGAAATAAAACAAAATGTGTGAGAGATAACATTGAAATTCTTTATACGTCTGAAAGATATCTTTATGCCATAATGTGTCATGGCTTCTCCTGGATACGCAGATCTCTGGTTCTGGTTGGAATCAGAGA
The DNA here is from genome assembly GCA_930367235.1 of Sarcophaga rosellei. Taxonomy (NCBI): domain Eukaryota; kingdom Metazoa; phylum Arthropoda; class Insecta; order Diptera; family Sarcophagidae; genus Sarcophaga; species Sarcophaga rosellei. The sequence continues at coordinate 28,865,425 of OV884021.1, read as the reverse complement.
TCAGCAATGAATCGTTTTTTCGCTATTCATAACCACTCAAGAAATTTTGAATATAAGTGAGTCAATAATATTGAAATTTAACTACTCCGATTTATTCGAACTCACTACAACTTTGATTTATAAGTATGAGTACGTTGAAATCAAACTCCTACCATTCGAAATACGTTTGATTCATAAGCCTACTCATTCAGATTCATATATTGAGAAAAATACTTCTAATACTCATAAATGATTCGAGAGATTGTTGTTGCATTTACAAAAAGAAGACAAAGACAGCAAGCAAAGCAATCACACAACCTTCTAGTGAGTATTGTAGTCTTCATACGCGAATCATACTTATTTTGCGATTTTTGTAAATGTTGAGTCATAGAGATTAGAAATCAACAACATCAAATGTATTGTTAAGTATGAGTATGATGAGCACTTCAAACTTTGAATATTAGTAGAGTAAGTATGAGTGCGCATAAATATCAGAAATTATGAGTATGTTTCGAATCTACTTATCTTTTTGACTACTCATTGCTGATCTGTGGTAGTCATAAAGGAGTATTAATGAGCATTTTCTGTAAACTTATAGCTTTAGTAAATGGTATTGTATTTCCTTTATGGCAAAATTATCGATTTCTTTCATTCACTGTGTTCTGTACTCTACTGTAACGTATTGCTATGCCATTTTATCAGTATTTAAATACAATTCGTTTCGCAATTTCATTATCTTTATATCACTCTGCTGAGCTATTATACCCAGAGCTAGTTTAATAAGCCTTTGTCCCCTATGACTCACAAGAAACTTGATTAGTTTGTTGGACAAAAATCTCTCAATTTTTTGTATTTAGTTAACTAGTCATTTACTACATGAGAACTATTAGGACTCAATAACAAATGATGAAGTCACTGTTTGGTGCGGAGTTTGGGAAGAAGGACGTAATCGCAGCATATTTCTTTAAGAATGGGGGTGTGTTTTCTTAAGAATTAGATGTATGCGAATAAGCAGCACACTAGAGCGCTGTTGAAAGCCAAGAGAACCAATGTCAAGAGTATTCCAACCAGAGATCAGCAATGAGGATGAGTAGCTTCGAATCATACTCATAATTTCTGATACTTATATGCATTCATACTTATTTTAATATCATTGAACCTTCACTCATATTCAAAGTTGGAAGTGCTCATCGCACTCATACGCATAATGTTGTTGATTTCGATTCTCCTTTACTCAACATTTACAGGAACCACAAAATAAGTATGATTGGCGTACGAACACTACAATACTCACTAGAAGGTTGTGTGTTTGCTTTGCTTGCTGTCTTTGTCTTTTTCTTTCTTCTGTTTTTGTAAAAGGAACAACAACCAAGACTGGAAATTTTGATGAATGATTCGAATGGCTCGAGTTTAAAATATATTATACGCATACGCATCATATTACTGTGAAAAGTATGCAATAAAAAATCTTCGAGTTAGTCATGGAGTTACTATTGGAATTAAATATCACTCATACGTCACATATGTACTTGTTATGAATGAATTTTACATATTAAATATGAGTTATGGGCGATTTAAAAGTAAGTCTGTAAAGTAAGGCAGTAAATTTTCATGAATGATGCGAACCTCTCGAATCATTTATGAGTATTATAAGTATTTTTCTGAATTTATAATCTGAATAAGTAGGCTTATAAATCAAAAATCTTTCGAATGTTATGAGTTTGATGTCAACGTTGTACTCATGCTCATTGCAACCTGTACTTATAAATTAATGTTGTAGTGAGTACAAATGAATCAGAGTAGTTGAATTTTAATACTGTTGACTCACTCATACTCAAACTTTCATGAATACTTATGAGTAGCGAAAAAAAATGATTCATTGCTTATCTCTGAGGACTACCTCAAAGTGTAATGGAAAATAAAATGAAAAAATTTGTTTCATTTAGTCATTCTGCATTTTCTGACTTTAGTTGAGCAAAAATGGTTTTTTTGTTGCATTTTTGTGGCACAATATTTGTGTCTTTAAAAGTTGTTCATATTTTTAAAGACAAACTGTATATTCCATGGGGCATTTCATTCAAGTGAATATTTTTTTATGGAATATCTTTACAGCCTTTGCTGCATACATTTCTTTTGTAATTTTTTTTCTTTTTAGGCTTCCAAAGATTGAGGTCAGCCTATCCTGTATATGATGAGAAACAGAGAGGCATAAATGAAAATAAAAACGGCTTAAGTGTTAAGGGAATTTATTATTGAAAAATGGAATTTCAAGTATAAAGTTTACAGCAGATCTCTGAAGTATTCATGGCTGTCGAAATAAAATAAAAAATAAGATGAAGAACATTTTATTAGCATCATACCAATTCAAGAAAATTGTATATTTTTGTTTATAACCTTAACCTACATTAAGCATTATGGCATGCTGATAGGAAGTGTATAAATCTATACGACAGATGCATTATTGCTGTTGAAAATATAAGTTCAACTTTAAGCAAATTTAAATCAACATTAAATTTTTTCAAACACATATGTAAGTTTGCTATAAATAATTGTTGTTGTAGCGTTTGTGGTATTTCCCTGTTGTCTTTTAAATATTCACACTTTAATCCCACAACACGCAATTCTGTATTGAAAGGTGCAATTAAATGTTAAAAATTTATTAATTATTGCATGGTCTTTGTTGTTGTTGTTGCACGTACATACATACAGTGAGCGCCATAAGTGAGTCAACACAGACTATAATTTAAAATTTTCTATTATGTTCTTAAGTATAAAAAAAGTTCCTTTATTATGAATTGTTGTTTTTGTTTTAACATTTTATAAGTAATAAATAAACTGTTGTGTTGAGTAATTTTTATTAAACTGGAAAAATGTATACAATATTCCAATAATGAAAACTATATGAATAGTACTATGATTAAAAATACATTAGAAAAGTCAAGTTCTGAAATATAAAGTAATTTTTAATTCTTTTCAGTAGTACATAATGTATGTATGAATAAATGAGTGTGTTATGTATTTTATATTTGCTTTTCTATTAATTTTTAGTACATCTACAATGGAGCTTCTATAAAGGAAACGCTTTTCTTAACACTCTTTCTCGTTTTCTTTGCATCTAATGAACTCCTAAACCTTTTAATATGTAGTACATTGAATTGATGATTTGGCAAAGATTTTGTTAAACAGTCCGCAATTTGATCTTTAGTAGGTTTGTATTGAACATTGATTTCGCCTCGCTTATAGATATCGCACGTGTAAAAGTACTGAGTGTCAATGTGCTTCGTTCCCTTAGAAGATTCTGGATTCGCTTTTCTTAACATAAACATTTTTGTTTTTGGAAATTCTCATTTACTTTTCTCGCTATACTAAGAAAATGAATTATTTCAGTGGTGTTTATTCACTTTTGGCGCCCATTCTATATTACAAAAATCATATCAAATTTAATTATTTAATTACATACACTTTAAACGCCATGGGAATAGAGGAATCATTATTTGTTTAAGGGCCCCTACTTTCAATTAAAAAAAAAAATTATTTATTTTCTAGTTCAGTAAAATTGGCTGGCAGCTGAGTATTTGTTTTAGGACAAATTCATTTCGTACATTTGTGAAACGCTTATTTGCGGAAATATTTCCTTGCGCTATAAAAACAGTCTCAACATCAAGGTTTGTATATGTTTCCGGATCAACTGGCTATATCTATAAAAAGTGGGAAATCTGCTGTTATCAGTATGTATCTGTACTCTAACACAACTAACAGCTTATATACATAAATAATTGAAAAAGCTATTGATGCCATTATATGAGGAATAAAAGACTGTTCAAATGCCTGTCATGTCCATGCCATCGTTGCCATGTTGGTTTTGAGCACCACTGTAGTTTATTCGCATACATTCAGTTCTTAAGGGAACCCCTCCATAGTATGTCGAATGAAGTAAAATCCTAACGTGTTGACTGCAGCGGAAATTTTCAGAAAAGTGGCCACGCAAGCCAACATAGACTTTTTGTTCTTTTCCCAGAAGCCCTTTCTCGATACTAGCACTGATATAATGCGATTTTAATAGTAGCTTCACAAAAGTGGCAGGTTTAGTGAGTACGAGATAACTCGTAGTTGCCACGCTAGGAGGGAACGCAATCTACGAGTTATCGCAGTCAACGTGTTAACTGGCATTGTGAATGTTCTCCAATGTGCCATGAACTTTGTATCAATTAGGAGTCGTCCTATTGAAACCGCCTGTCGTTTGTGTCCCAATTACTAAATACAGACCAAAAAATAGTTGGTAACTGCTAAGAGTGATGGCCGGGGCAACGTCGTTCTAAGATATGAACCCCTAGCTCAAAATCCTTACTAAACAGTGGAGCTTTAGAGATGAAGTGAGTGGAATGAATGGATGAGGATTGATATCATCCCAAACACGACAATTCAGTTTGTTCACGTAGAAATATGTTCATTCAGAAATGAGCCTCAAGGCTCATCAGACATTAATTGCTCAATCAGTGAAAACACATCATTGCCTACAGGCAATGCCTATTCGTTCATGGTAATTTTACAAAACATGCTGCATAAGTGACTACTGATTTCATGCATTCACATACATAAATGATCATTATAACACCTCAGTCAGGATTACGTCCGCCCTTAATGTTGTGTGTTTTAATTTTATCCATTTAAAGTCGACTCCGAAGACGACCTTTTAACAGCAATTTTTTTTATTTACTCTCAGTGTTTTATCAGGAAATCTGCTGAGAGGTAGTCGCCGGAGAAAATTTTTTTATATTTCGCGTTCTGTTCGAAATGCCTGACCTAGGGTTTGAATTGTGGTCTCACGTCTAATAAGCCAACACATTATCTTTTAGACTACGGCGACTACAAAAACATTGCTTATGTAAAACTTATCTGACATATCAGTCAAAACTTTTAAATTTTCTCCGTTCTCTTATTCCCTGTAACAAGCCACATGATATCGCTCATTTCACGAAAGTTAAAGGGTAATGGATAAACTATTGCTACGTTTTTACCCTTTTTAAAAACGTTTAAAATATGAGTTCGTAGATTGCAAACAAAATATAAATAAATTTCTGTTTAGTTTCAAATAAATTCTTTATTGTTCATACAATTTGGTTTTCCACTGTTCACAACTTGATGTAAACAACAACAATTGCTTTGTTTGTTATTTTTGTTTGTGCTTACATCCTTTGCGTAAACAACAACACTCATTCAGCAATTATACGACAGAGCTTTATAATGTAGCGCGTCTTCAACATTTTAGTGTTAAACGATGTTACTCCATTTCCATTTTCGTAATGCTGTTAACGACTGTTAGACGCTAATATTTTATTTAAAATTATGTAGAAGCTGATACTTCAACTTAAAAAAAGCATTATACACACATACATACATAATTGATCATTACAATCCTTTAGTCAGGATTACGATCTAGTTTCTCACACCACTTATGTTGTGTGTATGAATTTTACAGTATGAGTCGTGGTACCTACAGTTCAAAGTCAACTACGAACAACAGATATTTGAGAAAAAAATTTTTCATGGCAATTTTATTTACTCTCAAAGCTAGAAATCTGCTGAGGGGAAGTCGCTGAAGAAATATTTTTTTTTCATATTTCGTTTTGATGTCTGACCTGGGGTTTGAAACGAGGTCTTATGTCTAATTAGCCAACACATTATCTACTAGACTGTGGCGGCTTTTTTCTTCTGTCAACACTACCAATTATGAGCAATCTGAAGAAGATAATGAGCCTTTCAAGCCCAGAAATATGTCTTCAAAGAAAAACTTCTTTATGTTTCAAAAATTATTTTTTATTTAAATGCGATAAGTTTAGTGACCTACAATACCTTCAATTAATTTTTTCATTGTAATTCAGTTCATCTATGCGAGTGACAATAATTTCGCTTTGTTTCCTTTTTAAATAATTTCCGTTCAATTCAATTTGTTTTAGTTTATTGGCAATTATTAGATTGAATTTCAATGAATGATTTTAAATTAAAAATGCAAAAAAAAGACAGAAATTAATTTCACTTTAATTTCCTTACCTATTTGACCCAATTAGCAGTCATTGTTGAAGTGATGAAATTTTAACATTTTTTTCCAATATTTAAAAGGAAAAAGGAAGTCAAACAATTATGGATAGCAATGTTATGATAAAATCAAATAACTTTTCATATATAATTTTAAGCAATAAAATTAAAAAAATATTTTTTCCGTAGCAAACAGGCCAAATGCCTAGTAGTTCTGTTGAACAGAATGAATATTTTAAACTGCATAAAATCACTCGTTTAAAATAATTTCTTAAAAAGCATTTTATCATATTTTTTCAAGTTCGTAAATGAATTTTAACTGGAATTTAATCTGTTTTATGATGATTTTTTTGTATTCTTTTTTATTTAGAAAATCTTTTCTGTTTGGTTTTGTGAATTGAAAATGAAATTGTTTGCAGTTCGCATATTCAAAATTGAAATATCCAGTCGGGCTATTTGCTTTTTTTAATTCCTTTAAAATTTGTTTCTTTAGTTTTTCCATTGTTTTTGGCAAGTAAATACTGCTATTTACTTGGAGTTCTTTCTTGTTGTTTTTATAGAGTTTACAATACCCTACCATATATCGTTGGGTCAGCTACACCCATTTAAAACGTTTGTTATAACTTCTTGTGGTAATACATTGTAAATATTTTAATATCGAGTCCTTTATTTTTAGAGACAGAGATCAGCAATGAATATTCAAAAAGATGAGTGGATTCGAATCATACTCATAATTTCTGATACTTATACGCATTCATACTTATTTTAATATCATACTCATACTACTCATATTCAAAGTTTGAAGTACTCATCGTACTCATACTTAACAATACCCATGACATTGTTGATTTCGACTCTCCATGACTCAACATTTACAAGAATCACAAAATAAGATTGATTCGCGGACGAACACTACAATACTCACTACGAGGTTGTGTGTTTGCTTTGCTTGCTGTCGTTGTCTTTCTTCTTTTTTGTAAATGCAACAACAACTAATACTGTAAATTCTGATGAATGATTCGAATCACTCGAATCATTTATGAGCATTATAAGTATTTTTCTGAAGTTATGAATCTAAATGAGTAGGCGTATGAATCAAACAGATGCGTTCCAGGCCAGAATAGCCGTAGCAGGACACTTAAACAAACTTTAAAATATTTTGTAAAGCAGTATGTGATCGTCGTTGACCAGCTTTCCCTCTCTTTTTATTTGCATTTGTTTTGTTTGTATGTTTCCGATATTGTTTGAGTGTAAAAACAAAAGTTTAAACAAACATTTTCCAAGTATGTATGGTACATTTGAATGTAAGAAATTCATACATATACACACACACAGTAATACAATACACTTACATACATACACCATTATGTACTCACATAGCTATTAAAGCAAATAAACAAATACTTCATATAAGAACTACAATAACAACAACTCTAGCCACAGGGTTATTTTCTTGATTTCTTCAGCACAGCATATACTCACTCTCTCTCTCTCTCTTTTCTTTACTCTTTTGACAATGTCTCTATTGGTACTTCAAGCAAAGTATGTGTGTGTGTGTGTACTTGTAAATTTAGTTGTGTTTGTATTTGTATACAATTAGAAAAAAACAGAAACCATAAAAAAACAATATTCATTGTGCAGTTTCGTCACTCCTTCACCTCACCTACACAATTAAATGCAGAGAGTAGAAAACTATAAGAAAAGCGAACAAAGCAAAACAAAGAAAAGTGAAAAGTTTTTCTGCTTTTAATACAAACATAAACCAGAGAGTATAATTGTGAAAAACACACATCCTTGACTTTCTACATGTGTGTGTGTGTAAGAGAATGTGCAGTTATTGTAAACTCTTCTCTTTACTTCCGTACTTTTCGCTTATGGCTGCCTTATAGCAAACATATATGAGCTTGTATGTGTGTGCATATGTGTATTTATATTGCAAATAATATGCCATGGAACTAAACCACAAAACTAAGTAAAATGTATTCCATGGACTAAGAGTATGGAAGATTTCTTTAAAAGAAATTATTTTTGCGCTCTTTTTTGATTGTGATTTGCATGATTTTTAATTGCAAAAAAATTTAATTTTTCAAAAAGTAAATGAAACTATGAAACGAAAACACTTTAAGAATGAAAATTAGAATTTAATGCGAAATTTATTAAAAGTTAAATCTACAGACTTTTCTATTTTTTAAATTATAAAAATTAATGAAAAATAAAGGAAATATATTTCAGTAAGCGGCGGAATTTAAAACTCTTATTATATTAGATTTAAACTGAGAGATAGTACCGAATTAAACTGATTAGTAGTTGCTGTATTCTAGCAGGTAGTATGTTAGCTTATAAGGCGCGCGTCCATGATTCAAGTACTAGCCATCCCACCCCAGACAGGAAATATGAAAAAAAAATATTTCTTCATCGTCTTCGTCCCATCAGTTTTCTGTTATAAACTCTGAGAATAAATAAAATTGCTATGAATAGTTTCTCAAGAATCTGCACTTCAGAGTCAACTTTAAATTGTAGGTCCAGCCACTAAATAACCACTGAATAAAATTAACACACACAACATACTATACTATACTATACTATACTATACTATACTACTATACAATACTATACTATACTATACTATCCTATACTATACTATACTATACTATACTACTATACTATACTATACTATACTATACTATACTATACTATACTATACTATACTATACTATACCATACTATACTATACTATACTATACTATACTATACTATACTATACTATACTATACTATACTATACTATACTATACTATACTATACTATACTATACTATACTATACTATACTATACTATACTATACTATACTATACTATACTATACTATACTATACTATACTATACTATACTATACTATACTATACTATACTATACTATACTATACTATACTATACTATACTATACTATACTATACTATACTATACTATACTATACTATACTATACTATACTATACTATACTATACTATACTATACTATACTATACTATACTATACTATACTATACTATACTACAATTTTTTCTGAAATATCGATAGATTTTCTGAATTTTTATCTGTTTTGACAGATATTAGCTCCGTTTACTAAAGCTATTCATTGAAACTGCATCTTTGGATGCTTATTAGGTACTCTCATCATGAAGGCTTCAATATCTTCAATATTTCCAATTAATTATCTTAGGGTACTCATTTGAATAATAATTGGAATTAAGGAAGGTGAAGCACCGTTTTGAGTAAACCTAAAATATGGTAAAATCTGAGCCTGAGTTCGACATTTTCAAATGGTATGAGCAATCGATAATTATTTTAAATCTTTATTGCTCATACGCTTAGTATAACTGTACTATACTATACTATACTATACTATACTATACTATACTATATTGTACTATACTATACTATACTATACTATACTATACTATACTATACTATACTATACTATACTATACTATACTACACTATACTATACTATACTATACTATACTATACTATACTATACTATACTATACTATACTATACTATACTATACTATACTATACTATACTATACTATACTATACTATACTATACTATACTATACTATACTATACTATACTATACTATACTATACTATACTATACTATACTATACTATACTATACTATACTATACTATACTATACTATACTATACTATACTATACTATACTATACTATACTATACTATACTATACTATACTATACTATACTATACTATACTATACTATACTATACTATACTATACTATACTATACTATACTATACTACACTATACTATACTATACTATACTATACTATACTATACTATACTATACTATACTATACTATACTATACTATACTATACTATACTATACTATACTATACTACAATTTTTTCTGAAATATCGTTAGATTTTCTGAATTTTTATCTGTTTTGACAGATATTAGCTCCGTTTACCAAAGCTATTCATTGAAACTGCATCTTTGGATGCTTATTAGGTACTCTCATCATGAAGACTTCAATATCTCACACTGTTTCCAATTAATTATCTTAGGGTACTCATTTGAATAATAATTGGAATTAAGGAAGGTGAAGGATCGTTTTGAGTAAACCTAAAATATGGTAAAATCTGAGCCTGAGTTCGACATTTTCAAATGGTATGAGCAATCGATAATTATTTTAAATCTTTATTGCTCGTACGCTTAGTATAACAGCCGATACGATCTTGCTAAGCCAAGGAATGTTTCCATCTAATAAACTTGTTCGGTTTACTTTAGTCTCTTGGAAAACGAATACCTGCTATACGACGTGAGTGGGTGATTATTGTAATAAGGACATACAAAAATGTTTTGAAGTAATTTTCCTATAGCCTAAGTACAGTCGACAGTGAATGGCAACTTAGGAGGAGAGAGTTGCATTTTTCTAAGGGTATCACAATGGATCCAAAGGTTTTGCTACATATATAGTCTCAATTGTCCTAAATCTAGCCCAAGCTTTTTCAAAGTTAATAAGGCGGCTTAATTAGCCACCTACAAGTTTCTATGAGGCCCACACAGAGAGAAAAAAGACGTTTTAAAATAATACATGTTTGGTACCAAATTGACACAAAAGTGTTTATAATTTTTCAACAACATCTGTTGTTGATTTGATACACGACGTTATCAAATCAACAAAAAAAATAAATAATACACGACATTGTCAAATCATAAACGTTGTCGTTTATTCGTTGTCGAAATTTCAACGAAATGACAACAAAGCGTTGTCACATCATAAACGTTGTCGTTTATTCGTTGTCAAATTTCAACGAAATGACAACGAAGCGTTGTCGAAATAACAACAATGCGTTGTTTCAATGACAATGAGGCGTTGTCAAAATTACCACGGTGGTTGTCAAAATGATAGCTGGGTGTTATTAAAATTTTTTACACATCCGTTGTCGAAATGTACACAAACGTGGTAAGCTCACTTTTGACAACGGATTGTATCAATTTCGGTACTTTTCTACCGGTTTTTTCCCTCTGTGCAGGAACACTACCTTTCTTTTGCATAAGAATCGTAAAGGAATCACATTTAACTTATTCTTCTGCTCTTGACAGAAAATTTGTCGGTTGTAGCATAAGAAATAGTGGTGAAAGATTAGTAAGCAGTAGGTTTTTGATTTACAAACTGACAACAAAATTAGTTTTAAATTTCTCCTTTAAACACAATTGCTACTCAACACCATGTCTTCATATGCCCTCTGTCTTAAGTGGCGCTTCAAAAGTGCTGTTACTATAAAAGAGCACTAACCAAATACAATAGAAGACATATGAACACATGTTCGTACACCGCCTTCATGCTATCAGCATTCCCACAAGAATACATTCATTCAAGTACTAAAAATCTTTAAGTATTTTTACGTTTAAGAGACGACCATCAACCGAACAGAATACACCACAAGCCACACGCATCTACCAAAACGCAAACCATAGGGGAGCTTAGAACGTTGAGGACCATAAAAATGAAAGAAGAATAAATAAAAAAGGTAACCTTCTTCTATTGACCGTATCGTTAAAATTGTTAACATCAATAAATTTGATCGAAATGTGGTTTATGTATACGAGGGACTTGTTATTGGTTTACTTGTTCTGAAGATATTTTGCCATACTCTGTTATACTCCCTCATTCACAAAATGAATGAATTGAAGACGAGTTAAAAAGGTAATTTGCTATCGTTTGCTCTTTTTCTTTTTTATCGTAGGGGATTTCTTTTATTATATAAACTTAAACAATTGCTATGACAGGTAAACTACCGGTGGAATAAGGGACACATTTAAAACATAAAGTCGAGGTAATTTTTAAAATATTTTAAATAAATTATTAAATACATGAATATGTCATGCAGTGGATTTTATTCCTTGTATTGATACAAACTTTTCTTGAATTCTTTAAGCAAATTATCACATTAATTTCTAAAAATCCTATAAAAATATTTCATATACGTGGATTCGAGGATTGCAATAGAAGAAATTCTTAAATTTTATCTGCTGCTATTTATTTAAGTGGTACCGTTACCTTTCGCTTTATTTGTTCATCACTTATTTTCCATTTGTCAACTTCTAGAATTTACTGTTGACTTGTTATTGTAACATATTCTCTATTATATTATTAATATATGACTGTAGCAGTAAATTTAACGGACTTTGTACAGTTCACCGTCACCCTGGTCAAGAACAAGACCATATTCTATGGCAAAAACTCTGAGAGTGAATAAAAATTGCCATGAAAAAGTTTTTCAAAAATCTGTAGTTCGGAGTTGACGTTAAGCTGTAGGTCCCGCCACTCAAGTATAAAATTAAGGCACACCACATGAGTGGTGTGAGAAGGCAAGCCGTAATCCTGACTGAACTGTTGTAATGCCCAATTATGTATGTAGATTGCAAAAAAATGAAAATAAATTTGTGTTCAGTTTTAATTAAAATTCTTTTTATTAGCACAATTCTGTGTGCCACTGTTCACAACTTTATGTAAACAACAACAATTGCATTTTTTTTTGTTATACCCTTTGTATAAACCATAACAATTACTAGACAGATCTTTGTAACGGAGATCTTCAAACCACGATTACTCTCTTCACACACACCGCGTCTTTACACAAGACTGAATGAACTTTACTAACTCCGTCGCCTGCATTCTCTTGCTACATATATATATGACAGAGTAAATAGTCTGATGAATGTTCTTGAAGGCGAATGTTCGCGAAGGCGTTTATTCTTATAGTGTTTGTTGTTGCATTTTTGTCTACTTGCTTACCATTTTTTATGCTGGTGTTTGTTTACTTGTTTACAATGTTTTATGCTGGTGTTTGTTATTATAGTACTATAATTTGTTTTTGTAGCTTTTGTTCATAATTTTAATGTTAAGCGATGTAAAGCAAAAAGCCAGTATTTGGATTTTTCATTTTCGTAACAATATATATAACCTTATACTGGTCTTCCCAGTGGTTTTGCCCAAAAAGACATCAAGATGATTTAAGATAGCTGGTAGTTCAAATATTTTCTTGTATGGACTATTAATGCCGTTCAGATTCATTCTTTCTGGTGATTCGTTCTCAACGTCATTTTCGATAATGTTTACTGTACACAAAATAAGTAATTGTTGTCATACATATACATATGTTTAGCAATTAAGAAAAAAGAGCCACGCAACATTTGTTGCAACATTTCAAATTTTCAAAATTTCTTTAATTTTATTGTTGCATACCAAGCAAGTAGAACCGCAAAACAAAATCGAAATGGAAGGCAAATAAATAGAAAAACTCAAATCGAATTCATTTAACTACTTATCGCATAAATTTTGTTTTCCTAGCAGCAATGTTGGTTATATGACTAGCGTGTTACAGTTAGAATACATTACATATGGTTGGTAATTTGCGGGAGTCATAAATCAAATGCAAATCGTCTGGAAAAGTTAAACTCCTTACTTTTTGGCTACTTCTCTTTCACACGAACGTACATAAGTTTATTTTTCTAATTTTATTTATTATCGCCTTTAAATCTTATTTTTTGTTATTGTTGTTGATACAACTGTGTTATGACCACATGTGTTTTTAGCCGTACTTAAGGTAGTCTTTCTACGTGATTACTTACTACAAAACATATACTGTGAGTTTCAGGTTACGTTCTTAGTTTTTTTTCTTTCTTTGTTTCTTATTGACCTTGTGTTACCTTAACCACTTACAGGGAATAGCACTTCACGACCATGTAATACTGCCAAGTACAAGGAGTCAAAATTTCAGTTTGGGATCAATTATACAAAACGACCACAGAAATAAAAACTTTCATGGATTTCATATCCATTTTCTTCTTTTCGTGGGTAATAATGGTGGCCCATTAAGTTATTTTACATTGCAATTCATTTCGTGCAGTTGCTTTGTTTTATTAAATGGAATCGAAATGTTATGGCGTGGAGGCATAATTTTAATATCGCATGATTTTAGTTTTATTATTGGCCATGCAAGAGCTGATGTATTCGTTTAGTTCAATGCATATATGTGGGATCGCACTTGAAAAACACATCATTCGGGTCGAATGATTTGTCAGGAGGGCCGAATGTGATATCGCACTTGAAAAACACATCATTCGGGTCGAATGATTTGTCAGGAGGGCCGAATGTGGGATCGCACCCGAAAGGATTAAGGCGATCCCGTAGGTTTAAAGAAAAACTGAACTGAAATAATTATAGTAAGCGGACTGAAAAACATAAACATAATAAAACTTAAATACTTGATCGAGTTTGAAAAAATAGTTTTTCAATAAAAAAAACAGACAATTAAAATTATTATATATTTGGCAGCCAAGCCAAGCAGTTCAATTTTGAACATAAAAAAAAATAAAATTGTTTTAAATTATTCTTTTGTAAAAAAAAAACATTTGTTAAACATAATAAATTTATTTAAAAAACCCAATTTATATCGTTAAATATAAATTAAGCCATTTTTGATCCTACAAATTGGGGGCTCAACCGGGATCAAAATACAAATAAAAGCTGTGCAAAAAAAGATAACCCTTGTGTCAATTTTAAAATTTACCTAAAAATTGCGGTGCAATAAACCGGAAATTTAATCAACAAGGATGATCTCTAAGGAAGAATTCTGTGAGTTACTTAATGTCCAGATCCATGCGAAGATGAAAGCCGATGAAATCATTTAATGTATGTATGTATAATTTAAAGAAGTGTGATGTTTGCGAGAGAAACGCATAAATGTGAGGAAAATTTAGAAGTTTATAGACGAAAATAAAAGTTTAAAGAGATTGAAGTGTACAGAAGAGGAAAGAAGTTGAAGCTTATAGAAGAACAAAGAAGTTTACGGAAGAATGTGTAAGTTTATGGAAGAATATAATTAATTGAAGTATGTAGAAAACATTGAAGAATATAAAAGAACGAAGAAACTTATGGAAATTTGTAAGAATATTTTTAAACTTGTAAACCTAGAACATTTATGAACATTTTGAAAAATTATATTAATTTTAACGTAATTTTAAATTATTATTACTTTATATCTCATCTCTTTATATTGTATTGTGTTTGTGTTCGTGTTTGATAATTAACATATTGTAATTTTATTTAGAATTTTCATTTAATTTTGTACTTTAAAATTTTAATAGTATTGTAATCGAAATGGAACTGCTTGACATTTTGGCGCTTACTGTAGATGGTTTACAAGGAAAACTGACAGAATTAGGGTTACAAACGGACGGAACGAAGACAATTTTGCAGGCACGTTTAATAGAATATTATCAAAATTGTAACATTAGGGCGAGTATGGCGAAGCGGCCTCAGTTGTTCGGCAGATTGATGTTACAGGACAGCCTGGATCAACATTTTCTTTAAGGGACATAGAAGATACAATCTCGAAATTTTCAGGCGAAGGTCAGCCGTTAATAGACCAGTGGCTTGAAGATTTTGAAGATTGTGCATATGTAGTGAAATGGAATGATTTGCAGAAATATATCTACGCCAGACAATTGCTAACAGGAGCAGCTAAAATTTTCATTAGAAGTCAGGGCAATGTTCGTGAGTGGAAATCGCTTAAGGATTCTTTAAAACGAGAGTTCGGAAATAAACTTTCCTCAAGGGAAGTACATCGTTTATTGCAAAGTCGAAGAAAACGGACTAACGAGAGTTTCCGCGAATATTTGTATAGCCTTATGGAGCTTGGATCTCCAGTTGGTGTAGATTCTGAAAGCATAATCGGATATTTTATTGAGGGAATAGATGATGATAAATCAAACAAGTACGTTTTATATGGTGCGAAGAGTATCAATGAGTTAAGGGACAAAATTTCGATATACGAAAAGATTTGTTCGTCGAGAACATCAAATTTGAGAGGATCACATAGAAATTTATTTAAAAACACAGTGGCAAAGACGGAGACTAGGGATGAAAGACGATGTTTCAAGTGTGGTGAAAAAGGACATTTATCAAATAGTTGCACTAGTGTCGGAATAAAATGTTTTAAATGCCAGCGGTTTGGACACAAATCATTTGAGTGTAGTGTGGAACTAAAAAAGGAAAACACTTCAATAAAGGAGGTTAACACCGGAAATAGGAGAAATATTCATACAGTAACTAAAGATATTAACCCGCCACCTGGTCGAATTTTCAAGGATCTCAAGATTATGGGAAAAACTGTTTCAGCTTTTGTGGATACAGGCAGTAATATACGCGCTATTCGTTATGATGCACTTTCTTTTCTGGGTGATGTTGATCTCGGTCCTGAGAAGAAAACATTAGTAGGCATAGGTGGAAAGAGAATTACGACG
Organism: Sarcophaga rosellei; assembly: GCA_930367235.1. Lineage (NCBI taxonomy): Eukaryota > Metazoa > Arthropoda > Insecta > Diptera > Sarcophagidae > Sarcophaga > Sarcophaga rosellei. Next base: position 28,849,076 of record OV884021.1, on the reverse strand, counting down.
ATGGGTGATTTTACTGTTAGTGTCAGTGTAGATGATGTTGAAATGGATGTAACATTTCATGTCGTCAGGGAAGGTGATATTTTGTATTCAATTGTGCTGGGAAATGATATTTTTGAAAAGGTCGATATGCTAGTAAACTTGCTTGGAGCAAAGTTTATATACAGAAATAATCCGTCGGAAGTTAGTGCTGCGCTGGATCATAGTGAGATTAGCTCAGTGGTTGAATTACAGGGGGAGTTTAGTAATATTCTACATAACGCTTCTGAACACTCTTTTGAGGATCGGCTGGGTACAGAACATCTAAGGGAAAATATTAAAGTAGAATTAGACGAATTAATTAGAACCTACAGACCCATTAGACCCCAGAATTATCCGGTGAAAATGAAGATTGTATTAAGTGACGATATTCCTGTAGCACATAGGCCAAGAAGAATGTCATATGCAGACCAGCTTGTAGTACAGAACCAATTAGAAGAGTGGTTAAAAGACGGTATAATTCAGCCAAGTTACTCGGAGTATGCTGCACCAATAGTTTTGGTATCCAAGAAAGATGGAACTAAACGTCTTTGTTGTGATTATCGTAAACTTAATCTCAAGATCGTGCGTGATAATTTTCCAATGGCTGTTATCGATGATGTTGTGCAAAAGCTTCAAGGTGCAAAAGTGTACACTACATTAGACTTAAGAAATGGATTCTTTCATGTTCCAGTAGAGCCGGACTCAAGGAAGTATACAGCTTTTGTAACACATAATGGAATATACGAATTCTTGTACGTACCATTCGGTATTTCGAATTCTCCTGCAGTATTCTGTAGGTATATAACATCGGTTCTTAGGGATCTTATCAATGATGGTACTTTATTGATTTATATGGACGATATAATTATTCCTTCTGAGAATGAAGAGGAAGGAATCATGAAGCTACGAAAGGTATTGGAAGTCGCGAGAATGAACGGACTGGATATCAAGTGGTCAAAATGTCAATTTTTGAGGAAGAAGATTAATTTCTTGGGATATATAATAGAAAACTCTACGATAAGACCTTCAGAGGAAAAAAACTAAGACCGTGTCTACATATCCGTTGCCACTTAATCAAAAGTCGCTTCAGAGATTTTTAGGATTAACATCATATTTCCGTCGATTTATACCTGATTATGCCATAATAGCAAAGCCATTGTCGGACCTTTTGAAGAATAATGTGAAATTTGAAATGGGACAGAATGAAATTATAGCATTTGAACAATTAAGAAATTCATTAGTGACGGCACCCGTACTCAAATTATTTAATCCAAAGGCAGTGACTGAAATTCACACTGATGCAAGCATGTATGGTTATGGAGCTGTGCTATTACAACAAGATGATGAAGACCTACAGCTGCACCCAATAGAGTACATGAGTAGAAAAACGACGTCAGCGGAGCAAAAATATCATTCTTACGAGCTAGAGGTATTGGCTGTTATTGAGGCATTGAAGAAGTGGAGGATTTATGTACTGGGATTGAAAGTGAAGATAGTGACCGACTGTAACGCATTTGCATTAACAATGAGGAAACAGGACGTTCCACCGAGGGTCTCAAGATGGGCCTTATTCTTACAGGACTTTGAATACGAAATAGAGCATAGATCAGGATCGAAAATGAGGCATGTGGATGCCTTAAGCCGCATTTCGTGTCTTATGATGACGGATTCCTTAAGATATCGTGTTAGGGAGGCTCAACTTCAGGACGAATGGATAAGAGCAAACAGGAAAGTTTTGGAGCATAGCTCATATGATGATTATTACATAAAATTTGACCTATTGTATAAGAACCCTGATAGAGAACTAATAGTTATACCGAGTAGCATGGAACAAGAGATTATACAAACTGCGCACCGTCAAGGCCATTTTTCATCTCATAAAACCCAAGACTTAGTGGAGAAATCTTTTTATATACCTGAATTGAGGACAAAAGTAGAGAGGATAGTGAAGAGTTGTGTTGAATGTATAGTATCGGAGGCTAAGAGAGGTCATAAGGAAGGACTTTTGAACCCCATAGATAAAAATGATAGACCTTTAGTAACATACCATCTAGATCACGTAGGACCAATGGAAGCCACGCATAAGAAATACAATCATATTTTAGTGGTAGTCGATGCTTTTTCTAAGTTTGTGTGGTTGTATCCAACAAAAAGCACAGGGACTGAAGAGGTAATAGAACGACTCAGAAGACAAGCTGCAGTGTTCGGAAACACGGAGAGAATTATTACAGACAGAGGCTCGGCGTTTACATCAAACAAGTTTCAAGAGTTTTGTGAATCCGAAAATATTCAGCATCTTATGATTGCAACTGGAGTGCCAAGAGGGAACGGCCAAGTTGAAAGGATGCATAGGATAATTATTCCTATGTTGACCAAGCTCTGCGTAGAGAAACCAGACCATTGGTACAAATATGTTGACCGTGTACAGAGGACTATTAATAGTACGGCACCACGGAGTACTGGTATTGAACCGTTTAAGATACTGACTGGACTGAACATGAGGAATAACGACAATCCTGATATAAAACTTTTATTAGATGAAATTTTCATGAAAGAGTTAAATGAGGAACGTGATGCATTGAGGAAGGAAGCTAGAGAAAATATACTACGCATTCAGGAAGAGAATAGGAAGAGTTTTAATAAAGGCAGAGTTCCAGAGACAGTTTATGAGGTAGGAGAATTGGTCGCAATCAAGCGCACCCAATTTGGTGTTGGTATGAAGTTAAAGCCGAAGTTTTTAGGTCCCTATAAGGTCGTGAGGAAACTTAACCATGGTCGTTATGAGGTAGAGAAAGCTGGAGAATGTGAAGGGTCTAGGAGATGTAACACAGTGGCCGAGTACATGAAGCCGTGGAGCACATCATTCGGGTCGAATGATTCGTCAGGAGGGCCGAATGTGGGATCGCACTTGAAAAACACATCATTCGGGTCGAATGATTTGTCAGGAGGGCCGAATGTGGGATCGCACTTGAAAAACACATCATTCGGGTCGAATGATTTGTCAGGAGGGCCGAATGTGGGATCGCACCCGAAAGGATTACGGCGATCCCGTAGGGTTAAAGAAAAACTGAACTGAAATAATTATAGTAAGCGGACTGAAAAACATAAACATAATAAAACTTAAATACTTGATCGAGTTTGAAAAAATAGTTTTTCAATAAAAAAAACAGACAATTAAAATTATTATATATTTGGCAGCCGAGCCAAGCAGTTCAATTTTGAACATAAAAAAAAATAAAATTGTTTTAAATTATTCTTTTGTAAAAAAAAACATTTGTTAAACATAATAAATTTATTTAAAAAACCCAATTTATATCATTAAATATAAATTAAGCCATTTTTTGAGATCAAAAATTTTGAAAAAATTGTTTTTTGAAATAAATTTATTAAATTAGAACAAAAGAATAATTTAAAACAATTCGAAAATAATATTCATTGTAGTATAATATTCAATGTTGTTTAAGCTGTATGGTACATAGCGTCTAATTCAGGTCATAAAAGTTAGTAATCAGTGATGCTCTGACCAACGTGATATTCAAAGAACAATAAATCAATGGCGTCGCCAGGTGTAAATGCACATCAAACAGTGAATTTTCTTACTTACTTACTTTCTTAACAACCCGATTAACGAATTACGGCCTGTCGCCACACACCGCTCCAGGCGCCTCTGCTTCTTGCGCGTACGTTTGTTGGTCACAGCAATCGATGACAGGGCTTCGTCGGTCTGGTCCTTCCAACACAGGCAAGCTAGTCCTCTTCGCCGACTTCCCCAGATGCGCCCATCAAATACCCGTCTTGTCAGAACATCCTCCTCCATTCAAACGACATGGCAGAGCCAGCGTAGCCGCTGGATATTAATACGCTGGACAACATCCACGTCGTTGAGGAGCTCATAGAGCTCAGTATTTGATCGGATGCGGAAATCATAACCAACTCGCACTGGACCGAAAATCTTACGTAGGACTTTTCTCTCGAATAATCTCAAGACTGCTGCATCAGTGCTTAATAGCGTCCATGCCTCTGCACCATAAAGAAGCACGGGTAGGACGAGCGTCTTGTGTTAGTTTTGTCGTACGAGAGAGGTCTCTGCTACTGATCTCGTATGGATTGGTATTGTAACCATTAATCCAGAAAAGGATCTTACCGCTTGATTTTTCGGTGAAAATTATTTTTAATTGCTGATTGATCTCATTCGTTGAATAAGCGACTTTGTCGATGGACGCCCATGGGATTTGACAAAATAAGCTGAATAAATGACAACTAATTTAACAGATAAAGCTTCAACAAAATGGCCGTGTCAGTCCCAGTCCCAGTCAGTTGCAAGCCCCTAAATAAAGTACCGTTAAATTCACTAAAGTGTTAGGGCGACTTAATGACGTCGGTTGACAATCAAAAAGTTTCGGAAGTGTGGATCGACTATTCTAATACTTTTCAAACGCTTTTTTGATTGGAAGAGTATTGCTACGTTTTTACCTTTTAAAAACCTTTGAAATATGGGTTCATTGATTGCAATAAAAAACATAAATAAATTTATGTTCAGTTTTAAATAAATATTTTATTGTTCGCACAATTCTGTATGGGACTGTTCACAACTTGATTAAACAACAACAATTGCTTTTTTGGTTATTCTTCTTTTCACTCTTTTGCATAAACAATAACAATTGTTCAATAGATCTTTATAACGGAGATCTTTAAGATTATTCTCTTCACACGCAACGCGTCTTCACACAAGACTGACTGAATTTTTGCCAACTGCGTTGCCTGCCTTGTCTTGCCTTTTATAACGCAGTGTAAACAGTCTGATGAATGCTCTTGAAGAAGAATGACTTCGCCTTCGCGAAATCTCTCTAAATGTAAACATGTTGTTTACGTTATTGTTGTTTGTGTATTTTATTTCCGTTTGTCCTTGCAGTGTTGTTGTTGCCTGTTTGTTTACTTTGTTGATCATGTAAACAAGTCCGTAGGTTTTGTTTTGTAGCTTTTTTTAATCATTTTAATGTTAAACGATGTAACATCATTTCCATTTTCGTAACACTTTTTTCTTTTAAGTGCTCACAAATACATTGCAAGTTGGTGGAGTCTCAGTTACTGGTCAATGATCAAGGCTTTTATGTTCAGAATCGTATAGGAATCGAAAAAAAGTTTTTTTTAAATTTTTTTCCTTTATTTAAACTGCCAATTAAAGAAGATGTTAAGCACCACCTGGCATTTTGCTTAAACGAAAGCAACGAGTGTCATCTGTAACTAAACAGTGGATAACAAGCAATCAGAATCAAAACTCAAAGAATTGAAGGCTTTAAATCAATTTAGCTGTCAACATTCACAGTCAGGCGAAGACAAACAATTTTAAAGGAACTCCATAAAAAAAGGAATTTAAAAATAGAATTTATTTGCAAAGTGGGCCGCAAGCAACAAGTTAAAGTCAAAAGCAACATACAGATAAAAAGATGGCAAGAACAGCAACAATTGCTTGGTATAAATGAGGCAACAACCGATAAAATAAAATTAAAAAAAACTGAAGACAAACTGTAACTGCTTTTGACTCATGTATGATGATTTCTGTTTGGGTTGCAAAAAAATTTGCAATTGTTGTGTTTGCCACAAAATAAGTGCAACAAAAATAAAACGATACTCAACAGGAATTGGCAAAGGAATTCAACATAAATTGCCCATTAAAAAACGAAGAAACAATTTAAAATGTTTCAATCAACCAGTTAAAAACGGGATTGGTATGTCAGGGTGCTGACAGCAGGCAATTATTCATTTTGATAAGCCTGACCTACACAGAGCCATGTAAGCATGTGGAGTCTAAAGAATGAAAGTGAAAAAATTGATTAATATGGATGCACATGATAAACTGTTAGATTATTTCGATTATATTTGGTTTACATGAGCAGGCTTCTTATTAATTAGGCACTTAAATAAAAAAGTTTTATTGGATGCAAAAAGGAAAGGTAGTAGATCGCAAGGCAATACAGCGTATTTTAAACATAAAACCTTTAGTTTAAACCCATTAAAAACCCATGTTGTGTGTGTTAATTGTATCCATGAGTGGCGGAATCTACAGTTTAAAGTCGACTTCGAACGACAGATTTTCCAAATATTTTCATGGCAATTTGATTTACTTTAGCAATGAGTATTCAAAAAGATGAGTAGATTCAAATCATTCTCATAATTTCTGATACTTACACGCATTCATACTTATTTTAATATCATACTCATACTACTCATATTCAAAGTTTAAAGTACTCATCGTACTTATACTTAACAATACGCATGATGTTATTTATTTCGACTCTCCTTTACTCAATGTTATGAGTTTGATGTCAACGTTGTACTCATACTCATTGCAACCTGTACTTATAAATTAATGTTGTAGTGAGTATGAATGAATTAGAGTAGTTAAATTTCAATACGGTTGACTTACTCATACTCAAAATTTCATGAGTACTTATGAGTAGCGAAAAAACGATCCATTGCTAATCTCTGATACCTACCGACTAAACTAAAGTCTTTTCGAAGACGATCAAGATTCACAGTGTAAAAGAACGTTATTGCTTCACACAGTTCGGAACTAAAGAGAAAACATGAAAGAGAAACACAAATAATCAATAAAAGAAGGACAGTGTTGTCACAACATCACAACAGCCAACAAGTTGTGTAACTGCCCACCAAAATCAAACTACTGACTATAACACCATCGAGCGAATGGAAATTTACTAACTATTCATCCTATAAAAGATATGAAGATCGAAATCTTGAAGTCCATACCTTAAGCTTGAAGTCAGTCTTAAAGTCATTATACAGCAGATATTTTTTGTCGGTACAAACGATCCCACACCTACAGTACTGTGTCTCTTATGAAAAAAAACATTTAGTGACTGATACTCCATTAATAATAAATCCAAGCCAGGTACAAGCTTTGCGGTATGGGAGCCACGTTAGATATGAACTTCGAACCTTCAGCTTAACATTGTCAAGCATGATGTTTATCAAACGTGATTATGTGCCAACTTGTCAGTACACAAGAGGTAGTCAAATGATGTATTAATTCAGTGACAAAGCTACAATCTAAGTCATTTGTTTTACTACTGATTTGATAGAGTCCCGGAATAAAATTCCTACAAAGTGTCTGCTCGAGAAATTGTTATTATACAACTGCGTTTACAAAAAAGGTATGATAGGAAATTCTAATAGGCATAGAGTATTAATAGCTTATGATAAGTTCCTAAACAAAAATCAAACTTAATTCTCCAACAAGATTGTTTAAATCGTTCATCCAATGTGTCGTTTTAATTTTACCACATTTTCCTTTCAGTTTTTTCAATGCAATTCTTTAACACTCATATCTATTACCTTCACTTCATAATTAGAGAGAGAGTGAGAGAGAAAGTGCTGCATGAAGCTAAACAACATTATTTAAGCAAAAAAACTGTTGCCAATGCTTCTCATTTTTTGTGATTGCATCAGTAGATTGCAAATTTCTGCTCATTTTCATTTGTCGAATGGCAACACAAGATGAGTAATTAAAAACAAATAAGAAAAATTACAAGCCGTCGACAAGCATGACTACATAATACTTTACACTGACCTAGCAAAGAAAATAATGGAGAACATTTCCCTATCTCCTTTCAAAGTAAATGCTCTCTGATTAATACAATCTTTGAAGCAACTCTAATATGCCTAGGGTTGTAGCAAAGGTGTAATCTAAATCATCTAAATCAACGACATTTGAAGAATTCGTACAGCTCTGAAGAAGATAATTATCGTAACGTACCCAGAGACGACCAGAGACCTCTGTAAAGAAGTACAGGAGACTTGCATAAAAGGCATTGCACCGATTCCATATCCTCCACATTGCTACACAAAATATTTTGAAAATAAAACTATAGCAGCTTATAGTTGACTAAACACTCTAGAAATCTTCGGTATGGATCCTGCTCTTATGATAAAAACAAAATAAACTTCATAGAATAAAAAAATATTGATGGGAAGTTAGGAATTCTGATGCCTAAACTATTCTCAGAGTACGCTGTCTCACTTCTAAGAGTTTTTAATTAGTAACATAGGCAACATAGGTAACATATTAATATACATAGGCTCATCTAGCCACTGTGGAGTAGTAGGTAGTATGTTAGCTTATTAAACGTGCGGCCACCGTTCAAACTCCGGTTCAGGCATCTCAAACGAAATATGAAAAAAAATATTTCTTTCTCGACTTCCTATCGGCAGATTTCTGGTAAAAATTCTAATAAAATTGCCAAGAAATGTTTCTCAAAAATTGTGTCCATCAGAGTCGATCTCTAAACTGCAGGTCCCGCCGCCGCTCATATATAGAATTGACACACACAACATAAATGTTGTGAGAAGCTAATTTGTAAACCTGACTGACGACCAATGTAATGACCAATTAAGTAAGTAAGTTAACAGCCAAGCCTCTAACCCTCGGTATAATATCGTATATAGTCATGAGTCACTTTTAGTTCTACTTTACGACAACCTGATACGCTCGTTCCTACATTTCCGTAAAGAATTTGCGTTATAGTTCTAGAAATGCGCTGGATTCTTTTCGAACCAAAATTGATGACTCATTTACCAGGAATACTGCCTAGCTTTCAATTTGATTTTTTAAGAAAATATGGTTGACTTGTTCACATATTTTAAATGTTAAGAATTTATGTTTTCATATCATACCAACAACAACAATAACAATAGGATTCAATTGCATTTGCATATCGTTTACTCAATCAATCAAGCACTCCATCAATCATCAATCAATCAATTGATCAATCAAACAATCATTGATTGTAACAAATCGAAATAACATTGTTTGTACATTGGAACACCTAATTTTAATCAAATGAAACAAAAGAATGTTTTTAAGTTCTCAAACCCCTGTACATATCTTGTGATAATCATGTTCTGATACAACATTTGTAATGAAAAAATCGAGATGAATTTGTATTTTTCATTTCTCGTTTTTGTTTAATATTCTGTATCATTAGATTTACTCTCTTCGTAAGCAGAAAAGAAGAAAAGTTTACAATTATTTTGCAAATCTCTATGAATGCTGAGTGTAAATGAAATGGAAAAATGCCATTATAATGTGTTTGTATTATGTGTTCTGCTTGATAGAAGAGGATTGCCAAAGCGAAAAAAAGCGGTAAGGAATATGCATTACAAGTTTTCCTTAAATTTATAAGCAAATTTTACATCTTGTATGGTCCATCAACAAACTTTATCGTCTAACAACTTTCTCTATCGACAACGAATGCCTATTCCAAGAGAATATCAAAGGAGAAGTATTTTTTATGGAGTGCTGGGCATATCCATAAAATATTGGGTTGTTCGGAAAGTAATTTAATTTTTTCCCGACAGATGATGTAATTGTACTTTTTTGGGCCCAAATACCTGCTTAAGCCGTATAATTTTTAAATGCTTTGAGAGCACATATTGTAAGGCTTGTGCGTGAAAAATTTAATTTAATTCTACGCAGTAGTGTTTGATTGGTGCCCTTTTAAATATGGAGAGCGATAAGCAGCATTTTCGACGTATCTTACCGTTTTACTACAGAGAGGGTAAAAATGCTGTTCAAGCCAGAAAAAAATTGACCGATGTGTATGGAGAAGGTGTGTTGACAGTATGCCAGTGCCATAATTGGTTCGCTGAATTTCGATCCGACAATTTTAATATCAAAGATGCTCCACGTTCGGAAAGGACGGTTGAAGCTGATAGAGAAGCGATAAAGAGCATTTGTTGATGCGAACCGGCGAATAACAATACGTGAGATCGGATTGAGGTTAAATTTATCAAATTCAACAATTTATGACCACTTGAAAGGCCTGGGATTACCCACGAAACTCGATGTATGAGGCCCCCATGTTCTCACAGAGAGAAATCTGTATCGCCGCATTGACACCTGCGATTCGCTTCTTAAACGTCACGACAATGATCCGTTTTAGAAATGCATCATCATTGGGGACGAAAAATGGGTTGTACCACCCACCATATTCTCCAAATCTGGCACCATCATATTATTATTTGTTCCGGTCACTCCAAAATTTTATAGAGGATTAAACCTTCAACTCAAATGAGACCAAAAATTCTATGAGCGTAGAATTATACTACTACCAGAAAAATGGCAGAAGGTGTTGAACTAGAACGGCTAATATATAATTTAATGTCTTTCACTATCACCAAAAAAAACCAAATTACTTTCCGAACAACCCAATATTTCTCTGGCTGTTGTTTGACTGTTAAGATTAGATTTTTTTATTACAAGCATACGGCTTGCATAAAGAATTTAGCTTCATACCCGGTTGACTGCTGTTGTTTTCGACGTAGTCTAGTAGGTAGTGTGCCATGAAACAGTTTCTCAAAATCTGTCGTTCGGAGTCGACGTTAAACGGTAGGTCCCGCCACTCAAGTATAATTTAAGGCACACATAATGAGTGGTGTGAGAAGCTAGGCGGTAATCCTGACTGAAGGGTTGTAATGGCCAATTATGTATGTACGCTGTAGCAGGTTCTAGATGCAGGTTCATGTGCTGTGGTGGTGAGAAACCTTACTAACCACTAATTCCTGTTCTTTCCCCCACTATGTGCAAAGGTTAGTAAAACTTTATATTTTCTTAACAGCCGGACATATTTTAGAGAAGAATACTTGAATTTTCTTCTTTACATTGGCAAGTTGGTAACCCCCTTTCAACTACAACAACAAATACTGAACGTAGTAAAACCTAATCATGATCTTTTTACCTCTTGGCCTCTGAGACTTGTAAAGTAAAATGCATGAACAACAATGAGTAGCAACAACAATAGCTTTGTACTTACAAATGGCATACAATGGCTTATTTGTGCACATATTGGCAAACAAATGACATGATTATAAAGGTAGATATGTTTTATACTCTTACAGGAACACTGTAAAGACTTTAACAAGATATGAAAGGTAAGGAGCAAGCCATGGAAAGTGTGATTAGGGAGAATGGGAAACAAGTCTAACGTAGAGCGTATCGTGACCTAACAAATCGCATGACATACCTGCTTTACTGTCCCCTATACATTCATACATAAATAATTGGTTATTACAATAATTCAGATTCGCCGTCGTCTAGTAGGTAGTGTGTCGGCTTATTAGACGAAAGGCCCGAGTTCGAATCCCAGGTCAGACATCAAAACGAAAATATGAAAATATTTCTTCAGCGACTTCCTCTCAACAGATTTTTGGCAAAAACTCTGAGAGTAAAAATTGCCATGAAAAACTTCTAAAACATCTGTCGTTCGGAGTCGACTTTAAACTGTAGGTCCCGCTACTCATGTATAAAATTAACGCAGACAACACGAGTGGTATGAGAAGCTAGGACGTTGCACAATGGGTCAATTCGACCTCCGGGTACTGTACTTGTCACAGTGGACAAGTACACGTCCTTTAACCTAACCCATAATTCTGTACGGATTACAACCTCACACCACCTATGTTGTACGTGGAGCCACAGTTTAAATTCGATTCCGAAGGCTAAATTTATGAGAAACTTTTGCATGGCAATATTTTATTCACTTTCAGAGTTTTTGCCAGAAATCTGCTGAGAGGAAATTGCCGAAGAAATATTTGTCCATAATTTGTTATGTTGAAATATCTCACCTGGGGTTTTAACCGAGACCTGATGTCTAAGAAGACAAAACACTACCAACTACACTACGGCGACATCGGAACCCTAAACACCAGTAATAAATGATACTATTTTAGGCAATGGTTCGAAACAACACTGAATAATAAGAGTGAAGAATACAATTCGTTTTACGAGGAAGTTAATTCTATAACATACGGTTGAACTCAAATACTTTCAGTGGGAGACAGATGCAAAGTTTCTTTCAAGAACAAGTTTACGCCATTGAAAGATATGCTCCATTAAACTAGCGCATGAAGTACAGAGAATTTAAGAAAGAAACTTTATCTGACAGTCAGTCCAACAGCCGCGAACTTAGCTCCTATGAGTTTGAGTAGAGATTAGAATGAAAAGCTTATTCAGATAGGCAAGGGAAGCATGTTCATCCTTTGTTGGATCCCATGTCGATTTGCGAATGTGGGGTAGGACGAGAAGAGTGTACTCGAGTCGAAAAGTGTAATGAAGACATTCTTCTTAAATGAAACAGGTTTAAGATAAGCCTAGGCTTTGTTGAGTAATCGCTTCCTTAATTGGTCATTACAATCCTTTAGTCAGGATTTCAAACTAGCTTCCCACACCAACAATGCTGTGTGTGGTAATTTAATACATGAGAGGCGGGACTTATAGGTTCAAGTTGCATCGAACGATAAATTTTAGGGTAGTTTTTTCATGGCAATTTGTTCGTTACTCTCAGAGGTTTTGGAAGAAATCTGCTGAGAGGAAGTCGCCGAAAAAATATTTTTCATATTCCGTTATATTGGAGATGTCTAACCCGGGACATGAACCATGGTGGTTCGAAGAAAGTGTTCAGATGATTCATTTTCATCGTCACAAAACATACATGTTGGGCTTTAAGCAACTCCCACTCTAAATTAGCGTACTTTAAGTCTACAGTGCCATTTCATAAGAACAATCAACCTTAAGTTACTCTTGGATAATCTGATGCATGTATTAGATATTGTTACGTTTTTACCTTTTAAAAACATTTAAAATATGAGTTCGCAGATTGCAAATAAAGTAAGGATTATTTAATCCTTATTTTTTTAAAGATTTAATTAACTAACTAATTAATTTAAAGAGTTTTTTTTTTTTTTCAATTCATTTTTATTTGCAATCTATTTTACAAAATTAAAATAATAAGCAAATTATATAATAATTAAAAATAACTTATTGATTAAGTTCCAATGAACTCAATATACGAAAATACAAAATTGTATAGTTAAATTAATATATACATATTTAGTTACATATTTCTATTTTCTAAAGGGTAGGTCAAGTACATGAAACCTTTTTAATCTTTGTATTTCTTCAATATCATTTAATAGGTTAATTGCTAGCACATTTGTGTGGTTACTTAATCTATTGAGGTATCTTTCACTAAATCGATTAATTTCGTCTTTAACTTTTGCAATTTTTAGATCGTTGTGTATATTATCGTTTTTCACAAACCAAGGGGCATTTGTTAATAATCTTAAAGTTTTTGACTGGTATCTCTGTAATATTTCAATATTCGAGTTACTAGCAGTCCACCAAAGTTGAATACCGTATGTCCATATCGGCTTAAGAATTGTTTTATATAGTAAAACTTTATTTTCTAAACTTAGCCCAGATCCAGGTTTTAATAGCCAATACATTTTTCCTGTTTTAATCTTCAGTTGCTTTCGCTTATTTTTTATGTGTGTTTTCCATGTTAGCCTCCTATCAAGATGAAGGCCTAAATACTTGACTGTATTACTTGTAGGTACAATGCATCCATTTAAATATACTGGAGAACATTCTTCTTTTCTCAAAGTAAAGGTTACATGAATCGATTTTTGTGTGTTTACTTTTATGGTCCACTTCTGCAACCAATCTTGGATAAGATTTATTTGATTTTGTAACAATTCCGAGGCTATAATAGGGGAATAATTAGACGATAATATAGCAGTGTCATCGGCAAATGTTGCAGTAGTTAGATTCTCCATTATCGGCATATCAGACGTAAAGACGGTATATAGTACTGGACCCAAAACACTTCCTTGTGGAATTCCCGAGTTGATGACATCAAAATCTGAGTATTCTTCATTAATACTAACAAAGAAGTGTCTTTCATGGATTTTAACAGCAAGTAAAATGGTGCTGGTAGAAGAATTTTAAGTTTATATAAGAGCCCAAAGTGCCAAACCCTATCAAAGGCTTGTTCCACATCTAAAAACACAGCAGAACAGTACAGTTTCTTTTCTAGAGCATTAGAAATGTGATTAACAATACGATGACATTGTTCATGTGTGCCATGTTTGTGTCTGAAACCAAATTGATGATCAGGAATTATGTTTTGTTTCTCTAGAATAGGCAGTAGTCTTTTGAGAAGGAGACGTTCAAAAATCTTTGAAAAACAGCTTAATAAGCTAATTGGCCTGTAAGATGAAACAGCATTTTCAGGTTTGTTGGGTTTCAGTATCATAACTATTTTTGCAAATTTCCATTGCGATGGGAAATGATTTAATCTTAAAATTGAATTAAAAATGGTTGTAAGAAAAAGTATGCCTTTCTTTGGAAGAGATTTGAGTACTTTTGAGTCAATATTATCGTAACATGGTGATTTCGTGTTGTTAAGTTTGTCAATAGTATCTTTTACTTCTGTTGGACTTATATGTTTAATAGGACGATCCATTTGACAAGGTATATCCAAAAAATTTAAAATATCATTTCTAACTGATTGACTATTTAAGACAAATGGACAGAATGTTGATTTTAAATGTTCTTTAAATACATTTGCTTTACTAATGTCTGATCTACACCATTCGTCATTACTATTTTTTATGGGAATATTTCTTTTTATTGGCCTTTTTAGATATTTTATAGCATTCCACAGTTTATGTTCATTATCATTAGACACATTTAGATTAATTAAATAATTTCTTAAAGAGTCATTCTTATAATCCCTTAAACGACTTTTTAAGTGTTGTGATGCTCTATTAAAATTTGTTTTGTCTAATGGACTTCTGGTATTTTGGTACACTCTTCTTAATCTTCTTTTATTAGCAAGGAGTTCTCTTATTTCAGCCGATAATCTAACAATATTTCCACGAGGTTGGAGAGATTCTTGGGGAGTGGATACAAACGCTGCTTCGTGAATTGCATTGGTAAAAGATTCAACAGTGTCGTCTAAGTCATAGCTATCTTTAATTCATACATTCAAATTTAAATGTTCATTAATCCAATTTTCAAAATACTGCATATTTGTTTTAGATGTGATTGTTTTAACTTTGTTGACTACGGTTTGAAATAATGTACTGAAAGTCAAAATTACAGGGCTGTGATCAGAGCTTAAATCAGCACTATCAGAAATATCCAGAAATGATCTTGGTATTCCTTTGTAAACATAGAAATCCAGAAGATCAGGTATTTTGTTATTGTCACTAGGCCAATATGTAGGGTTACCTGTAGATAAAGTTGAGTAATTGTTTTTTGAAATGCATTTATATAACTCTCTTCCTTTAGGGTTTGCCAATCGGGATCCCCACCAAGTGTGCTTGGCATTATAGTCACCACCAACAATGAATTTGGGGCCAAGATCTTTAAAAAAGTTTTCATATTGTTCCCATTTAACACTATGTCTTGGTGGAAAATATACCGAATATATAATTATACTGTTGTTATCACATGTTAGTTTTACACCTGCTGCTTGAAGAAAGTTTTCTTCAATAGAATTCATAACTTCATATTTTATATTATTTTTAATTAAAATAGCTGCTCCACCATGAGCTCTTCCATCAGGATGGTTAGCAGTAACAATATCATAGTCTTTTATCCTAAAAAATGATCTATTTGTAAAATGCGTTTCAGAGACTAAAAAGATGTCGATATAGTTGTTTTTTATAAAGATTTCAATTTCATTTGTATGGTTAGATAAACCGTTAGCGTTCCATATTGCTATCCTTAAGTTTATTTGCATAATTTAGCCATTAACATTGACATCATATTCATTAAATTCTCCATCATTTTTTCAAGTCGATCCATACGAGTGTTTTCGCTTGCGTTTGCAGATTTGACTGCTTCTGAATATGACACATTAAAACGATTTTGATTTGGCTGATTAAAATTGGTATTATTTAGTTGTGGAAACTCTGTAGAGTTAAAGTTTACATTAGATGTTCTTTGACCATTTGAATATTTTGTAGTTGTCCTATTAGAAACAAGATGTCGGTAGACTCTACAACCTTTGTAATTGGCAGTGTGATTTAACATACAATGGACGCAACGGGGAGGAGTGTTAATAGGTTTTTTACATTCAACAGTTGCATGATCCATGCCGCACTTAACACATCTGAACGGTTTTTTACAGTATGCCTTTGTGTGTCCAAATTGTTGACAACGATGGCACTGCACTAAATCATAGGTTTTTCTAGGTGGTTCAATTTTAACAACAGCCCGATTTATAAACTTTATTTCATATATGGTTTTGTTGGTAGGGTTTGGATCCAAGTCCACAAAAAACATTGAAAGTGGTTCTTTTGTGACACGACTCCTTACATTTGTCACAGATCTTACTGAATGACCTATTGCTAAGAGTTCGGCTTTAATATCTTCCGTCGATGTAGTAGGATTAAGTCCTTTAATAACAACTCTGAATGATCTTTCATGCTTTAATTGGTATGAATGAAAACTAATATTAGATCTATTTAGATATTCTATGACTTTCCTATAAGAATCTACAGATTTAATCATTAATCGAACCTGATTTTCTCTCAATGACTTATAGCTAAAATCAGTAGCAGAAATAACTTCGCTTAATTTTTTTACCATAAGATTAATATTTTCCACATTAGGAATGTAAATAGGAGGAGGTTTTGGTATTGCTTTATGAGCTTCATCTGCTTCTTCGTCATTAGTATCAAGGGCTGAGTATTTATTGTTGTTGGATGATGTAGATGGTACTTCATGTATATTAATTCTTTTATTATTATGTTGAGGGGATTCAATTCGTTTTCGTTTTATTCTTACACTTTGCCAAACCGGTTCAGCTACGTTGTTGTTATTTTCACTTGTTTGTAGCATTTCAGCATCATTAGCATCTTCACTACTGACATCACTTAAATTAGGCATCGCGTAGCAATTTGTTTTTATACAAAAGAATGCAATATTTTTAAGTGCATTCCTGCATTAAAATTGTTTTTATTTATTTTTTTTTTTAATTTTTTATTTTTTGTTAGAATAAGTAAATGTTTGTTTTTGTTAGAATAAGTAAATGTTTGTTTTTGTTAGAATAAGTAAATGTTTGTTTTTGTTAATAACTGTAGTCTATTATGTTTTTGTTTTGTTTTAATTTTTTTAATTTTTTATTTTTTAATTTTTTATTTTTTAATTTTTTAAGAAAAATTAGCACACTATACGTCTGATTGCGATCGCGGTCAAACCGGAAATGATTTAAAGAATTAAAATTCTTTATTGTTCGCACAATTCTGTGAGCAACTGGTCACAACTTGATGTGAACAACAACAATTGATTTTCTTTGTTATTCT
Organism: Sarcophaga rosellei; assembly: GCA_930367235.1. Lineage (NCBI taxonomy): Eukaryota > Metazoa > Arthropoda > Insecta > Diptera > Sarcophagidae > Sarcophaga > Sarcophaga rosellei. The sequence continues at coordinate 28,831,886 of OV884021.1, read as the reverse complement.
TCTTTACACTCTTTTGTGTAAACAATAACAATTGCTCGATATATCTTTGTAACCAAGATCTTCACACCACGATTATTCTTTTCAAACTCACTTCGTATTCACACAAGACTGATTGAACTTCACTAACTCATTTGCCTGCTTTGCCTTGCCTTTTATAATCCAACTTAAACAGTCTGATGAATGTTCTTGAAATCGAATGTTCATGGCTTCGCCTTCTCGAGGTCTCTATAATTGTAAACATCGTTGATTCAGTGTTGTTGCATTTTTGTTTGCTTGTTTATCCCTTTTTTGTACTGGTGTTGTTGGTATATTTTTGTATGTGATGTAAACAAGTGCATTGTTTTTGTTCTTGTAGCTTTTGTTTATAATTTTAATATAAAAGCAAAACACCATTGCCATTTTTGTAACGATATTCTCTTATTGCAACTCCTCAGAAATAGTTTTTATTGTCTCAAATGTTAAGAAAATCTTTACAAACATCTGCTCCTACTCCATAGAAATCTTCTTGGCCCATCAGTGCTGTGGAAGCTCCCCTCATCGCAAGCTCATCTTCTTGCTTACTGCCGAGTATTCACATGTGACCTGGGGCATTACACAAGGTAATCTCATATTAATTTCATATATTTCATTTCATTAATTTCACATATTGATAAGGTTGTACATTCAGAAATCCATTTCGACATCTTCGGGAGAAAATCTCGTCGCCTACCAATTGCAGCCTACCTTTAGACAGCCTTAGTTCAATTCCATTAAAAATAAGCAGCAGGAAGTTCTCCAATTTGTAGCTCTCGGTCATAATGGAATTAATATCAAGACCACTGTTAGATGCCCAAAAATATCACGGACAACATGAGCTAACTGCAATTGAAAACTTTCCCATTCACATTAATATCATGGCAAAAAAACATTCCAATATTTAATTCACTTCACATTACATTCACTGAGGCATTTAGTGCCAATTCTGCTTAAGCAAAAGTCAAAGTAACCAGTCAAAATAACAGACTAAAGAGAGCAGACCTCAACAAGCAACCAGAGTTTCTTCTTCAAATTCATATTGTCGTCCTTCATATTTCGAATAGATCGTGTACATAAAACATTAATTATTTCTAAAATAAACAAACATTTTCGTACAACAATTACAACATCAACATGAACAACAACAACAACGTCATGAACAAGGCCATAAATCATGTGTAATTAATTACTACGCCTATAAGAATAACATCGGGCTGAATTTGTAAATTTCTTAATACAGGTAACATCGAAATTAGACAGACAGAATATCCACATTCAAGAGTAGAATTTATTACATATAAAGGGCCTTTACAGGGAGACCTACAACCATGGATAAATATAAAACGGATGAAGTTTTTTTTTCTTCTTTTTATTTTCAATTAAAACTCAGACGTTTTAAGAACGCAGCTCACATAGCCATGTACATTTACAAAACGTATAATATACCCATACACACAGACATGGTAAATGCTTTAAAAATTATATTCTAATACGTATCAGGAACAGTTTTTTTTAAGTCACAGTTGGTGCAAGATGTTTAAGGACACAAGCAAATTACTCTTGTGCTTTTAATTTGCATCAGAACTATCGATAACTAAAGCTGGACAGAGAGGGATTATTATTATGTTTTTATCTTTTAAAAACGTTTAAGATATGTGCTCGTATATTGCAAATAAAATATAAATAAATTTGTGTTTAATTTTAATTAAAATGCTTTATTTTTCGTCCTGTTCACCACTGTTCGCCACTGTTCACAACTTGATGTAAACACCAACAATTGCTTTTCTTTGTTATTCCTCTGTTTACACGCTTTGCATAAACAATATCAATTACTAGACAATTATTCCACAGATCTTTGTAGCGGAATCTTCAAACCATGATTACTCTCTTTGAAGATGCGGTGTGTCATCTTCACACAAGACTGACTGAACTAAAGCCGCCTGCTTTGTTTGCCTTTTATAAGGAAAAGTTTACAGTCTGATGAATGTTTTTGAAGGGGAATGTTCAAGACTTAGCCTTCTCTCTCTATCTCTATAAATGCAAACATCTTTGCTTACATATATTCTTCTAGCGTTTGTTGTTGTACTTTTTTTAGCTTGTTTACCATTTCTTTATGCTAGTGTTTGTTGTTGTACTTTTGTTTATTTGTTTACCATCTTTTTATGCAGGTGTTTGTTGCCATATTAAGCAGTACGATAATTTGTAAACAGGTTTGTTTACCGCATTGTTTTGTTTTTGTAGCTTCTGTTTATAATTTTAATGTTAAGCGACGTAAAATTAAAACACCAGTATCTTGATTTAGCATTTTCGTAACAATATTAAACAGTGTTGTCAAACCGTACTGTAACATACAGTACAGTAAAGCCAAAAACACGCTTCCGAGGTGTAAAAAGTTGCTTTGAAAAGAAAAAATCTGTCAGTGAAGTTCATAGGGCACATTGCCCTCGTCAGTTTAGCCTACAACTAGTTCCTGCGAATTCAAAAGCAACAACAAGACAAAGAACAATGTGTACCGAAGAGGAAATATTGTTGTTGAATCGCAACGTCTTGATGACAATGCGGAAATGTCGATGCATCGCTTTCAACTTGTTGGACTTCTTGCTTGGACTACGTGACATATTTCACTTAGGGATCTGGGACCCATTGGAACTGCCAGAAAGCGAGGATATTGATAAAAGAATAGTTTTTGGTAATAAAGCTTAGTGTAATTTAACCTTAGGTAGCTAAGGTCGCAAGAACCTACAGACTTTGGGAGTATAAATCGGAATGTTACATTCTTAGCAGTCTTGGTTCATTAATTGACAGTATTGGATAGATGTCTTATTGCTGTGGCTCCATATAATCAACGCAAGAGTAGTGACTGGCTGTCTAACTTCGCATTGTGATACCAAGACTCTGGACTCCATCCGGCAAAGATAGTAGTGATTGGTTGCCTTATTTCACATTGTGACTCTGGCAACTATCTGGCAAAGATCTGAGATGGACTTCGATAGGATATGTGGAGATGTTTTTCTGAATGTCCTGAATTTGGTAGAAGAAAGGCTTTCTCTTAATTTATCATGGGGTAATGCTGACTAAGGGAGTAGTCTAGTAGGTAGTGTGTTGACTTATTAAACGTGAGACCACAGTTCAAACTTCAGGTCAGACATCGGCAATAAATCGACACATGAAAAATATATCTTCGATGACTGCCTCTCATCAGATTTCTAGCAAAAAGTCTGATCTAATAAAATTGTCATGAAAAAATTACTCACAACACTGTCGTTCGGAGTCGACGTTAAACTGTAGATCCCGCTACTCATGTATAAAATTAACACACACAACATAAGTGGGGTGAAAAGCTCCGGACTGAAGAGTTGTAATGACCAACTATGCACGTATGTAAGGGAGATATCTCTATCTCAATTCCTTTTAAGTCATTTACTTTCAAATATGAACACAATTGGTTGCATGTCCCATGAGTATTATCGCCATACGTTGCTAGCCTTTCTGCCTTCACTCTTTTTACTGAAGAGATTCAGTCTTGGAGCCAGAAAACCATGCAGTTTTTCAAAGTAGATGAGTATTAAGATATTACTGTGGTGTTGTTTTTGGACAAAACGGAACTTTTATTTTACAATTCCGATTAGTACTTGCTGGCACTGGCAGTAGGCGGAAGTTTAGTAGGAAACCTAGATTATTGCTTTCTCTATTCACTGACTTCATAATTCTATGTACACAGCATTTAATATTGTTACGAAAATGGAAACGGTATATCATCGTTTAACATTAAACGATACACAAACAAATACAACGAACTTTTTACAAGCAAACCAACAACATCTGAAGGGGATAAGAAAAGGGGATAGACAAGTAAGAGAGAACGCAACAACAAGCAATGTGAACAAAATACACAAACAAGATAGATGTCGTGATAGAGTTCTCGAGAAAGCGAAACAACGAACGTTCAAATTCAAGAACCTTCATCAGACTGTAGAAAAAATTCAGTCAGTCTTGTGTGAAGACGCGTTGCATGTGAAGAAAACAGTGGTGGTTTGAAGATACACGTTATAAAGATCTGCGCTGTAACCAAAGAAGAATAGCGAAAAAGCAATTATTGTTGGATACAGCAAGTTGTAACAGCGGCACATAGAATAGTGCGAACAATGAATAATTCATCTAAAACTAAACTAAAAAACTATTTTTATTTTGTTTGCAATCAACGAATTCATATTTTAAAACGCTTTTAAAAAGGTAAAAACGTTACAATATTTTCTCCTGCACTATTTGCATAACAGTCAACAACCACACAACCCACAAACCGTTTACACATGTATTTTATGAAAAAAAAAATATATAAAAAAAAATACCCTCAAGGAGACGAATTCAGAAAAAAATAACAAACAATAAAACTAGTGAAATATTATTACTAATAAGCCAATGTATGTATGTATAGGCATGGAATTATTAAATAAAACGTGTTAAAACACAAGCCCAAAAAAGTATCTTCTACCCTTGGCAAAGAAGTAGTAGCCAACCAACATTTAACACATACTTTGCAAAGTTAAATTTTAGTCAATCGCCTACAACAAAGGCTGCTGCTGACTGGTACAGCAGTAAAGCATGCTGGCTGTAGTAAATTGCCACCAACACGCAAACAAATAGCGATAATAATCGGTTTTAGTAAATTATTGGTTCGCTCGCATTGGCCAGCAGCAACAATACCAGCCGCCGTAGAAGCAGCAACAGAATTCAAAACAAAGGAAACATTTTTTTATGATTTACTAGCCTTTTCGCAATTGCATATTGGATATAAAGAGTGATTGAATATAATGAATAACAGTGTTCAGTTGAATACGACGAGCATGTTAACGGAAAGAAGTGAATTTTAACATGTTTTATAACGAAATTCAACATAGAACTCGGACCTAAAGTATACAGCATTGAGCATAGACGTGAGACTGCGGTTCAAACCCCAAGTCACACGAAACGAAATATTAAAAAATATTTCTTCGGCAACTTCCTCTCAGCAGAAAAATGCTATCAAAAACTTCTCAGATGAAATCTGTTGTTCGGAGTCGACTTGAAACTGTAGATGCCACCACTCATGTATGAAATTAAAGCGGACAACGAGAGTGATGTGTGAAGCTAGGTGGTAAGCCTAACAGAAGGGTTATAATTATGTATGTATGTATATATGTAGAAAGAAACATCTGGTTGCTTAGCAAGAGCTAGGCAACATCAATGGCAATAATGTTAAAGCAGCAATTATAGAAATATACTTTTACGTTTCTACAGTTTTAAAAACGTTTAGAATATGAGTTTGTTGATTGCAAACAAAATAAAAATACATTTGTGTTTAGTTTTAGATAAATTCTTTATTGTTCGCATTACTTTTGTGCCTCTGTTCATACTTGACGACTACAACAATTATTGCTGTTCGTTATTATTCTCTGCGTAAGTAAGTAATAACACTTGTACGTTAGATCTGTATAGCGGCGATTTTCAAACCACGACTGTTCTCTGCACACGCAACGCGTCTTCACACAAGACTGACTGAATTCTTACTGCCCGTTGTTTGCTTTGTCTTGTATTTTAATATGCTCACGTAATTAGTCTGATGAAGGTTCTTGTAGTAGAATGTTCGTGTTTTCGCCTTATTGAGAACTCTGTTACGACTTCTTTGTTGTTTGTCTATTTTATTAACATTGCTTGTTGTTGAGCTCTCGATTACTTGTCTGTCCCCGTTTTCTCGTTGTATTTGTTAATGTAGCTTTTGTTATTCATGTTAATGTTAAAAGGTGTTTCCATTTTCCTAACAATACCAAAAAGTTAAAAGGGCCCGGCAATAATAATAATAATTGCCCCATAATCGACTCAGTCGGGTCAAATCGCAATGGTGGTCATTGAACAGCTTGATATCGTACAATGAATTGCTCACATAACTTGCTTCTCATGGCACTAACATGACTGACTCATGAGTCATTTTCGCATCGAAACCATATTGCAACCAATTTCAACTGTTTCATTATGGGAGAAAAAGTCAGTAACAATTGCGAGGTTCCTTGCCCTTCTGACTGTGCCAAAGAGATTTTTATACTTCTTGAAGTAGTAGAGCCCAATAATGTCCACAAGCCACACCACACCTTTCACCAATAAATAAATGCAAGATATGACTTAACAATTAAAATTTCAATAAAAAAAATTATAGATTTTGCGTATGTATTCATCCCACAAAAATACTTTAAACTATAATAAACAATACAATGTAGAATAAAAACATTCTTCGAAAGAATTTACCACGTTTGCTGCATTTGACTCTTTTCGGCTGCAGTATGCCATTTATTAAGTTATTCTGCTAAAGCCAGCCACAAAAACCTCTGTAGTTTAAATGTTTTTAATTAATTTAATTCGAAATACATTTTGTATGTTTGTTTGTCTATTTGTTCACATAGTAAATGCTTAAATTGCTTGCAATTATTTCAGTGCGCTGATAGAATTTGTTGTTCGGCATTAACAACTTAATTAATTAAGAGTGATGATCCAAAAAACCAAAGAATTTTTTGGTTGTATTCATTTAAAACAAACAAAAGGCGGTATAAACCGTACAATTATATTTTATTAACCCTAAAACGGCATATTAAGCCCAGGTGTATTGGCTCAATGCTGATATGCGTAATGTCTCAATGTGTGATAGGAATATCACCCTTTGATATCATTTAAGTTCAAGATTGGTTTCACATACGAAAGTCTTCCTGAGAAGGCTAGTGATTCCAAATTTCTCTCTATGATATCACAGTTCCTACAGAAGGGATCACTAATGCCCAAAGCCAACTGTTCACGCTGGCCACCCTAATTTTAAGTCTTAGATATAAGTTTAGTTTAAGTGTATAAACCACCTCTGTTCTTACATTTATACTATTGTGAATGATATGAAAATAGAAAAGAATCAATACCCGATCAACCCCCAACCCGAAAGGTGCGTTTGTTGTACTCAATAAATAATATATTGGATTATTTAACTAATTATCTTTGTATTTTATTTATCCGCATTCTCGCAAAATATTTTATTTTATTGCTCTACCCCAATTCCCCCCGAAACATTTGGTCCAATCGAGCCGGATCATCCCCTAAAAAATAAAATAAAATATTTGACGAGAATCTCTTTGTAGATTATCTCGAAGTTCGCCATAGTGGATATTTTTGTTGCTGGAAACCACTCCCTCTTCACCGTTTTAGTTTATTAAATTTATTTTCCATAAAGAATTTTTTTATAAGGTACGTAAAAACACATATAATTTGCGGTGAAATATTGGTGTCAAAATAAACAGAAAAGAAAGCAAAGAAAAAACAAATATATAAAATACAGTGAAGTATGTCTCAGTGAAGTGCATGTAAGGATATACGAAGAATAAAGTGATAAAGTAAAAAGAGGAAAACACAAACAACACAGAGTGTATTGATCTTGCGTGTTGTTGTGTTGTTTATATATTTTGTAAACAGCTGAAGATCGCCAAATCGAGGTGGCCGCTGTCCCTTTTTGTCGAATATCGTATATTCTTACACCAATATAATAAGCGAGTATATTATTTATATTTTTTGGTTTGAGCCATTCTGTTTGTTTTGAATAAAAATATAAATATATAAATACATATTTTTAAAAGAAATTTTATATAATTTTATTATATTTTTTTATATTCGTTTTATGTATTTTATATATATTTTTTTAAAAGTCGTTATTGGTTTATTTGTTTAAGTAAACTTTTGTACCATCTTTATTTTTCGATTCGAACTTTTATCGGTGTTCTTTTTCGCTGACATATTTTTCGAATTGTTTTCGTGTTGCCGATAATAATTTTGAGTTTTTTTAAATTACGAAAAAATAAATTACGAAAGAATTTATCGGGAAATTGTTTCTCGCAAATTTGTATTGCATTTTTCGCATTTTTTTTTTATTTCTCGCGATCTGAAGTTTCTCCTTTGTTCCTATTCTTTGGAATTTTACAATTGGGAGTCCCCATTCCTACCTCTTCGTTTTCATTTTATTCAGACTTTTTTTTCATAACTTGTTATTTATCCCAATTGTGATAAAATGGCCGCGTTAAGAAACTTAACAAGGAACTACAATCGCTTAGTCGATTTTGAGAGTTTTATTCAGGCTATCCCTAAAGAAGAACATTCTGTTCACACTCTGAGTGTCCATCGGCAGGAGCTAACCCGTTTGTGGGAAGCTTTTCGTGACACTTACGAGGACTTATCGGAAAATGCCGAGGATACCAAGGTATCTACTAAAGACCTGAAGGCCAAGTATATGTCGGGTTATACGCTATATTTTCAATGCATCTCGGTCATTGATGGGTTAACTGATAGCCTTAAGAGCAAGGCCGCAAACCCCCCTACTAATAGTATCCCGATCCATCTTCCCCCTTGTGATACCCCCACCTTTACTGGTGATTATGCATCTTGGCCAACGTTTAGGGATATGTTTTTGGCCATTTATGGAACCAACCCCCACATTAGCAACATCCAAAGGATGTATTATCTTTTACAAAAGACAGAAGGTGAGGCGAGGGACATCATTCGAACTTGCCCCATGACGAATGATGGGTTCGACATGGCTTGGCAGAACCTGGTAGATCGGTATGAGAATAAGCGCGTTTTGGTAAATTCTCAATTGAAAACCCTTTTTAACCTCCCTTCCATATCCAAGGAATCTGGCCCTTCCATTAAAAGTCTGCAACGGACAATTAATGACTGCATAACGAACTTGTCGTTGTTGGGCATCGAAACGAAAAATTGGGACATAAATTTCGTTTACATTTGCTCCACTAAACTTCCCGAACACACCCTAGGTCTTTGGGAGCAGTCTCAGGGACCTTGCTCAGACCTACCTAAGTGGAGCAAGATGGATGCATTCCTGACTGCCAGATATCGAACTCTGGAATCAGTTTCGGACATCATCGGAAGCCACAATTTTTCCCAAGGTATTGCACGGGTTAATAACCAAAGCAGTTCTGGTAACAATCGAAAATTGAGAACCTTTGAGAACACTGTGGCCCCTAACTTACCCCAAAGAAAATGTCCAGTTTGTAGTGGGAATCATCCCATTCGTTTATGTTCGGACTTTTTGAGTATGACGGTTAGTGCTCGTTTGGCAACCGTTAAAAAGCATAAATGCTGCACAAATTGTTTGGCAGCCTCGCATGAGTTCAAGAGATGCCAGAGCTCAAATGTTTGCTATATTTGCAAACAGAAACATCATTCGCTACTTCACCGTAGCGAATCTTCCCCCCGGGAGGAACCGAGGACTGGAACTTACCCCGCTAACCCTTCTACCCCTGATAGCTCTCCAGATATCCCTCGGCCTTCTCCTGCACAATGGCGAAATGAAGTGGATAATGGCGCACCTACATCCGCTGCTGCTCGATCGTTTCAAAACTTCGCCACCCGTCTACAGTCCACCCCGTCTTCACAACACACACCGTCTTCAACAGTTCTGTTAGGAACTGCCCAAGTTAATATAAAGTTGAATAATGCTATGTTTTCTGCGAGAGCTCTGATAGACCCAGCGTCTCAAGCTACTTTCATCTCTCGAAATTTGCAACGGAAGTTAAATCTTCCAACATATTCGGCACCTGCTGCCACTGTTGTGGGCCTTAATGGCGCAGTGGTAGCAAACTCTACTAAATTTTGTATTATTTCGCTAGGATCTCCTATTGATCCATCGTTTAAATTGACCACGGAGGCATATGTTGTTGAAGAGCTCACTGGTCAATTACCCACATGCCCGTTAGCGGAGTATGCTGATTTGAGTGTACCCGATTCCCCATTAAGAGATTTTGAATATACCCACATGGATTTGCTACTTGGTGGAGACGTATACCCCCAGATAATGCTTTCTGGAGTTCGAAAGGACCCCAAAAACCCTTTGATCGTCCAAAGAACCGTTTTCGGTTGGATTGTGACTGGCAAAATACGTCAGTCAAATTCGTTTCCCTCTAAGTCCAAATCCCCTACGGACTTGAGTAATAGACCATCTCGTAAAGGAGCGTTTGCTCAAAATTTGAGATCTGAGTATTACAGAACCTCGAGGTTAAAACCTAATAGGAGGAAGTTATTGGGGAATACCCTTCCCTAGACTACTCGCCGATCTATGACTCTATTTTATTCTCCTCCTAACCCAGTTACTCTTTACCCCATCAAATCGTTATTAAATCACATCATTTATCTTTTCCTTTGAGCTATCCGAATATCCACTGGATTCCGAATTTTTGAAATTGTCAGAGGCCAACACCGCTAAAACTCTGGGTTTCCGTTGGAATGCGAGCATTGAAACATTTTCCTTCAAGCCAGCTCCAACGCCCTATTTCTCTATAGTCACAAACCGTTCTGTCTTCTCTCAAATAGCCGAAGCTATTTGACCCCGTTGGGTGAGTGGCACCTAAAATCGTAGTTGCTAGGATTATTATGCGACAAATTTGTTAAGTCAGAACAGATTGTGACGAATGTTGGAACCCATGACGTTTAACAGATGGCTTGAGTTTGTCGATGATTACTCGTACATCGACAGGATTTACATCCCCCGTTGGGTTAATTTGAACCCTCAGCGTGAAGTATTTCATGCATTTTGTGATGCTTCTGAGAAAGCATATGCTGCCATTCTGTATAGTAGAGTCCTAACCCCGTCTGGTGAATTTGTCACCCACTTGCTCGTTGCCAAAACAAAAGTTGCGCCTGTATAAGTGTAAACTTTACCCCGTTTAGAGCCCTGCGATGCAACTCTATTGGCAGAAAATGGTATTTTCACTTCATAAGAAGCTGAATCTTACCAGATCGGAAGCCTTTGTGGGACAGTTTCGACTATCGTTCTGTCCTGGCTTCAAAAACCCCCCGTGCCATTGGCTAACTTTTGTGGCATATCGAGTATCGTTTATCGTGGACCAGGTAGGCACTGACAATTGGAATCACGTGGAATCTCTACATGATGTTGTTACCCCTAACGATACGGAAATTTGATCGCATCTCGTGCTCCTTTCTAATCTAGAGCAATACTAATTCGGTCTCTCGTTTTCTGTTGTGCCTTTGTCGTTTTATTTACAGATAATCTAATATCGTAGGCTAATTGTCGAATGCCTAAGAAGCAAACAACTCGAAAAAGCTGGCAACAAAGAGAATTCACTCATGCAGCACACAAAGGAAGAGCGCAACCCACAACCAGGCTCATCTTGGAACCTGCTCATGGCTAACAAAAAAAATATTTATTTTTTTTCTATATTTTAACATTTTACCTTTATATAAGGAATTTGTATTATTATATCATGCTATTATTACCCCTGAATTGTTAACTTTGATCTCTGGCCAGGTGACTTCTCGGTCCTCTTGTTGCAATGTTGCAAGGGGGGCGGGATGTTCACGCTGGCCACCCTAATTTTAAGTCTTAGATATAAGTTTAGTTTAAGTGTATAAACCACCTCTGTTCTTACATTTATACTATTGTGAATGATATGAAAATAGAAAAGAATCAATACCCGATCAACCCCCAACCCGAAAGGTGCGTTTGTTGTACTCAATAAATAATATATTGGATTATTTAACTAATTATCTTTGTATTTTATTTATCCGCATTCTCGCAAAATATTTTATTTTATTGCTCTACCCCAATTCCCCCCGAAACACCAACTATTCTACACTTAGCAATAACTTCTACCAGTACACAAACACCGAAATCAGAAAAACTCCAACTTCTCCCCATGCCTCTGCAAGGTGCCATGTCCTTCACGTGGAGTTTTGCGTACGCCAAATAGAACCAAATAACACCGTTGAAGTTGTGGTAGTCTAGTAGGTAGTGAGTTGGCTTATTAGAAGTGAGGCCTCGGTTCAAGCCCCATGTCAGGCATCTCCAACAAAACGAAATAAATAAAATATTTCTTCGGTGGCTTCCCCTCAGTGCACCACCGGCAAAAATTCTAGTATAAAATTGTCATGAAAGTTTCTAAAAAATCTGTCATTCGGAGGCGACTTTAAGCTGTAGATCCTGCTACTAATGTATAAAATTAACACACATAACATGGCCTGTGTGAGAAGCTGCGTCGTTCATATCATTCATGAACGAAACTATTTTTCAATGAAAGTTAGAGTATGCAGTAGGTTTTGAATCTTACCATGATGACTTATATTTGTGGTGGTGGTATTTTCCCAGAAATCTCTTGACTTACTAAGAGAATTAGGCTGCGCTTAAGCCTCTAACGAACGCAGTTTTTACGTCCGTCCATGTCAATGAATGTCGAGAATTTCCCATCGAAATTTCGAATCATTCAAAGGTAAGACTTACATGTGTTTCGGGATATAGAGGGATATCATTGCAGATGAGCTAACTAGAGCCGGTACTGAATTCGTAATCTCCGACATGTTACAGGGCATAGGTAGTTCGATTGTCTCACTTAAATTGGGTACTATCCACTAGTTTTACAGGGAGGTTCAATCTCGTTGACAGCAATATTGTTGGCCTTTTAAAAATATGTGGTATCGGAATGCGGAATCGACTTTAAACTGTAGGTCCCGCCATGTCATGTATAAAATTAACACACATTCAACATTGGTGGTGTGAGAATCTAGGTTATAATACTGAATAAAGGGTTGTAACGACCAATTATGTATGTTGCGTACCAGAGGTCAGTAATGAACAGTTTTTTCGCTCATATGTACTCATGAAATTTTAAGTATGAGTGAGTCAACAGTATTGAAATTCAACTACAGTAGTTTTCCGATTTAACGACCATTCGTTTCTACGAACATCGCATTTAACGAACAGGCAAATTTTTCCTATTGAGTACCTTAAATAGCGAACAGAAATTATTTTTTGTACTCAGTTTAACGAACAAAAATAATATTTGAATGAAGATAAAATGACATTTGACAAATATAACAAAAACCTAATGTGTAGTAAAAAAATATACCATTGTTTTAAGCGGTTTTTTGTTTTTTTTTCTTGATGTTTAGTTTTGTGTATGATGAAAACATCAAAATGAGTGGAAGAAAAAGACTGTGTTTAAAAGATAAAATAAAAATTGTGGATGACCATCGAAATGATTTACGTATTACAGATTTGTGTAATAAGTATGGAATGAAAAAGTCCTTTATTTGTACCATTTTAAAATCTAAAGAAAATCTCATTCAAATTGCGGAAAAAACAAATTTTGGATCTAAAAATAGAAGGTCTATAAAGCAGGGCGAATTTCCAATTATGGAGATCGAGTGACTCGAATCATTCATCAAAATTTACCGTCTTAGTTGTTGTTTCATTTACAAAAAAATAAGAAAGAAATAGACAAAGACAGCAAGCAAAATAAACACACAACCTTCTTGTGAGTATTGTAGTGTTCGTACGCGCATCATACTTATTTGTTGATTCTTGTAAAGGTTGAGTAAAGGAGAGTGAGAGGCGAGGAGAGAGAGAGAAGAATTAACAACACCATGCGTATTGTTAAGTATGAGTACTTCAAACTTTAAATAAGATTAGTAGGAGTATAATATTTAAATATGTATAGATGCGTATAATTATCAGAAATTATAAGTATGATTCAAATCTACTCATCTATTGTTGGTATGTGTTCGATACGTTTGGATAAGAAGAGTGCCGAATTCATTTAGTCCTGAAATCGCATGGCCTTCGATCGAACAACTTGACATTTCGCCAAAAATGTCTTCAGTAGCTGTGTGCCTGAGGAGAATGAAGATACTGTGTTTCTGCTCGTGTGTTAGTGCCCTGCTTTTGTCATGAAAACGTGGAAATTATGACTTCTCACTTTCTGATATCCTAGACAGAGCTCTCTAAGATAAAAATTGCTATAGTAGCAAGACTTATTTTTGACTAGGATTGGTTTCCTCTAGGGAGGAAAGAAAAGATTGATTTCACAAACATGTTAAAATTAATTGGCATCGCACAAACACTGTATGTCCACAAACTTTCCCAACAGTGGACGATATTATGGAGTCCAAACACTTTCTACTGAAAAAGTGGCTGCATTTCTGTCACTTCGCTATTGGCGATGTTGACCTAGTAATGTATTTTTCACCATTTCCTACGTATTTCATAAGAGAATTAAAAGAAATTTCAAATGAGTCATTTGGTACGTACAAAATGTGCCTCTCTTAATTGCAATGTGATGTCTTCTTAAGGCTTTTCTGGCCACACAAGCTACCAAAACAAAAATTTTAAAACCTTATTGAATGTATTCAGTTGCCATCAATTACGGCACATTAACTTGTCACCAATTGACAACAAGAAAAGGATTCTTTCCCATACGACAACCTGTATGTTGGAGGTCTACCGTAAAGAGTTGAAGGTGTTCAAGTATTTGCACAACCTCCAGTAGGTATAAGAAATCCTTAAGAAAAGTTCTCTGTTCTCTGTAATGTCTCTGTGTCATAGCATACTATGAATGGTTGTTATGCCAGTATTTCTCTTCGTTTTGTTCAACTCAAACGTTCCAATCGCAATTGCTTCAGTGGCGCTGATAATAATGTTGCTACAACGATAACCACTTAAGTGTGCCGCCAGTCAATGATTGAAACACAACTGCCTGATTGGCAATTAAATAAAGACTTCAAGAATATTTTCAGAATAAGAACATGAATGCTGCCTGGTAGCCAGTGCATGTGGAATGAAACCCAGCAAACTTTTTGGTGGTCGAATAAGTCTTCTGATGATGTTGCTATAACCACCATCAATGCCAACGATTATTGCCGTAAAGAACTGTTTATTGTGAGGAAGGAATTTAAAATAAGCTCACTAGAAAGCTAAAAACTGGTTTGATGCACGCTTGCACTTTAAACAATCCTTTTTAATTTACAAACTTTTTTCGTCCCCACAAAAACTTTTGCTGGGTTATATCCTCATGCCGATGTGACCATTGTTTTTTATATTTACGCATGATAATAAGAAAAATAAGCAACTTTCGTGTTTAACTACTACGTATCATTAATAGTTGATGGCAATGTGCCACTGCAGAAGCATACGACAATACTGCAATCTGCTTCCATATCAAAACCGAATGCATATTTTCTCCGCTTATGTTTTACTGTCCACTTCAGACGAATGTCACAAAGAGATGCCGATAATTTATTAGCACTCTTGTCGTTAATGTTCCGTTAGTTAAAGAAAGGCAGTTGGAGTTGTACTCATCATTGTTTATTGAAGTTTATTGCGTTATCGATTACTGCAGCAATCGAAGGAATACTACAACAATCAGAATTCATCTCTTAATGGATTGCTTGTTTTAGTCTTCTTTCTATTCATGTCTAACACTATTCCTATGAGTCTAATTCAAATGACATGTTATTTTAATGGCGTTTCTTACTGAGTCCATGCATTTCAAGAAGTGGAAATATAAGCAAATGTCTGGAAGTGCATGTGTGAACGTTTAAACGGCCATTGGCCGGTTGCAAAAGTAAAGCTCAAAATAATTAGTCATTACAACCCTTCAGTCAGGATTACGTCTTAGCTTCTCACACAGCTTATGTTGTGTGTGTTATCCATGAATGGCGCGATCTACAGTTTAAAGTCGACTCCGAACGACAGATTTTTGAGAAACTTTTCATGGCAATTTTATTTACCCGCAGAGTTTTTGCCACAAGTCCGCTGAGCGGAAGTCACTCAAGAAGTTTTTCGTTTTGTTGGAGATGTCTGATCTGGGATTTAAACTGTGGCCTCACGCCTAATATGCCTACACACTACCTACTTGACTATGGCGACTATTAGACTGCGGTGACTACTACACTACGGCTACTACTAGACTATGGTGTCTGCTAGACTACGGCGACTACTAGACTAGGGCGGCTACTACACAACGGCGATATTTCGACTTAACCACCGAATGAACCTCTTTGCATAAGACAATTTTGATCGAAAAATCATTATTGAAAGCTCATCGTCCACAAGAAAAACTCTTACGGGGTCAAATCATACAATCTCTAAGATCAATTCACATCATTTCTACGTGAGATACCCATGCCCTCAAATCGTACGTGCTCAATATCCAATGTGGAGTGAGCTCTGTGGTATGTAGCACCGTACTTATCGTTGGTATTCAGATCGTGCAATTCAGAGAGAAAGAAGTTGGTAATCATCGACCTATAATGCACGCCTTTAATGGTAATGGCTTGGCCAACATCGTTCTCAAAGAAATAAGTACCAAAGACGTCGGTGGCCCTAAATCCACATCGACTGTTTTGGAATGCATTGCAGGCTCTTGAATCTCAATTTCGATAATTTT
Source organism: Sarcophaga rosellei (assembly GCA_930367235.1). Taxonomy (NCBI): domain Eukaryota; kingdom Metazoa; phylum Arthropoda; class Insecta; order Diptera; family Sarcophagidae; genus Sarcophaga; species Sarcophaga rosellei. The sequence goes on along the minus strand of OV884021.1, from coordinate 28,815,618 downwards.
GTTTGTACACGTACCTATTCATCTAGTGCAGCCCTTGCGCTGACCAACTTCTTTCCCAGCTTAGTGTAACTCGGTCAGTACAGAGACTGCGTTGTATCCATGGCGTCACAACCGGCAGCTTTGAGGGCTTAAGTGTGCTTTTGGTGTGAAGGCTGCCACTTTAACCTACTTAACTACCTACTCAACTAGAAATTGTGCTCCACGGCACATTCAGCAAACACACGTTGTTGTCTATTGCCGTCCATGGCGTTTTGGAAAGAAAGACTGAATAAATGCCAATTTGACAGATGTGGATTCATCAAAATGGCTGTTATCAAGAGTCAAAATTTGAAAGTTGTTGTTGTAAAACCCTAAAGAAAGTCTTACATGCAACAGTCGAATTTGTTTGTACCTTACACTGATCGTACGAATACATCGAATTTCTATGTTGGAAATCTTAAGTACTTTTGAGTTGTATAGTGCAGTGAATGAAGTGAAATATTTCTACAGGTTTTTGTAGAAACGAGCTATTTCCATTGAACCACCACTAACAGAATGAAATAGGAAGGAATGGCATGAAATCAAAGTTGCTTGAACTCTTGTCACGGTCTCATTACAGCTGAGATTAGGTTAGGTTAGGTTATAGGACGTGTACTTGTCAACTGTGACCGGAGGTCGAATTGACCCATTGTACAACGTCCTAGCTTCTCACCCCACTCGTGTTGTGTGCGTTAATTTCATACATGAGTGGCGGGACCTACAGTTTAAAGTCAACTCCGAACGACAGATTTTTTGAGCTGAGATTACAGCCAGATAATCTGGATTTAAAAAGTATTGTTACGGAAATGGAAATGGTGTAACATCATTTAACATTCAAATGATAAAAAAAAGCTGCAAATATTAAAACAATGAACTTGTTTACATAATAAACAAGTAAATAAGAAGGCAACAACAAATAATGTAAACAAAATACACAAGCAACAATAAAACAACGATTTTTATATTTAAGGAGTTCGCGAGGAGGCGAAGCCACGATCATTCGACTTCAAGAACATTCATGAGACTGTTTACGTTGTTATTTAAAAGGCAAGACAAAGCAGTCAATGAGTTAGTAAAAATTCAGTCAAACTTGTGTGAAGACGCACAGCGTGTGAAGAGAGTAAGCGTGGTTTGAAGATCTCCGTTATAAAAATCTGTTGTATAATTGCTTAATGATTGTTGTTGGTTACGTAAAGGGTGTAAGCAAAGAAGAATAACAAACAGAGCAATTATTGTTGTATACATCAAGTTGTGAACAGTGGCACACAGAATTGTGCGTACAATAAAGAATTTAATTGGAACTAAACACAAATTTATTTCTAATTTGTTTGCAATCTACGAACTCATATTTGATTATTTTTTGTTACAACAAATTATGGAGTTTTTCGAATCGAATGCTTCTCTTCATAAAAAAAATTTGCTTTTTTCCAGTAAATATACCACTGTGCGTGGTGAAAATAATTTTCTCACTTTTCTGCCATATTCTCGCTTTTGTGTCATCTTATTATGATTAAAATTATGATTAATTTTAAGTCGTTTTTTATTTCTTCTTCTTGCACGATTACAAGTGATTGTAAATATTACGATGGCCTACTTGTAATTGTTTTCATCTCTCCTTGATTACATGTTCTTTATCTCAAGTGATTCATTTCACTTTACTGTGCCTTAGTAAAGTCATACTGGCTCCGGTAGCTGGCATTGCAAACGAGATTGTAATTGAGAGAAAATTTATCGATAATATTGGGTTTTTATTTTGTATTTAAACTTCGTGTCTCAAAGTAATTCATCATATTTTCTCAATATACGCGCGACATAAGCAAATTGCATATTAACTTCGTTACTTCATTTAATAATTTTAAATGAAGCCCCATTGATTACGCACCAATTGCTGGAAAAAAGAGAGAAAATAAGAAAATCAAGGAAGAGAAAGACTCATGAATGGAGAAACAAGGAAATTATTGAAACGATTACTTTTTGATTAATTTTGTATCGTTTCTTTTGTTTTTAAAATATGAATGCAAGGAAGTGTAACAACCTTACGGATGCAATTGATGAGCATTTTAAATAAATAAAGCATCACCCATGATAGGCTGGAAGTCAATGAAATTTATGAATTTCTTGGACTTCAATATTTTGTTTCTTCTTTAAATGAACATTCACTTACGAAGACATAATAGCATTAAGGGGAGTTCAACAACAGCGTTAAAAAAGAAAACAAACAGTGTAGTGAAGGACTTTTTAAAAAATTGCTTTACATGGATCTTTATTGAAACACCGTAGTAGTCTTCTCCCTCTTTTCCTTTAAAATGCCAAAAAAAAAATTCGAATTTGCGCGATGATAGAGAGACTGCTTAGGAGGTCCTTATCAGAGATCAGCAATGAATCGTTTTTTTGCTACTCATAAGTACTCATGAAATTTTGAGTATGAGTGATACTCATAATACTCATAAATCATTCTAGTGATTCGAATCATTCATTAAAATTTACAGTCTTAGTTGTTACAAACTTAGCTGTTGTAAAAAAAAGAAGAAAGAAAAAAACAAAGACATCAAGCAAAGCAACACACAATCTTCTAGTGAATATTGTAATGTTCATACGCGAATCACATTTATTTTGTGACATTTGTAAATGTTGAGGTATGGAGAGTTAAAATCAACAACATCATATGAGTACGATGAGTACTTCAAACTTTGAATATGAGTAGTATGAGTATTATATTAAAATAAGTATGAATGCGTATAAGTATCAGAAATTATGAGTATTATACGAATCTACTCATCTTTTTGAATACTCATTGCTGATCTCTCGTCGTTATGCCTAATATGTGGAAAAATAAAAAAGGCGGCACTTAGTTAAGACTTTATTTAACACGATGATAGTGAGGCTGTTTAGGAGGTCCTTATGCCCTACAATGTGGTTAGACAAGGTCCCTCGAAGAATCAGTTTAAATATAGGTCAGGATAGGCAGTTACTTGGACTTGGTCGTGACATCATCCTAATCACTGTGAACGTACTTACAGGTCATTCTGTTATGGGAAGACTGGCGGTGAACAAGCGGCTCCCATTTTACGACTACTGCATTGGATCCGTTGAGGAAGAGATCCGTTGAGGAAGAGGCGACTTTTGTCCACTTTCTTTGTCAATGCTCATCTCTTGCGAGGTGCAGATATAAGTTATTTGGCTCATCAACCCTTGGCAGCTTGATGGAGCTATCGTCCATTGATGTCAAGGATACAGCTCCGTTTGTCCAAACTTCGGGCAGGCTTTCCATGCTCGTGCTTTAGATTGTGCAGCCCTTGCGCTGACCAATTTATTCTCCCCTGATTTGCAGAACTTGTGTGCCTCAATTTTATATTTGAGTGGCGGGACCTACAGTTTAACGTCGACTCCGAACGACAGATTTTGAGAAACTTTTTCATGGCAGGTTTATTTACTCTCAGAGTTTTTGCTAGAAATCTGCTGAGAGGTAGTCGCCGAAGAAATATTTTTTTTTCATATTTCGTTTTGATGTCTGGCCTGGGGCTCGAACCCGGGCTTTTACGTCTAATAAGCGAACACACTACCTACTAGACTACGGCGTCTGATAAGCCAACACTACATCACGGCGAATGGAGCATGCTTCACATTTTTTTTTTGCTATTCTTATCTTACAATAATTAAAATAGATATTGCGTGAGCATATTCACTTGTTCACCCTCATTATCATGGAATTTTTTGAGTCTCATTATTTATTTTCATTCTTCAATTTCATATTGCTTTTCATTTTTGCATTTTTTCATGGCTTATTCAGCAGTGGATAAATGAATGGCAAAATGAAATAATTACGCAATGTTTTATAATGAATAGTACGCAACCAATGATGTTGCATATCTTTGTCAGTCTTTCTCCACCAGCTTTCCTCATTCATTTTCATAATTTCCCTGAGCAAATATTTTATTTCTGTGAGTAAATTTTGTATGCTTTGGTGGCCCTCATCATCAAAATTGGGGAAAATGTTGGGAAAAAGAAATACTAAAGGATTCTGGTAATTAAAAATAATATTTTAACAGAAAGAAGTTTATTTATTCAATTTTTATTCTCTGCCTTTTTCTTCCATTTGTCTTCCATTTTATGCTGACTGTGTGTGTATTGACGCACAAAGTCATGGTAAATAATTTGCTTTGATTAGCCAAATGAATTAAGAGAGCCGTCATTATTAATAATGCGTTAAGTAGTAGCAAATGATTGTTTGGCATCATCCCCAACCCCCTTTCGCCTATTAGCAGACAAACAATATTCAATAAATGAATTAATAATCACGCAAATAATAATCGTTAATCATTATTTGATTGCTATTAATTACTTTTCATTTATAATCAATTAAAAGGCGATTTGCTTTGCTGGAAAATGGAAAAAAGATTCAATGAAAACACATTTCGGCAGTGAAAATATCCGCCACTAGAGAGTAGTTGATATTTATAAACTAGAACAGTAACTGCGAACAACAGATATCTGAGAAACTTTTCAAGGCATTTTTATGTTCCAATTTAATTTGAAAAATTTTCAAAATATTATTTTAAATGTGCTGGAAACGTATTATTGCCTTTTAAAAACGTTTAAAACATGAGCTCGTAGATTGCAAATAAAATAAAAATAAATTTGTGTTTAGTTTTAACCCGCCAATGGTGACGCAAATTTGGCTTTGATTAATGGTGACGCCGGTCTCATGCACCGGGGTTTTCAACTGAAGATATTTCGAAACGTGTTACTAATAGTTAATGTTTTTTTTTTTATTTATGCACTTTGACAATAAAACAAAGATATTTAATCATTTTAAGCTCTTTTATTTCAATACTAAAATTCACAAATGTTTTTAAATAGAGCATTAAAAATAACAATGTTTTAACAATACATTTTTTAAAATTAAGAAAAAATAAAAAAATCACATATTCATTAAGGAAAATAATGTGAATTAGTCTTTCGACAATAGGAACTTTAATAAAAGAACAAAAAAAACAAATAAAATAAGCGAATAATAAAAAATTCATTCTTGATTATTTCACTTACATACACGGTGACTCACGGTCTCATACACCAGTTTAGAAGAAAAAATACAGAAGTTGTACTCACGAAGAAGTTTCGTCATGAACTGATGGTGGGGGATGTGGAATGTTGCAGCTACTCGAAATCGCAACAAAAAACAATAACGGAGAATAAAGTTACACGAATTTTTTAACACAACCGGTCTCACAGACCAACACGTCACCATTGGCGGCTTAAATCAATTCTTTATTGTTCGCACAATTTCGTGTGCTACTGTTCACAACTTTATGTAAGCAACAACAATTTGCTTTGTTAGTTATTCTTCTTTACACTCTTCTGCTTACACACTAACAATCGTTCGTTAGATCTTTACAACTTAGTTCTTTAAACCACGATTATTCACTTCGCACACAACGCGTTTTCACACAAGGCTGCCTGTTTTGTCGTGCCTTTTATATCGCAGGGTAAACAGTCTGATGGATGATCTTGAAGGAGAATGACTTCACCTTCGCGAAATCTCTATAAATGTAAACAAGTTTACGTTATTGTTGTTTGTGTATTTTGTTCACGTTTGTCCTTGCAGTGTTGTTGTTGCCTGTTTGTTTACTTGTTTATCCTTTTTTATACTGATGTTGTGCCATAGTTTGTTTATTTGTTGATCATGTAAACAAGTCCGTTGTTTTTGTAGCTTTAGTTTATCAATTTTAATAACACCATTTCCATTTTTGTAGTAATATGTATAAAGAGAGAATCGACTCATTTCTGTCATTAAATCGCAAGGTCATAGCACAAAATTATTCTTAAGAGCCACTGTCTTTTTGGTAGGCACGTGAATTCAGAAGTCACCATATTCTAGTAGATAGTGTATTGGCGTATTGGACGTGAGGACACAGATCAAACCCCAGGTCAGACATCTTTACATATATACATAATTGGCCATTACCACCCTTCAGTCAGGATTACGGCTTAGCTTCTCACACCACTCATGTTGTGTGCCTTAATTTTATACTTGAGCGGCGGGACCTGCAGTTTAACGTCGACTTCGAACGACAGATTTTGAGAAACTTTTTCATGGCAGGTTTATTTACTCTCAGAGATTTTGCCATTTTCCAAGAGGCAGCGATCCCTGGCGTTAGTATATCTACTACTCCATTCGGTGGCCCAGGCGTTAAAATCTCCTCCAATAATAACGGGGGTGTTCAGGCGCACGTGGGATGCCAGCATATGTAGAAATTCATCCAATGACGACCTCGGGGGGGGGGCGTAACAGCTATAAATGAAAACTCTCTTTATCCCGGCCATAACGAAACCAATGTCCCGCGCATAAGTTTGCTGAAAGGGTAATGAACCACAAATCCATTTAACTGCAGTAGTAGATCCGTCCGTGACCCAAGTATTATACCTCGGTACCCTATACGGTTCGCTTATGATTGCGACATCGATATTCTCCTCCTTTACCCTCTGGACCAATAGGTCCTGGGCTGCTTCGCAATTGTTCAGATTAATTTGTATTACCTCATCTCCTAGAATGTGATTTAAGAGCGCTCAGAAATTGCGGACACTTGCCGTTCCCCGCGATATGGTTGGCAGCTTTCGGGTTATCCAGAACATGCAAAGAGCAATTTCTAGCAATATGTCCCTCCTGTCCGCACTTACGGCATGTTCCAGAGTGGTCTATATTACTCCTGCACGTATGTATGTATGTATGTATGTTTGTATGTATGTATATATGTTTGTATGTATGTTATTATGTTAGAGTAGTAGGTAGGTTGGAGTGGTAGCATTGATAACAATGATCTCTTGAGCACGCATAGCGGCCCGTTTTTATGCCACAGCTAAGCATAATCACTCTACTGCTCGAATTCCAACAAACTCATGGAAGAAGTTGGTTAACTTAGTGGCTGCACGCGTTCATTTATAAGTCATGATATGTTTTGGAGTTAAGTTTCTTCAAAGAAGTTGGTTTTAAAGCTTTACATTGATGTTGAAGACATATTGTCACCGTTTAAATGGTTAAATGGCTATTTCATGTTTTCTCTACACTTATCATGATGACGTACTTGATATTAAAAACACTTGAAGTTAATAGAAATTTAAATTTTTCTTTTATTTCCTATCATGTTGACCAATACCCTTTATGTCACGTAAATTATGACACGTTTATTACATTATTAAATTATGCGTTTAAAACCCTCCTGCTCACCATCTTACAAGTTGACAGAGAATGGCATTTGCATTAAAATTGTTTTTCAATTAGAAAGTGTGTGTGATTATTTTATTAAAATCCCCTGCTTAAGAGATTAATTATGCAAAACGTTTTAAATTAATTTCCGCTTTTTCTTCTTCCGTAAACTTTATCACTTACTTAAGAAGACATGCAAGAAGATCTGAAAGTAATTTTAAGTTCTTTGTGGTGTCATAAAAGTGTTGGGCCAGAGCATATTGCACGCATGCATGTACATATCAATGTCTTACTTTCATGACAGCAACTGTAAAATCCCGGCTTTAAATGACACATTTTCACACCTACATACTAGAGTGGCCATATGATGTTGAATTTTTGTATTGTATTGTATACTTTATGTATTGTAAAGTTTGGAAGGGACCCTGTAAAGTTCCTTGTGCAAGTTTTAACTTTAAATAGAGTATGAACCAGATATCAGTAATGAATCTTTTTTTCGGTAATGATAAGTACTCGACAAATCTTGAGCATGAGTGAGTCAAAAGTATTGAAATTTAACTACTCTGATTCATTCGTATTCACTACAATATTGATTTATAAGTATAGATTGCAATGAGTATGCGAACAACGTTGACATCAAATTCATAACATTCGAAATATGTTTGATTCATACGCCTACTCATTCAGATTCATAAATTTAGAAAAATACTTATAATACTCATAAATGATTCGAGTGATTCGAATCATTCATTAAAATTTATAGTCTTAGTTGTTGTTGCATTTACAAAAAAAGGAAGGAATAAAAACACAAAGGCAGCAATCAAACCAAGCACCCAACCTTCTATTGAGTATTGTAGTATTGTTAAGTATGAATATGATGAGTATTTCAAGCTTTAAATATGAGTATGATGTTCAAATAAGAATGAGAAATTATGATTAAATTCTACTTATTTCTATGAATACGCATTGCTGATCTCTGGTCCGTAGCCTACTGCTTAAAAGCCTATTCAGTGCATACTCATCGATGTGTATGGTATCGGTTTGATTTTGTACAGATGCAGGTCCAAGTTATACATACGTACATACATAATTGGCCATTACAATACTTCAGTCAGGGTTACGGCCTAGCTTCTCAACACCACTCATGTTGTGTGCGTTAATTTTATACATGAGTGGCGGGACCTACAGTTTAAAGTCGACTCCGAACGATAGATTTTTTGAGAAGCTTTTTCATGGCAATTTTTACTTTCAGACTTTTTGCCAGAAATCTGCTGAGAGGAAGTCGCCGAAGAAATATTTGTTCATATTTCATTTTGATGTCTGACCTGGGATTCGAACTCAGGCCTTTCGTCTAATAAGCCAACACACTACCTACTACCACCGCGACTTCCAAGTCACGACACAAAATTCGCCAAATTGTTGCCCACAAATAGCTTGAGTAAGATCGTTGTGCTGTACTTATTAGGCAACATCTTAATACGAAAGCTTGCTTGTTTAAGTGTCACGTTCAAGATTGCTCAACATAGTATGCATTCTTATGTAAATTCCATTCTGTATGGTAAACACCAGGAGATCAGCAATGAGTATTCAAAAAATGAGTTGTTTCGAATCATACTCATAATTTATGATACTTATACGCATTCATACTTATTTTAATATCATACTCATATTAAAAGTTTGCAGTACTCATACTCATATTCATGCTTAACAACATTTATGATGTTGTTGATTTCGACTCTCCATGACTCAACATTTACAAGAATCACAAAATAAATAAAATTCGCGCACGAACACTACAATACTCATTAATGGTTGTGTGTTTGCTTATCTTGCTCTTTTTGTCTTTTTCTTTTCTTGTAAATGCAACAACAATTCAGACTGTAAATTCGAGTCATTCGAATCATTTATGAGTATTATAAAATGAGTAGGCTTATGAATCAAACTTATTTCAAACGGTATGAGTTCGATGTCAACGTTGTACTAATATTCATTGCAAGCTGTACTTATAAATCAATGTTGTAGTGAGTACTAACGAATCAGAGTAGTTGAATTTCAATACTGAATACGATTTGAAGTCTACCTACTAGACGGTAGTATGTTGGATCATTAGACGTAAGCTCATGCTTCAAACCCGGAGTCAAACATCTCATCATCATCAAAAATGCTCTGTAGAAATCTAGCGAAAATCTTTTGCACCACAATGTCCGGTATCATCAAACTTCTGATTTCGAGCAACAAAACAATTCGTTGTATTCTCCTACGTTGTAGTGAGTACGAATGAATAAGAATATGTAGTTGAATTACCATACCATTTCATGAGTACTTATGAGTAGCGAAAAAAGCGATTCATTGCTGATCTCTGGTATGTACCCTTAAAATCTCTTCATGGTGATAAGCCTCATCTCACAATTGAAAGTTTGTTTGAAAAATATTTAAAAAAATATTAACCCCCCACCCCTAAGTACAAAACTTTAATCTGTTATGCTGATATTCGAAAATAAACTTTTCAACTTTATTTTCTGCTAACCGCTTAAGAAGTTATTGTCATTGTTTTGTTTCCGTTGCCATTATTTTAATTCTTCCTTCCATTATCAGTTGGGATTCTCTTTTTTCTTCTTTTATATTCAAGGCATAATTTATAAGACAATACAACAAGACCAACACCAACATTATAATCATAATTAACCACAATAATGTTAACCTTGCCAAACAAAACTAAAAGAAAGTTTTAGTCGAACATTTCAACTGATAAAGGAATTTTAAACACAAATCCTAACACGTACCTACACATTTTTGTAGTTAACTTGATAATTTAGTCCATTAACGTCATCTGTAGCGGCAATAGAGAAGTAAAACTTGCAACTTAATAAGTCCATAAGATGCTTCCTTAAAATAGCCTTACAATGTCTCTGTGTTTATCATTAAAATGAGAAAATATTCATTAAGAGATGGTAGGGAGTTTAATTTTTGTGAAAAGATTTAAGATAATGAAACTTAACACACAGGACAAGAATTTATGTTCTTCGCTTAATAATACATATTTTTTATTGGGTTGCTTACATACACAATTGGCCTTTACAATCATTCAGTCAGGATTACAACCTAGCTTCTCACACTAATTGAATGGCTCAATTTTATACATGAGCGACAGTAGCTACAGCTTTATGTCGACTCTGAACGACAGATTTTTAAATAAACTTTCCAGTTTCTCAGAGTTTTTGCTAGCAATCTGTTTTATTCCTGTGTTTATTTCGTCTTGTTGGAGATGTCTGATCCGGAGTTTGAACAGTGGCCTTATCTTTAATAAACCAACACTCTACCTTCTAGACTACGACGACTGCAGTTGCTTGCTAGATGCTAAAATCATAAGGGAAACTCTTCAGGCTTGCGATACCATGCCTAGGGTGAAGACAGGCTGTCGCACAGTGGCGCAGGAGCCTCATGATGATGAAGTGAAGAACTATACGGAGCTTTATTGGTCACTACAACCCATTAGTCACATAACAATCCGTTTGCACATTACCCATGTTGGGCATTTCTTTTCTCCATGAGCGGCGGATTACAACTTAGCACTTCATTTCATCCATGCTGCTTGTGTTAATTTTACCTATAAGTGTTAGGACCTATAGTTCAACATCGTCTCTGAACAACGGGCTTTAGAAATTTTCATGGCAATTTTATTTACTCTCAGAGTTATTTCTCGAAATTGCTGGTGTGAATGACCGAGTGATTGACGTTGTGGTTGACCTATGATTGACAGCACACTGCTAAATGTGTCCTGGATTGAACACTCAAACTTTGTGGTTTCGATAAATGCTACGAATCAAGATTGGATGCTAGGAGTAAATGAATTAATAAGGAGGTACTTCCTCTTTCAAGAAAACGCGCTTTTTGTGGTTTATGGCTGGGATAAATGCAGAAAGTAGCACAGGCACAGAGGTATTCGTTCTTATTTTAATTTATTTATATATTTGGAATCCATGGGGGAAACTCAATGCTGTCTATCATGCTAAAAGCTATGCCATTGAAAGCTGTGCACATTTTAACTTAAAGAGCAAATACAAATGGTGGAACTGTGTGACAGTCACGCCACCATCCGACCTCTCGGCTTATATGAGCTTATCTCGTGAATAGTAGGGGATTTCCTGATTGAATTAGCGAAACAGGGAAGATCCGTTCACCATATGGAGAATGACCTTATATGAGATTCACAGAAATGAACTAACTGGTGAGCTTGCGAGCAGAGAGCTTCTATGAGGATAGGATAGACTGTTTGGAAGGATATACTCAGTAAAGTTATAGAGAGGCAAAGAAGGCAATCTAAACTTTTGTTGGGTAATTGCAATGAGTAGAGTTTTATGTTAAGTGTTAAACTATACAGACTGTAGAACACTTATTAGGACAGGAATCGCTTAAATCTCATTATTAAAAACATTACAAGAACCCTATGCAGCGTTAATGCATCTTCGAAGTAATTACCAAGTTATGCATCAAATGGAAATAATTTTTTTCGGCAGCTCCCAAAGCAACAGAGGATCTTACAATATTCTCTAAGCAAAGCAAAAGAAAGCCAAGAGTGTCGAAGGCTTAACTTTTTAGCGAAACCATCCACGTTGTATTATAGCCTCTTTTACCTACCAACACTATACTCGACGGTCAACAATGGGTGGACCAGCTTCCTCTTCTTGCACAATATTCAACGGCATAGTTTGAAGCCGCCATAGTCTAGTAGATAGTGTGCTGGCTCACTAGACGTAAGGCCACATTGCAAACCCGAGGTCAGACGTCTTGAACGAAATATCAATTCTGGCAAAAATTCGGACTTTAAGATAAAATTGCCATGGAAATTTTCTCTAATATGTAATCTGTAGTTCAGAGTCAATTTTGAACTATAGGTTCCGCCCCTCATGTAGAATATATAAAATTAATACACACAACGTGAGTAGTGTGAGCAGCAAAATTATAATCCTCACTGAAGGGTTGTAATCGCCAATTATGTATGTATGTTTTGAACCGGAAGCCTGCCCTAATCTTAATAATATGACCTTCCATTCGAGTTAAAAAGTAGTTTCTGTTTATAAGGTTCAGCTGCTTAGTTCTTTTTAACCCCAAGGGAAGGATAGATTAGAGGTTTTTAATTTAGTATGGACTCCCTTGTTCATTACGGGATTATTATTGCCTTACAGAAGGCTAGCTGCCATATATAGAACTCCCAAAACAATTGCCTACAGCATCAACAACAGTCTTGTCAGACTAACACTCTTATAGTACAGACAAACGGCAACATTTAAATCCTTGTTCTATAATAACAAAAAGCGGATAAAATCGTAATAAAATTTGTTGTTTGTTTTGTCGTCATGTATTGCCCCCGTATATGTTTAGTTGTACCTGAATAACTTGGCTTGATCAAAAACCTTCAATTAAATCTTAGAAATGACGAATGACGTTGAATATGTATTTATTGAAGTCAATCACAATGGTACCACATTGCTACTCGGGTGTGTCTATAGACCGAATAGAAATATAAAATTTGATGGACTTGTCAGTCAACTAGAGCTCTTATCAGTGTCCTATCCTGAGGTCATAATAGCCGGAGACTTTAATTGTAATTTGCTTGCTGATGCCACTCTATCTCATATGATGTTATCATTTAACCTATTTCCTATTAATGAGTCTAGACCTACCCACTTTACAAATACTAATAGCACCCTACTTGATTCATTTTTCATCAGTAATAAACATAAAGTTTTACATTATGGTACCAGCCTTTTCAAAACATGATCTCATCTTTGCAGTATACGACTTTGCAATACAGAAACCCTCCACAACGTTTAAATATCGTGATTTTCAGAGTCTTAATATCATGGCCTTAGAAAATGATCTTAATAATATACAATGGGATCAAATGTACCGCCTGTCGTCAGTTGATGAACAAGTTTCTTTAATAAACTTCACTATTTTGGAACTTTACAACAAGCATGTTCCTGTGAAAACTAAAACAGAAAGAAGCTGTGAACGGCCGTGGTTTAACAATGAAATAAAATCATTAATACAACGTCGGAATTATGTATATCGTTTGTGGAAACGATATAGGACACCAGAATATCGTGAGCAGTACTATCTAGCTAGGAAAGCTGTTGTGTCTAAAATAAAACACAATAAATCTGTTTATTACTCCAATAAATTCAACAGCGCTGTTGACACGAAAAGGACATGGAAAATTATACATGATATTGGAATTGGTAAAACAACTAATCACGAAAGTGATGTCGATGTCAATGTGCTTAACGAATCATTCGTCAATATTCCTTTGCCAACTGTAAGCCCTTGTTTTTATTCTCATATGCCACCAAATGAACCATCCGTTGCAAAATTTAGTTTTAAGTGCCTTGATCTTAATGATGTAGCAGAAGGCTTCTACAAAGTTAAATCAAATGCAGTCGGTTTGGATGATATTAATCCAAGGTTCATAAAGATACTACTGCCATGGATAATACACCCTATTAGGTATTTGTATAATACAATTATTACAACCAGTACTTTCCCAACGGAATGGAAATATGCCAAAATCATACCAGTTCCAAAAAATGGCAATGAATATCGCCCAATATCAATTTTACCATACCTTTCCAAAGTTTTCGAGCGAATTATTTATAAACAAATGGTTGCATTTATAGATCAGTACAATTTATTAACTGACCGTCAATCAGGTTTTCGATCTCAACGTAGCTGTTTAACCGCTCTGACCGATGTAATCGAAGACATAAGAAATAGTTTAGACAATGGGAGGATAACATTCTTAGTTTTGCTTGACCATTCAAAGGCCTTTGATACTGTTCACCACTCAATACTGTGCTTTAAACTTGCTAGAATGTTTAACTTCTCTTCTACAGCCGTTAAATTGATGTCCACATACCTAACAGACAGATGGCAATACGTCTCCAATAAAGGTCTACTTTCTAACCCTCTTCGCGTGACAAGAGGTGTTCCGCAGGGCTCCATATTGGGACCATTACTGTATTCCATTTACTCTAACGATATACCAGAGCAGCTTAAACATTCTAGAATTCAAATGTATGCTGATGACATCCAACTCTACCTTGATAGCTCTATAGCTTCCATCAACATTGGAGTTAGAGATCTTAACATTGACCTTAATAACATTTCTCTTTGGGCGACTGCAAATGGTTTAAGGATTAACCCTAAAAAGTCAAAATGTATTGTAATTTGCAAAAAATCCGCAAAAATTGAAGCCAGTATTAATGTTTTCTTGGGTGGTAGCAAGATTGACATTGTTAATTCTGCCAGAAATCTTGGCGTGGTTTTCAACAATACGCTAACCTGGTCGGATCACATAAACCAAACTTGTGGAAGAGTTTATAGTATGCTAAGGTGCTTATGGGCTTCGCAGTATTACACTCCACCAAAAATAAGACTACTTCTGGCTAAAACTTATTTAATACCAACTTTGCTGTATTCATCTGAAGTCTTCTCCGGCTGTAATTCAAAAGACACTGCGAAACTCAACAGTACTTTCAACAACATTGTACGTTACATATTCTGCCTAAGGAGATTTGATCATGTCTCTCACTTCTCCAACCGCATATTTAATATCTCCTTTAGTAACTATATAAATTTAAAGAACTTGGTTTTTCTTCATAAAATTATTATATCGGAGCACCCAAAATATCTTCGCAAACGCTCAAGGTTCATGAGATCCTTAAGGGGAAAGGGTATTGTGCAGATTCCTCATCGGGATGCAGCGTCCGAGAGACAATTTTTCATATTAAGCATCCGACTCTGGAACCAACTTCCTCCAGACGTGCAAGTTATTGGCAACGCAAATAAATTTAAGCATGTACTATATCAATATTATCAAACGTAATCTGCTATAAATGTCAGTTGTAAATATTGTTATTTATTCTTAACCATCTTTATTTTTATTTAAATTTTATTTTATATTATTGTTTTTTATTTGTTTATTTTATTTACTTTTATTTCTTTTTTATAAGTTTTGAATTTTATAAGTATTGATATAACTTGTCAGATTCTGATACTTTAAATTATAAGATATTATGTCTTGTTGTATCAGAAATTCAAATTTATAAATAAAAAAAAAAAAAAAAAAAAAAAAAAAAAAAAAAAAAATGTAAATTCTTAATTAAAGCTCATAGCTTGTTTTTGAGGCATTAAACCTTTATTTTATAAGGTGAGATTCAAATAAGCCCTCACACTTATAAGCCACCATAAGACAAGATCAATGCATTGATCAAACTAATGCCACATGCATCATAATATTTCCAGTTAAATTACTAATAATTTCAATATTTTCATGAGCAAAGCAAAGCAAAACTGTTGTAGCTTGTAGCAAAATTAAAATCGATACATACAGCAACTACAACAACATTTATGAATGTAATACAAATGTAACATGTCAACATTTGGGAATGGCAGTCAGTAGACTTGCATATATTCATGCATCGTAAATGCATAAACAAATCCGTATTTAAAAGCGCAGTTGTATAATTCCACGTCTAAGAAGATTACAATAATTGAATGTATCCATTAATAAGTACTTATTATTGTTGTTGTAAGCATTGGTATTTTATGCTTTCAGCTACCACGGTTAACGTAGGCTAATTTGAGAGTAATTGAAATATTTTTTGTGGGGATATGGAGTTAGTAAGAAATTTTTCCACCTAACCGTTAAATTGATCCGCTGTAACAAGTTCTAGAATGATAGGGTTGCCAACGTTCGTTAAATAAAAACAAAGCTATCTGTAAGCATTAAGAGAGTGTTGTGTTTGAGTTCACAAGTACGTTCGTTGATTAATTTATCCTCTACATACACAGGGAGGAAAGCGAATGGTTAGTTCAGCGACTTACAACTTAGTGGCTACAGTAGATAGACAATAAGATGTTTGTTTTCCCTTCATTTCACGCATGAGCGTTCAGTTACCAGTAAACCTTTAGAATGCTGTTGTTGTTGTAACAACTTTGCTGCTGTGTCCGGAACTCTTCCCCTTGGCAAAAAACTTCCACTTGATACAGCTTTTGCTGGATTTGAAAATTCTTGACCGATTCGATTATCATGGGAATGCAGTAAGCCTTGTGTGAAGACGCGGTGTGTTTGAAGAGAGTAATCGTGGTTTGAAGATCTCCGTTACAAAGATCTGTCGAATAATTGTCCAGTAATTGTTATTGTTTCTGCAAAGGGTATAAGCAGAGGAATAACAAAAAAGCGGCAATTGTTGTTGTTTACATAAAGTTGTGAACATTGGCACACCGAATTTTGCGAATAATAAATAATTTTAATTAAAATTAAACACAAATTTATTTTTATTTTATTTGCATTCTACGAGCATATATGTATATTAAAAGTTTTTAAAAAGTTAAGACGTAACAATATTTTTTTCTTTTTTTCATATCGTTTTGTTGAAGATATTTGACCTGACGTTTGAACCGTGGCCTCACGCCTAATATGCCAACATACTACCTGATAGTGTATGGCAACTTGTTCTTTAAGAACTTGACAATAATCCCACCTTGCAATTTTTGTATTCCAGAAAAAGTTTTGCCTCACTTAGCTGCTGCAGTTACTATTGCAATTCAATATTCACCAGAACTAGTTGCTGTAGATAACAGCATCTGTGTGATATAAATGTGCAGCATAATTGTACATTTATTGAATCAGCAATAGAGTGTTTAAGTGCTTGGTGTTCTGTACATGTGTTGTCAGCTTAAAGGAACCATTGAAATTAGGCCGCACATGCCAGTCGGCAACCAAGCAGCCAAGCAGTCAAACAAATAATATACCAAGCCGTACTACCAGCCAACTCTTATGCATCCACACAACAGATTAAAACCCCAAATATAAGATAAGGTATGGTGTAGAGCAGCACATCGATATGGGAAGATGTTTAACAAATTTTAGTAATTCGTAGACGATGTAATCAAACCAATCCATTGATTGTTAAAAAAGCAATGGAAAGAAATAAAAACAGAACCAAGGAGGGAGAATCAAATCCTAAACATTAGGCTGATGAAGATGATGATTTTCATGAAACGATTGCTCTAGTGGTTACAGAAAGTAAGAAGCCAAAGAAACTGAATTGCAAACGTAAAGGTATCCTCAGGTGTTATTTATTGTGTAGAAAATTATGACTTTAAAGTGTTCGTCCGCTCAAAGTTGCAATTAATGATGGTTTTAATTTCCTTTAAATTAACTTTTTATTGTGTAACATTTTTATGACATAAACATGGATTTAATAACATTGGCAGACATATCGCAGATGCACATATATGGTTACAATAACATGACACTTTATGGTAATAGTTATACAGATATTAAATATAATTATGATGACTGTACATAAATTAAGCAAGAAAACGAAATTTGGAATTGGAAACATTTTCTTTGAAATGCAATCTGATTTATGATCATCTCTAGATTGCCGCATTTGTTCATGAGACAGCGTTTAACTCAAATCAACAGTAACTCGATATGCACCTATCAGAGATCAGCAATGAGTATTCAAAAAATGAATAGAATCGAATTATACTCATAATTTCTCGCGAATCACTCGAATCATTTATACTATTAAAAAGTTATGAATCTAAGTGAGCAGGCTTATGAATCAAACATATTTCGAATGGTATGAGTTTGATGTCAAAGTTGAATCGATTCATACTCTTAATTTCTGATACTTATTCACATTTATACTTATTTTAATATCATACTCATACTACTCATATTCAAAGTTTTAAGTACTTATCATACTCATACTTAACAAAATGTATGATATTGTTGATTTCGACTCTCCATGACTCAATATTTACAAGAATCACAAAATAAGTATGATTCGCCTACGAATACAACAATACTTACTAGAAGGTTGTGTGATTGCTTGCTGCTCTGTCTTTTTTGCTTATGTGTCTTTTTTCTTTTTTGGTGAATGCAACAACAACTAAGACTGTAAATTTTACTGAACGATTCGAATTGGTAGAATTATTTATGAGCATTGTAAGTATTTTTTCTAAATCTGAATGAGTAGGCGTATGAATCAAACATATGTCGAATGTTATGAGTTAGATGTCAACGCTGTGATCATACTCATTGCAACCTGTACTTATAAATCAATGTTGTAGTGAACGAAGGAATCACA
The DNA here is from genome assembly GCA_930367235.1 of Sarcophaga rosellei. Classification (NCBI taxonomy): domain Eukaryota; kingdom Metazoa; phylum Arthropoda; class Insecta; order Diptera; family Sarcophagidae; genus Sarcophaga; species Sarcophaga rosellei. Next base: position 28,797,231 of record OV884021.1, on the reverse strand, counting down.
GTAGTTAAGTTTCAATACTGTTGACTCATTTATATTCAAAATTTCTGGAGTGCTTATGAGTAGCGAAAAAACAAGTCATTGTTGGTCTCTGATACCCATCAGTTAAAGTTGGTGGCTATAATTTTACAAAACACTTTAAAAGAATGTAATTGGTATTCCAAATTCTACATCTGCCGTATGCCAATCGACTTCACTATTTACACGTTCATGTTAATGGCCTTAAAGTGAACTTCGATGAACATTTTTTCTGTTGTTCTATTGTTCATTTGTTCTCCATTTTAATCATTTAATTAAAGAACATTAACATGTAATAAAAACCAACGTACCTTTCAATTGTCTGTCTGTCTGTCTGTCTGGATGCAACATTGGCACAAACGATTGAACAAATGTACTCGTAAATCCAAGAAAGAAAGAAGGCAAGAAAAATAGAGAGAAATGAGAACAGTACATGACATGCCACACAAATAAAGTACAAACCAGTACAATAAAGTATTTCTACAAAGGAACACAGTTTCAGTTGAACCAGATTCCTGTGCAAACAACCACCATCGAGGTGAAGAATTCAAGTTTTTTTTCTTGTCTTTTTCATGGTAAACTTGACCGGACTGAAATTATTTGCATACACAAAGGAAAGACTAATAGCAGGTATTTTCGTATTCCAGGAACGTTTAAAGTTCCGCAAGAAATTTTCTTTTTGGAATTAATTCTGTAGTTAACTGGGTTTGCATACCAAACCAAAATTTGGTATGAATTTGGAATTTAATTTAGCAGATTAGGAACTCAATTTAAGTAAAATTATAAATTGAGCGCTTAATTAACATTCCTAAGTAATCGATTGAGTAACAGTTACCTATTTAACTGACCCTTGAACAAAACCAATAGACTCTACGATTTTATGAAACGTTTCGCAACAATACTTAGTAGCCATAATACATATATACATACATACATAATTGGCCATTACAAACCTTCAGTCAGGATTACGGCACTCATGTTGTGTGCGTTAATTTTATGCGTGAGTGGCGAGGCCTACATTTTAACGTCGACTACGAACGACACATTTTTGAGAAACCTTTTCATGGCAACTTTATTTCACTTTCAGAGTGTTTGCCAGAAATCTGCTAAGAGGAAGTCGCCAAGGAAATATTTTTTTTGTCAGATTTCGTTTTTGATGTCTGACCTAGGGTTTGAACTCGGGCCTTATGTCTAATAAGCCAACAAACTACCTACTAGACTACAGCGACTTCAGACTACGGCTGCATACATACATACATAATTGGCCGCTACAATCCTTCAGTCAGGATTACGGCCTAGGTTCTCACATTCTGAATGCTGAATACTTTCTCTTAAAAGGGGGACTATTATGTAGTATCGAGGGCCAAGAAATGATATTCGAACAGTAGCAAGAAATGAAATATTCCAAGGTCATGGAGAATCTCGTTGAACGAGAGTCTACTAAGATGGGTCTGGCAGTAAATGAGGGCAAAAGGAAGTATATGTTATCGGCAAGTAGAGACGTGCGCCGTACTGGATCTCAGATAACGGCTGACAACTATACTTTCGATATAGGCAAGGAATTTATTTATCTTGGCTCCGCCGTTACCACCAAAAATGACGTCTGTCTGGAGATCAACCGCAGGATCACTCTTGCTCACAAGTGCCACTATAGTCTCAATAGGCAATTGAGAAGCAGATACCTCTCTCGTACTACAAAACTAATACTCTGTTAGACGCTCATCCTCCCCGTGCTTCCTTATGGCGCAGACGCAAGGACTCTATTGAGCACAGCAGCCTTGATGGAATTCAAGAGAAATGTCCTATGTAAGACCTTCATCCTGTTTGAGTTGGCGATGATTTCCGCATCCGATCCAGTGAGCTGTATAAGCTCCCCAAAGACATACACGCTGTGCAGCGTATTAACATCCAGCGGCCGCACTAGCTCGGCATTGCCGTTCGAATAGAGGAGGATGCTCCCGCCAGACGAGAATCTGTGGAAGTCGGCGAATAGGATGACCTTGTTTGCGTTTTGAAGACCAAATCGAGGAAGCCCTCTTATCGACTGGTGTGAACAAATTGCGTAGGCGCGAAAGAAGCAGAGACGCCTTGGAGGCAGGACAAAATCCGTTAATCGGGGTGTTAATGGCGAATTAAGTAAGTAAGTAAGTAATATTCCAACCGGAAGCCTATGCCAATGGAAGATATAGTCAATTCAATTTGGATGGGAAGTGCAAAAGACAGATAGATAGGCTGGTAGGTTAAAGCATGCTAAGCGGCCCGTAGTGATGCTTTAGGTGGCGCAGTCGTTGTACTGCCCGAATTTCATTAAACTTATCAAAGTAATTGGTCAGCATACTAATCCATAAAAGACAAGACATGGCAATAGTATCTGGCATTGCCATTGGTGCACTCAGCTCGCATAAGGTTAAATCGAAGATAGTATGGGATTGTCTAAGGAAGCTGAATCGGCTAAGTAGATTCTGCTGGGTTCCAGATCATATGGAAATTCTCGTCAATGAGCTAGCAGATGAGCTTTCAAGGAGCGAAGCTGCCATGTCGTTGATGGGACCAGAGCTTTTCTGCGGCGAGGACAGTATGCTCTGAAAAAGATAAAGAGGGCCAAAGATTCTCGTCAATGAGCAAGCAGACGAGTTGGCGAAGAAGAGAGCTCCTACGCCATTAATGAATCCAGAACTCTTCTATGGAGTGGATGGTATGGTCAGTGAAAAAGAAGATAAAGAGGGGCAAAGGCTCTTCATATTTAATTGACAATTTGCAATAAGAGGAGGTTTGAGTCATGCATCCGATTATGCAGGAACAGTCTGAGCTTGATAGCCGGTTTTTAAGATGGTAAATGCTTTGTAATTTGCTTTGTAGAGAGATATTGAAGATCGTATTGAGCGCTTTAAGGTGAGATTAATTGCAAATGATTGTGCACAAAGGTATGGTGTAAATAATACGAAAACATTTTGACTAATGTTCGCTATGAGACTATTTTAATAACAATTGCTCTTGCAGCTGAATACCCGCTTCATTTGCATCAAATGAATATTGCAACAGTGTACCCAAACAGTGATAAAATATGCCAGAACCTGAATTGTTTTTGGATGAAAGATTTCCGTACAAAATGTTGAAATTAAAGCACTGTAGCACCAGAGTAAAGTCATACAGCAAAGGGTTTGTTTCGGGACCAACATGATGTTTAGGTTTCATAGATGCCAAGAAAAATGTTGTGCTGCTTATAAATGTTGACGTCATGCGTGATCAGGTGTAAGCTTCGATAACATCTGACTGACAATGATAGTGTTAATAAAAACACAACGATGTATGCTTTTGATAACAATCTAAAGTCAACAACGATCGACTGTATTTTCTTTTTAAATAATTATTATTATTTTTTGCTAAATATAATGTTGAAGTACTAATGAGCCATTATATGAATTAAGCTCATAAATTTACAAAACTTTACTTCATACATTTAAAAATTCAACATCTGTTAGCATTGTAAACCAATTCTTAGAACTATTAGCGAGGCAGTGAAATTTGTAAATTGCCGCACATATTCTCCCCTCTTTTTTCTTGTTTGTATATAATTATGTCGAAATTCTCTTTCAAAACATGTAAACCAATCACTTCACAAATGTACTCTTGTCAGACTCAAAGGGCAATTAATATTCTTAACAAAGTGCACTCACAAGTAATCATAAATCCTTTAGAGTGCGTGAAGAACATACGTCATAATATGCATGATTGCAGCAAATTAGTGATGATATTATGAAACTTACATTCATTTAAGTATTTTAGGGAAAGGGATGAATTAAGTGAAAATCTTGCAAAATTGAAAAGAATATAAAATTTTTGCTGCTGAAACATCTAGAGCTGGTTCCTTTAGTCAATATTAAGATCAGAGAGCAGCAAAGAATCGTTTTTTTCGCTACTCATAAGTTCTCAAAAAATTTTGAATATGAGTCAATAATATTGTAATTTAACTATGTACTCTGTTTCATTCGTACTCACTACAACATTGATTTACAAGTACAGGTTGCATGAGTATGCGTACAACATTGACATCAATCTCATACAATTCGAACTATGTTTGATACATACGCCTACTCATTCTGGATCATAAATTTAGAAAAAATTATTCATAAAAATTTACAGTTTTAGTTGTTGTTGCATTTACAAAAACAGAACAAGACACATAATCAAAAAAGACAGAGCTGCAAGCAGAGCAAACACACAACTTTTTAGTGAGTATTGGAGTATTCGTACGCGAATCATTCTTAGTTTGTGGTGATTCTTGTAAATGTTGAGTCATGGAGAGTCGTAATCATCAACTTCATACGCATTGGTGAGTATGAGTACTATGAGTACTTCAAACTTTGAATATGAGTAGTATGAGTATGATGTTAAAATGAGTATAAATGCGTATAAGTATCAGAAATTATGAGTATGATTTGATTCAACTCATCTCTGTGAATACTCATTGCTGATCTCTGATTAAGTCCTAGCTTCTCACATCACCCACGTTGCAAGTGTTAATGTTATCCACAAATGTCGGAAGCTACAGTTTGAGGTCGTTTTCGAAGAACAGATTTTTGAGAAGAGATTTTCAAGGCAATTTCTATTTACTCTCCGAGTTTTTGCCAGTAGACTCCTAACATATTTCGTTATGTTAGCGTTGTGTGAGCCATGTGTTGAACCACACTACCTTTTAAACTATGGATCTGCACAATTTATTATAGCTGCATTTCAATTCTACTCTGTCATAACCCAAGCAGATACTATTTGTAGTAAAATGTCCCTTTGGCTGATGGCAAGAAATAAGGAAATGTAACTGCGGGCGCTAATATGTATATTAGGGTTGTCCCAAAATAAAAGTTGCGAATGTTCCCGACTAAAATGAAAGTTTGATTCATTCTAAGACCACGTTTCTCAAAATTTTTGTCTTGGGGTCAATATTTGGTGAGCTGCATCAAAGGATAAAAATTACCTTTTTTGAGGTTTTTGGATTTTTTTCATATTTCTTCCAAAGGAACTATATATAAATTTGGTATCATATGAAAGGTCTTTAAGAGGAGCTTTCAGTAGATTATCAGAAATTTAAAAAACATTTTGAATATTAAAAAATTTTGAAAATTTCGGTAAAAATTGTTGTTTTTCTTAATTTTTTCATTGAATTTACTTAACTAAATTGTTGAAATTTCTTGATTATAAAGACCATGTAATTTAACCAAAATGGTTTTTTCCGTTTTTCAAAATTCAATCTAGTTCAATTTTTATTAAAATTTTTTTAAACCTAATTTCTTCTCTATCTGACAACCTCTGTTAACTCAATTCATATATGTAATGGGCATCAAAATAACGCAAATCTTATAAGATTGATGTATAATACTTATACTTTTATTTTGTTATACAACGAATATTTTAATTTAAACCAAAACATTTGCGATACATCCCGCTATAATGCAATTTTCTTGTTATTCTTATATATTCGTTGTATAACAAAATAAAAGTATAAGAAATTATACATCAATGGAAAGCTTATAAGATTTGAGTTATTTTGATTAATTTAAACCAAAACATTTGCGATACATCCCGCTATAATGCAATTTTCTTGTTATTCTTATATATTCGTTGTATAACAAAATAAAAGTATAAGAAATTATACATCAATGGAAAGCTTATAAGATTTGAGTTATTTTGATGCCCATTACATATATGAATTGAGTTAACAGAGGTTGTCAGATAGAGAAGAAATTAGGTTTAAAAAAATTTTAATAAAAATTGAACTAGATTGAATTTTGAAAAACGGAAAAACCCATTTTGGTTAAATTACATGGTCTTTATAATCAAGAAATTTCAACAATTTAGTTAAGTAAATTCTATGGAAAAATTAAAAAAACAAAAATTTTGACCGAAATTTTCAAAATTTTTGAATATTCAAAATTTTTTTTTAAATTTCTAATAACTTATTGAAAGCTCCTCTCAAAGACCTTTCATATGATACCAAATTTATATATAGTTCCTTTGGAAGAAATATGAAAAAAATCCAAAAAACCTCAAAAAAGGACCTTTTTATCCTTTGATCCAGCTCACCAAATATTGACCCCAGGACAAAAATTTTGAGAAACGTAGTCGTAGAATGAATCAAACTTTCATTTTAGTTGGGAACATCTATACGTTATTTTTTCTCCATACAAACGGGGCACCCTAATGTACATCCATCGGCATACGTATGATATTAAGTTTACTACTGTGTCTCTGCTATATGTGAGCAGTAGCATTTGTTTTGTTTCCCTCTGTGGCACTTTTTATGATAATTTTGCACTTTTATTGCCCAACCATATCCCAGAGATCTCTACAATCTGTGTTTGCTGCCTTAATGTGCGTCAGTTTTCCTGCTTAATTTTCTTTTACTCTTCATTTTAACATTCAAATAAAGCGAAATAATAATGGAAACATTATTTTTATGAATGTGTGACAAGAACTCATAAATTTTTTACATTTTTATGCTCGCAACTTATAAAGTTTTTCTTCAGAAGCATTTATTTTGCAAGCAAGGAGCAAAGAGTACTAAGAATGCAAATTATTTTTTATTAAGTTTGAAAGAGCCATAGTTGGGTGGCATTCGAATGTTTAATTGTCAACAGAAAATTATAAGAGAACGGAATGTTTAATTATCCATCAATAGTTCCTTAAAAGTTTTTTTTATTATTTTCAGAGAAATAATTCCGGAAGCATGTTATCTATCATTTCTTAAGAAAACAAAAAAAATTGTTTTAAAAAAACTGTAGTCATGTCCATCGGCTGCCGAGATTTGCTACAATGTGTAGCAAAAAGTCAATTTGTTATGTTCTAAATGCTCCTACACCTACATACAATTTAAAACTTCAAAATTGGTTGTCGTTCTTCTCCCCTTACTGCTAATCACTCAAAAATTAACTTCGACTTCGAAGAATATTCGACTCTTGAATAAAGTACTATCAATACATACATAATTAGTCCTTACAATCCCACAGTCAGGATTACGAACTAGCTTCTCAAACCATTTATGTTGTGTGTGTTAATTTTATACTTGAGTGGCGGGGGACCTACAGTTTATAGTCGACCCCGAACGGCATTATTTTGAGAAACTTTTCATGGCAATTTAATTTTACTCAAAGAGTGTCTCCTGAAACGAAATCGTTGAAGAAATACTTTTGTCAGGGATGTTCGACCTTGGGGTTCAACATCTAATAAGCCAACACACTACCTACTAGACTACGGCGGCTTCAAGGTGCTGTCAATATAAAGTAAAAATTAGAGGCAATGTCAGGAAAGTAAACTCATATTGGCAGCTTTGTGGAAACCATGTGCTCCCAAGAGGAGTAATGGAAAAAATCCCATATGGTGAGCATTTCACAACTAAGTACCGAGCGTACCATATTGATGTGCAGGTACCACCAGGTATCAAGTATACTGTTACGTTCTTTACCTTTTGAAAACGTTTCAAATATGAGCTCTTAGATTGCAATTAAAATAATAATAAATCTGTATTTAGTTTTAAACAAAAATTTCTTATTATTCGCACAATTCTATGTGCCACTTTTTACAACTCAATGTAAACAACAACAATTGCTTTTCTTTGTTATTCCTCTGTTTATACCCTTTGCATAAAAAATAACAATTACTAGACAATTATTCGACAGATCTTTGTAACGGAGATATTCAAACCATGATTACTCTCGTCAAACGCGCCGCGTTTTCACACAAGACTGACTGAACTTCACTCACTCCAGTCGCCTGCTTTGCCTTGCCTTTTATATGACAGGGCAAACAGTCTGATGAGTGTTCTTGAAGGCGAACGTTAATGACTTCACTTTCACGAAATCTCTATAAATGTAAACATCCTTCTTGAAGGCAAACGTTCATGACTGCCTTCTCGAAATCACTATAAATGTAAACATCGTTGTTTACATTTATTATTGTAGTGCCGCTTGTGTATTTTTGTTTACTTGTTTGCCATTTTTTATGCTGGTATTTTTTGTTATGTTAAGCAGTACGATCATTTGTAAACAGGTTTGTTTACTGCATTGTTTTGTTTTTGTAGCTTTTATTTACAATTTTAATATTTAGCGATGTAAAAGCAAAACACTAAGTTTAAGATTTTTCATTTTCGTAACAATATGTATCGCGCATCAGTACTGGCGAGAATAAATGGATGTGTTAAAAATACGTATGGGAGGCCAGCCTAAGGAAGAGAATAAATTTGGTACCTTATCGAAGCAGGTTGTTGCAGGAGACTTGTGTGGTACATAATTTACCCATTTGCATTATTGCAGATATGTAATGCAGTTGCATATCACCCAAAACGCTTGCCTTTACATTGCTGTGATCAGGGCCTGTTAGTTTGCATTATGCAATCCTTTTATCGAATTTAATTTATTTAACAGATGTAAAGTAGCTATGCACTCTTAAAATATTTACAATGTCATGTAATAAATGTAAATTATCTAACTGTATGTACGTTACTGCATAAATATGCAGACTGCTCTACTGTAAACACAAATCAGAAAAAAAACAAAAAATGGTAAAAAATTCTATTTCATCTACAGACGTCAGTACTAGCAAGACTTGTATGTTGTCTGGATATTGTATGTCAGAACGTTTTCGATTTTCCATATCAAAATATATTGAATTTTAAAAGAAGTTTAATCTTTCAAAAGAATATTTCCATTCATGCATATTGTTTACTACGGTTTGTATATACAGTGTGTGCGTGATATGTGTGGTTTGTGTATCAAAATTTTACTTCAATTGTCATATTTTCTGGCATTATCTGTCATTTAAAATATTTTCTAGACAATTTCCGCAAAAGCATTCCCTCATGCTTTCTAGTTTTTTTTTCTATTTTGCTTCTTGTTAGTTTTTATGTCAAGAGTTTTGCATGTCATTTTGCGCAAGCTACTCGTGTATTCTTGTTTTGAATTTTTCCTTAAATTTTAAATGAAATTAAAAAGGAAAATTCTTTTAATGCCAAAATATCTTTACTTTCTATAGAATTTTAAACAAGAATGGATGCAGTTAGTAAGTCACACCCGGCCAATATTTAATGAAAATTACAGGCAGCTGATGTAATTGATGCACAAACAGGAACAAACAAACGAAAAGGAGAAAGGAAATATCGTACTAATGTTTGGTCACAACTAGATGTAGGCTTCAATGAACCCAGCTTACTTGGGCCCTATATGGCCCCATGCTGACACCAATAGTATCTAGTCCGTTATATAATTGTAACTCCTGTTTGGCATCTCTCAGCCTTTCCAACAGTCCTATGCGGAAGTGAATTTCTCTCAGATCGTCTTTTGAAAGACACATACATAATACATACATGCATACACACATACATACAGAGGCGGATATACTTTTGACATTTGGAGTATCCAGGACAAACAGCAGCCATAAAAGCGGAGAATGAAACAAATGGCAGTAACGATGGGTGAACAGCTTAAAGGGAAGATGGACATTTTACCTTGTCTCTGATATAACCCTTTGGATTGAGAACAAACATTGCGAACTGAACCACTACGTAACCCAGTTCCTAACTGGCCATGGATGCTTCAGCAAGATTTGGATATGATTCTTCCCCTATATGCCCAAATGGTGTAGATGAAGAGGAATATGCGGGGCATATTCAAACATGACCAGATTTAGAAGGCCCGGGGAAATGAGTTCAGGACCAAACCGGCTTATGGGGGAGAGTGGTTGAAGAATCTAGAGGGTAGGCACGAATGATGGTGCATCGTGCACTTCTTTGTTGGAACAAAAGTGTCTTTCGAAGATTCCCATCTCCGGTCCAAGACAAAAAAAATGACCTTTACAATGCACCCGTTAGGATTACGACCTAGATTCTCACACTATTTATGTTGTGTTGTGTAAATTTGTATGAGGACAATAGATTTTGTGTTTGAGAAACTTTTCAGGCCGATTTTATTTTGCTTCCCAGTTATTGTCAGATATCTGCTGAGAGGAAGTCGCCCTGAGAAATATTTTTTCATATTTCATGTTTTGTTGGAGATATCAGTTGGAGATGAACTGTGTGTCCCATGTCTAATAAGCCAACACAGTACCTACTAGATTACGGCGGCTATATAATATTGTTACGTTTTTACCTTTTTAAAAACGTTTAAAATATGAGCTCGTAGATTGCAAATAAAATACAAATAAATTAGTGTTTAGTTTTAATTAAATTATTTATTGTTCGTACAATTATGTGTGCCACTGTCTACAACTTGATGTAACAACAACCATTTCTTTGTTATTCCTCTGTTTATACCCTTTGCATAAACCATAACAGTTAATGGACAATTATTCGACAGATCATTGTAATGGAAATCTTCAGACCAATATTACTTTCTTCAAACGCACCGCGTCTTCACACGGGACTGATGGACTTCACGAACCCACTCGCCTACTTTGCCTTGCCTTTTATATGGCATGGTAGACAGTCTCATGAATGTTCTTGAAAGCGAACAGTCGGGACTTCGCCTTCTCGAAATCTCTATAAATGTAAACATCGTAGTTTACCTTTATTACTCTAGTGTTGTTGGTATATTTTTGTTTTTTGTTTACCATTTTTCATGGTGGTATTTTTTGGTATGTTAAGCAGGATGATAATTTGTAAACAGGCTTGTTTACTTAACTGTTTTGTTTTTGTAGCTTTTGCTTATAATTTTAATGTTAAGCGATGTAAAAGCAAAACAACAGTATCTAGAATTTTTATTTTCGGAACAATATGTTTTGTCACTAAATTATGGTTGTCCAAGAATTCTAGTATTCAGGTTCGCAAGTGCTGGACAATGACGGATAGGTTTTCATGTGGTCTCCTCTTCTTTCTTATCGTTGTAGCTTCTGCAAAAGGCATTGTGAGGTATTCCCAGTCTCCAGGCGTAAACACTCACCCGTTACGACTGCTATAAAGGTTCTTAGATGTAATCTTGTTAGGTTCAATGCAAATCCTCTTCTAAATATATCCATGTCCGACCAGATCTATATGGTGCCTCTGTGAGTAAATGAACCTACTTACCTTTGCCTATAAATGGAGTTTTTGTAAGTCGATTTGTTTGTCTCTCTGCAGAGGATCACCAATATCATGTAGCAATTCATTTGAATTTTGAAATTTGGGGAGCTAGGCCGTAATTCTGACTGAGGGTTGTAATGGCCAATTATGTATGTATGTATGTATGTACTACATGCTTGATATGTATTTCTCTTATTAAAGAAAATTTGCCATGAAAAGTTTCTCACAATTCTGCGTTTCGGAGTCGACTTCAAACTGTGAGTAACGCCACTCATGTATAAAATTAACATACACAACATAAGTGGTTTGAGGAGATAGGTTGTAATCCTAACTGAAGGGGTCTAATGACCAGTTATGTATGTATGTATTACCGCCCACAGCCATTTATAATATGTGTTTTCATTTACTTTTGCGGCCATAATTATGCCAATAAAACACATGTTAAGGTAATGAAAATTACAGCGTTTGTGCAAATTGTAGAAAGAAACGTGTATGGAATTCCATGCCAATACAATTTACACATGAAATCCTAACGAAACCAAACAATAAATTTTTCCCATGCAGACGTATGGATTCAGTATGGATTTTTATACAAACGTATGAATTATTTCGTGTATTCAATGCATTGGAGAGTTTGAAATACGTTTTTATAAGATGAACGAAATTAAACCACATGGCTTAGGAAGTAGAAAAACTGTGAGATTCAGATATGAATTCTAAAATTAAAGTTAACACAATAAACACTTGTAGTTATGGATCCATTACAAACAACTTTTTCAAAGAAAAAACATAGAAAATCTCCCAGAGATTTTCAAATTCATTTAACTTCGGTTTGGTGTTGTTATTTATTTATATATGTACGTGTTGAATCGTTTAAAATTGAATCCATTTGCCACAAAATCATCAATTTTATAAATCGTACTCGTTAATCATTTTCTATTAAACAAGAAATGATACAACAGATGCTGTTGCCTGTTTCGCGGTTATCTAATATTTTATAGGATGAAGATTTGCAAGGAAAAACAATTTCAAATAAAAATAAAAAGGTTTTGTTCTGATATAACCGCAGAATATAAAACAAAAATTATAGGAATACAACAGAAAATTTTGTATTGTTCTGAAAATGAAAAATTTAGATACTGGTGTTTTGCCTTTACATCGCTTAACATTAAAATTGTAAACAAAAACAAAACAATGCAGTAAACAAACCGGTTTACAAATTATCGTACTGCTTAATATAACAACAAACACCAGAATAAAAAATATGGTAAACAAGTTAACAAAAATACAACAACGAACACTACATTAATAAACGTAAACAACGATGCTTACATTTATATAGATTTCGAGTAGGCGAAGTCATGAACATCCGCCTTCAATAACTTTCAATCAGACTGTTTAATTTGATATATTAAAGGCAAGGCAAAACTGGCGAGTGAGTTGGTGAAGTTCAATCAGTCTTTTGTGAAGATGCGCTGTGTTTGAAGAGAGTAATCGTTGCCTTTACAAGGTTCTGTCGAATAATTGCCTAGTAATTGTTATTGTTTATGATAAGGGTATAAGCAGAGGAACAACAAAAAAGGCAATTGTTGTTGTTTACATAAAGTTGTGAACAGTGGCACACAGAATTGTGCAAATAATAAAGAATTTTAATTAAAACTAAACATAAATTTACTTTTATTTTAGTTGCAATTTACGAACTCATATTTTAGACGTTTTTAAAACTTAACAATTCTTGGCATGATCATATACATGATGGCCTGTTTCTATTTTAAATTTAGATTTGCTTTCCAAAGAATGCTAGAAATGAAAAGAACAGGAGTCCTAAGTTGGTTCCTTTCTTCAGCACCACGTAACAATCAATCACGAATTAATATTTGTACAATCAAACATTTTGCGTGATTTTTTAACGGAGATCTTCAAACCACGGTTATTCTCTTCGAACAAATCGCGACTTCACGCAAGACTGACTGAACTTCACTAACCCCGTCGCCTGCTTTGCTTTGCTTTTTATGTGGTGCAGTAAACAGTCTGATGAATGTTCTTGAAGCGAACAACTTCTCAAAATCTCTTCTTAATGTAGTGTTGTTGGTATATTTTTGTTTACTTTTTTACCATTTTTTATGCTTGTGTTTGTTGTTCTATTAAGCAGTACGATTATTTGTAAACAAGATTGTTGACTGCATGGTTTTGTTTTTGTAGCTTTTGTTTATAATTTTAATGTTAAGCGATGTAAAAGCAAAACACCAGTATCTTGATTGTTCATTCTCGTAACAGTATAACATTTTTTGTAGAAGAATGTCGCTTTTACAGTTTCCCATTATAAGTAAACGTCTTCATTAAGGCAAAACTGCATTCACTTTAACGGTCATAACATAAGCTCTTCCACAATTGAAACTCCGTTTAACACAATTTATTTCAAATTACTTGAACATTTTATTCACACAAAAGCAAAAATAAAAACAAAAAAGAAAAAGAAAAGAATCAACAACACGCAGTTAAGTTGTTAAGACAGCAATCATAGGCCACTGCAAAGCTAAATATTGTTAACCACGCAATGCAGCGGCTATCACGGTAACAAGCTGGCTGATATACACTCAATCGAAATTATAAAACACAACATCATTAACTTCGTGCTGCATGCTGCATGCAAATATTAAATTTGCAAATTTGTGTGCATGTGTGTGTAAGTGCTTTAGCAATTATGATAACATTGTAAAATAAACTTATAATGGTCATTTGAAACTGTGTGTGTGTGTGTGTATGAATCATCATTTTAAACCATTTTGACAACGATGATAAATGGCCGTAGGCGTATGAACAACATTTTTCAAAGAATTTTTTTATAAAAAATGAATGAAAAAACTTTAATTTTCAAATACCTGGTATAGTCGTCATACTAAATGCACTTTCATTTCAGTTATCAGAAAAACAGAAATTATTTTCGACAGAAAATTAAATGATTTCGTATTTCTGACGAACATACTTATGTAAATACTGATGCACGAACAGTTGGTGAGGTAAATGTTGTGATACAGGCGTGTGAATCATGTTAGAGGAAGTCAACGATATGATAGGCCTTCATTTCTATATTCTCTATTAGGGTATACATTTTATATGAGAAGCAAAAGCAAAATTTATTGATCCATTCACTTTCAATTTTGTTGTTGTAATATTGTAAGTCTCCGCAGTTCAGTCGGCAGTGTCTTAGTTTGTTAGACGAGAACCCGTGGATTAAGACACAAAAGAACAAAACGAAATATAAAGAAAAGTAGTGTGCCGTAGTGTTCTGGCAAGAATTCCTGGAATAAATAAAATTGTCAAGTCTGTAGGTCATGCCCACATAAAGCGGATAATGTGAGGAGCTCGGTTGTAATCCTAATTTAAGGGTTGTGACGATGAATTAGGTTAACTAAGTAATCGTTATTTGCCGCCATTGATAATTTTACATTTCTTTCTAAGAAAATGGTGAATCGAGAGCTACTTAACCGTAGATCCAGCCTTAAAAAACTTCATAATTCTAGCTTATGTATCACTTTTGATACATGCTTTTATTACATAGAATTGTTGCGATTATTGATGGATTTTATCAAAAAATTTATATATTTTGATTTACTCTAAATCATTTTAATAAAACCATTTTATATTATTACATTTTATTATCACTTTAAGAAATTTAGGGCAAAATTTTTTGCATGATGTACATTGAAGCATGTTTTTTACGTAAAAATCAAATACTTTCTGTCAGCTTGGTTTTATTTTTTTCTAAGTGGTAACAATTTTACATCTAGCGCCCTCACTTTGTAGTGATTTATAAGTTTCGAATTGTTTAGATGGGGCATCTTATTGTCACTCCCATCAGTAACGCTCCCAATCGAGGGCTGGCTGAAACCTGATGGTACAAACCATCGTTATATTTCGCTAGACAAATTTGTTGTCAACGTCATGTGTGGTAAAAAAGTTTCCTGTTACAATAGAACATCGATTATGTCCATAATAATGTTCTCTCTTTGATTCCTCTCTGGTTTCCCGGATACAGATTTACCTAAATTCGTAGTAAGTAAGTTACTACTAGAAAGTAGTTACTAATCTACATCTACAAAATTATTGGAATTATTAAATGCTGAAAGTGTTTCAGCGATAAGACATTAAGGGTGTAAATTTATAATCATTTCCTAGTAGCACATTATCAAAGCGAATGCTTCTGTTATCTCATACATACATAGTTGTCCGAAATATTATATTTCTATAATATCCATGAAATAAAACATAGGATGAATACCTTTTTTCTAATGTTTGTCTGCCACGTGAGATAAGAATGCGAAGAGCAGTAGGAAAGACACTACAACATTTCAAGAAACACCTGCTACCAGCCTTCGCGTAAATTGGTAATATTTTCTCTTCCCAAACTTTCTTCTTCTTCAGAGCCTTTAGCAGCAACAATATTACATACATACATACACAATTGGTCATTCAACCTTTCGTTGTAAATTGGAAATGTCTGATCTAAGGTTTGATTCTTGGTTTGACGCCCAATAAGCTGACATGCTACATGTTAAACTACGATTACTTCAATCGAAATCAAGAACAGATAATTCAACCTCTTCATTTTCATCCAACACTTAACATTCAATTCCTTCTCAAATACCATAAATAATGTATTATTTACAATAAAACTTTCATGTTCTGGCTAGTCAGCAATTTTCCTTATGTGTATGAATACTTCAAACAAGGCTCGTAATACGTAATAACGTTATTCGAAATCTACCAAGAATAAGAAAAAAAAGTGGTAAAGTTGTTATTGATGGCCAATACTTTGAATTATTTATTTGTAGCCATTTCTTCTTCCTAACGTTATATTTAAAAAAAAAGAACAGCTGAAGCTAAAGAGATGTCCTTAGATAGGGTTTGCTGTTAACGCTTCCTATCTTTACATTTAAATAAAAGAAAGTGTGTGTGAGATACCATCGATATTTTTAATTTGTCTACAAGACATAGGACAAAACAAGGTATATGTTATCGACAAGTAGAGACGTGCGGTGTATTGATTCTTAGATTACTGCCGATAACTATATTTTTCATATAGTCAAAGAATTTATTTATCTTGGCTTCGTCGTGACCACCAAAAATGATGTCAGTCTGAGGATCAAGCGCAGGATCACTCTTGCCAACAGGTGCTACTATGGTCTCAATAAGCAATTGAGCAGCAGAGACCTCTCTCGTACGAAAAAACTAATACTCTACAAAACGCTCATCTTACCGTGCTTTTTTATGGCGCAGAAGCATGGACTCTATTAAGCACTGATGCAGCAGCCTTGAGAGAAAAGTCCTACGTATGATCTTCGGTCCAATGCGAGTTGGCGATGATTTCCGCATCCGATCCAACAGTGGGCTGTACGAACTCTTCAACGACATAGACGTTGTGCAGCGTATTAATATCCAGCGGCTGCGCTGGCTCCGCCATGTCTTTCGAAGGGAGGAGGATGGTCTGGCGAGAGGGGTATTTGATGCGGGGATCTGCGGAAGTCGGCGAAGAGGACGATCTTGTATCCGTTGGAAGGACTAAATCGAGGAAGCCATAACAAGGTTTGGTGTGACCAACTGGGGTAGGCACACAAGAAGCAGAGGCGGCTGGAAGAATGTGTTGCAGCAGGCCGAAATCCGTTAATCGGGTTATTCATGGCCAATTAAGTAAGTAAGGAAGTTAGACGACGTCCAAATATCTGCAATGGCTTCTCTGAATAGAGTGCATTCGAAATGTCCTGTTTTCTATGGCTCTGGCACATAAATCAGCCGATGACATGTGTTATATCGTGGCTCCTTCACATATAGCTGTAACTTAAGAAAATCGTGAAAGAAAAACTTCAACGGGGTTTAAACGCATGATCTCCTTGGCCAGTCTACACCTCATCCATTAGGGTTGGCCATGCCCCCAAATCGCTCGTGCAGAATATCCAATTAACAATTAACTGTGTGAGACGTAGCGTCACCTTGTTGAAACCATATGACAAACTAAAAGAAATTGGTAATCATCGATCTGTATGCTCGCCATGGAAAGAAAGATATATGGACAGATGTTGCAGCCAAGCGAAAATCCACCACAAGCAGTGACTTTTTGAAATGTGTTGAGGTTCTTGTATCTCATGGGGATGGGAATCGTTCCCAATTCGACAATTTTGTTTATTTACGTACATATTCATACAGAAATAGGACTTATCAATCAGTAAAATTTTTCGATGAATATTCGAGTCAGCTTCAGAGTCCCTTTTGTCACAGATTTTTCGATAATATCAGTTGTCAGTTAACCCATTTCCGCCCGCCGTACTATATATAGTACACAACTTAAAGTCGAAGTAAAAATTACAAAATGTAGTTTTTTATTCTGGAAACGCTTGCTACCAGTCAAAAAGAGTACATGCAACATCCACGCAGCTGTTGTAAATCATAGTTCAAAAATATCAATGAGGAGAATCCCCATTTTGGCTACCGATTTATTTCTTGTGGGACTGTGAATGGTTATTTAGTTTATTTTACATTAGTTAACTTTAAAGAACGTTGAAAAGCAGTTTATTTACTGGATAACATCACATTCTAATAAAAGCAATTTAAAACGGTTTAGTTCGCATAGGATTTTTCAAGCTATAGCATGTTAAGTGTTGCTGTACTAAGTTTAGTACACTGGGCGTTCAAGGTAAGATAAAATAGTGCAGTGGAGACGTTTTCATTCCGGCATTGTGCTTTAGAATCAAAGTGTTTCCTGGTTTTTTGATTGCTTTTTTTTGAATAGCGTCTTGTTATTAATTAAAAATACTTTGAAAGATATAAAATGGCGAACCGACGTAGCAAAAACTATTTTAGGTTGGAAGAGGCAATGTGTGACATTATTAGCCAAGATAATGAAAATGACGTTACTTACGATGTAGTTATGCTGCCACCCGATTTAGATGTTCTCACTGACGAAGAGGAAGGTGGAGACGATGAATTATATGAAAATAAACTACCTCGAGATGTGCCCGGTAATATATAGGTGGTTACTTACAGACCTATTTATCAAAAGCGCCAACAGAACCCGAAGAACATGCAGTTTACTTTACTTTTTTACAAATTACGATCTTCTTGTAGACCTGAAGAGCCTTGGATACAGAGCTACTGGAACCTTGCGTGAAAACAGGACTAAGCGATGTCCATTTATTTCATCAAAAGATATGCGTAAAAAGCCTAGAGCTGAATATGACCATAGGTTTGATAAAGCAAATGAAATTCTTATGATTAGATGGAAAGATAGTAATGTTTGCACGATTGGAACAAATTTCGATACCTTGGAGCCTATCGGAAAAGCTAAAAGATGGTGTTATACAAATAAGCAAAAAGTTGACGTCAGCATGTCTCACGTTTTCCAAAGCTACAACAACGCTATGGGTGGGGTAGATCAGATGGACCAGTCTATAGGAATGTACCGAATTGCTGTAAAAGGTAAAAAGTGGTGGTGGGTCTTGTTTACTTATTTAGTGGACTTGACTGTTTCAAATGCATGGAGACTATATTGCATTGCAAACCCTAATAATCGTGTGGATCAATTATGGTTTCGCAGACATATAGAACGAACATATCTCAGTGACAAAAAGGACAATAAATGTAGGCAAACATCTTCCAGAACTGAAGGAGAAGAAAAAAAAATAATGGCCACAACCCCCAAAAAATTCCAAATCAACTTCGATGTGTTATATGCTCAAATCGAGTTAAAACATCATGTTGTAAGTGCCTGAAAACACTTTGTTTGGAAAGAGGATGTTTTACAAAATACCACACGTAACCGCCCATTGTACTAAACTTAGTACACCTCAAAAAACACAACTTAGAATATTTTTTTGTTTTTTTTTCTTTTATAGTACTATAAAAAATGTTATTTAAATCTAAAAATAAAGATTGAATTTTAAAAATTGTTTGCGGTTCTCATTTGGGCGTTAATGGGTTAAAGTCACCGTAGTCTAGTAGCTAGTGTGTTGGCTTATTAGACGTGAGGCCACGTAGGCAGTATGTTGGCTTATTAAACGTGAGTCCATGGTCCAAACCCCAAGTCAGACATCTCCAACAGGACGAAATATGAACAACGACTTTGGAGAATTTATACATAAATACATTGTTCAAATGGAGAAAACCATGCAATATTTATTTGTCGCAAGTCAAGTTGTTATATGACATGAAAATTATTTCACAACGTTTTGTGCTACAAGTTCTCATCAATGTGTCGACATTATGACCATTTGGAGATAGTGGTGGTGATGATGATGGTGACAGTGATGCGTAGTAGTTATTAAAAAAAAATATTCCATTCCATTCCATTCCATTCTTTATTTTCAAATAATATATACATTCTTTTTCAACTAAAAATAATATACATATACATAAATAGTTCAAGTTATGCAACTTTTTCTTCTTAATAATTAATAGTTATTTACAAAATTATAATTAAGTATATATTAATAATAGTATTGGAGGCAAAATTTTAAAAAACCTATTTGAATATTTAAAAAAAAAAAAAAAAAAAAAAAAAAAAAATATAATTTGAAGGATAACCTTAATTTTTATATACGCAATCCAAGGACTAATCATATATTCATCCATCTACTGGTCTTTCATCATGCTCAGAGCATTTCTATCGTATCTTTCATTAAGCGTTTCCTATCTTTATATTTAAATAAAACGAAGAGTTTTAAAATCAACGAAATTTCTTTATTAATTTGAGAGACCATCTTAATTATTAGCTTATTATTATTATTTATTCGGCGACTTCTTCTCAGTACATTTCTGAAAAGAACTCTGAGAGTAAATAAAATTGCAATGAAAACTTTCTCAAAATTGTGTCGTTCGTGGTCGACTTTAAGCTGTAAGTCACGCCACTCATGGATAAAATTAGCACACACTGCATGTATGGTAGGAGAAGCTAGGTGGTAATCCTAACTGAAGTGTTGTAGTGACCAATTATGCTTGTGTCAGATGCCGTTCAGCAAATGGTTGTCCATGATGAGTTGGCAAAACAGGCTGAATAAATGTCAACTAATTTGAAAGACGTTTCTTCAACTAGATGGCAGTTATCAATTATTTGTTATACAGTTGGGAAGTTCCTGTATAAGAACCCTATATATTTCAATGAGAATCTCATCTCTCATATTTCTTACTCATGAAATTTTAAATATAAATGAGTCAACAACATTAAAATTTCACTACTCTGATTCATTCGTACTCACCACAACGTTGATTTATTAGTACAGGTTGCAATGAGTATGCGTACAACGTTGACATCAAACTCATAACATTCGAAATATGTTTGATTCATATGCCTACTCATTCATATTCCTAACTTTAGAAAAAATACTTATAAAACTCATAAATGATTCGAGTGATTCCAATCATTCATCAAAACTTACAGTCTTAGTTGTTGTTGCATTTACAAAAAAAAGAAAACAGACACATAAGCAAACAAGACAGAGCAGCAGGCCGAGTAATTTAGTGTTCGTACGCGAATCATACTTATTTTGTGATTCGTGTATATGTTGAGGTATGGAGAGTCGAAATCAACAACATCATACATGTTGTTAAGTATGAATATGAATACTGCAAACTTTGAATATGAGTATAGGTTCCATGATATTAAAATAAGTATGAATGTGTATAAGTAGCAGAAATTATGAGTATGATTCGATTCTACTCATCTTTTTTAATACTCATTGCTAATATCTGGTGCCTATTACATACAAATAAAAATCTTTCCTTTTCTTTTGGTTAACTCTTCTTGCCAATCATAAGCTTAATTGCCACACAAATTTTAAACTGCGCAGCATTTTTGTAAACTTTGCTACCAAGTTTCCTATTAAATGTGGCTTCAATTACACAAAGAATTCTCTGGAAAATAGAAAAAGGGTCCGTGGAATTGTATGTGGCATAAGGAAGTGAAATGAAATCCTGTTTGAAGAGATAGAAAATATAGGAAAAATGAAAAGGAAAAAACCATTAAAGACCAGATTTGTTGGTTTATCTCAGCAATTAATCACACTTTTGAAGTTTACCAGGCTGGCAAAGTCTACCAGGCTTAAAGATAAACGACATTTAAATGGCCATCTTGAAAATTAATATATGCACTGTGTGGTGATTTTCTGATTGCCGAACTTCTAAATGACCGTTACAAACCGAAATCAGGAAAAATGCTATGAAATGTGGGACTTGTGGGAAAAAATAATAGAGCGTTCTTAACCTCACTTTTAATTAAATTTCTTATTGCTTGAATTCTTTTGCTATGTTCTTATTGTTGTTGTTTTTGTAATTTGAATTTTCGGTCTCCATGAATGGAAATTTCCATAAATAACTGATCCCAAGATGGCAATAACTTATGCCAACTGTGTGAGGGAGCTTATGAGAGAAAGCCTGGGGGGTGCATTACGCGCAAAGAAAAGTAAGTGAATAAAGAAACTAAAGAAACCTATCTTCTGCAATGATAAGAAATTAACCAGCAAATAAGCCAACGTTTCCGCGTTTTTCCGCTGCCCCACATACAGGGACTATAGGGACAGGGAAATAAACAGAGAGAAAAAACCTTCACTTCCACTTCACCAAGGCCATACAACAGCATGCAATTACATATGTATGTACATACGTAGCGTCATAAAGTTGTGTTCTTCTTCTTGAAGACTTGGTTTGTTGGGTCACTTAACAGTTGTTAGTTGCATTTCAAGTGGAACGGCATAAATTACTTTGTGTTTCCATTGCTGTATCACTTGAAATGTCGCTGGTGTTTGAGCATGAAATTGTTCGTTCAGTTAATTTACATTTTTATTGAAATATTTACGACTCCTAATAGCCATGAACAGGACATCAAACACAATAAAAACGACAAAACATATACGAAAATCTTTAACAATGCTTAAGAGATATTGGCTTAATAACATGAATCTTAAAGGTCTCTACAAATACCCTGAGGATGTTTGCAACTGCCAAATTAGTTGTCATTTATTCAGTCTATTTTGCCAAATTACCATGAAGGGTAATTTGTGTTTACTGAATGGGTTCTAGAGGAGTTGGCAACTCCAGAGTACACTTGTTTATAATGGCGATCGTTTCGAACGCAATATGTATATTTCCTGATAATGAGAATGAATTATCAGAACAAATTGTTGCAATGCCTCTGAGGCATTAATGCATCTCAGAGGCATATGTCCGCAGCGGCTTAGAATTATATAGGCTATTCGATCAGTTCAATGTTTGACGAATAAAATTAGCTGTACGGCGCCAATGAAGTCACCGTAGTCTAGTAGGTATTGTGTTGGCTTATTAGACATGACTACACGTTTCAAACCCCAGGTCAGACATATCCAACATAACGAAATTTGAAAAAATGTTTCTTCGGCGATTGAATCCCAGCAGATTTCTGGCAAAAACTCTGAGAATCAAATAAAATTGCCATGAAAAAGCTTCTCCAAAAATCAGTCGTTCGAAGTCGACTTTAAACTGTAGGTCCCATTAATCATGGGTAAAATTTACACCACCCACCTTAAGTGGTGCGAGAAGCTAGGTCGTAATCCTGACTGAAGGGTTATAATGACCAATTATGTATGTATATATGAAAGGGTTATGGAGCAGTTGGCAATTCACCTTCAGCGATAAGGCACATTTCGGTATCAATTAGTGCTTTAACAAACAAAATCTAACAAGTTGTCCAAGGGTGACCAATGCATACCAAAAAGTCACTGTTTGATATGGAGTTTAAGTTTGCGGGAGCCATCTATCCACCTAGCACTACGAACGTCATTAGTCTGACCATCCTTGTCAACGACGAGTACTATAACCCGATATTATCGACTTCTTTTGACCTAAATTGAATGATGTGGACACAAACAATATCTGGGCGACTCATGTCACATTGAATATTCTGTACAAGCGGCATCTTAAGTGGCAGTGAAAAATCTGTCGTTCCGAGTCTATTTAAAACTGTAGGGCCCACCACTCATGTATAAAATTAATACACACAACTAGGCCGTAATCCTGACTGCAGGGTTGTAATGACCAATTATGTATGTATGTATGTATGTATGAAAAGGTTATGGAGCAGTTGGCAATTGGCCTTAATTGTCATCGAATAATCAGCTTCAACGATAAGACCGATTTCGAAATCAATGAGTGCTTGTGCCGCACACCAATCAATGACAGGGCTTCCTCGATTTGGTCCTTTCAACGCATACAAGGTCGTCCTCTTCGCTGACTTCCGCAGATCTTCGCATCAAATACCCGTCTCGCCTGAGCATCCTCCTCCTTTCAAAGGACATGGCCGAGCCAGCGCAGCTGCCGGATATTAATACGCTGCACAACGTCTATGTCGTTGAGGAGCTCATAAAGATCACTGTTGTATCGGATGCGGAAATCATTGCCAACTCGCACTGGGCCGAAGATCTTACGTAGGACTTTTCTCTTACCCACATCATCGGTCAAATTCAGCACTATCTATGCGTAAGAGTTATAGAAAATTTAACATTTGGGATTCACTTCATCCAGGGTAGCCATGGCGGACATTTGAACGATGTTATGTCCACACATAGCGCAATTAATAGACCGACAAACAGAAACAATTTCAAATTTATTTCACACACACTAAATACGGAAAGCGCTTAATGAAAGACCCAAAATTCAGTTCTAATAAATTGTAAAGTTTTATATTTTATGATACACTTTAGTGCAGGTCGTTGCCATTTTTAGCAGAATAATAAATGTTACACACAAGTGATAGCTAGTCCTAATGGTCTATTTTGCTTCATTAATTTTTCAAGGCTTTTACTGTTTATACTACCGCATATAGCCTACACACAGTCTCTATATTTGCCCTTAAAAATCTTATAAATTTTAATTTTCAAATTTCTTTTGTAAATATTTTCTAAACCCTTTAGAAAAAGAAAAAATTAAGCCACCATAATGGATGTCGTTTTTTTTGGAGTTGAAGGTTCAGTGGCTTAAGTCCATATTCAGTTGAATAAAAATCATATTACGCTACATATACAAGTATGGGAGTTTAGGTGGGTGAATGTAGCTATTGTAAGAGTAACACACATCCTTATTGTACATACGTTCGTGATTCCTATGTCATAATTTGCAACCAGACAGCTATTGTTAGCGTAAGTAACGTAATTCTATATATTCGTACACTCTAGCAAATGAATACCACAGATAAAATGATGAGCTGTGGCGAATAGAGTGGCCATATGATATTTAAATGATTACAGTGGGTCATTACAATCTTTTAATCAGGGTTGCAACCAGAGAGCAACAATGAATCGTTTTTCGCTACTCATAAGCATTCATGAAATTTTTAGTATGAGTGGGTCAACTGTATTGAAATTTACCTAATCTGATTCATTCGTACTCACTACAACGTTAATTTACAAGTACGGGTTGCAATGTTGTCTTGTGAGTATTTTAGAGTTCGTACGCGATTCATACTTAGTTTGTGATTGATTTAATGAGAGTCGAAATTAACAACATCATACGTGTTGTTAAGTGTGAGTACGATGAGTACTTCAGACTTTGTATATGAGTGGTATGAATATGATATTAAAATAAGTATAAATGCAAATAAGTATCAAAAATTATGAGCATGATTAGATTCTCCTCATCTTTTTGAATATTAATTGCTGACGTCTGGTTACGGCCTCGCTTCTCACAGCACTTATGATGTGTGTGCTAATTTTCGAAGGATAGATTTTGGAGAAACTTTTTCGTGGAAATATGTATTTCGTTTTGGAGATGTCTGACCTGGGGCGACTGCATCATTCAAATAGCAGAGTACAGAGGTTTGTTTGTTCTTATTCTTTTAAAATTTCAAATACTTTGCAAAGGCGGTTTTATCGTCGTATTATATGGCAAATGCTAATAATAACATATAACCAAAGGCAAAAGGGGCTCCCAAAGGGTCTCAGAGGTTTATTTAGCAAGTAATTCTGACATTTTGTGAAGAACTATCAACCGATTTTGGTTTCTTACATGTTTCTTACAATATTTGTGACATTATGTGACATTTTTGTTCCACTGTATGTCAACATATAGAGACGTTGTATCTCTTGTGCATGTATCATACATAAGACCGTATGTATGTACATGGTAGTAATAATTTTTGTTGCCACAGAATCATGATCTTTTCCACACAATGCCTTTAAGCTTCTTAAATAAAGTTCATTAGCTGAACCATAGTTTACTTTACACCAATATAAAGCATCAAACTTAACATAGACAGATAAAAAGAAATTTCATACAAACTTTCCTTATATGCTACATAGAAATTTTAAACAAAATCCATAGTAATGCAGTAAATGTCTGCAGTAAAATAAGAAATTTTTATAAATTACTTATCGTAGGGTGCTATCCTAACCAGCTAAACTTATTTGATATAAAACACTTCCATTCATGCAACATGAACAAAGGTTTATAACATATATTCAATATGCTTATGATTTTACTTTACGAGTAACAGAGACTCTATTCACAAAACTTATTTTAAAAACTAAAAAATTTATAAGCACAACAAAAGCTACTTTTCGTTGAATTTCCTAGGAGACTTAATTGAGATTGCTTGCGAAAGTTTATGTTATTTTTGCCTTAATAAGGGCAATGGACTTGACACTTATATACACAGTGCGTCTATCAACTTGACTATGGGACTACTATGAATATCACTGAACGATAAAAATTGTTTTTAAATTTGATTTCTTCTCATAAGAAAGTCTACCTTCAACTATTTCTTAAACAACCCATATTCCTTAGCCTTAGATGTTTATAAATCAGTTGGAATAAAACAGAAGCATTGACATCCATCGCTCTATATGTTAAAACTCCATCAGAAAACGAATTTCGTTTTATTTGTCATAAACGTATTGTCTTAAGGCAAAAAAGTTTTCAACAGTTTTTGGTTTGGTACACATACATGGGAGAGATCAGCAATGAGTATTCAAAAAGATGAGTAGAATCGAATCATACTCATAATTTCTGATACTTACACGCATTCATTTTTATTTTAATATCATATTCAAAGTTTGAAGTACTCATCGTACTCATGCCTAACAATACGCATGGTGCTGTTGATTTCCACTATCCTTTACTCAACATTTACAAGAGTCACAAAATAAGTATAATTCGCTTACGAACACTACAATACTCACTAGAAGGTTGTGTGTTTCCTTTGCTTGCTGTCTTTCTTCTTTTTTTGTAAGTGCAACAACAACTAAGACTGTAAATTTTGATGAATGATTCGATTCACTCGAATCATTTATGAGTATTATAAGTATTTTTCTAAATTTATGAATCTAAATGAATAGGCATATGAATCAAGCATATTTCGAATGGTATGAGTTCGATGTCAACTTTGTACGCATACACATTGCAACCTGTAATTATAAATCAATGTTGTAGTGAGTACGAATGAATCAGAGTAGTTAAATTTTAATATTGTCGACTCACTTACATTCAAAATTTCATAAGTGCTTATGAGTACCAAAAAAAAAACGATTCATTGCTGATCTCTAATACATAAAATCATATGCATACATATATTGATAGAAAAATCATAGATTGCTGTAGGTCTTGTTAAATTCAATTACAAGGAAACCTAATAACAATAAGATTGGTGTGTTAATCAAATTATGTTGTCATTATTTTTTCATAAAGAATTTCTAACCTTTTAACGGCCTAAGCCGCACAGATGTAGGTGCAGCTAAAGTTATGCATACTTTTTTAACATACTGCCTCCTAGAGAATGGCAAAAATTAAAATATTTGGTCCAGCACCAGCCCTCATTCACTTTTTCGAGAGTATGGGATCGTATCTCACCAATTGCATCACGAATGTTGGCTTTCAAATGCTAAATTGTCTCTGGTTTGTCGACATAACACTTTTCTTTAACGGCGCCCCACTTCTTTCTATACTTGTCTGCTTTGTCTTGCCTTTTTATATGCTTACGTAAACAGTCTGATTAATGGTTTTGAAGTCGAACGTTCGTGGCTTCGCCTTCTCGAGAAATCTATAGCGGTTTCATTGTTGTTTGTGTATTCTGTTCACGTTGTTTATTGTTGCGTTCTCGCTTACTTGTCTATTCCCTATTCTTTTATATTGATGTTGTTGGTTTATTTGTAAACAAGTTCGTTGTATTTGTTTGTGTAGCTTTTGTTTATCATTTTAAAGTTAAACGATGTTACACCGTTTCCATTTTCGTAACAAAATTTTCCCACTTCCAACACAATGTGCTGCACACATTTTTTGGATCACTTATTTGCCATTTTTAAGTATCGTGGCCGATTGAAGCGCTTTAAGCGTCGCTTGATTATAGAAAAGTTTGTAAGTGCGGTGATCGTTCATGGCAATTATTTATTTTGCTTTTGACTGAAAAAGGCTTCCATCACATTTACTTTCTTGATACAAGCCGTAAAACCTGCTTCGACACATACAACCTCACACACACATTTTATTCGCATATGATTTACCGTAACTTAGTAAACAAATGAAATTAAATTTATAATCTTAATTGCCATCATTAATGATGAATATTAATTACATGCCATACATCTGATGAACCATTTATTTACACAGACTTCTTTCATTCATCTGTCTTATCGCTGTGGTAAAATATTAAAAAAACAAAATGATTTACTGATTAATGGATACAAAATTATTTGCGTTAATCTACTGTGGACATATGAAACTCCTGGCAAAATACATATCAAGTCTATACGGTTTACATGTGTATGTGTGTGTAATTATAAAACATTCTGAAAAACTAAAGAAATCAGCATAAAAATGATAAATATTTAGCTGAAAGTCTTAATAAACACGATCTAAAGACATGCAATTTATTTATCACTGTGAAAAAAGGGTTGTCAAATTGTGGCAAAATAAATAAATTTTGGTATTTGATTTGTCAATGTGTTCTCTTAAAAAAACAATTTTAATTTCGGTTTTGAACTTTCCTTTGTTTTACATTACAATTAACATTAACAAATTGACTTAGGGTTTCTAGAAGTTGCCACACTGCAAATGGCCGCACTGGCCAAATTCCACAGAATTTATAGAAAAATTTAGGCAGCGCGTATGCTGCACTATTATGGGTCCTAATATTTAACTTTCTTATAGGCCGCCTCATCACTGCAAGCAGAGGTCAAGGCAATTTTGAAAAGTACTTAAGGCTTGTTGAATGGCATGATTTCTAACGAACGTAGTTTCAACATCCGTTCTTGTCATTGAATGCCAAGGAATTCTCAGAGAAATTTCACAGCATTTAAAGGTAACTCTTACATGAGTTCAGGCATCGTTTAAAATGCATTGCTAACGAGCTGGCCAGGGCTGATACGGAGTTCGTAATCTGCAACATATTACAGGGATTAGGTATTCCAATTGCCTCAATTAATTTGGATTCTGTCCACTCATTTTACGTGGAGGCTCAACCTTATTGGCAGCGGGAGAAAACGTGTAATATTGCTAGACTCTGCTGGACACGTATGGACAGGAAGATGACCAACTCACTTTTGTCTTTAAATCGCATGGCTATCCATCACACAGTGATGAATCTTATGGACCACTGTCCTTTTGGTTAGACATGCCGAAAGACTTGGCATTCCGACAGTTGACTTCTGCAGGAGCTGTGGATTTGAGGAGCAGGAAGATACGGGTATATTGGACAAATTTGAAGATATCTTTTTGTCCTGGTCCCGATGGGGTTCCAAGTTGTATTTTAAATCGATGTGCAGAGTCATTCATCACACCATTAGTCATATTGTTTAATACCTCGATTAATTATGGATATTTTCCTGTGTTTTGGAGGAACTCGTATATTATACCACTTTTTAAATCTGGCAATAAATCTGATGTTACAGACTATAGGGGCATTGCAAAACTGAGTGCCGATTTTTTGGTTCATCATACTTCATCGTTATTATCACCTTATCAACATGGTTTCCGAAAGGGCTGTTCAACAACGACTAACGTGCTTCAGTTAACATCCATGATAAATGTGGCCTTTTCTCAACGGAAGCAAACTGATGTAATTTTTACGGATTTTAGCAAAGCGGTCGATAAGGTGAATCACAAACTTCTGGCTTTAATAAAACTGCCTACCCTTAAGAGTCGTCGAACGATGTTAAATATATCTTTTATGATTAACCTGATCAATGGTAATATTTGCTGTGAATTTCTGTTAAGATCTGTTAAATTCAACGTTCCTCGTCGTAACTTCCGCTGTTATAATCTTATTTATATTCAATTCTGCAGAACTAATTATGCTGTTGCTGATCCGTTAACGAGAATTTGCCGTCACCTTAATTATTTGTCAGACTTAGTTGATTTTTCTTTAAATTCTTGCGTTATAAAACGGAACATTATTGTTTTTCTCAATTCATAAATTTATTGTTTTTCTTAATTCTCAACTTTTCATATTTTTACTGTAACTATTTCTTGTATTTTTAAAGAAACTAATTGTAATTCTATTTAATTTTATTCGATGTTATTAGTCAGTAAGGAATTTGTCCATTGACTTAAATAAATAAATAAATAAATAAAAATTTAAACAATATTGTTACGAAAATGAAAAATCTATTTAATATTGTTTTGCTTTTACATCGCTTAACATTAAAATTATAAACAAAAGCAACAAAACCAAAACAATAGAGTAAACAAACCTGTTTATAAATTGTCGTACTGCTTGATATAACAACTAACACCAGCATAAAAAATAAATGATAAACCAGCAAACAAAAATCCACAAACAAAACTACAGGAATAAATGTAAAAAAATATACAAACAACAATAACGAAAGAACGATGTTTACATTTATAGAGATCTCGAGAAGGCGAAGTCACGAACATTCGCCTTCAAGAACATTCATTAGACTGTAATCATAATCGGGGTATGAAGATCTCCGTTATAAAGATCTGATGAATAATTGTCCAGTAATTGTTATTGTTTATACAAAGGCTATAAACAGAGGAATAACAAAGAAAAGCAATTGTTGTTGTTAACATCAAGTTGTGAAAAGTGCCACTCAGAATTGTGCGAATAATACATACATACATAAATACATACATACATACATACATACATACATACATACATACTTACATAAATACATATCTGGCCATTACAACCCTTCAGTCAGGATTACGGCCTAGCTTCTCACACTAATGTTGTGTGCGTTAATTTTATGCGTGAGTGGCGGGACCTACAGTTTAATGTCGACTCCGAACGACAGATTTTCTTGGCAGAGTTTTTGCCAGAAATCTGCTTATAGGAAGTCGCCGAAGAAATATTTTTTGTTTTCATATTTCGTTTTGATGTCTGACCTGAGATACGAACCCGGGCTTTACGTCTAATAAGCCAACACCCTACCTACTAGACTACGGCGACTTCTTTGTGGGAATAATTAAGAATTTTAATTAAAACTAAACACAAATTTATTTTTATTTTATTTACAATCTACGAGCTCATATTTTAAACGTTTTTTAAAAGGTAAAAACGTAACAGTACTCTTATAGCGGCGTATATATCCCTTCCATCGTCTCTTCTGCAGACATCTCCATTCGCTTGCGTGGCAGTTCGTTCGCCTTTTCGTTACCATCTATGTCACAGATGCCTAGAACCCAGTAGAGGTGTGGAGAGTCAATGCAACCCTTGACGCCTTTTGATTTGACGATTTGCGTAGACAGCGCCTTGATCATTGCTTGACTGTCCACAAATATGATTAAGTTTGAAATAGGTAGGTTCCTGGTTGCAATCATACGTGCAGCTTGTTCAATAACAAAAATCTCCGATACGTATTCGGGAATGGGATGTCAATAATTAAAGATTTAAGAGATAAGTTTTCCCAAATTGTTGTTACCTTTTTGAGATTTCATCCTTCTTATTGAAGTATGCTAGCCACAATGTCTTGGTAATCCTTAAAATATACTCTTAAATACGATGCCTTTATGGCGATTTTTGTGGCATAAAAATTAATATGCGACGATGGCTATAGAAATTTAAGACTGATTACAGGCTTTAATTATGTTCTACATACCAGGGGTAAAGTATTACAACAGAAAAAAAAAAAAAAAAAAAACAGGGCACAAGATTTACAGCTCAAAAGATTACAAAAAAGAAATGAAATCAACAGTCAATGGAATACGAAAAAAGGCATTAAATTTACAACAACAGAATATCAGGAGACAGAATAAAAGAAATCATAATGAAAAGAAAATGAAATTAAAATATCCTCAACAATTTCATTTCATACTTGCATGTGTATATTTGTGGTGTACAACAGCATAACAGACGCGAATACCTTGGCCTATGCACTGAAATGAAAAAATCAAAAATTTTAAACAAAAAAAAGGCAAAAAGAGGAATCAAAAGCCTGATGATGATGTGGCAGTCATTTACTTGGTAAACAAACAAACTGCCATATACGAAGCATTCATTACACTCTTCCTACTGCAAAGGGGGCGAGGAACTTAACAAGAGCCAACAGCAGTGCAAAATGCAACAGTAAACGAAGTACAAGCTTAAGAGGCTTGGCGCCGTCATCATTGTTTATCCCTAATGAAGAGACTCAACTTGTAGCTCCTGCTGTGCCGCGAAATTCAAAAAGTAGGATTTATTACACTGACAGGGCCGCCAGTACCAAAATATGTTTCGAGTTCAATTTACATAAAATCAACATTTGCTCAGAGAATACATATGTACTCTATTTGCATTGCAATTCTGTTGCTGTCGTATTGTGTGTGGTCTCAACAATTCAAAAAAGGATATTTTTATGCGTATGCCACTGATGGCATTTTCACTGTTTGATTTCATTTCTGTCTTTTTGTTGTTTTATTATTAAACCTGGTCAGTTTTAATTTATTGGCAAACGTTATGGATATCGTTCAAGGTTAACGTATATTTCAAATAAACGAATTCATAAAATATTTTTAAGAGAGAAATATAAGAGAGGATAAATAAGTCTGTACAGAAGATACAAAAAAAAATGGAAAGAGGATTGCCTCCTTGAGTATCACTGGAGTGAGAAAGAATTGCTCGCAAGCTGCTCTTGATACTATGCTCTGCCTGACTCTGCTTGATTTGTATGTCAAGCAGTGTGCAGATCATGGTGCCACACATCTCAGGGAATCGGGCTGCTGGAAATATCGATTGAACTCTCCAGAGTTCTGAAAATCGTCTTTCGTGAGGAGAAGTACGGACTTTCGGAAAATGCCATCGACTATGTTGTGCCAGACGATATGTCTATATATAGGGCACTACGGAATGGTGGGGTACTCCAGGGGCAGAAAGGTATACTCATCTTTGCAGATTGGTCGAAGTTCGGTGGAGGTACAGGTTCTGGGGTTTTCTGTAGGGAACTCGGTCTTGAACTTTACTTCAGGCAGAGATTTTCGCAATCTTGAAGTCTCTTGAGGCCATAGCTAGTGGGCCCACTTCTACTTCGGAATCTTACATGATCTTCGTTGACAGTCAGGCTGCCCTAAGGGCCATTTCGTTGGACTGGTGCAAATCTCTGCTTCATCGCGAGTGCAAGAAGTCCGTAAGGACTTTTGGACCAGACCGAATCCATCTATGCTGGGTTCCGGGTCATAGCGGAATGAAACGACGAATGCTCTCGCTAGATTAGTTTCACTTTCTGAGGGCGAAGTGATAGTTGGTCCTGATCCCCCAATCTGCCACCTCTACTTCATCAATGGGTCAGGGGGAAGAGCAGAGGCGTTGGGGAAATGGTGGTTTCTAGGTGTCTATGTCACTGTCTATACAGTTTAAGAACAGGTTAGCTGCTGGGCTTGGATAAGGGCAGCTTAAGGTTAGTGAAGAGGTTTATTACGAGGCACTGCGAGATTAGATCGCTGACATCGATCGCTGACCAAATCCATCTATGCTGGGTTCCGGGTCATAGGGGAATGAAACGACGAATGCTCTCTCTAGATTAGGTTCACTTTCTGAGGGCGAAGTAATACTTGTTCCTGATCCCCCAATCTGCCACCTCTACTTCATCAATGGATGGGTCAGGGGGAAGAGCAGAAGCGTTGGGTGAATGGTGGTTTCTAGGTGTCTATGTCACTGTCTATACAGTGTAAGAAAAGGTTAGCTGCTGGGCTTGGATAAGGACAGCTTAAGGTTAGTTATGATGTTTATTACGAGGCACTGTGAGATTCGATCGCTGACCGAATCCATCTATGCTGGGTTCCGGGTCATAGGGGAATGAAACGACGAATGCTCTCTCTAGATTAGGTTCACTTTCTGAGGGCGAAGTAATACTTATTCCTGATCCCCCAATCTGTCACCTCTACTTCATCAATGGATGGGTCAGGGGGAAGAGCAGAAACGTTGGGTGAATGGTGGTTTCTAGGTGTCTATGACACCGTCTATACAGTGTAAGAAAAGGTTAGCTTCTGGGCTTGGATAAGGACAGCTTAAGGTTAGTTATGATGTTATTACGAGGCACTGTGAGATTCGATCGCTGACAAGGAGGAGTTGGAGACTATCCAACACTTCCCATGCAACTGTCCAGCCCCTGGTAGGTTGAGCTTGAAGACCATTGGAAGAGGCTTCTTTGCGGGTTTGAATTCTGTGTTGAGAGCCGCAATGAAGGTTCTACATAGATTCATTATTAGTTTGAGCTGGTTGAGTAGTGCTAGAGCTTCAATAGGGTAGCCGCGCGCTCTTGTGTGTTTTGTTAGTCTATGTAATTCCTCCACTTCCTTATTTTCTCTTTCCTACTTCCTCTCCTTTCTAGCTATATTTTCAAAACCTTTTTGAAAAGGGTGGAGGTTTAAAATGGTTGACATAAACGTAAGGTTTAAACTAACATTTTATGAGTTTCGATCGGGTAAACTTAGAAAATATGATTTTTTTTTAAATTTTCAAGCTTAGCAATTCTTAATTGCTAAATTTAATTAAAAATATGAAATAAGTGGTGGCATTCTTAAAGTGCATTCTCTTTGAAGAGCCTGACACTTATTTTGATAAAATCGGACAAAAATTACCGTAGTTATTATTTAAATAGTATAACAGTCGTGTTATATTTTTTTATATATGTAGGTCATCTTATCACATGAACTTTCAGTCCAAAAATTTTCCGAATTTTTGAAGTATCAAGATCGTTTACCACAAAAGGTCTGACGTTAGGGCGACTATCAGAAGTCCGCTAATATTTGTACTTGTTTGCAAATATTGTTTTTTCTCTTTGCGCAAACATTGGCCAACTTCTGGTGGTCGATCAAATGTGAGATTGACACATTTTTCGATAAACAATCAAAATCCATCAAAAATTCTGAAAATTTTTGAACTGAAAGTTCATTTGAAGAAATATATATGTATATGTATATGAAAAGTATGACTCGACTGTTAGATACGTTATATAATAACTACGTTAACTTTCGATCGATTTTATCAAACGAAGTGTCAAACTTTTCTCATGAGAATGCACTTTTAGTATGTTACAACTCCTTTTATACTTTTGAATTAAAGTTCAAATTTTTAACATCGGTTTAGATATATTTGGGTAATCAATAAATTTATGCGTAAAGTCCAAAAAAAAAAGTTTTTGTCAAATAAAACAAGTGTGAAGGGCTCGAAAAATAAAAATAAAAATAAAAATTTTTCATTAGCTGGGTGTATTTCATATTTTTTATTTAGTCGCATAGTGTAATCGAAAGAAAGAAGTGGTCATACCGGACAGTTTTAAATTATTCAATTTCACAACCAGTATTATCACCATCAGACCAGACCTGGTATATAGGTTTGGATTAAGGCAAAGTTTGTTCTACTTGCCCCGTATTTCTATTGAATATGAGTAAAGTTCACACAGTCAAAGAAAAAAGGTCTACATATATCACTGTATTTTTATGTTTTTTTCCCAATAATTTCTACATTTTTTTTCAAAACATTCAAACATTCTTAATTGCAAATGCCTTTAACAACGCTATAACATCTTTTTCAAGTTAATAGAAATCAGCGAGAAAAAATTTTGTATTGTTACATTTACAACATTAAGATTATAAGCAAAAGCTACAAAAACAAAACAATGCAGTAAACAAACCTGTCTGCAAACTATTGTACTGCCTCATATAATACCAAACACCAGCATAAAAAATGGTAAACAAGTAAACAAAAATATACGAACAACACCACAAGAATAAACGTAAACGACGATGTTTACATTTATAGAGATTTCGAGTAGGATAAGTCATGAACGTTCGCCTTCAAGAACATTCATCAGACTGTTTACTTTGTCATATAAAAGGAGAAGATGATTTGAAGATCTCCGTTACAGAGATCTATCGAATAATTTTTCAGTAAATTTTATTGTTTATGCAACGGATATAAATAGAGGAATAACAAAGAAAAGCAATTGTTGTTGTTTACATAAAGTTGTGAATAGTGCAGAATTGTGCAAATAATAAAGATACAATTTAATACAAATTTAATTTGGTTTTATTTGCAATCTACGAGCTCATATTTAAAACGTTTTTAAAAAGTATAAACGTAACAGAATGCTTGCTCCTCTGCAGCGGAATGCCAATCTCATGTATGAATTCATACGAATTTTCGCCTGTCTGCGGTGTTCGCTAGGACGTAAGTTTGTTTGCTATCTTGAATAAAGAAATTCTCAAGTATACATGTGATGATAACGACCAAATCTCTCGCTTTCTGCTGCAGAGAGAAAGATCTTGGAGATGATTTACATTTACATGTGATGTATGTATGTAGTTTACATGTAGCGCAGTGTATTAAGGTGCAGTTATTTAGAATGTGTTCTTACGATTTTGCAAAAAAAATTTAAAATTCCTGGAACAACCCATCAATAATCCGTATCTAGAATCGATGGCGCACAATGGGTTTGAAAAATAATGCT
This sequence comes from Sarcophaga rosellei, assembly GCA_930367235.1. Lineage (NCBI taxonomy): Eukaryota > Metazoa > Arthropoda > Insecta > Diptera > Sarcophagidae > Sarcophaga > Sarcophaga rosellei. Next base: position 28,761,273 of record OV884021.1, on the reverse strand, counting down.
GTTGTTAAGCTTTTCATATTTTATAGTCAAAGAAAAAAGTCTACACACACCGCTCCATATGTTTGATTGTATGTTCATATCTTATTTAAAACTTAATACAGCATACAACTCTATTATCTGAATACGAATATGAAGACATTCTAAAGAAGAAGTACAGACATTGTCACATTAGCATCTGCAGTAAGTATGCTGTTTCCGGGCCTGCTCAAATAATCACATCAGTTTATATAAACAATGATGTTGAAAACGTATCGTACACACCAAAAAATACATTTTTTTTTCATCGCTTTATTGTTGTCCCACCTGTTCTCCGAAATGCATATAAATTTTGTTTAAAGTTAAGCATGAAGTCTTGGCTTTGTGCTGCACCAACAGCAGTGCCAGAAAAACAAACAAACAAATTTTTTTGTAGCTTTTAGCAAGAGGCTGACGATCACAATATTACTCTTCAAGATGCATGAATAAAATTATAAACGACATTATAACGGCAAACACTGAATTTAATCGCCCGACACCTCATATCGGTTTGACTGCATGTCATAATGTTATGCTTGCCTTCACTGCATAAGTTTTCTTAGTGTCTGTCTACCGTTTCATGTCTCACTCCTCTGAATTCTGTTGATTTCCCACATTTTTTTGTTTGCTTTTCTTTTGAAACAATAGCGTTAAATAAAGTTATCACCGTCGGTGTTGGCTTTTTTCATTTGCCACTTTTTGGCGGAGAACTACATCTCTTCAGGTCTTTTGTGATGTGTATCTTTATAAAACGAAAGAATCTTTAAAATATTGTTAACTCATATGCGCCAAACTGTATGAATTTGAATTATATCTTCAGTATAGTATAATGTCTTCTTTTTTCTTGTATTTTTTATTAAAATATGGCAAGAAGTTCTCTTTATTGCATGTCTGTCTTAAAGAGGTTCATCTGTTCTTTACAATCTTACTTTGGGTTATACTTGGTAACCCAATTTGTATTCAATAGGAAGATAACTTACACTAACGGTAAACTTAGAAAGGCACACAGATTTTTCGTAGCATTTATACAAAAGCATTGACACAAAGTAGTTCGTAAATAAGACACAGACTACATACATACACGCATTCATATACAATTAATCATTACAACTAACTCTTTAGTCAGGATTACAACCTAGCTGGCCACAATCACGTTTGGAGTGTGTGTTAATTTTATACATGAATGGCGAAACTTACAGTATAATGAAGTGAGTTATCGTGGTTTGAACATCTCGGTTATAATGATCTGTCGAACAATAGTTACTGTTTACGCAAAAGAGTGCAAAGAGCAATAACAAACAAAGCAATTGTTGTTGTTTACATAAAGTTGTGAACAGTGGCACACAGAATTGTGAGAATAATAAAGGATTTTAATTAAAACTAAACACAAATTCATTTTGTTTTATTCGCAATCTACGAACTAATATTTTAAAAGGTTTTAAAAGGGTGAAAACTTAATAATATCATACAAATATGTTAGGAATCTTTAAATATAAAGTACAGTTCCTTTCGCTTTTGAATTCTCTAAGTATTACGCACTCATCTGAAATTGTTTGAAGTAAATTTAATAGATTAGCAAATATTCTGAAATAAATTGTAGTCACCGTAGTCTAGTAGGTAGTGTGTTGGCTTATTGGATGTGAGGCCGGGGTTAAAAACCCAGGTCAGACATCTTCAACAAAAGGAATAATGCAAAATTATTTTTTCGTCGACTTCCTCAAAGCAGATTTCTGGCAAACACTCTGAGAATATTGTCATGAAAAGTTTCTCATAAATCCGCCGCTCGGTGTGGACTTTAAACTGTAAGTACCGCCACTTATATATAAAATGACTGATTAGTTGTAATGACCAATTATTTGTTTCTCTATCTGTTGATTCCAAGGACAAATATTGAAAGTTTTTTTTGATTTTATTGTAATTCTATCTGTGCAGGCCCTCTGCGTTAAACCGTTTAAAGCTTTTACTAGAACCTGACATTTTTTTGCAAATGTTTTCATCCAAAAGGAGATTTCAAATAATTTTTTCCTGTTTGTTTTTTTATCGCAAACCAGTGTTTGCGCATTCAATTGTGATGGTGTTTATAAAATTACCGCAAAAATAAATTGAAAAAAGATTTCCGTTTTTTTTTTAATTTCACTCATCATTTGCTCTATTAATTAATGATAATAAGCGAAATTTGTTTAATAAAATGATAAAAATCTTTGCAAAACATTTGTTGTGGTGGTTTGGACAAAACCCTTTAGAAAATATAGGAATCAATTTCTGTTAACCAGGAGTCATAGTTGTAACAAGCACATGGGTACAAGGGGGTCTTATAAAGGACCCAAGTACTATGCCTAAAATAAATTCTAAATATGTAACTGAAGTTAGCTTAATTAAGCTCCTTAAGTAGGTTTAAGCGCCTCGATGACCAGTTCATATTTATTCCAAGTGGGATGATCTATTCATCCAGCAATGAGAAAATTTTTCAATGAAAATTAAAGTCAATCGGCAAACTGCTCCAGAACATATTTTCAGCGAACACACGTACTTGTGTTGTTGAATACTATATTCGTACATGGTAATAAAATGATTCGAGTGATTCGAATCATTCATCAAAATTTACAGGCTTAGTTGTGGTTGCATTTACAAAAAAAAAAAGAAGAAAGAAAAAGACGAAGGCAGCTCGCAAAGCTAACACAACAATCTTCTAGTGGGTATTGTAGTGTTCGTAGGCGAATCATACTTATTTTGTAAATGTTGATTCTTGTAAATGTTGAGTCAGGGAGAGTCGAAATCAACAACATCATGCGTATTGTTAAGTATGCGTACGGTGAGTACTTCAAACTTTGAATATGAGTTGTATGAATATGATATTAAAATAAGTTTATAAGTTCGCATATATATGCGTATAAGTATCAGAAATTATGAGTATGATTCGAATCTACTCATCTTTTTGAATCTCTGATCTCTGGTTCCGACACTTATACACTTATGTTGTGTGTGCTAATTTTATACATGAATAGGGGGAATAGGGGGTTTCAGGCAATTTCGAAGGACATATTTGTGAGAAACTTTTTCACGGAAATGAATACTTTGTTTTGGAGATATCTGATCTAAGGCGGCTGCGTCATTCAAATACCAGAGTATAGAGGTTTGTTTTTTTTTAATCTTTTAAAATTTCAAATACTTTGCAAAGGCGCTCTTATCGTCATAATGGCGATATCGCACAACCAAAGGAATAAGGGTCCCCAAAGGGTCTCAAACGTTTATTTAGCAAGTAATTGTGACATTTTGTGAAGAACTATCAATCAATATGTATCAGAAATTATGAGTATGATTCGAATCTACACATCTTTTTGAACACTCATTGTTTATTTCTGATGGCTAGCAGCTGTCAAAGTTCGAAACTCCCTGAAAGTATACACCATAGTTTCTTTAATTCAATATTTTAAAGAATTTCGTCCTTAAATCAAAATTCACATAAGATTTTAAGCACTCTCAACATTAATTTCTTCTCCAATATATTGTAACTACAATTTCCTACTTGGCTACCAAACCATACCCGGCTTTAATCATTAACTCTGTATCCGCATATAAAAAATAAAACACGAACCTCAATGGCACTTTGCTTTTGAAGTGTCTTGTTGACAGTTTTGTCATCAACATTTTTTTGTTGTTGTTGCCATTTCAGTGCGGCAGCAGGAATGTATATATGTTGCACGATGTCAACAGCAGCCAATTGAATGTGTTTAAAAAAAATTACGCCGTGCATTAATAACATGGCGTGAATAAAAAATAAAAGCTGAAAAATTCACTAATACAGGCTGACCGAACAAAGTATGATAAAATTTATAAAAACAACAACAACAACAAGAAGTGAAATTTACCAATAACATCATCAATATCATCAACTTCGGTTTCTGCTTACAAAAATACAAACGAGATAACCAACAAAAGCTTGTCAACGATAATACAAAAATAATGGAAAAATTAAAAATAAAAAGTTGACAGTCATTCAAACTCGACTATTGAACGCTCCATACATTAGGTCTTGGAAGTCTTAAGCGAAATTTATCCTGTGACGCACATTACATACCTAACAAGCCTTCAATCAGGACTACGACCTTGCTTCTCTACAGTTTAAAGTCGGCTCCGAAAAATTGATTTTTGAGGTTTTGCCAGATATCTGCTGAGAGGAGGAAGCCGACGAAATATTATCTTCATATTTTCGTTTTGTTCAAAATGTCTGAGCTGGGGTTTGAACTGTGGCCTCACGTTCAATAAGTTAACACACTACCTACTACCCTACGCCTACGGCGACTTCAAAACAAAAGTTATAATAATTGCAAATCAACAGTAGGAATCTAGAAATTGCCACGTGCAAATAAATAAGGAAATAAACTGCCGAAGGTAATATCTCCAGAGGCGTGTTGTATTATACGGCGTGAAAACGTAACAATAGCTTACGCAGAAAATAGTTCAGAATAACGTTGGGGAGTCATACTAACAAATACTGCCCAAGTAGTTCACAACGAGCAATTTGAAAAATGCTGCAAAAACCAGTGGATTTTGTATTAGGATTTTAGAGGTTTGACGACTTCGCCTGGTTGGAAATATGCCAGAGATTATCTGGAATTGGCTAAATATATAATCCTTCGAGAATAGGTAGTCATCTTGTCGTAATGTCTTAGAACAGAGCGCTAATAGTAGTGATTCAGTCACTGCCAGCCCTGTCTTTCAAATAAATGTTGTTATTGCTTCCTCATGGCAAGGGCACTAGCTTATTCTCCTCAGACTCAGCTACTGCAGAAGTCATTTGCGTGGTTAGTCATATGGCTATACGAAATACTAATGTTTGAATCGTTGTATACTTTAAGGATCCCTCCGACACCCACGGATAATCAAACAAGAGGCCTCTTAATGGGATGCTGAAATAAAATACCTAAAAATCTCCTATGGTATGATGTAGTCGATCCGATTGTGTCTATGACTTGACAGATTTGCAACACATAAAAAATTAAGTTGAGCCAGAATTCACTAGCTTTAAGCAAAACTTTAAGCTACGTCTGTCTGGCCATTGCTTTAATATAAGGTCAGATGGGAGTTATTTGAACAAATGCATTAGAATGGAAAAAAGTGCACTGGTGACTAGTACAGCTTACAACCTGCGCTTTTTGGCTATCATTCGGCTGTGGTATTGGTATTTACACGCCATCTTCCTAACGTAAACAGGAAAGCCAGTATGTGGTGGTAGATCTGAGTTTCCAAATCTTGCTCATAGCTCTTTTGAAGGTATAAGTTTCTTTTACCCACTCTATTATACTTGTTGAGAAAATGAAAAATCTAGATGCTGATGTTTTGCTTTACATCGCTTAACATTCAAATTATAAACAAAGCTAAAAAAACAAAACAATGCAGTAAACAAACCTGTTTACAAACTATCGTACTGCGCAATATAACAACAATAAAAATTATAAGCAAGTAAAAAAAAATGCAACAACAAACACCAGCATAAAAATGGTAAACAAGTAATTAAAAATATACCAACGATACTACAATAATAAGTGTAAATAAAGATGTTTACATTTATAGAAATTTCGTGAGGGCGAAGTCAAGAACGTTCGCCTTCAAGAATATTCTTCAAACTGACTTTGCCATATAAAAGCAATGCAAAGCAGTCGACGGAGTTAGTGAAGTTCAGTCAGCCTTGTGTGAAGACGCGGTGTGTTTGAAGAGAGTAATCGTGGTTTGAACATCTCCGCTATACAGATCTGCCGAATAATTGTTAGTGTTTATGCAAAATAGTGTAAAAAAAGAATAACAACTAAAGTAAATTGTTGTTGTTTACATCAAGTTGTGAACAGTGGTAAACAGATTTGTGCGAATAATAAAGAATTGTAATTAAAACTAAACACAAATTTATTTGTAATTTGCAATCTACGAACTCATATTTTAAACGTTTTTAAAAGGGTAAAAACGTAATAATATCCGAAGGATATGTCAGGAATCTTCAAAAATATACGTAAAGTTCCTTTAGCTTTAGAATTTTCTGACTGTTACTCAGTAAATTCACTAGATTAGCAAATATTCTGGAATAAATTGAAGCCGCCGTAGTCTAGTAGGCAGTGCGTTGCCTTATTGGATGAGAGGCCGGTGTTCAAACCCCAGGTCAGACATTTTCAACAAAGCGAAGTATGAACAAAAATATTTTTTCGGCGGCTGTCTCTCAGCAGATATCTGGCAATCACTCTGAGAATATTGGCATGAAAAATTTTTCAAAAATCTGCCGCTCGGAGGCGACTTTAAACTGTAAGTAACGCCATTCCTGTATAAAATGAACACACACAACTTAAATGATATGAGAAGTTGGATTGTAATTTTGACTGATGGGTTGTAATGGCCAATTATGTATGTACGTTTATAAATAGCAAATTTGGTCTTCTTTCGTCTGATTTCAAGGACAAATATTGAAGTTTTTTTTTAATTTTATTATAATTCTATCTGTGCAGGCCCTCAGCTTTAAGCTGTTTAAAGCATTCTGAATTTACCACACCAGAATTTTTTTTAAAATCTGTTGATCCTAAAGATTTCATGTTAGTTTTTTTTTTCGCAAACCACTGTTTGTTCATTCAATTGTGATGGTGTTTATCAAATTACCGCAGAATTAATTGAAAAAATGATTTCGTTTTTTTTTTAAATTTCACTCATCATTTGCTCTATTAATTAATGACAATAAACGAAATTTGTTTAATAAAATGATAAAAATCTTTGCAAAACATTTGTTATGGTGGTTTGGACGAAACCCATTGGAAAATATATGAATCAATTCCTGTTAACCAGGAGTCGTAGTTGTAACAAGCTGAAGGGTACAATGGGGTCTTATAAAGTACTCAACTACTATGCATAAAGTAAATTCTAAATATGTAACAGAAGTTAGCTTGTATTCAGGTTTAAGCGCCTCGATATATATATCTTTTCCAATGATCTATTCATCCAGCAATGAGGAAAAATTTTCAATGAAAATTCAAGTCAATTGGCAAACTGCTCCAGAACCCTTTCAGCGAACACACATACTTGTATTGTTGAATGCTATATTAAGGGGCCAATACACTACACCAGCATGCTGGCGCAATCATTTGATTGTGCCATGCAGCTCCTACATATATTACACAAGCATGATTCATTTAGTTCGAAAAAATTTCCGAAACTAGTCGTTATGAATAATGAGTCAGTTTGTGCCACAATAATTATTGCTATTATTAAAAAGAAACAAAAACATAATGGAAGAAAAAAGCGTATTTGGATAAAACAATGGCTAAAAGATAAGGAAAATTTAGGTGATGTTAAACTCCTTAAAGAATTGGAGACCAGCGCTGAAGATGATCTTTGTAATTTTTTAAGAATGAATAAAGAATGTTTCTATGAATTATTAAGCAAAGTATCGCCAATTATAGCAAGGAAAAAAACACTAATGAGAGACCCAATTTCACCACATTAACCTTTAGCTGTTACATTGAGGTTTTTAGATTGCGGAAATAGTTATGAGGACTTAAAGTTCCTTACAGCCATTTCCCCACAAACAATTGGAAAAATTGTCATAGAAAATATGGAGTTGATGTTCGCGATAAAAGGGGAGTATTTATCTGGGACGGAACTCCTTTTAATATCAGTAGTATGTTTATGTATGTTCTGGAGCAGATTTTCCATACAAATTTTGGTGCATGCGTACTCTACAGTTGGTAGTGGTCGGTTAGTTGATAGGTTTGTAACATGTAATGTGAAAATGTATGTATGTTCTGGAGCAGATTTTCCATACAAATTTGGGATCATGCCTGCTTCTTCTTGTTCCTTTTATTTGTATTGCTTTTCAAACGAATGATTGGACAGACAGAATGAGTATCTGTAACATGTAATGTGTGTGGTTGTTCTCTATGATGCATTTAGTTAGAATTACTTTAATTGAAAGTGAGTAGATTCGTCTAGAGTCTGAGTTCATGGTGCCGATGATCAGCGAGTACGTGATAAAGGGTATGCTTTTGTTTATTTAATTTTTGGGGTGACTTAATGTTGAAGAAATAGAAAAGGGATGCACACATGTATAGTTGTTTTTTTATTTTTTTTGTGTGATCGTTTTCTTGTGATAATAAAATGCAGACCCATTTTATGACGGTCAAATGTTGAAGAAATAGAAAAGGGATGCACACATGTATAGTTGTTTTTTTTATTTTTTGTGTGATTTAATGTTGAAGAAATAGAAACATAGTTATACGTGTTGTTGTTGTTGTTGTGTTTTTTTGTTTTTAAACTGATAAGAAAGGAATGTATAGTTGTGTCTGCGGTTTTTTTTCACACATAATTAGAATATCTGTTTTTAAATAATTGAATTTACTGCCCATTACTTTTAAAATGCTTTACACATTTATCAACATTCCAGAGTATAAATAGACTTGTCTTTAGGACTTAGAATTTTTTAGTTTTACTGTTTAAATAAAAGAAATTATATACATATAATAAAGAGATTAATTAAAACAAGTTACTTTTTATTTTATTAGATTTTTTTTTCTTAGATATGTATTTTGTTTTCAGATTTTGTTATTTTGTACATTACAATACATAGATCTATTTAATATAATAATAGTTAAACATTCGTTTATATAAATTAAAAAGTTTTTGAGTTATAATATATTTTTCATAAAATGTTTGACATCTACAAATGTTAAAAGATTCTGAGTACATTTTTTCACAATAATACAAATGTATGATATTATTAATACATGAAAATAGCTTACTTATTTTACTACTGCTACATATTCTTAGTTTATTGATAATACTTGAAAATAAATCAACATGTTGTTTATCAATTTGACTACTATGTCTATATAATATATCCTCTAACTCAGCTGTTGTCACCATTTTTTCCTTTCTTTAAAGACTCAATAGTACGAATACGAATAATACTCTGAATTATTTCATTTCAATTTATATTTATTGAATAAAAATTTTAAACACAAGTGCCCACAATTAAATGTATTAAATTTTTGTTTTCGTTCATAATTATATTCAATGGGGAATTTTAGGTAGTTGACAATCTCAAGTGGTGGTTGTAAGTTTCCAAAGCTATCAAAGTACTCTTTATAGTTGTGGTTTTTATAATATGCTACCCAATGTGTTCCCATACCATTTGAATCATCTAAATTAACAATGCCGCATTCTTGTTTGAATGGTTTTTTAGGTAAAGAATCACGCATGAAAACACCCCTAAAATGTTTGAGATGTTTACCATATTTTCTTATATCTAAATCTGTTAATGGGCGCTCAGGTAGGTTATCTAGTAGTTTTTTGGAGCTGGACTATAGTAGAGACCATATCCAGTTTTATATGGTTTGAGATATAACCCTTTACCCATTGCAATTGATTCCATATATCTATTATGACGGTTAGCTTCCGCTAATTGTTCTTTTCCATTTTTGATAGCATTTACTGCTTTGACAATAGCGGATCCCCCACTTGCTAAACCACCAAGCGCTGACAATGCTGTTAGTACGGGAATAAGTGGAAGAAATCCTCCAATTTTCGGTACAGGTATAACTCTCGGTATTATAATGTTTGCTCGCTTTTTCCCTTTAAAATTTGAATGAATAGTCTTTTGAGCTATTTTAACAGCATCATTTATATCAAGGGGTTTCTCTTCTTTCAATTGTTTTAATGTTTTTCTCACAGTAGCCGTGAATAATTTCTTACTACATTTATTCATTTTTCCTTTTCTCATTATTTTCTCATTCTTTCTATTCTTATGTGTCTGCTCCTTCAAACCTAATCCAAATTTCACTTTAGCTTTCATAGCGTTTGTCACAAACCACGCGTTAGCACGTTCTTTAATATCACTATCTTTAGATTTAACTCGTTGCCAGGCCTTTTCAGCTAAAATTTGATCTGCTTGATGTCTTGTGTCTATATCTTTTGATTGTGAATATGCAATATCGTGTTCCTTACAAGCTGCGTCTAATAAATTTATTCCTTTATCTCCTCTTGCTAATCGTTTTTCAAGTTTCGTACCAGGTCCGCAAAACTGATAACCAGGCAGATGTAATTCAACAGGTAATTTATTTATTAAGTTGTTTACAAATCCTCTTCCCATCTTACACTGACTGGGTTTTTTATTTTAACCCCAGATTATAACCATTTTCTTTCGTTACTTTTATACCTCTTCACAAAAATATCTGAAATCACGACGATTTCCTACATATACACCAATTTATACGATCACTGTTTCAGTATATCAATTTTTTGATATTGATTTTGATCTGCTTGGTATCTGATCACGATCTACTTTATATCTGATCACGATCTGCTTTACATCGGCTCACGATCTGCTTGATATCTGCTTTAATATCTTAAAAACAAAAATTGTTTTTGTTTGTTGGTTTTTGTTAGTGTGATATATTTTCATCGTGTGTCTTTTGTCTATGTATTTTATTTTTTATTTTTTTTTTGTCATTGTCATTTTTTACCTCAATGTTTAAATTGTTTATTTGATCAATTACATCATCATATTTTTTGTTTCGAATTTTTTTTTGTTTTTATAATTATGTATATCAAAACTTTATCTAATAATATAAATAATCTCTTTCCATCTTCTAATAAATTATGTTAGATTCTTTAAGCTCTTCGATAATAGATATTATTTCATTTTGATGATTGTTGTGACCAACACCTTCCGAAGAAAGAAGTAAACGTAGTCTGTCAACTAGTTCATTAGGATCATCCCAATGTATGTAATTTGATTTCCGATTATCTAGTAATTTTAGCATTAAACCACTGCCTTTTGTTAAAGTGTTTGTTGTTGTTTCGAATAAATGTTTAATTATTCGTATATATTTGAATGCTCGTGTTCCTTTCACTTGTTCATTAGGTTCATAGAAACGTTTATGTGCATTAGTATGAATTAAAATCTCTTTATATTTTTTCAAATCATTTTTAGAATAATGGAGAGGTTTTGTATGAAATACTAGCTCAAATAATCCAGGTGTCATTTTCAATTTCATATTTCCTATCCACATAGTATTATCTCTCTTAAATATTAATTTTTCCTTGCCATATTTCCAACTTCCGTCTGCATCTTGGTTAAAGCCATAAATTTTATCCAATTGCTTGTTATTAATAAGTAATTGAATATTTTCAAATAATGGATAGTTTTTCGTCTGCTTTAAACGTTGTTTTCTTTCCAAGTTTTTGATACATGTACTTGATACAGGTCTATTATTATCATAGTTTTGTTCATCATCATTATCATCAGTTGACATATTTTCATATTGAAAATCGTCATTATCACCCTTCGCGTCTTCATAATCATCGTCATCATCAATAGTGTTGTCTATATCCTTATGCTTATCTTCAAGTTCTCCAATGATTTCATTATCACCATTTATGTCATCATATACATCATCATCATCAAGAGTGTTGTCTATATCCTTATGCTTGTCTTCAAGTTTTTTAATGATTTTATTATCACCATTTACATCATCATAACCATTGTCATCATCAATAGTGTTGTCCATATCCTTATGCTTATCTTCAAGTTTTCCGATGATTTCATTATCACCATTTACGTCATCATTATCATCGTCGCCATTAATAGTATTATTGTCTATATACATATCCTTATGTTTATCTTCAAGCTTTCTGATGATTTTTTTAAGTGGTTTTGTTATTGGTTGAAAGGTGTCTTCTAATAAATTAACTCTATCTATTTGATTCAGTTTAATATTTTTAAACTTTTCCTTTAGGACAGCCCTTGTCTTTACAAGATCTTCTAACACTTTATTATGATAATTTTTAGACATTATAATAATTATTTATTTTGATTTTGATCTGCTTTGTATCTGGTTACGTTCTGCTCTATATCTGGTCACGAACTGCTTGCTATCTGCTCACGATCTGCTTTATATCTGCTTACAATCTGATTTACACCTGATCACGATCTGCTTGATGTCTTGTGTCTATATCATTTGATTTTGAGTACGCTATATCGTGCTTTCTACAAGCTGCATCCAATAAATTTATTTCTTTACCCCCTCTCCTCTTGCTATTCGTTTTTGAAGTTTTGTACCAGGTCAACAAAACTGATAACCAGGTGGATGTAATTCAACACGTAATTTGTTTATTAAGTTGTTTACAAATCTTCTTCCAATCTTACTGATTAGGTTTTTTTTTTGTTTTGATTGTAGTTTATAACCATTTTTTTCGTTACTTTCCAACCTCTTACAGTGAAACACTATACAAGCTGTACTAGCAAGCTATACAAGCTGTACTAGCAAGCTATACAAGCTGTACTAGCAAGCTATACAAGCTGTATAGTGTTTCACTGTAAGAGGTTGGAAAGTAACGAAAAAAATGGTTATAAACTACAATCAAAACAAAAAAAAAACCTAATCAGTAAGATTGGAAGAAGATTTGTAAACAACTTAATAAACAAATTACGTGTTGAATTACATCCACCTGGTTATCAGTTTTGTTGACCTGGTACAAAACTTCAAAAACGAATAGCAAGAGGAGAGGGGGTAAAGAAATAAATTTATTGGATGCAGCTTGTAGAAAGCACGATATAGCGTACTCAAAATCAAATGATATAGACACAAGACATCAAGCAGATCGTGATCAGGTGTAAATCAGATTGTAAGCAGATATAAAGCAGATCGTGAGCAGATAGCAAGCAGTTCGTGACCAGATATAGAGCAGAACGTAACCAGATACAAAGCAGATCAAAATCAAAATAAATAATTATTATAATGTCTAAAAATTATCATAATAAAGTGTTAGAAGATCTTGTAAAGACAAGGGCTGTCCTAAAGGAAAAGTTTAAAAATATTAAACTGAATCAAATAGATAGAGTTAATTTATTAGAAGACACCTTTCAACCAATAACAAAACCACTTAAAAAAATCATCAGAAAGCTTGAAGATAAACATAAGGATATGTATATAGACAATAATACTATTAATGGCGACGATGATAATGATGACGTAAATGGTGATAATGAAATCATCGGAAAACTTGAAGATAAGCATAAGGATATGGACAACACTATTGATGATGACAATGGTTATGATGATGTAAATGGTGATAATAAAATCATTAAAAAACTTGAAGACAAGCATAAGGATATAGACAACACTCTTGATGATGATGATGTATATGATGACATAAATGGTGATAATGAAATCATTGGAGAACTTGAAGATAAGCATAAGGATATAGACAACACTATTGATGATGACGATGATTATGAAGACGCGAAGGGTGATAATGACGATTTTCAATATGAAAATATGTCAACTGATGATAATGATGATGAACAAAACTATGATAATAATAGACCTGTATCAAGTACATGTATCAAAAACTTGGAAAGAAAACAACGTTTAAAGCAGACGAAAAACTATCCATTATTTGAAAATATTCAATTACTTATTAATAACAAGCAATTGGATAAAATTTATGGCTTTAACCAAGATGCAGACGGAAGTTGGAAATATGGCAAGGAAAAATTAATATTTAAGAGAGATAATACTATGTGGATAGGAAATATGAAATTGAAAATGACACCTGGATTATTTGAGCTAGTATTTCATACAAAACCTCTCCATTATTCTAAAAATGATTTGAAAAAATATAAAGAGATTTTAATTCATACTAATGCACATAAACGTTTCTATGAACCTAATGAACAAGTGAAAGGAACACGAGCATTCAAATATATACGAATAATTAAACATTTATTCGAAACAACAACAAACACTTTAACAAAAGGCAGTGGTTTAATGCTAAAATTACTAGATAATCGGAAATCAAATTACATACATTGGGATGATCCTAATGAACTAGTTGACAGACTACGTTTACTTCTTTCTTCGGAAGGTGTTGGTCACAACAATCATCAAAATGAAATAATATCTATTATCGAAGAGCTTAAAGAATCTAACATAATTTATTAGAAGATGGAAAGAGATTATTTATATTATTAGATAAAGTTTTGATATACATAATTATAAAAACAAAAAAAAATTCGAAACAAAAAATATGATGATGTAATTGATCAAATAAACAATTTAAACATTGAGGTAAAAAATGACAATGACAAAAAAAAAATAAAAAATAAAATACATAGACAAAAGACACACGATGAAAATATATCACACTAACAAAAACCAACAAACAAAAACAATTTTTGTTTTTAAGATATTAAAGCAGATATCAAGCAGATCGTGAGCCGATGTAAAGCAGATCGTGATCAGATATAAAGTAGATCGTGATCAGATACCAAGCAGATCAAAATCAATATCAAAAAATTGATATACTGAAACAGTGATCGTATAAATTGGTGTATATGTAGGAAATCGTCGTGATTTCAGATATTTTTGTGAAGAGGTATAAAAGTAACGAAAGAAAATGGTTATAATCTGGGGTTAAAATAAAAAACCCAGTCAGTGTAAGATGGGAAGAGGATTTGTAAACAACTTAATAAATAAATTACCTGTTGAATTACATCTGCCTGGTTATCAGTTTTGCGGACCTGGTACGAAACTTGAAAAACGATTAGCAAGAGGAGATAAAGGAATAAATTTATTAGACGCAGCTTGTAAGGAACACGATATTGCATATTCACAATCAAAAGATATAGACACAAGACATCAAGCAGATCAAATTTTAGCTGAAAAGGCCTGGCAACGAGTTAAATCTAAAGATAGTGATATTAAAGAACGTGCTAACGCGTGGTTTGTGACAAACGCTATGAAAGCTAAAGTGAAATTTGGATTAGGTTTGAAGGAGCAGACACATAAGAATAGAAAGAATGAGAAAATAATGAGAAAAGGAAAAATGAATAAATGTAGTAAGAAATTATTCACGGCTACTGTGAGAAAAACATTAAAACAATTGAAAGAAGAGAAACCCCTTGATATAAATGATGCTGTTAAAATAGCTCAAAAGACTATTCATTCAAATTTTAAAGGGAAAAAGCGAGCAAACATTATAATACCGAGAGTTATACCTGTACCGAAAATTGGAGGATTTCTTCCACTTATTCCCGTACTAACAGCATTGTCAGCGCTTGGTGGTTTAGCAAGTGGGGGATCCGCTATTGTCAAAGCAGTAAATGCTATCAAAAATGGAAAAGAACAATTAGCGGAAGCTAACCGTCATAATAGATATATGGAATCAATTGCAATGGGTAAAGGGTTATATCTCAAACCATATAAAACTGGATATGGTCTCTACTATAGTCCAGCTCCAAAAAACTACTAGATAACCTACCTGAGCGCCCATTAACAGATTTAGATATAAGAAAATATGGTAAACATCTCAAACATTTTAGGGGTGTTTTCATGCGTGATTCTTTACCTAAAAAACCATTCAAACAAGAATGCGGCATTGTTAATTTAGATGATTCAAATGGTATGGGAACACATTGGGTAGCATATTATAAAAACCACAACTATAAAGAGTACTTTGATAGCTTTGGAAACTTACAACCACCACTTGAGATTGTCAACTACCTAAAATTCCCCATTGAATATAATTATGAACGAAAACAAAAATTTAATACATTTAATTGTGGGCACTTGTGTTTAAAATTTTTATTCAATAAATATAAATTGAAATGAAATAATTCAGAGTATTATTCGTATTCGTACTATTGAGTCTTTAAAGAAAGGAAAAAATGGTGACAACAGCTGAGTTAGAGGATATATTATATAGACATAGTAGTCAAATTGATAAACAACATGTTGATTTATTTTCAAGTATTATCAATAAACTAAGAATATGTAGCAGTAGTAAAATAAGTAAGCTATTTTCATGTATTAATAATATCATACATTTGTATTATTGTGAAAAAATGTACTCAGAATCTTTTAACATTTGTAGATGTCAAACATTTTATGAAAAATATATTATAACTCAAAAACTTTTTAATTTATATAAACGAATGTTTAACTATTATTATATTAAATAGATCTATGTATTGTAATGTACAAAATAACAAAATCTGAAAACAAAATACATATCTAAGAAAAAAAAATCTAATAAAATAAAAAGTAACTTGTTTTAATTAATCTCTTTATTATATGTATATAATTTCTTTTATTTAAACAGTAAAACTAAAAAATTCTAAGTCCTAAAGACAAGTCTATTTATACTCTGGAATGTTGATAAATGTGTAAAGCATTTTAAAAGTAATGGGCAGTAAATTCAATTATTTAAAAACAGATATTCTAATTATGTGTGAAAAAAAACCGCAGACACAACTATACATTCCTTTCTTATCAGTTTAAAAACAAAAAAACACAACAACAACAACAACACGTATAACTATGTTTCTATTTCTTCAACATTAAATCACACAAAAAATAAAAAAAACAACTATACATGTGTGCATCCCTTTTCTATTTCTTCAACATTTGACCGTCATAAAATGGGTCTGCATTTTATTATCACAAGAAAACGATCACACAAAAAAAATAAAAAAACAACTATACATGTGTGCATCCCTTTTCTATTTCTTCAACATTAAGTCACCCCAAAAATTAAATAAACAAAAGCATACCCTTTATCACGTACTCGCTGATCATCGGCACCATGAACTCAGACTCTAGACGAATCTACTCACTTTCAATTAAAGTAATTCTAACTAAATGCATCATAGAGAACAACCACACACATTACATGTTACAGATACTCATTCTGTCTGTCCAATCATTCGTTTGAAAAGCAATACAAATAAAAGGAACAAGAAGAAGCAGGCATGATCCCAAATTTGTATGGAAAATCTGCTCCAGAACATACATACATTTTCACATTACATGTTACAAACCTATCAACTAACCGACCACTACCAACTGTAGAGTACGCATGCACCAAAATTTGTATGGAAAATCTGCTCCAGAACATACATAAACATACTACTAATATCTTATTTATCTGAGGCGGAACTCCTTTTAATATCTTCAACTGTTTTCTCAGTTAGTTTATCCATACAACCATGACAAAGGACATCAGCAAATATAGTTCTTGTACAAACTTTTTGGTGTTTTGATAATTCATCATATATATCAAAGTTTTTTTTTTTTTGACAATACACTACACAAGCTTGCTTGCACAAACATAAAAATATCAAATTCATTTTGATATCACACAATCAGCTTGTACAATCGCACCACAAGCCCTTATACGTTCAATCGGCTTGCACAATCACTTGATTGTGCTAGCAAACTTGTGTAGTGTATGGGCCCCTTTAGTTCATGGTGAAAGACTGAGTAAATGGTATCTAACTTGACAGATGTGGCTTTATCTTTTAATTCCACTAAATTCTTTCATATGTAAACAACAGTTGGATAGGGTGTTGGCTTACTAGACGAGAACTGAAGAGTTCAGAAAAAATGATAAAATCTCTGAAAATTTCTCTGACATCTAACTTGACAGATGTATCTTCAACAAGATGGTCGTTGTCAACACTCAAACTTCGAAACTCTCTGAAAGTATACTCCAAAGTTTCTTTAAATCAATATTGTTACGCTTTTACCTTTTAAAAAACGTTTGATATATGAGATCGCAGATTCCAATAAAAATAAAAATAAGTTTGTGTTCAGTTTTAACTAATTTCCTTATTTTTCGCACAATTTTGTGTGCCATTGTTCACAACTTGATGTAAACAACATCAATTGCTTTATTTCTTATTCTACTTTAAACTCTTCTGTGTAAATAATAGCAATTGTTCGGCCGATCTTTTAAGCGGTACAGTTATTCTCTTCACATGCAACGCGTCTTTACACAAGATTGACTGAATTTTTACTGACTCCGTTGCCTGCTTTTCCTTTCCTTTTATATGGTGAAGTATACAGTCTGATGAATGATAGTCAACTCGAATGGTCGTGAGTGGTATATTGTCTACCTTAAGCCTCTTTTTTCTGGCCTATATTATGCACACTTTAAAAAAAACTTGTACAATTTCCTACTTGGCTACCAAACCATGCCCGGTTTTAATCCTTAACTCTGTATCCGCATATAAAAAATAAAACACGAACCTCAATGGCACTTTGCTTTTCAAGTGTCTTGTTGACAGTTTTGTCATCAACACTTTTTTGTTGTTGTTGTCATTTCACTGCGGCAGCAGCAATGTATATATGTTGCGTGATGTCAACAGCAAGTCGCCGTGGTCTAGTAGGTAGTGTGTTGGCTTATTAGACGAAAGGCCCGAGTTCGAATCCCAGGCCAGACATCAAAAACAAAAATACAAAAAGTATTTCTTCGGCGACTTCCTCTCAGCAGATTTCTGGCAAAAACTCTGAGAGTAAAAATTGCCATGAAAAGCTTCTCAAAAAATCTGTCGTTCGGAGTCGACTTTAAACTGTAGGTCCCGCCACTCATGTATAAAATTAACGCACACAACATGAGTGGTGTTGAGAAGCTAGGCCGTAATCCTGACGAAGGGTTGTAATGGCCAATTATGTATGTATGTGATGTCAACAGCAGCCAATTGAATGTGTTTAAAAAAAATTACGCCGTGCATTAATAACATGGCGTGAATAAAAAATAAAAGCTGAAAAATTCACTAATACAGGCTGACCGAACAAAGTATGATAAAATTTATAAAAACAACAACAACAACAACAACAAGAAGTGAAATTTACCAATAACATCATCAATATCATCAACTTCGGTTTCTGCTTACAAAAATACAAACGAGATAACCAACAAAAGCTTGTCAACGATAATACAAAAATAATGGAAAAATTAAAAATAAAAAGTTGACAGTCATTCAAACTCGACTATTGAACGCTCCATACATTAGGTCTTGGAAGTCTTAAGCGAAATTTATCCTGTGACGCACATTACATACCTAACAAGCCTTCAATCAGGACTACGACCTTGCTTCTCTACAGTTTAAAGTCGGCTCCGAAAAATTGATTTTTGAGGTTTTGCCAGATATCTGCTGAGAGGAGGAAGCCGACGAAATATTATCTTCATATTTTCGTTTTGTTCAAAATGTCTGAGCTGGGGTTTGAACTGTGGCCTCACGTTCAATAAGTTAACACACTACCTACTACCCTACGCCTACGGCGACTTCAAAACAAAAGTTATAATAATTGCAAATCAACAGTAGGAATCTAGAAATTGCCACGTGCAAATAAATAAGGAAATAAACTGCCGAAGGTAATATCTCCAGAGGCGTGTTGTATTATACGGCGTGAAAACGTAACAATAGCTTACGCAGAAAATAGTTCAGAATAACGCCCAAGTAGTTCACAACGAGCAATTTGAAAAATGCTGCAAAAACCAGTGGATTTTGTATTAGGATTTTAGAGGTTTGACGACTTCGCCTGGTTGGAAATATGCCAGAGATTATCTGGAATTGGCTAAATATATAATCCTTCGAGAATAGGTAGTCATCTTGTCGTAATGTCTTAGAACAGAGCGCTAATAGTAGTGATTCAGTCACTGCCAGACCTGTCTTTCAAATAAATGTTGTTATTGCTTCCTCATGGCAAGGGCACTAGCTTATTCTCCTCAGACTCAGCTACTGCAGAAGTCATTTGCGTGGTTAGTCATATGGCTATACGAAATACTAATGTTTGAATCGTTGTATACTTTAAGGATCCCTCCGACACCCACGGATAATCAAACAAGAGGCCTCTTAATGGGATGCTGAAATAAAATACCTAAAAATCTCCTATGGTATGATGTAGTCGATCCGATTGTGTCTATGACTTGACAGATTTGCAACACATAAAAAATTAAGTTGAGCCAGAATTCACTAGCTTTAAGCAAAACTTTAAGCTACGTCTGTCTGGCCATTGCTTTAATATAAGGTCAGATGGGAGTTATTTGAACAAATGCATTAGAATGGAAAAAAGTGCACTGGTGACTAGTACAGCTTACAACCTGCGCTTTTTGGCTATCATTCGGCTGTGGTATTGGTATTTACACGCCATCTTCCTAACGTAAACAGGAAAGCCAGTATGTGGTGGTAGATCTGAGTTTCCAAATCTTGCTCATAGCTCTTTTGAAGGTATAAGTTTCTTTTACCCACTCTATTATACTTGTTGAGAAAATGAAAAATCTAGATGCTGATGTTTTGCTTTACATCGCTTAACATTAAAATTATAAACAAAGCTAAAAACACAAAACAATGCAGTAAACAAACCTGTTTACAAACTATCGTACTGCGCAATATAACAACAATAAAAATTATAAGCAAGTAAAAAAAAATGCAACAACAAACACCAGCATAAAAATGGTAAACAAGTAATTAAAAATATACCAACGATACTACAATAATAAGTGTAAATAAAGATGTTTACATTTATAGAAATTTCGTGAGGGCGAAGTCAAGAACGTTCGCCTTCAAGAATATTCTTCAAACTGACTTTGCCATATAAAAGCAATGCAAAGCAGTCGACGGAGTTAGTGAAGTTCAGTCAGCCTTGTGTGAAGACGCGGTGTGTTTGATGAGAGTAATCGCGGTTTGAAGATCTCCATTACAAAGATCAGTCGAATAATTGTTTAGTGGTTGTTATCGTTTATGCAATGGGTATAAACAGAGGAATAACAAAGCAAAGTAATTGTTGTTGTTTACATCAAGTTGTGAACAGTGGCACACAGAATTGTGCGAATAATAGAGAATTTTAATTAAAAATAAACACAGATTTATTTTTATTTTATTTGCAATCTACAAGCTCATATTTTAAACGTTTTTAACGTAACAGTACTATCGCTTTAGAATAGTTTTGGTTCAAAAATAATCCGGAAAAAGTGTTTTGTTTTCTAACTCTTGAAGTCAAGGCCAATCAATGCCAATCGAAACTTTAAAACCATTTTACTGTAGCGATTATTTCAAAAACAAAAATTTTAAAAATGTCTGAAAAAGGAACAAACTACTGAGTAAACATTTAAAAATTAAAATGAACAACAACAGCATGATGATGGCAATGACAATGACAGCTACAACACAGAAAATCGGTTAAACGAAGGCGTAGGTTTCAAAACCAATACCTGTGTGTTATAAGGCAGCAGAGAAATTTACCACGCGTAGATGCAACAAACATGGTAAAAAAAAAATTAAAAAATAATAAAACAAAAATGCAAAGGTAATATAAACAAAATGATTTAAGAGAGACGGAGAGAGAGAGTATACCGAACCGCATCTATTTTATTATAATTTACTACACTTTGCAAATTGTTGTGGTCAATTAATGTCAGCATGTTACCATAAAACATACCAAACTCGACTACAAAAACTTTTAGTCCTCTCGGTCCGATTGCCTGCCTGCCTGCATAGTTGGCTGTTTGCACGGGCAACATGTTGCAACTACAACAATGCTTTCAATGTAAATATTAATAAATACTTTTTTTCATACATTTTATTCGTATTTCATTTTAAAACGTGTGGATATTGCATAAGGAAATTTATTACAGAACACGAAGAGAATTGGCATGAGAAAGGAAAGGAGGGGAGGTATTTTGGAAACAAATTATTTTTCGTTTCAAAAAAAAAAAATTTTTTAAAAGGTTTACTCATGCGGTTTACTTTATAAGGAGCTAGCTAAGGCTTTGGCTTATGGTAGCAGCAGCAATCCTTAAGCATTGCAAGCTAGATGTTTTGGGAAAAACACACGACATGTTCATACATACATACATACATAATTGGCCATTACAACCCTTCAGTCAGGATTACGGCCTAGCTTCTCAACACCACTCATATTGTGTGCGCTAATTTTATACATGAGTGGCGGGACCTACAGTTTAACGTCGACTCCAAACGACAGATTTTTTGAGAAGCTTTTCATGGCAATTTTTACTCTCAGAGTTTTTGCCAGAAATCTGCTGAGAGGAAGTCGCCGAAGAAATATTTTCGTTTTGATGTCTGACCTGGGATTCGAACTCGGGCCTTTCGTCTAATAAGCCAACACACTACCTACTAGACCACGGCGACTTCACGACATGTTCACATCTTGAAAATCATATTTAAAAAATAATTGCCATTAAATTATCCCCTTAGTCAGGATTACAACCTAGCTTCTCACACCACTCGTGTTGTGTGTGTTTATTTTATCTATAAGTGGCGGAATCCAAAACTTAAAGTCGCCTGCGTATTACAGATTTTTGAGACGTTTTCCTTGGCAATATTATTTAATCTCAGAGTTTTCGGCAGCAATCCTGGCCTCACGTCGAGTAAGCCAACACACTATCTTCTAGATTGCGAAGCTTTCAATCAATACATTCCTTTACGATAGTCGTTTATACATCCCCGAGAATGTCATCAAACCACTTATGGCGGATCCACACTACATGACACGAAGTCGAATGTTGATTTTTTAAACTGATTTCGTCTCGAATTCGACAAATGTTTGTTTGTTTACGTACCATTCAACCGGAAATATTCCTCTTCTCTGAAAATGATTTTTCGATGAAAAACGCGAGGTATTTTGCCCGACTAGAATAATTTACCCTACAGAATAAATGATAACTGTTTTCACAGATGTAGCTTCAACAAGATGGCCGTTATCAGCTGTCAAATTTCAAAAGACCCTGCTGTAAGACACTTAGTAGTTAGGTAAGTAGAAGTGCTGTCCCCTCGGTAGAGGGCCTATTGTGATACCACAGTTTCGCATTCTCCCCTAGTACAGGAATCACTCGGAGCTTTCGATGAAGCGGTTCAGCCTGCCAGTATCCATGCATGACAGTTCATCTAGATCTTCCATGTAGTAGGTGCCTCGCCGGGCATATACACAGTAGGTGAAAAACAGCCTCATCCTCCTCCTCATCTCCACAGCATCTGCAGAAATCATTTACAATGTGTCCTAGACCAATACAATACATTCATATAATATAATGCCCCGTAATAACCCCGTAACAGTGCTAAACTAACTTCTTTGGAGTTTAAGCAGAGCCGACGAGCGCCTCTTCTCCAGTCTTGGCCAGATTTTCTGCACCGTTCTGCCCCTGTCCGAAGCAGCCCATCTACTGTTCCACGATTGCATTGTTAATTATAAGCTGGCAGGTACCCAAAGGGATTCCTAATGTAGAGAACTCATCAGAGAGTTCGATGGTCGTGCCCCTTCTGTCCAGTTCATCTGCTCTGCAGTTACCGGGAATGTCCCTATACCTCGGTACCCATGTGATACAAACATCATTAATACATCTGCATTAAGACATCTGCGACAGTCATATACCCTCCTGGAGTTCATTACATTAGAATCCTATGCCCTGATAGCCGCTTGGCTATCGGAAAGTATTGTGATTTTCCGCCTGTGAACTTTTTTGTCCACAATAATTTTCACCTCAGCCTGAATTGACCACACTTCCCGTTAGACACTTAACAAATGAAAAGATTTTATTAGTAACAGACTGAAATTCGCTCACAATCTTCCAAATTTTGTTAAAATAAATTAACGTTGATGTCGCCGTAGTCTAGTAGGTAGTGTGTTGGCTTAATAGACGTGAGGTCACGCTTCAAACCCCAGGTCAGACGTCTCTAACATAACGAAATATGAAAAAATATTTCTACGTCGACTTTCTCTCAGCAGTCTTCTGCTAAGAACACTGAAGGTACATGAAATTACCATGAAAAGCTTCTCAAAAATCTGTCGTTTGCCTCACTAAAGTTCAAACCTTAGCTCAGATATCACCAAACCGAAATATGAAAAAAATATTACTCCGGCAACTTCCTCTTAGACGAAGAGATTGTAATCCAATCTCTAAGTCAAACTTGCGACCTATTTTCCCCTACCACTGCTGCTGTGTGTTAACGTGACCTACTGTTTAAAGCCGACTCCGAATGACAGACAAGTGAAAAACATTTCATTTCCATTTTATTTGTTACTTCTACAGTTTTTGGCCAGACGACTGAGAGGAACTTGCCGCGAAAATATTTTTCATATTTCGTCGTTGATTTCATCAATTCGTTGATTAAAATTGGAATAGGGGATCAAAAGAATTAATTTTTAAACTAATCTGTAGAAAATAAACAAACGCTTACTGTGTTTTATTTTTTTATTCTTTAAACTTTTAAGGTAAATTGGAAAAATGTATACCCTCCGCGAAATACACTCCAATGGATGAAACATCACACGCATCAGGTGTTAAAAATACTCCACTTAAAATAATAGAAATGATAGTAAAACCCAATAGAAAGAAAATTTACAATAAAAATAAAACAAAAACATAAAAAGCAAAACATAGATTAAAAGTAAACAAACAATTCAAGAGAAAACAGAAAAATAAAAATAAAACGAATAAATATTGTCTAACAACTAGGCTTCTCTAATCCCTCCCTGGTTTCTGCTCTTTCAACAGCGAAAAGCACTCAATTATAAGCCTAAACCATCAGGATGATGACGTCAAATGGTTAAAACAAATAAAATTAATTTGCTTTACGCAATGGCTTGTAACTTGTAACTTGCGTTACAAATCTTATTACAACGGATATGAGGTGGGATGGGACGGGAAATCATCTTCATGTCTGTCCTTATGTAATCAAACCAATGGAGACAGTATAATGCTGTTTACAAATATTTACCAATGATTTGTATTATTTTCAAAAGTATTTATTTTAACACGTGATTAAACATGACAATTACGCATTTAGAGATTCATACTGAAAAGAAATTTAATTCCAGTGCAGGTGTGAAAGCAAATCATTTGTAAAGAATTTATTAAATTCTCGAAAAATAAATGAAGGCTCATTAAAACTCTTTAGTAAGATTACGACCTAGCTCCACCCTCGTTGGGTGTGTTAATTTTATACCTGAGTGGCGGGACCTACAGTTTAAAGTCGATTTTTTAAGAAACATATCATGACAATTTTATTAATTCTCAGAGTTTTCGGCAGACTACTGTAAAAAGGAAGTCGCCGAAGAAATATTTTTTAGATTTCGTTTTGTTCGAAATGACTGACCTGGGGTTTGTACCAGAGATCAGCAATGAATCGTTTTTTAGCTTAAGTACTCATGAAATTTTGAGTATAAGTGAGTAATATTGAAATTTAACTACTTTAATTCATTTCTACTCACTACAACTACAGGTTGCAATGTGTAAGCGTACAAATTGGCATCAAGCTCATACCATTCGAAATATGTTTGATTCATAAACCTACTCATTCAGATTCATAACTTTAGAAAAATACTTATAAATGAATAGAGTGGCTCGAATCATTTATCAAAATTTAAAATCTTAGTAGTTGTTGCATTTACAAAAAAGGAAAAAAGACACAAAAGCGAAACAATGAACTTGTTTACATGATAAACAAGTAAACAAAAATGCAACAACAAACATTACAAAAACAAATGTAAACAAAATACACAACAACGATGTTTACATTTACAGAGACCTAGGGAAGGCGAAGCCACGAACAGGCAACGCAGTCAGTAAGAGTTCTGTCATCCTTGTGTGAAGACGCTGTGAGATTGAAGAGAATAATCGTGGTTTGAAGATCTCCGTTACAAAGATCTGTCGAACAATTTTTATTTGTTATTGTTTATGCAAAAGAGTGCAAAGAGGACTAACGAATAAAGCAATTGTTGTTGTTTACATTAAGTTGTGAACAGTGGCGCACAGAATTGTACGAACAGTAAAGAATTTTAATTAAAACTAAACAATTTATTTGCAATCTACGAGCTCATACTTTAAACTTCTTTAAAAGGTAATAGCCTAACAATATGAACAAATATTTCTTCTGCAACTTCCTCTCAGTAGACTTCTGCCACAAAAAGATTTTCAAACATCTGTCGTTCGGAATCGACTAGAAATTATAGGTCCCGCCACTTAATGTATGAAATTAAGACCCACAACATGGTGTGGGAAACTATGTCGTAATACTGACCGAAAGGGTGGAATGACCCGTTATGTACGTATGTATGTGTATTCCACAGAATAAACAATTTCGATGATGTCACTCAAACACACACTTTGTTGCATTTTAATTTAAAGGTCGGAAGAGCGTAATAAAACTTTCAGTTCCAAACATCAGCAAAGTTCATTCAAATTCAAGTCAATTTAAGTTTGCAAAGCTATTCGCAAATTTCTCAGACATCACACTCCATGTACATAATTTTTTTAGTGTTCCTCAGTTTTGTTTCTTTTGCCAGACATAAAGAGGCCCTCAATTTTAAATCGTTTAATTTATGACTGTGTTATGTTGTTTATTTTTCGATCTTGAATAAGGACGGTTTCTTTCCATTGAACTTGAAAATGTTTAACAAGAAAACGTAACAACAAAAACAACAAAAACACAAACAACATTTGTTTGTTGTACACAATGAATGTGTTTTGCAATATCATGGCATTTAAGCAAATATTGCTGGTGCTGATAGCGGTCATCATCATCATCATTTTCAGATTTATTTCGATACGAACGTTTTCATGTGGAATCATAATGACTTTAAGTATATAAGTATGTGTCTCAGTTTAAATCATCATTGATGTCATCATTTGTACGTGTATGGTAGACAAAGAATTTTTGGCCACTAAATGTTTCATTCAAACGTATGCTAATCAGCTGAATGCACATACTTATGGGAACAAATAGTAACACGTATGCTTTTGCAACACGAACATAGTCGGTAGTGTTTATAAACATAAGGTGCAAATCAGTTTCCACAGAAATTTTATTGTTTCACATGTGTGAGTGTGTATAGCTGGTAACCATTGTGTGTTATTGTTTATAATAGGGTCTTCACTTCTCAATGCTTTAAAAAAACTTATTGGACAACCCAGCTAAGTAAACAATGCATATCTCGTTCCTTTCTGTACTTTCCTCTTGCAACACTTCATCGATTTTAAATTTTACTAAAAAGAAATACAAACAAAAATCTTTCCATTATTTTCCACCTTTTAATCAAAAACTTGTTAACGCTATGCGTGTGTGTGTGACTTTGCAGCACTTCAACACTTGAGTTTCATATATTTTTTTGGGAGTTTTACGGTGAATTATTTATGAGCAAATTTTTTATACGAAATGTTTATAAATTTTCTTGACAACTTTTATTTATTTTCGTAGCATGTCATCGATGGCGCCGTATTTAAATTATTTGACTGTCGAAATCCCTGCTGTTTCAAAAGGACTTGAGTGTTTAGGATAGGCTTGGGCAGAGTAATATTAAATTTTGAAACAAATATTCAAAGTATTTTGGAAAATATTTTGAAAACAAACAAAAAATTAAAAGAAAGTATTATTAACGGCTGATACCAACCATTTTAGACCCCTATTTTACTATTTATGATTTATAAGTACAGGTTCCAATGAGTATGAGTACAAGGTTGACACCACACTCATACCATTCAAAATATGTTTGGTTCATAAGCCTACTCTTTTACATTCATAGATTTTTAAAAATACTTATAATACTTCTAAATGATTCGAGTGATTGGAATCATTCATCAAAATTTACTGTCTTAGTTCTTGTTGCATTTACAAAAAAAAAAGACCAAAAACACACATAAGCAAAAATACAGAGCAGCAAGCAAAGCAAACACACAACCTTGTAGTGAGTATTTTAGTGTTCGTACGCTAATCATACTTATTTTGTGCTTCTTGTAATTGCCGATTAAAGGAGAGTCGAAGTCAACAACATCATGTGTATTGTTAAGTATGAGTACGATTAGTACTTCAAACTTTGAACATGAGTAGTATGAGTATGATATTAAAATAAGTATGAACGTGTATAAGTATTAAAAATTTTGAGTATGATTCGATTCTACTCATCTTTTCGAATACTCATTGCTGATTTCTGAAGGCTATACTCATTTCTTACCCATGAACGTAGACAACTGTCATATGAAACATTGGAAACTTTCTGAAAACAAACTCATTTAGGTCAATAAACTTCCACAGTTTGCTTCACTCAAAGTTGCTGTAGTCAAGCAGGTTGTCTATTGGCTTATTAAATGCGGGCCCGACGTTCAAACCCTAGCTTAGCCAACGAAATATGAAATATTTTTCCGCGGCGAGTTCCTCTCAGCAGTCGTCTGGCCAAAAACTGTAGGAGTAAAAAATAAAACGGAAATGAAATGGTTTTCAAAAATCTAGCATTCGTAGTAGGTCACGCCTCTAATGGATAAAGTTAACACACACAATATCGGTGGTACCGGAAAAGAGGTCGTAAGTTTGACTTAGAGAATGGTTTAGAATCCCTAATTAAGTTAAGTAAGTCAGTCTCGTTCACTCAAAATGATTTTGACTATACAGACTCCAATTTTGAGAATCCGGTAATAAAGTATATCGAATGGTATTTGCAGGCAATTCAGCGACTATTAGATCCATAGATTGCGTGTTCACCACATCTAAGATTGTCCAATAATGGACATATTAACCCGTATATGCCCAACTTTGTTTTAAAACACGGATTTTTTGTATTTACTGGAATCTACATACTATATGGTATACCACACAGCTGATCAACACGAATGGCGCTGACCCTCATATTGGTTCCTGGACATGGGAACATTGAGGGTAACAACAAAACTGACCCACTTGCAAATGCTGGTTAGATTGAATTCATATGTATGATTGGCGTTCTTCTGCTGAGGAAAAACTAGGGGTTCAAGCAACTGCACTCATTATTTAAAGAAAGACGGAGTAATGAACTCACTTGTAAAGGGACCAGATAGTTCTGCAATGATATGAACATGTGCTGAACGCAACTTACGTTAAAGCAGACCAAAGTTGCTTGTAGGAACCTCAAAGCAATTGTAAAGTTATACTACCTTCAAATCACATTCTGTGAGACTGGAAATAGCTCACAACGACTTCTGCAGAAAGTGCAATGGCAAGAAAGAAGAGAAGACAGCAGAAAATCTTTTCTGTCATTGTTCGGTACTTGGGAACTTGAAACGAAGAATTGTTATGAGCTCAAAACCTAATGATGGTATGACTGCCTTCCAAAATGTATCAATACAAAGTTTGTATGCATTTCTACTACTGTATATAAACTATGTAGATATGCAAAGTAACCAAACAATGCATCAACTATAAATCCGATGCCTGATTGCTTTTTGATTGCGTTAAAAATATTCATTGACGACGTTTTGAAATGGAATACACTGTATATATTTTGTACAGCGGCATTATGAAACACGATATTTTGTTCAAACACAAAGCAACTAACATCTTGGAAGGCAGCCTATGTATGAACCAAAGGTGATTATAATAGAATCTGCATACATATATAATTGGTCATTGCAACCCTTTAGTCCCGATTACAACCTAGCTTCTCACATCACTTATGCTGGGTGTGTTATTTTTATTAATGAGTATGGGAACCTATAGTTTAAATACAATTTCAAACGACATTATTTACTCGCACAGTTTTTGAAAGAAGTTTACTGACAGGAAGTTGCCGGAGTAATATTTTTTTCATATATTTTAGTTTGTTGATGTCTGAGCCAGAGATCAGCAATGATTATTCAAAAAGATGAGTGGATTCGAATCATACTCATAATTTCTGATATTTATACGCATTCATACTTATTTTAATATCATACTCTTACTACTCATATTTAAAGTCTGAAGTACTCATCGTACTCATACTTAAAAACACGCATGATTTTGTTGATTTCAACTCTCCTTTGCTCAACATTTACAAAAATCATAAAATAAATATGAATCACGTATGAACACTGCAATACTCTCTAGAAGGTTCTGTGTTTTTCCTCTGCTAGCTGCTCTGTTTTTTGCTTATGTGTACTTTTTTTGTAAATGCAACAACAACTAAGAGTGTAAATTTTGATGAATCAGTCGAATCACTGGAATCATTTATGAGTATTATAAGTATTTTTCTAAATTTATGAATCTGAATGAGTATGAGTTCGATGTCAACGTTGTACTCAAACTCATTGCAACCTGTACTTATAAATCAATGTTGTAGTGAATACGAATGAGTCAGAGTAGTTAAATTTCAATACTGTTGACTCGCTCATACTCGAAAATTCTTTAGTACTTATGAGTAGCAAAAAAACGATTCATTGCTGATATCTGTTTTGAATCTTAGCGAACCAAGTGATAGATTCATTTACTTTCTGAGTTTTTATCAGAAGACTGCTGAGAGAAAATCGTTTGTTGGAAATGTTTGGCCTGCAGTTTGAACCGAGGCCTCATGTCTAATAAACCAACACACTGCCTACTGGACTACGGCGACTATAGAACAAAATTTGTATTAAACCTGATCAAAGTTGACCTTAGAAAGGGTTACAGGCATTTAAAAGCATATGCGAGGACTCCTCTAGAAGTTGCAATGGGGAGATACTTGGGAAGCTGAGATAAAGCATTCTTGGGAGTTCAAATCCTCATGACAGAATTTGGTTCTTTCTTCTTGGTAAATGCTATGCACAATCTGCTGCTGGTCCAGTACTTGAAGCAATTAAATGATTTTCGAGGAATTTAAACACATCAAATACACTTTCTCTTTCAGTTCTTTTTTGGAGATTTTTTCTTGAAGAAAAAAACTGCGAATCCACGAACTCTGTTGTCCTCTTATGCTTTTCGATTTAAATTGTATTTAAACAGCCTTAGGGCTTTTAATTCTTTACCTCTTTAGGTATAAAAGTTTAAACTTTTATAATCAATTAAAATGAATCTTCTGTACAAAAAAAAAAAAAACATACGCGGTATTTAATCCCCATTTTGCCGAAACTTATTTGCCAGTGTAAATGACAGCCGGTGTTATTTACTGTCAACTATTGATTTATGCCTGAAAAAAAAGTGTGCGTTTTTAATTATTTTCGGCTATAAAGAATTTAAAACGGTCATAAAAATTGTTAATTTTATTGAACCATTTAAAGCGAATTTATTTGTATTGAAACAATTTTTATACATTCGGGATAACTTTTAAAAATCAAACCCCAAGTGCATGGATATGCAAAGAGAAACAAAATGGAACGAGGGATTAAATATACATACATATATGCTTGCATACTTATACTGGGTTTTGTTATTTTTTTCGTTTTTGCTTTTTTTTTTTTGAAACCACATTAAAAGTGATTTGCTGGCATGGCAAGTATTTTAACAGAGCGGACGTGCAATGCACCAAAAAGAAATAAAAAAAATCATGATAAAATGAAAACAATAACAATGGAAATTTGCATTAAGTGGTATTGTTTACTATACAAATAAATAATAAATAATATATACATATGTGTATATAAAATAAGAAGACTGTTTACACTGGCAATGTTATTCGTTCACATTAAACTTTTGCAAGAGCTTGACATCCAAACAGATCTCAGTTTTACATATGAGGACGTAGAGACTCGATTAGAATATCTTGAATAATACGTTTTGAAATCTACCTACTATACGGTAGTGTACCACACTAAGAGTGGTAGGGTCAACAGACTATACAAGAAATAAAGGGCTATCCATTTCGTGCTTTCAAAAGTATGGGACTGGAATTCGACATCCGTCAAACTAAGGTGTGAAACCAATTTTTTTCTTTTCAGTTGATAGTCTAACATTGACGAAAATGGATCGCTTAACTATCACACAACGCATAAAAATTATCAAAACCTTATGGTTTACATAATCGTCCAACTACGCAAGCAATTGGCAAAATTGTGAAGAAATTTGAAGAGACTGGAGTGGTTACAAATATTGAAAGGCCTGTGCATCATCGTTTCGCTCGTTCCGCTGAAAATATCGCTATTGTTAGTGAAAGTGTTGCCGAAGTGCGTGAAAGTGTTGTCGATTCCTCGTCGTTCTCAGGAATTAGGACTGTCTTACGGCACATTATTGCGTATTTTGCATTTAGATCTACACTTTCAGCTCACGCAACAACTGAAGCCAGCTGACCATTCACAACGTCGCCGATACGTGGAATGGGTGCTTGAACAACAGGCGGTGGACGGCAATTTTTCGAACAAAATTTTCTTCAGCGATGAAGCACTTTTCACACTCGGTGGATATGTTAATAAACAAAATTGTCGTATTTAGGGTTCTGAGAATCCTCAAGTAATTGAAGAGAGGCCATTACATTCAGAAAAAGTCACTGTTTGGTGAACTCTTTGGTCCGAAGGTGTGATTGGACTTTACTTCTTCGAAAACGACGATAGAACGACTGTCAACATCTATTCGGAGCATTATGGTCATATGATAACCGATTTTTTTTTGCCTGCTATTGAAGAATACGACTTGGAGAATATGTGGTTTCAACAAGACGGTGCCACTTGCCACGCAATTCGAACGAATATGGCTTTATTGCAAGAGACATTTCCTGGCTGCGTAATTTCTCGTCGTGGCGATATCAACTGGCCACCAAGATCATGCGATTTGACACCATTAGACTTTTTTTGTGGGGCTACGCGAAAGACCGTGTTTATGCAGATAAACCTTCAACTCTTGAGCACTAAAAAACCAACATTCGTCAAGTTATGGCTGAGATACCGCCCAATATGTATCGAAAAGTGGGTGAAAATTACCTCAAAAGAATCAATGCTTGCAACACTTCGCGTGGAGGTCATTTAAATGATGTAGTGTTTCACACATAATGTCAACGTTCAAACTTTACAATAAAAAGAAATATCATGAAAAAAATACGAAATGGATAACCCGATACTATGTGCTGGCACGAAACTGTCGTACATTTATTAAAATCAGCAAGGCGTAGGTGTAAAATTAAAATGCAATGAACCATGTTAAAGCCGTATTAATAAACAATTAAATAAGAATAATAATGAGAACAACTATAAGCACTTAAAATCAACAAAATCATTAAAGGAGAATACAAACCAATGAATTTACTAGTTCCCTATTGTCCCATACTATCAGAGAAACATTCAAACAACCAGCAGCAAATCAAATCAAAAATTCCGAACAGGTACATGTGTTAAAAAGTCGCCAGCAAAGAAGAAAAATTATGAACATTTAAGACACTTGTAAGTGTAGATTGTGGCACATTGAAATGAAATTGAAATCTGGGGGAGTCAATCAATGCCCACATACATACACAGCTATTCACATTTAAAATAATTATAAAGCAAAAACTCGGAGAGTAAATGAAATTGGCATGAAAAGTTTCTCAAAAATGCGTCATTCAAAGTCGACTATAAACTGTAGATCTCGCCTTCAAAGATGTAAAAATTAACGCATACAACATAAGTGGTGGGAGAAGATAGGTCGTAATCCTAACTGAAGATTTGTAATGCCCAATTATGTTGTGTATATGTAGCCTGATTGATGCAATGCAATGTTTTCCAAGTAGAGGTTTTGCCAATTTTTATATTTTTTCCTGAAAATCTTTTGGTTACTCAGACAGCTAGGCTGCGTTTCCGTCCCTAACGAATGTAGTTTCAACCGTCGTCCTTGTCCTTGAATATCCATAATTTCTTAGAGATATTTTGGATCATTTAAAGATAACTCTTATGTTGGTTTCAGGGAAATAGGAATATTGTTGGAAATTGTATTGCTAACGAATTGGCTACAGTCGGTAAGAGGCTCGCCATCTCTGACATGTTATAGGGTTCAGGTATGGCGATTGCCTCTATAAATTTTGATATTTTCCGCTCGTTTTACAGGGAGACTCATTTTCATTAGCAGCAATATTTACATGCAATCTCCCAAAAATCTGTTGTTCCGAATAGACTTTAAACTGTATGTACTGACACTCATGCATAAAAATAACACACACAGCATGGGTAGAATGAGAAGCTAGGCTGTAATACTGATTAAAAGGTTGTAATGACCAATTATGTATTGATGGTCTCTGCTGGGTACGTATGAATAGGGAGAAGACCGACTCACGTTTTTTCTTGAATCATATGGACATCCATCGCACAAAATCTTCTTACGGATTCAAGTATTTTTAAACTAAAATTGAATGAAAGCGCGAAATAAATCAGCAAAACAGAGGTAGAAACCTATTGCCTTTAATGTTATGAAAATGGAAACGGTGTTACATCGTTTAACATTAAAACATTAAAATGATAAACAAAAGCTACAAAACCAAAAACAATGAATTTGTTTACATGATCAACAAGTAAACAAGAATGCAACAACAAAACAATGTAAACAATGTAAACAAAATACACAAACAACAACGAAACAATTACATTTACGGAGATCTCAAGAAGGAGAAGCCACGAACAGTCGACTTCAATAGCCTTCATCAGACTGTTTACGTTGGCATATAAAATGCAGGACAAAGCAGGCAACAACGAGTGTGTAAAAATTCTGTCAGACTTGTGTGAAGACGCATTGCATGTGAAGAGAATAATCGTGGTTTGCAGATCTCAAACAAAGCAAAGCAATTGTTGTTGTTTACATCAAGTTGTGAACAGTCGCACATAGAATTGTGCGAATAGTAAAGAATTTATTTAAAACTTAACACAAATTTATTTTTATTTTAATTGCAATCACCGAACTCATATTTTAAACGTTTTGAAAAAGGTTAAAACGTAACAGTATTTTGAAAAAAATAAATAAAGCAAATCCTCTATAAAATTATACTCTTTTAAGGCATTAGTGACCGTCTATGTATTTAAAACAAGAAAAAATTCCCTTTCAATAGTTGCTCAATTTGTGGTCACATTACGCCGTTAACACTTTCAAAAAATTAAAAAAAAAGAATTTCCCCCCATTTGTCGGCAAATGCCATAACATGCCTGACTACATTTAGTAGAGACTGGTAAGGTATGCAGTATTCAATTATTCTTTATTGTACATGGCGGTTGACCATTATTTGTGAACTAGACCAGACTAGACCTGACCGACTATGCCACACACAATCCATATCATAGCTCACGCTACCTCTCTTTCCATTCTTTAGTGTTTTATAGAATCCTAGTTTAACATTGTTCAGTTGCTAATGGCTTTATGCTATATAAACTTGGTTATTTGTTTGTTTATTTACCCGGTTAATTATTTCACATATTAGAGCCTGTTTAAGTAGATTCTTGTTGTGTCGTGTGTGAACATGTTCTAGTTTTGTTTGAAATACAATGAACTTGTAGTGGCGATAACGAACATAAAAGCTTACTTCGTTTTTGAATTACCTTTTAATGTGTAGTTTTTGCGAAATATTTGAATCGTTTAAATTAAAAGTTATTACATTGTGAACATTTTAAAATAATTCTCGTACATGAAAAATATTTTTATTGTGACCCTAGCCCTTAAACAACACGCTAATGATGGAATATTTACATCCAAACAATGGTTTGCAGTGTAATGGTTTAGATTTTTTTACTTTCATCCTAACAGGGTTTGTTAAACTAAAGCTCGTATACAGTACGGGGAAGCCAAATTAAATACAAGTAGAGCAAGAAAGTAGGTACCAGAGATCAGCAATGAGTATTCTAAAAGATGAGTAGATTCGAATCATACTCATAATTTCTGATACTTATACGAATTCATACTTATTTTAAAATCATACCCATACTGCTCATATTCAAAGTTTGAAGTACACATCGTACTCGTAGTTAACAATACGAATGATGTGGTTGATTTCGATTCTCCTTTACTCAACATTTACAAGAATCACAAAATTAGAATGATTCGCATACGAACACTACAATACTCACCAGAAGGTTGTGTGTTTGCTTTGCTTACTGTCTTTGTCTTTTTCTTTCTTCTTTTTTTGTAAATGCAACAAAAACTAAGACTGTAAATTTTGATTAATGATTCGAATCACTCGAATTAATATTAATATTTTCCTAAAGTTAGATTCATAACTGAGTAGGCTTGTGAATGCAAAAAGTATGAAGATCTAGCCAACAGGTGCTAATATGGTCTCAATACGCAATTGAGTAGCAGGGACCTCTCTCGCACAACGAAACTTATACTCCACATGACGCTCAACCTCCCCGTGCTTCTTTATGACGCAAAAGCATGGGAGCTATTAAGCGCTGATGCAGCAGTCTTGAGAAAAGTCGAACGTAAAATCTTCAATCCAATAAAAGTTATCGATGATTTCCGCATCCCATCAGACAATTAGCTGTGTGAACTCCTCAGCGATATGGGCGTTGTGAAGCGTACTAACATCCAGCCACTAGACTGGCTCGGCCATGTCATTCGAATTATAATAATAAGGCGCGACTTATATTCGATGTGGAAATTTTCGGAAGTCGGCGAAGAAGACCACTTTGCCTATTGGGAAAGCCCTGGCGAAAGCGCACAAAGCGCAGATCCGCCTGAAAGAACGTGCTAAAGCAGGCCGAAATCCAATAATCGCCTGGTTAATGACCAATTTTTTTTTTTTTTTTTTTTTTTTTTATTTCAGATAATTATACAATAATATATATTTACATAGAATTCATTTGGCCTCTGCGCCTTAAAGGCATTTTAGAGGCAAGCTGGCAACTCTTAAACTTAACGTACAATTATAGTATAAATTAAATGTTAAATATTATAATAAGAATATTATTTTATAAAATTTACTAAATAAATTATTTACAAAAGCGTCTCTATTGAATTATTTAAAAATTCTTTACATAATCTTTTAAATATTGCTATACTCCCGACAGTTTTTAGTGGTGAAGGTAAATTATTATAAAGATTTCCACCCATATAATCAATTCTTTGTTTAGTTTTTTCTAATCTACACCTTGGGATTCTTAAATTTGAAGAATTTCTTGTATAAAAATGTGATTGGTTCTGCAGAAATGGAATTGTATGATCACCTATGTTATGGAGACTTTTAAAAACAAACAATAGCACCTGATACGTATATAAGCCATTAATTGGCAAAATATTTTCACATATATCTTTATATAGCAACAATGTTGGAAAAGTACTTGGTAAATTGTAAACAATTTTTAATGCTTTATTTTGACAACGTTGCAAAGATTTTAAAGATACATTGTTTTTATTAAAAGCATAAATACATACTAAATAATTCAAGTGCGATTCAATTAATGCATTATAAATCATTATTTTTGATCTCTCCGATAATTTATTTTTAAATTTGTATAAAATTCTTAACACTATTTATGTGACAATCCCAAGATAAGTTACTTTGTAACGTAATTCCTAGGTATTTAACAGAATTTGACTCATAAATGGGGTTGCCATCAATATATACAAAGAAGCTGTTATCTGAATTTATTGAACGAGGTCTAAATCTAACTAACTTAGTCTTTTCAGAATTTATTAACAATCTATTCAAGCGAGCAAATTCCATTAATAAAGCAGCATCTCTTTCAATTTGTGTTTTCAAAACTAAATCAAAATTAAATGGATAAAACAAGCAAATGTCGTCAGCAAACATAAATAATTGACCCGTTAAATCCAAATTTTTTAGATCATTTAAATAAATTGAAAATAATAAAGGGGCTAAACCACTTCCCTGTGGAACACCATATTCAACAGTACCAATAAAACTTTTTTACTGATTAATTTGTACAAACTGTTTTCTGTTAATGAAGTAATTTTTGAATAACAGAAGCTCACGCCCCTGAACACCATAATATTTTAACTTTTGTAACATTATTTCATAGTCAACAAGATCAAATGCCTTAGAAAAGTCAAAGAATATTCCTTCAACTCCACTGAATCCATCATCTAAACCTTTACAAGTATATCTTATCACGTTTAAGACTGCATCTTGAGTACTAACACCTTTTCTGAAACCAAATTGATACCTGTACAACATATTATTTCCCTCTAAATATATCAAAAGCCTATCATATAGCATTTTTTCAAAAATTTTATCTATTGTTGATAGAATAGCAATGGGTCTGTATTTGTCCACAGTGGACGCAGAGACTGTTTTTGGAATGGGTACTATTTTGTGAATTTTCAAAATGTCAGGATATTCTGAGGTATTAATAATTTTATTAAATATATCGACTAGTATAGGTAAAAGTACTGTCATACATTCCTTCACAAATTTTAAAGATATATTATCAAAACCTTAATTAATTAACAACGAGTTATTACAACATCGACAGGATTCATACCTAGATCGCTTAAGTCCGACTGTACCGTGCTATCATTAATTGAAATTGACATTGTATGTATGGTAATATCAACCAGTAATGTTGTAATATGACAAGGAAGGCGGTACCGGTATGATGCGCTGTTCCAGAGGTGAAGAGCCTTTCGTAACGATCATGTATGTATGATCAGTGCAGTTGGTCCATTTTGAAAACATTTAGCTGCTCGTGGTAAATGACTAACTACGAGTTTAGTTTGATTACTCGCTGGAAAGTGAGATTACTTCTGAAGAATTCATTTTAATTTATTAAACGATTTAAACATTATCAGACGATCTAGAGACTTAACTGGTTGTTGAAGTATTCGCCGAGGTCTAGTAGGTGGTGTGTTGGCTTATTAGACATGATCGCACAGTTCAAACCCCAGGTCAAACATCTCAAACAAAACGAGGTATAAAAGAATATTTCTACGGCGATTGCCTCTCAGCATATTTCTGGCAAAAATTCAACTTGCCATGAAAAGTTTCTCAAAAATCTGTCGTTCGGAATCGATTTAAAAATGCATATCCCGCACTCATGTATAAAATTAACACACAACATGAGTGGTGTGAGAATATAGGTTGAAATCCGGACTGTAATGACCGATTGTGTATATAAATAATTGGCCATTACAACCCTTCAGTCAGGATTACGGCCTAGCTTCTTACACCACTCATGGTGTGTGCCTTAATTTTATACTTGAGTGGCGGGACCTACAGTTTAACGTCGACTGCGAACGACAGAGTTTGAGAAATTTTTTTCATGGCAGGTTTACTTACTTTCAGAGTTTTTGCCATAAGTCTGCTGAAAGGTAATCACCGAAGAAATATTTTTTTCATATTTCGTTTTGATGTGTGGCCTGGGGCTCGAACTCGGGCATTTCGTCTAATGAGCGAACACAATACCTACAAGACTACAGCGACGACGATTGTGTATATATAGTTACGAAAATGGAAATGGTGTTACATCGTTTAACATTAAAATGACAAAAACATTAACAATGAACTTGTTTACAAAACAAAAAAAATGCACTTGTTTACATGATAAGCAAGTAAACAAAAATATAACAACAGCATAGAAGTCGCCGTGGTCTAGTAGGTAGTGTGTTGGCTTATTAGACGAAAGGCCCGAGTTCGAATCCCAGGTCAGACATCAAAACGAAAATATAAAAATATTTCTTCGGCGACTTCCTATCAGCAGATTTCTGGCAAAAACTCTGAGAGTCATGTCATGTAACATGCTGTTTTATTACACTCATGCATTGTTCAATCAGTCAGTCAATCTTATTTATTTAAATTCAAGTTTTTATTGTTTTTAAAGCATGAAATTTTTTTCTTTTCGATTCTTCTTTCGCTAAGGCTCTTTAATTTTTTTTTTATTTTTTTATTTTCATTCCTTAAATATGATGTGTGTGACATTTACATTCGAAATGGTTTTCTAAGGAGCCATTAAAAATTTTTCAAATTTTTTTTGATTTTTATTTCATGAATTTCGTGAAAATACTACAATTTTATTTTTATTTTCTTCAATTCAGCAACACTTCATCATTTATCAGCAAGAGAAACAGAAAACAATTCAATTCATGTTATCCAGTCGTATCAAAGTTTAATAAAAAATCTTCCTTGCTTTTTATTTAAAAAATAAATTTCCCTGGAAAAACAAATCAAAATAGAAAATACGTGGTCACACACATACATACTCATTTCTATTCATGTCCCATTTTCAAGTATTTTGTATAGCAAGAGTTGAGAGATAATAAATCGTTTGCTTGTTTGAAATAAAAGTTTTTATTCTTCATGTTCTTCTTCACTATTTTGTTTTGTGAGATATTCATCTTCTATTGTTTTTCCACTTATTAATTCTGTTTGATATTCTGCATTTTTTTCTACAAATAATAACGATTGTCTGTCATGTACGGCTGCATGATTGTATCACTATTTACCATACGTATACATCATCATCATCATATTCTAACAACGTAGGATGAACTTTTTATCTTCAAAACTCATTAAATCATTCAGCTGTCAATCAAAATTTTATTTTCAGACAAATATTCCTGTGCTCTAGTATGGTGTCAGACTGTTAGATTCATTGCTATATTCCACTTCATGCGCCATTCAAATGCACATTGGACACTTACTATAACTTGAATAATGCAGAGGTTGATTTTCTAAGTTTATTACCATGATGATACATCTACGCTTCACATACTGTACTTATAAGCTTCCTTATTTAATTGCTCATTACAATACTTATGTTAGGATTACTACCTATCTTCTCACACACAACCCATGTTGTGAGGGTTAATTTTACCCGCAAATAACGGAACCTACTTTTCATGATTAACTCAGAACTATCAGAACATTTTGCCAGATAACTGCTGAGAGGAAGTCGCCAAAGAAATAATTTTTAAAATTTCTTTTACTTTTGCAGGATCTGGGCTGGTGTTTGTTTCCAACAGGGACTTCCGAACTTTGGCACTTGATAACGGCCATTTTGTTGAAACTAACATCTATCAAATTGCTTGCCGTTTATTCAGTCTGCTGTACAATATCATCATGGGCGACCCTACGCAGTGAATGGCTCTGGAGCAATTGGCAACTGACCAAAACTTCTGTCAAAAATACATCTTCCGTTTCTGAATGAATGAGTAGCTGAACAAACTATGTTATTATGAAAATGGAAAAAAATTTAGATACTGATGTTTTGCTTTTACATTAATTAATATTAAAATTATAAACAAAAGCTACATAAACAAAAACAATGAACTTGTTTACAAATTATCGTACTGCGCTATATAACAACAAACATCAGCATAAAAATAGTGATAAACAAGTAAACAAAAATATACCAACAAACACCAATATAAAAAATGATAATAAGTAAACAAAAATACAACAACAAACACTACAAGAATAAACGTAAAAAAATACACAAACAACAATAATGAATCAACGATGTTTACGTTTATAGAGACCTCGAGAAGGCGAAGCCGCGAACATTCGCCTTCAAGAACATTCATCAGGCTGTTTACTCTGCCATAAAAAAGGAAGGACAAACCAGGCAGTTAGTAAAAACTTAGTCAGTCTTGTGTGAAGATGCGGTAATCGTGGTTTGAAGATCTCCGTTACAAAGATCTGTCGAACCATTGTCAAGTAATTGTTATTGTTTAAGCAAAGGGTGTAAACAGAGGAATAACAAAGAAAAGCAATTGTTTACATCAAGTTGTGAACAGTGGCACACAGAATTGTGCGAATAATAAAGAATTTCAATTAAAACCAAACACAAATTTGTTTTTAATTTTATTTGCAATCTACGAACTCATATTTGAAACGTTTTTAATAGGTAAAATCGTAACAATATTGTTTCTAAGACGTCCAATGCATCTACAAAAGTTTCTGTTTGCTGTAGATGTTGCGGCATTCGAGGTCTATTTTACTTTGAGAACGAACTATAAGGTTCTATAACTATCATTTTATTTTGTCCTGATTTGAATGACCAGGATACTAACGACATGTAGTTTTAACAGATGAACTGCCGCACAGCTCATGCTACATGGGATACTCTACAAAAGCGTTCAAATGCTAAAAAGACCGAAAACATGTGATTTGACCCAGTCTGACTTTCCCTTATGGGTTTTTTTCAAGCTGCAATTATATGCAGTCGCAAACCATTTGAGGCACTCAAAACCAAAATATTCAATGCCAGGTCAGCTTGATTTATGTAACAGAGCCATGAAAAATTTAACATTTCAGATGCGCTCCACTCAGGGAATCGGTGGCGCAACTATCATATAATAAAACATTGCGATGATATTTTTTACACACACTTTGTGGCTACTTCAATGACGTCGAAAGATTATCCAAGCACTTCTTGTATCTGTCACGAATCAAAATTATCATTTTTGAACTGGGCAAACCACTGGATACACTACATTTTTGATAAAATATGCCAACCGAAGTCGTCGTTGTTTAGTAGGTAGTGTATTGGCTTATTAGATGTGAGGCTGTGGTTCAAACACCAGGTTACGCATGGGGCGACTTCCTCTCAACAGATAACTGGCAAAAACTCTGGGAGTAAATAAGAAATTGCAAAGAAAAGTTTCTCAAAGAAATCTATCATTCGGAGTCGGCTTTAAACTCCAGCACCCGCCACTTGTGTATACAATTAACACACACAACATGAGTGGTGTGAGAAGCTAGGTCGTAGTCCTGACTTAAGTGTTGTAATGACCAATCACGTATGTATTCCACAAACAAAGGTTGACTCGCTCGTTCCGTTCTCTGTGTAACTAAATGACTCAAGAAATCTTCTGCAAAATGACAGATTGTGTCCATTGTGAAAAAGATAATGATAATGTGAGTAACCAAACCAAATAATTTGAAGTGATTTCGGCAGTTCAAGAATTAAGCCCCGATTAGTCAAACTTCCATGGAATGTAACGGAACGTACATTCGTTTTTTTTAGAAAAGCAAAGGGAGCGATTACCTCACCGTAATGTAATTTCGATAAGCATTTATACCGCTCTTTATATGTTAAAAACGAACGTACGTTCCATTGACGTTTAGCTAACTGGGGCTTTGCTCTTTGAAATGACGTATTATTGATTCGTGCTACCTATTGGATTTGACTGACCAACTTAACTGTCCTTCAACTATTTTCAAAGAAATATTTAAAACAAGATTAAGATGAACATGAGCCAATGATGGAAGGCAAACAGTTTTCAATTCAAACATATTGGCTTACTATAGAGTACGGTTGAGAGAAACTACTGGATACTGTTAGAAATAATGTTAACAATTGCTTTGATCCATCAATCACAAAATCTTAGACATAAAAAAACATAAACATACAAAGCCATAAACAAACAAATGGACGGACATAAACGACTGACGTTTTCGTGTTTATTTGTTGAACAGATTTTCTAGAAGCTTTGCTACTGTTTGAATACTATTTCCCACATAGTAAGCACCTTTCACTTTGAACACGCTTAAACTCCTCTGTACATTTTAAGCTTTTTTCTTGTCCAGCAACAGCAGAGAGAAAAAAGGAGATGTATTGTGATTATCACAGAAATGAGTACCACAGCAAACCATTAAACAGCAAAAGAATAGAAATAAACAGTTTGTGAGACAAGCAGAAGAAGAAGAAAAACAAGCAGTCAAGTTGCAAACCATACTACGCGTACAGCTTCTAAGAGTATGTTACTGTGCAATGCCTACTAATGTTTGATTCGTATTTAAGATACCAGAGATAGAGATAAAGTAGCTGTCGCCCCTTTGTCTAAATACAGTTGCATGTAATTTGTATATGTTACAATATTTCAAGCATGCTGCGTCACATTTTAAATGCCCAGCAAATGTGTGTGTGTGGGTTGATGTGTTTGAATTCTTCTTTCAAGTATTTAATGAGATTTTCTACGTGTTTTTTATGAAGCACAGTTGTTGGACATTTGTTTTTGTTGTTGTAGTGTCTACTTGTTTTTTTTCATATGTCTGTCCCTTCCCCTGTCGTTTACCTGTTTTGCTTTGTGTTGCATTCCCTTGTTTCCTCTAAAATTTTTGGAAAACATAAGGCTTTTCAAAATACGCTGTTACGTATCAACTAAAGCCACATACCGTGATATCAGAGAAAATTTTGGATATTCGATGTATACTTATTTAACACGTAGTTATACGACAGGATACTCTTCTGATCCACAGTCGTAATCTTACGGACGTATTGTGCAGATACTCGTGGGGACTTGTTGCTATAGAAGGATCTGCAACCAAACCGTGACTCCGCCTACTGAACTGTGTTTCAATGCCATCAGCTGGGATACAAAGCTCAGAAAGTTAGAGGATACGTCACATCGACTATGAGGCAGTAGGAAGGATTACAAAAAGAAACTCACGGCCAATTGCGATAAAGACAATACCATCAGTGAGAACAAACTAATGAGCACACCCTGGCACACTCATGACACTACACCCCGCATTATATTGTTACGAAAATGAAAATTCTGGACACTGGTGTTTTGCTTTTACATCGCTTAATATTAAAATTATCAACAAAAGCTACAAAAAATACAACAAGAAACACCAGCATAAAAATGGCAAACAAGTAAACAAAAATACAACAACAAACACCAGCATAAAAAATTGTAAAGAAGTAAACAAAAATATACCAAAAATACTACGAGAATAAATGCAAACCAAATACACAAACGGCAATAATGAAACAACCATGTTCACATTTATTGAGATTTCGAGAAGACGAACACACACAAACATTCGCCTTCAAGAACATTAATCAGACTGTTACTCTGTCATATAAAAGGTAAGGCAAAGCAGACCAGTGAGTTAGCGAAGTTCAGTCTGTCTTGCATGAAAACGCGTTTGATGATAGTAATCGTGGTTTGAAGATCTCCGTTACAAAGATCTGTCGTATAATTGCTTAGTAATTGTCACTGTTTATGCAAAGGGTGTAAACGGAGGAATAACAAAGAAAAGCAATTGTTGTTGTTTGCATGAAGTTGAGAACAGTGACACTT
Organism: Sarcophaga rosellei; assembly: GCA_930367235.1. Classification (NCBI taxonomy): domain Eukaryota; kingdom Metazoa; phylum Arthropoda; class Insecta; order Diptera; family Sarcophagidae; genus Sarcophaga; species Sarcophaga rosellei. The sequence goes on along the minus strand of OV884021.1, from coordinate 28,716,794 downwards.
TTTATGTCATTGCCTAACCTTTTCCAAATTTTAGGGATTGAAAGTTTGTTTGAAATTGTGGCTGGAGTCCCCTAATTGTAAATGTACAATAACCCTACCAAGGCTTAGTATGAACATAGACATGATCTTCTAGGTTGCTCTCCTTTGTTTCAAACTACATACGTACAAACATAGATACATAATCATAATCATAGTCAGCATTACGGCGTAGCTTTTCACACCACTTATATTGTGTATGTTTATTTTATACTTGAATAGGCAGACCTATAGTTTAAAGTCGGTTTCGAACAACAGATTTTTTGAAACACTTTTCATGGCAATTTTTTATTTAATCGCGCAGTCTCTGCCATAAATCTGTTGAGAGGTTGTTGCCGAAGAAAAATTTGTTCGTACCTCTTTTCGTTCTGGGAAATGTCTGACCTAGGCCTAGAATTGTGGCCTCGCGTATAATAAGATAACATACTAGACTACGGTTATTAATATACTGGTACTAAAATGAAAACGGTGTAACATCGTTTAACATTAAAATGATAAACAAAAGCTACAAAAAACAAAAACCATGAGTATGAAAGAAAAGGGGATATACAAGTAAGCGAGAACGCAGCAACACAAATAACAATGAAACCGCGATAGAGCTCTCGAGAAGGCGAAACCACGAACGTTCGACTTCAAGGACTGTTTTCGTCGGCATACAAAAAGGCAAAGACAAAGCAGGCAACGAGTAGTAAGAATTCAGTCAGTCTTGTGTGAAGACGCGTTGCGCGCCAAGAGAACAGTCGTGGTTTGAAGATCGCCGTTGTAAAGGCCTACCGAACAGTTGTTAGTGCTTACGTAAACAGAAGTGTAAAGAAGAATTACGAACTAAACCAATTGTTGTTGTATCATCAAGTTGTAAACAGTGACACATAAAATAGTACGGACAATAAAGAATTTAATTGAAACTAAACCCAAATTTATTTTTATTTTGTTTGCAATCAACGAATTCATATTTTAAACGTTTTCAAAAAAGGTGAAAATGTAACAATACGTGCCCATCTACGTTGTGACCTAGAAGTAGGCTGAAAAATCTAATCAGCCATCACTGCTCTACTTGTTGCAAGTGAATATAGATTTTGTTTTTACAGTATAAACTGTCACATAATAGTACCTTCATTCTCTAGTTAGATATGGGTTATTACATACATACATACATAATTGTCCATTACAACCCTTCAGTCAGGATTACGGCCTAGCTTGGGTTATTAAATCCACAAAAATTGGGGCACTGTTTATACAAAAATCCCGATGACTATTGAGACCAGCACAGATTTAAAACCGTTTGGTTGTGCTGGTTTATCTGCTCCCGTTGTTTATTGAAAGTTTATTCTCGAAGTTTTTGCAAGGCTTTAGTCAAGATTACAACCTAGCTGCTCCCAACACCCATGTTGTATATGTTGATTTTAAAGATGAATAGCAGTACCTACAGCTGTACGTATTTTTCATGGCAACTACATTTAGTCTCATAGAAATAGCCAGAATAGCACTTGCCGAAAGAAACATTTTCTTTTTAAAAATAGCTTGCATTTGTGTTTTATCACATGGCAAAATGTCAAAAATCCATTAAATTCGCATTTGTCGAGGACAGTTTATAAAGTTTTTGCTGTTTTGGCATTAATTATTTATGATCATAAGGGTTACAATGCTACTGACTTTCAAAAATGTTAATAACAATGGGAGACCAGCATAAAAGCAAAAAACAAACCAGGAAAACTAATCACACAAGTCTTTCATATATTCATTAGAGAAGCCATTGATAACAATGCTTGAAATTGTTACAGAATATAGAAACAGCACGACATTGTCATCATTCTTGATGACTTCTTCTATCAACACAACACATTCATCTCTGAAGGCGGTTGACTGTGTCAAAGATCCTTTAGAAATAGTTCTTCTCTTCTATTTTCATTACCGACCGTCCCAATTTTATTTTTTTTTCTTTCGTTTTTAACATCTATTGGGTCACAATGTCAGTGGCATAGCCATGTATTTGACATTGTTTTACTGGCAAACGGGAAAACCTCAAAGTGGGAGTTACCAACCAAACGAAATGAATTTGGTTTGTATGGCAACATTTTTAAGGGACTGTTTTTCATATATGGCATGTGATTTTTATATATCAACTCACCCAGCATTTTTATTCTTGATTAGAATGGAGCTACATTTTTCTATTTTCTTGATTTATAATTTTGTAGGTGTGTCATTGCGTTGGTGACCATGGGACATTTGACAAATTAAATACCAAAAAAAAATTTACAAGCAGAACAAATGAAACAAAAAAATTACCAAACAAAAATCCCAACGTATTGTATAAGGTTTTTTCATCATCATCATTTTCATTCATCATGTTGAGGCAAAATTAAAGTCAGTATTTTGACCCAAAATTAGTTGTCATGGCCTTCATGATTATGCATTTGGTTGGCTGTTTCAATGGTCTGTATGATGTGTTTGACCATCATGGAGGATTTGCTAAAGGCAATATGGATGAGATGACTACCATATCGCAGTTTTTATCTTTTAAAAACGTTTAAAATATGAGCTCGTAGATTGCAAATAAAATAAAAATTAATTAATTATTATTCACACAACACTGTTCACAACTTGTTTTAAACAACAACAATGGTTTTTCTTTGTTATTACTCTGTTTACACCCTTTACATAAACAATAACAATCACCAAAAATTTGTTCGACAGATTTTTGTAGCTGGGATCTTCAAACCACGATTCCTTTCTTCAAACGCACCTCGTATTCACACAAGACTGACTGAAATTCAATAACTAACTCTCCTGCTTTGCCTTGCCTATTATATGGCAGGTTCGTTACTTTGCCTTCTAGAAATATCTATGAAGTTAAACATATTCTTGCTTACTTGTTTACCATTTTTTTTATGCTGATAATTTGTAAACAAGTTCATTGTTTTGTTTTTGTAGTTTTTGTTTATAATTTTAATGTTAAGGGATGTAAAAGCCAAACCCCAGTATCTAGATTCTTTATTTTGCGTAAAAATATATTATTAAGCGCTTGTTACTTTTAAATCAAAAAAAAAATTGTTTGACAGACCGTTAATGCTTGACTTCTAATCAAGGAGAAGTTGGAAAACTTGTTCAGGAGGAGTTTTAAATTTACATTAACCGCATTAACTCAACCAGGAGGTCAACTTATCCTATCCATCAGAGATGAAGACATCAAATAATTAACATCTAAGGAAAGTCAGGCTTTATAAAAGGTTCAATTACCAAGGTTACTCACTAGTCCACGTAACGCACGTTCACAATGAACTTGGTTCTGGGCAACGATAAATAGTAAACTTAACATACCAGGAGCTGCTGCATTAGTCCTGGGATTTACGTGAGTGTCACCATGAAGGTCCACCCCACAGTACTCAAAGCACGTGTGGAAACAATGCATTTCTCAATGCCCGCACGCAGACTGATGCAGCCTCATTATTAGGCTGAAATAGATTGCATCACTGTATGTGAGTACCCATTCGAAGCCATCTATTTGGACATGTCTTCTCTCTTGGTTACGGGTCGGACACTATCTATACACCTTTTTCATAATGGTTAAGAGTATAAAGCCACACTGAGCTTCCGTTCTCCTCATGATTTGGGTACAAAACACAACCAACACGTTTCTCCCAACAAGGTGGCCTTGCTGTAGTCGGGCAGTGATGAGTCTTTGAACCAGGACTTGCTACAATAGGAACAGATTTTTACTCAGGCATTTTATCAATCTACAAATCGCCGTGGTCTGGAAGGTAGTGTGTTGACTTATTAGACGTGAGGCCACACAGTTCAAACACCAAGTCAGACATCTCTAATAAAACGAAGTATAAAGAAATATTTCTTTGGCGAGTTCCCCTCAGTGGATTTCTGGCAAAAACTCTGAGGAAATAAAATTACCATGAAAGGTTTCTCAAAAAAGTCTGTCGTTCGAAGTCTATTTTCAACTGTAGGTAGTACTTGCCACTCATGGATAAAATTAACAAACACAACATAAGTAGTGTGTAGTGGTTGATTTTGTAAAAATATTGTAACATTTTATTTCAAATAATAACGGTCGACATGATGCTGTGTTTAGTTAGCATAATTATAAAGTCATAGGCAGTAGCATGTAAGCGCATCCTGACGCGTCTACTGAGCCGAACATTTTCCAGTCACTACTAAGACAATTAGATCATGCGAAGTGTATTAGGTCGAACTTATCAATTTATTACTTCTTTTCTATTCGAGCTCTTTGACCGACAAGATCTAATAAAAAACACCATATAACAAAATAATAAGTTTTGATCTGTTGAATCAATTATAAAAAGGTGAAAGTTAAAAAATTTAAAGTGAATTTCTTATTAAATTGTATAGTGCACATATTTTCTTTCTTTTTATAAAAAAAGGTAAGATTTCAAATAATTTACTTAAAGATTTAGTGGCGTGAGGAAATTTTCTTTTTTTTTTCTTAGTACCCGTGTGAAGCGTTTTTTTTAATAAGTAGGTGAAGTGAATACCCAGCGGAACTAACGGTATTTTCCCGTTAGTCCATCACCCCACATTTATCTCGTGTTTCTTTTCTTCTCTGAAGTCAGAATTAAATAAATTTTTTCATTTTAAAAGTTTCTGAAGAAAAAGGTAACGATGTTTGTATCTAGAAATATGTATTTTATTTTATTAAAAGAAATTTATTTTCATTTTTCCAAATATAAAGTGGGGTTAAAAGTCCTGTTGCATTGTGTACAGTACACTGTACTGGAGATTTTATTGGCAACGAAAGGAGGAGGCAAAGAAGTGAAGAATTATATTTAACCAGTCGCCAGTCTGATTGGCTGACCGCCTCCAACTATCACTGAAAGATTAATTCCCAAGAAACCAGCGAAATAGCCTAAAATGTCGTAATTCTTTTATTCTATTTTATTATTTTAGTTTTAAGTTTTATTATAAGAATTAGTTTAAAAATTTATTGCTTTTTATTATAGAAGAATTAAATTAAATATGCATGGAAATGCACATATGTCTAGACATCTGCTGGACATATTCTTTTAGCCAAACACTTTAAATCCTCAGCAACAACATCACCTACAGCTTTTGAAGAGGCCTCATCAACATGCTGCAGAAATATTAATATCGGTGAGTGTTTGTTCCCTCTACTTTTTTTCTTATTTTCTTTTAAATCTTATTTCGTATATTTAATGTTATATATATACAAATAGAAGATCATGCATATTTAGTTTAACCAATTCTAGAAACATTAAGATCCCTAGCAACATGTTTAGCAACATGTTTATTTACTAAGAAAAAAGCTTTTTGTTATTTGTTTAGCATCCTCCTTAAATTAATAAGTCCCATTAGTTTACTTATTTTTTGTAGACCTATATCTTCTATTAATTTTTTTTTATTGAATTTATAATGTAAACTAAAATTTCAACTTTCAATTTATTAATTATCTAGTTTAAACAATAGTTATAGTTTTAAGTTAATTTCTTTTTTATTTTGGTTATTATGAAATATGAATTATTACGTATTAATGAATATAAATGAATACACTATTAATAAAATAATGAGGAACTAGAACATTTAGGGCAGTTTTCTTACTGATGTGAGGAGATTGGGTAGGTTATGCATTTGGGATCTTAACATAAGACGTGCGCGAGTTAAGATCATAGGAAGGGTGGGTGAAGATGCGCTTTATTCTCCAATACCATCGTGGAGAGAAATACTAACGTTTGATTGGCTTGGTTGACCTCTTTTTTCCGTTTCGTTAATCCTCAAATAGGGTTTTGTATTTCCATCTTCTAGCATCAAGGATTAACACCCGGTCCATTATATTATAGTTTCAAGGGAGTCTATAATAATTATTTATGCTTAATGACGAATATTATTGGTACATGAGATTGACGAGAACAAGAATCCCCCCACCGACTGCTTGCTAGCGTTTTCAATGGCTCCCGTTCGTTCTCTCCTTCTCACCAGAGCACTTAAATACCAATAAGTCAACAGCTTCTCCGTGTAGGCTGCGACAGTATCGTAATTTGTTCATTACAAGTGTGAGAAGCTAGGTTGTAATCCGGTAATGACCAATTATGTACATACGAACACGTACAAAGCAATGGTGCACAGTCAGTTTCTTGAAATTACATTGCATTAGTGCTAATTACATGCGTAATAAGTCAATTATGATGACCATAATCATCCCGTAAACCAAACAAGCGGCCGTGTGTCAGTTATCTCTAGTATAATAAGCTTTTACGCGATTTACGGCTGTTATCCTGTTGTTGTTGTTACTTCTTTACCTTTTAAAACCTTTAAATCGTAAATTAAAATAAATTTGTGTTTATTTTTAATTAATTTTATTTTATTGCCACTGTTCATAGCTTGATGTAAACAACAACAATTGCTTTGTTTGTTATTCCCCTTTGCGCTAACAATAACAAGTCACTAGATAATTGTTCGACAGATCTTTGTAATGGAGATCTTCACACCACGATTATTCTTCTTAACATACCATGTCCTCATAGAAGACTGAATGAACATTTTCTGACTGGCTCGCCTGCTTTGCCTTGCCTTTTGTACGGCAGGGTAAACAGTCTGATGAATACGAAATCTCTATAAATGTAAACATTATTGTTGTTTGTATATTTTGCTTAAATTTGTTCTTGTAGCGTTGGTTGTTACATTTTTGTTTACTTGCTTATCACTTTTTTATACTGGTGTTTTGTTGTATTTTTGTTTACTTGTTTATTATGTAAACAATGTAATTGTTTTTATTTTTGTAGCTTTTAGTTTACAATTTTAATGTAAAACGATGGAAAAACAAAACACCATTTCCATTTTCGTAACAATATTAAACCGACAATAATATACCGCGTTGACCAACATCTTCAATGAGTTTTGCGTTATTCGTTCAGTACAGGGAATGCGCTTAACTCTGCGTGTTCAAGTGAGCTTTGGTATTCAAAGCTACCACTTCAACTTACCTTCCTAATATATTGCCAATAACGAGAAAATTATCGCCCTAATGTTTATTTATAGCACAGTATTTAATGCCTATTCATGGTATGCCATCTTGAAATTTATGACATTTACATGTCAATTGTGGCGCCAATGTGTCATCATTACTTTTACGTTCAGTCATTTATTCATTCATTGATTCATAACTCATTGGAAATACATAAATATGTATGTTTAAATCAATCATACAGAATATTTTTTTAAAGAAAAATTGACTGGAGAATGCAATTACATGACATTTCTAAAGCCAATCCTCTGTGTTCAACAGCAGAGCAAATCTTATGGATTCAAATTATATTCCCTTAAACAACCACATGCATATGTCATTTGCTGCAAATAACTTGCCAGTAACTTCCATTGACGCACTGTTAAGACCCTTTTATTTGTGTGCCCAGCAGCTGCTAACACAACGCCATCAAAGTACACAAACTTTCAGTTTAACAAGCAACAAATTGCAAAACCTTTTATGAAAAATTGAAAACAAGCGAAGAGAAAGTGTTGACATTTGGTCACACCGTAAATAAGCGTGAGTGCGTACGTATTGACCCGAAACTAAATTCGTTTAAAATATGTCACCACCACCTACGAAATGCAAACCGAAGCAAAACAACTGCATTTGCTGTTAAAAATTTATGGAGCCGTATGCAATTATTGAAACGCAAATATGTTGCACATAGAACCCACAATGATACATGTATGCGTGCATATATGGTCAAATAACATAGTACCAAAGTAGCTGGCACAATTGGTCAGTAATTTAAAATGTACTGTGGAAGATTATTGCGAGTTGCAATTCGGAACAGAAGAACTTCCATTTGTTGAATTGGATTTATCCGCTACTCCAGCTTCCTTACAAATCCTGTATTATCATCTTCTATTCGTTGAGTATTGTTTGAAGCTTCATATCATTGTAGCCACTTCAACTTCGTCCATTATTATCCGGCGTATTTCGGATGATACATCCATTCAGTATTTTATAATCGTAGTCTAATAGGTAATGTATTGGCTTCGCAGTTCGGAATAAACAATATACTGTGGGTCTCGCTTCTCATAGATACAATTATTACGCACAACATGAGTGGTGTAAGAAGCTAGCTTGTAATTCTGACTGAAATGTTGTAATGTACAATCAAGTAAGGGGTCTTAAAACAAGACTTTGTGAAACTCCTGAGTTACTAATGTCAGATTTGTAATACCAGATCTTGCTTCAGAAGATGTTCCTTAATATTCACTTCCGGTGCTTCGATATATGGGCTCCAACATTACATATGAGTCGTCGTGGGTGTCTGATCGCTGCTTGGAATCGAATGAAAGAATAGTAGTATGTTTATGTACCTTCTGGGGCACTTTTTCCATACAAATTTGGGAGCATGCGTACTCTACAGTCGGTAGTGGTCGGTTAGTCGATAGGTTTGTAACATGTAATGTGAAAATGTATGTACCTTCTGGGGCACTTTTTTCATACAAATTTGGGAGCATGCCTGCTTCTTCTTGTTCCTTTTATTTGTATTTCAAACGAATGATTGGACGGACAGAATGAGTATCTGTAACATGTAATGTGTGTGGTTGTTCTCTATGATGCATTTAGTTAGAATTACTTTAATTGAAAGTGAGTAGATTCGTCTCGAGTCTGAGTTCATGCTGCCGATGATCAGCGAGTACGTGATGTAGGGTTTGCTTTTGTTCATTTAATTTTTGGGGTGACTTAATGTTGAAGAAATAGAAAAGGGATGCACACATGTATAGTTGTTTTTTTATTTTTTGTGTGATCGTTTTCTTGTGATAATAAAATGCAGACACATTTTATGACGGTCAAATGTTGAAGAAATAGAAAAGGGATACACACATGTATAGTTGTTTTTTTTATTTTTTGTGTGATCGTTTTTTCTTGTGATAATAAAATGCAGACACATTTTATGACGGTCAAATGTTGAAGAAATAGAAAAGGGATGCACACATGTATAGTTGTTTTTTTTATTTTTTGTGTGATCGTTTTTTCTTGTGATAATAAAATGCAGACACATTTTGTGACGGGCAAATGTTGAAGAAATAGAAAAGGGATGCACACATATATAGTTGTTTTTTTTTATTTTTTGTGTGATTTAATGTTGAAGAAATAGAAACATAGTTGTACGTGTTGTTGTTGTTGTTGTGCTTTTTTTGTGCTGTAATGATCTTTAATTTTAAACCGATAAGAAAGGAATGGACACATGTGTGATCGTTTTCTTGTAATAATAGATAATAACATCGTATACCTAAATAGAAACATGTTTGCATATGTTCATTTTATTTGTTTTAGATACATAGTTGTACATGTTGCTTTATTTCTTTTTGTGCTGTAAGGATCTTTTATTTTAAACTGATAAGAAAGGGTTGTAGAGCTGTGGGACTGTTTCCTTTTGATAATAAAATGCTGACAGATTTATGACGGTCAAATGTGGGATAACAATATCTAAAATATAACATGTTTGCACATATTCATTTTATTTGTATTGCTTTTCTAATGATTGGACGAACAGAATGAGTGTGCATACGTTTCCTCATTTACATCTCAGAGTATAAATTCTCTTGCTTTAAGGATTTAGAAACCATTCTTGTGCTAGCATTTACAGCGACTTGTGATTTTAAATTAAAATTTAAAAAAGAAAAAATGGCTAGTTACAACGATGATGAAGAAACTCAATGGTTTCCAACAAACAATCATCATCCATTAGACGGTCTCCAAAGGGAAAGGCAACTATCAACGTCGACCTCATCAATCTTCAACGAAAATGACTCGTCAAGATCTTCATCGTCGGAGGCTAATTCACCACCACCACCACCTCCACCAAGGATTACTTTGAGGGATGATAACAACATCCCTGAAGATGTAAAAAGTCTTCGGAAATTGTACGTAGAAGTGTACAATTCCAAACAAATGAAATTACTAGAGGTGCAGAAGAGGGTTGCAGAATTCGAAGCGGAGGAAAGGCAGCTATCTTTAAAAATCGGGAAGCTGCAAAGGAAGCGGCAACGTATGTTAAAAAGACACAAAAAATATTTATTACTTAATAATAGTAGTAATAATATTTTAGTTTTACTGTTTTAAATAAAAGGAATTAAATTAGAGATTAATTAAAACAAGTTACTTTTTATTTTATTAGATTTTTTTTATGTATGTATATTTTATTTTCAGATTTTATTATTTCGTATAATACAGTACACATATCTATGAAATATAGTAATATTAGCTTTTGAATTATTATATATTTTTTATAAAATGTTTGACATCTACAAATGTTAAAAGATTCTGAGTACATTTTTTCACAATAATACAAATGTATGATATTATTAATACATGAAAATAGCTTACTTATTTTACTACTGCTACATATTCTTAGTTTATTGATAATACTTGAAAATAAATCAACATGTTGTTTATCAATTTGACTACTATGTCTATATAATATATCCTCTAACTCAGCTGTTGTCACCATTTTTTCCTTTCTTTAAAGACTCAATAGTACGAATACGAATAATACTCTGAATTATTTCATTTCAATTTATATTTATTGAATAAAAATTTTAAACACAAGTGCCTACAATTAAATGTATTAAAGTTCTGTTTCCGTTCATAATTATATTCAATGGGGAATTTTAGGTAGTTGACAATCTCAAGTGGTGGTTGTAAGTTTCCAAAGCTATCAAAGTACTCTTTATAGTTGTCGTTTTTATAATATGCTACCCAATGTGTTCCCATACCATTTGAATCATCTAAATTAACAATGCCGCATTCTTGTTTGAATGGTTTTTTAGGTAAAGAATCACGCATGAAAACACCCCTAAAATGTTTGAGATGTTTACCATATTTTCTTATATCTAAATCTGTTAATGGGCGCTCAGGTAGGTTATCTAGTAGTTTTTTGGAGCTGGACTATAGTAGAGACCATATCCAGTTTTATATGGTTTGAGATATAACCCTTTACCCATTGCAATTGATTCCATATATCTATTATGACGGTTAGCTTCCGCCAATTGTTCTTTTCCATTTTTGATAGCATTTACTGCTTTGACAATAGCGGATCCCCCACTTGCTAAACCACCAAGCGCTGACAATGCTGTTAGTACGGGAATAAGTGGAAGAAATCCTCCAATTTTCGGTACAGGTATAACTCTCGGTATTATAATGTTTGCTCGCTTTTTCCCTTTAAAATTTGAATGAATAGTCTTTTGAGCTATTTTAACAGCATCATTTATATCAAGGGGTTTCTGTTCTTTCAATTCTTTTAATGTTTTTCTCACAGTAGCCGTGAATAATTTCTTATTACATTTATTCATTTTTCCTTTTCTCATTATTTTCTCATTCTTTCTTTTCTTATGTGTCTGCTCCTTCAAACCTAATCCAAATTTCACTTTAGCTTTCATAGCGTTTGTCACAAACCACGCGTTAGCACGATCTTTAATATCACTATCTTTAGATTTAACTCGTTGCCTGGCCTTTTCAGCTAAAATTTGATCTGCTTGATGTCTTGTGTCTATATCTTTTGATTGTGAATATGCAATATCGTGTTCCTTACAAGCTGCGTCTAATAAATTTATTCCTTTATCTCCTCTTGCTATTCGTTTTTCAAGTTTTGTACCAGGTCCGCAAAACTGATAACCAGGCAGATGTAATTCAACAGGTAATTTATTTATGAAGTTGTTTACAAATCCTCTTCCCATCTTACACTGACTGGGTTTTTTATTTTGACCCCAGATTATAACCATTTTCTTTCGTTACTTTTATACCTCTTCGCAAAAATATCTGAAATCACGACGATTTCCTACATATACACCAATTTATACGATCACTGTTTCAGTATATCAATTTTTTTGATATTGATATTGATCTGCTTGGTATCTGATCACGATCTACTTTATATCTGATCACGATCTGCTTTACATCGGGTCACGATCTGCTTGATATCTGCTTTAATATCTTAAAAACAAAAATTGTTTTTGTTTGTTGGTTTTTGTTAGTGTGATATATTTTCGTCGTGTGTCTTTTGTCTATGTATTTTATTTTTATTTTTTTTTTGTCATTGTCATTTTTTACCTCAATGTTTAAATTGTTTATTTGATCAATTACATCATCATATATTTGTGTTATATATTTTTTGTTTCGAAATTTTTTTGTTTTTATAATTATGTATATCAAAACTTTATCTAATAATATAAATAATCTCTTTCCATCTTCTAATAAATTATGTTAGATTCTTTAAGCTCTTCGATAATAGATATTATTTCATTTTGATGATTGTTGTGACCAACACCTTCCGAAGAAAGAAGTAAACGTAGTCTGTCAACTAGTTCATTAGGATCATCCCAATGTATGTAATTTGATTTCCGATTATCTAGTAATTTTAGCATTAAACCACTGCCTTTTGTTAAAGTGTTTGTTGTTGTTTCGAATAAATGTTTAATTATTCGTATATATTTGAATGCTCTCGTGTTCCTTTCACTTGTTCATTAGGTTCATAGAAACGTTTATGTGCATTAGTATGAATTAAAATCTCTTTATATTTTTTCAAATCATTTTTAGAATAATGGAGAGGTTTTGTATGAAATACTAGCTCAAATAATCCAGGTGTCATTTTCAATTTCATATTTCCTATCCACATAGTATTATCTCTCTTAAATATTAATTTTTCCTTGCCATATTTCCAACTTCCGTCTGCATCTTGGTTAAAGCCATAAATTTTATCCAATTGCTTGTTATTAATAAGTAATTGAATATTTTCAAATAATGGATAGTTTTTCGTCTGCTTTAAACGTTGTTTTCTTTCCAAGTTTTTGATACATGTACTTGATACAGGTCTAGTATTATCATAGTTTTGTTCATCATCATTATCATCAGTTGACATATTTTCATATTGAAAATCATCATTATCACCCTTCGCGTCTTCATAATCATCCTCATCATCAATAGTGTTGTCTATATCCTTATGCTTATCTTCAAGTTCTCCAATGATTTCATTATCACCATTTATGTCATCATATACATCGTCATCATCAAGAGTGTTGTCTATATCCTTATGCTTATCTTCAAGTTTTTCAATGATTTTATTATCACCATTTACATCATCATAACCATTGTCATCATCAATAGTGTTGTCCATATCCTTATGCTTATCTTCAAGTTTTCCGATGATTTCATTATCACCATTTACGTCATCATTATCATCGTCGCCATTAATAGTATTATTGTCTATATACATATCCTTATGTTTATCTTCAAGTTTTCTGATGATTTTTTTAAGTGGTTTTGTTATTGGTTGAAAGGTGTCTTCTAATAAATTAACTCTATCTATTTGATTCAGTTTAATATTTTTAAACTTTTCCTTTAGAACAGCCCTTGTCTTTACAAGATCTTCTAACACTTTATTATGATAATTTTTAGACATTATAATAATTATGTATATTGATTTTGATCTGCTTTGTATCTGGTTACGATCTGCTTTATATCTGGTTACGATCTGCTTTATATCTGGTTACGAACTGCTTTGTATCTGGTTACGATCTGCTTTATATCTGGTTACGATCTGATTTACATCTGATTACGATCTGCTTGATGTCTTGTGTCTATATCATTTGATTTTGAGTACGCTATATCGTGCTTTCTACAAGCTGCATCCAATAAATTTATTTCTTTACCCCCTCTCCTCTTGCTATTCGTTTTTGAAGTTTTGTACCAGGTCAACAAAACTGATAACCAGGTGGATGTAATTCAACACGTAATTTGTTTATTAAGTTGTTTACAAATCTTCTTCCAATCTTACTGATTAGGTTTTTTTTGTTTTGATTGTAGTTTATAACCATTTTTTTTCGTTACTTTCCAACCTCTTACAGTGAAACACTATACAAGCTGTACTAGCAAGCTATACAAGCTGCACTAGCAAGCTATACAAGCTGTACTAGCAAGCTATACAAGCTGTACTAGCAAGCTATACCTGCTATACCTGTTATACCAGCTATACCAGCTATACCAGCTGTACCAGCTATACCAGCTATACCTGCTATACCTGCTGTACCAGCTATACCAGCTATACCAGCTGTACCAGCTATACCAGCTATACCAGCTATACCTGCTATACCAGCTATACCAGCTATACCAGCTATACCAGCTGTACCAGCTATACCAGCTGTACCAGCTATACCTGCGATACCAGCTGGTATAGCTGCGATACCAGCTGCTATACCTGCGATACCAGCTGGTATAGCTGCGATACCAGCTGCTATACCTGCGATACCAGCTGGAATAGCTGCGATACCAGCTGGTATAGCTGGTATAGCTGGTACAGCTGGTATAGCTGGTATCGCAGGTATAGCTGGTACAGCTGGTATAGCTGGTATAGCCTTCTGGGGCACTTTTTTCATACAAATTTGGGAGCATGCCTGCTTCTTCTTGTTCCTTTTATTTGTATTTCAAACGAATGATTGGACGGACAGAATGAGTATCTGTAACATGTAATGTGTGTGGTTGTTCTCTATGATGCATTTAGTTAGAATTACTTTAATTGAAAGTGAGTAGATTCGTCTCGAGTCTGAGTTCATGCTGCCGATGATCAGCGAGTACGTGATGTAGGGTTTGCTTTTGTTCATTTAATTTTTGGGGTGACTTAATGTTGAAGAAATAGAAAAGGGATGCACACATGTATAGTTGTTTTTTTATTATTTGTGTGATCGTTTTCTTGTGATAATAAAATGCAGACACATTTTATGACGGTCAAATGTTGAAGAAATAGAAAAGGGATACACACATGTATAGTTGTTTTTTTTATTTTTTGTGTGATCGTTTTTTCTTGTGATAATAAAATGCAGACACATTTTATGACGGTCAAATGTTGAAGAAATAGAAAAGGGATGCACACATGTATAGTTGTTTTTTTTATTTTTTGTGTGATCGTTTTTTCTTGTGATAATAAAATGCAGACACATTTTGTGACGGGCAAATGTTGAAGAAATAGAAAAGGGATGCACACATATATAGTTGTTTTTTTTATTTTTTGTGTGATTTAATGTTGAAGAAATAGAAACATAGTTGTACGTGTTGTTGTTGTTGTTGTGCTTTTTTTGTGCTGTAATGATCTTTAATTTTAAACCGATAAGAAAGGAATGGACACATGTGTGATCGTTTTCTTGTAATAATAGATAATAACATCGTATACCTAAATAGAAACATGTTTGCATATGTTCATTTTATTTGTTTTAGATACATAGTTGTACATGTTGCTTTATTTCTTTTTGTGCTGTAAGGATCTTTTATTTTAAACTGATAAGAAAGGGTTGTAGAGCTGTGGGACTGTTTCCTTTTGATAATAAAATGCTGACAGATTTATGACGGTCAAATGTGGGATAACAATATCTAAAATATAACATGTTTGCACATATTCATTTTATTTGTATTGCTTTTCTAATGATTGGACGAACAGAATGAGTGTGCATACGTTTCCTCATTTACATCTCAGAGTATAAATTCTCTTGCTTTAAGGATTTAGAAACCATTCTTGTGCTAGCATTTACAGCGACTTGTGATTTTAAATTAAAATTTAAAAAAGAAAAAATGGCTAGTTACAACGATGATGAAGAAACTCAATGGTTTCCAACAAACAATCATCATCCATTAGACGGTCTCCAAAGGGAAAGGCAACTATCAACGTCGACCTCATCAATCTTCAACGAAAATGACTCGTCAAGATCTTCATCGTCGGAGGCTAATTCACCACCACCACCACCTCCACCAAGGATTACTTTGAGGGATGATAACAACATCCCTGAAGATGTAAAAAGTCTTCGGAAATTGTACGTAGAAGTGTACAATTCCAAACAAATGAAATTACTAGAGGTGCAGAAGAGGGTTGCAGAATTCGAAGCGGAGGAAAGGCAGCTATCTTTAAAAATCGGGAAGCTGCAAAGGAAGCGGCAACGTATGTTAAAAAGACACAAAAAATATTTATTACTTAATAATAGTAGTAATAATATTTTAGTTTTACTGTTTTAAATAAAAGGAATTAAATTAGAGATTAATTAAAACAAGTTACTTTTTATTTTATTAGATTTTTTTTATGTATGTATATTTTATTTTCAGATTTTATTATTTCGTATAATACAGTACACATATCTATGAAATATAGTAATATTAGCTTTTGAATTATTATATATTTTTTATAAAATGTTTGACATCTACAAATGTTAAAAGATTCTGAGTACATTTTTTCACAATAATACAAATGTATGATATTATTAATACATGAAAATAGCTTACTTATTTTACTACTGCTACATATTCTTAGTTTATTGATAATACTTGAAAATAAATCAACATGTTGTTTATCAATTTGACTACTATGTCTATATAATATATCCTCTAACTCAGCTGTTGTCACCATTTTTTCCTTTCTTTAAAGACTCAATAGTACGAATACGAATAATACTCTGAATTATTTCATTTCAATTTATATTTATTGAATAAAAATTTTAAACACAAGTGCCTACAATTAAATGTATTAAAGTTCTGTTTCCGTTCATAATTATATTCAATGGGGAATTTTAGGTAGTTGACAATCTCAAGTGGTGGTTGTAAGTTTCCAAAGCTATCAAAGTACTCTTTATAGTTGTCGTTTTTATAATATGCTACCCAATGTGTTCCCATACCATTTGAATCATCTAAATTAACAATGCCGCATTCTTGTTTGAATGGTTTTTTAGGTAAAGAATCACGCATGAAAACACCCCTAAAATGTTTGAGATGTTTACCATATTTTCTTATATCTAAATCTGTTAATGGGCGCTCAGGTAGGTTATCTAGTAGTTTTTTGGAGCTGGACTATAGTAGAGACCATATCCAGTTTTATATGGTTTGAGATATAACCCTTTACCCATTGCAATTGATTCCATATATCTATTATGACGGTTAGCTTCCGCCAATTGTTCTTTTCCATTTTTGATAGCATTTACTGCTTTGACAATAGCGGATCCCCCACTTGCTAAACCACCAAGCGCTGACAATGCTGTTAGTACGGGAATAAGTGGAAGAAATCCTCCAATTTTCGGTACAGGTATAACTCTCGGTATTATAATGTTTGCTCGCTTTTTCCCTTTAAAATTTGAATGAATAGTCTTTTGAGCTATTTTAACAGCATCATTTATATCAAGGGGTTTCTGTTCTTTCAATTCTTTTAATGTTTTTCTCACAGTAGCCGTGAATAATTTCTTATTACATTTATTCATTTTTCCTTTTCTCATTATTTTCTCATTCTTTCTTTTCTTATGTGTCTGCTCCTTCAAACCTAATCCAAATTTCACTTTAGCTTTCATAGCGTTTGTCACAAACCACGCGTTAGCACGATCTTTAATATCACTATCTTTAGATTTAACTCGTTGCCTGGCCTTTTCAGCTAAAATTTGATCTGCTTGATGTCTTGTGTCTATATCTTTTGATTGTGAATATGCAATATCGTGTTCCTTACAAGCTGCGTCTAATAAATTTATTCCTTTATCTCCTCTTGCTATTCGTTTTTCAAGTTTTGTACCAGGTCCGCAAAACTGATAACCAGGCAGATGTAATTCAACAGGTAATTTATTTATGAAGTTGTTTACAAATCCTCTTCCCATCTTACACTGACTGGGTTTTTTATTTTGACCCCAGATTATAACCATTTTCTTTCGTTACTTTTATACCTCTTCGCAAAAATATCTGAAATCACGACGATTTCCTACATATACACCAATTTATACGATCACTGTTTCAGTATATCAATTTTTTTGATATTGATATTGATCTGCTTGGTATCTGATCACGATCTACTTTATATCTGATCACGATCTGCTTTACATCGGGTCACGATCTGCTTGATATCTGCTTTAATATCTTAAAAACAAAAATTGTTTTTGTTTGTTGGTTTTTGTTAGTGTGATATATTTTCGTCGTGTGTCTTTTGTCTATGTATTTTATTTTTATTTTTTTTTTGTCATTGTCATTTTTTACCTCAATGTTTAAATTGTTTATTTGATCAATTACATCATCATATATTTGTGTTATATATTTTTTGTTTCGAAATTTTTTTGTTTTTATAATTATGTATATCAAAACTTTATCTAATAATATAAATAATCTCTTTCCATCTTCTAATAAATTATGTTAGATTCTTTAAGCTCTTCGATAATAGATATTATTTCATTTTGATGATTGTTGTGACCAACACCTTCCGAAGAAAGAAGTAAACGTAGTCTGTCAACTAGTTCATTAGGATCATCCCAATGTATGTAATTTGATTTCCGATTATCTAGTAATTTTAGCATTAAACCACTGCCTTTTGTTAAAGTGTTTGTTGTTGTTTCGAATAAATGTTTAATTATTCGTATATATTTGAATGCTCTCGTGTTCCTTTCACTTGTTCATTAGGTTCATAGAAACGTTTATGTGCATTAGTATGAATTAAAATCTCTTTATATTTTTTCAAATCATTTTTAGAATAATGGAGAGGTTTTGTATGAAATACTAGCTCAAATAATCCAGGTGTCATTTTCAATTTCATATTTCCTATCCACATAGTATTATCTCTCTTAAATATTAATTTTTCCTTGCCATATTTCCAACTTCCGTCTGCATCTTGGTTAAAGCCATAAATTTTATCCAATTGCTTGTTATTAATAAGTAATTGAATATTTTCAAATAATGGATAGTTTTTCGTCTGCTTTAAACGTTGTTTTCTTTCCAAGTTTTTGATA
Organism: Sarcophaga rosellei; assembly: GCA_930367235.1. NCBI lineage: Eukaryota > Metazoa > Arthropoda > Insecta > Diptera > Sarcophagidae > Sarcophaga > Sarcophaga rosellei. The sequence goes on along the minus strand of OV884021.1, from coordinate 28,698,011 downwards.
CATGTACTTGATACAGGTCTAGTATTATCATAGTTTTGTTCATCATCATTATCATCAGTTGACATATTTTCATATTGAAAATCATCATTATCACCCTTCGCGTCTTCATAATCATCCTCATCATCAATAGTGTTGTCTATATCCTTATGCTTATCTTCAAGTTCTCCAATGATTTCATTATCACCATTTATGTCATCATATACATCGTCATCATCAAGAGTGTTGTCTATATCCTTATGCTTATCTTCAAGTTTTTCAATGATTTTATTATCACCATTTACATCATCATAACCATTGTCATCATCAATAGTGTTGTCCATATCCTTATGCTTATCTTCAAGTTTTCCGATGATTTCATTATCACCATTTACGTCATCATTATCATCGTCGCCATTAATAGTATTATTGTCTATATACATATCCTTATGTTTATCTTCAAGTTTTCTGATGATTTTTTTAAGTGGTTTTGTTATTGGTTGAAAGGTGTCTTCTAATAAATTAACTCTATCTATTTGATTCAGTTTAATATTTTTAAACTTTTCCTTTAGAACAGCCCTTGTCTTTACAAGATCTTCTAACACTTTATTATGATAATTTTTAGACATTATAATAATTATGTATATTGATTTTGATCTGCTTTGTATCTGGTTACGATCTGCTTTATATCTGGTTACGATCTGCTTTATATCTGGTTACGAACTGCTTTGTATCTGGTTACGATCTGCTTTATATCTGGTTACGATCTGATTTACATCTGATTACGATCTGCTTGATGTCTTGTGTCTATATCATTTGATTTTGAGTACGCTATATCGTGCTTTCTACAAGCTGCATCCAATAAATTTATTTCTTTACCCCCTCTCCTCTTGCTATTCGTTTTTGAAGTTTTGTACCAGGTCAACAAAACTGATAACCAGGTGGATGTAATTCAACACGTAATTTGTTTATTAAGTTGTTTACAAATCTTCTTCCAATCTTACTGATTAGGTTTTTTTTGTTTTGATTGTAGTTTATAACCATTTTTTTTCGTTACTTTCCAACCTCTTACAGTGAAACACTATACAAGCTGTACTAGCAAGCTATACAAGCTGTACTAGCAAGCTATACAAGCTGTACTAGCAAGCTATACAAGCTGTACTAGCAAGCTATACCTGCTATACCTGTTATACCAGCTATACCAGCTATACCAGCTGTACCAGCTATACCAGCTATACCTGCTATACCTGCTGTACCAGCTATACCAGCTATACCAGCTGTACCAGCTATACCAGCTATACCAGCTATACCTGCTATACCAGCTATACCAGCTATACCAGCTATACCAGCTGTACCAGCTATACCAGCTGTACCAGCTATACCTGCGATACCAGCTGGTATAGCTGCGATACCAGCTGCTATACCTGCGATACCAGCTGGTATAGCTGCGATACCAGCTGCTATACCTGCGATACCAGCTGGTATAGCTGCGATACCAGCTGGAATAGCTGCGATACCAGCTGGTATAGCTGGTATAGCTGGTACAGCTGGTATAGCTGGTATCGCAGGTATAGCTGGTACAGCTGGTATAGCTGGTATAGCTGGTATAGCTGGTATAGCTGGTACAGCTGGTATAGCTGGTATAGCTGGTATAGCTGGTATAGCAGGTATAGCAGGTATAGCTGGTATAGCTGGTACAGCTTGTATAGCTTGCTAGTACAGCTTGTATAGCTTGCTAGTACAGCTTGTATAGCTTGCTAGTACAGCTTGTATAGCTTGCTAGTACAGCTTGTATAGCTTGCTAGTACAGCTTGTATAGCTTGCTAGTACAGCTTGTATAGCTTGCTAGTACAGCTTGTATAACTGGCTAGTACAGCTTGTATAGTGTTTCACTGTAAGAGGTTGGAAAGTAACGAAAAAAAAATGGTTATAAACTACAATCAAAACAAAAAAACCTAATCAGTAAGATTGGAAGAAGATTTGTAAACAACTTAATAAACAAATTACGTGTTGAATTACATCCACCTGGTTATCAGTTTTGTTGACCTGGTACAAAACTTCAAAAACGAATAGCAAGAGGAGAGGGGGTAAAGAAATAAATTTATTGGATGCAGCTTGTAGAAAGCACGATATAGCGTACTCAAAATCAAATGATATAGACACAAGACATCAAGCAGATCGTGATCAGGTGTAAATCAGATTGTAAGCAGATATAAAGCAGATCGTGAGCAGATAGCAAGCAGTTCGTGACCAGATATAGAGCAGAACGTAACCAGATACAAAGCAGATCAAAATCAAAATAAATAATTATTATAATGTCTAAAAATTATCATAATAAAGTGTTAGAAGATCTTGTAAAGACAAGGGCTGTCCTAAAGGAAAAGTTTAAAAATATTAAACTGAATCAAATAGATAGAGTTAATTTATTAGAAGACACCTTTCAACCAATAACAAAACCACTTAAAAAAATCATCAGAAAACTTGAAGATAAACATAAGGATATGTATATAGACAATAATACTATTAATGGCGACGATGATAATGATGACGTAAATGGTGATAATGAAATCATCGGAAAACTTGAAGATAAGCATAAGGATATGGATAACACTATTGATGATGACAATGGTTATGATGATGTAAATGGTGATAATAAAATCATTAAAAAACTTGAAGATAAGCATAAGGATATAGACAACACTCTTGATGATGACGATGTATATGATGACATAAATGGTGATAATGAAATCATTGGAGAACTTGAAGATAAGCATAAGGATATAGACAACACTATTGATGATGACGATGATTATGAAGACGCGAAGGGTGATAATGATGATTTTCAATATGAAAATATGTCAACTGATGATAATGATGATGAACAAAACTATGATAATAATAGACCTGTATCAAGTACATGTATCAAAAACTTGGAAAGAAAACAACGTTTAAAGCAGACGAAAAACTATCCATTATTTGAAAATATTCAATTACTTATTAATAACAAGCAATTGGATAAAATTTATGGCTTTAACCAAGATGCAGACGGAAGTTGGAAATATGGCAAGGAAAAATTAATATTTAAGAGAGATAATACTATGTGGATAGGAAATATGAAATTGAAAATGACACCTGGATTATTTGAGCTAGTATTTCATACAAAATCTCTCCATTATTCTAAAAATGATTTGAAAAAATATAAAGAGATTTTAATTCGTACTAATGCACATAAACGTTTCTATGAACCTAATGAACAAGTGAAAGGAACACGAGAGCATTCAAATATATACGAATAATTAAACATTTATTCGAAACAACAACAAACACTTTAACAAAAGGCAGTGGTTTAATGCTAAAATTACTAGATAATCGGAAATCAAATTACATACATTGGGATGATCCTAATGAACTAGTTGACAGACTACGTTTACTTCTTTCTTCGGAAGGTGTTGGTCACAACAATCATCAAAATGAAATAATATCTATTATCGAAGAGCTTAAAGAATCTAACATAATTTATTAGAAGATGGAAAGAGATTATTTATATTATTAGATAAAGTTTTGATATACATAATTATAAAAACAAAAAAATTTCGAAACAAAAAATATATAACACAAATATATGATGATGTAATTGATCAAATAAACAATTTAAACATTGAGGTAAAAAATGACAATGACAAAAAAAAAATAAAAATAAAATACATAGACAAAAGACACACGACGAAAATATATCACACTAACAAAAACCAACAAACAAAAACAATTTTTGTTTTTAAGATATTAAAGCAGATATCAAGCAGATCGTGACCCGATGTAAAGCAGATCGTGATCAGATATAAAGTAGATCGTGATCAGATACCAAGCAGATCAATATCAATATCAAAAAAATTGATATACTGAAACAGTGATCGTATAAATTGGTGTATATGTAGGAAATCGTCGTGATTTCAGATATTTTTGCGAAGAGGTATAAAAGTAACGAAAGAAAATGGTTATAATCTGGGGTCAAAATAAAAAACCCAGTCAGTGTAAGATGGGAAGAGGATTTGTAAACAACTTCATAAATAAATTACCTGTTGAATTACATCTGCCTGGTTATCAGTTTTGCGGACCTGGTACAAAACTTGAAAAACGAATAGCAAGAGGAGATAAAGGAATAAATTTATTAGACGCAGCTTGTAAGGAACACGATATTGCATATTCACAATCAAAAGATATAGACACAAGACATCAAGCAGATCAAATTTTAGCTGAAAAGGCCAGGCAACGAGTTAAATCTAAAGATAGTGATATTAAAGATCGTGCTAACGCGTGGTTTGTGACAAACGCTATGAAAGCTAAAGTGAAATTTGGATTAGGTTTGAAGGAGCAGACACATAAGAAAAGAAAGAATGAGAAAATAATGAGAAAAGGAAAAATGAATAAATGTAATAAGAAATTATTCACGGCTACTGTGAGAAAAACATTAAAAGAATTGAAAGAACAGAAACCCCTTGATATAAATGATGCTGTTAAAATAGCTCAAAAGACTATTCATTCAAATTTTAAAGGGAAAAAGCGAGCAAACATTATAATACCGAGAGTTATACCTGTACCGAAAATTGGAGGATTTCTTCCACTTATTCCCGTACTAACAGCATTGTCAGCGCTTGGTGGTTTAGCAAGTGGGGGATCCGCTATTGTCAAAGCAGTAAATGCTATCAAAAATGGAAAAGAACAATTGGCGGAAGCTAACCGTCATAATAGATATATGGAATCAATTGCAATGGGTAAAGGGTTATATCTCAAACCATATAAAACTGGATATGGTCTCTACTATAGTCCAGCTCCAAAAAACTACTAGATAACCTACCTGAGCGCCCATTAACAGATTTAGATATAAGAAAATATGGTAAACATCTCAAACATTTTAGGGGTGTTTTCATGCGTGATTCTTTACCTAAAAAACCATTCAAACAAGAATGCGGCATTGTTAATTTAGATGATTCAAATGGTATGGAACACATTGGGTGGCATATTATAAAAACGACAACTATAAAGAGTACTTTGATAGCTTTGGAAACTTACAACCACCACTTGAGATTGTCAACTACCTAAAATTCCCCATTGAATATAATTATGAACGGAAACAGAACTTTAATACATTTAATTGTAGGCACTTGTGTTTAAAATTTTTATTCAATAAATATAAATTGAAATGAAATAATTCAGAGTATTATTCGTATTCGTACTATTGAGTCTTTAAAGAAAGGAAAAAATGGTGACAACAGCTGAGTTAGAGGATATATTATATAGACATAGTAGTCAAATTGATAAACAACATGTTGATTTATTTTCAAGTATTATCAATAAACTAAGAATATGTAGCAGTAGTAAAATAAGTAAGCTATTTTCATGTATTAATAATATCATACATTTGTATTATTGTGAAAAAATGTACTCAGAATCTTTTAACATTTGTATATGTCAAACATTTTATAAAAAATATATAATAATTCAAAAGCTAATATTACTATATTTCATAGATATGTGTACTGTATTATACGAAATAATAAAATCTGAAAATAAAATATACATACATAAAAAAAATCTAATAAAATAAAAAGTAACTTGTTTTAATTAATCTCTAATTTAATTCCTTTTATTTAAAACAGTAAAACTAAAATATTATTACTACTATTATTAAGTAATAAATATTTTTTGTGTCTTTTTAACATACGTTGCCGCTTCCTTTGCAGCTTCCCGATTTTTAAAGATAGCTGCCTTTCCTCCGCTTCGAATTCTGCAACCCTCTTCTGCACCTCTAGTAATTTCATTTGTTTGGAATTGTACACTTCTACGTACAATTTCCGAAGACTTTTTACATCTTCAGGGATGTTGTTATCATCCCTCAAAGTAATCCTTGGTGGAGGTGGTGGTGGTGGTGAATTAGCCTCCGACGATGAAGATCTTGACGAGTCATTTTCGTTGAAGATTGATGAGGTCGACGTTGATAGTTGCCTTTCCCTTTGGAGACCGTCTAATGGATGATGATTGTTTGTTGGAAACCATTGAGTTTCTTCATCATCGTTGTAACTAGCCATTTTTTCTTTTTTAAATTTTAATTTAAAATCACAAGTCGCTGTAAATGCTAGCACAAGAATGGTTTCTAAATCCTTAAAGCAAGAGAATTTATACTCTGAGATGTAAATGAGGAAACGTATGCACACTCATTCTGTTCGTCCAATCATTAGAAAAGCAATACAAATAAAATGAATATGTGCAAACATGTTATATTTTAGATATTGTTATCCCACATTTGACCGTCATAAATCTGTCAGCATTTTATTATCAAAAGGAAACAGTCCCACAGCTCTACAACCCTTTCTTATCAGTTTAAAATAAAAGATCCTTACAGCACAAAAAGAAATAAAGCAACATGTACAACTATGTATCTAAAACAAATAAAATGAACATATGCAAACATGTTTCTATTTAGGTATACGATGTTATTATCTATTATTACAAGAAAACGATCACACATGTGTCCATTCCTTTCTTATCGGTTTAAAATTAAAGATCATTACAGCACAAAAAAAGCACAACAACAACAACAACACGTACAACTATGTTTCTATTTCTTCAACATTAAATCACACAAAAAATAAAAAAAACAACTATATATGTGTGCATCCCTTTTCTATTTCTTCAACATTTGCCCGTCATAAAATGTGTCTGCATTTTATTATCACAAGAAAAAACGATCACACAAAAAATAAAAAAAACAACTATACATGTGTGCATCCCTTTTCTATTTCTTCAACATTTGACCGTCATAAAATGTGTCTGCATTTTATTATCACAAGAAAAAACGATCACACAAAAAATAAAAAAACAACTATACATGTGTGCATCCCTTTTCTATTTCTTCAACATTTGACCGTCATAAAATGTGTCTGCATTTTATTATCACAAGAAAACGATCACACAAAAAATAAAAAAACAACTATACATGTGTGCATCCCTTTTCTATTTCTTCAACATTAAGTCACCCCAAAAATTAAATGAACAAAAGCAAACCCTACATCACGTACTCGCTGATCATCGGCAGCATGAACTCAGACTCGAGACGAATCTACTCACTTTCAATTAAAGTAATTCTAACTAAATGCATCATAGAGAACAACCACACACATTACATGTTACAGATACTCATTCTGTCCGTCCAATCATTCGTTTGAAATACAAATAAAAGGAACAAGAAGAAGCAGGCATGCTCCCAAATTTGTATGAAAAAAGTGCCCCAGAAGGTACATACATTTTCACATTACATGTTACAAACCTATCGACTAACCGACCACTACCGACTGTAGAGTACGCATGCTCCCAAATTTGTATGGAAAAAGTGCCCCAGAAGGTACATAAACATACTACTAAGAATTTTCTTTGAAAATCTTCAGAATTGATCCAATAGTCCTTTACGAATGTCACTTAGTTAAGATCGGTTAAATTCAATATTCCTAGTCGTAACTTCCGCTGTTATAATCTTATTTATATTCAATTCTGCAGAACTAATTATGCTGTTGCTGATCCATTAACTAGAATTTGCCGTCAGTTTAATTATTTGTCAGACTTTGTTGATTTTTCTTTAAATTCTTGCGTTATAAAACGGAATATTATTGTTTTTCTAAATTCTTAACTTTTCCTAATTTTTTATTGTAATAGTTACGTTATTTTTGTAGAAACTGTTTGTAATTGTATTTAATTTTATTCGTACCAATTTTTGTTATTAGTCAGTAAGGATTTGTCCATTGACTTGAATAAATAAATAAATAAATAAATAAAATAACTATACAAACTGTTGTATTGTTCTCACTTTATACAATGTGTACTCTAATTCTTTTAAGGTCTCCTCCAAGCCTTATTATGTGTCTTCCAAGCCTTACAACGTCTCCTCCAGCCTTGTAGTTTCTCTACCAGGTCTTATAATGTATACTCAAACCCTTTTAAGGTCTCCTCCAAGCATTATAATATCTCCCCCACCCCTTATAATGACTCTTCCAGCCTTATATTGTCTCTTCCAAGCATTTTGATGTATCCTGCAAGCCTTATAATGTCTTTTCCAAGCCTTATAATGTCTCCTCCAAGCCTTGTTGTTTCTCTTCAACGAGTTATAATGTATCCTACCAGCCTTTTAAAGTCTCCTCCCAGCCTTTTAAGGTCTCCTCCAACCCTTAAAATGTCTCCTCCAAGCCTTGGAAGGTCTCCCCTAAGCCTTAAAATGCCTCCTCCAAGCCTATTTGCCCTGACAAAAACTTCAAGCTGCTGTTCAGTGACAATAATGGCAATTTATTTCTCTGCAATGGAAAGTGTTTTCCCTCGATATGGCCTAAAGTCTTACATGTCCAAAGAATGTGTTCTGATCTTTATCATGACAGAATTTACATATTGTTACATTTTTATCTTTTAGAACTTCTAAATATGAGCTCGTAGATTGCAAATAAAATAAAAATTAATTTGTGTTTAGTTTTAATTAAAATTCTTTATTATTCGTACAATTCTGTGTGTGCCACTGTTCACAACTTGATGTGAACAACAACAATTGTTTTTTTTTTGTTATTCTCCTGTTTATACCCTTTGTAAAAGCAACAACAATTATTAAACAATTATTCGACAGATCTTTGTAACGGAGATCTTCAAACCGCGATTACTCTCTCCAAACTCACCGCGTCTTCACACAAGTCTGACTGAACTTTTACTGACTCACTTGTCTGCTTTGCCTTGCCTTTGATATAGGAGAGTAAACAGTCTGATGAATGTTCTTGAAGTCGAATGTTCGTGGCTTCACCTTTTCGAGATCTCTATTAATGTAAACATCGTTGTTTCATTATTGTTGTTTGTGAGTAGCTAGGCTGTAATCCTGACTGCAGGGTTGTAATGGTCAATCATGTATGTATATATATTTTATTTACATTTATTGTTCTAGTGTTTGTTGTTGTATTTTACAATTTTTTATTTTTTATTTGCCATTTTTATGCTGGTGTTTTTTTGGTTTATTTTTGTTTACTAGTTTACAATTTTTTTATGCTGTAAACTTTGTAAACAAGTTCATTGTGTTGTTTTTGTGATTTTTGTTTATAATTTGAATGTAAAACTATGTAAAGCAAAACACCAGTATCCAGATATTTTTCATTTTCGTAACAATATTGAGTTCGAGACGATTCCCTATCCGAACAAATATCGTTTGAGTATACAGTGCTTACTAAAAATATACTTATATTTTAGCCAAAAGTGGCCTGTAAATCATTTCATAGCCTTTACAATCCTACCCACTAATTATGCGTTTCTATTTCTGTTAATTTTCAACGTCCATATTTCACTTCATATTTTCCCTAAACGCCCGCCTACCAACGGCACACAATATCACCCGGTAAAGAGGCAAGATTTTATGATCTTGAAACATTTATTGACGACACCTAATTGTAAAATTTTGTCGTGACGTAAAGCGTTATGGTTGAGGCAACAAAGGTCTGGAAAAACAATATCAATGCCATCCGACCATAGAAGGGTGGTCGCATTCGTATTGCAACTGTTTCGTAGAATGCATTCAATTGTTTTCATTTTTAGTTTTCCATTTCATTGTGTCACACAATACAGTTGCTGGCAAAAAACCTGGTACATATGAAATTATACAAACAGTGGGAGGAAATGCGTCACTAAAAGATTGCAATAAGACAAGTGCAGGGACCATGTGCCTTTTAGAATCAGTAACTGTTAGTCCCACTGTAATAGTGGGCCACATCTGCACAAATGTTTTTATGTTTTATTATTTACAACAACAAAGTATTTTTGTTGTAATATATTTTCACAATGCTTCTGTTGTTCGTCTGTCATTTGTTTGTCGCCTGGTCCAGTCCGTTAAAGGACGAGATTTTATTGGTTTTGACAGTGAATGCGATTTTTTCCAGTAGGTACGATTAGTTTTCTGTTGTTTTTATTGTTGTACGTAAACGTTCGCTGCCAATATTTGCACCACTTGTTACACGACAACCACAGCAACAATAACAACGATAACAGAAGGCCTAGGTAAAGAAAAAAACTGAAAAAATTATAGTTCCGCTGAATAGACTTTTTGAAATGACACAAAAAAACAACGTTTCATTGTTAAACACTGAAATAGGCAAACCGCTATTGTTTTTACATGCATTGCAGACAAGAGATGCTACACTGTTTCCCCTGAATTTAGAAATTGAAGCACAGACTTCCTAAGGGACAGTCATCATCAAATATATGTCCGAGCTACATATTGTTACGGAAACGAAAAATCTAGATAATGCTGTTTGTTTTTATATCGCTTAACATTAAAATTATAAACAAAAGCTACAAAAACAAAACAACGCAGTAAACTAACCTGTAAACTAACATTCATCAGACTGTTTACTTTGCCATATTAAAAAGGCCAGGCAAAGCAGGCTACGGAGTTAGTAAAAGTTCAGTCAGTCTTGTGTGAAGACGCGGTGCGTTTGAAGAGAGTAATCGTGGTTTGAAGATCTCCGTTACAAAGGTCTGTCGAATAATTGCCTAGTAATTGTTATTGTTTATGCGAAGGGTGTAAACACAGGAATAAGAAACAAAGGCATTGTTGTTGTTACATCCAGTAGTGAACAGTAGCGAATAATAAAGAATTTTAATTAAAACTAAACACAAATTTATTTTTATTTTATTTGCAATTTACGAGCTTATATTTTAAACGTTTTTAAAAAGGTAAAAACGTAACAATTACCCAATTCACAAAATGTTATACTGTTGTAGATTATAGTTAAATGGCATTTCATTTTGTGAACACCTTGTCGTAAATATTGTTGTAGATGTTATCCAGTGTTATCAAATTTTTTGAATAAAAAATTTAAAAATTGATACGACATTTCGGAAACATAGGAAAAATTGTCGTACATGTTGTAGGAGTTTTCGACATGGAAATTACCAACAACATTATGTACAATAGTTGTAGTTTGTCATAGTTTCTATCGATCTACGACAACTATAACATTTTGTGAATTGGGTGAATATGTTGGAAAAAAACTTGTTTCTTACAGCATAATTTACTATCGGGTCTCTGAGAGCTGATAACGTTCATATTTTTTTGCTAGATCTGTCACAGTGTATACATAATTGGTCGTTACTTCCATTCAGTCAGGATAACAACCTAGGTGCTCACGACTCTTATGAGTCGTTTTTTCGCTACTCATAAGTACCCATGAAATTTTGAGTATGAATGAGTTAACAGTATTGAAATTCAAATATGTACTCTGATTCATTCGTACTCACTACAATATTGATTTATAAGTACAGGTTGCAATGAGTATGATCACAGCATTGACATCAAACTCATAACATTCGAAATATGTTGGATTCATACGCCTACTCTTTCAGATTCATAAATTTAGAAAAATACTTATAATACTCATAAATGTTACGAGCGATTCGAATCTATCATCAAAATTTACAGTCTTAGTAGTCGTTGCATTTACAAAAAAAGAAGAAAGAAAAAGACAAAGACAGCCTACACACAACCTTCTAGTGAGTATTGTAGTGTTCGAAGATGAATCATACTTATTTTGTGATTCTTGTAAATGTTGAGTAAAGGAGAGTCGAAATCAACAACATCATGCGTATTGTTAAGTATGAGTACGATGAGTACTTCTAACTTTGAATATGAGTATGATATTAAAATAAGTATGAATGCGTATAAGTATCAGAAATTATGAGTATGATTCGAATCTACTCATCTTTTTGAATACTCATTGCCGATCTCTATTATGCTCGTTTACCCTCAGTTCTTAGGGCAGTTGGTTCTTGTGCGAGTGCGAGCCCAAATTAAGACAAAATTTTGATGGTTGCAGTCGACGTCTGAACGAGTTCTAGTGAGCGACGTGAAGTTTCTCGCTGTTTTCGATAGATTTTGTATTTCGTTGACATAGTTAAGGAAGGAGAAAACTCTGAGAGTCAAATAAAATTGCCATGAAAAGTTTCTCAAAAAATCTGTCGTTTGGAGTCGACTTTAAAACTGTAGGTCTCACCACTCATGTATAGAATTAGCACGTACACAACATGAGTGGTGTGAGAAATGAGGTCATAATCCTGACTAAAGTCGACGATGCCAGAAAGCGAACCATACAACACTGACAAGAGAAATGGCGCACTGAAACAAGTGGTAGATGGACGGCAAAACTTCTCTCAGATTACCCGGGGGATTTAGAGGAAATTTGGTGAGGTTAATTACTATTTAACACAACTGTTATTCGGACACGGTTATTTTTTTAAATATGTATCTGCTTAAAATGGGGTAGATGACACGACCAAATTGCATTTATGATAATGCGTCGATTGATGACGCAGGACAAACTTTCTTTCTTTGTAGGAGATGCAAGTGCAAATCTTGAGGCCAAAGTCGGTATTTCTACTGTCGAAAACTTCTGCGATATACGTCTGGACAGCGAAGAAAATTGGAATAGCATAGCCAGTTATATTGAAGCCTTGCTGAAATCTAAGAATGGACATCTTTTCAGATCTCGTTGAGCAATCCGGACGCGGATATAGGTTTAAAGGGCCCAAATGGACAGAAGAACTCCACTTCGAAGTAATATTACAGTAGTTCCGGAGTTGGCACAAAGACTCCAAAAGAGATGGGGGAGATTTATTGGGTTAGGGCCCCACACAAGGGAGAGAGCGACGACTTATCCTGTGATTCGGTTAGGTACATTTAGTCCTCCTCAGCGGAAAAAAATCCTTACTAAAGGATTGTAATGACCATTATGGCTGTAAGGAGGCATGTATTAAGAAAGAAAGTTCCCGCAGCTCAGTAATGATTTGGCAATCAATGAATCTGAAATGAAAAACATTTCGATTTATTTCGTTGAAATTTCTCCTCTAAAATCCAATACCACACGTGTACGTACAATTTTACAAACTTAAACAAAGCCTTCAACATTTGCAATTGGAAATGGTCTGCTCTGTCTATAGTCTCCCTTCTTGCTATTGCAACATTTGTTCGATCATACTTGAATTCATTCAGTCATTCGTATGAAAAATAACAAGTAACTGTGCGTAAAATTCAAGGGTCACGTTCTGTCGCCATGACAGCTGTTGTGTAGCAACCGTTGCTGGCCATTTAGCGAAAAAATCTACGCGCCTTTTTTTCTGTTTTATTTTCTGACTCTAGTTTAGACAAGCAAAAGTCTTTAACAAACTCTGCATTTAAAGTGTGGTATAGAAACATAAGAAACGAAATGAACGAAATGAAATATTACGCAAATAATTTTTATAATCGATTTGCAAGGATTAGAGTTGTTTGTCTTTAACGCTAAATAAATAAATACAAGCGCAGACGAGCGCTTCATCATGCTTAAGAGAAAGTCACATACAATTCGTTTATGAGACTAACAAACAACTTTTTTGTTACAGGAAATGATGGACAATTAAAATTCTTAAAATTAGTTTTTCTAACATTTCAAGTGACTTTCTTTTGAGTGAAGAGTCTAACAAGCGCTTAAGAACTTATGTGCTGTACTAAACTTAAATACATGAACTCAAAAGAGAAATAAATACACAATAACTAAGCACTTGAAACTAAGTTTATCAAAACAATGTGTGTATTACTCCAAAACACTTGTGCCCTACCATAACGATACAGAAAAATAAAAATTCCAAAAAAATCTGTGGGAAAATTAAAATGTAAAGATTTAGTGGCAACCATTTAAAAAGAGACAAACAAATGCAAACACAGCTCAATGTTAGAAAAAGGTACGATTGCTGTGAAAAAACTTCGAAAAAAGTTTTTAGTGTGGACCACTTATCGTACATTTGATTTAACTCGCTGTTTTTTCCCTAAATACCCTCAGATTTCAGGCAATTTATTAGGAAAGTTGTATCGAATCTTTCTAGCAGGTTAATCTTCATATTGTTACGTTTTAACCTTTTAAAAACGTTTAAAATATGAGCTCGTAGATTGCAAATAAAATAAAAATAAATTTGTGTTTAGTTTTAATTAAAATTCTTTATTATTCGTTACTGTTCACAACTTTATGTAAACAACAACAATTGCTTTGTTTGTTATTCCTCTGTTTACACCCTTTTCATAAACAATAACACTTACTAGGGAATTGTTCGACAGATCTTACGGAGATCTTTAACCAACGATTGCTCTCCTCAAACTCACCGCAGTTTCACACAAGACTGACTTAACTTTTACTAACTCAGTTGCCTGCTTTGCATTATATGGCAACATAAACAGTCTGATGAATGTTCTTGAAGGCGAATGTTCGTGGCTTCGCCTTCTCGTGATCTCTATAAATGTAAATGTAATGTTGCTTCATTATGGCTGTTTGTGTATTTTTTTACATTTATTCTTGTAGTGTTTGTTGTTGTATTTTTGTTTACTTACCATTTTTTATGCTGCTATATTTTTGTTTACGTGTTTATCATTTTTTTATGCTGGTGTTTGTTGTTAAATTACGCAGTGCGATAATTTGTAAACAAGTTCATTGTTTTTATTTTTGTAGGTTTTGCTTATAATTTTAATATTAAGCTATGTAAAAGCAAAACACCAGTATCTAGATATTTCCATGTGAGTAACAATATATTTGCAATATTTTGCATACATACGTAATTGGTGATTACAACCCTTTAGTTAGGATTATGACCTAGCTTCTCACACCACTTATGTTGTGTTCTTAAAACAACGTGTCCTTATTATCTAGATCATTTAATTCAGGTCAAAATAAGTTAAAAGTATTGGCTTGGGCAACTTCGTTCTTAAGTGAATTTTTACATGACACTTTGGATCTCTTATAGCTTTGCATTGTCTCGTTCATGTACCATTTATACAGTAATGGCCCTGATCGTTGATGATGATTTTTCGATGACAATAGAGCTGTAGAGCACATTCATCAAACAGATGCAATTGCATTGTACCCCTACATGCCCAAGAAGGAATTCGCCGTAGTCTAGTAGGTAGTGTGCTGGTTTAGTAGACGACAGGCCACGGTTCAAGCCCCAGGTCAGACATCAAATCGAAATATATGAAAATATTTCTTCGACGATATCCTCTCAGCGGATTTCTGGCAAAAACTCTGAAAGCAAATTAAATTGCCATGTAAGGCTTTTTAAAAATCCTGTCATTCGGAGGTGGCTTTAAACTGTAGGTCCTGCCACTCATGTATAAAATTTACGCAACAACATAAGTGGTGTGAGAAACTAGGTCGTAATCCTGACCGAAGGGTTATAATGGTCAATTTTGCATGTACAAGCCCAAGAAGATACGACACATAATTTACCAAGTTGTTGTACGCGAAATGTCGGGCTCTTGTGAAGGACGCTGATTCAACTGCCTTTGATTCTCTTTCAAAATTTCAGGGACAGCGCCTATGTTTTCTGTATATTTTGTACTTCGTCGAAGTACGGGTATTGGTCGATCGGTTACTGTACTGGTGGACACGAATTTATTCGCTACATTGTAAATAGTCTTCCCGGTAGAACGATTATAGCTATTGTAAAGTGGGCGAAACGTTGGGTATGTTACTTGCATAAAACATCCATTCTGATAAAACAAGCTTATTATTTGCATGTGTTCTTAAATAAAATTGCAATTTAACCTGATTCGATAATATTTTAGCCTGCATTGACAACTTCTCCTACATGTGCGGTATGGTTTGCTCCACTAAAACAGCAGATTGTATGGAGCTTACAAAAAAATGACTTAAATTTGAGAAAAAATTCTGTTGCTGCAAAAATCCCCAGCAAATGCAAAATGGTCACGTACTACTCTACCCTTTTCATTTGCCCTGGATACCATATTTACTGCTGCTACGGGTAATGTATGATGATGATGATCTTTGGCATGACATTGCAATAAAGTCACGATATTATTTCTGCTTCTGTAAATTATTTTTAGAATGTTTATTTAAGTATATAATGTTCTAATGTGATTGATAGAAGAAGTACGATTTTGATGAAGTAAAATATTTTACAGGAATTTTTATGACTTTAACACCAAAAATACTGCTTGGCATTTTGTAAGGACCATAAAAAGTGAACGAAATACATTCCAATAAGACAGCAATATTTTGTATTCGTATTCTTTTAATTGCAGGCCGAATACTTTGGTGACTAGGGCGGAAAGGAATTTTGTGACGAAAATGGAAATGGTGTAACATCGTTTAACATTAAAATGATTAACAAAAGCTACAAAAACAATGAACTTGATTACATTATAAACAACCAAACAAAAAAGCGAAAACGAAATACACAAACAACAATGAAACCACATTTAAGGAGTTCTCGAGAAGGCAAAGCCACGAACATTCGACTTCAAGAACATTCAAACAATTGTTCTTGTTAATGCAAATGATGTAAGCAAAGAAGAATAACACACAAAGCAATTATTGTTGTTTGTGTGTTGAAAGAAGTATTTGTTGCGCCATAACTTAATACTAACTAACTAACATTAATTTTAATATTATAATACCAATTATTAATAATAACAAATAATGAATTTAATAAATGTAACTAGGTATCACCCTAATATTAGTATTAAGTAATGTCAAGGTTCATGACCACATGAATACAAGGTCATTAAATAATAAGTAAAAACAAATAAATAAGCAACGGAGTTGCTGAATTTAATAATACAGTTAGGTTTAAGTAAATAGAATAAGATAGAATTAAGGAAAAATTAAAATAATAAAATAGTTGAATTGTAACATCTAACTCGTTCGGTTGAGTCTTAATTCGAAAGGTTTGGTCTTGGCGGTTTCACAGTGTCTCAAAAATATAAAATTATAAATTATTTAATTTTTATTATCTTCCTTAAAAAATGTTAGGGAATAACAGTATTCAAGTACCTTGGTTTCTTAAGATGGTGGAAGTCATACTTCACTTCATCTGATCTTACATATTTACAGCACGTATATCAGTGCGAGAACGGAATAAAATTCTCATGCATGAGGCTTCTCGTCCGCGTACAGGAGGGAGCAAAGATGCTCTTTACTGACGGTGAGGTGTCCGACTCTATTGATTCATTGGAGCATCGTCGCAATGTTCTGTAGCTACTACAACGGATTTTTACGAGTGAAATAAGGGAGCTTGTTCCCGAGAATCCTGTATTCCTACGTTGTTGATCGATTGGTTGAATCGCACACTGCATTACAGACAAAATTCGTTCATTAGCCGAACTATTCGCATGTGGAACGTCCTTCCTGCGGGGTTTTTTCCTGCCACTTATGGTATTGTTACGAAAATGGAAATTGTGTTTTGCTTTCAGATCGTTTAAATTATAAACAAAAACTACAAAAACAAAAATAATGAACTTGTTTACATGATAAACAAGTAAACAAAAATATACCAACAAAACGCCAGTATAAAAAAGCGATAATATGTAAACAAAAATACAACGACAACACTGCAAGAACAAACGTAAACAAAATACACAAAGAAGAATAATGTAAACAACATGTGTACATTTATAGAGATTTCGATTAAAAATAATTTGAACAACAAATTTCTGAGACAGGTAAGGCAAAATTAAATAAAAAGAAAAGACAAAAACAAAAACAAGAAAATATCATAAAAAATGTACCGAAAGAGGGAGGCAAAACAATATCATGGTACAATAAAATCCATTTAAAAACAAAAAATAATGACATCTCATTGCTTTTATTTGTTCCTGTCTTTGGCTGCTTATTGGTCTTACCAAAAGGGCAATGAACTGATGGCCAAAAAAAAAAGAAACAAAACCGTTTATGTATTTGTATTTCGAAAAAAAAAATATATAAAAAAAGAACTTGTGAACACAAAAAACCAGGGACCGAAAATAACTGTTATTTTTGAATTTTTGATTAAAAAAAGCAACCACAAGGAAATGTCGGAGAACAAAACCAAGTATACCATTTTGATTGTCTTGGACGAAATTTTTATAAAATGCGATGCTTTTTAAAAACATGATTTTTATTTTTTAGAAAAAAAATAACAGTTATTTTTTGATTTTTATTTTTTCGAGCAAAATTAACACTTATTTTTGACTTTTATTTTTTCGAGCAGAAATAAAAGTTATTTTTTGACTTTTATTTTTCGAGCAAAAATAAAAGTTATTTTTTGACTTTTATTTTTTCGAGCAAAAATAACAGTTATTTTTGACTTTTATTTTTTCGAGCAGAAATAAAAGTTATTTTTCAACTTTTATTTTTTCGAGCAGAAATAAAAGTTATTTTTGTTTCAATTCATGATGAATTCATAATATTTATTAAAAAATTCTTTAAAAAATTAAAGTTATTTATGTCAGAAAATTATTAGAATTAAGTTTTGGGTATATTAAACACTAATCCTTGGGTTGAAAAAACCAAAATAACTTTTATTTTTGCTCGAAAAAATAAAAGTCAAAAAATAACTTTTATTTCTGCTCGAAAAAATAAAAGTTGAAAAATAACTTTTATTTCTGCTCGAAAAAATAAAAGTCAAAAATAACTTTTATTTTTGCTCGAAAAAATAAAAGTCAAAAAATAACTTTTATTTCTGCTTTTAAAAATAAAAGTCAAAAATAACTTTTATTACTGCTCTTAAAAATAAAAGTAAAAAATAACTGCTATTTCTGCTCGAAAAAATAAAAGTCAAAACATAACTTTTATTTCTGCTCGAAAAAATAAAAGTCAAAAAATAACTTTTATTTCCTGACTTTTACGATAAAAGTTATAACAGTTACGGTCCCTGCAAAAAACATCGAAGCAGTGAAATAAAATGAAAAAAATCTGCGAATGGTTGAGATTGAAACAAATTGACAAAAATTCTTATCATTTATCGGAAATCAGTTTTATTTCAGTTTTTGATTTTAATCTCTGAGCTTTTAAAACGGATTTCAGGTTGTTTAAAGTGCAGCATATGCCATGATTGTTTGCATAAGAAATTCACAAGTAAACCAAAGACAGAAACCAACAACGAAAAGATACGGCAATAAGCAAATGAATACACAAACAAAAGCATTCAATATTTAAAGGCAGTGGATTTACTGCATATAGTCGACTATGTTATGCTCTACTCAAAATAAATATCTCTGAAGAAGACAAATATTCCACTAAGCCGCTGCCCTCATTACCTTGAAATTACAAGCATTCAAGGAATTGTTTAATTGGAGCCTCAAGTTGCACAGCCAAATAATTTTTATAAAGCCCTGCTAAGGTTTTAGAACTAGACATTCTTTGGAAAGAACAGGTTCAGTATTGGTCATAATTGGTCATTACAAACCTTCAGGCCTAGCTTCTCACACCACTTAAGTTATGAGCGTTAATTTTATGCATGAGTGGCGATACCTACAGTTTAATGTTGAGAAACATTTCATGGAAATTTTTTGGCCGAACAAATATTTTCATGGCACTTTTATTTGACTCACTGGGTTAATGCCAGAGAGTTTAGGTTGCAACCAGTGACCAGCAATGTGTATTCAATAAGATGAGTAGATTCGAATCATACTCATAATTTCTGATACTTATACGCATTCATACTTATTTTAATATTATACTACTCATATTCGAAATTTGAAGTACTCATCATACTTATACTTAACAATAGGCATGTTGTTGTTGATTTCGACTCTCCTTTACTCAACATTTACAAGAATAACAAAATAAGTATGATTCGCGAACGAACACTACAATACTCACTAGACAGTTGCGTGTTTGCGTTGGTTGCTGTTTTTGTCTTTGTCTTTTTCTTTCTTCTTTTTTTGTAAATGCAACAACAACTAAGACTGTAAATATTGATGAATGATTCGAATCACTTGAATCATTTATGAGTATAATAAGTATTTTTCTAAATTTATGAATCTGAATGAGTAGGCGTATAAATCAATCATATTGCGAAGGTTATGAGTTTGATGTCAACGTTGTACTCACACTCATTGCAAACTGTACTTATAAATCAATGTTGTAGTGAGTACGAATGAATCAGAGTAGTAGAATTTCAATACTGTTGGACCACTCATACTCAAAATTTCATGACTATTTATGAGTAGCGAAAAAACGATTCAATGCTGATCTCTGGACCATAAGCAACGAAGTACATATGACACTAATTTTTATTGAAAACGGATCTCAAACTATTGGCTCGATATTCATTAACATGATAATGCATTCCACTGTTTGGTGTGGATTTTAGGCTGGTGTTCATTGGTTCAATACTTCTTTGAGGAGGACGTTGGCTAGTTCATGAATGTTTACAGCGAGTACTGTAAGTCGATTATTATCCACTTTTTTTGGCGTGAATTGGATCATCTGGATACCAATGATATGTGGTTTCAACAGTATGGCTTTAAGTGCCACACACATAATCCTAGTTGTTGAAAATTTTATTTGCCCAAGTACCTAATCATACAGAAATAGGTCTCGGTTGTAAAATAAGCGAATGGCGGATAAATGCTGTATCCACCCATAGACTGAATAAATGGCAACTAATTTGATGTCACCGTAGTCTAGTAGATAGTGTGAGGATAGATAGATAGACGTGAGGCCACAGTTATTGAGTTTTTGCCAGAAGACTGCTGAGAATCCTTGTTAGAAAGAAATACTGGATCTTCGTTGCTTTTTTTAAAATATTCCAGATTACTGTGCAACATATTTCTCCAATCCACTAACGATTTGAACAAACAGAACCAATTTGATTGATTGACGTAATCTAGTAGGTAGTAGGTTTATTGAGCGAGAGCCACAATAAATAAAGTAAAAAGCCACTGAAATTAGAACAAAAAATTTCTCTAGACAAATTCCCCTCAACTGTCTTACATACTTTCTTACTTAATTGGTCATTAACAACCCGATTCATCCACATCACACGCTTCTGCTACTTGCGCGCCTACGCCAGTTAGTCACACCACTCGATGACAGGGCTTTCTCGATTTAGTCCTTCCAACGCAAACAAGGTCGTCCTCTTCGCCGACTTCCGAAGATCCTCGCATGAAATACTCGTCTCGCCGGAGCATCCTCCTCCATTAGAACGACATGGCCGAGCCAGCGCAGCCCCTGGATATTAATACGCTGCACAACGTCTATGTCGTTGAGGATTTCATACAGTCCACTGTTGGATTGTAAAACCTCTGTGTGTAAAATAAAATTTCCATGAAAACGTTTCTCAAAAATCTGTCGTTCAAAGTCGACATTAAACTGTCCTGCCAGTCATATATGAAATTAATGCCTACAACATAAGTAGTATGAGAAGCTAGTTTGTAATCCTTGATACATGTGTTTCCTTGAGCTTGTCAACATCTAGAAAGATTTCCAAAAGTTTTAGCAATTCAAGAATAAATCTCAAAAAAACGTTAACAAATGTTTTTTTTACAACATTTCCCGTAATTTGTTTGCAGTCACAGAAAAGTTGCCTTGATTTTATATTTCTTATCTTTTAATCTTGACTACTGTCTGTAATTATCACAGAAAATTAACTTTGAAATCTTTCGTTGCAAGTTAACAACGAGAAGTCTGTGAAAAAAGAAAAACTCGTTTTCGAAATTTAAGGGTGTTAAATTTCACAGTTTAATGATGTCTTTAAAGTTTAAATTAATTTTTTTATTTTGTTTGTTTCACATTTCGGGATGCTTAAGAACGTCAATTAATCAGGCGTATAATATAACCTCAACACCCCATATCAGTTTACACTGTACGCCTTTAAACATGGCATTAATCTTGACCATAAAAGAACAAAGAAGGAAAATAAAAATTTCATTCACTGAAGAATATTTTAAAGGCATTTAAAGGCACTGTTTACTTGAAAGAAACGTAGACTAAAACAAAAAGAAGTAACTTTGAAAAATTAAGATGTTTATCTTAACAGCAGAGTAAGTAAGCTAACCAAGAAGCTTTAAATATAAGTGAACTGGACAGTTTAAAGTAAGATTAGGGCGAAGTGCAAAAATATTTGAGAAACATTTTCAAAACAAAAAATGCATTCTCTTTAGTAAAAGGAAGATTATTTATCTTCATAAAAGGTAGCCTTTTTGTATTGGGTCCTGCAACAAAGACTTCTGTACTTTGGTAGTTGATAACGGCCATATTATTAAAGCTACATCTGTCAAATTGGTTGTCACATATTCAATCGCTTTTACCAAATCACTATGGACTGAAGGGAAACGATTATAGACCATGGAATATGATCACTGAATGGGGTTTTAAAGCAGTTGACAGTTGACCCTAATTTTCATAGAAATGTCATCTTTAGCCAGGACACCATATCTAGATAAATGATCACACCAAGGCATTTGACACAGTCGATCACAAGGTTCTAATAAAAAAACTCCAGAAACTGTTTAATTTTTCTAATTCCGCATGCAATCTAATTTATTCTTATTTGATGAACAGATTTCAAAAAGTACATTTTGATGGCAATATTTCAGATCCACTTACCATTAGTAGAGGCGTTCCCCAGGGGTCAATACTTGGGCCTCTGTTGTTTTGTATGTAATGATCTGCCAGATGTTTTAGTTAACTGTAATGTTCATATGTATGCTGATGATGTGCAGCTATATACTAGTACTCCTAAGGAGAATATTAATTCTTGTTTGGATTACATTAATCGTGATTTAGCAAGGATTGACAGCTGGGCCTCGGCTAATGGACTATGCATCAATCCGTCTAAGTCTAAGTGTATTATTCTTTCGAGGACCAACAGATCTTTTGTCGTACCTGAGTTGAGCATCAGGGGAAATAAAATTGACTTTGTCACATCTGCAAAAAATCTGGGTATTGTCTTCAATGGCAGTTTATCGTGGTCTAGCCATGTAAATGTCGTTGTCAGTAGAATTTACTGTATGCTTAGGAACTTGTGGACTGTCATTGATTCGACTCCTGCTGCCATTCGAATGCAGCTGGCTAGAACATACTTAATTCCAGTACTTTTGTATGGGTGTGAAATCTTCGCAAATTGCGACTATGATGACAACCGAAAACTTAATTTGGCATTTAATAACATAGCTAGATATGTCTTTCGTAAAGGGCGTCGTGATCACATCTCTCATTTGGCATACCGGATTCTTGGTATAAAACTTGATAATCTCCTGAAGATCAAATGTCTTATTCTACTTCATAAAATAATTTATACCAAACAGCCTGAATATTTATTTAGTAGAATTAAGTTTGCTAGATCCAACCGTGGTATGAAGATTATTCAGCAACGCTTTAAGACTCTTCTGTCTCAGCGACAGTTTTTTATACACACTACTAGTCTTTGGAATTCTCTACCAAATTATATTCAAAATCTAGGCAATGCAAATGCGTTCAAAAAGGAGTTATTTAAATTATTTTCATAAATAATATTTTTTACAACACCTTAAGTTAGAGGAAGTCCATATTTATAATTTTTTTGTATTTATTTTTTTAGGTCTACATCTATATTATATTTTTATTAAACTGATTTTCTAAATTATTACCTTTTTTATATTTTTATAATTTATTATCTTTAAACTCTTTTATATTGTAGAAATATTGTTAGTTTTTCTAAGTTCCTATGTGTTAAAACTTTTTTTTTCTTTATATTTGATTTAATAGCTTTATATACACTTTGAACATTATACTTAATTTTTTTATTTTTAATTAATGTTAATTTTTTATATACTTAACATCTTTTTGATTCTAAACATAGCACTGTCACTTATAAGATTTATGTCTTGTTGTGCTATGTTAATTACAATAAATAAATAAAATAAATAAATGGGTATGTAAACAAACAAAATTGTCGAATTAGGGACAATATCAATCCAAGGGCGTCAGATGCATCACAAAGCGTAGTAATGCCATAGGTTAGCGTTAGCGCGTACGCTAACATCTCTCTTTAGTCAAATGTCATCTTTTTTGGCGATTTAAGCAGAATTTGTTGCCGTAGCCTAGTAAGTAGTGTGTTGGCTTATTAGATGTGGGTCCTCGGTTCAAACCCCAGGTCAGACAACTCAACAACAAAACGAAATATGAAAGAACTATTTTTATATTTCAGCAGATTTCTGGCAAAAAACTCTAAGGGTAAATACAAATTGGCATGAAAAGTTTCTCAAAAATCTGTCGTTCGGAGTCTACTTTAAACTGTAGGTCCCCCCCCCATTCATTTATAAAATTAACACACACACGTTATAAATCCTGACTGAAAAGTTGCAATCAGAGATCAGCCATACATAGTTTTTTTGCTACTCATAAGTCAGGGGGGAATAGTTCCCAGATGGTGGTTCGTTAACCTGATAAAAGGCCTGGCCACCAAGTGTGTCACTTCCTGGAAAGTGAATGTCAAGGAGATATTCAAGCATCTCCAAACTGGAAGTAGTCCAGTGTCCGTCAGGTCGTCGGATACAGTCAAGGGATTTGTGAGTGGAACTTAGAATTTTATGGAGACGACCCGTTTCGGCAGAGGATTCTACGCTCGCGCAGTAGTTCCTCCACGATGCCCTCTTCGCTCGCCTTACAGCGTATTTACGAAATTTTGAGTGTGAGTGAGTTAACAGTACTGAAATTCAACTACTCTGATTCAATAATATGCACCACATTTCTGCTGGCTTTATTAAATCCATACTTATGCCATAGAAATGTTGCCAATAGAAATAAATCCCCTTGAAAATGAAAACCATCGGTTCTACTGAAGATTCTTCGCTATGTCTAGTCTAGTGACAGTAAATCTATAATCTTCGATACACACTAAATAACGTCTTTAATTCTTTCAATTCATTTTCTTTACATTCTTGTTTTCTATGCTCAATACATGGACAGTGGTGGCATTATCAACAGCGTGGTGTGCATTTTACGACGATTTTCTTTGTTGTTGCCTTACTCGATTACAATCCATTGATTGGTTTGGCGAACTAATAAATTACGTAGTATACGAATCAGGAAAATTGTTAATTCAATATCCACGTTCCCATTAAAAAAACCTGTATTTTTGGTTTTGATCCCTTGGCCTTATGGCTGGCTAGCTGGCTGTTGTGTGCAGCCTTATTTAATAGGCCTTTTAGCTGAAAACAGTAACAGGCACTTAAACATTCAATCGTATTAGAAGCCAAAAATTATTGTGTTATACACCTTGCAGAGACTAAGGGATACGATACATGGTGGATACAAACAAAGTTACGTGGGATGATTATCAAATACACAAAATCTTATGGATTTCTAGGTCGCTTTATTAAGTTTTGCCAAAGGAAGATGTCTACCAGAGGAAATGAAATGACAAAGGAAAATGACACAAAAAGTCTACACCAGCTATCAGCAATGAGTCGTTTTTTCGCTACTCATAAGTTCTCATGAAATTTCGATAATGAGTGGGTCAACAGTATTGAAATTCAACTACTCTGATTCATTCGTATTTTGCTACAACATTGATTTAAAGGTGAAGACTGCAATGAGTATGAGTACAACGTTGACATCAAACTCATAACATTCAAAACATACTCATAACATTCGAAAAAAAAGAAAGAAAAGACAGCAAGCAAAGCAAACTCACAACTTTCTAATGAGTATTGTAGAGTTCGTACGCGAATCATACCTATTTTGTGATTCTTGTAAATGCTGAGTACTCTTCTTTATTCAACAACATCATGCGTATTGTTAAGTATGAGTACGATGAGTACTTCAAACTTTGAATATGAGTAGTATGAGTATAAAATTAAAATGAGTATGAATGCTTATAAGTATCAGAAATTATGAGTATGATTCGAATCTACTCATATTTTTGAATATTTATTGCTGATCTCTGGTTGCAATAACCAATTAATGTTTGTTATGTCTGTATGTAGTTAAAAGATTGCAACTTTTCAAATGACAGTAAATGCTCAACCGCACAGTGAATTAATTTTAAAAAAATTTTCAACATTTTAACATGGTTTCTAAACAACATTATTGAAGCGACATGTGTCTGTTCAAAAAGACTTTATATCAACTCATAATCAACAGTTACAATAAAGCTTAGCATGCATTTAAAGTTGCTTTAATTATACTTCGTTAAATTTATTTACAGATAATATGAAACTGCTTTGCAACATTGTTTACAACAGTCATGTTACTTGTACACAAAATTTTATGAAAGCATACTCTCGTTTATGGTTTATAACAGATTGAATGTAATAACAGAAATTTCTTTAAATAGGGAAGATATCAACATGTTGAAATTTATATTTAACATTATGTCATCATTGTGCATTAACTTTCCATTAATCTTCTTTAAATATGATTATCAACATGTTGCTCTCTTTATAAACTATCGAACATTTTAAATTTAACAGAGAACATTATATAAACAAGTTGAATAAGCTTTGAATATATCAACATGTTGCAGCACATTCGTATATAATACTCACTAACATTGCTTGATTGTTCAACTTTAACATAAGAAAACTTTTAAATCAACAAGTTGAGAGAGATACTCTCAATATAAATCAATGTTAATACACATATTCTGTAAATTTGCATTGCTTGCATACATTATCCCACCATGTAACAATTTCAATTTAACATTTTGTTTCATTGCATAGCTCAAATAAAACGAAGTTGAAGCAACATGTTGATTATTTGTTTAGTATATGAAAAGCTGCTATATAACATGGCTCCATTATGTTAGAGTTAAGAGTGTTAATGTATATGAACCATGAAAATATTTTATGTGTCTCAGTTTATTCCAGCTTAGGCCCAGCTTATTTACATTTGTTTCTCTGTAAATGTAAAGAAATGTTTACAACAGGATTGTAATAAATTTATTTTGAATTGGAATCAAAATACGTAGAGAAGTATGGTTTACAAAGTTTGTATATCACAAACTGCAACATTTAACCTCAATAATGTCCTATTTTGTCAATGGTTTCCTGTATGTTAAAGTAGCTTTTAATTTGCTTTGCATACAAACACACTTCATCTAAAACGCTCCGGCTTACAGAAACAAGCTACTAAATACGAAATTAAGAGCACAAATGAAAAACGCGTGATACACTAAAGAGTTAAAATATAATGTAAAGAAAATATAGCAAAAGCACTCGTTTGGAACTCTTGTGGAAGTGATAAATTAAATCTCTCACTTGTTTTTTAATACTAAAACTCTCTCTCTCTCTCACTTCCTATAGAAAACTTTTTCAAAAACATCTGTAAAGAAGCTCTCTCTTAAATTTCATAAAATTACTTGTTTGCTCAAACTGCCACTAACTTGCGATTAAAAGAAGCTTACAAAACTAAACACATATGCAAAACGTCCAACAAAAGCAGGCGAACTGAAAACGGAGAATGGAGAAATAAAAACTCTCTTGCTTATTAAAATGATGAAATGGAAATAAACTCTCTGTGGTACATTATTTTTAATACTGTAGCTCTCTGAACGGTAATGAACACAACTGAACTAGATCCACATGTATTGTTATACATAGTGCGACCAAATTTGTGCTCTCAAAGCCCCCTTCACACTATCACACAAGTAATATGATCTGTCAAAATTTTATGTAGAAGAGTACGGATGGGATCGTCTAAACATAATATGTAATGAAACTATCACACATTGAGAGAAAATACGGATGAAAATTTGACAGTCGTATGGCTCTCTTCATTTTTTGAAATGTTTCAAAAAACAAGAACATTTCATTAGATCAGGGATGTATTTTTATGTAAACAAAATAAAAAAGTGTAAAACACCAGTGCAAAAAAAACAAAAACAAAAAAGATTTTTGGCGCAAACAAGTATTCCTATTTTGTGAAAATATTTTTAGAATTATATTCAAAATTTAATTAATTTAATTTAGAAAAAGTTGTTGATTTGTCTCCAGTTTTACGCCGTAGTAGCCACTCCCGGCATTTTAATTTCAATAGAAACTTTAAGCAAATTTTTTCACTTTGTTTATGTTTTTTAACAGCTGTTTTCGTCTTACATTATTATTGTCTTATACCAATCGTGTAAACACAGAAAAAATAATCATACGACTATTATTCTCTTTTTTGAAATACGGATGGAATTTCATTTTACTTTTTCATCAGACTTTACATATTACTTGTGTGGTAGTGTGAAGGGGGCTCAAGACGTTAATATGGTCACACTGGATAAACACAAACAAGGGAGTTTAGAATACATTCCACATAAAAGCAAAAAATAACTGAAAGAGAACCACATGTGAGTACAGCTGCTCACTTGTGTATGTGTGAATGAAATAAATATTTTCTTTGAACCGATTACACACACATATATTTAAGCTCCACAACACTACAACTCATACTCGTTGAATCGGCCATATGTGCCCAATTCATAATTTGATAAGCAGAATGAATTCAGTATTGACGGAATATTCAAACAATTTGGTATTCGTGGAGCAAAAGCTATGTGAAAAGTTTGTTACTTATAATACACCAAAGAGTTTACGTAAATGCAGAGAAAAATTACATATAACAAAACGAAACTTAAAATTGGGGCCAAAAGTTTTGCTTTTGGCCTTTAAAAGGAACGAAAAAAGTGCACATTTATCGCAATTCTTAAGCTATGAAGGCGAAACAATTAAGAATAAAGAAAATAGTTGGTGTAAAAAAAAAATAATAATTAAAATGGTAAATAAGAAATGATTGGCAGAAACAAATAAAAAATTACAAAAAAAAAATTTAAATCATTTTTAAAATTAAAAACAAATATGAAAATTTATTAAAAAACTATAATAAAAAAAAATTGATAAAAAAATTTTATATTGTATTATTCCTTCATAAATGTACACTGAGCGTCAAAAGAAACTGTACACTATGGATAAAATGATAACAATCACCAAACTCAACTTTTACCACTTCGGACACTCTCTCTGTAATCTTTTTAATTTTTTATTTTTTTTTTTAATTTTAAAAACTGCCAATGAAAAAATTTTAGAATAAAAATAGCGGATCAACTTGACCTTCGGGTACTGTACTTGTTTCTTTTGACAAGTATACGTCCTGTAACCTAAATAACGGCAATTTATTAATGTATATTTTTTGAATGTACCCTTTCTTTTGACGCTTACTGTATGTACAAAAATTGGAGAAGAGAAGAGAATTAAAAAAAAATAAAACAAAATTATTACAATTAAATTCTTGCTAAATAAATTATAATGTAAACATTTACAAGCAAAATAAGAGGGAAAAGCTGCATTGAAAAAGGATTATACAAGAATGAGCCTGCCTTTATGTCACAATAGCTGCCACAGAGATAATATAAAAGCTTTCTCTTGCAGCAACGGGCTTGTGCTGGTATAACTGTTGTAATGAGAGACTCTCTTTTAACGAAGTTGCTGGCTCTGTTGTATGTAAATTCATTGCTTGTGTAAGCAGCAAGTAGGTGCAAGAAATATATACGATGTTATATTCCACATTCGCCGTAGTCTAGCAGGTAGTGTGTTGACTTAATAAACATAAGGCCACGGTCTAAACCCGAACTCAGATATCTCGAACAAAATATCAAAAAATTATTCTTCGTCGATTCCTCTCAGCAGATTTTTAGTAAAAACTCTGAGAGTAAACATAGATTGCAATGAAAAGTTTCCCAAAAAAATTTTCTTTCGGAGTTGATTTTAAACCGTAGGTCCAGCTACTCATGGATAAAATTGACAGACACAAGCTGTGGGCGAAGCTAGGTTGTAATCATTGCTGTAGTATTAAGCAATATCTGCGCGATCAGTGTTGCACCGATCAAAGTTTTCAACTCCAACATTTGAACAACCAAGTGTCTTCCTAACTACATTCGTCTAGTGACCCATTTTTAGCGGCCTCATTTCTAACATAGCATAAGACATTGGAGCATGCACAGGAATGTTGTTGCCGTTAAATGTGCTTCTAAGGACACATATTTTCAATTCCGCGCCGGGAGCCATACATTTGTATGCACTGCTCGTGACTTGCATAGCACACTTCCTGGAGATAAAAAAATTTATTTTTTTCTCAAGGACTAATATGTGGCAACGTTTGCTTCCTTAGTTATGTTATCGAACTTTTTTGATGAATAGCCGTAAGATAGAATAGATATGCACAAGATCGTATCAATGGTTAGAGAACATTCACAAGCACTCCAAGCTCTTGTGATTTTGGGAAGAGAATCTATTAGGTTTCTATTTACCTTTAGTCATAATCACAAAGTTGCTTCTTACGCCAGCCATGTTGTGTGTGTTAATTTTATGCATGAGTGACGGGGTACCTACTGTTTAAAGTCACTTCTGAACGACAGATTTTCAAGAAACTTTTCTTGGCAATTTTATTCAATCGCTGAGTTTTTGTCAAATATCTGCCGAGAGGAAGACTCCGCCGAATAAATTTTTTTTCCATATTTCGTTACGTTCGGGATGTCTGAACTGTGGTTTAAATCATGGCCTCACGTCGAATAAATATTTCTGCGGCGATAGCATCTCAGCAGATTTCTGGCCATCAAATAATTTCTCCAAAAAATCTGTCGTCCGGAGTCGATTTTAAACTGCAGGTCCCGCCACTCATACATAAAATTAACACACACAACATAGGTGGTGTGAGGATCCTGACTAAAGGTTTCTAATGACCAATTAAGTGTATGTATGCATCCATGAGTGGCGGGACTTACGTATTTTTGACATAAATCCGCTGAGAGCAAGTCGCCGAAGAAACATTTTTTCATATTTCGTTTGAGCTGTTTGAATTCAGTTTTGAACCGTGGCCTTACCTTTAATAGGGCTGCCACCTACGTACTAGGCTACGACGAATCCTAAAATGTATGTTAAATTTATAGCTTGAAACAGGCATAAGTTTTAGAAAAGTGGGACGTGGTGAGACGATGTTTTATTATTTGTTTTTTTCCTTTTCGCTTGAAATTTCTAAAAGTCTAACAGTTCTATGGATCTGGTTTCACGCTTGTGCCAGTGTTGTATGTTAACACGAATTACGTTTAATTATGCTTCTCACTGTACAGTGTTCTTTATTTAGATGCTGCGGTAACAGAGGTGACCAACAACTTTTAAAATAGCTCAGATTTTTTATGATTAAAAACCGAACCAATATTCATTGGATGTGACCTGCACAAAATATAACGCAACGAGTTGATTATAACTTAGCATATCTGGTTTAAAATATTCATAAGTATGATCATTTACTCTTGGATTTGCTGTTGTATAAGATTTTTTTGCTTAATTTTTTTTATATTTAAAAACCAAACCCAAAGGGGTGACTGACTACAGCATGCAAGTCACCTAAACTGGTATCACTTCTTGGTGTTTTTTCCTTCCCTATTATCTGCAACTATTTATTACCAGATAAGCATTTTGTTTGCCTGATTTATTATTTTCCACTTATTTTTGATATTAACCACAGGCTGATATATCACCAGCACTGCTGATCTAGCCGATCTATACCCATCGATATGCAGCCGGTTTAAGTATGGCTTCAAACTCACTTGACGTAAATGAACGCAGAGTATTTGTCTTTATTGCTACTGAATGGACAGAAATTTTATTAAAATGTTTGATCAGAGTATAAGTAGTTCTAGTGAAAATCCTGTTTTGCTGTGCTGAGTTAATCGTTTTAAGTGGTATTGTAAAATCAGCAAAAATAATTTTTAATTTTCATTTAAGAAAGAAATGAAAGATATGATTATGTTTTACGATTTTAATGAGAAAATATTTTAATTTAAAAGAGTTACAATCACTTTTTAAGAGATATTTTATGAAAGAAGAACAGTTAAGTTAATGTTAATGCGATAAAATCATTTGCATGTCAATCATGCTTGAGAAAAAATAATAGTCATGTATTCGCAAACACAGTTAGCTGGGTAAGGGGTTAACCTGCCTACTTAATGAATAAATATACAGGGTGCGTTAAAAGAAACTGTAGATTAAAAAAATATATTCTTACGAATATGAAAAATCTAGAAATTTGTATTTTGCTTTTATATCGCTTAACATTAAAATTATAAACAAAAACTACGAAAACAAAACAATGCAGCAAACAAACCTGTTTACAAATTATCGTACTGCTTAATATAACAACAAACACCAGCATAAAAAATGGGAAACAAGTAAACAAAATACACAAACAATACTACAATAATATATGTAAACAACGATGTTTACATTTGTAGAGATTCTATTCCATTAGGGATTCTATTCGACCTGGAAGACTTCTTTATCTTAGGATCAGAAAGAACTTTACCATACTCCTACGAATTCATATTGTTATCATAACGAAAAATCTAGATACTTGAATTTTGCTTTTATATCGCTTAACATTAAAATTACAAACAAAAGCTACGAAAACAAAACAATGCTGCGAACAAACCTGTTTACAAATTATTGTACCGCTTAATATAACAACAAACACCAGCATAAAAAAATGATAAACAAGTAAATAAAAATGCACAAACAACACTACAATAATAAGAGAGATTTCGTAAAGGCCAAGTCATGAACATTTCTCTGCAAGAACATTCATCAGACTGTTTACTTTGCCATGTAAAAGGCAAAGCAAAACAGGAGACTGAGTGAGTAAAATTCAGTTAGTCTTGTGTGAAGACGCGTTGTGTTTGAAGAGAGTAATTGTGGTTTGAAGATCTAAGTTACAAAGATTTGTCGAATAATTTTCTAGTAATTGTTATTGTTTATGCCAAGGGTGTAAATAGAGGAATAATAAGGACTGTTGTTTACATAAAGTTGTAAGCAGTGGCACACAGAATTGTGCCAATAATATAGAATTTTAATTAAAACTAAGCAAAAACTTTATTTTTATACTATTTGCAATCTACGAACTCATATTTTAAACATTTTTAAAAAGTAAAAACGTACTAATACATTTATAAATTACCGTCATTCATCACTATCTTTTGTTTGGTAATTATTAGAATTTTATCCATAGAGTATAGTTTCTTTTGAAATTCTTTATGACCAAAATTTGGTCTCTATTAATGCCATGAGGTGGCGTCCAAGATACAATTGGGAGCATATTTTTCTGTTGATATACATAGTTTATATTGAATAATGTTATCATTTCTATTAATACTTTATATACTGTTATTTGAGACCATAAGTGAATACAAGTGTGTCTGGTTCTAGTCATATCCATAACAGTGTAATATGTCTGTACATTTCCCTTGAGGCTTAATACTAATTTCTGTTTATTATACCCATCATAGCAATTTTATTTGCATCCTTTCCTCCACTCAGTATTTGTCTGTACTGCAATGAATCCCTTACATTGTTGAATGGATGGATGGATGACTAATATAGATAAGTAAGTAGTCTATGAAGTCTATGTTTTCATTGTGTTTGGTATTTGGTAGTTTTTCCTTTCCTGCTGTTATTTACATTTCATTGCTTATACTGACTCTACTGAGCATATTAGAAGCAAAGAGAAACTGTTTGGCCATAGTATAACAGGCAATATATGTATACCTTTATATGTGTTTGAATACATTAGTGGCGGGACCTACAACTCAAAACTCACTTTGAACTACAGATTTTTGAGAAACTTTTCATAACAATTTCATCAGAGTTTTTGCCAAAAACCTGCTGACAATATTGTTCATAATTCGTTTTGGTGTAGACGTCTGACCTGACGATTGAATCGTGGCATCAAGTCTAATAAGCCAACACAATACTTACTAGACTACGACGCCGATTGCTTGTACAAAACATCCAAAGTGGTATGAGCTGCGTATCACGTAGCACCAACTTTTTTAGGTTAGGTTAGGTTAGGTTAGTGTGGTAGCTTCATACCAAAATCTCACTTGAGCACGCATAGCGGCCCATTGTGACGTCACAAGTGAACGCAGTCTCAGTACTGTCTTCTCCAAATCAGGGGAGAAGAAATTGGTCAGCGCGAGGGCTGCATATTCTAAAGCACGACTTCCATACGCTGGAAAACCAGTCGGAAGATTTGATAAACGAAGCTATATCCTTGACATTAATAGATAGTAGCTCCGTCAAGCTGACAAGGGTTGGAGAGCAAAATAACACAAATCTGTACCTCGCAAGAGATGGGCATTGACAAAGAAAGGCAGAAGTCGTATTCTTTCAGCGTGTCTACCCATAACACAGTGACCTGTAAGCATGGCCACTGTGATCGAGATGATGTTGCGACCAAGTGCAAGTAACTAGTTGGTGCGCTTTCTATCCATTGAGGGCCAAGTGAGCCTAGAGGTGGAGCAGGACTACTCATAGATTCAGGATAGGTTGGCGTCTCGGAAGAATTTCCGAGCCGCACGATGGCTAGTTTCAACGAGTGGCATTCCTAAGTTGATTCAATAGTATTCAGGAAGTAGTGCGCTAGCTCTGGCTAGCTCGTCGGCTCTGCAGTTTCCCGGAATGTCGCAGTGTCTGGGGACCCAGATAAGTGCAACACTGAAGTGCCCAGAAATAAGGTTGAGGCAGCGGCGATATTCCCTGATGATCCTGAAATTATTCGCAACGTTCGATAGAGACTTTTTGGCAGTTTGGCTATCAGAAAGGATAGGGATACGGGTGAAAGGAACACCGTAAGCGAGAATCAATTATGCGACTAGGTAGATGGCCATTACTTGGGTCTGGAACAGAGTAGATCCTGCTACTCACCACGCCATCGAGTTTGGAGCCATCGGTATATACATCCAGGAATTCAGGGAGATACGCAATATGGGGAGTGGGGCCACAGGATCAATCTCAAAAATAGAGGAGTGACCAGAGTGAGTCTTGTCGTAGTGAACTTAACCACCTGCTTAGCGAGGAGCTCAGTAGGAAGCCAGTTAAACATTGCGAACAAGGCCTTTGTGGGGGTGATGCGTAGCACTCTTTACAATTGATATAAATTTTTAGGCGGAAATGTTATTCTAACCTCGTAGCTTTGTGGGCGGAAATATTCACCTAACCTATAACCTGCAGGCAATGCCCTGAAATATGTTTCTCATTTTCCCTCCATTTCGTTAAGAAATTTTAGCTGTGTTCCGACATAAGAATCTTGAAACCTTAAAATTGATTGAATAACTGCAAGAGGTCACTTATAAGTACGTATCTTGTAACTATTGGGATACCCTACAAGGCTTTTCAGTCACCTTAAGGCAATAATTCAATACTTAACTGCTAGCTCGTAGTTTAATTAAATACTAAACTATTTTCTATTTTTCTATTGACAACTAAACTCCTATTAGAAATTCTATAAGGCAAACTAAATTTTAAAATTCCTTTCATTAATGCTATAAACACAATAAACGCAACGCAGCAAACGCAATAATCTCTCAAAAATAAAATACATGGGTGTGTATGGAAGTAATTATTTTAGAGGCAGCACGACAACAAGCAAAGATTAGCCAGTGAAAAGCCTCTCACTCTAAGCAGCAATTCTCTCATTGCTGCATATGCAAATTAGCTGGCTAATTAGCTGGCTAATTTGTATTTACATACAATAATTTTGTATTGATATTGTATTGACAACATTAATTCTCGCATTGCCAGTAAAAAGCCTCCCACTCTAAGCAGCAATTCTCTCATTGCTGCATATGCAAATTAGCTGGCTAATTTGTATTTACATATGCAGCAATGAGAGAATTGTTGCTTACTGTGAGAGTCTTTTCACTGGCAATGCGAGAATTAATGTTGTCAATACAATAATATCATGCATAAAATAGAGGTTTTCAAAAACGCGATGTGTGGAATATAATAACGCAAAGAAACCTCTTAGTGGCGTTATTGTTTAGTTGTTTAGTTTTTATTTGTTACGCTTATGCTTTTTTGCCACTGTCCTTATACGTATGCAGCTTACCGCAGGCTACAATTGCAAAATTGGTGTGCTTGCTGCGTTGCGTTTATTGTGTTTATGGCATTACAATCAGAAACATACAAATAAATTTATTGCTTAAGGATTTGAAAGCGATAATTTTTTATTCATTATTTTTAAAACAACCGTTATATAAAAAAAATTAATTTTTTGTTAATTTCATCAACATTTTTCTTTTTCCATCTTTCCAGCATGTATCTAACGATGGAAACACGTCCCGCTTTAAGTGAGTACAGAACATTGCATAGAGTACCGGTTTCCAAGAGAAGAGTTCACTGCTGCCATGAGCTTCCAGTCTCATCGCCTGTACTGATGTTGACATGAACAGAATGAAATATTGGTATTTGAATAGCGGATACTTACCCTTTTAAAGGCAATGAATATATGCAGCAAAACACTGAAGTTGATATGGTGGCAGAGTTAGTAAATGAGAGTTAAGTGCCATATTTACTGTGGCCAGACCATTGCACTACCCTACGCCGTAAGCTATTTTACCGGCGGAAATTTAATATCAACAGCGTTGACTCCTACGCAAAAAAAGACTTTTCGTTATATGTACAATATTTTTACGGAAATAAATCAGAAATAAATAAATAAAAAATATTATGTGGTTTTTATTGTAATCGAAATTAGATTTTGTTGCTGATAAAATATTTAAAAGCGGATTGTAATAATAAGACCCCGTAGTCTACTACCATAGACCAAGCTTCAAACCCCAGGGCATACATCTCCAACAAAGTGATATACAAAAATACTTCTTCAGCAACTTCATTTCAGCAGATTTCTGGCAAAAATCTCTGTCGTTTGGAGTTGATTTCAAATTGTAGATGCCATCATTTATGTGGGAAAATAGAACATACAACTGACTGCAGGGCAGTTATGACCAATTATGTATATATGTAAATAATAATTTTATAAAAATTGGAAATACTTTAACACCATCGGACCAAAGAGCGCACGAACCAGTGACTTTTTCTGGACGTAATGGCCTCTCTTCAATTACTTGAGGATTCTCAGAACCCCAAATATGACAATTTTGTTTATTAACATACCCACCGAGTGTGAAATGTGCTTCATCGCTGAAGAAAATTTTGTTCGATACGTGGCTGTGGCAGAATCACCATTTTTGTAGTAGGTTTTGATAATTTTTATGCGTTGTGTGATAGTTAAGCGATCCAGTACGAACGGGGTTCGAAAACGCTGTTTCGTCTAGCTCTGAAACTTATTGCAACGTATCCTCCGCGTTAAGCGGGGTCCTACTGTAGAACTACAACCTGTACTAAAACATCGTCTACCATATACGCCTTCTTCAAGCTATAAATTTAACACGCATTATAATATTCGTCTTTCCTGCATCACAGTTGCTTTATTATTTGTGTTAAGTTGCTTCGTTTAACGCTGAAACTCACATGACGCGTTAAGCGGGGTCTTACTGTAATATGTATGTATGTCTTGTTTTATTGTAATTCAAAGAGAAAGCAAAAGAGGTTGTTTTGTCAACCTAGACGTATGAGTTACATGCGAATTAATTACACATTCAATGAATATTACTCATACGCTGTAGGGGGTAACAGCCAGAAAAAATTATATTCATATAACCTGCATACCCGGTTACGTTTTGAATTTTATAAACTCTGTAAGTCCGAAAATGTCTTTCATA
Organism: Sarcophaga rosellei; assembly: GCA_930367235.1. Classification (NCBI taxonomy): domain Eukaryota; kingdom Metazoa; phylum Arthropoda; class Insecta; order Diptera; family Sarcophagidae; genus Sarcophaga; species Sarcophaga rosellei. The sequence goes on along the minus strand of OV884021.1, from coordinate 28,660,643 downwards.
TCTTTTTAAAATTACTGTCTAACATATTGGAATTTAAATTTTCTCATATCTACACTTTACGTCAGCAGCTTCATACCTCAGCAATGAATAGTTCTTTCGGTACTCATAAGTACTCATGAAATTTTGAGTGTGACTGAGTCAACAGTATTGAAATTCAACCACTCTGATTCATTCGTACTCACTACAACATTGATTTATAAGCACAGGTTACAATGTGTATGAGTACAACGTTGACATCAAACTCATAACATTCGAAATATGTTTGATTCATACGTCTTCTCATTCAGATTCATAAATTTTGAAAAATATTTATAATACTCATAAATGTGGCTTGAATCATTCGTCAAAATTTACAAAAAAAAAAGGAAGAAAGAAAAAGACAAAGGCAGCAAACAAAGCAAACATATAACCTTCTAGTGAATATTGTAGTGCTCGTACGCGAATCATACTTATTTTGTGATTTTTGTAAATGTTGAGTTATGGAGTGTCGAAATCAATAATATCATACGTGTTGTTAAGTATGAGTACGATGAGTACTTCAGACTTTGAATATGAGTAGAAGTTTCATGATATTAAAATAAGTATGAGTGCGTATAAGTATCAGAAATTATGGGTATGATTCGAATCTACTCATCTTCTTGAATACCAATTGCTGATCTCAGGTATGTATTTGGAAACAAATTACAATAAAATTATACATACGCAACACATACATCTAGGTTCTCACCCCACTTATGTTAGGTTAGGTTAGGTTAGATTGATAGCTATAATTACCAAAGCACATTTGAGCACACATACCAGCCCTTTGTAACGCAGTCGCGATACTGACTGAATTATATCATACTCATCGAGATAAGTTGGTCAGAGTATGGGCTGCACACCACTTAGGTTTTGTGTATTAATATTATCTATGAGCGGCAGGACCTACAGTTTAAAGTGGATTCTGTATGACAGAAAAATGCTAAAGAAAAGTTGCTAAAATAAATATTTTTCGTACTTCGTGTATTTGCAAATGTTAGACCTGGGGTTTGATCCATAAGATTTAAGGGTTTTCAATAAATTAAAATATTATGAGTACGGAATCTAGCAGCATGTGGCTCTTAAATTGGACCAAATTGTATCGAGTTTGCTAAAATAGTCTCTTCCAATTTCATAGGGTATTTATGCGAGTTCTTTATCATCTTCCATTTCTTTTTCCAGGTTATATACCGATAAATTGATTTCCTCGAAGTCGCAGTAATCTGGAGTTACTTCAGCTACTCTTATCTCCGTAATACTTATAAATGACAATTTTTTCATCATCACTTCTACCTTCTTGTAACTCTTAAAGCCTTTGCCGAATATACTCTTGTTTGGTAACCTTTATTCAAAAGCCCTTATTTGTCGCGGTGAAAGGCATTCACCATCTGCTATTATTCTTTACCCTACTAAACCGTATCACAATATTTTTCAAGATAAAATTGTTATTTTTTGACACTCCCCTACACCAAGCAATTCCATCAAATACGAGCAACTAACAAGTGTTTGCTAAAAATCAGACGTTATTCTCATTATCATTATCAGCTTAATTTGGCTTTTTATCAGCCAATTTTTACAACTGCTACTCATCGAGGAATCAGAAAAAAAATTTAAAGCTAAAAATAAACGTCAATACGAAGCTACAACTTAAGCATTAAATGTTAGTTTTAACCTTTTATTTCTTATTGTACAGGACTTTATTTATATTTCTTCCAGGAAATTGCTGTTGTTGATTGACTGACATTGGATGTTGCTGTTGACACGTATGCCGTTGAAAATGATTTCCATGACAAGCAATTATTGTTGTTGTACTCTGATGAAAACTAAAGTTAATGGGGAAAGACAACCCTTAATTGCCATCGACAGTTTAATTATTTTGCTCTTGTGATTTACCAATAAGACGAATACTAAAGAATGAAGATTGTATGAAATCAATTGTGCCGGCTCTTTAATAAAGTATGTACTATATGTGACTGAAAATAAAACTAAAGGTGTATGAATTTTGAATTTGAACGATGACATGTGTTATCTTGGCTTTAAGGACCCCTGCTATTAGTCTAATCGCTTCACCAGCGACTTAACAAACCTCCACAAGAAAATGTGTAAAGGGGGTCTATGTGTGATGCACAAATCGGTTGTACACATATATTGTTACGAAAATAGGAAAATCTAGATACTGGTGTTTGGCTTTTACAGCGTTTGACATTAAATAGCATAAAAAATTAATTAAGCAGCATAAAAAATGGTAAACAAGTAACCAAAAATAAAAAAAACAAACGCTACAAGAATAAATGTAAACAAAATACACAAACAATAATAATAATGAAACAACGATGTTTATGTTTATAGAGATCTCGAGAAGGCGAAGCCACAAGCATTCGCCTTCAAGAACATTCATAAGACTGTTTACGTTGCAACATAAAAAGCAACGCAAAGCAGGCAACTGAATTAGTAAAAGTTCTGTCAGTCTTACGTGAAGACGCGGTGTGTTTGAAGATAGTGATCGTGGTTTGAAGATCTCCGTTACAAAGATCTGTATACCATTTGTCTAGTAATTGTTATTGTTATGCATAGGAATATTTTCTCATATTTCAGATTGTTGTAGAAGTCTGAAACTAGGCCTGACGTTTAATAAGCCAACACTCTACCTACTAGACTATGGCGACTAGAATTAATAATATTACTTCAGAATTCCCATAAGAGTTCCTGCCTGCAAAGCAGAATGCTCGCATAGAATATGCTTTAAAGTCTATTATCTGTTATCAAGTCATGGCATTTAAGGCGTTTTAATGTAATTTTAATGTCCTCTTAGAGCATAAGTCGGAGATTGCAGTCTTCATAGCAGTCTTGGCCAGCTCATCAACAACGCAATTTCCAACGATATCCCTCTAAGCGGGAATCGATATAGAACTTGACCTTCGATTGCTTCGACATATTCTGGAGAAATTAAAGCTTTTTGGGGGGACTTCATATCAGGCTGATTATTCGAGTAATTTAAGAGATTTTTATTGAAACTGCCGCCACCTAACAAGCATTGTAACGCTGTTAGAAGGACTACGATCTCCGCTTGGGAAACATTGTAGGCAACCTATAGGAAAGTTATATCCTATAGGAAAGTTATATATATTATAGGAAAGTTAATATCAGAACAATTCATATTGTTATGAAAATGAAATCTGGATAATGGTGCTTTGCTTTTACATCGCTTAACATTAAAATTATAAAGAAAAGTTACAAAAACAAAACAAGACAGTAAACAAACCGGTTTATAAATTATCGTACTGTTTAATATAACAACAAATACAAGCATAAAAAAACACAACAAGTAAACAAAAAATACAACAAACACCAGCATAAAAAATGGTAAACAAGTAAACAAAAATACTCAAACAACACTACAAGAATAAGTGCAAACAAAATACACGAACAACAATAATGAATGTAAACACCGATGTTTACATTTATAGAGATTGCGAGAAGGCGAAATCATGAACATTCACCTTCAATAACATTCATCAGACTGTTTACTCTGGCATATAAAAGGCAAGGCAAAGAGCACCCGGTTGAGTTAGTTCAGTTCAGTTAGTCTTGTGTGAAGAAACAGTGCGTTTGAAGAGAGAATTCGTGGTTTGATGATCTCCGTTACAAAAATCTGTCGAATAATTGTCTAGTAATTGGTATTGTTTATGCAAAGGGTATAAACAGATGAATAACAAAAAAGGCAATTGTTGTTGTTTACATACAGTTTTGAACAGTGGCACACAGAACTGTGCGAATAATAAATCATTTTAATTAAAACTAAACACAAATTAATTTTTATTTTTATTTACACTCCACGAGCTCATATTTTAAAAGATTTTATAAGGTAAAAACGAAACAATATTGATACCAGAGCCGACCATTTCTTGTGGAATGAACTTCAATGGTTCCATTGTGAACTTCAGAATCTTTAGACAAGAAACCTTTAGTTGAATGGCAGTTTCCCTTGGTAGACGTTAACTGCCTGCGTACTCTGTCTATGTGTGAATTTAAAATTTTATCCTCATGCATTCAGATCATCCAGCCCATCTAGAGCACCTCCAAATTTAGTGCACTTGTTATCGATTTCAATTCTACGTATTTATTTTTATTCCTTTATTTGTACATTTGAAACCAGGTTTTGCTGTTCAACTAAAGAATATTACAGTAGAAAGTCCATTAGAAAATTATACTCCAACGATTGGTTTAAATTGCCACGCAACTGTTTCAAAAATTCATACTTTGTTGTTGTCGTACGTGATAATTACAGAGAAATTGTTAGAAATTGCTACGGTTACTGCTTGCTTCCATTTCTGGCATGTGAAGGTATGCAACAAACATCTTCTACGTGCCTGTCAGTGAGTTTCTTCTACGCAAAGTAAACTAAAACCTGTAGTAAGGCATCAGGATCAGCGTTAGCTAGCAACAACAACAGCAAACATCATTTATTTAAATGAGAGAAAACCCACTTAATATTCGTGAATATTAAAGCGGTTACGCTCATGGTTTAAGTAATGGACTGCCATTTCATTTGCATAAATTCATGAGAGTTAAAGTTGAAAGTGAAGACGATAATGATGATGTTTGTTCTTGTATGCAATGTAAGGTAATGAAACCAAAAGAGTACAACAGTTAACAGAGATCTACCCCTACATGGCCAATTAAATTGCTTAATTGCTCAAAAGCAATCATTTCCACATACATCACTGAACTCAAGGACTTTCACTCTAGTTACTACAGTCCTTAGTCCTACAGGACCTTATTTAGTCTGTCTACAGTCTAAAGTCGATCCTGAACGCCAGATTTTTGAGAGCCTTTTTCATGACAATTTTATTTACACCCCGAGCTTTGCCAGAAGCCTATTGAGTGGAAGTTGCCGAAGAAATATTTTCTCATATTTCGGTTTGTTGGAGAAGTCTGAATCGTGGCCTCGCATGCCTTAAGATTATTGAAAAGCCGTGTAAGGTATTCCGGTAGTTACGAGGCACTTCTAAGTGAAATTTTGTAGTCATCCATACCAAGTTAAAGTTTCAAGATTCAATAATGTATGTATGTAATGATCAATAATGTATGTATGTATTGCAAATAAAATAAAAATGAATTTGTGTTTAGTTTTAAATAAAATTCTTTATTATTTGCACAATTCTGTGTGCCACTGTTCACAAATTGATGTAAACACTAACAATTGCTTTGTTATTCCACTGTTTATACATATATATTGGCCATTACAACCCTTCAGTCAGGATTACGGCCTAGCATCTCACCCTTTTGTACCCTATGCATAAACATTAACAATCACTGGATCATTACTAGACAGATCTTTGTAACGGAGACCTTCAACCCACTATTGCTCTCTTCAAACCCACCGCGTCTTCACACAAAACTGACTGAACTTCACTAACTCACTCGCCTGCTTTGCCTTGCCTTTTATATGGCATGGTAAACAGTCTGATGAATGTTCTTGAATACGAATATTCCTGGCTTCGCCTTCTCGAAATCTCTATAAAAGTAAACACCGTTGTTTACATTCACTATTGTTGTTTGTGTAATTTCTTGTAATGTTGTTTGTGGATTATTATTTACTATCATACTACTTTTTTATGCTAGTGTTTCTTGTTATATTTATTAAGCAGTACAATAATTTGTAAACAGGTTTGTTTACTGCATTGTTTTTGTTTTTATAGCTTTTGTTTATAATTTTAATGTTAAGCGATGTAAAAGCAATACATCAGTATCTAGATTTTTCATTTTCGTAACAATATCTTTTCGAAAATCACAGCTGCTGGCATCTCCAAACTTCATACGCGGCCATTTTTGATTTCCACGTAATCAGCGAGTAAGAAATGAGGTTCATCGTAGAGTAAACTTTTGTTTGAAAAGTCAGTATTTAATGCCTGTTACTCCAGCTCCCACTATATGTTGATTGTCTACATTGTTCTAAATGGTCCACCGTTCATATGAAGGTGTGAGAAAGAATTTTTTTGTTTTAAATTTTAATTTTTTGTTATAATTCTGTGGCTTTAATTAAATTCAAATATTTTTCGTTTCGAGTGAAAAATTAAATGCAATTGTAATTGACTTCAAAATGTTTGTTTGAATGACAGAAACTGCTATAAGTTATGAAAAGTTAAATGTTTGCAAACAAACCCAAATAAACTGACAAACAAAATTTGCATGAAACCATATTCGCATACGCAATGCAATTCATTTAGTGCAACAAAAATCAACCGCAGGCAAGAAAAGTCTTTGCAAATGGAACGTTTTAACAGACAGTTGAAAAGTTTCTGTTTTTCTGTATTTTATTTAGACTGGCTGCAGCAGTGCTACATGTTTGAGTATATGAGTTCTGGGTAGGTGTTCCCATATCTGCATTGCGGTAGAGCGATTTACAATTTGAAAAAATATCGAAAATAAAAACGAAATAAGAATTTTGTTTGTATTATAATTACAAACAATAATTTGGTATCAAATTGTGTAAAGTGTGTGTGTAAGATTTCATAAAAATTTATTATTCGTTTGAAAAACCTATTGATGCCATTATGTGTGGAATCTAATGTCGTCCGCAGACTCTGGGTGGAGCATATCAGAAATGTCAAATTATCTTTGACTCTGGCATACATACATATGTACATACATATATACATAACTGGTAATTAAAATCCTTTGGTCAGGATGACGACGTAGCTTTTCACACTATGTTGTGTGTGCCAATTGTATACATGACCGGCGGGATCTACAGTTTAATGTCGACTCCAAAAGATAAATTTCTGAAAAACTTTTCATGGCAATTTGATTTACTCTCAGAGTTTTTGCCAGAAATCTGCTGAGGACAAGTTGCCAAACGCTGGGATTTGAACCATGACCTCACGTCTAATAAGCCAACACACTACCTACTGAGTATGCCGTGACAGATGGCATTGGCTATGGTTGCTCTTGGGACCTCTCTGGTTTGTAACTTATTCGAATACACATGTGACTTAAGAAAGCCGCACAAGAAATACTCTTTAACGAGGTCAAATTTCATGATCTGGGTGACAAATTCACATTACCATGCTCTTATAGAATATGCAATATGGCATGTGCTTTGTCCAGGACATGTGTTTGGTGTCCCGGTCATACAATTCAGGCCAAAAAAAGTGGGTAACCATCGATACATAGTTCTTGCCACTGGCAGCTATGGTCTGGCCAAACTTACTTACTTAATTGGCCATAACAACCCGTTTAAAGGATTTCGGCCTGCCGTAACACATCCTTCTAGGCTCCTCTGCTTCTTGCGCGCGGTGTTGGTCACACAGTGTTGGTCACACCAATCTATGACAGGGCTTCCACGATTTGGTCCTTCCAACGGATACAGGGTTGCCGTCTTCGCAGACTTCCGCAGATTCCAGCGTCAAATACCCGTCTAGCCGGAGCATCCTTCTCGATTCGAACGACATGGCCGAGCCAGCGCAGCCGCTGGATATTAATACGCTGTACAATGTCTATGTCGTTAAGGAGCTCATACTATGGTCACAATAGGCAATTGAGTAGCAGAGACTTCCCTCGTAGTCTGGCCCATAGATGGGCACTTTGCAGTACCAGTAAAATTTCAGTAAAAATCAATTTTTACTGATTACTGAAAAAAATTTCAGTATTCAGTAAAATTTTACTGTTAATGCAATCTAAATTTGAATGAAATTTAAATAAAATTTAAATGAAAAAAAGTAAAATTTTACTGTTAATGCAATCTAAATTTAAATGACATTTAAATGAAATTTAAATGAAATTTAGAAATTTTACTGGTACTGCAAAGTGCCCATCTATGGTCTGGCCAAACATCAACCGATAAAGCTTACCTACTTATTAGTTCTCTTTTGTTGGCTTTTTGAATGGCTTTTTAAGGTTTAAATTGTTTTGTTGTGTGTTTTCTCTATATTGGAATTTGCCACGTTTAGAACCACCTTTGAAAATTGCATTAAAGACGGCCTCTTTAATTAAAAAATTCCTGTGAAAACTATCCTTCAACTCTACAAAATTATAATTTAACGGTTATCCTGATAGATATTCTTAAAATTTCAATGAAATAAACGGAATATTTGTGCAAGTGAAAAGTTTCTTGGTATCCGTTTGGCTTTCTTTGGCTGCTTTTCTACCCAACATACAGATTATCATGCCCTGATGCAATATATTCCCTTTGCTTGTTAGCATTTACTTTGTTTTCCTATTAAAACGATTCCTATTTCCAACTCTCTTTTATTTCACAATTTTCCTCTTTTTCTTCTTATTGCAGATTTGTTTTCCTTTAAATTTTTTCATTTAGCAGTGAGTGACCTGATTATTTCGCTGCTATAAACTCTTTTTCTTTCTCTTCAGCAGTTTGCCAAAAAAAGCAACACTTTCACAGCTTTTTCCCCTAAGTGATTCTAATTGTAATACTCCGTGAAATTCCTGTTGTGAAATTGCTTCTCTATGCAGTAGTCTTTTCATTCGTTTCAGTTTAGTTTCCTTTTTGGCAAATTATTTTTCTTGATTTCAATCGCTAGTCCCTAGTGGAGACTCATCAGCTTGATTTTATATGAATTTTTTTATTTCCTCAGTGGAAGGACACAAGGCGAAATGTATTCATTACAAAGCGTTAAAGGATTAGGGATTATTTTATAAAATGATAGCGAAATAAAATTGCAGGCTTTAATTGTAAAATAAGGAAAGGATACAGGGAATTTGCCGCCACCGTAGTATAGTAGGTAGTGTGTTGGCTTATAAGACGCAAAGCCACGGTTCATATCAGCGGTCACACATCAAAACGAAATATGAACAAATATTTTTTAGCCGGATTTCTGGCAAAACATGTCTGTGAGCCTAAATCAAATTGCCATGAAAAGTTTCTCAAAAATCTATCGTTCAGAGTCGACTTTAAACTGAAGGTTAATCCACCGGAGATCAGCAATGAATCGTTTTCTCGCTACTCATAACAACTCATAAAATTTTGAGTATAATTGAGTCAACAATATTGAAATTTAACTACTCTGACCACTCATTCGTAATCACTACAACGTTGATTTATAAGTATGAATACAATGAGTATGAGTACAACCTTTACATCAAACTTATAACATTCAATAATCCTACTCATTCAGATTCACAAATTTAGAAGAATAATTATAATACTCATAAATGATTCATCAAAATTTACAGTCTTAGTTGTTTTTGCATTTAAAAAAAAAGAAGAAAGAAAAAGACAAAGACAGCAAGCTAAGCAAACACATAACCTTCTTGTGAGTATTGTAGTGTTCGTACGCGAATCATAATTATTTTGTGCTTCGTGTATATGTTGAGTTATGGAGAGTCGAATTCAACAACAACGTATGTGTTGTTAAGTATGAGTACGATGAGTGCTTCAAACTTTAAATATGAGTAGTATGATCTGAAACCTATACGCATTCGTACTTATTTTAATATTACGCTCATTCTACTCATATTCAAAATTTGAAGTACTCATCGCACTCATACTTAACAATTCGCATGTTGTTTTCGATTTCGACTCTCTTTTACTCAACATTTTCATGAATCACAAAATAAGTATAATTCACTTACGAACACTACAATACTCACTAGAAAGTTGTTCTCATACTCATTGCAACCTGTAGTTATAAATCAATCTTGTATGGTGTACGAATGAATCAGAGTACATGAATTTCAATATTGTTGATTCACTTATACTCAAAATTTCATGAGTACTTATGAGTAGATAAGAAACTATTTACTGCTGATCTCTGGTTAGTAGCCAAGCTCTTTTTAAGAAAATGTAATATCACACTCATCAGTAAGTTACCAGCATTATCTCTACATATTCCTGGTTACCAAAGTTGTCGTAGTCTAGTAGGTAGTGTATTGGCTTACTAGACGAGAGCTTGTATTTCATACCCATGCTCAGACATCTCAAACGAAACGATATTTGAATATTTTTTCGGTGACTACCTCTCAGCATTCTTCAGGCAAAAACTAAAATTGACATGAAAAGCATATCCTTCCCAGTTCATGAGAGGAAATTAATAATTCAAACCCAGAATGTGATATACATGCGTACTTAATTGGTCATTACAGCCTTTTAGTCAGGATAGCAACCATGAGTGGCGGCATTTATAGCTCCGAACGACAGATTTTTGAGAATCTTTTCAAGGCAATTTTAAGTTGCTTTCAGAAATCTACTGAAATGAGGGAAGTTGCCGAAAGAACTATTTTTTCATATTTCATTTTGATCGAGAAATCTGGATTGGGGTTGTACCGTGACCTCACGTGTAATAAGCCAACACAATAGTTGCCAGACTATGGCTACTTTCGCTTGCCCAAAGCATTCAAATTGGCATTCAAAGTAGCACGTATAGCATCATGCTTTTGAAACCACATGTCGCTAGATCACCAGTTTGCCTCCTCTATTGTAAATTTTACTATCATAACCTTGGCACTAACCAATCCAAATACATACATACATACATAATTGGCCATTACAACCCTTCAGTCAGGATTACGGCCTAGCTTCTCAACACCATTCATGTTGTGTGCGTTAATTTTATACATGAGTGGCAGGACCTACAGTTTAAAGTCGACTCCGAACGAGATTGCTGTTCATGGCAATTTTTACTCTCAGAGTTTTTGCCAGAAATCTGCTGAGAGGAAGTCGCCGAAGAAATATTTTCATATTTTTCGTTTTGATGTCTGACCTGGGATTCGAACTCGGGCCTTTCGTCTAATAAGCCAACACACTACCTACTAGACCACGGCGACTTCACCAAATACCAATCCAAATAACACTCCTTAAAATTGGAATAAATTTTTAGTCGGAAATGTCCGCCTAACTAGCAACCTGTCACCAGGGCTTTGAAATATGTATGTTCCATATATTCCTTTCCATTTTATTAAGAAGTTTTTGCTGTGCTTAGTCATGAGAATCTTGAAAACTTAAATTGCATTGAATAACTGCAAGATATGATAGACTACGGCGACTTCGAAAGTGAACATACTGGCATACTTATGAAATTTTCAATTTCTCTTTCTTATCTTATTTGCACTTTAAATTTATAAAATTTTCCATATTCGCTGATTGATTTGTGTTCAAAATTAATTGAATTTATTTACTTGACCGCCTACGAATGTAGACTTTTGATGTCCATCTTTATTATGAGTATTAAAAAATTACGATTTTATGGGATGGTATCCCATGTGGAGCATCGAACAAATCACTCGACTTTTATAGGCTTGAAGTAGTACAACTGTAGGCAACATTTTTATCAGAGAGCAACCGCTTTATTTGTCCCATGCTGGTCTACTAAATCGATAATAACATCTGAATGCCAGTTGCCCGTTCTATTAACAACCATAACTATCATTTAAAAAGGATACTGTCCCCTCCTTTTATTTCGAAATGGACAAGTTTTCTGTCTTAATGTTTAGTGCAGTTGCCTATAAAAGAGGTGTTAAAATTGAAGAGTGAAATATTGTTGAGCCATTAAAGAAATAAATTGAGTTGTCAGCTGACGCTAGCCAAGGCATTAATTAAAAATTGTCTTCTCTATTACAGGTTTTGTCATGAAAACCCAAATGCAAGTAGTTTGCAAACGCTTACATGGAAATAATTAACTGCGTTGTCAACTGTGCGAAGTTAGCACACAGGAAAAGTGTGCTATGTAGATGACAGTTTGTGTCTGATGTAAATTAAAAAGGTGTGAACGTAATTTAAATGAATTTCTTTATATGCAAAATAATGGGCAGCAACAATTAACCAACATCTCAGTCGGCCAGTATTGATTTTAAAAAGTTCAGTATTGTCTTTGACATTCAGGAAAAAAGAAACTCTGAAAGTAAACAACAAATTGCCATGAGTAGTTTTTCAAAAATCTGTGCTGGAGAGTTGGAATAGGAATAGGAGTAGGAATCTTTTTAATAGACACACAAGGTAAAGACAATATATTGTATCAGGGAGTATGAAATCCGTGTGATAGAAATGATAATCTGTGTGTTTGATAGAAAATCATAGTGAATACCCATAAAGAAAGCCAAAGGGACAACAAGAAACTTTTCGCTCACACAAATACTCCGTTTATATATTTGGAATTTAAAAAATATCTATCAGCATAAGCGTTTAAATTATAAATTTGTAGAGTTAAAGGTGAGTTTTCTCAGGAATTTTTTATTTAAAGAGACAGTCTTTAAGGTGATTTTAAAAGGTTTCAAGACATCCAATATAGAGAAAACACACAACAAATGAATTTAAGTCTTAAAAAGCCAACAAAACCTTGCGAGAACAGCAAGTACAGTCAACCCTCCTATAAAGCGGTGCTCTGAGAACGCGGTTTACACATAACGCGGAGCGGAAATTGCGACAGCCCTCCTATAACTCGGTACTCTTAGCGTGATTTCCGTTCAACAACATCTCATAAGTTCCTTCTGCACAGCATATGAATGACTCTAGTAACTAGATATTATAAGAGGGTTTAATATCAGTTTTATTTTCGGCGCAAAACCACAGCCTGGATGTTTATGTCAGCTTATCTCATAGCCGTCTACGACATCGTCATCTCAAAGCTCTTTTGTTGGTGACCAAGTCTTTCTAAAATTTTTCTCCAACTGACAGTGAGCATGAATATTGTCTTGGTCTCCATATAACGCGGTAATGTGATTTTTACTAGTTCCGAGTTTCTTATAGCGCGGTTTCTATACAACGCGGTAGACGGTTTTCATAGAACGCGCTACTAATTTGCTTGTTTGTACGGTTAAGTCCGAGTTTCTTATAGCGCGACAACGCGGTAAGCATTCACCGCGTTATAGGAAGGTTAACTGTATAGGGAACAGAGGTTCCAATTGTTTTGCAGAAAATTATGACGAAAACTGTATAGAAAAGGTGATAAGGTCGCCGTAGTCTAATAGATAGGTATTTAGCTTCATAAACAAGAGCCAGTGCTTCAAACCTCAGTTCAGACATCTCAAACAAAAGGAAATTTGAAAAAATATTTGTAGGGCGACTTCCCCGCATTCGTCTTCTGGCAAAAACTGTGAAAGTATATAAGATTAGCATAAAAAACTTCTCAAAAATCTATAATTCGAATTTAACTTTAAACTGCAGTTAGCGCCACTCGTGTATAAAATTTTTGCACACAACACGGGTGGTGTAAGAAGCTAAATTGAAAACCTGGCAAAAGGGTTCATCATGCGTTCTGATGACTGAAATCGTCGTAGTGTAGTAGGTAGTGTATTAGCTTATTAGACGTAGAACCCGGGTTTGAGCCCCAGGCCAGACATCAAAAACGAAATATGAACAATAAAAAAATATATCTCTTCGGCGACTTCTTCTCAGCAGATTTCTGGCAAAAACTCTGAGAGTAAATAAAATTGCCATGAAAGGTTTCTCAAAAAGATCTGTCATTCGGAGTCGACGTTAAACTGTAGATCCCGCCACTCATGTATAAAATTAACGCACACAACATGAGTGGTGTGAGAAGCTAGGCCATAATCCTGACTGAAGGGTAGTAATGGCCAATTATGTATGTTATGTATGTAGTACGTAGCAAATGACTAAAGCCCGTGAGGTATAGAAAAATGAGCTAAACCCACATATATCTAAAGAACGCAATACTTATATCCTGCCACATATTGGAAATTGGAAGCTCTATTTTCTGGTACCCATATCGGAGTAACCTCTTGAAATTTCTGCCACTCAACAAGCTTTGGACCGCTTTTCAATTGTCATGACCTCTGCTTGGAAGACACTGTAGTGGTTGGCAGCCTAAAAGAAAGTTAAATATCGGAATCTTTTTAATGGACATAATATCAGCTCTACACCTCTGTTATCAGCTCTATAACACCACTGTGGAAATTCGATTCATTGTAAAACACCTGAAAGGTTAACCCCTGGTCAACTGTCCGTTGATATAGTCATCGAATGGAGATGCCTTCTGTGATCTTATTTGTATCTTATAAATAATGGGGTCTATTATATTTCATCTAGTGTAGTAGTAGCAGTGTAGTAGTGTCTGTCCAGACCTAAGAATAATATTCACTTATAATCCTAAGTTTGCTTTTATCAATATAACTTTGAAATCCTTATTTAATTATTATTCAAACCATACCATGAAGAGTGCTATCAATTATTTAAAAAAAGGGTAAACAAATCGTCCATACATCGCTGAAATTGACATTAAATTGATGACAAAAATATTGTGACAGCCAGTGCCTTAAAGACATCTCTTTCCAGTGTGAACATCACGTACATTCATCATGTATATTCACTCACTCACTTACTCACTCACTCACTCATGTGTGCGTTTATAACTCAGTGACACACACATAAATGTATAAATGTATAAATGTGGATAGACAGTTAGGACAGCCGTTGTTTGGAAAATTTACACATAAATACATTATTCAAATGGGGAAAACCATGCAACATTTAACTGTCGCAAGTCAAGTTGTCACATGACATGGAAATTATTTCACAACGTTTTGTGCTACAAGTTCTCATCAATGTGTCGACATTATGACAATGTGGAGATAGTGGTGGTGATGGTGATGGTGACAGTGATGTGTAGTAGGTATTAAAAAAATATAATTTAGATGACAACCATAACTTTTATATATGCAATCGAAGGACTAATCATAATGTTACGAAAATGGAAAATCAAGATACTGGTGTCTTGCTTTTACATTGCTTATTATTAAAATTATAAAAAAATGCTACTGAAACAAAACAATGCAGTAAACAAACCTATATACAAATTATTGTATTGCTTAATATAACAAACATCAGCATAAATGGCAAACAAGTAAACAAAAATATAACAACAACCCAACAATAATAAAAGTTTCATTTATATAGATTTCGATAAGGCGAAGTCCTGAATGTTCGCCTTCAAGAACATTCATCAGACTGTTTACTTTCGACTTAGTTTGTGAAGTTCAGTCACTCTTGTGTGGAGACGCGGTGGGTTTCAAGAGAGTAATCATAGTTTGAAGATATCCGTTACAAAGATCTGTGGAATAATTGCCCAATAATTGTTATTGTTTATGCGAAGGGAGTAACAAACAAAACAATTATTGTTGTTTACCTAAAGTTGTGAACAGTGGCACACAGAATTCTGCGAATAATAAAGAATTCTAATTAAAACTAAACACAAATTTATTTTTATTTTATATGCTATCTATGAGCTCATATTTGAAACATTTTTAAAGGTTAAAACGTAACAATATTCACGCATCTACTGGTCTTCAAACATTTCCTGTTCTTACATTCAACTAATATGTGTGTTTGAGATATCATCGTAAATTTTTATTCGTTTGAAAGAGCTACTGATGCCATTATGTGTGGAATATAACATCGTTGGCTTATTCAAAACTAAGATCAGATATCTCCAACAAAGCGAAATTTGAAAAAATATTTCTTCCACGGCTTCCTCTTAGCAATTTACTGGCAAAAACTCTGTGACTAATTAAAATTGCCATGAAAAGATTCCCACAAATATGTAGTTCCAAGTAAACTTTAAACTGTATGTCCCGCCACTCATGTGTACAATTTATGCACATAACATAAGCGGTGTAAGGAGCCTGACTGTGGAGTTGTAATGACCAACAGCATTAAAATATTCGCCACGGCTTCCCTGGGTGTAGTAAATTTTCTGTGAATTTGACGTATAAATCAGACAAATTTGAACGATGTTGTGGGTTATGTTCGCTTTGTGACTTAACAAGTCTAACATGATCAAATCGCATGATATCGGTAGTCATCATCATATCACAATTACATGAGATGATCATGCCGTCAAATCGTTCGTGCAGACAACATATTAGAGTTCATTATACAATTCAGAAGAAGTTAGTAATAAGCGCCATCTAGTGCTAGCCATACCAAAAAGTGACATGTTCTCATAGGGATTGTCTCAACTATGTGACATGTAGCACCGCCCTTCTGAAACCAAATGTTTTTTTGGCCGTTGAAAATTAACAGTTGGCCGACGTCATTCTCAAAGGGGTATGAACTTTGAATTTTATTCTAGAAAACGATAAAAGCTACTTACTTAAACGAGACAGAGGCGATACATATAAGTCCTTAGGTAAAGTTACATCATGTATTTGATATTGAGAAGTCCTTTCAACTTTCGTAGAAGTATTGCAAACTACAAGAACTGTGATTACAAGAAGAATTGATTCTGAATTGGCTACCATTACTCTACACACCAACATTGGCACGAACCCAATTATCCGACAACACTGTAAATAGCGTGTAATACCTATATGCTTTCACGAATGAAGTGAGTAGTGGTGGTACATCGTTTATCAAATTATTGACAGTTTTGCATTACAAATTTTGTTGTTTTTTATACGCATTAACTCTGCAAATATAGTAGTAAGCATAGATAAATTAAAGTGTATGAAAAATATAATAAAAAAAAGGAAAAAACCGGCATAAGCTAATGACTATAATGACATAAATTACAACAAAACTAGGGAATACATAAGGAAGCAATACGCTTAAGTAACACTCTTTCAAACTAACATAGAAGTATGCTAAGCTGACATCATAGTCCGCAACGCAATTATTTACCATCTCCTTACATTTATTCTTGCCACAAAACGGAAAAAAATAGTACCAGCCAAACAATTAATACAGACGCCACAGAAAAGCCTCATAGTTTAACAAGTGTGACCAACTATTTTCTTAAATTTGTTTGAAATAAAAAGGAAATAGAAGAAAAGGTTAGTAGTAGATAGCAGAGATCAGCAATGAGTATTCAAAAAGATGACTAGATTCGAATCATAGTCATAATTTGTGATACTTATACGCAATTGTACTTATTTTAATATCATACTCATATTACTCATATTCGAAGTTTGAATTACTCATCATACACATACTTAACAATACGCATGATGTTGTTGATTTCGACTTCCCTTTACTCTGATTCTTGTAATCACAAAACAAGTATGATACGCGTACGAACACTGTACAATACCCACTAGAAGGTTGTGTGTTTGTTTTGCTTGCTGTGTTTGTCTCTTTCTTTTTTCTTTCGAATCATTCGAATCATTTATGAGTATTATAACTATTTTTCTAAATTTATGAATCTGAATGAGTAGGTGTATGAATCAAACATATTTCGAATGGTATGAGTTTGCTGTCAACGTTGTACTCATACTCATTGTACTCATGCTTATAAATCAACGTTGTAGTGATTACGAATGAATCAGAGTAGTTAAATTTCAATATTGTTGAGTCACTTATATCCAGAATTTCATGAGTGCCTCTGAGTAGCGAAAAAACGATTCATTGTTGATCTCTGGTAAATTGTCTGTTTGCTTATCAGACCAGAATTTATGGTTCAAGTCTTAGCTTGGACACCTCGAAGATAACCACAAATCCTAGTGATCGTAAAGCACTAAAATCTGTTGTAAAAAAGCTCCACTGTATACGTAACAGTTTTTGTTCGAGTATCACAGACTACAATATGTCGCAACAGAGCGTTGAGTTTTGATCCATTCGCATAGAAATCTATACAGTACGTCTTGTTATCATCTGTTCTAGACATTACATGTTCCTTCCCGATCTAGACTTTAGGTTACGTTAGGTTAGCAAGTGGTTTGCTGTTCATAGACAAGTTCACTCGGTGGGCCATATAGCCCATTGTGTTATCCTGTGTGAGGTTAGCCCCTTGCAAAGATCCATTAGTGGTGGGCATACAGCATCTTGAGCTCGTAATTAAACCAGCCAGTTCCCTTAGTGGCACCTCCGCCACCATGCTCTTAAAATGTTTTGGCATCCAAAAATCTATGACTTTTGCAAGGCACTCACGTGTAAGGTATTGTACCGATTCCGTTTCATCCACATCATGGCAGCTTCTGCAGTAATCCTTGTGGGGCAACCCGACGTTGTAAGCGAGATTGCCACTAGCGCAGTGTCTTCCATTATTGTTCTCTTATTGAACTCAAGTAGGTCCTGCTGGACACTGCAGTTTAGCAATTCGGCAACCAGGTATGATGAACCAAAGATCGGCAACGAATCGTTTTCTCGCTACTGATAAGTACCCATGAAATTGTGAGCAAGAGTGAGTCAGCAGTATTGGAATTCAACTACTCTGATTCATTCGTACTCACTACAACATTGATTTATAAGTACAGGTTGCAATGAGTATGCGTACAACGTTGACATCAAGCTCATAACATAACTTTAGAAAAATACTTATTTTACTCATAAATGATAAAATTTGCAGTCTTAGTTGTTGTTGCATTTACAAAAAAAAAGAAGAAAGAAGAAGACAAAGACAGCAAGCAAAGCAAACATACAACATTCTAGTGAGCATTGTAGGGTTCGTATGCGAATCATACTTATTTTGTGATTCGTGTATATGTTAAGTAAAGGAGAGTCGAAATCAACAACATCACGCGTATTGTTAAGTATGAGTACGAGGTGTACTTCAAACTTTGCATATGAGTAGTATGAGTATGATATTAAAATGAGTATGAATGCGTATAAGTATCAGAAATTATTAGTATGATCGAATCTACTCATCTTATTGAATACTCATTGCTGATCTCTGTGATGGACTCAAAAACTCTGAGAGTGAAGAGAATTGCCATGAAAAGTTTCTTAAAAATCTGTCATTTGAAGTTGATGCTTAATTGTTTATAATGCCATTCATGAATAAAATTGGCACTTACAACATGGCTGAGTCGCGCTGAGTTATTCAAAGTAACTAGACGTATTCTGTTTACTTAGTTTGTGACCTTCTTAAAATCAAACATAGACAAAAACAAATTTACAAGTGCATTTAAATTTTAACAAAAAAAGAAAAAGAAAAAAAAGAAAAAAAAACAACAAAAACTGTACTGATCTGTTTCGAAAATAACGGTCTCTTTAAACAACAATATACTTTGCCTTAACAAACAATAACAAGTATGTCTTCAGGAAGTGGAGAAAGTGAAGATGATAGCTTGCTAAATTGGCAAGTTGTTACAACAAAACGTAAAAAAACAACAAATACTACAAACATTGCAAAGAAACAAAAAAGTTTAGACGATATTGCAAGTTGCTCAAATATAAATAAATATGCTGAACTTGATAACAGTCACGATACTAATACTAAAAATAAGGTAAATTCTGATGTTGATGAAAACGAAGATGAAGCTGGAGGCACTACAGCAAAACCACCGCCAATATTTATTAATAATGTTAGCAATATTAATAAAATGATTAAATGTATATGTAGTGTGATTTCTAAATCTGACTTTAATTATAAAGCTTTATATGATGGCCAAGTTAAATTAAATATAAAACCAGTCGACTCATATCGAAAATTAGTTAAATATTTCGATGCTAATAACATCAGTTACCACACATATCAGTTAAAAAGCGAACGCTCTTATAGATTTGTGATTAAAGGTCTTCATTATTCTACTAGAATAGAAAATATTAAAGCTGACCTTTTATATAAAGGTCATCTTGTTAGACAAATTGTTAATGTTAAAAGCAGATTCACCAAACAGCCACTGCCTATGTTCTACGTTGATATTGATCCGCAGCCAAACAATAAAGAGGTTTTCGAAATACGTGAAATAAACCATTGTGTGGTACAAATTGAAGCCCCTAGAAGCACAATCGATATTGTGCAATGTCACCGATGTCAACAATTCGGACAAACGAAAACCTATTGTAGGAAACCTTTTGTTTGTGTGAAATGTGGACTTGGTCATCCTACACCCAACTGTCCAAACAATTTAGAAGCGCCTCCTAAATGTGTTCACTGCTTGAAACAACATACTGCCAACTACAGGGGTTGTGAAGTGTATCAAAATATACTGAAGAAAAAGCTTTCAGAAAGACGACAAAATACGTACCCACAGTTTTCCATTCCCAGAAGCGATTTTCCCCCATTAAATCGTAACTCCCTATACAATAACAGATGCGAAAATCCATTGCCAGGCGAATCATACGCTAATATAGCAAGTCAGGCTACGAGTAACAATATAATGAAAAATATAGAAAACCTATTAAATAAGCAAATAGAACTAACTAATACACTTATGAATATGATGTCGCTTCTTATTAACAAGTTATGCAAGTAAATCTAAGGATAGCAGTGTGGAATGCGAATGGGTTATCGAATAAAATTAATGAAGTCGAATATTTTATGAAAGAAAAATTTATTGATATTTTCCTTATCTCAGAAACACGATTAACCACGAAATCGCATATAAAGGTTAGAGGTTATGATTTTATCTGTACTAATCATCCAGATGGAAAAGCCCACGCCGGAGCAGGACTATTCATAAAGTCTTCAATTTCACATCAAATTGCAAGAGAGTGGCAAGAAAATCACTTACAATCTGCTGGCGTTAGTGTTACATGCAATAATAAATCTATCAACATATACTCTATATATTTTCCTCCAAAACATGCTGTAAAGTGTGCTGACTATGAAAATTTTTTTAAAACTTTGGGCCCACGTTTTCTTGTTGGAGGTGACTTTAACGCAAAACACCCCTGGTGGGGCTCTAGACTTATTAACCCGAAAGGAAGAGAGTTATATAAAACCATATCGGCAAATAATTTTCATACGTTATCCGGAGGAAGTCCAACATATTGGCCCACTGATCCAACTAGGATACCAGATCTTCTTGATTTTGTTGTGTTTAGTGGCATTTCTAGGCACTCATTGGACATATTAAATGACGATAGTCTAAGCTCCGACCACACACCCATTCTTGTTAACCTCAACGTAAATACAAAACTAGCTCCTAAAAATGTTAAACTAATTACAAAAAACTCTAATATAGAATATTTTAATGAATTCATGGAAAATAATTTGAACCTTAATTGTGATATACAAACAGGAGAAAACCTTGACGATACTGTGGAAGCCTTTACTTTATTGATACATGAAGCTGCGTCACTGTCTACTCCATCACCAGTTCATACCGTTGTTTTAGGTAGCAAAGTTAAAGCCTCGGCTATAGTTAGAGACATGATAAGGCAATCTAGACGGCTAAGAAGAATTTGGCAACGAACTAGGAATCCAAGAGATAAAACAAACTGGAATTTAGCAATTAAGTTATGCTCGGAAATGTTAGCAAGAGAGAGAAATGAAAATATTAATTCTTATCTAAGAGAACTAAAGCCACAAAACAAAAATAAAGATTATGAACTGTATAATGCAACTAAGTTCCTAAAACGACCAGTAAAAAGAAATTTTCCCATTAAAAATAGCAATAACACTTGGTTAAGGACAGATAAAGAAAAATCAACTGCGTTTGCTGATCATTTGGAATCAACTTTTAAACCACATTGCACTAATAACTATTCAGACGACATCATAAGTTTCTTGGACATAGCGTGTCAAATGGATCTGCCTATTAAACATATAACGCCAAAGGAAACAAAAATAGAAATAAGTGCACTTAACAACAAAAAATCTCCAGGTTGCGACAAGATTGATGCACATACAATTAAATTACTACCTCCTAAAGCTGTTTTATTCTTAACCCAAATTTACAATTCTATTTTACGACTGCAACACTTTCCCTCACAATGGAAGTGCGCAGAAATTATAATGATTTTAAAATCTAATAAGCCAGAAAACTTGGTATCATCTTATAGACCCATAAGTCTGCTGCCCATATTTTCCAAAATTTTTGAAAAGTTACTCTTAAAGCGCTTAAAACCTTATCTCCAAAAATACAACATAGTTCCTGATCATCAGTTCGGCTTCAGAGATAAGCACGGAACGCCTGAACAATGTCATAGAATTATTAAGGTGATAACTGATTCCTTTGAAAACAAAAGATACTGTTCTGCTGTATTTTTGGACATACAACAAGCGTTCGATAAAGTTTGGCACGAAGGATTGTTATACAAGTTAAAAAAGTTACTTCCATCTACATTTTACTTGTTTTTCCTGTCGTATCTTAAAAATAGATGTTTTTACGTGAGGGTCAATAATGACTTTTCTAAAATTTTTACAATATTAGCAGGAATTCCACAGGGAAGCGTACTTGGCCCAGTTTTATACACCTTATTCACACACGATTTGCCAACAAGAGACGACGTAACGATTGCAACATATGCAGACGACACGGCTTTTTTGAGTTCCTCTGAAACTCCTTCAGAAGCTTCAGGATGCATACAACAACAACTCGATTGTTTTCATCACTGGCTAACTAAGTGGAATATTAAAGTCAACACCCAAAAATCCAGCCATGTCACTTTCGCAACAAGAAGAGGTAATTGTCCATCGGTATTCCTCAATGGTATTGCTATCCCTAACGACAACATTGTAAAGTATTTGGGACTTCGTCTTGACAGAAGGCTTACATGGAAAGCACATATAAGTGCTAAAAGGAAACAGCTCGACATGAAATTTAAAAAAATGCACTGGCTTTTTGGACCTAAATCCCAACTTTCCTTGGAGAATAAAGTGTTACTTTATAAAACAATCTTAAAACCTATTTGGACTTACGGAATAGAACTGTAGGGAACTGCTAGTAATTCCAACATAGAAATCTTACAGAGATTTCAATGTAAGGTCCTGCGCTCAATTACAAAAGCTCCTTTTTATGTGACCAATAAAAACTTACATAAGGACTTAAAAATTCCTTTTATAAAAGAAGAAATAAGGAAATTTAGCAGTAGTTACCTAGGAAGACTTAGCAACCACACAAATGTGTTGGCGATTACACTCTTGGACGAAACTGACGAAGTCCGAAGGCTTAAACGCAGACATATTTTAGACCTTCCTTTTATTTAACAACTTTAAAATATCGTAATAATAGTAGGATACTATATTAACTCTTATTGTAATAATAGTAAAATATTATAATAACTCTTATTTACCCCTATATATGACTCATGTTCATATGTAATTTAAATTACTTTTTCAATGGAAATAAGTAAATATGTTATTTTTAAGATTATCACATTTGCTTATTATTGTAAAATAGATTGCAAATAAATGAATATTTATAAAAAAAAAAAAAAAAAAAAAACAACATGGCTGATGTGAGAAGCTAGGTTGTAAGTCTGATTAGGAGGTTGTAATGACCAATTTAAGTATGTAGTATTTCTCTTTATGATAAATAAAAAATAATTTTTTAACAAACATCAGACGTATAAATTTGTGTGTTGGTCACACTTGATATCCAAGCAACTACGTGGCATAACATAACGAATGATAAATGAAGTAAAAGCAACAGTTTATTACCAGTCAATAATAAGTTTTGTTTTCCTTTCTTTTTGTCCTGCAATTGTTTTCATAGATTTCTACAGCAGTTGTGGGAGTATCCTGAAGACATAACAAGATTGTGAAAAACCAAAAGTCCCCAGACACATAATATCTCCATGACATGTTCTCAATGGCAAGAAGGCAAGTGATATGAGAGGGACAGCGAGAAAAACAAAAATCCATTAATTTCCATTATTTTGAATATTGTCCATTGTAAAATAGGAAATTATCGAATATTTGTTGTAATATTGGTAATTAACGTCAGTGGTATGGTGTGAGGCTTGACTAAATGAAGGAAATTTTTTTGTTTACTTTTCTTTAGGAAGGCGAAGTGTTTTATTGTGTTTTAGTTTGCATATTATTTTATTTTTCTTGTACCCTACATACATACAAACATAACGAATTGTTTGTAATATCCCTTTAGCCAGATTTACAACCTATTTTTCTCACACCACTCATGTTGTGTGTAAATTTCACACATGAGTGGCTAGACCTAGATATTTTTTCGAGAAACTCTTTAATGGCAATTTTATTTACTCTCAGAGTTTTTGACAGAAATCTACTGAGAGGCAGCCGCCTGGATTACGCCCTATCTTTCTCATACTACTTATGTTGCATATGTTACTTTTATCCAGGGACTAAAAATAATTGTTATTTTTTTTCATTTAGAAAAAAAGGTTATGCAAAATTTCCCTTTATTTTTTTTAGGGAATTTTTAACCGTTATCATGAGATGTATATTATTTTGGTCTCCGCAACCAATATAAATGAGAAATATATTTTTTTGGTTATGAATAGCAGTTATAACAATCGAAGAAAAAAATTGGTTGCCAATAACCATTATCAAAAATAGTTTAGCTTTTTGGTTAGTGTATTGCTGTCAATTTGGACAGATTTTTTAAAAACAATTTTACGCAAGTTACCGTCACTTATTACTGAGCATATACATATGAATTTTGTTTTAAGATTTCCATTCTTAATGTTTAAAATATTGAATAAAGTATTGATAGATGATCTAAAATGACCAAAAAAATCTAATTGATTGTGATAATGGTTATTGGTAACCAAAAAAATTTTTTGGTTGCTATAACGGTTATTTGTAACAAAAATAAAAATAAATCTCACTTAAATTGGTTACATTGACCAAAATTAAATATATCTTAAAATAATGGTTAAATACAACCAATATTTTTATTTGTCAATTTTAACAGTTAAATGAGAGTTTTTCGCCATTTTTCTTATAACCGTTACGTCTACAGTTGAAAATAGACCCCTAACGACAGATATTATGAAGAAATATGTTTTCATACTTCGTCTGGTTGGAGACGTCTAACCTGCGGTTTGAACTGTGGCTTCAGGTCTAATAAACCAACGCACTATGGTTCAATGGTTTAACACGTTCACGCCGGCGCTTAAATTCATGGTTCGCTTTATCGGACGGCAGCTGTTTAGTAACAATACAATGGTAACGTTTAAAGTTTTGTGTATTTTTTCGGGAATTCGTCCCATCCTCATTAAATCTTTTGAATTTTTACGGTGAAATAGAACAGCGTGACTCTCAGGTATTTTTTTTTTCGGCAGTCGAACTGTTAAAGATCTAAATGTTTAGTATTACGTGTGTTCTAATAGCATGCTTAAGTGCGGGCCACCGGTGGTACACGCCGCCCGATGAGGCAGTCTAGTGCGGGCCACCGGTGGTACGCGCCGGCGTGAACGTGTTTAAAACTACAAACCTCAGATTTACGAGAAAAATTTCATGTCAGTTTATTTACTCTGAGAGGTTTGAGGAGTAGACTGCTGAGAGGATGTCGCTGAAGAAATATTGTTTAATATTTCATTTCGATCGAGTTGGTATGGAGTTTGAAACAAATCCACGCATCTAATGAGCTAACAAACAATTTACTTATCGACGGTGTGACTTGAATCGATCCCAAACGTGTTCTTTAAGTTCAAGTCTAGTAGGTAGCAAGGCCAGTGTTCAAATATCAGGTCAGACATCAAAACGAAATATGAAAAGGAAAAATACTTCTTCGGCGTCCTCCTCTCAGCAGATTTCTGGCAAAAACTCTCAGAGTAAATAAAACTGCCATGAAAAGCTTCTCAAAAATCTGTCCTTCGGATTCGACTTTAAACTGTAGGTCCTGCCACTCTTGTATAAAATTAACGCACACAACATGAGTGGTGTGAGAAGCTAGGCCGTAATCCTGACTGAAGGGTTGTAATGGCGAATTATGTATGTATGTTAAGTTCACCATGACCAATGAAATGCCAGTTACAATCCTCAGACTACTTCTCGATAGTTTGATGCATAACTCAAATCGAGTCTCATTGTACCAACATTAACCAACAAAAGTTAAGATTGTTTAAAATCCTTTCAAGTTGAGATACTATCCGCTATCCTTCACGTTTCTCTTAACCAAGCATACCTTTTCAAAACCCTCTTGCTGCTCTATAGAATAATTCTGGTGTCATCAGCAGCGTGGAAGCTAGCCTGCCCGCAAGGTGATGTTCCAGCTTATTGCTGCAAATTCCTACGTGACTGGAGATTTAATCCTGACTAGCTGATACAGCTTTCCATTCTAATCTTGAGTCAACCTTATAGCAGCTGAGAACGCATGGGACGTCCTGACTGTCAGATAGTAATGCTATGTTCCGTCCAACTTCCTCTACAAGTTGAATACAGCGCACATCTTTCGATAGCGTAAACTTTGGCTTTCAAGCAACTCGAAGTTTCGAGTTTTCCCAATGTATTCTAAATATTTATTTCTTGAACTGTAACACTGTTTGCTACCGGGACATAAGGACATTTCCAGTAACTGCAGAGCGGATGGACTGGCCACAAGGGACACGACCATCGAACTCTCCGATGAATTCTCTACATTCGGAATTCCTTTGGGAATAGGAACTCATGAGAGGTGTATTGGTCTTGGACACATTGCAAATGGTTTCTGCAGAAACTTTGGAGATGAGGAGGAGGATGAGACTGTGCTTCACCTACTGTACATATGCTCGGCACTTGGTCGGACGAGAAAGAGGCACCTACATGGAGGATATGGATGGACTGTTTTGCATTGATATTGGCAGTCTTAGTGGCTTCATCGGAAGTTCGAAAGTTTCCTGGACTAGGGGAGAATGTGAAAGTGTGGTATCAAATTGGGCCCTGTATGCGGACTAAGTGTGTTCGCTCATGACTCCATCGAGGGGACAGCCACTTCTACCTACCTACCTACCTAACACTGTATGCACTTGACACATGAGCGTACAAAAGAACGTTCTTTCTCTTTAAAGAGTATATAGGGATTATGTTATTCCCTTCACTCTTATTATCTGGTATCGTTGCAATGTATTTCATTTAGTTTTTTCTTACGCCTAGTATTAAATTATTAAATAAGACACATGAATACATGGACACAAGGAATCGAGTAGAGTTTGTAACTTTACATAAGAAAATTTTGTTCACAAATTTAAATCAAACATCTCTAGAAGACCCCCATAATAAGCATCATTGCTGTAGCTTATCTCATAGTCGATTCTAACCGCCTATTAACTTTAAGCTTTTGAACTTTATTTTCATTTATTATTCTTATTGAAATTACTTTCTTCTTCGCTTCACACAATTGTAAATTCACTTCATTTATTTTTGTTTTTGCTGATGGCAAGTGTTAAACGATGAAGTCAAGCGTACAAGTCATCAATAATTTTTCAAACTCGTAACTGGTAACTGCTAATCGTTGCAAAAGAAGTCGTCATCAAGGAGGCACTGTATACTCCTTAATGCCTTGTAATGAAATATTCATTTCAGCCTTTAATGTGGCACTGAATGCATAGAAGAAAGTTTCTTAATTTATTATCCAAAAAAAAATCAAGAAGTCTTGGGGAAATTGTTATTTGTTGGGTGTTAATGAAATCCTTAATTTTTTTTTTTGCATTTTGTATGAGGAAATTTAAATTTATAAACGGCTTTAATAATGTCTGCCGAAACTGAATTAAAATTTTGAGGAAATATTTCTTGTATTGCCATCGAAATGTTCAATGAAATATTTCAGTTTTGATTGTCGAAGCTCTCATATTTTGGGGATACCCACTGATTATTGCTCGTAACACACAAGTTTAACACCATATTAATCAGGAGGCATTATGATCTGTCATCTGTACTGCCCCCTAGACAGTAACCAGCAGTCATCATGATCTGCCAAATAGAATGATTGGCAGTTTGTACCAGTAAACGCTATGAAATTGCTATACTATATAATATATAATAAGAGTTTAGGGAATGGCTTGGCTCCTACATACTCTTTTAAGAGGAAGAATGTTTTTTGGTATATACACGGCTCACATACATGCTGCGTTAAAATTTAAGATAAAAATGTTTGAAATATGAGCTCGTAGGTTGCAAATAAGATAAAAATAAATTTGTGTTTACACATTGCATACATAATTGGCCATTACAACCCTTCAGTCAGGATTAAGGCCACTCATGTTGTGTGCCTTAATTTTATACTTGAGTGGCGGGACCTACAGTTTAACGTCGACTCCTAACGACAGATTTTTGAGAAACTATTCACGGCAATTTTATTTACTCTCAGAGTTTTTGACAGAAATCTGCTGAGAGGAAGTTACCGAAGAAATATTTTTTTTTTTCATATTTCGTTTTAATGTCTGGCCTGGGGCTCGAACCTAGGCTTTTACGTCTAATAAGCGAACACACTACCTACTAGACTACGGCGACTCTATTTTGTGTTTAGTTTTAATTAAAATTCTTTATTGTTCACACAATTCTGTGCGTCTCTGTTCACAATTTGATGTAAACAACAACACTTTGCTTTGTGTCCTATTCTTCTTTACACTCTTCTGCGTTAACAATAACAATTGTTCGATAGATCTTTCGAACGGAGATCTTCAAACCACGATTATTCTCTTTACAAGACTAACTGAATTTTTACTGACACCGTTGCCTGCTTGCCTTTTATATCGCAGGGCAAACAGTCTGATGAATGTTCTTGCAGGAGAATGACTTCGCCTTCGCGAAGTTACTTGTTTATCCCCTTTTTTATAGTGATGTTGTTGCTATATTTTTGTTTATTTGTTGATCATGTAAACAAGTCCATTGTTTTTGTTTTTGTAGCTTTTGTTTATCATTTTAATGTTAAACGATGTAACACTATTTTCATTTTCGTAACAATATAAATATTCAGAATACCTGGGAATAACTTTCGAGTTCCTTGAAAGCGAACTTTGACTGTGTTGAAAGATGTGCTGTATTTAACTTGCAGAGGTGGTTGGACAGGACATACCAATACTATCTGACAGTCTGCCCGCCCTAATCACGATTAAATCCCTAGTCGCGTAGGAATTTGCAGCAATAAGCTGCAAGATTTGCTTACGGAGAGGGTAACAATCAAGACGCTGATAAGACCAGCATTATTCTATAGAATAGAAAGAGGATTTAGGAAGGGTGTGCTTGGTTAAAAGGAAATAAAAGTAAAGCGGACACTCATTTCGACTTGTACGTATTTTAATTAATCTCAACTTTTGATAGGTAATTACAATGACAAGTAATTGGAGTTAGGCAACAAACTATCACGATCATAGTGAACTTAAAGAATACGTTTTTAGAATAAGGATTGATTCCAGTCATCGTGGTTTAGTTGTCAGTTTGTTGCCTTATTTATTGATTGCAGTCGCGGAGGGTAGTCGCCGCAATTTAGTAGGTAGTATGGGCTCATTAGACGTGAGGCCACAGTCCAAAGGGAGAAGGGAGTCTGAATAAAATATTTCCTCGACGACTCCGTCTCAGCAGTTAACTGGTAAAAACTCTGAGAGAAAATAAAATCAGTACGAAAAATTTTTCAAAAATTCTGTCGTTCGGATTTAACTTTAAACTGTAGCTCCATCCACTTATGGATGAAATTAATACACACAACATGCTCCATGATGAGTTATACAACAACGAGTTCAGAAACTATATGTATTCGGTATTCA
This sequence comes from Sarcophaga rosellei, assembly GCA_930367235.1. NCBI lineage: Eukaryota > Metazoa > Arthropoda > Insecta > Diptera > Sarcophagidae > Sarcophaga > Sarcophaga rosellei. Next base: position 28,631,389 of record OV884021.1, on the reverse strand, counting down.
ATTATTTTCTGTGACCAACATATATGCTCAGACAAATAGTTTTTCTCTTTTCTACTAAGAGTTTCCAACAGCTTTTTGTATTCATTTCAAACCTCAAAGTAGCTACAACTAATTTAATTGTGAGAATGGATGAATACAACACTTAGCTGCACTGCTACCATATAAACCTTACATGCCATGAACAATTTCGCATCCGTTTTCGTTCATCTTCCACCATTTCACTTTCCATCTCTGTAATGAAGGACACAGTAAGCGAAGTTCAGTTACTTACTCGCAATGACAAACTGATAGCGAGTTGCCGAAACATACACTCGTCTTTGTACATTGCCGTTGATTATTTTGTTGATTACATCGTGTACTATTGCAACATGCATTCATTTCGTAATGCATTCCTTAGTTCTGTCATCTCTATCTAGTCATGTTTGACACTGTTTTGTGATGTGTTCCTGTGTGCATGTCCTTGTGTAATTGTATGCATACAGTTAGTGTGAATTAGTCAGTGATTTATACCTCCTTTGCAAAAGAAAAAGGTCCTTTGTCAAGCAAAAGAGAATTTCATTTCATTTTCAATTTCAATTTACTCGTGTGAAGAAACTAATATTTTGAGATGTACTATACATTCTATGTCAATTGGTCATTACAACCCTTTAGCCAGGATTACAAGGTAGCTTCTCTTGCCACTTACGTTGTGTGTCTCAATTTTTATACATGAATGGCGGGATCTATAATTTAAAGTCAAAACCGAATGACAGATATTTTCTTTTGACATTTTCGTGGTAATTTTCATTTACTTTCAGAGTTCTTGGCAGAAATCTGCTGAGAGGCAATCGTCGAAGAAAAAAAATTCTTTTCACATTTAAAAAGCCAACACCAATGACGAAATAAGTACTATCGGTGTTACAAAAAGATGTCGTTGGACCCAAGTAAGCTCTGGCCATTAAGGCGGTTATCAGGTTTCCGTCTATTGTATATACGAGTACAGTTTTTATCTCAAACAGTGCTCAGGTTGGAAATATAAGTATAAAGCAGAGATCAGCAATGAGAATTAAAAAAGATGAGTAGAATCGAATCGTACTCATAATTTCTGATACTTATACGCATTCATACTTGTTTTAATATCCTGGAACCTCTACTTATATTCAAAGTTTGAAGTACTCATCATCATACTTAACAACACATATGATGTTGTTGGTGTCAACTCTCCTTTACTCAACATTTACAAAAATCACAAAATAAGTATGATTCGCATACGAACACTAAAATACTCAGTAAAAGATTGTGTGTTTGCTCTGCCTGCTGCTCTGTCTGTTTTGCTTATGTGTATTTTTTGTAAATGCAACAACAACTAAGACCGTACATTATGATGAATAATTCGAATCACTCGAATCATTTATGAGTATTATAAGTATTTTTATTATATTTATATTTATTATTTTATTAAATTTATGTATGTCAATGAGTAGGCGTAAGAATCAAACATATTTCGAATGTTATGAGTTTGATGTCAACGTTGTACTCAAAGTCAATGCAACCTCTACTTATAAATCAATGTTGTAGTGAGTACGAATGAATCAGAGTAGTTAATTTTCAATATTGTTGACTCACTTATAATCAAAATTCATTAGTGCTTATGAGTTGCGAAAAACCGATTCTTGCTAGACTCTGGTGTGGAGATAAGGAATAATAGTAGTTTTGCCCTAAGACTGTAGACATCATTTCACTTGAACTTTGATAGAACGACTTCCGTTGTCAGAGATAAAATGTGCACCACATTTTTATTCTCAGTTTTTAATCTCTTACCTTTTAAAAACATTTAAATTATGAGCTTTTGATTGCAAATAAAAGAAAAATAAATTTGTGTTTAGTTTTAATTAAAATTCTTTATTCAGGGATGTCATAGAATCCAATAATGTCGGAATTGGATTTGAAAACGACACAAAAATCAATTTGGTGTCATACAATCCAACAGTATCGGTTTTGTTTTCGAACTTGAATAAGTATCGGTTTTAGGTGTCACAGAATGTCTTGTTATCGGTTTTGTTATTGGAAATAAACCAAGCAGCTAACAGCTGTCTGTTTGTTATATGAAATAAAAACAATTTGATTTTACTTTATAAATAGCTTTTATTTTACCAATCTTTTATAAGGTTGTGGCTATTTCGTCTCTGATTCTCTGCCCTTCACTTTGCAGAGTCGTGCTTGATGACAAAATAACATTGTATTCACTTTCAGGTAATGATTAAGTCAGCTCATCCTTACTGGTTTGCACACTATAGTTCCTGCAAATGTTGTGCAAAGCGCAGCAGGAATTTACTCTTCCAGATGGTAGTGTAACATGCTCATTAAGCACTCAACATATTCCATATTCAACACTCCTATTCATATTCTTTTTCGATTAAAGTACAAATTCTCGTTAAAGCTGGGCTTTATTATCTTTATTTATCCCGTCTTTGCAACCAATTATTGAAGGGATTTTAAATTCATTAAAGAAATAGTCTCTTGCTCTTTGCTTATCGTTGGTGTTAATTTCTAGTTGCACCCATTAACGGCAAATGAACTCCATAGCATTGAGCACATTGGCTAAAATTGTAGAAACTGTGCTTCTACCCAGCGATATGCTAGAGTCATAAAAATCGCAACGTAGCTGCAAGTTGTAGCAATGGTGGGATCTTCGAATCGGAAAGATGTTCTTTTAGCATACAAAAAGCGTCTTTGTTCAACCGCCAATATGCTATAAAACTGCAAAGCAGCTTTACTTCTATCCAGGAAAGACTGTATTATAGTAGCCAGAACAAGAGCGGGAACAACAAGGTTTAGTACACAACATCTCTATGGAAGAACACAACCTAGGGAATGTGAATTGTGCGCAGAAGAACTGACCGTAAGTCATATCTTTATATAATATATATGAATATATATATTGTGAAAAAAAATAATAAAAATTGGAAATAAATACACAAATGTAAACAACAGCTGTTTCGAACATCGGTTTTATTTCAATTCGAAAATAACAAAACCGACTTGGTTTTGTGACACCAAATGAATCCAATATTGGTTTTCAAAAACGACAAAAGGCAAAACCGACTTGGATTCTATGACACTCCTGATTATTCTTTATTATGTGCCTCTATTCAGAACTTGATGTAAACAACAACAATAGCTTTGTTTTTTATTCCTCTGTATACACCCTTTGCATAAACAATAATAATTTATAGACCACGACTTCAAACCACGACTACTCTCTTCAACCACACCGCGTCTACACACAAGGCTGACTGAACTTTTACTAACAGCCTTACTTGTGTTAAAATTTATATGTAAAAGGAAAAATCGCAGATGAGCAGAAAGCACTTCTCACAATTTTCTTATGGGCGTTTGCAATTGCGAAGTCTTTTAGACATGAACCAGCTTACTGAAAATATTTCTTCTGTTTTTTTTTCTCTCTTTTTTTCGTGCCTATTTTGTTTGGGGTGCGAAAAACTTTTTCAAAATTTAATAATGCAACATGTGGCACGACATACCTCTCCACTCATTATTATCTCAACAACAAAAACACTTTGTTTTACTGAAATAGAAAAATATTCTTAAAAGCCAAACAAAAAACTTTTCAGTTTTTAATTTCGCACGTCATCAACAACAAACTCTTTATTTGCTAGAGAGATGAGAACAAACAAAGTACGAAATGTTATCACACGGGAATGCATGTGAATTGAAAGTATTAAAATAATACGGGAAATGTGTATCACGAATATGAATATCACGAGTAAAAATTGAAACCAAACCTGTAAAACTAGGTTTCATGGACTGTTATGCTATAAGAAGACAAAATAGTAGTATTGTATGTGTTATCGTTAACAGATCTTCCCCTGTTACGCACCAAGAGATTGTTTGTGGTGATGATTCCATTTATCAATGGCAGCCAATGTTTACTTATGGGAGCCAAAACGTATTGGAGACATTTACAGTGCCAAGCATTAATTTTAAATGTGTACTTTTCATTCATCGCCATTTGGTGTCATTTATCACATATTCCTAGAAGTCGCCGCAATCTAGTGGATAGTGTGTTGGTTTATTAGACGTGAAGTGTCAGTTCAAATCAGAGATCAACAATGAGTATTCAAACAGATGAGTAGATTCGAATTATACTCATAATTTCTGATACTTATACGCGTTCATACTTATTTTAATATCATACTCATACTACTCATATTCAAAGTTTGAAGTACTTATCGTACTCATACTTAACAATACGCATGATGTTGTTGATTTCGATTCTCCTTTACTCAACATTTATTCATGTATGATTCGCGTATGAGCACTACAACACTCACTAGAAGGTAGTGTGTTTGCTTTGATTGCCGTCTTTGTCTTTTTCTTTCTTTTTTTTTTTTTTTTTTGTAAATGCAACAACAATTAAGATTGTAAATTTTGCTGAATGATTCGAATCACTCTAATCATTTTTGAGTATGAGACTTATGAATCAAATATATTTCGAATGTTATGAGGTTGATGTCAAAGTTGTACTCATACGCAGTGTAATCTGTCCCTATAAATCAATGTTGTAGTGAGTATAAATTTCAATATTGTTGACCCTCTCATACTCAAAATTTCATGAATACTTATGAGTAGCGAAAAACCAATTCAATGCTGATCTCTGATTTATACTGAAGTATTTTGTAATTTGTAAATTCAATGTATTCAATGTAGATCTACAAATGGTAGTCATAGCTAGTTCACCTGTACCTTAACTTTTATTTTGTACTGTAAACTTTTTATAGGAATTTCATGTATAATGATTGCATCATGCACATTCTGGATCTGATTATATTATTTTATGCTCACGTAGTTATGTTATCTTCTTCCTATCATTTCAGCTGTTTGGTAGTCTCAAAATTTTCCGATAAACTTCCCAAAAATTTTAGTCACATTCAATAATAAACGTATGTGTGTACGTACTAAAGAGCTTATGATTTAATTTAAAAAAAAATTTATTAACATAATAGTACATTGGCTGTGTTAATATTCTCGATGATTATAAAAATAATTTTCATTTTGCATAGTTTTGCATGTCAAATCATTTCTAAAAACGAATAAAAATTCAATATTTATGGCCACACAACATATTTCAGCACACGCATTTCACTTCGTTGGCTCTGCTAGTGCCTATAATGATGCTGGCGATGATAAAGTCCTCAATTATTTGATTGTCGTTGATGTGGCACATCGTGCAAAAATTTCGCAACATAATAATCATCAGTGAAATCGATTTTGGCCATAAAATATTTGAAAGTTTTTATTTAATGCAACGAAAAAGGCTTGAAAATAAAATTTCAACTTATGCCAGAGCAGAACAGTGAATCGAAAAGTATTTCGCAGCAATAAAATGTTGAAAGTTAATGCAGAAGAATATGAAATTGGATTAAATGCTTTTGATAGTTGAAAGTGCGAAATATATCAGGTCTTTTATTAAGCGCTTTACATTTTTTTAATGTAAATAAATCAAAATGAATATGGCAACTTATCGAAATTTCTTCTTCGTTTGAAAAACCTGGTGATGCCATCATGCGTATAATACAACATCTTCCAAGTGTCAGCAATGGCTTCTGTGTTTGGACAATATCCGAAATGTTAAATTTTACATGGCCCTGGTGCTGGTAAATCGTGCTGAATTTGACTGATTCGCGGGGTTTGCTGCTTTAGAGGATCACTTTGGACTGTGGCCTGTTTGCATACACATGAGACTAAACCACTTAAGAAACCCCCCAAAAGAAAAAGTATAACCGCTTCAAATCACATGATTTCAGCGGCAAGTTTACATCTCCACCGCTTGAAGCAACATACATACATACATAATTGGCTTTACAACCCATCAGTCAGGATTACGGCTTAGATTCTCACACCACTCATGTTGTATGCGTTAATTTTATACGTTAGTGGAGGGACCTACAGTTTAACGTCGACTCCGAACGACAGATTTTTTGAGAAACTTTTCATGGCAATTTTATTTACTCTCAGACTTTTTGCAAGAAATCTGCTGAGAAGAAGTCACCGAAGAAATATTTTTTATACTTCGTTTTGATGTCTGATGTCACGTCTAGTAAGCCAACACACTACCTACTAGACTACGGCGACGTCAATTTTAGTTAGCTAAGCTTCCTTTATGGAATGGCAACTAAAATTATTTTAGAACTGTTTCTATCCATCCATATTGTTACGAAAATGAGAACTCAAGATACCTGTGTTTTGCTTTTACATCGCTTAACATTAAAATTATAAACAAAAGCCACAAAAACAAAACAATGCAGTAAACAAACGTGTTTACAAATTATTGTACTCTTTAATATAACAACAAACACCAGCATAAAGAAATGGTGAACAAGTAAACAAAAATTCACCAACCACACTGCAAGAATAAATGTAAACAACGAAAACATTCGCCTTCAAGAACAGTCATCAGGCTGCCATATATAATAAAAGTGAAGTTCAGTCAGTTTTGTGGGAAGACGCGGAGAGTTTTAAGAGAGTAATCGTGGTTTGAAAATCTGCGTTGCAAAGATTTGTCGAATAATTGTCTAGTAATTTTTATTGTTTATGCAAAGGGTATAAACAGAGGAAAAATAAGAAAGGCAATTGTAGTGAACAGTGGCACACAGAATTGTGCCAATAGTAAAGAATCTTAATTAAAACTAAACACAAATTAATTTTTATTTTATTATCAATCTATGAGCTCATATTTTAAACGTTTTTAAAAAGTAAAAATGTAGAAATATTTAGTTGTCGAAATTTTTAGATTTGCTTGCGTAGAAAAAACCTAAAATGGGTGCCAAAATAGTCAGTGCAGTTTACATATCCTATCTCACATGGGTACCACTCACAATCCTGCCATTATGTTATCGAAATTTTTACATTTTATCTTCCAAGTTTAAAATAAGCCACCATAAGGCATGATCAATACCAAGATCATATCAATAATTTCAATATTTTTATGAGCTAAGCAAAGCAGCATCTGCTGAAACTATTAAATTGTATCCTCGTATCCTACGTTCTTAGTAAATGTAAAACAACAACAACAAAACAACCAATAATACAAATGTAACATGTCAATAACATATGAGACTGGCAGGTAGACTTGCATTTATTCATGCACTGCATATGCATACACAAATACGAGTTTATGTATGAGCGCAGTCGTATAATTCCATTTCTAAGAAGATTACAATAATTGAACGTAACCATTAATATGTACTTATTTTTGTTGTTGTTGTACGCGTTGCCATTTTTATGCTTCCGGTGTACACGTAGTTAAATTTAAAAGTCACTAAAAAGTGGTCACTAAGTTAGTACTTCCGCAGTAATTGTAAGAAAAAATTGAGGCCTCAGCTGGAAAACAATTAAAATATTCTACAAGCAGTACCTCTTTCTTTATGACTTAGGACACGTAAATATTTGAATATTCTCTCAGATGTTTAATAATTGACACACAGTTATTCTAGACAACGAATGTTGAACTGCAAATGGGGTCTATTACGATAAGCTGGCACTGAAGAGATCATACAGATTACATAACCATTTTTGCTTTTGAACAAGCTGCACGTACTATTGAAACCAAGGAACCTACCTCCTTCGAATTTGATCATATGTGTGAACAGTGAAACAGCAATTAAAGCGCTGGGCTACAACCTCGTCATTTTGTTGGAGACGTCTGGCCTGGAGTTTGAACCGTGGCCTTAGGTCTAATAAGCCAACACTCAAATCACTTCCCTTTGTAATTACCCAATTAAACTGGTTTGACTTAAGAAGAGTGACTGCTCTATTTTTCAACCTTCTTCGTGGGGTATACCCTATCAAACCCTTCTTTCTAATCCACAGAACGGTTCTGACCTCTTCAGTGCCTGCTCATTACAACAACTTGCATTCTAATCAAGGATTTAAGCGTTGCGTAGCCACATGGCAATCTGACTGCGAGATGGTATTGTGTTACATTTTTGCACTTCCTTTTCAAGCTGAATTGAGCCCATCTTTTAGTGGCTCAACTTTCGATTAAAAGCAAATTGCAAAACCGCTGTGCTCAGCAGTGGACAGCAGCAGGAAAACCATGGAACTACTTGAGTTCGACAAAAGAACAGTTCACACGCTAATAGGAATACTAACTGGATAACGATAACTATTGATAATTTCGCTTACAAGCTCGGTTTGCTCCACCAGGATTATTGCAGAAGTGGTGTAGAGGAAACGGGTCCGGTGCAACAACTTTTATGCGAGTGCCCTGTACTTTAGTACTGATGTCATAGCTTTTTGAGTGAAAGAATATTTGACGAGTTGGGTTTTATCGTAAGTTCGGAGTGGTTCAAACGAGAGATAAGCAATGAATCGTTTTTGGTTTTTGCAATTCATAAGCACTCATGAAGTTTTGTATATAAGTGAGTCAAAAATATTGATATATAACATCTCTGATTCACTCGTACTCACTACAATGTTGTTTTATATATACAGGTTGCAATGAGTATGAGTACAACGTTGACATCAAACTCATAACATTCGAAATATGTCTGATTCATACGCCTACTCATTCAGATTCATAACTTTAGAAAAATACTTATAATACTCATAAATGATTCGAGTGATTCGAATCGTTCATCAAAACTTACTGTCTGATGTATGATGAGTATTTCAAACTTTGAATATGAGTAGTATGAGTATGATATTTAAATAAGTATGAATGCGTATAAGTATCAGAAATTATGAGTATGATTCGATTCTACTCATGTTTTTGAATACTCATTGCTGATCTCTGGTCTACACATATTCAGTTGGGCTTTTCAAATCAAGAAAGCTATTTATGATAATTATGGCCACCTCATGTTGAAAGAAACCCCGCGTGAGCAATTGGAATGTATCGTCCTACAACTATTTAAAAATAAGCCACTAATCAGCATTCGATGAAAAACGTGTCAGTTGAATCACTCGTATCATTTATGAGTATTATAAATATTTTCCTAAATTTATGAATTGAAATGAGTATGCTTTTTAATAACACATATTTCGACTGTTATGATGTCAACATTGTACTCATACTCATTGCATCCTGAACTTATAAATCAATGTTGTAGTGAGTACGAAGGAATCAGAGTAGTTGAATTTCAATACTGTTGACTTACTCATACTCAAAATTTCATGAGTACTTATGAGTAGCGAAAAAACGATTCATTGCTGATCGCTGGTGTAGACGTTAACATTTTTCTTTGGCAAAACTTTATAAAGCGACCAAATAGAAATCCAAAAGCTTTTGTGTATTTGATAATCATGCCACGTAATTTTGTTTGTATCCGCCGCAAGGTGTATAACACAATAATATTTGGCTTCTAATACGATTGAGTGTTTAAGTGCCTGTTACTGCATACATGTTGTCAGCTAAAAGGCCTATTAAATAAGGCCGCACACAACAGCCAGCTAGCCAGCCATAAGACCAAGAGATCAAAACCAAAAATACAGCGTCTGACTAAGATACTAATACTAAAAATACAGATTTTTTTATGGAAACGTGGATATTGAATTAACAATTTTACTGATTCGTATACGACGTAATTTATTAGTTCGCCAAACCAATCAATGGGTTGTAAACGAGTAATTGCAACATCAAGAAAAATAGGACATAATGATGCACCACGCTGTTGATAATGCCACCACTGTGGAGAGCATAGAAACCAGGAATGTAAAGAAAATGAATTGAAAGAATTAAAGATGTCTTAAGGCGTTATTTAGTGTGTATAGAACATTATGGTTTTACAATGACTAGACTAGAACCGATGGTTTTCATTTTCAAGGGGATTTATTTTTATTGGCAACATTTCTATGGCATAACTATGGATTTAATATCGCCAGCAGACAGATGGTGCATTATTATTGAAGCGTTTTTCAATTTTATAGACGATTTTATTACATGTAAGTAATGTAAGCCTTACATTGTCTACGCGAAATAAAAAATCATGAAATGGCACTAAATCTCTGACGAGGAAAGATGTAAAACTGGCACTTAATGGCAGTAATTCTGCACACACATGAGAAGTAAAACTTTTTAATTATGATGCTAGGTACGTAAACATGACACAATTTGAACATAAGTTTAAGTTGTTCCTAGTGGCAGCGGAATTGGAATGGTCCTGGTGCAGAAATTGATGGATGGCATTGGTTATATTCCCGGTAACTGCAGAGCGGATAAACTGTGCAGAAAAGGCATGACCATCGAGTTTTCTGATGAGTTCTCTACATTGGGGATCCCTTTGCGTATCTGCCAGCTTATAATTGCCAATGCAATCGTGGACCTTGTCAATAGCAGATGAGCAGCTTCGGACAGGGGCAGAACGGCGCAGGAAATATGGCCAAGACTGGATAAGAGGCGCACGGCGGTTCTGCTTAATCTCCAAAGGACTAGGCTCAGCACTGTTATCGGGGTTATTACGGGGCGTTGTATTCTAGGAACGCATGGGAGGCATATTGCTCTTGGACACCTTTGCAAATGATTTCTGCAGAAGCTGTGGAGATGAGGAGGAGGATGAGACTGTTCTTCAATTTCTGTGCACATGCCCGGCACTTGGTCGGAGAAGTAAACGGCAACTAGGTGCCTACTACATGGAGGATCTGGATGAGCTGTCATACATGGATATAGGCAGTCTGAGTCGCTTCATCGGAAGCTCCGAGTGGTTCCTCGACTAGGGGTACCACAATGGGCCCTATGTACGGCCTAAGTGTGTCCGCTCATGACTCTATCGAGGGGACTGCCACTTCTACCTACCTACCTATGGGTTATATTGGCTTTGAGGACCATTGTGGTTTCTGGCCTCATCTTGTACAACCTGAAACTTAGGGAAATCCAACAGGAAATTGTCTAAGATGTACGATATCGGTTCCAGTGGCCATTTCACATCACTTCCATGTGAGTTGACCATGCCCTCAAATCCGTAATGCAGAATATCCAATGTGCCATGAGAAGTGTGGTATGTTGCATCACTCTATTGAAGCCTTATAACATTGGTATCCAAATCATCAAACTCAAGACCAAAAGAAGTTGATAATCATTGATCTACATGGCTCGCCGGCCAACTTCGTTCTCAAAGAAATATGAACCAATGACAGCGCCAAGCCAAAACTCACTCACGGCGAATGAAGTTGGTAATCATCCACCTATAGTGATCGCCCTTGGCTGTGATGGTGTGGCGAACGGTGTTCTCAAAGGAATATGGGCAGAAGACGCTGCTAGCCCAAAATCCCAACAAAACAGTGACTTTTTCAAGATGTATTGGACGCAAATTCATGTCGTCCAAAATTCAACAACTTTGTTTGGTTCACGTACCCATTCATCTAGAAATATGTCTCATCGCTGAAGATGATTTTCGGATGAAAATTTTAGTGAACGTACCGCCTCATAGGTCTCTTACCATTTTAATAATAGAGTTACCGCTGGATCCGCAAACGCATACAGCAAAGCGTATGCAATGAATTGAAATTAAATATTTTGAGCTGACGGTGTACTCAAAAAGATGAGTAGAATCGAATCATAATTTCATAATTCTCATAATTTCTGTTACTTATACGCATTTATAATTATTTTAATATCAACTCATACTACTCATATTCAAAGTTTGAAGTACTCATCATACTCATACTTAACAATACGCATGATGTTGTTGATTTTGACTCTCCCTGACTCAACATTTGCAAGAAACATAAAATAAGTATGATTCGTGTACGAACACTAAAATACTCACTAGAAGGTTGTGTGTTTGCTTTGCGTGCTGTCTTTGTCTTTTTCTTTCTTCTTTTTTTGTAAATGCAACAACAACTAAGACTGTAAATGTTGATGAATGATTCGAATCATTAATGAGTGTAATAAGTATTTTTCTAAATTTATGAATCTGAATAAGTAGGCGTATGACTCAAAGTTATTTCGAATGTTAGGAGTTTGATCCAACGTTTTCCTCATACTCATTGTACTAAGACTTATAAATCAACACTGTAGTGAGTACGAATGAATCAGAGAACATAGTTAAATTTCAATATTTTTAAATTCAAAATTTCATTAGCGCTTATGAATAGCCGAAAAACGATTCATTGCTGATCTCTGGTGTACATACGTAATTGGTTATTATAGTCCTAACTTCTCATACCAATTTTATACATGAGTGTGTCGGGACATACAGTTTAAAATCGACTATGAATGGCAGATTTTCAAGAAACTTTTCATGGCAATTTTATTTAGGCCCTCAAAGTTTTTGTTAGAAGTCCGCCGAGAGCAAGTCGCCGAAGGCATATTTTTTTTATTTCGTTTTGATATCTGATCTGAGGTTTGAACCGTGGCCTCACATCTAATAAGCCAACACACTACTGACAAGACTATGCTGACGGTGCAATCGTTTCACATTTTTTTGAGAACGACTTTAGCCAAGCCATCACTATGAACGGTGGGCACTAGAGGTTGATGAGTTGGATAACCTGAACCTCAACGACATGCGATTTCAACAAGACAGCAATATGGCGCAGTTAGCTCAAGCCACATTGGATATTCTGTGTGATAGAATCGAGGGCATGATCGTCTCATGTGAGCCACCGAGATTGTACTCTTTGAACATGTTCGGCTTTTTCTTGTTGTTGGCTGTCTATAGTCGCAGGAGTATGCAACTAACCAACCGTTTATACAAGTTGTCACTCCCCAAGCCATTTTTCTAGTACCAAAACAAAGCGCTGCTTAAGCGATGACACGCCTTGAAAGCTGCATGTGTGCACAGAAGATGGTTTAAAAACTCTCGAATCATAGAGTGCCAGTATTTTGTACTGCAAGCGCCTTTAACTTAGGTAAACTGCGTACGTCCAAAGTCTATTTATGCTCTAAAAAAACGTGCCAAAGTAACCAAGAAAAATAAACATTTTTAATGAAAAAAAAAAATTATTTGTTATACGTGCACAGTGATAGGCAAATACAATTGGAAAGTGACATACGTTATTCAAATAGAAAAAAATTGGGGCCTAAAGAACGTATAAAACTCGCTAATCGTTATTAACGTAGAGAATTTAATAGGATATTAACTTTTGTTAGCCACCGTAAGATAGGAAACTTTTATTTTTACAGAGCTTCGGATGAAACCGTTCAGTTCTCTAAGTGACACTTACGCCACCATATCCAGATCTTCACACGTTCTGCAACCCAAAAACCGATGACTTATGTTTTGAAGTGCAAGGCATTCACATAAAAGATGTTTTACCGAATCCGTTTCCTCTACATCCTGGCAGCTTCTGCAGTAATCGTAGTGCAAGCAAACCGAGCTTGTCATTGAAATTGCCAATAGCATAGTGTCTCGCTAGAATTCAAATGTTAGAGTGCGAACCGTTCTCCTGTCGAACTTAGTTTTCCTACTGTCTACTGCTGAACGCAGCAGTTTTGAAAGTCAGCCACCAGGAATGTTGGACAACCCTCTGAACTCTATCTTCTCTTCCTCAGGCTTCTCCTATTCCTTTTGTGCCAGTTCGCCCGCCTTTTCGTTTCCCTCTATGTCACAGTAGTGCGGAACTCATTACAGGCAGGTGCTGTGTTGAGGTATACTGTGTAGAGTCTATGCAACTCTTGATGCTCTCTGATCTTACGAGGTGGGATACCAGCGTTTTGATTGCACATATGACTAAGTTCGAAGGTTGCTGGTTTGAATCATATATGCAACTCTTTCGATTGCAAAAGTCTCCGCCTGAAATTCGCTGGCCTGGCTAGGATATCTGTATGACCCCTTCAGTGCCAGCTTATCGGAATAGACCCCCGATTCAGTTGCATATTCCATATTTGAGCCATCGCTGAACATCGTTAGATTACTGCCACCGATGACACCCCTTTGGGAATCTGAGTTTTGTATGTTCGTTCGAAAACAATCTCTGGTACCATGAAGACGCTTCTAAAGGAAATTAAGATTTTTAACTCTCTCAAAAGAAGCACACCCTTACCGGTATTCCAGCACACGTGCTGGTCTTTTAAAGGCCAAACATAAAAAATGTTTCTCAAATATGGTAACCACTAGGTAAATGTGTAGTTTGGAGTCCTTGAAATGTAAGTCAAAAAATGCTAAGAGCGCTTCTTTGCTTTTTGTATATTCCATCTGGGCAAAGAAAATTATACTTGAACTTAAACTGTCTGGTACATTGTAATGAATTAAGTTTGTAGTAAAATTTTTAGTTGTTCGCCTCTGCTGCTTGTAGAAACATTTTTGGTTTATTCTCATACATGATTCTAAATACTCTGGAGTGCATTGAACATCACGTGTTCAGGATAATTTGTTAAACTCACTATCAAATAAATATCAGCGGCATTGTAGGTAACATCTTTTCCTTTTAAGTCGACTCTATAATTATTTAACACTGCATATGCTCCACCTCCAACTGCATGTGCTATACCTTAGCTAAACTGTGTTGGCACACGAGTTGCAATGAATTGCATGGAATACTTAGTGCGCCTTGTTTCACTGTTACGATAAGTCAACAACTGTTGATGATTCATGGTAGCAAAACAAAAAAAAAAATACAACGAAGCTACAGGCGATTAAGTTCGTCTCCTTCTTTATCTTGCAGTTTAGTTAAATAAAAAATTTATTTTACAATCAATTATGGAATAAATTTTATCTCATGCGAAATCTTTTTTACACGGGCACGGTATGGTTAAAATGTGCGTTTGAAAAAATATGCAGTTAAGTTAGACTTTTTCTCTACCCTGCTGTTTAGTTGCATATAAACTTTATCATTTTATGACTAATTATGGAATAAATTTTATCGCATGCGATATTTATTTACAGCGGAATAATGTGTAAAAAATGCGTATGGAAAGATAGGCGTTTAAGTTAGTTAAGTAGTTCTTTATATTGCGGTTTAGTTATATAAAAAGTTTATTTTACAACCAATTATGAATTAAATTTTATCGCATGTGATATTTTATTTACAGCAGCGTGATATAGTAAAAATGTGCGTATGAAGGAGTATATGGTTTGATAAGATCGAATACTTTTTATCTTGCAACGTATTATGAAATAAATGCTATCGCATGCGATATTTTTACAGCGCCACGATATGGTTAAAATGTGTGTTTAAAAAAATATACAATTAAGTTAGACTTCTTCTTTACTTTGCTGTTTAGTTGCGTAGAAAGTTAATCATTTTATGGCCAATTATGGAATAAATTTAAACGCATACAATATTTATTTACAGTGATATGATGTGGTTAACATGTGCGCGTGTAAGAATACACGGTTAAGTTGGACATCTACTTTTTCTTGAAGTTTAGTTATATAAAAATTTATTTCACAACCAATTATGGAATAAATTTTATCCCATGCGATATTTTTTTACAGCGACATGATATGGTTAAAATGTGCGCCTGAACGGTTTGATGAGGTCGAATGCTGCTTTATCTTGCAATCCATTAAGGAATAAATTTTATCGCATGCGATATTTTTTTACAGCAGCATTGTATGGTTAAAATATGCGTATGGAAGGATAATATACATCATCTCTAATGGTGTAGGGCATGAAAATGCTACAGCAGTTTTTTTTTTTTTGTCAGACATTGACGTGTAGATATGCAAAATTTGTGTATGTCTGCCTCCTATAGTTTATCGTATGGAAGTAGCACCACTAAACTAAACCAATTATCATGAGCACAATTGGGTATATAAAGGGAGCGAATTTTTATTTCTTTATTATGTGAACAGCGAGTGCATGTGTCTATGCGTTGCGTATAGAAATCCAATTAGTCCTCCGTTGAATAATTTAAAGCAGGAACTAGAAACTAGTGTGCTACACAAGCCTTATCATGAAATTTGTTATCACACGTTATTAATTATCGATGAAGTGGCATAGTTTGGAAAAAGTTTTCTTTAAATTGCAACGAATAGTTTTTGTATGGAAACTTGACAGCAACATACTCTAAAAGCCAAGCGAAATGCTTTCAATTTTACTTAAACTTGGTGCAATGCAAACAACGTCAAACTGTATTCTATTGGATTTCAAAGAGACTGCCGTTGGCAAAGTTTTATTTGTGTTATTCAATTAAGTGCCGCCAGAAAAAAAAACGAAGTGCCTGTATTAACATATTGGCATACGAATTCATTTGTCTATCTTCAATTATAAGGCATGACATATGGTGATGTAGTCCTTCAGTCAGGATTACGGGCTAGCTTCTCAACACCACTCATGTTGTGTCCGTTAATTTTATACATGAGTGGCGGGACCTACAGTTTAAAGTCGACTCCGAACGACAGATATTTTGAGAAGCTTTTCATGGCAATTTTTATTTTACTCTCAGAGTTTTTGCCAGACATCTGCTGAGAGGAAGTCGCCGAGGAAATATTTTTTTCATATTTCGTTTTTTGATGTCTGACCTGGGATTCGAACTCTGGCTTTTCATCTAATAAGCCAACACACTACCTACTAGACCACGGCGACTTCTAAGGTCTTTATATAGGTCTACGTATTGACACCTTAAGTGCGTTCAAAATTAATACGCTTCAGCTTCCTTACGTTTTTACCTTTTAAAAACGTTTAAAATATGAGTTTGTAGATTGCAAATAAAAATAAATTTGTGTTTAGTTTTAATTAAAATTCCTTATTGTTCGCACAATTCTGTGTGCCACTGTTCACAACTTGATGTAAACGACAACAATTGCTTTGTTGGTTATTCTTCTTTTCACTATTTTGAGTAAACAATAACAATTGTTCGACAGATCTTTTTGTAGCGGAGATCTTCAAACCACGATTATTCTCTTCAAACACCGCGCGTCTTCATACAAGACTAACTGTATTTTATCTGACTCGTTGCCTGCCTTGCCTTGCCTTTTATATCGCAGGGTAAACGCTATAATGAATGCTCTTGAAGGCAAATGGCTTCGCCTTCTCGAAATGTCTAGTATTGCAAACATGTTGTTTACATTTATTCTTGTTTGTTGTCGTATTTCTGTTTACACTTATTAATTTTTGTTGGTATATTTTTGTTTACTTGTTTATCATGTAAACAAGTTCATTTTTTTGTTACGATGTAAAAGCAACATACCATTTGTATTTTCGTAAGAATATACATATATCTGGCAGGCAGTTCCGAACTTTGGCATGTAATTACGGCCACTACAGTCTGTTTTGCCAAATTACTATGTAGCAATATAGCATTTAGCGCCTGTGCAAATAATAAAATTGCTTTATAAAATTGAGTGTTCTATTTGCACAACATACCACGTGCTTCGCTCATTTTAAAATGGACATAATCATACCATAAAAAAAGAAAGAAGAAAATATTCGATCAGCCAAAATCATCGCTGATGTCCATGAAAGTGCGCAGGAGAATCTGAAGCAGTCGATTTTAAGCTTTCGCAGACCACAACTTGTCGAATTTTACTTGAATTGAGTCCGCACCAGAGATTAGCAATGAATCGTATTTTCGCTACTCATAAGTACTCATGAAATTTTTTAATAATTTCGAATTATTCATCAAAATTTCCAGTCTTAGTTGTTTTTATATTTACAAAAAAGGAGAAAGAAAAAAGACAAAGACAGCAAGCAAAGCAAACACGCAACATTCTAGTGAGTATTATAGTGTTCGTACGCGAATCATACTTATTTTGTAATTCTTTTAAATGTTTAGTAAAGTAGGCTATGATGAGTTCTTCAAACTTTGAATATGAGTAGTATGACTATGATATTAAAATAAGTATGAATGCGTGCAAGCACCAGAAATTATGAGTTTGAGTCGATTCTACTCATCTTTTTGATAATCATTGTCTTCACTTCTAATAAGCCAACAAACTACCTATTAGACCACGGCGACTTCTTAAGTACTGCGTTTTTGCTGTGATTTTATGAAAGCTCTTAATTGGTGAGATATACCCGCGGGCCTGTAAGTTATATCACAATGTCTGTTGAACTTAGTTTTTAATTAAAATTTTTTTAGAATCAAAATCTACTGTGCTAACACTTTGAGTACCGATATAGTAGTACACATGAGACTTTCCTGAACTCTATGAGGAACAGAAAGAGAAATTGGAATTTTTATTCATTGCTAGTGATCAAATGCATGACAGATTATTAAGGAACGGATTTAATAAGACTTCGGTATACATTTATCACTTTTTATTCGTTATATTGTTTAATAATTGATTGTAAGATAATGATACAGTACAACAAAGAACACAATAGCATATACAATGTACACATGCTGGTCGTACATTCGTTCATGAAATTTTTATGTATTTCATAAATAATTTCATTAAATTTGTACATTTTTGCATTTCCATTTACAGAGATTGAGACAGACAGACTACATGGATGCAGTTACTGTTATTTTGTAGTTGTGTTTTTAATAAAATTAAATGCGATTTTTTCCAACATTGTTGGGTTGGGTATTAAATGTGAGCAACAAAAATATGTTACAACTACAACACATCGAACAAGTTGTACGTATGCAAACATAAATGTCCTATAAAACATATAAAATCTGTTTTTGTATGTGATAAATAGATAAGCGTTTTACATACTTATGTAGACATGAACATAATTTGTAAATACGTACGAATGTGTTAGTGGGTGAATGTGTCTGCGAAATAATCGTAAATGATTTGTACTTTAGGTCAATGCAGGCATTGGTAAAACTGATTGCAAGAAATTAAATATTATATAGGTTCCTTCAGTAAGCGCTTTCTATCTTTTAGTTAAAATAAAACACAGTAATTGACAGAAGGAAATAAAGCCCCATGCCAGACATCAAAACGAAATATGAAAAAAATATTACTTTGGCGACTTCCTCTCAGCAGATTTCTGGCAAAAACTCTGAGAGTAAATAAACCTACCATGAAAAAGTTTCTTAAAAATCTGTCGTTCGGAGTCGACGTTAAACGATAGGTTCCCGCCACTCACGTATAAAATTAAGGCACACCACATGAGTGATGTGAAAAGTTAGGTTAATCCTGACTGAGGGGTTGTAATGGCCAATTATGTATGTATGTAAATTACAGATGGGAAATAAGTCGCTGTAGTCTAGCGACAGTGCGTTCGCTTGAGACCAGTGTTCAAACCCCAGGTCATACATCTCGATCAATCGAAATTGAAAAAAAATTATTCGGCAATTTCCTCTCAGCAGATATTTGGCAAAACTCTGCCAAAGTAAATAAAAATTGCCATGTAAAGTTTCTCGAAAAAATCTGTCGTTCAGAGTCGACCCTATAACCTATAGGTCCCTTCACCCATGTATAAAATCAAAGCACACAACATAGGTAGAATGAGATTGAAAGGTTATTATAACCAGTTATGTGTGTATGTATGTATGTATATAAGGACATATCATCCAATTTTTTTGTTTTAAAAGATCTACTGCTACTACTTCCTTGCGTGTATCGGATCCAAAATATTCAACATCCCATGACCTGATGGGTTTATGGTCTACGATTTGTTGTCTTTAAATGCGATTTGAATTGCTCAGTGCAATTTTCACAGATGTTGGCATTAGAGAGACAATTTTTATTTCCAAGTGGTACTTCAGATTACAGTTGTTCTTAAATTTGAAAAATTTTGAATAATCAAAACTATTCTTCCAACTGAAGTCACCATAGTCTTGTGATTTGATTTAAAAAGCATTATAGTTTTAAATAACTTTTTTGTGTGTGTTCATAAATATGTAGACCAGTATGCATGTAGTACGAGTGCATGTATATTATATGATACACACGTTATTTATTAAAACAATAAATGGTGCAGGGACTATCAGTAAAAATATGCAGCGCATATGCAAAGAAAAACGTATATTATTTATTGCCGTTTAAATTTGATATTCGCACTGCCATTTATAGACAATAAAACCCATGAACGTATTCAATTTTTATTTTTTTCCAAATGTTTACTGATAATCATTTCATATAATTGGAAATAATTTTTATCGTTATTGGTTGCCTATTGACATTTGACAGTGTCTCAGTATTGGCTTAAACTCCAATGTAATCTGCAGTAATGTGGCTGCAACATACAGCCTGGGGCAACATAGACAATATTTGGTATTGAATTTTTTGGTTAGTCACTCCTATTTGGCATTAAAAACCCAAAAATTTAAAATACCAGCCTTTATATGAGAACAATAGATATGTATGTATGTTATGTGCTTAAATATTACGCCAGGCTATGACCCACCACGCCACATTGTATTTGCAAAACAGGGCTTATGTGCAAAATAGGTACATTACGTTTTTGGTAAAGAATGAAACAAAGTATCTCTTTATTTTGGTAAATGGAAAATTTGAAACAAAATTGTAACGTTTTTAAACTCATCGACCTAAATATGTATTTCGAAAAGTATAAAAACAAGCGAGTTTTCCCCCTCTTTTTATGCTGATTCATTCACCTCAAACTTATATGCAGACTAATTTAGCTTTTCAGGCAGTAGTGTCGACAATACAGGCTGAAAGTTATTAGGGACGAAAATATAGGCAAAAGGACACTTGATGATAGTCAGACAGAACACGTGATGAACTTCTGGACGAAGTTATCTATATGAAGTAGCAGATCGACAATATGTCCATATCATAGCGGTACCAGGATATAATTTGATATACCTGGCAACTGCAGAGCAGATGTGGACCTATGTGGCCTAAGTATGCTTATCCTAAGTGTGTGTACTTACCAAGTAAGTTCAAAGTCAACAAGGAGTATTTTTATATATATACTTAGGCCGAAACCTCTGAGTTAAGTGAACTTTTTGTTGAACTTTTATCCAAAAGAAGCATAAAATTAAGCCAAACCGTATTGCTACAAAAATGAAAAAATCAAGATACTGGTGTTTTGCTTTTACATCATTTAACATTATAATTATAAACAGAAGCTACAAAAACAAAACAATACAGTAAGCAAACCTGCTTACAAATTATCGTAATATAACAGCAAAAACCAGCATTAAAAAAGGTAAACATACATACATAATTGGCCATTACAACCCTTCAGTCAGTATTACGGCCTAGCTTCTCAACACCACTCATGTTGTGTGCGTTAATTTTATACATGAGTGGCGGGACCTACAGTTTAACGTCCAGTTTTTTTTTTTGAGAAGCTTTTCATGGCAATTTTTACTCTCAGAGTTTTTCCCAGAAATCTGCTGAGAGGAAGTCGCCGAAGAAATATTTTTTTTTTTCATATTTCGTTTTGATGTCTGACCTGGGATTCGAACTCGGGCCTTTCGTCTAATAAGCCAACACACTACCTACTAGACCACGGTGACTTCAAAAAGGTAAACAAGTAAACAAAAATATGCAAACAATACTACAAGAATAAATGTAAACAAAATACTAATACAACACTATAATAATAAATGTAGAGCACGATGTTTCCATTTATAGAGATTTCGAGAAGGCAAAATCATGAACATTCGCCTTCAAGAACATTCATCAGATATAAGAAGCAGGCAACGAATAAGTAAAAGTTCAGTCAGTCTTGTGGTAGGACGCTGTACATTTGAAGAGAGTAATCGTGTTTCGAAGATCTCCGTTACAGAGATCTATCGAATAATTCGCTAGTAATTGCTTTTGCTTATGCAAAGAGTGTAAATAGAGGCATAACAAAGTAAAGCAATTGTTGTTGTTTACATCAAGTTGTGAACAGTGGCACTCACTTGTACGAATAATAAAGAATTTTAATTAAAACTAAACACAAATTTATTTTTATTTTATTTGTTATCTACGAGCTCAGATTTTAAACGTTATTAAAATGTAAAAATTTTATTTTTGGTGAATAAGATTCGCTTTTGAGCCATCGGTATACCACGAAATAGTTCCTCTTATAAGGTAGAAGGGGACAGTTAAACAGAGAGATCGCGATATCCCCATTAACCTGATCATAACTTCACTTATCTTCCGCTGTGCTATACACCTATCCCTCGTTTTGCACGATACTTGTTTTGCACGATTTCGATTTAACACAATTTTTTTATTTCTCGTGTAAATCGAGGGATGAAAAATACCTCGTTTTGCACGATTTTTTATTTAAATGAAAACAGGCTTTTGACACAATTTATAGTAAGTAAATAACTAAATCAACATTTATTTACTGATATTTAACTATTTTATTAAAAATACAGATAATAAATATTAATCTGGCAACATTAATAAAAAGGGAATGCTCAGTTTATGTACCTAATAATAGCCCATTTACACTACAGCGAACTCTAGTAAATTAGATTTCAAATCTTGCTCAAAATCTAGATCGTTTACACTGGATTTATTTGACAGTAGCAAGATTTCATTTTAATAACAAAAACAGCTGACTGAAATTTAAAAGAAAATAATAAAGGGTCCGCCAAATAAGTTTTTTTTTGAAAATGCTTTAAAAGAAACTACTGAAACTCTTCAATTTTTTTGAACAAAAATTCGTTCAACATAACCCGATAAAGATCGCCATTGACTGTAGCGGCCAATGGCCCAATTATGCCCCTGAACCAAAATCCGCACCAAAGAGTTACTCGTTTTGGGTGCGTCGGCTTTCAATGTATGCGTGCGGGTTTTCTATGTCCCAAATGCGACAATTTTGCTTGTTTACATACCCGCCAAGATCAAAATGAGCTTCATCTGAAAAGATGATTTTTTTTGCCAAAATCGGCATCTTCTGTAGGCTACTCGTGTAGGCTACTGCATGGCCAGCTGAGGCAGCCATTGGAATGAAATTATTTTCCATTACTAACCGGAAGGATTGTACTTTCAAATAAAAAAAGAAATTTGAGAAAATATTCAGTAGTTTTTTTACAGCATTTTCAAAAAGAAAAAGTTATTTGGCGGACCCTTTACAACATTTAGAAAATGTATTTTTAAATTGAAATGTCATTTTTTCCCTGTGCAGCGTTGTATTTTTAAGTACTATTTGGCAAAACACATAGTTGCATTTCTATTTTTACTAGATTTTGAGTAGATTTTGCCGAAATCTACTAAATAAGTAGATTTTGTTTTGTATGGGAAATCTAGTTAAAATCAACTAGATTTGGTTCGAAATCTCATAAGTACTAGATTTCGCTGTAGTGTAAATGGGGTGTAAACAATATAAATTCTAAAATTTACTTCATATAATTTAATTATTTTTTAAAAAAATTTACAATATTAGATTGTTTAAAACATGTAGGATTATCATACACCGAAATAAAAAAAAAAAACAATGCTTAAAGGAGGGTGGGAAGAATTATGGATCGGAATATGTGATAATATGTGAGTAGTCGTGGTCTAATAGGTAGTGTGTTGGCTTATTAGATGAAAGGCCCGAGTTCGAATCCCAGGTCAGACATCAAAACGAAAAATATGAAATTTTTCTTCGGCGACTTCCTCTGAGCAGATTTCTGGCAAAAACTCTGAGAGTAAAAATTGCCATGAAAAGCTTCTCAAAAAATCTGTCGTTCGGAGTCGACTTTAAACTGTAGATCCCGCTACTCATGTATAAAATTAACGCACACAACATGAGTGGTGGTGAGAAGCTAGGCCGTAATCCTGACTGAAGGGTAGTAATGGCCAATTATGTATTATGTTATGCAATATGTGATAATAATACTGGTGATCTTTGAGAACATGATTTAGCCCGAACAATTGAAGGTGAAGATTTTTTGACTTTGCTGAGTGAGATAATTGTGAACTTATGGTTGGCAAAGAATTGGATATAGATGAACAAGTTGGTATAGTTAATGAAACTGATGTGGAAAATAATGAGTCTAATGAAAATGATTCACAAATCGTTGAAATGACATCACAAAATATTTCTGAAGGCCTTGAATTAGGCCGGAAATTAGGAAATCATTTGCTACAATATGATCCAAATGTTGAAAGAGCTCTTAAGACTCAAAAATACATTTCTCAAGCCTTGGCCCAATATCGGGAGTTATATAAAGAATTAAACAAAAACTTCTCACAAATACTTATAAACAAATATATCTCAAAATTCCTCACGTCCCCACATCGAACCAGAAAACATTGAGGTATTGAGCGATAATTCGTCACCAACCGGAGAAATGCGATTAGTTGTCGAAAAATGTGATGACGAATAAATATATGTATGTAGGTATGTACATGTACTGAAATTGCTTGAATATGACTTATTTTTTTGCTTAACAGTTTACGTATTGAGTTTTTGCTAATAACATTTTTATTTGTATATTTTTATGTTTTTTCTTATTTGTATTGCACTTAATTTATAAATTTTATGAATTTTATAACAATTTTGATTGTTAAATAAAATGAAATTGTTTTCTTTTGTGTGCTTTGTTACGTTATTCACATTAAAACAAATAAAATTATATTAAAAAAAATACTATATATACCAGTTTCTGCCATTTTTTCGTTTTACACGATTTTCCATACACATTTCTTTAATTCGTTTTACACGATTTTCTCCGGAACGTATCTATCGTGTAAAACGAGGGACAGGTGTACTCCGTTTCTTATTCAACTCCATTTTGTTAATAACTGCATCGAATGTAAAGACGCCAAAAAACAATTCAGCAGTTTCGGTTAATTTAAAATGTTTGAGAGAAAAACATGACATGAGTACACACGCAAGTGGTTTTTGCAAAAAACATTTTGCAACAGAACTCTTGTCATAAAAACGACATAAAAACCTGAAAGATGACAAGAGAAAAATTGTCTTGAAAATAATTTTTTAAATGACAGAAAATGCCAGGAAACATGACAACACATGGAACAATTTTGAGACACAAACATACATACATACCTAAGACTATAATAATAAGAAATAATAATAACAGTAGAAGGAAATGCTATCGTATTTGAAAAGTAAATTTCATTTTTAAAATTCAAGGAAATAAAAAATAATCCTACATACATATCGTTGGTCTCATGTAGAAAGGCCCTTAACTCACACTTTTTTCGAAATTGATTTTTTTGTGATTTCAATGCATTTAACACAAATACACATTCGAATCGCAAAAAAATCAATTTCGAAAAAAATATGAGTTAGGGTCTTTCTACATGAGACCAACGATATGTACGTAGAATATTCAGAAATGCATGTCTTTAATATTAATTTGAAAACTCGAATACTATTTCTTTATTACTTTGTAAAGTAATAAGAAAACTATTTATAAATGTTAGTTTACAGCACAAATATATGCAGTAATGCTGTCTTCTAATCCCCAAAAAATATAAATATGTATGCACACCCTGCAGACATACATACATACATACATATATACATAAATACATACATACGTTTTACATTCGCAATATTACTTTGTTAATATTATTTGAAAATACATTTATACATGTGTATTTTACATGTGTATTTTGCATATGTATTTTACATATGTATTTTACATATGTTAATTAAACTAATTTCAATTTAAATATCGAAATATTCTTAAGTTTCCCGGAAGCCATTCTGAAGATCCTCAAGGTAAGCAACACCGACTTACCCACTGACAACTGGAGGGCGACCAAAGTTACTGAACAGTGAGGTGACTACCGCATGGCGGTGATCATCGTAAATGATAAACGGCTTTAGCTCAATTGAGCAGAAGGTCTATAAGTCGGATTCCCGTGCAGCTTCACATGGCTCATCAGACCCCGTCCCGGTAGATCCCATGCCTTCAGACCACTCCTCACAGGACCCCGCCCCATCTGACCCAATCTCAGAACCTGTCGGTTCGAATCCTACCACCGAGCATATCGAATAAAAGCGTGTGCAGTCACTCATCGCAACTTTAAGCAGCAAGCAATAAATCCAATTCTGAGCTGGTTGGAAAACTCTTAGACGGTATTGATAATGACGCGGGCGTTACCTCTCCGTTATCGGACGAAGAGGACGCCAATGGTTAATTCTCATGCCGATGCTGAGAGTCATCCAAATTAACCTCCAACACTCCAAAAGTGCTTCCGCCGCTCTACTCCTACGTCTAGCAGCTCATTCTGGTCCAGAAACCCTGGGTCGTAGGCGGCAGAGTTTGTGCACTCAACACCAACTGCTGTCGCATTCCGTATATCCAAAATACAGATAAGCCTAGAGCTTGTGAAATAGTTAAGACTGCTCTTCTCCTCCATAGGTTTAGCGATAAGGACACCGTCACCATGGTCATCGAGATAAACTCGAAGAACATCTGAATCGAGCATGACTATGGGCACATTCCCCCTCGACTGGATGCGCGACTAAATAAAGATAAACCAACCTTCCTTACTTCGAATAGGGAGGAAGTGCTGGACAGCTCCGATTTCTCTGAATATCTTAGGGACTGATTTGTATCTCAGGAATGCTCCTTTTCGGATAATAGATATATTACCTTTAATGGCAGAGTCTCCACATAGGATGATCCTTCCGATCAATAGGACCATTTTCAGGTAAAGATTGCGTATCTGCCTTCTCATGACTCCCCCATCTATTGTTACCCGTAGCCTTGCTTCGTCATATCTTTCCTTGATGTTCTTAACGACACAGTCCATAAGAGGTGAACAATGTACAGAATAAAGTGTAGGGTGTGTTCAATTCTTAATAGAAAACATGTTCAACAGGGTTATCACGTCTCTAAGGAGGCCAGTGTTATTATAAATTCAATGGCAAACCGTTTAAGCCTTTTGCCTCATAATTCTCTTACTCACTTGCATTGCTTTTCCAATGAATAATCGATAAAAAAATAAAATAAAAACAGAGCCCCAACTCATAATAGTTCAACTTTGTGGCCATAAAAGAAAGAAATGCTTGTAATAAATGTACAAAACTCCTCTAGTTTAAAATTAAACAACTTAAAGGGAAGCAAAAAAGAGTAGCAAAATTGGTAATTGTTTCTAAAAAGCTGTTATTTTCAACGCCAGTTTTAGAATATGATTTATGATCACCATTCCGATAGATTACCAAGCAGTGCAACTCTAGTCGAAGCTATAAAAATGCAGATCCTAAAATGATAGACTAAATGCAAGTAGCCTGGTGTATGAATAACTGGCCAGGCTTGCAATACAGCAACAACAACAGCAACAAAAATAATATTTAAAAATACATGATAACTTTCTCATAACATTCATCAATCATTTCTAGAAAATAAAACAAAAAAACAACAACAACAAATGAAATTTATTACATTAGAATACATAAATACCCGTCTCCTCATAATAGTGGAAAGAAAATTCAAAACTCTTGTACTCCCACACATTTTGCTGTAAACATTACAGGGTATTATTAGCAGTGTTGAGAAGAAAAGTAGCACCAAAGGAAGTTTATTGCTTGATTAAGACAACCTCGCAAGCAGAAATCTAGAAGGGTTTAGTACACGATGTCGTTACCTCAAATTTCTTGTACAGAATATCCAATTTATCATGAGCTGTGTGCCACGTAGCGCCATTGTATTCAAATCATACAATTCAGGCCAAAAGAAATTTGTAATCAGGTCGGCGGTCACACTGATGGCCTAGCAAAATTCATTGTCAAAGAGATTTGGAATGGAAATCCACGCCAAACAGTGACTTTTTCGGTATGTATGCGAGGCTTTTGAATCTGTTTGTGGATTAGTAACGTACCAAAATCGGTTTGTTCACGTATACATTCATCTAGAAATGGGCCTCGTCATTAAAGTTGATGTTCGATAAAAATTAGGGTCCGTAGCAGAGATCACCAATGAAACGTTTTTTCGCTACTCATAAGTACTCATAGAATTTTGAATATGAGTGAGCCAACAATATTGAAATTTAACTACTCTTATTTACTCATACTCACTACAACATTGATTTAAAAGTACAAGTTGCAATGAGTATGAGTACAACGTTGACATCAAACTCATAATATTAAAAAAAATTGATTCATACGCCTACTCAATCAGATTCATAATTTTAAAAAATTAGTGTTATAAAGTCATGAATGATTAGAGTGATTCGAATCATTCATCAAAATTTACAATCTTGGTTGTTGTTGCATTTACAAAAAAGAAGAAAAAAAGGAAAAGACAAAGACAGCAAGCAAAGCAAACACACAACCTTCCAGTGAGTATTGTAGTGTTCGTACGTGATTCGCGTATATGTTGAGTTATGGAAAGTCGAAATCAACAACATCATGCTATTGTTACGTATGAGTACGATGAGTACTTCAGACTTTGAATATGAGTAGTATGAGAATGATATTAAAATAAGTATGAATGCGTATAAGTATCAGAAATTATGAGTATGATTCGAATCTACTCATTTTTTTTAATACTCATTGCTGACCTCAGAAGCAAAGCATTCACCTAACCTTCTAGTGAGTATTATAGTATTCGTACGCGAATCATGCTTATTTTGTGATTCGTGTAAATGTTGAGTGAACTTGAGTCGAAATCAACAACATCATGCGTATTGTTAAACTTTGAATATGAGTGGTATGAGTATGAAATTAAAATAACTATGAATGCTTATTAGTCAGAAATCATGAGTTTGATCCGAATCTACTCATCTTTTTGATTATTCATTGGTGATCTCTGGTCCCTAGCCTTCTGCTCCAAAGCTCATTCAGTGCATACTCGTCGATGTGTATGGGTTGGATTTTGTATAGGTGCAGGTTCAAGTCACAATGCAAAATTCGCCAAATTGTTAATACGATAGCGTGCTTGTTTAAGTGTCATGTTTAAGATTGCTCAACATAGTGTGCATTCTTACGGACTTTCCATTCTGTATGGCAAACACACGCCACTGCTTGACGTTTATCGCTGTATGGTACACATATTCGCTTGCCATTCTAACATTCGATAAACCGCCGTCTTGCACCAATAAGAGGTCTTTGTAATTGTCACGAGCGATGAGATACTATGTATTCCACAGAAGATGTTAGCATTCCTTATTATATCCCCATGCTATGAAGCCAAAACTTCAATTAAGCCATTAGTTTACCACAACTGTTTACGAAATCCAATTGTTTTTCATATCAGTGTTAAAATCTATTGAAAATTCAAACAAATTTATCAACAATTTTGACGTGATAGTCTTATGGGATTTCACTTACAAAAACATTACAAAACAAGGATATGAATGCAAAAATTTTTTTGGCCAACAGCCAAGGCAATTTTCTAAGAAAAAATTGAATGAGTTTTAAAAGATTGTAAAACGGTTTTGAAAAAAAGAATTTATTTTGAAAACATTTTTATGAACATGCAGTGAAGAATGATAATAGAAGCTTAACAATAAGGGTGGTGTGGCTAAATTGTAATCCTGACTAAAGGGATTGTAATGAAAGTCAGCGTTGCCTAGTAGGTAGTGTGTTAGGTTAGTAGCTTGAAATATTCGGGTGTCTTTCAAGCGACAGCCTATACCATCGAAAGACGTGCTCAATTCAATTTGAATATGAGATAATAAAAACAGGACATAGCAATGCTATCTGAAAAAGCTCCTCGGCTGGATCCGAGGTTATTTGGGATTTTTCAACAATGAGCAAACCGACAAATTTGGCGATTATGGGCTTTTTATGAGTGTAAGTTTTGTTGTTCATCATCATCATCAATGAATCGTTTTTCGCTACTCATAAGCAGTCATGAAATTTTGGGTATGAGTGAATCAACAATATTGAAATTCAACTACTCTGATTCATTCGTACTCTCTACAACAATGATTTCTAAGTACAGGTTACAATGAGTATGAGTACAACGTTGACATCAAACTCATAATATTCGAAATATGTTTGATTCATACGCCTACTCATTCAGACTCATAAATTTAGAAAAATACTTATAATACTCATAAATGATTCGAGTGATTCGAATCATTCATCAAACTTTACAGTCTTAGTTGTTGCAGCAGAAGAAAGAATAAGACTAAGACAGCAATAAAGCAAACACACGGCCTTCTAGTGAGTATTGTAGTGTTCGTACGCGAATCACTCTTATTTTGTGATTCTTGAAAATGTTGAGTCCTGGACAGTCAAAATCAACAACATCATGCGTATTGTTAAGTATGAGTAAGGAGTAATGAGTACTTCAAACTTTGAATATGAGTAGCATGAGCATGATATTAAAATAAGTATGCATGTATCAGAAATTATGAGTATGATTCGAATCTACTCATCGTTTTGAATACTCATTGCTGATCTCTGGTAATCAGTCCTTTCTTAGACAGTCCTGTCCTATAGAACACTTATTCAAAATGGGGGTTATCTAGAGCCCAACATGTTGGGATGTCTGTAACGATGAGAATGTACTATCGAAACATATTCCTTGAACTTGTGAGCCAATGGTATAAACACGTAAGTAATTTTTTTCCTTTTACGCTTGCGAACAAACGATAGTCTATACTATCAATGGCTTTGATTAGAGTGTCAATCCATTGCTGCTTACTTCACTTGCCGTATTAAATACGTATGGATTGGGAATTTTCTATACTATTCAATTGAAGACTGGATTTGTTAATCTAGGTTAGACTGATACACTTACTGATCTTTATTGTGTCAGTAACTGAAAGCAGAAATTTAAAAGTTTGAATGAATTTATTGAGTTTACACTGGATTATCACTTTATATTGCACACGATATCAAAAGTCATCATCATCATCACTTATAACTTCATTTTTAAGAACTTTATGCAAATGCAGTGGCAGTTACTTACCACCTTAGTATTCACGAATTTTAAGTCAGCTTTTTTCCTTTTAAATTAATGCTGCTGTTGCCATTATTGCTGCTGTGTACTGGTTTTAGATTACTTTGTATACTATAGAAGAAGTACACCGACAATCACATACAAAATCTTTGTTGTTTAGATCATGGACATGCTACAAATGAAAAGTAGCAGCAACCAGAGTAAAAGTAACAATGTAACGTTTCTCAACAATTTCTTTATAATTTTCACAACAATAACGGGACACAAAATGTGATCACGGAAAGGCAGATGCTGCGTTACAATAAACCAATTGTTGACTTATAATTTTCTAATACATGTACTGGAGTATCATGCTTTAGTGTTCGAACTGAAAGCATATTTTAGGCGACTCATATATATTTTTAAATTACTTACACTTGACAAGTTTTTAATTACAGGCGAAATAATTTTCTTGCTTTATATATAATAAACATTTGCAGTAATAGTTTTAATATCAACAATTACAACACAATTTTGAAACAATCGAATGAATCGGTCATGCAGAAAACTATTAAACTATTATCAGTAACATACTGATAATACTATGTCTAATTTTCACCCAAAGGCTCATACATACATACACGGCGCATACTTTAGGCTGAATTTATGGGCTTTGGTATGTTGATTATTCGCATACACCTGGGGCTTAAGAAAAACAAACAAGAAAAAGTCTAGCGGGATCAAATCTCACTATATCGGTGGGTAGCTCACATCATCTCCACGGGAGATGAAAATATCCTCAAATTTCTCGTGCTGCAGATTCAATTTGTCCTGAGCTTTGTGGCTTGTTGCGTCATGGCTTTCAGATCATGTAATTCATGCCATAAAAGTTGGTAATCATAGGCCTAAAACTGTCGCTGGTGACGGTAGTGGCAAATTCGTTCTCAAAGACATATGGCATGATAACGCCACCAGCTTATAATCCACACCAAACAGTGACTTTTTGGCGTGCATTGCATGAATCTCTTGTGAATTGGTATTGAATCAAAATTTGAACATTTTGATTGTTCACGTACCCATTTATCCAGAAATGGGTTTCATCACTAAAGTTGATTTTTTGATGAAAATTAGTGTCCGCAGTCTACTGCTGCAGAGACCATTCGGCGTATACTTGTCGATGTCTATGCTCCTATAACTTTAGGCCCTGCATCAGTTGGATTTTGTGCAGGTCCAAGTCACGTTGCAAAATTCGCCAAATTGTTCTAGTAACATACATGCAAACATAATTGTTCATCACAGCCATACAGTCAGTATTACGAGATCTAACTTCTCACAGCACCAAAGTTGTGTGTGTTAATTTTATACATGAGTGACGCTATCTACAGTTCAGCTCCGACTTGGAACGGCAAATTTTTGAGAATCTTTTCATGTCAATTTCATTAAACTCTCAGAGTTTTTGCCAGAAATCAGCAGAGAGGAAGTCGCCGAAGAAATATTTTTTCATATTTCGTTTTGTAGGAGAGATCTGTCTGTTTTGAACCGCGGCCTCACGTCTAATAAGCCAGCACATTACCCACTAGACTGCGGCATATTCTACTAAGCGACACAAAATCGTCTGCCTCGAATTCTCCTACTTTTTGTCGATGTACGGCTGTGGATAATCGTTAACTGAAACAGAGGATCACCATACTCTGTGAGTATTCCTCTCGGTAGGAAGAACATGTCTTTTGTTAAATGGTCACACTAAGTACTACAGAACTCATGACTCATGAAGAAGAAGATTCGTAATGCCTCTGCTATTGTTTTCAGGACACCCCTCTGAGCGAAGTTTTTCAAATTCGATTTTTTCAGGTTATTATCAATAACCGTAAAGACTTCCAATCAGTATGAGTTCTTAGGTATGATATACATTCCCAGAAAATGGTAAGCGAGAGACTTTTAGCATTTTAGGGGACTTTAACACTTTTTCGTTAGATTGGATATGTAGGCATGAAGGTAATCAAATAGCATAACATCAGGTAAAATAAATCCCCTTGGAAACTGGAGAAAAAGGAAAATTTCGTATTAATTGGCGAGACGCTGGAATCAGTGGTTTAGACTTTTGACAAATAAATTGATTTCGATAAGTAGAGAAATTTGAAACATCTTAATGGGTTTACCCAATGCATTATTCAAGTTGAAATTATTGCCTCTGAGACTAGAATATTGTTACCTTTTTACCTGTTTAAAAACATTTAGAATATGAGTTCGTTGATTGCAAACAAAATAAAAATAAATATGTGCTTAGTTTCAATTAAGCTCTTTATTGTTCGTACTACTTTTGTGTGCCACCGTATACAACTTGACGAATACAACAATAATTTGCTTGTTCCCTACTCCTCTTTGCTTGCAGCACAGATCTTTTCAACGAAGATCTTCAAACCAGGACTGTTTTTTTTCACACGCAACGCGTCTTCCCACAAGACGTAATCAGTCTGATTAAGGTCCTTAAAGTCGACCGTTCACCGTTTCGCCTTCTCGAGAACTCTATCGCGACTGCATTGTTGTTTGTGTATTTTGTTCACATTGTTTGTTGTTGCGTTCTCGCTTACTTGTCTATTCACTTTTCTTTCATACTGATGTTGTTGGTTTACTTGCAATAAGTTCGTTGTATGTGTTTGTGTACCGTTTGCTCATTTTAATGTTAATCGATGATACACCGTTTCCATTTTCGTAACAATATAGTTTCTGGTAACTGCATATGACAATCGCAGATGGTGTGAACGTTGTGGTGGTTGTTGCCATTCGATAAAGATTAACGGTGAATTTCTTTCAGTGTTTCATTTCGGCTAATAACCATTACGGACAATTAAATAATTTATCATTCAAAAATATTTGAAATAAATTATGTTTCTAATTACTGCCTGGTTTATAGGTCTTCATGCCGCAATTAGTTTCATACGAACCTTAAAACAGAAGACAATGTTTTTTAAAATTTTAATTATTTTCATCACTTTGAATATGCTTTTGATGACATGTCAGGTAAAACTATTAAACACTAAAACAGTGTCATGTGATTTATTTATTAATTACTTAGGCTGCCAAACGCCAATTTAGCATGGAGTTCTCTAATATCACTTGCCAAGCGTTTGGCAAACGTCTTAAGCTTTTCGATTGCAACTATCTGAAGGTAAACAAAGAACACTATCTCTTTAATGAAACAATTAAATTCGATAGGGATATGGGTACAGAGTTGAAAGTGCGCATTTGGCTTGATGCTAAACCGACTTTTGCCAAAAAGTCGTTCCGCTTTGCTGATGTGAAATTTGAGGCGTGCAGTATTTTCGAAATCAAATTTGATTTACAATTACTGCATTTAGTTATGGAGGAATTCAAAAAGTCCACCAATCTGCCACAACAGTGTCCTTTTAAGGGGGTATGTATAATATGGTGGATACTGATAGTAAAATTCATACATTTAATGCTTTATTTTTTTTTTTAATTTTTAGAATGTTGTGTATAAAATAAATAACTTTGCAATGAAGACCCAATATATACCAGTTTACTCACCAGCATGCAATTTTACCTTTGGTTTCGACTATTATGATTCCAATAATTTGTTTGGCAGCACAAAAATATATGGAGCTTTAATTATGTGATCTTGTTAGTTTTGATTCTGAATAAATAAAATGTAGTTTTTTTTTATTGACATTCAGCATGAGATATATCGAAACGAACCGACGAATATTTTTCTTATCCTACAACATATATGAGGGAAAAGGCAATGGAAGTTTACAAAACCAATTCGAACTTGAAAGACCAGCAGTTTATTCTTTAGACCATACATACATAATTAAGAGACCAGCTTGCATCCTATAAAAGTGGTCCTCTACTCTTGGATTGTTTCACTTGATAATCACCTGGAAGTTCCTGACAAAATTTGGATTTAAATAACTCTGTGCATAACATCATAACATAACAAATCTTCTTTATACAATACTTAGAACAGGATGACAAATACCTGGTGTGTTCATGACGCAAGGCTATCAGCTCCTCAGTACTTTCTGTGCTCATTATATTCGACATATTCTTCCTACCGAGAGAAATACTCTCACAATATGACCGTTCTCTGGTTAACGATCAGAGATCAATGATGAGTATTCAAAAAGTTGAGTAGATTCGAATCATACTCATAGTTTTTGATACTTATACGCATTCATACTTATTTTAATATCATACTTATACTACTCATATTCAAAGTTTGAAGTACTCATCGTACTCATACTTAATAATACGTATGAAGAAATAAGTATGATTCGCATTCGAAGACTACAATACTCACTAGAAGGTTATGTGTTTGCTTTGCTTGCTGTCTTTGTCTCATTCTTTCTTGTTTTTTTTTTTTTTTTTGTAAATGTAACAATAACTAAGACTGTAAATTTTGATGAATGATTCGAATCACTCGAATCATTTATGAGTATAATAAATATTTTTCTAAATTTATGAATCTGAATGATGAGGCTTATGAATCCAACATATTTGGAGTGGTATGAGTTTGAAGTCAACGCGTGCTCATACTCATTGTACTCGTACTTATAAATCAACATTGTAGTGAGTATGAAAGAATCAGAGGAGTTACATTTTAATATTGTTGACTCAGTCGTACTCAAGTTTCATAAGTACTTATAAGTAGCGAAAAAAAGATTCATTTCTGATCTCTGTTAACGATCAATGATAGATCGACAAAACGCAGAAGAATACTAGACAATCGATTTTAAGAGGCTTACTAGATCTCAGCCTTTTGTGGACAACAATTTTGAAAATTTTGCGTCGTGGCTAGGGCACTCATACATACATACATAAATACATACATAATTGGCCATCACAAGCCTTCAGTCCGGTTTACAACCTAGCTTCTCCCAACACTTATGTTGTATGCATTAATTTTATCCATAAGTGCGGCGGGACCTACAGTTTAAAGTCGATTCCGAACGACAGATTTTTGAGAAACTTTTGATGATAACTTTATTGATTCTTAGAGTTTCCAGTGTTCTGTTTTCTCTTTCGATTACTACGAGCCTGTCAAACAGTTGGCCTGCATTCATTTGCCGCTCGATTTGCATAAAATGTAACTTTCAACAGCCGGTTCGCAGCCAATAACCTCCTCTAATGGATGACGTGATCCAATGGATGATGTGATCCGCTGTGTTCGAATTGGCTGTCTGAAAGCGTAAATCACTGCGGGTATTGTCGGAATTGCCAGTTATACCGGACAGGTATTACTCCATAATCCATAACTCAACACAAACAAAAATCACAAAATAAGTATGATTCGCGTAAGAACACTAAAATACTAACTAGAAGGTTGTGTCTTTGTCTCTGTTTCTTTTGCTTTTTTTGTAAGTGCAATAACAACTAAAACTGTAAATTTTGATGAATGATTCGAATCACTGGTAATAATCCTGTCCTCCGTGCGCTCTTGTAATACATATTTTAACACAATGTATGAGAGCGCATGCGCATCTACCGTCATGAAGCGCCACCAACAGTAGCTGTCACTCACAAAATAAATTATGACTGCTCCTCCGATTTGCATACTAAGGATGGTGCTACACCAAAGTCGGTTTAGATCTCTCTTGTGGTTGTGTAATGGTATCTGCGCAGATATTACAGCAATTGCCAACAATTGAGGAGACTTGTAACGCACACAGCGTGATTTGGAAGATGCCATAGTTTGGTTGGTAATGTGTTGGCTTATTAGACATGAGGTCATGGAACAAATTCTAGGTCAGACATCTCGAACAATAAGGAAATATGAAAAAATATTTCTGCGGCGATTTCCTCTCACCAGATTTCTGGCAAAAATTCTGAGTGTAAAATAAAATTGCCAGGAAAAGTTTCTCAGAAATCTGTCGTATGTGGTCGACTTTTAACTGTAGGTTCCACAACTCATGTATAAAATTAACATACACACAACATAAGTGGTGGTCGAAGCTCGTTCGTATTCCTGACTGAAGGGTTATAATGAATAGATAGCTTTTGTCCCCATGGTCCTCTCTGGTTCGACTGACCGTTTGTAGAACATTTATGTGTTGTCACCAGCAGGATTTCATGATATTTGTGCTCTTGCTTGAACGCCACGTGGTATCAAATGCCACAATAACAAGTGATGTTTCACAAAAAAGGGATGACATATTACTTGCAGAAAAAACAAAAAGTAATATTTCTCTTCCAAAGGAATGCCAAAATACTTGCAAAAAAGTTTTGATGTAAGTTAATGTATGAAAACTTTACAGTTATACTAATTTTTTAATCCTCTGTAGAAAAAAATATTTGCAAAATATTTTGATACTGCCTCACCATTGGCAACCCTAATTCTAATACATGAGAAAGTAAAACAACACGTTCGTACTTGTACTCAAACTAGCAAATTAATACCTGTAATTGAAGATAAAAGTTGAGATGAGTGTCTGCGTGTGTATATGTATGGTATGTATGGAAGTTTTTCTCGTGACGTTGAATTCTGGACTTAAAACTACAATTTCTAAAGTTAACAAAACTGACAGTGAGTACGTACTTCAAACAATGTTTTTGGTACAAGAAGATACTTTTTTCTACGATTTTGCTTTAGTTTCGAGTTTTGGAAGTTGAAGTAGTTGTTGTCTACGGGAAAAAATTACAGAAAATAAATTATTGGCGTGTAAGACCGCCTAAATAGTACCGTATATTTTAAACTGAATGGAGGATACGATTTAGTTATCTTGTAGGACTATCTGGTGCCAACTCATATTATTTTTCTTACTTATTTACTTAATATGTTAAACACAATGAGCCCTATGTGGCCTAAGTGTGTCTACTCAACTTTCTTTGTTGGACAGCCAACTCTAACTACTTTCGTACTTAATATGCTTTAACTACTCGTTTTTCGGATTTCATTTTTCAAATTCTTTTAGCCTGGTTCGATTACATGAACTCCTCGACTTGGTACTCCTAACCTAGCCAAAGTCATTCTCTTGTAGGCGTTTGCTTTTATGTCTAGACCAGAGGTCAGCAATGAATGGTTTTGTCTCTACTCATACGTACTCATGAAATTGTATAAGTATAATTGAGTCAACAATATTAAAATTTAACTACTCTGATTCATTCGTACTCACTACAACATTGATTTATAAATACAAGTTGCAATGAGTAGGAGGACAACGTTTATATGAAACTCATAACATTCGAAATATGTTTGATTCATACGCCTACTCATTCAGATTCATAAATTTAGAAAAATACTTTTAATACTCATAAATGATTCGAATGATTCGAATCATTCATCAAAATTTACTGTCTCAGTTGTTGCTGCAATTACAAGAAAAGAAAACAGAAAAAGGAAAACAGACAAAGCCAGCAAGCAATGCAAACACACAACCTTCTACTGAGTATTGTAGTGCTCATAAGCGAATCATACTTATTTTGTAATTCTTTTAAAAGTTGAGTAAAGGAGAGCCGAAATCAACAACAGTACGATATTTTGGGATATGAGTACTATTACTATTACTCTGATATTCGAATGTACTCATCCTTTTGAATACTCATTGCTGATCTCTGGTCTATACTTAGGCGCTAGGATTTTAACACGCTGAAAATGTTGTATATCGTTGACAAGTTCATACAACTCGTTATCCATTCGAATGCGAATATCGCGGTCCATCCTCATAGGACCGAATATTATTCAAATATACGCTACGGCTTCTCTGGGTGGAGCTCAACGGAAATGTTTAATTTTCAACCACTATGGCGACCAATTTAGACCGAAATTGATCATTAACATAGGTAATGTTAGCCTTGAGGAGGGTTGTGTTCAAATCGCTCGATCCTGGTGGCCAGCTCGCTTCACCTCGCTTCACGTGGCATGACCATGTTCTCAAATTGCTCGTGCAGAATATCAAATGTGACATGAGCTGTGTGGCTTATAGCGCCGTCCCCATGTGCTTGGTATCAAGGTTATGGGAATAAATGCGTGGTATAAAGAATTGAAGCCATCAAGCCGAAACAATTAAATCACTCAGGATTGTAGAGTCCAGGATCTTTCCTCTTCTTTTGAAATCCAAATAATCCAAAAATTTTTGTTCTTTCGGTTGAACAGGACACAAAATACGTTCATAGCATAGTGAACTTTATGGTCAAATTGCATTTTCTCTTATCTGTTGGAGTTCCTTTAACGTGTATGGGTTTTCCTGTCATTGCATTTGTTTTCATTGCAATTTTTTTTCCTTTTTTTTTTATTTTTCAACTCCTTTATTCATTCACCCACCCATCAAATTTTCCATCATTCCTTGCAGTTGTTTGTTTGTTGGCATTTTTTTGGCGAGGCTTCTTCCAGTAAAGATGTATGAGAGGTTATTTGTTTTTCTGCTGAAAACTGTTTGAAATAAAAATAGCAGGAAATTTTAACGCATTCATCCTGTGCTGAGTTGTTAGCGACGTTGAAATAATATGTTTACGTTTCGTTTACCAATGCTTGCTACTTGCTCCCACCTTGTTGAGTCATGCAACAATTTTCAAGAGTGCAGTGAATGCAATTCTTTTATACTGTTTTTGTTTGTTTGTTTGTTTTATTGCTCCTTATCCAGGGATGCTCTCACTCACTTTGTTATTTTCGGTTGTTTGTTGTTTTTTTTCCGCTAAAAACACTTGCCTAACCAGCCCGATAGAAGAGAATACATTTAGTAAAATTAGTGCACAATGGAAATTAATTTTGTTCAGGTAGTGCCTATCAGATACGCATTCATACTTATTTTAATATTGTTACGAAAATGGAAATGGTGTAACATCGTTTAACTTAAAAATGATAAACAAAAACTGCAAAAATAAAAACCGTACACCAACAGTATGAATGAAAAGCCAAGTAAGCAAGAACGCAACAACAAACAACGTGAACAAAATACACAAACAACAATGCAACCGCCATATAGTTCTCGAGAAGGCGAAACCACGAACACTCGACTTCAAAAACATTATTCAGACTGTTTACGTGGGCATATAAAAAAGCAAGACAAAGCAGGCAAGGAGTAGTAGTCTTGTGTGAAGACGCGTTGCGTGTGAAGAGAACAGTCGTAAAAATCTACCGAACAATTGCAAGCAAATTAGTGTTGTAACATCAAGTTATACATAGTATTGTGCGAGCAATAAAGAATTTATCTAAAACTAAACACCAATTTTATTTTGTTTGCAATCACATACATACATACATACATAATTGGCCATTACAACCCTTCAGTCAGAATTACGGCCTAGCTTCTCAACACCACTAATGTTGTGTGCGTTAATTTTATACATGAGTGGCGGGACCTACAGTTTAAAGTCAACTCTGAACGACATTTTTTGAGAAGCTTTTTCATGGCAATTTTTACTCTCAGAGTTTTTGCCAGAAATCTGCTGAGAGGAAGTCGCCGAAGAAATATTTTTTCATATTTCATTTTGATGTCTGACCTGGGATTCGAACTCGGGCCTTTCGTCTAATAAGCCAACACACTACCTACTACACCACGGCGACTTCTGTTTGCAATCAACGAACTCATATTCTAAACGTACTTAAAAGGGTAAAAACGTAACAATATTATACTCATACTACTTATATTCATAGTTTGAAGTACTTATCGTACTCATACTTAATTGTTTTACATACACACCTTTTTAACCTTTTAAAAACGTTTAAAATATGAGCTCGAAGATTGCAAATAAAATAAAAATAAGTTTGTGTTTATTTTTAATTAAAATTCTTTATTATTCGCACAATTCTGTGTGCCACTGTTCACAATTTGATGTAAACAACAAAAATTGCTTTGTTTGTTATTCCCTTCGCATAAACAATAACAATTACTGGGCAAATATACGACAGATCTTTATAACGGAGATCTTCAAACCATGATTATTTTTTTTTAAACGCACCCCGTCTTCACACAATATTGACTGTACTTCCCTAACTCACTCGCCTGCTTTGCCATGCCTTTTATATGGCAACGTAAACAGTCTGATGAATGTTCTTGAAGGCGAATGTTCGTGGCTTCGCCTTCTCCAGATCTCTATAAATATAAACATCGTTGTTTCGTTATTGTTGTTTGTGTATTTTGTTTTCATTTATTCTTGTAGTGTTTGTTATTGTATTTTTGTTTACCTTTTATCATTTCTTATGCTGGAATTTGTTGGTATAGTTTTGATTACTTGTTTGTAATTTTTTATGCTGGTGTTTGTTGTTATATTACACAGTGCGACAAACTGTAAACAAGTTCATTGTTTTTGTAGTTTTTGTTTATAATTTTAATGTTAAACGATGGAAAAACAAAACAATATATTCTGTTGATTACAGAACAAATGCCAATGGCTTCTTGGGATAGCCACCATTTTTTCATCACTAGGGCTGCTGGTTTTATATGGAATTGGCTATAAGGGAATGAGGCACAATTTGTGGCCAAGGGTTTGTTATCAATCATATCAATAATCTTCATTTGGCCCTTTTTATGCTAAAAAAAGAAAGGAATGCTCTCTTCAAATTACTGTTTAAAGTAATCCATTAAAAATGTTGCATAATATATTCCTTATGTTAATACAAATACTTTACAATAATTTATTTTTATTTATTTAATACGTAATTTGATTTATTTTTAAAATTATCATCAACAGAATTGGGTTAAAGTGTCACTGACATCTAAACCAAAAAAAAACACAATTCAATTGAAAAAGAGTTTAAAGAACTGCAACAAACAACTTATCGAGTGCACTTAACCAACAACAAGTGGTTTTTAATCAATTTTGAGGTACTTTAACACTAAACGAATTGGATTATGTACAATATAAGGTATGAACATATAATCCTTTAGTATGGATTACAGTCAAGCATTCACATCAGCCATGTAGTGAGAGTTTGTTTTATAAATTAATGGAGGGATTCTATAGTTTAATGTCTAATCGGAATGATAGATTTGAAAAATGTTTTCATGCCAAGCAGCTAAGTCCATAAGCTTATGTTAGATTTTTGGTTAAAGGAGTTTTTCGGCGACTGAATACTTTTTTATATGTTTTTCTCTATATTTCAGAGAAATATTTAGATATTTTAACTCTTGAATCCTTATCTAGCAAGTCAACACTATCTAAAGATTAGCAATGAATCGTTTTTTCGCTCCTCATAAGCACTCATGAAAGTTGAATATAAGTGAGTCAACAGTATTGAAATTCAACTACTCTGATTCATTCGTACTCACTACAACATTGATTTATAAGTACAGGTTGCAATGAGTATGAGTACAGCGAAGTATTAGCTTACGGCAGTCCCGCTGGTGGAGAGTGGTTGAAGAATGTAGGGGGTGAGTTTAATACGTAGGTACCAGTGATGGCACATCGTGCACTCTTTTGTCGGAACAAAAGTTTCTTTCCCACCTCCGGCACAAGACAAAAAAAATTTCCGTGCCGGTTCATCCGCTTTTTTTCTGCTCTACACAACAATGGTCCTCTATGCCACAGTAGGCTGGTGTTGCGTCGATCTTTAATGTGCAGACAGTCTATGCAACTCTTGACAACATGTTGCCTTATTTAAATTGCAAAGAGTATTTAGTTTTCTTTTTCTTAATTTTTGTAATATTGCAGCAGTAGCAAGCATGACTGACAGTAACAAATTATTCCATGCAAACATTATCTATAACGTCAGATCAATTTCTAACAGGTAGAGAAGATAAAGAAAAAATAAAAAAAGATTTCGTTTTATTGTGGTATTTGTGGAATTGTGGTATCTGTGTTTGTCAGGGGATAATGGTATAAAGTTTGTGAAAACAAATTAAGACGGTATGAATATAAAATTTTTAATAGGAGTAGAATATGACTTTCTCTTATTATAGCCTACTAGCTAATACCCGGTGTGCTTCGCTACCCCCATCGAAATTAAATATGTGCATAATAATTAAAAAATTTTTTATTTAGTAATTAAACTATGCAATTTTTCTTAAAGGTTTATTCTAATTTCATTTGATGACAATATATTTCATTTAAATTCTAAAATAATACATTAATGAGCTATTTATTTCTTACTTGCTAAAATTTAAAATATACTTTTTTTCTTAAATAAATAATTCTTATTCCAATGCCTTGGGATACACAATATTTTTTGTTTTCCCCTCTGCGGGTTTTCCTACTCGCGAACATGCGACGTAAAGCTGTCCATGTGAGAAACATGGATTTTCTAGATTAAGTCCACAAACTTGCAAGGACTGACCTTGAGCTTTATTAATTGTCATTGCAAATGCTAGGCGAATAGGAAATTGAAGGCGCTTGAAATCGAATGGCAATACATCAGTTTCCTTAAACTTTCCAGTTATAATGGTCGTTCATCATTTTTTATTGTTAGTTGAGTGCCATTACAAAGTCGTGGAGGGTCAATATTTCTAAGTGAAATAATGTGAAGACCGTATTTTTATAAGTTCTTAGATTCCCATCGATCTTGTTGAGAATATTGCTGTTGATGGAATTAACGTCAATATTTTTGGATGCCAGTAACGCACGTTCATATAACCATTGCATATTTTTTAAATTTTGCACGATATTGAGAAATATACAATTTATTAATTCTTCTTTGGATTGTGTCATTCTGCAAAAGTCTGAAGGAAATTTTATATACTTTGTTATAGGATCCATTGGAATTCTTCCGTTACCTAAATCAAGCAATTTTTTGGAAAAAGTTCAAGCTGAAGCATCACGTTCCAACTGAACACGCATATTAGTAGTTAACTTTTGAGTGTGAACATGTCGCCAAAGGTGTTTCATTTTTGTACATGAGTGCATTGCAATATTGGCAAACTCGTCGATTCACCACCATTCGTTTACGATTTTGTTCTCGACGCAAATCATATTGCTCTATACTTACTGCTGCTCTTCTTATTGATGTTCGAATCCTGTGACTTTCTACTCGTGATTCATGTTGGACTTCTTTTTCATTAGCTCGTGATGCTGTGGTACGATTTTGCTGGCTTTGTAGCCGACCTTCATGTTCCAACGGTGTCTCGGTAGCTCGTGAGGTTGTCGCATGTTGTCGAAGACCTTCAAGACGTCCTTCACGTTCTGAAGGCGTTTCTGTGGCTCGTGCTAAAGAGGTAAGATTTCGTTGACTTTTAAGGCACTCTTGGCTTTCTGAAGGTGTTTCAGTAGCTCTTGATGGTGTGGCACGTTGGCGTAGGCCTCCAAGGCGTTCTTCGCGTTGTGATGGCGTTCCGGCTCTAAAGGTTGAAACTCTTTTCAGTCCTGAGGCGACTTTCACGCTCTTCCGAACTTTCATTTGCTCTCTGGGATTGCAAACGCAATGCATTTTTAGTGGATCTGGAAAGGGATGCTTTTATTGGGGGCATTTTTATAAATTGTTGCAAAATAAATGTCACTCAAATAACGTTTAACTTGATTAAAATCAAAGATTCAACTGAATTCCAAAACCGAATGCGTGTTATACATATGTATTCCTTTATATTTT
The DNA here is from genome assembly GCA_930367235.1 of Sarcophaga rosellei. Taxonomy (NCBI): domain Eukaryota; kingdom Metazoa; phylum Arthropoda; class Insecta; order Diptera; family Sarcophagidae; genus Sarcophaga; species Sarcophaga rosellei. The sequence goes on along the minus strand of OV884021.1, from coordinate 28,587,362 downwards.
ACCTAATATGAATAGGTAAAAAATCGGTTCAGGTCATGAACCTTTTGAAAAAGAAATTAAGGTTATTAAAATTTAACAAATAATTGTGTTTGCGTCAGTCACAGGTAATTTTTTTGATGAGTTTTGCAACTACTTATTTTATTTGGGAACAATATTGACAGTTTACATTTTATTACTTAGGTAATTAAAAGTAATGAATGAAAATATTACTCCCTATTGTTACATGCCCATTCATCGCCCAATAGAATGCTGATTACAAAATTTAATGTGGTTTTCAAGATATGCGACAAATAAATACTATTTTTATTAGTTACCCATTTTTAGAAGTAAACAATAATATAACTATTACATATGTAGATGTGTATGTATATGAGATCAATATATAAATAGTATGCATTTTAGTACTTACTGTGTACATGAGTTGAAAATTTCAAACTCAATCATTTAAGGGTCATATACCTTACTATTGCATATTTCAAAATATAATAATTTCCACTCCTTCCTAAAGCTGGAATACAAAATTGGAGACTCTAGCTTTTATAGTTTTCTAGATATACAGATTTTAATAATTAGTTCATATAGAGTTTGCCACGCCCCTAATGCTTGATCGCCCATTTTTAACAAAAATATTGATATTGAACCTTTAGATATTCGTACAAAATTGGAGAGTCTAACTGTTATTTTTCTTCATATGGGAGGTGACACGACCGCTTTTGTTGAACTCCCTATTTTTGTCCAGAATATTCAAAATTTACAAAATTTTGGTTACAAAATTTTTTTCTTTCCCTTCTATCTTTCCCCCCGCGTCGTTCTTTACACTTAATTTTCTTTGGTTTTATACATCAAGAATCACAGACAGCATACTTGTAGGGGTAACTACTATGTATATGAGTAATATATTTCAAATGCAATTAAATATTAAGTATGTAGTATGTAGCATACGTGGGCATGGCCCCTCGCTCATTTGCAATATCAACATAAAAGTAGCCTATAACTCCTTCCAGACATACAGGAAGATACTGTGAAAATTTCAAGAAAATCGGTTCAGCCGTTTAATCGTCTATAAACTTCAAACATACAAACATACAAACATACAATCAAACACACATTCATTTTTATATATAAGATAAACCTCATTGCATTACAACCTTTAGCTTAGGACTACAACCAACATGTTCGGAGTGATAATTTTATCCATGAGTGGCGGGACCTATACTAGCACTAATAGTCACTTATTTGCAGAAAACCTTTTGTAGACTTGAAAACTACTTATAAACGAAAAGTTTTACTAAATCTGTTATTAGCGGTTATGAATTGAAAATATTCCATACCAACGCGTATGGCATCACAACTGGTTGTTGATACTCATTAGAAATCTACAAGCATTGGTATAAAAAATATTTTTATTTCTGCCAACCATTGTTGCGATAATCATGGCATGGAAATCAAGGGGAGAACTAAAACAAAACTACTGCAGTATGTAATACAGTATAGCAGTGACATGCATGCAAATCATCTTATTGAGTGGTTACTCTGTGGGTGGTATCTACTAACCACAACACTAACAATGCAGTGATTTACGTTGCAATACGATGCAGAGAAAAAATCATTTCTTACCGAAAATTTAAAAGTTTTAGAAGATGTTATTAGAAAAATTGTTCTCTAAAAATGTACTGGAAATGACAATTTACATTCGACTGGCAACACTGGCATTACGCTTTATTTATACATACTCTCTTCTTCTTGTCGTGATTTGACATTGCCAACTGTCTTGAAACTGGTGTTTTGATTTTACATCGCTTAACATTAAAATTATAAAAAAAGCTACAGAATGCAGTAAACAAACCTGTTTACAAATTATCGTACTACTTAATATAACAAAAACACCAGAATAAAAAACTGATAAACAAGTAAACAAAACTACACAAACACCAAAAATAAATGTAAACAAAATATACAAACAACACTACTATAATAAATGTAAGCAGCGTTGTAAACAACAATGTTTACAATTATAGAGATTCATTAGACTGTTTACTCTGCCATTTAAAAGGCAAGGCAAAGTAGGCGACTGAGTTAGCGAAGTTCAGTCTGTCTTGTGTGAAAATGCGGTGTGTTTGAAGAGGGTAATATTGGTTTGAAGATCTTCATTACAAAGATCTGACGGATAATTGCTTAGTGATTGTTATTGTTTATGCAAAGGGTATAAACAGAGAAATAACAAAGCAAAGCAATTGTTGTTGTTTACATAAAGCTGTGAACAATGGCACACATAATTGTGCGAATAATAAGGAATTTTGATTGAAACTAAACACAAATTTATTTTGATTTTATTTGCATTCTACGAGCTTAGGTTTTAAACGTTTTTAAAAGGTAAAATGACATGACAATATACTCAAGAGCATTCAATGAATCTCAAAAGAGTCTAAATTTGGTATGAATTTTATGCTGACGAAGTCATCGGTTCATATTTCTTTGAGGATAACAATTCATTTTGGGCTGAATTGAATGATCTGAACACCAACGCAATGTGATTTCAACAAAATTACCTTACTTGTCATACAGATATTCTGCAGGAACTATTTAAGAGGTCATGGTCGTATTATGTGGAGATACATATCGTACGATTTGACCCCGTTGAACTTTTCTTAAGTCGAAGATGTATGAAAATTAGCTACAAACCATAGTTATCCTGAAAGCCAAAATAACCTCTGCCTTTGGTTAAATACAGCTTTGTGCTTTAGAGTAATAGAAAATTAGACTCAGAGAAAAGTGGGCAGAACACATTCCCTTTCATGTGCTAGTTGGAGCTGAGTGAAGGAAGAAAGTCTACCGATTTCTCAATCAAAACAAAGACAAGAAAACAGTCTTTATCAAGCTTAATACTATGTTCAGATATGTACTTTTATTGAGTCAATATTCAGTTTATTGAGTACAATATTTTAAGTGTTCAGACATAATAATATACGCAGTTCAGCTGCTTATACAATATTCATTTGACAGCTGGTAAACAAAACATTGTTTTTATTTTGTATGTTTGATTTGTTGTTTTTTTATTTTTTTTTGTTTGTCGTTGTTGACTTTTGAGTTGTCAAATATCAACAGAAAGTGTTCGGATAATTGCAATATGCGCACTGAACATATTTATGATTGCTGTTGCATTTTTACTCAATATTATAACAATTTGCGTAATTATTGTGCAATAATTAATTGAAACTTTATATGAAATATTGAGCTCAATAATGGCGTTTATTGCGATTTACGCAATAAAGACGCATGTCTGAACATCGTATAACACTGTGTAAGCGGCATTTAATTTTCATTTAAGCTTCATAATTTCAGTTTATTTAGTGTAAGTCAGGAAATGACTTTTTCCCCTAACCAATCAAATTTCAAGTATGTATTTAGTTTTGCATTTTCACTTTGAAGTAAGTTGTGTTTTTTTATTTAAAACTTGCTGCGTAATCACCAGCGGCAAGAGAATTTCTTGTAGACAAGTGCTGTAGGTTGCATGCTATTGGGGAGGCATGTAAACGCATGCGTGTGGTTTTCTTTTGTGTGCTTTTCTTTAATATTTTACAAAATGTTTTTGCAAACGTTGTAATACTGGCATAGTGGTGTTACAAAATATTTCTTTTTTTTTAATGATTTCACAATTATTTAAAAGATTTCTATCATCACAAAGGAAAACATGCAATCCTTCTGTCATTTGAGTGTCAGCCAGCAGTGGTAGTGGTAAGGTGCAATAGTTAGTTATTTAACCCCAAGAACGTTGATGTCCTTCTATCAAAAACGTTCAGTTCACTTATTCATTTCGTTAGTCAGCAGAATTTCATTGAATTTTGTTTTTGTTTTTTTTTTTATCTTTGAAGTCTTAAGATGAATTTGCATAGTTTGACTGCTTTTTTCCCTTTTTTTTTGTTGTCAGCATTTCTTAATTTTTTTCAGACTTTTTTTCTTTGTCCAACTGGCAAATGGTTGCTGCTTTCAATCTTAGCTGACTTGTTACTTGCAAGCCAATATTAAGAAAGAAAAAAAAGATTTATCGCGCTTCTGTCTTTGATGTTTAGAAATCCATGTTTCTATTCCTTTTTCATTTTTATCATGGCTTTTCATTTCGTTTTTTGAAATGTTCTTTAGCATTTCGTCGTGTAAATGTAAATTGTTAACACAGGCTTTTAATTTATGCTAATGGTTTATAGAGCCAACAACAACAAACACAATAAAGTGTAATTTTATTAAAAAGAAAAAAACAATGACAATGTGTCAGACAAACATTGTATGTTTTAGTACGTGTCAAGTGAAATTACTTGACTACTTGAAGGGCTTTTAAAAGCATTTGGGTTGACGAGAACAATGTATGCAAAATAGTTACAAGTGTTGTTAGGAAAATTAAACAAAATTTTAACAAAGTTTTGTAATAAAAACATAAGAAAACTTTTAACATTATTTTAGTATTATTTGCATATAGGCGGACATCTTATAAAGCTTGATGGGGTGGAGAGAGTCGGAAGTGTAAAACTTTTCATGACTCATAAATCAGGCTGAATTTGACCGATGGCAAGGGATATGTTGGCTTTGAGGACCACTGTGTTTTTATTATCAACTTATTTTAGCCAGAATTTAATGATCGGGATACCAACGAAAACAGGACAGCTCTATGAGCGATACAGCTCATGCCACGTTGGATAATCAGCACGAGCGATTCGGAAGCAGGTGTATTCGAATAAGCCATATTCGACTTAAGAAAACCTCACCAGAAAAAGTCTAAAGGGCCCATCGAAACCTTCGGATCGATCTCGAAGCCAATTCACATCACCTTTACATGCGAATATGCCCTCAAATCGCTCGTGCAGAAAATCCTGCGACACGTAGTGCCATCCCGTTGACACTACTCGTCGTTTTTATTTTGATAATTCAATTCAGTCTTAAATAATACAATTCCGACTAAAATACAAATTGACGGTATATAGAAGTACTTATCGATGATGCCGCCAATCTAAAAATCACGCAGAATAGTGGCATTTTATGGATATATTCGACTGTCTTTAATCTCGTGTGAGTTGGTATTGTGACAACGCTGTAGTATTCATTTTATTCATTTTTATATTTGTTCATTCTCTTCCATTCGAGAATCGATAAATTTATTTTATATATATATATGTATGAAGTGTGGTTGTATGGGTGAAGCATACAATCTTCCTTGTATTAGTAGATAGATCTTTCTAGAAATTTAATTGATGTATACACATGTTTTAAGAAATAAAGGTTAGTAGTTGACACTAGTTAAAAGAAAGCAGACGTTTTTATTTAAGTCGCTACAGTTTCACCACAAGATTCGATGATTTTATTTGTTCACATACTCATTTTTGCAGAAATGGTCTCATTGCTAAAGACGTTTTTTTGCCTAAAATTAGGGTCAGTTGCCAACTGTTCCAGAGTCTATTCAGCAAACATACATCGATTTCTGTAGTGATTTATGGTGGTTTGGCAAAGTAGTCTGAATATGTGACAACTAGTGCAGCCCCTGCATAGACCAACATCTTCGATAAATTTGTTGGATTCGGTCAGTACCAAAGATCAGCAATGAATCGTTTTTTCGTTACTCTTAAATACTCATGAAATTTTGAGCATGAGCGAGTCAACTCTGATTCATTCGTATTTACTACCACATTGATTTATAAGTACAAGTTGCAATGAGTATGAGTACAACGTTGCCATCCAACTCTCACCATTCGAAATATGTTTGATTCATACGCCTACTCATTTAGATTCATAAATTTGGAAAGATACTTATAATACTCATAAATGGTTCGAGTTATTGGAATCATTCATCAAAATTTACAGTCTTAGTTGTTGTTGTATTTACAAAAACAAGAAGAACGAAAAAGACAAAGACAGCAAGCAAAATAAATACACAACCTTTTAGTGAGTATTGTGATTCTTGTAAATGTTGAGTCATGGAGAGACGAAATCAACAATATCATGCATATTGTTAAGTATGAGGGCGATGAGTACTACAAACTTTGAATATGAGTAGTATGAGTATGATATTAAAATAAGTATGAATGCGTATAAGTATCAGAAATTATGAGTATGATTCGAATCTACGCATCTTATTGAATACTCTCTGGTCAGTACAGAGACTGCACGTCATAACGGGCTGCTATATCTGTTCAAGTAAGCTTCCGTAATCAAAGCAACCACTCCAACCAATCTAGTTACCTAAATTACAACTATTTTGCCAGATGATGTTTCAACAAGATAACCCTTCTAAACTGCCAAAGTTCAGAAGTCCTTGTTAGAATACCCTATAGTTTACATCTTATTCTCTTTCGTCTTCTGTTTAAATGCTTGCAAGATATCTGTTATAAATTTTCAAAGTTCAGAAGTTCCTGTTGAAAGACCCGATAGTTTAAATCTTCTTCTCTTTCGTCTTCTGTTTAGATGCTCACGATATAGAGAATACCTCATGAAGTCCATAATTGGCGATACCCTTCCTCTCGAATACGAATTCCAGCCAGTGACTGTGGAAATCAATAGAGTTTTTTGAGTTACATTGTATGGAAGAACCCCAATGACGAATCTGTTTTTAGGCACAGGTTTATTCAACACGTATTTTGTACAATACTTAGCTGCTAAACAGTCGAAAAAATTATTACATGAGTGTAGGTCTTTATAATTTTTATTACTTTATCGACAGGGGAGGGCTTTAAAGGCAGACCTAGCATGTAGAAAACTTAAATACTTTACACTATTTTAACCAATAACTCATCAGTTTATTTATCAACACACTACTTTACTTCTTCTCTTGATAATCGAACTTTTCAAAGCATTTGCCATTAATTTTAAACACTTTAGCGACTGTACATGTCGCAACATGTCTTAAACGGCCTCCTGATAACAAGCACAAAAAGAAAAACACGATAACAAGGAATTGAAAATGAACTTTGCCGCATTGTCTTAACCCATCCAAGTATATTTCGCCATCATCTTAAGCCATTATCTGTTCCAATAAACGCGCCTCCATATGCACTCTCTCTTCGGCAAACATGCATTTTAATGTGTACACGATGGCAGAACGTATTAAAAGACAATTGAGCATCGCAAAAGTAACATTTAAAATTAAACTCTTTCCAACACTACACATCTATATACTTTCTCACGTTCAACATTGTCTGTGTAAGGATTTGAATGTCATCTTATGACCGTGCGGTTTGCTACATGAATGACAATCGATATTATTTTACGACGGTAAGCCATGTAAAGTTGAAGTTCGCTAGCTTACTTATCTATTGACCCATTATTGAGTTGATACATAAAGTTCTACTGACTTTGCTGCAAGCAATTCTCAATTCACTGGTAATAATGATAGCAATTGAGGCAGACAAAAACCAAAAAATAAAAAAGAAAGAAACCTTCATCTGAAGGAGGTGCATGCAGTATTCTATTCAATAATCATTCAGTCATCATCATCATCTGGTAGGTGGGTTTTTATAACAATTGTTTGCTGCTCAATGTATAAAGCGTATGTATGCAAAATGTAAAGATAGCAACGTTTGTTTTCCTCATCTGAAACATTAAGCATTGGGATCATGGAGCATTCAATAATGCATCAATTTTCCTTTTCTTTGTGGTTTCTACTTATCATCCGATAAGAGAATAACAACAATAGCAACGGAAAATCTAGGCAAATGTTCGTGAATGTGTGCAAAACTAAAAAGGAGGTAAACAAATACAACAACAATATTGTGCTGCAGTTTGTATCATAAATGCATAATGGGCAGCTGCAAGGTTTTAAGAATCTTAAATGCAGCCGTAATAAACTCTTACGATTAACTTACAATTACGAAACTCAGAATAGTATTGTTGTGAAATGAAAAAAAAATCTAAATACTGGTGTTTTGCTTCTACATCGTTTAACATTAAAATTAAACAACAAAAGCTATAAAAATAAAACAATCCAGTAAACAAACGTGTTTACAAATTATTGTACTGCTTAATATAACAACAATGTTCAGCATTAAAAATGGTAAACAAGTAAACAGAAATATACCAACAAACAACAGCATAAAAAATGATAAACAAGTAAGCAATAAGAAGTAGTCGCTGTATTCTAGTAGTAGGTTCGAGCCCCAGGCCAGACATCAAAACGAAATATGAACAAAAAAAAATATTTCTTCGGCGATTTCCTCTCAGCAGATTTATGGCAAAAACTCTGAGAGTAAATAAACCTGCCATGAAAAGTTTCTCAAAATCTGTCGTTCGGAGTCAACGTTAAACTGTAGGTCCCGCCAGTCAAGTATAAAAATAAGGAACACAACATGAGTGGTGTTAAGAAGCTAGGCCGTAATGCTGACTGAAGGGTTATAATGGCCAATTATGTATGTATGCAAACAAGTAAACAAAAATACAACAACAAACACTACAAAAATAAATTTAAACAAAATAACAACAATAATGAATGTAAACAACGATGTTTACATTTATAGAGAACTCGAGAAGAAACATTCGACTTCAAGCACATTCATCAGACTGTTTGCATTGCCAAATAAAAAGGCAAGGCAAAGCAAACGAAGGAGTTAGTAAAAGTTAAGACAGTCTTGTGTGAAGACTCGATGTATTTGAAGAGATCAATCGTGGTTTGAAGATCTCCGTTACAAAGATCTGGCGAACAATTGTTTAGTAATTGTTATTGTTTATTCATAGGGTGTAAACACATGAATAGCAAAAAAGCAATTGTTGTTGTTTACATAAAGTTGTAAACAGTGACACACAGAATTGTGCGAATAATAAAGAATTTTAATTGAAACTAAACACAAAATCTATTTAATTTTTTATTTGCAATCTACTTGCACATATTTTAAACGCTTTTAAAAGATAAAAACATAACAGTATTTTCCACTTATAATGTCTATAGAGGAACTTACTCATATCAATACAAGGTTTAGGACATTCATTCTAAAAGAAATGATCAATAATATCATATTCAGAATGTTTATCCATCCCCATGCAATTATTCTGAAAATATGACACAAAACGGATATAAAGTTTGTAAAACAGATTATATGGGCTCAGCACCCTTTTGTCGACAAATCAAATATAAAGGCTGACACGCAGTCGCAGTTTCAGCTACTGGCACGAGCTTCAGTGTGAATAACATTAAGTGAAAACAAGGGCATGACTACAAACACTATTTCATATGAATACAATAATGACGATGCTGTGAACAGCTTTTACAAATCTAACACTATGTGTCAGAGACAGAAGAAATGAAAGATCTGCAGAAAATATCGACGCTGTTTATAATAGTTTTTAGAAGAGTCCCATGCAATCAATTTCGAAGATCTGTTGATAACTTCATGGCTGCCGTAAGACTGTGAAAAATAAACCCAGCTGTTCGATTTTTTGGGGCTTATAAGTACTCGGCCTTTCGCTTTCCACAACTTAACGAAAATTACAAAACAACAACAAAATTAAATATAAAAAATATTTCATCGGCGACTTCCTCTCAGCAGTCCACTGGTAAAAACTCTGATAAAATTGCGATGAAAAGTTCCTCTAAAAATCTTTCCTTCGGAGTCGTCTCTAAATTGCTGGTCTCGCCTCTCATGAATAAAATTAGCGGACACGACATGGTTGGTGTGAAAAGCTATTTGTTGTAGGAACTCTTCTCCCTAATAGCGGTGACTGAAGATGCATTATCCACTGTAATGTGAGTCGTTTCCTGCTTCTATCCCAGTACAGTATTTGAAATAGTGCATCATATGGGTAGAAAGTTTTAAAGAATGAAAAACTAATTAAAATTAATGGAATATTTCCAAATTTTGTCTGTACTTTGGTATATTTATACCCATACATACATACGTATTTATTTCTTCTTTTATTTCATTTTGCCCTCTTAATAATTAATCTTGAAACAATTGTATGTGTCTTTAGTTGAAATCTTCCTTCCAATTAAGTTGCCATTAATTTGAATAAAACCCCACCATTTGGCATGATGCCCTCTCTTTATTGGCGGTTTTTCTTGAATATTTTCTTTTGAAATGTATTCCACATAAAGACATTTCATGAGTGCATGAACGTGTATATGTGTGTATATATGTATATATGCATTTAAAGCTTGTATCATTTAATTTATAAGCATTTAAACACAAAGAATGATTGTGTGTGTGAATGCTTGCCTACATATACAATAGCATGATTATACAGATTCAAATTGTATACAGAATATCATTAATTAACAAGAAATAGCTGCTTCTCTGGCAAATGGACCTATGTATGTATGTATATATCACTCTGACTGTATATGCAAATGACATACAGCAGCGTACAGAAACATGTGATAATGTAAATAATTTATTTGGTGGTCATTTTATAATTTCTGCAAAGCGAAATGAAATGAATAGAGATACAGAAGGAAAGAAGAAGGAAGGAACGGAAAACTGTCAAAAGGTAAGATGGTATATAGCGGTCAGTCTCACAATATAAGCGACAATTTTATTGCCAACAATTATGCAATAAAAATTTCAAATGGAATGAATAAAGCGTAATAAATTTGAATGGAATTGCTTTTATACAGCATATGCTCTTACGGCTTAAGCATAAAAGGAAATGAAAATACAACCGCACATCTTAAATGTGTTATAAATTTTTAAATACAGCTACTGGGTTTGTATTCGTCGTTTTCAAATTGAAAGGACACTCATCACAATAGATTGTATGAAGATGAATAGTTCATGAGTATGATGAATAAATTGTGATGAATGTTAATCCATAGTAGGTAGTGTGTTGGCTTATTAGACGTAAGGACTTGGTTCAAATACCAGGTCAGACATCAAAACGAAAATAAAAAAAATATTTTTTCGGCAACTTCCTCTCAGCAGATTTCTGGCAAAAACTCTTGAGAGTAAAACCAAATTGCCATGAAAAGTTTCTTAAAACATCCGTCATTCGAAGTGGACTTTAAACTGTAGGTAATTGTAACCCTCAAAAGCATCAAAAACAATTTCGCATCATTTCTTCTAACAGTATGTGTAAATGCTTCCCATATTTGAATGTAAATAAAACCGAGTGTGTGTGTGTAAACTGTCAGCGAAACACCTATTGATGCCATTATAAGCGGAGTATGACATATCCTCCAATGGCTCCCAAATTTGAAAAGCATTCTAAATGTCCATCCCATAAATCAGACTGAATTTGCCTCAATGGCATAGATTATGTTGCCTTTGAAGACAATTATGGTTTGTGGCTTATGTACATACGTACACCAGCGACTTAAGAAAACCACACAAGATAAGGTCTAATGGGGTCAAATTGTTCGAAATGGATCGCCAACTCACTTCGCCTTCATGGAATGTTCTCAAATCACTCATGAAGCATATCGAATATGACATAAGCTCTGTGGTAAACAGGACAGTGTTGCCGCCATCCTGGCTCCTTCCTGGCGTCGCCTGGCAAAGATTAATGCTCGCCATTGACCATGTTAAGCTGGCTAACGTCGTTCACATAGAACTATGAACCGATGTCGCCGCCAGACCAAATTTCTCACTAAATATTAAGTTTTTTAGAATGCATTGTAAGCTTTCAAATCTCAGAGGATATGGTCTCAAATTTGATAATTTTATCTGCTCACTCATCCAGAAATGGGCATCCTCGGTGAGAACGATTTTTCAATGAGAATTTTGATTTCATAAAAATTCAGCGACACATAGTTTTTTATGGTCGTTTATCCTTAGTTCCCCAGTCAATTGAATTTTATACGGCGTCAAGCCAAAGACACAACGCAAAATTCGCTAAGTTGTGACCAGCGGCACCCATGAAGTTTTCAGCAGATCTTCGAAATCGACTGCATGGGACTCTGCTAAAAACTCTTATAAACAGCGGATATATTTTCGCCAGCTCCATCATTTCTTCTGCCTCTGACACATAGTGCTAGATTTCTAAAACCTATTCAGTGCTTGATATTCGCAGGTCAAACACGTCCTAAATCTTGTATTGATATGAGTAAGTTCCTCTATAGACACTATGGGTTGAAAGTACTGTTACGTTTTTACCTTCGCCTTTTATATGACAAAGTAAACAGTGTGATGAATGTTCTTGAAGTCGAATGTTTGTGGCTTCGCCTTTCATTATTGTTGTTTGTGTATTTTGTTTACATTTATTCTTGTAATGTTTGTTGTTGCATTTTTGTTTACTTGTTTATCCATTTTTTATACTGGAGTTTGTTGGTATATTTTTGTTTACTTGTTTATCATGTAAACAAGTTCATTGCTTTTGTTTTTGTAGTTTTTGTTAATAATTTTAATGTTAAACGATTTCGTAACAGTATTTTGAAAAATATTTCATTTTGGTTTGGTACTTTATAAGGATCTTTTAGAAGGGTGTGTGTTTCGGGGGGAATGAAATGCCCGATTAGAAAAATTTTCCTGATATAATCCTATGCTTCAGTTCAGTAAAGAACTTAGCTTGGTCCCTTTTCATCATATTCGCTGCGCCAACAAACGTGGTTCCATTATACGAATAGATATGTGCGGGGCAACCTTGTCTAAAGGAGAAACGAATAAACGCTGCCAGAAAACAGTTCGTCGATATTTCATTGGCCGCCTCCAAATGAATTCCTTTCGTAACAAAGCACACAAACACTAGCACATTGTGCTAATTGTAAGACCATCACTGTATGTTTCATGAATACAGACGTCTATTGTTACATAGTTTTGTGGGCGAATGTTGAAGTAATAAAATTTCAAACAATTGAATGATTACAACCCAATTCGTATAATTATTGTTAATGACTACTCCTGCTTTATTTCTCCTTCAAGTATCAACGTTACAGGCTTCATTAGTTTTAAAATTATGAAGTCTGGCGAATAAGTTAAATGCCTTCTTCAAATACATACTTATAATTGATGTTAGAACATCCTTGTACAGTGGGGCAAATAATTGAATCACATAAATTATTTCGTAATCTTGTAAATGTTGTAATTATTGAATTTTAAGTCCCAAAACTAGCAATTATAGACGTAATCCTACGCAAAAGAGAAAAAAATATTCTGTTTTCATATCAAAATACAAACTTTTATTCATAGAAGGCTAACTATTACAACGTGAGTTACAATTACAAGCTTTAATGTTCTCAACGCTCTTTCCTATTTTTTTTTTATTATTTTGCAACATTTGTTAATGACGTAAAAAAACAAAAAAAAAAAAAAAACAAAGGAAAATTGTGGCATATATTTACAACGAACTTTTCGATGTCTGTTGTCCTGGTAAAACATGAAAAAGCATACGAGTTTTCTTTTTTTTCCTTTTCGAGTTGATTTATTTCCAAAAATAACTTTCAAGGCGTGTCCTTAAGAAGTCTACTGATATACATTGCGTGTGCACCCAAAGGAAATTCGTTTGATACGTATGAGCCTAATGCTGCGGTGTAATGTGAGCCTAATTAATTAAATTTGTTGGAGTCTATTGCCTTGTGGTAACCACTTACATGTATATGTACAGTGCGCGTTATAAATTACCGTTATGTTTATTTTAAAATTAAAACAAAAAATTACAAAAAATTTCAAAATATTATCAGATTTCAGATTCGGTCACTCTCCTTAAGTGGTAAAAAAGTTGAGTTTGATGATTGTTAGAATTTTATCCACATCTTCACACTACAGTAGCCGCTCGGTTATATGAATATCCAGTTATGTAAACTTCCAGAATAGTGAACAACAAAATTTAAACACAGGAGGTTCTAAAGAGTGAACACAGCCTATCTCTGTTATATGAACAGCTTTCAACCGTTGGTTTTTTAATGTTTTGATTGTTTAGTGATTGTCTTACATATTAAAAATCGGTTCTTCCTCGAGATAAGCAAGTGTGTGCATACGAATACAATATAATAAGGTTGTTGCATCCACAATACAAAAGTGTTGGAAGAATATTTTGAGTTTTGAGCAAGCAAATATCAAAACGGCATGGAAGCACCTATGAATGAAGTCATAGATCTAGTCAATGAATTAACGAATGGTGTACGGGAAGAGATTTAGACTTGGAATCAAGACATTGGTAGCGAAGATATAGGTAGCGAAGTTGAAGATGATGATCAAGAGCAGTGCATCGTAACAGCTGAAATTAGCACAACGGAGACAATCGAAGCATTCACTAAAGTTATCTTGGACAAAGCACTACAGAAATCCCTTGTAGCAAAAAAGTACAAAAAATATAACCGACTACTTTCATGTACATATATATTAAAAAGCTTATTAAAAATAAAAACGTAATGTAATAACAATCCTTTGAATTACTTATTTTATATTCTCTCGATTATGTGAACTTCTCCTTTTAGTGAACAGGCTCTGTTTGAATTAGTTCATATAACCGAGCGATTACTGTATTTCAAATCCTGGAAAAGACCGAAGAGAAACAAGTGGACACACACCATCTTTTTGTCGACTATAAGGCAGCCTTCGATATTCCCCTAAGGAATCGTGTTTTTAGCGCAATGTCTTAGCTCGGTATATCTGCGAAGCGGATAAGGCTATGCAGAATGACGTTGTACAATTAAAGCAACTCCGTCAAGGTAGGAATGGACCTCTCCTAACCTTTTAATACAGTGCGTGGTTTCAGTCAAGCGATGCGTTATCAAGCGACCTCTTCAACTTCGTCATGGTGAGTGTTCAATGGCACTATTCTGCAAAAAAGCGTCCACTTGCTTGCGTACGCTGGCAACATTGATATTATAGGGCCTACCAAGCGAGATATTACTGCTGACTTTAGTGCTATTGAACGGTAGTCTACTAAGACGGGTCTAGCAGGAAATGATGGCAAAAAAAGTATATTTTATCGGCAAGTAGACACGTGCGGCATATTGGAATTTATTTATCTTGCCTTCGCCGTTACCACTAAAAATTATGTCATTCAAGAGCAAGTCTTTGGTCTCAATAGGCAATTGAGTAGCAGAGACCTATCTCGTCCGAAAAAATTAATACTCTACAGCTACATGAACTCTACTAAGCACTGATGCAGCAGCCTTGAGAGTATTCGAGAGGAAAGTCCTACATAAGATCTTCGGTCCAGTGCGTGTTGGCGATGATTTTCGCATTCGATCCAACAGTGTATGAGATCCTCAACGACATGGTCGTTGTGCAGCGTATTAGCTATCGCGTTCGAAAGTAGGAGGATGCTCTGGCGAAATGGGTATATGATGCGGGAATAATTGCAAGTCGCCGTAGTCTAGTAGGTAATGTGTTGGCATTTTGGACGCAAGGCCTCGGTTCAAACCTCAAAAATCAAAACGAAATATGAAAATATACATCTTCGGCGACTCCCTCTCAGCAGATTTCTAGGAAAAACTCTGAGAGTAAATAAAATTGGCGTGAAAAGTTTCTCAAAAATCTCTTGTTCGGAGTCGACTTTAAACTGTAGGTCCTACCACTCATGTATAAAATTATGGCACACAAAATAAGTGGTGTGATAAGGTAGGCCCTAATCCTGACTGAAGGGTGGTAGTGGCCAATTATGTATGTATTGTAACAGATCTAGCTTTAAAAAGATGAACGTTTTCAAAGACCTGATACACGTTGTGCAGTGTATTAAGAGCCAGCGGCTGCCTCGGCTCGGACATGTCGTTCGAATGCAGCAGGATGCACCCGCGAGACGGGTATTTGATGCGGTAATATGCAGAAGTCGTCGAAGATAACTACCTTGTTTGCGTTGGAAGGTCCAAATCGCGGAAGCTCTGTCATAGATTGGTGTGACCAACTGGCGTAGGTGCTTAAGAAGCAGTGGCGGCTGGAAGGATGTGTTAAGACAGGCCGAAATCCGTTAATCCGTGTTTCTAATGCTCAATTAAGTAAGTAAGTAAGTAGAATTTTATCCATAGTGTACAGCTTCTTTTGACATACATACATATTTACATCCATAATTGGCTATTACAACCATTCAGTCAGGATTACGGCCTAGCTTCTCAACTCATGTTATGCGTGTTAATTTTATACATGAGTGGCGCGACCTACAGTTTAAAGTCGACTCCGAACGACAGAATTTTGAGAAATCTTTTCATGGCAGTTTTGTATTTACTCTAAGAGTTTTTGCCAAAAATCTGCTGAGGAATTCGCCGAAGAAATATTTTTTCATATTTCGTTTTGATGTCTGACCGGGAATTTAAACCGTGAGTTTGAGTCTAATAAGCCAACACACTACCTACTAGACTACGGCGACTTTCTTTTGACGCTCACTGTATATACAAAGAATTCCTGAAAATAAAGAAATTTAATGCTCGCATATCATAATTCATATTAAAAATAGTTTTTTTTATCAGACAGAAACATACATTCAAATCATAAACGTAACATGAGCATGTAGTGTATCAAAAAAAGGAAGAAAAAAGAACTTGAATTGGATGGCCTGGTGGGCTAGTGCTTAGTGCGCTATGGGGTGAATTTGTTTTTTTTTTGTTTAAATAATGAAACAAATAATGATTCAAAGTAAATAATTTCTTTTATTTCAATTGCAATTAAAATATAAAAAATATTAAAGGTTTAAATAATTTTTATGCACATAAATACATATGTAGGCCAATATGCAGTATGAGTGCATGTAGATTATATGATACACACATTATTTATTAAAACAATAAATGGTACATATACTATCAGTAAAAATATGCTGCGAATATGCAAAGAAAATTTTATTTTATTTGTTGCCGTTTAAATTTGATATTCGCACTGCCATTTACTATAGACAATAAAACCAATGAACGTATTCAGTTTTTATTTGTTTCCAAATGTTTACTGATAATCATTTCATTTAATTGGAAATAATTTTTATTGTTATTGGTTGACTATTGGCATCTGACAATGTCTCAGTATTGCTTTAAACTCCACTAAGCCAATGTAATCTGCAGTAATGTGGCTGTAGCAGACAGCATGGCAACAATTGGCTGCTCTATGCTCTATCCACACTGTATTTGGTATTGAATTTTTCGGTTAGTCACTCTTATTTGATAACAAAAAAATAAAAATTGGAAATGCTACGCCGCATATGGTTAGCAATAGTTGGCAGGTGCATAAATATTACAGCTGGCTATGACCCACCTTTTTTCAATTTTATTTGTAAAATAAGCCCTTTTCCACCATTTGTATACCAATTATATTAAATTAGGTTGATAATGACTAATGTAACACTTTAAAAAACGATTTTATAGAGGAGAACTTGATCCTTGATCGTGAGGATCAAAGAATAATTTTTGAGACATTTTTATTCTGAAAATCACTGAATAACTGACTATAATTATTGTGACTATGACATCAAAACTTATGGAATTTTCTTCGTATTGCTTAGGCTAGGTCAGACCTCTCGAACAAAATGAAATATGAAAAAATATTTCTTCGGCGAATCCCTCTCAGCCGATTTCTGGTAAAAACTCTGCGAAAGTAAAAAAAAATGCCATGAAAAGCGTGTGAAAAATCTGTCATTCGGAGTCGACTTCAAATTCATTTCCTATATAGTACCTAGGCTAAGTTAATCTTATATTAGCTGGAGATTCCCATTTTACCCATACTAATACCCATACTAATACCAAGTAGTCTAGCAGTCAGTGAAGTCTAGTAGATAGTGTTTTGGTTTTTAGACGAAAGCCAGTGGTTCGCAACCTAGCTAAGGCAAAACAAAATATGAAGAATTATTTATTTTCGAGACTTCCGCTCAGCAGTCTGCTAGCAAAAACCTCTCAGAGTAAATTTAATTACTGTAAACTGTAGGTCCAGCCACTTATGAATAAAATTAAGCATACAACACAGGTGGTGCGAGAAGCGAGGTTGTGATGCTAACTGAAGGGTTGTAATGACCATATAACATGGATGGTGCTAGAAGCTAGGTTATGATCCTAAGTAAAGAGTTGTAATGACCATAGAACATGGATAGTGCGAGAAGCTAGGTTATGATCCTAACTAAAGGGTTGTAATGACCATTTAAGTAATTTAAATCTTTATAAAGTCAGGTTTAAACATATATGGGTGTTATACTACGATATTTTCAGCTTATCTGGTAAGTCTACGGGCAATACAAACGGTTGGATTATATTCTAACCTAACCGAATCCACCTAATACATCATTTTCTGGTATTCCTTCTTTTGGCTATTATAAATGGAAATGGTGTTACATCTTTTAACATCAAAATGATAAACAAAAGCTCCAAAGAAAAACAATGGACTTGTTTACATGATTAATGAATAAAGAAAAATATAGCAACAACATCAGTATTAAAAAGGGGATAAACAAGTAAACAAAACGCAACAACAAACATTATCAGAATAAATGTAAACAAAATACACAAACAACAATGAAACTACGATGTTTACATTTATAGATGTTTCGAGAACGCGAAGTCATTCTCCTTGGAGAGCATCCATCAGACTGTTTAACCTGCGATATAAAAGGCAAGACAAAGCAGGCAACGAAGTCAGTAAAAATTCAGTCAGTGTTGTGTGAGGACGCGTTACGTGTGAAGAGAATAATTGTGGTTTGAAGATATCCGCAATAAAGATCGAGTCTAAAGCAGAATAAAAAACAAAACAATTGTTGTTGTTTACATCAAGTTGTTAACAGTGGCACACAGAATTGTGCGAACAATAAAGAAATTAATTAAAACTGAACACAAATTTATTTTTATTTTCATTGCAATCTACGAGTTTATATTTCAAAGGTTTTTAAAAGGTAAAAACGTAACAATACGTTATCTTTTTCAAAAATTATAAAATATTGAATCAAATACGACTTCATTTACATTCTGCACCACCCATGTTGTGCTACGCGGCATGAGAAGTTGTGGTTATTTTGCAAATTTTGTCTGTGTTTCCTTAATAAAGTCATAAAAATTTTAATTTTTCTCGTTAATTCCGCTAATTATTCATCAGTTTTATGTATATTTCACTAGAAATCGTAAAATAACTCTTAACATTCAGCCCCATTAGTGGCGGGTAATTAAATCTTTTGCTTTATTTTACATCATGTTGACAATTATCTCTTCCCATACCACCCACACACACACACGTACACGCGCCTTGTCACATTGGAAATAATTTGCATTCTTAGTATTTGAAAAGACTTAATATGTTTATAGGGGGCTCTTAACGTAATAAATTCTTATAAAGAAACTTTGCAATTTGCAATCATAAAAATGTCCAAATTTATGAGTTCTTATATTCATAAAAATAATGTTTTTCGTTTTTAATTCTTTATTTTTTATTTGTTCTGCTAAAATGGAACATAAAAATATGTTCAACGCAAGAACAGAATCAGCATAGTGCAACACACATACAAGTTGCGTAGATCTGTTTGATATGGGTGGCAATAATAAAAAGAAATTATTTTTGTCTATAAAAACAATGTAGGAAAATATACAAAATGTGTCATTAAAATTATGCTAAAAAAAAGTCAGATAAAAAATAATAAAGAAAATATGCAACACTTAAAATATGTTACACTTTAAATATGTTGCACTTTATATATGCAACACCCAAATATGAAAGCTACAAAAACATACAATTAAAGAAAAATATATTGTTTGTATGGATTGTTGCCGACTTATTAAGCTTCCTGAAGTTATTTTTGTAGATTTTTTTTATTCGCCGAGGAGGGGTAAATATAACTAACCGCACCATAGAGGAAGTCGTCACATCTTCCGTGTGTGGGGCCCTCACCCACTAAATCCCCCCCTCGTCTCGTGAACTCGTTATGCCCACTCCGGAACTACGGTGGTATTACTTCGGAGTGGAGTCCTTCTGCCCCTGCATGCTCATTTCTGCAGCCGGATTGCGTGTCGAAAGTTGAGGAGACATCAAAGTGTCTCCACTATTCCTTTCGTCCAGGTCTCCGTTTCGGATTCCTTTGATACGTGTGCCAGTATCATCTATGCCAGCGTGTCTACATGTTCTGCAGCCTCGAGATCTCTCTTTTTCAGTCTTAGGACACGCTCCATGCAATTCGCCACTGAAGTCCAATTCTCTCCACTCGCAATCATAACCCCGACAATGTTAGCGGCCGTGATCGTTCCAACTATTGATGTCAGTTCAGAGCGAGAGCTCTGCCAGCGTGCACACTCGAAAATTGTGTGCTCTGCTTCATCAATTACTTCCTCTTCTTCGTAAAGGCAATAAGAGGAGGCGCTCTTGCCCATTCTATGCATGTACTTTCTAAAATATCCGTGACCCGATAGCATCTGTGTAACGTAGTAATTTACCTCTCCAAATTTCCGACCAATCCATGGCCTTATGTCCGGAATAAGTCTCGTCGTCCACCTTCCTCTATCTTCATCGTTCCATTGTAGTTGCCATTTTGAGATGGTATTTTCCCTGAAGTGAACGGTTATATGATTTCCAGCCGATTTCCATCCGCTCTGCTGCCAGCAGATCCGTAGGGATTGTACCTGCTATCACAAGTACGGCTGGGACGGACACTGTAAGCTTCCTGAAGTTGATGGAGCCTAGTTGGTATTGTGTTGGCTTATTATGCAAGCGCCCTTGGTTCAGACATCTCGAACAAAACGAAATATGAAAAAGAATTTCTCCGGCAAGTTCCCTTCAGCAGATTTCTATCAAAAAACACTGAGAGTAGATAAGAAGTGCCATGAAAAGTTTCTCAAGTAAATAAACAATCTTTGTGTACACCAATTACTAGTTAGTCGGCTACACATACTAACCGAATTGTGGGCTTTGCAGATGACATTGCCATAGTCTCGGTCGCTAAGACGGTAAGGCAAGTATAGAAGAAGACGAACATAGCGATTCGATAAGCTGGATCAGGCTTGAAGAGGCAGGTTTGACACTTGCTGCGCGTTAAACGGAGGCCGTCTTGATAAGTGGCCGGAAGATGGAAGTGACCGTCAGGGGCACTGAGATTGAATCGAAGAGGACGATAAAATACCTGGAAGTGATTATCGATCACAGGTTGAACTTTAAGGAGCACGTGAAATACATCAGCGAAAAGTCATCTGTAACTCAGGGAGCACTGACGAGAATGATGCCAAATATTAGAGGACGAAATCCATTTAAGAAGAGGATAATATCGAGTTTTGTAATGTCGATGATGTTATATGCTTGCCCAATATGGTCAGAGGCACTTGGATGGAGAACAAACATTGAGAGTTGAACTACTACGTGACCCAGTTCCTAACTGGTCTTGAATGCTGCAGGAAGAACCTGCACAGATCTGGACATGATACTTTCCCTATATGCCCAAACTGTGTAGATGAGGATGAAGATGCGGAGCATATTCTAACATGCTGCCCCAGATTTAGATGGCCCGGAGAAACGAGTTTAGGACCAAACCGGCTTATGGAAGATATATTGAATTCTAGGATTCTATGGAGCCAATACAGCCAGAAAATAACTGAAGTAATGGAATGGAAGCTGGAAATCTGAAGGCTGGAGAAACGAAGGCGAAATTTGAATTAACGTGATAAAGCTTTAAAGTTAACCAGCCATCCGCGAAGTAATACCTTACGGCATTCCCGCGAGGGGAGAGTGGTTAAATAATATAAGGGGTGGGTTTAGTACTTAGGCACCAGTGATGGCGAATCTTGCACTCTTTTGTTGGAACAAAAGTGTCTTTCGAAGATTCCAATTTTCTGCCTAAGACACAAAAAAGAAAAAATAAAAAACTTAACTAAAAGAAGATATGGTGCCCGTTGTATTGCTCTATTAATTATCATGATCACTTTTCAAGAACCTAAGGCAAATTAATACGATTTGTTTTAAAGTTTTTAGAGAGTTCTTGCATTCACAAATTACTGCCATACAGATTCAATCGCTTTCAAAAACGCTTGACTTTCAAAGAAAATTACATAAGAACTTGCATCAGAAAGAACGATGTTAAGTGCCTTCCACAAGGCAAACATCGCCGCCTGAAATACATTGCTTTTCTATCATCTGGTCTATGATAAAACTAAAACCTGAAACCCTCAGTTCTAGTCCGCCATTTATTTTCAATATACCCCTAACGAGGTGTGTATCAAAGCAATTCCAAAATCCAATATCATCTGCATAATGCTTGTGGTCAGTATTATAATGAAGCTCCAGTCTTAAATGCTTACAAAAGTAACCAGTTCTAGATGACTTCACGCATTGAACAAAGATTCATAGTTATTTATTTTATTTTTAGGGCCATTATTAAAACTTGCCGTTAACTAAAGGGAGGATGTTAACGGTCAGATATACTGTTTTTCATTATGTGTACCCAACATGATAGAAGTGAACGTTAAGCTAAAGGGAGGATCAACTAACTGGTAACTTTTTTTAAGTTTATGTCTGAACTTGCCATATTTTATATTATTTTCAATATGGCAACTTCAAATATAAACAAAATGAGTAAAGACAGGAAAAAACAGAAGCCCGTAGTTGCCACTGCGTTTAAAAAAAACTTGTTTAAATGAGCAGTTTTATCGACATTGCTCCGGCACTGCCATGCTTTTGAAAAAGTTAATTTTATTTTATCTGTGGGTTGTAAGAACGAAAAGAAGTTAAAGGCGACTTTAAAGTTCACTTTAGATAAAGTTATCTTTAACTAAACCGAACTTTAACGTTAAGATGTAATAATGGCCTTTAATCTTACAACAGGATGTTCAGAAATCTGACGATCATCTTGTTGAAGGTGCATCTGTTAAATTAGTTTTCATATATTGAGTCTGGTTTGATTATACGCAATGTCATCAATAAATTATAGTCCACTGGTTCAGTAAACCATCGAACAACATTCTCATCCCGTAAATATAAGAGTCCAAAGCAGTTTATTTCATGTCGCTCACAAGAACTCGACCACAACTTGGCGAATCTTGCACTGCAACTTGGGCTATGTGTTCTCTGAATTGAGTCTGGTGGATTTAGCAACTGATCCTTATTTTGATCGAAAAATTATCTTCAGCGATAACGCCCATTTCTGTAAGAATGGCTGTATTCGCCTCACTTTGCTTAAAATTAAATACAAATTTTGTTTTCTTTTGCCAATTTTTATAGGAATAAAACTAACACAACACTTCACAATGTTGGAGTTTTAAAATTGTTTTCTTTCATTAAACACAACAACACAAACACTATATATATATATATAGTGTGTTCATTGTTAATGCTCAACATTTCGTTGGACTTTACAGTAGCATGTAGCTGTCAAGTTTTCACATAAAAAACTATTCATTACACAATTTATAGAAGAAATGTTGCTGAAATAAATAAAATGCAGCTACCTCATCGATAATTAATAACGTGTGATAAGAAATTCCATGATAAACCTCTATAGCACACCGTTTCTATTTCCTGCTTTAAATTATTCAGTGGACTAATTGGATTCCGAAACACAACGCACAGACACATACATTCACCACAGCTAACTCCTAATAAAGAAAGAAATATTCCGCCGACATTGTATACACAATTGCATTGCAGCGTAATTGCTCTAGTTTTTGGATGATGCCCTAAACTATAAACTGCAAACGGACAGACACACAAATTTGCATATCGACTTGTCAATGTCCGTTCGCTGTAGTTTTTCTTTCATACTCTACACCACATTGCTTACACATACTAAAGATCTTTTACCGCGTTACAAATTATATTGCATGCGATAAAATTTTAGATATTACATTTTCTATGTATTTAAACTCGAATAGAAAATATAGAGTCTACTTAAACCGCCTGCAGTTATTTAACGTGAACTGTAAAAACTTGCTGACGTATTGTTACATTAACTAGCGTGCACTATACATTCCAGACATTGTTAATTGCAACACGTTTGCAAATACAACTTAACTAATTAGAGGTGTAGAATATGCAGTTTTAAGTGATACCGTAAAAGACACGATATTTATGTATTGTGGATCACATTCATAAAGGCTCGTTAAAAATCAATGCATATCAAAATTACATATGAATAAAGGGTTTTTGTAGTATGCCATGGTTCAAACACCTTTCCGGACATCTCCAACAAAACTAAGTATGGCAAAGTATTCTACAAATTTTCATGAAAAACTTCTCAAAAAAAAATCTGTCGCTCATACCGTAAAAAATAACGTACATAACATACATAAGTGGTGCGAAAAGTTAAAGGGTTGTGATGACCAATTAAGTGTTGCTACGTTTTTATCCTTTTAAAACATTTAGAATATGAGTTGGTAGCAAAAAATAAATGTGTGTTTAGTTTTATATTAATTATTTATTGTTCTCAAAATTCCGTGTGCCACTGTTCCCAACTTAATGTATACAACAACAATTTGCTTTGTTTGTTATTCTTCTTTACACTCTTTTGCGTAAACAGCGGAAATCTTCAAACCACGATTGTTCTCTTCGCACGCAACGCGTCTTCACACAAGACTGAGGGAATTTTTACTGACTCCGTTGCCTGCTTTGTCTTGCCTTTTATATGCCAACGTAAACAGTCGCCGTAGTCTAGTAGGTAGTGCGTTCGCTTATTTGACGTAAAGCCCGGGTTCGAGCCCCAGGCCAGACATCAAAACGAAATATGAAAAAAAAATATTTCTTCGGCGACTTCCTCTCTGAGAGTAAATAAACCTGCCATGAAAAAGCTTCTCAAAATCTGTCGTTCGGAGTCGACGTTAAACTGTAGGTCCCGCCACTCAAGTATAAAAAAAATTAAGGCACACAACATGAGTGGTGTGAGAAGCCCGTAATCCTGACTGAAGGGTTGTAATGGCCAATTATGTATGTATGTAAATAGTCTGATTAATGATCTTAAATTCGAATGTTCATGGCTTCGCCTTTTCGAAATCTACATAAATGTAGACATCGTTGTTTCATTGTTGTTTGTATATTTTTCGTACATTGTTTGTTGTTGCAATTTGTGTTTATCCACTTTTTTATACAGTTATTGTTGGTATATTTTGTTTACTTGTTTAGCATGTAAACAAGTTCATTGTTTTTGTAGCTTTTGTTTATCATTTCGATGTAACACCATTTCCTTGTTCGTAAAAATATGAATAAAGGGTTTTTGTAGTCGCCGTATTCTAGCAGGTAGTGTATTGGCTAATTAGATTTGAGACCACGCCTTAAACCACGCCTTGAAATACGAAAAAATATTTCTTTCGATGACTACCTCTCAGCAGATTTCTGGCCAAAACTCTGAGAGTAAATAGAAATTGTTATGAACAAATGTGTCGTTCAGAGTAGACTTTAAAGTCTCTAAAGTCCAGCGACGCATCCATAAAAATAACGTACACAACATAAGTGATGTGAGAAACTAGGTTGTAATCCTGACTAAAAGGTCGTAAAGGGTTTTGAAGTCGCCATAGTCTTGTGGGTAGTTGACTTATTAGACGCGAGACCGCGGTTCAAACCTCCATACTATCTTACTTCTCAAATTATCAACAATATGTACACAAGTAATTGCTTGTAACCGCTGTCTCTCTGCATGATTAGGATTTATGCAATAATATGCGGGAATTTTGAGTCGCGACTTAGGCCAGCACTTGTACAAAATTCAACTGCACAAGGGACTGAGAGTAAACGATTATAGGCAACGGCCTAGTTCGCTCAATAGGCTCTGTATAGGGTCAATTGGCAACTGACCCTAATTCTCACCCTGAATGGGTCCCATTTCTGGATGAATTTGTATGTAAACAAACAAAATTGTTGAATTATCGGAGGGTAGCAATCGACATAAGATCCAAGGGTTTTGAAGAAGTTGCAGTTTAATGAGCATTTTAGGTTCGCAACCTCACTGGTTCATGTTTCGTTGAGTTCGACGTTGCTCACTGTTAACGGCAAGGACTATAGGTCGATGATTACCAATTTTTTTTCGCCTGAATTGAATAATCTGGACAGTAACGTCATGCGGTTTTAACAGAACGTTGGCATGTAGTACACATCTCATGACAAATTGGGTATACTGCAACAGGGAGTTAAATATATGGCCATCTCACGTGGAATTGATGTGAACTTGCTACAGAGATTATGCGATTTGGCGCAACAAAACTTTTTATTTTCCGCACGATCAAATATCTTGGTCATACCACGTGGATTTGATGTCAGCTGGCCATCAAGATTATGCAGTTTAACCACGACAGATTTGTCCCTGTGGGATGATCTTGAGTCGTATAAGATAAGCCATCAGTCACAGCCATACTCATAGTCAACACAACCCATCCTATCGATCAAATTTAGTCGAATTTATGTGCCAGAGTCACGGAAAATTGTTCATTTCGATTGAGCTCTACCCAGAGAAGCCGGTTTGTTGTTTTGAATGGTGTTTTATCGGACACATAACGGTATCAATAGGTCTGCCAACAAAAAAACAAATGTTCATCGATATCTCAAACACAATTTGTTTTATTGTTTTATTTCAATTTAAAACTAGAAAACCCATAAAGAAAATATCCTATAAATTTTAAAATATAACGTTATTGTTACGAATATGGAAATGGTGTTACATCGTTTAACATTACAATGATAAACAAAAGATACAAAACTAAAAACAATGAACTTGTTTACATGATAAACAAAAATATACCAACAACATCAGTATAACAAAGGGTATAAACACGTAACCAAAAATGCAAAAACAAACAATGTAAACAAAATACACAAACTACAATCAAACAACGAACTCGAGAAATAGAAGCCACGAACATTCGACTTCAATATCATTCATCAGACTGTTTACGTTGACATACAAATGGCAAGACAAAGCAGGCAACAAAGTCAATAAAAATTCAGTCAGTCTTGTGTGAAGACGCGTTGCGTGTAAAGTGAATAATCGTGGTTTGAAGATCTCCATTATAAAGATCTGCTGTCGATCAATTGTTAGTGTTTACGTAAAAGATTGTAAAGAAGAATAACAAACAAAGGAATTGTTGTTTTTACATCAAGTTGTGAACAGTGGCACACAGAATTATGCGAACAATAAAGAATTTATTTAAAACTAAACACAAATGTTCTTTATTTTATTTGCAATCTACGATTGCTATGAGAGGATGGCTGGTAGAACTATAATTTTCTATGCCGACACACACAAATATGTCGTTACGTCTTCATTTTTTTTTTCTTTGAATTCTTGTGTTTCCATGCTTACCAGTGTTGGGCATCAATAACACCGTCATTCCAGGCATCGTTATTTTCGCCGCTTGGTTTTGATGTTTTTTAAATCCTATCGATTGGTTTGGTGGACTAATAAATTACATCGTATAAGTATCTGTAAAATTGATAATACAATATGCACGTATCTATTAAAGACACTTTGAGCCCCACTCTCTGTTTCATTTTTGGTTTTGATCTGTTGGCTGTATGGCTGCTTATTGGTTGTTAGTTTCGCTGTGCATATTATTTGCTTGTCTGGTTGGGTTTGTGGTAAGTGCGGTATAATTTAAGCAGCAACAGACGCTTAAAAACTCTATTTGTGGTTCAAAGATGTGCAATTATATTGCACATTCATGCCTACATATGAACTGGCACTAGTGTTCTGGTATATATTAGACGACTACAGATGTAGTGGAATCTAAAGGAGGCAGCGTTTTGGAGCATATCATCAAAGTATCGTGGAGCAGTTATCAAGTTATTATAACACATACGAGAAAATTAGACTGCCGTGAAAAATTTCTCAAAAACCTATCGTTTGGAGTCGATTTTAAATTGTAAGTCACGCTGTTCATGTATAAAATTAACACACACAACATAAGTGGTGTGAGAAGCTATGTCGTAAGCCTGACTGAAAGGTTGTAATGTACAATTAAATAAAATGTATGTATGTGTTGTGCTAAACAATGTCCACCAATGGAACTATAGTTTGTTCACCTATGCATTATCGGTGCTTTTCTATTGTATGTTAATTTCTAGTCAATGTAAACAAATTTATTTAATGATTGTGCATCGTGAGTATGCTGATGATTATTACATTAAATTCACGTGCAATAAATTTAAAGTTTTTCCCCAATTTTCCCAGCCTTTTAGTGGGTATTTGCAACAATTTCCCCGTAAATTTTAATGTTAAAAATTTAAATTTTTTATTCATTTCCTTTCAAATATTCAGTAAACTATAAGTACATCCAATAAATATTTGACCATGTTTCTATTGAGACGCTTGCGATTTAAATTTAAAAAATTTTTAATAGCAAAAGAACTGATTCTGTATTGACGGTGCATTATAAAGGGCTATCCATTTCGTGGTTTCAAAAGTATGGGACTGGAATTCAACATCTATCAAACTAAGTTGTGAAACGAATTTTTTTTCTTTTCAGTTGAAAGTTTGACATTGACGAAAATGGATCGCTTAACTATCACACAACGCATACAAATTATCAAATCTACTACAAAAATGGTGATTCTGCCACAGCCACGTATCGTGCTTTAAGAGCAGGTTATGGTTTACATAATCGTCCAACTACTCAAGCAATTGGCAAAATTGTGAAGAAATTTGAAGAGACTGGAGTGGTTACAAATATTGAAAGGCCTGTGCATCATCGTTTCGCTCGTTCCGCTGAAAATATCGCTATTGTAAGTAAAAGTGTTGCCGAAGACCCGAATGTATCGATTCCTCGTCGTTCTCAGGAAATAGAACTGTCTTACGGCACATTACATCCATATAAAGTGCAGCTCACGCAACAACTGAAGCCAGCTGACCATTCACAACGTCGTAGATGCGTGGAATGGATGCTTGAACAACAGGCGGTGGACGGCAATTTTTCGAACAAAATTTTCTTCAGCGATAAAGCACATTTGAAACTCGGTGGGTATGTTAATAAACAAAATTGTCGTATTTGGGGTTCTGAGAATCCTCAAGTAATTGAAGAGAGGCCATTACGTCCAGAAAAAGTCACTGTTTGGTGCGCTCTTTGGTTCCTTTTGACCTTACTTCTTCGGAAACGACGATGGAACGACTGTCACCGTCAATTCGAAGCGTTATGGTCATATGATTACCGACTTACCACATGCCACACAACTCGAGCGAATATGACTTTATTGCAACAGACATTTCCTGGCCGCGTAATTTCTCGTCGTGGCGATACCAACTGGCCACTAAGATCATGCGATTGGACACCATTAGACCTTTTTTTTGGGACGCTACGCCAAAGACCGTGTTTATGCAGATAAACCTTCAACTCTTGAGCACTTAAAAACCAACCTTCGTCAAGTTATGGCTGAGATACCGCCCAATATGTGTCAAAAAGTGGCCTCAAAAGAATCAAAGCGTGGAACACTTCGCGTGGAGGTCATTTAAATGATGTAGTGTTTCACACATAATTTCAACGTTCAAACTTTACAATAAAAAAGAAATATCATGAAAAAACTATTTTATATGTGTTTTATTAACGTATATAAAATTCATTACTTTTAACTTTGACTTGAAGTACATACAAACATACCAGAGATCAGCAATGAATCGTTTTTTCGCTACTCATAAGCATAATCTTCGCATGTTGCCGGTCCTGATGGGGTTCCTAGCAGTATTTTAAAATACAATTCTCAATTATTGAGTACACCATTAATAATACTTATTCAACAAATCGCTTAAATTGGGCTATTTTCCCTCCTTTTGGAAACACTGTTTAAATCATTATCTAAAGCTTATATTTCAAATTATAGAGGAATTGCTAAACTCAACGCAATTGTTTTTGCAAAACCAAATTGTCTTTGCAAAAGCAAAATTGTGTTTGCAAAAGCAAAATTGTCTTTGCAAAAGCAAAATTGTCTTTGCAAAAGCAAAATTGTGTTTGCAAAAGCAAAATTGTCTTTGCTAAAGCAAAATTGTGTTTGCTAAAGCAAAATTGTCTTTTCAAAAGCAAAATTGTCTTTGCAAAAGCAAAATTGTCTTTCCAAAAGCAAAACTGTGTTTGCAAAAGCAAAATTGTCTTTGCAAAAGCAAAATTGTCTTCCAAAAACCAAAATTGTCTTTGCAAAACCAAAATTGTCTTTGCAAAAGCAAAATTGTCTTTGCAAAAGCAAATTTGTCTTTGCAAAAGAAAAACATTGAACGATTCAAGCCACTCGAATCATTTATAAATATTTTTCTAAAGTTATTTTATTTATTTATTTATTTATTTATTGATTAACTTCAGTACAACAAGCATTTAATCGTATTTAATAGTACTGTTTATACAGTGTTATGATTAAGTTAATAGTTATATTTGTATAGGTATGTGTTACAAAGAAAGCAGAATTATATGAATTAAATTTAAGTTAGCCTCAACTTGGATTAATTAAATCGTGAATTCTAAAGAAGAGAGAAGTGTGCTGAGATTGCAGTTTTAAATTGCATTACATTGCTTTTCAATTGAATTTCTTGTGGAAGTTGGTTCCATGCACGAATTGCATTAATATAAAAGTGCCTCTCAGACATCTGTTTTAGGAATCTTACGGAGTTTATCCTATAGCCCCTGTTTGTCCTGGAAAATTGTAGTCTAGTAAATAGATAATTAGGTTCCCCTGAATAAACAATCTTGTGCAAGAAAATTAGCATACGGTATTTTAAGAGGCTTTCCAATGTCATATTGTAAATTCTGTAGGCAAAATGTGATATACTACTATATCTACTGCGTCCAAAAATATATCTTGCTATGTTATTATAAGTTATCCTAAGTTTATTCCTGCTGACAGAGTCCAAACCCGCAAACAGCTCGCATCCATATAAGAGGGTTGGAATTAGGTATGTCTTGGCCAAGAGCATACGTATACTAACAGGCGTTAAGGACTGAGTCCTCCATAGATTTCTCAGCATAGCATACGTCTTACCACAAATCGAATTAACATGGTTTGTCCAGGAGAGTTGGCTATTAAAAGTAATACCCAAGTTTTTAGCATATTGTAAGAATTCTATGGGCGAGTCCCCAACGACTAATGGTGGCAGTAAGTTCGGCAAAACACCAATTTTTGCAATCATGATAGCCTTTGATTTGTTGGCATTCAAGCAAAGACCATTTGCAGTAGCCCATTCAGATACATTATCAAGGTCTTGGTTCAGCCTTAATATACAATTGTCGATGTCAGTCTTAATACAGCTAATATATAGTTGAACGTCGTCGGCATTAAGTTATGAATCTTAATGAGTAGACTTATGAATCAAACACATTTCGAATGATATGAGTTTGGTATCAACGTTGAACGCATACTCATTGCAACCTGTACTTATAAATCAATGTTGTAGTGAGTATGAATAAAGCAGAGTAAATAAATTCAATATTGTTGACCCACTTATATTCAAAATTTCATGAGTGATAATGAGTAGCGAAAAAACGATTCATTGCTGAGCTCTGGTCCATATCTCTGGCTCGTTGATATTTGACTGTAGTTGATGGGAACCAGTAACGCAATTGTAATGCAACTGAATAAAGCTAAATCATGTGTAAAATATTATGTATTTTGAAAAGAGAGTCTATACAGCATTTATGAACGCAACACTTGTACCTGAAGACTCGATAGCCAGAAGAGTTCCTTTGCTTAGACAAAAGAAAATTAAACGCTAGATTGGCGTTTGCAAGAATTCATTCCAATTGATCCACAGCAGACGTTGAAAAAAAAAAATGGCGAAACATTTTGTGGAGGTATGACATACAAAAATTCATTTATATTTAAACAACTGTGCCCTGTATTATGGTGTCAATACAATGCATTTTTCTTCATCTCCGAATTGCCGACACTATGACCACATTCCACTACAAAGATATGTTGAAAAATACGACGTAGACGTACATGTGTACGTCTTAGATGGACATTACAGCAGGATAACGATCAGAAGTATAATTTCAAGTATACTTATAACTGCCCAAGTCAATCTCCGACAAGTCCAATCGAAAGAGTTGGAACAAAGAATTGAAAATGAGGTTTTTAAAAATAAGGATCAGTTATGGAATTTTGTTCAAAAACTTGGTATGAAATACAGTCAACCCTCCTACAACGCGGTGAGTGCGTACCGCGTTGTATGGAAACCGCGGTATTAGAAACTCGGAGTTAACCGTACAAACCAGGCAAATTCGTAGCGAGTTCTATGGAAAGACTTGTAAAATTATGTACTGTCAGATATGAGTTGCAGAAAATTTTTTAGAATGTCATAGAGGGCTATGAGATAAGCTGGCCTGTTTATATAAAAATGTTGTTTGTATATGTATCTCGGCTGTGCTTTTGATTCGAAAATAAAACTGATATTAAACCCTCTTTCAATATCAAGTTACTACAGTCATTCAGATGTTGTGCGGAAGGAACTTATGGCATGTTGTTGAACGGAAACCGCACTGTACTAGTACCGCGTTATAGGAGGAGGCTGTCGCAATTTCAGCTCCGCGCTATGTGAAAACCGCGTTCTGAGAGTACCGCGTTATAGGAGGGTTGACTGAACCAGTAGAAACCTGCAGGAAGGGGCCTGTTCGTAAATGCATTACTGCGCTGCATATTATGCGCATCATGTTCATAAATGCAAATCTTGGCAGCACTGCAGCAGTCAAATGTTCGTAAATGCAACATTAAATCATATTATGCGCAAATAAACCCAAAACACTAATCATAAAAATTGCTGATGCCTTGAATGGGTGAGAGAGAGAGAATGAGAGTTTTAACATAAGTTTCTTTTTTTCTTCATTAAATGTATTCTTTTTTGCACAAATTACACTTTTTTGTGTATTTTACAAAATTTTGTCATTTGTTTTATCGTCCAGTTCAAAAATCAAATTTATTAATAATTTTTCCATTTCTGCAGTGTTTGTTCGTTCGTAAATGCAAACAGATAAATCAGCAAAAAGAAGCATCAGCAACATGTGATTAGCAGTGTGAGCGCAAAATAATCATATTATGCAGCGCAGTGATTAATTTACGAACAGGCCCAAGCTTATTGCCAGCATGCCAAAAGGAGCCAACTAAATAATTGAAAATAAAAGTGGATGGACCGGCTTTTAACGAAACTCAGCCAATGTAGCAGAAAAACTTGATATATTTAATTTTTTGGGTAAATTGGGTTTAAAGACAATAATTTCTTAAAATAAAAAATATAAGTTGCCAAATTCGTTCATATTTTTCTTTTGCAAAGAAAATTAAATTTTTTTTCTTTAAACTGCCTTCAAAGTGCCACAACAGTAATGCGTACACCGAGATACATAGCGAAAGAGAGAGAGTTGAGATAAAAATTTTCGAAAAAAAAAAAAAATTCTTGTTTTTGCCCAAGAAGTAAGTCAAATGAATGTCTACATTTTTCTGAAGACTTACATTATTCAGCATTTTCATTTCATCCATTCCCTATTACATTTATTTCTTCTCTTCTCCTTTTGCATGATGTTAAAACAATATTTGTTTTGTTCAAATTATAGTTGAAATTGCTATAAAAATGCATTTATCATGCTCAGCATTACAATTGTAATAATATTTGCATGTGAATACTGTTCATTCAAAAATGACAAATGGTATATGGGAGAGGGGAGTGAAGCTAAGAAAACTTGCAGTTGGGAGTGACAGGAAGTGCTAGAATTATCTGGGCATTGAGATTATTAGTAAAATGCAACAAAATGATTATGAAGTAGATTTTTCAACACTAAAAACAATGAACTAATGGAGAGAGAAGTATAGGTAGGAAGTGGCATTAAAAGAGACTGTATGCAACGGCAGTAAATAGGGAAAACTTTTTTTGCTTTTCTTCTTCAGAGTTGGATTGGGCAGAAGAGTATTTCATAATTCATTTTACATTACTACAAAGTACACATAATCTCTCTTAAATAAAGTTCTGAAATTCTATGTAAGTTATATCAGGGGAGCCATCTATCGGTTTGAATTTTAAGCATCAATTATTTCGAATCTGACAAAACTTGTGTTATTCTATTCTGTCACAAAATTCAGTATATTATCTCCATTGAACGTAAAGAATCGATTTAGACATGAGCAAGGTTGGGATTTATCGGGCCAACGAGTAGCTGCACTATGATGTGGATTTTGAAAAAAAAAATCAGCTTTTCGGTTGAAGCTCATTTTCATCATTGTGGGTATGTTAAGAACCCACACACATAGCTGCCAGATAAATGAGGCACTAAAACGTCTAATATTTGAGAAAAAATCGTCAAAGACGTTTATTGAAATCATCAAAAAATTTTCAGAAAAAATAAATAAATAAATTAAAAATTGTCCTCAAACTCACCTTCGTTATCCTCATCTTCATTTATTATTTTTTTTTTTTTTAAATGGAGAAATTTTATATCATTTTCAGGAAAAAATTGTTTAAGGTTTAAACAATCTATCACAGTGTTGTTTCTTGACTCATCAGCGCAGCAATAACATTGCATCATCTTAATCTATGGGTCGGTGGTAAATATTAAGGCGTCAGAAGCTCTTGATATTCTGACCATGAAAATCTGTGTAATGTTGGCTGGAACCGACACATTTTTCAGTTCGTTCTTAAGATCTTATCATCTCATCTTACTATTTACATCATTTATAATCGACCGAGAATGGAATACAACTCTCATGTATGGGTCGGTACCTCAACGTCTATTTTGAGGTAACTCGACCATATTGTACAATAGAGACCGTAATAGCTCGTTAATGACGGTAGTGTATCCAACTCTATTGAATCATTGGAGCATCGTTGCAATGTTGTTTGTGTTTCACTGTTCTATCGCTGCTGCAAAAGGATTTTACTCTGACGAACTAAGGATACTTTTTCCCGAAAATCATGTATTCCTATGTAACGCTGAATACGTTTTTTAGTCAGAATATTCGTATGTGGAACTCAATTCCTGCAGAGGTCTTTCCTGTTACTCATGGTATAAAAATATGCAATATTAGTGTCCATAAACACTGTTCTCCCTTTCCTTCTTCCCATAACATATTTCCCCTGAGTATTGGTCATACGACAAAAAAAATATAACGGCGCTTGGTTTGTTTTTCCGATGGTAATATTGGAATCAATACTCGAATTTTTTAAAAATGTCTGTAACGACAAGTGATAAATTATTATCAACTACGAGTTATAATTTCCTGGCTTTTAAGGTATTAAAAAGGAATGAAATATAGAAAATCATCATAGATATTCGAAAGTAACTTAAAAATACAATACCTTACTAACATAGATTTCCTATAGTAACAAATACAAAGCTTGAAGTGAAGCTTTTAATGTATTAAAGTAAAGTATATGATGTAAATTTTTAATTTCCGAAAATCGTGAAAATGACGATAAATTGTCAAATCTGGCAGCTATGCCCACACGTGATCCTACAGAATCCCGAAGCACCTATTACTAGTACGAGAATGTTCGATGGGGGCTATGGAACGTATACATATTTGGCCCATATTTCTTTGAAAATGAAGACGACGCCACCAAGGCTGATGAGAACGATGTTTGGTTTCAACAGGATGATGCAACTTACCACGCATCTCATGCCGCAATCGATTTATTGGGTCAAACTTTTGATGGCCGCTCATTAAGTGAAATACAAACATACATACATACATAATTGGCCCTCTAACCCTTCAGTCAGAATTACGGTCAAGCTTCTCGCACCACTCGTGTTGTTTGCGTTTATTTTGTAAGTGACGGACCTACAGTTTAACATCGTTCCGAACAACGGATTTTTGAGAAACTTTTTCAAATATCAATGTCTTTGGCAGCGGGGACTTCGGTATAGTTAGCAGCTAAGGTTACGGCATCGGCGACGGGCTCAGCAAATTGGGCAGCGGGTCGTTTAACAGCGGACATCTCGGTCATTATGGCAGCTAAGGCTACCGCATCGGCAACAGGCTCCGCAACTTGGGCATCGGGTGCTTTGACAGGGGGCATCTC
Source organism: Sarcophaga rosellei (assembly GCA_930367235.1). NCBI lineage: Eukaryota > Metazoa > Arthropoda > Insecta > Diptera > Sarcophagidae > Sarcophaga > Sarcophaga rosellei. Next base: position 28,551,626 of record OV884021.1, on the reverse strand, counting down.
AGTGTTATTGGCAGCGGGGGTTACATGAAGTTTAACAGCGGACTTTTCAATTTCATGTGGTATGTGCGTCATGGCACGGCGAAGGAGTTTACGTCTTAATTACACTCCGCCCTCCTCACCACTCCGTCGTACAGCATCCGAAGCTGACTCAACGTGGACGACTCCGGAAATTCCACGCCAGCGTCAGCAAGTGCTGTCATCAATGTCGTGCGGCTAGGATGCAAATCCATTTAAATCCGTTCGCAGCTCTGCGATCCTTTAACGAAAACACTAATTTTTATTCTTTTTTACTTAAGGCGTACCCCACACCTGATATTTGTAGTGGACTTTGTAAAAATAATAATCCAGAAACACAATTTGTTGATTTAATAATTTGTTTGCTCTCTTTATTGTCCTTACTTGCGGATACAATATGATAATGTGAAGTTGGTTGCAGGTGCGAGGAGTTACCGTCTCTGTTCTCACAAATAGTGTTACCCTATCTTATATTACCACGATTAGTGTTACCATATCTTATATTACTACACACGGCAGGTTTATTTACTCTCAGAGTTTTTGCTAGAAATCTGCTGAGAGGCAGTCGCCGAAGAAATATTCATATATTTCATATTTTGTTTTGATGTCCGACGTGGGGTTTGAACTCTGGCTTTACGTCTAATAAGCGAAAACATTACCTACGAGACTTCGGCTAAAAAATGATGTTAATTGGCCTTCAAGAAGCTACAATTTGATACTGTTGGACAGTTTTCTGTTGGGCGCCATTAAAGAAAAGTATTATGCCGACAAACCAGAGACAATTGAGCATTTGAAGAGCAACATTCGTGATACTGAGATACGACCCCATACACTCGAAAAAGTGCACAAAAATTGGTCCGTACTAAAGAGATTCTGTGAGACCAGTCGCGGCAGCCAGTTGCGTGAAATAATACCAAACAATTGTACTTCACAACAACAACAAAAAAGACTTAGACGAAATTTCAAACAAATTTTGTTTTATTCTATTGTTACGTTTTTACCTTTTAAAAAGTTTAAAATATGAGCAAATAAAAATAAATTTGTGTTTCGTTTTAATTAAATTCTTTATTGTTCGCACAATTCTGTGTGCCGCTGTTCACAACTTGATGTAAGCACCGACAATTGCTTTGTTTGTTATTCCACTCTGCACTCTTTTGTGTAAACAATAACAATTCACTAGATAATTGTTCAACAGATCTTTGTAACGGAGATCTTCAAACCACGATTATTCTCTTCAAACATACCGCGTCTTTATACAAGTCTGACTGCACTTTTACTAACTTCGTTGCCTGCTTTGCCTTGACTTTTATACAGCAGAGTAAATAGCCTGATGAAGGCTCTTGATGGCAAATAACTTCGCCTTCTAGAATCTCTATAAGTGTAAACATATTGTTAAACATGTCGTTTACATTTATTCTTGTAGCATCTGTTGTTGTATTTTTGCTTTCCATTTATTCTTGCAGTGTTGGTTGTTTAATTTTTGTTCACTGGTTTATCACCTTTTTTATGCTAGTGTTTTGTTGGTATATTTTTGTTTGCTTATTATCATTTTTTTATAATGGTGTTTTGTTGGTATGTTTCGTTGTTTATCATGTAAACAAGTTCATTGTTTTTGTTTTTGTAGCTTTTGTTTATAATATTAATGTCAAACGATATAATAGGAAACACCATTTCCATTTTCGCAACAGTGTTTTTAAATTTAAACTTTTAAATCTTATATAAGCACTAAAACACATGGGAAGTAATTTTTGATATCAATTATGCATTCAAAATTATACTCAGATAATTAGTACAGTTAAGCCATATAGTTTTCTGAAGGTTTAAGGTACGGTTTACTCTTTGGCCTACACTATCTGTTAGCATTTGCAAAAGTAGATGACAATGAACATTCGTTATTCAATATTCATTCATGTTATTGATCTTTGCTGATGCTCATCTGTAATTATTCTACACTTTTTCTTACTCTTCTTGTTGGTCAGTCAGGCAATAATTATTTATTTTAATTTACAATTAAATTCGAGAACAGAAAAAGAGTTATCGTTTCGTTAATTTCTTTGTTTTCCTTCAATTATTTCCCTTTCTACTCTGTGAATGCCTGTGTTTTCTTTTTCAATTTGTATGTGTAATCAATGGTCTTCGTATTTAAATTAATAATAAATTAATAATTGAAGTACATAAATATGCAATTTATTTACATTTACAAAATATATGATGAATTACTTTTCAATACAAGAAGGTTAAATACGCTATTAAAGCCATGTCATCAATAACTTTTCTTGCATTCATTCATTCGCATTCGCATTCAATGAATGCAGCAGCGTGGCCTCGCTAAAGTAAAGACAAATAAAATAAATGACTTGAGATAAATGACAAAATACGAGTTAAACAGAAAATAATTAAGAAAAAACGATACAAATTAAAACAAAGAGGAGCTAAGTATTGAAATATATACATTCACTCACTCATAAACGTGTAACAAGAGGTGAAAATATTTTTAATACGAGATACATAACTGTGAGAATATTTTTATTTTATATTCAGGAAAGGGATCGGGGATGTCTGAGGAGCAGGCAATGCTTTTTAAAATTCCAAAAAGCAGAATGGAATTCTACAAACCGCGGTCCAACATGCCTGATTGCGGAATTTCAAAACTACTGTGTACAGCAGTTATCAGCGGGAGAACCATGCAACTCCTTGAGTTCGACAAGGGAACGGTTAGCATTCTAATAGGAAGTCTAACAGGACACTGCGCTATTTAACAGGCGTCATCGCACCAGAAAAGAAGTCATCGGTTTTTGCGTGACAGAACGTTTAAAGAACTGGACACGGTGGCGAATACCACCGAGGGAACTGGCCAGTTTCATCCGGAGCGCAGAATAGTTCAAACCCACCACAAACGGATCATGACAAGGGGGCTTACCTCACACTGTGTCATATGGGTCATCGAGTAAACTTGGCTCTGAACGGCATGTTATCAGCTAAGCCACCTACCGGCCCATTCAGAAATGTTATTCTTGAGAAAGCAATAAAATTTGATTCTCTTTTGACTGGCGGAACTAAAATCTGTGGTTTAAGTAATAATTCTTTGCATACAAAATCATACTGATAAATCACTTCAAGGTTCACCTTAATGGCCAGTTCGATTAGAAAGTCGGACATCTCTAACAAAATGTGACTTCGGCTATTTCCTCTCAGCAGATTTCTGGTAAAAACTCTGGGAGTAAATAAAATTGTCTTGAAAAGAAAAATCGTAAAAATCTGTCGTTCAGAATCGACTTTAAACTGTAGGTCTCGCCAATCGTATATGCAAAAAACACACACAACATAAGTGATGTGAGAAACTAGGTTGTAATCTTGGCTGAAGGGTTGTAATGACCAATCGTGTGTGTATTTATGTATGTATGGGTCTAATTTTAAGCGCTTCCTATTATCGAAATTTTTTATTCGTATTAAAGGACAACTTTAACTAACTTTTGTGTAGAAGATATTGTAACGTTTTTGCCATTTTAAAAACGTTTAGAATACGAGTTCGTTGATTGCAAACACAATAAAAATTAATTTGTGTTTAGATTCAATTAAATTCTTTATTGTTCGCACTACTTTTGTGTGCCACCGTTTACAAATTGACGAGTACAACAATAATTTCTTATTCGCTATTCTTCTTTGCTTACAACGCAGATCTTTTCAACGGTGATCTTCAAATCACGACTGTTCTCTTCACACGCAACGCGTCTTCACACAATACTGATTGAATTCTTCCTACCCGTTGCCTGCTTTGTCTTGCCTTTTTATATCCCACGTAAACAGTCTGATGAAGTTTCTTGAAGTCGAAGTGGTTTCGCCTTCTCGAGAAGTCTAACGAAACTTCATTGTTGTTTGTGTATTTTGTTCATATTGCTTGTTGTTACTGTTCTCGCTTATTTGTCTATCCTCTTTTGTTTCATACTGAAGTTGTTGGTTTACTTGTAAGAAGTTCATTGTATTTGTTTGTCTGGCTTTTGCTCATTTTAATGTTAAACGATGTACACCATTTCCATTTTTTTTAACAATATCCCTGTGCAAATGTTCGTCATGGCTTCTGCAGATGGAGCTCTTCCGAAATATGTAAGATTCTATGACTTTGTCACATAAATCAGGTAGAATGTGAGCGTTGGCATGGTTTATGTTGGCTTTGAGAATCGCTGTGGTTTGCAGTTTATCTGCTTATGCTTGCAAAATTTTCATGTGTAACGGTGTTCTATGTACGGAGACTAATCTAACTTTAGTCTGCTCACTGTACACCATATTTTGCTTTATTTTTAAAAATGTTTAAATTTGTGTTTATTTTAATTAAAATTCTTTATTGATCGCACAATTCTGTGTGCCACTGCTCACAACAACAATTGCTTTGTTTGTTATTCCTCTTTGCACTCTTTTTCATAAACAATAACAACTACTAGTCAATTGTTCGACAGACCTTTTTAACGAAGATCTTCAAACCATAATTACTCTCTTCAAATGCAACGCTTCTTCACACAAGACTGACTGAACTTTTACTGACTCCGTTGCCTGTTTTGTCTTGCCTTTTATATAGTAACGTAAACAGTCTGATGAATGATCTGGAAGTAGAATGTTCGTGATCTCAATAAATGTAAACATCGTTGTTTTATTTATGTTGTTTCTGTATTTTGTTTACATTTATTCTTGTGGTGTTTGTTGGTATATTTTTGTTTACTTGTTTATCACTTTTTTATCCTGCTGTTTTGTTGGTATATTATTGTTTACTTGCTTTTGTAGCTTTTGTAATTTTAATGTTAAAAGATGCAAAACAAAACGATGCGTAACTAGTAACAAAACGTACATCAAACTTAACCAACCATTCTGATCCCCTTCTAAAAAACATAAATACCCTAAAGGCCTTAATTAAAAACAAAAATAACAAAACAAAAATAAAAGTAAAATAAAATAAAAAAAAGTTATATCAAGCCTGTGAATGGCCAAAAATTATCATCTAAAAACTTAAACGAAACCCATCTCTTCTGCTCTATAATATTAAAACTTTTATGCAAATACTAGCACTCAGGCATTAGCACCAGCTTTTTACTTTAAACAACGTAATACAAAATAAAGCCTTAATATGCTGTAATGTAGGCAGTAACCAACACTACAACTGGGGTGGATGTACGGCAGTCAAACAGGCTTGGCAGTAAATTGCCTCCAACACGCAAACAAGAGCGTTAATAATCGTTATTAATAAATTATTGATTCTTACGCGCTGTGGCAGCAACAACAAAAGCAACAGCATCAGATTAAAAAACAAAGAAATTTTTTATGGAGTTACTGGACTGTTGTAGTAACTGCAGGAGCACTCTAAGTATATTGCCATGGATGAGTGGTAAGGGTTTCGAGTCAAGAAACCTATACAAATTATTATACAAAGCCTTCCTAAGCTAAGTAAAGTTAGGAAGAAAGAAAAGAAAGATCCTACTACTCTTACAATGGTTACATAAATGCATGGTTATTAGTGCATATGATTGAAGGCTAACCGTTATGTACGATTTAAGATTTTATTTCTGTTTAAAATTAATTACAAATTGTAGCGCTCTTACAAACAATAAAATGCCAGGTGGTATCACTATAGTTACACCAAGTGAATCGTTTTCTCTCTTTCTCAGCCTATAAGACAGCCTGTAGAACATTGGCTTAACGATGGTTTTGATTGTTGCTGATTTGTTTGCGGCTGTTGCATTGTATTGTTACCACACGACCATCGGGTAATTGTTGTGTACTGTACACAGTGATTATTTACAAATGAAAACAAACGAAGGATGAGAAAACATGAAACAACAGAAACAAGGCAAAAATGCCTCAAGAATGTAAGAGAAACGTTAAATGGTGTTAAAATAAATTGCTGGCACTTAGCCCGGCCACTCTTTAACAGGCAATACAATTGCAATTTAACAAAATTCTTTTGTTTTTCCATGAAGCAGAAACGTTGATTTTAATTGAGTAAAAAACTTCTTTTATTATGGCGTGATTTTTACACAAGTTAGGGATTTAATTACAGGGGATGTAAAGGGTCCGCCATCTAAAGTGTTTTTTTTTTTCTCTAGTGCTTATTTCGTGAATAGCTCTTAGCTCATGTCTGATTTGACAGATAATTAGTTTTATCCTTCCGCTGAACAAATATGGTTGTGTATACGCTTGAACAACGCTTGGGAAATATTGCGGCATTACCTCGAAAATCATGGCATCATTTTGGCAAAAAAAATCATCTTTTCAGATGTAGCTCATTTTGATCTTTGCGGGTATGTAAACAAGCAAAATTGTCGCATTTGGGGCACATAAAACCCGCACGCATACATTGAAAAGCCGACGCACCCAAAACGAGTCACTCTTTGGTGCGGATTTTGGTCCAGAGGCATAATTGGGCCATTAATCTCCGAAAATGAGCAAGGAGTATCCGTTACAGTCAATGACGATCGTTATCGGGCCATGTTGAACAAATTTTTGTTCACAAAAATTGAAGAGGAGGATATTGGCAACATTTGGTTTCAACAGGACAGCTCTACGTTAGGCTGTCCCGTCCTTGAATGACAAAAAATAGTTTTTTCAGCTACACTTTCGCAAGAGGTATCAAAATTTGCGTAATTTTACACAGATTACGGTAAAGGTAATAAAAATCGAATTACATGCCATCTTAAGCGCTCTAATTTCGAAAACGTTCTTACATACCTAAACCCTATGCTTAAAATAAAAAATAAAAAAACGACATACAAATTTATTTTATTAATATGTTTTATACTTGCAATTGATGTACAAGAAAATAAAACTTATAATAAATGACCAAAACTTAAAATGTAAAAAAAAAATTTTTTGACCAAAATTTGGCAATTTTTTCCGGAATTTTTTTTTTTTATAAAAAATTCGTTATAAACGGTGTACGTTATAAACGAACTCCACTGTGTCTAGCAAATTCGTAGTCGCCAATAAAGTGTTTTTTATACAAAGTCGTGGCATATTTAGTTTAGGTGTCGAAATTAAGGATAGCGAAACATAATCAAACTTTGAAGGTTGGTAGAACACTGAAGATATAGTTTCATTTTATTTTTAAAATCATGTTGGTTATCTACGATCAATTACGCAAATTTTAGGAGGTCTTGCGTTAGGGAAATCTAAAAAAAAATTTCGGGACACTCTACTCTACGTGCCACACAGCCGAAGCTACACTCGATGTTTTGCGCCCTGTTTTTGAAGATCGCATTATCAGCCGCAGAGCTGATGTCGTTTGGCCACCTCGGAGCTGCGATTTGACACCGTTGGACTATTATTTGTGGGGTGCCGTCAAAGATAAGTGTTACGCCGACAAGGCAGAGATTATTGACGATTTAAAGGACAATATACGTGAAGCCATTGGTGAAATACAGCTGCACACAATCGATAATGTGCTTAAAAATTGGACCGATCGTATAGGCTACTGCATGGCCAGCCGAGGCAGCCACTTGAATGAAATTATTTTCCATTATTAACCGGAAGGATTGTACTTTCAAATAAAAGAGAAATTTGAGAAAATATTCAGTAGTTTTTTTTAAAGCATTTTCAAAAAAAAAGTTATTTGGCGGACCCTTTAGTACATAATTTTATAGTATGTAGCAGAATTAGTAAGTACAACTACCACTGAATTTCAATAACATTTTCAATTACTCTCTGGCTTTGTTTATTGTATAACAGAGATATGTTTTAAAGGGAGAGACTATCAAAAAGGTACGTCACTGGGCACATACATACATAACTGGCCATTACAACCCTTCAGTCAGGATTACGGCCTAGCTTCTCAACACCACTAATGTTGTGTGCGTTAATTTTATACATGAGTGGCGGGACCTACAGTTTAAAGTCGACTCCGAACGACAGATTTTTTGAGAAGCTTTTCATGGCAATTTTTACTCTCAGAGATTTTTTTGCCAGAAATCTGCTGAGAGGAAGTCGCCGAAGAAATACTTTTTGTATTTTGTTTTTGATGTCTGGCCTGGGATTCGAACTCGGGACTTTCGTCTAATAAGCCAACACACTACCTACTAGACCACGGCGACTTCATTGTCATCTGGGCATCTGTCAGAATATGCGTACCAGAGATCAGCAATGAATCGTTTTCTCACACTCATAAGTAATCATGAAATTTTGAGTGTGAGTGAGTCAACAATATTGAAATTTAACTACTCTGATTCATTCGTACTCACTACAATACTGATTTATAAGTACAGGTTGCAATGAGTATTCATGCAACAAAGATATCAAACTTATACCATTGGAACATGTTTGATTCATAAGCCTACTCATTTAGATACCCAACTTTAGAAAAATATTTGAATCATTGATCAAAATTTACAGTCTTAGTTGTTGCTGCATTTACACATAAGCAAACAAGTCAGAGAAGCAAGCAGATCAAACCAACAACCTTCTAATTGGTGTTTTAGTGTTCGTACTCGAATCATACTCCTTTTGTGGTTCTTGTATATGTTGAGTCATGGAGAGTGGAAATCAACAACTTCATACGTGTTGCTAAGTATGAATATGATGAGTACTTCAAACATTGAATATAATTGGAGGTTCCATGATATTAAAAGAAATATGAATGCGTAGAACATCAGAAATTATGAGTATGATTCGATTATACTTATCTTTTTGAATACTCATTGCTGATCTCTAATACGTACATTCATAATTTGATTATTGCAACCATTTAGTCAGGATTACGACCTAGTTTCTCACCCCACTTATGAGTGGCGGGACTTATAATTCAAAGTCGACTACGAAATTTACTTTCAGAGTTTTTAACAGAAATCTGCTGAAACGAAATCGCCAAAGAAATATTTTTTCATATTTCCACTGACTTATGTATGAAGCGAGGCCCCATGCTAAATAAGCCAACACACTACCTACTAGACTACGGTGACTACCTATCAGAACCCCTGACATAATATCATTCACAACCACAAAACATAGCCATCAGATGTCTGGAAAATCAATCATTGTTTTATTGGTCAAACAATTAACTTATTAAAACTAAATCTGTTCAATTAATTATCATTTATTCAGTCCGTTTTGCCATATTACATAGACTTCATTAATTGCTCATTATCAGCCTTCAGTCAGGATTACAATCTATCTTTTCACACCACCCGTTTATCCATGCGTGACGGGATCTACAATTTTAAGTCGACTCCGAACAATAGATTCTTTAAGAAATTTTTCATCGCAATTTTATTCAGGGCTGTCACATCTGTGACTTCACTTAACGGCGAGACAAAATTGTGTACTACAAGCTGTCCTTCTGTTAAAAAGAGGATAAGTTTCTGTACCCTCGAGACAATAGATTCCCTACACAGTTCAAAGTGTGATTGATAGCAGTCTGAACAAATGGATTTAAATTCATTGCTTGATAGAATCTCCATAGTATGCATGGAAAGAACTACCTAATGATGTGGGACCAGCACACTCTTTGTATTGTGTTACATACCACCTACTTAGCGGGGCAACAACCTAGCTAAAGCAATAAAGTGGGGATCTATACATACTGTTACGTTTTTAGCGTTTTAAAAACGGTTAAAATATGAGTTCGTAGATTTTAAATAAAATAAAAATAAATTTGTGTTTAGTTTTAATTAAATTCTATATTGTCCACACAATTCCGTGTGCCACTGGTCGAAACTTGATTTAAACAACAACAATTTGCTTGGTTTGTTATTCTCCTTTACACTTTTCTGCGTAAACACTAACAATTGTTCGTTTGTTTACTTGTTTATCCCCTTTTTATACTGAAGTCGCCGTAGTCTAGTAGGTAGTGTGTTGGCTTAGTAGACGTAAGGCCAAGGTTCAGCAGATTTCTGGCAAAACTCTAAGATTAAGTAAAAATTGCCAAGAAAAGTTTCTCAAAAATCTGTCGTTCGAAATCGACTTTAAACTGTAGGTCCCGCCATTAATGTATAAAATTAACACACACAATATGAGTGGTGTGAGAAGCTAGGCCGTAATCCTGACTGAAGGGTTGTAATGGCCAATTTTATGTTGTTGCTATAAGTCCATTGTTTTTGTAGCTTTTGTTTATCATTTTAATATTAAGTGATGTAACACCATTTCCATTTTCGTAACAATACGCTCAATACAAATAGTTTTTCCAAAGAGTTCAGCTTTAATCCAAAAAAGGTCAAGGAAGGCTTGGCATACCTCTATACCAAAGGGGATGAATAGTTGCCAAACTCAATCTTACATTCTCTGTTCTAGAATCTCTATGTATTATTCGAAGATAGGTTAACCTACTCTACGATTGACAGATTTCGCTTGAAACGATTTCCTCTTCAAAAAAGCCACCCAAAGATGGTCGTTAAGGTGTTTATTTAGAAATAGGGACACATCCAAGATGCTTGCATACATAATTGGCCACTACAACCCTTCAGTCAGGATTACGGCCTAGCTTCATACATGAGTGGTGATACCTACAGTTTAAAGTCGATGCCGAACGACAAATTTTTGAGAGAACTTTTCATGACAATTCTATTTACTTTCAGTTCTTTTGGCAGAAATCTGTTGAAAGAAAGTCGCCGACGAAATATTTGTTTCAAATTTCGTTTTAATGTCTAACCTGTCTAACAAGCCAACACACTACCTGGTAGACTATGGCGACTTTCCGACATGCTTGCAGCATCCGCAATAAGACTTCTTTTCAATGACTAAACTTTCATTCGTCTACTCTGCCATTATATGGCACTGTCAAAGAGCTAAGGAAGAGTCCTTTACTCTACTGCACATTCGCTTAACCGTAAGTGGTTAAATATTTTGAAAGCTTGAGCCATTTTATCCAAACAGTTCACTTTCAGTTTTAAAAATTCCACATGTCTTGCATGTTGCCTGTAGGTCAAGCTTATCGGAAACCATAATTGCCTGACAGCTTCCTGACAAAGCGATCATGTTCTGATCAGTTTGATTAAAACCTTTAAAATTAATTTTTTTTCAATACATTTTGTGTTGTTTTTTTTTGCCAATTTCTGTTAAATGTCATTTTTTTTTGCTTGTATTTTTTGGCCAAATGCCTAAAACCTAAAAGCAGTCAAAACAATTGTTTGTTTTTTACAACATCAACTGCAAACATCATACACGAGTCAAAAACAGTTACGGTTTGCCATCAGTTGACTTCTCTTTATCCTGTTTGCACATTTTCTTCCAATTTTTTTTTTATCTTCGATGTTCTGTTGCTGTTGTCTCACATTGACAATACGATTGTTGTTGAGACCAATTTTAATTTCTTTATTCTGTGCCTTTTGCTTTTGCTTTTTATTTTTAGCTTTTTATTTCGAATATTTATTTTTATTTCCAATTTTTTTCTCCCTTTGACTTTATCATGTTGCATGCAACCGTTCAAGCTACCAAATGCATGAAAATATTTTTAGTTGCTGGTACCTTTTTTTATACGAAATTTTTGTTAAATTTTTTGTCTTCCATATTTCTATGTGCGTTGACAACAAAATTGATTTAATGTCTTTGATTTTCTTAACATTTAAAATGACATTTTCTTCAGAGATTTTTTCGTGCTTGTTATCAATTATATACCAATAATGGCATTTGTTGTGTTTACTTGTGCAACATCCCAGGTGGTGCTTAACATCTGAATTGACAGTTTAAATAAATGATAACAAAAAGGCATTCTTCCACATTTCTGAAAGTAACTTCAACATGTCACGACTAGAAGAGATCTTACGAACACCTTACCGCCGGTCACTGATCAGGTTGTTGGACTCTTAGATATTTTACAAGCTAATGGTATATCATCAACTCCATAACCTTTTGAAAGTGGAGAACTTATTGCTATTGATCGATAGTTCTCATCCTTTTTTGATGATTGGCGTTACATTAGCATTCCAGCGATATTGGCAAATATCGGCATGATATGCGGCACATAAACCCATTCCTAATGGACGAGCGAGCGTTGAAGAACTCTACTTGAGGACAAGTGCTACCATTCTATCTGACGAAAAAGACCTGATTTACACTTGAGGCCACGGTTCAAACCTCAGTTCAGACATCTCCAACAAAACGAGAAATTTTAGAAAGTATTTCTTCTACGACAGCATCTTAGCAGATTTCTGTTAAAAACTCTGATAGCAAATAAAATAAATTGCCATGAAAATCTTTCTCAACAATCTGTTGTTCGAAGACGACTTTAAGCTGTAGGCTCCGCCACTCATGTACACAATATTGATGGTTTGAGAAGCCAGGTCGGGTTGTAATGATCAATTGTGTCGGTTTGTATAGTATGTTTGATATGTACTAAAATTGCTGCTTTTTAAAATATTTACCACGTTTAAATATTGTTACGTTTTTAGCTTTTAAAAACGTTTAGAATGTAGACGCAAACAATAATAATTGCTTTTCTTTGTTACTCCTCTGTTTATATCCTTTGCATAAACAATAACAATTACTAGACAATTATTCGACAGATCTTTGGAACGGAGATCTTCAAACCGCTATTACTCTCTTCAAACGCACCGCGTCTTCACGCAAGATTGACTGAACTTCACTAACACTGTCGCCTGCTTTGCATTGCCTTTTATATGGCAATGTAAACAGACTGATGAATGTTCTTGACATTGGGTAGTATGAGCAATATGTACGCACTGTAACTAATGTTACTTATACGATATGTTCAGATATGCACCTTTATTGCGTAAATCGCAATAAACGCCACTATTGAGCTCAATATTTCATATACAGTTTCAATTCTGTCCGCTATGTGTGATCTAGGTCTTTTCCAGGTTAACGGTGTATTGAATTCAATGGGTAGAATTTTGGATCTTGTATTTTTAGAGGATCCAAGTATTTCTTCTTTATTTCGCATTGATCCTATATCTATTCCTGAGGATGGTTATCATCCTACGTTGTTACTTTCTATCGAAGTTGATCTTTGTTTACCTCCTGTAATTGATCGTTCATTTGGTGTAAAGGGGCGTTTTAATTTCCATCGTACGGATTTTAGTCGTTTGAATACACTACTATCCTCTGTAGATTGGTCGTCTGTGCTTATTTCACCACCATATGACTCTTTTTCACTTGATAGGATCTTAGATGGTTTTTATGAGGTATTATTTAAATGTTTTAGGGAGTGTGTTCCGTTTGTAAATAGTCGTTTGGAGCGTTCTGGTCCTCCGTGGAATTCGGCTAGATTGTCCAAGTTGAGGAACAGAAAATCGAGGTTATTTAAAAAGTTTGTTAGATCGGGTACTGATATTGATTATGCTCTTTACTCTAGGGCGCGTGCGGATTATCGTAGAATGAATCATTATTGTTATGAGGAATATTTGACTAGAGTCAGGTCGAACTTCGCTAGTGATCCTAAGTCGTTTTACGACTTCGTTCGAGCTAAACGTAAATCATCTTTGTTTTCCCTCTGAGATGTTTTACGGTGGGGTATCATCGTCTAGTTACCTTGATATTTCGAATATGTTTGCTGACTTTTTTCAGTCTACTTATAGGCAGTTGGACTTGGGCCATGATCAGGGCAGCAGCTTTTCGTATCCTTATTCAGTGGGAAGTGTCTCTATTTCTAATATATACTCATTTGATGAGAAGTCTGTTCTTGAGTCTTTGTCTGGACTTAAACTTACATACTTGCCTGGCCCTGACGGGGTACCGGCCTGTATTTTAAAAAAGTGCGCTATTGTCTTGAGTGGTCCTTTGACCTTTATATTCAATGGGCTTCTGAGGGCTGGTCATTTTCCATCTGTTTGGAAGAGTTCGTTTATAATTCCTTTGTATAAGTCGGGTAATAAGTCCAATATTTCCAATTACAGGGGTATTGTCAAACTCAGTGCTATTCCCAAGTTGATGGAGAAACTCGTGACGGATTATCTCTTTTTTAATACGAAATCTTTAATATCCCCTTTCCAGCATGGTTTTTTAAAAGGTAGGTCGACTGTCACTAATCTTCTTGAATTTACTACACGTGTTTTCAGGGGTTTTCTTGCAGGCGCTCGGACTGATGTGATTTATACTGATTTCAGTAAGGCTTTTGATAGGGTTGACCATAGTATTTTTCTTCTTAAACTGTCATTAATCGGTATTCCCGATATTATTCATCGTTGGCTAGGCTCCTACCTCTCCCTTAGGACTCAGAGGGTATTGTTTAGGAATGTATTGTCTAAGACTGTATATGTTACTTCTGGTGTTCCGCAGGGTAGCCATTTGGGTCCTTTACTGTTTTTATTGTTTCTTAATGATCTTCCTTGTGCTATTTCTGATTGTAATATTCTAATGTATGCTGATGACGTTAAATTATTTTATACTTTTGATGATGATCATGGTCAAGTTGTTCTTCAGCGGAATATTAATTTGTTTGTAACTTGGTGCAGAGTTAATTTAATGGATCTTAACTTAAAAAAATGCAAATGAATTGTTTTCTCTCGCGGTGGTGTGATTTCGCCCACTTATGTGATAAATTTTTGTCCTTTGGAGACTGTGGCTACATTTCTTGATTTGGGAGTATTATTGGATATGAAACTCTCTTTTGTTGATCATATTAGTATGATGATTGGCAAGGCTCGGGCTGTTCTTGGTTTTGTGAAAAGATGGGCTAGGGAATTCATTGATCCTTATATAACTAAATTGCTATACATTTCACTTGTTAGACCTATTTTGGAGTATGCGTCTATTGTTTGGAATCCATACTATCGTTGTCATAGTGATTTAATAGAGTCTGTGCAGAGGCAGTTTTTATTATTCTGTTTACGTGGCTTAGGATGGGATTATGCCAATGGATTTCCGCCATATGAGGATAGATTAGGTTTGATAAAACTTCCAACTTTGGAACGTAGAAGAACTGTTTTAGGTGTTTGTTTTGTTTTTAATCTGGTTAGAGGTGATATCGATTCTGAGTTTTTGCTTCGTAACCTGAATTTCAGTATTCCTGCAAGATTTTCACGGCACTATCGTCCTCTTTCCTTAGATTTCTATAGAACTAACTACGGATGTAATTTTCCTTTTCGTAGATTATGCAATGATTTTAACGTATATTACGATTTGATTGATTTTAATTGTAGTGTTTGTAATTTAAAACGTAGCTTATATGCTAGCATTAATTTGTAAATTATTATATAAAAATGTATTTTCATTATAGTTATAGGTAGTTCATGTTTATTAATAGTTTATTCAGCTTGTGATTAAGTTCTGTAGCTGATTTATGTTCTTGTTGCCATTACTTTTTCCATACCCGCTACAGTCCGGACTGTAGTGTGTACGTGTCCCTACGTAATGGGGACGAGCCCTCCGCGGTCGGGTGAGGGTGGGTTAGTGTGTGGCCGGGGACGTTCAAATAAAAAAAAAAAAAAATTAATTATTACGCAATAAATGCGCACATCATTATAATATCGAGTAAAACTTAAAATGCAGCAATGTCATAAGTATGTTCAGTGCGAATATTACAATTATCCGAACACTTTCTGTTGATATTTGTTGTCGACAAACCAAAAAGCAATAACAAAAAAACAAAACAAAAAAACAATATAAAACAATGTTGTTGAAACAACCAGCTGTTTTGTTTAATAGCTGTCAAATAAATATTTAACTGAACTGCGTATATTGCTATGTCTGAACACTTAAAATATTGTACTCAATAAACCGAATATTGAGTCAATAAAAGTGCATATCTGCACATGCATGTACAATATCAATTTGAATTCATTAAAAGTTAGTTAGTTGGTGCTCTCCGTTGACAATAAGGGTTTGGCCAAAAAAATATGAACTGATTTTATGCTGTCGGCGTACAAAATCTACACCATACATTGACTTTTTAGAGATGCATTAGATGCTCCTGGACCTATCGTGGATTGGTTTCGAAAAAGATTCGACAATTTTGAAGAATTCTTCAAATTACAATAACAAATTAGCGGCCTGGTAGTGCGATAGTACGCTACTGTTACTATTAGTGGATCCTTTTTCTAGTAGAGGTATAACTAAAACGAACATTTGTTCACTTTACTCATAATAATGAGATTAAGTTGTTGTCGCTGTAGTCTAGTAGGTAGTGTGCTGGCTTATAAGACGCGAGGCCAGGTCAGACATCTCCGACATAACAAATTACGAAAAAATATTCTTTTATCGACACCCACTCAACAGTCTCCGGGCAAAAATCTGATAAAATTGCCATGAAATGTTTTAAAAAATCTACAGTTCGAAGTCGAATTTAAACTGTAGGTTACGCCACTCATGCATAAAATTAACACACACAATATAATTCGTGGGAGAAAGTTAATAATTAGAGTCTTATATTGTCTTCCGTTAAGAGTGGTGGCCTGGGGAATGTTGTTCTTAAAGAAATATCAATCTCTGACACCACCGGCCTAAAACCCACTCCTTATAATTACTTTTGCGGAATGTATTAGACGCCCTTAGACATCACGTTAATGAGAATGGTCTCAAATTCTAAAATTTTGTTTATTTACCGTCCCATTCATTCAGATTTCGGCTTCATCGCTGGAGATGATTTTTGATGAAAATTATGACCCATTCAGTGAAAGCACGTAGTAATCAGTGGTTCATGTCTGTGCTTACTTAGTGCCTTAGTGCCGCAGCAGGTTTCATAAATGGCATCTAATTTGACAGATGGACCTTCAAAATTACTATCCAAATTCGAAAGTCTTCGTTGGGAGACCCTAAGTCTAACTATCATGAGCGACTCAATGTATATAGGAAACAATCCTTTTGAAAGTAAATCATCCGATTACGAAACCACTCATCGTCACCCTGGAATTTTCCAAAGAAGCGACAATTGTTTGATTACTTTGACTGCAAGTGGGAGCAAAGGGCCAAAATATACTCTTCTATCTGTAGTGCACAATTACATCCACTTCTGAGCAAACTGTGCCAATTTGTATCTTCTCCAAGTATAAGCTAGACGTTTACTGCCATCTTCGAAATGTATTGAGGTCTTCTCAAATCCAGCTTATTATCGTAACAACTCAATATTCGTTTTGCATTCGATGTTACTCCTGCCGCCGTAGTCTAGTAGGAAGTGTGTTGGTCTGACGCTACATTTCAAACTCCAGGTCAGACATCTCTAACAAAATAAAATCCGAAAAAATATTTCAGTCGGCGACTTCCTTGCAGTGGATTCTTTGCAAAAACTTTGACAAAATTGCAGTGAAAAGTTTCTTAACAATCTGCCGTTCTTAGGCGACTTTAAATTTTAGGTCTGGCAGCAAATGTATACAATTAACACACAACAACATATGTAGTGTGAGAAAGTTTAGTCAGGATTAGCTAAAAGGTTGTAAGTAGTCGCCGTAGTCTAGTAGGTAGTGTGTTCGCTTATTAGACGTAAAGCCTGGGTTCAAACCCCAGGTCTGACATCAAAACGAAATATGAAGAAAAAAAAAATATTTCTTCAGCGACTTCCTCTCAGCAGATTTCTGGCAAAACCTCTGAGAGTAAATAAGCCTGCCATGAAAAAGTTTCTCAAAAAAATCTGTCGTTCGGAGTCGACGTTAAGCTGTAGGTCCCGCTACTCAAGTATAAAATTAAGGCACCCAGCATGAGTAGTATGAGAAGCTAGGCCGTAATCCTAACTGAAGGGTTGTAATTAAAGGCTACACATAAATATTATGCTTAAACAATTTGTGTGCACACTAAGGTATTTGATTTAAATTTTTATTAGAATTTATTACCAAATTCATTCTCTTCTTATTCCAGTCCAATTAAAGTTTATGAATAAAAAAAAACAAAATTATTTTTACTATTTAGTATTTACGGTCTGATAAAAGTTTTTAAATTAAATTTTTATATACAAAATATTTAAAACTTTCTCTAATAATCATGCTGCAAAAATTAAGAAAAAAAAACAACAAAATTTAAAAAAAAAATTCATTTTTCAAACATATTGATCCCTAAAGATTTGGACATTTTTCTAAAAGTTGAAAACGAAAACCTTTGGAAAGTATTAAATACATCGAAATAAATGAAAAGAATATTATTTTAAAATAATATTTATGTGCGAGTGCAGTTTTCTGTTTAGAAACATAAATAATTATAGTCTTCTGAAAAAAAGAAGAGAAACAAAATTTCACATGTGATCACATATTCAAAAAGGATTATTTTACTTTTCAGTTGCAAAATTAGGCGTTGCTGGCTGATGGCTGCAATGAAATAAAAATCATATGGAAAGTTATATAAGTATGTACATACATACATACATAATTGGTTATTATAAACCTTCCGTCAGTGTTACCACCTGCCTTTTCGTACCACTTATGTGAATGGTATGTAGGTCTTACAGTTTAAAGTCGACTCTGAATGACAGATTTTTGAGAAACTTCTTGATGCAATTTTTATTTATTCTCAGAGTTTTTGCCAGAAGGCTGCTGAAAGGAAGTCGCCGGAGTCGAATGAACATTGCAATGAAGGTATCACCTCATAGGTCTCTTACCTTTTCAATAATTGAGTTAACGCTGGATTTTAACACGTATACGACAAAGCATAGGCAATAAATTGAAATTATTAAATATTATGATCTGACGGTGTACATACTTACATAATTGGTGATTACAACCCTTCAGTTAGGATTACGAGCTAGCTTCTCACTCCACTTATGTTATGTGTATTAATTTTATCCATGAATTGTCGTATTTATAGTTTTAAAGACGACTACGAACAACAGATTTTAGAGAAGCATTTCATTGCAATTTTTATTAACTTTCAGAAGTTTTATCTGAAATGTGTTGAGAAGTCACCGAAGAAAATTTTTTTTCATATTTTTCGTTTTGTTGGAGTTGGACCTGTGGCTTGAACCGTGGCCTTATGTCACGTCTAATAAGCCCAAATACTACCTAGACTACGGCAGCTTTGGACAAGGCATCGTGAATTAAAACTTCATTTGTTGAGAGTAGTAACGTCGTTTCTGCCATGCGTTTCATTGACACTTGCAGTTGTTTAATTTTTACAACTACGCCAAGCATGTTGGTTGTTTGTATTTTTAAGACTACCTATTTGTTGCTACATTCATTATTTATTCTTTAATAAAAAAAGAAGAGTTTTTTAATTTTATTCATATACCATATTACTCTGGAGATAATAATCCACAATCATAGGAACAATACGTACGTACATATGAATAAATAAAATGATATAAAAAATGAATGAAAAAAAAAAAGTTTTATTTTTCAAAAATTTTAATAAAAATAATGTTTCAACTTAGTTCGAAACATATGCTATTAAATTTATAAAATACATAGAAATGAAAGGTAATATTTTGAAAAGACTCTAAATATGATAGTTTCGTATTCTAAATCAAATAAATCTTTACATTCATTTCAATAATAACATATATGAGTTCAAATATAATATTTTTAAGTAACAAACATTAGGCTCAAATGTATTTTATGAACAGACAAAATAATTTATTATAAAAACATACATATTTTTGTAATATATTAAACATTTTTCATATAAATCAAAATCCTTCGTAAATTTATTACAACATAAAGCATACGAATGTGTAACAAATTTGAAAATATGCACACAATATTCAAATGGAAATTTTAATTATATTACAATTACAATGTATGTATGTATGTGTGTATGTAATACATACATAATTGGCCATTACAACCCTTCAGTTAGGATTACGGCCTAGCTTCTCATACTACTCATGTTGTGTGTCTTAATTTTATACTTGAGTAGCGGGACCTACAGCTTAACGTCGACTTCGAACGACAGATTTTTTGAGAAAATTTTTCATGGCAGGTTTATTTACTCTCAGAGTTTTTGCCAGAAATCTGCTGAGAGGAAGTCGCCGAAGAAAAATTGGAACAAAACGATTCCTTTCATCAAATCATACCAAACAGACAGCATCACCTTTTTTTGGTGAATATCGGCTTTGGAAATTGTTTCAGTCGGTTCACCTTTTTTGGTCCATGACCTCTTGCGTTTGATATTGTTGTATATAACCAATTTTTCGTCCCCTTGCGATGATGCTCTTCAAAAATGAATCATTTTTGTGACGTTTGAGAAGCTAATCGCAGACGACACTGCGGCGATACAGATTACTCGCTGTGAGAATATGGAGAACCATATAACGAGCTTCGAAGATAAATCCAGCCCTTTCAAGCGGTCATAGAGTGTTGAATTTAATAAATTTAACCTCAATCCGATCTCACCGGTTCCCATCAACTAATGCCTTTATCGCGTCTCTATCAGCATCAACCGGCCTTTCCGAACGTGGTGCATCTTCGACATTAAAATTGCCGGATCGAAATTTAGCGAACCAGTTCTGGCACTGACTTTCTGGCTTGAACAGCATTTTTACTCTTTCTGTAGTAAAACAGTAAGATATGCCGAAAATGCTGCTTATCGCACTCCATATTTAAAAGGGCACCTACCACAAGCCTTACTATATGAGCTCTCAAAGCATATACAAATTATAGAGCTTAAGTGTGAACTTACAATTAAATCCCCTGTCGAGAGAAAACGAAATTACTTTCCGAACTACCTAATAAAACAAAGTGTACGAGAGGAATTATTGAAAATTTTTAAGCGTATCAAAGTTGATATAACTTAGAAGGTTGTGTGTTTGCTTTGCGAAGACTGTAAATTTTGATGAATGATTCCAGTCACTTGAATCATTTATGAGTATTATAAGTATTTTTTTAAAGTTATGAATCTGAATGTGTAGGCTTATGAATCGAACGTATTTCGAATTATATGAGTCTGATGTCAACGTTGTGCTCATACTCATTGCAACCTGTACTTATCAATCAATGTTGTAGCGAGTCCGAATGAAACAGAGTACAGTTAAATTTCAATGTTATTGACTAACTCATACTCAAAATTTCATGAGTGCTTATGAGTAGCGAAAAAACGATTCTTTGGTGATCTCTGATACAGACGTTCTTTATTGGCCACAACTAGCCTTTTTTCAGGATTACGTCCTGGCTTCTCACACCAAACATGATGTCTGTACTAATTTTACGCATGAATGGTGAAATTGACGGTTTAAATTTGAATCTTAAATACAGATTTGAGAAGCCATTTCACGGCAATGTGAATTATTAATTATTACAATTTTACTAGCAGAGCTTTTACGAGAAAACTGCTTATCTAGTAAGGCAACACACTACTCACTTTACTATGACAACTACAATGAGGGTATTGGTTCCCACAAATGTTTGTTTTTGCGAGAATTGTGTAAAATTTAATTCCTCATTAATGTCAGCGTATTTCGCCTCACCACGTCGATTATGTTTCAACATGTCCGTTTATTTACTGTTTGTAAGGCAATCATGCTAATAACACATTGTATTAAATGTAATGAAAATTGCATTAATTGTATAGATTGTGAAAGGAACCGGCATGCAATGCTTGCACAACAAAATACGGTTGAATTTAGAACAAGAATTATCGATAAATGTGCGCAAATATGCGTGGCTTTTCGTTACAGATTTACAAACACATTCATGAATCATTTTGTGTGTATTCAATGCAATGGACCGAGCGACCAATTGAAATATATATTGATGAAATGAGAGTAGATGAACTACCTGGCTTGGAAAGTTTTCGATTTCGGAAGAGGAAATTTTAAACTTTCAAATTTCATTATGGACACACTGAAATGATAGGTTTTTATTTTTATTTGTTTGTTGCTGTAGAGTATTTTGTAGATTCCACAATCCATGTATCTTTGGGGTTGGCGTTGTTATTTATTCATGTTTTGTTTATACACGTACACCCAATAATTGTGTTGATTACTTATAAATTGAATCTATTTGCCGCAATATCATCAATTTTATAGAACGAACTCATTTATCACTTTCTACTAAATTATAAATGGTATCATATGCTGGTTTTTGTTTTTGGGTTTTCATTTTATATTCCATGGCGTGATTTAAAAAAAGAAAAAAAATTGCAAAACAAAATAAATGTTACAATATATGCTTCTGGTGCATGTGCGAATAAATAAATTTTGAAATTTAAACTGTAGAATTGAACACAAAAACGTATAACAAAAATACCGAAAATGTATACTCTTTTGGGGTTTATTACAGACTAGAACACAAATTCATTGCAAGAGATCATCTTCCGCAGTTTCGCATGGATCCGCTGCTTAGAAAACCCCACAAGGAAAGTTCAACAGGATAAAATCCTTCAATCTCAGTAGTCAATTCATATCACCTCCAAGTGAAATGCCCATGCCCTTAAATAGCTGTTGGATGAATATCTAATGTTGCATGTAGCATTGTCCTGTTGAAACCATTTGTCGTTGGTATCCATATTGTTACGAAAATGGAAAAATATAGATATTGGTGTTTTACTTTTACATCGTTTAACATTATACATCGTTTAACATAAACATAAACAAAAGCTACAAAAACAAAAAAAAATGAACTTGTTTACAAATTATCGCACTACGTAATATAACAACAAACACCAGCATAAAAAAGATCGATATGTTCGCTCTACCGTAACACAGCACAATCATTCGTTGTCAATGCTGTTGTTACATTGTTTGACATTAAAATGATAAACAAAAACTACAAAAACAAAAGCAAAGAACTTGTTTACATGATAAACAAATAAACAAAAATATTCCAACAACATCAGTATAAAAAGGGGATAAGCAAGTAAACAAAAATGCAACAACAAACACTACAAAAATAAATGTAAACAAAATACACAAACAACAATAATGAAACAACGATGTTTACATTTAAGCTGTATTCACCCATCGTTTCGGAGCAAAATTTTTGTTCCGAAACAATTTTTTTATATATAGTTTGAAGTTCCTCTTTTTGAGAGAGAGAGTACGAAAGAGAGTAAGCTCGCTTCAGAGCAATTTCACCTCGAATTGGTTTAATTTTAATGTTTGTTCCAAAACAATCGAACTATGCTGCCAGCTACTTTAATTTTATAAGTAAAGTTGAACTCAGCTGCTAACTCATATTACTTATATGTACATTTGTATGTATGGCTATTAAAAGAAGCACTTTACGTTTATTAATTTTTCTCACTAAGATTTGTTTTAATTTACAATTTTTTGTAACACAGTAAAAAACATAATCACACTCAAGCCAAGAAAACAAACGAATTGCAATCATCTGCTACTGTGCTGCCTAGTTGTAAAACTAAACGCATCGTTTACAAAAATATTTCATCAGGTAACCTTATTTTTACAGAACATATGTTCGAAGTGGGTGAATCGTTTTGGAACAAACTCTCAAAAAAACTGAACT
The DNA here is from genome assembly GCA_930367235.1 of Sarcophaga rosellei. NCBI lineage: Eukaryota > Metazoa > Arthropoda > Insecta > Diptera > Sarcophagidae > Sarcophaga > Sarcophaga rosellei. The sequence continues at coordinate 28,528,365 of OV884021.1, read as the reverse complement.
TGTTTCGGAACAAGCATTTTGTAATAAAGAATTTCAATTAAAACTAAACACCAATTTATTTTTATTTTATTTTCAATCTACGTGCTCATATTTTCATTCAATTCAGGCTAAACGAAGTTGGTAACCATTGACCCAAAGTAGTTGCTATTGAGAGTAATGCCCTTAGTAATGTTGTTTTCAATAAACTATACACTGCTAACGCGAACAGTTTAAAATCCACACGGAATCATGACTTTTTTGGCATGTGTTTTTATCGTTTCAAATTCCAGAATTGTTTTTTTTTTTTGTTTACGTAGCAAACATGTTGCTTATAAAGACGATTTATGAAGGAAAAATAATCTTAGTTGCCAAGTGCCCCAGAGCTTATTTGCGAACCCATACTATTGTCTACGATCGCCAACCATACTATTGTCTACGATCGCCAAGTTGTGGTTTGCGAAAAGCGGAGGTTTGGTGAGTGACTTCAAATCGTTTGCCCCGGATTCTCCTATAAACTCTCACGGACAACGACGGACGATGTTTACGGCAGATCTTGCATTTCGTCGACCTATGGGTGTTGGCCGTTAATTTACTGAGCAAGTGGACTCGAATTTATCCACCACATTGTAAATAGACAACGATTTTTGCGATTGTAATACGGACGAAGTGTATGATATTTAGTCCGAACAGAACACCCATTTGATTGATAAAAACAATTTCATTATGCATGTGCACGTGTTGCGTGATTTAACAAAAGTAGACTGAATAAATTACAGCTAATGTGACAGTTGATACGTCAAGTAGATGGCTGTTATCACATACGTACATACATGCATAATTGGTCACTACAACTCTGCCGGCAGGATTACAACTTAGTTTCTGACACCACTTATGTTTAATTTTATAGTGACGGAACCTACAGTTTAAAGTCGACCCCGGATGACAGATTTTTGTGAAATTTTACATGGCAGTTTTAATTACTCTCAGAGTCAGAAATCTGCTGGGGGGAGGTCACCGAGGAAATAAGTTTTCATATTTCGTTTTGCTGGAGATGTCTGAGCTGGGATATGCACCAGAGATCTGCAATGAATCGTTTTTTTCGCTACTCATAAGTACTCATGAAATTTTGAGTATGAGTGCGACAACATTATTGAACTTCAACTACTCTGATTCTTTCGTACTCACTACACTACATTGACTTTTAAGTACAGGTTGCAATGATTGTGCGTACAACGTTGATATAAAACTGATACCATTCCAAATAGGTTTGATTCATAAGCCTACTCATTTAGGGCCATTATTGCAACTTGTCGTTAAGTTGGGGTTAGTTAAAGGTACCTTTAGCTAAAGGGAACTGGAAAGTTACCTTTAACTTATTTTCGTTATTACAACTTACAGATAACATTTTTCAAAAATATGGCAGTGCCTGAGCAATGTCGATAAAACTGCTCCATTTTACAAGTTTATTTTTAATGCAGTGGCAACCGCGGGCTTCGTTTTTTTTTTGTTGTATATGCAAATTTTATTTAAATTTGAAGTTGCCATAATGAAAATAATATATAATACGGCAACTTCAAACATAAAGTGACCTTTAAATTTTAAAGGTTGGATGATCCTCCCTTTAGCTTAACGATCACTTCTTATCTTATTGGGTACTCATAATAATGAAAAACAATTTATCTGCCCGTTAAAATCCTCGCTTTAGTTAACGGCAAGTTGTAATAATGGCCCTTAGATTCATAACTTTAGAAAAATACTTATAATACTTATAAATGATTCGAGTGACTCACATCATTCAACCAGATTTACCGTCTTAGTTGTTGTTGCATTTACAAAAAAAAAGAAGGAAACAGGCAAAGGCAGCAAGCAATGCAAACACACAGCTTTCTAGTGAGTACTGTAGTGTTCGTACGCGAATCACACTTACTTTGTGATTCTTGTAAATGTTGAATCGTGGAGAGTCGAAATCAACAACATCATACGTTTTGTTAAGTATGAGTATGATGAGTACTTCAAACTTTGGATATGAGTAGTATGAGTATAATATTAAAATAAGTATGAATGCGTATAAGTATCAGAAATTATGTGTATGATTCGATTCTACTCATCTTTTTGAATACTCATTGCTGATCTCTGGTTTGAACCATGGTCCCACATCCAATAAGCCGACCCACTACCTACTAGACTACGGCGACTTCATTATTATGGCCGTTATGAACTGGAAAAATTCGAAATACCCTGTTGGAAGGCCCAACATTAATTTTTTTTTCATAATTATGCTACATAATTGTAGCCTGTGCGTGTGCTGAGTATATGTGCGTGTGTGTATTAAATATTGATGCTAATATTATTGTTATTATTATTATTTTATTCAATTTAAATACTAAAAACAAAACCGTATGCAATTTAATTTAATTAATTTGGAATGTTAATTAAAATTTTTTAAATTAGTCTCCTTAATTTCATATTATAAACGTAGGTATGTATGTATGTATGCAACTACATCTATAGTACTGCAGCAGGAAAAAAGCGTAAATATAATTAAAATTAACTCAAACTCCTTCATAAAACTGATTTATTTTATAATAATGAATTATTTCATAGAAAATATTTTAATTGATTATATTTTATTAACACTTTTGTGAATTGCATTGGGGGCATATTATTTATTATGGTTTTTTTTGTTTGTTTATTTTATATTTATCTAGTATTGAGAGGGGAAAAAAGTCTGAATAAATAAATGCAATTAAAAATAAATATTATTTATTATACGATTTAAATTAAATACCAATTATATACATGCTTACTGGTGGTCAATGGCCAATGCAAATATATTCATTCACATATTATAAGTTAATAAAGTTAGTATTTGTAATAGACAATAGACTGTAGTATTAAAAGTTAATAAAAAAGAACAAGAAATTAGTAGGGGTACTTACTCCAAAGTTTGCGAATTTTAACCCAGAGTTATTTTTTTGATCAACACTAGAAACCTATATAGTTATTTGGATTCACTGTTATTTGTTAAAACCCCTATTTCATAAAATATATTGTTACGTTTTTACCCTTTTAAAAACGTTTCAAATATGGGCCTTTTGATTGCAAATAAAATAAAAATAAATTTGTGTTCAGTTTTAATTAAAATTCTTTATTATTTGCACAATTCTGTGTGCCACTGTTTACAACTTGATGTAACAACAACAATTGCTTTGTTTGTTATTAATTTGTTTACACCCTTCGCATAAACAATAACAATTACTAGACAATTGTTCGAGAGATCTTTGTAACGGAGTCCTTCAAACCACGAATATTCTTTTCAAACACACCGCGTCTTCACACAAGACTGCCTGAACTTTTAGTATCTGCGTCGTCTGCTGTGCATTGCCCTTTATGACAAAGTAAACAGTCTGATGAATGTTCTTGATGGCGATTGTTCGTGGTTTCGCCTTCTCGAGATTTCTATAAATGTAAACATCGTTGGTTTATTATTGTAGTTTGTGTACTTTTGTTTACATTTATTCTCGTAATGTTTGTTGTTGTGTTTTCGTTTACCATTTTTTTATGCTGGTGTTTGTTGTAATATGAAGCAGTACGATAATTTGTAAATAGGTTTGTTTACTGCATTGTTTTGTTTTTGTAGATTTTGTTTATAATTTTAATGTTAAGCAATGTAAAAGAAAAAAACAAAAAAAAATGCATGGAAAAATTATCTTCAGCTATTAGATCCATTTCTAGATGAATAGATACTTGAACGAACAAAATTGGAATGAGTCCAACTCACATAAGATTCGATAGCATCGAATGCATACTGAAACAATCATTATTTGGCGTGAATTTTGGCCTGACGGCTTAATCCATTCATATTTCTTTAAGGGAAGCTTTCTCAACTCAAGCACTTCTTTTTGGCCTAAATGGGATGATATGTATGCCAACGATTGGTGGTTTCAACAGACCGGCGCTAAGCTTATGCCATATTGAATATTCTGCACGGGCGATTTGACTTCGTTAGGCTTTTTCTTGTGGAGTTTTATTTTTTGTAGTTACCGTGGTCTAGTGGTTGTGGTTCTCAAACAAAACGAAACAAAGAAGAATATTTCTTCGGCGACTTCTTCTCAGCAGATTTCAGGCAAAAACTCTGGGGACCAAATAAAATTTCTTAAAAATATATCGTTCGGAGTTGTTCCGCCACTCATGTATAAAATTAACACACACAACATAAGTTGTGTGAGAAGCTTGGTTGTAATCCTCACCAAAAGGCTTGTAATGTTTTCTTAAGTCGAAGATAAATTCAAATACATCACGAACTGCTGCAGTAATTAAAGCCAACATAATCCACGCCATCAGTCAAATTCGGTCTATTGTTACTCTTCATGGAAAATAATTAGAGCCTACCTTGACCCATTTACCAACCAATCTTTCGTATTTATTATTTTCATACGAATTCAGTTAATAAATCACAATCAATACTGACAAATGAATAGGCAAGCTATTATAAAGGCGAACACGCATTGTTTTACATGCTGTAACGCCGTCATAAACGTATTGCCTGTTGACAGAGAAGTTCTCAATATGAATATTTATTGAAATCATTTGGACATTTGTGTAGGCCTTGTTAAGTCCAATAACAATTTTGTTGCTATTGTTTTCTTATTGTTGTTATAATTATTGAAATAAATAAAAAAAGTTTTATAAGAGAAAATATTTAAAAAAAAATTAAAAACCAATCAAATTATCAATTAAAAATCAGTCATAATTAGAATTTTAATGATAATGGAGCGTATATACCACACATGTGTTTAAACATACTCGTACATACATACATATAATTTCAATGTTGTTAAATTTACATGATTATTGAGGTTCATTCCATAGAAGTAAGTTGAACTATTTATTCGTACTTAAGTAAGGGTATCCACAGTTTATTCACAATTATCAGAACAGCAATGGAAAATTGCTTATCCGTGGCAATATTTTATTTTATTGGACCATAACACGTCATACCCAGCTTAATGTTTGAGTCCGCGCAATGGGAAATTAAAGAGAGCGGCCACCCAGAGAAGCCGTTGCGAATCTTTACAAACCTTATAATCTACATCAAGAAGTCTTTCAAATTAATGTTATCACACATGTTTAGTTTTATTTAAATTTAAAGATAAAAAGTGCTTTATGAAAGTCCTGACAACCGAACGATTGAATATGTGTACTATACAATTAAAGAAGATGTCAGTCCTTACAAAATTTAAAGCATCTTTCAAAAAAGTAATGAGTTTTGTGGATTTTATGGATTTTACGGGAGACCCTTACTTATTTAACGGATGTCGTTTTAACGGATGTCGTTTTAACGGATGTCGGCCTGCCGCAACACATCCTTCCAGGCGCCTCCGCCTCTTGCGAGCCTACGCCAGTTGGTCACACCAACTGATTACACGGCTTCCTCGATTTGGTCCTTCCAACGCAGGCAAGGTCGTCCTCTACACCGACTTCCGCAGATCCACGCATCAAATACCCGCGTCGCAGGAGCATCCTTTTCCATTCGAACGATATGGCCGAGCCAGCGCAGCTCACGGTTGGATCGGATGCGGAAATCATCGGCAACTCGCACTGGACCTACGATATTACGTAGGACTGTTCTCTCTAATACAACCAAGGCTGCTGCATCAGTGCTTAATAGGGTCCAAGCCTCTGCGCCATTTGTAGTACGAGAGAGGTCTCTGCTACTCAATTGCCTATTGAGATCATAGTAGCACCTGTTGGCAAGAGTGATCCTACGCTTGATCTCCAGACTGACATCATTTTTGATGGTAACGGCTGAGCCAAGATAAATAAATTCCTTGACTGTTTCAAAAGTATAGTTATCGGCCATAATCTGAGAATCATGTCGATAACATACACTTTGTTTTGCCCTCATTTAGTGCCAGACCCATCTTAGTAGACTCCCGTTCACTAGCACTAAAGGCAGCAGTAACATCTCGCTTGGTACGCCCTATTATGATGTCAGTGTCGTCTGCGTACGCAAGCAACTGGACACTTTTTTGAAAAATATGTAGTGCCACTATGATGCACTCCTGCCTTTCGCTGAACACTCTCCATGATGAAGTTGAAGAGGTCGCATGATAAGAAATCGCCTTGTCTGAAACCTCGCACGGTATCAAAGGTTCGCAGAGGTCTATTCCCACCTTAACGGAGCTCAAAGTCATTCTGCATAGCCTTATCAACTTTGCAGGTATACCGAGCTCCGACATTGCAGGGAAAACACGATCCCTTATGGGGCTATCGAGGGCTGCCTTATAGTCGACACAGAGATGGTGTGTATCGAATTGTTTTTCGTGGATCTTTTCCAGGATTTGACGTAGTGTGAATATCTGGTCGATGGTAGACTTGCCAGGTCTGAAGCCGCACTGAAAAGATCCAATCAGTGTTTTGAGGAATGGCTTCAGTCGTTCACACAATACGCCCACAAGAACCTTATATGCGATAGAGGGAAGGCTTATACCACAGTAGTAGGCTCATATAGTAGTCTCCCTTTTTCAGGACAGGACAGAGGACAGAGGTTCCAATCCTTGGGCATACCTTCCTCTAGCCATATTTTGTAAACATGCTTTTGCGTGCGCCCTACCAACTCATTACTTCCGGTCTTCAACAATTCAGCGGGAAGGCCATCAGGATCTGCAGCTTTATTGTTTTTCAGACGCATAATCGCTACTTTTACCTTTTCATGGCGAGGCGGCGGAAAATCCACGCAGTCATCATTGATCGGGTTCGGAACAACATCTCTAAAAGCGGTATTGTTGTCGTCATCGCCATCTAGCTGAGTAAAAAAGTGTTTCCTCCACAACCTTAGCACACGCTGCAAATCTGTTACCAAGTTTCCATTCTCATTTTTGCGGTAGTTCCTTACTTTATTTAATTTATTGGCAACTCTATTTTCGTCTGAGTAGTTATAAATTGTATGTGTCTTTTGGCTATGTTTGTTACAATATACGGCTAAAAATATAACATTTTTATGCGGATTTCTTTAGTTGTGTTAATGTTTTATAATTACACACACACATATACTATGCAGTATCCCCATATACATTCATACCTTATTAAGTAGTTTCTTATGTCTACAGAAGATTAAATCAAATACATATTTTTACATCATTAATCAGTAAATCATTATGTGTGTAAATATTTAACGACGGGGATAAGAAAAATGGAAGCAAATCTGTGTACAGTATAGTAATGTTAGAAAGTGAAAACGTAAATAGTTCAGTAGATGGATTGCATGTAATTAATATTCGCTCTTAATGATGACAATTAAGGGAAACATTTTACGAAAAAAAAAATTTATTCAGTTTTATTCAAATGTTGTATTTGCCAAAATATTGTGAGATTCATTAACCTGTTTTTTTTTTTTATTAACGGTTATGTCAGTAGAAATAAAAAATTATTTAAAATATTCCTAACAAGTCATAGGGGATCGTAGTTCGTTTTGAATATGACGACGTTTCTGAATGAACACGATGCTTAGGCAAAGGCGAAGCTATGGATCCCACTATTTTAAAAAATCAGGGGGTATGATGTTGCTATCTGAGAAGAACTCATACGCGATGAACAAGTCTAAAAGGGTAATAAGGTTTTTTGAGGAAGGAATTTTAACCAATAATACATAAAAACTGACATTGCATACCATAGAGTACATGTGAATAAGTAGTGAGTAATTAAAATTACTTACCTACTTAAAAGTGGTCTATATAAACATTTAGTGAAGGTTACAACGTAGCTTCTTACACCACCATATTGTTTTGAAACAAGTTTTGTAACGCATTTGGTCAAAAAAGCAATCCTGTTTTGCGTGCCATAATTAGTTCATCTGGAACTAGATTCCAAACTTTTGCACCCGTGCTTTTCATATCTGGATGTTCCTGAACGCTGTTGTGTATAGGTGTCAATGCAGGATAAATTGCTATTTCATTTAGATGCTGTGCATGTCAATTTAATACATGAGTAAGCATGACATAGCGTTTAACGTCGAATCCATTGGTCATTGCAACCTTATGGTAAATAATACAAGCTTGCTTCTCAGTTACAGCATCCATTGTATATGTACGTAGTGATAACCGGAGCCATAAAGACTAAAGACCATTAGGTGCTTGGTATACAAATCTAACGCGATATAAATCAGCAGCCATCATAAGAAATTAAATGGCTGAGAACTCCTTCCCTAACGGTTTTCTAAACAGTACCAGTATACTCTATAATTTTGAAAAATGGCTCTTAACAAGAATGATCATTCTGTAGTATATGTATCGGTAAAGTAAATAAATATGGTGGAGTCAGTACAAAGATGAACGTTCAGAGCACATGTGGAAACATTCGAGTTACTTCAAGTGATAGCTAACAACAACAATATGCTCAATTCTACATGGCCATGATGTACAAAGGACAGAACATAGCAATACATACGTACATACATATGTAATTGGTTATTGCAAACCTCCAGTCAGGATTACAACTTTGCTTCTCACACCACTTTCGTTGTGTGTGTGTGTCTTAATTTTATACATGAGTACATTTCAAAGTCGACTCCGAACGACAGATTTTTGAAAAATTTTTCATGGCAAATTTATTTGACTCTTAGAATTTTTTCTAGGAATCTACTGAGAGGCAGTTGCCGAAGAAATATTTTTTTATATTTCGTTTCGTTGAAGATGTCTGACCTGAGTTTTAACCCATGGCCTCACGTCTAGATTAGGTAGGAGTGGTAGATCTGACATCACAAAGCTCACTTGAGCACTCATAGCTGCCCGTTGTGATGCCACGGGTGAACGCAGTCCCTGTACTGACCAAGATCCACCAAAACCAGGGAAGAGGAAGAAGTTGATCAGCGTTGCACAGCCTCACGTCTAACAAGTCAACTCATTACTTACTACACTTTTAAATTATTGAATTAACAACGCTTATAATTCGGTAATTTTGTACGCTCACTTATCCATTTATTCCATCGTTGAAGATGATATTTTGATGAATAGAGAGAGGAGAACAAAATGTTGCAAAAAATATCATAAAACGTCTGTAAATGGACAGAAAAAAGCATTAAAATTACAACAGAATATCAGGCATGTATAGTACAAAGTATGAGAAATAAAATTAACAAGAAAATCGTAATGAAAACTAAATGAAATTAAAATATCATCAAAAGCTTCGTATCTACTCAGTATACCAGATACTTGCATGTGTACTTATACGGTAAACCAACACTCGACCAACAATATGTACGTCTATCAGATAAGTTTACCTTGGCATACACACAGAAATTATGATAAAAATATATTCAGAATAAAATCAACAAGAAAAAAGGTCCGCATAAGCTTGATGACAGCATCCAAATGCATTTGCAAAAAGAAAAAATCATAGCGAATTTGGCGCCGTCATCATCATTTATGCCTTATGAACAGCCTTAACTGAGTAGCCTGCTGTGACTGTAAATTCAAAATGTAGGATTTCTTACACTGAAAGAGCCAATACCAAATGTGATGTTTAAAGTTCAATTTAAATAAAATCAACATTCACTCAGAGTATTCATATCATATTTTATAACCGTATTCGTATACGAATTGCGAAGTGCGTTCTATTCTGTTTGTTGCTGTTGTATTATGTGTGGTCCCAAATATCCAACACAGGATATATCTGTGCGTCATTACATTGATAGTGCTTTCACTCTCTGATTTCATTTAAACTTTTTTTTTTTGGTTTTATTGAACTTGAACAGTTTGTATTTAGAGTCAAAGAAAAAAGTCTACATACACCATTCTATAAACACTTTTTTCTCACTGATTTTTTTTTTAACAAATTGAGAAAGATATTACAGCGTTGTTAAAGGTATTTATAATTAATTGTATTTGAAGAAAAATCGAATATGAAAAAATATAAAAATTAGCATCTACCTTTGTACGTACACTTTTTTATTTGACTGCAAATTTTCAAAAATTTAACTAATTGAGCAATGTTATCGACATTTCTACAGCACTGCCATATTTTTGAACAAGTTAACTTTATTTTGTTATTAGGGTGTAATAACGAAAGAAAGTTAAAGGTGACTTTAAAGTTCACTTTAGTTAAAGGTTAACGGCAAGTTGTAATAATGGCCTTAAGATAAAAGCTCTACTTAACAGGGGCCTTTCAGGAGGAACATCCGAACTCTGACAGTTGTTAACGCTCATTCCACTTGTCATTAATTCCGGCTGTTTTGCACAAATCACCATAGACGACCATATAAAATGACGTAAGTTTGCTGAATAAGCTTTTCATCGAAAAATCATCTTCATTGCTAAGAACCTAGATGAATGGGTACGTAAACAAACAAAATTCGAGAATTTGGAACGATACCAATCCACATGAAAACCAAAATTGTTCAATGCCTTTCGAAAAAGTCACTGTTTGGAATAGATTTCGGACTAGTGGCGTCATCGGTAAATGTGGTTTTGAACTAGCATTATAGATGAACGATTACCAACCTCTTTTGGCCAACTGCATGTCATTTTAAAAATACGCCGTTACATGCAACACAAGCATGCCACATTGGATATTCCACACGAAAAGTTTGAAGACTTTAATTATTTTTTTTTTTTTTTTTTTTGATTAAATAACCTGTGGTTGGTTCTAATGGCATAATCCTAATGAATGATTACAACGTCCCACAATAGTCCCAACAGTGTAGAGGGTTAAACTTTAACAACAAAAGTTTCTAAGAAAAAATATGTTTATATTAGCATATATGGCAACTTAAAAATGCCATTCAACTGGAATTTCATTGCCCCCCATACCCATAATTATTTAAAGACTGTGAAATTAGTTTTGGTCAACCGTTTTCTTACTTAAAAACGTCTTCTGTTTTGACTTGTCTTCTACAATATTTTGATCGTTTAGACCACACACACACACCGTTATTATACTCATTTGCATAAGACAACTGAGTGAAAAAGGAGAAAAAAAACCGAAAACAAGCAACAAACATGTCATCATGTGTCAGAAATTATGGAAAACATATTTTGATGTGACATCAAAAGCAAGTGGAAGTATCATAAAGATATGATCAGGCATAAGAAACAACAAAAATAAACTTGAGATACAACACTTTAAACCAAATTACTCAAATGTATAGGTGAGAAAAGAGCGCTTCTTAGGGATCCAAGTTTTTTGTTTCACAATTAGTGGGTTGTTCTGTTAATAATACAAACAAATTGGTTGATTTGTTTCTCTTTCTTCTTCGTATTAAAATCGATATTTTATGCGGCGTTTTTTTATTGATTTATTTTTTATTGGATTTTTCATAGAATTTCGGTATGATGGGAAAATAAAAATCAAATTTGTAAAATGAATGCAATTAAATAAAATTAATAGATTGTCACTAAATAACAATGTTATCGTTAATTAGTAGAGAAAGAAAATCTCTATGTGGCATAGAACTCTCAAATTTCAATTTATTAATGCAATGCCTGGTATTTATCGATAAAAAGAGGGGCCAAATTATGCTAGCTGAAGCATTCATAAATTATTTTCAGAGGCTAAATATCGATTATTAAAATTCATAAGCTCTTGTAGTATAAATAACAATGTTATCGTTAATTAGTAGAGAAAGAAAATCTCTATGTGGCATAGAATTCTCAAATTTCAATTTATTAATGCAATGCTTGGTATTTATCGATAAAAAAAAAGAGGCCAAATTGTGTCAGGCGAGGCATTCATAAATTATTTCATGAGGCCAGAGTATCATATACTCGGGTAATATATGGAATATTAATATCCATTTATTCTGATAATAATTTATGATACAATTCCAAATATCGATTGTATAACTTTAAAACCGGTAACTTTATTGGAAATTAATGCTTAATTAAGGTAATTTGATTTAAAGAAAATGTCCAACAGAAGCTACGACTGTTTGCCACCTTTTGGCAATTTCTTCATTCCGACATTTTGGCAATTTCTTCATTCCGACATTTTGGCACTCATGAAATTTTGAATATAAGTGAGTCAACAATATAGAAATTTAACTTCTTTTATTCATTCGTACTCACTATAACGTTAATTTATAAGTACAGTATGCGTATGCGTACAACGTTGGCATCAAACTCATACATATACACATACATAATTGGCCATTACAACCCTTCAGTCATGATTACAGCCTAGTTTCTCACATCACTCATGTTGTGTGCCTTAATTTTATACTTGAGTGGCGGGACCTACAGTTTAACGTCGACTCTGAACGACAGATTTTTGAGAAACTTTTTCATGGCAATTTTATTTATCACCAATCAGTGACACGTTTTGGGTGTGTCGGCTTTTCAATGTATGCGTGCGGGTTTTCTGTGCCCCAAATGCGACAATTTTGCTTGTTTACATACCCGCCAAATGAGTTTCATCTGAAAAGATGATTTGTTTTGCCAAAATCGGTATCTTCTGTAAGTCGATCGCAGACCCACTTAGCGAAGCGAAAACGCGTTGGATGGTCAATTGGCTTCAACTCCTGAACCAATTGGACTTTGTATGGCGTCATACCAAGGTCTTTATGCAAAATTCGTCTCAATGATGTCTTCGAAATGTTCAATTGTTGAGAACGAGGGTGAATTGATGTTGATGGCGCTTCACGCACACTTTCTGCCACAGCAGCAATATTCTCGGGTGCACGCACTGTTTTTGGCTTTTCACGCTTTGGTTTATCGATGAGGATGCCAGTTTCTTCCACTTTTTTCACAAGATAACGAACATACGGAGCTGACGGTGCTTCTCTTCTTCTAAAATCCGTACGTAAATCCGTAGTATATACAACCATATTCGTTCAGCGGAAGGATAAAACTAATTATCTGTCAAATCAGATATGAGCTAAGTGTTACCATTCACCAAATAAGCACTAGTTGAAAAAAAAACGTTAGATGGCGGACCCTTTATAAGTATCAGAAATTTTTGTGATTCTTGTAAATGTTGAGTCATGGAGAGAGAGTCGAAATCAACAACATCATACGTGTTTTTAAGTATGAATATGATGATTACTTCAAACTTTGAATATGAGTAGAGGTTCCCTGATATTAAAATAAGTAATGAATGCATACATATAAGTATCAGAAATTATGAGTATGATTCGATTCTACTCATCTTTTTGAATACTCATTGCTGATTTCTGATTCCGACCAAAACGTTTGTTTTTAAGGAAAAGGACAAATCAGGCTTGCTTTTTAATGAATCCTATTCCAGTAAGAGCGCCTGCATTAATTGAAATAAATGGTAGCTAGAAGGAGCAAGGTCGTCTAGACCTGTTTCCAAATGCTTTTTGACTCGCACCGCAATATGAGACCGAGTGTTTTCACGATAAAAAAATGGTGGCCTAGTGTTAAGGGAACTTTCGCTTCGAACAAAATAATTGCTGAACTGCTTTTATAAGCTCATAAAGAATCACACCCTTCTAATTCCACCAAATATAGAGCATTATCTTGGCGCAATAAATATTCTGCTTGGCTGTAAATTGGGTTCATTTTCCGCCGTCCACATATAGTTTCTTGCGCTTGTTATTATCGCAATGAATGCATTTTACATTGTCAGGGATAATTCAATGCATAAATGATTTCTTTTTTAGGTTAAACAACCTGCAACCAGACCTGCAAAGTTGTCTTTCGACGTCTAAAGCCTTCAGTTCATGTTGCATTTCATCATTTAATTTCAATATGTTCGAGTGAATGCTTCTGCTTTCAAACGCTTTAAAACGGCCGCTTGAGTCATGCCCAATAGCTGTGCAAGTTCTTCTTGCATCTGAGACGTATCTTAATGGAGTAGCGTTTAAAATTTTACTTTTCAATTTTTTTTGGCTGCATTGGACGATCTTTACCTTTGATGATAACCAATTTTGAAACGCGTAAACTACCCGATACACTTGATCAATTCACACAAGCCGTTGTATCGTTGTATTCATTGTATTGTTGGAAAAACATACAACAGTGTAGGAATGTTGTTGATAATTTTCATATAAAAATCCGAAACACTTATACTCATTTTTTCTATATGTTTTTAAAAGTTGTATTGGTTTCGTGCTATCAAATTGTGTGAATGTCACGAAATACACAATACAGTATAGCAAGGAGCGTTCACAAACAAACAAATGTATTCAATACAACATACACGATACAAAATTGTGTGAATTGCCCAACTGTGTTCTTTATACAGCGTTTTTAGTGTATAACTTCATAAGCAAACGATAACTCGTGCATGTTTCTGCGCAACAAAACATTCCGACAATGGTTTTTTTTTAACGTAACTTTAGATGCTTTAGGGATTAACTACACCCACTCTTGAATACATAATTTAAGACGAAGACCAATTAAAAGTGGACAATGAGTACAACTTGTATTATATACTAGTGTCTCGACAATTAGAGGCCAACAGTATTTAACTGTGAACCAATTGTCAACAAATGTGACGCAGTAGTAGGTCGCCTGTTTCATCGCAATGGGCCGCTGCAATGCGTGACTAAGCAAGCTTTGGTATCAAAGACACCATCGAACCTATTTTTTTAACCCTTATCCTGTACTTCAAAAATAAAACGCATATGACATTAATGGGTCAAATTTGTCCAATACAAAAAATTATAATATTTATTAAGTTAGATGATAGATGTTAGAACGGTTTGGACAAAAGTAACAACGTCCCCCTTTGAAGTCGCCGTGGTCTAGTAGGTAGTGTGTCGACTTATTAGACGAAAGGCCAGAGTTCAAATCCCAGGTCAGACATCAAAACGAAAATATGAAAATATTTCTTCGGCGACTTCGTCTCAGCAGATTTCTGGCAAAAACTCTGAGAGTAAAATTTGCCATGAAAAGTTTCTCAAAAATCTGTCGTTCGGATCCGACTTTAAACTGTAGGTCCCGCTACTCTTGTATAAAATTAACGCTCACAACACGAGTGGTGTGAGAAGCTAGGACGTTGTACAATGGGTCAATTCGACCTCCGGGTACTGTACTTGTCACATCTGACTAGTACACGTCCTCTAACCTAACCTAACCTAACCAAACAACGTCCCCTTTTTCAATTCTTTGCTTGCGGAACTTCAGCAGAATCATTTTGAAAGCTTTTTACGACTGCTTTTGCAGGACTCCATGTATAAGTCTTCCAAGAATATGCGTCGCTTATATTTCTTTCTTTCATTCCAGTGTGGACTAATTTTTAGAAAATCTACATATGTAGTTATTATAGGCGGATATAATCAACATATTGTAAAACAGTGGCCATCAACTAATTCACCATTTACATGTGTAAATTCTTATAAGTTGATCTAATGTATCGACCCTGATTTCTTTTCATTATAGAAAAGTTATTACAAGTTACATTATGTCCTTTAACAGTTTTTATTAGGTCCAAGACACACCGCGTGATCTTTGATCTTTCTCTGGCTTACAGTTTCTGTCTTTTCCAGTATACACCTGTAAGGACCATGCATAATTTGTTCTACATCACACAACACTCAAATTTGTATACCATATTTTCCTGGTTTTGATTGTAAGTATTGCTTGACTGGACATCGTCCGCGATATGTTACGGGATGCTCATCCACTGTCACACATTCGCCAGGATTAAATATATTTCGTAGATTTGTTTCCCAACTGTTCCATAAACCTCTTATAGGAGAAAGTTTGTCACGGAATCGTTTTTCACTCCTGTCTGACTTTTTATCAAACCGTATCGCTCGAGATATCTTTTGAAATCTGCGCAAGCTCATGGTAGGTATGAATAGCGGCCTGCCTTTGCGGTCGTCTCATAGAGATTCTAAAGCTTCACCACTTTACCACTTATATATGTATTAACAACTAATTTCATATTATCACTGCGCATAAATAAAAGAAAAAAAGATTTTTTTCTCTCAGCACTAGAAATAGCATAACGCGTTGGGCCAGGTCTCAAATTTATTATGTTCTGTTTAGATAATCTTCCAATTTTGTTTATTGTTGATGTTTCTAACCATAAATATTTCCCATTTTTGGATGGATACTTTAAAACTTCATCCGTAGTTTGATCGAGAATTTCGGATTTCCATGCTAGCGCCTAAAGAGGAGTTGGGGTCATAGTCAGATGTAGGTTCAGAAACGAGAATTCCTAAGCTCGTATCAAATGCGTCAATTAATTTTATTGTATTGGGCAATTTTGACCGAAAAGTACCAGTTTGCGTAATTTTTTTTACATATGCTTTGTGAAACGACCTACAAAAATTATATTTTAAATCTTAATTGTATTCACTAAAAAATAATTGTACAAAAATTTCAAGATCCGTTGAGTATTTAAGGAATAAATGAGCAATAAAAACTGTTTGGGCAACTTTCCCCCATTAATACAGGATAAGGGTTAAATTGAAAGCCCATCTCTAAATGATATTTTATTTTGGACATTTTCTGAATAGCCTACGTACACATGACCTTGTTAAAGAAAGTAATTTTGAGTCGTCGACTAGTGTAGAGAATTTTTGTTAAACATCATTAACTTGTGCTTCATCTCTGCACATGAGACATACATAACACATATCAGTATATTTTTATGGCAGTATTAAAACGTTTTTTTTCTTTATTTAAACACGTTAAGATCTGTCCATAATGTTAACAAGACTGTCATTATGATAATTGCCAGTCATAAACAATAAAATCCCGATAAAAGAATAATATTAACGTTCGGTTCGTTTAAAACCGGAATATATTTTAAAGTGAACTTTTTGTTGCCGTACTTCAGAATAAATTATTCCACAAACATACATATAGTATATCCAGGAATATGGGCCATAAATGTATATAATTTTATAGTGTTTATAATTATTGTTTATTTTTTTATTAATTTTTCTTACATTATTTCGGTTTTTTGTTTTGTTTTTCTTTACAGTTCACATACTTTTTTTCGTATTTAATCACCTTCTTCTCTTGTCCACAGTAATTATTTTAGGCTTCTGTGGTTTCAGTTTTAAGGACGTGTTGGGTGTAGATTTTATCATGGTGAACTCAATTTGGTTGTTTTAAATTCATTGTTGAAAGGGGTCTTTAATATGTAATGAAGACTTGAATGTTACCCTATATGCACAGGTACATACATACAGCCTCTTTGTGATTTTCATTGGATAGAACATTGGTGGACTCTGGGCCAACATCTCCCACTCCCTGCGCACTACTGCAGAAACAGTCCTTAGTTTTAAGTGCCCACCCCAACGAAATCAATAGTACGATGAGAAATGTCGAGTGGCAGCTGCAGCAAAAAACGCCGCATACAAGAAAACGCTGCAGTCAGCCGCTGCGCAAGCCATTGTTGAGAACTATAGAGAGAGGAAAAGGGATGAGAGATGCCTTTTCAGACGCAAAAAGAGGGAACAGGATAGGAATGACGCTCGAAAATTCTATCAAAAGCTCAAGCGCCTAACCGAGAGTTATAAGCCCGAAGAGTCTTCCTGCAAAGATGAGAATGGAAACTTGGTAACAGATCCTCAAGGGGAGCTGAGGTTATGGAGGAAGCACTTCTCTACTCTGCTACAAGGCGATGACGACACCAATTCCGCATTTAGAGAAGATGTTCCGAACCCGATCGATCATGACGTAGTGGAGATTCCACAGCCTAGCCATGAAGAGGTCAAAGACGAAATAATTCGTCTTAAAAACCATAAAGCGGCTGGTCCTGAATTGTTTAAGACCGGATGTAATGAGTTGGTAGGACGCACGCATCAGCTTATTTACAAAATATGGCTAGAGGAAAGTATGCCCAACGATTGCAACATCAGTTTCCTCTGTCCTGTCCTGGAAAAGGGAGACCCTACGATATGCGTCAACTACAGTGGTATAAGCCATCTCCCTATCGCATATAAGGCTCATACAGCCGTATTGTGTGAACGACTAAAGCCACTCTTCAAAACACTGATTGGACATTATCAGTGCGGCTGTCCACCATCGACCAGATCTCCACACTACGCCAAATCCTGGAAAAGACCCACGAACAACAAGTCAATACACACCATCTTCGTGTCGACTATAAGCCAGCCCCATAAGTGATCGTGTTTTTACCGCAATATCTGAGCTCGGTATACCGGGAGAAGCTAATAAGGCTATGCAGAGTGATGTTGAACCATTCCTGCAGCTCCGTCAAGGTAGGAATGGACCTTTCCGAACCTGTGCGAAGTTTCAGACAAGGCGATCCCTTATCATGCTACCTCTTCAACTTCGTCATGGAGAGTGTTCTGCGAAAGGCAGAAGTGCATCATAATGGCACTATTTTTTAAAAAAGTGTCCTGACGACATTGACATCATAGGGCGTACCAAGTGAGATGTTGCTGCTGCTTTTAGTGCTATTGAAGGGGAGTCTACCAAGATGGGTACGGCAGTAAATGAGGGCAAAACAAAGTATATGTTATCGACAAATAGAGACGTGCGGCGTATTGATTATCAGATTACGGCCGATTACTATACTTTTGATATAGTCAAGGAATTTATTTATCTTGGCTCCGCCGTTACTATCAAAAATGATGTCAGTCTGGAGATCAAGCGCAGGATCACTCTTGCCAACAGGTGCTACTATGTCCTCAATAGGCAATTGAGTACCAGTAGGCATGGACCCTATTAAGCACTGATGCAGCAGCCTTGAGAGTCCTCCGTAAGATCTTCGGTCCAATGCGAGTTGGCGATGATTTCCGCATCCGATACAACAGTAAGCTGTATGAGCTCCTCAACGACATAAACGTTGTGCAGCATATTAGTATCCAGCGGCTGCGCTGGCTCGGCCATTTCGTTCGAATTTAGGAGGGTTCTCCGGCGAGAAGGCTATTTGATGCGGGGATCTGCGGAAGTCGGCAAAGAGGACGACCTTATATGCGTTGGAAGGACCAAATGGAGGAAGCCCTGTCTTCGATTAGTGTGGCCAACTAGCGTAGGCGCGCAAGAAGTAGAGGCGCCTGGAAAGATGTGTTGTGGCAGCCCGAAATCCGTTAATCGGGCTGTTAGTGGCCAATTAAGTAAGTAAATACATACAGCCTTATATGAAGTTTAGGGCAGTATGAGATTAAAACAGTGTATAATAAAATTGAGCATATTTTGATGCTGCAAATATAGGCAGGGATTTTATTTCACAATTTGGCGTATTTAAATGACGATATCTCTTATAGCTGAGTGATGATTGACCAATAAACATTTCTAATCATTCTGTCCTACTTAATTCTCGAAACACAACAATAATTTGCTTCCTTTGATTTAATAAGTTGCCCCGACTAAATAAAATTATTCCGATCACCCTGCCTAAATGGAATACTGCTCCTACGAACAGTTTTCCTTTTTTGTTATGAACTAAGATGGAAATTTTTACAGACACTAGTGTTTCATCATATGCGTCCCTGGTGATTATTAACTAACCTTACACCCTCTATCCTTCCATCACTTTCCCTCGGGTGGATTGTCTTTACGTATAACTTCGCGGAGATCTTAATCACTTTAAATGCTGCTTCTTTATCTTCAACATCCGGAGTTTCCGTAAAACTTCAGAGATGACCTGACTAATCACACAGTCTCTTAGAATTCAGCAGCACCCATATAGACAAGTTTGATATAGAATTCATATTTCCTTGGACCATCTAAATCTTGGGCAGCATAACAGAATATGCTCGTCATCTTCACCCCCATCAACAGAGTTGGGGCATATGGAAGCTATCTAAAATATCCAAATCTGTTTGTGATTTCTTCTAATGTAAACGCGGCCAGTCGAGAACTGGGTTCCGTAGGAAATTTGTTCGCAGTACACTGTAAACATGATATCCACTGCCTACCAAACTCTCCTCTTAATAGAGGGGAATGATATGCTGTATGGCATATGGCATAGTATCGTATTAGGAATAAGGTGATATGTCCTCGTTCTCTTCAAACTGCCCTCCAATCGTGAAAGCCATTTGTACATGGAAATCCATGGCTTTTCCGTTTTTGTATCCGCAGCTTGCCATGGGACCTCACGATGTCTCATATTATTCACCAATATGCCTATCGTCATGGTCTCTGCCAATATCCGCTTCATCAGATATTGTTTTAAAGGCACTTATCAGAATATAATTTTTATTGATCCCGAGTCTATAAAGTCTCGACATACGAGAATTTACTAATGGCGGCCAAAGCAGCAATGCATGCCATACACACCAAATCCTCGTTGAAACACGTATTTGGATCGTAGTGGATCTCAGTTTTATGAAGTCTCGGGTGGGCAAAGTTGCAATGCATGTCATTCATATCCCTAATATTGGAATGGTATCTTAGTGCGGTAGATTTGCCAATTAAATATTTCGAGAAAAATGTACTCAGAGGCCACAGGACCTAATCAGATTATGTTAAAATAGCCGCAGTGTAGTACATTTCAAACCCCTAGAACCCCTACGATTCTCCGGCAACTTCTTCACAGCAGATTTCTGGCAAAAACTGTGGGAGTACTTGAAATTGGCATGAAAAGTTTTTCAAAAATTTTTCATTCGGATTCGGCTCTGAAACTGTAGGTCCCGCCACTCATTTAAAAAATTAACACACACAGCATAAGTGGTGTAAGAAGCTAGGTTGTAATCCTGACTGAAGTGTTGTTTGTGGATGTTCGAATGTGAATGGTAGTTTGGATGGAATAAATATTGTGAAAAAACGCAACTCCCATCTTAGAGATAAATCTTCCGAAAATTTGGAAGGCCGGCCTATATTTGTAGAAGAAGAAGTTATTACCAATAATATCAATAACATTTTCAAAGCCCTTAATCATCAATGATGCAACGCAATCGAGGGCCGTGCGTGTGTGTGTTAATTTTATACATGAGTCCCGCCACTCAGTTTAATGTCGACTCCGAACGACAGATTTTGGAGAAACTTTTTGCAATTTCATTTACTTCATGGCCATTTTATTTACTTTCAGAGTTTTTGCTAGAAATCTGCTTTCGTTTTGATGTCTGACCGGGGATTAGAACCGTGGCTTCTGTTCTAATAAGCCTACACATTACCTACTGGCCTACTGCGACTTCAGCCAAGATTCTTGCGTTAAATTATTCATGAAGTCTCTCCTTCCACGACTAATGAGCAGAGGACGACAAGAAATCAATATTCCGGCGTTGTCTTCAAAACTGCGTGTCACAGCGGAAATATTAGTTGCGGCATGCATAGTTTAATAATTACACAAATCGCTTGCTCCCAAGGTTCCAATATGGTGACCATAAAAGGGCTGAATTGCTCAGAGAATTTTCAACTTTTTTTTGGCTTTAAACGATTCATGATGGCTCTTTCACTCTGCTGGGCCTGAATGTCAACACAGTTTGGTATCCTCAAATCCATATTCTGGTGTGGTTTCATTCAATTGTATAGCCATGAAAACATTTTAGCTTGGGATTACAGTATTCCCCTTAACAAATGACATGACGAACATATTGATGGAATTGTCTACCAGTCATACGGTTTTGGTAGATTCTCCAGAGAAGCGGTTTTTAAAGGAGGAAAATTGAATCAAATGAAATCAGAATTTCCACAATAAATACTGTCGTTCCAATAACTTTAAATGTTTAACTATGTTCCATTATGCTTGTAATTTTAAATAAAAATATATCCCCAATTACCAATTCCCCACTCCAGATTTATGTGTATACTTCTACATGTATGTAAAGTCTCCTCCATGTGGAACTCATGTGTTTTAAACAAAATTCAAGTAAAAATGTTGAAAATGTTGCAACATTATTTATTAATATTTACAATATTGTTGTATTACAACATCAACCAAACCCTAAAGGAAATGCTCTGAGGACACTAAAATTATTGGTAGTTTCGAGTTTGGGAAGATTTTTCTCTTTTATGGTAACACGCTGACATTAATTGACCACAACAATTTGCGAAGTGCAGTAAATTATAATGAAATGGATATGGTTCGGTAGTTTCGTTTATAAAGTATTTTGTATGCCTGTTTTCCCTTCTTCTTTATTAATTTTGTTGTTGTTTATTTTTATTGCAAAGTTCATTGCATATACTCGTGGTTAGCTGTAGTTGTTGTTGGTTGAAAACTTACCCCGTACACGATTCGAAGTCTACACCATTCACTAACCGATTTTCCTTGTTGTAGCTGTCAAAGTCAACGCCATCATCATGGTTGATGATGTTTATTTTACTTGTTTTTTTTTTTTTTTTTTGTATGGATATTGATGTGGCCGCTATACTAAGATTGGTAATAAAGTTGAAAGATGTTTTTGGTAACAGAGATCAGCAATGAATCGTTTTTTTTCGATGAAATCATGAAATTTTGATTATAAGTGTGTCAACAATATTGAAATTTAACTACTCTGATGCATTCGTATTCACTACAACGATGACTTATAAGTACAGGTTGCAATGAGTATGATCACAACATTGACATCAAACTCATACCATTGGAAATATGTTTGGTTCATAAGTCGACTCATTTAAGATTCATAAATTTAGAAAAATACTTTTAATACTCATAAATGATTCGAGTGATTCGAATCAAGCAAAGCAAATACAGAACCTTCCAGTGAGTATTGTACTGTTCCTACGCGAATCAGACTTATTTTGCGGTAGTTCTGGAAAATGTTGGTTCATGGAGAGTCGAAATCAACAACATTATACGTGTTGTTAAGTATGAGTATGATGAGCATTTCAAACTTTGAATATGAGTATGATATTAAAATAAGTATGAATGCGTATAAGTATCAGAAATTATGAGTATGATTCGATTCTACTCATTATTGGGATAATCATGCTGATCTCTGGTCGAAATCAACAACATCATACGTGTTGTTAAGTATGAGCATGATGAGTACTTCAAACTTTGAATATGAGTAGTATGAGTATGATATTAAAATAAGTATGAATGCGTATAAGTATCAGTCATTATGAATATGATTCGATTCTACTCATCTTTTTGAATACTCATTGCTTATGTCTGATTGGTATGCATAATGCTGTTGAATGTAGTTTTTATTTTCGTTAGAGGGAGAAGGATTTTCCATGAGTCATTGTCCTAGAAAGAACGATCGCCGTTTAATAAAAGCGGAAGTTATGTTCTCTTCTTTGAAAGGACAAGGAGGTATAGAATAAGGTTAGTATACATAGTAGTAGTGCTCGCCGTAGTCTCGTAGGTAGAGTGTTGGTGTACTAGACGAGAGTCCACGGTTCAACCCCCGGCTCAAATATCTCTGAAAACCGAAACAGTTTCTGGATCTATCTTCTGAACAATCATACATACATAATAAATGAGCGGTGTGAGAAGCTACGTCGTAAAGCTGACTAAGAAGATGTAATGACCAATTAAGTAATTTTCTCGTATAATAATTCTCAATTTAATATTGAAGTCCTTCTATATCCAGCCAAAACACGCCTAGTGACGACCCTAATATCATGAGATATATTAGCATACTTTCGGATAGCTAGGCAGCTGTAAGAGCTCTATGTTTCCATGAAATGATGTCTAGCTTGAGGAGAAGAAAATTCAGCTGTCTCTGGTAATACATACATACATTTTAGGTAACTGCAGAGCATATGAACTAACCAGATATGGCACAACATGTGGGAAAACTTTCTACATTGGAATTGACTATGTTGACCATGCTAAGGTCAACTTCGAGTACAAAGAAGATAACACAGAAAATGTGGACAAGAGTGAATAATGGAATGCACTGAAATCTGCTTAAACCCAAAATGTTGTTGGAGTAGGGCATTGTATTCTGTCCACTCATGCGAAAGGATTTGATGTAAAGTGTAGACCGGAGAGATTACGATTTTCTACCTAAAGAGGAGACTTTTTCAACGTAATGAAGCAAAAGAAAGAAACTCGCAAATTGCTATCATGCAGTCGGAGTCGCTATCATGCAGTTGAAGTCACAATCATGCAGTTGAAGTTACTATCAAGCAGTTGAAGTCACAATCATGCAGTTGAAGTCACAATCATGCAGTTGAAGTCGCTATCATGCGGTTAAAGTCACTAACTGGCAGAAACAAACATGAGGACATCCTATAGCTTTATTGTAAGCACTGGTTAGTTCCTTTATTAGGTCATATATCAATTTTGGTAGACTATACGGACCTCTGCTTATCTACAGTCTTTGAGCATAATCCCTTCTACGATCAAAGACCTCATCGTACGTTGACGTGTTGGGTCTAAAAGTCTATTCTTTATTTTATTTTTTAATTGCAATTCGATTACAAGCGACCTTATGCTCGATATTGTGTTAGATACCAGAGTCTTTTGTGAAAATTGAAATTATGACTCTTGTCCTATGCTTGGACACTACCCATTAAGCTTTCAAGCCACCCAACCCTTTATTATTCTGCGGAGTTCGATGAAAATCAATTATAAATGTTGTATAATAACTTGTATACTAAGATGACAGCAATGAATCGTTTTTTCGCTACTCCTAAGTACTCATGAACTTTTGAATATGAGTGAGTCAACAGTATTGAAATTCAACTACTCGAATTCATTCATACTCACTATAACATTGATTTATAAGTACAGGTTGCAATGAGCATGAGTACAATGTTGATATAAAACTCATAACATTCGAAATAGGTTTGATTCATAAGCCTACTCATTCCGATTCTTAAATGTAGAAAAATACTTATAATACTCATAAATAATTCGAGTGATTTGAATCATTCATCAAAATTTACAGTCCTATATTTATTTACAGTTTTTTTAAAAAAAAGAAGAAAGAAGAAGACAATGACAGCAAGCAAAGCAAACAAACAACCTTCTAGTGAGTATTGTAGTGTTCGTACGCGAGTCATGCTTATTTTGTGATTCTTGTAAATGTTGAGTAGAGGAGAGTCGAAATCAACAATATCATGCGTATTGTTAAGTATAAGTACTCTGAGTACTTCATACTTTGAATATGAATATGATATTAAGATAAGTATGAATTCGTATAAGTATCAGAAATTATGAGCATGATTCGAATGTACTCATCTTTTTGAATACTCATTGTTGACCTGTGGTAGGGTATTCAATAGACAAGCACAACTGACTTCATTTATCAGTTTTATGTACTTGTTCCCTTTCTTTATTGATCACCATTATTTTGCATGCTGTTGTTAACATGCTGTTGTTTGTCTTTTTTTCGGTCTTCTTTTTCGGCAGAAACCCAAAGTTGATGATATTGATGACGTTATTTTTTTATTATTGATTAATTTTATCATTGTAGCTGCTGCTGTTGTTGTTGTTGAACTTTATCATCCTTTGTTCGGTCAGCCCATATTAATAGTTTTCCATTTTGTTTTTATTCTCTCTCTCTCTCTCTCGCTCATATTATACTATAAATACCATACACAGCGTAATTTCTTAACATATTCTCACCTAGAAGTGTTCAATTGGCTGCCACTGACAATCAACAACTTTTCTTTATAGAATGCAAAGGAGAATGCATTGCAGTTGCTGTTAAAAAAAAAAGAGCAACAGAGTGTTGATGACATTAACTGTCAACAAAATACTTCCTGCGTAAGCGTAATACCATTAGGCGCTATTGGGTCTGGTTTCGAGGACGGCATTAAGAGTAAAAATTTTGCATACCAGCAGGAAATTGTAGAAGTATATTATGCTTAAGATAGGAAATTATTTTGCAAAGAGTTTAAGCTTTAAATACTTTTAGGACATAATGTTCACAGTACTTATAGGCTTATGCTGTTGTTTTCACTTAAAAGCGAAAACTCGCCTGCTCTGAGCGTAGCGCTTTCAAAATTTTCAATTTTCCTCGGTTCTACGGCTTAATTTAGGCTGAATTTCTCCAAAGGCATAGGTTATGATAATTCCGATGACCGCTGTGATTTATGGCTTATTCACAAACACATTCCCAGTGGCCCGAATACATCACTAACGCATGAAATGACTGTCGCGTATAGTGCTCGCCGTTGGGAGCGTTTGATTGGCCAACATCAGACCTCAAAAAACATGGACCGGCAGCCTAAAGTGCACACCAAACTGTGATTTTTCAGGATACATTGGACGCTTTTCCATCTGTTGTCGATTGTTATCGTCACAATTTGCACAATTTTATTTGTTCACGTACTATACGGCGCCTTCAGTGGATACACGTTGTTCTAACAGTTCGGATGTTGTCTGCGGAAGTATCTCCCTGTGGATATAAGAAAATAAATTGTATGTGCTTGATTGTACGCCTATGTGATTCTGATGGAGATGGTATGGATAAGAGTTGGAATTATGAGTTGTGTGTTGAGTATGTTGGTAGTCGTCGTTATGTGATCGGCAGTCCTAAGAAGTCCGCTACTAGTAAAGGGTCCGCCATCTAACGTTTTCTTTTTCAACTAGTGCTTATTTCGTGAATGGTAACACTTAGCTCATGTCTGATTTGACAGATAATTAGTTTTATCCTTCCGCTGAACGAATATGGTTGTGTATACGCTTGAACAATGCTGGGAAATATTGCGACATTACTTTGAAAATCATGTTAAGAATGTTGCAGAATGTGTGCGAAAATTGCGTACGGATTTTGGAAGAAGAGAAGAAACTGGAATCCTGATCGATAAACCAAAGCGTGAAAAGCCAAAAACAGTGCGTACACCCGAGAATATTGCTGCTGTGGCAGAAAGTGTGCGTGAAGCGCCATCAACATCAATTCACCGTCGTTCTCAACAATTGAACATTTCGGAGACATTATTGTGACGAATTTTGCATAAATACCTTGGTATGACGCCATACAAAGTCCAATTGACCATCCAATGCGTTTTCGCTTCGCTAAGTGGGCCTGCGATTGACTTACAGAAGATGCCGATTTTGGCAAAAAAAATCTTTTCAGATGAAGCTCATTTTGATCTTGGCGGGTATGTAAACAAGCAAAATCGTCGCATTTGAGGCACAGAAAACCCGCACGCATACATTGAAAAGCCGACGCAACCAAAACGAGTCACTCTTTGTTGCGGATTTTGGTCCAGAGGCATAATTGGGCCTCTGAGAAAATGAGCAAGGAGTGGCCGTTACAGTCAATGGCGATCGTTATCGGGCCATGTTGAACGAATTTTTGGTCACAAAAATTGAAGAGGAGGATATTGGCAACATTTGGTTTCAACAGGACGGCGTTACGTGCCACACCGCCGAAGCTACAATTGATGTTTTGCGCCCTGTTTTTGAAGATCGCATTATCAGCCGCACAGCTGATGTCGTTTGGCCACCTAGGAGCTGCGATTTGACACCGTTGGACTATTATTTGTGGGGTGCCGTCAAAGATAAGTGGTACGCCGACAAACCAGAGACAATTGACGTTTTAAAAGACAATATTTGTGAAGCCATTGGTGAAATACAGCTGCACCCAATCGATGATATGCTTAAAAATTGGACTGATCGTGTAGACTACCGCATGGCCAGCCGAGGCAGCCATTTGAATGAAATTATTTTCCATTATTAACCGGAGTGATTGTACTTTCAAATAAAAAAAGGAATTTGAGAAAATATTCAGTAGTTTTTTTAAAGCATTTTCAAAAAAAAAGTTATTTGGCGGACCCTTTATTAGATTCAGCCACAAGTCAATGAGTCGGAAGGTCGACAAATTTACGGGGCAACCAAAGAGGTCCACCGTATCATGTGATCCTTGGCTGCATGAAAGTCAGCGGTCCAAGGTCCAAGGGCACACATTGTTTTCTATAGTCGCTTATCATTATTTCATAGTTCAGTTGAGTTATGTACGGCTTGGCAGACCCAAGGCCGTACTTTAAATTCCTCAAATTGTAGTCTGCGCATGGCTGTGCTGGCCATGGATCAAGCTTGCAGCTGCGTTTCGATAAAATAATCTTAATATTTGCACATACTGTTGAATGCACGTGTGAATGACGTTTTGTAAAATAGTATTCGTGTACACTCTTTGCCAGAGTGCTTAACACAAAAAAAAATTGACATTTTCTACCCGTGTAAGGAAATGGTGTTACCGAGTGAATAAACAAATATCAGTACCGATAATGCTGGAGCGTTAATATAGTCGAAGAAAAAAGTCTACCTACACCGTTGAGTGTCAAGAGAAAAAAATGGATACAGACTTGCGTAAGGACAGTGACGTAAAGCAAGTTAGAATATGAACTACTTGCCACATTTTTGTAAACACAACACTAAGTAAAGAATACAGGTACGACTAAAAACAAAAACTCAAATTCCGATTAATGCCGTTTAATATATATGGGGTACATAATCAAACTTCATTTTCTCTTAACAGATAAGGATCACAGCGCAACTAAAGAAATCTTCTTCTTTCCTTATAAACTGGCAAACGAAAAGAGGGCAACTCCATCACTGATAACTTTATTTAACGTCATTGTTTCACGAAACTGAAAAGAAAACAAAAACTTATAAAGAAATAAACGGAATGCATTGAAGTGAGATAAGAAAAGGCAGGCACCTTAAAAAACTACTTTACTGATGACAGGGATAACGGCATGCCAGCCAGAGAGGCAAACAAATCGAATAACGAAATGAGGTGCCGGCCAACTGTAGCCAATGTTGTCTTTATAATGTCATCCATAACATGTAGAGGAGTATTGTATGCTTTATTCATGATAAACATATTAAAATTCGTTCTGTTTTTAGTTCTGCATAACTTTTTGGTACATTTCATTCATACCAGCGTATAAGAGACTCAATGCTTAACTTACAACATAATTTATGAGTTTTTTTTGTTACACAAGGAAGGTCTTGTACATTTTAAGACTTGTGTGCTTTAAAAAAAAAAAAGATATGTTGACGTGCACTCTGATATGATTACTAGAGGAGCTAGACGACAGCATATTTAAGACAGATACTGGGATTGTTTTATAGTCGAGGGTATCTTTAAATTTATATTGCTTCGAAAATGGGAACAGTGTAACATCATTTAACATTAAAATGATAAACAAGCGCTACACAAACAAATACAATGAACTTGTTTACAAGTAAATCAAAATCATCAGTATGAAAGAAAAGGGGATAGACAAGTAAGCAAGAAGGCAACAACAAACAACGTGAACAAAATACACAAACAGCAATGAAACCGTGTTAGGGCTCTTGAGAAGGCGAAACCTTAAACATTCGACTTCAAGAGCATTCATCAGACTGTTTACGTGGGCATATAAAAAGACAAGACAAAGCAGGCAACGAGTAGTAGTAAGAATTCAGTCAATCTTGTGTGAAGACTCATTGCGTGTGAAGAAACAGTCGTGGTTTGAAGATCTCCGTTGTAAAGATCTGTGTTGTTAGTGCCTACGCAATAGTGGTAAGAAGTTGTAAACAGTGCACACAAAAATTGTGCAAACAATAAAGAATTTAACTGAAACTAAGCAAAAATTTATTTTTATTTTATTTGCAGTCTACGAACGTATATTTTAAACATTTTTACAAGGGTAAAAACGTAACAATATTTTGATAACATAGTTCTGTTTGACAGCACTATTGATGCCATTATGTGTGAACTATAATATCGTTCGTCAAGACTTTTCTGGGTGGAGAGTATCCGAAATATCGTATTTATCCTAACTCATATATACATTCATATATATAAATAAGACTGAATTTTTAGGGTGCCCTAATGACCTAAAGAAAGTCTCTGTAGTGTAGTAGGTAGTGTGTTGAAAATCGATAAGAGCACTTACACACATACATACATAAGTGGTTATTATACCCATTCAGCCAGGATTACAACCTAGCTTCTTACACCACTTATGTTGTGTATGTTAATTGTATACATGATTGCCGGGACCTAGAGTTTAAAGTCGATTCCGAACGATAGATCTTTGTAAAACTTTTCATGGCAATTTTATTTTTTTTGCTTTTAGAGTTTTTTGCCAGAAATCTGCTGAGAAGAATTTGCCGAAGAAATATTTTTTCACATTTCATTTTGTTGGAAATGTCTGACCTTGGGCTTGAACCGTGGCCTCACGTCTAATAACGAATGAGTTTATACAATGGAATTAAATCATTTTCTGTCTAACTAATTCTTATGTTTTGTCCACGTGTTCAGAAAGTTGTGAAAATAATCCAAATCCTTGGTAAATATTTGTGAAAAGAAATCAGAAATTCAAACTTTGTCTTGTCACTAGCATTGTTTATCTTCAGGTGTGTCTTAATTGCGTTGCCGCATGAAACACCTTACAGCCTGAAAAAAGCTGATGATAAAAACAATTTCCAACCATCATATTGTTGTAATACGATTTGTTACGCAAGTGATAAGCCACTGAGTAAACAAATTCTTTCACACTCTTCTTGTTTTTCTTATCGTTTTCAACAATTTTACATCATTCTGGTGGTTAAGTCTTAATGGGATGACAGAAATCCGGAGGCGTTTTAGAAAAGCCAATTTTAAATATTTTCTTTTATTTTTTTTTTAGTTTTCTTAAGAATGTTGATTTTTAATCTTTATTTGGCTTTATTTTTTTTTATGTTAATTTTTACTGTATATTTTGTTTCCATTTTATTTCACTGTCACTTCTGTTGTTTTACCAGGTGTACAATATTTTTTTTTAACACCTGACAACAACAAAGTGTGATATTTTACGCCTTTTGAAATGGTATAGTTTCGTAAATTTTTGTCGTTGTGTGACAAATTTCTTCAAAAAAAAAAAAAAAAAAAAAACAATGAATTAATATCGTAAAGCGTGGGGAATCTAAATGAATTATAGGAATAAGTCTTCGAATTTAAGTAACAAGTTTTATGGCTACAAACTTATGGTAATCAAGTTCGAAATAATTTTGATTCATAGGCCTACTCATTGAGATTCATAACTTTAGAAAAATACTTATAATACTCATAAATGGTAGGAGTAACTCAAATCATTCACTAAAGTTTACATTCTTAGTTGTTGCTGCATTTACAAAAAAAAAAAAAAAAAAAAAAGACACATAAGCAAAAAAAAACAGAGCAGCAGGCAGCGCAAACACACAACCTTTTAGTGAGTATTGTAGCGTTCGTACGCGAATCATACTTATTTTGTGACTCTTGTAAATGTTGAGTCATGAAGAGTCGAAATAAACAACATCATGCGTATTGGTAAGTAATGAGTGCGACGAGTACTTCAAACTTTGAATATGAGTAGTAGAGTACATATGATATTAAAATAACTATGAATTCGTATAAGTATCAGAAATTATGATTATTTTTCGATTTGACTAATCTTTTTGAATACTCATTGCTGATCTGCGGTGGAGAGGTAAACTCAGTAATGCATGAATACATTGGTATAAAGGAGAAGAATTGAAAACAAGCCTCAGAGAATAGTGTGGTATTCAACGAGACCAAATGAATGTCTAAAATCACTAAACCATGCGCATGACATTTGAGAACTCTTGTACATCTATATGGTATTCAAGTGAAATTGAAATAATTTCGCAGAAGAAAGAAGAATAGTTTGTATTGATATACGCGCCTCAAAGGCACAGACAATAAGGCAACAAATGTTACATCGCATCACAAAATCATTCACAACGATTCAACACATGGCAAGATTAGTACCACCATAGCAGTAGGTAGAAGTAGAAATTAATAGAAGTAGAAAATAAAATTAGAAAATCGATAAGAGCACTTACACACATACATACATAAGTGGTTATTATACCCATTCAGCCAGGATTACAACCTAGCTTCTTACACCACTTATGTTGTGTATGTTAATTGTATACATGATTGGCGGGACCTAGAGTTTAAAGTCGATTCCGAACGATAGATCTTTGTAAAACTTTTCATGGCAATTTTATTTTTTTTGCTTTTAGAGTTTTTTGCCAAAAATCTGCTGAGAAAAATTTGCCGAAGAAATATTTTTTCACATTTCATTTTGTTGGAAATGTCTGACCTTGGGTTTGAACCGTGGCCTCACGTCTAATAATTGCTTGGGTTCTTAAACAGAACAGCAACACTAAGTACATTTTATAGGGCCTTTTGTAAAGCGTGTGATATATAAATGGAATATTGTTTTCACTTGAAAGACCATGCTGTATAGAATATACACACATACATATCAGAGATCTGCAATGAGTATTCAAAAAGATGAGTAGATTCGAATCATACTCATAATTTCTGATACGCATTCATACTTATTTTAATATTATACTCATAATACTCATATTCAAAGTATGAAGTACTTATCATACTCAT
Organism: Sarcophaga rosellei; assembly: GCA_930367235.1. Lineage (NCBI taxonomy): Eukaryota > Metazoa > Arthropoda > Insecta > Diptera > Sarcophagidae > Sarcophaga > Sarcophaga rosellei. The sequence goes on along the minus strand of OV884021.1, from coordinate 28,496,270 downwards.
ACTTTACAACACGTATGATATTGATGATCTCGACCAGAGATCAGCAATGATTATCCCAGTAATGAGTAGATACGAATCATACTCATAATTTCTGACACTTTTAAGCATTAATACTTATGTATATTAATACTATACTCATACTACTCATATTCAAAATGTCTGATGCTGTTGATTTCGACTCTCCTCTACTCAACATTTACAAGAATCACAAAATAAATATGATTCGCGTCCGAAACTACGATACTCACTAGAAGGTTATGTGTTGGCTTTGCTTGCTGTCTTTGTCGTTTTCTTCTTTCTTTTTTTGTAAATGCAACAACAACTAAGACTGTAAATTTTGATGAATGATCGAGTCGTTCGAATAATTTATAACTATTATAAGTATTTTTCTAAAATTATGAATCTGATGAGTCAAACATATTTCGAATAGAGTAAGTTTGATGTCAACGTTGTACTCATACTCATTGTACTCATACTCATAAATCAATGTATGAATGAATGAGAGAAGTTAAATTTCCACATCATTGACTCACATATATTCAAAATTTCATGGGTTCTTATGAGTAGCGAAAAAACGATTAATTGCTGATCTCTGGTCACTACCTTTGTACCTTCCTTCGTACTTTCTTTTTTTTTTGAGTAAAAAACTTATTTTTTGCATGCAAAAAACAGCAGGAGACATTTCTATTGATTGTCTTTTAATTTACGACCGCGGTAGTAGTAGAGACAGCAACCTCCATAAACGTATATTTGGAATTCAAAACCAACGTGTCGGTAGGAATGTGGTGTTTGAACAAACTTTGAGGATGTTAGTAGTGGTCATCATCATTGTCAGGCATTTTTCGCACACAAAGTTTTGAGTGTAGAATTTTTAGCTTTGTTTTCGCAATTGATGTTGTTGGTATGCGTAGACTAAGGATTTTGCCCATTAAATGGTTTGTAAAAGTGTATGCTAATCAGGTATGTTCACATTATTATGGGAAGAAATATAAACGTATAACACAGTGAGCATCAAAAGAAATTGTACATAAAATTCTACTCACTTACTTAATTGGCCATTAACAACTCTATTAACGGATTTCGGCATGCCTTAACAGATCCTTCCAGCCGCCTCTGCTTCTTGCTCGCCTACGCCAGTTAGTCACACCAATTGATGAGAGGGCTTCCTCGATTTGGTCCTTCCAACGTAAACAAGGTTGTCCTCTTCTCTGACTTCCGCAGATCCCTGTATCAAATACCCGTCTCGCCGTAGTATTCTTCTCGATTCGAACGACATGGCCGAGCCAGCCCAGCCATTGGGTATTAATACGCTGCACCGCGTCTATGTCGTTGAGGAACTCATAGAGCACACTGTTGGATCATATACGAAAATCATCGCCAACTCGCAATGGACCGAAGATCTTTCCTCTCGAATACTCTCAAGGCTGCTTTATCAGCGCCATGTATCCATGTATCTGTAGAGTTCATTTTGTCGGACGAGAGAGGTCTCTGCTACTCAATTGCCTATTGAGACCTTAGTAGCACATGTTGGACAGAGTGATCCTGCGCTTGATCTCCAGATTGAGATCATTTTTGATGGTAACGACGGAGACAAGATAAATAAATTCCTTGACTATATGGAAAGTATAGTTATCGGCTGTAATCTGAGATCCATACACCACACGTTATCTGTCGATAACATATACTTCGTTTTGCTCTCATTTACTGCCAGACCCGTCTTAGTAGACTCCTGCCCTAAAGCAATAAAGGCAGCAGTAACATCTCGATTTGTACGTCCTATGATGTCAATGTCGTTAGCATATGCAAGCAACTGGACGCTTTATTTAAAAATAGTACCATTGGGATGCACTCCCGCCTTTCGCAGAAAGCTCTCCATGACGAAGTAGAAGAGGTCGCATGATAAGGCATCGCCTTGTCTGAAACCTCGCACGGTATTAAAAAGTTAGGAGGGGTCCATTCCCAGCTTGACGGAGCTTCAGGAATTGCTCAACGACATTCTGCATAGCCTGATCAGCTTAGCAGGTATACCGAGCTCAGATATTGCAGCAGAAACACGATCCCTTATGGGGCTATCGAAGGCTGCCTTGTAGTCGACAAAAAGATAATGTGTTTCGACTTGTTTCTTGTGGGCCTTTTCCAGGATTTGACGTACTATGAAGATCTGGATAAAATTCTAACAACCACAAAACTCAACTTTTACCACTTAAGGAGAGTGCACTAACAAAATTTCCCAAAAATTACGAAATTTTTTGTAATATTTTTTTTGTTTCAATTTTAAAAACTGGCAATGAAACAATTTTAAAATAAAATTAACGGTAATTAATGTATATATATTACTTTTTTTTACAGTTACTTTTGTCCCTCACTGTAAATGTAGTCAACAGTGTTCACTGACAAAAGGTGAGTACAGTTTCCACAGAAATTGTTTATTGTTTCACATGTGCGGGTGGTCTGCTGGGCCAAACTCTGTTGTTTGTTATTGAAAATATTATCGTTCCGATTCACATTTTATTCACTTCATTATGATCCAATCAAATGATAAAATGACTTACGGCCCGGCCTTCGTAAAAAGTAAATGCAAATGTTGTTTCATTATTTTCTTTCTTTCTTTCATTCCTTAAAACTTTATTGACTTGAAAATGGTTTTACAGAATTGAAATTGAAAAGAACATACCCGGTTTCGTTCAAAATGCAAACTGGAATGTCAAGCTGCCTGTGTAATTTTGCAACACTTCAACACATAGCGTTCAGATTTTTGGGACTTATTTATGAGACACATAACTTTTGTTTTGGAAAATTTGTATTTATTTATATGAACTGTCAGCACTGGCGCCGTATATACATTTTTTTGATGATCGAAATGCCTGCTGTTTGAAAAGGATTTGAGAATCTGGGCTTGGTTTTGATAATATTTAAGCGCCTGAGAAATTTTATTTAAAAAAAGAGAGAATTTTGGTTGATGGTCAAACCAAATCATTCTATACCCTATAGCATGGTAATCATGAGATTTCATTCTTTAGACTGCCACTTTTATTTATGGTGTTGGGGAGATCCAAAAAATACTAGACAGCACTAAAGCTACCAATAACTGCATACGGTCTCGGTAACCGTTAACCCTTTGAAAGCAGGAAAATAAATATGAAAAGAGAAAAAAATTAGAGACGAAGTTAAGAAACCCATTATTTGACTTTCGAAAGAAATATGCCATTGTAGGCAAGTGTTTCTTGATCTTTAGAGGCTTTAAATTGTAGCAAGAGACAAATGTGCAAATATTGTCTTCGAATTTTGAATAGATATTGTTAAGCTTTTACCCTTTTAAAAACGTTTAAAATATGAGTTCGTAGGTTGTAAATAAATTTGTGTTTAGTTTTAATTAAAATTCTTTATTGTTCGCACAATTCTGTGTGTCACTCTTCACAACTTGATGTAAACAACAACAATTTACTTTGTTTGTTATTCTTCTTTACACTCCTTTGCGTAAACCCTAACAATTGTTCGGCAGATCTTTATAACGGAGATCTTCAAATCGCCATTATTCTCTTCACACAAGACTGACTGAATTTTCACTTACTGCGTTGCCTGCTTTGTCTTGCCTTTTATATCGCAGTGTAAACAGTCTGATGAATGCTCTTGAATGAGAATGACTTTGCCTTTCCGAAATCTCTATAAACGTAAACATGTTGTTTGGGATATTGTTGTATGTGTATTTTGTTTAAGTTTAGCCTTGCAGTGTTTTTGTTGCATTTTTGTTTACTTGTTTATCCTCCTTTTTTAGACTGATGTTGTTGTTATATTTCTGTTTACTTGTTTATCATGTAAACAAGTTCATTGTATTTGTTTTTTAGCATTTGTTTATCATTTTAATGTTAAGCGATATAACACCATTTCCATTTTTGAAACAATATGAAGACTTAGAACAGATATCTATGGATTCTTCCGACAGGGACTTTCAAACTTTGACAGTTGATAATGATCATTTGCTGAGAGATTCCCGAGAATTTATCGGAAAGTTCGATGGATGTGCCCGCTTGGCCTGTTTATGTGCTCCGCTGTTACCTGGAATGTCACTGTGTTCTGGTACCCCTATGCTATGAACATCATATCGCTCTGCTATATTGTTACGAAAATGGGAATGGTGTTTTGCTTTGACATCGTTTAACATTGAAATTGTATACAAAAGCTACAATAACAAAAGCGATAAACAAGTAAACAAAAATTTAAAAAAAGAACACAAGCATAAAAAGTGATAAACAAATAAACAAAAATACAAAAACAAACACTGCAAGAATAAATGTAAAAAAATACAACAACAAACGCTACAAAAATAAATGTGAGCAACATGTTTACATTTATAGAGATTTCGCGAAGGCGAAGTCATTCGCCTTCAAGAGCATTCATCCGACTATTTACGTTGGCATATAAAATTCAAGACAAAGCAGGCAACGGAGTTAGTGAAATTTCAATCAGTCTTGTGTGAAGACGGAGTGTTTTTGAATAGAATAATCGTGGTTTGAAGATCTCCGTTACAAAGATCTGTCAAACAATTATCTGGTGATTTGTTATTGTTTACGCAAAAAAGTTGTCGTTTACATCAAGTTGTGAACAGTAGCACACAGAATTGTACGAATAATAAAGTGTTTTAATTAAAATTAAACACAATTTTATTTTTATTTGCAATCTACGAGCTCATATTTTAAACGTTTTTTAAAGGTAAAAACGTAGCAATATAATGAAGATATCTGTGACAGCTGTACAACGTCTTAAAATTCATCACGGTAGAATGCATTGCTTTGATAGGCGCCTGGCTATCTCCGCTTAGGAAAATTTATGTTCCCAATAATTAAGGCTGCTTTCTGTATTGCCGACATCTCCTGCTGAAATACGCTAGAGGGATACGACTGCCTTACAGACCGAAATATTCGGATCGATTTCAATGCTTCCGTTTAACTTGAGGCCAATGATGTATGTTTGTAGGGAGTCCTTAATAGATGTAGCAAATATCATTGTATCGCAGTGTCATGTAACTTAAGTTTGAGGGAATTTAAACTTTTTATTTGAAAAACATTTTCCAATAAAACCGAGAAAATACCGAAATAATTCTAAACCCTGTGCTTCCTAGCAATATTTTGTATTGATTCTAAGGGTTTAATGGCTATTAACGCTGAAATAAATACTTATTAAGGGAAGTGAATAAAACCCATATTTTTTTCTGCTTGAATTAAGAATATTTTGCTCTAAATACAGAACAGATTCATCAATGTTGCTTTAAAAGAAAACCTAGCCATCCTAACTTCTCACAGTTGCTAGAAAGAGTCAAGAAATGTTTGGTAAATTAATAAAGAAAACAAAAATTCAAACGGGACCCTATGCTTTTCAAGAAAAAACATCATGTTTTAAAGTGCTTTAGGACTTTAAGGGCCATTATTACAACTTGCCTTTAAAGTTGGGTTTAGTTAAAGTTAACTTTAGTTAAAGTGAACTTTAAAGTCACCTTTAACTAAAGTGAACTTTAAAGTCACCTTTAATTTTGTATGTTTTGTTTTGTTATTGCAACCTAATGATAAAAAAGTTAACTTTTTCAAAAATATGGCAGTGCCTTAGCAATGTCGATAAAACTGCTCAATTAAACAAGTTTTTATTAAACGCAGTGGCAATGACTGGCTTCTGTTTTTGTTGTATTTACTCATTTTGTTTATATTTGAAGTTGCCATATTGAAAATAATATAAAATATGGCAAGTTCAAACATAATTTTAAAAAAACTTACCAGATGGATGATCCATCCTTTAGCTTAACGCTCACTTCTATCTTATTGGGTACTCATAATAATGAAAAACAATTTATTTACCTGCCCGTTTAAAATCCTCAATTTAGTTAACGGCAAGTTTTAATAATGGCACTAAGTTTATTAGTAACCATTAAAAAAATACTCTTTTGAACGTGTAGTATATGTATGTATTTCATCATAAAATGTTTACATTCTTTTAAAGTTGTAAATGAAGATTATTTAATTTCTTTGTTTTATTTTTATAATTGTTACATTAACATTGTAAAGTTTACCGTTATTAAATACTGGTTTTATCACGGTTTTCTTTTGTGCATTTTCATACTTAGTAAGAGCTTTTAATTTTAAGTATTACATCTTGTTAAAGAATAAGAATTTTTACTCTCTAAGCAACTAGCAATAGATTAAGTCGTCTTTTAGTGGAAATAAAAAAAACTTGAATTAAAAAGAATAAAATAAATACATACACTGCTGTTGAGTTTATTACAGTGGCGACGAGGAAAACAAGTGATTTTGTTTTTTAAACTGATACATTTTTGATAATTATAAATTAAACACCATGGCCAATTTAATTTTCGGAAAAATGCCTTATTTTGATCATACTCAAAAAAATTGGTCTGTGTATCAAAACCAATTGGAGCAGTTTTTAATCGCTAATGAGATTAAAGATGCAACTAAGAAGAAAGCCATCCTATTAACATCAGTGTGTGAAACATCGTATATGCTGTTGCAGAATTTAGTGAGTCCAGCAAAAGTGGAAGATGTAGGCACAACATATGATACGTGTATGTTAGCAATGAACAAACATTTCAAGGCTGCTACATCTGGTTTTGCTGAGCGCTACAAATTTTATAATGCCACTAAACTAGCCAGTGAAACAATAAATGAATGGGCCGTTCGAGTAAGAGCACTAGCAGTGCATTGTGAATTTGGTGTTAACTTGGAAACAGCTATTCGGGATAAATTCGTAATGGGGCTAGAAAAGGGTCCGGCCCGTGATAAAATTTTCCTGGAATCGGTGGATTCTTCTTTTGAAAAGGTCCTGGAAATAGCCAACAACGTGGAGTACACCAAACAACAATATAATTTAGTCCATGACATTAAAGAAGAAGATTTAAATTTCATAAAGAGGAATAAAGGAGGTCCGCAAAAAAAGCAACAACAGCAGCAACAACGTAAAGTATCAGCAGAACAATGTAAAGTATGTGGGTACAGCAATCATAGGAGTGACAACTGTAAGTTTAAAAATTACAAATGCAATAATTGTAAGCAAAGAGGGCATTTAAAAAAAATGTGTAGTGTAAAAGCCATTAATTTCATTGATAATAGTGATGTAAGTTTATATTCTATTGGTAGTACTGATGATGGTCCTATTAAAATAAAAATTTTTGTAAAAGATAAGCTTTTTGAAATGGAACTTGATACAGGTTCAGAAAATAATGTTGTCTCTGTTAATTTTTACGAAGCATATTTTAAAGAATATAATCTAAGGAAAGTTGACGTGTGGTTGAGATCATATGATGGCACAAGTATAACTGCTATTGGTGCATGTGATGTTAAAGTCAGGTATGGTGATAAAATAGAAGTAATTCAATTTATAGTAATTAAAAATGGTGGCCCGCCATTACTAGGAAGAAATTTTCTAAAAATGTTTAAAATTGAAATTTGTAAACTAAATTACTGCGCACCCATGCCAATCGCTCGGCAAATTATTTACAAATTTGGAAGCCTTTTCGATGGTAGTTTGGGAAAGTTTCGAGGTGGTGAGGCAGTTTTGAAAGTAAAAAGTGGTACTGTACCCAAGTTTTTTAGACCAAGGCCATTACCTGTTGCTATAAAGGACAAAGTGGAAAAAGAGATAGATTATTTAGTGCAAATCGGAGTTCTTCAGCCGGTAAAATACTGTGAATGGGGGACTCCTATCGTTCCAATTGTAAAGAAAAATGGGAATATTAGAATTTGTGGGGATTTTAAGGTCACCCTTAATCCGCATTTGAATGTTGAGAAGTATCCACTTCCTAGAATTGAGGATATATTTTCGAGATTGCATGGGGGAGAAGAATTTACTAAGTTGGATCTGAGCATGGCATATCAGCAGGTAACATTAAGCCAGGAATCGAGGAAATATACTACTATTTCAACATCTAAGGGTCTTTTTCAATACACTAGGTTAATATATGGGTTGGCTTCGGCACCTGCTATTTTTCAAAGGATAATGGATACCCTTTTAGTAGGTTTGGACGGGGTTGTTGTCTTTTTAGATGATATATTAATTAGTGCACCTAACCGAGGGTTGCACATTCAAAGACTTGAAAAAGTACTTAGCATATTAAATGACGCTGGTTTTAAATTATCAGCTGAAAAGTGTGAATTTTTTTCCAAAAGAATTCAATATTTGGGGCATATAATTGACAAAAGTGGGTTACATATGAACCCAGAGAAAATTAAGGAAATATCTAATATTCCTTATCCCACAAATGTTAAGCAACTACAATCTTTTTTGGGTGTGGTGAATTTTTATCGACGGTTCCTGCCAGACGTTTCAACCTTATTACACCCACTACATAATTTGCTTCGGGTCGATACAAAATTCGTCTGGGACAATAACTGTTCTGCTGCTATGGATCAGCTTAAGTCTTTATTATTGGCAGATAATTGTTTGGCCCATTTTAATGCAGCTTGTAAGACGCGATTGACGGTTGATGCCAGTCCTGTAGGTGTAGGCGCAGTCTTATCACAAATCGATGATCATGGAGTAGAACGGCCAATAGAATTCGCGTCCAAATCTTTAACGGACACTGAGAAACGATATTCACAGTTGGATCGCGAGGCAGTGGCAATCTTATTTGGTGTAAGGAAATTTCATCATTATTTGTATGGTCGTCAATTCACTTTGGTGACTGACAACAAACCGCTGCACCATATATTTAGCCCAAAAAGAGGAATTCCAGTTATGGCCTCTAGTCGGTTGCAGCGCATTGCTTTAACCTTATCTGGTTATCAGTTTGACATATGTCATATCAAGTCAAAGGGTAACGTAGCGGATTATTTTTCTAGATATCCCAGGGAATGTAATGTTGATGTGGAAAAATTTCCTGACGACGTGTACTTTAATTATTTACAGGATCGGTTAGAAGAGGATAAGTTTTTAGATTTTGAAAGAATAGTTAAGGGAACAGAAGAGGACCTGTTGTTGCAGAAAGTCAGGAGTAGGATTAGATCTGGATGGCCTGAACGTTGCCAGGACCCTGAACTATTGCCATATTTTGTAAGACGAAAGGAGTTATCAGAGGAAGGAAATTGTATATTTTGGGGGTATCGGGTCGTTATACCCACCCGGTTAACTGCAGATGTGGTTAGGTTTTTACACGCTTCCCATATGGGTGTGATTAAAATGAAGGCAATGGCTCGTGAGTGTTGTTGGTGGCCCGGACAGAGCAAGGACTTGGAGGAAGTTACTCGGGTTTGTGAGGCTTGTTTAATGACTCGACCTGATCCACCCAAACAGAGATTGATTCCTTGGCCCAGGCCTGATGAAGTCTGGTCCCGAATACATGTTGATTTTTTTGGTCCCTTTTTGAAACGTTGGTGTTTGGTCATAGTGGATAGCAGTAGTAAATGGGTCGAGTGCATTGACATGGGTACGAATACGACAAGCGATAGAGTTATTGCGGTTTTGCGTGAACTTTTTGCCCGTTTTGGGCTACCAAAATATATAGTTTCGGATAATGGCACATCTTTTGTTTCAAATAAGTTTAGGAAATTTTTGGAAATGAATGGAATTAAGCAAATAACCACACCTGTAGGGCATCCAGCTACCAATGGCCAGGCTGAGAATGCCGTTAAACTTGTAAAAAATGCATTAAAGCGTAGTTTGAAAAGTGTGCCATCATCAGATTTTAACACAGCGTTATGTCGGTTTTTATTCGATTATCGAAACACGGTACATTCATTCATTCCAGCTACCTTAATGTTCAATAAGAGGAAATTAAGGACAAGACTTGATCTTATTAACCCTAAAAGAAAAGTTGAGATTAAAAAAACTAAAAATGTTAAAGAATTTGCTACAGAAAAACAGAAAAATCAAATAATGTATCATAAGGGTTATAAAAATTCAAAGTTTAGGATAAATGAGAGAGTAATGGTAAAGGATTATACCACTCCAGGAAAAGTATCGTGGAAAAAAGGCATAATTTCTAAAATTTTGGGTAGACAAACCTATTTGGTAAAATTAGAATTTAATAGAGTATGGAAAAGGCATGCAAATCAAATTATCTCTTGCAGCACACCTGAAATGCCAACTACTATATTAGATCCATTTCAAAAAGTTAATCTTAGTACAGGACATGTAAATTTAGAAAAAAATGGTGAAATTATAACTAATGGAAATGCAGGTAATGATACTGAAATTTTGAATAACCAAGACGAAAAAAGTTTTGTAAAGGGAAATAGTAATAATCCAGTTGAGAAAATTGTATGTACAGAAGACAAGATTGTTAGCGAAAGTAATTCTGCTACTAAATACAATCTAAGACAAAGAAAAATGAAAATTTAAAAAAAAAAAAAAAATTTATTTATATAAGTAAACGTAATGAATTATAATATTTTTTTTTCTCTATTTTTCTATTTTCTATCTATTATTAAAAAAACCACGAGAAAAAAAATATAAGAAGGGGGTATTGTAGTATATGTATGTATTTCATCATAAAATGTTTACATTCTTTTAAAGTTGTAAATGAAGATTATTTAATTTCTTTGTTTTATTTTTATAATTGTTACATTAACATTGTAAAGTTTACCGTTATTAAATACTGGTTTTATCACGGTTTTCTTTTGTGCATTTTCATACTTAGTAAGAGCTTTTAATTTTAAGTATTACATCTTGTTAAAGAATAAGAATTTTTACTCTCTAAGCAACTAGCAATAGATTAAGTCGTCTTTTAGTGGAAATAAAAAAAACTTGAATTAAAAAGAATAAAATAAATACATACACTGCTGTTGAGTTTATTACAGAACGAAAAAAAAAAAAAAAAACAGAAACTTAATCCCCTTTGCGGTGAGCTTATTTGACTGTGTATATGACAGCTGGTGTTATTTAATGCCATGTATTGATATATGCTTGAAAAAAGTGGGCGTTTATTTTAATTATTTTTCGGCTAAAAAGAACTTAAAAAGTCCAAGAAGTTTTAACTTGTTGTTGTTGTTGTGCATACTACTTACTACTCACCATAAAAAACTAAAATTTTATTGGATACATTTAAATGAAATTTTTGTTTTGCATTGGCATCTTTCTCAGTGTTCAAAACCATGAATTCACAATGAAAATAATATGCAACGACTTCTGCCAAACAATTTCGGTGATTTAATATCAACTTTAAAACAAGTCCGGTAGACAATTGTACTTTCGACAATTTGTGTATGAGATGAACAGCCTCACTAATGGCAACACTAATAAAGTGTACACAACATTGCCTCCATTTCAAGAGGCACAACAACGTTGTACGTATTCATCTATAGTTTCTATTGCTAAAGTTGTTGTACTGGCACACGTTTATGGTTGTGAATTATTCATTCATGTTACTAAAGACAACAACCATAAACATATCAAAACTTTGAAGCAATGAGAGTACGAGAGTGTACTGCTACTTGATACTTCAAATAGTTTTGTTGTTCTGGTACCATAATAATGATATTGAAAATGAAAATCTTTTGTGTTATTAAAGATAGTAACAACAACAACAATGATTTTGAATTATTTACAAGCAGCAGTGAAATATAATCTACTCGTGTACCATAAATACCAAACAAAGCAGAAAGCAAGCTAAGACAGACAAGGCAACTTGAAGACCAACAATTGAAAGTATGCGCAAGGGTTTCATATAGGGTTACCAAGTGGTGAATATACATGTTAAATTTAAAATGTGTTTGCAGAATCTACCATTTTAACTATAATCATTTTAAGCCTACGAAAAGCCTTTTAAAATCTGTTATGACAATTTTTAATTGTTCCATACAACCGTTTAGTCAGGATTACAACCTAATTTTTCCCACCATGCATGTTGTGTGTGTTAGCTTTTATCCATGAGTGGTTGGTCCTGCACTCCACCAGATTTTTGACAAACATTTCATGGCAATTTTATTTTTCTCTTAGAGTTTTTGCCAGTTTCTGTCTGCTGAGAGGAAATCACCAACAGAAATACTTTTACATATTTCTCTTAGTTCAAGATATCTAAGCTAGGGTTTGTCCCAGAGATGAGCAATGAGTATTCAAAAAGATGATTAGATTCGAATCATACTCATAATTTCTGATACTTATACGCATTCATACTTATTTTAATATTATACTCATACTACTCGTATTCAAAGCTTGAAGTACTCATCGTACTCATATTTAACAATACGCATAATGTTGTTGATTTAGACTCTCCTATACTCAGCATTTACAAGAATCACAAAATAAGCATGATTCTCGTACGAACACTACAATACTCACTAGAAGGTTGTGTGTTTGCTTTGCTTGTTGTCTTTTTTCTTTTTTTGTAAATGCAACAACAACAAAGACTGTAAATTTTGATGAATGATTGGAATCACTCGAATCATGATGTCTGGTCCTGCCACTCATATATAATAAATTAACACACACACAACATAAGTGGGTCGTAATCCTAACTGAAGGATTGTAATGACCAATTATATATGTATGTATAATTGAGCTGAATAAAGCTCAACTTTTTCTAATCTTGAACTGCGAGTGATTCTTAAAGCCTGTACAGAACAGGCTTTGAGTGAAAACTTAGCAATCCTTACTGCTCAGGCATGCTGGAAATAACAAGGAAAGCAAAAATTTAAACGTGACGCATAATAAATTCCATTCAAAGAATTCCTGCAAAAAAATTAAACATAGTCATCGTCCACATTTCATAAACTACAACTACAGCTACCACTACAACTGCAACTACAACCACATACCGATTAAGGATCATACAAAATTAGAAAGAACAATAAACTAAATGGATCTCAAATTACTAACAAAAACACGGCATTTAATTTGCATAAAAGGTTTCGGGAAATACGAAATTTTATTGAATTTCAAAGGAAATAAGAAGAACAAAAACAAAAACAGAAAAGAATACTCTTCGAATATTGATCACTGCCAACCTGTAGTGATCTACAACAATAAAGAATAAACAAAAAAATTCTGCTGGTTTGATAATGCTTCACGTCATTTCTTTAACACTTTAAACCATACAAATACGACACTGTGGCTTTCAGAGGCTTCTCCTACCACCGATTTTTAAATACGTGTGAGTGTGAGTATTTGTATTCATTTATTCTCTCCCAGATTTCAATAACATTGCAAACAGTGTTGAAACCTACACCTACAACTGTCTTGAATGTCTATCATTATTCTTGTTGGCGACCGTTTTACACGAACATGTTTTGAATTTTTGATTTGATTGCTACTGATGTTCGATGCCATTCACACTCAAATGCATTGAATATCGATCGTATTACAGTGGACAAGTAAATTCAATTGTTTGTTTTCTCTCCTTTAATGGGTTTTGTTTCAGTTTAATTTGTTGTTGTTATTGCTGTTGTTATTTAATGGTTTATTAAAATGCCTTCAGCATGGTTTATTTCTGCGACGTTTATTGAATATCAATTCATGCAATCTACACCTGATTGAATGGAAAATTTCTGTAGAGTGCAGAGTAGCAGGGTATTTGATTGATAGTCAAAAAATATTTGCTTTACTTTAAAGTTACAATAACAAGAAAAGAAAATATACATTACACGATATCGTAACCCACAAACGCTTAATTCTTTATGTCCTCAAAAAATATTGTAAAATATTGTAAAGCCTTTCTATCCCTTTCTATCACGTCTTGCAAGAGGGGTCTTTCGAACGTCAACACTTTTTGTATGAGTAAGTGAACAAAGAAAATTCCTTATGAATTTATGATACTACCGATCCACATGAGATCCTTGAGCGCCCAAAGTCGTCTGAAGCAGTCACTGTTTGATGTGGATTTTGAAATGACGCCATAGATTCATATTTCCTTGAAGACGGTATCATCCTGTCAGTGGCAAGCACTACTGATCAATGAATATCAACTTTTTTTGGGCATGAATTGAATGATCTGGACTCCAACGATATTTGAATTCAATAGGACGGTGTTACATACTCACGCTCATTTTTATATTCTGTATGCGTGAGGATCTTGGTCAGCTCAGGAGCTGTTGATTTAAACTGACCACCAAGATCGTACGATTTGACCACAACAAGGCTTTTCCTTGTGGGGTTTTCTTAAGTCAAATCCAATGTAACCCATGCCGTCGGCCAAATTCAATCAAATAAGGTCTTCCGAACTTCAACAGTTGATAACGACCATCTTGTTGAACCTACATCTGCTAGATTATATATACACACATATAATTGGTCATTACAACTCTTCAGCCAAGACTACAACCTTAGCGGAACATACAGTTTAAAGTTGACACCGTACGACAGATTTTTGAGCAACTTTTCATTACAATTTTTAAACATCTGTTATACTATGTTCAGATATGCCCTTTTATTGAGTCAATATTCGGTCGTTGTTGACATTTGAGCTGTCAAATATCAACAGAAAGTGTTTGGTAAATTGTAATATGCTCACTATACACAGTTATGACCGTGATGCATTTTAAGTTTTACTCAATATTATAACAATTTGCGTATTTATTTCGCAATTATTAATTGAAACTTTATATGAAATATTGAGCTCAATAATGGCATTTATTTCGATTTAGTCAATAAAGGTGCATATCTGAACGCCGTATTAGATTAGTTGTACGACCAGATACAACTGATTCTGATTTTCCTCGAAAGTTATCTTCAGCCATGAAGACTATTTCTGCATGAATGCTTACGTGAACAAGCAAAATTTGTCGAAATCTGCATCTTTGAAAAGAGTGCCTCTTTGTGGATCAAGAACAGATCTTGTAACAACAACAAGAGTTTTTTTTCGCAGAATTAAAATATTTCGAGTTTATAGGGAAGCTTGCGCGTATCTTCCAAGCAAAAAGTCTGTGAAATGGAATATTTGCATAATTCAACCAATTGTTACGTTCTTACCCTTTTAAAAATGTTTAAAATATGAGTTCGTAGATTGCAAATAAAATAAAAATAAATTTGTGCTTAGTTTTAAATCAATTCTTTGTTGTTCGCACTATTCCGTGTGCCGCCTTTGGCAACTTGATTTAAATAACAACAATTTGCTTAATTTGTTATTCTTCTTTACACTCGTTCGTTAGATCTTTACAAAGGAGATCTTCAAACCACGATTGTTCTCTTCACACGAAACGCGTCTTCACACAAGACTGACTGAATTCTTTCTTATCTCGTTACTTGCTCTGACAGAAGTTTCCCACTCGTAGATTTATTCTGTAACAAGTTGAGGTTACAATTCAACTTGACTAAGAGCTAGAAAAGACAGGACTCAGCAATGCTATCTGGTTGTCAGGCCATCATTCAATCCACATAAGGTACGAAAGCATCCAATGCATTGAGAAAAATTACTCGTTTGTTTGGATTGTGCTTTGGATTTTCGATGACCAGTTCCTCCTAATGATATATCTTCTAAAGCAACATCCACAACACCCTTAAAAACTATTTGAAGCACCAAAAAATCGCCATTATGGAATGGAATGTGATTCCATTATTATGACTTGGTATTTAAAATAGCCTTGAAAAGTTTCTCAAATCTCTGTCGTTCGAAGTCGACAATATTTAGTAGATACAACATGTGTGGTTTGAGAAGCTAGGTTGTAAACCTAACTAAAACATCGTAATGGCCAATTAAGTAAGTAAATTCCAATCATATACATGGAATCTGTTAAAAGGTAGCAATAATTAAATAAATTAAAGGAAAATCATTCAACTGCCTTTGTTTCTTAAGACAGTGCAAGAAATATTTCACTTCACCAGCTCTTCTTACGAAAATTGAAATGGTGTAACATTGTTAAACTTTAAAATGATAAACAAAAGCTACAAAAACAAAGAACTTGTTTACATGATAAACAAGTAAACAAAAATATACCAACAACACCAGTATCAAAAAGGGGATAAACAAGTAAACAAAAATGCAACAACAAACAAAGTAAACAAAATACACAAACAACAATGAAACAACGATGTTTACAATTATGGAGGGCTCGAGAAGTAGAAGCCACGGACATTAGACTTCAAGAACATTCATCAGACTGTTTACCTTGTCATATAAAAGGCAAGACAGAGCATACAACGAATGAGTTAAAATTCAGTCAGTATTGTGTAAAGAAGCGAGAACAATCGTTTTTTGAAGATCTCCGTTAAAAAGATTTATCGAAAATTTTTATTGTTTACACAAAAAAGTGTAAGGAGAAATAACAAACAAGCATTTGTTTTGACTGTGGCACACAGAAATGTGGGAATAATAAAGAATTTAATTAAAACTAACACAAAAATCTATTTTTCTACGAACTCATATTTTAAAAGTTTTTAGAGTGTAAAAGCGTAACAATATTAACACCATATATATCTGTACGAGAATGGAATACAACCCTTACGTATGACTTATTTAAAGTGTATTTTGAGGCTTCTCGATAGCTTACAGGAGAGGGCAAAAGTGCTGATTTAAGATGGTAGGGTATTCAACTCCATTGATTCATTGGAGCATTGTTGCCAGCTGGTTTTTGTTTCACTGTTCTATCGCTGCTACAACGAATTTTGCTCGAGTGAAATAAAGAGACTTGTTCCCGAAAATTTTGTATTCTTACGCAGCACACGTCTTTCCCACAGAGAACATTTGAGTGTGGTTGATCGGCAGGTAGATTGCAACTGCATTACCGGCACTGATTTCATTCCTTAGCTGGACTATCCGTACTTTCTACCACTTGTAATATAATACAAACATTCAAATCCGATGTCCCCAAACACTACTCCCTCTGCCCGGCTTCCCATAAACTCTTATCCCTACTTCAACAGAATGCACTGCATGAGTAGGGGCCATCCCCTGAGTGTTGTTTCAAACAATTTACAAAAGTTCTGTTGCATCAAGAAATATTAAATTGTGCTGTATTTTTATACCCTTGTTCCAACGATGTTCGTATGCATCACGCATTCAGAGTGCTTTGACATTTACAAACATTTTACATATAATTGTTCGTTTGTGATAAATATTTAGCACGTAATTATCATTATAAATGCATATAATAAACATGCAATCATACTCTTATTATAGGTGCTACAGAAGTATAGGAGGGTTGAGTAAAAAGTAACAAAAAAGAAGTCTAAAAAAATCAAAAATAATCCAGACCTGAACTGTAAGGTAAACAGAATATGGAACAACCATTGCATTTTAGCTCTGCTTTATTGGTTGCAATTATGCTACTAATGTTTGAAACAATAACCATTCATTGCCTCTCTCGACCCACTACCTTCGATGCCTGTTACCGATATTTTCTCTAACGGAAGGCACTAATTATGTCACACTAACACAAATTGCTAATGGCACAAACAAGTGAGCAGCAGTTCCGTTTGGCTGTTATGATATTTTATGCTGCACTAAATTACATATGCTTGTATTTTCAAATTGAGTTTTTCATACATACTTTTAAAGTTGCCCTCTAGTGAATGTAAAACTAATTTGTTTAAATGTTTTAAGTTTAAAACGAAATTTTATTAAACTGTTGCCAATAATTTATTTCTTTTTCTGTACATAATTGTTTCCATTGTAGTCGCCGTAGTCTATTGGGTAGTGTGTTGGCTTATTTGACATGAGACCAAGCTTCAAACCCCAGGTCAAACACGTCCTACGAACTGAAGTATGAAAAATATTTCTTCCGCAACTGCCTCGTAACAGATGCCTGTCCAAAACTCTATGAGCAAATAAAAATCTCAAAAATTCTCAAAAATCTGTTATTCGGAGTCGACTTTAAACTGTAGGTTCCGCCGTCAGCGTATAAAATTAACACACCCAACTTAAGTGGTGTGAGAACCTAGGTTGTAACCATGACTGAAGGATTATAACCACTTATGTATGTAAGTACGTATGTATGTATTTGTTTCCATCTAACTTTTTGTTTAATAACAAAAACTTAAATTTTAAATTTCTCGTATGCCTTTAAAATATACGAAATATTATGAGAAGATTAAACCAATTAGGTTATTTTTCCTTTTTTTCATTTAATTGTTAACTTATTGCAATCCTATACAGTTTCATTCCGTTGCGTTGAAAAGCCAACCACATAATTGGGAGTAATGTTTTAAAAGGAAGTGAAAGAAATTTCGTTGAAATATGTATTTCCAAAAAGAGTTGAATTGCGTTTTTTTACAATCTTCCATAAAAATGCCAAAAAAAAATATTTTTAAATGTATACATCATGGAAAATATTGTGAGTAACCGAGAAACAGTAAAAGCTAACAATAAGTAAATTTTTAATGGAAATTTAAGGAAAAGGTTCCACTTCCACCACAATCTATTCTACCTGGGTTTCAAACATTCTCTAAAGGCAACCATACAGAGTTCAAAATAAATCTTGCTATTCTAGCAATGTTTATATTGCAGAGCTCGTTCAAGGATCTTAGCAATTGAGAGATTTTGCCAATTATGTATGTATGTAGGTCACAGACACATGAGGTGAAAGACAGTCCCTTCCTCCTCTTCAGAATGCCTAGAGAAATGAATTGAGGTCCGTAAATATTACTATTGTGTGATTTAAAGACAGAAGTGAATCGGTCCTCTTCCTATATGTACGTATGTTTACAGCAGAGAGTACCAACATTGCACGTACTCTCTTGCCGCCAACGAACCACGTAACACGTGTGGACTGTATCCAAATTAACTAAGGCTGTCTGTGAGTTTCGTAACGGCCATGGCGAGCTGGTCAAAAATATAATTTCCAACGATATCCCAATGTCCCGGAACCCATATAAGATTTACTTTTGTACGTTTCTTGCAGAAAGCCTCGTCATCGATATACATAGATTGACATTACAACTACGTTCCTTAGGGACTTAATCGAGTGGCTGTCCGAGTAAATCGTGAAATTTTCAGGGAAAATCCTGCATTGCGCCGCTTTGTAGTACTAACTTACCTAATTAAGCATTACAACTTATTAGTCAGGACTATGACCTATCAACTCACACTATCTACTTAGTTTTGTATTGATAATATACCAGAAGGAATTTTGTGGGTCAATGATGTTCAAATTATAATATCCCGTCTTTCAACAGAAGCCTTCGAATTTTGGCTGTCAAAGCTACAATCCTATTGAAGCTACATTCGCCAAAGTAGTTGTCATTATCATCATTCCCTCTGTTTCATCCAATCACCATGGGCAACCATTGACAACAACGTGTAATTTAGCGAATACGGTAGATGGATGCCTCTTGTTTTGGCTTGAATTAGATGATCTTGATAGAAACAATTGGTTGTAACAGGACGACCCTATGTGCCATTCAACTCATGACAATTTTGAAATTCACCACGAGCAATTTGAAAGCATGTTCTTCTTACATGTGAACTGGTTACCGAGAACGTGGAAATTGACCCGGATTGAATTTTTTTGTGAGGTTTTCTTAAATGCCAGGTATATGCGAAAATGTAATAAATCAGAGCGACTGTCAAAGCTTACATAACTCATGCCATTGATCAAATTCAACGGAATCTATGAGCCATATTATGAGCACTTGGGCGATATTGTATTTCACAATATAGTGGACACAATAGGACTTTCAAGCAAATAAAATATGTTGATAATATCGCACCCTCACACGCTGTTTTCTTTTGTAGGTCAACCACTTTGATATGGTTTATAGTGTTACGTTTTTAACTTTTTAAAACGTTTAAAATATGAGCTCGTAGATTGCAAATAAAAAATAAAAAAAATTTGCGTTTAATTTTAATTAAAATTCTCTATTGTTCACACAATCTTGTATGCCACTGTTCACAACTTGATGTAAACAACAACAATTGTTTTTTTTGTTATTCTTCTTTACACTCTTTTGCGTAAACACTAACAATTCGTAGTTTCGACGGATCTTTATAACGGAGATCTTTAAACCACGATTATTCTCTTTACACTCAACGCGTCTTCACACAAGACTGACTGAATTTTTACTAAGCCCGTTGCCTGCTTTGTCTTGCCTTTTATATGCCAACGTAAACAGTCTGATGAATGTTCTGGAAGTCGAATGTTCGTGGATTCGCCCTCTCGAGATCTCAATGAATGTAAACATCAGTGTTTCATTATTTTTGTTTGTGTATTTTTGTTTACATTTATTCTCGCAGTGTTTGTTGCTGCATTTTTGTTTACTTGTTTATCCCCTTTTTTATGCTGATGTTGTTGGTATATTTTTGTTTACTTGTTTATCATGTAAACAAGTTCATTGTTTTTGTTTTTGTAGTTTTCGTTTATCATTTTAATGTTAAACATAACAATAGCATTGACAACGAATGATTGTGCTGTGTTACGGTACAGCGAACCTATTGAGCTTGTATAGTTGATAATATCGACCATTTTCTTTCAGGACACAGGTAAGTCTAACCTATCTTAAGTATCACATGCAGGACTTAAATACATTTGATTTACTCAAGATCTTCAGATATCTACAGTCTAATATTGTTATTATGCATACAAGTTATAGTAAAAGATTTACCATGACTTTAAGATACTTGTCATTGGTATCTCCATTACAGCTTATACTATTGTATCTCCAAAACTAAGTTTTAAAAAAACATAGAATGTGAGTATCAAACTGAGTTCCGAGCTGAGTCACATCATAAATGCATCCACTGCTTTCACCTGATATTCTTTTCTTTCATAAAAATTGTTTGTGTGTGCTTACGTTTGCTCTGTAAAAGGAGTGTCTCTATGCATATAATGGGTCTGTGGTATCTAATGGTGGCAATAATTTATTTCTTGTGTCATAATTTTCCATGTAATACGAACAAAAAAGAGAAAAACTATTACGCTGATGATGTATTTTTACTATTTTTATTATAATTTACATTCATTACTACACACATAAATATTTATTTCACTTGGTTACACATACAAACAGATCTCATTACACTGGTCGTATTTACTTACATATCGTCACCTGAAATGCAAAACAACGGTTCATCAAAAAAATGAAAATCGGGGTTTTGATTGATTATGATTCATTAGATAAAAATACACGTCTCCAAAAAAAATTATGCATCTGCGTCAAAAAATAACGATTTTATAAAAAAATTCAAAATAAACTACAATGTGTTTAGAAAAAAACCTTAAATGAATTACATTTTTTGTTTAATTAAACCGAATTTTATGCAATAAAACACAGTAAATTGAAATATTAACAAAAACAAACGACCCCATTGCCTTTTATTGAACCTCATTTAATCGCTTTTCGATTTTTCCACTTCATATTAAAATTTGTTCGTTGATGATACGTCATTTTGTTTCAGAAAATTAAAATTCAAAATAACGTAACAAACATAACTTCAACACGTTTTTGAAAAATATTATTTTTTCTTCTGGAATTGATCTCCTACCCTTTTTTGAGCTTAGCTACAAAATTTTTCATTTCTAGATGCAATATTTTCCATTTTAGAACGTTTTTTGCTTCTTCTGTAAAATTGTGAAAAGTGATGATACGTTATTTTGCATTTTAGGTGACGATATATACTCCTGTATTAAATGTGACAATTTCATAAAACATCCGGCCATAAGAGTAGTGGAGCTAACTCCTGGCAATAGCGAAGAAGAAACGGAAGTAGTGTTGGTATATAAAAATTGTTTATAACCGAAACAGTTTAATTTACTTAATTAGTGGTGGTTATATACACACATACATATACACAGAGTGATACAAAAAAGGATTATTTCTATATTTACTTATGGTATACAGTCAGTCATGACTACAAACGTATTTTTGTTTCAGAAACAACTGGTCTGGCTAAGTACAATGGACAGCGGAGGAGAATTCATAGTGAGACTAATTAATTTTATAATAATAATGCAAATAAATGTACATCTATTTGTAATTGTCCCCTAAAGCCACGTCTAGCAAAATGATTAGTAAAACTAAACAGCAACAGCAAAATTTTAAAGGATATTTGGCTTTGAAAGCCAATAGAAAATTTATTAAAATTGCAACAAAAATGTGAGTGAATAGAATCACAAACAGGTACAATTATAAACATACATACATATGTATTTACAAAACAAAATTATACATCTTACAGCGCTATACATACAGAGAGCGCTATTGACATCGTGCTGGATAAAGTAGAGTCCATTTATTCAGTAAACGATCGCCCAATACATGTACGTCAATCAAGGAAATCCGATGCAGTCGAATTTTGCGTAAGTGGGTTTCAAGAAATCGACATAATCTAGTAGGTAATGGTAAGGCTTATTAGACGTAAATCCGTGGTTCAAACCCCTGGTCAGACATCTCCAACAACAACGAAATGATTAAAAAATATTTCTTCGGCAACTTCCTCTCAACAGATTTCTTTCAAAAACTCTGAGAGTCAAATAAAATTGCCATGAAAAGTTCTCAAAAATCTGTAGTTCGGTCTTGACTTTAAACGGTAGGTCCCACCACTCATGTATAAAATTAACACAATCAACATAAGTGGCGTGAGAAGCTAGGTTGTATCAATCAAGTGTCTCGGTTTCTTAAGACGCTGTAAGAAATACTTCACTTCATCCGATCTCCATACATATTTACACCATTTGTATTCGTGTGAGAATGGAATACAATGCTCATGTATAGACTGGTGCCTCAAATTCTGTTTTGTGTCGCCTACAAGAAAAGGCCAAAATATTTATTTATGATGGTAGTGTATGGATTTCGGCCTGCCTCAACACATTCTTCCAGGCGCCTCTGCATCTTGCGCGCCTACGCCGGGTGGTTTCACCAATCGATAACAGGGCTTCCTCGATTTGGTCCTTCCAGCGCATACAAGGTCGTCATCTTCTCCGAATTTTGCACATCCCCGCATCAAATACCTTTCTCGCAGGAGCATCCTCCTCCATTCGAACGACATGACTGAGCCAGCGCACCTGCTGGATATTAATACGCTGCACAACGTCTATGTCGTTGAGAAGCTCATACAGATCACTATTGGATCGGATCCGGAAATCATCGCCAACTCGCACTGGACCGAAAATCTTACTTAGGACTTTTCTCTTGAATACTCTCAAGGCTGTTGCATCAATGCTTAATACTGTCCATGCCTCTGCTCCATAAAGAAACACGGGTAGGATGAGCGTCTTGTAGAATATTAGTTTTGTCGTACGAGAGAGGTCTCTGCTACTCAATTGCCTATTGAGACCATAGTAGCACCTGTTGGCAAGAGTGATCCTGAGCTTGATCTCCAGACAGACTTCATTTTTGGTGGTAACGGCGGAGCCAAGATAAATAAATGATATGATGGTAGGGTATCCATCTGTATTGAATCATTGCAGCATTGTTGATTGGCCAGTGGCTTGCACACTGTATTACAGACAGAATTCGTTCTTTAACTGAAGTATGTGGAACTCCCTACCTACAGTCATCTTTCCTGCCGCTTGTAGTATAAAAATACCACTGAGTGTTACATACATAAATGCATAATTGGTCATTACAATACTTCAGTTAGGGTTACGATCTAGCTTTTCATACGACTTATGTTGTGTGTGTTAATTATATAAATGCGTGGCGGGACCTGCAGTTTAATGTCGACTACGAACGACAGATATTTCAGAATCTTTTTCATGGCAATTTCATTTACTGTCATAGTTTTACCAGAAATCTGCTGACAGGAAGAAGTCAGAAAGTGTTGGTTAAAAAACCGTATAATTTGGGATACTGAGCCATATGAGTTCTAGAAGCGTTCAATGCATTCTGAAAAAGTCGCTGTTGAAAGTGAATTTTGTTCTGGCAGCGTCATCGCTTAATATTCTTTGGAGGGCATCGTTGGTCCGATCATCAATATCAACATCAAGCTGTGTATGTTGATGATTAACAATTTATACCGGCTATGGTATGGCGTGGTGTGCTATTGTACGGTATGTTATGCTATGGTATGATATTTTTACGTTTTTAATTTTTAAAAACATTTAAAATATTTTTAATTAAAATTCTTTATTATTCGCACAATTCTGTGTGTCATTGTTCACAACTTGATGTAAACAACAACAATTGATTTGTTTGTTTGCTTTATTTACATCTTTGCATAAACAATAAAAATTTTTTGATAAATCTTTGTAACGGAGATCTTCAAACCACTATTTTTCACTTCACACGCAATGCATTTTCACACAAGACTGACTGAATTTTTACTCATTCGTTGCCTGCATTGCCTTGCCTTTTATATGCCAACGTAATTGAATGTTCTTGAAGGCGAATGTTCGTGGCTTCGCCTTCTCGAGATCACTAAAAATGTAAACATCGTAGTTTCGTTATTGTTGTTCGTGTATTTTGTTTACATTTATTCTAGTAGTGTTTGTTGGTATATTTTTGTTTACTTGTTTATTATATATTTCTTTATGCTGGTGGTATATGTTATATTACGCAATGCTGCAATTTGTAAACAAGTTCATTGTTTTTATTTCTGTAGCTTTATTTAATTTTTTTTAATTTTAATGTTATGTATGGTAGGTAGATATGTTAAGGTATGAATGACTTCAGCCATTTTTTGTGTTCTCTTCTTCTTCATTTATATTGGGTATTCAATATGGGGTTTTATGTACTATTCCTGTCCGGAGACTATTTCCATTTGATTTAATTTCAATTTTGCTTGGGCTTAAATCGTAAAAAGTTTTTGAAACAATTTATTGTAATTGATGCTTTCAACAGACCGCCCGAAAGATGCAAGCCACTTATGAAAAAAGTGTGATAAAATATCATCAATTTTAATTATGAAATGCGAATGTCAGCGATTGTCTTTTATCTAACTATACATTACTCAAATTATAAAATAAAAATTAAAATTTAATAATATTTTTGTTTGACATAAATTGATGGGCTGGCTGCCTAGCTGCCTGGCTGCATTTGATATGCTGGCATGGCTAACAAAAAAAATTAAATAGCAATCAATATACATACGTATTTTAAAATGTAATTAATTTATTTCAATAAATATTGTTTAATTATATGTTATACAGTTGAATAAATACAAGAGACAAAATGTTCACTGAAGAAAAGAATTTTTCAACATGGAATAACTATGTATTCTAGGCAGCACTTGCATATGCAACTTTTTAATTCAAAATGATCAAGAAGTCCTATTGCTATCTTCTTTTATTTATTCTCCCCCTTCTTCTAATACCATTTATTAATAATAAACACTCGTTCAAATACAAATAGCCACTAAAAAAAATATGGGTGGTCGTTATAATACTCGCATGATATAAAAAAAATAAAATGAAGTTAATGAATGAGTTTCTCAATAGGAACCATAATACCCATTTTTATTTGAATAACAATAACAGCAATAATATTGTTTGTTACTACAACAACTTGTATTCAAACTCTTGAATGAATTGATGGTCTTGAAAGGCATTGAAACTCTACTGTCTGTGTGCGTTCCAACTGACTACATTAAACAAATTCAACCGCTGACAGCCAACAATAGTTACAAAATATCACAAGACATATGCTCATGTGTCAATATCAATTGATAGTCTCTGTTAAAGATGTGTGTTTAACTTTGTACATCTATTCATACAGTGAGCGTCAAAAGAAACCTTATATATACATAAAAATAAATAATATATACATTAACAAACTACCATTATTAAAATTAAACTGACAATGGAGTTTTTAAAATTGAAAAAAAAAATAAATAAAAATAATTTCAACGTTAGGTTAGGTTAGGTTAGAGGACGTGTACTTGTCAACTGTGACAAATACAGTACCCGGAGGTCGAATTGACCCATTGTACAACGTGCTAGCTTCTCACAATTTCTGCGTAAATTTTATAAATGAGTAGAAGGACCTACAGTTTAAAGTCGACTCCAAACGACAGATTTTGAGACGCTTTTTATGGCAATTTTTACTCTCAGAGTTTTTGCCAGAAATCTGCTGAGAGGAAGTCGCCGAACAAATATTTTCATATTTTCGTTTTGATGTCTGACCTGGGATTTGAACTCGGGCCTTTAGTCTAATAAGCCAACACACTACCTACTAGACCACGGCGACTTCGAAAAAAAAAAAAATAATAAAAAATAAATAAATAAATAATATAAAAAATTTCAAAATATTGTCAAATTTTTTCGGGCACTCTCCTTAAGTGATAAAACTTGAGCTTGGTGTACAGTTTCTTTTTACACTCACTGTATGAATTAGAAACAGAAAACAACACCCTACAACCTGTTTATTTTAAAACTTTTAAATTCATTCAGAGTGCCGATAATCTTCTGTGCAAGATTACAACCTAACTTCATTAAGATTTATAAACAATATGGCTGTTAATGTGTCAGAGATAAGCAACATAAATTTTATTAGAAGTGGAAATAGAAGTTAAAGTTAAGCTTCTTAATTAATTCAAATAAGTTTCATTATGTCAACAGATTACTGTGGGAGAAATCTTTAAAATGTTCAATAAAATGCGATAATAATGCTACGTTTTACGGAATTAACAACACTGTGCCACCATGAAACTGTTTGTGTTCAGCCATACCAATCGACTCAGAATCAGAGATCAGCAATGATTGTTTTTTCGCTACTTTTAAGTAGCCATGAAATTTTGAGTATGAGTGAGTTAACAGTATTGATTGTTAAGTATGAGTACGATGAGTACTTCAAACTTTGAATATGTGTAGTATGAGTATGATATAAAAATAAGTATGAATACGTATAAGTATCAGAAATTATGAGTAGGATTCGAATCTACACATCTTTTTTAATTCTCATTGCTGATCTCTGCTCTGAATGAATAAAACAAATGTGTAGTCCGACAACTATGTATTTATGTGTCTCAGGGCTTCATATACAAATTCTGGAAAAAGGTACAGGCTAGAAATTCTATAATCGAGCCTTTCAGAAAATCGTGTAGCATATGCTTTGTAACCGGGCTTAGCATTACTCCACTTGCTTTTATTTTTTTGCAGCACTTTTTTTAAAGTCTTATCGTGAAATATCGCGGATATCTCGACGTTCTCTCTAGGCACTTCATTGCCTCTCTTTTTTTTTGGTCCCACAGTAACATTCCAGGCAACTGCAAGGTCGGAGAGCTCGTAACCCACCTTTCGTTACGCCTAGCGCTTTGGGTATGCCACTTACCTCGATTAAGTTAGCTATTGGGCGAAAATTCTTTCGGGACGCCAAGCATATGCTGGCTCAATGAGAAATTTTGCGCAACTGCCAGACGTACTTGGCCCTCGATGCAAAGAGGGCGCACCAACCAACTACTCAGGCTTGATCATAATATCATCTCGATCACAGTGGCCATGTTCATTGCGTTATGGCAAGACTTGCAGAAAAACTGCAGCTACCATCAAACGACTTCTAAATTTAGCAAACGTTTGGCGCGATTACAAACACACATAAGCGGTTTTCTTACAACAAAATTTTGTATCCCTGTCTTCATATTCTACCAACCGTCTGCTTAAACTTGATCACAGTGACCATGCTTACAGGTCATTGCGAAAGACCCGCAGAAAGACTACAGCTCCATTCTGCCATAGTTGTAAATCTGCTGAAGAGAAGGAAACTGTTGTCCACTTTCTTTGTCAATGTCCATCTCTTGCGAACTGCAGATATACGTTATTTGGCTCTCCATTCCCTGTCAGCTTCACGGAGTTTCATCCATTGATGCCAAGGATATAGCTTCGTTTATTAAACCTTCAGACTGGTTTTCCAGCGTAGGGGAGTCGTGCTTTTTAATGTGCAGCCCTTGAGCTGACCAACTTCTTCCCTAGTTTGGTGGAATTCGGTCAGTATAGACACTGCGCTTTCTTGTGGCGTTACAACGAGCCATTATACGTGATCAAGTGAGCTTTGGTAAACAAAGCTACCATGTGACCTAACCTAATCTATCGTGCAATGCACAAATACTGCTTTAAGCCATTACAGATTGCCATTCTAACAATGTTGTGATATTGAAAATAGTCGCTGACAGAATGCCTTTTACTAAAAAAATATATGCAACTGCATTTACATACATAATTGATAATTACAACCCCTTTGTGAGGATTGCGATCTAGTTTCTTCCATAACCTTATGTTGCTTGTGTTACTTTTATACTGGGTGGCGGTGCCCACAGTTCAAAAGCCACTCCGAATTGTAATGGCCAATTATGTATGTATGTATGTTTGACATGTGGCTTGAAGCGTGGCCTCACTTCTAATAAGGCCATACACTAACTAGACTATGACGACTGCAGCAGCTGTCATTGCCATCGGGCAACGTTTTTTTACGTAAAATCATCTTCTGGGATGAGGTCCCCTTCTGGATGTATGGGTCGTGAACAATCAAAATTTTCGAATTTGAAACGATATAAGATGAGATCCACGCATCTCAAAAAAGTTACTGTTTGATAAATTACTTTGAGGACGACGTGCGAGCATTATAGATCGATTGAGTACCAAGTTCTTTTGGCATGAATTGAATGATTTGGATACCAACAACATGTGATTTCAACACGATGACACCATTTGGAAATAAACCCATCGCACAATGTATACTCTGCACAAGCAATTAGAAGGCATAGACATCACATTTGAAGGTGATATGAGCTGACCACCGAGATCGTGCGACTTAACTCCGATAGGTCTTTTCTTGCGGGGTTTATATTCCACCCATAACTTACTTACTTACTTAATTGGCCATTAACAGTCCAATTAAAGGATTTTGGCCTGCCGCAACACATCCTTCCAGTCGTCTCTGCTTCTTACGCGCCTACGCCAGTTGGTCATAACAATCGATCACAGGGCTTCCTCAATTTTGTCCTTCAAACGTATACAAGGTCGTCCTCTTATCCGACTTTTGTAGATCGCCGCATCAAATATCCGTCTCGCCGAAGCATCCTCCTACATTCTAACGATATGGCGGATCCGCTGGATATTTATACGCTGCACAAAGTCTATGTCGTTGAGGAGCTCATACAGCTCACTGTTGTATCGGATGCGGAAATCATGGCCAACTCGCACTGGATCGAAGATCTTACGTGGGACGTTTCTGTTGAATACTCTCAAGGCTACTGCATCAATGCTTAATATTGTCCATGTCTCTTCGCCATAAAGAAGCACGGGTAGGATGAGCGTCTTGTAGAGTATTAGTCGTACGAGAGAGGTCTCTGCTACTCAATTGCCTATTGAGACCATAGTAGCACCTGTTGGCAAGAGTGATCCTGCGCTTGATCTCCAGACTGACATTATTTTTGGTGGTAATGACGAAGCCAAGGTAAATAAATTCCTTGACTATATCAGAAGTATAGTTATCGCCTGGTATTTGAGATCCAATGCGCCGCACGTATCTACTTGTCGATAACATATACTTTGTTTTGTCCTCATTTACTGCCAGACCCATCTTAGTAGATTCCCGTTCAATAGCACTAAAGGCAGCAGTAAACAGTGTCATTGCGATACACTCCCGCCTTTCGACTTATAAGGCATAAAAAATTTCGCTGATATCTCACACACACTTCATTTTATTTAAACTTTAAGATAGCGAAGCGATTTATGAAAAACCCGATACTTCCAAATTGTATGTTCAAATCAATTTGAATTACTATTCCGGTAATTATGTTAAGAAGGTGACATAATTAATATAAAGTGAATAGTTTAAAGTCCTTAGTTGAGGTCCCTTGGATGAGGTATTCTCTGTCTTTAAACGCAAACATACAGAAATCCAAGTAAAATCAGGAAGACAGAAGAAAAAACCTGTAGAAAACTGTAGAAAGAATTACTTGCCCCGGTATTACATAAATAATCAAAGAAAACCCTCCTATAAATTCATGTAATTTTTGCGAAATTTGTGCTCCCCTAAAGTCGTTAATTCATTTCATTCATTTAAGTCATTTCAAAGCAAAAAAAAGGAAGAAAAAAATTCCTTTTCATTTGTTGCACATTTTGTGGTCACATTTTACAATTACAAACGCTGTAAATGCAAATTAAAAAAATATTTTTCTTTGTCGGCGTATGCTATTTCATCTACGACTGAACATAGCAGGGAGTGACGACGTATGCAGTATTCAACTCTGCTTTGTTTTACCAGTCAGTTGGTCATTATTTGTCAAACAGACAAGACTAGGCCAGAGCGATGCCACACACACGCTATATCACATCGCATTATAGTGAAGCAATGCTCCCTTTCTTTTCGTTCTTTGGCATTTAGCGGACCCTGTTTTATTGTGTTCCGTATTTAATGGCTTTATTCTATGCAAACTTGTTAGCATGGTGTTCGTGTTAATCATTTCACATATTATGGTGGCTTTTTAAATTGAATTTTGTGTGGAAACTATTAAATGTTTTCACGGAAATGAAGTGAGATTATTGTCACTATCATAACCACACTGTTATTGAAATATTTTTTAAATTGGTTGGAAATTTTTTCATAAAATGATGACCTTGACATCCAAGAACGTAGATCATAGCTAGATGAAGTTTGAACACCATCTCTCTCACATCTACGAGTGCCGTGTGAAACTTTTTTTTAACACTTTGAAGGATCGTACGTAATTGCCGTTATTCACTAGAAACTGTAATTTTTTAAATAGCTTTACCGCAGTTTTTTACTAACTTTTTGCACAAAAATATAAATTTTGCCCGTTTTATGTGCTTCTAAAACTTTAGAAAGCTAAATCGTAATATTTATGCTTTAAAACAGACAAAAAAAACTATAAACTATCGAAATGACAACGATGCGTTGTCGAAATTTCAACGAAATGACAACGAAGCGTTGTCGAAATAACAACAATGCGTTGTTTCGATGACAATGATGCGTTGTCAAAATTACCACGGTGGTTGTCAAAATGATAGCTGGGTGTTATTAAAATTTTATACACATCCGTTGTCGAAATGTTAACAAACGGGTAAGCTCACTTTTGACAACGAATTGTATCAATTTCGGTACTTTTCTACCGGTTTTTTGCCTCTGTGTACGCTCTGCTAAATAGACAGCAGAGATCAGCAATAAGTATTCAAAAAAGAGTAGATTCGAATTATACTCATAATTTCTGATAATTACAGGCATTCGTACTTATTTCAATATCTTTGAATCTCTACTCATATTCAAAATTTGAAGTACTCATACTTAACAATACTCATGGTGTTGTTGACTTCGACTCTCCTTTACTCAACATTTACAAGAATTCACAAAATAAGTATTATTCGCGTACGAACACCATAATACTCACTAGAAGTTTATGTGTTTGCTTTGATTGCTGTCTTTGTCTTTTTCTTTCTTGTTTTTTTTTTTTTTGTAAATGCAACAACACCTAAGACTGTACATTTTGATGAGTGATACGAATCACTCAAATCATTTATTAAGTATTATAAGTATTTTTCTAAATTTATGAATCTGAATGAGTATGAATCAAACATATTTCGAATGTTATGAGTTTGATGTCAATGTTGTACTTATACTCATTGTAACTTGTCCTTATAAATCAATGCTGTTGTGAGTACGAATGAATCAGACTAGTTCGATTTCAGTACTGTTGACTCAGTGTCTCGAAATTTCATGAGTAGTTATTAGTAGCGAAAAAACGAGTCTATGGTGATCTCTGACAGACAGCCCTAGTCCAAAACTATTGGAAAATAGTGGATGGAAAGTTTTACCTCAACTGTCTTCTGGTTCAAACCCTTCCCTTTCTGACCGCTATTTATTTACAGTATGTCTAATTGAACCAGCATTATAAAGGGTGGGTCATTTAAAAGTTTAAATTTCAAAATACAGTAAAACAAACACAATTTGAAATTATGCCAAATTAATTTCTTTGTTGTGAAGTATAATTGCAACGATGTCAAATCGCAGCTTCTTGGCTGCCAATTGACATCATTTCGGCTAATTAAACGGTCAACAAACGTCTAATGCAATAAATATGTGTGGCAAGTTACACCATTATGTTGCAATCAAACATCGTTCTCGTCAATACAAAAAAATCAATTATCATGGTGCCATAGATGTCTCCATTAACCAGAATGGTTTCGCCGTCCTCACTTGGCCAATGATGCCACCAACGAAAATATGGGCCAATGATGCCACCGCTCCAGAATCCGCACCAAACAGTCACTGGTAATGTGCGCATTGATTCTGTAAGCCAACGTGTGAGTTTTCTGATCTCCAAATACGACAATTTGGGTTGCTAACATACCCAATAAGATGAAAATCAGCTTCAACCGAAAAGATGATTGTTTTTGGCAAAATCGACATCATTGTGCAGTTCCTCGAGGGCCTATCTATTCCAATAAATTCCAACGTTGCTCAAGATAACATACTGAATTTTATGGCGGAATATAATGTTATAGGTTTAGCTTAGAGGTCGGGGGTCATGTTGACCCATTGTACAAAACGTCCTTAAGAAGAGAGGATAATAGAAGGTATAGAAAAAAGGGAGGAAGTAGGATAAGGAGATAGAATGATAAAGCATTGCCAGATTTGAAATAGCCGATGCTTCAAATTTAAACCGATAGGTGGTCCACCTTGGAGGCAATGTCTATTCAATGTATTAACTTTAATGTGTCTATTAGAGATGCTATTCTCGATTTTTCATATTTTTTTCTTACTTCATTTCCCTTGAGTACATCATTTCTTGCTTAAAAATATTAAAAAAAAATTGAATTTGAATTTCTGTTCAATCATGCAATGTGTAGGCCTGTTGCTTTATTACACCCATGCATGTTTTTTTATCAGTCAGTTCATACATTTGTTGTTGTTGTTCTCTCTAAGCATGCGCAACAGTTTTCCATGTTAATTTTTCATTTTTTTTTTCTTTTCAATTCTTGTCTCGTTAGCCTCTTTCATCTTTTCATTTCTGATAAATGCCGTGTGACATTTGCATTATAAATGGTCTGTTAAGGAGCCGTAACCGAATTTAAATTCTGTGTCTGATTTCTTTATGAATTTCCATTCAAATGTTTGGCATGATATTTTATTTTATTTTTCTCAATTCATCAACACTTTATTTATCATAAATGATGGTTCTGATCAGAAACAGAGAGAAAAAACACGCAAGGCATACAGCTGTAATGAAGTTTCATAAAAATCTCTTCACTTTTTATTTTTAAGTTTTATTCTCCGAAGAATTGATGCATTTGGAATACAAGAATAGCTTTAAAACATAATATCAAGGAAAAAGGATGGTATTTTCTATAGGAATTATTAATTGGGTATTCCGTAAATAGGATACCTCACTTAGCTGTGTAACAGTAACGGTCTAGCTCTTTCCAGAAAGGCTGTTGCTTGTAATTACTATGACCAGAGCAATCGAAAAGATACTTCAAATCCATATAAAACTAAACCTTACTTACTTAATTTAGTTACATTACATCCATTTAGTCAGGATTACAACCTTGATTCTCACACCAACTATGTTGTGTGTGATAATGTTATCCATGAGTGGCAGAATTATTTAATTTCGGCTACGAACGATAGATTTGGAAAACTTTTTATAGAAATTGCATTTACTCTCAGAGTTTCTATCTTTTTGCCCTCAGAAAACTGTTGAGTGGAAGTCGCCGTTAATGTTAATGTGTGTGTTAATTTTATTCATGAGTAACGATACCTACGACATAATGTCGACTACAAGCGATAGACTTTCGAGAAACTTTTTATGGCAATTTTATTTACTCTCAATTTTATTTTTGCTCTCAAGTTTTTTGCAAGTTGAGGGGAAATATCCAAACCAGATACTGCTTTTCACATTTTGTTTCATTCAAGCCAATATACTGCCTACCAAAATACAAAGGCTTCAAGAGGGCCACTTTTCTCACAAATTCTCTTACAGTCCTTGAAAAGCATCAACTTGCATTTTCAATCTCGCTTCCTGATTAACAACCACTGAATTAGTAATATTATGTAGTACCATCAACTAGATTTAATGCACCAATTCATTTGATTTCTGTAGTAATTTGCAAAGGATTCTTCTAGAATGAATTCTGAAACTCTTGGAGCGATAGAACTTACACCTTATCTATGGCACCATGTTATCCAAGTTTCCAAACATATTTTCTATACACGATACCACGACGTTGGTGTTTACTAGGGGGTCACACTCTACTTTGCCATCAAACTAAACAGAGAGAATGTCTAATGGATTTACAAAGCTCCGTGTAACAAGGCGCACTGCTGTGCATTTCATAGTACCATAGAGAACCAGTCTACAAATTAACTTAAGGTTTACCCCATTAGGAGTATCGCCATTGTCTCAGTGTTCTCTCTGAGCGCTTTAGTGTTTCACTTGGCGTGGCGTGACCCACATAGCAGGTACACTTCTTCTGGAGTCCTCACCCATCGAGTTGGGTATGCCGCTTAACTCGATTAAATTTGCCTTTAGGCAACAATTCTTTCGGAACGCCAACTTATAATGGTTCAGTGAGTAATCTAACCCCACTGCCAAACTCAATTGGCTTAGAATGGATAGCAGGCGTGTCTATCAATTGATCAAATTTAACAGCAGTGTTATCACGATCATAGTGGCCAAGCTTACATATAATTGCGTTATGGGACGACATGCGGAAACATTGCAGTTCGCCGAGGCCGTAAGTTTACTGAAGAGGTAAAGACCGTTGCCCACTTTCTTTGTCGAGGTGCATATTTAGGTTATTTAGCTCCCCATTCCTTGTCGGCTTAATGGAGTTATCATTCACTGATATCAAGGATTTATCTTCATTTATTAAACATTCAAGCAGGTTTCCAACATAGGGGAGTCGCGCTTTAAAATGCAGCCTCTGCGCTGACCAACACTTTCGATGATTTAGGTGAAATTCGGTTAGTACAAGCGCTGCGCGGATTTGTGGCATTACAATGGGGCACTATGCGTGCTCAAGTAAATTTTAGTATCAAAGCTACCACTCTAACTTACTTAAAGAGAAGTCTTGGAATTGTCTTCCATATAAACTTTAACTAATAAAGTTCTACAGCTTAGCTCAGAAATCAGCAATGAATCGCTTCTTCACTACTCAT
Organism: Sarcophaga rosellei; assembly: GCA_930367235.1. Classification (NCBI taxonomy): domain Eukaryota; kingdom Metazoa; phylum Arthropoda; class Insecta; order Diptera; family Sarcophagidae; genus Sarcophaga; species Sarcophaga rosellei. The sequence continues at coordinate 28,461,356 of OV884021.1, read as the reverse complement.
AAGCACCCATGAAATTTTGAATATAAGTGAGTCAACAATATTGAAATTCAACTACTCTGATTCATTCGTACTCACTATAGCGTTGATTTATAAGTACAGGTTGCAATGAGTATACGTACAACCTTGACATCAAACTCATACCATTCGAAATATGTTTCATTCAGATTCATAGCTCATAAATGATTTGAGTGATTCGAATCATTCATCGAAATTTACAGCCTTAGTTGTTGTTGCAAAACGAAAAAAGAAAACAGACACATGAGCAAGAGCAGATAGAGCAGCAAGCAGAGCAAACACACAACCTTTTAGTGAGTATTTTAGTGTGCGTACGCAAATCATACTTATTTTGTGATTCTTGTAAATGTTGAGTTATGGAGAGTCGAAATCAAAAACATCTAGCATGTTGCTAAGTATAAATATGATTAGTACTTCAAACTTTGAATATTAGTAGAGGTTCCATGATACATATTAAAATAAGTATGAATGCGTATAAGTATCAGAAATTATGAGTATGATTCGATTCTACTCATCTTTTTGAATACTCATTGCTGATCTCTGGCTTATCTTGCAGTTCTAACGCTTAGATCTTGAAACAATAATGAAGACCTTAACAAATGGATTTCTTGGTCCTGTTAGCAACAATTAATTTTTACAACAAACGCGCAATTTTGAAAGTTTTTAAAGGAACACTTTTCAAGCTTAGACCAGGAATCAAATAAATTTCATATAGTGGTCCTGCATAACGTCAATCTTTAGCCATATCGGCTGTTCATGGGTAATTTCATTGTACTTCATGTAATATTCTGGGATTTCTTTCCTATCTTGAAAAAAATTGCCAGAAAAAGAAGCCGACGAACTCGAGACAGTTTAATTAAAAGAAAGTCATGTCATGCCGTGTCAGTTTTTCAAAAAAAAAATTTTTTTTGTTTGTTTGTTAACAATCAACAAAAATTTTCGTATTTAATGTTACAATATTCAGAATAAATTTCCTTAAAAGAAACAAATAAAATTAGAAAATGCGTGGTCACATATTCATTTCTATGCATGCCTTTGTACAGTGAGAATTGAGACAATAAACGTTCGCTTTTCTATGTCGTTTTTATTCTTCTTTTTTATTGTGAGATATTCATCGTTCATTGTATTTCTACTTAAATATTTGAACTCTTATGCTGCATAAAAAAATTCATGATTGACGGTCATGTATGCTTGCATGATGTAATGCTATTTTCTGTACGTATACTTGCATTCTCTAACAATGTAGGAAGAATGAATAGTTGTTATCGCATTATGATCGTTTCTTTCGGTACTCATTAGATCATTCAGTTGTCAGTAAAATATGTTGTTTCAAACGAATTTTATTGTGGTTTAGTGCAGAGGCTGACTGTTACACAAGGTGGGCTGCACACATGCGAGTAACGTACATACATATTAGACGCTGACTGAAGCGTAATTATTATGATAAGGATTGAATAAATATGCTTTGCTTACCTTGAATTTCTTTCAATTTCAATTACATAAACCAAGAAAATATATTTTTTAAATAAAATGTGTCATCCATTTACTTACTTACTTACCTAATTGGTCATTACAACCCTTCAGTTAGGATTACAACCTAGTTTCTCGCACCACTCATGTTGTGTGTTTTAATTTTATCAATGAGTGGCGGAACCTGCAATTTGAAGTCTACTCGGAACGAAAGATTTTCTGAGAAATTTTTGTTGATCTCAAGCCACATATCATTGTTTAGTATGGATTTTTTACTAGCGGCGTCGTTGGTCCAAACATCTTTGATAACGACATGATCCAGGCTTATATCACTAGTGCTCACAATGGTCACATATTACAAATTTCTTTCTCGGGGTAGTTTCAACCTTCGGTTTGATGAGTGAAGGTGATGTGAAGTTGCCACTCTTTTGAGGTAATTTTCGCCCACTTTTTGACACATATTGGGCGGTATCTCAGCCATAACTTAACGAATGTTGGTTTTTAAGTGCTCAAGAGTTGAAGGTTTATCTGCATAAACACGGTCTTTCGCGTAGCCCCACAAAAAAAAGCCTAATGGTGTCAAATCGCATGATCTTGGTGGCCAGTTGATATCGCCACGATGAGAAATTACGTGGCCAGGAAATGTCTCTTGCAATAAAGCCATATTCGCTCGAGTTGTGTGGTATGTGGCAACGTCTTGTTGAAACCACATATTCTCCAAGTCGTATTCTTCAATAGCAGGCAAAAAAAGTCGGTTACATATGACCATAACGCTCCGAATTGACGGTGACAGTCGTTCCATCGTCGTTTTCGAAGAAGTAAGGCTCAATTACACCTTCGGCTCAAAGAGAGCACCAAACAGTGACTTTTTCTGGATGTAATGGCCTCTCTTCAATTACTTGAGGATTCTCAGAACCCCAAATACCACAATTTTGTTTATTAACATACCCACCGAGTGTGAAATGTGCTTCATCGCTGAAGAAAATTTTGTTCGAAAAATTGTCGTCCACCGCCTGTTGTTCAAGCACCCATTCCACGTATCTACGACGTTGTGAATGGTCAGCTGGCTTCAGTTGTTGCGTGAGCTGGCCTTTATATGGATGTAGGTGTAGATCGGAATGCATAATATGCCATAATGTGCCGTAAGACAGTCCTTATTCCTGAGAACGACGAGGAATCGGCAACACTTTCGCTTACAATAGCGACATTTTCAGTGGAACGAGCGAAACGATTATGCACAGGCCTTTCAATATTTGTAACCACTCCAGTCTCTTCAAATTTCTTCACAATTTTGCCAATTGCTTGCGTAGTTGGACGATTATGTAAACCATAATCTCCTCTTAAAGCACACGATACGTGGCTGTGACAGAATCACCATTTTTGTAGTAGGTTTTGATAATTTGTATGCGTTGTGTGATAGTTAAGCCATCCATTTTCGTCAATGTCAGACTTTCAGCTGAAAAGAAAAAAATTGGTTTCACAACTTAGTTTGACAGATGTCGAATTCCAGTCCCATACTTTTGAAACCACGAAATGGATAGCCTTTTATATGCGTAATTGGTGAGTACAACCCTTCAGAAAAGATTGCAACTTAGCTTCTCAAACCATTTATGTCGTGTGTATAAATTTCATACAAGACTAGCGGAACCTACAGTTTAAAGTAGATTCCGAAATACAGATTTTTGAGAAACTTCTCATGGCAATTCTATTTAACGCTCTAAATTTTTGACACAAATCTGCTGAGCGCAAGTAACTGAAGAAATATTTTTTCGGTGGAGATGTCTGACCTGGAGTTTGAAACGAGGCCCCATGTCTAATGAGCCAACACGTACCTACTACACTACGGCGACTTCAACGGACATATCACACGCTTTTTTTTTTATTACAATTTAAAGAATGAAAGCGCTTGATGAAAGAGCTGTTGTTTCTCATAGTCGTAGGTGCTATTTTCATTTTTCTTAGTGACATCTTTTTCCAAACAATCTCATAATAATGTATGTATTGTGCTTGCATACAAACATAGTATGTAGATACATAAATAGTTAGTTGTCTGTCATGTTGACAGTTCGTTCCTTTTTTTTTAGATTTGTTACATTTTTACTCCGTAATAAGTTTAAGGTTTCAGATTTTGTTGTTTGTCGTAAGAAAAGAAATATAAACACAAATGCACTCAGGTGCAGATGCAACAGCAACAGTAGCAAATATATTTGTATGTACCCAGTAACACAAGTAGAATAATGAATGACTGAAGCGAAGTAAGAAAAATGAGATGAAATGAGATATATGGTTGGATGGATGGATGTTTGTTCGTTTGTTTTGTTTGCCGTAGAGACCAGCAAAGTGTCTCTTAGACTTGTTTTTTCCTGCCTTTCATGTCATTAAGAAAAAAACAACAACAGAAACAAAAATACATGGCTCATGTAGGAGCACTTGTGTAGTAAGAGATAAGTAGCCAAAAGGTAAATTTAAATTCTGGTAAATATTGAAACAAATTTAGGTTAAAAAGAATTTTAAAAATTTCAAAAAAAAAGAGAAGAAAATTATATGTCCTCTTCTAAAATAGAAAAAGCTGACATCATGTGCAAACGTTTGACGCAATAAATCGATTGTGGCGTGAAATGTTTGGCTTGTTGCCCCATACTGTTAAAACCAAACAACGTTTACATCAATACCATGAAGAGCGGGTACAAAAAAAAAAATCGGTTATCATAGTGCGATCGATATCTCCATTTACCGTAATGGTTGCGCCGTCTTCATTTTCAAAAAAATATCGGCCAATGATGCCTCCGCTCCGCAAGGCGCACTAAATAGTTACCCGTAATGGATGCATGGGCTTTTGTGAGAACACGTTTGGGTTTGCTTATTAACATACCCACTAAGATGAAAATGAAGTCGCCGTAGTCTAGTAGGTAGTGTGTTGGATAATTAGACGTAAGACCCGAAACGAAATACGAAAACAAAAATATTTCTTCGGCACCTTCCTCTCAGCATATTTCTTGCAAAAACTGAGAGTAAATAAACCTGCCATGAAAGAGTTTTTCAAAAATCTGTCGTTCGGAGTCGACGTTAAACTGTAGGTCCCTCCACTCACCTATAAAATTAACAACATGAGTGGTGTGAGACGCTAGGCCGTAATTCTGACTGAAGGGTTGTAATGGCCAATTATGTATGTGCGTACTAAGATGAAAGTGAGCTTCATCCGAAAAGATGGATTAGCAAAATCGACATCATTGTGCAGTTTCTCGTTGGCTCATCTATTCCAATAAATCCCAACGTTGTTCCAGCCTAATTCGATTCATTACGTTAAGTGGAGATAATATAATGAATTTTATTACAGAATAGAACGACATAAGTATTACCAGATTTGAAATAATTGATGCTTCAAATTTAAACCGATAGATGGCTCACCCTATATATTTTCCTATTACTTCCTCTCTCGCTTTCTCTTCAAATATTCAAAATTTGTTAGAATCCATAAACAATTTATTTTATTACCTTCAATTGGCAGTATTGATTTGAATGCTTTTAAACATAATCTACACAAACAGTGGGTATATAAACAGTCGCTTATATGAACACCGTAAATAGCAAAAGAAGACAGGAAAAATATTATTTCTCTGTCAATATTTGTATATAAATATGTGATCCATGTTTGATGACACTGAGATTGACTAGCTGTGTTCATTTCTTTAATATTATTTACCTGTAACTCCAGATATATTTACTTGGAATGTGTATGTATATGGCTAGTAACTCTGTAAGTAGTTGAGGTAAATCATTCACAACAGCTTCAAACAATCATAAATAAACAAGCAAACATATATGATTACAGAAAATAGAACAGCAGCACACATATTTATGTACATGGAACGTTTGAAAGTTAATATATAGATAGGGTATCAAGGAGATGTGTGTGATTGCCACGTTCAAATGGAAATATGTTTTTACCTCCTAAAGGTAAAAGCAATCCTGTATTCGGAATTAATACATAACAGAAATCAGCAATGAGTATTCAAAAAGATGAGTAGAATCGAATTATACTCATAATTTCTCATACTTATACGCATTCATACTTATTTTAATATTATACTCATACTACTCATATTCAAAGTTTGAAGTACTCATCGTACTCATACTTAACAATACGCCTGATGCTATTGATTTCGGCTCTTCTTTACTCAACATTTACAAGAATCACAAAATGAGTATGACTCGCGTACCAACACTGCAATACATACTAGAAGGTTGTGCGTTTGCTTTGCCTACTGTCTTTGCTTTTTTTCTTCTTTTTTTTGTAAATGCAACAGCAGGTCATCATAATTGGCCATTACAACCCTTCAGTCAGGATTACGTCCTAGCTTCTCACACCACTCATGCTATGTGCTTTAATTGTATACGTGAGTGGCGGGACCTACAGTTTAACGTCGACTCCGAATGACAGATTTTTTAGAAACTTTTGCATGGCAGGTTTATTTACTCACGGAGTTTTTGCCAAAAATCTGCTGAAAGGAAGTATCCGAAGAAACATTTTTTTTCATATTTCCATGTGATGTCGGCCCTGGGATACGATTCCGGGATTTACGTCTAATAAGCGAATACTCTACCTACCATACTACGGCGACTTCAATGCAACAACAACTATGACTGTAAATTTTCATGAATGATTGGAATCACTCAAATCATTTATGAGTATTATAAGTATTTTTCTAAATTTATGAATCTGAATGAGTAGGCATATGAATCAAACATATTTCGAGTGTTATGAGTTTGATGTCAACGTTATACTTATACTCATTGCAACCTGTAGTTATAAATCAAAGCTGTATTGAGTACGAATAAATCAGAGAAGCTGAATTTCAATACTGTTGACTCACTCGTACGCGAACCATACTTATTTTGCGATTCTTGTAAACGTTGAGTCATAGAGAGTCGAAATCAACAACATCATACGTGTTGTTAAGCATGAATATGGTGAGTACTTCAAACTTTGAATATGAGTAGTATGAGTATGATATTAAAATAAGTATGAATGCGTAGAAGTATCAGAAATTATGACTATGATTCGATTGTACTCATCTTTTTGAATATTCATTGCTGATCTCTGGTTTGGATTTAGGGAAAGTTTAAGTACAGTCAACAAGGAACACTATGGGTCTGAATTGGATGATCTGGGCTTCCACAGCATGAGATTTCAACCACATTGGATACTGTGCGCTATCGATTTAAGTCATAGTCATACCAGGTGGAAAGGGGTTCACACCCTTGATCGCAACAAGACCGTGCAATTTGTCTGGATCCGATTTTGTCTTGTGGAGTTTTATTAAATCGCTATTGTAAGCGAATAAGTGTCCAATATTTTTCGAAAAAGTCACTGTTTGATGTGGGTTTTCGGGTGGTAACGTCATCCGTTCATATTTCTTTAAAAACTACATCGACCAGGACATCACTGTCCACAGTGCTAACTCTATACCTAATTTTTTTGGTTTTGAATGATAATCTTTTGATGAATGATCTAGAGACTTACAAGCTGCTGTGAACTGGCCAACGAGATTATACAATTTAACTTGCATAGGCTTTATTTTGCGCCACAAATCACAGCAGCCCTCAAAGTCAATATAACCCACGCCATCGATCAAACTCAGTTCGACTTATGCACCACAGTCATGAAAAATTGGATATTTCGTATGGGCTTCAACCACAGAATTCGCTGTGGTCCTTTAAACGATAATTCAAACTTTTGATTTTTAAATATCAAGAGATACGGGCCTGGCTGTAGCTTTATTTATAAAGTAGCCACGGGTTGATATGGTTTAGACACCGTGGTTACATGATGCCCATAATCAAAGGAAGTACAATAATAAAGCATTGTTAAGTATTTGAGTCAAAGTCTGGACTTAGAGCAGCTTAAAACAACTAAAAGACTTCTTTATTCGTAAAGATTTGATTTCAATTCCTAAACTGAGGCTGTACGAAAAAGAGGATTTGTAAAGTTAGTGGAAGTAAAGTTTTATCTTTTGATTCCGTTTAAAGTCAGTCACGGTAACGTCTAGTCTGACACCGAGTGAAACTGGTTAGAATGTCATAGACACATGAGATGATTGTGAAATGGGTCTGGGCATAATAGCATCGAGGAATTTCAAACTATTCCTGATTGAATTTCAATATACACGACTCATTGTTGTGATTAACATCACATAACATACATAATCGCTCATTACAATCGTTCGGTGAGGATTCCGACCTAGCTTCTCACACCACTTATGAACATACATACATACATATTTAGCCATTACAACCCTTCAGTTAGGATTACGGCCTAGCTTCTCAACACCACTCATTCACTGTCGACTCCGAACGACAGATTTTTGAGAAACTTTTCATGGCAATTTTATTTACTCTCTGCGTTTTTGCCAGAAATCTTCTGAGAGAAAGTCGCCGAAAAAATATTTTTTCATATTTCGTTTTAATGTCTGACCGGGGATTTGAACCGTGGCTTCGCGTCTAATAAGCCATCACACTACCTACTAGACTACGGCGACTTCACTCATGAAGTGTGTGTTAATTTGTATACTTGAGTGGAGATTTTTTTTACTCTCTGAAGGGAAGTCACTGAAGAAATATTCGTTTCGTCATAGTGACTGAAGACCTTCGACTGAAGTATTTGAGGGGTGTTGCTAAATACGTATTATCTCGCTACTCCTCCAAATTTTTCGATTTTTCGTGGTATGTTTTTATATGTTCAAAAACATACAAATATGAATAACTAGGGGTATACGTTATACGTACATGCATACAGACATACATATGTAAACTGACATATAACATCCATAGATGCACATAGGGGACGTGTTCAATATATAAACCTGATACCCCTCCCTCTACTTATATTTCCATATGATAAGTGTTCACATCTATTCATTTGATGTGAAGGCCAGAAAAATAACGTATATCTGTCACTTAGTCTGACGGTTTTATATGAAATTTTTTTCCTCTTTTGGCATATTGTTATTTCGCTAATTGCACTTAATTATTTAAAACTACCACTGTAGTATCACGTCTCCATTTCGTTTTATTTCGATTTGCAAATTCAGTTCAAATTGGTTTCTTTTTGTCATGATTGATGTGTTCATTTGGCACAAGTTATCAGGGCACAAATACATATTATCTGAAAATACATATTTGTAACCGTACATACAGGTAAACGTTTGGTGCAATAATAAATAAAAAAAATTATATGATGATGTTGGTGATGATGATGATGTTACGTTTGGTATTATAAATCATGTATCACATTAGCTTTATGTGCCATATAGAGATAGAAATATTATTGTCTGCAAGCGGGCAATACCAATTTAAATTTGTATAATTTTTTGTGGAATTTCATAGAACATATGGCTTTAAATAAAGACAGTGGTTAGATAAGTATGAGAGATTGTTGAATTTACAAAAAAAAGAAGAATGAAAAAGACAAAGACAGTAAGCAAGCCCTGGTAATACACAACCTTCTAGTGAGTATTGTAGTGTTGTAATGTTGATCATACTAATTTTGTGGTGATTCTTGTAAATGTTAAGTAAAGGAGAGTCGATCTCAACAACATCATGCGTATTGTTAAGTATGACTACGACGAGTACTTCAAAGTTTGGATATGAGTAGTATGAGTATGATATTAAAATAAGTATTTATGCGTATAAGTATCAGAAATTATGAGTATGATTCGAATCTCATATTTTTGAATATTCATTGCTGATCCTGGTATGTACTGCAGAAGTTGCCATGATGTGAAGGACACGTAAGCGGTAAAACACCTTTTATGCGAGTGCCTGCACTTCAGAACAGACTTCATCGGTTTTTGTAAAATCGAACGTTTAAAGACCTGGGCATTGTAGCGCATGTGGCACTAAAGTTTAAACCCACCACTAACGGATCATGGCAAAGGGACATACCTCACACTGGTTAATACCATATGGCCACCGAGTGAGCTTGCCTGTGAAAATGGCAAGCTACCTCTAAACTAACCTAATACGCATAACATAAGTAGTGCGAGAAGCTAGGCGGTTATCCTGACTGAAGGGTTTTAATGACTATTTAGGTATGTATATTTGTGCGCTCTAAAGTATGAGTCAACTCTTCTCTTATTTTAAGGTGTCAACTAAAGTTTTGATTGATTTAAATAGCGACTTTGTCAATCTTTATTTTACCTTTCATTGAGTATACCTTTACATACATGTTTCAACGTCATGGTGACTGGTCTGCTTGCTTAAAGGCGAAAATGCTCAAATGACTTGGGACCAAACAGAGGATAACTTTATCCTCCCTGCCTATCTTCTATTTAACCTCATAAGAGCTGAGTGGCAGCAACAAAATTCAATTTTCAAACAATATTATCAAATTATCCAATTTGACCCCAACACGTGCTGTACAAAAAAAAAAATGGTTTTTAAATGATAAATCGTTAGCTTTGGTATGTTCCGAGAAACAATATGTTCCGAGAAGCTGCGTTTTGAATTAATTTTTCAGCTGAATTTGGCTTCATTTAATTAAAAATTAATTTCGGTTTTTTTTCTTTTCTATGGAAAACTTTTTAACATATAAAATGTAATAAATGTTATTTTAATAACCTCCACCACCCTCTCTCTTTTAATTAAACACATTTTTTTTATCATTTAAAATACAAACTCAACATCAATCAATACACTCATGTACATACTTTTGAGTTTTATGAAGTACTTGAGCTTCAAACATAAAAAATGTATTTGATTTACGCTTTACAATGATGTATTGAACATGGCAATACAACAACAGCATCAGTCAAAATTAAAAATTTTTATGGTTTGCTACGATTGGCATTTAATGTTAAATTTTACACTGAAAGAAATTTATAATCAACGTGAAAATTTTTACCTTTGATCGTACCTACCTAAAATATGAGCTCGTAGGTGGCAAATAAGATAAAAAACAAATAAATATGTGTTTACTTTTAATTAAATCTTTATTGTTCGCACATTGCTGTGTGCCACTGTTCACAGCATGATGTAAACAACAACAATTGTTTTGTTTGTTATTCCTTTTTACACTCTTTTGCATAAACAATAACAATTGTTCGACAGATCTTCATAGCGGAGATCTTCAAACCACGATTATTCCCTTCAAAAACCACGTCTTCACACAAGACTAACTGAATTTTTACTGACTCCGTTGCCTGCTCGGTCTTGCCTTTTAAATCGTAGGGTAAACAGTTTGATGTATGCTCTTGAAGAGCTCTAAAAAAACCTAAAAACAAGTTCATTGTTTTTGTTTTTGTAGCTTTTGCTTACAATGTAAACGATGTGAAACCAAAATATCATTTCCATTTTCGTAACAATATAGTTTCAATGAGTCGTGGAATGAATCGGTCTAGGGTATACATAGAAGCTATGGTATCCAGATGGATTGCACGGGACCAGCGAATCTTGGAACATGAGTGAGAGGTTTAAATCCTATAATGAAATATTCAAAGTTCATAAGGAAACTCGGGAGTATATTCCCAGCAAAACTCAATGACATCGAAAGTTGTGCTCAATTCATGTTGGATAGAAGGTACAAAAGGAGAGACATAGCAGTACTTGATAGTCAGGCATGTCACTGACTTTCTGAGCATTAAGCCCAGTAGGCCTTACTAGTCCTAGTTCCTTGTCTCTGATTAGATCATGTAACGGAGGCCATTTTTCAAATCAAATGGGTTTGCGGCAATTAAAACATTTATTGAGAATTATGATACGTGCAGATTTGAATCATGCATCAGCACAGGATTAACCTAAGGTTGCGATAGTTCAGAGTGGGAACTATACCGGATCCAATACGTAGATTTTAAAATGATAAGAATAAATCATCAAAATGCATACTTTGAACCTTTGAGAGATCATTAGCTTGAACTGCCAAAAGCAATAAGATTCAATTGTGAATCTGAAGTGAGTGTAACCAGTATCCTCTTACAAGAAAGGAGAATAGGCACAGTAAGCCTACTTACTAACACTGACAGATTTTTTTAATTAAATGTTGTATGCCTTGAAGTCACCGCGGTCTGTTGAATTAGCTTATTAGACGTGAGGTTCAAGCCTCAGTTCAGACATCTCCAACAAAACGAATAAAAAAAATATTTCTTCGGTGACTGCCTCTCAGCAGATTTCTGGCAAAAACTCTGACATGAAAAGTTTATAAAATAATTCTGCCGTTCGGAATCCACTTTGAACTGTAGGTCCAGCCACGTATGGATAAAATTAACATACACAACATAACTGGTTTTAGAAGCTAGGGTTGTAATGACCAATTATAAATGTACACCGTCAGCCCAAAATATTTAGTTTCAGATCATTGCATATGGTTTGCCGCGTGCGTTTCAGGATCCAATGTTGTGTTATGATAACCTATGAGCCGATACCTTCATTGAAATATTCATTCGGAAACCATATTCAGCTATGAGACCCATTTTCGATTGAACGGGTACGTGGACAAATAAAATTGTTGAATTTGGGATGACACCAATCCACTGGAAATCCAAAAGCATCCAATGCATCTTGAAAAAGTCTCTGTGGTAAGTGAGTTTTGTGTTGGCGATGATATTGGTTCATATTCCTTTGGGAACGAAGTTGGACTTCTTTTGGTATTCTATACGATGATCTGGGTATCAACGTTACAAGGCTTCAATAGGGCGACATTACGAGCCACAGATATCATAGCACATTGGATATTATGCTTCAGAGATTTTAGTGCATTGCCATCTCACATAGAGATATATATGAACTGGCCATGGTGTGTGAAGCTAGGTCGTTATCCTGAACGATGTCAGATGTTGTATGACTTAAATCGACTATAAAACTTACTCTAAGCATAGTTTATTGTTATTTTTCTCTTTTAACCCTAATCAAGTCAGGAAAAATTTTTACAAATCCAGTCAAACTGTGTCTCAGAGGCACATATAAAGAATTTACACATTTTATCAAATTTTTTCTTCTCAGTTACATAAATCAAATATTATTTATTTATTTTCGCATTTTAAGCAAACTAGAACTTTTGAACAATGCCCGTTGCAAGTATTTTTGTGGCAAATACTGCAAGACTGCTTACGCATTCTGCATATCTTCAATGGGCACATATAACATCTACGTAGCACATTTGTCTGCCTTGGCTGGTTTTAGAATTCATCCTCGTGTAGTATGGAACGAACATTGGACAAATGGTTTTTATTTAATTTTAGAAGACTACGGCGTTTTAGATTTGTAGCAACAAGTTTATGAATTAAATCTTTCAGAAATATCTTTCGTCGTAGTTGCTTTTGACTTTCGTTCCTGTTCGATTGTGGACTGTATATAAAGGATGGGGAGTTGTGGCGACTCCTTGGAACCAAACTTCTGCTCAAATTTCTGTCAACAAAAAAAAGGCGAAAGAAGAAATAAATTCTTTCGATATTTAGAAAACAAAAAAACAACACTTTCCTTCTTATGTTTCTTTGGTACATGAACAATTTCCTTTTTCTTTCCACTCACTTCAAATAGCGATGGCACAAAAAAAACGATCTTATTTGATATATTCCATACACAAATTTAAAATATTTTATTATTATATTATTCACTTTTTGTTCAACACAATTTTATGTTCTTTTCCTTTGATTGAATAATATGTATTAGGTTATGCAGGTTAGCAAGCGAAAAAATAATAAATAGAAAAAATTATATGGACTAAAGCCCTAATATTACATTAAATTAAATTTATATGTTAATTACAGAAAGCTTAAATGTAACATATAGCGCCCTCTGTTGGTGACTTCCCATCATTCAAACAATTCCGTTTATGTCACCAGTAATGGGAAGCGAGGATCATCAGACATAAACATGCCGGCGCCCTTGCAGTACTGCAACCAAAAGTAATCGCCTCCAAGTCTATTTCTAGAGAAGCTAAATCGAAAAAAAGAAAAACTTTTGGATTAATATGAACACCAAATTTTTGGCAGCTTGTACCAATTCCAATTCAGTAAAAAAAAAAGTTAGAATGGAAGGATATATTCAGGATTAAGTATCATGGTCTAAAATTAGGTATCGAAATCTTGAGTCTTATTGTTCCACTACTAAATCGGAACTAGAGCCTCCGACGAACTAGGTCTTCGGCTCTCACGAACATTGAACGAACTAGGTTCCCTGGTGAAATATTAGGACGAACGAGGTCCGATATTCTTCCTGGGTAGTGGGCGGGTTATCCTCCTCGACGCTTCAGTTTTGTAATCTAACCTTCCTAGGGACAGACGGACTAGGTCTATTGCCCGGTAAACAGAAGGTTTCAATTCAGCGGCCCATATCCCCACAAGCCCACCAGGTATGATCGTGGCTCAAGCTACCTTATAATTCGTCGTCTTTGACATATTCACCTCTCTTGGATTTCCTCGGGGTACCATGATACTATACGCTACAGTTGTTCATCAATTCTTCGCTGGGAGAATTACAAGATTTCCATTCGGTCTTGTAATTGTGCCACGTTCAGTCACCAAATTCACAGCTTTCACGGAACCATTATTTCCGAAATGCAAATTACGAACGCGACCTAAACGCCATTTGGAGGTAGGCCCTGTATCCTCTCTTACGGCTACTGTGTCACCAACATCAACATAATTACCTATATATTGGCGGTAGGCCATTCTACGAGTACCGGAGTGGGGCCTAGGCCCATTTCGCAACAGTTTATGCCCCTGATCATACGGCTTCACAATCCCTCTAGATTTTCCACTGACCTCTATTCGCGTGTGACCTGACGCATAAGTTAAGAGCTCCTTCGAATGCAGCTCTGGTAAAGGCCCGGTTACAACCCAGCCAAAAACGCTTTCCTGTGCCATTAGGTTCCCAAAAATATTCTTCCTGACACCTTCTAACAAAATGTCAGGGTATATGTCACCACCAATAAGAATGTCAATGTGACCACTCTTATCGAATTTCGGATCAGCCAACGAAATCCCCGAAAAGGCCGCTGATCTCGAAATATCAACCTTTGAATTTGGCAACATGCCAATCAATTTGGGTAATACTAAACCCGTTGCCTTTACCCTAAATCTATCATCCAAAAGTGAAGTCAGGACAAACGAACATTGTCCCTGAGCTATACCCGTAGAAGCTCCGTTCAGACCCGAAACTTTGGCACTCATTCGAACCGTTGGCAATCCTAATTTTTTCTGCAACTTTTCCGAAATAAAAGTTGCCTGAGATCCAGAATCTATCAGGGCCCTAGCCTTAAACGTTTGTCCTCGATGGCAAATACCAACCATGGTTGTCCCCAAAAGTATCTGCGCCGATTTAGCAGCGAAACAATTCTGGACCTCACCATTCGACTTGACTGCACGGCTAGAACTCGACGCATCTAAAACGCCCATTTCTGAAGAGGATTCAGACACCTCTCGATGCAGTAGTGTGTGGTGTTTAAACTTACACACCGAACAACTAAATGTGTTCTTACACTGATTGAGTCTATGACCACTTGTGAGACAGTTGATACAAAGATTGTACCTCTTCACAACCAGGAACCGTCTTTCAGGAGATAAATCCAAAAATTTCGGGCAAATATTTATCAAATGGTCCCGCGAACAATAATTACAAACTTTCCTATTCAACTTAGTGGAAAAGGATCGAACTCTCCTTTTCGGACTATAAAGAGTTTCAGGGGCAGGCCCAGAACTATTACCAACTGGTTCAAAATTGCGAATTTCGGACACAGTTTCCAGAGACTGAAACCGTGAGGTCAAAAAATTGTCCAAATCCTTCCACTTGGGAATCTCCACCTTGTTTCGAACTGTCTGCTCCCAAAGAGACAAAGTCAACACTGGCAACTTGCTGGAGCATAAATAAACGAAAATTGGATCCCAATTAGAGATATCAATATCATGCATCCGAAGTGCTGATATCGAATTATTGATATCTCTTTGGATTCCCTTAATCGCCTGAGCTGATTCTAATTTTATAGGTTCCAGTGTCAAAAGAATCTTCAATTGAGAATTCACCAGTATTCTCCTGTTCTCAAACCTATCCCTAAGATTGTTCCAGGCCTCTTGGAACCCATGGGTCGTCAAAGGTGATTTTTTGACTATTTCTAATGCCTCACCTCGCGTAAACTGCCGCAAATAAAACAATTGCTCGACAGGTGAAATATTGGCACCATTCACATACACCGCTGTGAACATATCCCGGAAAGATGGCCAGGATTTGTAGTCACCATGAAATACCTCCATGGTACATGGTGGTAACTGTATGTGATTCCTATTTCGATTTTCGTTACTGTGGCCAGGAGGGCAATGAGTGGAGGTCATCGCGCATCGATTAACAAAAGCTTGTGAGAGCTCACTCATTAGGGCAGCTACAGAAATGTAACCCAAACGACAATGGCCGAAAAGTTCCCGAGCTGCCTCTCGATCACCCTCTAAGTCCTCCTCATCTCCTGTGGCAAAAGCTTCATAAGCGTTCTTGACCTTTGTCCATAACAACTTAAATTCTTCCCTCTGAATCTCTATAGAGAAGGCCGTATTACCTTCCTGAGTCGCAATAAATTCCCTTTCGAAATCTAGAAACATTTGGGCAAATGTCTCAAAAGTCAATAATTTCCTTGACTTGGGCATATTGAATCCAAATCCCAAAAATTGATCAAATCACAAGTTTATTATATATCCCTAAATTTAATACTTCGCGTTCAAGTCTAACGGAAAACTTAAAGCAATGGAAGGACAAAATTCTATTCCAAAATATTCAAATTTTCCTAAATTCTTACCGCGGCTACCTTAGTCATACAATCGAATTGATACCGCCACCACTTTGACATTAATAACGAAATTGGTGTCGAAAAGTTCATACATAAATATCTATAATGTTACGCGCAATTCGAAATTAAGCCAAAAGGACAAGTTTCAAATGACAAAAGCTCTGATCATCAAGTATCAAAAAAGTACAAAAGTGGAAAACCATCCAATAAATCGTGACTCATTTACTGAGTTCCGTTTCGCATAGCTGTTTATCCCTACTTTGTTCCAAAAACAAATACATATATGTAAACCTTCCTTGTTCAATAAATCTAGCGCAATATACTAAATTTAATTGAAAGTTACAAATAATAAAAATGTAAATAGATCAAAATATCAAAGAACACGAAATGAAACCCACAACAAATTTTGCCTGGTTATTTAATTCAAAAATTTCATAAAAAAAATCGAAATTTCCATTCAATTAAAGATTGATTAAAAGTCAAATCTACCAATAATAAAAAAATAAATAACATTCACTTATTTCAAGGATCGTTATTAATGGTGATAGACTTTGCTATCCACCCAACGCATTATTACCAGTTATCACAAAACCCTGGACAAAAATCACATTGGGTTGTTGAACTCGATTTTCAACTATTTATTCGCACCCCAATCTGGTCCTTTCATTTAAAAATTCAACTCCTTAAAATCCAAGACAAAAGGGATTAACAGCGTATATTAAAACCAGCTCGGTTTTAATATTCGATAATTTCCTAAAGTATGTCTGTGCTATGGAAGTTATAACACCAACACTTTATAAAACCAAACACTGTTATATTATATACAAGTAAAGTTCTGTTAGACTAGACAACAAAACTTTACAAGTATATGAATCACCACCAAATAGAACTTTAACAAAAAGTAAAACAAAAACAACTTTACCTTGCTTATATTGGTGGCATAAAAACGATCAAAAGGTTCCAAAATCCGGCTCGAAGGACCAAATGTTCGATTGTGGACTGTATATAAAGGATGGGGAGTTGTGGCGACTCCTTGGAACCAAACTTCTGCTCAAATTTCTGTCAACAAAAAAAAGGCGAAAGAAGAAATAAATTCTTTCGATATTTAGAAAACAAAAAAACAACACTTTCCTTCTTATGTTTCTTTGGTACATGAACAATTTCCTTTTTCTTTCCACTCACTTCAAATAGCGATGGCACAAAAAAAACGATCTTATTTGATATATTCCATACACAAATTTAAAATATTTTATTATTATATTATTCACTTTTTGTTCAACACAATTTTATGTTCTTTTCCTTTGATTGAATAATATGTATTAGGTTATGCAGGTTAGCAAGCGAAAAAATAATAAATAGAAAAAATTATATGGACTAAAGCCCTAATATTACATTAAATTAAATTTATATGTTAATTACAGAAAGCTTAAATGTAACATATAGCGCCCTCTGTTGGTGACTTCCCATCATTCAAACAATTCCGTTTATGTCACCAGTAATGGGAAGCGAGGATCATCAGACATAAACAGTTCCAATTTGGAAATTTATTTGTCCAAATAACAAAGGCTACAATGCCTGTAATATCGATAAGATTGTAGAAGTGCACGAGTGGCCACCGATTTGTTTTACGTTTGACGGAAAAGCTATGTGCCATTTGATCAAGCGTATCTACACTGCCTTTTGTCTTATTATAAACAATAATAATTTCTGGCTTGTTTTTGTTGTCAGAATTTATCTTTGAATCGTAATGTAGTGATGAGAGTAACAAAACTACTTTATTTTTCTTTGGACCATAACTTACAAGTGTCATATTTTTTCTGAAACCATGTAAGGATCTTTCCGTTGGTTTTGTTTTGGCTGCTAGAAAATCAGGCGGAATGCATCTTTTATTTTTTTCGCAATGTGCCAACGCATGTTAGACCTTTCGAAAACAAAAGTTCCTATTGATGTGTTCTCCAATATCGCGAATAGGAGCAAACTTGTCCTTTGCTTTGCGTCGGGACTGTGTAGATTGGTCATCAAATCGAATATGGCGCAGTATTGTTACGAACGTGTGTTTTAGCATGCAGGCTCGGAAAATATTCCAACCAAATAATGGGTGCCAGAACTCTTCGTAACTCATTATATCTTGTTTGTTTAGTCCAGCATTCAATAGACCGATAAAATATTGTATTTCGATGTGGTCTACTGACTGCTAGTTAGCGTTGCCACATGTGCCTCATAGACACATTTTGACATGATTAAGAACATTTTTGATTGAAACAAAATAAAAAATAAAAAAAAATTAATTTATTACTTGAAATTTGTAAATTCTAAAGAAAACAATTGAAACTAGGAATTCAAGAAGCAGTAAGAACCTTTTTTTAAGGAAGTTACTACATGATAAAGTGAAAAATGTGTCTGAGAGGCACATGTTGACTTGATTAGGGTTAAATCTAAACTCCATTATTAATTAGCTGCATAGCGACAACACCAACTAAATATATGTACATGCTTGCTAATCATTAATTAAAACAAGTAAACTGGACTTAATGGAAAATACAAACAAGAAATTCCCCAAAAGTACTGGGAAAAGTCAAGGCGATAAATAATAATGTATTCTCTCTGGAGTATAGGACAGGAATAATATATGTGACACCAACTTGTAGGCATGCATGCGCTTAAGAGTCATACAACCATCGAACCATTCAACAATCCAAGGAATTAATGTTTGAACTAAACGCCACAACATAAATGATGACACTTGTTTTTGTTGTACCAGAGGCAGCACTAATTTAAACGCTTCTTCTTTGAATTTATCTACGTACCAAAATGTTGTAAATGTAACGCATAGTGAGCGTCAAGGCAGCATCATTCTCGTTTTCCTTACAACATACGATTCCATAATGGTTTGAACAAGATTCCTTTAAGTACCATATGAAGGCCACTTTGTTTGCTTCATTTAAAATTGATTTTTTTTTTTTTGTTTTTTTCGTTGCTTCTTTTGAACATATTCCGCGAATATTCATATCGAGTGGTTCATAAAATTATAATTTATGATCGAAAAACTGACATGCCTTGCAATGATTGAGTATGTAAAACACACAGTGGTTTACTTTACATTTTTGACGTTGTGGGGTATTGCAGTATTGATCTTGTAGGGAGAGGAAAAAGGAAAAAATTCTTTGAATTATGAAGAGAAATATGTTGTCAATATCTAGTTCGATGAGCTATGATGAGAAGTCAAGAACAAACTATTTCGCAGAAGCGTATAAATTTCATGCTGTAGGTGTCAATGATATGCCCTGCAATGATGACACCGCCAAGAGTATGTTGCACAAAGTAATGGAAAATACGAAAACAAATCCTGGCCGTGAATTTGATCATGACTTTTTTATGCCAGCGTAGAGGGTAAAGATTAGTGGACACCCCTCGTTATTGGTTATTGTTTTTTGCTACATTTTAATTTAAAAATTTCGAAAATTATACGTGCAACATAAGAAATCATTTTAACAAGATGCTGGAGACAGTCAATATTTTCAACGTTTTCTCGTTTATTATTGCTGCTCATACAATATTGATACATGCAGCATACATTATAGATAGACAGACGCAAAACAGTATAGTGGCACCTAAATTTTCACATACACATTTTTGCAACATGGGGATGCAATTGTTTCCATAGCATGCTGCCTGTAAGTCAATGCTTTTTTTACGTTTTCTTCCATTCACACTTCAAAAAACTAAAAAAATAAAAGAAGGAATGAAAAAAATATTGAAAACAATTCTTAGAATTATATTGTAGCACTACAGCTCTGATAGTTGTTATTGGTGTTGTTGTAGTTGTTTTAAAGCTTCAGGCAATTTGAACAATATTTCAATTTATTTACTCAACCGTATCTTAACAGTCATTGTCTTTATTTATTTCTTCCATTCATTTTTTGCTTTTGTTTTAGTTTCTTCTTCTCTTCGTGTTTTTTTTTTACTTGTGTTATATTTGTCGCCTTTCTTTGTTTTCCTTTTTCATACTCTACCCATTTCCATGCATATTAATGGCCACTTTAGTGGAGTAGCTCGTATAGAAAGGAAGAAATCTGTGATGTTTTGTAGAGTAGGAGTTACTGCAAGATATCGCAGGCTCTCAACACTAGGGTTGCCAATATTAAAAAAATTAAATAAAGGATTTTACAAGGTAAAACTGCAGAAACCCTTTGGACCACAAAATGATTACATAATGGCAGTAAAAACTAGTGGAGAGAGTTAATGATGGCTGTCATAGTTATGTCAAGAAACAAGACCCTGCCACGCTTGGTTAAAGGACTTTAATATGTCTCTAATTTTTCTAACAGCCCTTAGATGTATCATTGCTGCTCATTTAAGATTAAAAGGCTTTACAAGCAACAGATATTCATCTCATTGTGGTTACACAAGGATCAGTGCTCTTCAGTGAAGCCCTTTAAACAGTGAAAGACACTTTATGTCACTGTTCAGCCTACGTTAGGCTAGGTTAGGTTAGCTGGTAGCTTGCCGTTTACCGGAGTTCACTCGGAGGTCATATGGCCCATTGTGTAACCCTTTTCACGATTCGTCTGTAGTGCGTTTAAACTACTCAGAACTCCTGATGAAACTGGCCAGTTCTCTTAGCCGCACATTCGCCACCATGCCGAGATCTTCAAATATTCTGTCGTCCAAAAACAGATGACATTTGTCCTGAAGTTCAGGGCACTCTCATAAAAAGGTGTTGCACCGAATCCATTTCTTCCACATCCAGGCAGCTTCTGCAGTAATCCTGGTGGTGGAGACCGAGCCTGTCAGCAAAACTGCCAACTGCTCAGTGTCACTTTAGAATTTCTGTTCTGCTAACCGTTCTCTTCGCATCACACCAGGCAGCTGTGCATGTTCAAGTGAGCTTTAGTATCACAGCTACGACTCTAACGTGTCTACCTACCTATCTTTCAATCCATGTTATCACAAGGGCATACAGTGCATCTTGAGAGAGTAACGTTGGTGTATATTTCTTTTGAAAGGTTTTTGGCCAGGCTATCACTGTCACTGGTTACCAGGTTGGTTTGGCATTAGGTTAATGATCTGGACAACAACGCCATGCGGTTTCAATAGGACTGTCCTAATTTGTTACATAGTGCATGATAGATTAGATATTCTCCACTTTCAATTTGAGGCCGGGGTCATCTCATGTAGAGGTGATGTTAATTGCCCACCGAGATCATATTATTTGCCCTCGTTAGACATTTTCTGTGGGGGGTTTCTTAAGGTGAGTAAGTCACACGCAGAGATCAGCAATGAGTATTCAAAATGATGAGTAGATTCGAATCATACTGATAATTTCTAAGACTTATACGCATTCATACTTATTTTAATATTATACTCTTCCTTTTCATATTCGAAGTTTGAAGTACTCATCGTACTCATACTTAACAACACGTATGATGTTGTTGATTTCGACTCACCATGACTCAACATATACAAGAATCAGAAAAAAAGTATGATTTGCATACGAACACTACTACATATATTCAGTAGAAGGTTGCGTGTTTGCTTTGCTTGCTGTCTTAGTCTTTTTCTTTCTTTTCTTGTAAATGCAACAACAAATAAGACTATAAATTTTGATGAATGATTCATATCACTCAAATAATTTATGAGTATTATAAGTATTTTTCTAAATTTATGAATCTGAATGAGTAGGCATCTGAATCAAACATATTTCGAATGTTATGAGTTTGATGTCAACGTTGTACTCATAATCTTTGCAACCTGTACTTATAAATCAATGTTGTAGTGAGTACGAATGAATCAGAGTAGTTGAGTCTCATACTCAAAATTTCATGAGTACTTATAAGTAGCGAATAAAAGATTCATTGCTGATCTCTGTGGCGAACACAAGTAGTTCCCGAGTACTCCCACTGTCCATTGCTGGATACTGCAGTTTTGATATTTGGCAACCATGTATGTCGAAACACCCACGGTTTGTTGAATTAAATGCTGTTTTTTCTAATTTTGAAAAGTATTCCTGTGGAAGCTTATATATCCCTTCTATTGTCTCTTCCTCAGACATCCTTAAACCGATCTGTGCCAGTTCGTTCGCCTTCTCATTTCCCTTTATGCCACAATGGCTTAGAACCCAGTAGAAGGGGGTGACGAATACGCAACTCCAGACGCCCATTGATTTGACGAGGCAGGATCCCAGCCCTTTGATTGCTGATTGACTGCCCCAGTTCTACCTTTTTTCCCCCCTTTATGCCACAGTGGCCCGGAACGCAGTAGACGCCGGTGTTGTTTCGACGTATGTGGTGAGGAAAGTCTGTGAAACCCATGACAGCCTTTAATTTGACGAGATGGAATCTTAGCGCTTTCATTGCTGCTAGACTTTCCATACATATGGTTCAAGTTCGTAGGAGTTAGGTCCCCGGTAAGTAGAGCTTGTTCAATAGCAAAAATATCCGCTGAAATACGTTGAACTTTTTAGGTAATCTATATGAAACGTTCAGTGCCAATTTATCGAAATAGACCAGAGATCCAGTTCCGTGTTCCATTTTTCAGCCATCGTTTAAAAGATCTGCTGATGCCGTTTGAATATCTGCCACGCCTGCTCTGGATAAAGCATATCTGCAATGTCAAATTATCGTAAATTGTAGCTGGATCTGACCGATGGCATGGGTTATGTTGGCTGTGAGAGCCTGTGAGCACCTTCACAAGAGAGGTGATCATGCCCTCCAATCGCTTGTGCAGAATATTCGATATTGCACCACATCGCTATCGTGTTGCAACTACATGTGCTTGGTGCGCATATGACTCAATTTTGGTCAAAAAATTTCGTATTCATAATCACTTTTGCCCAACAGTTTTTTTTCACATCTGGCATCCCTGGCATTTAGTTTGTTTATATATTTCATACAGAATTTTTGCACTGCCTTTGCATTGTTTTCCTTCTTGTAGTGAAGTATTCTATGCCGTTTCTTTTTTTATTTTTTGTTTCCTTTATTTTCATGTGATCATAAGAAAACTAATTTAGTTTTCCAATGAAATGGAGACAGTTGTTGTCGTTGTATAAATGCTTGAATGCTTCAATGCATTGAGTTTGTAGGAGTACTCCTTTAGCTGTGCTGCCTTTTTGATTTAAACACTCTACACTATGACCCGTAAGGAAAGGTTAAATTAAAACAAATTAGTTTTCGTTAAGGAAATCGAATTTAAAATGCAATTGTCGACGAGGATGATGATGATGATGACGATTGAAAATTTACTTGAGCATCAGTAAATAAGTTACAAAATAATTTTGTATTCCTTATATTCTCCGCAATGATACGGGAATACGTTGTAACACTGGGATACAAGGATGCAATCTAGAATATGGTATACAATTGAGGCACAATAAATTCAATTAAAAATTTAAAAAAAAAAGGAAAAATATTTTGAATTTTCTATGTCCCTAAGTTGGTTGTTCCTAAATATCTTTTCATTCCTTCTCGTCTATAGACACGAATTAAAATAAACACCAGCAAAACGAAGACCATTCAGTATTTTTTCACTGGGCCAAGTAAATCTTTTAACCCCAAATAAGTCCATCTCCTGGAGTTTCTGATGTTGACTCAACTTTCAAGTGAACCTGCCTTAATCTGGTTGGTGTTGTTTATAACGAATCTTTCATTAAACGCGTACAATCTTTAAATTTAAATTAAATAAATTTTTGTATTCATTTGAAAGACTTATTGATGCTCTATATGACCAAAGACATGCGATATGTTGGTTTGGAGGGCTGCAGTAGCTTGTGACCAGAGATCATCAATGAATCGTTTTTTCGCTCCTCATAAGTACATACATACATACATACATAACTGGCCATTACAACCCTTCAGTCAGGATTACCGTCTAGCTTCTCTCACCTACAATTCGACATGTCGACTCCGAACGACAGATGTTAAGAAACTTTTTCATGGCAGGTTTTTTTTATTTACTCTCAGAGCTTTTGCCAGAAATCTGCTGAGAGGAAGTTGCCGAAGAAATATTTTTTTTTTCATATTACGTTTTGAGGTCTGGCCTGGGGCTCAAACCCGGGCTTTACGTAATAAGCGAACACACTACATACTAGACTTCGGCAACTACAATACTCACAAGAACTCATGAAATTTTGAGTATGAGTGAGTTAACAATATTGAAATTCAACTACTCTAATTCATTCATACTCACCACAACATTGATTTATAAGTACAGGTTGCAATGAGTATGAGTACAACGTTGTCACCAAACTCGTAACATTCGAAATATGTTTGATTTATATGCCTACTCATTCAGATTCATAAATTTAGAAAAATATTTATAATACTCATAAATGATTTGAGTGATTTGAATCATTCATCAAAATTTACAGTTTTAGTTGTTGTTGCATTAAAAAAAAAGAGGAAAGAAAAAGACAAAAAAACAGCAAGCAACGCAAACGCAAAACCTTCTAGTGAGTAATGAAATGTTCGTAAGCGAATCATACTTATTTTGTGATTCTTGTAAATGTTGAGTAAAAGACAGTCGTAATCAACGGCATCATGCGTATTGTTAAGTATGAGTACTATGATGATAGTATGAATGCGTATAAGTTTTAGAAATTATGAGTATGATTCAAATCTACTCATCTTTTTTAATATTCATTGCT
This sequence comes from Sarcophaga rosellei, assembly GCA_930367235.1. Classification (NCBI taxonomy): domain Eukaryota; kingdom Metazoa; phylum Arthropoda; class Insecta; order Diptera; family Sarcophagidae; genus Sarcophaga; species Sarcophaga rosellei. The sequence goes on along the minus strand of OV884021.1, from coordinate 28,436,463 downwards.
GATCTCTGCACAGCATCCATGTTGTGTGTGCTAATTTTATACACGAGTGGCGGGACCTAAAATTTTAAGTAGATTTCGAATGACTCAGTTTTGTGGAGAAACTTTTCATGGCAATTTTATTATTGCCAGCAAAGAGCTGAGAAAAAATCGTTATGAAATACTGTTTCGTTCGAGCTGTCTGAGCTGGGGTATGAACCACATACTCGCATCTAATAAGCCAACACACAATCTACTAGACTACGGCGACTTCAAGTTCTCCAATATTCTCAAGCTAATTTCCAAAGTTGAAGCGATTGGAAACACACATACATACATACATAATTTTTCCATTACATCCCTTTAGTCAGGATTACGGCCTAGCTTCTCACACCACTCTTGTTGTGTGTGTTAATTTTATACATGAGTGGCGGGACCGACAGTTTGCGTCATTTACAAGAATCACAAAATAAATATGATTCGCGTACGAACACTACAATACTCACTAGAAGGTTCTGTGTTTGCTCTGCTTGCTGTCTTTGTCTTTTATTTTCTTCTTTTTTGGTAAATGCAACAACAACTAATACTGTAAATCTGGATGAATGATTCGTATCTCACTCACAATACGCATGATGAGTATTATAAGTATTTTTCAAAATTTATGAAACTAAATGAGTAGGCGTATGAATCAAACATATTTCGAATGTTATCAGTTTGATGTCAACGTTGTAATCATACTCATTGCAACCTGTACTTATAAATCAATGTTGTAGTGAGTACGAATGAATCAATCATACACACAATTTCATGAGTACTTATGAGTAACGGAAAAACGATTCATTGCTGGTCTCTGTAGTAGTAGGTAAGTAATGTTGGACATCTGGCTCTCTACGTAATATGATGTGATTTTGACGATTTTCAGAAAACTGAACACGCAAGCCCCTAGAAGGGAACGCAATCTACGAGTTATCTTGCAGTCGGCAGTCAACGTGTTAACCTAAAAAGTCAACAAAAAGGAACACTATAGGCCAATGTGTTTAGGTTAGATATGAAGGGACATGTAGACACGATGCTTTGCCCTACAAAAAAAAATTGTTGAAATAAAACTAACATTTCATAACAACAACATTGAATAATAGAGCACACAAAAACTAATACAAATAATCAAATAAAATCACATGATGATCACACAAATAGTTGTATAAAACTAAACTGAAGAAAGAACTTTAAAAATAAAAAAAAAAAAACTACAACCTACACAATGTTGATGTATGTTAACTTATGTAGCTAAGCTGCATGCTGCCATACAAATTATATGCAACTCTACTTAGACAAAAAGACGACAGCTACCTCAACTCCAACTCGGTTATCTCAAAATAAAAATCAAACGTAAATAAGTCATCATTGTACAGTAGTACTACATATGAGCACTTAAGAGCACCACCAACTCACTCACTCGTACGGTGTGTTGCTAAATCTAAGAAACTTTACTTCACATGTTTTTCTGTTTGTATTTCAAACTGTTTTGTTTATGTTTCTTTTGTTGTTTGATGGTTTGTTTGGTAGTCATTTCTCTAATAGTTTAGCTGTCATATTCATAATAATAAGCACAAACCAACTAATTTTTTCCTTTTTTTGGACAAGATAAAGTCTTAAAATATCCAGAAGAAGTGTATACGTCTGTGCTGTGCGTGATTGTGTAGAGTGAAAGGTAGCCACTATGTGGGAAATGCTGTTGTCTGTTAGTGGCTTAGCTTTCAAAAAATCTACTCAACAAATAAACATCAAAACGTCAGACACTCAAGTCTGTCTGTTTGTTTGTTTATAACCCAACTACACAAGTTTTCTATTCCGACTTGTTTGATTTTTTTATGGCTAAGATTTACGAGTGATGGTTTAAAGCAATTGTTAACATTAATTTGAACAGTTTTAAGCGGTTTTCTTTACAAGTACGCTACAGCAGCAGTTTAAATCAACACATTTTTGGAACTGTCAGGATATATTTACAGCGACGAGAGGTATTTTTCGACACTTGAGGAAATGGATGTTGCCATTTTGAGATTGTTCATGTATTTATACGTCCAGAAATGAGCTTTTTCTGTGAAGATAATTGTTCGATGAGAACTGGGGTCAGTTTCTAACTGCTACAGAGCCCATTCAGTGAACACCGTGTTGTGGCCTGCGAAAGGCCGAGTTCTTGGGAGCGACTTCGAAATGGAGTCCCCCTGGCCGTTGGGCACTTTATATCCATATCCGCGTCCGGATTGGTCGACAAAATCTGAAACACCCATTCCATCCATCCATTCTAATAATCTCATGCAAGTCAAGTTTTTTAGATTTCAACAAGGCTTCAGTGTAACTGGCTATGCTATTCCAATTTTCTTCGCTGTTCAGAAGTACATCACAGAAGTTTTCGAAAATACAGACGCCGACTTTGACCTCCAGATTAGTTCTTCTAACCTCCATCTCTCACAATAAAAGAAAGAAAGTTCCGCGTCATCAATCGGCGCATCATCATAAATGCAATTTAGTCGTGTCATCTTTTCCATTTTAAAGAGATATTTACAAAAATAAACGTGTCCGGATAACAGCTGTGTTAAATAGTAATTAACCTCACCAAATTTATTATCAATCCAGCGGGTAATATCTGAGAGAAGTTTTGCCGTCCATCCACCACTTGTTTTAGTATTCCATTTCTCCTCGTCAGTGTTGTATGGTTTGCTTACTGACGCCGTCGACAATTTACTTTCTCTCCGCGCGTATTTCAATCCTCCCACACCCTGTTCCGCTCGCTTGCCTGTAGACCTATAGGTATTACGCCAATGATTACCAGTGCTGCTGACTTAGATGAAGTCCTATATGCCGATGCCACCCTAAGTGCAGCTGTTCGTTGTGCCGATGATAAAATTTTCATTCTACAGTCGGCGTTTAATGCTTCTACCCAGATCTCACTGCTGTAAAGCAGAATAGAGTCCGTAATTGCCACCATCAATCTGTTTTTGCTCTGTACAGGACCACCAATATTGGACATAAGCCTACTAAGTAAGGAGATAAAATTAGCGGCCTTGGTTGCAGCGTGTCAGTTTAAGATCCAGTCGAACGCCAGGAGTGTCGTATAACGTAATGTCAATGTCCAGTGGTATACGCTTCCTCGTAAGAAGCATCAACTCAGCTTTGTCCATTGCGAGTTTGAGTCCTCTGCCCTTGAGTCATGACTTCGTACTTATTATCAGCTGATTGACCTTTCTTGTAGCCTCTTCGACATTTCGAGCCACAATCATGTACGCAACGTAATCGGCATATCCAACAAGATGTGTACCGTCTGGCACCTCAATGCGAAAGATATCATCATAGGTTATGTTCCATAGGTCAGGGCCAAGAATTGATCCTTGAGCTGAACCAGATGTAACCTGTTTTGTCTTACGTCCTTCGTTTGTATCGTAAATAAGCTCATGATCTTGTAAATAGCTCTGCATGATTTTCGGCAGGTAACCAGGAACTTTGTTCTCAGAGCATCAAGTACATCATCGGAGGCTGTTAAACGCATTCCGGATATCTAAGGTCGCCAACAGAACTATCTGCAGCGAAAAATGGTTTCCGTTTTTTACAGTCAAAACTTCGTTAATGGCTCCCATCGTAGATATACCCGCTCTAAATCCTTACTGTCTTTCTGAGAGACCAACCTCATTTTCACCGCTGTACTCAGACGAAATTTCAGTAGTTTCTCAAACATTATAGACGGGTATTGGTCGATCATTTACTGAACCCGTGGACTCGAATTTATCACCCATATTACGATAGGTAGTCGTCTTGATAGGATTTTTATAGAGATGTAGCAGGATAGGTTAGCGGGTAGCTTGCCATTCACAAGCAAGTTCACTTGCGCCTATATGGCCCTCTATGCTACCCAGTGTATGTTAAACTCCCTTTTGTTTGAAATTAACTGTGAGTTCTCTGTAATACAATACCTTGTGTGGAGATTAATATGATTCTCTCAACATAATATAATGCATAATACTGTTTATAGGGTCCATCGACCACAGCCTTACTGTTTATAATTTCAAAAGAGTTGTCTTGCAAAAGAAGTTTATCTCATTAAAATCTTTTTTCTCAATTTTTTTTATTATCTTTGTACACACAAGTGGATTGTTTTCCTCACAACTTTTAACGTTTGCCCGTAATGGCTTATTTTCAAGCATGTATGGTTGTTGTGGACAAAACAACTTATTTAAAATCAAATTTAACTCTGTTTGTGACGTATTTTTATTTGGTTTTTTTTGCATTTAAATATTTGAACTCTTTTAGATACAACCGATAACTATGGTTTTTTAAATGAATAACTTAACTGGAGCAAAGTGGAGTTAAATTGGTAATCAAATGATTTTTATGGGAATTTAATTTATATCGTGTGCAAACGATGGGAAATAAAACATTTGATAAGAGGAAAAGATATTGAAATCTGTGGTAAGTTTACTACAGCATAGAAGCTCGTTTAATTACAGTTATTCTATGGTACAGTACAAACAAAGTATACAAACACGCGTATATAATTGGTCATTACATCCCTTTAGTTAGGATTACAACCAAGCTTCTAACACCATTTATGTTGTGCGTAATAATTTTATACATGAGTGGCGGCACCCAAAGTTTAAAGTCGATTCCGATTTCCGACAGATTTATGGAGAAACTTTGTATGGCAATTTTTATTTACTCACAGAGTTTTTGCCAGCAATCTGATGAGAGGAAATCACCGAAGAAATATTTTTTCATATAATTTTTCGCTTTGTTCGAGATGTTTGACGTGGGGTGTGAACCGTGCCCTCACGTCTAATCAGCCAACACACTATTTACTACAGCGACTACAAGTTCTTCAATACACATACATACATACATAATTGGCCATTACAATCCTTCAGTCAGGATTACGACCTAGCTTCTCACACCACTCAGCTTGTGTGCCTGAATTTTATACTTGAGTGGCGGTACTTACAGTTTAACGTCGAACGACAGATTTTTGAGAAACTTATTCACTGCAGGTTTAATTTACTCTCAGATTTTTTGCCAGAAATCTAATGAGAGCAAGTCGCCGAAGAAATATTTTTTTTCAGATTTCATTTCGATGTCTGGCCTGGGACTCGCACCCGGGCTTTACATCTAATAAGCGAACAAACTACTTACTAGACTACGGCGGGTTCAAATTCTTCAATATTCTTACGCTACTTTTAAGAGTTTCTTCAGCTCTTTTAGATAAATTTTTGATAAATTTTTAATAAGAATTCGTATGAATATAAGGCGCGTACTTCATCGAAAAATACTCAAATGATCACCTCCTTTACATTTAAGGGCTTCTAAATGTCTTCTACAAAATTTATACGAGCTGGCTCAGGAGATCTGCGTGCATTATTAAAGAATACTGTAGTACCCTTCCTAATACCCCACATCTTATACAGTTTTGATCACAACTTCATCAAATTGAATTAAATTTTAACTGTTTTAACTACCAGTACAACCAGTTAAAAGGCCACCATAAGGGCTATCATAATTATTATATGAAAAAAAAAGTCATCATTTTGCAAACCATAGAACGTATAATTTTCGTTGCTTCCTAAAGCTTACAGTATCTGTCGCTCATTATTCATTCGTTTTATTAATTCATAATACAATGGTCGTTAAATGTTACCACTAATTCGCCAACATTACAAGCATTTAGCTTACCTTGGCTAATGACACTGGCAAACAAGTTGTTTGTTGGCCATTTATTTTACATGCCACATGCAAACAGAAATAACAATTGAGACGATATCAACAGTAGGCATACACGTCATGCCATGTATGAGAGAAGTATGAGACGCATTAGTGAAATGCAAATGTTGGATTAACAATCCTCAAACGGTTGTAATCCGTTCTAGTATGCCATGCCGGAAAATGTTAAATGACGATTGTTTGTGTTGTGGCCAGAAATAAAAAAATTGTCTTTCACTGGTTGAAGGCTAAAAAGATAGCAACACATTCTTTTACGTTCTCATGCAAGTATTCGTGATGCATATTTTCATATCATATTACTGGGTATGACTGTTATCCCTATCATCATCATTATCTTTATATTGTTAGACTCGTTCGTTTCATTAGAAGATTTATTTTCTATGGCAATGAACATTTGTTTACTTCTACAAGGGGAAGGCAGCATAGCAATTATTTGTTAAGTAGCAGGTCATTCAATTTTTTTGTTTTTTAACGAAATGTGAGAACTTTATATCGGGATTTATAAATAGGACTTAAGAACTTTAACAGTTGATAACGTCTATATTGCTGAAGTTATCTGTTTTGCCAAATCATAATGGCATTCAACAACATGTGCAAATGAGCTTCAGCTACAAGGTCCATATCTGGATGAGGGGTCCATGAACAAACAAAGTTATGGAATTTGGAACGCTATTAATCCACACGAGAAGCAAGAGCTTTCAATACATACGTAATTGATCATTACTATCCTTCATTCAGGATTACGACCTACTTTCTCGCACCACTTCTTTTGTGTGTGTGCGTTAGTTTTATACATGAGGGGTGGATTCTGTAGTTTAAAATTGAATCTGAATGGCAGATTTTTTCATGTGGCGATTTTATTTACTAAAAGGCAGTCGCCGAAGAAATATTTTTCATATTTCGTTCAGAATTTGAACCGTATCCCCACGTCTAACAAGATCTTTCTGTTCATTCCAAATATTCTACCGCTTGGAGTGAATTTTAAGCTGATGGCATCACCGGCCCATATTTCTGTGAAAACTATGTTGCCCATGCCATTACTGTCATTAACGACCACTATAGGTCGGGGATTTCTAAATTCCTTTGGTGTCCTGCAGCTGCACCTTCACAATATTCAACTCAACCAGTAACTGAGCATAAACGTCCATGCAGCATAAACGGTGGGTACTGAAGCAATTTTTCATTTGAAAGAAAAATCATCTGCAGCGATGAGATTCATTTCTGAATAAATGTACACGTGAACAAACAAGATTTTTGAAGTTGGGGCAACATCAGTCCGTACGATATCGAGGAGCAACCAATACATACATACGTGCATAATTGGTCATTACAACCATCCAGTCAGGATTACGACCTAGCTTTTCACACCACTTATGTTGTGTATGTTAATTTTATACGCGAGTGGCGGGACGTACAGTTTAAAGTCGACTTCGAACGACAGGTTTTTTTGAGAAACTTTTCATGACAATTTATATTTACTCTCAGAGTTTTTGCCAGATAAACTGCTGAGACGCAGTCGTCGAAAGAAATATTTCTTTCATTTTTAGTTTTCTTGGAGATGTCTGACATGAGGTTTGAACCGTGGCCTCACGTTTAATAAGCCAACACTAGACTACGGGGACAAGACGCCTTACGAAGCCATAAATAGGGTGTTAAATACCACCCCTTTCTTCTATGATATTCATATGAATGGCAGAGGTCTTATAGAAGCAAAAAACATACGCAAGTAACGCTATACTAAGGGCTAAGACAATCAAAAGATTCCCGCAGGGTTTAGGCATCCGAAACAACTCAAATGTAGTCGTACAAGGTGTAAAAACAAGTGTAACAGTGGCAAAGAAAACCTGTACTACAGCGCACCTGGAAGCTCTGTTTGGATTTGGATAGCATAATTGGGGGACAAATCTAACTTGAAATTCATTAAAGGATTTCTTGACTTAATGGATCGAATGACTGTCATTTCGCTCCTTAATTGTCCCCGGAACAGAACCAGTGGACACTATGATTTTGGGAAGTGTCTCTCAACGAGACTTAGTAATAAAAATGAATGGAGTAATCTAGAAATCATATACTCTCTTAAGATAGAGACCATTTTGTGGTATACTTACATACATACATAAATGATCATTACACCCTCCAGTCAGGATTACGACCTATCTTCTCACACGACTTATGTTGTGTGTGTTAATATTATACAGTGGCGGGACCTACAGAGGCGAACGACAGATTCGAAGTCTAATAAGCCAACACGCTACCTACTAGACTACGCCGACTTCGTGGTATACAGTTGGGTTAAAGGCGGATCTGAGGACAGATTTGGTAAGCTGCTGATATTTGCAAACCGGGTATTGGAAGATGTGTTTCGTTCAACTTGGATAGAAGATACAAAGGATGGTACATAGCAATACTATATAAGAGTCACGATGCCATTCGAGCACTTAGTTGTTATGATGTTAAATTGAAGATAGTGTGGAATTATTTGGGGAAGCTTAATCGACTAGGTACATAGGTACTCCTCTGCTGAGTAAAAAATTCCTCATTAGAAAATGCATGACAATGAGCATGCACACGAGGATGAGAGCTTCCCCGCCACTTGGTTAGAATATTTCTGCGGAGTGGGGACAAACATTTTAAAAGAGGACGTGTCCTTGTTGACACCGAAATGTGTTAGAGCAATAGGCTTGCAGCAGATTTTATAGGGACACTTTAAAAAGTTAGAGTAGCTTTTTACAGATCATATGAATGCAGTACTATGGTACCTTCCCACGACTATAACAATACCCTATTATTGGAACTTAACCCATGAAGTACATATATGCTGATCATGTTCTGTCAGAATTAAAATGAAGAAGATGGTTTCAATGGTTCAGAGATATCGATTTTGATGTGAGAAATTAAAAAAGTTTGATGACGCCGAATTGTTAGTCAAGATTGCAACCTTAGCTCCTCACACCACTTACATACTATGTTGTGTTTGTTAATTTTATATATGAGTGGCTGGACCTACAGTTTAAAGTCAATTCTGAAATGCAGATATTTGGGAAGCAATTTTATTTTACTTTCAGAGTCTACTAAGAGATGAAGTCGCCGAAGAAATGTTTGATCAGATCGAACCGTGGTCTCACGTCCAATAACTCAACACACTACCTATTCGACTGCGGGAATTATAAATATTGTAAAGGAATGTTTTTTCTAGTTTTCGTTTAAAATAGTTCATTTCATACCAGTACTCCTGGTACATTTACCCCAGTAGTATTACTTTGCTTAGCCAAAATCAAATCGAATTAATATTTGAAATTAATTGGAGGGAGAGGCCTTAAGCGACAAGACAATATGCATTTAAAGCATAACAATTTGCCTCGAATAATAGACATTATGACCCTCCAAAACACAAAACATTTAAACATCAATTAATTTAGAATATAACAATACAAGGGGCGAGCGTTTGACTTTTTGTTTGGCCTCTAATGATTTATACTGGTGAAGTATTTTTGTAATGAGCAGCCTAGCTTGCTGTCTATGACTATTTGTGTGTGGTATTCTACTGTGTTTTGTTCATCAATTTTATTAAATTTATTGCCATTGTTGGATAATTTATGTTGAATATTAAATTTATTTAATACAGTGCCTGATGCATGTGCCGCGTACACCATACATAGTCAGTTAAACGCCTGTTTTAAAAATTATACTCGTCGTATGCAGTAAATAGTGTCGTGTAATAACGCTGATGGATTAATAAGGTGGCACGAAATTCTTAAATATAATTTTTTTTTAATAGTTTTGCTAGGGTACATGGCTGGCTTAAGTCAAAACTAAAGAAACAAGTAGAGAGATAAGCACCTAAGCAGTGTCAACTACCATATTGCAAACATATAAATTATTACCACCCTAATATTTATTTATATGACTGTATTCAATGCCTTAGGGAGCTTTAATTGCATGGCTTTTTCAAAATTTATGACATTGCCATGTCAATTGTTAATGTGGCGCCAATGTGTCATCATTACTTACGTACATTCATATATATGTACGTTAAAAAACTTATTCATTGATTTGTAGCCCTTTAAACGTTTAAATAATAAGTTTCAATCTACCATTTCGAAATCCCTTTTAAACTTATACTTGAATTTAGTAAAATTCTTTACGATAAAAGGCTTCTAAGCATTTGGAATTCAATTTCATTCACTTGGTTAATCATATGCGTGTGTCAACTGCGACTTGCTTTAAAACTCTGCTAAGACAGCGTATTTGTACACCCCAGCAGCTACTAAATACACCGAAGTACATAAAGTTAGATTTTAGCAACAAACAAATTGAAAACCTGTTAACGAAATTTGCAAAAAAAAAAAGGGAGAGAAAGTGTTGACATTTGGTAAATCTATACGTGCGGTGCGTACATATGTGTGTATATATTGACTTGAAACTAAATTCGTTTAGAATCTGTCGCCAGCTACAGAATGCAGACCAAGCAAAACAACTGTTAAAAATTTATCGGGGGCATATGCATTTATTGAAATGCAAATATGTTGCACAGAGGCCCCAAATGCAATAGGTATTCAGCATGTATGGTCAAACAAAATAGTTCATCATGCCTACAAAATAAGTGATACAATTTATCAGTAACAAAAAAATTTAACAAGAAATAAAATTTGAGTTACTGCGCTGATGACATACATATACACATAATTGGTAATTACAACACTTTAGTCAGAGTATTTACCCGCAGTAAGAAAATTTTTTTCATATTTAGTTATGCTCGAGATGTCAAAGCCACGGGTTTGAACAACCTGCTTCTCTCATTTAATAAGCCAACACACTACATACTAGCATTTGGGCACTTCCTTGAATGTGGGCCATTTGAAAGATCAAATATAAAAATACAAAAAAAACAAATCTGCTTTTTTTGTTGTGAAAGAAATGGAATATGACTGCCGCGGCTTGCCTTACAGTACCTCATTCGATCGGATCAATTTTCGAGCACTGTTTCAGGTATGTGGGGTCGTATCTCGCAATGGAATCCCGAATGTTGATAATCAAATGCTCAATTGTCTCTGGCTTGTCGACATACAATGGTGCAAAATTGCAGCTTTTTGGCTGTGACGTAAGATGTGTTCCAAGTTGCACAATCCTGTTGAAACCAAATATCGTTCACATGAATACCATGAAGAGTGGGTACAAAAAATTGGTTATCATGGCACGATAGGTGTCTCCATTGACAGTAAATATGAGCCAATGTTGCCTCCGCTTTACAAGCCATACCAAATAGTCACTCGTAATGTGCGTAAGAAAACGTATAGATTTTCTGAGCAGTAAATACGACAATTTTGCCCGATATGGCCCGAATTCTCATACAACTCATGTTGGGTGTGTTAATTTCATACATGAGTGGTGGACTTACAGTTTAAAGTCGACTCCGAACGATAGATTTTTTTGATAAACTTATTCATGGCATATTTATTTTATTCTCAGAGAGAGTTTTTGCTTGAAATCTACTGAGAGGAAGTCACCCAAGAAATATATTTTTTTATTTCGTGTTGTTGAAGATGTCTAAGCTGGGATTTGGAGCAATTCTTACTAGACGATTCCGCTGAGCTGAGAGGAAGCCTTCGAAGAAATATTTTTTTTTATATTCCGTGTAGTGGGAGATGGCCAACCTAGGGTTTGAAAAACTCCACACACTACCTACTAGGCTACGTACATACGTAATTGGCCATAACAAGCATTCAGTCAGGATTACGACCTAGCGGCTCACCTACTAGACTACGGCGACTTCAATAGTAATATCTATGGGCTGATAACTTTAGTGGAAATCAGTTACAATCGAATATATGGGAACAAAAATGAATTAATCTAGGCAATGAAAGCGGTTGCCAACGGCGAATTGTCAGCATTGGCTCCTAGTTGTAATTCACCAGGCCTGTGTAAAAAAATGTTGTGAGACTGCAGGAGTTAAGGGCAAGACTGTCGAAGCATTCATGCCGATACAGCCGATACAGCTGATGGGGAAGGACCTCCTTCTATTTTATTTTATATTTTAAGGGTGGGCAGTTTTATTAATGGCAGTCTGCTCGTATATGAGGGCATATCCAAATAATTGCATCCAAGGCCACGCAAGCAGAAGAGAAGAAATTGTTTCTGAACAGATTCGATGTGTTCGCTGTAAACATTATTGTGAGGATTCCATACGATGGATCCATACTCCAAAATTGGTCTGACAAGCGATACGTATAGGGCAGATCCTTTGCCCAACGTTTTATGAAGCCAAGAGTGATTCTTGCCTTATTTACAGTCAAAGTGATATGATCATTAAGGTTTAATTTTGTGTCTAATAGGATCCCAAGATCACTAAAAGAGTCCACTATCTCCAGTTGATGACCTCCAAGCAAGTAGTTAACCGCGATGAAATTATTTCTTGAGAACCGCATACATTTGCACTTTTTAATATTCAGCTCCATCATGTTATACTCGCACCACTAAAGGAATTTATTGAGATCACTTTGAAGGTAAATATGCTCGATGAAATTATTAAAGGAGAGAAAAACTTTTACATCGTCAGCATACATCAAGATGTTGTAAAAAGCGAAAAAAGAAGTGGACCAAGATTGCTACCTTAAGGAACACCAGATAGTAGATAAATATACTTAGAAAAGCTATTGTTCACACATACAGACTGCTTTCTACCAGCCAAATACGACTCTAGCCATCTTAAACTCCTATGATTTACACCCATTAAATCCAATTTAGTTAACAGAAGTTTGTGATTCACTTTATCGAACGCTTTGTTTCTCGAACATTTTTGGAATAGCACTCAGTTTTGCAATGCCCCTATAATTTGTAACATCAGATTTATTGCCAGATTTAAAAAGTGGTAAAGTGGTTCTTCCAAAACACAGGAAAATATCCATAATTAATCGAGGTATTAAACAATATGACTAATGGTGTGATGAATGACTCTGCACATCGATTTAAAATCCAACTTGGAATCCCAGAGGGACCAGGACGAGAAGACATCTTTAAACTTTTCAGGTTCATCAAAATATCACAGTCACTAAATGTTGGAATAGATATTACTTGAGCTGATGTCAGCGAGTAAGGGTATATATTTGTATCACTGTAAGCAGCATTAGAATAAGTACTGGCGAAGAAATCTGCAAACATATCACATATGACATCAACACTACAGAATTCTTTATTTCCAAATTTCATAAATGATGGAAAACAAGTAGATTTTCTCTTCGAATTTATAAACGTATAAAAAGATCTAGGATTCTTAAAAGAATTATTTTTCATTTCATCCATATATGTTTTATATAATAAGTGATTTAGAATATTATATTCAGACCGGCTAATGGAATATCTAAACAACAAGTTGTTGTACTTGTCTAAGATAAAGTAAATGTAGGCGTAACACTGACACCATTACAGATTGGCGCAGAGTTCGGTGTTGAGCTACCTTTACTAACAGCAGTTGCTGCCAATTTATCAGGATTCTATTTGTTTTAGTGGTAGTAAATTTCCCATACAATATGCACCAGCATTGCATTCCAATGTACTGTTTTCGCAAATTGAATGGATTTGAAGAGGAATCTACTAATATTAGTTGACATAGATGATTGAAGTGGTGTTTGTTGCAAAAGATTGATGACGACCAGGTAGTAGAGACTGATTCGAAGATAGTTTTCTAAAAAATTTATGAAAATTGGGGGTTATTTATAAAGCAGACTTTATCATCGAAGGAAATAAAGAAAGACAACTCTTTTCATTATTTTCTGCAGTCCCGTAAAAATTAAATTTTTTGTGCTCTCTTTGAAAACTTTATTGATCGAAACTTTAATTATTTCTAAGTGGGTGCCACTGTGTTATCATTTTTGTTTTGTTTTGGTTTCCCACAGATTTAAAAAATCTTTGTCTTTCTAAATCATTATGATGGTGAGCAAGTGTTTCGGCGTCGTAGAGATTTTTCTACGATCACAGTTTCAAGTGCTCACAACCAATGTTTATTATTTTTTCTTTTTTTTCGATTTGAAGTTCTTAAGCTTATCACACAGTCTCCCAATTAAAAGCATAAGTGCTTAAGCGCTTTATTATTAGGCTCTTCTCATTTTCACAATTTTAATTGTGCATCATTTCCTGTAACAAAAAACAAAAACTGTTTGTTTGCCTTCTAAGCGGATTGCATGTGACTTTTTTCCTATCTTGAGTATGATAAAGTACCCGTTAAGCAATAAATATTTATTAACCGCAAACAATGTTAATCCCTTTAAAGCGATCATTAAAATTGCTTCTTTTCTTCCTCTTCTAGTCAAAATGTTAATTTAAAGAGTTTTTCTATCCTCAACTAGAGTAACAAAATAGTGTGGAGTTTTAAAACTAAATGGCAAGCGACACAATCAGCTAGCATAAGAGAACGTGACCCTTGCATTTTACGCACAATTACGTGTTGTTTTTCATGCGAACTGAGTAAATGACGTGCAATAGCCAGGGAAAAAGTTGCCACAGCAGAGACCATTTCAAATTGTAAGTGTTGAACCCTTTTGTTGACATTTTTAAGCTGCCATGGCAAATCATAGGCACGTGTGCGATACTAAGTTTTTAGAAAAAAAAAATGATTTTTCATTATTTGGGTTGTTTGAATTGACAATTCATTACTTATGTTACAAATGTCAGCCGGCAACCAAGAAGCATTATTATTAAAATTAAAAAGCATTGATATTAAAAAGAAGCAAGGAAGTCGCCGTGGGCTAGTAGCTAGTGTGTTGACTTATTAGGCGAAAGCAGTTGGTTCAATCCGTGGCTTCGATATCTCAAACAAAATGAAATTTCTTACGGCAACGTCCTTTCATCAGTCTTCGCAGCGGTTGTGGTCTTTAATTTTTAGACACCAATCATCGAATGTGGAAAGTGATACCTGGCTTAGGAAAATTTTTTTCTTACGGCGACTTCCTCTCAGCAGACTGAACTGGAGGGCGAATATGGCTGCTAGGGCGCGTAATGTGGTCTGTGCTGCTTACTGCTGCAGAAGAGCTCAACTGGCTTTCTACTGTGCTTCTCGCTAAGCAGGCAGCCAAGTTGGCTGCGGCAAGACGTAATGCCCTATCTCGTTGACACATTGTACCTTATGGTCACTCCTCTATTTTGGTAGTTGACCCAGTGGCCCCATCGAACATTGCGGAATACAGTCTTGACAGAGGTTTTCAATCTCTGATTGCGAGTAGGGATGACTGGTACCTGAACACCGTCCCCCGGAACTCCTGGACATCTACACGTACGGCTCTAAACTCGACAATGGAGTCGGAGCAGAGTCTATTGTGGGAAAATGGACATAAGCGTCTTTCTCTGACTGCCGGATTACTGTAGCGTGTTTCAGGCAGAGGTGATGGCCATTTACTGGGCCGCTCAATGGACCCTCGTCAACGGCACTCCTTTTACCCACGTCTCGGTCTTCTCTGGCAGTCAGTCCGCCATAAGATCTCTATAGGGTGTGGTGAATAACTCCAGGATAGGGAATGTCGTCGCTGTCTCAACCTTCTTTCTGAGCGCTTTAGTGTCTCACTGGTCTGGGTCCCCGGGCACAGTGACGTTCCGAGAAACTGCAGGGTCGATGAGCTCGCCTGAGCTGATGTACTCCTTCCGGAATCCTCTTCAGTGAACTTGGGCATACCACTCGTCTCGGTCAAGCTTGCCATTGCGTGGAAATTCTTTCTAGACGCCAACCTATCCTGGGTCAATGAGAAGTCCTGCTTCACTGCTAGACTCACTTGGCCCCTGATGGATAGAAGGCGTACCAACCAGTTACTTGGACTTGGTCGTGACATCATCTCAATCACAGTGGCTATGCTTACAGGTCATTTTGTTATAGGAAAATACGTGGAAAGGATGCGCCTCCCATTTAACGACTTCTGCCGTGGAAGCAGATCCGCTGAGGAAAAGGAGGCTGTTATCCATTTTATTTGTCAGTGCCCATCTCTTGCGAGGTGCGATATACGTTATTTGGGTCTCCGTTTCTTGTCAGCTTGACGGAGCTATCATCTATTGATGTCAAGGATTATCAAACTTTCTGGCTAGTTTTCCAGTGTAGAGTAGTCGTGCTTTTGATGTGCACCCCTTGAGCTGACCAACTTCTTCCTCTTCCCTGATTTTTGGTGGAACTTGTTCAATACAGGGACTGCGTTCACCTTGTGGCATCAGGACGGGCCGCTGTGCGTGCTCAAGTGAGCTGTCACTCCGACACCCCTCCCTCATTCTAAATAAGTGTACTTTGAGTCTACAGTGTCCAGTTAAAAGACCCGAAACTAATCTTACATTATTCCCAGATATCCTGATGCATAACTCCGATTATTGAAATTTCCAAATATATCTTCCCATTCACTGAGCATACCTTTACAAAATTCTGCCCCCGCTCCATAGAATGGTTCTGACTTTATCAGCAGCGCGAATTCAATGGAATCCTTTCAATTTTGAGTTTAACAAACTGGGAACATGCAAATGAAAAAATGATTTAAAATTCTCATGAAATTTACGCTTAAATAACACCTACAAAAATAAATAATAAAAGCTGTAACAACAACAATAACAACATATCGTATTAAGCAAATGAAAAGAAGTTTAAATAAAAATGAAACACAACGTATTTAATATTCGCCTTATAATGTACAGGCGAAGTTAAGCGTGAACACACTGGTGGCCATTCACTCAGGCGCATGTAAATTTTTCAGAAATAGTAATATGAGCCCAACATATTTTCTTCTGATGGCAATCGAGCAGATGCTAAAAATTAAAGAAAAGTTAAAGTAATTTAAAGGATACGAGGGATAAGCGAAGATTTGGCATCACTTTCTTCTAGAAAACGTGTTTCTAAGAAAGTGCGGTTGTTATGGGAGTGACTACCGAACTTGGACTGCTGTCATTGATTCATTGGTTGTGTAAACAAATCGTTTAACACCCGTAGGAAACAAAAATTCTAAAGACAACACCGCCGTACTCTATAAGAATGTGCATTAGATTCCAAGGCTGTCGATTTCGAGTTTTCCCCAGATCTTAACTTCGTTGATTTTATGTCGTGACTTTAAAACGTATTTACTTACTTACTTACTTACATTAACAACCATATTAACGGATTTCGGCTTGCCTTAACACATACTTCCAGGCCTCTCTGTTTCAGGCGCGACTTCGCCAGTTGGTAACACCAGGGCTTCCTCGATTTGGTCCTCCCAACGCATACAAAATCGTCCTCTTCGCCGACTTCAGCAGATCTCGGTATCAAATACCCGTCTCGACGGAGCTTCCCCCTCCATTCGAACGACATGACCGAGCCAGCGTAGCCGCTGGATATTAATACACTACGCAACGTCCATGTCGTTGAAGAGCTCATAAGCTCACTGTTAGATCTGATACGAAGATCATCGCCAACTTGCACTGGATCGAAGATCTTACGTAGGATTTTTTTCTCGAATACTCTCAAGTCTAATTCGTCAGTGCCCAATATTGTCCATGTCTCTGCGCCGTAGTCAACTAGGAATGTATGAATTAATTAGACGTGATACCGTAATCAAACCTCAGCCCACACAACTCGAAAAAAACGGAAGAAGGAAAATATTTCTTCGGCTGCTAGGTCTCAAGAGATTTCTGGCAAAAACTCTGAGTGCAAAATAAAATTGTCATGAAAAGTTTCACAAAAAAATCTGTTGTTCGGAGTAGACTTTAAACTGTAGGTGTCGCCACTCATGTATAAAATTAAACATAAAAAATAAAATAAGTGGTTTGAGAAGGTAGATCGTAATCCTTATTGAAGAGTTGTAATGATCAATTATGCATGTATGTATCAGAGATCAGCAATGAATCGTGTTTTCGCTATTCTTAAGTACTCATGAAATGTTGAGTATGAGTGAGCCAACAGTATTGAAATACAAATACTTTAATTCATTCGTACTCACTACAACATTGATTTATAAGTACAGGTTGCAATGAGAATGAATACAACGTCGAACTCATAACATTCGAAACATGTTTGCTTCATACGCCTACTCATTTAGATTCATAAAAAAAAAGCACGAGAAAAAAGAACAAAGACATCAAGCAGAGCAAACACACAACCATCTAGTGAGGATTGTAGCGTTCGTACGCGAATCATACTTATTTTGTGATTCTTGTAAATGTTGAGTCATGAAGAGTCGAAATCATGCGCATTGTTAAGTAATGAGTGCGATGAGTACTTCAAACTTTGGATATGAGTAGTAGAGTACATATGATATCAAAATAACTATGAATGCATGTAAATATAGAAATTATGGACATGATTCGAGTCTACTCATCTTTTTGAATACTCATTGCTGATCTCTGGTATGTATGTAAGATTTTATAATCTAAAGATCTTCGGTATTGTTTGATAAAGTTTTCCCTGTCGTTCCTTTGGATATCCCCTCTGCATTTTTAAACTTATTCATCGATACGCTATAATCAACCAAGTTCGCTTTTGAATTTTATTTAACCAAGAACCAAGTGCGCAAAAATTATTGCCCATTACTATAATCTGAACAAATATTGACACAGCTTTCTAAATCTCTTTCACATGTGTTTGTTCCGTAAACTCTGCTCCTGAATAACTTACATGTGAGTTTAATTTATAAAGAAAAACAAAAAAAGATTTCAAACACTTACTACACTCCAAAAGAAATTAAACATGTCTCGGAATTTGTGTATTTATACGAAATAAATACTAAAAGTGAAACACAATAATGTCATCGTCAACATCATCATCCTCATTATAATCGTTCTCATACGGGTCGCATTATTTTATTAAATTTTATCCACACACTTGATATTTTGCATCTTAATATTCATATTTTTTGTATTTTCTTAAGTACCTTTAGGGCAAATAAGCTTTCTTTACATATACATACATACATATGTTTGTGTGTTTGATTGTAAGTCTGAATGTAGTCAAGTATGTAAGTATGTTTCTAATAAATAATCAAAAAGATGGCAATAAAATCAACAGGGGCCTCAAAAAAATCAAGTTAAGCAAATTTGTATTCGTTTGAAAGTTAAGAAAGAAGTCACAATCCAAATTAAACAAAAACATCAACAAAAGACAGGCAACAACAACAACAATATCAATGGAATAAATATTTGAGTCAAATATTTAGGGTAACCAAAAAAACAATACGTTTTCATTTTAGGGCCCCTGGGCATTTTACTTCAATTTTGTGTTTAAAGATTTTTATTCTTTATTTTGTTTTAGTTGAGGCTCATATAAGCCCGGATCTGGGACATCATGAGCCAAATTAAATGAAACAAAACAAAATTTTAAAAAAATATTTTTTCGACGACATCCACACCAGAGATGAGTATATTCGAATCATACTCATAATTTCTGATACTTGTACGCATTCAAACTTATTTTAATATCATACTCATACTACTCATATTCAAAGTTTGAAGTACTCATCGTACTCCTACTTAACAATACGCATGATGTTGTTGATTTCGACTCTCCTTTACTCAACATATACACGAATCCCAAAATAAGTATGATTCGCGTACGAACACTACAATACTACTTTTGCTTTCCTTGCTGTCTTTGTCTTTTTTTTTCTTCTTTTTTTTTGTAAAAGCAACAGCAACTGAGACTGTAAATTTTGATGAACGATTCGAATCACTCGAATCATTTATGAGTATTATAAGTATTTTTCTAAAGTTATGAATCAAACATATTTCGACTGTTATGAGTTTGATGTCAACGTTGTACACATACTCATTGCAACCTGTACTTATAAATCAATGTAGTGAGTACAAATGAATGAGAGTAGTTGAATTTCAATGCTGTTGACTCACTCATACTCAAAATTTCATGAGTACTTATGAGTAGCGGAAAAACGATTCATTGCTGATCTGTGTTTCTAAACACAACATTTACTATAAAGAGCTATATACATATACGTACCTTTTAGGACTTATTTCTGCTATGAACACATGTTTCAAACTCTAGGTGTGGTATCTTAAACAAAACGAAATTTTGGAAAAATATTTCGTCGTCGACTTCCACTCAGCAACCTTCTGGTAAAAGCTCTGAGAGCCAAATAAAGTTCTCATGAAAATTCTGTAAAAAATGTGTAGGTCCCGCCGCCACTTATGTATAAAATTAACGCACAACATGGGTAGTGTAAGAAACTACGTCTTAATCCTGACCAATTGAGTTACTTACTTATCATGCACTGTGTAATATCCATAAGGCATCTGAACATATGAATACGAAAATGAAAATAAATCTAGATATTTGTGTTTTGCTTTTACTTTGATTAACATTAAAATTATAAACAAAAGCTACATAAAGAAAACAATGAACTTGTTTACGAATTATCGCACTGCTTAATATAACAACAAACACCAGCATAAAAATGGTAAACAAGTAAACAAAAATACAACAACAAACACTACAAGAATAAATGTAAACAAAATACAGAAACAACAATAATGAAACAACGATCTTTACATTTATAGAGACCTCGAGAAAGTGAAGCCATGAACATTCGCCTTCAAAAACATTCATCAGGCTGTTTACTCTGTTACTCAATGAAGTCATAAAAAAAAGTTGGTCACACCGGGAGTCAAGGTTGTGATTAGAGAATGAAAATCTTTATAAACTTTGGAGCGTCTAGTGGTGATTCCTTAATCCCTCCTTTTCTTACGGCCAATAGCCTCTCTCTTCTGCGATAGAATAGGTAAACGACGTTTCCAAGCTTATTGGGATTCAAAATGATGGATTCAACATCAGCTCGTGGGAGCTGCTCAATACAATGATTGATACAGGAAAGAAGAATGGCGATGGAAGGAATGATTTTATGTGTGGGTTGGCAAATTTGATGATCCGATATCCGAACTCGCAAGATACTAAATTTCTAGAAGAGACAAAGAGTTGTACATATTAATCTGTGTCATTGTAAAGATATCCCTGACCTCGGATTGATGCTGTTATCAACATATGTATATGCTCTATGGGTAAGCATATCCGTCGGGGATTTTATTCTCTACTGAAGCAGGATAAGATGCCGTCTTGCCATGAGGTGAAGTACTAAAACTCCAGATAAACTTGTTTACAACCAACCATCCTAATAAAGACTAAATTTATTTGCTTAATTTTGAAAGTAAAAAAAGCTAACTTGACGCAAGTTTTTCCTCTAAGGCCAGAATTGCCGTCTTCTTGATTTATATACTCTATGGAAACAGTAAAGTCAAACGAATTCTTTTTTTCAAACCTGGAAAGTAAAATTTCTTTTAACGAAAATGCGTAAATACACACACCTAAAATATTCGCCCAATTTGCGTTACTTGTAATGCCATTTCCCTGTCAGTAAATTTATGCAAGATGTCCTTGCTGCTGGCTATTCCTGTTTTTTGTGACAACTAAAGTATGGTGAAGAATTTCCGTTGTTGTTTTATAATAAATTATTTTTCTTTTTAAGTTGTTTTTGTATTAAATTTTTTGGGACAATATACATATGTGGGAGACAACAATAATATTTTGATTTCATTTATTATTTGGCCTCGCAATATTATGGAGGCGGGCATATATTTTCAAAACAACTAGTTTTTTGGACAATATATTCTATTGGGAAATAAAATTAAAGTAAAAAAACAACAGATAATTTCAAAAGACATACTTATGAAATGATACCTTACCTAAGAGGAAACAAGGATCACATATATTTCGACTGAATTGTTTCGTCGAATAATCTTAAAAATCCTAGTTCTACACAGAGATAAACAAAAAAACTTTGCATTGGATGTTCCAATATTGGCTTCTTGAAGTTGGCAAATACATCTGTCATATTACGTACATACATACATAATCGGTCATTGCAACCCTTCAGCCAAGATTACAACCTAGCTTCTCACATCATTTAGGCTGTGTGTGTTAATATCATACATGAGTGGCAAGAATCACAGTTTAAAGTGGACTGCGAACGACAGATTTTTGAGAAACCCTTCATGGCAATTTTATTTACTCGCATGATTTTGACAGAAATCTACTGAATGGAAGTCGCCGAAGAAACCTTTTTTTTATTTCGTTTTATTGACGATGTCTGACCAAGGGCATCACGTCTAACAAGCCAACACGCCACCTACTAGATTACCACGACTGTCATAGTTGCCATTTATTCAGTCTGTTTGTTAAATCACCCTGGACTGATATAGCACTCAACAACATGTGCAAATAATGGAATTGTTTTCATCACAACGCGTCCTATGTTCGGGCAATCTATCGCTCTCTGCGATCATTTCACAATTGCCATGACCAAAATATGAGCTCGCAGATTGGAAATATAATAAAAAATAAAATTTTGTGTTTAGTTTTAATTAAAATTCTTTATTATTCGCACAATTCTGTGTACGACTCTTCACAACTTGATGTAAACAACAACAATTGCTTTGCTTTGTTATTCCTCTGTTTACACCCTTTGCATAAACAGTAACAATTACTAGACGATTTGTTTGGTAGATCTTCATAACAGAGATCTTCAAACCACGACTACTCTTTTCCAACACCGCGTCTTCGCAAAAGACTGACTGAACTTTAACTGACTCCGTTGTGGTTGCATTTTTCAACTACTTAAAGGAATTAATGTAGGATATCTGATAGCCACTATAACCGGCTCTAAATCCAAAATACTGTTTGAATTTTTTGGGTTTTTAAAACATTTCTTAGGAAAAAAATGTACTGCCACTTGATGTCAATTCTGATTATTTATTTTTTTTTTATTCCCCTTTATTTACTTCGTTTCTTTCTACTTACTTTCTTACAACAGCAACAGTTTCATAAAATCTTGTTTATTTTCTTTCATTGCTTTTATTGTCCTTTACAAGAAAACTTTGTATTTTTCCATATTTTTTCGTCCACCCTAATTTCTTTTACTGGCTGCGTTATTATTATGCACGTCGTCTACAAAAAATATAATTTTTGTTTTTTTGAACCTAAAAAAATATATAAAAAAAGGATGCTTTTGGCACAATTCCGCCTATTCATCGTAAACCTTTTCGTATATGCTTGTTGGCTTTTACAAGTACCAGCATGAAATTTAAGAAAAACGTAAAATTTTTGAATTTTTTTAAAGAAAAGAGTTGAAGTACGTGTCCTACTATTTGGCAACGCACTTTACAAAGTTTTTTTTTATTTATTTCTTATTAAAAACAACAATACGAACCTTTCGAGTGAGTATATTTAGTTTTTTTTTTGGACAAAATAAGCAATTGAATATAAGAACAGGGTCACGGTCGACCACTGGATACACTCTGTAATTTATTTGGCACAGTAAAGTAGCCCTTAAAAATTGAGTGTGACATATTAGCATATCATAAGCCATTAATTTCCCGAATTACCCACATTGATCAGATCTAGGCTGGGTCGTATGATACCTCTTTGTCTCCATAAATGGTTAATATCACGCTGTGGAACTGATCATTAATGAGGAAACTTTGTTTACTGCCACTTAATCATCTTTGACAGCCAAGAGCGCAATCATATTACATTCGGATACCACCACATTCAGGTCTAAATCATCCACAACACTTCTCTTGTTTAACTCTCCTGAAACTTTTGTTTCAGTCTCATTGAGCGGAGACACAAACCGAGCCCTTTCGGATAGTTTGTAGATCTTTAGGTCAGATGAGGTTATTTGGCGGACCCCATCGAAGAAAGCGGTCCCATTTAGGCCCATTATGCATTGTGTAACTGCAGAGTGGATGAACTGGCCACACACGCCGTGACCATCGAACTCTCGGACAAATTCTTGGATATTGGGTCCCTTTGGGGACCTGTAAGCTCATGATTGACAACGAGATCGTTGATTCTGTCAACCACAGGTAGGCAGCTTCGGATAAGGGCAGAATGGCGTGCATGATCTGGCTGAAGCTAGATGGAGGGCGCACTGCAAGGCTGCTTAAACTCCAAAGAGGCGTGCTCAGTACGGTCATTGGAGTTGTGAGGGGGCATTGCATTATGGATGTGCGCATTGGTCTGGGACACCTCGCAAATGATTTCTGCAGAAGCTGCAGCGACAAGAGCTGTTCTTCGTCTACTGCGAACATGCCCGGCGCTATGTCAAAGAAGAAAAATGCATCTTGGTGCCTGCTAAATCGATGATCTCGGGGATTTATCGAACATTGATATCGGCATTTTGAGTCGCTTCATTGGAAGGTCTAAGTGGTTCCAGGACTTGGGGATCAAATGACATGAACAGTGGTATCGCAATGGGGCCCCATGGGGCCTAAGTGCGTCCATCCGATTTCTTGCGTTGACGGCCACTTATACCTACCTACCTACCTAGGCCCATTGTGATACCACAATCCGGTGGTCAACTATTCCCGAGTCAAAAATAAATTTTGCTATCAGCAATCTTTATATTAGAGAGCCAATCAACGATGACAGAAAAGAGATATCAGATAACTCCATGGCAGGAGCAGAGAATTGGCACATGAGTTGAAAGACAGTCTCTTTCTTCTCCTGCAGAAGTCAGTAGTTGGAATGCCTATAAAGAAGACAACTGCTTGCAAGGATCGCTATTGTGCGATGGATGACCATACGAGAATCTGGAAATATTGCACGTTTTCTCCTGCTGCTAATTAAAGTGGGCCTCCTCATAACACGAGTGGACGATATCAAAATTAATTTAAGCAATATGAACAACTCGCCGTAGTCTAGGAGGCAGTTTGTTGGCCCCGGTTCAATCCCTAGGTCAGACATCGAAACGAAATATGAAAAAATATTTCTTCAGCGACTTCCTCTCAGCAGATTACTGCCAAAAATTTAATTGTTTAATTGTCATGAAAAGTTTCTCAAAAATCTGTTGTTCTCAGTCAACTTTAAACTGTAAGTCCCGCCACTCATGCATAAAATTAACACACACAACATGAGAAGCTAGGCCGTAATCCTGACTGAAGGGTTGTAATGACCAATTATGTATGTATGTAATATGAAGAATACCTATGCCCTGTAACATGTAGGAGCTCATCTTTTCCGTAGCGACTCTGGCCAACTCGTCAGCGATGCAATTTCCAACGATATTGCTGTGTTCCGGAACCCATATAAGAGTTACCTTTTATATGATTTCCAGAAGAAATTATTGGCGTTCATGGGCGGATATTGAAATTACGTTCGTTAGGGGCTTAATCGTAGCCTGGTTGTACATGTAAGCCAAGGGATTTACAGGACACTCAACAAGCCTCGACACTCAAGAAACATTGCGCCGCATTCGAAATTGCCATGAGATTTGCTTGGAAAACACTGCAGTGATCAAGCATTCTATAAGAAAGTTTAATATCAATATCCTTAATAAATATATCACAGCTTAACCATCTTTAAGCCATCAGTGTAAACTTCAAGGGTTCCATTGGAAACCTCCAGTTCCTCAGACCATTCACTATTTTATTTACAATTATTCGTATGAGTATATCAAATACAAATTCTTTGTGTACATAAGAATGAAGTTCTTTCAAATGAATAATAAAGACATTTTTTTTAACAATTCTTGACCCACTTAAAGAAACTGCTTTTGTACTGAAAAACTTCTCGCATTCGGCAGTGATGTCCACATTACTTATCTCATTTAGTTGTCCATACAGGGTTAGTGGTTGTATTACTTCTTTTTTTAATTTTCTACTTCTTTGCTTTGCTACCTAATTAGGAAAGTAATTTTTAACTGGCCTCAGCATTCTACAACACAACATCTGCAATCTTAAGAAAGTAAAATTCAATAAACGATGCGACAAATTTATATTTTTTTTCCTGTAATTTTTGGCCCACGAGAAGTTCATTTTCTTGTTCTTCTTTTCGTTGCGACGTTGTAACAGTTTGGCTACCAGTTCCTTGCAGTATGAGTATCGTTTGAGAAATTCGAATCTGGAGCAAGAAAAAGGTATGTTCATACCATAGGGTCGCAAGTCATATAGTAATTCGCAGCAATGAACAGACAAATGAGCACGCCAAGAGAAAGCATCCACCCTGCTGAACAAGACAGAAACTTTTCTGTAGAGTGGACACAAATGTTTGTAAAGGTATATTCAGTGAATTGGAAGATAAGGAGAGGCAAAGATTCTTCTCAAACCAAATGGATTTGAGGAAATCAAAACTTTTGTAAGCAAAGATTTGTGAAGATTTGATTCACAAACAAGACTATTCAGAAGTCGCCACAGTCTAGTAGACAGTGTGTTCACTCTTTAGACAACAGCATGTAGTTCAAATTCCAGCTCAATATCTCTAACAAAACATACATACATACATAATTGGCCATTACAACCCTTCAGTCAGGATTACGGCCTAGCTTCTCTAACAAAACGAAAAACATTAATTTCGGTGTCTTCCTGGAAGTAAATAAATTTGTCAGGAAAATGTTCTCAATTCCATCGTTCGAAGGCGATTATAAACAATATAGGAGATGCTAATAGTGTGTGGAAGTAAACTCATGATGTGGGAGAGAGGCTAGGTTGTAATACTGACTAAAAGGTTGTAATGACAAATTAAGGAAAGAATAAGACTATTTTTTGATGGTATACCTGCGAAGCTGATAAGGCTATGCAGAATGATGTTGAGCAATTCCTGCAGATCCGTCAAGGTAGGAATTTACCTCTACGAAACTTTTGATACCGTGCGAGGAATTTATTTATCTTGGCTCCGTCGTTACCACCAAAAATGATGTCAATCTGGAGATCAAGCGCAAGATAACTCCTGCCAACAGGTGCTACATTGGGCTCAATAGGCAAATGAGTAGCAGAGACCTCTCTCGTACGACTAATACTCTACAAGACGCTCATCCTACCCGTGCATCTTTATGACGAAGAAGCATGGACCCTATTAAGCACTGATGCGACAGCCTTGAGAGTATTCGAGAGAAAAGTCCTACGTAAGATCTTCGGCCCAGTGCGAGTTGGCGATGATTTTCGCATCCGATCCAAGCTCCGATCCGATTGAGCTCCTCAACATAGACGTTTTGCAGCATATTAATATCCAGCGGCTGCGATGGCTCGTCCATGTCGTTCGAATGGAGGAGGATGCTCCGGCGGGACGAGTTTTTGATGCGGAGATCTGCGAAGAGGACGATCATGTGTGCGTTGGAAGGAGAAAATGGAGGAAGTCCTGTCATCGATTGGTGTGGCCAACTAGCGTAGGTGCACAAGAAATAGAAGCGCCTGGAAGGATGTGTTACGGCAGGCCACATCCCCTTAATCGGGTTGTTAATGGCCAATTAAGGAAAAAAGTAAGTAGTATCCCGATTAAGTCAACCGGATTGAAGTCAAATAAAATTACCGTGAAAAGGTTCTCAAAAATCTGTCGATCGGAGTCGACAGTCGACGTAGGTCCCTACGCTCATGTAGAAAATTAACAAACACACACCGTAAGTATTCGTAATCCTGACTGAAGAGTCGTAATGAGTTGTTATGTTTGTATGTATGTATCAACCCGACATTTTACATGGCACTGTAGATACAAGTTAAATTGGGATTTTCT
Organism: Sarcophaga rosellei; assembly: GCA_930367235.1. Lineage (NCBI taxonomy): Eukaryota > Metazoa > Arthropoda > Insecta > Diptera > Sarcophagidae > Sarcophaga > Sarcophaga rosellei. The sequence goes on along the minus strand of OV884021.1, from coordinate 28,409,225 downwards.
CGAACCTAACAGCTATATTCTGTGATATTGAAAATAAATCATCAAAACACATTACTCGTACCTGTCAATAATACACACGGAAAGATAACACCTTAGTGCATATCAGATGCTGAACAGGGGACTGTTCTTGTTGACTTAGAGCAGCATCCTGAAGATTATCAATGCAATAGCTTTGGACAAGACATTATAGTGTTACCTTACGGCATCTCCTTACGGCAAATTGACTAAGAAAATTTGTCTACAACCCTCGTATGTGAAATATTTTCTTTATTCTGTGTTAAATGTTGTCTTTTTTAGTGCGACGAAAAAAAAAACACGAACTGTGAGTCTATTAACCAGTTTCATTCATTCATTTTCATCTCCATCTTTACGAGTAGAATTTTCGATTTCAGTTGCATTCTTTCCGGCTCTTGTTCCCGGTGTATTCCTAAGTAATTTTGTGTGTCTGCTTGTTTTCGTTTTCATTTTCATTCCTTTACTTACGTTTTAATGAGCTTAAAGGAAATAAAAAAAAATCCTTTTCTAAGAGTGTGAGGAGGTTCATTCGTTTGATCTTCTTTTTCTGACACAATTTTTCTTACTTTACGTTCATTGCAGAGCGTTTGGCATTGAGAAATGTAAGGGAGAGAATGGGAATCAAAGAATAAACGTCAGCTAGTGAAGGCAGTTTAAGTGTGAAATACCTTTTCATGGTTAAATTTAAGAATGTTTGTCTGTATGTATGAATTGCCGTAAGGAAGTAATTGTTATATTCATACATAAGTACATAAACCTTTACAAGTAAGCCCACACAGCCTTCCATACAAATAAATACTCCTCATGCAGCTACATTTATACACTTAAACTTTAATTATTTTCCATTTCAACATTCCCTTTTGTTGGTATCTGGCTATGCTTTTTCCACAATTCTTGTGGCTTCTGTTATATTTCAAGGACAATATCAACAATCCAGACGAAGGATAAAAATCAAAAAAAATTTTGAGCACCAAACAATTTTACATTTTTACTGCACAGACACTGTTAAGTTAGCATAATTGAAAAGTTTGTTTCATAAATCGAGATAAATCACCTATCCCCCGTTTTACACGGAAGATAGGTTCCATAAAAAACCGTGTAACTCGAAAAATTCACTCTTATATGGAAAACCCGTGCTAAACGAAAATCACTATAAAAAAGCCCTTTTTGTCAGTTTTTAATATGATGAATAACAAACACATTGAACGTTATTTGCTCACCTTGAATAAATTTACGCTATCAATTATATATAAACACTAATTAAAAACAATGATGCTCTTTGTTTTGGTATTTCAAACAAACTAGCTTATACATACACACATAAAATTTAGTTTTGATCATAAAACGGGGAGTTCCCATCTTATCTATTTCCATCATAGACATAGTACATACATACATACATACATAATTGGCCATTACAACCCTTCAGTCAGGATTACGACCTAGCTTCTCACACCACTCAAGTTGTGTGCCTTAATTTAATACTTGAGTGGCGAGACCTACAGTTTAATGTCGACTCCGAACGACATATTTTGAGAAACTTTTACATGGCGGGTTTATTTACTCTCAGAGTTTTTGGCAGATATCTGCTGAGAGATAGTCGCCGAAGAAATATTTTTGTTTTTTCATATTTCTTTTTGACATCTGGCCTGGGGCTCGAACCCGGGCCTTTACGTCTAATAAGCGAACACACTACCTACTAGACTACGGCGACGACACATAGACATAGACTGCTAAGAATTCGTAACAACATACATTTTGTAGTGTTGTATTTTGACAGTAAAACAATTAAAATGTTATTGTAGATATAAGCAAATTATAGTTTAGTGTTTATAATTTCGTGTAAATGCCAAATTAATACATTTCGTTAAAAAAAATTGTTTTCAAAAACCGTGTAAGATCGAAAACGTGTAAAACGAATACCGTGTAAAACGGGGGATAGGTGTACTATAAATAAAAAATAGTGGGAGAAACGGACCTAGCGTACTGGATAGCCATGATATCAAGGATTCCAAAGCAAGTTCAATTACAGTCGAGCGATATCTAGCCGACGAAGCTAATTATTTATGTCAAATAAGCAAAAAATGTTTTCCATATAAATTGTTTAAAATGGGATAAAAATGGACTTGTGGGGGAAATGGATGGATATTCTTGGTATCAAGATTCCAAAACAGTTTTTGTTATGGTCGGGTATTACGTAGAACCGGCGATACCACTGACAAAGTTAATATAACAATGAAGCTAATATTTTTTTTTTTTGACAAAAAATGCAAATCTTCGATGAAAAAAACGTAAATCATCCACCGGAAAAAGTCATTGACACAAAAATTCAAATCATCGACCTAAAAATGTTAGTAATCGACTAAAAAATTCAAGTCATCGACCAAAAAATTCATGTCATCGGCCAAAAAATTTGCAAGCCAACGTCTAAAATAGACAAATCATCGCCCAAAAAAAAAATGGAAGTCATTAATTAAAAATATTCGAGTCATCGTCCAAAAAACTGCAAGTCATACAGCCAATAAATGCAAGTCATTAAACAAATAACTGCAAGTCATAGACAAAAAAAAAATCCTAATCATCTATCAAAAAATTTCAAACCATCAACCAAAAAATTCAAGTCATCGACCAAAAAACTCGAATCATCTACCAAAGAAGTGTAACTTGCGAAAAATACATATATTTATTTATATCCATTATACATAAATGCATATTAACTCAATTAGAATTATATACAAGAGTTTTACTCCATTTCCATACAATTTCATTTTATTTGTATTTACAAAACATGGAAAAATAGACCCTTTTTCAAAATGGTCCAGCTCACGAGAGGTCAAAGCTGGAGCCGAAATATTTTAAATGTCATCTTAAAAAAGTCCAAGGTTCATTTTTAAGAGGATACATCGAGCACTGTTTTGGTGAGTCGCTCTAATATACATACATAATTGACCATTACAACCCTTCAGTCAGGATTACGGCCTAGATTCGCACACCACTCATGTTGTGTGCCCTAATTTTATACTTGAATGTCTGGACCTACAGTTTAACGTCGACTCCGAACGACAGATTTTGAGAAACTTTTTCATGGCAGGTTTATTTACTCTCGATTTGATGTCTGGCCTGGGGCTCGAACCCGGGATTTACGTCTAATAAGTGAATACACTACCTACTACACCACGGCGACCACAATTTGTATTTACATACAGGACTTTTTTGCGGATCATTTCAAGAAAACAATTCGCTTCGATGGTTATACCTCGGGCCCCAAGTAGAGCCCAGCCATAAGAAAATCTGTAATTGAATAGTGGAAAGTGCACTGAATAAATATTAAATGAAGCAATTTACCTACATTTATTTATATTGTTGTAATAATCTATTACACTTCATTAACAATACACATATAGAGGTATGTCAATGGTAACCAAAGTTATATTTTCTACATAAAGGTTATAGTCGTTATTTGTATTATAATATAAAATTCAATAAACAGTGAAGCATTGAAAAGCATTTTTAGTTTCATACAACAAATGTATAAGATCTTAGAAAACATATAATAATGCTGTTCCATTTTGGGTACAATGGCCACAAGTATACTAAAATAAATTTTAAACTTAATTTTTTTTTACACAAAATATGTCAGTTATTAATTTCACAAATACCGTACTTGTTCCAAATTTAGAACAAAAGCATGGGCGGAGTTGTTGAAATGGACCAATTTATGTCTTTATACCGAATTAGCATACATAGCAAACAATGGTGGTAGTGTTTATTTACGTATGTACATAGTTGATATGGCTATATCAAATGCGTAGCATCTACATGAATTTTGTGAAGAAAATGCTATGGAGCAATTACAATTTCGTCGATCCAAAGCTAGGTTTTATCTAAAACAGTCGTCCAAAAGACATTCTGCTCGGCTCTCGTCATGAAATATTGAGGGTCTACATCTAGACAGAGCAGAGCATATTCCAGAAAAGCTTCCTAATCATGTGCGTTGCGTCATCTGCCACAATAGAAGCCGCTGGAGTTGAAAAAATGCAAAAAAAACACTCTAACACACATAAATGGCCATTGTACCAATTTGGGTACACTCCTCTAATGTTCTGTATTTTTTTACTTTTTTTTACGTTTCTGTTTTTTTGCTTTGTTAAAAATAAATATACATTTGAATTTTAAAAATTTAGTTTTATGTTTTTGTTTGGCTGTGAATGGGTTAAATATGTAAGTAAAGTCATATAAATATAGCACGGCTTAAATTAATTGAATATTGCTCATATTTGGCGAGCATAACTGTTGCATTGTTTGTGTAGAGAAATTGTTGAAATTAAAAAAGAAATTTTTTATGGAAATTTTTTAAAAAAATTTAAAATTTTGCTTATAAAACCATAATTTTTTAAGCCTACATTGAACTAAATTGCTTTCACTTGGCTGCAACCAAACTTATATCAAATATTTTGTTATTCACTGTAATTTATTGCAAACATCATTTCACTTCACTCTGCAAATCCATCGCTGCTCTGTTGCAACTAATATTTTATCAAATATGCACTTGTGTTTTAATGCGTTTGAATTTCATGTACCAAAACACATTTAAAACCTGGTCAAAACATTTCGAAAGTTGAAAAAAACTATTTAATAAAGGGAATACTAATGCCTGTCTTCAAAACGACACATACATACGTTAACTCATAATAACGGTATTGTACAGTTTTTTTATTTCTTTTCTTTTTTTTAATTTTTCTACATTTTTCCCAATTTTCTATTGACCATTCAATTTCATAACATCTACTGTAACTACACAATCATTCAGCAGTTAGTGATTTTTGGTGCACAAAATCTCGTATATTTACTTTGTCAGGACACCGCAAAATATCGTCCATGTCCAGCATTTGGGCAATGCCGTCCCGAATGTTTATGTTTTATGTTCACAATGTTTTTTTTTAATTTTTTTTTATTTTTATTTTGGCAATTATGTTGGATTATTTATAGCACGTGAACTTGTTGGTTACTGGGGTACATACTGTTATAAAAATGTGCACAATTCATGAACAGTTTATAGTGTTTGGAGGTGTTATTTGTATGGTAGACCAAGAGCAAATTTTAAGAAGTACCTCAGAGTAGTCTGGCTAATATCTTTTGAAGTATATAAGGGACAACAGAAGTCGCCATAGTTTAGTAGGTAGTGTTTTGGCTTATTAGATGCGAGGTTACGATTCAAACTCCAGGACATCAGACAACTCCAACAAAACGAAGTATAAATAAATACTTCTCCGGTGACGGCCTCTTAGGAGATTGCTGGCAAAAACTCTGAGAGTAAATAAACAATTGCCATGAAAAAGTTTCTCAAGAATCTGTAGAAACTGAGGGACCCGCCGCTCATTTAAAAAATGAACACACACAACATAAGTGATGTTGAGAAGCTAGGCCGTAATACTGACTGAAGAGTTGTTATGACCAATTATTTTATGTATGTAGTGGACAACGAGAACATAAAAAATACACCACTTGCTCGAGCCATTTGTACACCAAATTATATGCGTGACAGTAAAGGTTTTAATATAATATAGTAGCCTCCGGTTTAAGTCCAACATAGGTAATAAAATTCTTCCTCAAACTGGAAATTAGACTGATCTTTAGTACACCGAAAAGATATAGACGGGAACCGGTACAGAGTGGTAGGTTTCAATTTCAATCAGTGTTATAAAAAGGGCCATTGGCTAGACCTCCCTTTCGGATAAAAAAGTAAGGATTTGCAGGTTTGTCAAATCAAAGCTCATAAGCTTAGTGGCCTGTTATGATACCACATGAAGCTATGCCTCCAATACTGATTTATCAGTCACCAATAGGACTTCACATTTAAAGAATATCTCTCTAGCAATCAAGTTGAAAACAAGCCTGAAAGTGCAATGAATTTAGTGCTAGTTCCCAAACTCCCTTCTTTGGAAAGTGTAAATGAAAGAAGTTCATCTCAAGCGATCACCTCAATATCTTCAGCAGTTATTAGCAGGTAGACATATACTCTTCGGATGCCTACCTTATACGTATTGAGTTTTTCTACCGACTTAAAGAGAATTTACTTAGAATTTATTCGGAATTCGTGAAAAGCCCAATTTTGATCGAAGTTAAGACTATAAGGTAATATCCACATCCTAAAAGTCTACATAATTTGTTAGAATCCTAATAAGCTCCTTCTTGAAAAACTCATCAGCAGTAGTAACGATCGATGCTGTTCTCAGTTCACATTTAAAAGCAAAATCAGTGTGTTCAATGGATATGTAGAGTCCACCTTTTTATTTGGAGATGAAACATGACAAAACGTATTCATCCTTCTCAAAGGGATAGACTATGAATCAGTTGACAACTTCACATCGTAATATAATCTTCAGTGTTGCGATCCATTTCTGAATGAATACGTACATAAACAAGCAAACTTCATCCAAGAGCGTCAATAACTCCCTGAAAAAGTCTCTGTTTGATATGGCTTTGGACTGGTCCCTCATCAGTCGATAATTCTTTGAGAACGATGATGTCCAATCGGTAGCTGTCAATTGCAAACACAATACGTCAATGAATAACAACTTTTTGCCTGAATTAGATAATCTGTACAGCAACGACATATTGCAGCAAAAGGATGGCTTATCTTGCCACGAGTCTTTACGAATGATTTAAGGGCACACACATTTCGCGTGAAGGTGATATGGAGTCGCCTTTAAGATCAAGTGATTTGACCCCATCAGCCTTCTTCTAATAGGGTTTTCTTAAGTCACAGGTGCATGCAAATAAGCCATATGCCATAACTATGCTCGAAGCCAACATAACCAACAGTAGACGCCGTAGTCTAGTAGGTAGTATGTTGGTAGATTAGATGTGAGACCACTGTTCAAACCCCAGTTTAGACATCTCCGACAAACCTAAATATGAAAAAAAAAATATTTCTTCTGTGACTTCCTTTCAGCAGATTTCTAGCAAAAACTCTGCATTACTCATGTATAAAATTAACACCCGCAACATGAATGATGTGAGAAGCTAGGATGTAATCCTGACTGATTATGGACTTTCAAACGAATAAAAAAATTCAATGATATCTCTCGCACATTCTGTTTCACAGAAAAAGTAAGAGGTACAGATAAATGGCCGGAGATGAATGTTGTAACTGAAGCTGTTGAACTATAGACTTTGGTTTGGTAAAAAACAAAATTTAAATTGAAAGATAGACTTTATCTTAAGCTTCCATAGTTTTGATTAACAACGCAAGTCGTTTGAGGTTGTCAGTACTTCATACTTATCTTAGTATGAAGTCACTATGCCTTCAACCAAGCTGATACTGAGCGCAATGTTGTAATGAAAAGTGGAACTAATGTTAAAGCCGCAAGACATCCACTATTGTAAAAAAAATCTGTCATTCGTCATTAGATTTAGTCTCAAAAATAATATCAAATTACACAAAATTTCAACAAACTTGTAAAAAACCCAGCTTGAAATATATATGTACGTCTGCCTATTTGCCACATATTTGATATTATTCGCTTATCTACTGTGAGAAAAATTCGCTAAGCAACTGCCTCACATCGAAAACATGCACACTTATATACTCAAACTTTGATGCACATATGATGCTGCCATTGCAGCAGGAGCCCTTTTTTGTAAATCCCGGTTATAAAAATATTGTGTGTCTGGCATCAGGTAGGGAGACGACAAAACAGCAACACGTACTCGTTAGCTGTTCACCAGATTTTTATTTTATGCTGTCATCAAACCGGTATTAGGATTACTTTTTCTTTTTTATTTTTGCAACCCAAAAAAAATTGTTTTGTTTTTTGTCTCATCCTTCATCACCAGCAATAAATATCTTGTGGCTTTAAATATACGGGGTCACGTTCCATGATTCAATGGCAAATGCTGAAGAGGTAGATAAAAATCAACGTTGGCCGTTGGTCCGTTGATGGGCATACATATGGACAATTTAGTGTATTAGTGGCATGGGACTTGTGCTACGACTAAGCGATATTTACTACATTTGTTAACATTTGTGAGTGAATATTTGAAAATTGTTAGCCGAATTCCATGCAGGCTGGCTTATAGGCTGTAGGTTGGCTGAAAGTTTCGAAGAAGGATGAGTTAATTTAATATATAGCGGGTAGCAGATGGTCATGGTTGCTGTTTGGCAATTTTTTAATGGCATTGAGCAGCTTTGAATACAAAAATTGGTGACTACAAAAAAAAAAATGGGAAAAGAAATGGAACGTATCCTGAATTTTTTTGAGAGCAAAAACCCAAGAGTGGCATATTTCATCAAAAAGTTTCTAATGAGACTCAAAGAAAATAACAATTCTAATTAATTCATTTTAATTGAATTTTAAAAATAAAATAAAAACCGCTGAATAAAAGTGTTCCTACATGCATAGAAAAAGAAATCGCTTAGACTACCTGAGTCCAAGTAAAAATAGATTGAGCACTTTTTCTCTTTAAATTTCAGTAAAATAATGTACGTGTGTGAGATATCATCGAAGATTTTTATTCGCTCAAACACCTATTGATGCCTTTAAATATTCGTCACGGCTTCTATGGGTGGAGCTTATCCGAAATGTAAAATTTTCAATGATTTCGGCGCACAAAGCAGACTATGTTGGTTTTGAAAACCTCTATGTTTTACGGCTTATTCACATGCACCTGCGGCTTAAGAAAACTCCACAAGAAAATGGGCAAACTGCGTAAAATGCACGATCTCGATGTCCAGTTCGCATCACTTCCTCGTGAGATAACCATGCCCTCTAATGGTTCCTGCAGAACTTCCAATGTGGCATGAGTTGAATGAAACGTAGCGTACGCATATCGTTGGCGTAAAGTTAATCAAGTTCAGGTTAAAAGAAGTTGGAAATCGTCGACCCATAGTGCTTACCGTGGAGTTGCCGTAGTCTAGTAGGCAGTATGTTGGCTTATTATACGTAGAGCCCGGGTTCGTATCTCAGGTCAGACATCAAAACGAAATATGAAAAAAAATATTTCTTCTGCGAATTACTCTCAGCAGATTTCTGGCAAAAACTCTGAGAGTAAATAAACCTGCCATGAAAAAGCTTCTCAAAAATCAGTCGTTCGTAGTCGACGTTAAACTGTAAGTCCCGCCACTCAAGTATAAAATTAACGCACACAAAATGAGTGGTGTGAGAAGCTGTCCGTTATCCTGACTGAAGGTTTGTAATGTCCAATTATGTATGTATGTATAGTGCTTGTCGTTGACTGTGATGGCCTTGCGAAAATCTCAAAGGAATACGCACCGATGATGCCGTCAGCCCTAAATTCACAACCAAATTGTAACTCTTAGGGATTGGCTTCGTAAAAAAAAACCCATTTATCTAGAAAGTAGAAAATGACAAAGAACATCTAGTGGTTTGTATGAGGGGCTTATAAATGCTGTGAATTGTTAGCAAATTGCCCTCGGCTAGACACGGTTTGTTACTAAACCCTGGGTACTTAAGAATTCTTCTTCTCAGATTCCCAAGCGCCAAACGAAGATAGAAAAGACCTTCTGTGTTATTCACTTCTTCCTAGTCATTGCAGCTTTTGCTGTAGTTGTTATGATGTATTCCCCATTTCCTCTCATAAAACCCCAGAGCCCAATATCACATTATCAGTGCTATAAGATTCCTTTAACGAAAGCTTGATAGGTTCGATGCAACTTCAGTTCTCCATATATCCATGATGAGCCAGAACTGTCTAGGGTCTTTATATGTAGGTCCATTATTTCACCTCAACTTTGCCAATGAATGGAATTATTGTGAGCCCATTTATTTGGCTCTCCACAGAGGAACTTCATTATCATGCAGGAATTCATTTGAATTTTGTGATGCCAGCTTTAGCAAGTGTTTAGCCTTGATCTGTCTGGTATCTCTACAAGTGATATCTCATAACTCCATTTTATCGTTGCCAACGAATGGAGTTTTTCCAATATCATGAAGTAATTCATCAGAATTTTCTAATATGACAGCTTTAGCAAGCGCATCTCGCTTGTGGTGAAGTCGCCGTAGTCCAGTAGGTAGTGTGTTGGGTTACCAGACGTGTGTCCACCATTCAAACCCTAGGCCAGACATCTGCAATAAAACGAAATGTGAGGAAATATTTCTTCGACAACTTTCTCTGAGAGTTAACAAAATTGCCATGAAAAGTGTCTTAAAAATATTTCGTCCGGAGTTGACTTTAAACTGTAGGTCCCTGGCACTCATATATAAAATTAACACGCACAACATAAGTGCTGTCAGAAGCTAGGTCGTAGTCCTGACTGTACGGTTGTAATGACCAATGTATGTATGTATGTATTGGCCTTGTTATTGCCCTGGATGATACCGTGGCCAGGGGGATAACCGTGGAATGTCTCACTATCTCCTGCAGAGTTATCCTGCATTCTTGGAGAATCTTAGATGTACACATTCTCTGTGGCTCTATTTGGTCGTTTTACTGCCTGTAAATATGCCCATATCAACATACGATTTGCTCTTATATCAAAGTCGCATGACGGCTATTTTAATATGCAGCAAACTGAGGCAAAATGAAAATTTCATTCAGACACAACATGAAATCGTCAGAAGAGATTCATTTGAGTGCCACAATAACTTGAAAACAGAAAAAAAACAACAATTCCAAGATCATGGTAATTGAGAAGGAATTGAAAGTTAAGTGTTGGATGAAAGTGAAAAGGTTGAATTATTTGTTCTTGATATGATTGATTGAAACAGTCGTAGTCAATTAGACGTAGCTTATTAGACGTCAGACCAAGGTTCAAACATCAGGTCAGAAATTTCCAATTTGCACCTAAAGGCTGTAATGACCAATTCTGCTGCTGAAGATTTGGAAGAAGAGGAAAACAGAAGTTCGTCTTATGAATTGACGAAAGTATTGACAGCAACAAACATGTCAATAGGCTGTTTATCGCTAAAGATGCAACAGAGAACCGAATGCCTTTAGTAGTTTGGAAGAGAAAATATTACAAATTTTTACTCAGATTGCTGTTTCTTGAAATGTTGTAGTTACTGTTTGTTACTGCTCTTCTAATATTTATCTCACGTGACAAACATTAAAAGAAACATATAATACTTAAATATTTCTTAATAATCAACCGGGAGCGTCAGAGCTGTTACAACAACAACTGCCGTGGACTCAATTCTAATAAGCCAACACACTACACATTAGACTACGGCGAGGGATTACAGTATTTAATTTTTTTAACCACTTTAAACTGTGTAGTTATTGAACAAAATTACATTAAATGTGTCCAAAAAGTATAGAACAACAAATTCCATTATTTTACCACAAATTCAATACGCCTCCAGCCCACATGCCTAACAAAATCAAGATTTCGATTTAAAGTATTAAAGTAAAGTTAGAATTTTATGACGAAATTAGAAATAAAGAAATAAATGATCTCAGACACAAGCAGCATTACCAGTCAGATAGACAGATAACATTATGGCTCATATTGAATGAATGAATGATTTTCAAATGTTTGTGTGAAATTAATCCTTAATTATGTTCTTCTCATGAATATCATTTTGTTTTTGCTGATTTAGAGTTTGTAGCTTTAGAAAGTTTTTGCCTTTGTAGGCTTTCTTGTCTATGTATTTAATATTTAAAATGATTTTAATAATTATGTGTTTATGAAGTATATTCTATACAACGATATGCATACGTACTCACTTATAAGTTTCAATTCAGAATTAAAAGGTTTTTCAAATTATCATTTAAAATCATTTCATTAATGTGCCTTAAGGAGCTTAGTTGTATGTTAGTCTGTGTGTTAATTTGTTAATAATCTAAGGCAACTGGAAAGCATTTAAAACTTATTTAAGCATGAAATTAAATTCTGTGGTTTATTTATTAATTTCTTTAGAATGCCATTGCTTAAGAAGTAGTATGATTGTAAGCTTTCAATCTGTTTCCAGTTATATATGCCTATACAAGAAATATTAAAAGAAATTGTGAAGGCATTTTACTGACCTATAGTTACTTTTGGTTTAATATAGTCGTTTGGAAAAATGAGGTAAAAATGAATTAAAACGTCTAGACCACTTACACAAAGACTATTTATCTTACTGGTTTTCAATGCTTTTTCATGTTTCACATAGATACATACACACATAATTGATCATTATACCTCTTTAATCAGGATTATGACCTAGCTTCTGACATAGGTAATCTACTCTCAGTAGATTTAGAGAAGTCGCAGAAGAAATATTTGTCCTATTGTTACGAAAATGGAAATGGTAACGGTAGACAAAAGCTACAAAAACAGAAACAATCAATTTATTTACATGATAAAAAAGTAAGCAAAAATTTACCAACAACACCAGTATAAAAAGGGGATAAACAAATAAACAAAAATGCAACATCAAACAATGTAAACAAAATACACAAAGAACAATGAAACCGCGATGTTTACATTTGTGCAGATCTCGAGAAGGCGAAGCCGCAAACATTCATCAGACAAGGCAAGGCAAAGCAGGCAACTAGTTAATAAAAATTCAGTCAGTCTTGCATGAAGACACGCTGAGTGTGAAGAGAGTAGTCGAGCATTGAAGATCTCCGTTATAAAGATCTGTCCTATAATTGCTTAATGAATGTTGCTGTTTACACAAAGAGTGCAAGCAAAGAATAATGACAAACAAAGCAATTACTGTTGTATGCATCAAATTGTGAACAGTGGCATACAGAATTGTGCGAACAATGAAGAATGTAAACACAAATTTAGTTTTATTTTATTTGCAAGCTACGAACTTATATTTTAAACGTTTTTAAAAACGTAAAAATATTTTCATTTTGATGTCTGACCTAGAATTTGAACCGAGGGCTCACGTCTAATAAGCCAACACAATACCTACTATACTACGGCGACTTTCCATGTTTAAAGCTAGTTAAAGAAGTTTCTTTTTCTAACCGAGTGATTATAATCGAATCATTTTGTAAAATAACTTACCCCCAGGGTAAATATTTTGATCTACTCTCTTCTATTCTGAACTTATATACTATTTTGTAGATGGCATATAATTTCGATCGATCTTGCGGATTGCTTTTAAGTCGCCGGTGTATGCGAATATGTTACAAAATATAGCGTTCCTCAAAGCCAATATCCATACCATCGGTAACATTTAGACTGATTTACGCGCCGGAGTCATGTAAGAGTGCATATTTCGGATGCGAACAATCTGGAGAAGTCGTAACGGACATTTGAACGGTGTTATATTCCAAAAATAATAGCGCCAAAAGATCTTGTTTTTTTAAGCTGAAATATAAGAATCGCTTAATAAAAGACCCTATCATTACGAAAATGAAAACGGTGTTTTGCTTTTACATCGTTTAATATTCAAATTATAAGCAAAAGCTACAAAAACCAAAAACAATGAACTTGTTTACATGATAAACAAGTAAACAACAATGCAACAACAAACACTGCAAGAATAAAGTAAACAAAAATACACAAACAATAATGAAACAACGATGTTTACATTTATAGAGACCTCAAGAAGGCGAAGCCGAGAATATTCAGATTCAGAACATTCATCAGACTATTTATATTGCCATATTAAAAGGCAAGGCAAAGCAGGCAACGCAGTTAGTAAAAATTCAGTCAGTCTTAAGTGAAGACGCCTTGCGTGTGAAGAGAATAATCGTAGTTTACATATATCCGTTATTAAGATCATCGAGCAATTGATATTATTTACGCAAAAGAGTGTAAAGAGGAATAACAAACAAAGCAATTGTTGTTGTTTACATCAAGTTGTGAACAGTGCCACACAGAATTGTGCGCACAATAAAGAATCTTAATTAATATGAAACAAAAATGTTTTTTTAATTTATTTGCAATCCAGGAGCTCATATTTTAAACGCTATTAAAGAAGTAAAAACGTAACTAGTAATTATTATCCAGAATACTATATATCCTCAAAATTCCGTTTTAATATAACAGCACCATTCAATTCTATTTTACCATAATCTTACAGTAGCATATAAATATAAATTAATTATATTTTCAATACAAATAATCAATTAAAAACCATTAGACAACAACAACAACATAAACAGAAATTATTTATGAGCACATATACGTATCAGCAACGACATCCCCAAACAGAACTACATAAATAGGCATCATTAATGTCTCAGAAGATATTAACATGAGCATTTGGCCAATAGACAATTTAGGCAGTTCATAAAGATTAGCTGGTACATAATATACTACAATATGATGTTATCGTATAAACATACATACATAGATACCAATAAATTAAGTCTACTGCCATACAATTATGTTGGGAATAATTTGTAAAATATGAGAAGCTTACTTTAAATATGAAATTAATAAGGAAAATATAATTTAGTATGTATTTAGTTTTTATGATGGTTGTAGTTCATGTGCATCGTTTGAAATATTGTAATAAATTTTTGAATAATTCGACTTGGTCTCAGGCTTGCTAGGGGACTTTTTTATTCATAAAAAAGAAAGTTTTACATCACTCGCTTTATAATCCAGATCGTACTCCTTCTGACTACCATTAGTTCGATGCAGAGCACTTCTTTTAAATACGCTTCATTTTAGAGTATTTTTCTTAGCTTCCAAAGAATTGAAGTAAGCCCATGGTTTAAGCCCCAGGTTACACTTCAAAATGAAAATTGAAAAGTATTTCTTCGGAAACTTCTTCTCAGCAGACTTCTGGAAAAAACTCTGTGAGTAAATAAAATTGCCGTGAAAAGTTTCTTAAAAATTTGTCGTTCAGAATCGATCTTAAACTGTAGGTCCCGCCACTCATGTATGAAATTAACGCACACAACATAAGTGGTGCGAGGAGATAGGTCGTAATTATGACTGAAGGCTTGTAATGATTACAACACTTTTATTGGCAGCCGCAAGCATTAAGCCATAAAACTTGTATATCTCATAATATAAGAAGGGATAGTATCCTATGTTACCGATTATTGTGTTTATTGATTGAACTTGCGACTGTCTTTCAGTATTCTAAACGATCGAAAATAAGTAATAAAAGTCTAAACTAATCCACTTGTACATTACACTGAAATATTGAGCCGAATACTTGACGTACTATTTATAAGTAAATTTACAAATTCAAGATTTTATGGCAGTTTGTTCATATCTCTTACTTATTCACCACTTATTTCGTAGTTAATTATTGAGATAGACAAACAAATAAATATAAACACCTTTGTACCTCTGGTGGTAATAATTAAGTGTTTAAGTATTAATGCTCACAAACAAAAATTTATTGCATCATAAATATTTAATACTAAAAGCATTTGTTAAGGATAGGCATGAGTTTAATTATCGTTTGAATTAAAAAAAAAATGCAAACGTCTAAAGCACATTTCCGTATAACCCTTAGAATAATATTAATAATTTATTTTTTAATGTTAAAACAAGTGCAATTTTAAATCATATTTTTACGAAAATGAAAATTCAAGATACTGGTGTTTTGTTTTTACATCGCCTAACATTAAAATTATAGACAAAAACTACAAAAACAAAACAATGCAATAAACAAACCTGTTTACATATTATCGTACTGCTTAATATAACAGCAAACACCAGCTTAAAAAATGGTAAACAATAAAAATAATACATACGAGAATAAATGGAGATTTCGAGAAGACGAAGTAATTCGCCTTCGAGGGCATTCATCAGACTGTTTACTCTGGCAAGGCAAAGCAGGCAAGTGAGTTAGTGAAGTTCAGTCAGTCTTGTGTAAAGACACGATGTGTTTGAAGAGAGTAATCGTGGTCTGAAGATCTCCGTTACAAAGATCTGTCAAATAATTGTCTTGTAAATGTTAGTGTTTATGCAAAGGGTGTAGACAGAGGAATAACAAACAAAGCAATTAATGTTGTTTATATAAAGTTGTGAACAGTGGCACACTGAATTGTGCGAATAATGAAGATTGTAATTAAAACTAAACACTAATTTATTTTAATTTTATTTGGAATCCACGAGGTCATATTTTAAACGTTTTTAAAAGGTAAAAACGTAACAATATTAGCACTAAATATACAGCAACCTATCAAACCTGTTTTAGACAAGAACTTGACTTCAGATTTGAGAAATAAGAATATGTATCAATTATGTTAAATCAATTTTTTATATTTCAATTTTTATTTGTTATGTATCCAATACATTAATAGAAAGTTCTATTCAATTTTGTTTTATGAAACAGCAATAACGAGCTATTTTTCCATTAAATACCAAAGTTTCAAATATACGGTCTAAAGATGTTATTCCCATAAATATTCAAAAAGATGAGTAGATTAGAATCATACTCATAATTTCTGATACTTATACGCATTTATACTTATTTTAATATCATATTCATACTTCTCATATTCAAAGTTTGAAGTACTCATCATACTCATACTTAACAATACGTATGATGTTGTTGACTTCGACTCTCCATGAGGCAACATTTACAAGTATTACAAAATAAGTATGATTCACGTACGAACACTACAATACTCACTAGAAGGTTGTGTGTTTGCTTTGTTTGCTCTCTGTGTCTTTTTCTTTTTTTGTAAATGCAACAACAACTAAGATGAATGATTTGAACCACTAGAATCATTTATAAGTATAATATGTATTTTTCTAAATTTATAAATCTGAACGATTAGTCTTATGAATCAAACATATTTCGAATGGTATGAGTTTGATGTCAACGTTATACACATACTCATTGCAATTTGTACTTATAAATCAATGTTGTAGTGAGTACGAATGAATCAGTATAGTTGAATTTCAATACTGTTGACTCACTCATACTCAAAATTTAATGAGTACTTATGAGTAGCGAAAAAACGATTCATTGCTGATCTCTGGTTGGCATGACTAATTAAGTAAGTAAGTATATCCATCAAACTTATGACACAACATAATTCAAAATTTATTTTAATCGAACAAAAGCATTTTTGCTTCAATTGCTCATTACCAAATACGAGTTTTCTTCGAAATAGAAAGCAATACGAACAAAGTTTTTTGGTAATAGCATGCCTGTTAACCATGCACTCCTTGTTCTTTACAACGTTTTCTTCAAATCTGATCATATTGTTGTAATTCTAAAAGTTTACGATTTATAGTAAGCATTTACAGCAACAACACGTACCGAATTACTACTCATTACTTACTTATCTCTTGCAATCAATTCAAAAAACAAAACAAATCTTATAAAATGCAATAAAGTGTACAAAAGAATAGAATTTATTAACAAAACGTTTTTATAAAAAGACACCAAATAAAAGAATACAATGGATACAATACACCAGTACTTGATTCTGACTTAAGCACACATACTATCTTCTCTCAATATATAGTATTTATTAAAGTACTTAAAATCTTTAAGTATTTCTACATTTTATTGACAAACCCTTCCAAAACAGGATACACAAACCACGCAATAAACATTCTGTAAACTATATTGGAGCTTGCCATGAAGACTATAAAACAACGACCGGGGGAAACGAGTTGAAATAAAAAATTACCTTCTATTGACCACGTTCATAAAATTGTTAACAACACTAAATGTGGTCAAAATGTGGATATTGTGTTCGAGGGTAGAAATATTAGTTTACTGGCACATGAAAACGATAAATTTGAAACGCAGTGAAAAGGTCATTCCGTATATTTTATCCTTCTTTTGTTGTTGAGAGAGATTTCTGCTATCTGCTGTCATATGTACAACTGAGCTGCAATGAACGAGATTAAGATATAGGGTCAAAGTAAATTTGCTAAAGTCACAAAAGCTTGCAAAGATTTTCAGGTTGGTACATCTTATTGAACAATATTCAGCCTTTGTCATCAACGTATTAACTTACGTAAATAATCCTGCATATTAATCCTTCTGTAATAGTTATTGTGTGGTTTTTGTGGTGAAGCGGTGGCTTACGATCTCTTGTGTTCCCCTCATGCTATAGGGTATCCCTATAATGTCGTCTTAAAGTCGTCTTAGTTCCCTGCCAAGCACCTGGTATGTTTCCTTTTACACACATAACTGGTCATTAAAATTCTTCAGACAGGATTACGATGCAGCTTCTAACAAAACTTATGTTGTGTGTGTTATTTATATACATGAGTGGTGGGACTTGCAGTTTAAAGTCGACTTCGAACGACAGATTTATTTTGAGAAACTTTTCATGGCAATTTTATTTATTCTCAGAGTTTTTGCCAGAAATCTGATGAGACTCAGTCGAAATATTTTTCATACTTCGTTTTGTTGGAGACGTCAAACATGGGGTTTAAAACGAGGCCTCACTTCGAATAAGCCAGCACACTACCTGCTAGACTACGTCTATAACGTGTTTCCTTTTAGGATATGCTAATTCCTCACAGGTTCCAAGAATAAGCTCCGATGGTTTATTCTCATCATTGTCTTATTCTTAATAACTGCACTCGGAGTCTACAGTGCCCGTGAAAAGACCGGCTACCAAATTCAGTTATTTCTGGATATTGCATGGTTCAACTCCCCTCCTATTGAATTTCCCAACAAACCTTTGATTGCCTCACATCCACTTGACTTGAAGAGTCTTTGCAGTTCTTTATCTTTCCGATCATTCAGGATACCCTTCTAAACATTTCCTCCCAGAGAATTCGCACATGATCTGGAACCCAGCAGAGGTATACCTTATTTTTAATACTTAGCTGTTTAAGCTTCTCCTTGCAGTTCCACACTACCTTCGATTGAAACTCATAGGAGGCGAGTGCTGGAGAGGCAGTCAGACTGATAAATAGTATTGCTATGTTAGGTGTTTTATAGCTCCTATACAAGTTGAATTGAGCACATCTTTCGATAGTACAGGTTTTCGATTGGAAAATATCCGTTTTTGATCGATCGCATACGACAAAACAGTTGCTCTTTCTGGAGAGCGTGCAATTTCATACATTTATACATTTTTGATACTAAGTGACAGTGCGTCATTATTTCCGAAACTCAAAAGTGTACTGGTACCGTCAAGGAGATAATTAAGACGACAATCCAATGCTAGCCATTTTTTAAACATGTCTATCATTATCGTAGCCACAGCCTCTAAAGGCTGTCTTAACTATCATGTGCACCGGACTTAAATCCAAACAGCCTTCAGAACCGCTGCAGAGCAGTTTTTCATTTCCCCTGTTATTTGAACACACGTTAATCCCTGTATCCTGTCCAACCCAGACAATCGCCCCAATCGTTAGAATTGGTTTGACCATTATGGTTTACGTACAGTGCCTAACTCCAAAGATTGTATTTTTTAATTGTTGTAAACAGGGTGTTCATTTAATGTAATGTACAAAGATACATACATAATCGGTTACTACAAACCTTTAGTCAGGATATCGACCTAGCTTCTCACACCATGTGTGTATGTGTGTTATGTTATACATGAGTGGCAGGACCTGCAGTTAAAGACTTCGAACGGCAGATTTTTGAGAATTTTTTCGCAGTATTTTATTTATTCTCAGAGGTTTTTCCACAAGACTGCTGAAAGTTAGCCGCCGAAGAAGTATACAAATCTCGTTTTGTTGGAGATATCTGAACGGAGTTTGAACGGTGTCCTCACGTTTAATAAGCCAACACACAACCTTCTAGACTACTTCGACTAGACTACGACAACTCACTGGTAGTAAACTCTTTAGTATTTGGATACTTCAAAACTTGCTAGTGTTATTGCTTTACACGTTCCTAAGTAACTAACTTGAGCACTTGGATATTATAACCTTTAATCAGGATTACAACCTAGCTTCTCAAGCCACTCATGTTGTGTGTGTTAAATTTATTCATGAGCGGCGGGACGAACAGTTTAAGGTCGACTCAAAACGTCGGATTGGGGAAACTTTTCATGTCAGTGTTATTTGCTGTCAGAGTTTTTGCCATAAGACTGCTGGGAGGAAATGGCGGAAAAGAATTATTTCCTTTCATTTCGTTCGAGCCTGAGCAAGTGTTTGAACCATGGGCTCTCATCTAATAAGCCACCACATTACCTACTAGGCTACGGTGATCTCATCTCTACCTCTATCTTTTTATTTACGATTTTAACTAATTGGATCAGCATCCAATTATAATTAACACCTGTAATTGATGCGATACCATTTAACCAAATAAATTTAACAATTTATGCCGAATATACTCTGTTTCATGTCCTTGCATAAATAAAATCTCACTTAAAAATAAACTGATGAGTCTCCACTGGGGGCAAACGATGCAAATCAAGAGAAACAAATTGCCAAAGAAAACTGAAACGAATGAAAAGAATACAGCATAGAGAAGTACTTTCAATAGAAAAAAAGAAAAAAAAATCTGGTAACTGCTTAATGAAAATATTTAACGAAAATCAAATCTGCAAGAAGAAAAAGGAGGAAAATTGTAGAAGAGAATAGTAATGAATATAGAAATCTTTTGATAATAAAGCAAAGTAAATACTGTTACGAAAATGGAAATGGTGTTATTAAAATAATAAACAAAAGCTCCAAAAACAAAACAACGGACTTGATCATGTATAAAGTAATAAACAAAAACTCCAAAAACAACATAAGGCAGTTGTTTACATGATCAACGAAAAAGTAAACATATAGCAACAAAAACAATGGGCTTGATCGCGTGATCAAAGAACAAACGAGAATATAACAACAACATCAGTAAACAAGGGGACAAAGTAAACAAGCAACAATAACATCAGGTATAACAAGAGAAAAGGGACAAAGTAAACAAACAACAACAACGCTACAAGGATAGATGTAAACAAGATCCACTAACAACAATAAGGGAAGCGAGTTGTTTACATTTTTAGATTGTTCCCGAAGGCAGTCATTCTCTGCCAAGGGCATGCATTAGACTGATGATCCAGCGATATAAAAGGCAAGACAAAACGAGCAACGACGAGTGAGTAATAATTCAGTCAGACTTGAGTGCAGACAAGTTGCGTGTGGAGATAATCGAAGTTCGAAGTTATAACGAACGAGTGTACAGAAGAATAACAATAAAAGTAAATTGTTGTTGTGTACAAGAAGAATAACAATTCTAAGCCAAATTGTTATTGTGTGAATAAATTTCAACACAGGGTGCACACAGATTTGTGCAGACAATAAAGAATTGATTTTGAAATTAAACACTAATTTACTTTTATTTCATTTGCAATCCACGAACTCATATTTTTAACGTTTTTAAAGGGTAAAAACGTAACAATTGGTGTCAGAAGTGGGATTGCAAAATCCAAAAATAAAAGTAAAAGTAATAAAGAGAAATCACAACCAAAATGAAGCTCCCCGATCTAAAAGTGGAACGGCTTAAACGTGAGTTGGATAAACTCAAGCTGCCAACAACGGGCACTAAAAATGAACTACAAAGGCGGTTAAGGGAACAACTGCAGTTTGAGGGTATCGACATCGATTCCTACGAGTTCGAGGATGACGAGGAACGAGAGCTCAAGGCACCTGCATCCCCTAGCTGTATCGACATAAACTCGTTGCTAGCAGCCATGATGGAAAAAATGGAAGTAGCAAATCAACGAATGCAAACAGCTATGGTGGAAAAAATAGATGTAGCTTCAGCCGAAAATAAGAAAATGCACGAAGCTTCTAGAGCCGAAAATCTAAAACTTCTGGCTGAGTTTCGAAAAGAGAGTGAACAACGGATGGAAAAAATGCAAGCAACATCTAGAGTCGAAAACCAGAAACTTCTGGCCGAATTAAAAGCAACATCTGGAAAGCTGGATGACATACTCGAGTCATTCAGCAAAAGGGTAACTAGTGACGAAGGAAAGGTGGCAAGCTTAGAAAAGATAGAAGACACGACAGGAATCAATTTAGAAAAGTCCGTCGAGGGAAAACTCATTAGGGAGGAGGAGAAGATCGACAACCTCCAGAGCCAGCGACAGGAACCAGTGCGAATCTCATCAGAAGTAGCCAGCAGTAACGGATGGGACGACGAAGAGAAGGCTTTGGAGCCAAACTTGGCGTTAAAAGGTCCCGCAGCCGAGATTCGAGAAAGCATGCCAGACAGCTGCAAAAACAACTACAACGACATAATGGTGACGCTACAGCGTAGGCTTGGCAACGAACACAAGCGCGAGCTGTACAGTAGGCAGTTAAGGTGCTGTGCGCAAGAGGCTAATGAGCCGCTTCCAGCCCCTGCAATGGATGTCGGGAGGTTAGTGCAGCTCACATACCCGGGAGAAATCCATCCCCTGGTAATAGATTTTAAAACCAAGGCCCTGGTAAATGGTATACGCTACCCTGGCGTCAAACTAGCGGTATGTTCTGCACAAAAGACGACCTTTGCAGAGACCGTGACCTCTGCAGTAGCCCAGGAGACCGCTCGAACGATTTCTAGACCAGAAGTAAGCGGTGTGCGAAGAATGGAAGTCGTGGGGGAAAAAGGGTGCCTTGTGCGGAAATTTAAGAAGTTGTTAAAGCAAGTCTTTGAAGAAACCGGACGAAAGGCCAAGCTTAGATGTTGCAGCGGTGGAAATGGTGGTCATCTTCCTAGAAAACTGGAAAGGGCCACGAGGAAGGTCAAGTTCCGTCTCACCAAGGGAATAATACACTGGCGAGTTACCAGCACAACACCAGAGTCCCCGTTACACTAAAAGGGAAAATAAAGCGAGCTATCACTGAGGAGCAAGTGCTGGCCTCCCACAAACGAGGTCCCCACAGGTCCGAGTAAGAAGACCCGAACGACGCCGCTTCACCCACAGACAGAAAGATAGAACGGTTTAATCGAACCCTGGAAAGATACTGGCGGAAAGTAGTGAGCGAGCAGCAGAAGGATTGGGAAGAACATATTCCGAGGCTATTACTGACGTATCGAGCTGCGATATATGGTGCAAAGTCTGAATCACCTGCCAAGGCTATTTATAGGAGAAGAGATAATGAGCCTATTCGGGACGAACAGGCTTAAGTGGGCGGCAGTGTTACGAAAATGGAAATGGTGTTATTAAAATAATAAACAAAAGCTCCAAAAACAAAACAACGGACTTGATCATGTATAAAGTAATAAACAAAAACTCCAAAAACAACATAAGGCAGTTGTTTACATGATCAACGAAAAAGTAAACATATAGCAACAAAAACAATGGGCTTGATCGCGTGATCAAAGAACAAACGAGAATATAACAACAACATCAGTAAACAAGGGGACAAAGTAAACAAGCAACAATAACATCAGGTATAACAAGAGAAAAGGGACAAAGTAAACAAACAACAACAACGCTACAAGGATAGATGTAAACAAGATCCACTAACAACAATAAGGGAAGCGAGTTGTTTACATTTTTAGATTGTTCCCGAAGGCAGTCATTCTCTGCCAAGGGCATGCATTAGACTGATGATCCAGCGATATAAAAGGCAAGACAAAACGAGCAACGACGAGTGAGTAATAATTCAGTCAGACTTGAGTGCAGACAAGTTGCGTGTGGAGATAATCGAAGTTCGAAGTTATAACGAACGAGTGTACAGAAGAATAACAATAAAAGTAAATTGTTGTTGTGTACAAGAAGAATAACAATTCTAAGCCAAATTGTTATTGTGTGAATAAATTTCAACACAGGGTGCACACAGA
The DNA here is from genome assembly GCA_930367235.1 of Sarcophaga rosellei. Taxonomy (NCBI): domain Eukaryota; kingdom Metazoa; phylum Arthropoda; class Insecta; order Diptera; family Sarcophagidae; genus Sarcophaga; species Sarcophaga rosellei. Next base: position 28,385,640 of record OV884021.1, on the reverse strand, counting down.
TTTGTGCAGACAATAAAGAATTGATTTTGAAATTAAACACTAATTTACTTTTATTTCATTTGCAATCCACGAACTCATATTTTTAACGTTTTTAAAGGGTAAAAACGTAACAATACTAACAAGCAAAGGAAATATACTGTGCGATTATTACGATATGGAACTGGTGTAATAGAGATGATAGTCTGCAAATTCAAAGGGATTTGATTCTACGCGTCCTTTTGAATACTTATTGCTGATCTCTTACATGTACCTATTAGCTTCGAACGGACTGTTTCAGAACTGCAGAGTAGGGAGATTTGCGCGACGACTTAGTTAAAGATATTTTTGTCTGTGGTTTACTTCCGAACTATTCCCAGATCAAAGAAAGATTGTTAAGCGAAAGTAAAATTACCCTTGAGAAAGCTTTGGAAATAGCTAAAAATATAAACTCCGCAAAAGAAAACACAAGCCAGTTGCACCAAGAAACAAATTTTGTTGGCGCTTTAAATAAGTCGAATATTTACAAGAAACAAATAAATCAGCCAGCATATGTTAATCAACGTCATTCAACTTATTCGTCAAAGCAACATTCATCAGTTAGAAGACCCACTTCATCGAATATCCAACAGCAACAATGTAGCGGATGTGGACAAACTCACAGGAAAAAATGTCCAGCTGAAAACATCAATTGTCATATTTGCAGTAAGAAAGGTCACTTTGCAAAAATGTGTTTCGCGAAATTACCGCAACATCAAACCAAAAAATTTGTCAAACAAATACAGAGCCAGGTTGATGACAATAATGAAGTCGTTAAAGAATTTTTTATTGGTACCCTATTTAACTCCAGTTGCAGTGTCGTAGCAAAAAATGAGTGGAATGTTCAGGTATTTATAAATAACATGACAATTACTCTTCAAATAGATACCGGAGCCCAAGTAAACATACTATCAAAAGATACGTCAAATATGTTAAATTTAAGCCATATGTTAAGACCTACTAATACAAAAATTTTAACATTTAGTGGTGAAAGGTTACCTTTAATCGGAAATATTGATTTAGAATTTTCTTTTAATAACAATACTTATTTGAGTAAATTTTTTGTATTAAATTTAAAATGTAAAAATATAATTGGATTAGAATTAGCCAAACAAATGAATCTAATTAAAACTGTAAATTCATTAACATCTGATAAAATTATCGATAATTATGCGCATGTATTTAATGGTTTAGGTCACATGAAAACAAAATGTAGTTTCAAGCTCAAACCTAATATAGTACCTATAGTAGATGCTCCAAGGAAGATTCCCTTTAGCCTTCATGACAAGTTAAAAGCTGAGTTAGATAGAATGGGGAAGCTTAATGTAATACAGCCAGAAAGGGAACCAACAGAATGGGTCAGTTCTATCGTACTAGTTACTAAGCCTAATGGACAGTTGAGAATTTGCTTAGACCCCCGTAACTTGAATAAAGCCTTACTTCGTCCTCACTATCCTTTTCCCAATATAGATGACTGTAAAGCAAAACTTAGTGGCTCAAAATATTTCAGCACTTTAGATGCCAATAGTGGTTTTTGGATGATTCCATTAGATGAAGCTTCATCCAAATTGTGTACATTCAATACACCATTTGGCAGCATAGATGGGCACTTTGCAGTACCAGTAAAATTTCAGTAAAAATTGATTTTTACTGATTACTGAAAAAAATTTCAGTATTCAGTAAAATTTTACTGTTAATGCAATCTAAATTTGAATGAAATTTAAATAAAATTTAAATGAAAAAAAGTAAAATTTTACTGTTAATGCAATCTAAATTTAAATGAAATTTAAATGAAATTTAAACGAAATTTAGATTGCATTAACAGTAAAATTTTACTGAATACTGAAATTTTTTCAGTAATCAGTAAAAATCAATTTTTACTGAAATTTTACTGGTACTGCAAAGTGCCCATCTATGTTTGGCAGGTATCGATTTTTAAGGCTACCATTTGGCATAAATGCTGCCCCAGAGATATTTCATTCTGAAATAGTTAAATCTTTTGGCGACATTGAAGGGTTAGTGATGATTTCTAATCTATGCAAAAACGATAGAAGAACATAATAGAACATTACAGAAAGTTCTGCAACGTGCAGAAGAAATTGGTCTTAAATTTAACAAAGATAAATGCAAATTTCTACTAAATGAAATTAAGTTCCTTGGACACATTTTTAATGAATATGGTATTAAGCCAGATGAAAACAAAATTAAAGCAATTTTAGATATGTCTGCTCCTAAAAACGTTTCTGAGCTGCAACGCTTTCTCGGAATGATTAACTATTTAGGAAAGTTTATTCCGAATTTATCATCAAAGAACAAACATTTAAGAGAATTGCTAAAGAAAGATATTCAGTGGCATTGGGATAAATCCCAAGAGGATGAGTTTACTAATTTAAAAGCTGAAATTACAAAAAGTCCCGTCTTAACTTATTTTGATCCAAACAAGCAATTGATTTTGAGTGCAGATACCTCCAAATTTGCCGTCGGAGCTGCCATTTTGCACAATAACCAACCAATAGCATATGCTTCTGCCTCCCTCACAACTGCACAGGAGAATTATGCCCAAATAGAAAAAGAGTTATTTGCTATTCTCTTTGGTTGCACTAGATTTCACCAGTATACGTATGGTAATAAAGTGTTAGTAGAAACTGATCACAAACCATTGATTTCTTTGTTTAATAAACCTTTATACAAAATTCCTGCTAGACTTCAACGGTTTATGCTTCGTCTTCAGTCATATGATCTGACAGTTACCTACAAGCCCGGTAAATATTTGTACATAGCTGATACCTTGTCAAGATGTCCATTAAAATCAAACGCCTTAGCTGAAATTCATAATGACATCACACTTCATTGCAATTTTATTAAGTCGTATCTTGAAGTTCCATTTGCAAATATAAATGATATAAGATATCATAGTAATAATGATACAGTTTTTGCAAAAATTAAAATGTATATACTAAATGGTTGGCCAAAACATAAAAAATTTGTTGATAAAGAGGTCATGCCCTATTACAAAATAAAAGATGAAATTCATATCATCGATGATATTCTGCTTAAAAATAACCAAGTTTTAGTCCCAAAAAGTCTTCAAAGTTTGATTTTGGACAGAATCCGTGAAAGCCACATGGGAATACAAAGATGTCAAAGTCTTGCTAGACAATCTGTATATTGGCCAAACATGTATAATGATATATTTAATAAAATATCAGATTGTGAAATTTGTATGAAATACAAAAACTCAAAATCTAAAGAAGAAATTTTGACCCATGATGTTTATAATATACCATGGTTTAAAGTCGGTTGTGATCTCTTTGAGTTCAATAAAAAATACTATATACTAGTAGTTGACTATTTTGCAAAAGTTATTGAAATAGAGTTGTTAAACTCTGGTTATTCGAGTAGACATGTGATTTTGAGACTAAAATCCATTTTCGCTAGACATGGCATCCCAAACATTTTCATATCTGATAATGGTCCGCCTTTTAATTCAAAAGAATTTAAAGAATTTCTTATTGATTGGGGTATAGACCATAAAACTTCGAGTCCATATTTACTAAGATCAAATGGTCTTGCGGAACTCTCTATTCAGACAGTGAAGAAACTTTTATATAAATGTCTTGAAAGTGCTACTGATCCATATATCGCGTTATTGAACTACCGCACTACACCTAAGGGAAATTTGCCAAGTCCATCTGAATTACTAATGTCTAGAAAGTTGAATACAAGACTTCCAACACTTTCATTAAACTTAAAACCAAAACTAGTTGATACGGATGAATATCAAAAAGAAGTTAATAGAAAAATTCAAAAGTCATCGAATCATTATAACTCCAATACAAAAGAATACAAGTCTGTTAACACAGGTGATAAAGTAATGTTTAAAAGAAGTCCTAGTTCTTTTTGGTTTCCAGGAGAAATAGTGAGTAAAAGTACGGAGCCCAGATCATTTGTAATTAAAGATAAAGAAGGTTCTTTGTTTAGAAGAAATGAACAACACATATTCAAAAATCCTAAAAACTCATCAAACTCTGATGATACAAATGAAAACACATTCAAAAAGTCTGAGAACTCTAACAATGAAAATGGTAGTAATACAGTGAATACTTCCGACCCGAATTTACCAGTTAAAACTACTGATACTGAATCTGATAGTGCTTACAGAACTCGTCATGGAAGAAAAATTAACCCACCAACTAGATTTACACACACTAATTTCTAAACCATCAAAAACATGCACTTGCATCTTAACAAATAATATTATTATTAATTTATATCTATGTATAAACTTTGTGATTTAAATAATTAAATATTTGAAAATAAATTGGATTGAAATTATTATATGTACATACATATGTAATTGAAAAGGAAGATGTTGTGTAAATAATTTAAGTTATATTTACATTTATATACTTTGTATAGAACATGAACTAAACACTTGTTATTATTAGCTTTTAAGTTATTCTCAGTAAGCTTTATAATTATTCTTCATATTGAATAAATAAAATAAATTTAGTTTTTCAAATACATAACATTAATGACTATAATGACATAAATTACAACACTAATAAAGTAATAAGCTAAACAAACATTTTAAACTGACACCACAGTTCGCAACGTAATTATCTACCATCTCAACATACACATATTCATGCCAAAAAGCGGTAAACAAAAATGCTTGGCAAGCAATTAATATGGACGCCACACAAAGTCCTTAAAATCTAGCAAATCTGACCAACTATTTTCTTGTATTTGAAATGCAAAGAAAACAAATGAATAAGAAAAAAGAGAAGAGAAAAGAAAAGATAAGCAGATCAAAATAAAGAATCTTTTCAGTGTAAAATGTATTTGTATTCCAGCATATGTCATATTATTCATCAAGTCGTTGTAGTCTAATAGGCAGTGTGTTAGCTTATAAGACACGACTCCTTGAATCAAACTGCAACTTAGAGAAAAGGAAATCTTTTTTCGCGACTTTATTTAGCAGATTTCTGTCAAAAACTCCAAGTTTAATTAAAAATTGCCATGAAAATGTTTCTCATAAAGAACTGTCATTCAGAGTCGACTTTAAATTGTTCCGCCACTTATGTGTAAAATTAACACACACAACATGAATGGTATGAAAAGCTAGGTCGTAGTTGAAGGCTTGTAATGACCAATTATGTGTGTATCAGAGATCAGCAATGAGTATTCAAAAAGATGAGTAGATTCGAATTTTAATATTATACTCATATTATATTTTAATATTATACTCATACTACTCATATTCAAAGTTTGAAGTACTCATCATACTCATACTTAACAATACGTATGATGTTGTTGATTTCGACTCTCCATGACTCAACATTTACAAGAATTACAAAATAAGTATGATTCGCGTACGAACACTGCAATACCCTATAGAAGGTTGAGTGTTTGCTTTGCTTGCTGTCTTTGTCTTTCTTCTTTTTTGTAAATGCAACAACAACTAAGACTGTAAATTTTGACTCGAGTGACTCGAATCATTTCTAAGTATTATAAGTATTTTTCTAGTGCAGCCCTTGCGCTGACCAACTTCTTCCTCTTCTCTGATTTTGGTGAAACTTGGTCAGTACAGAGACTGCGTTCACCCTTGCCATCAGAACGGGCCGCTATGCGTGCCTAAGTGAGCTTTGTGATATCAGAACTACCACTCCGACCTAACCTAAGTATTTTTCTAAAGTTATCAATCTGAATGAGTAGGCATATGAATCAAACATATTTCGAATGGTATGAGTTTGATGTCAACGTAGTACTCATACTCATTTCACTCATACTTATAAATCAACGTTGTAGTGAGTACGAATGAATTTCAATATTGTTGACTCTTTTATATTCAAAATTTCATGAGTACTTATGAGTAGCGAAAAAAAGATTCATTGCTGATCCCTGGTGTGTATGTATGTTATTATTCTTGGAGTCGCTGTTGTTTAGTAGGTCGTGTGTTTACTTATTAGACACGACTCCGTGTATCACACCACAGATCAGACAACTCGAAAAAAACAAAATATGAGAAAGTGGACGAAAGAGCTTATTATCGAAAGTGTTGTGGCGAAGATTTTGACTAAAGAAAATAAATCTGCCCTGAAAAGTTTCTCAAATCTGTTGTTTGAAGTCGACATTAAGCTGTAAGTCCCACAATTCTTGGATAAAAATACTCTCATAATGGGTGGTGTGAAAGCTAGGTTGTAACCCTGACTAAAGTGTTGTAATGACCAATTAAGTGAATTTCTGTTTCCAAGAAACACAAATTATTTCCATTCTGTATGGTATTATTTTTATTTAACTTCACGAATTTAAACAGTTGGTCACACTTTATATTCTAACTATTACTTGACAATAACATAATGATAAATGAAGTTAAAGCAACAGTTTATAACACAGTCAATAATAAGTTTTATTTTTTTTTCTTTTTTGTGCAATTGGTTTTATAGATTTTTCCAGCAGTTGTGTGGGTGAATACTGCAGGCACAAAAAATTGTGAAAAACGAAAAGTCCCCAGACACATAATTTCTCCAATGACACGTCTTCAATGGCAAGAAGGCTACATTATAAGCCGTTAGATATGAGAGTAAAATGAAAATCCATTAATTTTCCATTTTCATTATTTTGAATTGTTCATTATTAAATAGGAAATTAGAGAATGTTTGTTGTAATATTGGTAATTAACATCAAAGGAATGACGTTTTTCTGTTTGTTTTTGGAGGACAAAGTATTTTATTACGCTTTATTTTACAGCTTATTGTGTCTGATAACCCTACTTAACGATCTAAAACTGAGGTCAAAGTTCAACTATAAAGAGACCGAATGATTCCAAATCACGTTTCACTTTACTTTACTTCACTGTGTTCATATCTCTTCTTGGTTTCACAGTTCAACTTTACTCCAAAACACCACAAACATATAGAAGGCCCTTATGATCAATTTCAATAGTGTAGCTTATCATTCAGTCGGTTTTAGCTGTCCATAGCTTTTTAACTTCATTTTCATTTATTATTATTTCTGTTGTTCCTTTTTTTCGCTTCAACAATTCTGAAGTCATTTCATTTGTTTTTGCTGGTGGCAAGTGTTAAATGGTGAAGTCAAGCGTACAAGTCATCAATAATTTTTCAAATTGCGAATCGTTGTGCGAAAGAAGTCGTCATAAAGGAGGCGGTATTATGTACTCCTAACGACTAGTAATGAAATATTCATTTCAGCCTTTAATGTGAACTGGAATGCATAGAAAGAAAGTTTCTTAATTTATTGTCCGAAGATCAAAAGTTCTTGGAAAATTTGTTATTCATTGGGTGATAATGAAATCCTTAAAGTTTTTGGTGTGAGAAAATGGAAATTTTAACGGGTTTTCAATAACGTTTGACTAAGCTGTTGTGTTTACAGTGGTATATGGTGAGAGTGGTATAGGGTCAGTCGAAAATATTTTTACAAGCGGTGCAAGCCATTTGCATTAAAGTCGAGAAGATGGTAATGACGGCGTTCACCCTGGACAACGGAGAACATCAATAATCAATGAAAATATTGAAAAAGTGAAGAGAAAATCGTTATGAAGAATCGTCGAATCACAGTTAGGGAAGTTGTTTAGCATGTCGGCATCAGAGATCAGTAATGAATTGTTTTTTCGCAATAAGCACTCATGAAATTTTGAATATAAGTGATTCAACAATACTGAAATTTAAATATTCTGACTCATTCGTACTCACTACAACATTGATTTATAAGTACAGGTTACAATGAGTATGAGTACAAGTGACTCGAATCATTCATCAAAATTTACAGTCTTAGTTGTTGTTGCATTTACAAAAAAAGGAAAAGGCAAAGGCAGCAAGCAAAGCAAACACACAACCTTTTAGTGAGTATCTTAGTCTTCGTACGCGAATCATACTTTTTGATTCTTGAATATGTTCTTAATTCAACATATGCAGGAAGTTGGATGAGACATAACAATACCACTTGACAGTCAGACCGCAACACGCGTCCTCGTCTGGTATGAGGTTAACTTAAGAGTACAATGGAAAGCTTCGTCAGCTAGTATCGAATGATAACCCAGGCACGTAGGAATTTGTAGTAATGAACAGGCAGATCAGATGGCGAGGAAAGCATCTTTCATGCAGCTGATGAGGGCAGTATCTTTGTGTGGAATAGGAAGAGAGTGAAATGAGATTTGAAGAAAGGTGGACACTAATTTCGATTCGAACGAATTTTAGACAATTTTGTCATCGGATAGTTAATTACAAGGGTACTTGAATTATGCATCATACAACAGAAGTCGGTATAATGTAGTAGATAGTGCGTTGGCCTAGTTCGCAAGATACCAGAGTACAAACCACTAGTGAGAAATCTCCACCAAATATGAAAAAATATTTTGTCGGCCACTTCTTCTCAACAGAAAAGAAGTTTCTCAAAAATCAGTCGTTCGGAGACGACTTTAATCTGAAGGTTCCGCCACTCATGCATAAAAATAATACACACAGCATATGTGGTGTGAGAAGCTACGACTGAATGGTTGTAATCACCAATTATATATGTACGATTTAGCCTAAGGATTATTATCAATTTTTTTGCCGGTCATAGTGGACTCAGAGAGCACTTTGTTTAGAATAAAAATCGATTAAAGCCCAATATACAGACTCCCTGATAAGAAGAACGAACATATTTAAATTAGGAACATAAGAACTTATTTTTACTGACAACTAATAGTTTACTGAAGAGGAGGCGGAGGCATGTAGATGATGGCAGTACAATAAATCGTCTGGTCGTGGTACTGCACTACCTCTGAGCAATTCTGACTACAATCTGTTACCTACAATTTTGTTACAAAAATTAATTGATGTGCAGAAAACAAGGATGTATTTTATGGAAATTCGGTATAATATATGCTCGTAGATTGCAAATAAAATAAAAATAAATTTGTGTTTAGTTTTAACTAAATTCTTTATTATTCGCACAATTCTCTGTGCAACTATTCACAACTTGATGTAAACTAAAGGGTCCGCCATCTAACGTTTTTTTTCAACTAGTGCTTATTTCGTGAATGGTAACACTTAGCTCATGTCTCATTTGACAGATAATTAGTTTTATCCTTCCGCTGAACGAATCCAATGCGTTTCAGCTTCGCTAAGTGGGCCTGCGATCGACTTACAGAAGATGCCGATTTTTGCAAAAAAATCATCTTTTCAGATGAAGCTCATTTTTATCTTGTCGCATTTGGGACATAGAAAATCCGCACGCATGCATTGAAAAGCCGACGAACCCAAAACGAGTCACTGTTTGGGCCGGATTTTGGTCCAGAGGCATAATTGGGCCATTCTTTTTTTTAATTCTTCCATGTTATATTTGCCTTCCATGTTATATTTGTCTAAATATTATTTTATTGAGAATTGTTATATTAATATAGTTTAACTTTTTGGTCTGAAATTAATTATGTTTCTATTTTCATTCTTATATTGTTTTGTAACCATTATAACAACTTACTAACCAATACTGTAAAATAAGACTTGTTCTTGTTGTATTGAATTTACCATAAATAAATAAATAAATAAATATTCAGTAGTTTTTTTTAAAGCAATTTCAAAAATAAAAATTTTGGCGGACCCTTTACAACAATTGCCTTTTTTAATTTTCTTGTTATTTCTCTATTTATACCTTTTGCATAAACAATAACAATTACTAGACACTTATTCGACCGATCTTTGTAACGGTGATCTTCAAACCACAAAACTCTCTTCAAACACACCGAGTCTTCATACAAGACTATCTGAACTTCACTAACTCAGTCGCCTGCTTTGGCATGCCTTTTATATGACAACGTAAACTGTCTGATGAATGTTCTTGAACTACAATGTTCATAACTTCGCCTACTCGAAATCTCTATCTTTGTTTACATTTATTCTTGTGGTGTTGTCGTTGTATTTTTGTTTATTTATTTATCATTTTTTTATGAAGGTGTTTGTTGTTGTATTTTTGTTTACTTTATTACCATTTCTTTTTTTTTGGCGTTGGTTGTTATATTTTAATTTGTAAGCAGGTTTGCTCACTGGATTGCTTTGTTTTTGTAGCTTTTGTTTATAATTTTAATGTTAAGCGATGTAAAAGCAAAACACCAGTTTCTTGCTTTTTAATTTTCATAACAATATCAATGATTCTTTGAGGTACATCGAAAAGCACAGCGATATTTTTTTAAGGTCCATCACTGCCATGAAGGTTATACCTACTAGATGTACTCAGTAATTCCTTTCTGTGCAAAAAAAATTGTGAACAAACAGAAGTTATCACTAGCAATTACGAGTTTATTAAAAAAAAGTAACTTTTGTATGTACGCCGTAGCATATGTGATTTAGCACATCGCTAAGTGCAACAATTCACAAGTTTCCCAACGTTTAATATTTAAATCATATTTTTGATAATCTTTTAAAACTATATTCCCCCTAACATTGTGTTCATAAGCCAAATACTAACATAACAAACCAACATCCAAGAAATATACTCAAAAATGTTAAACGTTTTCAAAGTAAAAGTTTTTCTCATAAAACTTTAAAGATAAATATTCGCGGAGTCTGGCTGGCTGGTTTGCCTAAAGTCAGCATCGCTTAAAACACAAGTCTGTCTGTATATTTATTCTGTTAATTTACTATGTAAGAACATTTATAAGAATCTTACAGTCGTTCTATCATTTCCACACCATAAATTATGATACTGGCGTAGTAATGCGAAAATTGTTAAAAGTTTGCGAAATAAAAATAAAAATCAAAACAATTCAACACAAGTAGTTACTGATGATGCCAAAAGGACCACCACTACTCGTAAAGCTGCAGTAGCATCAGTATTGTTCTCTTAAGCTAAAGTAGCAGTAGCTGTCATTGATTTAGACACTTTCGTTAGCCAGACAATATATGGGAAAAGGGAAAACGAAACCAATAAATTAAAAAATGTAAGCGAGAGGAAATGTAAAATTGGAGTTTTGTTTAATAAAAAAAAACAAGACTTTTTCAAATATAAAAAATATTTTTCAATTTATAGGGGGTCAAGTGATCCCCTATTGGCTTAGCAAATTATCAATCTTTTAACAAAATGATCAATCACGTTTATCAATAAATGGTTGATAACTGCTCAATAATCTTGATTTTAAGCTCTGGAGTTGTTGAGAGATTTATTGCTGTACACTTTCGATTTCAAAGAACCCTAAAAAACAGGGGGTTTGGTGGCCAATTTACTTCTCTTTTTCTATTTTTTCTTTCAAAGGATTCAGTGTGACAAGTCGTATTTTTTTACGTTAAAATGTTCAGTTTTCCTTTACAAAAAAACTGTAGATCATCCTATTGTAGTTATTTCCATTGATCGTAATCGCATTTCTATCCTTGTTTAAAAAAAATGCTCGAAGACAACTCTTGGATTCTTTTCATTGTAAATGCGGCCATGCATAGAGAGAAACGAAAAGGCGGACGAACTGTAACGAAAGGGATCGAAGATGTCTTAGGAGGAGACGATAGAGGGAATATATACGCCTCTACAGGTAAACTTTTCCAAATTGCAAGAACCAACAAACCATGGTTGGTCAAACATACCTCGGTGTCGAATTTCGAAGCTACTGTGTCCAGAATTTAACAGCGAGAGAAACAGGGAACTACTTGAGTTCGACAAGAAAATAATTCGAATTCTTGCAGGAATTCTAATGGGATCCTGCGCTAACAAGCTCGATCTGTCATACCAGGATTACTGCAGCTGATGATAACACATTACGTATGAATGCCCTGCACTTTGGAACAGACGTTATCGTTGGCTTTTGGTTGACAGAACGTTTGAAGAACTAGGTGCTGAACGTGCCACTATGGGAACTGGTCGGTTTGATCTGGACCTCGGAGCAGTTCAAACCATCCACTAACTGCTAATGACAAGGTCCTAACTTCACTTTGGGTGACGCAATGGGCCACCGAGTGAACTTGTCTATGAATAGCAAGCTAACCTAATACTTAACCCAAAACCTATAGAGTGGTCTGGTAGTCTACTAAACTATTAGCGTGAAGGTAGGGAGTTTGATTCGCACCAGATAGTCTGGTCTATATCATTACACCGATCATAAGGTTTAAGTTATTCAACTCGCAGTAATTAGATATAATTTGTAATTGTATTTTAATTAATATAAATCGACGGTGTCTAGCAGGTAGGGCAGTGACTTATTATATGTTATGCCACGGTTCAAACCCCATATCAGAAATCACCAGCAGAACGAAATATGAAAAAATATGACTGATTGATGAACTGATTTCTTGTAAAAACTGTGAGAATAAATAAAATTACCTTGATTAGTTTCTCGAAAATCTGTCGTTCGAATTCGACTACATATAAACTGTAGGTCCACTCATGTATAAAATTAACGGACACATAAACAACAACATAAATGGTGTGAGAAGGTATGTCCTAAATCTGACTGAATGGTTGTAATGACCAATTGTGTATGTATTAGGGTTGCCAGATTCTGATTCGCAAAAAGCTGGACATTGGGTTTTAAAAAGCTGGACAAAACAAAAAAAAGCTGGACATAAAAAAATACTGAGAAAATGTTAATTTTGGTTTTGTGTAAATAATTTTTATTAAAATATCCATTGTATGTACGTATTATTACAGACATCAGCTGTTCAAGTGTTGAGACATGTTGTCAGTGATGATAGAAGAAGGAAATCATAACTTAGTTGTATAACAATTATACAATCAGTGTTGGCTAACATGATTTGACAAAGATAACATCAAAATTATTGCCCATGTTATTGCAGTGTACTAAAAAAATTCTATTTAGCTGGACAAATTAAATTTTAGCTTGAAACTGGACAAGCATCAAAAAAGCTGGACAATCCAGCCAAGTCCAGCCAGGCTGGCAACCCTAGTATGTATGTATGTATTTTAATAAATAAGTAAATAAATAAAATATTTCTGTTTTCAATTCATTGCATTGGTGACCTAGTATGTTCAATGTGGACAGCATTTAGCATGCTATTTGGAAAAAAACAAATTTAACTACATACGTTTTTATACTTCTTGAAAGCTTTTATTCCGTCTTTTTGTCTATCGTGTACTGCATTTTATTTTATTACATACATACATACATAATTGGCCATTACAACCCTTCAGTCATGATTACGGCCTAGCTTCTCACCAGTGTTGCCAATTTAGCACTTTTGGTGCTAGATTTAGCACTTTTTAAACTCGTTTAGCACCAAAAAAAGTAATCTAGCACCTAGCATTTTTTTTTGGCATTTTTAAATTTGTTTCTAGCATTTTCTTAGCACTTTTTGCAATTTTTGGTATTTTAATTCATCTATATCTACTCTTTTTGAAACCAATTCTACATGAAATACAAACTGTTAACAATGTCTTTCAAATCAATGAAAGTGACCCAACTCGTCTTTTAAAAGAAATAACTCTATTAATTAACTTTCTTAAAAAAAAGATTTTGGATGACGAAAATATAGATTTATTATACGACGATTTCGAAGATAAAGTTTTGTACACTTGTAGTCTTGGCCATGAATTTGAAATTCAGGTGGAAAAATTGAAAAACACAAATAAAATTCGTAAAAATAAAGTACAAGAAATAAGAAATAATTGCATTAACTTCGTTGTTGGATTAATTAAAGCAAAGGTAAGATAAATATAAACATAAAAAATACATGAACTAATCCCTTCTTTATTTAGGATTACCAAATAATATAAAAGTTTTACAAAACATAGATTTTTTCGGTACAAAACGTTTTAAGTTCCCAAAAAGGTGATATTTTACCAATTTTAAAATTATTTTGTATAAGCGACTAAGAAATTGGAAAAATAATTGATCAATATTCCAACATTCAATATATAAAATGGATTAATAAAACCAACACAGTATCATTCTGGTCAGAGGTAAAAGCATATAGAGATGCCGGAGGAAACAGGGGATTCGAGGAGATTGCCAATTTTGTTTTAAAACTTCTCAGTCTCCCATGGTCTAATGCAGACGTAGAACGTGTGTTCAGTCAAATGAACATCGTAAAGACAAATATAAGAAACCGATTACATCTACAGAGAGTAAATTCTGTTTTAGCAATTAGGTATAACTTTAATGTTAAATTTTTATTACTTAATTTTATTATATAATAACATTTTAGATACGGATTAAAATGAAGCGGAAAGTGCTGTTACCAATATGAAGTCCCAACTAGTTATCTGAACTTAATTGGATCTGGTGAAAGTTATGATAATAATGATGAAAATGACGATGATGATGACTGGACTTTTTAAATTCATCAAATTATCTTAGTCATCTTAAAACTTATGTGAAAAACTATGAATTTAAAAGTTCATGTTTAAACAGTAATTTAAAGACTTTTTGTTTTTTAAGAATTTACTTTCGATTTATTGTTTTTAAAAATGAATTGAACATGTTATTTTTAATTTTTTTTTTTAATGTAATTTCAATTTATTTATTCATATTTAAGTATAAAAATGAATTTTTAAGAAATACTGATCTCATAATTAACTATAAAGCAATTTTTTTCTACTAATTTTTGTTAGCACTTTTTTTTGGCACTTTTTTAAAATTTTTAGCACTTTTTAGCATTTTTTTTAGAAAAATCTAGCATTTTTTCTCAATAATGTTTTGGCAACACTGCTTCTCACTTTATACTTGAGTGGCGGGACCTACAGCTTAACGTCGACTCTGAACGACAGATTTTGAGAAACTATTTCACGGTAGGTTTATTTATTCTCAGAGTTTTTGCCACAAATCTGCTGAGAGAGAGTCGCCGAAGAAATATTGTTTTTTCATATTTCGTTTTGATGTCTGGCCTGGTGCTCGATGCCGGGCTTTACCTCTAATAAGGGAACACACTACCAACTAGACTACGACGACTACAATTTTGTTTTATTATTTTATAAAAATTGGCAACATCCATAGATGGTATATTTTTCAAAAATATTCATAAATTTTTAAATATTCTTTTGTTCGTCTTAGTTTTGTATAAACTTCCTTTCCTACTTAAATTTTGGGTGCCAACTTTTCTTAACTTAACCGACATCCTCTATTCGATGAAAATATTTCTTTATATGGCATGAATCATTGAAAGTTAACTCAGATTAAAATAAAATTGAACAGACATAGGTTAGCCCATATTGCACTAACATAAGCAGCAAAAACAAAACACATAGAAATGTGCCAAAAAACTTAGGCTACTAAAACCATAAGCTATCCCCATTAATGGCAAGATTTTGTATCAAGTCCAGCCACTAACTGCTGAATTGCAATACAACATTTATGTCGCTTGCTTTTTTGTTTTCAAGTATTTTTATGTTTATTTTCTGTTTTCTTCGATTTAGTCTCTGTGTTATCATAAATTTTAGTTTGAGGACAATACATGGTTACTGGTATCAACACAATATATTGCATAAGAAAAAGGAATTGAAAAGTTTTATTGCAGTTAGTATCAATGTTGTCTCGTTGTTCTGTTTTTTGCGTTTTCTTTTAAGATTTTTCAATTTTTTAAAGTTAAATTGAATAAGTATACGTGAGTAAAATAAAAATTAAATGCCTCTAGCAATATGAAATGAAAATTAGAAAGAGAAATTCTAGCTTAAAATAGTTTGAAAAGTTTTCTTGTATGTGCAATAGATAAAGATTTTTAATATTCAATCACTTCTTTAAGAAAACAAATTGGTGGCTGAGGATGAAACAGTACTTTTTTTTAAACCATTGCCAATGACCATCTCATAACCACTTATCTTCTTCCACTCACTTGGTATGCAGTACATATTTGTAACGAATTAAAAAATTATTTCTTAAATATGAAAATCTAATTTATATGGATATTGTTACGAAAATGAAAAATCAAGATACCGGTGTTTTGATTTTATATCGTTTAACATTAAAATATGTTAAACAAAAGCTACGAAAACAAAACAATGCAGTAAACAAACCTGTTTACAAATTATCGTACTGCTTAGTATAACAACAAACACCAGAATAAAAAATAGTAAACTAGTAAACAAAAATACAACAACAAACCCTGCAAAAATATTTATTTACATTTATACAATGATGTGTACATTTAGAGAGATTTCAAGAAGGCAAAATCATTAACATTCGCCTTCAAGAATATTCATCACACTCTTTACGTTGCCATATAGAAGCACGCGACTGAGTTAGTGAAGTTTAGTCAGTCTTGCATCAGGACGCGGTGCGTTTGAAGTGAATAATCGTGCTTTGAAGATCTCCATTCCAAAGGTCTGCAGAATAATTGTCTATTGTCTTCTTATTCCTTATTCTGCTTACATATGGCTCCATATATCGTCAACCGCATATTTGCGAAAATTTATTAAAAAAATTCAGTTTGCTTGAACTGTAAATACATACATATTCACGCATTGTCTTCTCACATAAAATGATTGTATGCATGGGTAGTCTTAATAATACAAACATGTTTTGCTAAAAGCAAGACTGATGGCAAGCGACAAATTTTTTTTTTATTCTGCATAGAAAAATACTTTTAACCATAAAGTGGCATCAATGCTTCAATCGATGGTCTTGTTAATGGATGCTGAAAACACTGGTGCAGGCACATACATAACAATTTTAACATGTATATATATAAGTATATATATATATATTTACGTACATATCGGTTCTTTCACTTAGCGCTTTCTATTTCAAAATTTTAATAAAATAAAGTGTATTTGAAATGTCATCGAAATATTTTATCTGTTTAAAGGACTTATTGATGCCATTGTATGTGGCATATAACATCGTTCCAATATCCGCCTCGACGTCTCAGTGTGGAGAGCATTGGAAATGTGCAAATTTTCATGACTCTGGTGCATAAATCAGACTGAAGTCTATTGAAGATGACAAGAACTATGTTGACCTTGAGGACCGCCGTGATATTCGCGTATAACTGGTACTAAAGAAATTGCACACAGCTGTGTATCAAGAAATCCTCACAAGAAAGTCTCACGGAGCTAAATCGCACGATCTCAGACAACCACGCCTTCATATCATTCCTGCAGAATATTAAAAATATTTTAATCACGTGTCGTTGCTGTCAATATCGTTCAATGCATGAAAAAAGATGTTGATAATCACCTACTTACCTCGGATGGTTGACACCGCCAGCCAATTCTTTTGTTGAATTGTACTCAACTAAACACAAGGTTTGTATTTACTCGGGTGTATCTAATTTCATGTTTTTTGTCGCGTAGTGTAATTATTTGTAATACAATTGCAAGTACAACAACAACAACATTGCGTTTACATGTCCACATGTTGAACATAAACTATAAGTGCTTTTGCATACAATTCATGCATAAAATTTTTATGTATTTCATAAACAATTTCATTAATTTGTTCCATTTTTGCATTAAACTTACAAAGATTGAGGCAGATACCACATGGATCCATTTGTTTTTGTTTTGTTCTTGTTGTAGTAATTTTATTTGTGTTTTAATAAAAATTAAAAATTATTTATACAATATTGTCTGGGTATTATATGTACAATGTGAAATATGTTACAACTACAACCAGTTGTCCAACAAAACATAAAAAAGTATCTCTTTTGTATGTGATGTTCATAAATAAATAAACGTTTTACATATGCAGACATGCACATAACATGTACATAAATACAAATGTGTTACTGTGGGTGAATGTGTTTTAAAAAAATTTCTTCGAAAAGATCGTAAATAATATGTATAAACAAACTCATGCAGACAGGATGAAACTGATTCCAAGCAGACATCAGCAATGAATCGTTTATTCGCTATTCATAAGCGCTCATAAAATGTTGAATATAAGTGAAGCAACAATATTGAAATTTAACTACTCTGATTCATTTGTACTCACTACAATGTTGATATATAAGTACAGCTTGCAATGAGTATGAGATTTTTGTGTGCCACTGTTTACAACTTGATGTATCCAACAATAATTTGCTTGTACGTTATTCTTCTTTGCTTACACCCTTTGTGTAAACAATAACAACGCAGGTCTTTACAACGGAGATTTTCAAACCATGACTGTTTACTTCACACGCAACGCGTCTTCACACAAGGCTGACTAAGTTCTTGGTTTTTTATATGCCGACGTAAACAGTCTGATGAATGTGCTTGAAGTGGAATGTTCATGGCTTCGCCTTCTCGAGAACTCTATTGTGGTTTCATTGTTGTTTGTGTATTTTATTTACATTTTTTGTTGTTGCGTACTCGCTTACTTGTCTATCGCCTTTTCTTTCATACTCATGGTTTTTGTTTTTGTAGTTTTTGTTTATCACTTTCATGTTAAACGATGTTACACCTTTTCCATTTTTGTAACAATATGTAGATTGCTGCAATAACAAGTATAGGGTTATCCATTTCGTGGTTTCAAAAGTAAACGTAACTAAAACACATATAAAATATTTTTTTCATGATATTTCTTTTTTATTGTAAAGTTTGAACGTTGACGTTATGTGTGAAACACTACATAATTTAAATGACCTCCACGCGAAGTGTTGCAAGCATTGATTCAGTAAGGTCCAATAACATCTTCGGACCAAAGAGCGCACCAAACAGTGACTTTTTCTGGATGTAATAGCCTCTCTTCAATTACTTGAGGATTCTCAGAACCCCAAATACGACAATTTGGTTTATTAACATACCCAATGAATGTGAAATGTGTTTCATCGCTGAAGAAAATTTTTTTCGAAAAATTGTCGTCCACCGCCAGTCACCATTTTTGTAGTAGGTTTTGATCATTTTTATGCGTTGTGTGATAGTGAAGCGATCCATTTACGTCAATGTCAGACTTTCAAATGAAAAGAAAAAAATTGGTTTCACAACTTAGTTTGATAGATGTCGCATACCAGTCCCATACTTTTGAAAACATGGATAGCCCTTTATAAAGATTGCTGCAATAACAAGTACTATTTTGGACCTCGGTTTCCTTTAGGGAATGTTGTGGTATCACAATTGGCTTAAATGCTGGCTGAAGTGGGACCTCTCCCTTTAGGGTAGGTTAGCCAGCTTACCTATCCTAGTCTAACAGAATATTTTTAGTTTTAGCTGTCAATTTTAAAGCACATGATGAATAAGAACACTTTTTTTTATAGATCTTGTAAGAAATATTAAAATTTGTTGAACACTTGTTGCATTTCTTTGGGAAATGTCTCAAGTGCTATACTTTAGATGGTTTGAGGTATTTTTAAGTAAAAGCAAACTAAATGACACTAAACTTAGTTGTACGAGCATTTATTTGTAGAGTATTTGTTTAGTATTCGAATTTTACTTAATAATGTGGTGTCAGACACTTTGTACAGGATTTTATTTTATGTGTATGTGTTGTATTACAATGCATGGATAAAACTCCTATTTTTTTAATATGGAAATATTATTTTTATGAACATAAGAACTCATAAAATTGGACATTTTTATGCATGAAAATTGCAAAGACTTTTTATGTGAATTTATTTTGCAGAAGTCCATAAACTTAATAAGTTTTTAAATATTGAGAATGCAAATTATTTTAACGTATGTTTTGGGTGGTATCAGAAGACAAGTGCCAACATACAGTACGAAGAAAACTTAAGATTTAATGAACCTAAGCATGATGCTAAAATTATTTCAAGATTTCCAGGGAAATTAACAGAAAAATTACGAATAGTTGACGAAATTGGCGTGAAGAATTTCGTTTGTTTTTTCGGTTATTAAGAAAACTGCAAAAATGTACAAAATAGATGAATTTGTGTCACACAATGTGTGCGGAACACGTACTAGTAGGTATTTTGACAGTTGATACTTAAGCGCGTTACATGTGCTAGTGCGAGTTAGCGTAACGGCATGGTTTCCTTGTTTTTATTTTAGAGGAAGTATTAGGCTGGTAAATATTTAGCTTGGTATTTGCGCATATACTTCAATCACTACTTTATTTCTCCCTTCCTAGAATTTAGACTGAAAGCAGATGTATTCTTCTTACAATAGGTTAGGTTAGAGGACGTGTACTTGTCTACTTACAGTATTCCACACAACATTTTTGTAAGACAATAGCTTATGAGAAGGTTACTAGTGTTGATATCTAAAAATGTACCAAAAAAGTACACAGACTGTTGTCTTCTTTTACTAAATGCTTATCTATTATAATAATACTGTTACGAAAATGGAATGATGTTTTACTTTTAGATCGTTTAACATTAAAATTATAAACAAAATCTACAAAAACAAGAACAATGAACTTGTTTACATGATAAACAAGTAAACAAAAATATAACAACAAACACTACAAGAATAAATGAGAACAAAATACACAAACAGCAATAATGAAACAACAATGCTTCCATTTATAGAGATCTCGAGAAGCAAAGCCACGAACATTCAGCCTCAAGAATATTCATCAAACTGTTTACGTGTCATATAAAAGGCAAGGCAAAGCAGGCAAAGGAGACTGTAAAAGTTCAATCAGTCTTGTGTGAAAACGCGATGTGTTTAAAGAGAATAATCGTGGTTTGAAGATCTCCATTACAAACATCTGTCGAATAATTTTTTAGTGATTGTTATTGTTTATTCAAAGCGTATAAATAGAAGAATAATAAACAAAGCAATTGTTGTTGCTTACATCAAGTTGTGAACAGTGGCACACAAAATTGTGCTAATAATAAGGCATTTTAATTAAAAATAAACACAAATTTATTTTTATTTTATTTATAATCTACGAGCTCACATTCATAACGTTTTGAAAACGTGAATGCTCAGAATTAACTTGTACTAATAAAATATTCATCTTTATTTACCACGTCATTATTTTCACTTAAAATTCCACGTTTTAATAGCTGGTGTCATAGTCTGTTATTTTGTAAAATGCATCTTGCAATTATTCTGAACTTTACAGATATTTAAATTGAAATTGGTATAGTTAACACATGTAAAATACGTATGTAAAAATGTATTTTTGAATAATATTTACAAAGTAATATTGGAAATGTAAAATGCAATATTGCAAAATATGCATCTCGGAGGGAGGTACATACTTTGTATTTTATATACATCAGAAGACAGCATTATTGCAAAGTTTTTAAACAGTTTTCTTCTTACTTTCCACAAAATAAAAAAAATTACATTGAAATGTTCATTTTAATATCAAAGACATGTATTTCTGGAATTCCTATTGCAGAGTATTTCTTATTTTCAATATAAAAGATTGAATTTTTTTTTCAAAAATTTACTTTTCAAATACGATAGTATTTCATTTTATTGTTATTGTCATATTTTATTATTATAGTTTTAGGTATGTATATGGGTACACATACATACATATGTTTGTATGTATGGTTTGTATGTCAAAATTTTTCTTGTGTTGTTATGTTTTCTAGGATTTTCTGTCATTTAAAATATTTTTTAGATTATCTTTCTCTTGACATCTTTCATGTTTTTATGTCGCTCTTATGACAAGTGTTTTGCATATTATTTTCCAAAAGCCACTTATGTACCATAGATCAGCAATGAGTATTAAAAGAGATGAGTAGAATCGAATCATACTCATAATTTCTGATACTTATACGCATTCATACTTCTTTTAATATAATGGAATCTCTACTCATATTCAAAGTTTGAAGTGCTCATCATATTCATACTTAACAGCATGTATGATGTTATTGATTTCGACTCTCCATGACTCAACATTTACAAGAATCTCTCGTACGAACACTAAAATGCTCACTGAAAGGTTGTGTGTTTGCTCTGCTTGCTGCTCTGTCTTTTTTGCTTATGTGTCTTTTTATTTTTTGTAAATGCAGCTACAACAAAGACTGTATAGACTGATTCGAGTCACTCTAATCATGTATAAGTATTTTTATGAATCTGAATGCGTAAGCTTATGAATCAAACATATTTTAAATGGTATTAGTTTGAATTCAACGTTGTACTCATACTCATTGCAACCTGTACTTATAAATCAACGTTGAAGTGAGTATGAATGAATCAGATTAGTTAATTTCAATATTGTTGACTCACTTATAAAGGGTCCGTCAAATAACTTTATTTTTTTTTGAAAATGCTTTAAAAAAAACTACTCAATATTTTCTCAAATTTCTTTTTTTATTGGAAAGTACAATCCTTCCGGTTAATAATGGAAAATAATTTCATTCAAATGGCTGCCTCGGCTGGCCATGCAGTAGCCTACACGATCCGTCCAATTTTTAAGCACATTATCGATTGTGTGCATCTGTATTTCACCAATGGCTTCGCGAATATTGTCCTTTAAGGCGTCAATTGTCTCTGGCTTGTCGGCGTAACACTTATCTTTGACGGCACCCCACAAATAATAATCCAACGGTGTCAAATAGCAGCTCCGAGGTAGCCAAACGACATCAGCTCTGCGGCTGATAAAGCGGTCTTTAAAAACAGGGCGCAAAACATCGAGCGTGGCTTCGGCTGTGTGGCACGTAGCGCCGTCCTATTGAAACCAAATGTTGCAAAATCCTCCTCTTCAATTTTTGTGAACAAAAATTCGTTCAACATGGCCCGATAACGATCACTATTGACTGTAACGCCCACTCCTTGCTCATGGCCCAATTATGCCTCTGGACCAAAATCCGCACCAAACAGTGACTCGTTTTTGGTGCGTCGGCTTTTCAATGTATGCGTGCGGATTCTCTGTGCCCCAAATGCGACAATTTTGCTTGTTTACATACCCGCCTAGATCAAAATGAGCTTCATCTGAAAAGATGATTTTTTTCCCCCAAAATCGGCATCTTCTGTAAGTCGATCGCAGGTCCTCTTAGCGAAGCGAAAACGCATTGGATAGTCAATATTCGTTCAGCGGAAGGATAAAACTAATTATCTGCCAAATCAGACATGAGCTAAGTGTTACCATTCACGAAATAAGCACTAGTTAAACAAGAAAAACATTAGATGGTTTATTCAAAATTTCAAAAAAACGATTCATTGCTGATCTCTGTTCTGTACTCATGTCATATTTTTCGATTAAAAGTCAATGGTACAATGTTTTTGTATAATAGGAACAGTAACTACCTATCCTACAGCGGGGCTGAAACCTATGGTGAGTTGAAGTTCAAGACAAATCTAATATAATATTCATGAGGGGATTTCGTAACCAAAGGAATCAAATGCCTGACAGCGCCTCTCCTGGCGCCCCCTGGATAGAATAAGTAGTACCGTTGGGTCAAGAAAGGATGTTGGGATAGATCTTTGTCACCAGCTATAATGATTTTTGCGTTAATCAGGGCGAATATCGATGTGCCTAATGTGACTTCTGGCCAAAATTTAACATTCTTGGGATACTAAAGTCAGTTTTTCGGTCTAAACTATATAAAAAACTGCAGGTTTGGAGCGCATTGCAAGTAAAGCAGAAGCAGTTATGTGTATGAAGTCGCCGCAGTATAGTCGGTAGTGTGTTGTCTTATTAAACGAAAGGCCGTGATGCAACCCCTGGTTCACATGTCTCGAATCAAACGAAATATGAAAACATTTTTTTTCGGCAGTTTCTCCTTAACAGCCTTCTGACAAAAACATTAAAAGCAGAAAAAAATTGCTATGAGCAGTTTTTCAAATCTGTCATTTGGAATCGAAACTAAACTGTTTTTCGACAGATCTTTGTAACGGAGAGCTTTAAACCGCGATTACTCTCTTCAAACAAACCGCGTTTTCCCACAAGACTGACTGAGCTCCAGAAAATATTAGTTTTGTTGAGTTTCATACGTAATCGGTTATTACAACCTTTCGTAGTAAATTAGAAATAACTAACCTGAGGTTTGAACCTTGGTCTAACATCTAATAAGCTAACACTACTCCTACTACTACGACTACTTCAATCAATATCAAGAACATATAATTCAACCTCTTCACTTCCATCCAACTCTTAACTTTCAATTCCTTGTGAAATGTCATAAATAATATATTACTTATAATAAAAATAAACCCTAAATTTTTCTGAATTAAAGTTATGTAGTCTCAAAAATTAAAATATATAATTTTTGATAAAAAGCTTGATCTACAATTAACTAATTCGATTCATATTAGAATCCAATATTGTGTTCATACTAACCGAGTTTCTAATAGTGTACACGCCACACACTGTCGCGAGCGTGGCCAAAAATGGTTAAAGTCAATGTGGGAAATTCAATATTTTTTTACATTTATCTTATAGAAAACACTTCAATTAGTTGATATGTTTAATTTTTTTGTAAACTTTTGCGTCGTTTTTTAGTTATTGTATCTCAAAGTTAAGAATTCCCATGCAATATTGAAAATTTGTGTGAAAACTTGAAATTTGACATATTTTTGTCATAGTCAAAATTCAAAAATTCTTTTGGTAATGACTAAATTATTTGTAATAGAATTGTAATCCAGGTATGTAATTGTAATTACAACGCTATAATTGTTTACAAATATTAATCATATGTGAAATATCCTTAGCCAAAGTACAGGTCTTCAAAAAATTAAGATTTTCATACATTTATTAACTTCAGCAGTGAATTAAAAAAAAAAACACCCAATATCACTTTTGAAATTTTTTGATATTTTATTGCCACAAGTATGTACTTTAACATATATAAATTTCAGCTGCTTCTGACTGCTTTTGTGGGCGTTATAAATGTTTTTAGTGTCAACATCATTGCAGATTCATAATATTTTTGAGCAATGGGTGCAGCTTAAGAAAAATAATACAACAAATGTGTTGCATCATATTTTACAATTTGTGGAAAGTCGTATTCAAAGATTTCTAGCAGATATAGAGAAGGACTAACTAAAATCATTCTTTTAAAATTAGTAATAATTGGACAAAATATAGACGTGGAAAAAGTAGGTTTGAAACTGAGTTGAGGAAGTGATGTAAATTTTTCTAGATCATCGATTTTTTATATTTAAACATAAATAAATTCAATTAGGAACCAAGTACAAGTGTCTTTTCACTTATATGTATAAAATTAAATATTCTAATATATATAAACAAATTTTAAATTGTTTAATAAAATATTGTTTAATTAGTATTTCAGCTATGGTAAAAATGTATCCTTAAAATTGTCTAAGGATATACGGATTGTGAGAAAATTAAATTTTAATGAGTTAGTAAAACATTTAAATCATAATTTTCGATTCGAAAAAAATATATGGATATTAAATTTTTTTTGATACCTTTATCCAAATTGAACGAAATTTGGAGGAAGTATTAAGCTAATAAGTATAAAGTATTAATATAATTAAAACTAATAAGTGTACCAAATTTTGTTAACATATCTCTTTTTTCCTCCAAGTTATAGCAATTTTTAATTTCAGGATATATGGGAAGGACACGAATCCTTTGAGTTTAAATGACCAAATTTTAAGTGTGATTATGTTTTACCAATTAATACATTTACTCCTATTACTCCTTCTATTTTTGGCCACTCGTTATATGGAATCGCGACAGTGTGCGCCATAGTATCCGTAGAATTCTTAAAAACACGTCTTGGAAATAAATCAAATTTAAAAAGAACAAGAAGGAAACTCGTACGCTTTTGCATGTTTTACCAGGACAAAAGAGACAGTAAAGTTTGTTGTGAAACATGCCACATTTTTTATTTCATTGTCGTTAGCAAATGTTGCAAAATAATAAAAAAAAAGTGTTCCAAGCATTAAAGCTTAATGGTAATTCATGTTGTTGTAGTAGTTAGAGAAACTTATATAAAATAACCATTTAATGTTTGTATGTTTGTACATACATTAATATGTAAAGGAATATTTTCAAATACGTTTTTGTTCTTTTTCGTAGGATTAATGAACTTTTTATATTTCGATTTAAAATTAATTTATTACAGTATTTGCAACATCTATGTTTAGTTAAATGATTTACGACGTCTGGAATGGTTTGTTCTGATCTCAACTGAACTTGAAGGAATACTAAATAAGAGTAGGATGTAGAATTTTTTGGAAGAAATTGTAAGGCGTAGACACTCACTTCATAAGATCTGAACATGAACATGATAGTTTTATGTACTGTTACGAAAATGAAAAAAAATCTAGGAACTAGTGCTTTGCTTTTACATCGTTTAACATTATAATTATAAACAAAAGCTACAAAAATAAATCAATGCAAGTCAACAAACCTGTTTACAAATTATCTTACTGCTTAATATAACAACAAACACCAGCATAAAAAAATGGTCAACAAGTAAACAAAAATACGCAAACAACACTACAAGAATAAATGTAAGCAAAATACACAAACAACACTACAATAATGAATGTAAACAACGATGTTTACATTTATAGAGATTTCGAGAAGGCGACTTTGCCATATAAAAGGCAGACGAGTGAGTTAGTCAGTCTTATGTGAAGACGCGGTGTGTTTGAATATAGTAATCGTGGTTTGAAGATCTTCGTTACAAAGATCTGTCGAACAATTGTCTAGTAATTGTTACTGTTTATGCAAAGGGTGTAAACGGAATAATAACAAACCATTACATAAAGTTGTGAATAGTGGCACACAGAATTGTGCGAATAATTAAGAATTTTAATTAAAACCGAACACAAACTTATTTTATTTTTATTTGCAACCTACGAGCTAATATTTTAAACGTTTTTAAAACGTATAAACGTAACAGTATATTTTGTGATACAGATAAAGTATTCATGTGTTTCTTTATATTTAATTCTTATTGGATTTTAACAGAGAAAATGGTGAACATATATATGTACCTTAGATTTTAAAAGTTGATAATGAGGAGCTTAAACATAGCAGAGTCTAGCAATATTGCACGTACCCTCTTGTCTCCAAAGAGATTAAGCCACCACGTAAAACCAGTAGAGAATTTCCAAATTAATCAAGGCCAATACCAATACCCTGTAACATGCCTGAGATTGCGAGCTCCATATCGGCACTGGACAGCTCGTCAGCAATGTAATTTGCAATATCCCAATGTTCCAGATCCCATATAAGAATTACCTCGGTAATATCTTTTAGAGAAATCCTTAGCAATAATGGACAAGTACGTTCATTAGGGACTTGATCGGAGCCGGGTTGTCTGAGTAAATCAAGAGATTTTTAGGGGAAACTATGCAGTGCTCAAGCAGCCTATAAGAAAATATAATATCAGAACCCTTAATAAAAAAACAATACGCCATTTTTGAGAAATCAGTGTGGACTTCAAGGCTGTCATCGGGAACCTTCCGATCCCCAATCCGGAACTCCTTAGTTGGAATTCTAAAATCGAATGTTCCATTCAGAATGTTATAAGGAATCATATAATCGACCCTTATGCGCTTATGTCTCCACCTCAGCACTCTGCCTTAATAACAGAGTGATGGGAATTCTATTGTCTTGGATTCGTCTGCATACTCTGATGGACAGTGGCTTTGGCAACACATTAAGGGGATCATGTGCTTAAAATTATGGCCAAAGTGTTTACTTGACCACATAGCCATTGCAGCCATACGAAGAAGACGATCTTATGCTAAGGGAATATCAACAATATCAACAATATCAATATCAACAATAACATTATCAAATTAGACTGTTAAGTTCCCTACACTATTGGTCGTACATGATGTAATGAAGTATATATTTTTCCTAGGAGACAAACGTATTAGAGTGATGGAATTTTCTTCGGAGACATCTAGTTTGCCCTTAAAAAAATTGATTGTGGTACAGGGTATAAAAGGGCGTCCAATGACAGGTTAAGACTGTTTACTGTGTAGTGCTGGACAAAGGAAGCTCCAAAAATTAGGGAGTCTTGGATTGGTGTTAGTGTAATGGCGTTGTTTTCAAAATTTACATCCATTGGATATCCTGCTTTTCATTTATCGAATCAATCCATATTACATCTTTGAATTGTTTACTTGTCATTGTACATATTCGAAACTTCGTTTTACAATTCCTTGATGTCACATAATAGATGAATAGTGTGTAAAATAAAGTGTAGGGTGTTAAATTCTTTATAGAAAACACAGTCAACATGGTTATCATATCTCTAAAGAGGCAACTGTGATTATAAATTCAATGGCAAATAATTTGAATATTTTGCCTCAAAATTTTCTTATCCACTTGCATTGCTTTTCTAATGGGTAATCGAAAAGAAAAAAGTATCGAACCTACTTACGGAGAAATTTATCCTTATACGAAATGTACAGTATTTTCTATTATAAGATTAGAGAACTTAAAGTGAAAAAAGAGTAGCAAAATTGGTAATTGTTTGTAAAAAGCTGTTACTTTCAATGCAAGACTTAGAATATGATTTATGATTATCGTTCAGATAGATTACCAGGCAGTGGATTTAATAATCTGCTACTTAGCCAGCTCTAGTCTAAGCTATAATCTTCAATACTAAAACGATAGACTAAACGCAAAAAGCTCAGTGTTAATAAATGGACTGCAAAAAGCAACAATAAAAACAATATTTCAAATACATGCATGTACATGATAGTTTCTCCATAACATTCATCAATCATTTATCGAAAACAAAATAAAAAAGCGAAATGAGATGAAATTTATTACATTGCATAATGCATAAATACCCGTCTAAAAATAATGGAAAGAAAATTCCAAACTGTTTTATTCCCACCCATATTGTTATATTGTTACAAACACACAGTGTATATAATAAAAATAGCACCAAAGAACTTTACATCAAATAAGTCATACTTATTGATCACTATGCTAATACGAAGGCTTCCGATGACTAAGTTTGATAATTGATGATTATTCAAAATCCAGGAAGCGTACTTAGAAAACATTAGATTATATCATGCATTACAAAGGAATTGCCTACTGTGTCTTCAACGTACGCCACTGCTTGACTGTTAACGCATTCTGCTCCATTCTTCGGTAAACAGTAACATATTTTTACTTATATGAGCTCTTTGTGTACTTGTCACAAAAGATTAGGATCAGTTTACGAACGTACACTTGTCATTAAGACTGAAGGACTGAAAGGAATCGCGCTTCAACCTCTAGAGCCGCCGAAACGCCATCACAACGTGAAGAACGCCTTGAAGGCCTATGACAACGCGCCACAACAGCAAGAGCTACTGAAACGCTTTCAGAAAACCAAGAGCGCCTTGAAAGTCAACGAAATCTTACCTCTTTAGCACGAGCTTCTGAAACGCTGTCAGAACACGAACTACGTCTTGAAGGTCTTCGACAACATGCGACAACCGCACGAGGTACTGAGACACCGTTGTAACATGAAGGTCGGCTACAAAGCCAGCGAAATCGTATCGAAACATCACGAGGCCCAGAAACGCCTTCAGAGCGTGAAAGACGTCTTGAAGGTCTTCGACAACATGCGACAACCGCACGAGCTACTGAGACACCGTTGGAGCATGAAGATCGGCTACAAAGCCAGCGAAATCGTACCGAAACATCACGAGGCACAGAAACGCCTTTAGAGCGTGAAAGACGTCTTGAAGGTCTTCGACAACATGCGACAATCGCACGAGCTACCGAGACACCGTTGGAACATGAAGGTCGGCTACAAAGCCAGCGAAATCGTACCATAACATCACGAACTAATGAAACAGAAGTCCAACATGAATCGCGAGTAGAAAGTCAGTGGATTCGAACATCAACAAGAAGAGCAGCAGAGAGGATAGAGCAATATTATTTGCGTCGAGAACAAAATCGTAATCGAATGGTGGTGAATCGACGTAATGTTTTTCATGGATACTCAGGTATTGCATTTAACTATAGATCTGATATAGATTATACCGAAGACGAATTAGTGGCAATTGGTGACATGAATGAAGTTTGCCAATATTGCAATGCACTCAGGTACAAAAATGAAACACCTGGCATGTGTTGCTCTAATGGTAAAATCGTTTTGTCTGATTTACTTCCACCTCCAGAACCACTACAATCGCTGATTTTAGGTAAGTTTTTCGAAATATATACTTTTTTAGTTTAACAAAATATTAATAAAAAATATTTTTTTCATTTAGGAACTAATATGGATTCACAACATTTTCTTAAAAATATAAGAAAATATAATTCGTGCTTCAAAATGACCTCTTTTGGTGATACCAAAGTATTTCGAGACAACTTTATGCCAACGTTTCGTGTTCAAGGTCAAATTTATCATAAAATGGGATCATTGTTGCCAATTCCAAATGAAGATCCTAAGTTCTTACAAATTTATTTCATAGGAGAAGCGGATAACAATGACCAAGTGCACCACCGCCAGCGCTATAACCCTGACACAAAATAATGGATTGTTGCCGATTTACAAGTGATGTTTCATGAAATCAACGAATTGGTAAGGATCTTTAAGTTCACGATTAATTTCGGATGACCACATAATCGCAATTCATGCTGATAGAACTCCAGCTGGACAACACCAAGGACGATACAATGCCCCAACAATTTTGATGGTGGGCGATCCAGTTGCATCACGAGATATGTATTTAATTCCGATGGAGGTAGCGAAGCACACCGGGTATTAGCTAGTTAATATATAAATTTAACACATACAACATGGGTAGTGTGAGAAGCTAGGTTGCAATATTGAGTAAACTGTTGTAATGCCCAATTAGGTATGTGATAAAGAATGTGAAATTTAATTGTTACACAAAAAAAAAAAAATAATCTGAAGTAAAAATTTACTTTGTCTCATATATAACTTTATTTTTATTACCTAATTCTTAATTATTAATCTTGGAAAATTGTGGGCCTTTAGTTGAAATCTCCCTTTCGATTAAGTTGCCGTTAATTTGCAAAAACCCTTATTTGGCTGGCTGCCCTCATTGTACTAAATGTTTGTTATCTCCTCTTCTTAAATATATTTCAAATAAAGGCACGGATATTCAAATACCAAAATTCAGAATTGTTTGTGGGTGTTTGAGCATATATGCAGTTAGAGCTTTATATCTAGTTACGAAAATGAAAAATCTAGATACCCCTTTTACATCGCTTAACATTAAAATTATAAACAAAAGCGAAAAAAACAAAACACTGCAGTAAGCCAACCAACAAATTATCGTACTGTTTAATATATAACAACAAACACCAGCGAAAAAGCACCAAGGATGTTTACATATATAGAGATTTCGAGAAGTCATAAACATTCGCCTTGAAGAACATTAATCAGACTGTTTACTCTGCCATATAAAAGTCAAGACAAAGCAGGCGACTCAGTGAGTGAAGTTCAGTCAGTCTTGTGTGAAGACACTGTGTGTTTGAAGAGAGTAAACGTGGTTTCACGATCACAATAACAAAGAAAAGCAATTGTTGTTGTTTACATCAAG
Organism: Sarcophaga rosellei; assembly: GCA_930367235.1. Taxonomy (NCBI): domain Eukaryota; kingdom Metazoa; phylum Arthropoda; class Insecta; order Diptera; family Sarcophagidae; genus Sarcophaga; species Sarcophaga rosellei. The sequence continues at coordinate 28,354,392 of OV884021.1, read as the reverse complement.
TTGTGAACAGTGGGACACAGAATGGTAATAAAGAATATTAATTAAAAATAAACACAAATTTATTTTTATTTTATTTGCAATCTACGATATCATATTTTAAACGTTTTTAAAAGGTAAAAAACGTAACGTTATTATAAACCGACAAAAAATGAAATTTAACTGAAGTAAAAATTTGTTTTGTTTCATATTTAAGTTTATTTTTATTATTTAATTCTTAATTATTAATCTTGGAAAATTGTATGCCATAATTTAAAATCTTCCTTCCAATTAACTTGCCATTAATTCGCATAAACCCTTATTTCGCTGGCTGCCCTCACTCTTCTTAAATAAATATCAATTTAATTTGTTTCTTCAAATACCCATTTAAAGCTTTTATAATATATTTAAAAGCTTTTAAACAAAATAACTCTTTGTGTGCAGTTTCAAATTGTATCCAGAATACCATTAATTATCAAAAATACCTGCAAAAGACGTCTGTATGTATACATACATTTGTCACATTCAGCATAAACGGCAGCATATAAAATGAATGATAATTTGCATAATTTATTTGGTGGCCATTTTACAATTTCTGGAACTAAAATGCTATGCAGAGAGATACTGAAGAAAAGCTCTGTGTGCAAATGGTTGGATAAAGGCAAGGAAAACTGTTAAAGGTAAGATGTTGATGGTCAGCTGCAGTATAAACGACTATTTTATAGCCGACAATTATACAAAATAATTAAAAGCGAATGAATATAATTAATTTGAATGGAATAGTGTCTTAAATTGCATATCCACCGTAAAAGCTAATGAATACAACCAAACTTTTTAAATGTGTTATAAATTTTCAATAGTGCTACTAGGTTATTTGTCGTTTTAAAATCGATAAGAAATTTATCACAATGAATTGTATGAACAGTATAGTATAGAGAATAAATTGTGGTGCTGGTCAGAGTAGATTATAGTTGTAGACTTATGTTAGGTTTCCTCCATGATATGCAGCTCTTTATCTACTAATGTTTTTGGTACCAAGTCTCTCATTAAAACGCTTTTCTTTAATTTGTTTCAAATTAAATTACCAAACCGAATAGGAAACGAAATTTATGCTTATGGAAGTATACCAGGCGTACCAGTATGAAGTGAATGTTAAGATAGGGGACATTTATTGCGAACTAGCTTTATTTAATCTTTTATTCTGGGCGATAACATCGAACAACGTATTCAGTATACATAAAATAAGTAAACAATCCTTATAATATTGTTACGTTTTTCTCTTTTAGAAACGTTTAAAATTTAAAAAGTAGATTGCAAATAAAATATAAATAAATTTGTGTTTAGTTTTAAATAAAATTCTTTATTCACTGTTAATAGCTTGATGTAAACAACAACAATTGCTTTGTTTGTTATTCCTCTGCTTATACCCTTTGCATAAACAAAAACAATTCCTAGTCAGTTTTTTGACAGATCTTTGTAACGGAGATCTTCAAACCACAATTACTTTCTTCAAACAAAACGCGTATTCATACAAGACTGACTGAACTTTTCTAACTGCTTCGGCTGCGAAAAAACGATTCATTGTTGACCTCTGGTTTTTATCCTATTGTTTAAAACTCATGAAACTGCTGCACTATTGTACACGCATGTAGTTTAAAATTGTGAGTATTATATAGATTTCGCGAACTGAACTAATGCAATACAGTGTAACTCGAAATAAATCCCAGATAAATAAATAATAAATTTTTAGCTAAAATTAAATCGAATTTGTTTGTATTCCCAATTGCTTTAGAAGCATTTAAGATTCATTAATTTCTTTCGAAAATTCTGTGCATTTCGAATTACTGCAAAACCATTTGTCTGCCTTTGCCGCATTTTTTTAAATTACAATGAAATATTGTTTTTATTTTCGAATAAAATAAAATAATATTTCTAGTAAATTAAACAAAAACACTCGAGTATTTAAATAAATCCTTAAAAATAAAATTTTTACTTACTTTATTCCATTAAATCCACAAAACGAACCATAAAATTAAATGACATCTGTGGTCAGAAACAGACGAACACTTCTATTGCATTCCAAAAAAAAACAAAAAAGAACACTGCAATAGAAACAATAGAAAAATGTTAATAACTTGTGGCTTTAATACGACCAATATAATAGAAAAATCTCTAGTTAACTAACTAAATGAATAAAAACAAAATAAAAGTAACTGAAAACAGCACTCCATGAATACAACATGTATTGCAGCATAGATGCGGCACGGAAATATTTTTAAAAATTTCTTTGGCAATCTAAAATATACACATGAGGGTGGGTAGCTTTGATATAACGAAAAAACTTAATAAAGCGAACAGTAAGAATTGCGAAATAGGAATCTTAAATTTAAAGCAGTGGAGTACATGCAAATCGAAATATGAGAAAAATATTCTTTCGGCGATTTCCTCTCAGCAGATTTCGGGCACAAATTCGAAGTTTCTCAAATATCTGTAGTCCAGAATCGATTTCAAACTGTAGGTCCCGTCACCCTTGTATAGAAGAAACACACAACATGAGCGGTGTGAGAAGCTAGGCTGTAATCCTAACTGAAGGGTTGTAATAACCAATTATGTATGTACATTTTGTACCATTCTGCTCCGATTCTATACAACCCAATACATAGGTAGTCGCCTTAGTCCAGTAGGTAAAATGTTGGCTTATTAGACGTGACCCCACTGTTCAAACCACAGTTCAACATCTCCAATAAAACGCAATAAATTAAGAACATTTCTTCGGCGACTTTCTCAGGCGATTTCGGGGAAAAATTCTGAGGGTAAATTAAAACTGTCGTGAAAAAGTTTGTCAAAAATCTAGCCTTTCCCTTTGTGGAAATTAACGTCGGAAATTACGTAAATTATTCATAAACTTTTCCTGCCAGATATAGAGCTTAGAATTTCCTTCTGCTTCAGTTAATATTTAAATCCTTAAGTCACTGTATAACAAGGTATATATGTACGTGCTATATTACTAAGTCACTCATATATAAAATTAACAGACACAAACAGACTCATGATGTGAGAAACTAGGTCGTAATGAATTCGTTGAGGAGACAATGAATTAGAGAGACTATTTAAACATTCTGTACTTACTGTAAAATATGCTTTTGAAAAGACACTTGGAGGGAATTACCCATTGAGCTCTAAATATTTCACTCTAATATGTAATAAGTCAGCTTCTGTTTCAGTATACACCCTTGCTTTATATGTTCCAGTTGCTTTCTTAAAAGAGTATGCGAGAAGCAAATTCTTTCTTTCACTTTATTACTCATTCTCGTTACGAGACTAGTGAGGAAACTGTCAGCCATTTGTTTCATCTACTGAAGATGCTACCTGAATAATCTCGCATTATACTTCACTTTATTCTAATCACACTTTCCGTGGTCTTTAGGACATTGTTTTAAATCCAACAGCATTGAACACCGAATTGCTTCGATGTATCGACAAGCTATATGAATGTTTTTAAAGCTTCGACGGTTACCATCCACCGTAGTCTTGTAGGTAGTTCATTCAGTTATTAGCCTCGAACCCTCGGTTCGAAATCCACCTCAGAAGTCTTAAACAAAACTAAGGAATAAAGAACATTTCTTCCGGGGAATTTCGCTCAGGGAAATACTCAGTGGGTAAATGAAATGACCGTGAAAAGCTTCTGAAAAATCTATCGTTCGGAGTCAAAGCTTAGCGGTAGGTCCCTCCACTCATGGTTAGAATTAACACAAACAACATGGGTGGTGTGAGAAGCTGGGTTCTAATAATGACTAGAAAATTGTAATGATAAATAAGTGAGTTCGTGGTTCACCACTAGTTACGATTAAATATTCAATGGGTTTGACGTAGGATCAAACTATATACATACAATCAAAAAAAAAGTCTACAATTTTCAATTTTATCAAATTAAAAAAGATGTTAAAAGGTTTTTAAAGGCATTTACAATTAAGAATATAACATGTAATGAATATAACGTAGACATTATTGGGAAACCAAATTACAAATTAGCGAAAACAAGTCTACATACAACGGTGTAAGTAGACTTTCTTCTTTGACTGTACAAGAAACATTTTTTGCATCTCTATGTATTCAAAGTGCATTTAATTGAATTTTAAATTAAGTTACATCGAACAAATGAATTGCCTTAAAGCATTGTAAGTTGGCACGTAGGTGTACTTCATTTAAATTATTTTCATTACCATTTGAAACTTAAAATAGTTGGCATTGCACATCAAGTTGCTTGGGAATCTATTCCATTTCAGAGTTCAATTTGACTATGTGAATTAAAATTTATATTCAAAATTCTGCCATTACAAAGCACATACAATTACATACATACACATTTCAAAACAACAAAAATATACTCATTATTTATCAAAACAGAAAATTTAATTTTACATTTTAATGACAAATAATAAATAAACATTCTTGAAGAAAAATTAAAAACAACACTTAATCCTTTCATTAGGACACGGGCACTTTATAGTATAGGGTGGGCCATCTATTGGTTTAAATATGAACCAGCGGTTATTTCAAATCTGACAATACTTATGTCATTCTATTCTGTATTAAAATTCAGTATATTACCTCCACTGAATGTAATGAATCGATGTACGCTTGAGCAACGTTGGGGTTTATTGAAATTTTGTGCCAACGACAAACTACACGATGATGCCAAAATGATGATGATATGCCAAAAACAAAAAAAAACACTTCTTTTGGGTTGTAGCTCATTTTCACCTTGGTGGGTACGTTAGTAAGCAAAATTGCCGTATTTGGGACTCAAAAGCCCACCCATCATGAGTCACTGTTTGGTGTGACCTTTGGACGGGAGGAACCATTTGCCCATATTTCTTTGAAAATGAGGACGGCGCAACCATTACGGTCGATGGAGACACCTATCGCATCATGATAACCGATTTTTTTGTACCCGCTCTTTAAGATATTGTTACGAAAAAGGAAATGGTCTTATCGTTTACATTAAAATAATAAGCAAAAGCCACATAAACAAAACAATGGACTTGTTTACATTTACAACGAATAAACAAAAATATAGCAACAACATCAGTATGAAAAAAATGAAGGATAAACATAGTAAACAAACAGGCAACAACAACACTGTAAGGACAAACCTACACAAAATACGCAAACAACAATAACGTAAACAACATGTTTATATTTAAAGAGATTTCGCAAAGGCAAAGTCATTCTCATTCGAGAGTATTCATCAGACTGTTTATCCTGCCATATAAAAGGCATGACAAAGCAGGCAACGGGATCAGACAGAATTCAGTCAGTCTTCTGTGAAGGCGCATAGCGTGTGAAGAGAATAATCGTGGTTTGATGATCTCCGTTGTAAAGATCTAACGAGCAATTGTTAGTGTGCACGCGGAAAAGTGTAAAGAATAATAGCAAGTAAATCAAATTGTTGTTATTTAAATCAAGTTGCGACACGGAATTGTACGAACAATAAAGAATTTATTTAAAACTAAACACAAATTTAAATTTATTGTATTTGTAATCTACGAACTTATGTTTTTTGGCCAATTATGTATGTATGTGCACCCATATTTGAAACGTTTTTAAAAGGCTTAAAACGCAACAATATTGATGAGAACGATGTGCAGTTTCAACAGGACGATGCAACTTACCAAACATCTCATGTCACAATCGTTTTATTGCGTCATACGTTTGATTAGTAGAAATGGTGATGTCAGTTGGCCGGAAAAAGAAGCGATATCACAACGTTGGACTATTTTCTGTGGGGAGCGGTTAAAGAAAAGTCTTATGCCAACAAAGCAGAGAAAATTCAGAAGCCAACATTCGTGATTTCATTGCCGGATACAACCATATACACATACATACACTTTTCCGATCGAATGAGGTACTGTGAGGACAGCCGCTGCAGTCTTATACGGTGCTCAACTTTATTGCGTAAATTGGAATAAATACCATTATTAAGCTGAATATTTCATATAAAATTTTAATTAATTATTGCGCAATAAATACTCAAATTGTTATAATATTGAGTACAACTTAAAATGCAGCAGCAGTCATAAATATGTTCAGTGCGCATATTAAAATTATGCGAACACTTTTTGTTGAGATTTGACAACCCAAATGTCAACAACGACAAACAAAAAAAAAACAGAAATAAACAACAAAACAAAATAAAAACAATGTTGTTGAAACAACCAGCTGTTTTGTTTACCAGCTGTCAAATGAATATTGAATAAACAGCTGAACTGCGTATATTTTTATGTCTGAACAGTACAAATATTGTACTCAATTAACCGAATATTGACTCCATAAAAGTGTATATCTAGTATTACGAATGAAATAGTATTCCATTTCTAACCGAAACAATTGTACTTCACAACAAAGAAAACATAAATTTGGACAAAATTACTACCTGTTTTTGATTCTTTGCATTTTTAAATTCAAACTTTTTAATAACCCACTCTATACATCAACGGTTTCCAATAACTTTTAATTCCTATCGCAAAAGTTGTATTACATTCTGAAAAACTAAATACATTAAACATTTTTTTTGTTTTTTTTTCAAACATATACCACAATTTGTATGTGTATTAAGAAAATAAGAAAAAACTAAACCTAGAATCGTTAAACATTAATTGAACATCTGTGACTAGGACATTCGCAAAATGTAACTCGTACTGTAGTTTTCCTGTGTTTGTCAAATATCCTGTTCTCTCCCTACGTTGCAGCTATACGTTGCTAAGCTCAATTACCTTCGGTCATTATTTGAAATTAATTTCACTAACATCGCCATAAAGTCCAACGAAGCAGTTGGAAAAAGAACGATTATTCGATCGTTTTACAGGGAATAATTTCAAATTGAAAAACAATTAAAAAGGAGAGCACCGGTTTCAAAGGAAATTTAATGACCCAACAGAGTGCGGTTTAACAAACAAATTGTTAAAGTACATACGACAATCGGACAGTCATTAAAAATAAAGTGTAGTAGAGGTAGAAAACACATTTTAGTATTACAAATAAAATTCTTTAATCAATAACAGATGAACTGTGCAGTAATACCAAAGGGAAAGGATAAAAATATTCCCATTCCCCTATACGTGTGCGAACCCTATAAAACCGAACAATATATACAGTGGACAGCAAAAGTCTTAGTACACCAATATATTGTTTTGTTTTTACCTCTCAAAAACGTTTAATATATGAGTTCGTAGATTACAAATAACATAAAAATAAATTTGTATTAAGGTTTAGTTAAATTCTTCATAGTTCTGTGTGTCCTTGTTCCCAACTTGATGTAAACAACAACAATTGCTTTGTTTGTTATTCTTGTTCACACTCTTTTGCGTAAACACTAATAACTGTTCGACAGTTCTTTATGACGGACATCTTCAAAACACGATTATTGTCTTCAAGCACCGCTCGTCTGCACACAAGACGTTGCCTGCTTTGCCTTGTCTTTTATATCGAAGGGTAAACAGTCTGATGAATGCTCTTGAAGGCAAATGACTTCGCCTTGTCGAAGTGTGTACAAATTTCGATGATACCTCACATAAAGGAAATAGGAAGTGCTTAAAGAAAGATCAGATTAGAAACCAGAAAGTCCCTGTTGGAAGACCGTATATTAAAATGATAAAGAACTTTTGAGACTTGTTCCCTATGTTTGTGAAACAAACGAAAAAGAAGACCTTTTCTTGGTAAGACTGTCTTACTATGAATGGCTGCAGCATTTGCAGTATAACCCTTAGGTATTGGAGTATGTGGCCGTGGTCTAGTAGGAAATGTTTTCGCTTAATAGACGTAAAGCGAGTGTTCAAACTCCAGGTCAGACATCAAAACGAAATATGAAAAAATATATCTTCGGCGACTTCCTCTCAACAGATTTCTGGAAAAACTTTGAGCGTAAATAAAATTGCCATGAAAAGTTTCTCAAACATCTGTCGTTCGGAGTCGAATTTATACTGTAGGTCTCAAAACTAATGTATAAAATTATACACACAACGTAAGTGGTGTGCGAAACTAGGTCGTAATCCTGACTGAAGGGTTGTAATGGCCAATTATGTATGTATGTATGTAAAACATTTTACCACATATTCATTATATTTACATCCTGGTCTTTTTGCTTTTCTACGTATAGCTGGTAGTTATCCTAAAATGAAATGTAAAAATTGATATAAACAAATCTCCGATTCGTTCTGAAACTAATCTAATTTTGCACCTAATAATAATAATTTTTAGACTTAGGCTACCAAAATTTTTTTTTGATACATTCACCTCTTATTTCGAATAAAAACCAGTAGCAGTGACAATAACAAAGTAATTTTTTTGACCTTAGAATACAGTATGAACCCACTTTTAGAAAATCTTATACAAAAGGGGAGAAACCTTTACACAAAACAGTGACAAATACGTAAAAACTGACAGTGTTTTTTGTTAGTTTTTCTTCCATTATTGCATCAGCATTTTAGGATTGCAAAAAATAATTACTTATGATAAATGTGGATAAACAGAATGAAGTAAAATTTAAAATTTAAGAGATAAACCCACAGACGTATACTCACAAGGCAAATTTGAAGCAGACAGCCTTTGAAAGATGGCATCCTCACTAAAAAAATTAATTTGATCCTTCTATTTCCTTCTATTAGTTATATGGAAGCGATTGAATCAACTGAACTTTAGAAAATTTAAAACTGTTTTTGAAATAAGATTTCTAGAATTTTTAGTTGAGCACGCCACTTCAATTACAATTGCCATAGCATAGCAATAGCGAAGACCAAATAAATAAATACTAAGGGGTCTTTCCCCAACCGAAGTATGCTGAATCACGTCTTCGTAAAATAACGGCCTCGTAATCAAAATAATCTTCAACTAAACAAACGTTAACGAGCCTAACAATGTAATGTTGATGACGATGATGACATCGATACTGAGTAATACCCAGTAACTGATACGCAAATTTAAGTCCAGAATATTCTCATGAGGAATAAGAAATATTTTTTTCTTGTTCCTGAAACTTTAAACCAGTTAAAGATTATTTTCTATTTTACATATTCTGACATTGCGAATGGAACGGATTACAACTGTTCGCGAATTCTAAATTCAACATTTGCACTCCGCTATTGAGTTTCTTACTTTTGTCAGTGGATACACGTTTGTTGTATGCTTTCTGTTGATAGCCTTATTTGTCGCTGTTTGTTGCCTGTGGCATGTAAAAGAAATAGTCAACAACTTGTTAACACTGTCATTAGCCAACGTAAGTTAAATGGTTATAATGTTAGCAAATTAGTGGTAACATTACTATGATGCTATTATTAAATATGAATTATATAGAGAATAAGCTATAGATACTGTGGGTTTGGAAACAAACTATGACTAAGTGTTGTATGACCGCTTTGGGGAATGATGAATTGCGTTGTACTTACAATGAATTTTTGCAGATGTTTAAAAGTAAAGAGACTCCCAACTTTGACAGTTCATAACAGCCGTATTGTTGAAGCTACGTCTGTCAAATTGGTTTTCATTCATTCAGTCCATTTTACCATAGGTAATGAAGTGTATTCCCTGTACGTGTTCTTGAGAACTGACCCTAATTTTCATCAACAAATCATCTTCAGCAATGAAACACAAACAAAATTGTTAAATACGGGACAATAATGATTCACAGTGATCCTAATGCATCCCGAAAAAGTCACCGTTTGCTGTGGATTTTGAGCTGGCGACGTCATCAGTCCATATTTCTTTGAGAATCAATGCCATCTGATTTCGGCAAAGCGACTGTGCAAGGACAAGTAGCTTAAGCGATTTTAAGTCAAGGTCATCTAACATGGTTATGGCCACAGAAATAGTGCGATTTGACTTTGTTAGAAATTATTTTGTGGGCTTTCGTTAAACCTAAAGATTCGCAAGCCAACATAACCCGTGTTATAAGTTATATTCTCTGTGATTTGTGTGCCAGAGTGTTGGAAAATTTTACATTTCGGTTGGGTTTCACCCAGATCCGTTGCGGACATTTAAATGATGTTACATTCCGCACATAATGGCCGCAATACGACATTCAAGTGAAACAAAAATGTAGATGTATCTCAGAGACACTTAATGAAGCACCCGATTATCATATTTAAATCTTCATGCAGAATTTCTTCGTAATTTCTACGTCATCGGGTCATATTTCCGAACTGGGAACTGCATTATGCAGCATATTACCATCATTATTTTTTTTTTTTGGGCTGAATTTTACGAACTGGACATCAACGACATGTAGTTTTAAAATGAGAGCGCTGGATACCTCACAGCTCTGATGAGTAACTAGAGGACATGCACGCTCATTTCATTTAGAGGTGATGTGAACAGCAGCCATGTAAAACGGTATATTTCGGATGCGCTCCACCTAAACGAGCCGTGGCAGATATTTCAACGATGTTATATTCCGCACATAATGGCATTGATAGCTCTTTCAAATGAAGGTACTGTGTTAGCTATTAGACATGAGGCCACGATTCAAACCCCAGGGCAGATATCTCGAACAAAACGGAATATGAAAAGAAAAATATTTCGTCAGCGACATTCTCTCAGTAGATTTCTAACAAAATCTCTGAGAGCAAATGAAATTATTAAATGAAAGTTTCTCAAAAATAAGTCGCTCGTAGTCGATTTTAAACTGTAAGTCCCGCTACTCCTACATAAAATTAAAAGACAGAACATAAGTGAGATGAGAAGCTAGGTCGCACACTGTCGCGATTTCATATAACGAGTGGCCAAAAATAGAAGGAGTAATAGTAGAGTAATGAAATTTGGCACACCTATATTAATTGGTAAAACATAATCATACTTAAAATTTGGTCATTGAAACTCAAAGGATTCGTGTCCTTCCCATATATCCTGAAATTAAAAATTGCTATAACTTGTAGGAAAAAAAGATATCTTAATAAAATTTGGGACACTTATTACTGTACAACATGCTTAATACTTCCTCCAAATTTCGTTCAATTTGGAGCAAGGATACGCCCACCTTAAAAATGTCCTTTTTCAAAAAAGTATCAAAAAAAATTTAATATACATATATTTTTTTCGAATCGCAAATTATGATTTAGATGTTTTACTAACTCATTAAAATTTAATTTTCTCACATTCCGTATATCCTTAGACAATTTTAAGGATAAATTTTTACCATAGCTAAATTACTAATTGAACAATATTTTATTAAAAAATTTAAAATTTGTTTATATATATTAAAATATTTAAATGTATACATATAAGTGAAAAGACACTTGTACTTGGTTCCTAATTGGATTTTTTTATGTTTAAATATAAAACATCGATGATCTAGAAAAATTTACATCCTTCCTCAACTTAGTTTCAAACCAACTTTTTCCACATCTATATTTTGTCCAATTATTACTAATTTTTAAAAGAATGAATTTTAGTTAGTCTTTCTCTATATCTGCTAGAAATCTTTGAATACGACTTTCCACAAATTGTACAATATGATGCAACACATTTGTTGTATTATTTTTCTTATCTTTCATTGCTCAAAAATATCACGAATCTGCAATGATGTTGACACTAAAAACATTTATAACGCCCACAAAAGCAGTCAGAAGCAGCTGAAATTTATATATGTTAAAGTACATACTTGTGGCAATAAAATATCAAAAAATTTCAAAAGTGATATTGGGTGTTTTTTTTTAATTCACTATTGAAGTTAATAAATATATGAGAATCTTAATTTTTTGAAGACCTGTACTTTGGCTAAGGATATTTCACATATGATTAATATTTGTAAACAATTATAGCGTTGTAATTACAATTACATACCTGGCTTACAATTCTATAAAAAAAAATTTTGTCATTACCAAAAGAATTTTTGAATTTTAACTATGACAAAAATATGTCAAATTTCAAGTTTTCGCACAAATTTTCTATATTGCATGGGAATTCTTAACTTTGAGATACAATAACTAAAAAACTACTCAAAAGTTTATAAACAAAATTTACATATCAACTAATAGAAGTGTTTTCTATAAGATAAAGTTAAAACAATATTGAATTTCCCACATTGACTTTAACCATTTTTGGCCACGCTCGCGACAGTGTGGGTCGTAACCTTGACTGAAGAGTTGTAACCTCTGTTTATTTAAAATCTCTTATGAATTTAATCCAATACTATGATCCCTCTGTTTAACCAAATACATACAAAATTACTTGTATGTGAAATGATTCGATAATAATTTTCTGCATCGTCGCCTTTTCCTGTACGACAGGTGTTTGTCGCAAACAAAGAAGAAAGAACAAAAAAAAAATGGAGTAAACTAAAGACTACAATAAAGAAAAAAAGTATGGTTTTACTTGTTAAAAATTTTTCTGCAAAAATCTCCTGTAACTGCAAAAAGGTCACGTACTACTTTAAATTATGTTCACTGCGTTATATGCTACTGTGGATAATGATGATGATCTTTGACATGATGTTGCAATTAAGACACTGTATTATTTCCACTTTTATCACATCTTTAGTTTTATAGAAAAAATGATGCTTTTTAGAATGCATTTATAATATACCCCTTGTTGGGTAGAGTAAATACGGTTTTCATGATGTGATATATTTTACAGTGATTTTGGTGTGAATTTGTGTGTGTAACTTAAAAAAAAAAGGGACAAAATTTTTGCGCTGTGAGCTTAATGCTGATATAAAGAAAATAGAAATTACAATAGAAGACGGCGCCGTAGTCTTGTAGGTAGTGTGTTGGCTTATTAGTCTTGAGGCCACGTTTCAAACCCCAGGTTAGACACCGGCAACGAAAAGAAGTATGAAAAAGTATTTCTTAGGGGCCTTCCTGTCGGCAGATTTCAAGTAACAAATTCTGAGAGTAAATAAATTGCCAACGTTTCTCAACAAAATCTGTCGTTCGAAGTCGAATTTAAATTGATCCCGCCGCTCATGTATGTATATAATTAACATACACAACATACATAAGTGGTGTGCGAAGCTAGGTTGTAGTCCTGACTAAAATTTGTAACATAGCCAGTTATGTTTGTGTAATAGGAAAACCGACGCAGACTGTGAATGTTAGTGCGTAACAGTTTCTCCAAATCATATATGGTGGTGTTGGACATGTACCCAAAAAGTGAAGAACAATTTCATCTTCTTCCTCATCGCTACACTTTCTGCAGAAATCGCTTACTAAATGTTCAAAACCAATGCGTCTCACATGTTGTCATATTGCAATGAACCATAATGACACCGACAAAGCGTGGTTCTTTGGAGATTCAGAAGTCTTCTTGCGCCGTTCTGACCGTATCCAAAAATGTTTATCCGGTGTTTAATGTATTCATAACAGCAATGTCAATTATAAGCTCGCAGGCCTTTAGAAGAATTCGGAAGGATGAAAATTCATTAGACAGTCCGACGGTTATGCCGCATCTGCTCTACATATGGCCTGAAATGTCACTGTGTCGTGGTACCCAATTTATATTGAAATGATATCGTTTCGCTACGCCTTTGAGATATGTATCTGTGACAGTTAAATACAGCCTTGGGGCTCATTATGTTGAAATTTAGTGATTTGATAACTGTCTGGCTTTTAAAAAGCATGATAATGATAAACAACCGAGAATGAAATAAATGCCAAGAGTTGAGTGTGCCGGAATTCGTGAACGGTTTCAAACTTAGGACTTTACACACTTGCCGCTGACTATTTCAGCCGAACCATACAACTGATGGTTTTACACGTAGGGTGGGTTTGCTGCTAATAAGGTAAGCTAGGAACTATTGTGATCCACTTGCAATCTGATGCTACTTTGTCTAGTTTACCATTGGATTGTATTCCAGTCACCGACCTTTTGTTTCTTAACCAGGCAGCTGTTTTGAGCCAATTCAATACTTACCCTAATTTTTCTTACCCAAAAGGCACAAGGACGTAGCCTAGTTCGTAGTATATTAGCTTATTAGACATGAGACCGTGGTTCATACATCTTATACGAGAACTTCGGTTTAACAGTCTTCTTCCAAAAACTCTAAGAATAAACAAAATTGCCATGAAGTGTTTCTAATCTATCTAATCTATTCTATCTTTCAGAGACGACTTTTATCTGTAGGTCCCATGTATAAAACACACACAATATAGGGTGGAGTAAGAAGTTAGGTCGTAAACCTGACTAAAGGGTTACAATGACCAATTAGGTAAGTAAGTTCATAGTTTTAGCCAAAACAAAACCCCGAATTTTATAGAAAAGCTGAAGGTATTTTTTCCAATGAAGGCAAACAAACGAATTTAAGCAATTATTTAATTAATAATTATTATTATTTATTTTCAATAGAACGGTAATGAGTAGTTCAAAGTTACTGGCTTTTACTTCTGAAATCATCTTGTTTTGGTAGATTGCCAATTAAGCTTGGAATTAAAATTTGTAATACAAATAAATATTTTCACATTTCCTGAATTTTTGGCAAACGGAATCCACAAAATGAAGACTATAAATGCTTTACATTAATATTCAATAAAACAAATAATAGTAGTTCATTAAATTAAGTAATGATAATAAAATAAAATCAAATAAAATAATTTAATTTTTGGTATCATTTATATACTTTTGGCACACAGTCAGTAATTCATTGCACCTAAACTGAATTTAAAAGGAACTGAGAGAGAAACAAAATAAATTTTATTTCTAAAAATATTTAAATTTCGTTCGCTTTCATAAAAGAAAGACACAAAATAAATTTCCATTCTATCTTATAAATAAAAATCGTTTTTCAATTGCTTTATAAGGTTAGAAAAGCAACGAAAAATATAAAACAACGGAAGAAATCAAATACAATACAAAATGTTTCGCTGTATTCTTTGCTTTTCAAATATCTTGGACATCTTCGGACGTTCTCGGATATGTTTAAGCCAAGTACGTAGCCCATGCTTCAATACCGCATAAGGTAAACCCGAACCATCCAGGTTTAAGATGTGACTACATGGTACAGAGAGTGTTTTCGTGTGAATATACAAAACTTACACTCCCTCCCCGGAAGAATGGTTTGCAGAAGCTGTCATGGGTGACGGTGATATAAGGATCATCTCAATACTGGAAGGTGGAACTGGATCTGGGGTCTATTCGGATAAACTGGCAGTGAACGGGTCATACAGATTACTAAACCAGGTCAGGTTTTTTCATTCGGAGATTTTTGCTACAAGCATGGTTGAAGCCAAGGACCTACCTCCTTCGAACTTCCTGCGTGTGAGCACTCAAGCAAGAATCAAAGCGTTGGAATCCCATCAGGATGCATGGATTCTCTACACTTCTCTATACCTCTACTGGCTTCCGGGCTACTGTACCATAGAGGGTAACGAGAGGAGCCAAAGGGGGGTAATAGCGCCCCTACAAGAATATTTTTTCTAAATTGGAAAAAGCATCATGGAATTCAACAAAACGTGGTTGATCCAACAAACCTTGTTGCCGAATTTCAAAACTACTGTGTCCAGCAGTGGACAGCGGGAGAACCAGGGAATTACTTGTATACGACAAGAGAACGGTTCGAATTCTAACGGTATACTGCACAATTCCTAATTTCGCTTATAAGCTCGGTCTGCCCCACGAGGATTATTGCAGAAGATGCTACAACATGGAGGAAATGGATCGCTACAACACCCTTACTATTATTAAATATTACTTTTGACCTCCCTTAAAAATCTTCTAAGTAGTATTCGAAGCACCGTACTCATACATATTAGTGATGTAATATAGCAAGGAGATCTGTGGAAAAGTAAGATGTATTGAAACTGCAAAGTTTTCTCCGCAATACCCTGACTCTACAATTTATTTGAATGAATTATTTTTATGAATCTTTTCTACATCTCGTTATTGCTAATGTTAGTTTGGAAAAATAATTTTCTGAGGAGTAAAACTTAATGGCGGCAAATATTATATCAAGATATCTATTTCTGAATATGGTATCGCGTAATACTATGTGAAGTAGCCGTAGTTTAGTAAGTAGTGTGTTGGCTTATTAGACGTTAAGCCACGCTTCAAGCATTTCAAACATCTTGAACGAAACGGAATATGAAATTCTTCTCAGCATTTTTCTGGTAAAACTTTGAGAGTAAATAGAATTGCTATGAAAACTTTCTCAGTCTGTCGTTCAGTGCTGACTTTAAGTTCTGCTTGGGGGTCTTTCCAATTACGGATAAAAATTAGCACAGAAGCGGATCGTAATCATGACTGAAGGGTTGCAGCTACGAATTATGTGTATACATATATATATTTGTGTGTATTACCTTGTTACGTTTTTACCTTTTAAAAACGTTTAAAATATGAGCTCGTAGATTGCAAATAAAATAAATTTGTGTTTAGTTTTTAATTAAAATTCTTTATTATTCGCACAAGTCTGTGTGCCACTGTTCACAACTTGATGTAAACAACACAATTGTTTTTCTTTGTTATTCCTCCGTTTATACCCTTTGCCTAAACACTAACAATAACTAGACAATTATTCGACAGATCTTTGTAACGGAGATTTTCAAATCACGATTACTCTCTTCAAATGAACCGCGTCTTCACATAAGACTGACTGAACTTCACTAAGTCAGTCGCCAGCATTGACTTGCCTTTTATATGGCACTCTGATGATTGTTCTTGAAACATTACATTTGGTGATTTTTCTTTACTTGTTTAGCATTTTTTTATGCAGGTATTTGTAGTTATAATAAGCAGCACGATAATTTGTAAACAGGTTTGTTTACTGCATTGTTTAGTTTTTGTAGCTTTTGCTTATAATTTTAATGTTAACGATGTAAAAGCAAAACACCAGTATCTAGATTTTTCATTTTCGTAACAGAATTTGTTTGTGGGATGGTTAGTCATATGATTGCATTACTTTTGCTGACTTTCATACAGATTGTAGTGCTTTGTGAACTGCTACTATCATTAGCACTTACTATCGCTAGGATTTACTTGAAACTAATTTATGAAAATCAGAGGAGAAGGAAGTTTTTTCCTACCGTAAGTCTTCTTAACTCCTCACTCGGCAACTCCGTTTGTATTTGTTTTTGAGGAAGTATTTTTTGTTACAAACATTTATTATTTAAATAAATTAGAAATAAAAAATGAAAAATATTTTCATAAACTATATCACTCAGGAGACAATAATTCAAAACCATTTTAAAAAATTTGTCAACGTATAAATAAAAGAACAGTAAAAAATAATTATTTTTTCAATGTATAAACGTACGAACGTACGAATTAAATGAACAGAAAATACAGCTGTGTGAAATATAAAAGTAGCGCTGCACTAAAAATATTTTACTTAAGTAAAAAAATTAATTTTTATTCAAGTTAAAAAAAGTTTGTTATTACATTTTATTACCACAAGTCTAAACTATTGAAAAATAAAAAAACTTCAAGACAAATATTAATTTTCCAAAGAAAATGATGCTAAATTGTTAAAAACTCAAAATATTTGGCGTGCAAAAAAATAGTAGCAGCGTTAGAAAACATATCTGCAACAAAAAAATGTTGTCACAAGTGATTACATTTGTATCTTATTTTGTTAGATATGCCTTAATATTTAGTTGAAATCCCTTATTGGCTATTACAGCTGCGCAACGTCGCGGCATTGAGTCAACTAAGGGTCTGCACCTCTCGATAGGAATACTTTCCCAAGCTGACCTCACAGACGCCCACAACTGCTCTACATTTCCCGGCTTATCTTTAAAAACACCTTCTTTTACATCGACCCTAAGATGTTCAATGGGATTTAGGTCTGGGGACTGAGCCGGCCATTCTAATACCTCAATTTTATTTTCAGAAAACCAATTTTTTGTCATTTTACTGATACGTTTGGGATCGTTGTCCTGTTGGAACACCCATTTAAGGGGCATATTATATTCTGCATAAGGTAGCATGACCGTTTTTAAAATTTCCACATGCATTGAGGAGTCTATGTTGCCTTTAATCCAAAATATAGGTCCTGCACCTTTAGAAAAACAACCCCAAACGTTAATTTTTGCACTACCATGCTTTACGGTCCTCATGACAAATTTAGGATCGTATTCCTTGTTCTTTGGTCTTTTTACATATTTTCTGGTGTCAGGATTTCTAAAAAGAACAACTCTGGAGTCGTCTGTCCACAGAATATTGTGCCATTTCGACGGAGGCCAATCAACGTGAGGTGTAGCAAATTTAAGTCTGTTGCGGACATGTCTTGAATTCAGCAATGGTACTTTCCTTGGACTTCCACCACATAAATTGTCTTTAATTAGATGTTGACGAATAGTTGAGGTATGAATATCAAGCTCCAAGTCCTATTTTATCTTTGTAGAAGTAACAAATGGGTCTGATGATACCATGCGTTTTATTCTTCTTGAGTCGTTGGGAGAAATTTTTGCTTTGAGCCCGCGAGTTTCTGGCTTTTGTTAAAATGTTTTGCAATTTTTGCTATCGAGAGGTGCAGATCCTTAGTTGACTCAATGCCGCGACGTTGCGCAGCTGTAATAGCCAATAAGGGATTTCAACTAAATATTAAGGCATATCTAACAAAATAAGATACAAATGTAATCACTTGTGACAACATTTTTTTGTTGCAGATATGTTTTCTAACGCTGCTACTATTTTTTTGCACGCCAAATATTTTGAGTTTTTAACAATTTAGCATCATTTTCTTTGGAAAATTAATATTTGTCTTGAAGTTTTTTGATTTTTCAATAGTTTAGACTAGTGGTAATAAAATGTAATAACAAACTTTTTTTAACTTGAATAAAAATTAATTTTTTTACTTAAGTAAAATATTTTTAGTGCAGCGCTACTATTATATTTCACACAGCTATAAATGGGAATTATATAATTTTTTAAAATTTTTTTAATAATAATACTTACTGCCGTACTTAGTTGAAAATATTTTTAAATTTATAAATGAATAAAAATTTATATTTTAAAAATATAAATACATATGTCTGCTTAGTACTCCTGAATATATTTAAAGATTTAAAATTTTATTTACAAATTGTTCTTTTAAAATATATACAAACATTTTTAAGCGTATACATTTTATGAACAGGCAAATGCAAATATTTTATTTCAAACCATTCATTATTACTAGATTTCGTATAAAATCTATAAATTGCAAATTTTGCATTTTTAGGAAAAAACTAGAAACATTTTATTTTCAAAATCCAACAAATACATCACAATAATGGACAAATTTATTGCAACATAAAGTATATAAATGTGTTAAAAATGCAACATTATGCATACAATATACATGCATACATACAACATATTGGAATTTTAAATTGAAAGGTTATTATTGATCAAAACTATGGGAGTAATATTGCAAAGAGGTGCATAGAGCATATATATTGGTACTAAAATGAAAAATCTAGATACTATTGTTGTGCTTTTACATCGTTCAACATTAAAACTATAAACAAAAGCTACAAAAACAAAACAATGCAGTAAACAAACCTGTTTACAAAATATTGTACTGCTTAGTATAACAACAAATACCAGCATAAAATGTTGTAAACAAGTAAACAAAAATATACCAACAACACTACAACAATAAACGTAAACAACGATGTTTACATTTGTAGAGATTTCGAGAAGGCGAAGTCATGAACGTTGGCCTTCAAGAAAATTCATCATGCTGTTTACTTTGCCATATAAAAGGCTAGGCAAAGCAGGCGACTGAGATAGCGAAGTTCAGTCAGTCTTGTGCGAAGACTCTGTGTGTTTAAAGGGAGTAATCGTGGTTTGAAGATCTCCGTTACAAAGATCTGTTGAAAAATTGTCTAGGAACATACCTGTGTGTTGGGGATAATATTGTTATTGTCTGTTAGAGATGCTTGTGTTGTTATTGGAAGTCAGGGTTGGGGTTGTTCGAATTTGTTCACTCCTGTGAACAGTTTATGCAAAGGGTGTAAGCAGAGGAATAACAAACAAAGCAATTATTGTTGTCTACATAAAGTTGTGAGCAGTGGCACACAGAATTGTCCGAAAGAAAAAGGACTTTAATTAAAACTAAACACAGATTTATTTTTATTTTATTTGTATTCTACGAACTTATATTTTAAACGTTTTTAAAAGTTAAAAACCTAACAATATGTATATTGGTAGCATCACCCGGTCATTTCTTTATCGGAAATAAATGCTTTATTGCGATAGTTTTTTTAAAAGAACATTCATTTAAGCCATTGAACATCGGAAGGTAGGATTTCTTCCATTTTTTTCACCATCTGAGTGAATGAATGGAGCCAATGTTTGGTATCCTGATCTGAAGTGAAGGATATTCTAATAAGAGTGTTCTGCATTGATCGGAACAAATGGTAGTCAGAAGCTGCAAGATCTGGAATATACGACCGGTGATGTACGATTTTCGTAGTCGCCATAACCTAGTGGGTGATGTGTCGGTATATTAGGCGTGAGGCCGTTGTTCAAATCCGCCACCGCAGACATCTGGAACAACTTTCAGCGACTTTCTCTCAGCAGATAACTTGCGAAAACGCTTAGCGTAAATAAAATTGTCATGAAAAGTTTCCCAAAAATTTGTCGTTCGGAGCCGACTTTAAAATCTAGGTTCCGCCACTCATGAATTAAATTAACCCACACAACGAGGATGGCGTGAGAAGCAAGGCCGTAATCCCGACTGTAAGGGTTGTAATGGCCAATTATGTATGTAAAGGGTGATTTTTTAAGAGCTATAGGAAAATTAAAAAAAAACACATAAAAATATTTGAAAACTTTATTTGAATCGATAGTACGGTCCATATAATTTAATGTTTGAAGATTATTTCATGCAAATGTTGACCGCGACCGCGCCTTAAATGGTCCATCCGCTTAGTCCAATTTTGGCATACTCTTTCCAACATTTCGGCCGGTATCTCACGAATAAATGCTGCACTGTTGTCTTCCAATGCGTCAGTTGAAGCGGGCTTGTCTGTATAGACATGAACTTTAACATAGCCCCACAAAAATAGTCTAAAGGCGTTAAATCGCGCGATCTAGGCGGCCAATTGACCGGTCCCGAACATGAAATAAAATGTTCACCGAACTCGCCTCTCAATAAGTCCATTGTTACGCGTGCTGTGTGGCATGTGGCACCGTCTTGTTGAAACCACATGTCATGCAAGTCAAGCTCTTGCATTTTGGGCAAAAAAGTTGGACATTATCTCACGGTAGCGCTCACCGTTCACAGTTACGTTACGATTCGCAGCATATTTGAAGAAGTACGGTCCAATGATGCCACCAGCCCATAAACCGCACAAAACTGTGACTTTTTCTGGATGCATTGGTAGCTTTTGCAACGCTTTTGGCTGATCTTCACTCCAAAATCGACAATTCTGCTTATTTACGTATCCATTGAGCCAAAAAGAGCTTCGTCGCTGAACACAATTTTTCGATAAAGAAGTGGATCTTCGGCCAACTTTCCAAGAGCCCATTCACCAAAAATTCTGCGTTGCGGTAGGTCGTTCGGCTTCAATTCTTGCACCAGCTGTATTTTGAAAGGCTTCACACCTAAATCCTTCCGCAAAATTTTTCACGTCGTTGAGTAACAGAGGCCCAATTGCTACGAACTGTAACGAATCGATAATTGATGGTCATCATTAACACTGCCTGATACAGCTGCGATATTTTCTTCAGTTCTCACTCTACGTAAGCGTGTTGGTGGTTTAATATCCAACAATGTAAATTTAGTGCGAAATTTAGTCACAATAGCCCGAATAGCCGCTTCAGTGGGTTAATTAAACTGACCATAAAATGGAAGAAGCGCGCGATGAACTTTCTTAACAGAGCACGCATTTTGATAATAAAATTCAATGATTTGCAAGCGTTGTTCGTTTGTAAGACGATTCATGGTTAAATTATAGACCAAACTGAAGCTGTTTGACAGTGAAACAAAACACGAAACGTGCGCGAGCTGTTTAAACCAGTGTTGCCAAAAAGATAATAGCTAAAAAATCACCCGATATATGACTTAATCCTCTTCTTATTGTAATTATTTAACAAAAGTTTAGATTGTTTCAAACCCATTCGGCTTTAGAAAAGTTTCGCTACTCCTCAATATCAAATTGGCGGATTATACCCTTTCAAACATATCTTCTCACTCTACATAGGAAGAACGTTCCTATTAGCAAGCTCATGTGTCTGCTCTTTACCGTGAAGTAACACATGACCTGGTATTTAACTTAAGGTGAGAAATAGTCTCTTGGTTAATTGTTCTTGTTTTCCCCAGACAGTTCAATTTTATTATTGAGTTAACCTCATACAGTTCAAGCACTCGGATGGCTTATTTCTTTTTTAAGTGGAAGTCGCCGAAGAAATATTTTTTTTCATATTTCTCCGGCTTTACGTCTAATAAGCGAACACACTACCCACAAGACTACGGCGATTTCAGAAATTAATATGTGTTAATTCACTCGTCTTCAGTCCGTTGTTCAAACCCAGAAGAAAACGGAATATGAAAAACTGTTTATACAACGTATAAACGTATTCTGAGTAGTCTTCTGGATTTGACTTTAAACTGTAGGTCCCGTCACTCCTTGATAAAATTAATATACACAACAATAAATAAAACGGGTCTACCAAACCATTATAAATTATCCAAAAACGTTTACTATTTAGTTGCGGGTAACTGCTGTTTTCGAAAAGATTTATGGATTCAACCTCGAATCTCAGTGTTTATCTTTTGGTGTAAATGAACACGAAAATTTGTTAAAAAAAAATATCAAAACAATAAAACATTCGGTTTCTGCTTTATAAAAAGCAAAAAGTGAAAAACTATAGAAAAAGATTGAACAAAACAATTCAAAAAATCATGTTCAAACATCGTATGTTTCACTTATGACCACTACACTTTCGTTGTTTTCATTTTAATATTCATTTCCGATTTTAAAACGTTCTCCATTGGTGTCTTCTTTTACCATTTGGTTGTCATTAATTTATTGAACTTTTACGATTGTTTAAAAAAACAACAATTCAACGCTCCCGTAAACTATATGTACACATGACTTGTAAGACCACAAAGATTTATGCTGCGGTCAGTCCAACACAACGATACAATGAGAAAACATGTATATATGTATGTATATACACGTAATGAAATATGAATATACTTCAGCCAGTAGATATAAATACAGGGTTATTCAAATCGTGGGATTGTATTTATTTTTTGTCTAAAGATTTCAACCTATCTTTGGAATATGTCAAAGTTGAGTAGTCGCTGTAGTCTAGTAGATAGTGTGTTGCCACTGGTCAAACCTCAGATCAGATATTAGAAAAAAAATTTCTTCAGCGACTTCTTTTCAGCAGAAACTCCGCCATGAAAAAATTTCTCAAAAATGTATCGTTCGGAGTCGACTTTAAACTGTAGGTGTAGTGGTGTGAGAAGCTAGGTTGTAATACTGACTGAAGGGTTTTATTGACCAATTATGTATGTATGTATCAGAATCTGAAATCTTCAATTTTCTATTAATTTTATAACATAAGTTATGTTGGCTCAGAGGACCACTGTTTGGTTAAGGATTATTCACAAATACCTGCGACTTAAGAAACCCCTATAAGAAAAGGACCAACTGGTTCAAACCACAAGAGGCCGGGGTTCTGTTCACATCACATCAAATCGTTCAAGCAGAATACATAGTGTGGCATTAGCTGTGTGGTATGTAGCGCCATACTGTTAAAACCACATGTCGTTGGGATCCAGATCATTCAACGCAAGCTGCTTTCGGTAATCACCAACCTATAGTATCGCTGTTGACTGCGATAGTCCGGCGTTTTCAAAGAAATATGAGAGAATGACGCCATCACCCCAAAGTCCACACCAAATAGTAAATTTTTCGGAATGTATAGGATCTCATGCATAGTGGTATTGCCCCAATTTAATCCAGAAATAGAAGAATTATTTCTATGAAGATTAGGGTCAAATGCCAACTGCCCCAGATTCTATTCAGTTTATATGAGTTTGTTGGTTTTCGTTAAACATGGTGATTTGGACTGATGTTAGACTGAAGAAATGACAACTTATTTGACAGATGTAGCTTCTACTAGATGGCTGCTATCAACAGTCAAAGTTTGGAAACCCTTTGGAGAACTATCTCCAATAATAATAATATTTGTATCTAGACCATATCAATAATATGATCTCGTAATACATACCATACTTTTAGCGGATCGTTCGATAATTTTTTCATTAAAAGGTATTGTAGTACATTGGCTTATTAGACGTGAGGCCACGGTTCAAACCCCAAGTCAGACACCTCCAACAAAACGGAATAAGAAAAAATATTTTTTTCGGAGAGATTCCTGGCAAAATTCTGAAAGCAAATAAAATTTCCATGAAAAAGTTTCTTAAAAATCTGTCGTTCGGAGTCGACTTTAAACTGTGGGTCCCGCCAATCGTGTATTAAATAAACGCATTCACACACACAATATAAGTGGTATCAGAATCTAGGTCGCAATCCTGACTGAAGGGTTCTTATGACCAATTACGTAAGTATGTATGTATTTATTATTCGCTAGGCAATGGTTATGGCGAAAGCTTCTCCTTTTCCTTATGGCTTTTTATTTAAAAAAATCAAATTACTTGAAAACAATTCTTGAAAGTTAAAATTGGGTTTTTCCAAAACTATTTGATTCCATTTTCAATCAGAATAGGTTAACCTTTGTCCACTTGTGACAATATATTTCGTAGAGGCCACCATTAATGGTACTTTTAGAAGATACTTTACTGATAACATCCACTTATGATTACCCGTTAGTTACACAGTACGTGCTATTCATTACATCGAGAGTGTATTCCATTTTCCAAGTATTGTTCTTTACAAATAACGACCTGTGGCGACATTGGTTGTGGTGACAATTATTCATACAAAGGATGCCAGCGGAATAAGAATTCCAAAGATTTTTATAAAAATAGTGAAATAAAAAATTGGTGTTAGTGAAAGAAGTTATTCAATGGAATTAATAGAGGAAATATTTGCGTTTGAATAAAAGGAAAATAATTTTTAAATGACAAAGAAATCAAATGGAAAATTATGGTTTTTCAAACAGAGAGAAACAGTCATGAAAACATTTAAACAAAGGTGAACAAAGTTATAAACAGAAGGCATTTGAAATGTATAAATACGGCTATGGTTGAAGCTTGTAATACTTTTTAATTTAGATTGCTGTAGGAACAAAACAGTAGATGGCTATGTGCTAAATTTTTTCAAAGTAGCAGCCTGTTAATATGCATACAAGTTTTGCGCCGAACTGAACTCATAATTTGGTTGAAAACAAACCATTGCTTATGGACTTACTGCTCTTACATGTGAACTGAAGATTTAGTAATCGACCTAAAATGCTTCAGAACATTAGAGGTGCCATCAAAAATTTCCTAAAAATGTCTACTTGAATATAAATTTAAAGCTTAGTTAGAATAAGCCCACATAGCTATTATTATTGTTACGTTTTTACCTTTTGAAAACGTTTAAAATATAAGCTCGTAGAGAATAAATTTGTGTTTAGTTTTAATTAAAATTCTTTATTATTCGTACAATTCTGTGTGCCACTGTTCACAACTCGGTTTAAACAACAACAATTGCTTTTCCTTGTTATTTCTCTGTTTATACCCTTTGCATAAACGATAACAATTATTAGTCAATTATTCGACAGATCTTTGTAACGGAGATCTTCAAACCACGATTATTCTCTTCAAACGCACCGCGTCTACACACAAGACTGGCTAAACTCCAGCAATTCAGTCGCTTGCTTGAGGATTGCCTTTTATAGAGCTCAGCACGACTCATCGATTTCGGAAAATTTTATCGGAAAATCTATGATGCCAGATGATGCTTTTAAAGTAAAACTAAATTTTGTATGATCTGTATACATATGTATGTACATGCATATCTGGTCATTACGACCATTTCGTTAAGATTACGACCTAGATTCTCAACACCACTTATGTTGTGTGTGTTAATTAATGCTTGAGTGGCGCGACCTACTGCTTAAAGTCGACTTCCAAGGACAAATTTTTGAGAAACTGTTCATGGAAATTTCATTTACTCTTAGAGTTTTTGCTAGAAATCTGCTGAGGGCAGCCGCCGAAGATATGTATATTTTTTCATATTTCATATTGTTCGAGATGTCTGACCTGGTGTTTAAACTATGACCTGACAATGACTACGACGAGTTCATGATTTATTTATATGTGCAATTCAATTCGAGTTTGTATTAAAAATATACCCAATTGGCAGCTCTGCTTAAATATAAAATTAAACCTAATCGAGCTGTTTGTATACAAATTTTTTTCTCTCTCGCTCTCTCTCAGGACGACAGCTGACGAAGTCCATATAAAGAATCATGTGCGGATAAATATTTTGTCTGATCTACAGTTGTGTTCTACAATTCAATATGGTTTCTTGGTTTCCATGACGATTTCTTGTCTGAATTTGTCTGGAACCAAAATATCGAAGTATTTCTGGTAATCAGACTTAATCTGTCTTTACTTTTTGGGCACATAATTTCCCTCCTGTTAGCAACAACCAAGTGCTTGCTGGATATCATAGTTTTTAAAACCGATCTAATACATTTATTTTGTATTCAAATACATGCCAGTCAACTACTAATTCCAGTGATCTAATACATCACTTATGTACCCACACTTGTAGACCTTTAACTACATTAATTACACTAGAATCTGTGAATGCTTAAGAGTAGAAGTATTTCTATTTCGATCAATTGAAATAAAAATCGTATCGGTTTTGTTCACATCAGTTGTTTGGAATTTTGTTTTGTTTCATGTTCTTGGAGTTACTTTTAACGCAAAATTAAATTTTTAAACAATCATTATGTGTGCATACACATATGTACGAATTTACGTCTATAGTTATACAAATCCATACATACCCACAAAAACTTCAGCAACAGTAGCCATAGCATTTATTTTCTTTATGATTCCCTTTTTCGAAAACGTCTTTTCTTTTAAAATGCATGCAACTTATAGGGTGTTAGGATTCCATCCTCCATCACTTTAATGGAACGAACCAGAAATGAGAGAAAAGAGCAGAGCACTAAAGTAAAGTAAAGAAATGGAAACTTTTTCTGCGGTTCATACAGACAGAAACCAGAGAAAGTAAATCAAAAATGTGTATTTACATTCATATGTATGTATGCTTGTATGGTAAGTGTATTTATACACTCTTCCCTTTTCAAACTTTATTTCTGAACATTGAGTGTGACTATGTTCGAACGTAAGGATATTCATTTTACAAATATTATGCCACTGAGACTAAACCACAAAACTAAAACACAACTTAAGAGTGTAAAAATTCTTAAAAATAATTTTTGGTTTTTCAAAGATATTGATTTTTGCTCTTCAATATCTCTGTGATTTTCATTAGTTTGTGCCAACAATTTAGTTTGAGTGGTTTTCATAGCCACATGAAACTAACAAGATTACATTTTGAAACGCAAATTGAATAAATCATTTTTTAAAAATTAATTAATAGAACTAATAAACCAATTTTGAAGTCACACATAAAATAACACAAAGGAAAATATTTTGACACTTTTAAGATACTCTTAATTCATAGCATGAATTCCTATATTAGGAATGTCAAACCAATAATGAATATCATCGATTCGAAAGTCACGGGTACTGCGTTTGTTGTTTTCGCTTTCTATTGGAAAGTATCAGAACTATAATTTTGGCCAACTTTTTATAATCATGTAATTATTTAAAATCACAAAAAAAAATCAGCAACAACATAACGCAAATGACACTAACAAATGATATTCAGAATATAATTTTCATATCATTTATTTAACTGTCAATTAATGAAGATGTTAAGCACCACCCGGCATCCAAGTGAATATAACAAGTGCCATCAATTGTAAAAAGCTGATAATAATGAAGAAAAAATAACTCTAAATTCCATTTAAACGAAAAAAGCGAAGACATTAAATCAATTTAGTTGTCAACACATAAAAAAATGAGGAAGAATTTTATAAAAAAAAATTTATGTATGTCAACATGGTAAAGGAAACGGCATATATCCTACCAAAATACTTAAAATAAAACAAAAACTAAACCAGTTCAACAGAATACTGATATAAAAAACTGTATCAGCAACAATTGTGTTGTCGAAATGAGGCAACAGCAGTAGCATACAAAAGAATAAAAAAAAAATTGGAACAAAATGTGCCAACAGGACAAAAGGAAGTCAACTGATGACAAAGCATAACTGATTTTGACTTGTGTATGACGCTTACTTCTTTGGTTGTTGCAAAAAACCTACAATGCTTTTGATTGATTTTATATTTTAGGCATTTGGCCACAAACAAATGCACCAAAAATAAAATGAAAATCTACAGCAAAATGTTTAAATGTTTTAAACAAAATGGAAAAACGATCTTTATGTCAGGATGTTGATAAGCGTGACCAACATGGCAGCATATGGATTATAAATTGTGATTCCGAGTGCTACGTGGCAGAAATCGGGTTTGATTACCTTGATGCACTCTGCTATGTGTTTGGACTTCTTTCGGTCTTAGTTTCTATTAGCCTAGAATCACAATGTTTGCGTTGCTTAGTAGCTCGTGTGTTAGCTTTTTGAACGAGAGCGCAAAATTCAAACACCACTTAGACATCTAGAGCAAAAAGAAAAAAAATTTTACTGTATCTACTTCCCCTCAACAAGTAAATAAATAGCAAAAATTAGAGTATAAAAAATAGCCATGAAAAGTTTTTCAATTCGTTCGTTCAAAGTCGACATTAAATTACATATTGGTTCGACTACTCTTGGAGAGCTGCTGCTTCTCGCTTACTTGTTTTCTTTCATACTGATGTCGTTGGTTTACTTGTAACAAGTTCGTTGTACTTGTTTGTGTAGATTTTGCTCATTTCAATGTTAAACGATGTTACACCGTTTCCATTTTCGTAACAATATTTATGTCACCATGGTTAATGATACCACAAACTAAATAGGTCATCAGACTTCAATAGGAAAGCCATTTGATTCTTTTCTTTTAGGATTATTTCTGTTTCCAACTCATTGATTTGGTGGTCTCGCATGCAAAGTTCAATGCATGCAATTCCTAGTTTATTTTTTCATGACATTTCCACATAAATATTCATTTTTCTTTAAAGCATTTGTTTGCTCTTTTTGGCCATCGCGTACTTCATATTGATTTACTATTCTAGTGTTAAAAATTGGCAACATCCATAGATAAGCCTTTAAAAAACCTAAAAAAAACGAACCATAAAAAACTCACGATATAACGTTATGTATTCTCTTCAATAATATTCATATATTTTCTAAACACTTTAGAATAATGAGTGTGTGTGTAAAGCTTCTTGTCTGCATTTAAGATTTTTCTATACACATTTTTTACAGCCAACTTTTCACATTGGCCAACCCTATTCGATGACAATATTTCTTTCTGTATCATAATGTTACGGATGTTAGCTTGGGTCGGATTGAAATAGAATTGAACAGACATACATTAATACATGCTGCAATAAATGAACAATAAAGAAACAGATATCAACATTGCAAAAACTTAAACTTTTCAAAACATAAACTATCCCCACTAATGGCAAGATTTTGTTGCAAGCTCAGCTACTCAATGTTGGAGTGCGAAACAACATTTGAGTTGCATGGTTTTCAGATTTTTAAGTGTTTTGTTTTGTTTTTCAATTTAAAATTTGTCTTCGTTTTTTTACTATTTGGTATGTGTTGTCATAAATTTTAGTTCGACGACAATACTTATTGTTTTCGACGACAATACATATATTTTACTCAAGTAAACAGAATTGAAAAGTTTTATTGCAGTTTGTTTCAATGTGCATTTCCTTAAAGAGCTTTTATTTTAGTTTCGCGACGTTAGTTTTGTGAAGTTAAATTGAGTAAAATAAATTAAAGGACACCAGCACAAAAATTTTGCATTAAATTTGAAAAAAGTTGTATTGAATGTATGGTCGTTACATCTTTTTAGTCAGGATAACAACCTAGCCTCTCTCAATACCCATGTTGAATGCATTAATTTTATCCATGAGTGGCGGGACCTAGAATTTAAAATTGACTCCGAACGACAGAGTTTGGAGAACTTTTTATGGCAATTTTATTTACTCTCAAACGGTTTGCCAGAAGACTGCTAATAGGAAGTCGCGAAGGAATATTTTTTTTATATTTTGGTGTTGCTGTCTGATCTGGTATTTGAACAGCGAAACAGATTTAATAAACTTGCTAGACTATAACTACTTCATATTGTAAATATTGTTACCAAAATTAAAAATCAAGATACAGGAGTTTGCTTTTACATTGCTTAACATCAAAATTATAAACAAATATACAAAAATAAAGTCACCGTGGTCTAGTAGGTAGTGTGTTGGCTTATTAGACGAAAGGCCCGAGTTCAAATCCCAGGTCAGACATCAAAACGAAAATATGAAAATATTTCTTCGGCCACTTCCCCTCAGCAGATTTCTTGCAAAAATTCTGAGAGTAAAAATTGCCATGAAAAGCTTCTCAAAAATATGTTGTTCGCAGTCAGCTTTAAACTGTAGGTCCCGCTACTCATGTATGAAATTAACACATACAACACGAGTGGTGTGAGAAGCTAGGTCGTTGTACAATGGGTTAATTCGACCTCCGGGTACTGTACTTGTCAAAGTTGACAAGTACACGTCATCTAACCTAACCTAACCTACAAAAACAAAACAATGTAGTAAACAAACCTGCTTAATATAACAACAAACACCAGCATAAAAATGGTAAACTAGTAAACAAAAATACAACAATAAATACCAGCATGAATAAATTAAAACAAAAATTATTCGATTTATAGATATTTCGAGAAGGTAAAGTCATGAACACTTGCTTTCAAGAACATTCGTTTTCGTTGCCAAATAAAAGGCCAGCTGGCGACCCAGTTTGTAGAGTTCAGCCAGTATTGGTGAAAACGCGGTGCGTTTGAAGAGAGTGATCGTAGTTTGAAGATCTCCCTTACAAAGATCTGTCGAATAATTGTCTAGTCATTGTTTTTGTTTATGTGGAGGGTATAAATTGCGGAATAACAAAGAAAAGCAATTGTTGTTGTTTACATCAAGTTGTGAACAGTGGCACACAGAATTGTGTGAATAATAAGCAATTTTAATTAAAACTAAACACAAACTTATTTTTATTTTATTTGCAATCTACGAGTTAATATTTTAAATGTTTTTAAATGGTAAAAACGTAACAATATTGTATAAATTAACTAGCTAATACCCGGTGTGCTTCGCTATCCCCATCGGAATTAAATACATATCTCGTGATGCAACTGGATCGCCCACCATCAAAATTGTAGTGCCATTGTTGGAGCATTATATCGTCCTTGGTGTTGTCCAGCTGGAGTTCTATCAGCATGAATTGCGATTATGTGGTCATCTGAACTTAATCGTGGGTCATCTTTGGCTTGCTTAAAGATCCTTACCAATTCGTTGATTTCATGAAACATCACTTGTAAATCGGCAACAATCCATTGTTTTGTGTCAGGGTTATAATGCTGGCGGTGGTGCACTTGGTCATTGTTATCCGCTTCTCCTATGAAATAAATTTGTAAGAACTTAGGATCTTCATTTGGAATTGGCAACAATGATCCCATTTTATGATAAATTTGACCTTGAACACGAAATGTTGGCATAAAGTTGTCTCGAAATACTTTGGTATCACCAAAAGAGGTCATTTTGAAGCACGAATTATATTTTCTTATATTTTTAAGAAAATGTTGTGAATCCACATTAGTTCCTAAATGAAAAAAAAATATTTTTTATTAATATTTTGTTAAATTAAAAAAGTATATATTTCGAAAAACTTATCTGAAATCAGCGATTGTAGTGGTTCTGGAGGTGGAAGTAAATCAGACAAAACGATTTTACCATTAGAGCAACACATGCCAGGTGTTTAATTTTTGTACCTGAGTGCATTGCAATATTGGCAAACTTCATTCATGTCACCAATTGCCACTAATTCGTCTTCGGTATAATCTATATCAGATCTATAGTTAAATGCAATACCTGAGTATCCATGAAAAACATTACGTCGATTCACCACCATTCGATTACGATTTTGTTCTCGACGCAAATAATATTGTTCTATCCTCTCTGCTGCTCTTCTTGTTGATGTTCGAATCCGCTGACTTTCTACTCGTGATTCATGTTGGACTTCTGCTTCATTAGTTCGTGATGTTATGGTACGATTTCGCTGGCTTTGTAGCCGACCTTCATGTTCCAACGGTGTCTCGGTAGCTCGTGCGATTGTCGCATGTTGTCGAAGACCTTCAAGACGTCTTTCACGCTCTAAAGGCGTTTCTGTGCCTCGTGATGTTTCGGTACGATTTCGCTGGCTTTGTAGCCGACCTTCATGCTTCAACGGTGTCTCAGTAGCTCGTGCGGTTGTCGCATGTGGGCGAAGACCTTCAAGACGTCTTTCACGCTCTGAAGGCGTTTCTGTGCCTCGTGATGTTTCGATACGATTTCGCTGGCTTTGTAGCCGACCTCCATGTTCCAACGGTGTCTCGGTACCTCGTGCGGTTGTCGCATGTTGTCGAAGACCTTCAAGACGTCGTTCGTGTTCTGACAGCGTTTCAGAAGCTCATGCTAAAGAGGTAAGATTTCGTCGACTTTCAAGGCGCTCTTGGTTTTCTGAAAGCGTTTCAGTAGCTCTTGCTGTTGTGGCGCGTTGTCGCAGGCCTCCAAGGCGTTCTTCAGGTTGTGATGGCGTTTCGGCGGCTCTAGAGGCTGAAGCTCGATTCCTTTCAGTCCTTAGGCGACTTTCACGCTCTTCCGAACTTTCATTTGCTCTCTGGGATTGCAAACGCAATGCATTTTTAGTGCTTCTGGAAAGCGATGCTTTTTTGGGGGCATTTTTATAAATTGTTGCAAAATAAATGTCACTCAACGTTTAACTCGCTTAGAATCAAAGATTAAACTGAATTCCAAAACCGAATGCGTGTTATATTTATTCCTTTATATTTTACCTAATATGAAATAGGTTCAGGTCAAAAAACTTTTTAAAAAAAATTAAGGCTATTTAAATTTGACAAATAATTATGTTTGTGTCGGTCGCAGGTATTTTTTTTTTTTTATGAGTTTTGCAACTTCTTATTTTATTTGGAAAAAATATTGAGAGTTTACATTTTATTACTTAGGTAATCGAAAGCAATGAATGAAAATTTTACTGCCTATTGTTACATGCCCATTCATCGCCCAATAAAATGCTGATTATAAACTTACCTGATCTATTTTTCAAGATATGCAACAAATAAATAATATTTTTATTAATTAGCCATTGTTAGAAGTAAACAATAACATAACTATTACATATGTACATATATGTTTTTCAAATAAATATTTAAATAGTATCAATTTCAGTACTTACTATGTATATGAGTTGAAAATTTCAAACTCAACCATTTAAGGGCCATATGTTTGAGCAGCTCAAACATTCTAGAATTCAAATGTATGTTGATGATATTCAACTCTACATTGATAGCTCTATAGCTTCCATCAACACTGGAGTTAAAGATCTTAACACTGACCTTAATAATATTTCTCTTTGGGCGAATGCAAATGGTTTAAGGATTAACTCTAAAAAGTCAAAATGTATTGAAATTTGCAAAAAATCCGCAAAGACTGAATCTAGTAATGATGTTGCCTTTTTTGGTTATTTCTGAAAAAAAATAAATAAAACAAAAGTCTACGAATTTAATTTTGGTTATATTTTTTCTTATTTGGTGATTTTTTTCACAAATGTTGGTTACAAAATTTTTTTCCCTCCCTTATATCTTTCCCCGCGTCGTGAAATATTTTTGAAAAATATTCCAAAATATCCCAAATTGCACATTCTTTATACTTTATTTTCTTTGGTTTTATACATCAAGAATCATAGATAGCATACTTTAGGGGTAACTATGCGTATGAGTAATATATTTCAAATGCAATTAAATATTAAGTATGTAGTATGTAGTATACATGGGCATGGCCCCTCGCTCATTTGGAATATCAACATAAAAAGTAGCCTATAACTCCTTCCAGACATACAGGAAGATACTGTGAAAATTTCAAGAAAATCGGTTCAGCCGTTTAATCGTCTATAAACTTCAAACATACAAACATACAAACACACAAACATACAAACATACAAACATACAAACAAACACACATTCATTTTTATATATAAGATTTAAAAAGTTTGTTTGAATGTGTCGTAGAATTTAATTCAGAATTTAATTTTCAAATCACGATTACTTTAACCAGGTAGATAGGAAACATTTTGCTACCATGGGTCACAGGTCTTGTTACTCCACTGATAAGGCCAGAAAATATCTGTGAAGTGGATGAAGATATTTGAAAGGTTATACTAAACGAAACGGAAGATTAAAGGGGACAAATGCTCTTTTCAGACCAACTGAATTTAACCAATCAAAACTTTTGTTGGGGAATTACAATATTAAGAGATGTGAGTTATTCATTAAACTATTCAGGAATAACCTTCTTGATAAGCAACGCTCGAATCAAAGTGCACTTATTTAGAATAGGGGTTGTATCGAACTCAACATACATATAAGTTCCGCAATGATGAGAACGGATTATCAGAACTTATTCTTAGACTTGTTATATATTGATACCGAGCAGCATCTTGAAGTCTGTGAGGGCAATTGACTTGTCGCTGAATACTTGGGTGTAAATGGAAATGATTATTTAATAGCAACACAACAAAAAACAAATTTTTTCTGCAGAGTTGCGTATTTTGTGTTTATAGCATTACGATACAATTACGTTCATTTGAATAAGTCCCACTGCTTTTATTCATAAAGTAGTGGACATTTCATATCCACCTGTAGGATTTTAATTTTACACTCATTGTCCATACATCATTTTAACCCATAGTAAATGTTTTATAAACCAAACTATAAAATATCTTTGCAATATGTACTTTTACCACACTATTTACTGCATATGGTCTGTACGTACTTGTATTTATTTACCATTCAATGCTGCACTACTTTATTAAGTAAATCTACTAAAGCCGGCCGCAAATAGCTCTGCCTTTAAATGCTTTTAATTAATTTAATACGAAATACATTTTGTCAGTTTGTGTGTTTATTTGTTTATACAAAAAATGCATAAATATTTGTGTGCAATTATTTTAATATCGGCAATAAACTTTTAACTTTCAGGATTAACAACTTCATTAATTAAAAGTGATTGTGCACAAACCATAGAATTATTTTTGGTGGTCTTGATTTAAAGAAAATAAAAGAAAAGTTTTGAGGTGTTTATCCCTTTTTTAATTCTTTTTAACAATTAAAGACACAAAATAAAGTTATTAAACGATTGAATTGTACTATGTAATCCCAAATATTGAATGATGACATTGATGTACCATCAAAGCTTAAAGTGTTACTAGAGCTCTGGGGTTTACACTGAGTATATGTCATTCATCAATATTCATCAGACTGTGAGTGAGTGAGTAAGTGAAGTTCAGACAGTCTTGTGTGAAGACGCGGTGTGTTTGAAGAGTAATCGTTATTTGAAGATCTGCGTTACAAAGATCAGCTGGACAATTGTCTAGTAATTGTCATTGGAATAACAAATAAAGCAATTGTTGCTGTTAACATCAAGTTGAGAGAAGTGGCAAACAGAATTGTGCAAATAATAAAGAATTTAATTAAAACTAAACACAAATTTATTTTTATTTTATTTGCAATCTACGAGCTCTTATTTTAAACATTTTTAAAAGGTTAAAACGTAGCATTATTATTTATAGCACCAACATTTCTCAAATGCTAATAACTATAAACTGTTTGGTTCAATGTTTGACTAAAACGCATTAAGAAGACGTCAATATTCTGCTGCTAAGCTAACATAAAGCATTCAACTTTAACAACAAATAGGCAGTCGTTCTTGTTTTTGACTTCAAATGTAAATAAATGTCTCATAGAGATGTCAATAATTTATTGTCATTGAAATGCAGTGAGTTAACGACAAAATTATAGAAGATAGACACAACTTGACAAACATACTTGCCTTTGTATATTATCATCGATTATTTTGTCGATTACATGGAGTACTAGAACAACAAATATTCATCCCTTAATGTATTCCTTGACATTCTGGCATTACTAACAGACTACTTCATTTAAGTATCCGTAAATATATGTAAATGTAAGTAAGTGTCATCGTACATACACAGTTACTGCAGTTAATCAGTGATTTATCCGTCCATTGTAAATAACGTCCGTTTAGTTGCCAAAGCAAATGTTTTTAGCTCAAACAATGCAAACAAATCGATACATAAAGAATTTTGTATTATAAATGCTTTACAATTTTATGG
Source organism: Sarcophaga rosellei (assembly GCA_930367235.1). NCBI lineage: Eukaryota > Metazoa > Arthropoda > Insecta > Diptera > Sarcophagidae > Sarcophaga > Sarcophaga rosellei. The sequence goes on along the minus strand of OV884021.1, from coordinate 28,318,057 downwards.
AAGAAATTTTATTTGCTGTTTTAAACAACGAACATTTGCTTGGGGTGTGTACATTCAATTAATCGTTTCAGAAATGCTGATTTTGAAATCAAAGAATTTTTTAGAAAGCATGGAAATTGAATGTCACATGAACTGAAACCGAAAGCCACGCCTGAAACGCTGTTAAATCGCTTTAAAAAAGAGATAATTTTTGTCTCGAAATTAATGGATTCATGACAACAACCACAAGCACCAGAAATCATAAGTGAAGCTATAGCAACGAGTAAATTCTACAGACAATCAGAATGTTCATTTCACCAAGTCAATGGTTTGTATTTGATGGGATCCATTATACGCAGCTAATACAGACGCAACTAATATGGGATACTTGTATAGACAATAATTAATTCATTTGAAACGAAGAAAAAATGCCTTGGATATGCTTTTAGTCACGAGACCGTAATTTTACATACGTACATACATAGTCGCCGTAGTCTAGTAGGTAGTGCGTTCACTTATTAGACGTAAAGCCCGGGTTCGAGCCCCAGGCCAGACATTAAAACGAAAATATTAAAAAAAAATAGTTCTTCGGCGACTTCCTCTCAACAGATTTCTGGCAAAAACTCTGACAGTAAAATAAACCTGCCTTGAAAAAGTTGCTCAAAAATCTGTCGTTCGGAGTCGACCCTCAAGTACAAAATCAAGGCACACAACATGAGTGGTGTAAGAAGCTAGGCCGTAATCCTGACTGAAGAGTTGCAATGGCCAATTATGTATGTATATGTATGTATGTACATACCTATATACATTTAGTCATTAAAAACCTCTCAATTAGGATTACGACCTAGTTGGCAATTTTATTTACTCTCAGAATTTTTGCCAGAATTCTTCTGTCAGAATTCGTCGAATTTTTTCTGACCTAGGGTTTGAGACGTGGCCTCACGTTTAAACACTAAATCGACTCCAATAGCAATGGCTATGACTTACAAGTTCGGCATCGGATTTAATAAAGCTTTGCATTGTAGAAACTATATGAGTACGATCGTAAAGACTAATAGCAGAGTTTTATGTAATTTCGTCTTGCCCTTTACCAAAACAAGCTCTCCAGAACGTTTTAATAGCCTTATTACTCCTTGTTTCTCTTGATTAATCATGCCAGATACTTACTACATGCCAGATAACTTACTACATAAACTATCATGTTTTTATGAATCGTTGGAATCCATGAGGGCATACTGTGAGCGGCTACTTGCCCCAGTAGCTTAATGTATCAAAAAAAATTTTAAGATTACATCATTCTAGTGTCTAAGGCGTTAACTGACTGATAAAAATCTCTGATAATCTGCAATTTTTGGTTTGAGTCGCAGCAATTAGTACCAATAAATGATGGGATATTTCGTTAATCTTTAATTACCATTGGTAATTAAAAGCTGCGTTTTGGAGTTAATATTTGATATCGCATTATCAGGCGAATGTTCAAATTATATCATGACTGCTGTAAATAAATATTTAATCAGTGGAATCATCACCTCTTCTACATAACACCTTTTGTACAATTAATAACAAGGGGAGATCTAGTAGTAGACAACATGGCCTTATATTAGCTTAACATTCAACGAAATCTTACCCTAAAGATCTAAGTTCAACTTTTTACCTTACATTCATGGTACAGATTTCCAATGTTCTTTTGTTTTATTTCCCATCATTTATGTATATGCATTCGCGCTTTTATTTACGTTTCGCACTTTATTCTACAGCAAATAAGAATTTTCCTGTTGATGACCTACTGCTATTGGGGCAATGAAAAGTATGAAGGCGTGAAAATGAAAAATCTGAAGTTTTTTGTTTTCTCTCTTTAGATATTGTTTCGTACTGCAATAATACAAAGTGTTTGTTGTTGTTGTAATGATAATGGATGGAAAAGTGTGACTGATATTTACTGCCACACGTGTTATTAAATATTAAAAAAGTTTTTCACACTACAACTCAAACAGGCACGCTAATGGAAAAACTAAATGATGTTAGTCAGCATACACCTACGCAAAACTTAAGGCCTTTAGAATTAAAAAAGAGATATAAGGATTAGAGCGACTCAAGTTGTATGGAAGCAAAATTCGTGCTCGATGTACCCCCTCAAAATGAACCTTGGACTTTTTTAAGATGACTTCTAAAATATTTCGGCTCTAGCTTTGACCTCTCGTGAGGTGGACCATTTTGAAAAAGGGTCTATTTTTGTATGTTTTGTTAATTTGAGAATTTGTTTCCTAACCAACATATAGAGTATGGGTGTCATAAGAAAGGTTTTTTCAAGGCGCGTCCAGCGGTATATACAATTTGTCCACGGACAATCATCCATGTCCGTTTTTTAAGGATATTCTGTAAAAAAAACGGTGTTTGAATTTTTTCTTTTCTTCTTTTCTAACCAAATTAACTCTAATATGATGGCGGATTTAGTTTCTAGATGATGTTTGGATGAAAATAGGACTAAAGAAAGAAAAAAAGAAATGATCCACGACTTTTTGTGGGCATATTTTTTTCCCAAATTAAAAAAAGGTATTAAATTTTTTTGTTTATATTTACAAAACTATACTCAAAAAACGCAAACTAGGGCGAATTTCAAAAAAAGATAAGACCCGTATTTAATTAAATCAACTAAAGATTAAAATATGTTAATTTGGTTATTTTATTACAAACAACCACGAAGAAAAAATTCAAAAATCGTTCTTTTTAACAGAATATCATTAAAAAAAGGACATGGATGATCGTCCTTGGACAAATTGTATATACAGTTGGACGCGCATTGAAAAAACCTTTCTTATGATACCCATATTGTATATGTTGGTAAGGAAACAGATTCTCAAATTGACAAAACATGGGAAAATAGACCCTTTTTCGAAATGGTCCAGCTCACGAGAGATCAAAGCTGGAGCCGAAATATTTTAAATGTCATCTTAAAAAGTCCAAGGTTAATTTTTAGGAGGGTACATCGAGCACTTTTTTTGGTGAGTCGCTCTAATAAGGATGTGTAAAGAATGAAACGAAAGGTGAGAATAAATATTCTTTCTACAGAGATCTATAGGAAAATTGTGAAAAAAGATTACATAGTATGTGATGCATAAAACTGGGGATAACTAAAACAGCCTTATACTTAACTACTCAATGCGTAAATGAGACGACTACATCAAAATAATCTTTAATTCAAGCGTCATGTATAGCGTGTTGTATATGTAAACTAAATTGTATGAAGTTCTTTTTATTTGTAAGACATTCTAATATTTATAGCAGACACTTGAATACGGGAAGATTAACAGACAGTAATCTGGCAGCTTGTAGTCGCCGTAGTCTAGTAGGTAGTGTGTTCGCTTATTAGACGTAGAGCCCGGGTTCGAGCCCCAGGCCAGACATCAAAACGAAATATGAAGAAAAATATTTCTTCGGCGACTTCCTCTCAGCAGATCTCTTGTAAAAACTCTGAGAATAAATAAACCTGCCATGAAAAAGTTTTTCAGAATCTGTCGTTCGGGGTCGACGTTAAACTGTAGGTCCCGCCACTGAAGTATAAAATAAAGGCACACAACATGAGTGGTGTGAGAAGCTAGGCCGTAATCCTGACTGAAGGGTTGCAATGGCCAATTATATATGTATGAATGTATGTAATCTGGCAGCCTAAAGATGAAATTCAACAAAATTTTACCCCACATTTTTGATGATTACGTTGTGGTATCCAGACATAGAAAGGCAAAACCCCTCTGTAATGTTTCTTATCTTCTTTAAGAATCATCGGATGCAAAAAAATTAACTTTTGTCTTCAGAACCAGGCAACGAAAGGTTAACGCATAGTCCACTGTTCTCTACCTTATAAAAGAAAAGTTGTGGTCAAATAGAGGTAATGTGATATGTGGAACTAACGTGAATAAAAAAGGATGTTTAACTGTGAAAATTTGTCACTGAAATAAGGGATTTTCTAGCTGATTTGTCATCGTATGTGCACTGTATCTTAACAATTTTATGATGCCTCCAAATTAAAGTAACTTTTGTGTTTTGATTGTACATCGTTTACAATTAATATTATAAACAAAATCTACAGAAACAAAAACAATGAACTTGTTTACAAATTATCGCACTGCGTAATATAACAGCAAACACCAGCATAAAAAATGATAGATAAGTAAACAAAAATATACCAAAAAACACTACAAAAATACATGTAAACAAAATACACAAATAACAATAATGAAACAACGATGTTTACATTTATAGAAATCTCGAGAAGGTGAAGCCACGAACATTCGCCTTCAAGAACATTCAACACAAACTGAGTTAGCAAAAGTTCACTCAGTATTGTGTGAAGACGGGGTGTGTTTGAAGATAATCGTTTTTGAAGATCTCCGTTATAAGGATCTGTCGAACAACTACCTAGTAATTGTTATTGCAAAGAGTGTAAACAAAGGAATAAAAAACAAACAATTGTTGTTTAAAAAAAGTTGTGAACAGTGGCACACAGAATTGTGTGAATCATAAATAATTTTAATTAAAACTAAACACAAATTTATTTTAATTTTATTTGCAATCTACAAGCTCATATTGTAAACGTTTTTAAAAGATAAAAACGTAAAAGTATGTATTTAACCTCTTTACAGCACTTCTACCAAAATTCCTGAAAGTCTCCTTCGACTGGGTCCTACGGGTACAACTTGAGACAATCTCCTGTTCTGAGCTCCACCAAGTTGATTTCGGATATATTCCCTGAAAATCTCGTTGTCTTTCATGCTGCCAACGTCTTACAATCACCGCAATATTTGCACCCTTAGAACTTTTCTGTTAGAATTCTGTTAGTAAATTTTTCGGACTTATCTAAACGCATGTATTAATGTATTAATTCTTTGTATAACGCCATGCAATGCTACAGACTGATTAACTCTCTATAAATTCCTCCAAAAAATTACTACGAAGAAGAATAGCAACATCGCAAATCAGAGTATAAGCATTCTTACAAAAGTACATAAACAGGAATCCTACGTTCCATATGCAATTATGTACTTGTAAAATTTATGAACATTTTACTTCATGCTCCCACATAGAAATGAAAGTGAACAAATGCGTTTGTGTATTCCTTTTGCATGGAACTATCTTTTGAAAACTCTACTCATACATCTAAAAAGGAACCATGAAAGGAATTGTATTAGATTGTATGCTTCTATTACTGGCAATTTATCTAAAATACTTCAAAGTAAGTTAAAGGAGTATTCATTCTTATCAAACACAAAATGTGTGCATTTTGAATATGAAAGAGAGAATGTTGTGTGTATAATGTATAATGGATTACATAAACTGTTATAAGAAACTAATCTATTCAGAAGCAACTATAATATCTGAACAATGTATTCAGAACAATGGTAGTAAAATAAGCAAAAATAAATCTATTATACATAACATAACATGCACATAAAGGTTTTTGTTCAGCACAGTTGCAATGGCCAAAATTAGGTCTCGTGTGTCTATAACTCGGTAAAGAGTTTAGGTTATGTAAGATGCGATTTAAGAATAGAGATGAATCGATCCTCCTCTTATCCATTTGTGTCCAGCTGAGTCCAACAATATTGCTGGTACTTTCTTGCTGCCAGCTCGATCATGCTTCATCCTAAAATTTCAACTTTAACTAAAGGTATCGGAGTACCTATGCCCTGTAACATGTTGAATATTACGAGTTCTCTGCCACCTCTATCCAACTCCTCAGCAATACAATTTCCACCGATACCGCCATATGCCGTAGCTTGCCATTCACAGGCAAGTTCACTCGTTGGCCCATATGGTCCCGCAGTGTCCCGTTAGATATCCTGTAGTAGTTCCCTGTTTCTTCCGCTGTCCTATGCTAACAACAGTTTTGAAATACGGCAACCAGGTTTATTGAACTCCATTCTGCTTTTTCCAATTTGCAAAAGTATTCTTGTAGGATAGCTTATATCCCCTTTATCGTCTTCTCTGATCTCATCTGTGCCAGTTTACCTGCCTTTTCATTTAAATCTATGCCACTGTGGCTCGGAGCAGTTGCGGGTGTTGTTTAGACGTTAGACGGTCAATGAATTTCCTGACGCCCTTTGATTTGATGAGATGGGATTTCAACGCTTTGATTGCTGCTTGACTCTCCACACATACGATCAAATTCGAAGGAGGTAGTTCCTCGGTTTCAATAGATTGCCCAATAACAAAAATTTCCGCCTGAAATACGCTGGCCTGGTTAGATAATCTGAATGACCCATTCAGCGTCAGTTTATCGGAATAGACCCCAGATCAAGTTATAAAATTTACTTTTAAATACTCTGAAATATGCCTGACAAAGCATTGGCACTTATGGACAAGGATGGACATTAAAACTACTTTCCTTAGGAATTTATTGGCAGCTTGGATGCCCAAATATATCAAGAGATTTTCAGGGAAATTCCCGCCAAACAACAAGCATTGTACCACCTTCAAAATAGCCATTGACTTTGCTTAACAAACGTTGCAGTGATCGGCTACCTATAAGAAAATTAAATATCAAAAGTAGTAGAAACTTATCTCGTGGTCCAGAATACATATATACATACGTAATTGACCATTACAACCCTTCAGTCAGGATTCCGGCCTAGCTTTCCACACCAGTCATGTTGTGTGCCTTTCTTTCATAATTGAGTGGCGGGGCCTACAGTTTAACGTCGTCTCCGAACGACAGATTTTGAGAAACTTTTTCATGGCAAGTTTATTTACTCTCAGAGTTTTTGCCAGAAATCTGCTGAGAGGAAGTCGTCGAAGAAATATTTTTTCATATTTCGTTTTTGATGTCTGGCCTGGGGCTCGAACCCGGGCTTTACGTTTAAGTTTAACTAATAGATCTGAGATCATTCGAATAAATATCGGAGATCTCCCAACGTTTGGAATAAAATCTATCTCAGCCTCTCTTCACATAGTAAGTACATGCGACTACTTAAAATAGCTTAATAGATTCTCTGCTGCTAGAGGATCACTATATCAGATATTTCCTGTATGTCTGAAGGTATAATACCTGGAAAGAGGTTGCGAATAGGAAAAATACTAAAATGTTTGTATCATTATCGCCTTTATTGAAGTCACCGTAGTCTAGTAGGTAGGATGATGGCTTATAATACGTGAGGCCATGGTTCAAACCGCAGGACAAACATCGAAAACAAAATGAAATACAAAAAAATACTGCTTCAGATGGGAGTAAGTAAAAACTACCATCTGTGATAGAAACTTAAATCTGTGGTTCATAGTCGCGTTAAACTGTAGGTCCCACCACTTGTGAATAAAATTTAACACACACAACATAAGTGGTGTCAGAAGCTAGGTCGTAACAATGACGGAAGGGTTGTAATTACCGATTATGTATGTATTGTTACGATAATAGAAATGGTGTTACATCGTTTAACATTAAAATGATAAACAAAAGCCACAAAAACAAAAACAATGAATTTGTTCACATAATAAACAAGTAAACAAAAATATACCAACAACATCAGTATATTAAAAGAGGATAAACAAGTAAACAAAACTTCACCAACAAACAATGTTGTAATTCCTCCGCTTCCCATTCTCCCTCTTTCCTACATCCTCTCCTTTTATCCTATTCCCTCTATTATCCTTCCGTCTTTAAGGACGTTGTACAATAGGTCAATTCGACCTCCGGGTACTGTACTTGTCTTAATTGACAAGAACATGTCCTCTAAACTAATCTAACCTAACAATGTTAACAAAATACACGAACAACAATGAAACAACGATATATATATTTATGGAGATTTCGAGAAGGCGAAACTACGAACATTCGACTTAAATATTATTCATCACACAGTTTACGTTGGCATTCAAAAGGCAAGGTAAAGCAGGCAACGAGTGAGTAATAATTCAGTTAGTCTTGTGTGAAGACGCATTGCGTATGAAGAAAACAGTCGTGGTTTGAAGAGCTCCGTTACAAAGATATGTCGAACAATTGACTAGTAATTGTTATTGTTTATGCAAAAGAAAGCAAGGAAGGAATAACAAACAAAGCAATTGTTGTTGTTTACATCAGTGGCGCACGGAATTGTGCGAGCAATAAAGAATTTATCTAAAAATGGACACAAATGTATTTTTATTTTATTCGCAATCTACGAACTCGTATTTTAAACATTTTTGAAAGGGTAAAAAGCGTAACAGTGTTTATGATGCCCGATGTCGTGACTAATTGTTAAAGAGAATAGGTCATAGCTAATATACTAAGAATGATTTGCATTGAATTCCAGTAAATCTTTGTATACCATATACGTTTTGATAGTTTGTGCATAGCCTGTTCTTTTATGAAACCCATTTAGCAATCGTTCAAGTTCTTTCTTTTCGTATTTAATTTGAAATTAGTTTATTTAACAAATGTAAAATACATATGTAAGTATGTACATATACAAGTATTTTCGAATAATATTTACGAAGTAATATTGCAAATGCAAATTGTATATAAACTGGAAGGAAATGCATACATAAATACTTACATGGTACGGTAAGTAAGTATATTAGAAAATAGATTTATTTCTTACACTACTACATATTATGCTGTACGTATAAGAAGTTTAAGAAGAGTTTTATTAGTTCTTTATAGAAAATAGAGAAATAATTCCATGAATTTCTAAATTTCTTGTCTGAATATTTTTTCTTTTCCATATGAAATATTGAAAGTTTAAAAAAGTTTGTACTTTTCATATACCAGAGCATTTTCTTTTTATTATTATTATTGTTTTTTTTTATAATTTTTTTTATTATTTTCTTTAATATCATGGGTAAGTACTTGGGTATACATATGCATTTTATTTATGTATTTCTTAAGTTGTCATGTTTCATAGCATTTACTTGTGACTTAAACAATTTTCTAGACAACTTTTCTATTCTTTTCTTTCCGATTTTTATGTCGTTTTTATGACAAGAGTTTTGCAAAGAGTATTCAAATTGTTTTTTGAATCTTCATAGAGATGGACATTAAAATAAAACATCGATGTTTTTCCATGCAATCATTTTTTATATCGATACATCGCAAAATATATCGATGTTTCCTGTCCATCGATTGATTTGCGTAAAAAAATAAAAGAATAGTAAACAAAATGCAACAAAATTGATGCTTAGAGGTATTATTATTCAGCGACAAGTTAATTTTTTGTAATGCCCTCAAACTACATATATCCCTGTATGTCTCCCACAATACCGTGGGCTTAGCAAACTTCAGAAAGTTGTTTTTCTCAATAGTCTGATGCATAACTCAAATTACTTCTTATTGTAATTACCCAATCAACCACTTTTGACCTCAGAAGAAAGTTTAACTCCATTCATCTTTTCTTACACCCGATATACTCTGTCAATCCACTGAAAGGTTCTGGCTTCATCAGTGGCGTGGAAGGAACCCCCCTGAAAGACTGTCTGCTATTTTTTGCGATATCTCCGCTAAATTCGTGTCGACCTTTTAGGAATATTCTGCCTGTTTAAGTTGAATTGAGAATGAACCTGGAAGCAGCATACGAATATTCTGGTACCGAACGCCCTACTTCTGCCCCACTGCATGGCCTTTACATAATTGGCCATTACAACCCTTCAGTCAGGATTACGGCCTAGCTTCTCAACACCACCAATGGTGTGTGTGTGTTAATTTTATGCATGAGTGGCGGGACCTACAGTTTAAAGTCGACTCCGAACGACAGATTTTTGAGAAACTTTTCTCGGCAATTTTATTTACTCTCAAAGTTTTTGCCAGAAATCTGCTGAGAGGAATTCGTTGAAGAAATATTTTTTCATATTTCGTTTTGACGTCTTACCGGAGATTTGAATCGTGGGTTCGCGTCTAATAAGCCAACACACTACCCACTAGACTACGGAGACTTCCTTCACCCATAGGTATATCATAGAAAAGTCCCCATCTTAAAGTCTATCTTGTGACCAAAGTATTCCTTCCACTCTTATTACTTATTCTGGCTGTGAAGCATTTTCCAGTAAGTAATTATGGTTTAGTACGGAGCAACAGTCAGTTGCAAAACCAGGTCGATTCATCAAAAAGACTATGTTGTTTATCTACGAGCCTCTAAAACCTGATGAAAGCGTTAATACAGATCAGAAACAATCAAAACATTTGGCAAGGACCAGCTATCCCATCCGTTGCATGTACCGAAATCAGGGTTTGTTTTTGCTTCACTGTGTTTTGCGTTTTCTTCAGCAAAAACTTACGTTGTGCTTCTAGCTAAGCATGTAGCTAAGTTCACTGCGCCTAGACTTAATGCCCAATCTCATTGGCGCGTTGTCCCATCTGGTTGCTCCTCTATTTTGGATATTAATCCCGTGGCTTCACTGGACATTGATTATCTCACTGCGAAATATTGTTTTAACAGGGGTATTAAGTTTCTGATTCAGAGCAGGGGGGCTAAGACCTTGACATGGTCTTCCCCCGGAACTCCTTGAAGTATACACCAATGGCTCTAAAGTCGATAACGGGGTTGGTAGTAGAGTCTACTCTAGGAAACTGGACCTGAACATTTCACTCCAGCTGCAGGACTATTGCAGCATATTTCAGGCGCATGTAATGGTCATCTACCGGGCTGCTCAATTTATCCTCACCAACGGTGTTCCTTTCACTCGAATCTTGATCTTTTATGATAGTCAGGCTGCCATAAGATCTCTGTCGAATGTTGTGAATAACTCGTCACCTTCGACCTTCTTTCTGGGCGCTTCAGTGTCACAGTAATATTCCACTAACGCACAGTAATAACCACTAACGCATCATGACTAGGGGGCTTTCCTTACACTGGGTAACACAATGTGTCATATCGTTACTATAATTCGCAAAGACGCTAAGTCCACTTTTTCCAAAATTCAGATTTTAATGCAAAACGGTAACATTATGCAAAATACATATTTTACAACAACAAAAAATGTCATTATGTAGTTTAAAGTTGTTGTAATTTTGTGGTTGGCCAAAACGCTAAATCCACAAAATTACGAAAAATATTAAAAACACGTGCTAATTTTTTGCTTTAATTCGATTTTTTTGAGTTGATTTTTGATCTAGGTCATTTAAAGAGAGCTATATTTGTAGAAATAATGGCGTTCAAAAGTTTACAAATTTTAAAAACTGGAAGTGTTACAATGTTTTTTATGTCTCCTGTAAAATTTGAAAAAAGGGACTTAACACATTTGTGAATTAGACTAACGATATAACCATCACGTGAACTTGCCTACGAACGGCAAGCTACCCCTTAACCTAACCTACATTGGTTTAAACTTTCAATGACATAATGCTGAATCCTAACTGATTTCATTAGTTACTTTCCTACTTGCCCTCGTTAAAGTCTATTTAGTATTATTAAATGGACAGTAATAGAATCGTAATATTACCAAAAAAATATATTGTAAAATACACATACACGCCATATAAACAGTCTTTATTACAAGAAGATTACGTCCATTTTTTAGGATACTTAAAATCATTTAAACCATACAGTATCATTAGTTCTTTTAAAGGAAATTATTGTTTTATTTCATCATTTATTATTAATTTAATAGTTTATTATTTATACGTACATATGAACACTGCAATCATTATTATACAAATACGTCTCTGATTACCTTCATTTAAAAATTCTTATTGAATTGAATTAATTTCTCTGAGTGTATTAAAAAACTTACGAATTAATTTTGTTTCTAAGAAAATATTTCTTTGACTCAATGTTTTAAACAAAAGAACGAAAATCTTTTGACAATAGCACAGTAATTATTGACATCTGCAATTATTTTGTCTTTGGAAAAAGACAATCTCAGACACAGCAATTTTAGATTCGCTTTAGAAAATTGTCAGCGAGCGAGTATATAAGGAATTTAATTAATTTTTATTATTGCTTTTCGTTAGAATTTTTAAAGTATCACTGATGGTACGTAACTAAATTAAATTTTTTGTGTGATATTAAAGACTTAAGTCACCCGATTCCATTCAGATGCTTTCAATTTGATATCTTATTGAAGTATTCGCCCCTAATTGGAAAGGAATAAACTGGGCAATCTATTACGAGAAGAATTCTTTTTCATTTCAGCACGTAAGAGGATGTGAAATCTTTTCATATCAGTAGAGTTTCAAACTGCTCGTTATACTACCCAATACATACATAACATAATTGGCCATTAGAACCCTTCAGTCAGGATTACGGTCTAGCTTCTCACACCATTCATGATGTGTGCATTAATTTTATACGTGAGTGGCGAGACCTACAATTCAACGTAGTCTCCGAAAGACAGATTTTTGAGGAACTATTCGTGGCAATTTATTTACTCTCAGAATTTATGCCACTAATCGGCTGAGAAAGTCGACGAAGAAATATTTTTTTTTTTTTTCATCTTTCGTTCTGATGTCTGACCTGGGGCTTGAACTCAGGCCTTACGTGTAATAAGCCAACACACTACCTACTAGACTACGGCGACTTTTACTATCCAATAACGGTAGCATAACTAAGTCCAGCATAATAACTTTGAAAATATTTTATATAAATTTTATTAAACGTGACTTAAAATGTAGACTATAATTTAAACTATAAACAATGACTGTTATAAGGAAATAGAAAATATATGTCAATGCATACATACTATATATAGAGAAACTTCTTAGTAAATAACTAGAGTTTAAAAAATAAGTTTCTTATTAATTTATTACGGAGATTATGTTTTACATAAAAGTGTAACTGTCTGTCGTAAACTGTCGTAAAACTGTCCTCCTTCGTATAGTTTGAGAAGACTTCGAAGAATATCAAATTACTTTTGAATTTCGTTACCTGCGTTCCATAAATCATATATTCCTTTCTTCTTCACAACAACAATACAACGCAGTTTGAAGCTTCATGTGAACTTACCTTTTTTGTAAGCACGTCTATAAAAGGCAGCTAAATCAAAACTACTGTACCAGTTGTCTATTAGACGTCAAAGTGGCCGAAGCGGTTATTACAAGTGCTTTTAAAAATTGATAAAAAAAATTTTCAAAATCAAATGTTTTATTTTGAATATAATAATAATTGTCCGAATTATACTGCATAACCATATTGGCATCAGTTTATTTCAGATCCTAGATTCTTTTGATCTCCCGTTTTAAAACTTGCTATCGCATACGCTTGTTCACGTGTTTGTTTACGTCTAATAATTGAAAATAACTCCGGATAGAAGAATTAGTTAAAAAGGCAAATCCATTCACTAGAAAATGGTGTTGAAATATACATTACCTAGTAAATCCCCAGTTAAAACATTCGGTACGAATATTCGCAGCGGCATTATACCATTGAAGCGTAAACTACAGAATCCCGGTGCAGAGAATGCTAATGGAAAATTGTTTAATTGTACAAATGGACAATCTCCAGCAAATAGTAAAACAAATGGAATACAACAGCAAACGACACAACCAGCGTCAACTAAACTACAATTAGAACAACAGCGGCAAGCGTTACCAGTCACGAGCTGCCGAAAGCGGTTAATACGAGAGGTTCACAAGTCCGATATTCTTCTTCGTCGGTTATACAGTACGTTTTGAAGATTGTACCTCACAAAAGACACGTATTCGCTTTATGACTGATGGCTTTTTATTGCGAGAAGCCTTGGCTGATCGATTGCTGAGCATACCGTCATAATGCTAGATGAAGCTCATGAGCGCACGGTAAGCACTGATGTTCTGTTTGGAGTGGTTAAAGAGGCACAAAAGCAGCGCAGACTGCGTTGTTTGACGCCATTAAAAGTTATAGTTACCTCGGCTACAATGGATATTGATCATTTTGGTCAATATTTTGGCGTAAAAGGCATGTATCTGGAAGGTCGGACGCATCCTGTAAAAGTAATGCATGCCAAAGAATCACAGCCAGATTATTTACATGCCACTTTGGTGACGCTGTTTGATATCCATCGTAATACACCAACAAACCATGATGTATTGATTTTCCTAACGGGTCAAGAAGAAATTGAAGCAATGGCACAACAAATTCGACAGATTGCTAAGACCAATCTCAGTAATATTGCTGAGGTGCGGGTTTTCCCACTTTATGCCCAATTACCACAAAATAAACAATTAGAATGTTTTCTACCAGCTCCAGCCAATGCCCGCAAAATAGTTTTGGCTACAAATATCGCAGAAACGTCTGTCACAATACCGGGTATACGTTATGTTATAGATGCCGGCTTTGTAAAACGACGCATTTATAGCCCCAGTACCGGTTTAGATGTACTAGGAGTAGTACGCATTTCCCAGGCACAAGCGTGGCAACGTTGTGGTCGTGCTGGTCGCGATGCCCCTGGAACATGTTATCGAACTTATACGCAACAGGAAATGAATGAATTTGAAAAGATGCCAAAACCTGAAATTTTACGAAGCAATATTTGCTCGACTGTATTACAGCTATTGGCGTTGGGTATCGAGTGCAAAAATTTTGATTTTCTAGATAAACCCTCACCGGAAGCAATGGATGATGCATACCGCAAACTAGAGTCTTTGGGTGCTGTACGAAATGCCTCTACTATACCTGAACTTACACCTTTGGGACGAAAAATGGCACAGTTTCCTTTGGATCCACAGTACAGTAAACTATTATTGGCAGCTCCGAAATTTGGTTGTATGGAGGAAATGTTAAGCTTAGTAGCAGTACTCTCCAGTGAAAATGTTTTCCTTTCAAGTGCAGAAAAGCAAGAACAAGCAGCTTTGGCTCATGCCAAATTTCATTCAAAACATGGCGATCATTTAACGTTACTGAATGTTTTCAGTGCCTTCCAGAAGACTGAAAAAGTTAAGTTATGGTGTCATGATAACTTCCTCAATGCCCGCAATCTAAAGTATGCCCGTGATGTGCGCAGTCAACTGTTGGAAATTGTCAAGCGTTTAGCTTTGAAAGTGAACAGTTGTGGCAGCAATTTCGATCAAGTACGAAAGTGTTTATTAGTTGGCCTCTTCGATAATATAGCTGAACTACAACGTGATAATTTCTATTTAACGATTACGGGTCGTCAACGTGCCAAAATTCATCCGTCTAGTGTATTTCATGGTAAATATCGTCCGGATTATATAATTTTCTCTGAAATTGTGCTCACCGAACAAAATTTCTTACGTCAAATAACGGAAATTTCACCAGAATGGAAACAAACTTGTTTTGATTTCATACGGATTGGATTTAAATTACTTTAGCTTAGCAATAAATAAAATACATATAATTAATAAAATAGTAAAAATTCTATAAAAAAACTGTTTACAAACCAGCAATTGATTTATCATAGTGTGAAACGAAAACGTTATAGAAATATTGGTTTATTGATTATGATGCTATTCTAATGCGACTAAGATGACTAAAGTGTGGTACAACTTCGGCTATCCATTCTGGTGAAATTTCCGTTATTTGACGTAAGAAATTTTGTTCGGTGAGCACAATTTCAGAGAAAATTATATAATCCGGACGATATTTACCATGAAATACACTAGACGGATGAATTTTGGCACGTTGACGACCCGTAATCGTTAAATAGAAATTATCACGTTGTAGTTCAGCTATATTATCGAAGAGGCCAACTAATAAACACTTTCGTACTTGATCGAAATTGCTGCCACAACTGTTCACTTTCAAAGCTAAACGCTTGACAATTTCCAACAGTTGACTGCGCACATCACGGGCATACTTTAGATTGCGGGCATTGAGGAAGTTATCATGACACCATAACTTAACTTTTTCAGTCTTCTGGAAGGCACTGAAAACATTCAGTAACGTTAAATGATCGCCATGTTTTGAATGAAATTTGGCATGAGCCAAAGCTGCTTGTTCTTGCTTTTCTGCACTTGAAAGGAAAACATTTTCACTGGAGAGTACTGCTACTAAGCTTAACATTTCCTCCATACAACCAAATTTCGGAGCTGCCAATAATAGTTTACTGTACTGTGGATCCAAAGGAAACTGTGCCATTTTTCGTCCCAAAGGTGTAAGTTCAGGTATAGTAGAGGCATTTCGTACAGCACCCAAAGACTCTAGTTTGCGGTATGCATCATCCATTGCTTCCGGTGAGGGTTTATCTAGAAAATCAAAATTTTTGCACTCGATACCCAACGCCAATAGCTGTAATACAGTCGAGCAAATATTGCTTCGTAAAATTTCAGGTTTTGGCATCTTTTCAAATTCATTCATTTCCTGTTGCGTATAAGTTCGATAACATGTTCCAGGGGCATCGCGACCAGCACGACCACAACGTTGCCACGCTTGTGCCTGGGAAATGCGTACTACTCCTAGTACATCTAAACCGGTACTGGGGCTATAAATGCGTCGTTTTACAAAGCCGGCATCTATAACATAACGTATACCCGGTATTGTGACAGACGTTTCTGCGATATTTGTAGCCAAAACTATTTTGCGGGCATTGGCTGGAGCTGGTAGAAAACATTCTAATTGTTTATTTTGTGGTAATTGGGCATAAAGTGGGAAAACCCGCACCTCAGCAATATTACTGAGATTGGTCTTAGCAATCTGTCGAATTTGTTGTGCCATTGCTTCAATTTCTTCTTGACCCGTTAGGAAAATCAATACATCATGGTTTGTTGGTGTATTACGATGGATATCAAACAGCGTCACCAAAGTGGCATGTAAATAATCTGGCTGTGATTCTTTGGCATGCATTACTTTTACAGGATGCGTCCGACCTTCCAGATACATGCCTTTTACGCCAAAATATTGACCAAAATGATCAATATCCATTGTAGCCGAGGTAACTATAACTTTTAATGGCGTCAAACAACGCAGTCTGCGCTGCTTTTGTGCCTCTTTAACCACTCCAAACAGAACATCAGTGCTTACCGTGCGCTCATGAGCTTCATCTAGCATTATGACGGTATGCTCAGCAATCGATCAGCCAAGGCTTCTCGCAATAAAAAGCCATCAGTCATAAAGCGAATACGTGTCTTTTGTGAGGTACAATCTTCAAAACGTACTGTATAACCGACGAAGAAGAATATCGGACTTGTGAACCTCTCGTATTAACCGCTTTCGGCAGCTCGTGACTGGTAACGCTTGCCGCTGTTGTTCTAATTGTAGTTTAGTTGACGCTGGTTGTGTCGTTTGCTGTTGTATTCCATTTGTTTTACTATTTGCTGGAGATTGTCCATTTGTACAATTAAACAATTTTCCATTAGCATTCTCTGCACCGGGATTCTGTAGTTTACGCTTCAATGGTATAATGCCGCTGCGAATATTCGTACCGAATGTTTTAACTGGGGATTTACTAGGTAATGTATATTTCAACACCATTTTCTAGTGAATGGATTTGCCTTTTTAACTAATTCTTCTATCCGGAGTTATTTTCAATTATTAGACGTAAACAAACACGTGAACAAGCGTATGCGATAGCAAGTTTTAAAACGGGAGATCAAAAGAATCTAGGATCTGAAATAAACTGATGCCAATATGGTTATGCAGTATAATTCGGACAATTATTATTATATTCAAAATAAAACATTTGATTTTGAAAATTTTTTTTATCAATTTTTAAAAGCACTTGTAATAACCGCTTCGGCCACTTTGACGTCTAATAGACAACTGGTACAGTAGTTTTGATTTAGCTGCCTTTTATAGACGTGCTTACAAAAAAGGTAAGTTCACATGAAGCTTCAAACTGCGTTGTATTGTTGTTGTGAAGAAGAAAGGAATATATGATTTATGGAACGCAGGTAACGAAATTCAAAAGTAATTTGATATTCTTCGAAGTCTTCTCAAACTATACGAAGGAGGACAGTTTTACGAACACACTAACAAAAAAGGTAAGTTCACTTTTCTTTTCGAACATAAAATATAACCCTTTCGAATATTCAGGTACCAGAATTTTTAAAACTGTGATTTTCAATGTAGCCAGTGCACTTTTTTCAAACGTCCGACATTGGTATTTTTCGCACAAGTTTTTATGGTTTTGTAGCAAGAGTCATCATTACATATTGCAGGTACCTGAATATTCGAAAGGGTTATATTTTATGGTCCTCAAATTGGTCACTACAAAATTTCCATACATTATTATGCATAGATGGGCACTTTGCAGTACCAGTAAAATTTCAGTAAAAATTGATTTTTACTGATTACTGAAAAAAATTTCAGTATTCAGTAAAATTTTACTGTTAATGCAATCTAAATTTGAATGAAATTTAAATAAAATTTAAATGAAAAAAAGTAAAATTTTACTGTTAATGCAATCTAAATTTAAATGACATTTAAATGAAATTTAGATTGCATTACCAGTAAAATTTTACTGAATACTGAAATTTTTTTCAGTAATCAGTAAAAATCAATTTTTACTGAAATTTTACTGGTACTGCAAAGTGCCCATCTATGTTATTATGCATGTAAATCTTTCCATAATGATATTTTCTGCCTAGTGAAATATTGCCTTCCTTTGCAATGGGTAAAATTCACAGATTTTTCTTTGAATTTTTAAGTGAAATATTTCTATTATTCCGAAGAGTAATAAATGGGATCAAAAAGCACAATATTTTGTAAACAATATTTGTTCAAACACTGCTTGAAACAATAATTACTAACAATTTTCCTCTGGGTTATACACATGCTTCTCACAAATACACCCACATTTTTATCATATAAAACCTTTAAGCAGTTCTTTACAAAGCATACCTGTTAAGTAATGATTAGTAATCGTAATGATTAGTAATTTGATTACTTTTTTTTTAATGGCAAAATAATGATTACAATTACGATTATTTTTGGTTAAAATAGTTAATAATTGATTACGATTACCAAATAATCAAAAAATAATTAGGATTACTGGCGATTAGCCTAATAATTAAAAAGAATCAAAAGTAATCCAAATGTAATCAAATTGTTTTCATTGATTCTTTTTCATTATTTTCAATAATTGAAAATACATGCAACATCTTTCATGTGTAGGCAACCATATCTCATTATGAAAGACTGGCAGATCATCATCAATGTTATCTTCGGAAAGATAACTATCCACTTTGTATTCTCGGAACGCTTTTACGAAATTTGAACCGTTATCCGGAACATTTAGAAGAATGGTTGAGCTGCTTAGACCAAAACTAGTGTTAGTCTCTGTTATAACCCCTGCAATGTTTTCAGACATATGAACTCTAAACATTCTTTTACATGCTAAAGCTATCGATTTGCATTCCAAATTATCAGTATGCCAATGACATGTGTACCCTAAAAAGTTCTTTGGTTTGCAGTCCAGGGGTCTAATCGTCGCTTTCGATAACGAGTTGTTTTGATCGAGTTGTTTTAGTTGGAGATTATGACATTCGTTATCGAACAATGTACACGAAAAATTGAGATGATAGCATAAGTTAACGAGCAATCGATCGAATATTTTCTCTAGCATTTTCATTCGATACATGTGATGCTGTCGTACACATACGAAATTTTTTGTTTTACATTAAAAAATTTAATTGTTACCTCCAAACATTAAAAATGTAAGTATTTAGTAAATACATATATGTAAAATATTATTAATATTCTTTTTAATAGGACATGCATCAAAAACATCAACAGTGTGCAAAAACAAATATTGGCAGATTTTATGGCAGAGCATCCCGGCTTGGCAAAAAATCGCTTGTCCAATTGCGGACAAGGTAAGGCGGTTTCAAACAGATTGTGGGAGTCACTTACATTGAAATTAAACGCGTCTGGTCCTCCAATTAAAAATGCAAAGTTATGGCGAAAGGCATGTATTTGTGTTTTTCATATTGAATATTATTAACTAGTGTTTTTTTTATAATTTATAGGTATATGCTGACCAAAAATTTCAAATAAAAAAGAAATTGTCTTTTAATAAAGAGTCGAGAAAGAGAACTGGCGGAGGCCCCTTTGAAGAGTTAGCATTATCGTCAGCGGAAGAGCTTATGTTGGAAGCTGCTGGCATCGAAGTTGCAGTTGACGGTCTATCCTTTGTGGAACCGTTTCCTAAAAAATCCAAAGAGGAAATTCAAGTTGCGTATAACAGTCAAAGTGAAGACAAAGAAGACGTAGGCTCTGACGAAGTCATTGTTAAAGTCAATAAAAGAACTACTAGCTCAGAAACCAAAATAAATCTTTTAGAACGCAATTTAAAAAAAATTGAAGAAGCTAAATTGGACATTGGTTCTAAACTTGATCGACTATTGGAGTTGAAGGAACGTTCTCTGAATATTAAAATGGAAAAACATAGCGGAGAAATGAAAAAAATTAAAATTGATTTGGAAATAAAAGCTATCGAATTAGATACGTTGAAAAAAAGTCAGCAAAAGTATAATTATGGTTAAGAAATGCCAACATAATACATTTTATTTACTATCTTTTACTTAAAAATTACTTGAATTTTATACTTTATTTAAATTTTTTGTTTTTATTGTGGTTCTTGTTGCTACATACACTGAAGTACAAATTTATGTTCCTTATAATATTAAAATTTTTTTTTTTTTTTGTTTTTAATAAAAATAAGCTTATGAATTATATATATTATACATTGTTGAATAATGAAATTTTTAAATGGTCTCTAATTTTACTTCCAATTCTTGTCAAATGGGTTTCCGAGCCAATATCTACATCAATTTGAGTAGATTGATGTAAAGAAATGTCTGTGTATTGTGGCACTTTAAATAGAATGCATAAGTTGTGTAAAGCTGCACATGCATTTCCGAAAAGAGCAATTTTTTCCGGACTGTAACGGCTTCTTTTATCATTGCATAAAATTTTCCAACGTCCTTTTAATATGCCGATTGTTCTTTCTACAGTACTTCTGGCCTTTGAATGGACTTCGTTAAATTGAGCCTCCAACGAGTTTTCTTCAGGACTTCTATAGGGTGTAATACACCACGGCTCTAATGGATAACCCGAGTCACCTAAATAAATATTGAAAGTAATTATTAGTTTGTAAATTAACGGCACACCTACCTAAAAGCCAAGCATTCTTTAAGACATTACTTTTATAAAGTTGCTCCAACATTTCTCTGATAAATGAGTGTTTCCAAACGAAGGAATCATGTGCCGCACCACCGTATTTTGAATTTATTGCTAAAATTTTATATTCGTGATCATAAATCTAAAAGATGAACATAAATTATATTATTTAACTAAACAAGATTTATGCACATGTGTACATTTATACCACCATAGAATTCAGACTATGAAAGCCCTTTCTGTTGAAAAACATATGTTCGTCATCGGAGGGTTTCTGCAAACCAATCAACACATCAACACATCCTATTACTGAAAAGTTATACATGTTAAAATTTTTACATATATGTATAAAATAAGTCAAAAAATAAACCTCCAGGGATTTTGAACTTAGTCATAAAACTTTCCATACATTCGGCTGATTGTTCGGGCTTGAAAACGATAAATTTAGGACACAGTATTGCTTGCATTTCCTTTGTTACATTTGAAACACATTTGCTGACAGTGCTCTGACACATTCCAACTAAATAGTCATTGCCAATAACATATTGAAAGCTGCCATTAGCCAGAAGAGAAAGTGTTGCTGCAAGCTGAAGCTGTGGTGGTACTGCTGTTGACATGTGTCTATTGAATTTTAATTCCTTAAGCAGAGACTTAAATGCATCTTTTGATACCCTAAAACGCTGCTTAAAACTGCAAGAGAACATGTATCATACAAATAAAGTTTGCTTTTGTTGTTTACTTACGTTTTATCTGTTAAGGATAGTGGGTTGCTTTTGTCCCGCAGTTGTCTCCTTAAATACATAACATTATTGTCATCTTCGGAATCCGATGATGACATAAATGTTAAAAGTAATAGCTCTTCAGCCATTTTTGAATAATTATTGGAATATTTAATAAAATTTTAACTTTTTAATAAAATTAAATTTTTCTCCTTTCTTCTTCTTTCAGTGTTTTGTTTTGTTTTCTTGACAATTTTATAAACATATGTTTTAGTTCTATTACAAAACTAACAAAATAATCTTGTACAATATTTCAATTTACGATTCGACAGTGATCGAATGTTGTAATTAGGGCATTCGAACGCTATCGAATTTTTATTCGATACGTTTTCTTGTTCGATCACGTAAGCGACGATTAGACCCCAGATGTTTGCTGTAGTACAAAAATATTTTGAAGAAAACATTTTTTTCTTTATATTTTGTACCATGATGTTGTATTTTGCCCTTAATTTTTCAGACGCTGTTTGTCTGGTCATCACCTTCATATCCGTGTATTGAAACTGATTTACGAAAGATGTCTTTTCAAGGATGAAACTACAACTGAATACAAAAAGCGAAATCCGAAAATTTTTAAAATGTTAAAAAAATTTTTTTTTGGGAAGAATGACAAATGTTGAAAAATATTCAAAAAGAATTTAAAATAATCATTGAAAACAATTTGATTACTTTTTGATTACTTTTGATTCTTTTTAATTATTTTGTAATTTGCCAGTAATCCTGATTATATTTAGATTATTTGGTAATCCTAATCAATTAGTAATTCGAAAAAAATTTTCATAGGATTATATAATCATTACGATTCTTTTTAAAAAGTAATGTAATTGATTACTAATCGTTACTAATCGAAATTTAACAGGTATGTTACAAAGTAAAACACCGCAGCAAATAAGTACAGCAAAAGCACAAGAGAAACCATAAGAGCTGAAACGCTGTAAGCAATAGTGATCGTTTTGAAATTAAAAACTGTGCTTCACTGCGTTAGTAGAAAATATTTCACTGTACCACTACAGCTAATGAGTTTATTTTTGTTTTTTGACTGTGCTGTTTGCTTTTGCTTTGGGTACAATTGCTGAAAAACTGTAAGCACAGCAGAAATTTAGGTGCTTTTGCTAATTTCAAGCAAGCAATACAAACCCTGACCGAAATTAGATACTGCCGCCTACTATTTATTTTTAATGATGAGACAAGGAGTGCATTTTGATTCCTAAGATAATATCAAAACTTTGATAACTAATCGGTTGCATTCAAAAGACGAACAGTTTTATTAGCGTGCAATCCACAAATTGTAATAACTATTGTTCGGCAGATCTTTGTAACGCAGATCTTCAAACCACAATTACTCTCTTTAAACGCAACGCATCTTCACACAAGACTGCCTGAACTTTTACTCACTCATTACCTGCTTTACCTTGCCTTTTATGTGCCAACGTAAGTAGTATGTTTATGTACCTTCTAGACCACTTTTTCCATACAAATTTGGGAGCATGCGTACTCTACAGTTGGTAGTGGTCGGTTAGTCGATAGGTTTGTAAAATGTAATGTGAAAATGTATGTACCTTCTGGGGCACTTTTTCCATACAAATTTGGGAGCATGCGTACTCTACAGTCGGTAGTGGTCGGTTAGTCGATAGGTTTGTAACATGTAATGTGAAAATGTATGTACCTTCTGGGGCACTTTTTTCATACAAATTTGGGAGCATGCCTGCTTCTTCTTGTTCCTTTTATTTGTATTTCAAACGAATGATTGGACGGACAGAATGAGTATCTGTAACATGTAATGTGTGTGGTTGTTCTTTATGATGCATTTAGTTAGAATTACTTTAATTGAAAGTGAGTAGATTCGTCTCGAGTCTGAGTTCATGCTGCCGATGATCAGCGAGTACGTGATATAGGGTATGCTTTTGTTCATTTAATTTTTGGGGTGACTTAATGTTGAAGAAATAGAAAAGGGATGCACACATGTATAGTTGTTTTTTTATTTTTTGTGTGATCGTTTTTTCTTGTGATAATAAAATGCAGACACATTTTATGACGGTCAAATGTTGAAGAAATAGAAAAGGGATGCACACATGTATAGTTGTTTTTTTATTTTTTGTGTGATTTAATGTTGAAGAAATAGAAACATAGTTATACGTGTTGTTGTTGTTGTTGTGTTTTTTTGTTTTTAAACTGATAAGAAAGGAATGTATAGTTGTGCCTGCGGTTTTTTTTCACACATAATTAGAATATCGGTCTGGACATCTATTGGGAAAAGGTTGTTGGTCAACACATATACATACCTTAATTGTGTGTCAACAAAACGCGGATGCTATCTCGGTTACAAATGACTCGACTGAACTGACTGGTTGGATTTTTCAAGTTTTCAAAAAAAGCAAAATGAAATTTATAAATAATTGAATTTACTGCCCATTACTTTTAAAATGCATTACACCTTTATCAACATTCCAGAGTATAAATAGACTTGTCTTTAGGACTTAGAATTTTTTAGTTTTACTGTTTAAATAAAAGAAATTATATACATATAATAAAGAGATTAATTAAAACAAGTTACTTTTTATTTTATTAGATTTTTTTTTCTTAGATATGTATTTTATTTTCAGATTTTGTTATTTTGTACATTACAATACATAGATCTATTTAATATAATAATAGTTAAACATTCGTTTATATAAATTAAAAAGTTTTTGAGTTATAATATATTTTTCATAAAATGTTTGACATCTACAAATGTTAAAAGATTCTGAGTACATTTTTTCACAATAATACAAATGTATGATATTATTAATACATGAAAATAGCTTACTTATTTTACTACTGCTACATATTCTTAGTTTATTGATAATACTTGAAAATAAATCAACATGTTGTTTATCAATTTGACTACTATGTCTATATAATATATCCTCTAACTCAGCTGTTGTCACCATTTTTTCCTTTCTTTAAAGACTCAATAGTACGAATACGAATAATACTCTGAATTATTTCATTTCAATTTATATTTATTGAATAAAAATTTTAAACACAAGTGCCCACAATTAAATGTATTAAATTTTTGTTTTCGTTCATAATTATATTCAATGGGGAATTTTAGGTAGTTGACAATCTCAAGTGGTGGTTGTAAGTTTCCAAAGCTATCAAAGTACTCTTTATAGTTGTGGTTTTTATAATATGCTACCCAATGTGTTCCCATACCATTTGAATCATCTAAATTAACAATGCCGCATTCTTGTTTGAATGGTTTTTTAGGTAAAGAATCACGCATGAAAACACCCCTAAAATGTTTGAGATGTTTACCATATTTTCTTATATCTAAATCTGTTAATGGGCGCTCAGGTAGGTTATCTAGTAGTTTTTTGGAGCTGGACTATAGTAGAGACCATATCCAGTTTTATATGGTTTGAGATATAACCCTTTACCCATTGCAATTGATTCCATATATCTATTATGACGGTTAGCTTCCGCCAATTGTTCTTTTCCATTTTTGATAGCATTTACTGCTTTGACAATAGCAGATCCTCCACTTGCTAAACCACCAAGCGCTGACAATGCTGTTAGTACGGGAATAAGTGGAAGAAATCCTCCAATTTTCGGTACAGGTATAACTCTCGGTATTATAATGTTTGCTCGCTTTTTCCCTTTAAAATTTGAATGAATAGTCTTTTGAGCTATTTTAACAGCATCATTTATATCAAGGGGTTTCTGTTCTTTCAATTCTTTTAATGTTTTTCTCACAGTAGCCGTGAATAATTTCTTACTACATTTATTCATTTTTCCTTTTCTCATTATTTTCTCATTCTTTCTATTCTTATGTGTCTGCTCCTTCAAACCTAATCCAAATTTCACTTTAGCTTTCATAGCGTTTGTCACAAACCACGCGTTAGCACGTTCTTTAATATCACTATCTTTAGATTTAACTCGTTGCCAGGCCTTTTCAGCTAAAATTTGATCTGCTTGATGTCTTGTGTCTATATCTTTTGATTGTGAATATGCAATATCGTGTTCCTTACAAGCTGCGTCTAATAAATTTATTCCTTTATCTCCTCTTGCTAATCGTTTTTCAAGTTTCGTACCAGGTCCGCAAAACTGATAACCAGGCAGATGTAATTCAACAGGTAATTTATTTATTAAGTTGTTTACAAATCCTCTTCCCATCTTACACTGACTGGGTTTTTTATTTTAACCCCAGATTATAACCATTTTCTTTCGTTACTTTTATACCTCTTCACAAAAATATCTGAAATCACGACGATTTCCTACATATACACCAATTTATACGATCACTGTTTCAGTATATCAATTTTTTGATATTGATTTTGATCTGCTTGGTATCTGATCACGATCTACTTTATATCTGATCACGATCTGCTTTACATCGGCTCACGATCTGCTTGATATCTGCTTTAATATCTTAAAAACAAAAATTGTTTTTGTTTGTTGGTTTTTGTTAGTGTGATATATTTTCATCGTGTGTCTTTTGTCTATGTATTTTATTTTTTATTTTTTTTTTTGTCATTGTCATTTTTTACCTCAATGTTTAAATTGTTTATTTGATCAATTACATCATCATATTTTTTGTTTCGAATTTTTTTTGTTTTTATAATTATGTATATCAAAACTTTATCTAATAATATAAATAATCTCTTTCCATCTTCTAATAAATTATGTTAGATTCTTTAAGCTCTTCGATAATAGATATTATTTCATTTTGATGATTGTTGTGACCAACACCTTCCGAAGAAAGAAGTAAACGTAGTCTGTCAACTAGTTCATTAGGATCATCCCAATGTATGTAATTTGATTTTCGATTATCTAGTAATTTTAGCATTAAACCACTGCCTTTTGTTAAAGTGTTTGTTGTTGTTTCGAATAAATGTTTAATTATTCGTATATATTTGAATGCTCTCGTGTTCCTTTCACTTGTTCATTAGGTTCATAGAAACGTTTATGTGCATTAGTATGAATTAAAATCTCTTTATATTTTTTCAAATCATTTTTAGAATAATGGAGAGGTTTTGTATGAAATACTAGCTCAAATAATCCAGGTGTCATTTTCAATTTCATATTTCCTATCCACATAGTATTATCTCTCTTAAATATTAATTTTTCCTTGCCATATTTCCAACTTCCGTCTGCATCTTGGTTAAAGCCATAAATTTTATCCAATTGCTTGTTATTAATAAGTAATTGAATATTTTCAAATAATGGATAGTTTTTCGTCTGCTTTAAACGTTGTTTTCTTTCCAAGTTTTTGATACATGTACTTGATACAGGTCTATTATTATCATAGTTTTGTTCATCATCATTATCATCAGTTGACATATTTTCATATTGAAAATCGTCATTATCACCCTTCGCGTCTTCATAATCATCGTCATCATCAATAGTGTTGTCTATATCCTTATGCTTATCTTCAAGTTCTCCAATGATTTCATTATCACCATTTATGTCATCATATACATCATCATCATCAAGAGTGTTGTCTATATCCTTATGCTTATCTTCAAGTTTTTTAATGATTTTATTATCGCCATTTACATCATCATAACCATTGTCATCATCAATAGTGTTGTCCATATCCTTATGCTTATCTTCAAGTTTTCCGATGATTTCATTATCACCATTTACGTCATCATTATCATCGTCGCCATTAATAGTATTATTGTCTATATACATATCCTTATGTTTATCTTCAAGCTTTCTGATGATTTTTTTAAGTGGTTTTGTTATTGGTTGAAAGGTGTCTTCTAATAAATTAACTCTATCTATTTGATTCAGTTTAATATTTTTAAACTTTTCCTTTAGGACAGCCCTTGTCTTTACAAGATCTTCTAACACTTTATTATGATAATTTTTAGACATTATAATAATTATTTATTTTGATTTTGATCTGCTTTGTATCTGGTTACGTTCTGCTCTATATCTGGTCACGAACTGCTTGCTATCTGCTCACGATCTGCTTTATATCTGCTTACAATCTGATTTACACCTGATCACGATCTGCTTGATGTCTTGTGTCTATATCATTTGATTTTGAGTACGCTATATCGTGCTTTCTACAAGCTGCATCCAATAAATTTATTTCTTTACCCCCTCTCCTCTTGCTATTCGTTTTTGAAGTTTTGTACCAGGTCAACAAAACTGATAACCAGGTGGATGTAATTCAACACGTAATTTGTTTATTAAGTTGTTTACAAATCTTCTTCCAATCTTACTGATTAGGTTTTTTTTGTTTTGATTGTAGTTTATAACCATTTTTTTCGTTACTTTCCAACCTCTTACAGTGAAACACTATACAAGCTGTACTAGCAAGCTATACAAGCTGTACTAGCAAGCTATACAAGCTGTACTAGCAAGCTATACAAGCTGTACTAGCAAGCTATACAAGCTATACAAGCTGTACTAGCAAGCTATACAAGCTGTACTAGCAAGCTATACAAGCTGTACTAGCAAGCTATACAAGCTGTACTAGCAAGCTATACCAGCTGTACTAGCTATACCAGCTATACCAGCTGTACCAGCTATACCAGCTGTACCAGCTATACCAGCTATACCAGCTATACCAGCTGTACCAGCTATACCAGCTATACCTGCGATACCAGCTATACCAGCTGTACCAGCTATACCTGCGATACCAGCTATACCAGCTGTACCAGCTATACCAGCTATACCTGCGATACCAGCTATACCAGCTGTACCAGCTGTACCAGCTATACCAGCTATACCAGCTGTATCAGCTATACTAGCTAGAACAGCTGGTATCGCAGGTATAGCTGGTATAGCTTGCTAGTATAGCTAGTACAGCTGGTATAGCTGGTATCGCAGGTATAGCTGGTACAGCTGGTACAGCTGGTATAGCTGGTATCGCAGGTATAGCTGGTATAGCTGGTACAGCTGGTATAGCTGGTATAGCTGGTACAGCTGGTATAGCTGGTATAGCTGGTATAGCTGGTACAGCTGGTATATCAGGTATAGCTGGTATAGCTGGTATAGCTGGTATAGCTTGCTAGTATAGCTAGTACAGCTGGTATAGCTGGTATAGCTAGTACAGCTTGTATAGCTTGCTAGTACAGCTTGTATAGCTTGCTAGTACAGCTTGTATAGCTTGCTAGTACAGCTTGTATAGCTTGTATAGCTTGCTAGTACAGCTTGTATAGCTTGCTAGTACAGCTTGTATAGCTTGCTAGTACAGCTTGTATAGCTTGCTAGTACAGCTTGTATAGTGTTTCACTGTAAGAGGTTGGAAAGTAACGAAAAAAATGGTTATAAACTACAATCAAAACAAAAAAAACCTAATCAGTAAGATTGGAAGAAGATTTGTAAACAACTTAATAAACAAATTACGTGTTGAATTACATCCACCTGGTTATCAGTTTTGTTGACCTGGTACAAAACTTCAAAAACGAATAGCAAGAGGAGAGGGGGTAAAGAAATAAATTTATTGGATGCAGCTTGTAGAAAGCACG